>OX443564.1:26559321-31400675 GCA_949372485.1 Cheilosia soror
CCCAAGCAGTGCGTTTTTTGAAAAGAAGTTTTGGCCGAAATGAAGCACCCACTGCGCCCGCAGTACGCTAGTTTGTGCAAAAAGTTCGTGCGACTGGTATGCTAGCGGACACACGTTATTGTCGAGAAGCCAATGCATCCACAGAAAATGACAGCTTAGCACTAACTGGAGATGCGTGTTGGTTGAGGCCCAGGTCCACCCCGCACTGTAGCACCATCACTCTACAATCCGCACCAAGCTGTCATTTTCTGTGGATGCATTGGTTTCTCGACAATAACGTGTGTCCACTAGTTAGATCGCGCTAACTGGAGAGGGGTGTTGGTTGAGGCATCATTGGACCATTTTTCTCCGAAAATGAGGCTGGGAACAAAGTTCCGGTCAACGGTGGGCGTTACAGAGCCATGTTAACCGAGTTTTTTTTACTGAATTTGAAGACTTGGATTTGGACGACCTCTGGCTCATGAAGGATGGCACGCCATGTACACAGCTCATACCACAATCGATCTTTTGCTCACCAAATTTCCAAATCCTGTTATCAGCCGTCTTGGCGATGTAAATTGGCCGCCTCGGAGCTGCTATTTCATCCCTTTGGACTTTTTTTTGTAGGGAACCGTGAAGGACCGATGTTATGCCAACAATCCGGAAATCAATCCATGAGCTACAGCTCGAAACCATCAACAAGGTCTTGGAAAATTGGAGTGACATCATAATGCCAGCCAAGGCAGAGACATTGTTGCAAAATTCTAACTGATGCATAGAAAATTGTTAGCTCGTAACAAGATAGATATATTTTTGATTTGCTATTAGAGATTTTCACGTGTTATTTTATTTAATATTAAATTTGAATCATAATATTATCAGTTAAATGTTTTTAAAATATTGTTTTGGTTTTTATAATCAAATTGATTGCACAATTATTCGATAGGGCTTTATGGGTTGATGTAGTCCTCAAGACAAAATCCCAGAGCCCAAGTTTTGAAATAAGTAGCTCCGCCTCTTTTTCTATCTGTGAATACGTGTGAACAAGGAAAAAAATATGAAATAAGACAATTGAATCTGAGATGGCTTTGAAATAATTCAAATAATTTAAATAATGGACCACTATTGGGACGTGAATTGGTGAATTAATTACCAACATATATTTCATTAAAAAGCATAATAATGTAATATACCTACTATTTGGGTGATTAAAAATCTAACAATATGATTCCTATGACATTATTATACAAAAAAGAATATAATTTTAAGCTGCAGAACTAAATTGCAAGCACGATGTAATCAGCTAAACGCGATTCTTTGCAATTTTGTTGACATACATTTTGAGCTCTTTCTTCTTATATTTTAAGGAAATTTAATTTATTTTCGATGTTATTAAAGTGCTATTAATATTTGGAAAAAATAATTATAAAAGTTAAACGAAAACTATTTTGTTCATCTATAATAGGTATATGTTTATTGTTTTATTTTTCTATGAGGAGAATATGATGAATGTATTTTGAATTAGGTATTATAAAGAATTGGCTGTTCAAAAAAATTAAAAATCAACATTATTTGTCACTGCTTGTCATTTTTATACAAAACCTGCTAGAAAACGTGTTTTAACACTGCATAGGCGCTACGGAATGTACAGCTTAGCGTATACACGTCAAATTTAAATGAAAAAGTGACATTTTTGATTTTTCCAGAAAAAAAAAAGTTCGTTTCCATAGTAACGCGTAAACTAAAGTGAAAAGTGAACTGTATACTAAAAAGTGTAGGTACGTAATATTTTAATTTAAAACACGTACATAATTATCTCATTTGTTTTGTTATGTTATCATAGTTTTGCTTTTTGTGTAGGTATTCTGTTGTTTTTCACAATGAAATTATAACATAATTTAATAATCCATATACATTTTTAATAACATTCGCGGTTTTTACTATTTTGATTCTATGTAGTTTTGACATTCAAATATAGTGGAAAATTAGCGAATTAACTAATATGAAAACATACAGTCAGTTTTAAAAAATTTAATTGCATTAAAAAATATTTCCTGAAATTCGCATATTTGCCCTAGCGAAAGCGTAATAATTATGTATATGTTAATAAATTCTTATTTACACCTGATGCAGATTCCTTGTATTATAAGCCGATATGTGATATGACAATCACACTTACGATTTGGTCTTATGTGTACCCAAAACGTTTTTTTTTTCTTAAATTCCGATGACCAATTTATTTGTTGGTTAAAATCAATTCATCACATTTTTCGTGTAAATGAAATAAAACAATAAACATATTAAGCCTGATAAAACAAATGTCCTCCCAAGTAGAAATCGTTGGTTAAAGTTCTACCGCTGTTACCACAATTCAGTATAAGTTTTCCATTATGGTCAAAGTGTGTTTAATTTATCAAAGGTGCAAACCGTGTCTCATATAGGAGGGAACCGTGATCAAGTGGGGAATTAGTTTGACTTACTTATATGACCATTCTGTGAAATACACATTATAGTATAATTGGCTATGATTTGTAACCGATTTTTGCAGTGCTTAATCGGTCACAACTTGGAAAACATTTACAGTACAGAAACCACACATTACGGTCACAAAGTGTTGCATGTAACACACAAAGTGAGCTCTCAATCCTGTCTTTATGTGTTTGTAAGTTCATTCACATAAATAGAATATAATAAAATCCGTACACAAATACAAACAGATACAAATAAAATGTATCTATATTCTATACACATGGAATGATGGCATACCCAAACGAACATAATGGAAAATGGTAATAGTAATTATTACATGAAAAACTTGCAAACAATAAATAAAAACTTGCATTTCTTTGTATCCGTCTCTTTCTTTTTTTAAATTATTGATTCCAAAACTCAGTACCTACACTTTAAGAAAAAAAAAAAAAAACAATCAAAGAAAATAAATAAATTTTCGTTAAAATATATAGAAAAAGGTCTAAACTTATATCAGCAAAACTAAAAAAATCATGTTTTGTGATTTTTTTCTGATCATCTATTTTAGTTTTGCAGCTTAAACTAATATTTTTTGGTAATAATGTCAAAGGAATTCCATTTTTACAGTAACTACTCATTTATGTTTGTATGCTTTTTAATGAAATATAAGTTGGTAATAATTTCCCCACACCAAACACACAATTTGCTTAACACGTCCCAATAACGGTCAATTTATTTGATTTATTTGAATTTTTTCAAAGTTACCACCGAATAACTGTAAATGTTACTATGTGCCAGTGTATGCATGACCAAATTCACCCTCCGTTTACTTTAACATTGCACACATACTTAACCACGCAGTAACTTTTTGAAACTGGCTCTATGAAACTCTCATTTTTGGCCGAAGCTGGTGGTCTATTCTCTCTGGTTTGTGCTAGTAATTCTTTTATTCAAAAGTACCTATGTAGGTAAGTGGCCCGCTTCGTGTGATTAAGGAATTTAAACTCTCTTATCGCATGTCGCAGGTCCTGCTCATACAGCTTCTTTGCTTCCCTCGGGATATCAATGCGCATTTCGTAGTTTTTTGTCTTAAGTTTGTCGTTTTCGTTCATTTCCAGACTACTATTTATGAATATTTCACTATACTAGGGAATTCCTCATTCTATTCGTGCATAAATCTGCTTCTGCTTTGAACTGTGTATATATTAGCCTAAACTAAACATCACCATTTAGTTTTGCAAAATTCTACAACAAGGTGTTAAGGAAAATTTTACTTGTTAACTTTCATAGCATTACGAATAATTTGGTGGTACAGAAACTAACTTTGACTGTTAAATTTATATGTTAAGAAATTACTTGTTAAAAAGTTTAATTGCTGTTTTGTGGTACAGGCCCCTGACCCACATATTTAAGTTAATGATTTAAACGGGAAGAAAAGCTCACTTACGTTTACATTTAGGCTCTTTGCTAAGAGCATTAAGGCAGCTCCATCTTCATAAGCGTCACAACCAAATTTATCTCCAAGTGGACACTGTGCCTTTTTCGCCTCAGAACGAAATCGAACGACCAAGCTATTGACAATATTTAAAGTGACAAGTTAATTATATAAACACATCTCTTTTGTGTGACGGATATAAAAATAGGTAATTAAATTAAAGCTTACTTTGATTCTGGATAATGTTTGAATATTTTATAAATTTCAAATTCATTGTCCACGGTGCTATCGGTGACATTTTCTGACTTGGCGTACTGAATATGCGAAGTTGGCTTCATAGGATTTGCAAATATTATCCGGTCGGGATCAACTCCGAGGTTAATAATCTGGGTAATTTCATTTTTTGAAGCACAATCAAATCCAGTACCCAAGTCCGCAAGGGTTTTCAAAATAAATGGATGATCATTGCACTTCACAGCTGTGGGAGTAATTTATTATTTATTTAGTGGTATCAATATTAAAAGCAGCAAGAAATAATAAAAAAAAAAAACTCCTGGTTACCATAATATGGCATCACATTTGGCATGTGCTTCATCCAAATATTGAACTTGTCAATTACGCTTGTCAAGTCACATATATTGAGGGCTTCGTCCACATTTTTCAAATTGTACTTATCAATTTCGGCTTTCAAGTCAAATAATCCCTTATAATGACTGATTCCATCTGGATCGGCTGTACACATTTTGGAAGAACAACTAATTTCGATAAGGCGTCGTTTTAGCAAAACCTATAGCTTGTCCGACTATGTAGTCTGTAATGAACTGATTAGTGGGTAGACAAGGAAGTGCTGTCTACTCAACTAAAACTAAAAGTCAAACGTTATCGCAGTAGCCATTTGTATTATGAATGTAAATTGTTTACTTTGTGATTCCACATGGAATATTAGCAATCAGCATCATCTTGGTTTTGGAAGTATATAATGTACACAGTAACACAATACGCACGTACCTACTCATAAATTGACGGCCACTGAATAAGAAACGGTGATAAATTAAGTTGGACAGATTTTAGCAATACCTATATTATATGAAGCCATTTATGTTGATGTTAGAGTGTTAGGAATATTGTATCAATCATTTATTAGATCGGCATTCTAACAGATTTGAGAGTGTAACTCTCTGCTTCTCAGCGTTTATTAATATGGAGGCCAGAGTCGAATCTCAGAAGTGTCAAGTTAAGTGTAGGTGTAGCTGTTTAGTTGCGTTGCGTGTTAAATATTCTACTATATTCTGGTTTATATTAGAAAAATGTTCATTAAAAAAGACCTACCTATTATCAAACATACAAACAATGTTATCGAGTCTAAAGCCACAACCACACTTCTATGGCGTGGTGTGTTGCAGAATGGTGTGATGGATTTGACCGAAAGGAAAATTTAAAACTAAAGCTTTAAGCATTAATAAAAATTTGTTATAATTTTGCGCCAGTTAAATAGAACACCTTAATGAAAAAATCATTTTAGAGAATTCTGCTTCTTTTTAACACAAACATTATTTAAATTTTTTAATAGATACCTACAGTCAAATATTGTTGTCCCGATTCATAAACTTGACGTGTCAACCACTGCCAAACATTTTCGATGATATTCAAATGCGGTGAGTAGTCAACTGAATAGCTCCACAATTTGGCTCTATAAATACGTTTTAACAACCCGGGCTGAAAGCACTTCTGCCAACTCTGAGGTACAGTTCTGCGCTGAAATTACATGAAAAAACTACAAAAAAGCGCTAGATTTCGCAAACTTCCGCTAGATTTTTGTTTTGCCAAATATAGATAGATAGATTTTTATTTCGTCATAAAATTGCAAAGGAGAGCCATCACACAATTTAAAATACAGAGATGTGATAATAATAGGGTATGTATATCTTTCAACAGAAATAAACTTGAATACCTACATAATTAAATAATATTCTATAAATTTAGATTTTTGAAGGGAGTTCACTTAAACAGAAAGTAATACATTTGCGAACTGCATAAATTTATCAGGTTTTGTGAATACCGGGTTTGCCATCCGTCCGGGTTTTCCCGGCATGTACTCTTTTTCGCCTATGCGAGAAACGTCCGGGATAGTTTTTCTAGATTGTCCAGATTTTTCATTTCTCATCGTCAAGAGAAATTTTGGTATTGTTTTTGAATCGTGGCTTGTTGCTTCTGAATTCTACAATATAATTAGGTACTTGTAATACACACTTTGGTAATCGACAAAAGAAAGTTTCGTAAACACTGAATGAAAAGATCCTATTGAAGTCGATGTAATCACTTTAAAAATGTAAAATAGAATACCAGTCACTTTTATACCATTCACCCTTCAGTGGAACGACTTTTGCTTATGTTTGAAACCCTAAAATAATATTTCGTAGCCGTCAAAAATCCACCGAAAATATAAAAATTAACCTCGGGTCCCAAGCCAAATATCTAAAATCCCAGATTTTTTTTTATCTCTTCCCCCTTTCCCTTAATTGAAAGTTGGAAAAATGTGGAGTATCCGACTGAGGAAATATCTCTATTTTTATAATTTGAGTTTAGTGAACTTTTTTTTCAACACTTTTATGTGTCAGAAAATCAGACGACAATAATTATTTAGCGCTATTGACACACGGCCTCAAAACACTAATAGGTTCCTACCCAGTGCCGTAACTAGGGCGGTGCCAGCGGTGCCCAGGCACAGGGCGTAGGCCCAGGAGGGCGCAAATATGACCAGGACAAACTTTTAGGTAATTCCCGTTGAAAGATCTTTAAACTCTGACACTCGTAAGTCTCGCAGCATAACAAACCCAAATAAAATAAGTTTACTAATAAAAATATATTACCTATAAAAAGGTTGCAGGTGTCATGTATTTATGACATTTAATTTTTTTTTGATTTAAAATTAAATCCATTTCGCGTCAGTCGAGAAACCGAAATAACATCACAATCACGCAAACAATACCCAATGCACCAGCTTAAATTGTTCAAACTGTTTTACTATTGAAACATTTAAGTGGCCTCAACTCCGAATGCGTTTCGCCCCGATGTGGTGGGTGGGCTCATCAGTAGACGAACCACCACATCTGCCTAGACGCACTGTTTACTCGATGTTTACCGAGACTATATGGAATCACAAACACAAAGTGACTGTGAACCATAACCTAATACGAGTCTTTGGTCAAAGATTTAATCGTATAGGATTTTTTTTATTGCCCGTGGCCTGGCGCAGTTTTACCAAAAAGTTTTCAAATCAAGAATTAATTCAAGAAAAGAATAAAGTTGTGGAGTAAGCATTAAATATTATTCTCGGTAAACATCGAGTAAACAGTGCGTCTAGGCAGATGTGGTGGTTCGTCTACTGATGAGCCCACCCACCACATCGGGGCGAAACGCATTCGGAGTTGAGGCCACTTAAATGTTTCAATAATATTTAACTTTATTCATTTCTTGTATTAATTCCTGATTTGAAAACTTTTTGGTCAAACTGTTTTACTATTGCAAGAGTATCTAGAATAAAAATTAATCCATCAAAATATGGGAAAAACAAGTTTGAAAAGAGTTTAAACAACAAAATTTCGATCTAAAAATGTTTGCCTCGAAGGAAAACACCCTTGGTGCGAATTGTCACAAGTTTTTTCAAAATTCACGACATTAAAACCCGCTCCACAAACTATCAAATAAAAAAATCGTTCGAACTTAAAGTCAAATCAGAGATTGTTAAGTAGTAGAAGTTGATGTGACACAAATGCCAAAGAATTTTGGGCCGAAATAGAAACTTTGAAGAATCAAATTGAAGCGACTTTGAAAAATGCGAATGTCAATCAAACCTAAGTCTCTTAAGAGGATAGTACAACTGGACTTAAAGGAAATGTTTCCAAGCGTATTAGTAGCTATACGCATTTTTTAACGATGCCAGTGACTGTAGCTTCTTGAAAAAGTTTATTCAGTAAACTCAATCTGATAAAGGCTTACTTGCGCTCAACAATGAGTCAGGAAAGGTTATCTGGCCTAGCAATGTTGTCGTGTCGATTGAAGCTGACATAGCACGACTTCTGTCGTATGATGATGTCATTAAGGACTTCGCTATGAGGAAAACCCATAAAAGTAGAGTAAGGCGGCTCTCAGATTGAGATAACAAGCAGTAAGCAACTAAGCAACTAGTATCTATCAATAAGCAATACGCAATTTTGTTTTAACCTATTCTCACATCGAAGCAAAAAGATTGCCTGAAATTCCAGGAATATTTTTTACAACTTCAAGGAATTTTGTGTTGAAAACAGTATCGTCCGACATATTTTCCAAAACTTTGTAGAACTTTGTAAGCGCAAAAGTGTGAATAATCACAAATATTGCTACTAGGAAGCTTGTTACTTTTCAATATGCGTTGTGTGTTATTGCCGCAATCAGCAAAATTTTTCGTAAATACGATATTGAGTTGCTTTGGTGTGAGACATCTGATTCAATTCAAAGTAAATTAACTGTGAGCGATAATATTGCTGGTTTCCTATTGCCAGTTGCTTATTGATTGTTGCCTCAATGCGAGAGCCGACTAAATCTTTAAGTAAATCGTATACTTAGTCTTATTTTGTTTACGTTTACTGGTGTTTTATGTCTGCTATACTTAGCTGTACATATTTTGGCAAATATATTTGTTTTCTTTGCCTAAAGTTAATATATTTTTAATTCTAACAAGTAAACTAAACTAAAAATTTAGATATCCGAAAAATTAGTATATTTTTCGAGGGCGTAAATATAGAAGCTCGCACAGGGCCCATAAAAGCCTAGTTATGGCACTGTTCCTACCTACCGCAATGAAAGCAGTTAAGTTAAGTTTTTGTAAGAATAGTACCTACGTGCAGTGCATTTTTGTCATAGTTGTGTACTATTTTTTAGATCCTATTTTGTCCGGGAAAGTCCGTAATTTTCATGATTAATAACTACTTTCTTCAAATTATTTCTGGCAATCCCAGAATACCCTTAATTTTTCTTAAGTACAAAAGAGTGAAGAGTAAATATTTTTCCACATACATAATATTATGTTATGGTAATGTATTTACATAATGTACATATTTTACTTTAAAAGAAAAAATATGTATAGACACATTCAAATATTATTATAAATTTGGAAAATCATAATTATAGCCATAACAAAATACCTACGAATTTCTGGTATATTTCATTATGCGCTAAATTTCGCGCTGTGCGCTAAACATATTTTTTACGCGCTGTCAGATCCGAAATTCCGCCAGATCTGACGCGTTTTCCGCTAAGTTGGCAACAGTGGCTGAAAGTATGGAAAGGCGTCCTTTAGATCATATACCATTGTAAGACAACGCATTCATTGTGGTTGACAAAAATTTTAATTGGCTGGTGCCATAACCCGAAACGGCACTCAACAGTCAACACGCGTCACATTTCAGATCTGCTGTACAACCGATCCAAATGATTAGTCTCTTAGCGGTGGTTATGCAAATAGTAGCTATGGCCATCCGGTGCTTCCAAATTAAATTCTTTTCGTCTAAGAAGACCGCACACAATGCTTCTACTAAGTCCAGGTCACATGTGCGCGAGAAAAACGGAAGCTTTGCGCTTTTCGAACCGGGTTAAGGGGTGACTTTTTCTTGATTTTTAGTCTTTTTATATGCTTAACAATCAAAGTAATACGACGAATATCTGCAAGGTGGCGCAAAAATAAACCTTCCGATGTTTTTTGGCTGTAATTTAAAAAAAAATGAAAAACTTTGATTCTTCTTGCGGATTATTTTTATTTGGTCTTTTAATTTTTTTTACATCAAGTCGAGAATATGATGTCATGTAAATGACCGCCGCCACAGCTGATTGTCATTTGAGCCCTTTTTATGGCATTTTCCATCACTTTGGCCAAAACTTCCGGCGATAGGTCACATTAGGGGCCAATCGCAAAATTTATAGCATTTTCTGATAGGAGGATTACTTTTGCGCCACCTTGTAGTTGTGAGCCTTATTTTGATACCAAATTTTTTCTTGCTTTTTGGAAAAGAGTCTCACACAATTTCATTCGCCTAAGTCGATATCGTGATTTCAACAGACAGACAGACATGGCTAAATCGATTCAGAATGTGTTCGTGATTCAGAATATTATATACTTTATGAGGTGTCCGGTTCTGTATACAAAATTCTGTATTTCAAAATTTAGATTTTTAAAATTCTGGTTTCCCAATATGTTGTTTTATTATTAACCTTCCGTCTTCTAACCTATTTTTTAATAGGCAAGCCAATGCTTTTTCATGTTTATCTAAAAATAATAAATTCCTTTTCTATCAAAATAGGTGCTATTGATGGTACCCACATCACAATCGATCTGCCAAGATCAGGAAAAGACGCGTATATCGACCACAAAGGAAATATAAGCCTGATTCTTCAAGGCATATGCAACGAGAAAAAAAATTCATTGATATTCTGGTCGGATTTCCTGGATTTTGCCACGATAGTTGGATTTTTAAAAATTAATTTATTTACCCAAGACTTCACATAGCCTGCGGAGGTAAATGTTTAATTTTTCTTGTAAATACGAAACTAACAGAGGTTGTATTGCAGACTGCTTCATTTTGGGCGATTCAGCTTATCATTGCATGGAAAAATTGATTACTCCCTATAGAGATAACGGCCATCTCACTCGCTCTCAGAAGTTATTTAGGTAATATGAGATTGAGCTCGTGCATAGTTATAATCGAGCATTCATTTGGAATCTTAAAACAGCGCTTTCAGTCAGTCAGTTATATTATTGTAAACTGCGAGGTACAAAGAAGCTATGCCATTTTATTCGAGCCTGTTGTGTTCTACATAATCTTTCGAATGAAAACGATCTCGATTTCTCTAAAGGGACGAATATCACCGCAGGAGTAGATGATAATGCACCTCAAGCTCAAGACAAAGTGCTGGGAAATCAAAGACGGATACAATCCGCCAAAATTAGACCTGTAAAATAAAACCCAAAACAGTTTAATAAAAGTAATAGGTAGTCATTTATATGAAATTATTTTTCTTTTAATTCAGTAAATATGTTTCAAAGGTACAAAAGAGTCCATCACTTCATAAAAATGATAACGAAAGCAAATAATAAACGGATAAACAAAAAAATCAGTCGAAATGCACTGCATTACCATTGGAGGTGTTGAAAATCTTTTCTATAATTTCCATCCTTTTGTCTCGTTCAGCCTTTTCTTCCAGAAATTTTAATGATTTGGTGTGAAACTCTCTTTTTTCCTCTCTCATTTGCATGAGCTCATACATGATTTGTGAGAACTAATTTCTTGAAGTATTCTGCCCCAGTTTTGGTGTAGAATTATCTTCCTCTGCAACGCTAACTTCTTTATCAATTAATGCGTTAAACAACATAATAATTTGAACGTAGGTAGGTACTTACCTGGATCTGGAGTGGTGGATTGGTTGTTCGTTTGTGTGGAAAAGCCAGCCTTTTCCAAAAGTTCTCTTCTGGAAATACTTTCACTTGACCCAAGAATTTCATCTGGAAAAACACCTCTCTTCTTTCCCAGCTCTCTGCATATACGAAAGTGATATTTTAGGGTTATTTATAAATACTTTCAAACTCCAATCATACCTTTTATATAAGCAATTCTCGGATTTCTTCCTGTTTTATTATCCTGGTTTTTGTTTTTCTTGAATTTCCGAACCAAACCACGATATTAGGTCTCTATTTGGGTTACAGAAAATAATGTAACCTTTATCCAAAAGTTCAGATTGTAGGTATGTGTTCATACATTTTGCGCTTTGTTTTGAACTTTACCGTCTGTCCAACTTTTGGCTCAAACTTATTAAGCAACGACAATAAAAATTTGATTGGTGCATCCACCCACACAGTTTTTGAATCACCTAGTTCTGTCAGTTCTGGACAGCCTGGATAGGCCTGGATCATCAACTGCGTCAAGTGGATCCTCTTCAATAATCAAGCAGACACACCTTTTGATTTTCAACATTCAGCGAGCTCAGCAAAACTGCTTTTTTTGTTATCTTTGCATTGCACCATAAAGAGCAAACTAAAGGGTCCGCCATCTAACGTTTTTTTTCAACTAGTGCTTATTTCGCGAATGGTAACACTTAGCTCATGTCTGATTTGACAGATAATTAGTTTTATCCTTCCGCTGAACGAATATGGTTGTGTATACGCTTGAACAACGCTGGGAAATATTGCGACATTACTCTGAAAATCATGGTAATGTTGCAGAATGTGTGCGAAAATTGCGTACGAATTTTGGAAGAAGAGAAGCACCGTCAGCTCCGTATGTTCGTTATCTTGTGAAAAAAGTGAAAGAAACTGGCATCTGGCATAGTGCGTACTTGCGTACACCCGAGAAAATTGCTGCTTTGGCAGAAAGTGTGCGTGAAGCGCCATCAACATCAATTCACCTTCGTTCTCAACAATTGAACATTTCGGAGACATCATTGAGACGAATTTTGCATAAAGACCTTGGTATGACGCCATACAAAGTCCAATTGGTTCAGGAGTTGAAGCCAACTGACCATCCAATGCGTTTTCGCTTCGCTAAGTGGACCTGCGATCGACTTAGAGAAGATGCCGATTTTTCCAAAAAAATCATCTTTTCAGATGAGCTGCGATTTGACACCGTTGGACTATTATTTGTGGGGTGCCGTAGCATGGCCAGCCGAGGCAGCCATTTGAATAAAATTATTTTCCATTATTAACCGGAAGGATTGTACTTTCAAATAAAAAAAGAAATTTGAGAAAATATTCAGTAGTTTTTTTTTATAGCATTTTCAAAAAAAAAAAAAGTTATTTGGCGGACTCTTTAGGTACCTGCCACAACTAAATGGTATTTTTAGATGTTTTGATTTTGATTGTTGCTTTTGTTAATTATTTTATGCCTTTAACCATAAGTTAACGATTATCAAGTAGCATAAATAATTTTGTTTGTATATTATGTCAATACGAGCAAAGTTTAGTAACTAAAATAAAAGTCTAGTCGCCACAAACATTTCATAGCTAATTTCACAGCTAATTGAAACGTCAAACGAAAACGAGTTGGTGTTCGGTGTCAATCCATCCACGAGTTTTCTAAACTTTTTTGACGAAAACTCGGTTTTCGGCTTGGTGTGAATACGGTATTACCTGTAATTTTTGATGAGAACGTGTAGTATAGCATTGACATCATTGACATACTATACATGGACTGCTAGTGAAATGTCAGTTTCATACAAATCTGCGAGGAAAAATTAAGCAAACATAAGCACTAGCCCTTTTGGTTCAGTGCGGCGAAAGTAGGAAAGAGGTTTCAACCTCTGCTCGAAATTGCTATTTTTTACATAGAATACAGTGCCATTCATTGTAGAAACCTTGAACTGTGCAAAAATAACGACTTATTCAAATTATTTGAAACCTTCTATAACAGATGGTACACTCAACACTCACACGAATTGCTTGATGACATTTGAGTGTTTTCGTTTCTCTCCGACGTGAACCAAAAGAGCTAGTGCTTATGTTAGCTTCAACGAAAAATTGGCTGCTAGCACTCTAGCGGTCCATTCCATTTATAGTATGTCAATGGTGTATAGACTTTGTGCAGGCAGAGCGACATATCTACGCCGACATATCTCCGCCCGGTACACTTTTGGAGCGGAATTATGTCGCCTTTTTCTGGCGGAGTTATGTCGTTTTGCAAACTTCATATCTCCGACGAACTAAGAACGACATATCTCCGCGCGGACTTATGTCGCTACCCCATTGTGCGGTTGCGATCGATTGCGATTCGACTGCGTACGCGAATGAACCTAATATTTCACTCATAAAAATTAAAATCAATAGGTACTCATTAAAGAAACAAAAAAGTGATTTAAAAATTAGAAAAAGAAAAAAAACCATACAAAAAATATGTAGGTATTAAAACTCTTTTCTCGAAATTCTGTAAACCGTAAAAAACCCTAACATTGACCGGATTCTTAACATTGACCAAAAATCTACGAAGTATTTAAACTGTCCTCATGACATTCCTGTCCCAGTTATATGAGTTTCGTACCTCACATATAACATCTGTTTACTGACAAGAGTTGTAAAAAAAAAATGGAAGCATTCAGCCGTCAGATTTAAATTTAACCGCCGATAACGTACGGATGGGTTTGGACGTGTAATTTAGAGCGTTCGAAAAATTATCCCTGTACACCTAGATACGTTATTTTTTTGTTAATATAACCAAATAAGTAAGTAGTTTACTTTATTTTCAATCAAATAGCATTGAAATTGACACTATTTCTTTATTCTTAAGTAATTTAAAGTAAAATGAAAAATTTGCTTCATACAAATTCTGAGTTTTCCTAACTTTGACCATGAAGTTCCCAACTTTGACCGCCCGGTCAATGTTGGGAACCGCTTAAAAATGGCGGGTTTCTTACATTGACCAAGCGGTGGTATTGCTGCGTTTAAAGATATTTATAAAGATTTTCTTTAATGCCTTTAACTGCTACATAGTGTAACGTTCTCCAAACACATTTTTTTTAATTATAGATAGGTACATTATAATGTATATATTTAGAATGTTAATTTCTTTAAAAAAAATATACCTTTTAGCTTAGCTTTTATTTTTATACCCCCCACAGGAAGGTATATTCACTTTACTTTGGGCGCAGTAGCGCAGTGGTTAGTGTGCTGGACTACTGTGCGAGGGATCCCAGGTTCGATCCCCGGAAAAACACAAATTACATCTTAAAGTTTTTTCTACTGCGCCACCTCTCGCGAACGTCTGACAAACATCCGAGAGTATGACTGTCATGAAAAAGCTTCTCAATTCAGCCGTTCGGACTCGGCATAAAATTGTAGGTCCCTTCCATTCGTCCCAAAAATAGAAACTCACACAAAACGAATGGTTGCGAGAAGCTAGCCCTAGGGTGTCACCCGCCTGTTGCGCCACCAATTTATTTATTTATTTTTTTAATTCACATTCTGAGTCGATTTCGCCATGTCCGTCTGTCTGTTGTAAACACGATAGCGTTCAAAAGAATCGATCTAGACGAATGGAATTTAAAGAGAACTCATCTTGACCGTCTTCAGGTTGGTGTTAAAATTGGTATTTGTCGGTCAAGTAGTTTTGGTGCCTCCCATAAAAAACCAATGTTACTTGTTTTACCCTCCACAGGAAGGTATATTAACTTTGTCATTACATTTGTAACTCAAAGAAGGAGTTACCGGAGACCCCATCATAAAGTATATATATTCTGAATCAGGATCACATTCTGAATATATTTAGCCATGTCCGTCTGTCTGTCTGTTAAAAACACCCTAGCGTCCAAACGAATTGACCTAGGCGAATGAAATTTTGTGAGAGTACCTACTTCTTTTTACCGTCATCAGGTTGGTATGGACAGTATGGGCTATGTCGGTCAAGTAGTTCTGGTACCTCCCATACAAAACCAATATTAGGCACATGCGTGTATCTGTACAGTACATAGATACTAACTCGCATAGCAAACATTTTGCATGACTTTTATGCAGTGGAGGGTATCAAAGCATCGGCCAGGCTGATGTTAACACTTTTATTATTTTTTTTTTTTTTGATTTTGTATTTCTGTGAAAAGAATACTCCAGCTTTTTAACATTTTTCTGAATTGAATTTATATACAGATCTGATAACTTAATAATTACCTACAAGTTTGATTGAAAAAAATATTTTCTGAAACATAAAACCTAAAAGTATTTATTTATTATTTTTTTTACTTTACTTATTTTATTGTTTCTATTATTTTAGTTACTTAAAGACGTCAGTAATTTGTAATTTTGAGTTTAATTTGAAAATTTTACTTAAAAAGGATTTGTGTTTATGTATTTTTTTATTAAATAATAAAAACATAAGACAAATAATTTTTGTTTTGCCAACTGCCATAACCCCGGTCAATGTTAGGGCAACCGATGCTTAACTTTGACCGCTTACTAATTTAACAATAATTTTGTTAACAAAAATAAAAAACGATGGGTTTTTAAACATTATAATAGTGAATGGAAGTCCCCGTAGTGCAATTATTTAAGATACTTAATGCGACATAACGGTAATTAATAACAACGTGTTAAAGTTCAAAAGTGGTCAATGTTAGGGTGTTTTACGGAACATTTGAAAAGAAATCGTTTTAGTTTTTGTGCTTAATTTTCCAGTAGTCACTAAGCCCACTCACAGGAAAATCAATAAGAATTCGTCTAAAAAAATTCATACATACATAGTTATCGTAGGAACAAAGGTTTATGTGACTGCTAAAGTATAGAGTCACCAGTCACCCATATTTTAAGAGGAAATAAGCTGTTGTAGGGATTTTGTCTTCGGTTCGTGGCTTAGATAAAATCAGGAAGGTTCGAAGTTTCGCCGGAAGAGTGCCCTGTATGGCGGTTTCCAATTTTCCATTGCCTTCGACTTGGAATTAGCTTTACATTAGAAAATAATTAGACCAAATTGAATAGGGGTTAAAGAGACAACTATATTCTGTATTATGCTGTAAAAGGGATTTTTGTGCGATTTCGATTTCGATTTCGGTTTGTGGATTGGGTGGAAGAAAACATTACACAAGGGTTCGATCTATTGTCGGAAGAGCTCGTATTTCACAATACAGTACGAATAAAAATATTTAAAAAACGTCAGTGAAGTTAGCACCTCAGCGCTGGGATATGATGGTAACACGGATATACCCATAGGTATACCTGGGCACAACATAATTTTGTCAAAGAACAATGCAATCACAAAAGCATTATTATTATTTTTCGAATCAGTTCGGTCTTTAATTCGTTATCTATGAACAGAAAGTGCTTAGGTGAAGGAGTTAAACGACATTTTTAGGAAATATAATTTTTTTCTAGCAATGAAATACATAGTTAATTGAACTGACATTTTCGTGCAATCCTCCTCTCTATGAGTGCTCTAGTTTTTAATTTAGGTAGGTAGTTCCATAAGAATGTGGTGTAAAGGTGGTAAACGCCATACATTAAATTTTGAAAAAAAAAAATTTTTTTTCTGGGGTTTAAGTCACTTAACTCCTTTGAGCACTGAAAAAGTAGTACAATTGCTTTTGTTATTGAATGAATTAAAATATACGCATTTACCACCTTCATCAACTTTAAAAAGTAAACAATAGGTAGGTACATAATAAGATTGTAGGTATTTTGTGATTAATATTTCGCGAATAATATTTCCCCCGGAATGTTTCCCATTCAGCAATTTGATTTAGGTACATTGCTGACAAAGAAAAAATTCCATTGGAATATATTCGCGATACCTACTACAGGTATCTCGAAATGCTATACAAATTGTTTGAAGTTTAATTTAGGCTAACTTTGTATAAAATGTCAATTTTAATAAAATAAAACTTTACTTATACGGAAAAAATAAAATAAAAACTAGATCGAAAGAAATCGAAGAATCGAGACAAAAAAATGCACCGAAGGAATCGGTGACAAAAGATATTAAAATAGACAGACACCGATGATAAGAAAACGAATCAGTGGTGAAAATAACTTCAGAAATTAAAAAAAAAAACAAGTTTGCTATTCTTATATGTACCAAGTTTAAAATATTAAAAAAAAGTAATAATAAGTCCTGAAGGAAAAAATGTGCTTAAATGTCCATAAAAATAAATCATTTTCATTAAAAGTCCTTTGAAAGTTGCATGTGATTAGTGAAAAAAGAAAGAAAGTAAAAGTGTATAAATGGGTATGTACTGTAATTGAAAATGTCCTATCCATTTCCGGCTATAGTCTGCACCCAACTAACAATTTATTAATGAAACAGCGAGGGAGATCCTAAACCTAATCCTAAATTCAAAATTACTTCTGAGTTTGTTTAGATAACATGTTCTTTAAAATATTTAAGAGCGCAGGTGTGATATGTCAATTAGAAATTTACTCCCGAATTTAAATAATTTCTTCCCTTATAGCAATATTTTAAGAAACCAAAATAATATCCTGTCAAGTGTTGTGCACATCACCGCCCCGGATATACAGGTAACCCTTTGATTTTCCTTTTCTTTATTTTTTTTTTAATTTATTGTTTTATTTAAATTTTTTTGAAAGCATATTTCTTGCTCTTTAATTTTAATATATTCTAATATTGTTCTCATCCTTTTGCCATTTTAATTAAAAATTTCATCTCAATACCAATTTTATTTTACATATTTTTTTTTTGTTTATATGTAGGTATAGGTATTAGGTATTATATGATTCCTTATGTTTATAATCATGTATTATTTGTCTTATAGATTAATTAGTTTATAATAAATAAATGTGCATGTTTTGGTGGAATTCCGTTGTTTGGTTCTATTCTTTTTTATGAAGAACACAACATTTCTTTTAGGTCTTATTTTTTTCATTGAGTTAATTTTTTTTTATTAAAATGATAATTTAAAGGAGTTAAAGTGGGGTGACCGAATGCGATGGGGCTGAAGAGGGTGTTTTTTTTTTTTTTTGGTTAGGGGTTGTCACACAAACATGGAGCTAGTGGCAACCAAGGTATCTTTTCTGGTAACAGGATAAGTAATGGGGAGGCAGCTCCTTGGTACCCATAACACCAGTGGTACCATATGTCTTGGGGAAAGAGAGGAAGCGATCAGAACGCTGTTATCCTGATATTATATCAGTTGTAGCATAAGATCGATTGATTTCGAGTGTTTTTCCCTTCAAAATTTTAAATCCAAATTTTCTCCTTCCCTTTTTGATATCCCATCCTTTATTCCTTCTTCTAAAGTATTACATTTTACCATAGGCATATAAAGTACGGTAGTCCGGAGGCCGGTTAAAGACCCCACCCCACTGACGAGCTAAGCACGAGCTTAAAGCTAGCATGCCGACTAAACCGTCGTCGACCGGACACCCTTCCACCGAAAGGCAAATATAGTGGATTCCTGTGTCTACAAAGGTGGAAGGTCATTTTATACCGTTACAACCCCTATCTATATATATATAAAAATGAAGATTCCGACTGATAGATGATCAACGCCCAGCCTAAACCATTTGCTCCAGAAAGCTGAAATTGTGCACAGAGTTTTTTTATGATGTATACAAGCACTAAGAAATGTTTTTTTGAAATTCGACCCCTAAAGGGGTAAAAAGGGGGGTCAAAGTTTGTATGCGAAGATTTTTATTTTTCATCCGATTGACTTCAAACTCGGTTTATTTACTCTATGAAAAATAAAGAAAACACATTTCTCCGACTTTGGAAATTCGACTCTTAAAGGGGTAAAAACGTTTGTATGGGGAAATTTTATTTTTCATCCGATTGACTTTAAACTCGATTTCTGTGCTCTCTTTCTATACTACCTATTATATAAAGACGTAACTGATAAAATTATGTTCGCAGTGTTCTCAAATACTACTGAACGGATTTTGATGAAACCTTCACAAAAATATTCTTTAGGCACCTCTGCGTGCAGTAGGCTATATTTAATTGCTTTATTTTTTTCTTTAATTATGCAGAAAAGACAAACTTCATTTTGTACGCTATACATATTCCATAATGTTATTTTATATTTTGACTTTGCTTCATTCAACTTGCCATAATATTCATAAATCTCAATCAATACAAAAAAAGCGTTTAACTTAACTGTTTATAGGGAATTCTTCCCCGAGTATTCATTCATCTTTCTGCTCCATCCAGAAGCTGAAAATAATAAGTTAAATATCAGATCTTAGTTGATCAAATGGGAAATCAATTCTAAACCAATAATTTTCTGCTGTTTCTCTGCTTTGGGGTGGTGGGCGTAAATCGCAAGCATGATCATGATTTTATGTGGGTTATGTGCGAGCAGGCCGTACGGTGAATAGCGCTTGGTAGAAAGAATGAGAGGTACATTGCATTCGTTATTTGTGCTATATTTCTTACATCAGTAAATTAGTGTGTTGAAACTTTCAAGGCAATACCTATATTTAATGTTCATTTAGCACATAAACTGCAGTGAAGTGAAAAACAAAAACTATCCAAATACGTGATTTATTTTCCGTTTCCCGGTAAGTCGTTGCATTATGTCAATATCAATCATCAAAATTCTGTCTGCTGGCCTATCTGTTTATTTAGTGAATTTAATTGTTCTTTTTTCAAAAGAGAAGTTCACAAAGTCTTTTTAAATCGTTTTTTTTATAGAATCAACAAAAGTGTACACTTTCTTTATACTGTAGTGACATGTAAAAAAAATAAATAAATAGGTGGCGCAACAGGCGGGTGACACCCAAGGCCTAGCTTCTCGCAACCATTCGTTTTGTGTGAGTTTCTAACCACTGCGCTACTGCGCCCACGACATGTGTCATATTTTATTTTATTTATTGTAGTTTATAGATTGGGGTAGACATTCAGGAAAGGGTTTTCTCCCACGGAAACTATATGTGGCAGTATCGCGTGTGGGTTCAAGATCTAATCAATACCTTCTTCTTCCGGATAATAACAAGACTCTAATTGTTGTTTATCCCGAAACTTTATGGTGGATTTACATTACTACGCCACGCAATTTTGCATGACTTCAGAGAGAGTGATCCGTTTCCTACAGACACGTCTAATGATCTGTCGCAAAAAATGAAACACACACATTTCAATATGAATGCGCGCACATAAAATCCAAAATTATGTGCGCGCATTCTCATTGAAATGTGTGTGTTTCATTTTTTGCGACAGATCATTAGACGTGTCTGTGGGAAACGGATCTCTCTCTCTGAAGTCATGCAAAATTGCGTGGCGTAGTAATGTAAATCCACCATAAAATCCAAAATTATGTGCGCGCATTCTCATTGAAATGTGTGTGTTTCATTTTTTGCGACTAAATAGTCGCGCGATTGTAATCGCATGTGTGTTTTGGGCCTTAATCGACCGATTACTTTTCAAAGTGTCGGCAGAAACCGTTTGCAATGTTTCTTTGTATGAGAGGTGCCACGCCCCTTTTTCTTTTTCTTTTTTTTTGCCTATGTCATTGCCTGTGAAAATCGAAAGATCCGTTCTCGAGTTAAGCGTACACATAAGGACAGCAGGCTCTTTTATATATGGATTAGAATTGCCTGTTTTCAAAAACTGTTTGATATGGACGAGTGACATGACAACTCGTTCTAACTACGTTCTAATTAAACGTAATAGTTTTGCCAGCTTTCAACTAAAAAGTAGGTAAAGGTTAGTAGATAGTTTGAATCAAGTTATTGTTGTGTGTACCTACCTAACCTCTCCAATTGACCTTCGATAATTATTGCTATATTTCATCCCCTCATGAAACGCAATACTCCGCAAACAAACAGCGAACTGGTAGAAAATTCAACACAAGGGAACTGTGCAGCTAAATGCATTTTTGTTTAGCCACGTACAAGCCATTTTAGAACGTTTGACCTTCTCAAAATCTATTAATTCCTTTTAAAACTTTGTGTTGCCTACCCTCGAACTAATTTCTCTTGCACACTGTTTGAGGACGCACATATGTAAGAGGTTTTAGTGCTGCGACAGTTGGGCGGTGATGTTCTTAATAGATTTTCTACAACTATGTACTCGAAAACGTGACCTAGGACAAAGCCTTCCCACTAAAGTAATTATTCGACCGTTACCGATGAATACAATTTAATTACAGGCCAATTTTATGTGGAAATGTGTGACCTGAATTTTGTATTTATGATAAAATGAGTTACGACATTCAATATTTTCGCTCGTAAATTTAAATAATTTCCGTATACACTACACATGCATGTCTGGCACATTACAAAGATGTGTATATGACGCCAAATTAGTATGCTCTCAATCTTGAACTCATTTAAATGACAATCGGCATTGATGAGTACCGATTTTAATTTGTGGCTGAGTTTCAAACCCAATGAGCCATACAGTAGTACTTGTCGTTTGTTGAATCCCACAGGAATTTTATATAGAGGGAGTTGGACACGGTTTCAATTTAAAAGGAGGAAGGAATTGAAAAATCAAGGAAGCAATTGAATTGACGTCCCAATAGAACTCAAATAATGATCAATCAATGGGCAATTGACATGCGGTGAGTTGCAAAATGTATATACACGAGTATCTACCTCGGCAATGAATCTGTTGGCAAGCACCCCTTTCTACTGTGTTCCGTTTTAGGCACGTCTCTCTGTTAGAACAATGACATATTGAGACTTCCTAGTTGCTCGTTTCAATTTTACAATCATATAGCTATGGTGTATCCTTAAGTGCATACGTGATGATGAAATTTTGCAATTGTTGGGCTGTCATTTTGTATTGAGTGATGATTGCAATCATAATAAATCAAATCGTGTATCAATAGTTTCCGAAACCGAAAGGATTGATGCGAGTTGTTATTCTATTTGACTTGTTATAAAACAATGAAAGGCGATATTGAATTGGGATTCCAAAGAAAATGGAAAACACAAGTTTGAGGACTTACAAGTTTAAGGAAGCGATTACAATATAATGACTTATATTAAACTATGGACGGAGTTGGAAAAATGGAAAACACAAGTTTGAGGAAGCGAAATTACTATACCAACTCATATTAAACTATGGACGGAGTTGGTGGGTTGGTTGGTTTTCTCCGAAAGTCTTAATCTTCAGCTCTCCTTCCGTCTAAACTAGTGTAGAGCGTTCCAGGAGGAGAATATGGTGATAAAAGAAGCCTTACCTTGGCTCAAAAAAAACGTGATATCCGGTAAAGATATCTGCATATTTTCGGATAATCCTTAGATTCGATCTCGATATAAATTCTCTAGTAGCACCCGACTGCCGATCGCCTTAACGGGGATAGCCGAACAGTTCAACATTCACCTATTTTCGATGCCGGGATATAGAGACATTCCGGGAATTGTAAGCGTAAGGCCGATAAACTCGCCAGAATAGGAACAACTCTACGTCTACCCATCAAGCCCGATAAAGGCACCTTGGGTATATAAATCGATACTTGCAAACAAAAATTAAATTAAAATTTTACAGAAGCTGATGTATGGATGAAGAAGAAGAGGCTCTGACAAGCAGATATCTACATCAAAAGCCTCTTACGCTTTATAAGAACCTCAAAATGGTTCAACGAGAGACAAATTTTCTCCAATGATTCGTTTTTTTCGTAGTCTCTAAAGGACCATTCACACGAGAACAAACGAATTGATGAAATGCGAACAAACCACTTTTTAAGCATTTATAAGCAGAAAATTGCACATTTTATTATTTCAAGAGGAGGATTATCCCATCAAAATGTATTAAGAAAACAAGTTTACAAACCGTTTAAATAACGAAATTTCGAATTCCAAACTTTTTGCCGTGAACGAAAACAACCTTGGCGCGAATATAATTGTCAAAGTTCGCAATCCACATCATTTAATTCGCGTTCCACAAACTAGCGAATACAACATTCGTTCGAACTTAACCTCAAACTAGACATTGCGGGTAGAAACTTTTTTTTTTTTTTTTTTTGCGTGTAGCTGGATGTAAAAATCGTTGAAAGACATCGCATGCGAGATTTGCGATAGTGTGGGACTTGCGGTTAGCTCACCCACTAAAAAACACCCAAGGGAAGCATGGTGTTGCCATCCTTCCAAAAATCGCACCTAGTCGTTAAACTAATCAGCAATTTGTTTCTAATACTTATAATAAATACTATGCTATAAGGTACTAACGTTAGTCTGTTACCTTTTGTTTTTTAATTCGTTATCACTTTTGTTAGTGTGATTGAGTTGTGAAATTGTCTTTATTTTCTTTATTCCTAGTTAACTAGTTCGAATGGTTTTACTCTTCGTAACCTTCTAACTAAATTGTTGTTATTAAGTAGTTCGACTACTTCTGAATTAGCATGGTTGCGAAGCCTACCTTCATGTCTTACTGCGACTTTCCTGACCTCGTCCTCTACCGTTTACGGGTAGAAACTGATGGCTGAAATTCGCTAACTGCCGAGAAAAGTATTCATGTGATCTGACTATCAAAATTTGCGAATATTCGTTCGTTCATAGTTAGTTGTTCGCTCTCATGTGAATGGTCCCTGATAGCGGACGTCCACTTGGTGGGCAACTCATCAACAAATTTCGTTCAATGTTTCAAACAAGACTCGCCGAATTGTCCAAGACCTACCTGCAACTTTGCTTCGGTTAATTTGGGAAAATGCATTTGTCAGCATGACCTACTGAACCATTGTGTCACGATTATTGACTATCGGTTGTGCTGTCGCTGCATTGAAATTGTGTCATGTTATTGCAATTCCACTGTGGAAGCATGTTTCTGGAGCAGCTATGGTTCAGTTGGAAGTTCCAGCCAGGTTTCGAGAAAATGGCTTGTCTTCTTTTATTTCAACAACTCTTAACTCTAGCTTACATTACTAAAACCTTAAATTTGTTTGTGTAGTTGTTTTGAAACTTATTTTCTAATTTAGTTTTGTTTAATATCTATTACAGATTTTAATTACACTAAACATTTAAGAGTACAATTGTGCTTATTTTCTAACTGTAATTTGTACCTTAAAGCTAAGTACGCTGCTCGAGCGAAACTAAATTTCAGCGGCTCTCCAATTTTTCTCTCCAAACATTAGCTAAAACCCTAGCTAATTTTTGACATAGAGTGCGCTGTGGATATAAGTGTCACAGAAAACAGCTGTTCGTTGAAAATAACTTCCTTCAAAAATGCATCGACGTGAAAATGTGTTATATTTTCGTTGCATGTACTTTCTTTTTTCCTTGTCTGCTATTCCTTAATCTCAAATTTATCACTTTTAAATGATTCCTCGTCGATGTATTTATTAAAAAACCTTATCCTTGTTTTCTTTTTCGCAACACAAAAACACAACAGAAAACCACCACCGTGATCTGTCGAAATTTAGCTTGAAAAAATGTGCCGAGCCATTAATGGGCGCGCTAAATTCTGACAGATATATGCAGTACAGTCTGAAATGAAAATTTGATTTTTTAGCTGAAGCAGCGTACCGCTCGGCTGAATGGATTCGCTTAAATTTAGCTCAGCTACATTTTGGAGAGAATTTAGTATGGGAGCTAAAATTTAGCTCGAGCAGCGTACTAAGCTTAAGTATAAAATTTAAGTTTTGTTTTCGATTTAGGGCAAGTTTCAAGACTAGCTGATAAAGTCACGGATAGCCGACCCGGAATTTATATGTCAGATAAACGTAATATTTCGGTTTCAAAGGTTTCGGATAGTAATAGCTGACAGATAAAGTCTCGGATAGTCCATCAGCCGGTTCAACCAGCTGTTAAAGCCTCTATCCGGAAGATTTACACAAAATATTTATTTGATGTGGCTGGAAAAAATATAGTTTCAGAGCATTCTTTCGTTGACGGGTGTAGATAGCAGTCAGAAGTGTTATATTATGCATTTATTTGAATTCTTAAATGTCGAATTAGATGAATATTACAACCATATTACAGGGCCCCGTAGGAACAGAGTATTTCAAATTATTTTCAGAAACCCTCGACGATGAAGATTTCTGAATTTTCACTATTTTGTTTAACTATATCCATGCCCAGTCAATACCTTTCACCGTGGGCGTTGGACTTTGCCAGGGGTGCATTTTGTCTCATCTCCTTTTCATTACATGGACTGGATGTTACAGCGCAGTCTTGGCGAAGAACGTTTCGAATTGGAACATCAGAGGATGAGTCGTTTGCTCTTCGCTGATGACTTGGTCATCCTTTGGTCCTCTTAACGGAACTTCAATGCGCACTCTATCCGTTTGTAGTCGCTTATGTGGAAGCTGAGATGAAAGTAAACGTAAACAAATCTCAAGTGATGGTCGTCTCCAGAACGCCTGTTTAATGTATACTCACGAGTGATGGAAGGGCCAAGAGCAATGCTAAGTTTATCTGTAGGATTGGCCAGGTTGGTCAATTTTGAAACAGCTCGGTTATTCTGTTATTATAAGAGGACTGAACTTGGTGTCAAAGCTAAATTGTCAAGTTGTCAGTCGTTAATTCGGAGTTTGTTTCAAATCTTACCTATTTGGGTAATGACCGAAAGAATAAGATCCCGGATACAAGCTGCCGAAAATGAGATTCCTCAGTTGTATTGCTGGTGTGACCCGTAGAGATGGTGGAAACATCAGAATACGTTAGGGACTCAATGTCGAGCAGCTACTGCTCCGGACGCAGCGGTGGATTAGTCACTACGTGCTATGGAATCCGTACAATCGGGCAGGCGTCCTCTAGGTAGACCCAGGATGAGATGGTTAGATCAAGTCCATAATATCTCCCCTACCCGTATGGGGATTGCCTTTTATGATTTGCAGTCAATGGCGTAGAATCGAGAATATGGACGGAGCACTTGGACTTGCGCAACGTACACCCGCGACCCACTTAAGGGATAAGCGGGGTATCGAAAATGAGTGAATGAATGAATTTATCGCCATGCTAAATTAAAAAAAACTAGAACAACACAATTCACTTAAAAATGTGATAAACGATAAAAAACATCATTTCCATTCCTGTCAAACTATTAGTGCCTGATAAATTTTTCTACCTGATAGTTTATCAGAGACTTTTACGATGAAACAGAAAAAAAATATCAGCTACTTTTATCTGGTGGAAAGCGTTATTATAATCGTATTTCGTGACTTTATAATTAAACCTGATTAGCTATTTAAATTTAAATTGTATATAATGAAAATTGACGTAGGCTTTGGGGTAGTATTTTAAAATAAATATATGTATACTAGCGGACGCTGTTTTGCCTGCTCGTACATTTTCATTGTCCGTCAATTTGTTCCGCGGCTGTTTTATTTAAGCGATGTGGCTGGACCGATTCTGTACTCCGTGTGGACAATGCACATCAATGTCTAAAATTTTACAACTTTAGCTTCCACAGGTGTCGAGAAATTTATGAGCTTCTTGCTTTCAACTTTTTTTTGTTGAGTGTTTATTATTTGCAATTTTATTCATGAGCTTTTTGCTTTTTAATTTTTTTTATTTATTGTTGAGTGGTTATTATTTGAACTTTTGTGCAATCGGATCGCAGCCCCACCTACCGGGTCCAATCTATCTAAACCGTATTTACCCATTCAAACACACACAAAAAATTTCATTAAAATCGGTCCAGCCGTTTCGGAGGAGTTCGTTACAAACACGTACAGAAGAATTATATATTTATATAAAGATAATATGATTAATATAGGTATGTTTTTTTTCTTATATTTAGACCCTGGCAAACGTAAGATCACCTGAGGCTGAGGTCATCTCCAATCTCCTTTTCGGCAGCTGCTTTCTCCTTAGAGAGTTTGGAGCCTCGCGAAGCTCCATCACCCCTATCTGCTCTCCTGTATGCGTTTGTTCGATTTGTTTCTTTTGGCGTGACCTTCCTAAGTATCATAATGGTTTCATAATGGTTATACTTATACCTAGGATAAATATAGCAAACTCACTGACATTGATGAGTATTGATGACTTGTTATTGTCCATTGCTGGCTGGCGAAGAATTTCTTCCGCTTTGGTCTGCTCGAATTGGCTCTGCAGATATTCCAGGGACTTATTTCCCTCGATCAGGATCGCATTAACGTCGCGCATTATGGCTTCCCAGTCTTATCGGTAGGATTTTCTTATTTGCCGCTGCTTTCTGGTCTCTTTTGGATCCCGAACTGTAGGTACTCGAATTGTCTCCCTCATTTCAGCGAAGTCAACTTTTGGCGTCTTTAACTCGACGCAGCTGCTGACTTCCTGCTTGTAAGGGATTTTCATTTCCCGCGTTCCGACGTCACATGGTCTTAGTATTTGTATGACCCGGTACTGTTTTACAACACGGATTGTACTGTTCTCCGTTACACTTGATGTTCAATATCATGTTGTTTCGGAGGTTGTATATGAATTACTGGCGGCCATTTTTACAAATGTACCTTCTGATGCTGGAACGACAATGTATTCACAGCGTTATTGAGCTATCGCTGTGTGCTGCAAGAGCTCGATTAGACATTCGTGAATACTGCTTGTGAACACCGGTCTTTGGTGCTCTTAGATTGACATGATTTCTCGCCGTATTGTTGTTACTTTGCTGTATTTCGCCAAATTTTCCTTGGTAAAAAAACGAGCACTCGTTGGCCCTCTGATTCTGCTTAATAATCTGCCCGTGTCTCGATCATCATGTCCCATTTATCGTCCAGTTTTGCCGCAATCGGATATACTTTGTTAGCTTTTTCCAATTCAAACTGTCCACGTCCGGTATCCAACAAAATTCTTAAGTTACGTGAAAAGTTCAAGGTAAAGAAGCATGTTTATAAATCCATAAATTCTACCATCTTATGCTGCTCATCTGAAGATCCCCATCCGACGAGCTAGAACGAGCTAAAGCTAGCATGCCAAGCTGTCGGTACCTGGACACCCTTCCACTTTTGCTGCCGGACTGACTCCATGTACCTGTAAACATGGGGTCATAACGGTAGCGAGAGAAGTGGAAGGGGAAATAGCAAATTTCGTTACAGGTGGCGCCCAACGTGGGGCCCGATTGTCTCTAACAATTCGTTTTATAGAGTTTGCTGATTGTTCATAATTTCGAGTTTCTATTGAATTTTATCTAGATACAACACAAATTTGGGATTTCGCTTAGTTCGACCGGTAGACAGATTCTTTAATTCAGTCTACGTCTGATGCGTAACTTTTGCGAGGTTTCAAGATTTAAAAAAAAAAAAAAATAATCTGTGGAGATGAACCTTTCATCCGGTAAAAGCAAATTATTGTATTTATGTCTGCTGTGATGAGTTCATTGAAACAAATTTTGTAAAGATCTGAAGAGTCTTAGATAATTTATGACCGGCATGTGAGATCATAAACTTATGCACATGCGTCTGATGCATAGTTATCTGGACTTCTTTATTTTTGCACACAACTCTTATTTCAATAGAATCCAAATTATTGTTTAGAAATTTTAAAATATATGTCCTGAAGCAACGCTCAAGAGAAGCGAGGCTGGTACAGATGCATAATTTTTTTGTTTCACAATTCAGTAAGCGCATAAATTAACAGGATGCAGTTTATTTTTGGTGGAGTATCAACATCTTCATTGTCATTCTTGGGTGGGTCTAACGCAGTTTGTCACATCCACCAAACTTTTATCTCTTTACTGTTTGATCCCATATTAACATTATCGACCGACTCGATTAATTTTGTTAGAATTTGTTACGGAATTATTTAGACTAGAATATAGACTTAAAACATTTGCAGTTCTGATATTTTCCCTTGAATTAATTAGTGATACTTACTTTTTGTTAATCGTTCAGTTGTTAGTTTAGTTAACTCGTTCTTTTTAACTTAGATTTAGCATTTAACACATTTCGCATTATTAATAGTAATTCGGTTTTTAGTTTAGATTAGACTTAATTTTTAGATTTTAGATTAGATTTGGTTATTTCGAAATGTCGAAACTTCCAGTAAGAGCGTCTTCAAATACAAGTCGTTATAGTTTTCGTAGGAAAGCTGTACCTCAGACAACCTATAAGTCTACAAAGAAATACGCTGAAACAATGACTAATCCACCTCAGGTTGCACAAAGTTCAACTGTAAATCAGTCTGAAGTACCAGATGTTTCTTTATTGCCTTCGACAAGCGATGGCTTAAGTCATGAAAGGGATATAGTTTCTTATATCAGGGAAGCAGTAACCGCTACTGTAGGACAAACTCGAGGTGAAGAGCTTCGCATGATTAGAGAAGAAATGGATAGGAATCGTGAGTTTTTAAGGAACGAAGTGGCGGATTTGGTTCGACAAACTTTAGAAGTAACTCGCCAAGTAAATCAACAAAATGTTTCTGAAACTCAATATAGCAATGAGCAAATCGCTAACAGAATTCCCTCAAATAATCCTCTGAACCACCAGGGAAGAGATACTACAGTTAGTCCCAATGTGAATGACTTTCTGCAGAATCTAAATAATTTAAATTTAAATGTCAACCAGCCAACAGTTAATTCAACAGATTTTCAACAACCAATGTTGGTACCAAGAGTTCATGACTTTCGTAAATGGGGACTTAAGTTTGATAACAAAAGTATGACAGTTGACGATTTTCTCTTCAGGCTTGAGCGATTGAAAGTTTGTAACAATGCTACATGGGATGAAGTTGTGATGAATTTTCACCAGCTTGTCAGTGGACAAGTAGAAAATTGGTTTTGGGTCTACTTAAAGTCAAATCCGAGTGTAAATTGGATAGTTCTACGTCAGGCTCTTGTCGAACAATATCGTAGCCTAGAGACAGATTCAGAACTTTACCGAAAAATGTCTGACAGAAAGCAAAGAAATTCAGAATCTTTCGATGACTTTTACTCAGTCATTCAACAGCTAAATAGTCGTTTACGCGCCCCAAAATCAGACCGTGAGATAATTGACCTGTTGAAGCAAAATGTGCAAAGGCAGATGGGTGAATTGTTGATAACATTCCGAACTGAGAGTCTTGTCGAAATGGTCTATGTTTGTAGAAATATAGAAAAATTCATTAACGACCATGACCAACAAAAGATGCGAAACAATTTCGGACCTACTTTACGTAGAAATGTTGTGTCGGAAGTTAATTTTGAAAACAAAACTTCCGTTCGTCCCGAAAGCGGACATATTGTGAAGACTGTTGAGATTAGCAAAAATACAAAGGGTTACATTTGCTGGAATTGTCGGAAACATGGTCATTCATTTTTTGACTGTCCTGATCCTAAACGATGGCTATTTTGTTTCAAATGCGGCAAAGAAAATGTTACTTCACCTAATTGCCCACGGTGTTCGGAAAACGTGAGAAAGAGCAATTTTGCTTCCGGGAAGAATTGCTCTCGAAACAAGAACCCGGGCAGTCAATAATGAATTCCAGCATAAATAACTCTGACCTTGATTGCTCTCAAAATGTTCGTACATATAGTTATTCCTCTAAATTAGAAAACACCAAACCAATACAAATTTTAAGTCATAGTCATGATCACAGGTCCACGGTTTCTTCAAGTAAAAATTTCACAACGCAACCTCATGGAAATTTGCATGAACGTCTTAATAATTATTACACCGTCCGAAAAAGAATATTTTCCAATTCAAACTGTCCACGTCCGGTATCCAACAAAATTCTTAAGTTACGTGAAAAGTTCAAGGTAAAGAAGCATGTTTATAAATCCATAAATTCTACCATCTTATGCTGCTCATCTGAAGATCCCCATCCGACGAGCTAGAACGAGCTAAAGCTAGCATGCCAAGCTGTCGGTACCTGGACACCCTTCCACTTTTGCTGCCGGACTGACTCCATGTACCTGTAAACATGGGGTCATAACGGTAGCGAGAGAAGTGGAAGGGGAAATAGCAAATTTCGTTACAAGCTTCGAAAGAGAAATAACGACTTTAATAAACAGAGCATTATCGTTGGCGAAAACAGTAAGTGACTTTTGCTGTCTGATGAAGAGTCAGCTCGTTCTGAAGGTAGGTTTGTATTTTCGCGGTGACAGTTCCTTAAGACTTTCAGATATTTTCCCAAGGTCTAAGATGAACGTATGTAGTTTCCTTTTTCAGCTCATTTATCGCCGTTTTCAGCTGGAGTGTTGCTATAGCGGAGTTTGTTTCGCCACTTTCAACCAAACCAACCAATACTTGTATTGATAAATTTTTTTTAATCATGCCTAGAAATGCCACACGGTTTGGGCGCAGCTAAATCGCTTGTGTATTGGGATTGGGAAAAACTGTGGCAGTTGCTCGGTTGAGGGACTAGTCAATTAAAAACCTACTCTGAGTCTGGTGTTTTCCATCATAATCTATATATCTACACTCACAGAAAAAAATTGTAAAGGCATTACTATCCGAATTGTAAAACTTTATTTACAATTTAAATAGCAAATTTAGTTAACTATTTTAATTGCAATTTTTTAGTTTTCTTATTTTAGTTTCTTTAAAAATTTGTGTTTTTATGTTTTTTCTTTTCGTGCTGGGGAACCGCGAGGGTATTTCCTGCATTCTGTTGTGACATTAGAATCGAAGCTTTCCAGACAAAAGAAGCCGGAATACAATTTAAAATATTGGAATTCTTCACAAATTGGATACAACCAGATTTATCGCCGAGTCATAAAACTTCAGAAAATGTGGCCTTCCACAACAGATAGCAAAACAAAATTCAATAAAAAAAATAGTAAAAAACAAGTAAAAGTGTTATCATCGGCCTGGCCGATGCTTTGATACCCTCCACTGCATAAAAGTCAAGCAAAATGTTTGCCATGTGAGTTAGTTTGTGTCTAATATTAGTTTTGTATGGGAGGTAGCAGAACTACTTTACCGACATAGACAATTTTCAATACCAACCTGACGACGGTAAAAAGAAGTCCTCTTACAAAATTGCATTCACCTCAGTCGATTCGTTTGGACGCTTAGGTGTTTTCAACAGACAGAGAGAGACGTGTGTCCAATAGTGGTTTTGTATGGGAGGTAACAGAACTACTTGACCGACATGGACCATTTTTAACACAAACTTGAAGGCCATAAATGTAAGACCTCTCATAAAATTTCAGTTGCCTAAGTCGATTCGTTCGGACGCTATCGTGATTTCAACAGACAGAGAGAGACGTGGGTCTAATAGTGGCTTTGTATGGGAGGTACCAGAACTACTTGACCGACATAGCCCATTTTCAATACCGGTAAAAAGAAGTCCTCTCACAAAATTTCATTCGCCTAGGTCAATTCCTTTGGACGCTATCGTGCTTTCAACAGACAGACGGACAGACGGACAGACGGACAGACGGACAGACGGACAGACAGACAGACAGACATACAGACAGACATACAGACAGACAGACAGACAGACAGACGGACATGGCTAAATCGATTCAGAATGTGATCCTGATTCAGAATATATATACTTTATAGGGTCTCCGGTGAATCCTTCTTGGCGTTACAAACGTAATGGCAAAGTGAATATACTTTCCTGTGGAGGGTATAATAAGCGAAATTTACTATTAAATTGTAATGAATATAGTTACAATTAAAATTTGTAAATTTTACACAGGAAATTGTAAATATTAAAATTTTTTTCTGTGTGTATAGAAATCACTTCCTAATATTTAATTTTGCTGGCCGTTTGTAGCAAGGAGTTTTCCTGGGATAATGGATTCGGCTGTCTTTATTTGAGTCTCATCAGCTAAATGTTTATAAGTTTTTTTCTATAGGATCGCCATCAGACATCCCCGACAAAGGATATTTAACCGTGAAATACTTGACCGATAGCACGCTTATTTAATAAAAACATTTCAAAACTCATTGAGATCTCAAAACATGTGAATTTGCAGGATCACAATAAAATTCATACCTACCATCCCTTATGCTATTCCGAATTATGTGGAGTAGTAAAATCCCTATACCAATTCAGTCATTATTTATAAAAGGCGTCAAGGGCTCTTAGCAAAAAAAAAGTATGCATTCCTGTGAAAATACGGATATAATTGCTGGAGCCCTTAACCTTCACTTCACATGTTTAATTGTACATAGTTCAGCCAAATCAACCGCATCGAATCGGCACGCTACTGTAGTTGAATAACATGCAAATGCACTTTTCAAAATCAACCCCAAACTTGTGGTGATAAACGTATAATTTGTGTCATTAAGAACAAGAACGGAAAGCACAATCATAGCGTAGGTAATCGAACAGGTTTTCTACATTTCAGTCATTGAAATAATCATCAACGTTTTTGTTACCACTATTGTTCAAAACCGAAACCATTAGCAAATACAACCATTTGTCAAGAAGATTGACGGCTGTAAAACCTTGACTACGGAATGTAAAGAAGGTTTGAATTTGATTTGTTCCTGTTTACAATATAACTACATCAAGTATTTTATTTACTGTTCGACTTCGGGTTCGACTTTTAAAAGAAAATAATAATTCGGAGCAATATACAATTTAGATTTAAAGTTGTTGGGATATACTTGGGCTCATAGCCAGTAAGAGCGGTGGGGTGTAGGGAATTTTCATATGTGTATTTAAAATTTGCCATAATTAAAATATTATTTCACATCCCTAGCTTAACCTATCGAGAAGCCCAATGAACTGTTGTTTCCAACAATCTGGTAATGCGGATCTTAAGGCCATTATATGACACAGTTTGTAGAAACGAGCTATATAGGGCGATGCCTAGTTTTGGCATCCCTGCCAAACTCGACAGGTTGTGCAAAATAACCGTGGAGAATACTTGCATTTAAGTCTAAAGAAAAAAAGCAAAATCAAATACCTATGCGTTCAACAAGAAGGCACACCCAACATCGACGATTTGGAACATCAGAGTGGACAGTTATAACTTTAAGGTGGTAAGCGCTTTGTCTAGACCCTACGGAGACTCTAGTTATGTCTGAAAACGATTTTCATTCATTCATTCATTTCCAATGGTCCGCTTATCCATTAAATGGGTGTAGGTTACTCAAGTGGACCCTCCATAGCTCTCCATTCTCTGCCATCGACCCTAAGCCATCAAGGGCAATCCCCATACGGATAGAGTCGAGATTATGAACATAATCTAAACATCTCATCCTGGGTCTACGACGCCTGCCTGATGGTGCAGATTCCATAGCACGTCGTGGGATCCTGGTTGGGGACATGCGTTTAACATGACCAAATCACCGAAGCATGGACCGCTCCGTCCGGAGAAGTAGCTGCTCGACATTGAGTTCCTCACGAATTCTGGTATATCTAATGCGATCTCTACGGGCCACACCAGCAATACAACGGAGAAATCTCATTTCGGCAGCTTGTATCCGCGATCTTATTCTTTCGGTTATTACCCAAACCTCATGACCATAGGTAAGAGTTGGAACAAACACCGAATTAAAGACTGACAACTTAGTTTTGACACCAAGTTCAGTCCTCCTAATAACAGAATGACCAAGCTGTCTCAAAATTGACCCAGCCTGACAAATTCTACATAAAAACTCAGCATTGCTCCTTCCAACGCTCGGAAATAAAGCCCCGAGATACTTAAACTTCTCCACCTGTTTCAATGTGACTCCACTAACATGCAGAGTGCATTGAACAGGCGTTCTGGAGACGACCATCACTTCAGATTTGTTCACGTTAACCTTCAGCTCAGCTTCAACACAAACGGCTACAAACCGATCGAGAGCGCGTTGAAGTTCAGCCTGAAAGGACCCAAGGATGACCAAGTCATCAGCGAAGAGCAAATGACTTATCCTCAGATCTCCTAATTCGAAACGTTCCTCGCCAAGGCTGCTCTATAACATCCAGTCCATATAAGTAATGGAGACAAGATTTAACAGCCTTTACCCGAACACAGCTTTTACAGTTTGTGTAAAGAGATTGAATGGCTCTTAAGAGAGAACTGTCAACTCCATACTTCTGTAATGTATGCTTTCTCCAAATCTACGAAGCATGCGTAAACAGGTGTAGCATACTCCCAAGCCTGCTCAAGTACCATTCGGAGATTGAAAGCCGCACTGCTCACCTCCTAAACTCCGGGAGATTTGCCAGCTTTTAGCGATTTGATCGCAAAAGTGACTTCCTCTACCGTGGGACTATTTTCCGCTCTGCTTAAGGCGATGGATATGTCATCCTCAATGCCCTGGATTGGATTGAGCAATTCGGAAAAGTGCTCGCTCCATCTGCGCAAGATGTCCTCCTCATTAGAAAGAAGTGTACCATCTTTGGATTTGACTGCTTCAATTAGGTTTAACGAACACGAAAAGGTACATAAATGGCGCAGACGATATTTCTCATCTTAGAATAAAGTATAACTTGGGACAGGAGGTACTTTATCAAGAATTTAGAGGAGCATGGTTCTTTAAACAAAATTTAGGCCAGGTTCTGTAAATAAGTGTAGGTATTGGCGAGTGGTTTTAGGTTGCGAGCTTTCCCTACGGCCAACTTTATGTGTGCTGTAGTTGTTCATGATGGGCTCCTAATCATATATAACATAACCTTACCATTGAGCCACTGCACACACTTTTCAGATCTGCACTTATTGTAGGTACAACATATTACTTACCTACATCTTGACCATGTCCTTGCAATTTTTAATAGGGTGCTCTTAGTAGAAATTATTCCTATGACACCGAAACTAATTTGCATATTCTTCTTTCGGACAATTGTTAGAATCAAAAATCTAATTTAAAATGTACTACAGTACAAGGGATAGTTGAACAATGTTTATGCAGTGAGTTTAGCACTTAAAATGACTCATCCTTTGAAGTATCATAGGTGGTCTAGGTCTGGTCATTTTTTAACGCCACCATATCTCTAATCTAGTTTAGTGGTTCACCGTAATATACAAACCAATTTTATTTAAGTGCTGCGCAAATATTACCACCTAAATACACATATTTTATATATGTACGGATAAGTGGAGTTTTCAAAGTTCAGATGAAAGACAACCCCTGCGTATTTCCTTTGAAACCAAGAGATTATATAATTCCTTGATGAGTTGTCCAATTGAAAAGTGATGGAAAACAATGAATTCGCATAGAAATGATGGCGGAGCGTGCCGAAGGATGACACGTGCCACTCGCATTATAGTGAACATTATGTTCTTTACATCTATAAGCCTTAGGTATATATATATATACAATTATAAATATAAAAGTATCACATAACTTTTCCTCAAAAGGGTATAGTATAGCATATTTTAATTTATTGTTCATTTTATCCCTTTTCTGTATACGTTCCATATAAATGCTTATTTGCATGTGTTGTAATACATAACAAAATCCATTATATTATATTCATTGCATTGTTTATACAAAAGTTTATATACATGTAATACATGGTTTAGTCTGGCGATGCAAATTTAGCAAATTTATCACATTTCTAGAAAGAAATTTGTTTATTAATAAAGATATTAAATATTGGAACAAAAACATATATTATGTAGGTACAAATATTTAAAGCTTAGCTACTAATTGTTTGAGTTTAATTTTTTTAACAAATTCAAGTGACCTAAAACTTACTTGATAAGTAGGTATTTTTCTATATGTCTTGGGGACATTAGCCAGAGTAAGAGCATTAAAAAAAAACTTTAGGTGCTAATTAAGTTTTAAGAGGGTTGAACCTAAAAAAGAGGAATGGACGGCCAACTTTTCAATTTAAAAAAAAATGCAAAAGTCATTTCACATTCATGGGAGCTAAAGTTTTAAATTTATAACATTTATGTGCATTGTTCTGATTCTCATAGAAAATAACATATTATTTAATCAATTCAATTTCTGGGCACACTCTATGTATATAAAAAATAAAGTGCATAACTGGGTCTCATGAAACTTTCTTGCTTATTGCAAGATCGTCTGTTTTTATACCCTCCGCAGGAAGGTATATTCACTTTGCCATTACATTTGTAACGCCAAGAAGGAGTCACCGGAGACGCCATAAAGTACATATATATATTCTGATTCAGGATTACATTCTGAATCGATTTAGACATGTCTGTCTGTCTGTCTGTTGAAAGTACCTTAGGCCCTAGTTATAGCTATCATTGAAATGCATCATTGAAAATTTTGTTTTCCGATTTTAAGACGATTAATCAAACAATATAGGCTTTAGTTGGTATCAAAATAAAGGTAATCAATTGTGGAATTTTTTTACGAAAGAAATTACTTAATTTTGACTAAAACTCTTCTTTAAATTAAATTTTATTGTTTCACTGATCGAAATCGATTTCAATGAACAGCTGATCGTCGTTTCTCCAATTTGGAACCCAATCGTTTCACTGATGTGTTCGATTCTCTTTCTATTTTCAGCTGTCAGTTTTGGTTTCAATGATCAACTCTAACCTTAAAACCTAGACTCGTTTGTTGAAAAGTCACTGACAGGTTCTTTCACTGAGAGGAATTTTTCAATGATTGCTATAACCGACTTGTCAAAAAAATGAAACCACCATTCCACTGATTTGTTCCAATGATGCATTTCAATGATAGCTATAACTAGGGCCTTAGCGTCCAAACGAATCGACTTAGGTGAATGAAATTTGGTGAGAGAACTTTTTTTACCGTCGTCGTCAGGTTTGTATTGAAAGTGGGCTACGTCGGTCAAGTAGTTCTGGTACCTCCCATACAAAACGCGACGCTTTAAATATTTTTCAACTATTTCGCAAAAGTCATGTTAGTCCAGTCATTTTAGCATTTTAGCTCGGAATGAGAGATAATAAGCTGAATTTTTGTATATATCTTAATTTTGCCGTTCTAAATGTTCTCTCAAAAGTCTCATAAAATCTCGTGTCTGCGTCGTAAGTTATTTAAGGTCAAAGGTCAGCAAAGTCAGTTTTTCGCTATTATTTCAGTTTCTATTGCTCCAATGATGTTAACATCTACTACAAAATTTAGAGCATAAAATTTGCAACAGATTTTATTGTAACCATTTTTTTTCATGCGCTCAACCGTTTTTGAGATAGAGGGCGGTGAGCGTGCAACGCTCAGCCATACGTGGTAGATTTTACTTTTCATGTCCATGCAAAAAAAATACTTTTTTTTATTTAATCCGACTTATTTTAATGTGGCGCTCTCTTACCGTTTGGGCGTGGCACACCCCCAAATGTTCCAAAAATACTATATGAAATAGTACCAAAATTTCAAGAACATACATTTTATTTCTTTCATTAATGGACGAAGGACAGGATTGTTTCTATAATTTTTCCATCACAAAATGTATACATATTTTAGCATCCGTAATTTCAACGGAAATACCAAATATGTAAATGGTTTTGAACAAAATAGACAAATCGTCTGAACCATAGCTATTTGTGGAATATACACAAATCGCTTTGGAGCACGATTCTTTTTGTGACATGGGTGTACATCCGTATACATAAAAATAAGTCTGATCTTACTTTTAATCGATTCAGAAAAAAAAACTTGCAGCCTTATTTATAAACTTTATACATTCTCTATAATAACTCTAAACGCAAAAACCTAATGTATATATTTTGCGTTGGGCGCAGTAGCGCAGTGGTTAGTGTGTTGGACTACTGTGCGAGGGATCCCAGGTTCGATCCCCGGAAAAACCCAAATTACATCTTAAAGTTTTTTCTACTGCGCCACCTCTCGCGAACGTCTGACAAACATCCGAGAGTACGACTGTCATGAAAAAGCTTCTCAATTCAGCCGTTCGGAGTCGGCATAAAATTGTAGGTCCCTTCCATTCGTCACAAAAATAGAAACTCACACAAAACGAATGGTTGCGAGAAGCTAGGCCTTGGGTGTCACCCGCCTGTTGCGCCACCTATTTATTTATTTATTTTTTAGACCTATTATATAGAGTGTATAAAGTTTATAAATAAGGCTGTTGATGTGTAGATATATTACATATTTTGATTTTTGTCCAAAATTTTTTGTAAAAATTTACAACGCCTCGGCAGCATGCCTCGACATCATTCACTTTAGAAATGGGTTTTCAATGTTTTGAACGGGATAATACACTATCTCTTCTTTGAGCACGAAAGAGTTGCCAGTAGTTACAAAATAAAATGTGACTTATTATTATTTATAAAACCACAATTGTAATTAATGTTTCTTTGTGTAAATTCTGTTAACTCTGAAAGTTAGTTTTACTATCATACTATCATTTAGTATTCTAGTTATATTGAATCCCCTAAAGACTGAAACCCCTTTCGAAACGTGCGTCTGTAAATAATTTAAAGCGTTTCATTGGCCACGTTCCATTGACAGCTAGTCGTCTAGCTTCTAGCACACTAGTGGCGTAACTAGGCTTTTGTGCGCCCGGTGCGAACTTCTGTATTTGCGCCCTCGAAAAATATACCTATACTGATTTTGCGTGGTTGGGATATCTAATTTTTTGTTTCGTTACTTTTAAGAATTACAAATATAAATATTAACTTTAGGCAAACAAAACAAATAATGCCAAAATATTAACATACAGGTATGTATAATAAACATAAAGCACCATTAAACTTAAACAAAATAAGACTACTATTTACTTAAAGATTTACTCTACGTCTACTGGCTTTTCATCATACTACCTGGAGTCGTGCTATGTCAGCTTCAATCGACAAAATTGCTAGACCAGATAACCTTTCCTGACTCAGCACTGACGCAAGTATGTCTTTATCATTATCAGTTTGAGTTTACCGAATGATCTTTCACAAGAAGCTACAGTCACTGGCATCGTTAAAAAAAATGTTAGCTAGTGCTCTTGATTTTACCCGGGTAATACCAATCTCAACAAATACCCGGGTGTCCGGGTACCCGGGTAATGCGGGTAGTACCCAAGTTAGCGGGTACCCGCGGGGATTTCCGCTATCGGGTACCCGACAACAGCGGGTAACGGGTACCTAAGGGCCAATTATACTCTACTTCAATATAAAATTAAAAATACACTACACCAGCTTCCGAAAATGCGGGTATCCGGGTACCCGGGTAGTTACTCGGGTATCCGGGTATCAAGAGCACTTAGCTACAAATACGTTTGGAAACATTTCCTTTAAGTCCAGTTCTACTATCCTCTTAAGACGACTTAGGCTTGATTGACATTCGCATTTTTCAAATATAATGAAGACGCTTCAATTTGATTCTTCAAAGTTTCTATTTCGACAGAAAATTCAGTGGCTTTATGTCACATCAACTTCTACTACTTAACAATCTCTGATTTCAGTTTAAGTTCGAAAGATTTTTTTATTTGATAGTTTGTGAAACGGGTTTTAATGTCGTGAATTTTGAATAAACTTGTGGCAATTCGCACCAAGGGTGTTTTTCTTCAAGGCAAAAAGTTTGGATTTCGAAATTTTGTCATTTATTCTCTTTTGAAACTTGTTTTTCCCATATTTTGATTAATTATTTGTTATTCTATGTACTCTTGCAATAGTAAAATGAGCAATTTTTTATTTATATAAATGCATCAAAAGTGTTTTGTTCGCATATTATTCGCTCATTCTTATATGAATATTCCTTTACATCGCCAATTTTAATTGATATGAACAGTTTGAACAATTTAACATTCCCTAAAACTAAACTGTGATGTGAACGAAGTGTAACTGAAAGAGAAAAAGCCTTAAAGAACGCAGTCCCCACAATAGGATTATTTAAGTATAAGAAATGGAATATTGAAAATTATAAAATATAAATAAGCAGAAAAATGCAATAACATTAAAAATATTCTGACTTTTTACTTTTGCCGTATGCGTGTAATTTAAGTTGGGGAAAAAAAGACAAACATTTACAATTTTAAATCGTATCTTGTACCACTCTTATACGTACCTATAAGAGGTTGCTGGTGCATTGGGTATTGTGTGTGTTTCTGTTTCGGTTTCTGGACTGACGTTAAATAGATTGCATTTCAAATCAAAGTTCATATTCATGACATCTGCAGTCTTTTTGTAGGTAATATTTTTATTAGTAAACTTATCTTGTTTGGGCTTGTAATGTTGCGAGACTTACGAGTGTCACTGTTTAAAGATCTTTCAACGCGAATTACCTAAAAGTTGGTCCTGGTCATTTTTGCGCCCTCCTGGGGTTACGCCCTGTGCCTTGGCTCGCTGGCACCGCCGTTGTTACGGCATTGATCTGCACACAATATTGCTGATCGAGGAACACTGGCGCTAGAGATCTAGCGGCAGCGGCAAAGTAACATTAAAACCAATTTAAATTCGTATTTTTTCATCTTCATGAAAGTCAAAAATATATTTTGTGCCATCATGCATATTTATTAATGCACTATAATTTAAATATAAACAAATACAATGTAATTAATTACATAGAAGTTTGAATTCCCATTTTACAACAAATTGGATATATTTGACTTCTGAACTTTTACTTTTATTTTGACAGTTTGTTATTTTTTCCAATCTAGCAGTTCATTTTGCGCTAGATTGAAAAAACTCCCAGAAAAGGATATTGCACAAAATGTGATAGAGCTCTAGCGCAAATGCTGAAATGTCAGTTTTTTTATATGAAGTTGGGGATGCCGCTAGTCATCTAGCGGTCAATGGAACACAGCCATTATATCACTATAAATCACCGAAACATAATTACAATAATTCCAATTCGATGCATCCTACTTATCGCCTGAGAAGTGAAAGTCATCAGCTCCACTATAGGTATAGGTACCTAAAAGTACGTACTACTACTGTATCATGTGGCTGTCACACAGCACAACCTACCGAAGCCCCTGCATAATATCAATCTCTTAATGTACTATTTCAACAGACCGAGGAAAATTAAGTAATTTTTATCCATGCATATAGTAGTTATATACAAAATAAGTGTAGCGAATAGAAATGCAAATATGTATTGTAGTACAAAACTATAAATTATTCGATCTATCTCGATGCACTTAAAACAACAAGTTCTCGAGCTATCCCAAGGGCACACTCCTTCAAAATACAAGTACATTATGTAGGTACGTATCGATGTTTAGTTTTGAAAACAGCTCCCGGCCTTGATGCAGCCACGCCATTGTCCAATATAAAAAGATACATGTTCTAGAGTGTAAATCAATAATTTGTTCACTTAAAATGTATACTCTCTATCTATGAATGACCGTGCCGTGCATCCACATCCACCTTGGCTACCACAATTGTTGAAGACAACAAAAAACCATGAATAGGCAATTAAAATAATGCAACTAACAAAGCTAGGAGAATGCCTTTACACATTTAGCTCGACAAAGTGTGCAAAGTGTTTGGAGTGTGTCAGTGTCAGACCATCCATTGGATTTAGGGTGAGAATGGTTTTCCTACCTAAGGGCAAAGGGATATTAAATTTTACGAGAGTGCTGTTCATTGAGAAAAGCGTGCAACTGAAAACGGCATCATATGGGTAGTCCTTCTGCGCTTGTGCCAGGGCACGAGTCATTTCGTAGTTTATACACTGCGAAAGCAACAGCATGTCCTTCGTTGGGAATTGTTTTCAGTTTGCTTTTGAACGTGTAGCCTTAGTGATATAAAATTTAGGTAGTAATTTTTGCGTTCGTGATTAAGAGTTTAATTCCTATCTTCCGCGAAGAAAGACAGGTGATATGTAAAATCGGTGATTCATAGAGGTGTATTGTAGCTGAGAATATGGCTCAATTGTTGAAGCGCACAAAAAAGTCCTGCCTAAAAGTAAGTTAGTTACGAAAACTAAGCAGCAACATTTATGACAGAATATAATAAACCATTAAATCGTGCGTAAAAATCGATTGAGTATACAACAAATTACCACGGCTCTTAGCAACCATTTGCGTATGGTGACCGGTATACAAATACGCGAGCAGTGACGGACATTTTCATTCCATTCTCCATAGCCAAGTAAATGAGTGTGATAAGACCTTCCTATAATTTCAATCCTTAATGTTGGCTTCTCATTATAAGCTATTTTTGCAGAGTAAATTTTATTTATAGAACTCCAAATTTAGACATGTCTGACTATATCATTTTGCTACCTTTTATGTTTAAAAAGTATATATCAATAAAATCTATCTTTAAAATGGTAATGATACGTGCGCAATGCTACTATTTTTGTTTGCCTAATTGTTACATTAACTGTAGTTTTATACCCCCTCTTGGTTTTTTGAAGTACATGTTCTAGCTCAAACGTGATATTTCTCTATAATGTAGGCAACTTTTAATTGTATTCGGTTAATGTCCCCTTGTTTACTTGTGCTACTAATGGTAATCGTACTAAAATATGTACTTGCTCCTCTTGTTAAATGGGTTACCTTCTCGTTCCAATTTGACAACTTTTGCAAATGTTAAGAATTTTACGCTACTACAGTAGAAGTAGAAATAGGTATGTCATCTGAAAATATTTAAGGATTTGTGTTCGAAAATTAGTGTAGATACTCTGCACTTTTATATGCATTATGCTGAAGGAGTTTTCTGAAGACAGAGTGACCAATGAACACGTTGAAACAGTAGCAACTTATCCATGAATGAATGTGATAACAATGACCCTAGACTTTGTTCTAAGTGTGACTTCCAAGAAAGCCGCCTAACCTTACATATTTGAATCAATAATAAAATCGATCTTACCTACAACGACTTACCTACCTACTAAAATAGAGCAGTTGGCCCCCTTTTCCTTTTGTTATTGCTACTTCTCAGAATATGCAAACATTGGCTAAATGTATAGTTGCTAGACATTCATCGGTTTTTCAGAATATATTTAATTGTTAGGACAAGCTTTTAACTGTTAGGCAAAACTTTACCCAGTATTTTGAGCTAACATTCATCTTTCTGGTAAAATAATATGTAGTACATACTTTAAAAAAAACTAACTTTTATGAACAGGTACCTACTTACTACATTCCCTGAGATGATCCCCGACACCCACATTTACACATGGACAACTATAGGTACATACAACATACACTCCCATGCACTTGAATAGGGACAAGACTTCTTCTTTCGGTTTTTTTTTAATAAAACAACATACATACCGAACATTTTTTTAATGTTTTGATTTAAATTTTCTATAAAGGGAAAACAAAATTAGACACCAAAATCTTTGCGTTATTTTTAACCAAATTATTTTTGAATGTAGTTTAAAAAAAAATAATTTTTCCTTTGCCACACTTCAATATGAACAGTAACTGTGTAACGAAATTTTGCTATTTCCCCTTCCACTTCTCTCGCTACCGTTATGACCCCATGTTTACAGGTACATGGAGTCAGTCCGGGCAGCAAAAGTGGAATGGTGTCCAGGTACCGACAGCTTGGCATGCTAGCTTTAGCTCGTTCTAGCTCGTCGGATGGGGGGGTTCTTGCTATTGGTAACACTGGACGGCTCGTTACGCATTAATCATGCCAAAATTTATAAGCTTCAAAAAAAAAAAAGAGGCCTAAATGTCTCTTGCTGCCCGGACTGACTCCATGTACCTGTAAACATGGGGTCATAACGGTAGCGAGAGAAGTGGAAGGGGAAATAGCAAATTTCGTTACAGGTGGCGCCCAACGTGGGGCCCGATTGTCTCTAACAATGCGTTTTATAGAGTTTGCTGATTGTTCATAATTTCGAGTTTCTATTGAATTTTATCTAGATACAACACAAATTTGGGACTTCGCTTAGTTCGACCGGTAGACAGATTCTTTAATTCAGTCTACATCTCTTTTGATGCGTAACTTTTGCGAGGTTTCAAGATTTAAAAAAAAAAAAAATAATCTGTGGAGATGAACCTTTCATCCGGTAAATGCAATTTATTGCATTTATGTCTGCTGTGATGAGTTCAGCTGCTGAAACAAATTTTGTAATGATCTGAAGAGTCTTAGATAATTTATGACCGGCATGTGAGATCATAAACTTATGCACATGCGTCTGATGCATAGTTATCTGGACTTCTTTATATTTTTTACACACTACTCTTATTTCAATAGAATCCAAATTATTGTTTAGAAATTTAAAAAAAGGTATGTCCTGAAGCAACGCTCAAGAGAAGTGAGGCTTGTACAGTTGCATTATTTTTTTTTTATTTCACAATTCAGTAGGCGCATAAATTAACAGGATGCAGTTTATTTTTGGTGGAGTATCAACATCTTCATTGTCATTCTTGGGTGGGTCTAATGCAGTCTGTCACATCCACCAAACTTTTATCTCTTTACTGTTTGATCCCATATTAACTTTATCGACCGACTCGATTAATTTTGTTAGAATTAGTTACGGAATTATTTAGACTAGAATATAGACTTAAAACATTTGCAGTTCTGATATTTTCCCTTGAATTAATTAGTGATACTTACTTTTTGTTAATCGTTCAGTTGTTAGTTTAGTTAACTCGTTCTTTTTAACTTAGATTTAGCATTTAACACATTTCGCATTATTAATAGTAATTCGGTTTTTAGTTTAGATTAGACTTAATTTTTAGATTTTAGATTAGATTTGGTTATTTCGAAATGTCGAAACTTCCAGTTAGAGCGTCTTCAAATACAAGTCGTTATAGTTTTCGTAGGAAAGCTGTACCTCAGACAACCTATAAGTCTACAAAGAAATACACTGAAACAATGCCAAATCCACCTCAGGTTGCACAAAGTTCAGCTGTAAATCAGTCTGAAGTACCAGATGTTTCTTCATTGCCTGAGACAAGTAATGGCTTAAGTCATGAAAGGGATATAGTTTCTTATATCAGGGAAGCAGTAACCGCTACTGTAGGACAAACTCGAGGTGAAGAGCTTCGCATGATTAGAGAAGAAATGGATAGGAATCGTGAGTTTTTAAGGAACGAGGTGGCGGATTTGGTTCGACAAACTTTAGAAGTAACTCGCCAAGTAAATCAACAAAATGTTTCTGAAACTCAAAATAGCAATGAGCAAATCGCTAACAGAATTCCCTCAAATAATCCTCTGAACCACCAGGGAAGAGATACTACAGTTAGTCCCAATGTGAATGACTTTCTGCAGAATCTAAATAATTTAAATTTAAATGTCAACCAGCCACCAGTTAACTCAACAGATTTTCAACAGCCAATGTTGGTACCAAGAGTTCATGACTATCATAAATGGGGACTTAAGTTTGATAACAAAAGTATGACTGTTGACGATTTTCTCTTCAGGCTTGAGCGATTGAAAGTTTGTAACAATGCTACATGGGATGAAGTTGTGATGAATTTTCACCAGCTTGTCAGTGGACAAGTAGAAAATTGGTTTTGGGTCTACTTAAAGTCAAATCCGAGTGTAAATTGGATAGTTCTACGTCAGGCTCTTGTCGAAAAATATCGTAGCCTAGAGACAGATTCAGAACTTTACCGAAAAATGTCTGACAGAAAGCAAAGAAATTCAGAATCTTTCGATGACTTTTACTCAGTCATTCAACAGCTAAATAGTCGTTTACGCGCCCCAAAATCAGACCGTGAGATAATTGACCTGCTGAAGCAAAATGTGCAAAGGCAGATGGGTGAATTGTTGATAACATTCCGAACTGAGAGTCTTGTCGAAATGGTCTATGTTTGTAGAAATATAGAAAAATACATTAACGACCATGACCAACAAAAGATGCGAAACAATTTCGGACCTACTTTACGTAGAAATGTTGTGTCGGAAGTTAATTTTGAAAACAAAACTTCCGTTCATCCCGAAAGCAGACATATTGTGAAGACTGTTGAGATTAGCAAAAATACAAAGGGTTACATTTGCTGGAATTGTCGGAAACATGGTCATTCATTTTTTGACTGTCCTGATCCTAAACGATGGCTATTTTGTTTCAAATGCGGCAAAGAAAATGTTACTTCACCTAATTGCCCACGGTGTTCGGAAAACGTGAGAAAGAGCAATTTGGCTTCCGGGAAGAATTGCTCTCGAAACAAGAACCCGGGCAGTCAATAATGAATTCCAGCATAAATAACTCTGACCTTGATTGCTCTCAAAATGTTCGTACATATAGTTATTCCTCTAAATTAGAAAACACCAAACCAATACAAATTTTAAGTCATAGTCATGATCACAGGTCCAAAGTTTCTTCAAGTAAAAATTTCACAACGCAACCTCATGGAAATTTGCATGAACGTCTTAATAATTATTACACCGTCCGAAAAGGAATGTTTTCCAATTCAAACTGTTCACGTCCGGTATCCAACAAAATTCTTAAGTTACGTGAAAAGTTCAAGGTAAAGAAGCATGTTTATAAATCCATAAATTCTACCATCTTATGCTGCTCATCTGAAGATCCCCGTCCATACGCTACTGTTTCTATTTTTGGTGAACCGATTTTGGGCCTTCTTGATAGCGGAGCTAGCGTAAGCTGTTTAGGTGAAGGTGGTTTAGAATTTCTGACAAAACACAAAATTGAACTATCAAAATTTTCTGCAGGTATTAAGACAGCTGATGGTAATCATCAGTCAATTGTTGGACAAATTTTAGTAGACATTTCTTATAAAGGAAAAACAAAAAAATTAAGTCTCTTTGTGGTGCCATCATTAAAACAAAGACTCTATCTTGGCATTGATTTTTGGAAACAGTTTGAAATTGCACCAAATTTGATATCAGAGATATCGCAAGATTTAATTCCTCTCGAACAGGATCCAAATGCACATAAATTGTCTGATTCGGATGCAAGAAAACTATTAGAGGTCATTAATTTGTTCCCATCTTCAGCCACGATTGGCTTAGGGAAAACTATGATTGAAGAACATTTTATAGATACTGGAGATGCCGAACCAATAAAACAACGTCATTATCCTGTGTCTCCAGCGGTGCAGAAACTTTTGTATGAGGAACTGGATCGCATGCTGGAGATGGGTGTAATCGAAGAAAGCATTAGTCCATGGAATTCTCCAGTGGTTCTAATCCGTAAACCAGGCAAGAATCGATTATGCTTGGACTATCGGAAAGTCAACAAGGTTACGAAAAAAGATGCATATCCACTTCCTCATATAGAAGGATTGCTAGGACGTCTTTCAGATACTCATTATATATCTAGTGTGGATCTGAAAGATGCCTTTTGGCAGATCCCGTTGGAGAAAGAATCCAGGCAGAAGACTGCATTTACGGTACCTGGTAGACCTTTATATCAGTTTAATGTTATGCCCTTTGGTCTATGTAATGCTGCTCAACGCATGTGCAGGTTGATGGACAAAGTGGTGCCACATGAACTGAAAGAAAACATATTTGTGTATTTAGATGACCTTCTGATAATTTCGAGAACTTTTGACGAACATCTTGAGAGACTGCGAATTGTAGCAAATCAATTGAGAAATGCAGGTTTAACAATCAACGTCAAAAAGTCAAAATTCTGTTTCAAGGAACTAAAATATCTAGGCTATGTGGTAGGGAATGGTTGTCTTAAAACCGACCCAGGCAAATTAACCGCCATAAAAGACTTCCCATATCCGAAATCCGCTCGTCAGGTAAGACGTTTCCTAGGACTTGCTGGTTGGTATCGACGTTTTGTTAAGGATTTCTCATCGCTAGCTTCATCTCTGACCGACACACTAAAAAAGGGAAAGAAATTCAATTTTGACGAAAAGGCCAAAGAGTCGTTTGATCTCATAAAAACTAGTTTGACTTCATCACCAATTTTAATTAACCCAGACTTTTCCAAAGAGTTTATTATTCTCTGTGATGCATCAGCAACCGGTATCGGTTGTGTTTTGTGCCAAAAGGATGAACATAATATTGAAAGACCAATTTACTATTATTCTCATAAATTGAACTCTGCACAACGCAACTACAGTGTAACTGAAAGAGAATGTCTTGCTGCTGTAATGGGAGTACAAAAATTTAGAGCATACATTGAAGGACAACAGTTTAAGATCATAACTGACCATGCAAGTTTAAAATGGCTGATGAGCCAGAAAGATTTAAGTGGTCGATTAGCTCGATGGAGCCTAAAACTGCAAGGGTTTACCTTTACTATCGAACATAGGAAAGGCTCACAAAATGTGGTACCTGATACACTGTCAAGAGCGTATGAGGTTGATACGTTGATGCTTGCAGATATGTCAATGAAGAATGATATAACTGATGTACTTCACATAGATCTTGAAGATTTAAGTTTTAAGTCTGAGAAATATCTCAAGATAATAGACAATATCAGAAACCAAAGCGATCAGTTGCCTGACCTCCAAGTCTCAAATAATTATGTATATAAGAGAGTTAAGCATAGCACAGGCAATCCGCTTGAGGACGATCTTGTGTGGAAACTTTGGGTTCCTGAAGAACTGACCGACCATATGATTTCTTTGGCTCATCAACCACCCCGAGCTTCGCATGGTGGAATAGCAAAGACACTCTACAGACTCCGACAACAATTTTTCTGGCCCAACATGGCAGCTCAGGTTAAGACATTTATTTCAAATTGCGATGTATGTAAGTCATCCAAAGCTCCTAATTCAATTTTGAGACCTCCAATGGGTAAAGCCTTTCCTGTCGAAAGACCTTTTCAATTTTTGTATATTGATTTTCTTGGACCATACCCTCGTTCGAAAAACGGTAACAAATTTATAATAATTGCTTTAGATCAGCTCACAAAATTTGTAATCATTCAACCTCTTAAGTCTGCAACTACGTTAGCCACTACTAAATTTTTACAAGAACAGGTATTTTCAATGTTTGGGGTTCCAGAAACTATTTTGTCTGATAATGGTAAACAGTTCACCAGTAATGAATTTTCTAAATTAATGTCGTCATATGGAATTCGTCACATCAAAACCGCTGCATACTCACCACAGGCAAATGCAAGTGAAAGAGTAAATAGATCAATATTGGTTGCAATCAGATCTTATATCGAACCAGACCAAAGAACTTGGGACATACATCTCCCATTTATTGCTTGTGCATTACGCACCGCAGTGCATTCCGCAATAAACATGTCTCCGTATGAAGCTCTTTTCGGCCAAAAGATGATTGAACATGGGTCTAATTATAAATTGTTAAGAACGTTAGATATTTTAAATAATTCGGAAGTAAATTTGCTTTCGAAACCATCAAAAATGAACATTTTACATACCTACTTATATTAAAGAATCTTTGGCCAAATCACACAATGAATATGAAAAAATTTATAACACACGTAGCAAAATTATTACATTTTCGGTAGGAGACGAAGTATTTAAAAGAAATTTTGTTATGAGCGATGCAAGTAAAGGTATAAATTCAAAACTTAGTCCAAAATTTGTAAAAGCGAAAGTAAAGAAACGGTTAGGCAATAATCTTTATGAACTTGAAGACCTACAGGGAAACAGATTAGGTGTGTTCCATGCTAAAGATTTGCGGAAATAATTTCGGTTCATTATGATAATTTGGTTTTGTTTCTCTGTTTATTTAGGATAATAAATAAAAAAAAAGTTCCTTTTCTTCTTATTTTCGTTCGTTCACCCTTTCGAAAATAATAAGTTGTGTAGGGAACGGCATAAATCCATAGATAATTTTAGGTATGCAAATTATTTGAGAACTTTTCTAAATTATACTGTATAAAAATTAGTTAGCAAAATAAGTATTTAGAAAATAAAAACAAATTGTCATATGTAAAAAAATAAATTTTCATTCCTGCTGAGAGTTTGCTAACAGAAAGATTGTATCAAAATATATAATATAATAAACAAATAAAAAAAAAAAGTTTATTGCCGAGGATTTTAGTATACCTACATGGATTGATGATAATTGTCCTAAGGTTCAATCCAAAGGCCTAAATACATATAGATAGAAAAAAAATCTATCAAACATATTATCTCGAAACTTCCCTCAAGAGGAAGTATATAATCTTGAACAAAACAAAAAAAACTAATAAAGCAGCAGCAAAATAAAAGATACCTACTAAAGAAAAAAATAGACTCGAAACTACAGAGATTCGAAATTTCAGTAAGGTTTTTCGGACCATCAAAAAACCACAAGCCTAACAAGAAAAAAAAAATATTAGTAAGTGGAAGCTGAATTCATTATACTGGATCAAGAAGAACTTTCAAAAGAACTTTCAAAAAAAAAAAAAGGAGATACATAACTGTACCTACAAGAACGAAAATTTCATTGAAAATCAAGATTTCTTATTTCGGTATCATTAGTTTTGTCTTAATTCATGTTTTTTTTCTTTATCTGAAATTTAAGTGATTTTATTTTGACAGAGATAACATAATATACATTTTGTTAGGATCCGCCAAAGTTAAATTATATAATTAATTTTAATTCCAGAGTTAGAGTTTACAGGTCAGTAAAATTCAAAATTCACCACGGGCAGCGGTTGTTGTGCACATCATCCTCTTCACCCCTGGATCTTCGTGTATGGTTTTAAATAATGTAAATTTGGTAAGTGATATTTCTATTTGTTTTTACAATAAATTTAATTTTGGTGCGACCCAATTTTATTATTTTAATTATCATTTCGAACATTTGGGTTTTCAATTTTGGTATTAATTTATAATATCATTATATAGGTAATTCATTATCGGTAATTAATTTTTTTTTATGTACATACTACAAACATAAGTACCTATTGTTCTTTATCTCTCAATAAATATTTTTGTTTTTGTTAGTTTGGATTGATAAATCATGGTATTTTAATAACTTTTAAGAATTGGTGGATGTGGCAAGGCTTTGGTGAGACCTAAGCCTATGGAATGGCAATGAGATTTTAGATTGATAGGGGCTGCCATGAATATTAGGATTTGGTAGCCATGGTGTACCACAACTAATACATTCGGGTATTGGTGTGGTGCAGAGGGTGGGTATCCTGAGGGAGCACAAACATCAATCGCTCCCACCACAAAAAAATAAACTGTATCTGAAGAGACATTTAGGCCTCTTTTTTTTGTGGTGGGAGCGATTGATGTTTGTGCTCCCTCAGGATACCCACCCTCTGCACCACACCAATACCCGAATGTATTAGTTGTGGTACACCATGGCTACCAAATCCTAATATTCATGGCAGCCCCTATCAATCTAAAATCTCATTGCCATTCCATAGGCTTAGGTCTCACCAAAGCCTTGCCACATCCACCAATTCTTAAAAGTTATTAAAATACCATGATTTATCAATCCAAACTAACAAAAACAAAAATATTTATTGAGAGATAAAGAACAATAGGTACTTATGTTTGTAGTATGTACATAAAAAAAAATTAATTACCGATAATGAATTACCTATATAATGATATTATAAATTAATACCAAAATTGAAAACCCAAATGTTCGAAATGATAATTAAAATAATAAAATTGGGTCGCACCAAAATTAAATTTATTGTAAAAACAAATAGAAATATCACTTACCAAATTTACATTATTTAAAACCATACACGAAGATCCAGGGGTGAAGAGGATGATGTGCACAACAACCGCTGCCCGTGGTGAATTTTGAATTTTACTGACCTGTAAACTCTAACTCTGGAATTAAAATTAATTATATAATTTAACTTTGGCGGATCCTAACAAAATGTATATTATGTTATCTCTGTCAAAATAAAATCACTTAAATTTCAGATAAAGAAAAAAAACATGAATTAAGACAAAACTAATGATACCGAAATAAGAAATCTTGATTTTCAATGAAATTTTCGTTCTTGTAGGTACAGTTATGTATCTCCTTTTTTTTTTTTTTGAAAGTTCTTTTGAAAGTTCTTCTTGATCCAGTATAATGAATTCAGCTTCCACTTACTAATATTTTTTTTTTCTTGTTAGGCTTGTGGTTTTTTGATGGTCCGAAAAACCTTACTGAAATTTCGAATCTCTGTAGTTTCGAGTCTATTTTTTTCTTTAGTAGGTATCTTTTATTTTGCTGCTGCTTTATTAGTTTTTTTTGTTTTGTTCAAGATTATATACTTCCTCTTGAGGGAAGTTTCGAGATAATATGTTTGATAGATTTTTTTTCTATCTATATGTATTTAGGCCTTTGGATTGAACCTTAGGACAATTATCATCAATCCATGTAGGTATACTAAAATCCTCGGCAATAAACTTTTTTTTTTTATTTGTTTATTATATTATATATTTTGATACAATCTTTCTGTTAGCAAACTCTCAGCAGGAATGAAAATTTATTTTTTTACATATGACAATTTGTTTTTATTTTCTAAATACTTATTTTGCTAACTAATTTTTATACAGTATAATTTAGAAAAGTTCTCAAATAATTTGCATACCTAAAATTATCTATGGATTTATGCCGTTCCCTACAACTGGAAACAAGGATAAACAACAAAACGTTGCAAAATTCAGATCAAATTCAGTTCTTTTTAACTTGTTAAACTCAGTTAATAATGGGTGTATGCCGCATTTGTTGGAAATAACTTCATAAATACCGTTTGAAAGTGAGTTATACAGATATTCTAGGTATAGCTCTAGGAAATATCGCTCCGTGTGGCATTAATGGCTGCTGTTAATGATTTAACATCTGAAAATTGCTTACCGGACTCGTGTTCTTTCCGTGACAACCATCCCCAAACAGTCTCAATTTCATTGAGATCAGGGGAATAAGGTGAAAACCCCAGTACATATTAGGCACGTTTTGGGTACGGACACAGTCTTTTACGTGCGGTATGAATTTGGGTGTTATCCTGCTGAAAGGTCCACTGAATGGGCCCAAATACAATATCGTAGTAAGGAAAAGCCTTCTGCGATACGCCTCTGTAGTTATTCGCGTTCATTCTTGGTGATAGAAACTGCAATTAACATTGGCACAAAACCATTTCACCCCTTTCACAGCTATGGTGACGAGACAGGAGTTTTTCTCTGGGTATGTCAGGCAGCGTTACCGATGGCCAAAATGATAAAGTCGCCAAAAAAGGTCGCCAAGAGTTTAAAAAGGGGCCTTATACAAACAAAACTTAATACTTGATGCAGTATTTTCAACAAAACATGTTCATTAGGTTTTTCCTTTACTTTTGTAGTAAAAATAGAAAAGACTATCAAAATGTCAGTGGGGATAAAGTCTTTCTCAAGAAGAGAAACTTACTAAAAATTAAAGAAACGCTTTTCTAGTTATCAATGAAAAATTACAGATGCATTTTGTTTTTCCGGAAATTACAGTTTGTGATGTGACCTTTTTGTTTGTCAATTTATAAATTGCAGTGGTAAAAAGGTCTTTAAAATGTCTGATACAGGCGAAAAATTTACTAATTTGTTAGCAATATTAGCTTATTCATCTACCGACGAAAGTGATTTGGAATTAATCGAACATCGGTTTGATGAAGTCAAACCACAAATGTGAATAGTAATTTCACACATGACAAATAGGACGACAAATTTCTGTCAATTTGTGGCTGATAGCTTTTTCAGTTCTTACTACCAGAAATTCGTTGAATAAAAATAAGGCTTTCCTCATGCATTTTGGCATTTGGCTAATCTTAAACCAAAATTCTTTAACATTTGGTTCCTCAAAATAGTTTAAAAAGCGTTCGTCACTTGAAACTGTCTTCAGCAATTTTTATTTAGTGATGGTTTGCTCTGTGCATAATCAAAGATTCAACAATGGTGAAGCAGAGGTAAAACAAAACATACTTACTAGACAGTGAATTGATATTGGGAAGTGTTAATTATGGATACAGATTACATTATATATTTTTTCAGTTGTTCAACAGCTTTTAGGATATCTTTTATGGAAATAGTCGCCTGAAAGTCATCAATGTTGTAAAAAGTGGCCAAAACAGAGCATTTTTGAAAAGTCGTCGCCGGGGGCCCAGAGATTGAAAAAGTAGCCAAATGGTGACTAAAGTCGCCCATCGGTAACGCTGATGTCAGGTATGTCATGAAATTAGTAATTTAACCATCAGGGCCATCAAAATTAAATCGGTTTTTGTCCAAAAAAAACTATTTTATGCCACTAGCTGTTCCATGTTATGCAATTCCGAGCAACAACCATGCGAGTCTCTTTAAGAGTAGTGGTAAGAGGCGTTTTTTTTTTTTTTAATTTTCATCTTTTTAGATGTCCAGCTCTCCGAATTACTCGTCTTACAGTTTCAACTCTGGCAATGATTTCCAAATTTGATCCCATCTGCGAGGCGGAACAGTGAGAATCTAATGGTTCTCCAACAACCCGTCTATTTTCAGTAGATGTAGTAGGAGTAGCTGTTTTGCTGTTTTGGTCGTCCCATGTTTCCATATTTGCACTTATTTTTTAGTGCCACCACTGACTTGCTTATTTAATTTTGTTTTGACAATATCGCTATAGGTGAGACTACACTCATTCTAGCCAAGTATTTTGCCTTTCTCATAAAGCATAAAGTAAATACCTACCGATATTTAGGAATGAGAAGGCGAAACACAACATGAAATGATCGTGTCCCTATCCTATGCATGTGCATGGGAGTGTATGTTTCATATTCGCGTGTGAGCCGCAGTCGCTAAAAAAGAACAAATATAGTTTACAAAGAGGCATGCGATAAAATATTAAATAACCTTAAAAAAGGAGAAAAATTTTATATAAAGAAAAAAAAAAAAACCGGCGAGCGGAGCCGCTGGCATAGCTCGTAATTTATAAATTTTTTTTCGCGGATAGAGCAAACAAATGAAAATGTCTACCAAGCGGAGTTTTTCAAATTTTGTGTACTATACGATAAAAGGACCAGCGATGCCACTTCTGAAAAAATATCTGGAGTAGAATTGCCTAAAAAAATGGAGTAGATTGGAAAAAACGGGAGTAAACTTCCAAAAAGCATCAATGTACATTGTACAATACTTTTTTCGATGTAGAACGCCGAAATGTTTGCATTTTACGAATATTATAATGAAGGGGCATGGCTCGGGCTTAAGTTCCTAAACTATTCTATATGTACTATAAATAAAGCCTAATGACTGCCGACAAAAGGCCGATACACTTAGACCGTTATAAGGTAGAAGAAGTTTCGTCCTACTTATTGAACCAGTTTTAGCTTCTTATAAAGCATAAAAAATTACGAATGTCTATTTTTGTTAGATCGTTTAGCTTTAGATCATTGTAATAGAAAGCTTCCAAATGGAGTTTCCGTTCTCGGGACAGAGCCGGACAAGTTCATAGAAAGTGATGAATGGTCACCTCCTCCTCCTCTCGTCCAAACAACTTTTACAAAAATCGTTTGAGAATACGTCATGCCTTGTTGCATGCTTAACCATAAGGCAGTGTCCCGTAATGATACCTATTCTGGCGCTGATATGCATATGCCTATGATATGATATACCTTCTATCAAGATTAATATTTCATACATACTTACTTTTAGCAGTCGTAGCTATTAAATTTATTGTAGGGTGAAAACTGCAAGTCCTCGTAAGGTACTCTTGGAATGTTTTCTACCTACTAATTGGCCATACATAGTTGTACCTGGGGCTAAAAGTTTTACAGATAAATACCAATAAATTAATCCATAAAGTGGCTACACATACTTGCCATTAATGGCTTAAACAAATTTTAGAAAATTGTGAAATATTTTTTATTAAACAAAATAAAGAAATTGATTACAAATTTGAAATTGGAGTAGATAATGGGAAATTAGAAATAAATGAAGTAGGGATCTACTCCAATTGGAGTAAAGTGTCATCGCTGAAAAGGACATCAAAACGAAAATAACGTACACCTCACCAATAAAAATACCTCCAAATGTTTGCCCAAGACAGTATTCCTTGGCTAGTATGCTATATTAATAGCGTTTTTTTGGCTATTCTATAAATAGGCTTACAAAAATAATTTTATACAAATTCAATTCTACCTATATTATATACATTTCATTAGCCTGGATAATTATCGGAACTTATTCCTTAGCCCCGATAAAAACTGTGCAACCAAACTATCATGGCTTTAAATGTTATTGAAAAATGCTATCGATTCTGTCATAAACGACATCTGACACTGACATCACAAAGTTCATAAAAAAAATAACATTTGCCGAAAATATGCCTATAAATGACTGAATTTTTATTTATCCCTGCATTTTCCATGTTTATAAATTATTTTTATTCGCCTTTATAGTGTTTGTAAATTTGTTTTTCTTTGTGACTTTTCAGAACTTTTTCTATTGTTGATGTTTTGTTTTTCTTCGTGACATTTTACGAATTTCCTAGCGAATTCCTGTAATATGAGTCAATGCTGCCAAGCTTTTATAAGAAAGAGCTAAGGCCGGATAATGTTTTTTTGTTTGCGGCATAATTTATTATTTATTTATTATTATTTTTTTATAAACTTTATACACTCTTTATAATAGCTCTAAACGTTATTACAGAGAGTGTATAAAGTTTATAAATAAGGCTGATAAACATTATTTTTATGTGAAGCTTAAAGGGCACATTTCCAACTGAAAATGGCTCATTATCAGCAATGCAAATGGGCACATCTCCCACGCTGAGCTCTATTGCTAAGTAATAAAGGGTTATCTGCCATTTACGCACTATGTTAAAAAGGCCCATTTGCCTACATTTTCTGCTTATGCGACTTTTTTGCTGTTGTCAAACGATTTTTGTTGTGCAAGTGCTGCGTAGGAAGAGGCACATTTGAACAGGATCTCATGATTTGAAGGGATTTTGTGTTGCGTTGCTGCGTGAGATTTGTAGTTTGACGAAATCTTTGAAGTGGATGGTAAGAGCAACTTATTGCCCTCGTTTTATCTAAAGGGAATATAGGAGCATTTTAGATTTACGTAAAAACCGACTCGAAAACTGGACTTTTTCGACTGCCCTCCATCTTTTTCCGAAGACAAACTGTCTTCGACGTCAATCTGTAGAGCTGATTACTCTAAATACCCTTCTTTGACCTGTACCAGCTGTTGATAAGGAGATCACTGTATAAGATCAGTTTTGGAACAAGTATTATTTTGTATTAATTTGAGAGGTGTTTCAAATTAGTTGAGTTGAAGACAACTCAATTCAACCCAACTTTCACACAACCCAAACCCAAACTAACTAAGAACTTATAGACACCACCGCCATATTTGTTGTGTTTTGACAGACAACTTTTCTATCAAGGTTGTGTATAACAATACGGCCAATACCGAATTTTGAACGACATGAAACCAAGAGACAACTTAACTGTAGTTGTAGTTGTCTTACATAATAGGGGCATAATTTTTTTGTTTATTCATTCCTAAATCAGATTTTGTTCAATAAAGACTTATAAAATATTTTGTCTTTCCCCGCTACTGCCCTTTCAGCCTCAGAAATAGCGATAGTAAGAGATGATAACTTTATTAATTTCAACCAATTGAGTTAACTGCTTCAGTCACCACCAATACCTCTTAACGAAGTAAGATACACAGATCTCTATTTCAAAAGAAAAACTTAAACTTAAACTTAAACTTAAATCAGATGCATCAGGGGGCTTATTCCCAAATGCGCGGCGGATCGCTTTTCATGGCGGATTGGTATTTTTGTATTTCCAAAAGCTGTCAGCTTCAGGTCTGTTTCTTTACCTTTCTTGTAAAAGACTGTCAAAATGGCAGTGGCAGCGGTGGGGTTAAATTCTCTCACAGAAAGTGAAACATATGAAAAAGTTAGGCACACTTATGTAATCTATGAAAAGACATTTTGTTTTTCCCATAAATTACTGTACATCGCATACTTTGTCTTTTTTGTTTTTAAGTTATTGGGTTGTGATGGACTTTAGTCCTTTAGTTCATTTAGGCTTTCAGGGCTAAAGCCGACTAGAACGATAATTCATAAATATAGTTGGGGAGTATAGTAAAACAAAGGTTTTTGGCGGTGGCCATGGTGTATTGGTTAGAGTCATTGCTTGTGACCCGAGCGGCGTTGGTTCGAGCCCCGGCGGGGGACATCAACACTCTGCCACGAATAATATCAATACTAACTGATTCATCGAGTGATAAAAGTGAATTAATTGAAATTTTGTTTGACAAAATCAAAATACAAATGCGAACAGTAATTGCAAGCACAATGCTTGATTGAATGTCAAATAGATCGACAAATTTTACATCAGCTTCCTATTGTCAAGTGACTGACAGTTTTTTTCAATTCTTACTACAAGAATTTTGTTGAGTAAAAAGTACATAGTAAGATTTGTCGAGGGTTAATATCTTGCTCTCGAAGAAGACGACAAGACGCTCTTCTACAAATTTTTCGAGATAAGGAACGGCATTGTGAAAAAGTAAAGTAACAGACCTGTCGAACTAAAGTAGAGTCTTAAACGTGTTCAATCTACCACATTCTTAAAATTCTAAGTAACAACACTTACACAACAAATTCGTCACCATTATCTATCTACCTTTCGGGGTAAGACATTTGAATTAATCTTTAAAAAACATAGAGATGAAGATATTTTTTTGAGGAACAAAGACGAGCTGACTACATCAGTCAACTTCATTTCGACACTCTAAACATCTTGCCAGAGGCAATAGACGGGGGTTAAACTGTTTCGGGCACCCTTCGTCTTTGCTCTCCCTGAAGGAGAAACTAACCTTTTTTTCGGTACCAAGCAGTATGATTGTTAGCTCCAATCAAGCTCTTTTGGTCAGCACCAGTCTTTGTCTCGTGGACGGGTTGTCAAAAAAAATAAACGGGGGTAGACTGCTACGGTTACCCTCCGTCCATACACGAAGACAAACTGCCACCATGAGATGCTAAATGCAAACATTTTTAACCAACTGAGTTGACTGCTTCAGCCATCATTATGCGATCTCCTGGCACAGTAAGATGCACGGAGATATTTCTCTTTAAAAAAAATTCATATGTACCAATAGAAAGAATTCCTACCTGTAATGTTCTGGCCACTTCCTGTGTCCTGTTTTTGGGACAGCAACCTAACCAAACCTTCATAACTAAAATATAAAAAAAAAAACACACAAATGAAGGGTAAATTGTTCTGAAAAATAGTTGACATCCAGGCGGTTTGCAAAACTGGAAAATTTTTCGTCGAATTGTGCTTAAAAAAGCTGAGTTCACTACATCGAGATTTTCATATAGTTCACTATTTAGAGTAGTTTGTGTAAAATGTTGGTGGTTCACTATATTGAATAGTTCACTGTACAGAGGTTCATTATACCGAGCGTCTACTGTAGGCAACCTTTTTGCGTAAGGGCCCAGAGCACAAAAAATCTGCCTACAATGCTAAGTAGATTTTGTATTGAGATTAGTTTCTTACTCTAGCTTACTACAACATATTGATTTGTTTATACATACCTGGTTTACCTGAGTTAAGATATTTAAATAGTTTTTTTTTTTTTTTTTTCTTTGCAGTTTTTTCGAAAGTTCACATCATCATCTAAGCATTCCGCAGCTAAGCTAGAAGAAGACTCCGTCGGAGCCCGTCCCATCCAGAAATGCATTAACCAAGATGATGAATCTCGTTGTGAGATTCCCATGAGATGTCCATACACAATAAGTTCTAACATAGCAACCAATCGAACTAAAAGTAAAATAAGTTCATCTAATAGCAACTATAGCTCTTCCGGCACATCCGAGACTAAGAAATCCACAAACTTCATCGTGTCTTCGCAGTATGCTAGCAAATTGGATACATATCTGACAACAGCTCGTCAAACGAGTCTCTTTTCTTGTGATGTACGAGGCGTGAAGAGTTTTCGACTCCTTAGTGAAGAAGATTCAACCAACTTGCGGGATGATATTTCGATGCGCAGATATTCAGCGGAAATTGTATTCGAAAAAGTTAAGTATCGGGACAACATTCGATATTTTCGTCGTACTCCATCGAATTCAAGTCTATCCAGTCAACCGTCTACACCAAAAATGTTGCCATGCAACAAGAAATCTGAAAACAATTGCAGCAGTACGTACACTGAAAGCCGTCAAAGTAATATCTACCTTCAGTTTAGAAACAACATATCTCACCCAGTTAACCTTACCGTAACATCCAATGCTACTGGCAACCTTAATAACTTGGTGATAAGCGAGGGACGCAATTGGTTGAACGAGCCTTGTCCCATTGTCACTTGGGACATTAATGGCAATTCCATTGATGATGACATAATTTGTTTGAATAACAATTGGGATGACTGTGACAATAGATTGAACACATTGCGGGACAAACGATTGATGAAAACTCGATCAGATGGGTCATACAAATCCAGTTCCAAATCCAGCTCAACCACATTAGAAACCTGGGTAGATGACGAGATTCTTGACAATTCCTTTAACGAGGAGATTGAAAAGCAGTTCCATATGTAGTGTGATAAATTATAAAAGATATGACGTAGAAGTAAGAAATAATTTTAAAATAAAACTTCCTTGATAAAACAGATTTGAAATTTTGTTTTTATTATTTTATTTTATTTTCGTATAGGTAAGGTAAAGATTGTCCAGTGAATTTCAGAATGTCAACAGATACGATTTCGTAGTTGTTAGGATGTTGTTGATACATAGTCGTATCTAAAGATTTCAACGAAAACACCTCGAAAAAGACTAGCGAATGTAAGGCTTTGAACTTCAAAGTAATTCCACTCGAGTTCATTAGCAGCGCTAAATATCTGAGGCTGAGGGTGGACAGAAAGCTAATATGGAGAGAAAAAATTGTCGAACGCACTAGGAAATCCCTAGTGGCTCTCTATACTCCTGCAAAAGGGCTGTGAGCTCTAGATGGGGCATTCAACCCAATATTATGCATTGACTTTTTACTGCGTTGGTGGTGGCCGGCCTTGAACAAAAGTTCCAATCTAAAGGTCTTAGAGAAGACTCAGCGCTTAGCATGCTTGTGCATCACGGGCGCAATGAGAACATCTCCAACCGCCGCTCTGCAAACCATGCTTAACTTAGGTTAGGTTAGGTTAACGGGTTGACAGAGCAGGGTATATCCTGCTGTGCTACACTTAGGTCCTTGTGGACCCATTGTGATGCCCTTTTTTGATGGGGGTTAACCTGGGATGGTTAGCCTCATGTCCGTTCTTCTAGTGATTACTCGACGCTGTCCAGCCATCCTAATATCCTCAAAAACCTGTAAAGATCAGAAAGTTCTTGTAGGTAATGGAAGTAATAAAAAAAGGTCCAATGGCGTTAAATCGCAAGAACTGACTACGAAACGACTACGAAATGACTCATGCAGTAATTGAATTGTTTCTCTGGCTGTAATGGCACCGTCTTGTTGAAACCACATGTTGGTCACTAAAAACTGGGTTATCATGTCACGATATCGAACACGATTAATTGTTACTGCCTGACCAGCCGCATTTTCGAAGAAGAATTGTCCGATAAATGCTCCAGACCAAATTCCGCACCAAACAGCCACGCGTTGTGGATGCATTTGTTTCTCAACAATTACTCGTGGGTTTTCTGAGCCCCAAATGCGACAATTTCGACGATTAACGAAGCCATCAAGATGAAAATGAGCTCATCACTGAAGATGATTTTGTTCGAAAAATCAACATCCATTTGTTGTTCCAAAATCCATTCAACGAGCTTTCTTCGCGCTGCATGGTCAGTAGATAGTCTTCAGATCTTCAGTCGATTGAAGAGCAGGAAGTTTCAAGCCTTTCGTGAGAATTCGCTGCAGAGAGAGCTTCTCGAAATACCCAATTCTTTACTATGGTGCCCAATTGATGTTCCTGTACTGGCAGCAATACTTTCGCGAACTTCTTCGATATTTTCACACGACTTGTGTGTGACAGGGCACCCAGAGTCCCAAAGTGTTTAACCCTCACTGGACAGCATCTACCCGGGTAGATATTTGAATGTTCATCACTAAGTATCTCTTCGGCTCCTTGGTCGATTTTAAAGTACTAAAGTATATTGTATGAGAAATTGCTTTGAAGCGCCTCACCGTTATCGTTGCTCGATAAAATGGAGCGCTCTGCTTGAAAAAAAGCTTTCATGTGGAAAATAGCCACAATCAAACGTAAAAAAATAAGAAGAATGAATGCAGAAGGCTAATATTGAAAGAAAAACTATAACCTAATGGAAAAAACTCATACAAAATGCGTGAGATTTTGTTTATATATACCCCGGTAGATACTGTCCATATAAGTACCTATGTACTACAATAAAATTCCCGTCCATGTGAAGGTTAAGATAACTAACTGACCCAGTCCCCCTGAATTTTTCTATTATTCTCTTCACGATTGATGGTTTTGAATCACTATGACGGCTATATTTTGTTCTAAAATTGGGGACCTTCATTATTTTTATTATTATTATTATTATTATTATAATTATTAAGACATATATTAAAAATAAATATCTTAAAGCTAATAAATAAATCATTATTTTTAAAATATTGCTCAACAATGAAAATGCGTTATTGTTTCGTATAGCGCTCCATTTTCACTAACCCCGAACTGTCAGCTGTCACATTGTTATCTTTTTTTCGTTTGCATCGTCGTTGGAGTTACTTTTTGATTTTATTTTATCAACAAGGCTTACTATATGTAATAAGGGCAACACACTAACTTTTGTGGTGCGAAAGAGACAGGAAGTGTTAGACATCACTCTAGCATCCTGTACTGATTTTCTCACAATTTGTAAATGGAGGGTCTTAGATGAGGCATCCCTATCGGATCACATGTGGATTCGTTTTCAAATAAGCTTCCTAAATAAGGAAAACAATACCTATAGAAACCCAAGAAGAGCTGATTGGGATAGGGACAAGGTTTTAGTAGGGCAACACCTGGGGGAGGGGCCAACTCGTATGACCAATCCCCCGGATATAGACAATGCGGTGGACAACCTATGCACAACTTTGAATAAAGCATATGAAAAAGTTTGTCCACTCGGGAAAACGGCTAAGAGTGGTGGAACGAGGAGCTAAGCTCCAAAAGAAAACAGGTCAGACACTTTTACAACAGAGCTAAAGTGGTAGGGGATGATATTACATGGGAATGGGATGAATATGTAGAGAGCAAGAGAGAGTTTAAGTATTTGATCAGGCGATCTAAAAGGAAATCCTGGAAGCTTTTCTGTGAATCGATTGCAGATACTAGTGAAGCCTCCAGACTTCGCAAAATTATTGCTAAAGATGCGATAGTCCCCAGCTTTATTATGAAATCTAATGGTGCATGGGCTGAAAGCAGTGAGGAAGTTCTAGAAGCTCACTTTCCAGGAAGTGGCACTCCAACGGCTTCGAACCCGAATGGGTTTTATGAGTACGCTGACGAAGCGGAAATTGAACACCTTTTCACTTGGAAAATAGTTCGTTGGACTATAATGTCCTTCTCTCAATACAAAGCGCCCTGACGGCATTCTGCCAGCTATGCTGCAAAAGGCCCCGGCTATGGTTACAGGTAGAATCAGGGACATTTTTATACATACGAGTGGTTTTCATACCCAAAGCAGGTAAACCAAGCCATACCTCTGCGAAAGACTAGAGACCCATTTCTCCTCAAGACACTCGAAAGGCTTCTCGATATCCATATAAGAAGCAAGTGTTGTAATGGAAATCTATGCAATGCTCAGCACGCATACTTAAAAGGTAAATCGGTAGAAACAGCTCTACATGAAGTGGTAGGTAAAATAGAACACAGCTTACACTACAAGGAATTTGCTTTAGCTGCCTTCTGAGACATCGAAGGGGCTTTCAATAACGTCAGGGCAGAGGCAATCAAACGCGCTCTGGAAAAGATAAATGTAGATCATAGCATCACCAATTGGCTTTGCACGATGCTTGTCACCAGAAATATCAATTCCACTCTCGGACACAGTTCAATAAAAAAATCGGTTACTAGAGGCACTCCCCAGGGAGGGGTTATATCTCCTCTTCTCTGGGTTCTTGGCATAGACGATATACTTAAAGAACTCAATAAAAAAATGGGGATTGAGTCCAACAATGATGCATTGATTTGACATCATGATGGTTACACCCTTCCTTACCTATGGGGCTCTTGTTCGGTGGAAAGCCACAAATAAGTTATATATAGAGGATATGTTGACCAGGGTACAAAGAACAGCCTGCACTGCCATCACTGGTGCTGTACGCACCACACCCACAGCTGCACTTGAGGCGTTTATGTACCTTTTACCCCTGGACCTACAAATAAAACTGAAAGCAGGTAAATAGTGCGCTTCGGCTAACTAATGCAGGGTTTTTCAAAACCAGAGAGGTAGGACATAGCTCCATACTAATGGAATCTTTCTCCAACATCCCCGATAAAACGGATGAAAGTTTGGGGGAAATTGACTTCGACACTCCGTACGAAGTACAATACCCAGATAGGGAGGACTGGCAAAAGAATGAGGTTTCGAATGACAATGAAATATCGATTTATACGGATGGCTCCAAAACTAAGGAGGGTACAATATCAGGTATTTATTCCAGGGATATAGACCTAGACGTCTACGTCATTACGACTTCCGAATACATGCAGTGTGTTCCAGACAGAGGTTCTGTCCGTGCTCAAAGCTGGGGATCTACTTGATATGGGATCAATATCCAACAAGAATATCGCTATCTACATTGATAGTGAGGCTGCGTTAAAGGCGCTAGAGTCCTTCATCATCAAATCTGAACTAGTCAGGAGCTGCCGCACAATGATCAGAGCACTATGCGCGCAGAACCAGGTCAGATTGTGTTGGGTACCCGGACACTGTGATATTGAGGGTAACGAAAGGGCTGATGTTCTGGCCAAAACCGGATCAAAGCTTCCACTTAATGAAACAATTGAGGGCATTAGACCACCAATAGCCGTGGCCAAGAGAATTATTCTTGAGAATATTAAAAACAGGACAGATCAGAGATGGTTGAATATAGTAGGGCACAGGGTCTCAAAGGCTCTGTGGCCTAAGCTAGATAGGAAAAAATCTGTAGAATTACTAAAGCTCAGCAGATCAAGGCTAAGAATGGCAATAGGAATACTCTCCGGGCACTGTCTTCTAAGGAAGCACGCTATGAGATTAGGTCTAACAGATACAGACATGTGCAGGTACTGCGAAGACTTACAGGCCACAGACGATATAACTCATCTCCTCTGTGAATGTCAAGCTATTGCTCGGTACAGGAGGTAATACCTTGGTAGGTACTTCTTCGACAATTTGGAGGAGGTTGGCCTCGCGAACAAAATTGAGGCAATTTTCAGGTTCTGTAGGGAAATTAATTGTTTGGGCGAAGTAGTGTAGGTTTTTTGACCGTTAAGGTTCCCCACCCCAGGGATGTCGATGGGTCCAATATGGTGCCTAGTCCAAGGTGATGAACTGACACCCTATTCAACCTAACCTAACCTAACCTAACCTTCGTTGGCATCACTGTGCTATGAAATAGCGCAAAATTCAAATTTAGGGTGAATTTTATATGTAAATGTGTGTATATAATGCGCACATATAGGTTTGAATATATATAATTTTTCTGGACCGACTTTGATAAAATTTTGTATATGAGTGTGTATGTTTGACCCCTGAAGAATGGTTTAGATTCGCAATTTTACCCGGTAGGTGGCGCTGTGTTTCGATATTGGCAACGCAACGTTCGGGCAGGACACCGCCTGTAGGTTAGGCACTCCCATGCCGGGCAGAGTTTAAGTTTAACAGTTGTTATTGATAACGACTAAAGCCTGTTCAATGCACTCTGCATGTTAGTGGAGTCCTTTTTGAGAAAAGCGTCATAAAAGTTACATTTATCAACTTATTCCCATTTTTTTTCTACAATATAAACATAATATCATTCATTTTTTGTGCATTTGTCCAATGTCCAAAACGAACCAGTCAAAATCTAAATATATAAAACAAAAAAATTCGTAATCTATTCGCAGCATCTTACTTATTCCTTTGCATTCAAAATCTCACAAAATCTATAGCAATACCTAAATTATACTACAATATAATTTAAGCAACAATATTCACAAACACAACTTTGCTGGACAATAACGATTTGGATTTCTATAATCGTTTGCCACGGTCTTTTCGAAATTCATACATTTGTGTGAATAGCGTATGATTTTTGAATTATCATTAAACCAACCCCTAACTCATTTACTGTGAGAGAAAAGTCTCTATAAACTTCCCACGCTTACTACGGTTGTGTATACTGTATAATGGGTATAAGCTATTCACCCCTAATGCAAAACATCCCCTACGTACAGTTGAATGTATCATTCTGTATCAACAAGTACCTGACTTGGGACAGTGTGCAGTCGCGTCTCCCTTTCAACCTGGTGAAACGTGATTCTCGATAGACCGATTTTAGAAACCTGTCGCTTCCAACAGCAACAAGGGAACAGGCGATTAAATGAATGCGAGTCTTACAGTCTGTGTGGTGTATCTCCCTCCGCCTGTTCTGCATATTATTATTGAACATCAATATTTTATTGAAGTTTAATGAAGCATAATAGGAACTTATAAAAGGAACAGTTTTACTCTGAATCTATGTGTGATACCGCACAGTTTCTCTTAAATTTCCTTGATTTTCCAACTCGTTTAACATTCAAAACACAGAATTAACTAACTCGTATTTATGGAAAAACTTTGCGTCCCGTATGCAAATACATCCAACGGCAGGTGGCCACGGCACCACATTTTTATGAGTTTTCGAAACGCTCTGGTAAATACTGATCGGGATATAAATTCAATTTGGTTTTGAGGCGATTTAAAAAAAATAGAAACACTTTGCTTTCCATAGATCGTCAAAAGTCATAGTTTCTACCATTTGTATACAAAAATCTTATTGTCATTAATAGGAATTCAATATACGAATTTATTGGTTTTCAATATTGATATAGCGTTTAAAACATCTGCTGGCTATGAATATGGTGAATTGTGAAAACTTTTCGGTCGCGTTAAACCACATAATTAAATGTAAATTTATGCTCATTAGGGAGTTCAAAACCTCCCAACAAAAGGAATTGTTTCGAAGAAAATTCTTTTAGTTTTTCTCAGAGGGTTCGCGGCAGTTGTCGTTTCGAGAATACATATTTTCAACGCCATGAACTCAAACTTGTGAAATACAAGTTATCCTTGTTGTTTGCAATTAGCGTAAAATAATGAACTGAAATGGAAGAAAATATTCAAATGACCACTGGTCATCGGTGAAAATTTTAACCGCATGTTTACTTCCAGCTCAATAGCCCCTAATCCCTTCGGCACGCTGCTACTTTACGCGAAAAAATAGGCGAGTGGTTGTATGTTGCAGCAATTAGAGCGTTTATGGAAAAACGTGTTATTTCTGTAGTAGCCTTAGGTGGTCACTCGATATTGGAAAAGGATTAAATCCAAATGAACTAATATTTTGTACGATTCGATGCGGATGCGGAATGTCATCTATGTAGGTAAATGAAATTCAGGTACATACGATTTGACGAGATTCGTGAAGTTGTTGTCCTTTTATTATATGCATTTATAGTGCTATTATACATAGCACAATTTAACATAAAATTTTGAAAATGGTATAGCGTATAGGGTATATCTCCTTGCAGTTATAGCATCTTCATAGCCAGAGGAGCCGCATATGCACATGTGAGGGGCTAGAACAATGCTAAGTCGATGTACTAACCGCAATCGTGTTCGTAAAGGAATATATTACAGGCTATGAACTGACTACATTTTTTAATACTGCGGGTATTTAACATTCCTATGACTTAAAAAGCTGTTTGGGGCCTGATTAAGGAATATATTAAATTCAGTTAAGTGAGTGATTCTTATTAATTTATTGTTAAACACAAACAATGGTAAATTCACAATAGGAGCGTGGCACTGTCAACTGAAAAGATAAGTAGATTATGTATATACAGTATAACCGGACCCCGACGGTATCAAGAAATTTGTCTGCTTATGGGAGGTGTCCGCTTGTGAGGAAAAAACCTAATTTGACAAACTCGAGAAAATAAACACAACACACAAGTAAAATTTAATTTCAGAACACAATTTATTTTTATATGATACAAATTATTTAAGAATAAAAAAATACACAAACAAGAACAAAGGCGGGAAATTTTATTTTTACATTATTTAAAAGTAGGTATGTGCATCATAATTGTGCACATTTTGTACCGTCAAGTGGGCAAAAACTTTGACCAGTTTTAAATTATATCAAACAGCTATATCATTTATGCTTTATGCTTTAGTATTCCAATCATAGACGGATAGTCGACGGCTGCCACAGCCACATATTCCTTCCCATAAAAGTCGTGTCAGGCGAGACGGGTAGATTTTTAAATTAGTTGAGAAAAGGAGGGTAGAATATGTACACCGAATTTCCTTCTCTTTTCTATTATTAAAACCGACCTGTCTCCCCCGACAAGACTTTTATTGGAAGTCATGTGTGGCCTAGCACTTCAACATACACACACACCGTACAGACAGGCACAGTGGCACACTCCATAAAAGAGGAGAAAAGGAAACCAAAACAAATAGCACAACAGGTAAGTAAAACTTAAAAAAGTGCTCCAGTTGTGTTTTGTTTGTCCGCTTAAAAGAGAACTAAACGCTTTTGCGGTTCTGAAATTGGGTGTCTGCGTCCAGTTATAAGAGAGTCCGCTTATGAGAGAATTATTAATATGAAAAATTGCGTATTTATTTTTATAATATTTACATTAATTAGATTCTGATTTAATGAAATTAAACTATGATAAATTCATTTCAAAAATATAGGGCAAAAAAATAACAGTGCTACTTCTTCACTAGCTTACCCCCAGTTTCACAGTGAGATGTGAGAGTTTAAAATAAACTTTCAGTATAAACCTCAGTTCAACAATTCCTTCGATTTCAGAGGTTCGTTTAAACCTTGAACGGAATACATTCTGAAGTTCAAGTTAAACTACAGTATTCTGCCGTTTAAACCTCCAGATAAGGCGATTGTCAAAAACACAAATAAAGAAAGCAAATACAGTGAACTATTTTGAAAAAGTCGTATAAAAGCTAACTACTGTACAATACTGCCAAATTCTGTTCATACAATTTCGTTAAAATGAGTCCAATTGAATGGAAGTTCAGATTATATTGTGAAACCGGACGAGTTGAACTTCGAATTTATATAGTTTAAACTTCGAGTGTGAAACTGGGGGTTAATTAAAAAATTTAAAAGAAATACTGAATTGAATCTAATAATTATAATGAAATACTACTACCGATAAACTAATATTTAGTCGCGTGGCCATATTGCTTACGGCTGCGCAACGCCGCTTCATGGACTGTCAGCTTAATAGCTCCACATTTTGGCTTTCTTACGTTTTAACAACTCGGGCTGTATGTATTGGCGCATTATCATTTTCATAAATCCAAGGCAGAGGTCGGAAAAGGTTATGCAAGCGTGGAAAGGTCTCTTTCAATATGCTATTGTAAGACAGCACATTCTTTGTGGTTGACAAAAATTTTAATTTGCAGTTTGCAGATGCCATAATATGAAACGGCCCCATACAATCAGATCTTCAACTCTGCTACGCAGTCGGTCCAAATGATGGGTTTCATTGCGGAAGTTATGGAAATAGTAGCTTAAGCCATCGGAGCCTTTGAAATTAAATATTTCCAAATCCAGGTCACATGTGCGCGGCAAAAACGGAAGCGTGGCTCTTTTCGAACCGGGTTAAGGAGTGACTTCTTGATTTTTAGTCTTTTTATATGCTTAGCATTTGAACTAACACAACGCATAGTTGTGAGACTTGCTTTGGTACCATATTTTTCCCTTATTTTTGCCAAAGAGTCGTAAGACGCTTTTCGTAATATAAGTCGCCTTTTCGTATTAATAATCACACTCTGTATGCGGCCTTTCATGTTTTTATCCATAGTTAGCGTTAGACTCATTACCTAAAAATATGAAAATTTCAACGAATACTAAAATAAATTGGAAAAAAAACTATATACCGGCTCTTTTTCAGAATTTACAATTTGTCACAGAGAAAGAAGAAGAGCTACCCAAAAACGATGTTCAAAAATACCATTATTTTATCATTCGCTTTGGAGATATGAGCAATAATTGTAAAGAGAGTGTACGGGAGGGTGTTCTATTCAAGTGGCGAGGAGTGTAAAATGTACAAATATGAATTAAAAGACTTTTACTTAAGCCTAATATACATATTACAACAAATAAAACGTAAACCAAAATAAAAACTTTTTTTTCACTTCAAATGCAAAAATGTCCCGCCAGCAATTTTTTTAGATCTGCCATCCCTACATGGAGTCAACAAGTCGCTGTCACCTTTCGGATGGTATTGTTATCCAAAACTGCTCAACTATACCGCCCACAACTTGTTTTATATTCCTCGGTTTTTTTACTAAACGCTTCTCTTTTAACATCTGCCCATAAATATAAATTCTCATTAGGATTGAGATCGGAAGATTGAGGGGTCCACTCCATGACCTCAATTCTCGTATGCTTCGGGTCATTGTCCTGCTAGAAGACCCATTTTAGAGGCATTTCTTCCTCTGCATATGGCAGCATGATATTTTGGAGTATATCAACGTAAGAGTGCTGGTTCATTACACCTTTAATCCAGTATAATGGACCAACACCGTAGTATGAGAAGGACCCCCAAATCATAATACTAGATCCACCATGTTTTACGGTTTTTGTGATGAATCTAGGATCATATTCTGTATTGGGTGGACGCCTTACATACCGACGAGATCCTTTTACAGAACAATTTTGCTCTCATCAGTCCACAGTATATTCCTCCACTTCTCAGACGGCCATGATAAATGTTCCCTCGCCTTTTTGCTATCTGGATTTTCTTAAGAAGTGGTTACGTGGACTACAAGCATTGAGATTGTGTTCCCTTAGGCGTCTTCTAATGGTGTGAACACCACGTGCCAAGTTTAGGTCATCCAGAATCTGGGTAGCTGCTGCCGAAGGATGCGACTTGGAGTACCTTACAACACGTTTCACCATTGACGGATGCCCTTTTTTCGGCCGCGTCTTTCAACCTTTTCTTTATATTTGAGAATTTGTAACCCCTCTTTTAGAAAAAAAGAAAGTCCTACGCAATGTGAAATGTCAAATATGACTTAAAAAAATTAATGCAAGGAGTACCTAAGCTCTATAACCCAAAAATACTCTGTAGGAGTTGGAAGTGGAAAGATTACAGAAATATAGACCGATAGCTTAGCTTTGACGTCAAGGTCGTCAATTCTGTTAACAGTTTGACCAATCATACAGCAAAATTCGGGGGCTTATTTTATTCCCAAATGCGCGGCGGATCGCTTTTCATGGCGATTTCATGGTAGTATTTTTATATTTCCAAAAGCGATTCGATCCCATCAAAATCGATAGCTATTGTGAAGATTGCTGGCAATAAATCCGCCAGCAATCCGTCACCTGAATAGCTATCGCTTTTGACAGATTTTGGAAATACAAAAATACCAATCCGCCATGAAAAGCGACCCGCCACGCATTTAGGAATAAGCCCCCTGTATTGTTGCTTCTATAGCGCATAATACTCCGAGGTACTTTTTCACCTATGTCGACGTGTCAGTGGGGGCTCTCGCTCTACTAACATCAGGCAGAGTGCATTGAACAGGCGTTCTGGAGTCTACCATCACTTGAGATGTTTTTATACGTTTTTCTTCATTCGGGCTTCAATACAGGCAGCTATGACCAAGGCATTATCGAAGAACACCATGACCTTCCCTCCGAAACATTCCCTCCCCACGACGCGGGCGCGGCGGCTGGGCTGTGAAATCCAGCCAGTTAAAGTAATGAAAATAAGAAAAGACAAAACCCACTCCTAAGTCCCGCCCTCTGTTAAAGGCATGGATTTATCGCCGTTTAACCTAACCTAACCTAAATTATAGAGGAGAAATAAAAAAAATTTAATCATATTAAACAGTTGTTTTATTTGTATAAAAATATGGTACAAAAAGTATTTATCCTTAAACTTAACTTAAACTAATATTTCAGAAGGGCACTCATACAAATTTGTTTAAACACCTTTTCTTCCTGTTTATTTTTTTTTTTTTTCTTATTTAAATGTAAACCTTTTCAAAAATATTTTTTAAAGCTCTCTGTCCCTTCGATTTAATAAATAAATAAATAAATACATAAAAATATTACTTTCACTATTCTGAGATAAAAAGTTATCACACACTCTTTTATTATGTTAATGACTTAGAAAATAAGGAAACTTCTGTGTTTGTGCGCATTTGGTATTAATATGCCATTTCAGCGCCCCATGGCCGGTACGGTTTCGAACCATTTGAGCCTGCATAGCTAATTCCATTCGGAGAGGGATTGTACACCTGTGCACTGCTAACAGGATATTCTGATGAGTTTCCGTAGCTCAGTGCATTAGGGGCACTGGTGTTTCTATGGTTGCTACTGGTCAGTTCAATGTAAGTGGCACCTTGATGTTCATGTGTTTGCTCTGGTGAATAGTGTGGCTGATGCTGTTGAGCCTCATGACTACTTATCGGTTGTGGCTGGATATGTGATTGACCTTGAGTCTGTTGCTGCTGACCCGGATGTGGCATCAGTGTAGCACCGTCGTTAGTATTCGCAGCTGACGACACTGGTCGGCTACTATGCGTCACTGGCGATGGCTGATGCATTGTGGATGCAATGGGCGTTGAATTAAGCGAAGGGTACGGCTGAATAGGAGTCGGCAAATTTGGCACATATGAGCTGGTAGCTGTCGATTGAACCGGGTATCCAGTCTGATATGAAGTTGTCGTACAATTGGGTTGGTAAGAACTCGACGACCAGTTCGGACTGGCACAGCTCTTCGCAGATATTTCGCGTTGTTGTACAAAATACTGCAGGTGGGACATGAGTCGTAAGCGCAATGGATCCTGAATATCCATTCCTTCAATGGTGACTAGATAACGTGCAACTTCGGCAGCACACTCCCGGAAGCCAATAATGTGATAGTCCATTGCGAACCGTTGGGGATCATAGGTCATCGAATCGATTCCTGTAACAAAAAAGCAATACATTATAATGTGTGGGAAATTCTTTGCTAACACAATATCAAATTTTTTTTAATACCCCATTCCCAAAGCCAACAATTCTATAATTCATAAGGGTGCGGATATTTTATCCGAATATGTTCCCACGTATAGCTACGACTTTTAGATCAAAGCAAATTATTATGAGGGTGAAATCGTTGCTGTACTGTGTAGTTCATGCATACCGAACCAACACCGACACGCATACAAGAAAGTGGGTGTTAGTAGATTACCAATTTTTTTTCTCACCAATTCCAAAACTCACCCAGCACACCCTGTGTTTTCGTTCATGGTTGTGTCTGTGAGCTGGGCATTCAATTTCGTGAGAACGTATTTCTCTTTAGGTAGAGGGGTGAAATAGAAACTCAGACCGTATGTTTTTCAATTTAATCGCAGTTCCAGTATATCGGGGTGATATCAGTGGTCGGCGGGTTGTATACGTTTTACATACTCGATAGCCACTTTCATACTTCAAACTGATGAAAGCGGATTATTCACCATGGTCCAGCAGGTACTGATACTGATGATCAGAGTAAAGAGTGCATTAGGTTTGGCATTCAAAAGTATAAAAGAAATCGTTTACTTAAGTGGTGTTAGTGTCACACGGGTAAATGTTGCTGTTCTTGTAACGTACCGTTCTATGGGGGCATTCAATTAACTGGCGCGCATAAAAAAAAAATATTTCAAACTGGGGGGATTGAATATTATTTCCGTTTCCGGTGCATATAGTAATTTATTGGTATTTATGGTGGTGTTTCTTTTTGTGGGGCAAATTATTCACTTCCATAGGGTATTACATTTTATATTCCCACCTATGTAACTCAAAGGAACCTATTGTGCATTTCTTAGTGAAGTAGTTTATTCACCCTCAAATTGATAAGCTTTTATGGGATCTATGAAATTGAAATTGAGTATTTCCACCTACTGCTAAAGACGCACCGACCTAATTTCAGGTGTTTATGTCTGTTGCACATCCAGCCCGAGGGAGTTTTTATTGTGTCGACGAGCTGTCAAATATGTCAACGCCTCACATATCTTTTGACCTTAGTACCGAGTACTAATTTTAAAAACAAGGGGTTCGATAATTGTCTTAAAATATGACACCAACAGACGTAAAGCGCAATTGAATTTTTTATTGAGATGCATTTTAAGAATTTTGGGCGTACTAAAAGAGGGAAAGTAAAATGAGACTAAAAAAATGATAAGTATTCTAACATTGAAGCTGGGTAATGAACAAACGATTTGTTTTTGCATTTAGGTTAGGTTAAAATACATAATTACATAGTTGACAGCTTAGTGCTTATACGCTTAGCGAAGTTGGTACTGGATGCAGACCTAAGTGTTGCAACACGTGTGACGGAGTCCTATGACTAACGCTGCCTCAAGGGGTTAAGGTGATCGGTTTTGCTGACAATATCGCCGTGGTAAATGTGGCCAAACACATCCACGAGATAGATCGGATGAAGCAGTTGCCAGAATCAAAAAATGACTGGAGTCCGCCGGCTCAGAACTAGCTGACCACAAAACTGAGGCTGTCGTGAAATTCTGTAAAATTTGCAAATTTCCGGGTTGGGAATCAAACCATCGGGAGTAATACTCGACAATAGGCTAAACTTTAAAATGCACAACTAGTACGCCGCCGGCAGGAAGGACTCACAGATGCAAGCAGAGCTCTTTCCCGAATGCTGCCAAACATCGGTGGAACTGGATATACCAGGAGGATTCTACTATCCAGAGTGGTCAGCTCAATACTTCTATACGCTGCTGCACCGGACTGAGCGGGGGCTCTAAAAATATAAACGAAACAAGGAGAAAGCTCTCGTCTGCATACAGGCTCTGCGCAATACGAACAATAAGGGGATTTCGAACAATCTCGGATGAAGCAGCCTACGTTATATCGGGAATGATCCCCATCGACATTCTTGCCAGCGAGATGCAAAGGATGTACCTTAGGCAAAGAGCCAACCGGCAAGAGGTCCCTCCCTAATAGAAGGGTCAAAGTAGAAGAGAGGAAAACATCGATGGCACTATGGCAAGCTAGGTGGGATAACATGGCAAAAGGCAGATATGGACTTACAAACTGATTCCCACCATCGAGGTCTGGACAAAAAGAACAAACGGGGACTGCAACTTCAACCTTACGAAGTTCTTATCGGGGCACGGTGGCTATCGAAAATACCTTCACAGATTTGGTCACGATAGCTCGCCTTTCTGTCGGGAATGCCCAGACGAAGAAGAAGATACGGAGCACGCAATGTTCCATTGTAGGCGCTTTGAAGGGGGAACAGTGAACTTACTAAAACCCCAAAGTATAATAAGCCATATGTTAAAGTCAGAAGATGACTGGCTGGAGGTATGCTCATTTATAACGAGTGTAGGTACTAGAAGAATTAAGGAGACTTGAAAGACTTAGAAGACCTGAAATGGCGGACCCAGAGGATTTAGCATGAGTTGCTAACCAGTCCCGCGAAGTAATACCTGACGGCAGTCCCGCGGGGAGAGTGCTTGAAGGAAATAGGGTGTGGATTAGTACGTCAGGCGCACTCCTGGCATCGATTATTTGGGTTTACGAATCGTGCATGTTGGTAGCACATGGGCTACCGCATCTTTAAAAGATTACCACATCCATTAATAAATAAATAGGTGGCGCCTCGGTACACCCCGAACTGTAGAGCCGCCTAAGTAAAGCACGAACCTGGGTATTTCGCTCATTAGTCCAGAGCACACTGAGCTAATATTTTCTACGTATGTAAATCAATTTAAGAAGCAAACTGCGTTTTGGGGGCGAATAGTAAATTCGGAATAATATGTTCAAATATTATAACTAAAACAAGGTTAGTGTCAAATATAAAGCTGCCTAAATAATGTTAGGGGTAGGACATTTTACTTAAAAGCGCATACAAAGCAAAACTGTCAGCTGCGTCATGGTGAAAGAGGTAAAAGTTGCACCTATATACCTTATACAACACTGTTTTTAAAAAATAAATTAAATTAACATTTTAGAGTGTTAAAAATATTATCGCAAATATTTTTGAAATTATTGTAATTTTAATTAGAAAAGCGCAACGATATTAGAAATCATTGGTGTATACAAAGCGCTGAATTCATGCCAATTCTGACAATGTTATTGAAAATTCTCGAAATCTTAAATATGCATTTATTGTATTGTAGACGTGGACGCGCAGAACTAGGTTTCATTGACACAGCATTTTTAGTAAATTGTCTGACGACCAAGCGTCCATTTTTAAAAACTGCTAAACACAATCACACATCAGGCACAAACCGTTGACAAATTACACCTTGCTCTGCTCTATGTTTTCAAAATATGTACGTATACAAAAAATTACTGTTACATACCTTTCGAGTGAAGATTTTTCAGATGCTCCACCGTTAATTGAAGAATCTCAGCCTTTTCCAGTTTAGCGGATCCCTGTTTCTCATATGCTGAAGGAACAAGACGCTTTAGTTCAGAGAGCGAAGAGTTTATCCTATCGCGGCGTTTCTTTTCGATGACACCCCGTCGCTTTTTACGACTTAGCAACTGGCAGCTACCAGGCTCACCCGGAGATACCCTAAAAATACATTATAAAAATGTTATAGCAATGGGGTCGAGAATGTTGGAGTTTCTGTCACACTTACTGCTCTTTTGATGATTCCTCTGAATAAAGTTCATCGCAATCACTCTCGGACAGCGCTCTTTTCATGGATCGCGTTTGGGGTGGCGGCACCCAATGATTTTGCGTAGTAGATGCTGTACTGTATCCCCAGTGCAATGGTGTATTATGAATGTTGTGTTCCATCTTTTGTTGTTGATTAGATTAATTTTTAATTTAAACACTTCACTTTGTAAATTAATTTTCACTTAAACAAAAATTTATTCGAACTGCAAACAGGTATTTTTCAAATTCAAGAACAAGTTGCAACTTTTTCAAAATCGGTGTACTATTTGAAAATAAAAAAAAATTGTATGCGCCCGCGTGTGCTCTAGCACGTGACTTATCGTGTGTGCAAACGTCGTTCGACTGATTTTGAGACGCACGACCTACGCATGCAGAACATGTGCCATCCCCTCCCAAAATTCAATGTCTAACTTGCCGTTTTCAACTATTAAAGGTACCTGAACCATTGATGCCATTGGTAAACACCACCACCCTTATTATTTTCTGATATACTACCCCGCTTTCACTTGTCCTTACTATGGCTGAGCTCTCACTGGTGTAGTATCTAAATTGTTAACCAACCCCTGTTATTGAAAAGATAAAGGGTGAGTTTAGCAAGGCAATCATGATCTTTCACCATGAAGACTAGACTGTTGCCATGCATTAGAGTGAGACTTATATATTTGTTATGAGGAAGTTATCGTTTTTATTTTTTTTTTTGATATACACTGACTATACCGATGACAGTGTAAAAAGCGCATCTTTCGACAGAAAAATAGAACGAGAAAACATGTTTGATGAGCTTGCGTTTCGTTTTGTGTTAACCAATGTTTTGCCATGGTATAATTTACAAGTAGGTGTCTTTTTATTGTAGATACAATAATCGACGATTGACACAATTGCATGGTGAAGATGTGGAGCACGCGTTTGTGTAAGGCGCGCACACGACCAACCGTGCGGCGCGGACGTGTGCTGCCCCAACAAGTATGCCGCTGGCTAGCCATGCCTTATGCGCTATCACAAAATGAAGGTCAGTATGCAAGGTGTAAATTGTAAAGGATCGATGAAACAACCTAGGAACTGTGTCAAAGAAAAGATGTAAACATTGAGATTATTGTGACGGTCGATGTTCGGTTTGGGTTATGCATGCGTCAAGTTAAGTAGGTACACTAATTTGACGGGTACCGAAATATGATTTATTGTGTAAATAGTTTGGCCAAAGGACCAATTAGGTAAGTAGGCTAGGACAGGAGGCAATTAGCGTTTGCTCTATGTGCGTCAGCAAAGCGCCTAACAGTGGAACATTACATGCTCCGTGTCTTCTTCTTCATCTAGAGTATTTAGAACAGAAAGGCGAGCTATCGTGGCCAAATATGTGGAGATGTTTTCGATGGCGTGTAAGGTAGTAGATATAGTCCCCGTGTGTTCTCAATGTCCATCAGACCTCGATGATAGATTCTGTTCGTGGCCCATCTGGCGACAGTGCTACAGGTGTTGCCCTTTTCTTCTTCCCTTTATCATTCTGGTTATTCGACTAATGGAGATCCTTTCCATCTCGATCGTTAGTTGGGGATCATAACCGCTATTATGCGCCCGCTTCAGCCGCAATTGTTCGAAATCCACAGATTGTTCTTTTTTTGTAGAGCATCTATGACGTAGGTATGTATTTCTTCTTCCTTCCTTGTCTAAAGAAGCGGAGAATCTTGCTTTCTTTGCAAGAGAGCTGCATTCTGAGAGAGATGGGCAATGACATCACATAAGTTAGAGTAGAGATATTCTACAGATAAGTTCTGTATTATTTCTTAATTATCCCACCAGCATGTGCAGAAGTCGATTGTATAGATACCCTTTAGCCACGTTCGTAATAATGTAGTGTCCGGTCATTACTCCGACCTTAAAATCTTTGTCCTTTGGCCAAATTAATATTGCAGTTGCAGACCACAAGCTACGGGTTATGCCGCAGTCGCAAGCTTTAAAGTGTACATTATATTTGAAAACCGGTAATGCTGACCTATCAACTAATGTCCAATTCAGAGTCGCATCTGTCCAGCTTATCTGCTATGTCAGTATCCTCTTTGGCGAGGGAATCGTCACTTCAGCTGACATACCCTCAGAGAAAATCCTTGTCTTCCTGATTGTCTCCAGAGTGAAAAGTCATCATCATAGTGAGGAATCTCACTGGGGAGAGCACAATCGGCTCCTACTAAAGAGGCTACAGTGCCAGAGTCTCATGAAGGATATTCTATCTATCTACTTCATCTGACAAGACCCCTGCTTCCAATTATTTATCTGCTTTTGACCTATCTATGAGAATCGGTATACCTTCAAGCATATAGCCGTTTCGATAGTTTTCTGTAGCATACCATTGGAATAATACCTTCCTGTCAAGCTGACATAAGGGGTTGGAAGAATTTTAGAATATAGAGCTCTTGTTAAGTAGGTAGGTGTAACCGTTTGAAAAACGCAAATAGCACTATGTGCTATGACTTGTTACAACAACTCGATTGACCGGTTGCTTAAGTTTGTCAAAGTGGCGAGTATAGAAAGGTTAGCAGTTCTTTAATGCTACTCTTCGAGACCTACTCGAGGGATTGGAATAATAGAGTAAGAGCTAGCAATGTTTTTTCTTAAGTCATTTTAGCAAGGCCGTAACTTTGTGAGCCTAGTTCGGAGTGACTACTGAACACGAAAATATATTTCTGGCAGCGCTACGTTGGTTTATGTGTTAATGCCATAACCTCAAAAGGGCAAAAAATGTAGGTACCTTATTTTAGCTTTTGATTTAAGATTATGATTAAGATTTTGGTATGTGTTAATTTACGACCGATGTAGACAGAAAATGCAATTGCCATATCAGTTTGCCGGTTTTAAAGTGCAAAAAAGGCAAAATTTAAGTCATAATAGCAAAGTCAAATTTTTGATATTATGTTAGAGATATTATCACTCCACTAATTCCTCAAAGCTAAACCAAAACTCCGGTTTCATCATATACCAAAATCTTAAGTTTGCTAAAATGAGGCAAATTTCTTTCACTTTTGAGGTTAAGGCATTCCGATATAAACCAACGCAGCGCTGCCAGAAATGTGTTTTCGTGTTCAGTAGTCACCACGAACGAACTAAGCTCACAAAGTTACAGCCTTGCTAAAATGACTTAAGAAAAAACGTTGCTAGCTCTTACTCTATGATAAGGTATGATATGATTCATAGAAAAGTTTAATGGTGCGGTTTAGTAATATGTGCTCTCTAACAGGGTGGTCTGGTAACCATAACAGTAACCGCCGGTTTAGATCAGCAATAGACCTGTTAAGAACTGTACAACACTGTTTGGAATTGTAGCCGTTCTGTTTGGATGGGTATAGTCACCCTGTTAGAGAACACATTTTACTAAACCGCACCATTTAACTTTTCAATGAATCACGCCTAATCACCAGAAAACAACGACATCTAGCAGTACTAGCGATGAGGTCACCGTACCTTGCACCTGCGCCAGAACCCGCCAATACTAACTAGCTAGTGCCAGACAGGCATATAGATAGTGAGTGAGAGTATACGATTTTCGGCTATGCTTCATTACAACTGCGGCATCAGTGTATGTACCTATATTGTGGGATGCGGATGCCTAATCTGACTGCATAGTAGTCTACTATAGACTAGTGGCCTTTAGTGATCGCTGTTATTCTGGAGATCGCATTTTTCTTAGAAGGTGAGTTGTTTTTTCGTGTTGTAATTTGGGCACGTCCTTCTGAATATTATACAGTTCGTCATCGTCGACGTCCTCCGTATGAGGTTATCCTTCGATTGGAATTCTGAGGAAATTCTTGCTTTGACTGCTGCTATCGGAATGTGAACCGAATCCGCAAGTGAGCAGGTGGAGGTCTGATTCTTGGCTGGCCAGCTCGTCAGCATGTTCGTTTCCATAAACGTGCGCATATGACCTGAAACCCAAATCAGGTTAATCTTGTGTAGCCATCTATATATTATAAATATTGGAGCAAGACATCTTAGTAGTTGTATTTACAACCCACAATGCTTATTCGAAAGGACGTTAACAATAAGTTTGGAAAGCTGACTTAATTTATTTGAGCAACCCGGAAAGTGGTTCTTCAAAAGAAGTTCCAAGATCTACCGGCTGATAGCTCTCCAATAGTTATTATCCTTATAACAGGTAAACTCTGTTGGTCTCACTCTATATATTTCATTCCGGAATTACATTTTTTTTTTAAGAGTGAATATGAATATGAAACGAAATGAAATCACCAAATTTTAAAATAATTGTAAGTATTAAAAGTCCCCGGGTTGTTGATTTGACAGTTCCCAAAAGAAATAAATCAAGACTCTTGACAAAAAAAAATCCTTAGGTCAAAAAAAAAAAATAATAAAAAGTAGGCACCTATGGGTAGGTTAGGTATAACGTCGTTTTTGATTGGTCGTCCAGAACCGTCCGGAAGAACTCTCCGATTTGGGATGCCAATCGAACAAGCAAAAATATCTTATTTGAGTTTAAACTCTATGTGCCGTTGTATTTGTGAAACGTCAAGACAATGAACAATCTACATTTGAGAGCATACAAATTTTTTGAGACACCAGATAGAAAAACTATCTGGATCTTGTTGCAGCAAACCGGGGTTCTGTAAAGAAGATATGTGCTTGGAAAATTTGGTATCGTCGGCATCATAGAGAGATAGAGGAGTGTTTAATGACCCTTTCAAGATAGTTTATAGTTAAGATAAAGAGAAGGGGACCTAGGTGACTGCCTTGTGGTAGGTGGTACACCGGAGGTTGCCGGGAAAGGGGCGGATAGGACCTGAACCGAACACTATAAAAACGGTTTCCCAAATAAGATGATAAACATTTCAGCAGTATTGGTTCAAAGCCGAGAGCAGCCAATTTTAAAAGAATTAATTTATGCGGTGTCTTATCAAAAGCTTTACTAAAATCGGTTGCAATAACATCAACTTCTGGTACCACTTTCTACGGACGATAGGGCAAAGGACACGAATTCAACGAGGTTGGTGGTTTTTGATCTACCTTTAAGAAAGCCATGTTGGTTTGGGGAAATTAAAGACTTGCATTGGAAAGTTAAGGATTCGTACAAAATACTTTCGATGAGTTTGGGTATGTGCGAAAATTTGGCTATTGGCGGTAATTAGTAACTTCGCTTTTTGATTCCTTCTTATGAATCGGTGTTATGAATAAGGACTTACATATCTGAATAAAGTCGGCTTGGGAAAGCGAGAGCTGAAGATGTGCGAAAAGGGGATAAAAGAGAACGACAGAATACCATCTGGGCCAGGTGAATATTCATCATTACGTATGCGGCTTGCTACACAGCACCTTAAGACACGTGGTTCTAATGTTGGTTTTGAATGGGAGGTACCAGAACCCAGAACTACTCAACCAATTTAGCCTATTTTCAATAAACCAACTTGACCACACGGCGACGAAAATAGGAATATTTGCACAAAATTTCATTTACCTAGGTCGACTCGTTTGAATGCTATCGTGATTTCAACAGACATACAGACAAGCGGGCTAAATCGATTAGAATTTGATCCTGATTCAGAATATACCTACACACTTTGTGGGGTCTCCGGCGACTCCTTCTTGGCGTTACAAATGTAATGGCAAAATGAATATACCATCCTATAGAGAGTAAAAAAACCGATCTATTTTAAATAGCGCCCATCTATTGAAACTGTTTGCCAGTATAGAATTTGAATTACACGTATGTAGTTTGTTCTGTTCGCCCGCTTTTTTGTCCCAAACGGTATCATTCAATTTTAATTTATTAATGTTTGTACTTTATACTATACAGAGCTTCAACGCAACTGCACTGCAACTGTTAAATGCGTTCTAAAAGTATACATAATCAAAGAAAATAAGCAATTCAATCAAGTGGGTTTTTACATTAAAAAAGTACAATCCCCGAATATGAGTGTAATCGTTATTCTTGATTCAAACGCGAAGAGCTTCTCAGAAAGTAATAATGTGAAGCATGGACAGCACGTGGCCAAAATGCGTGAGAAAGAACCCGACAGATTGATTCCCACGAATTCTGCCATGCTAACTTCTGCACACAACCTTCCTACGACAATATTCAAAGGAAAGGGAATATTAGGGGTGAAACTGTGGGAGAAAAAAAATGAGGGAACGATATCTAATCACAAAAAATAACTAACACATATACGTGTTTTTGGTGTAACTGTAAGGGTGGTTTAGATTATAAACAAGAAGCTTTACAGATTTCGGTCATTATCAAATAAAATTTCATCTTGACAAGATGGAAAGGTTTCTCTGGGAAATAATTTCATTTTACTGTTTGATTAGTGTAAAGTATGGAGTATTATACGGTCAGGTACGCACCATGTAGCAGATACTAGTAGTAGATTAGATACCTACCTTTATTTTGTGCAGCCGATAGCTATCTCCAAAAGAATTGAAATCCAATTACCTACATGCTACATGAGGAAAATTATTTTTTGTCTTATGAAGTATGGAAAGGGTTATAATTTAGTTGTCATATTTATTTGCATTAATAGACTACCTATAGTCATAACGGGATACGGATACGGATATTTACAATTCAGCGTGTAACGATAACGATAGACTTGTTTCTGCTCTATCCGTGCGTCCGTTTTGTAATTACATGAATGTTTATAAGCACTTTGAAAACTATACTGTTATTGTTGCTTATTAGCCAGGCTGCACTCAAGGCACTGGAATCTACGAACATCAATTCTGAATTAGTCAGGACCTGTCGCACAATGCTTAAGGCATTATGCAGTCAGAACCGAGTGAGACTGTGCTGGGTACCAGGACACTGCGGTATACTTGGAAATGAGCAGGCGGATGAGCTTGCGAGGATAGGCGGGGAATTGCATGACGGAGGAGATGTGGATATTAAACCACCTCCTTGCATCATAAAAAGCAATATTAGGAATAAAATAAACAAGGAAGCCGATCGGAGGTGGGAGGGCCTCACCGGTCACGCGGTATCTAAGGCACTTTGGCCGCAATACGACCGTAAAAGATCTAGGGAAATCCTCAAACTAGGCAGGGAACAGCTCAGGACACTGATCGGCATATTATCAGGGCACTGTCTTCTTAGAAAACATGCAAGAAGACTAGGGCTAGCAGACTCGGACACTTGTAGATTCTGCAATGACCTGCAAGCCGAAGAGGACATAACACATATACTGTGCGAATGTGAGGCAATCACCCCAATCATGGAATCCGCCGGAGGGAATTGTTCGCGGAAAAGCATATTTTGTATCGTCGAATCCGCAAATTGAACGGTTATTATGTCATATAGGTAGGTATATACATAATATTAACACATACTATTGGTAGGGTGTGGTTTTTTTTTTCCAGATTTCTGTTCACTTTTCGGATTCGACGATACCAAAATATTCTTTTCCGCGAACAATTCCCTCCGGCGGATTCCATGATTGGGGTGAATATGTCGCAGTAGAAGGAAATTTTTGGGCAGGTACTTCTTCCAACATTTAGGGGAGATAGACAATACCAACTTCAAGGGGCTACTTGGTTTTTGCAGGGAAATTGGGGTTTTCTCAAGGGCAAGTGTTTAGGTGTTTTTCCATTGTAGGTCACTGCAATTGGTTCCCCCTAGGGATCGCGATGGGCCCTTATGGTGCCTAGTGCCGTATGAGTCATCTCATACCCCTTTTTAACCTAACCTAACCTAACCTTGTTGCTTATTTCAGGTTTTGTTTTGTGAAAAAAAAATTTAATTATTTGTCATTCAAATTAAAAACCATAAAAAGCAAAAGTGTTAGTCCCCTTGGAAAAAATGAACAAACGAATATCAAATATCTTTCACGCCTGGCTGTTGCACAAATACCTACCTACTATATTTTAAGGTACAAGGTAAAGATTTGGTATTTTCTTTTTACCTATACAGGGTGGGCCAAATACAAGTTTCTTTTTAAAAGCTAGTAAGATTATCAGTGGAGGGGAGGGGTAATATATTGCTCTCTCGAAGCCGCTCTCTTTTACGAATTTATCGAGTTGAGGAACGCGACATTGAGTAAAAATGCGTAAAATTTCGTAAGATTTAAAAGTAAAGGAAAGAAACAGACCTACCTACTGACTTTCTGTCAAGATTTCGAGCAGGAAACAGCTGTCAGTGTCAAAATAATTACGACTTGCGGTTAAAAATGCGTCGTCGCATTTTATTCCAATTATTCCTTTCCGAAGACGGATATCTCTAATGTAATTTGAGCCTCCGACGGAGTATGCGTTGCGGAGAATTTTCCGTTCCACTTCCAACGGATACCTCGCTAGAGCCGATTATATAGCTACATATAGACATTTTCTTCAACAAAGAGTTCGAAATTTCTTCTAAAATATAACAATAAAAAAAATGAAGAATAAAAGGATCCAAACTAAAAAAGGGACTAACAATAAAACGTTTAACAAGTAAAAAAGAAAAAGAAATAAATAAATAAACAGCACAGAAGAATAATACATATCTGCAATAATAACTGTCTTGCAGACAACAAAAACTGATACTGGGGTTTACCTTTTTTTAACTATTAGGTATTATTGGCGCAAAATTATAGTAGCCTGGTATTAGGGGAGATTAGTAGATACTAAGTAGAGCAGCACTCTAACTCCAAAACTGTCGCCTAACTTCTTATTTAATTAGGGGCCGTCAAAAGGTAGTGATGCGATTATATGAGAACACAAAGCGTCCTCACACTAGTCTCTCACTATCAGCTGCTACTCTTACCTCCAAGTTGGTGCTAGCCGGGTGCCTAGTATAGTACCTCGACTGGAGATTGGGTACCCAACTCGTTTGGAAGGTCTTTGGTGGTAGCGGACGAGAGAGGGGGGGGGGGGGGGAGTGACTCTTCAAACTTTCTCTTGCTTCCAGGCGGCAGCGGACGAACTCCCTAGATAGAATCAACGGTGGCGCATATAGTTTCAGTCAGGCTGAACTATCTTGTGACATCCATATAAGAACTGCTTCGATATATTCGGATCCCAGGTCTATAGTGATCTCTAATAATACACCAGGGTATTGGAAGAGAGTTGGTGGCGGATGAACCCTTAAGTGACCAACGGCAGCGCTCAAATCCCGAAGTGGATTACTGGTGCCCCTCGTCCTAGGGGTATGATATGGAGCTGGACCTCCAGGTTGGGGGTTGTGCGTCGGGGTAACGTCCCTACCACGGAGAAAAACTGTTATAAAACAATTACACGCCTCGGAAAAGGACGGATTTACTGTTGACGACCCTGGAAAACGAAATAAGGACAATAACCTTCGGATCTGCACGTGGAATGTCCGTAAACTGAACAGACCACGTGCAGCCGAGCAACTAGCAAAAGCCCTAGACTGCCACAAGGCAGACATAACCGCCATCCAGGAAGTGCGATGGGATCACCAAACAAAGACACGCCTCCAGTATTCTGGATGTCCGAACCTTCCGAGGGGCAAATATTGACTCGGATCACACAGCTAAGGTAAGAATGCGGATATCCAACACATCCCAACAAAGAAATACTGTGAGAAAGTATGACGTCGAAGAACTGCAATCGCAAGAGATCACGTATCCCGATGCCTCTCGATCAGTCCTATCGCAGCAACAGCTAGTGCAGAAGACCAGTGGCAACACTGCCAGAAAGCCATCATCAAGGCCGCGACTGATGTGCTGGTTTCACACGACCACCACCACCACGAAAACCCTGGTTTGATTAACAATGTCGACTAGCAAACGCAGCAAAACAAGAAGCGTATAAAGCGGCGTTGCGAAAAAGGACTAGAGCTGCTCGCGAGCTCTACGAGCAAAAGAGACGGGAGGAACATCGGATCCTCAAAAAGAAAAAGGAAGAGCACGAGAAGCGAATGATCGAAGAAATTGAAAGATGCTACTCCAGGAAGAATGTACGGAAGTTGTACCAAAAGGTAAAAAGAACGTACCAGGGCAGAAAACCCCGTGCAGAAACCTGCAGAGATAATGAGGGAAACATTGTGGTAGAATCACAGTCGGTGCTGAGAATATGGAAAAATTACTTCTGCAGACTCTATAATGGCGACGAAGACCAGAATCCCGCTGTTAGGCAGAACGTACCATTCAATATAGACGATGATAGACAAAACTTCCGCCCACCTGACCAAAGCGAAGTACGGGTAGCAATATCCAAGCTAAAGAACAACAAAGCTGCTGGGCCTGATGGTCTACCTGCCGAGCTTTTTAGAGCTCCAAAATTTGGTCAGATGAATGCATGCCTGATAAATGGAATCTCAGCATCGTTTGCTCAGTCCACAAGAAAGGAGACCCCTTCAACTGCGCCAACTGCAGAGGTATCAGTCTCCTTAACATCGCCTACAAGATCCTGTCTGCCATACCATGCCATGTGTTAACGCCTGAAGCAATTCGTCAACGAACTGACTGGTCCCTACCAGGCTCGTTAAGTCCACAACCGATCAAATATTCACGCTATGGCAGATCCTGGAGAAACACCAAGATGTCCAAATCCATAGGTTTGGCTAGGTTAAAGGTTAGTTTTGTGGGCTGGCGAGGAGTACTCCGTGCCACACACAGGTCAATACTGATCTATTGTGATGCCCGTCGTGTTAACTTTGGCCTAAGAAGGCAACTGGCCTTACTAGTCAGTTGCCTTCTGTGAAGAAACATTAAGGAGACTCTGGCCCCTATTGTGAGTGTCGATAGTTAATCGTTGATCGACAACTGTCGATCGATCGAGAACTGTGATTGTCCATTGTGATCCATATTTGTCGATTTGACAGTCGCTTGCAGTCGATTACAAATGTCTGATCGATGCTTTCTCTTGGAAGTGAAAAAATTTTGTGCGTACGAATAGCTAAAATCAATCGACGCAATCGACAATAGTCGTGACGATCGCTTATCGACAATCACAATAAGGCCCTCTATATAAGACCCTCATCATCAGAAGCAAGGCGCAAAAGCAAGGACGTTAACAATGTCGAATGAAGATCTTCTTGGTCGTTTCGAACGCAAAATTCTTCGTGTGATTTTCGGTCCCATTTGCTAGGACGTCATGCAGAGCCAATCGACACCAACGCTCCTGACAGTAGGGGAAGAACTCGCCTTAGGTGGGGCGCACATTTAGAAGGGGCCGTCAATTAACTTGGAGTGCGCAAATGGAGGCTGTTAATAAATGATCGGGCTTACTACGAATGCTGTACACATTCAAAAAAAATCTTGGCAAATTTGATTTGATAACTGACAACCACAAGCCCGAATTGCCTCCGTGACTTTATTAACAGCACCCACTGCTTTAGATATTGAGTAGCTTTAGTTACCACCCTTCATGGCCAAAAGAGCCATGTGGCATCACAAACGACCAATATATGGTGTGTGTCAGTAGATAGGCACCTTACGGCCTATCCACGGGTACGCTTACGCGCTTTTTAAAGTTTTCATATTTACATACGAACAGATATCATCTAACGAAACCTCAAGAAAGAAGAAAACCTAAAAATATCACTGCAGATAGAACTTCGCACTTTTATTAGAAAAACAGAATTAATCAATAATAGGAACATTACATCAGTGCCATGGAACCTGATTAGGGTTGCTAATAGTTCCCCGTTTGTAGTATTTTGTTGTAGCCGGTGTTGTTGTGTTCGTTGTCGTAGCAGTTTGCGGAAATGTGTCAATAGATGGTGTACAACCTTCGGCTTTAAGTACGGCAGCACATTTCCAGTTCCTAGCGTAATTCACTAAAACATGTAAAAAAAACGTAACAAACAAACGTATTAAGATATGAAAGAACTTACTCCTCCATATGCGTACACAACCGTCGTCACCAGAAGATGCCAGCATTGTTCCAGTTATGTTCCAACAAACTCGCCATACAGGACAGTTGTGATCACTAAACTGGGCTACTGTTTGTACATCTAAGCGCGCCGTTCCAGTTGGATCACTAGAAAACAAAATACATTGATAGAAAATACGTTTTTCGTTTTATAATTCTATGCTACTTACGATATAGATTTTAGATTCAAAATATACAAATATTTGCTGGCCACTGCCAATACGTGATAGCTGCGTCCTACATTTGGTGCAAATGCCATGTCGTGAACTGGATCTGTTATTGTGCTAATGGTCTCAATTTTGGCACACTTTCTAGCATTTTCACTGTATTCAAATATGAAAACTTTCCCAGCTGAGGAGCTAACGTCATCACTTCCAGCCTGAAATTATAAAATTTATCTCGATTTTAAAATTGCAAACATGATAAGATGGGTATTATGTAAATGGACTGACCCCCTAAACAAAGTTTAAAAAGTTACACCTGTTTCTAACTCCCGTTCTGAACCTAACTTTTACTGGTGCTCAACATATTCCCCAAGTTTGCTCCTTAAACGTATATGCCTAACACGACTCCTGCTTCTTTTGAAAATAGCCGCTCGAACCTCCGCCTTCAAGCGTTCACTCACTCCTCTTCACCATTTTCACCCTCTGCAACCAATACCAATCATTTCCCTAATTTCGCCTTCGATTTCCAAACCAAACTGGAGCTTAATAACATTATTCGCACATCTACTAAATAATTTGTCCAATGACTCAAGGATCTATTTTCGACCCCTACAAGTTAATCACGGATCGGTAGCGCGTAAAGTAACGCCATGGTTAGCTACGATCAGACATTAATTTCTATAAATTTTCTGTAACAGTATTTTTTTCAATATTTATACAATATTCTAACCACGCGATGCAGCGAACAAATCATACTTACAGCAATTAACTGAGAAGGCAACATGTACATAGACTTATTCCAACTCAAACAACTAAGTGGCAGCTTGCAGGATATTTCATGTTGAACCGGCCACTGCGATAGGTTCATAATGTCGGGCGCTTCATAAATGCGAATTATACCATCTGCGGATGCCGTCGCCAGTAGCAAACCCAATATCTTTGGAGCAAATTTGACATCAGTAACACTTGTTCTGGAGTCGACCAGGGTAGTGCGACGGACCCAACGTTTCACTGGAGTCATTGTGGCAGCAACTTTTTCGCCAACCACTTCCTCCCAAACAGATGCGGTGCGATCGAAAGAGCAAGTTGCAAGGACCTGCCCAAACTCTGGGTGGGCCCAGGAGATACGCCAAATTGAACCAGAATGGGCCTTCCAGCTTGCGGTAACCGTCCATTTACCTTGATCATCTTGATCCCATACCTTTGCGTAATTGAAAACGTTGATATAACATTTAAGCCAAAACAAAAGTAGAATATTTACCTTAACAGTTTGGTCACTAGAACACGTCGCCATACGTATTCCATAATAATCGTAAGCTATGTCGTGTATTACATCTTTATGGTCAGCACGAATTTGCTCTACTTCAAACATTATCTTCGATGATTTTATTAAATGCAGGGAATTGCTAAATGAACTAAATTCGCGGGAAATTTTTAACAACAACGTTGCGGAACTCAAAATAAAGTTCGATTTGGAAATTTCACTCGTATCTCGTATATGTCAAAACACGAATCGGATAATTAAGAAAAACTAGTACAATTACAGGGTGATTAGAAATAAATTTAAAATAATTTTTTTTATTTAATTCCTGCGATGTTTTTGAAAATTCGTTCGCAATGTTCCAGGAGGTTATAATTATTATAGGCGAGGTCAGTATTATCGGAATCCTACTTTGAACTTGGCAAAACATCTGAGCTGATCGTGCCCCATATTTTTGAAAATGGGTTGTTTGACGTGAAGGTTTCCTCAGATTTTCGAACTTCAAACTAACACGCGATTAGCTGTGTTATTATGAGTATGAACGATTTATTTTGGAGCCATGAAATGACGACTAAAATATTAGCATACATCGCTCCGTTCGAAAGAGTAGCATTATTTTTATCCAAAAGAAACTGTTGGGAACATTTCACGAATATATTTAACTGCAATTTATTAATTTTCCGGTCACTCTTCGCAAATATTTCTCTGTTGAATTAGAGACTTTGTATTTGTATTCTTTAATTTTGATGAAAAATATTGTTTATAAACAAGAAACCGATAGACCTACGCGTACCAAACTATCAAAATGGATATTTCTGCAAATAGTACTAGAAGAAAGCGTTTATCCGTTTTTTTTATCCACACGTCACTAGGCAATCGAATGTTGTTTATCACGAAAAAAAAAACCTGAAGGAAATCTGTCAAAATCAGAAAACGGTAAAACATCGAAAAGAAGTTCCGAAACAGTCGTCTTTTTTTTGTTTCCAATTTATGGGCCGAAAATCCAGTTAAATTTGTTTAGCTATTGTTACTTAATACTATAGTTAATTTAAGTAATAGTTATTCAATTGAAATTTTGTCAGTGCTCGTTGGAAAACGCGTAGATACGTGGATTTTGAGTGATTCGGTTTTTTTTTCTGCTTAATTGGCACATTGGTGAAAAAAAAGAAGCCATTGATTAAGCCCCTTTAACAATTGTGTTATTTATTAGTCACTGAGTGTGTACAATGGAAACAAGTATGTAAAACTAAATTATGCGGTTTAAATCACGCATAAAGCACCAGCTTTTCCGACACATCAATCCTGGATCCCTCTATACTCTATCCCTTGTGTGTTATTAGTGCCACTGTTCCCATACGTCTACCGTGTTGTGCTACATCAAGGAAATCCATTCTGATTAGGATAACATAAACAAAATAATTTTATAACTAATTGCATTCACAACATTCGAAATTGAATTAATACCAGAAAAAAGTTTGCAATGTCCAAAACAAATTCTGAGGGAACAGGAGGAGAGGCACTTTCTGCTCATGCGTATGCAAAGGGAGCACATGCTTACCTGCTACCACTACAGTGTACAAATTCTTGACCTTGTGTTCTTATTGGACGATAACGCTCGCGCCATCCCTGTATGTACACAGAATTGTCGAGTGTGTGTGCTCTCAGTCACAATTTACAATTTTACATAAAACAAAAAAAAACCTTTGAGAGAGCAGAAAACTTGCGGCTTGTGGTTGTGCTCAGTGTTGAGATGTCCCTGGGATGGTTTTTACCTCAAACAAGTGTCGTTTTTCCCTTTTTTTCCCTCCGTACCTTGCCGAAATTACCTTTTATTTTCCCTCAAGTCTTTTTTGAAAGAAATATTATTTTACATACCAAAATAATAAAAAAAAATTGACAAAAAACAAAATAAATAAACATTCTCTATTTATATAAAGAAATAAACATAAATTCATCAATAAAAAGTAACAAAATAAATTATATTTCTTATGCTGGCCGTCCACTTAGTGCCCAACTCATCAATTTCGAATTCAACGCATTCAACTCTAATGTACGATGCCCTCAATTTTATCCAACCAACGCGTTTGATCTGGTTGGACATTTAGCTTACTATCAATCACATTTTTGTTTAATATTAATCACATAGTAAAAAAGTTAAAAACAAGCTCAACGTTATACATAAATATTCTGATTAATCAAGTCTAGATGATTTTGATTGGGCTTGAACGAAGTCACAACAATTCATGCCATCACTCTGAAATGAGGATCTGGTAACGCAAATAGCATTTAGGCAGTCATTTCCTTTTTTTAGTTTTTATATCTGTTACTATTGAAAAAATGCGTTCAGATTCTGCATTTGAGTGAGGTAATGACAAAGCATAATTGACTGCTTTTATTAAAATTGGAAAAAGCTTAAGTGATGATTTCTTTTCACTTGGAATCGATGCAGCTAGCTCGCGCCATTCAACTTCCACCTCAAATTTGTCACAATTTTTAAGACAAATCAAAAAGGCTGCAGCTAAAAGTGGGCCCAAAAATTCTAGCTTATTTCCTATAGACCTATACTATTACTTATCGGAAGTCGATTGCCTTGCAATAAAATTTTATACACTGGCCAATAATTTCTTCTTTTTCATTTTCATTAAGATTTGTAGTCATGAACTCAGTGCATTCAGGGCCTAAATAAATATCATTCATCATTTCTATTTTTCAATTTGACGGAATTTCCCTCAAAATTGCACTACCGAACAATTTTTTTCCCTTTTTCCCTTTATGCATTTTCCTTTCATGGTTTTTCCCTCGAAAAGGTAAATTTACCTCGACATCGCAACACTGGTTGTGCTTGCGAGCGATTACCTACGGCTACGAGTTGAGCTATGTGCTCTACGACTACGACTATGATACGAACGAAACGCTAAACGGGTAAAGAAAGCGTCGATCTTCTCTTTCCAAGAAAAGCCGGTCGCGTGTCGTGTCGGTCATGTCATAATGGTGAAGCTTGAAACCAAAACCGAAATCTTTAGCTTTATCATGATTGTCAGCCCACTGTTGATTCATCAGAGCAGGAATAATAAAAATTGGGATTTACCTTACCCCACCATGTGTATAGTATATTATGTATGTATGTATGTAGGAATGTTTTGCTTGCTACTTACATTAGCAATGGATTACAGGAAACAGGTCGAGCTGTCAAACAGGTGATTGTTTCATGGGATGCTTTTTAACTGGTTCACCAGCTGTTGACTACGGAATTAGGCAAATGTTTGCTGATGTCACAAATCATAAACACAATCAGTCAAAGCCGTTTCGTGTAGGCAATCCAAATCGGATGATTTCAGTCGGCTTATCAATATTTTAGTTGATAACTTGTTTTGCTTGCTCACCGACGAAGTATGTAAAGTATGGACAGGTGATATTCTTTTAGTGCGACTGGTTGTTTATGTTTGCAATCGTAAAATCGCAATTAGCAATTGAAGACTGATAAATTATTGTTGTTTCTATTTTTCTTCGGACACTTATACTTTTGTCTTAATTTGTCGCTAGAGGAACTTGATTTGTAGGTCAATTGTAGTAAAAGCAAAGTGCAGTGAAAGGTTATCGTTTCTAAAGACGAACATTTTTATATTTTTTGTGCGTTTTGTGAGAAACCTTAGTACTTTGTACTGTTAAACATAATTGCTATGTAGGTACACTGCAAAGTACATAAACAGTGTAACACGTATGTAATTTTGTATGGCAATGTTATCATATCAGTATCCAACGAGATGTTTCTATGTTTGATTTTTCACATGCCTAGGTACCTACATAGCGATAGAACGACTTCGATGAACAGTATTTCGAATTTAAATAATTTTATATACCCATATGTAGAACCTGAACGAACCAATTTAATGCTAATTTTACTTTTACTTTGACATCAATAAACGTACACATTACTATACCTTTTCCTATCTATTGTTTAAATTAAATTAAAATTAAAATGATTAATGGGGTAAAACGTGAAAGTATTGACGTGTAAGAAAGGGTGATAAGATCAATGATGTCTATGTTCTAGATCAGAGGTTCCCAATTTTTTTTTTTTGGCCACGGAACCCTAATTGACCATACTAACTTTCTTTGGCGGATGTTCATTTTGATAATAACAAATAGTGATTGTATGTTTACCGGAAATTCGCACCGGTGCGAATATATATATATGGGAAATTCGTACCCCCAACACACTGAAATTCAGAGCCCCACAAAAAGCCAGGTTTGATGGTCCGAGTTGATCTTTTTAAAATAGAAGATCCATTTTTTCTATTGTGATCTGGAACATTAAGTTGAAGTTCTTGATTCAGAGGTTCTCCATTAGTGTTGCATTCTCATAGCACTCAAACATGGAACACTTTTCGTTGGTGAACAACCGAATGCTGAAGATCCAAGTGAAGATTCTAGGTCGAAAATAGACACCTTCAGAAAGTCTATCATCTAACAAAAGCCCTCAACAATCGATTCGCGCGCGCGGCTTTAATTTCCGATTTCTTGCAGCTCGAAGGGTCTTAAAAAATAATAAGACATTTTGTATCATATTTTCTTAAGCTGCGACAGGGTTGATTCTGTCTTGTTTTCTTTCCGTATTGCAGATGTAGTTTTACACGTAGCGACTTTTCAAGATCTTTTTTGTGTATTTACGAGTGAACAATTTCGTTATTCCATCAATGTTGAAAAAAATATGTTGTCACGATTGTGAATTTAACTCGGAGATGCATACATTATGTTGATTGTATCATACACCTGAAAGTCGAAAAAACATAGAGTATTTAGATTTTTGCTTCATGACGAGATTTTGTGGCTTAAATTTAAATTTCTCTCAGATTTGTTTAAAAAAGCTCAAGTCTTTGATTTTAAGTGGTCAAGGCGCATCTGAGAATATCGTTACATCATAAGAATGACATAAAACTGAAGACATTTAAAGAAAATTTGATAGGTAGAGGTACACTGCATTCTCGATTGTCTGAACCGGAGGTAGTAGCAATGAGTGAGGTTCTTGCTTGCTACTCCCGATTTAAAAACTTATTGAAGGTAAATTGTGATTTCTGTAAATAAAAAATTCAGAAAGTAGAACACTTAAGTTTAGGTAAATAATTCAAAAACTTTTTTATTTACGTACTAGCGTAGCCCGTGCACACTTCGTAGTGCAAAATAGTTAAATAGATAAACTGTTTCTATTGTAATGCTCTGTGGTACACAATATATTTTGTTTTTTTTTTCAGAAATCGTATTGCCAAATCTTAAAAACTTTGGCTTCCAATTCCAAGACTGTCGAAGAAGATGTACCCGTCCGGCTTTGCCCGTGCACAGGAATTGTATTGCTTAGGTCTTATACCCTATTCACACCATGCCGAAAACCGAGTTTTCGTCAAAAAAGTTTAGAAAACTCGTAGGTAGATGCATTCACACCGAACACCAACTCGTTTTCGTTTACGTTTCAATTAGCTGTGAAACTAGCTATGAAATGTTTGTGGCGACTAGACTTTTATTTTAGTTTAAGCTACTTGATAATCGTTAACTTATGGTTAAATATACCGACATTCAAAATCAAAACATCTGAGAATACCATTTAGTTGTGGCAGGCTGGCAGGTAGTTTGCTCTTTATGGTGCAAGCAAAGATAACAAAAAAACTCTCACTCTCACTCTCACTCAGTCTCTCACATCCTGTCAGCAGTTTTGCTGAGCTCGCTGAATGTTGCAAAAGGTGTGTCTGCTTCAACGTTTTCATGGAAAACGACCTCAAACAACTCGTTTTGAAAACTGCAATATGTATGGGAAAACTTCTGTTTTCGATGAAGTTTTCGACTGTTTTCGCGAAAACCCAGTTTTCGGCTTGGTGTGAATAGGGTATAAGATTTTGTTTTTTGTAGATATGTGAAGTGCCGCTCCCCTTTGACCAAATTTAACCAATCTTCACAGGAGCACTCCAGGGCCAATAATTAAGATTATCTGTAAGTTTGAACTCATTCGATTTAGTGGTTTTCAAGATATAAAACTTTGAATGTTTTTTTGTATGGGCGGTGCCACGCCTTTTGTCCAGTTCCGAACTGCACAGGACCACTCCAGAGCCAATAACTAAGATCAACCGTAAGTTTCAGCACAATCGATTTGGTGGTTTTCTAGATATGTATACGATTTTGAATGTTTTTTTTGTATGGGCGGTGCCACGCCCCTTTGTCCAATTTTGACCAAACTTAACAGAAACCGTATATGGACCAATACCAAAGATGTGTGAAAGTTTGGTTAAAATCGGTAAATTCGTTAAGGCGTGAATCGACGACAAACATTTTAGGGCTCAATTTTTATATAGATAGAAGAAGAAGATCTACTTCAGTTAAATTCTAAAAAAAAACTATCTATTACATATTTGCTTATTAAAAGTTTGATATTTTTGTTGGACATTGTTTACTTTGCGGTATTTCTCGTAAAGTAACACCCGTTTTCGAACAAATTAAGCGTGACCGAATTAAGCGAACCGAAACCACAGTTGCACTCGACAGATTCATACATTCATCAACGATGTTGAGATAGCCGAGGAGTTGCGCAAATCGAGAACGTACTGTACTGTGGACAGACAGAATTATAAGCAGCACTATTGACGAGCTTCAAACCTCACTTAATAGACACTTTCCTTCGCTTTCAGTTGGCGAATATGAATCAAGTTCCAAGACACAAAATTTCACAGTACCTGAGAAACGGTGTGTTGCCTTTCAACATTCGTCGAAATAGATTTAGATGAGATTTTGCTTTCGGTCAAAAATGTGTACCCCAGAAATCAGATTAAATGCTATTAAAATTCATTTAAACTTTGGTTATTGGCCAAAATAAAGTCCAAAAAGCGAGAAAGACTTAGTCGGCTCTCACATTGAGGCAACATTCAATAAGCAACTGGCAATAGGAAACACGCAAAATTATCGCTCACAATGAATTTACTTTGAATTAAATTAGAGGTCTCAGATCAAAGAAACTAAACATCGCTCGAACGAAAAATGTTGCTAATTGTTTATTGGCAGTTGCTATAGTAACTATAGTTGCTTATTGCTTGTCGCCTTAGCCTTAGGCGGCTCTCAGATTGAGGCAACAAGCAATAAGCAACTGGCAACTGCCAGTACAATATCAGCAAAATTTCTCATTCAAGCGATATTTAGTTGCTTTGATGTGAGACCTCTAATTTAATTCAAAGTAAAATAATTGTGAGCGATAATATTGCGTGTTTTCTATTGCCAGTTGCTTATTGAATGTTGCTTCAATGTGAGAGCCGACTATGCGTATTTTTCTATTGACCTGGGAACCTCATTTTGTTTTGATTTTTTTTAATAAAGCAGCCTCAGCCCTCTCAGTGAATAAATTTTGTAAATAAATAATTCTACTGTACATTTTAGAACTTCTTGTTAAAAAATTTGGATTTTTTAGAAAACGGAAATACCCAGCGATTTGAACCAAAATTGATAGATGAGTTGTTAATATAGGCATGGTTAGCATGACTTCATACCCAGTTTTTCGCTGGTAGGAACTTTTGAAAATTTCCCTGTTCTAGAAACCGGTAGATATGTACATTACTCTGGACAGTTTTAACAAAAATTAATTTTATGGTACAATCGCTTTTTATATCAAACTCGGTTTTTCTCTTAAATGACTACGTCCTTCGATTTTCCACCCCAATCGCCAATAATGCTACTTTAAAAAACTGGTCATATCTCGAAAACATCATTTTCGATTTGGATGAAAATGTAACTGGTAGGTAATGCTTATATCCTGAACAATTGTAGGTAGGTACTCAGTTTTCAGCTAAACAATTGAACCAAACTTTGTAATATTTGTCACAATTTTGTTTGAATATTTTTACAAAAAAATAGTTCTAACCATTTTAGTCAAAATATATACATAAATATTTAAGACAACATACGAATTCTAAACAAGATCACGTAGTTAGTTTTTCTGCAAAATGCAAATATTGCGATCGGCGCGATTTTGGGAAACGCTGTTCTAGATAATTATCTTCTTATACGATATACCTAACATACTTGGAGTTTGATTGATGTGCATTATTCAATGCACTAGAAAAATCAAATCCGGTGCTAATGAAAGTTCGATCGCACTAGCAGTGAAAATTTCAATGCTACTTAAATTTCACTTTCATTAATTCAGTGCTACTTAAATTTCAATTGCATCACCTACTGAAGCTGGTATTAGACGATATGTTGAATCATCACTCGTATGCGAGTTAGAAATTTAAGTATGTCGTGTAGTTCCGATGCGGAAACCGTTTAAGATTGCATTGCTGTTGTATATTCGCTTACCAAATTTAGAAAGTGTGAAGCAAGGTATAAATATACTTTATGAAGAAAAGTCGCTGACCTTTGCTTGTTCTATAGGTACTTCCATGATAGATGTTCCGAGGAACTCAAAGACATTATCCCTCGAAATGAAACTTTTGGGCGCCCCACAAGACAGGCAGCTAATACACATGACCTTACAGTACATTTGACAACCGCTAGGACATCAATTTTCCAAAACTCCTTCTGTTACAGGACAATCAAACTTTGGAACTCGCTTCCTGTAGATATATTTCCTGAAGACTACAATTTGCAGCAGGGGCGCTGATAAAGCGCTATAGGTTCGCCTTTCCCGGGACAAGTATTATTTAAAAAAAATATATAAATAAATAAAAGGTTGTACAAACCCTCTTCAATTTGGTTTGCTTGGCTTGATGCTCAATAATTTATATGGATCACAATTTTCTTCTCCAACTCCAAGATTTATGAAAAATAATTTTGAAGCAGGCCACGATGAGATTAACTTATCTATATCTATGGCTTTTGTTAAACTTAGGCCGTGCCGTGAGTCAATCGGCCTAAATAATTATCCGCGGGTGATTTTTTGACACTTATGAAAGTGCTGAAAGAGAAGTTCATTTGAAAAATGTTGTAGCCTTTCTGAAGTTGGCCGGGAAGGTATACTAAAGGGTCCGCCAAATAACTTTTTTTTTGAAAATGCTATAAAAAAAACCACTGAATATTTTCTCAAATTTCTTTTTTTATATGAAAGTACAATCCTTCCGGTTAATAATGGAAAATAATTTCATTCAAATGGCTGCCTCGGCTGGCCATGCAGTAGCCTACACGATAGGTCAAATTTTTAAGCACATTATCGATTGTGTGCAGCTGTATTTCACCAATGGGTTCACGAATATTGTCCTTTAAAGCGTCAATTGTCTCTGGTATGTCGGCGTAACACTTATCTTTTACGGCACCCAACAAATAATAGTCCAACGGTGTCAAATCGCAGCTCCGCGGTGGCCAAACGACATCAGCTCTGCGGCTGATAATGCGATCTTCAAAAACAGGGCGCAAAACATCGAGTGTAGCTTCGGCTGTGTGGTACGTAGCGCCGTCCTGTTGAAACCAAATGTTGCCAATATCCTCCTCTTAAATTTTTGTGAACAAAAATTCGTTCAACATGGCCCGATAACGATCGCCATTGACTGTAACGGCCACTCCTTGCTCATTTTCGAAGAAAAATGGCCCAATTATGCCTCTGGACCACTTTCTGCCACAGCAGCAATTTTCTCGGGTGTACGCACTGTTTTTGGCTTTTCACGCTTTGGTTTATCGATGAGGATGCCAGTTTCTTTCACTTTTTTCACAAGATAACGAACATACGGAGCTGACGGTGCTTCTCTTCCAAAATCCGTACGCAATTTTCGCACACATTCTGCAACATTACCATGATTTTCAAAGTAATGTCGCAATATTTCCCAGCGTTGTTCAAGCGTATACACAACCATATTCGTTCAGCGGAAGGATAAAACTAATTATCTGTCAAATTAGACATGAGCTAAGTGTTACCATTCGCGAAATAAGCACTAATTGAAAAAAAACGTTAGATGGCGGACCCTTTACTTTGTTTTGCCGCCATTTTGGTAAACATTAGCTTTGACAGCTCATATTTGAAGTGAAGTAGAAGTAGACACGTGGCAAATTTATTATGAAAAAATATTCGATAAACCAACGTGTTTTAATCGTTAAAACATTTTATCAATATCAATATCGATTACTGTGAAGATGAGAAAGTTACGTGAAATTTTTGGGAGAAACAACGTGCCAACAAAACGCACTATTTATCGTGTAGTGAATGATTTCGAAGAAAGAGGATCTGTAGGTGGTAGGCCCTAGCATGGACCACAACATACTGCGAGATCGGCTGAAAACATTACTGCTGCTCAAGGAAGTGTGCAATTTGGTCAGGAGGAATCTGAATCATACATCTGCGAGCATCTCGGGGCGCTGATGAAGCGCTATAGGTTCGCCTTGCCTTTCCCGGGAGAAGTATTATTTTAAAAAAATATATAAATAAATAAAAGGTTGCAATTTTTTGTGCAATTTGGTCAGGAGGAATCATTGGACCTTACTTCTTTGAAAATGAAAACGGCGTAACGGTAACTGTGAATGGGGAGCGATATCGTAATATGATTGAAAACTTTTTAACGCCACAACTTCATGCTTTGGGCTTGATTAACATGTGGCATCAACAAGACGGTGCCACATCGCATACAGCCAGAATTACAATGGAATTACCGCGAGACCTGTTTCCACAACAAGTTATTTCAAGATGTTGTGTGGTGTTGTTGATTGGCCTCCACGGTCGCCTGATTTGACTGCTCCGGACTTCTTTTTGTGGGGATATCTCAAAAGCAAGGCTTATGCGAACAAACCAGAAACGCTTGAGCAACTCAAACAAAATATTCGTGATGAAATTAATGAAATACCGCGTAAAATGTGTGAGAATGTATTGAAAAATGTGCTTAAAAAGGCTCGCAATTGTGAGACTAACATACGCGGACATTTACCTGATATTGTATTCAATACATAATTGCCGACATTAAATAAAACATTTATCAATATAAGATTCATTCTCTTTCTTTTAATCAAAAATTATAAACAAACAAAGTAGTATACCTTCCTGGCGGACACCCTGTACTAAATTCTGAGTAAACTTTGCAAACTATTGTTTTTGCAAATTAGGTATGCGATTTTTGTAGTAGTCTTATGAGTTCGTTCGCATTTTCATGGTTAAAGGTACGTTCGCAATTTACGACTCTATTTTTTTAGTTTTTGTTGCATTAAACTTTTTTTTTATAAATTAAGTTTGGGACTGAGAAATCATCGGGAAGGACAAAGGGCAAAGAAACCCTGGAAAAGACAAAGACTTTGTCCCAAATGTACCTTGTTGGCAACCCAGGTGGTAATAAGAAAAATATTATAAATCAATTGATCAATTATATTCTGGTCGTCAATTCTCAGCATATATATATTTTTTTAAATAGGTTTGTATTTGCTGCTGTGCTAACTGAGAGATAAGAGCTAGGGATCAGTCGTCATCTTAACCTGTGACCTGATCGGCGATCTATTTATTTGCGATAACAATAGCACCAAAATGTTAAATGCAGTGATTTTCTTTACTGACATTCTCACCAGCTATGATCTAATAAAATACATCTAACTTTTCTAAAAAAATAATAATTATGGCCAGTTTCAAGACTAGCTGATAAAGTCTCGGATAGCCTATCCGGATTTTATATGTCAGATAAACGTAATATTTTGGTTTCAAAGGTTTCGGATAGTAATAGCTGACAGATAAAGTCTCGGATAGTTTATCAGCCAGTTCAACCGGCTGTTAAAGCCTCTATCCGGAAGATTTAAACAAAATATTTATTTGATGTGGCTGGAAAAAATATAGTTTCAGAGCATTCTTTCGTTGACGGGTGTAGACAGCAGTCAGAAGTGTTATATCATGCATTTCTTTGAATTTTTAAATGTCGAATTAGATGAATATTACAGTGAAATCTCTCTTAAGTGGACACTCACGGGACCAGAATTCCAGAAAAAATTTTAAAAGAACTCAAAATGTCATTTTAAATTCACTTAATTTATATTCCATATATTAGTAGATATTATTTAAAAAAATAAATTTGCCTCTTATGTTTTACAACCCATATAGTCAGTTCCGAGGCCAGTGGTCTATATCAATCACCCCTATAGTGGAATCCGCCGGCCGGGGGGAATTATTCACGGAAAAGAATATTTTGCTATCGTCGCATCCGCAAAGTGAACAGTTCCCCAAGTGGGTACTGTGAATAAGTTTCACTGTATCCTTAAAAACGTTCAATTCGAATTTTTCCCGAACGGGGAACTGTTCAACTTGCGGATTCGATGAATGTAATGTTGCTTTGTCCAGCAAATTTAAAACAAAAATAAATAATGATACAAATGGAGATCAATTCGTACAAGTTACAGACTGCATTAGGAACGACACATGCCTTGGGACCATTAATCAAGGAAAAGCGTGTGTTAATATGCGCAAAGTACAGTCGCGATCCCGATTCTTCTCCACAAGTTTTGCATACGTCGACACTCGTTTTACATGCGAATGCTGGTAAAGTGGTTATACAGATACATAAGCAATTATCTTGCACACAGAGGCGAAAAAACAACGAACGTGGAAAGAAAAAAAAATATCGCATTCTCATGTGAATGGCTCAAATCGTCCATTTAAGAGAAGATTTTTATCAAATGTAAGTGAAAACACTGTCCATGTCCGCTTAATAGAATCGTCCACTTAAGAGGAAAAAAACTCAAACAAAACCATACCAGCCAACCATCACACTACATATTGTCCGCTTAAGAGAATTGTCCACATAAGAGGGGTGTCCATTAAGAGGGAGTTCACTGTACAACCATATTACAGTGCCCCGTAGGAACAGAGTATTTCAAATTATTTTTAGAAACCCTCGACGATGAAGATTTCTGAATTTTCACTATTTTGTTTAACTATATCCATGCCCAGTCAATACCTTTCACCGTGGGCGTTGGACTTTGCCAGGGGTGCATTCTATCCGTTAGTAGTCGCTTATGTGGAAGCTGAGATGAAAGTAAACGTAAACACATCTCAAGTGATGGTTGTCTCCAGAACGCCTGTTTAATGTATACTCACGAGTGATGTAAGGACCAAGAGCAATGCTAAGTTTATCTGTAGGATTGGTCAGGTTGGTCAATTTTGAAACAGCTCGGTTATTCTGTTATCATAACAGGACTGAACTTGGTGTCAAAGCTAAATTGTCAAATTTTCAGTCGTTAATTCGTTTGTTTGTTCCAACTCTTACCTATTTGGGTAATGGCCGAAAGAATAAGATCCTGGATACAAGCTGCCGAAATGAGATTCCTCAGTTGTATTAATGGTGTGACCCGTAGAGATGGTGGAAACACCAGAATACGTGAGGGACTCAATGTCGAGCAGCTACTGCTCCGGACGCAGCGGTGGATTAGTCATTTTAAAACGCATGTCCCCAACCATGATCTTACGACGTGCTTTAGAATCCGTACAATCGGGCAGGCGTCCTCTAGGTAGACCCAGGATGAGATGGTTAGTCCAAGTCCATAATATCTCCCCTACCCGTATGGGGATTGCCCTTTATGATTTACAGTCGTTGGCCTAGAATCGAGACTATGGACGGTGCACTTGGACTTGCGCAACCTACACCCGCAACCCACTTAAGGGATAAGCGGGGTATCGAAAATGAGTGAATAAATGAATTTATCGCCATGCTAAATTAAAAAAACTAGAACAACACAATTCACTTAAAAATGTGATAAACGATAAAAAACATCATTTTCATTCGTGTCAAACAAATAGTGCCTGATAAATTTTTCTACCGGATAGTTTATCAGAGACTTTGACGATGAAACAGAAAAAAAATATCAGCTACTTTTATCTGGTGGAAAGTGTTATGGTGTCGGCTAACTATCCGAAACTTTATCCGGAACATTTGAAACTGACCCTTAATGTATAGATTATCAGGCGTGTTTATAAACGTGTATGTGATAGTGGAGTCTCCTTAACTTTTTGCACACATTAGGATTCCCTTAGTGAGATCTTACACAGGAAAACGTGATTTATAAACAAAACGAACAGCGCTTTAAGTATGCCTATCTTAAACACAGCAATTTGCATTTATGTGGTTTTCCATTGGGGAAAAAATCAAATTTTCTTTCTTTTTGATCCGGATCACTCTTTGCCGATCTCGACGAAAAGCTTCGTGAAAAGCACAGAACAAAAGCGTACAAAACTGACATGGACTTTCCATCGACAACCGAAAACAATTTGCACAGGTGATGTACCGTGGAAAATCACATTAGAAGTTGCGTAAATGTATCTTTACACTAACATTTTTACGGACAGGTGAAGAAACATACGCCGCCCGACCGTCAGATTCAAATTTCCATAGTAACGTAAACAAAACAGCGACATTTTGTCAAAAAAGGTTCGTTTCCACAGTAACGTGCAATCAAAAAAACAACGTCAATCGCCTTTTTGCGTTTTTTTTTATCAAATATTCGTACCTACCTAGTAGTACCTGTTTACGCCATCACCCTTAGTAAAGTAACGATAAAAAATGTTTAGAAATAAAATTTTCGGGGAAGCTACGCATGGGAAGGACTGCGTAAATTCGAACGCGGTGTTTAACTAGCTATAGTATTAGACGATATGTTGAATTTTTACACGATATGTTGTGATTGGAACACAATTTTCAGCATACCTTCTTAACGTTTCGTGAAACAGAACGCGTTATTAACCCCGCGGTGAGATTATTTTACGCGGCGGTAAGATTATTTTGACGCGACGTTCTCAACGCCGCGTTAGACGACGTCAAACAGATAGCTATCATCAAATTCTCTCAAAATGTCAAACAGCATGGATTACGAATTATGTATTAATATTATTTGCCATGCTACGAAATTCCAAAACAAAAAGAATGGGAACGCGATGGTCAAACTCGCTCTGTTTGACGGAGCCTTTAGCTGGAGAGCGTTATTGTCCATTCGCTTGATGTGGCCGAGCCAATTTAGTCGACGTGTTTTGGCTTTTTGGACTACATCCACATCGTGGTTGTGTCTTCTCCTCCATTTGCCCTCCTCGCACACTGGACCAAAAAATCCGCCGGGTTATTTTTCTTTTGAAGGAGCCCAGTATCAGCTCTCCCTTCTTGATGCTGGCAGGATAAGGGTTTTGTAGAGCACACATTTCGTCCTTCGAGTTAGTAGTTTTGAACCCAATTGTTTTGACAAACCGAAGTAGTAAAGGTTTCCTAGGGTAATTCTTCGCCGGATCTCTACTCGGGTGTCATTCGTGGAGCTCATGTTTACCCCGAGGAAGGTGAACTCCTTAACTACCTCGAAATTGTTCCTATCAATAGTGACGTTTTGTCCATGCCGGTGGACATATGCAATTCATGTTTGTTTGTTAATAGCATGCATTTGCTGTCTTGATTGGGCTGTCAAAAATTACAATGATATAGTCCGATCGCATTCATAGAACTCATATACCTTCCTAAAGGGAAAAGTATCTATTCCTTTTCTGACAATATAGAATTTGAGCTGTTCATTTTGAGAGGTCACATGAAAATTTTGTACACGGAAACGTTGATTTTGTTGGACATGTTCTCAAAGAGAAATTATAGCCGTCTCAATAACGAAAACAGAAATCTGTCATAATGATAATCTGTTAATTGATTTTATAAAACATATTATATGTATACAAATTCATATGGAAAATCATATACAACTCCTATAATCCTGTAAAGTGGCCTTAAAACTTTTGCTTCGATTTTTAATTATCCTGCATGATACCAATCCGCGTGATTTTGTGATTTTGTCAGAATTTCATTTTTGTACAATTTGTTTATTTTTTATAATACTTCTACATATTATATTTTGTATTGCTTGCAGAACGTTGGACTGTAATTTAAAGCTAAATAAATAATGCGGGGTTGTTTAAAACGAATTATATTTAAAGCGACAAATCTCACCCAAACCGCCCTGAAACTACATATAGCCAGAAGAAGCATTTGTGGATCGTATAATCTTCTAGGTGACTTATTAATCCAGCAACACCCTATATGAGTTTCATTTTTGTTGGTTTTCTTTGCACTAACATTTTAATATAATTAACAAAAGTTTATTCAAAAAAATTGTACTACGAATTCTCAACAAACGACTAACCACTAACGGCTACGGTATGTATTACGCATACCTACTAGCGATTTGTGATGCGTTTTCTTAATTACATCCTACGTGACTGGGCTGCGTTCAGTGGTTAGTGTGCGGAACAACTGAGCTATCTAGGGGTCTCTCCATTTCTTCAACTCCATGAAAAACACATCTTATTATTTTTTCTACTATGCCAATTCGGAATTCGTGTCGGTCTCTGTGCCGTCAACTCCATATCAAGACTCAAGACTCAAGAAATGTAGGCCTTGCTATGGGTTAAATCTGACTCGATAGGTTTGGATGAAATAAATCCTAAATTTTTAAAACTCCTGCTTCCTTTCATTCTCAAATATATAACACATATTTTCAATCCACATATTTACCACCTGTGAATACCCCCTTTCGTGGAAAAAAGCTAATATATTACCGATACCAAGTCGCAAAGCCGGACTAACACTGAGTATAGACCAATCGCAATCTTACCATTTTTATTCAAAGTATTCGAGAAAACCACGCTAAAGCAGATCCAAGCGCACTTAAGCGTCAACAACCTTTTGACTTCCGCTCAATCCGGATTTCGCGCGAAGAGGAGTTGCAAAACTGCACTCTAACTTGTTGTCCATGCCATCCGCAATGGCCTGGATACTAACTGGATACCAACTGTAACTACGTTCCTGACATTGTTGGACTTCTCGAAAGCGTTTGACACCGTGGACCACTCTCTCCTTTGTAAGAAGTTGCGGTATGATTTTAAATGTTCGTCTCTGGCAGTCAAACTCTTGCACTCATACCTTTCGGGCCGGCAGCAATGTGTGGCAGTGGGAAGCCAAATGTCTTCGTTTCTTAGAGTTCCGCAGGTCTCGATTCTAGGGCCCATATTATTTTCACTTTATGTGAACGGACTTCCTCGGCTTGTTAAATATTGTACGTCCCATATGTTTGCTGACGACGTCCAATTATACTTGTGCTGCCCGCTGGATATGATTAGTAATGCGATCGAACTGATGAACGAAGATCTAGAGATCATACAACAGTGGGCCCTCACAACAACACTACTTATCACTGAATGCAGCGAAGTCTAAGACGCTCTGTATTTATAAGCAGTCTCTAGATACTACCACATTTCCCCCGATTAAATTAGGACAGTCATCCATTGAATACGTCACGAAGTCTCGAAATCTTGGTATAGTTTTCAATGATACTCCTACATGGACAGATCGTGCTGCAACTACCATCGGAAAAGTATATAATGGTAACTCTTTGCTGTCAAAACTAAGATGCTACTTGTTAAGTCCCTTTTACTACCTATATTGCTATGTAGTTGCGAAGTTTTTTTGCTATGTTGACTATAACACTAGGCATAAACTAGATGTCATCTATAACAATTTAGCAAGATATGTTTTTAATAAACGGCATTTCGACCACCTCAGCTTCGATAACCTCATTAAGTTCAGAACGCTAATCCTCTTTCATGGTGTTATACAGACCCAACAGCCTGAGTATTTGTACAGCAGACTAAATTTTCCCAGTTCACAAAGAACAGCCATCATGATTCGGCCCAGATTCTATTGCTTGCAATCTGAGCGCTCATTCTTCGTCCATGCCACTCTTCTATTGAACTCATTACCCATTACACCAAGGGGATTCACAAACACAATCACATTTAAAACTTACCTTTTCAAACACTTGGCCAGTGATACATAAGTATAAATCTTAGAGGTTTGTCAAATATTATTGTTTTTTGTTATTAATTCTCTTATGTAAGTTGCCAATTAAATTACATGTAGTCTGTCCTCATCTATCTAATCTTTTGAACTCTAAATCTATTAAAGCCTTCACAAACTATAAGATGTAATCTTACTGTGAATCTATTCTTTGAAATAATAAATCTTGTAAATCTTTTATAAAACTTCCTAACATTGTTCGATTGTGCGATTTTCGCGCTCCTTATGATTCCTCCTCCAAATCGATAATTTTTTTTAGTTCATAACAAATTTTGGATTTTGCGAAATAACCGAGGAAAAGTAAATATTGAATACTGGTATGAGCCTTATGCTATAAACATGAATCGCGCAAAGTGCAGCTACCGGCGCGTCGTCGGCATTTTAAAGACATAGGGTGATAAAAACTGTTTTCTTAATTGAGATAATTATTAATGTAACCAACCAGTTAATTTTAGTTTCATTTTATAGGGGAGGTTTATCTAATCTCAAAAATGTAGGCTAAAAGCGTTTGAAGTGTGACAACATGTATGCATGTTCTTTTACAAATCATTTGCTTGCATTTTCGACACAACCAAATTATACTCACTGTGAGATAGATATAACTTTTTTTCTGTAACAAAATAAAAAGGTTCAAGGTTTTACCAATGTGGGCAGCTTTTTCAACTAATTCGTTGAGGTAATTGTTGCAACTGAAATGATATTACATGACATGAATGTCTGATGCATAGAAAAAGATCACTTTCCAGTTTTTCCCATTAAGGATTTCGATTACTTCATCCCACGATAGCACAGACTGTTTCCAGTATAGTCTTCTCAGTTCCTGTAGGATAGGACACCTTCCCACAAAGTGGTATACGTCTTCTCTCTCCTTCAGGTTGCATAGTGAGCAAAGAATTGGCAGGTCATTCCTGATGTGAGGTCTGAAGTTCAATGGTATTAGCTCTCCCTTTGCCTTAAAAGCTACACTAATTTGCTGAATAGTACCTATTCCTTTCGTTGAATTAGTTTCTCTCCTTCAGGCTATGGTTCAGAATTTTATATATACATGCATGCTTCTTTTCATCTAGGATCCTTATTATGTCTGCCATCGCTGCATCCAACTACTTCTGTCTTCCCATCTGAGACTCGATTTATACGTTGCGTGCTTTGTCGTCTGACACTTCTTAATTCTCTTTTGGGTACTTATGGTGCATTTATACGTCCAGTGTTTTCACTTTAGTGTCTTGATTATGAAATTGTCTTTGTTTCCTTAATGTCTCATTTTCGCAGCGCAAACCCCAAACTTGACTAGCGTAGTACATAATCGCTCTTGCTGTGGCTTCAAAGCTTTCTTTTCTGCTAAATACCGTTTTCCAAGTGCTACTTATGGCACTTTTTGACTCTTTTTAGCTTTTCCTTTAGGTGCCTCATGTTCACCCCTATCGTGGAATCCGCCGGGGGGAATCATTCACGGAAAAAAATATTTTGGTATCGTCAAATCAGCAGAGTGAACAGTTCCCCGTGTGGGTAATGTGAATGAGTTTCACTGTATCGTTGAAAACGTTCAAATCGAATTTTTCCCGAACAAAATGACATTTCTTGCCCGCATCAAATTCATTGCGGATTTCATAGGTTGTCTTGCTTGCTGCATGTCATGAGCATTTTAATATAAAAAATTTACATACAAAACAGCTGCTTCATTAAGCCCAACATTTGTAATAAATCTATTGCACAGATTGAACTTTATTAAAATCAAAAAATAAACATTCTAAAAACACATTTCGTCTGGAAGTTCCGTGAAACCACTCATTGCTCATTTCAGCCTGTCTCGTATTCTTCTCTGAGAACATCGCTCATTTCGTTCTTCCTCTTATTTTTACACGAATAGAGTTATCGTATATATTATTACATAATAAACACTGGTTTTTATTTAAATCACTTTTGAAACAAACTTTTCATAACCTCCGACGAATGCAACTACACGGATTTGTGTTCACAAATGAAAGACAGCCGTTTGACAGTGAAACTACCTTTCCCAAAAGCGTGTCGATAAGGAAAATTTTCCGGCGGATTCCACGATAGCAGTAGAAGGTGAAAGGGAATCGTTTAGGTGAAGTGAAACTCAATTCCGACGGATTCCACGATAGGGGTGGTAGGATAATGTTGGTGTTACTCCTAAATAGCGATACTCATTGACTACTTCGAGCTGCTCCTGTGCAAACGACCATTTCTCCACTCTGGTGTATCGACCTGTATTGTCCCGAAACACCAACACTTTTGACTTCGCGGTATTTACACAGTGGTTCCAAAGCTTACAATACTCCTTCAGTTTGTTGATCAAGAGTTGCAACAAGTTTGTCGTTTCTGCAAGGTCGTCGGCATAGAAGAGGACTTTTAAATGCAGCATTCGAATTCGATTCAACTTCATGCTTACAAAGTTCATGCAGCGCGAAGAGAGTTCGTTGAATGGATTTTGGAACAACAACAAGTGGATGCTGATTTTTCGAACAAAACCATCTTCAGTGATGAAGCTCATTTTTGTTTTAATGGCTTTGTTAATCGTTCGCATTTGGGGTTCAGAAACCCCACGAGTAATTGTTGAGAAACAAAAATGCATCATTCACAACGCGTGACTGCTTGGTGCGGATTTTGTGCTGGAGGCATTATCGGACCATTCTTCTTCGAAAATGCGGCTGGGCAGGCAGTAACAATTAATAGTGTTCGTTATCGTGAAATGATAACCCAGTTTTTAGTGACCAACATGTGGTTTCAACATGACAGTGCCACATGCCAGAGAAACATGTCAATTACTGCATGAGTCATTTCCTAATCGTGTAATCCCCGTTTTTGCGATCAGAATTGGCCATCCAGATCTTGCGATTTAACGCCATTTGACTTTTTTCTTTGGGTTTTTTGAAATCAAAGGTCTATGCAAACAAGCCCACGACCACCAACGCCTTGAAAGAGGAAATTTGGAGTTGTATTAATGAAATTCAGCCACATTTATGCAAAACGGTCATAGAAAATTTCAATAAAAGAGTACGTACTTGCCAGCAAAGCCGTGGCGGCCATTTATCCGATGAGCTATTCCATACATAACCTCAAGATTTCTAATTAAAAATCTGTATTTTCTATCGCAATTACATTTTGCGTGAATTATGCGACACCCTTTAGTATGAAGAGCAACGTGCTTAAGATGCAACCTTGCTTAACTCTCATTTGCGTTCCAAATTCTTCCAATATAGAATCTCCATTACAAACGTACGCCACATTATTCTCATACTCGTACGTCCAATTTAGCTTAAGGAAAAGTGCTTTGCGCGCTGAATCAAAGAAGTGGTATAGCTAGGATCTTGAATTTAGATTAGTTAATTTGTAATCATTACTTTCATCAGTTTTTTAAAATATTATTTTATGGGAACCATACATCGTAATAGGGGTATTTTTAAAATCGTTGAGATCGTGCGTATGGCAAGTGCGTAATAAGTGCTCAATTCTTCCTCATCTCTGCTCCGTCAAACACAGAGCTATTTGAAAAATACAAAATTGTTCGATACTGGTTCAGTTGAAAATTAGTGAACTTTTTATGGAGTTGACAGTTTTCTCTTGAGAGCAATTCAATCACTTTACACAAACTGTAAAAGCTGTGTTCGGGTAAACGGCGTTAAATCAATACCTTTCACCGGGGGCGTTGCACTTCGCCAGGGGTGCGTCTTGTCTTCATTACTTATATGGACTGGATGTTACAGCGCAGTCTTTGCGAGGAACGTTTTGAATTGAATCTGAGGATTTGTCAGATTTGCTCTTCGCTGGTAACTTGGTCATCCTTGGGTCCTCTCAGGCTGAACTCTCTCTCGATCGTTTTGTAGCCGTTTGTGTTGAAGCTGAGATGAAGGTTAACGTAAAAAAATCTGAAGTGATGGTCGTCTCTAGAATGCCTGTTTAATGCACTCTGCATGTTAGTGGAGTCCCATTGAAACATGTGAAGAAGTTCAAGTATCTCGAGGCTTTATTTCCGAGTGATGGAAGGAGCAATGGCGAGTTTTCCTGTAGGATTGGTCAGGCTGGATCGATTTTGAGACAGCTTGGTCATTCTGTTATCAGGAGGACTGAACTTGGTGTCAAAGCTAAGTTGTCAGTCTTTAATTCGGTGTTTGTTCCAACTCTTACCTATGGTCATGAGGTTTAGGTAATGACCGAAAGAATAAGATCGCGAATACAAGCTGCCGAAATGAGATTTCTCCGTAGTATTGCTGGTGTGACCCGTAGAGATCGCATCAGAAATACCAGAATACGTGAGGAACTCAATGTCGAGCAGCTACTTCTCCGGACGGAGCGATCCATGCTTCGGTGGTTTGGTCATGTTAAACGCATGTGCTATGGAATTCGTACCATCGGGCAGGCGTCCTCTAGGTAGACCCAGGATGAGATGGTTAGATCAAGTTCATAATCTCTCCTTTACCCGTATGGGGATTGCCCTTGATGATTTGGAGTCGATGGCGGAGGATCGAGATCTATGGAGGGTCCACTTGAGTAACCTGCACCCGCGACCCACTTAATGGATAAGCGGACCATTGAAAATATGTAACGTAAGCAATAATGTTTAGTGGGGTTTGTGGTCTGGAGTGATTTGTACTTAATTTTTTGAAAAACGTCCAGCAATTGAAAATTACTTTTGGTGATGCTTAACCTGTAGCTTGTAGCCCACATTCGAGCGTCAAAGATCCTAACATCCTTTAATAGAAACCAAATCCGAGTGCTCGTCGGGTTAATACTGGACACTTTGCGAAGATACGGAAGAGAAAAAGTGGAAATATAATAGGCGGAACATCTCTATCACCACTTTCCAAGAATGCCACCTCTCTTGCATGGAAGCGCGGTTGTTCGAAAGCTTCAACGATCTTGCAAATATACCATACCTATAGGTATTCCTAGCCACATTAATTGTTCGTTTTTCTCTTTTCAAAACGACCAAACACATAAATTTACATTCGTTTAAATTATACCAAATAAGCGTCACTCAACTAAAAACGTAGGCGATCACAACGCATACAAGGGTTCAAATTAAAGAAACCGTACTCAACGAATTCATTAGTTCGCTTTCGCTGTAAACTATAAGCACTTGCACGACCAAAAAAGATCTTGTAAACAACCATCCAATTGATAATTTCCAAATTGAAATGAACATATTCTGAATGCATGCTGCTGTTATCACCACATGCCATGCCAGATCGTTTGCAAGTTATCAAAATTCAGAAAATAGACATTATTTTACATAACAGTCTCTGATGGAGCGAATCATTTTATAAAATGTAAACATACGCTTTATATTATTTAATTAAATATAAAAAAAATGTATATCGGTTATCTTAGGTGAGACACGAAACACACGCCAATCGCGCGTAGTCGCTTGCCCCGCGACCTTAAACCTCAGCTGATTTTTAATCAGGGAACTGCTGATTTTCGATGAGGTCGCAGGCATTGCTATGCTATCACTTGGATTAAACTGAATTAATACCGCGATGTTAGTTGAAGTTAGTCTTTCGGTTGATTGAGAGGTTCAAAGAATGAGCTTCTGCGTGTAGTAAATATCCGTGCTTTATTCATTTTACAATAATTTTCGACCCAGAGTGCACCGCTGACATTGTGTGTCTTAAACATTTATATATCAAAGGTGAATTGATTTTGTGCACCATTTTTGTAATGTGATGTTTTTATTTGAAAACAAAAAACAAGTAAAGGAAAAAAGTCTCGTCGACCATTGTTTATAACCGACTGTTATATAATATATCAATTCCAATTTAACTACTACCTGTTTGTGGATACATTTTGGCATCTTCCGTCAGTAATATGAATTTAAAAAAATAATAATACAAATAAACCGTTTGAACGCCATCATTCGCTCGCTCCACTGTTATATAATTTAAATTAATGAATGAATGAATGAACTGTGAGTGTGTGTCCGAAATCAAAGTGGATAACTTCCTTTTTCTTAATTTGTTGATTCAACTTGCGACAGTAGAATCTTTTTTTTTTAAGAATGTAGATAAACATGTACATATTTGTATTCAACCGCATCGGCTCATCACTATAAACACTATAAATTGTGCAAGAGTGCAAACAAGTTTTCCACACAGTTTTTGGTTTTTATTACAAACATTCCAAAGTCATTGACCCGAAACCTTAGTAGGTTAATTAACCAATCGGGTCCTATATTTCTCATGGAGTTGATGACCTTAAACGACGAGAGATCATGGAGCGGCCTACCTGCATAAATGCATAAATGAATACACTTTGTCTGCGATCGGTGCTTTGCAAACCACAGTTTAACTAATTCTTTCACAATACAATTTGCCTTTACGTACACCCTTTCAAGTAAAAATTCAAATTTCGTTGTTGTAAATGCACCGCTAAAAGCAAATTTTTTTTTCCTAGACCATTTCTTTTTAGTTATGGCTACACGAACTTCACCGAAATAGATAAACGACACATTCAGATATTTTTGTGTAAATAAATGCTTTTCCTCGTGATTTGTACGTGTGTCCTTATGCTTTTACTTGCGACGTTTTTGGGAAAGCTTTTTAGACACTTTCTGTGTAAGAAAATCAACAAACAATACACATTGCCTAGTGTTTTACTTAATTTAGAATATTTTCTTTAATTTTTTTTGCAGCCAACGCCGCAGAAGAACCGCCGGTTGCTAACAACCTTATTAAAAAGGTTCAATTCTCCAGCGAAAATTTGATTTTGCGAAACGGAGTGTGTGACGATATTAAACATTGCAACAATAATAACAATAACAACAATTTAAATAAAAACGGCGAAATGAGCAACGCGGAGAGGCCTAGTTTTTTGGTATGATTTATATCAATTTGAATATCGATTTTTTAATATTCATCGGATTTTGTTTTATCGTTTCAGGTTGGTGATGAAATCGACGCGAGTATACAAGAGGCGACGGAAGCTGTCGATGAATTTCCCCAAGGAAATAATCCCATCATTCGCACCAATGGGGATTTATTGGAAAAACGCAAGCGCTTGAGGTGAGCTTTAAACAATTTCGTTTGAAATGATCGAGTGGGAAAATATGATAAGTTTGTTGTTTTTATCTTAAAACAGGGCATTATACATAAATTGCGCGATTCGACAGGGGAAAACCTTCCAATGGCAATAAGAATTGTGATTCATATTGAAGTCATACGACTTTAACTTATAAGATAATGTATGAGTACAGTATGACCTTACGTTTAGTTGCAATGTTTACTATTTTTCCATTGCATTACATTATAAGTTTTCTTGATAAGACGTCACATGTTGCAGTTTCATTACGGTAATTCGCTAGACGTCATATTTGGAATTTTAAACTTGTAATATGTAATTGAATGAACTATAGCACTCAACATGCTATGCTAAATCAATGATAATGAAGTTGTCGGGTTGTGTACCACAAGTGTAACTGATTTGTTGTTGTTACTGAGCCAACAGTTTTGGAATGTAATTTGTCTTCCGTATTTAATACACACTACCAATGGCATTCCACAGTGCATCAATTATTATTTTTAAGCTTTCGAACTTACTTACTTACTTTACTTATCGGGCTCCCGACCCGTGAAGAGTCTCTGCCTGAGACACTGCAGCCTTCCATCCTCTACGATCCCGGGCACGCTGCTTCCAATTGTCCAGACCAAGCGCTCTGGCATCCGCGATGGCTTGGTCTTTGAAACGGAGGTTCGGTCTTCCTTGTCTTCTCGAACCTGGGGGCTGGGATTCGAAGACCCTCTTGGCTGGAGCATTATTGTCCATTCGCTCGATGTGGCCGAGCCAATGTAGTCGACGTGTTTTGGCTTTTTGGACTACATCCACATCTTGGTACAGCTCATAGAGTTCGCGGTTGTATCTTCTCCTCCATTCGCCCTCCTCGCACACAGGACCAATAATCCGCCGAAGTATTTTTCTTTCGAAGGAGCCCAGTATCAGCTCTCCCTTCTTGCTTATCGTCCAGCACTCGGCGCCATAAAGCAGAACTGGCAGGATAAGGGTTTTGTAGAGCACACATTTCGTCCTTCGAGTTAGGAGTTTTGAACCCAGTTGTTTTGCCAAACCGAAGTAGCAACGGTTTCCTAGGGTAATTCTTCGCCGGATCTCCACTAGGGTGTCATTCGTGGAGTTTACGTTTACTCCGAGGTAGGTGAACTCCTTAACTACCTCGAAATTGTTGCTATCAATAGTGACGTTTTGTCCTAGGCGGTGGACAGATGCTTGTTTGTTTGTTGATAGCATGTACTTAGTCTTGTCCTCATTTACTACAAGTCCAACGGATTTCGCCTGTTCTTCAATCGCCGTGAACGCTTCTATCACGGCACGCTGGGAGCGACCGATGATGTCAATATCGTCCGCATAGCCAAGCAGCTGGATGGACCTGTTGAAGATAGTGCCTTCCGTGTTGACACCTGCCCTGCGCACTATCTGCTCCAGTACGAGATTGAAGAAGTCGCATGATAGAGCGTCTCCTTGCCGAAATCCGGTGCATGTTTGAAAAAGTTCGGAAGAGCTGCTTCCAAACTGCACGTTGCAGCGCGTGTTTTCCAGCGTCACGCGACACAGCTGAATCAGTTTTGCCGGGATTCCAAATTCGGCCATCGCCATATAGAGCTCCTGACGATGTATGCTATCATACGCGGCTTTGAAGTCGATGAATAGGTGGTGAGTTTCGACTTGAAATTCGTTGGTCTTTTCCAAGATTTGCCTCAGTGTGAAAATTTGGTCTATAGTCGATCTGCCGGGCCGGAAGCCACACTGGTACGTGCCGATTAGTGTGTTGCAGAACGGTTTTAGACGTTCACACAGTACGTTGGATAGGATCTTGTATGCGACATTTAGCAAGGATATGCCTCGATAGTTCTTGCAAGACATAGGATCGCCTTTTTTGTAGATGGGGCATATGGAGCTGATAGTCCAGTCATCGGGCATGTTTTCTTCCACCCATACTTGGTTGATGATTCGGTGCATGCTCCCTACCAAAACATCACCACCGTATTTAAAGAGCTCCGCTGGTAGACCATCAGAGCCTGCGGCCTTGTTGTTCTTAAGCTTTTTTATAGCTAAGCCAACTTCTTCTATACTAGGTGGTGGAACTAGTTCTTCATTGACTGGACGTGGGTTCTCTTCTTGCCCTATCACTCTCTCTACATGATGCCCATTAAGCAGCTGCTGGAAATGCTGCTTAAACACATCTACTATTCCCTGCGCTTCGGTGACTAGGTTCCCTTCGCTATCTCGAAGAGCCTGCGTTCCGGTTTTGTAGCCAGCAGCCAGTTGCTTAGCTTTTTTATAAAACCTCCGGATGTTATTACGATCGCGCGACTCTTCGATCTCCTTGAGCTGGAAAGCTGCGTAAGTCCTCTTCTTTCTACGCAGGATCTTCTTTTCCTCCCTTCTCCTGGCTCGATACTCTTCTCTCGCTGCCCTTGTTTTGCGCTGCAGCGCTTTCTTGTGTGCATCTTCTGTCACCTTTTTCCTGTACACGCATTCATCATCATACCACGGGCTCTTTCTCTGGGGTGGCTGGTACCCTACGGTGGTTTCGGCTACCTCTTTGATGATGTCGCGATACTGGCACCACTGATTGTTGGCGTTTGTGGTAGGTGAGTGCACAGAGGAGAGTTTCATACTCAGGCGCTCGCTGTAGGCTCTGGCTACTCCAGGTGTGCTAAGGCGTCCAACGTCGAATTTCTTCTTCTGGGCAGTTCGCAGCTTCTTTTCGTTGGACAGTCGAGCTCTGAATTTAGCCGCAACAAGAAAATGGTCAGAGTCGACGTTTGCCCCTCGGAATGTGTGCACGTCGAGGATGTTGGATGCGTGCCTCGCATCGATTAGCACATGGTCGATTTGGTTGGCGGTTCGACCGTCTGGAGAGCGCCAGGTTGCTGTGTGGATCCTTAGCCTTGGAAACCTAGTGCTACTTATCACCGTATTACGAGCTGCTGCAAAATCGATTAGTCGGTAGCCGTTGTCTGTTGTCGTTTCGTGGATTCTGTGCTTACCAACTAACCCGCCAAAGATGTTTTCCTTTCCGACTTTAGCATTGAAATCCCCGAGTACAACTTTTACATCATACTCCGGACAGGCTCCGTAGGCTCCATCCAGGAGGTCATAAAACTCCTCCTTGATGGGATCTTCAGCCTCGTCGGTAGGGGCGTGTGCACATATTAGGCTTATGTTTTGGAAAGTAGCTTTGATGCGGATCACAGAAAGGCGATCACTTATCGGCTTGAAGTCAATAACTTTTGTCCTAAGCCGATTTCCCACGACGAATCCGCATCCTAATACATGCAGCCTTTTGTTGCAGCTGTAATAAATGTCGCAATCTTTTCTTTTCATCATGCCTGATCCTATCCATCGTATCTCCTGGATCGCGGTAATGTCTGCCTTGTACCGCATGAGGACAGACTCAAGTTTTTGAGTGGCACCTGGGGTGTAGAGTGTTCTTACATTCCAGGTACATACTCTTAAATCATAGTCCATTGACGTTCCGGGTCTGGTTGCCATTTGAGGAGTTCCGTTATCCGAGGCTGGTTGCGTCTCTCTCATAACTATTTAGTTTTTTCCATGGTCGGGAAGTTACCCCGACGGCACAACCCCCAACCTGGAGGGCCAGGCCCTGTTTTGACCCTAGGACAGCGGGTCGGATATTCCGATGTCAGTAACCCAATTTTGGGATATGAGCGCTGCCGTTGACCTGTTTAGGGTTCGTCCGCCACCAACTCTTTTCCAACACCCTGGCTCAGTATTGGAGATCCCCATAGACCTGGTATCCAAATATGTCGAAGCAGCTCATACAGGGATTACACTTTAGTTCGACCTGACCGGAACTGTAGATGCCACCGTTGATTCCATCTAGGGAATTCATCCGCTGCCGCCTGAAACAAGAGGAAGTGTCTTAGTGCGTAGACACTCCTCCCCCCCTCTCTCGTTCGCTGCCACCAACGACCTTCCACAGGGGTTGGTTACCCCATCTCCAGTCGAGGTACTAGGCACCCACCAGTCACCAACGTGGAGGTGAGAGTCGGAGTTGATAGTGAGAGGCTAGAGTGGGAACGCTTGTGTTCTCATATAATCGCATCACTACCCTTAAACCAGCTTTCGAACTACATGTCTAATATATCCTTGTTGTGCAAGGTACTTTCAAGAAATCAGTGGACTCCGCATTAGCTGAATCTTCCAATAGTGTTCAGATTGTCAATTTAAAAAGTACAGCCTCAATTTCCTACGTTATTAAGATAATTATAATAGCTCTATGCAATTTTCACAGCAAGACTTTAGCTTTGCCTGATAAACAAGGTTTTAAACAGGGTTTAAATTCAATTTACGAATACCGTTTTTGTTTACATATTTTCGCAATTTATTCCACACTTTCGTGCATTGTATTCATCTGTCAGTTGAGAATGCGTTGATAAAACGTGTACGAAGCAACACACTCTATTTTGCCTTTTTTATTGACTCCGCGCCACTTGAAAAGCACTTCTGAAATTGCAATAAAGTCGAAAACGATTTTTGGACTTTATTTCATTTTCAAAATTGCAATAAAGTCCAAATCGAAGTGGAAATAAAATCCGCAATGCATAAACAGTAGAATATGTATGGGGGATATGCTTCCCCCCTGCAACCCCCTACTCGTCTTTCTTTTAAATAGATGAATGCAATAATGTCCAATGGCTTTTTGCACTTTCAAAAATGAAAGTTTTTATAGCAATTTCAAAAGTGCAGTAAAAATCCAAAAAAAGTCCAAAATTACGTTTTGGACCTTTTTGCATAAGACTAAGGTCGGTTTTCTATCGCCCACTGGTCGCAAACCAAGCATGCTAGAGACTTAATATTTTTTTATTAAAGTTCATTTTAATTGTTGTGATTTTACCGGAAGCAAGATTTAAAACTAAAGCTTTAAGTATTAATAAAAAATTATTAACTAAAATATGGGGTCTTAAATTTGCGCCACTTGAATAGAACACTTAAACTCATTTATTGTGGATAACAAAAATTGTAATTTGAATGTGCCATAATACGAAACGGCCCCATCACACCTTCAACTCTGCTATGCAACCGGGTCAAATGATGAGTTTCTTTGCAGAGGTTATAGAAATAGTAGATATAGCCATCGGGCCTTCCAAATTATTTTTTTCGTGCACATCACGACAAAAACGGAGGCGTTACGCTTTTCGAAGCGGGTTAAGGGGTGACTTTTAATTGATTTTTAATCTTTTTATACCCTTGGCATTCGAATTAATACGACGCATAGTTGTGAAACTTGCTTTGATATCACATATTTTCCTGATTTTTTGAAACGTTCGTGAGAATTTGACGCCATTCATAGTTAGGACTCATTACTTAAAGTATGGGTATAACGTTTAGACTCCTCTCGATTTTCTTAGCTAATCTGACAATAAATAGGCGAACGTCCTTTAAGCTTTGATTTGTTCTTTTTTCGCCTCGTTTAAGGCATTTTCTTCATCTTTTTTTTTGTAAATTAAATAGTCGAAATTTTCAAACAAATTCGATCAAAGAAAAATATGAGCCCACGTACCAAAGATAACGGTCAAAGTAAATGCATGTTCTATTCAAGTGGTGCCCAATTAATACCCCACATTTTGCCGGTTTTTAGTTAACAATTATTTGTTTTCTTAAAGCTTTAGTTTTAAATCCTCATTCTGGTCAAATCATATCTAACAATTAAATTATCTTTAATTAAAAAAAAAATTAAGTCTAGCATGCTTGGGTTGGGACCAGTGGGCAATAGAAAACCGACCTTCGGAGGTATGCTATTCAAGTGGCGTGGAGTGTATCAAATACATTTTTATTTTATACAATTTTTGAAAGAAAGTTTGTTTGTTGTTGACTGCTATGTCAAAAATTTTAACATAACAAACAAAATTCCAGAAATTTGGTTAAATGCCAATACCAGAGTATATCCATTAATGATTAGGGAGACTCCACTTGTTCCTATAATTTGCCGCTATGTCTCACATACACGGCAATTAGAAGTATTGTAGTTAAAAGGGATATATATAATATATATAAATTTTCGAGAGATATTCGAATCAGACCACCATTGTTGGGTCTCTTTTCGTCTCCCTACCACTAAAAACCCTACCCAGAGAGACTCTCTGGACTTCTCCAGAGTCCTTCTCTGAGTTCGATTCCTAGTGTTAACGCTAGCATCTGTTTATATGAGATCTGTTTCATCCAATGGGTCTCGACCCAATGTTTTCCCAAGATCCTCATTCTTCTGCCAGCCAAAGCCGGACATTGACACAATATATGTGCCGCTGTCTCAGATTCCTCCAGGCATAGCTTACAAGTATCATCTTCTCTAAGGCCCATCTTCCTTAAATGATACCCGAAATTACCATGACCTGTAGTTAACGCCACCACCCATTTCAATGTTCTTCGACTCATGCTTAGAACCTTTCTCTGAGTGGAGCATGTCGGCCATTGTATTGCCATTTTAGCTTGTCTACATTGTTCCACGGTTGACCACCTTCTCAGGTGTTCTGCCGTGATCCATTTGTGAATCAGCTGTTCTACCATTCCTCTACCAATTGGAGCGAATGGTTCTGGTCCCAGCAACTTTTCAGTTGACCCCTATTTTGCAAGGGAGTCCGCCTTTTCGTTGCCGTCGATCCCTATATGTCCTCGTACCCAAGTCAGTGTTACCTGATTTTTAGATGAACACTTATTGAGCTTAAATACACATTCCAGTGCCAGTGATGTTGTGATGGTTGTCCGCTGCATGCATCTAATCACCGCCTGGTTGTCCAGTGCTATTAGGATATTTCTTTCTTCCACCTGACTCTCAAGCAAGTAATCCAACGCATGCAGCAAAGCAATCATCTCAGCCTGGTATACTGAAGTGTGTTTCCCGAGGATAATGTGACGGGCTAGTTCCAGATCTTCCGAAAAGATTTCGGCCCCCGCTCCGCCATCCATCATGGATCCGTCTGTGAAAATCACGATTTCACCATTCCTCTTTTCTGGAAGTAATCCATTCTCAATACGAGTTCTGTGATTCCTTTCCATAACACGCACCTTTGTTATACCATCCATAGGCATATTCAGCTCCCTAATCTCGTTTTTGACAAGCTCCAGGATCCTTCTGTGTCCATAGATGGTACCCCTATTGTGCCATTTCGCATCTCGATGCAGACGAAGTGCTGTTAGGGCCGCTGTTTTCTTAATAAATAAGTCTAGCGGTAAGATCCCTAAGATTACTTCCAATGCGCATGTTGATGTTGTGCGTATTGCACCTGTAATTCCTATACATGCTAAATGCTGGACCCTATCCAGGTGCTTCTTAGCAGTCTTCTGGGAGGCTTTCGCCCACCATACAAAGATGGCACCGAAGATTACTCGAAGAATTTTCGTCTCGAAACAACAAAGAATACACTCATCCGCTTTTAATAATGTCCATGACTCTGCGCCGTAGAGAAGGGCTGGGATGATAAGGGTATTATAAAATGGTCAATTTAGTTGTTCGAGGAGGGCTTTGTTTCTCACTTGCTTTGTTAACCACCTCAAAGTTATATCTATATATAGTGTCATTCTGTCCGAGATCTTCTGTTAGGTGTCCTTTCTTGTTGACAGTATATATCTTTGTCTTGTCCTCAATGACTGCCAAACCCGTCTCAATACTCACGAACGCGCCAGTGACACAACGCTGCGTTCTGCCAATTATGTCGATGTCGTCCGGGTAGGCGAGTAAATGGACGGACTTTTGAAAGATCGTGCCTCTGGTGTTGACAAGTTTGGTAGGGATGCCAAAAGTAGACATTGCTCTGTATAGCTCGTCCCTATAAATGCTTCTTAAAATCGATGAAAAGAAGGTTATTATCAATTTGAAGTTCCGGGGTTTGTCCAAGATCTGCCGCAGTGTGAATATTTGGACGATGGCGGACTTTCCACCTGGAATCAGCTAGACTTAGGAAAATCCTGTGCAAAGAATCCACAGTTCCGGGATATCTCAATGACACTAATGGAACCAAGACACAATCCTGCAAAGAGACTCTCAGTCTGCTACCACAGTCTTACTTTCCAGGACAAACCACATCAGACGAACCACTCTAGATTTGATGCCGCAAAAGCGACAGTTCCAGAAGAACTAATAATCAAAGATAAAGAAGATTTGCAGTGTGGATTGTGGCTACATTCCGAAAGCCTGGAGAGAGCTCAAGGTCGTCTTCATTCCAAAGGCGGGGAAATCTAGTCACAACACCGCCAAGGATTTCAGGCCTATTAATCTAACATCATTTATCTTGAAAACCTTTGAAAAACTAATGAACGTGTTAATACGCAGTCGGCTGGATGACAATGCGCTTTCCACATCTCAACACGCTTATATTAGCGGCAAAGGAGTGGAAACAGCATTGCATGAAGGCGTTATCACTATAGAGAAGTCATTAATAGTTAAAGGATGTACGCTAGCCGCGTTCCTGGACATTGAAGAAGCCTTCAATAATGTTAAAACGTGCGCAGTGAATAGGACACTGCAGAATCTAAATGTTGACCAATCTATCACTGTGTTTGTTAACTTACCTAAGACCGTTTGCTGATACGACTCATAACGATTTATGTTTTACTTAAATGTTTATAGGCTACTTTTTGTAAGGCATAAACTGTCACATAAGACTTTATGTGTAAATTAAATCCCTTAGTGAAAGAACCATCAACGCGGAGACAATGACTTTAGAGTAACTCCTTTGAGAGGCACTCCACAAGGATAGGTCATCTCCCTATAACTCTGCGGGTACTTGTCATTAATGAGATACTAATGAAATTCAATAACATGGCGGTCACGGTAACTGCATATGCAGACCATGTAGTCTTGCTTGCAAAAGGAAAGTTCTTACCGAAGCGACCTGGTTAGAAAACTCTTTAAGAATACTCAGCATGTGGACAAAAGAATATGGCTTTCGGGTTAATCCCCAGAAAACTAAGCTTGTTCTGTTCAGAAACAAAATAATAATACCACTATTCGAGCCACCAACTCTTGGTGGAACACCTCTAAAGGTGACAGATAGGACGAAATATGTAGGAATTATCCTCGACAGGAAACCTAATTGGAAGTCCAATCTCAAGGAAAGAGTGAAAAAAGCAGCTAACGCTTCCTTGGCAGGAGGTGGGGACCAAACCCCAAAATAATACTGTGGATGTACAGGTACACGGCAATCGTGCGGCCAATACTCACATATGGCAGCGTGGTGTGATGGCAAGCCGCAGGCAAGGCCACCAATCCCAAGTCAATGAAAAAAATACAAAGATTAGCATGTATAGGGACAACCAGAGCGATGAGAACCACACCTACAGCTGGACTGAAGGCAATTCTTAATCTGACTTCTTTAGACATAAACATAAAGGGATCTGCTACCAAAAGTGCCTTGAGGATTAGCCATACTATTCAGTCCACAGAATGTTCTTGAGAAAGTGTCTGTCTTATGCCTGTTTGCGTAGTAGCCACTGCAAAATTCCACTCTTCTTTGCGCATCTCCGGTGGTAAATGGAAAGGGTGTAATCTATTACTCTGTAGAATTCTGTGAATCCTGGTTCTGAGAAGTTTCAACTGCACAGCTAGTCTGCGGACCTGACTGAAAGCTGAATTTCCACAGCATGCAAAATCCCACCCTCAACTTCTGCTGCCGCTGCATCTGAAAGTCGTTACCTTTTATTTGGAGTAACTGACCCGGTAATTCAGTATCAACAAGGCGCCGATACGCATCAGCGAATACCCGGCTACATGGTGTGCTACGATTTGGGTATCGGGGTTGGTACTCCTATCTTGCCAGCAGCGTTTCCATGGCAGAACCCGTTTACAAACACTATTTTCGCGTAAACACGTATTGAATACATTTTGGGGACATCAAATTATCAATGTTAAGCTTTTTTTCCTATTCGACAATAAACTGTTAACCATTGCTCATAGGTACGTTAGTTTATTAGTCTCACTTAATTTTGTTTGACCATTTTGGTCTGACAAAAAAAACCGCTTTACTACAACTTCTGTTGATCGGACGTAATAAAGTTGCTTAACATAATTTTTAGGAAATTTCTCAAGGATAAACATTTTGTAAAAAAAATAAAAATTTATTAAGTAAACATTTTCAGAAAAAAGCAAAAATGTAACAAAAAATTTTCAAAATTTTGAGTTTAAGGAGCAATAACTTTTGTAGCTGAACAGATGTCACCGAAGTGCGCAAGACTTGTATGCGCTACTTAACAGTTTTTGTACCTGTAATAGTTTAGAAGTTATAGCGTTCTGAGTGGTACCACCTCCAAAACTTGGAGACATATTTCCAGAAGATTATCAGCCGTATTTATAAACGTGGCGTAGAGCCTGCTTAACTTTACGCACACTCTAAAATGCCCTTACGCAGGAAAACGTTTTATAAACATTTTTCGAATTTAAACAACGTAATTTTAAGGCCGCGTAACTTAAACGCAAAAATTTGCGTTTAGAGGTTGCTTAGAGCTTGCGTACATTTTTTTTTTCTTTGCAAATGTCATTTTCGGGGTGGAATCGTGATCGTGAATCGAGTGATCACAAAATTTGCAAATGAACGTATACGTTCATTTATTTCGAGTATTCTTTTCAAACGACCTGCGTTTTAGTTTTTCGCGTTGTAGTCTGAAAAATCAAACTATATTTTCTATTTGAGAAGAATGAAAATGTAAATGCAAGTCGTGTTGAATTATTGCAGCAATTTGTTTTATTCGTGCTGGTGATGTTATTCGTTTTATTTTGAGACGCATATACCCTTTAGAAACTTTCATTTCAGCTCTATATTGGTGTTACTCGTCTGTGATTCAAAATTGGAATAAATAATCTAGTTTTGTGTGTGTGCCATGTAATAATTGTTTATAAAATAGAGAATAAATGGTCATCCGGTATATGGATGACCATTTGTCTTCTTCTTTTTTATCTTCATAAGGCCAGAATTAACAGCATAGCGCTGTGTTACTTGCAGGCATGGATTCTCTAAGCGAAAATTGCATTAAAATATTTTTATTTACAAAAAACTAAATCTGTCAGAAAACAGCTAATGTCGGTTTCAGCACAAAGTACTAGTTTTCTGTATTTTCTGAGTTTTCTCCTTATCTGGACACCAACCCTGTTTAGTAAATCAACAGTGGGAAAATGTTTATAAATAACAATTTCAGCAAAGTAGCGTAGAGGTTGCGTAAATTCTTATGTGGTGTTTAACTAACCAACCTCTCAGCGGCATTTTAAGGAAATCTAATAAATACGGCTGTACAACTTACAAAAATGTAGTTGCAGACCTAACACCTATCTTCGGGCGTTATTGAAGCGTTATATGTAAGTTCGCCTTTCCCTATAGAAGTACATATTCCCACAAAAAAAAGAGGAAAAGATGTCATGATTTACGAACTTTAGAAACTGTATGTAGTATATCTTTCTTATTACTTGGACTGCTTTTGCAATTGCAACTTTTGTAGGTATCTATTAGAATAGATTTTCTCAATAACGATTTTTGATTTATAACTTTTCAGTATAAAATTTATTACTTACCCAATTATTTGTTTGCTGAATATGAATCACTTTGCTGACATTTCAAATGTAATGAAAAATGTCTTATTGGTTGTGTTTGTATTTTTCTTTTTTGCAACGTGAAAAATTTTTAAATAAACCCTTTAATAATGATAAGACTAGGAAAATGTTGGCTTAATCGATTGATGGCAGGGAGTGTATTTCTACGAATGGACGTTGTAACTGAAAGTTGTCAGTGGAAAATATTCCCTAGATTATTGATTGTCACATTGTATTAATAGAAAATGATTTAGCCAAATGAATCCTACAGACGTAACTAGAATCGTCTTATTTGACCTGCACTTCACTCAATATAAATATAACAAGAGAATAATAACACCAATCGACGAGGTAGAAGTATAAGGTATAATAAAAAATACACAGTAACTGCCTTCAACACGATATGCACAAACGACAATTAACTCCAAAATGTTCACAAAACATGTCCACTGTTTCCACTACCACGACCACTACCAGCAACAGGTGGTAAACAAAACTCAGAGCTCAGAAAGAGAAACGCGAGCGTATAATGTAATACGTAATCAAACTCCGACAAATATGAGAATCTGAGTTAAGCTAAGGTGGGGTTAATGTTAAATAGGTAGACGAGACGACAGGTCATCAAAGATATTTGGACAGTCAGTTGTAATCGGAATGTGTTTAGTGTCAGGTTGTTCGCTGGAATTCTTACTTTCGTTGCTGAGTTGTATACCTACGTTTTCATTGACTGTTGTTGCGATTTCACTTTTTCCACATTTATAAACCTCTAGCGTGTGTTATCAAACGCATATTTAAGACGAAAAAGAAATGTGCATCTACTTGGATCAAAAGAAGTACTATAGTTAAATTTTGTCATCGTTCGATGAGTGACGAAATTAGTGAACTTTGAACTGAATCGACACGATATTTCTCATTTTTATGACAGTTGTAAATGAATGAACATTTTCTTGCGGGGTGTTGCGTATTCTTAGCAATATTGATTTTGACCATGCTAAAGCGTCGTGCAAGCAAACGTTTTGTGCTAGTTGAAACTGGGGAACAAAGTTCCTCTTGGGATTCCACTGTTGACAATATATTAGTTAATTCCGTTGAACAACAACAAAACAATATGATATCTGGTAGTGTGTCAGTTAATTTAGAAAAGTCCAGCGAAACAATTACGCAACCGGAAGTAGGAAACCAAAATCCGGCCCTATTATCAGTGCAACAGCCTGCTGGGTCGCTTAAGTAAATTACTACTTACTGTTTTTATTAAGGTTCATAATGATGTTTTTTATTTTCTATTTTTAGGCCCAGTATGTCTCGTGGTACAGGTCTGGGACTTGATCGCAATCAGGAGCGGGACTTTATGATTGCCACCACTGAGGAATTTGTCAAGAGATTCGGCGGCACTCGAGTGATCAATAGAATCCTCATCGCTAATAATGGAATTGCTGCTGTCAAGTGTATGCGATCAATACGTAGATGGTCGTACGAGATGTTCAAAAACGAACGTGCAGTTCGTTTTGTTGTAATGGTGAGTTATACAGAAAATATAAACATTTATTTACTTTACGTACAATATTTGATAATAATTGTCAATAGGTGACACCAGAGGATCTTAAAGCTAATGCTGAATACATTAAAATGGCTGACCATTATGTACCTGTTCCCGGTGGATCGAACAACAATAATTATGCAAACGTAGAGTTAATTGTTGATATTGCTCTGAGGACTCAAGTTCAGGTAAGGCAAAAAAGACGTCAGCCGATCATCCGATTATTGTTTACCTTATAGGTTTTATTTGACAAATAAGTGTTGACGTTGAGTACTGCGTTGCTTCATGAAGCGATACGCTTAATTATTCATGAGCTGGTGGAATCGCCTGGCTTTACTTGCGCCTAAGAAATAATGTTACGTAAATTGGAAATGTTAATGTGTCTATAATTTTATGGTCTTGCAGTTGACATTTTAGTCAAAGTAGCTAGGACTTTTAGGTAGTAGAATTGTTTTCGTTGGTCAAGATCCGAAAAGTAGGTAATATAAGGACAAACAGGCAGTGGTTGCGTGAAAATAATTGAGCATTACCATTGAGTTTATAAACATAGAAGATTTATCACTGCGAAATCGGAGTTTTGTTCCGACGACGCTCGCATTCCATTAACCACTAGAAAAAATATGAAAAAGAAATTTCACAATACATGTGCTAGAGCTCTAGCGCCAATAGTGTAGTGTCAGTTTTGTTATAAAGGGTCCGCCAAATAACTTTTTTTTATTTGAAAATGCTATAAAAAAAAACTACTGAATATTTTCTCAAATTTCTTTTCTTATTTGAAAGTACAATCCTTCCGGTTAATAATGGAAAATAATTTTATTCAAATGGCTGCCTCGGCTGGCCATGTATTAGCCTACACGATCGGTCCAATTTTTAAGCACATTATCGATTGTGTGCAGCTGTATTTCACCAATGGCTTCACGAATATTGTCCTTTAAAGCGTCAATTGTCTCTGGCATGTCGGCGTAACACTTATCTTTTACGGCACCCCACAAATAATAGTCCAACGGTGTCAAATCGCAGCTCCGCGGTGGCCAAACGACATCAGCTCTGCGGCTGATAATGCGATCTTCAAAAACAGAGCGCAAAACATCGAGTGTAGCTTCGGCTGTATGGCAAGTAGCGCCGTCCTGTTATTGAAACCAAATGTTGCCAATATCCTCCTCTTCAATTTTTGTGAACAAAAATTCGTTCAACATGGCCCGATAACGATCGCCATTGACTGTAACGGCCACTCCTTGCTCATTTTCGAAGAAAAATGGCCCAATTATGCCTCTGGGCCAAAATCCGCACCAAAACGTGACTCGTTTTGGGTATATCGGCTTTTCAATGTATGCGTGCGGGTTTTCTGTGCCCCAAATGCAACAATTTTGCTTGTTTACATACCTACCAAGATCAAAATGAGCTTCATTTTTTTGGCAAAATTGGCATCTTCTCTAAGTCGATCGCAGGCCCACTTAGCGAAGCGAAAACGCATTGGATGGTCAGTTGGCTTCAACTCCTGAACCAATTGGACTTCGTATGGCGTCATACCAAGGTCTTTATGCAAAATTCGTCTCAATGATGTCTCCGAAATGTTCAATTGTTGAGAACGACGGTGAATTGATGTTGATGGCGCTTCACGCACACTTTCTGCCACAGCAGCAATTTTCTCGGGTGTACGCACTGTTTTTGGCTTTTCACGCTTTGGTTTATCGATGAGGATGCCAGTTTCTTTCACTTTTTTCACAAGATAACGAACATACGGAGCTGACGGTGCTTCTCTTCTTCCAAAATACGTACGCAATTTTCACACACATTCAATATTTCCCAGCGTTGTTCAAGCGTATACACAACCATATTCGTTCAGCGGAAGGATAAAACTAATTATCTGTCAAATCAGACATGAGCTAATTGTTACTATTCGCGAAATAACCACTAGTTGAAAAAAAACGTTAGATGGCGGACCCTTTATATAGAGTTTGACATGCCGCTAAACAATTTACTTCCCAAACAGTGTGACTGCGAATGCATCTAAATCACGCGAGGTCTGAGAAAGTGGGGAAAATAAAAAGAGCACAGCTCACTACTTTTAGAAAGAATATCGACTGAGCCTTTGACACTCAGTGAATCATATAATTTTTCTGAAAAAGCTTGAACACTTTGGTTTTCATTAGAAGATTTTAAGTTGGTTATCCTCTTATCTTGTTGGAAGAACTCAAAAAGTACGCATTGGCAGTGTCTGTTCCGATTAAATGCACCTCAGGGATTCTTCAAGGTAGCCATTTAGGACCATTGTTCTTCATAATTTTCATAAATATGGGATTTGGAGCCAAATAAAGGTAGCACTCCCTATTAAATCATGCCACATGACAAATAATTACAAAACCAGTTAAACAAATCTCGCATCAACGAGTAACGGGACAGACAGAACGAACGAACAAGAGCTATTTTTTGCCCATTATGGATCTCTGTAAACCAGCAAGTTAAATGCAAGCAATAGTTAGTTGCCCCCAAGCACTCAACGCGTTCGCTAGAATGTAATCGAAGTAAAGCAATAAAGTAAATTACAATAATTTTAGTTCATGTGTTTCCTCAAGGCAAAGAGCGGAGATCCTACATAAATGATATTACTTTGGCGATTAAACACTGTCAATGTTTGTTATACGGCGACGATCTTAAATTATATCTAAAAATTAGAAGCTTAGAGGACTGCCATCTATTACAGTTAGATCTAGATTCTATTTCAGACTGGTGTAACTCCAGTGATTTAAAGCTCAACATAAAAAAGTGTTTTGTGGTATCTTTTTCAAGATTGGTTAAAATTTTGAACTTTAGTTATGTTCTTGATTCAAGTCCACTCTGTAGGGTGGACGAAATCAAAGACTTAGGTGTTATCCTAGATTCTAAATACACTTTAAAAATTCATATAGACCATATTGTTTTCCAAGTCAATTCTTCCATTGGATTTATCTATAGAAATTGCAAAGATCTTAGGGACCCATCTTTATACATATATATCTTTGGTACGATTATTACTTGAGTATACTGATTTCATTTGGATCCCAGCATTTAATACTCAATCTGATCGCATCGAAAGGATTCAAAGGCGTTTCACTCGACTAAATTTATTGAGATGCCGCAGCGTTGTTATATGATCTTAATTATCTTATTTTCTAAGATATTGAGGTGGTCTCCAGATGAGAAGATATTCACTCAATTTTAATGCATTTTTTTAAGATTTGTAGAATTTAAGTAAGATTTGTTAAAATATTAGCTTTGAAATAAAAAATTCATTGAAAAAGAACTTACTTCGAATAAATTTGTCCATTCTTCATATTTTTGGAATTGAAGATACCAATTTTCTTAGATTGCTCATTACAAGTTTAATTAAGTTTGCATAGTAAGACCTCAAAATTTGTTGCCAAACATTAGGCGGTTTTCTTTTTTAGTTCAGAACTGCGCTCTGAATAGAGCTCGAGAATTTTGAGCGTGCTTTGAACCAATCGTGCTCAGATCGTTCTGATTTGTTAATGAAACACACTTGAGCACATAGCTGATGTCATATCGTTATTTAAATTAATTTTGTTTACCTTGTATGCCAGAACAACAAGGCTCGTCCGCCATTTCAACCATTTCGTTTTTTCTGTGAAATGTGACTTCAAGCGCGTAATCAGTTTTTTACTCAGCCTGCTCAGTCAATTTATTCTGAGCTCATAGAAAATATGAATACTTCCCTTTGTCGATCTTTTTGACTTAACTGTAACAGTACAACATAATAGGGGGAGATGGGGCACATTGATACGATTTTCATTTGAACTCAAAAAAAAGGCACCGTATCGACAATAATAACAAAGTAAAGTATTGATTGTGTTCAATGTCGTTCTAACTATCTTATTTTAGACGAATGTACTCTTAAAATAATCTACAAAAAAAATTAAAAGCTATTTACTAAAAAATGAAATTTGTATCAAACTGCCCCACTCACGGGGTACATTGATACATATCAGGGGCACTTTGATTCATAGCCAAAAATCTGTATTTATTGAAAACTTTTTGTTAATAAAACATGTTTTAAATAGTTTTATAACATATATTAATACAACCAGAATTTAAATGTTTTGTAATTCATTTTAAAATAAGTTTTAATAAGTAATAATAAATAAAATAAATGCTTTCTTAGGCTTCAAATAAAAATAAATAAGGTATTTTATGGATAAAATAAACAGTCCCCAGATTGTTACGATAAGTCTTCAAATAACTTTGATTAACATTTTTAATGCTATTTTTAATTATTGACAAACATCTGCTTACATTGATACGTATCAAACTACCCCGAGTTGGGGTGTATCAATGTGCCCCAACTGCCCTCACACAATATAAATATTAATTGTAATTAAAGCAACATTTAAAAACAACTTTTTAGGTATATACCACATTATTATTGACGTATGCTCACAATATAACTTAATATGAAATTGATAACACAAAATATTATTTACAAAAACTCACTCGAAAGAAAGTAAAAAAAAATTACTCACAGACTCAGAAAACAGATTTGTTCTCGTTGGGCGAAATACGATGGCTGAACAGAGATGTCAGACAGTCATGTCTATGCGTTGATAGACAAGTTACGTTGTGTTAAAGGTTGAGCGGCCTAATGCGATCAATTTTCAAATAATGTCGACTGTATCAATGTGCCCCATGTATCAATGTGCCCCATCTCCCCCTACTATGTATGTACTATTTATATTAAATGGTAACTCTTGTACTTAGTCTATGTACTATGTTGTAAGACATACTTATTATTTAATAAATCCAGTTGATTACAATCCGTCGTATACTTCTCATCTCTCTGCTATCACATTAACGGCGGTTTAATTATTCCCATCAAATTGTTTCAAATATCGAAAACGGTTTTACGATTTTTATGAAATTTTTCATAGAAATATAGGATTCCAACTCAATTTTCAAAACTTAGTAGATTTAATATAAATTTCAAAAACAGAGCATATCTTCAAAAACGCTGCACAGTCACACCTAGTTTTTGACTAGAAAATAGGGTATATTTTCAAAATTTCTTTAGGTTTATTTAAATTGGCATTTAAGATGAATTAAGATATTAAATCGAAAGTTGTAAGGTCTAGAAAAAATCTTTATAACAACACTGCTTCTGCGCAATATGTTTCGCTAGGTGCCAATTGGCAATTGCTTGGAATCACATAAGTCCTTAAAATCGAGGCGTGCCATGTTTGTTTGTAAGAGATATAACGGGTCCGCCATCTAACGTTTTTTTGTTCAACTAGTGCTTATTTCGCGAATGGTAACACTTAGCTCATGTCTGATTTGACAGATAATTAGTTTTATCCTTCCGCTGAACGAATATGGTTGTGTATACGCTTGAACAACGCTAGGAAATATTGCGACATTACTTTGAAAATCATGGTAATGTTGCAGAATGTGTGCGCTACGTGCCACACAGCCAAAGCTACACTCGATGTTTTGCGCTCTGTTTTTGAAGATCGCAATATCAGCCGCAGAGCTGATGTCGTTTGGCCACCGCGGAGCTGCGATTTGACACCGTTGGACTATTATTTGTGGGGTGCCGTAAAAGATAAGTGTTACGCCGACATGCCAGAGACAATTGACGCTTTAAAGGACAATATTCGTGAACCCATTGGTATACAGCTGCACACAATCGATAATGTGCTTAAAAATTGGACCGATCGTGTAGGCTACTGCATGACCAGCCGAGGCAGCCATTTGAATGAAATTATTTTCCATTATTAACCGGAAGGATTGTACTTTCAAATAAAAAAAGAAATTTGAGAAAATATTCAGTAGTTTTTTTTTATAGCATTTTCAAAAAAAAAAAGTTATTTGGGATTCAAATCGTTAAAAATTTAACTTGAACAAAAATATATTCCTATGACGCTTTGCAAAGTGACATAAGGCCAGGCCATACGTTCGAATATGGCCCTATGTCGCTCATAGTTCAAAATATGGCCTTATGTCGCATGGCCTTTTGTCACTGCACCAAGTGAACGGTGTTTGCCTTCATTGTTTAAAGTAAATTCTTTCGGTTACTACAATGTGTTTTATTATTAACTAGCTGGACCCGTGCTCGCCTTGCCCGCTCGCACAAAATTATATTTGGTTCATTTAAAATTACACTTTGAGTGTTTTATTGAAATCTGTCCAGTAATTTTCGCGCTTTTAGGAGAACAAAAAATGCCTCACTCTCCTAGATCTTGATACTTATTTGTAATACTGCATTTCCTTTCCTTTGCTTCCCTCTTCCTATAGAATCCAAACAACTACTTACCCCAACCCAACACAATTACAATACCACATATCGAATGAAATTCTGAAATGAAACCTGTTTTGTATTATACGTCTCTTCTCTTATGAAGATTATTAATATACCCCATGCCATTCTGCAGCACGCACGACCTCACCCCATCCCCATCCTTAATCGGACATACAATCATAATATACATACCTACATAATAATATACAACTGACGATAGCACTCACTGCGAAAACAAATCAACCCTTATCGAATGTGTTTGTTTGACGATCGCAAAAGTATAAACATCCATTCGTAGCAAGATATATGTATGTATGTATAGATTTTCACTTCAAAAAATACATTTTGGCTAAAAACTGTTCCTAAGGACGTGGCTATAAACGACATAGCCTATAGCAGTCTCACAGTCTTAAGGAACATTTAAAAAAAGTTTCATCGAAATCTGTCCAGTAGTTTTCGAGTTTTTAGCTGACAAAGAAAATGCCTACAGTTTTATTATATGTAAGGATTGGCCACTTAAAGTTTATTATACAGTACGACGCTGCATTATAATTGGTTCAAGGTACATATAAATACAAGTGCAAAGTATATTTTTGCAAAAAAGTTTTATTTACAAAAAATTTAAATACACGTCAGATATTCCGTTTTTAAGATAATAAATTTCATTTTGCGCTTTGCCCATGGCTGAATAGACTTAATTTTAATTTTTAGTGCATCGATGTTAAAATAGAAATAGTTTACACAGTTTTAGTTTCTTGCTAGTTAGTTTTCTGCGTATTTTGTTACGATTTGTCTCGGCGAAGATGACAAGGATTTTCTACAGATAAAGCGAGCCAAAAACTAAAACAGACATCATTGTGGTATTAAAGTGTTTTAAGACTTAATAGCAGCATCAAAATCTGGATTTGTTCTAAGCTTTATTCAGATGTAGGTATGTCAATTATTCACCGCCCAAAAAGGAATGCCAATGCCTCTTTCCAAAACGGCTTCTGAATATACGCGATCATTCTAATATGCAAATATTCATTGAACCTTTCCAATAATCATTTTTAATCTTCAACTTAAATGTTTTGACGGTCACAATAGATAATTTTATACTTATGGACATTTTCGCCACTGTGACATACTAAAAATGATTATTACATAGTACCTCAGATTGTGATTGAGTTATTTATTCTCGAATCTTAATCGTCCTGTTTTTTTTTGCAAGGCGTAATAGACAAAGCATAATGAAGCCCGCCCACCCTTGGGGAAGGAATTTGGTTGTTTGTTTTCGAGGAGTACGTAATTAATCACCTCGATTACCGTTGTAGTTTCTTGAGTCGTGTATGTTTTAAGTCCTCACAGACGAATAGCCGAATTTGTAGCAGATTTGTAGACGACTAGAATGTAGTAAAATCTTTTCGAAGGATTGGTAGCACTTGTATAGAATAGTCAAAAAGTCTGTCCTTTTGTTATTCCGAAAATAAATTATTGTGGAAATAAGTTTTAACTCTCGAAATAATTCAGTTTTCAAAAGATTTATAAGATGGTTGGTTGGTTGAAAGTGGCTGCCAGCTGGGAAACGCCAACACAATTATACCAGAATAGGTCCATTGTGATACCACGAAGAAATGGATCATATAAGTTGAAACATTTTGAGCTCTTTATAAAGCGTAAGAGGCTTCTGATGTCTGTGTTTGTCAGGTCGCCCAAGTCGTTGTAATGGAAGGCTCCTAAGTGAAGCTTCCTTCTACGGGTGAGATCTGGGCAGGAACAAAGAAGGTGAGGGATAGTTTCCTCCTCTTCCTCATCCATACAGCTTCTGCAAAAGTCGTTTGCGAAAAGGCCTATCCTCGCGGTATGTTTACCTATCAGGCAGTGTCCAGTTATGACACCTATTGTAGTGCCAATATGCAATCTGGTGGGTAGTGTCATTTCATTTTTATTGACTTAGAAAATATCTTTTACATTAGACTTGAAGTCCATTTAAAGCAAAAGTTGAGAGAGAACAATTTCTTAGAGCGTTTCAAATCCAGCTTACGCCAAATTTGATTTGTCGCTAGACAAGTGGTGCCACTTCTTGTCCACCTGAGATTTGTACTCTCTACATCATTCAGCTTCAATTTTTGTTTGCAAGTTTGTTTGGAACACGCTACAGTTATTTCGTAGACGGAAGGAGAGCTTAAGATTAAGACTTTCGGAGAAAACACCCCCACCAACTCCGTCTCAGTGTAGAAGTGAACTGATTCATCTTCTGGGAAATTATCCCCAGGTTGCTCTGGAGGGGATAGTGGCGAGAAAGTTCTTGTCAAAATTTAGATATGGGGTGGTGTAGACGTGTAGTCAGTGTTTTCAGTTGGGATCTCGAAGTTATTCAGAATAGAGGCGTGGCCAAAGTATTTCCTTGAGAGATAGCTTTAAGGTGAAACGCTGCGCTCGCTGCCATTTGCTTGCTAAATATATCAAGGGGTAATAGATGAAACAATATGTCTGGTGCCGCAATATAACAATGAATATAGTTTATGAATTTAGGGTTAATGGAGTTAGAACTTCTGATTGCTTTTTATTTGCTATTTAAAATTTGTTTTCCATATTTTTTTTTATGTTTTCAACTTTTACTTAAGACATACGCAATCAAACTGTAGGTTTTGAAAACGAACGCCTGCATGTTTGTGTGCATTCCTCCATTAAAAAGAAATAAATTCTGTTTAATACAAACGCACAAACACAGTCTAATTGAACCACCCGACTACCTGTCGGGAGCGAAATTGCAAACGACCAAAACGTCGTTTTTTAGGTCATTAGTCGCTTTTTCTTGGGTAATTAAAGTAAAGTCGTGCGACAACTACAAAACTAGTACAAAAAAACGCTTTTGACATCCGACCTTTGTCGTGTAAAAACAACAAGCGTAATATAGATTTGGATGAGTTGTGTATTTTTGAGTCGAAAACGACAACGGTAATCGAGGTGAATGACTATAGTCTTCCTGCCGCAGAATGGTTCTAAATCGAATACCAACAGAGCATAGTGACTGCGGACACCTATGTTAACTGACACTAATGATGAAAATTCGATTGGGAAAATTAATCTGTTGTTTTCGTACACTGCATTACCGTTTGTTGTTAACTGACTTCACTATTTCATTCGTTAGGAACTAATTTTGCAAAGGCTCTTTAATATTTATCTTTAGAAATATTAAATATGGAAATCGTATGAGGTGTCTTCGAACAAAAATTAATCCAGCAAACCGTCTAATAATATATAATTTTTTTCTATTACCATATAGGCTGTGTGGGCTGGTTGGGGACATGCATCAGAGAACCCAAAATTGCCTGAACTATTGCACAAAGAGGGCTTGGTGTTTCTTGGACCACCTGAGCGAGCTATGTGGGCGCTTGGCGACAAAGTAGCATCATCGATTGTTGCACAAACCGCTGACATTCCAACCCTTCCCTGGTCGGGATCGGATCTTAAAGCACAATACAGCGGGAAGAAAATAAAAATATCTAGTGATTTATTTAATCGTGGCTGTGTTAGCAATGTGGACCAAGGATTGGCTGCTGTTGCGAAAATCGGTAAGTTTTTGGTTGTTCTGGGAGAGCACTTTTATAACATTTCAATCTCGTTTCAAAGGGTTTCCCGTTATGATAAAGGCATCCGAAGGTGGTGGAGGCAAGGGTATCCGTCGTGCTGACACTGCCGAAGAGTTTCCGGCTTTATTCCGTCAGGTGCAAGCTGAAGTGCCCGGGTCACCAATATTCGTTATGAAATTGGCGCGAGGTGCTAGACATTTAGAGGTTCAGCTATTGGCAGATCAGTATGGCAACGCTATTAGTTTATTCGGCCGCGATTGTTCAATTCAGCGACGTCATCAGAAGATTATCGAAGAAGCACCCGCAATTGTTGCTCAGCCAGAGATATTTGAGGACATGGAAAAAGCTGCTGTGCGATTAGCCAAGATGGTAGGTTATGTGAGTGCAGGAACAGTGGAATATCTGTACGACGCTGAGGGTAAATACTTCTTTCTGGAATTGAATCCGAGGTTACAAGTGGAGCATCCGTGTACAGAAATGGTTGCGGATGTAAATTTACCTGCCTGTCAGTTACAGGTAAGAAGAGTCTTTATTTGGCGAAGAGTTGCCACCAATTTATTTGTTTTTTTTTTCTCATTAGATTGGAATGGGTATACCACTGTATCGCTTGAAAGACATTCGTTTATTGTATGGCGAATCTCCTTGGGGCCATTCGATAATTGACTTTGAGAATCCCGTTAACAAGCCTGTGCCTTTGGGACACGTCATTGCAGCGCGTATTACATCTGAGAATCCGGATGAAGGATTCAAGCCCAGTTCGGGAACCGTTCAAGAACTCAATTTCCGCTCCAGTAAGAACGTGTGGGGTTATTTCAGTGTTGCCGCCTCCGGCGGCTTGCATGAGTTTGCAGATTCTCAGTTTGGACATTGTTTCTCTTGGGGCGAAAATCGTCAACAAGCTAGAGAGAACCTAGTCATTGCTCTTAAGGAATTGTCGATTCGAGGTGATTTTAGAACAACCGTTGAGTATCTTATCACACTGCTGGAAACTAACAGTTTCTTGGACAATTCCATCGATACTGCTTGGTTGGATGCTTTGATCGCCGAACGTGTGCAATCGGAAAAGCCAGATATCCTGTTAGGAGTCATATGCGGAGGACTCCACATTGCAGATCGGCAAATCACGGAGGCCTTCACCAGTTTCCAGACTTCCCTAGAAAAGGGCCAAATTCAAGCCGCTAATACGCTAACAAATGTTATTGATGTCGAACTCATCAACGGCGGTAATCGTTACAAAGTTCAAGTTGCAAAAAGTGGAGCAAATACGTACTTTGTCTTTATGAATAACTCGTTCAAAGAAATTGAAGTTCACAGGTTCTCAGACGGTGGTATGTTGCTGTCGTTTGAGGGCTCCTCCTACACCACATATATGAAAGAGGAGGTGGATCGATATCGTATTGTTATTGGAAATCAAACTTGTGTTTTCGAAAAAGAGAACGATCCATCATTATTGCGGAGTCCTTCGGCAGGCAAACTGATCAATTTGATTGTAGAAGACGGCGCACACGTTAACAAGGGCCAGGCTTATGCTGAAATCGAAGTAAGTTATATACAAACAATTTTAAAACGTGTGAAAGTATACAATTATTTTTTTTAAAGGTAATGAAAATGGTTATGACATTGACGTCATCGGAAGCCGGTACTGTAACCTTCATCCGTCGACCAGGTGCAGTGCTAGATGCTGGTACCCTTCTCGGCCACCTGGAATTAGACGACCCATCTCTTGTCACTAAAGCGCAGCCATTCAAGAGTGGTTTTCCGCTGGCCGAAAACTCGACCGTCCCAGAAAAACTCAATCGAGTGCACAACACTTATAAGGCTATACTGGAAAACACATTGGCGGGGTATTGTCTGCCCGATCCCTATAATGCGCCGCGACTTCGTGAAGTTATCGAAAAGTTTATGCAAAGCTTGCGCGATCCTTCCCTGCCTCTGCTTGAGCTTCAGGAGGTAATTGCATCTGTGTCGGGTCGTATACCAATATCTGTGGAGAAGAAAATTAGAAAGCTAATGACGCTATACGAGCGCAACATAACCAGTGTTCTTGCCCAGTTTCCATCGCAGCAAATTGCCAGCGTTATTGATTGTCATGCGGCTACTTTGCAAAAGCGAGCTGACCGCGATGTCTTCTTCCTCACCACTCAGAGTATTGTGCAATTAGTACAACGCTATCGGAATGGAATACGAGGACGAATGAAGGCTGCCGTTCATGAGCTACTTCGTCAGTACTACGATGTCGAATCACAATTCCAACACGGCCATTACGATAAGTGTGTTGGACTTATTCGCGAGAGAAATAAGGACGATATGTTGACGGTCGTCAATACGATCTTTTCCCATAGCCAGGTTTCAAAGAAGAATCTTCTGGTAACACTGCTCATCGACCATTTATGGGCCAACGAACCTGGACTAACGGACGAACTAGCAACCACTTTGAGCGAACTTACATCTCTAAATCGTGCAGAGCATTCGCGAGTAGCATTACGATCCCGCCAAGTGCTAATAGCCGCTCATCAGCCGGCATATGAACTTCGCCACAATCAAATGGAGTCAATATTCTTGTCTGCTGTTGATATGTACGGACATGATTTTCATCCGGAGAACTTGCAGCGGTTAATTTTGTCGGAAACGTCCATCTTTGATATACTACATGACTTTTTCTATCACACAAATCGTGCTGTCTGCAATGCCGCTTTGGAAGTGTACGTACGTAGGGCGTATATATCGTATGATTTGACGTGCCTGCAGCATTTAGAGTTATCTGCAGAGGTGCCGCTGATACATTACCAGTTCCTGCTACCAACTGCACATCCCAACAGGTAAATAACATTTTGTACATGTTTAATGTTTTACGTTAAAGATTCGATTAAAATCTTAACTCTGTTGTACACACTTTGTATTTCGCAGAGTTAGAGAGCGAAAGGTGTTTGTCAAGCAAACAAATTTCATACCTTGCATGATGATATCTGGATTAGTCTTATAGCTGTGGGCTCCGCGCTAACAATAAGTTTTCTGTTTTCGAGTATTTGTAATACTCACTCGTTCAATTCACCTTTTTCAACTTTGTTAAAATACAAGAATACCTGAGATCGGCTCCTTTTTATTATATTTACTAGCGAACCCCCTGCACACTTCGTAGTGCAAAATATGAAAATATAAAAATCAATTTCAAATTCATTTAAATCAATGGTAAACAGTTTCTATTGTAATGCCCTGCTGCATTCACAACACTTGATTTTTTAGGATTCGTATTGCCTACATAATATTCTTGTCTATCAGGATAATGCGCATCAATGTTAAAAATTTGCGAAACTGTAGCTCCCATGACTATCGAAGAATAACGCCTCCTCAGCCCTTTATCTATTTTTGACCAATCTTCACAGGAACACAATCGATTCGGGGGTTTTCGAAATATTACATTTTGAATGTTGTTTTTTATAGGCAGTGCCACGCCCCTAGGTCCAATTTTAACCAATCTTCACAGGAATACTCCTGGCCTAATACCTAAGACTGTACGTAAATTTTAACTCAATCGATTCAGTGGTTTTCGAGGAATAAGATTTTGAATGCATTTTTTGTATGGGAGGTGCCATGCCCCTAGGTCCAATTTTAACCAATCTTCACAGGAATACTACTGGCCTAATACCTAAGAGTGTACGTAAATTTTAACTCAATCGATTCAGTGGTTTTCGAGGAATAAGATTTTGAATGCATTTTTTGTATGGGAGGTGCCACGCCCCTATAACTCATGAACCAATACATCTACAAAGACCGTATAAGACTTACAAACCATGGTATTAACGTCACCTTTCATGGGAAATTTCCAGAATCAAAATCGGTTCACGCATTACAGAGAACATTATCGACAAACACAATTGACCATGATTTTTATATATATAGATTTCTGTGCTTTAGAAATATGCACGGCCGCGTGGATTAGTGTCCAGCGCCCAAAAGTTGCATTTCGAGGTAATTCGAGATGTTTGAGTTCCTCGAAACATCTACTATGGAAGTACCCATAGAACAAGCAACGGTAAGCGACTTGTCTTCTGGGCACCAACGGTTGTAGATCCGATGTGAGTGTAGGGTATCCAATAAGTCGAACTGCTCGTCTCTGTATGCTGTCAAGTAGGTTAAGTAAATGTTTTGGGGCCGAGCTCCATATATGGGAACAATATTCCAGGCCTGGTCTAACCTGTACTTTGTAGAGAAGGAGAAGTTGCTTGGGGCTAAAGTACTTTTTTGCTCTAAATAGGTAACTCAACTTAGCGGACGCCGATCTTGCACTTCTGCCATCGATGTTTGCACTTTCGGGATATTTGGTGGCTCTGGTTATGCAGAATCTAGGTTGGAATTCTCTAAAACATGCTAGCGAAAAGATCTGCCTTTTCTTTAAGTGTTGTTGCTAGCGTTCCGTCTTCTTTTACTAGAGGTGGAAAGGAAGAGCAACTAAAGTTATAACTGATTGCCTTAGCCATGGACCAGAATGCGCGTGAGCCGTTAGGACATCCAATTACTTTGTTAGTGAGTCTTTCGTTGTAAGTTCTTTTCGCCGATTCAATAATTAGGTTGCATCTGTTTCGAAGAATTATAAATTCAGATCTTTTTGCTCCGAAGGGTTTGACCGCCATTCACGAAAAGCTTTGTTTTTCGCTGCGGTAACTCGCTTGCATTCTTTGTTAAACCAGGGTTTATTTGAAGCTAGTTGAAGCAATGTGGAATATAAAGTTCCATACTGAATAAAATAATAATCGTTACGGTTTTTGCGCACAGAAATTTTGCAGAAGAAATTGCAGCTCTTAGTTAGATTTACTATAATTCCAAATCGAACGATGGCGATCCTGGTTCGCTCCTATTGGTGTCGGTAAAAAGAGGATAGCAGATTAGATTAGAGCATGATCCGAATTCCCTAAGGGAGCAGATATTTTTATTTTATAATTATCTGACTCTGTTGTGAGAAACAGATCGAGAGTGTTTCCGTAATTTGATGGATTGTCTGTAATTCGCGTGGGCTCATCAACGAGCTGAGTGGGATTTCAGCAAATGGCGAAGTCTTCAGGTTGTTTCCCTGCCTCGTCCGTTCGGTTAGAATATCGTAGCCAATCCATGTTATGGGCATTGAAGTCACCAAGTATAATAACTTCAGCCGTTGTATCCAATCTTCCTTTTCGGATAAATGACAAAATAATTTAGATGGTTCGTTATCATTTGGCAGCAAAAGAATTTGGTACAACCTTGTAGAACGACCTTTAGCCATGTTATGTCGAGATCCGCAGGTTCCATCTCTTCTTTTGTTTCACACGTCATTTATCTGATCGGGCAATCACACATAGTCCGACCTTATATGGAAAACGAGGAAGTAGTTCGTAACCTGGACAGCGAAGATATGTGTAGTCAGTGTTTGAGTTTATTTGAGTCCTAGTTATGTCTGGCTTTTTGTCTTACAGATGCTGGCCCACGCAGCTGACGTTGATATTGTTGAATCCTAGTCCTCGAATGTTGCAGAAATCTGTTGCTAGATTTCTTCTATTATGTCCGTGTTTTGTATTTGTGTTCGTTGTTGTCTGTCGTCTTGCAAGTGAATATTTGCATGTTGAACCCCCCGAGATAGTCACCCCCCCCCCCCCCCCTAGTTTATCTCCGGAATTCTTTATCTCAGGGAGTTGCATCATGGCTTTCTACTGCATTGTGCTTTAAAATCGGATCCCTTCTAGGAATGTTTTGGGAAGGTCCGCTGTTTCCGAGGCGGTTTTTGCACCAATTGATTACGCTACTTTGTCCGAGATATAAATATAATTCCCGTTGACGTTTTTCGTATACGATTCTCTATCGTGAAAAAGGAATTAAACTCGCAGTGTCCATAAAGAAAACGAAAGTTAATCGTTAAAAAAAATGGTGCTAGCTTTTACAGCACCAGGATACAATATACAGCCACTTAGCAGAAGTACGTGAAACTTCCATAAGTCGAACTCTCAAAATGAAAGAAAATAAATTCGAGTTACAGAAACTTCGAGTTATGAAGGCCAAAAGTTGAAAACGCAGAGTTCTCAATAAAACTTCAAAAAAAATTTCGACTTAAAGAAGTTCGAGTTATGGAAGTTTGGCTTATTAACAGTGACATAATAGCCAAGTAAAAATATTAAAATCGGGTTTCAGCATTTTATTTGCTTTTTATTAGTTTAAGCATACTTACCATAATATGTGAAAATGTAAATATTTTTAGACTTCAATCGTATTTGGCTCTCGATGGTGTGGAGGCCAACTTACCCGCCGGTGCGACATTCGTGCGCACAGGATGCATGGCGGCATTTGACTCGTTCGAACATTTTGAGCAGTATTCTGATGAGATTTTCGATCTCCTTGAAGATTTGTCATCGCCTGCGTATGTCAGTGCCAAGGTATGATGTTTTAATTTTATCGAATTGTAGCCTTTATTAATTTGCTTGTTTTTTTAAAGGTTCTTGAAGCTGTTGATGCTGCGGACTCTGCTTCTGATGGTAGACTTAGCACATCTATTAATGTCTCCTTATCCGATCCAGTTTCACGAGCTAACGCTGCAGAAGAAGCCATCTCAACTGAGCCCATTCACATTTTAAGTGTAGCAGTACGCGAAATTGGCGAAATGGACGATGTCCAAATGGCATCCGTTTTCGGAACGTTTTGTAAACTACATCGCGAAGAGCTGTTTCAACGACGTGTTCGTCGCATAACCTTCGCATCTCTTAAGAAGTACGTTTCAAATATGTCTTTTTATTATCATCAAACTTTTATGTATTAACATGTTTTATTCCTTGTAGACGTCAATTCCCAAAGTTCTTTACTTATCGTTCGAGGGACAACTTCGAAGAAGACCGAATCTACCGACACTTGGAACCAGCTTGTGCCTTCCAATTGGAACTAAACAGAATGAGAACATATGACTTGGAAGCCATTCCGACATCAAATCAAAAAATGCACCTGTATTTGGGAAGAGCTAAAGTTTCCAAAGGTCAAGAAGTCACCGACTATCGATTTTTTATCCGTTCCATTATCCGTCATTCGGATCTTATAACAAAGGTTTGCAAATATAAACAAAAAAATAACTACAGTCAGAAATTAAAAATGTTCTCATTAATAGGAAGCTTCGTTTGAATATCTACAAAATGAAGGAGAACGTGTACTGCTGGAATCCATGGATGAATTGGAGGTAGCATTCTCTCATCCGTATGCGAAGCGTACTGATTGCAATCACATATTCCTGAATTTCGTTCCAACCGTTATAATGGATCCAGCTAAGATTGAAGAATCTGTTACCAAAATGATCATGCGGTATGGTCCACGTTTGTGGAAGTTGAGAGTTCTTCAAGCTGAACTTAAGATGGTCATCCGACAAACTCCTCAATCGCCTACGCAAGTTATACGTCTGTGTATTGCAAACGATTCTGGGTATTTCCTCGATATAGCGATGTACACCGAAGTTAAAGAGCCTGAAACAGGAATTGTAAGTTGACGTGAACACAAAACGTATCTTATTTACGGGTTGTTGTTTTTTTTCTATTTTTAGATTAAATTCCAAGCATACGGAGATAAACTCGGGTCACTTCATGGGCATCCAATTTCGACGCCATACGTAACAAAAGATTTCTTGCAACAGAAACGTTTTCAGGCTCAGTCTAATGGCACTACATACGTGTACGATATTCCTGATATGTTCCGGCAGATGACTGAAAAACAATGGAAAGAGTTTTCAAAAGCTCGTCCAACTGTCGAAATTCGAATTCCCGAGAAGATTCTGTTGGAATGCGTTGAACTTGTTCTAGACGGAGACAATTTAATCGAAATGAAGAGACTGCCCGGTGAAAATAATGTGAGTATATAATATTTCCAATTGCTAAAGAAATGAGGTCAACGTTTTTCAGACGCACTATAATGTATAAGAGGGTTGTTCAAATGTCTGACATAATATGATAATAATGAAGAGCACTCCGACCTTTTGGTCTATTGAGCCCCCTGCTTATATATATGAAAGGTTCATGCCCTTTTCCAGAGCCCCATCGCATTACAGTTCCGTTAGGAACCGTGTTTGAGGTTTTTTGCTCTGTCTTTAGCCTTGGCAAGAATATCAACTTTAGTCCAGTTTCTTTTATGAATCTGAGAATGAGTAGTGGGTCCATGGTTTGTATATCCTTATCTGTTATCTGGTATTTGCCCAGATAGGGCACAGACCCACAGGATTCTAGAATGTGATCTAGGGTTTCTGCGTTCTCATCGCAGCATCTGCAGAGGCCTCCTCTGATAAACCCATTTTCCTCAGATGTTCCCTCAGTTCTTTTTTCTTTTTCAATCCTCCTGAACTCTTCTCGTAGGGTGTGTGCCCCCATGCAGGGTTCTGTGTTACCAGAGTCCGCAACCTCGTTCCCCATGATGCATGCATGACCAGGTATCTAGTAGATTTTTACTCTGTTGTTCTTACCACACAAGCTTGGATTTGGTACATTTGCCCATGGATTCGTAGTGCTTAGTTCATGGCCCAAACACTCCTGCACCAGTTCCTTCGTCCGTTCTCGATCTCGATTCATTGCTCCATTGCTTCTTATTGCTGAGCTTCGTCATGAAGTTTTTCTCAAAATTGATTTTCTTGATACTATCATCCCTGTGTTGGTTATAGCTAGAAGTGGAAGTTTTGCGAGTAGTACATCGTACTCTTTCGAGCCAATGCATTTCACCCTTCCGATTCCTTCTTTTGCCATCCTCAGGATAGTTTTTTCCGCCGTATCCTCAACCATGAGGTGTAGGGGTTAGCTCTAGGAGTACCTCCATGGCTGCAGTTGGGCAAGTACCCATTGCTCCAGTGATGCATAGGCACGCTAGACTTTCCACTTTGTTGAGAATATTTCTTGGTGTTATTAGGTTGGTTCGTTACAGCTCCGTATGTGATCATGGGTCTCACAATTTCAATGTACATAAATCGCAAGATGCTTGGGCTGCATCCCCACGACTTTCCTGCTAAACTTACTTACATATCATAAGAGCGCGTGTCGCCTTCTTCGAAATCTCTTCCGTGTGTTTCCGCCAGATGAGTTTACTATCTTGATGTAGTCCTAGGTATTTTACTTCATTGACTGTCAGTGTCGTGCCTGATAGTAGTACTGGTTTCAGTCTCTGAAGTTTTCTTTTCCTTTGGAATGGTACTATAGTTCTTTTTGCCGGATTGATGTTTGGGCTCGCAGTTTGGCACAATTCTTGTGTTGCTCCTGTATGATGTCACAGAGGGTTTCCTCAAAGTTTCCCCTGGCAATCAGTACTACTATGTCGTCGGCATATGCCTGACAGCTGATGCCAAGGCTGGTTAATTTTTCCAGTAGCTCGTCCACAACCAGTCTCCACATTAAGGGTGATAGTACCCCTCCTTGTGGACATCCTCTAGTTGTGTTTACTGTAATAGTCCCGCTTGACGTTTGAGTCTACGCTGATCTAGTGCTCAGCAGTTCGCACATCCACCTAGATACTGTTTACTCCTTTTCTTTCCAGGGATCGTCTGATGGCCTCTGGCACCTTCGTTATCAAGGAAGGCGCACATTAACGTGTCTTTTGTATTCAGAGCGCTTTGAATCACCTCCGTTAGCTGATATAAGGTGGTCTTTGTTGATTTGCCCGCTCTATATGCATGTTAACGATGGTGTAAGGGGGATGTGGTTAGCACTTCCTCCCTCAAACGCAATACAACTTTTTGTTATTCTGATCAGGTGCGGTAGGAGCACATCCCACCCTTTCTGTAGTTGGGCAGGTACAATGCCGTCCACGCCTGGTGCCTTGAATGGTTGAAAGGAACTTATGGCTCATTCCAGTCTTCGTTTGGAGCAGATGGCTGAAGCTGTTTCCCAGTCCTCCTTCTGGGCCAATCTCCGTTTCGCTTTGCAGAGTTAAACAGCCTGCACGTTCCGGATCTGAGTTATGGCAGATTCTTATTGCACCGTGGCATATCTTTCCTGCTCCTTTTTTTCCTGGGGGATATCTGCTTATGCCTCAGTCTCTCGTCTCATACGACGCTGTATTTTTATCGCATTAATTACAGATTTGCTTTACTTATTCTCCTGTGCTGGTAACATATGCTATAGTGTGCTGTCTGGGGATAAGATACATCCCAGAAACTCTTCATCGAAACGAAGACAACCCCAATATTTCAAGTTATAAAATCTCTTTACTGGATAGTTGCTTTAAGAAGAAATTTGTTTTGTATCCCTTTTTCTCTTAGCACTGTTTTTGAGTTCGACTACCCGTATTCTTATGAAAGGAATAACAAGATTTTCTCCGACTTATTTATTAGGCAGGACTGAGACTGAGTGAGAGCCAGATTTGTTTGTTTGTTTGTTTTGTGTTCAGGTCAGAGTGCCGTGCACACTTTGCTTCTAATCTCACTTACATTGCTTCCGTTATTTTCTAACTCTTCTTCCTTTTATCCGTTGAAGCTTCGTTTAACAATTTTACCACTTTTTATTCAATATTTAGTGTGGTATGGTCGCGTGGAGAATTGTTTTAGCCACCCCGGAGTACCCAAGTGGAAGAGAAATTATTGTGATCGCAAATGACTTGACCTTCTTTATTGGCTCTTTTGGCATCCAGGAAGATGTTCTTTTTCACAAAGCATCACAGTTGGCACGCGCAAGAAAAGTTCCAAGGGTAAGACTGGAGAAGGAATTCATAAGTGAGCCCATTTTATGCAATTTTTCACTTCTAGATCTATATATCCGTTAACAGCGGCGCTAGAATTGGGTTAGCTGAAGAAGTGAAATCAATGTTCAAGGTTGCATGGGAAGATCCAGAGGAACCAGACAAGGGCTTTAAGTATTTGTACTTGACTACCGAGGATTACAGTAAGATTGCAAGTCTCAACTCGGTTCGGGCCATACTTATTGAGGACGAAGGCGAACCGCGATACAAAATTACCGACATCATAGGTAAGGACGATGGTCTGGGTGTGGAGAATTTGAGATATGCCGGTTTGATTGCTGGCGAAACATCGCAAGCATATGAAGAGATTGTAACCATTTCAATGGTGACATGCCGGACAATTGGTATTGGTTCATATTTGGTGCGTTTAGGACAACGTGTAATTCAGATAGAAAATTCGCACATTATCCTGACTGGCTATGCAGCTTTAAATAAGGTAACAAATTTAGATCTATTCTCTTAGCGAATTGTTGGTTTATTTAAAATGTTTCTTTATTTAGCTCTTGGGGCGTAAAGTTTACGCATCAAATAATCAACTTGGTGGTGTTCAAATTATGTACAACAACGGTGTATCACACAAGACTGAAGGTGGGATTATCAATTTCAAATTGTCATGTTTGTTAATGTTTTACGAATTCTAGCAATCGACCTGGATGGTGTAAACACAATTCTTACATGGCTTTCATACATTCCTGCGTACATTGGCTGTGACTTACCTATTGTTCTGCCTAATGACCCCGTTACCCGGCCAATTGGATTCATGCCAACAAAATCCCCCTATGACCCCAGATGGATGCTTGCGGGCCGAGTAAATCCTGGTAAGAGATCCATGAATTCAGTTTCTAAAGTTTGTAAATATAAACATAAATATTAATTTTTGTCTTTAGCTAATACTAGCGAATGGGAAACTGGATTTTTCGACAGAGGATCCTGGGCCGAAATTATGGAGCAATGGGCCAAGACCGTAGTTACAGGCAGAGCTCGTCTCGGCGGTGTGCCTGTAGGTGTCATTGCTGTTGAAACGAGAACTGTAGAGGTGGAAATGCCAGCCGACCCTGCCAACTTAGACTCTGAAGCCAAAGTAAGCTGACGAGAAGTATAACAGGTTATCCCTTATTTTAATTTGTTTTACTTCTTAGACCCTGCAACAAGCTGGTCAGGTTTGGTACCCAGATTCATCATACAAAACGGCTCAAGCTATTAAAGATTTTGGCCGAGAAGAACTTCCGCTTTTGATTTTCGCCAATTGGAGAGGCTTTTCTGGCGGTATGAAGGACATGTATGAACAAATCATTAAATTTGGAGCTTACATAGTCGATGGTCTAAGAGAGTACAAACATCCTGTTTTAATTTACCTGCCACCTAATGCCGAACTCCGTGGAGGAGCTTGGGCCGTTTTGGATTCCCTCATCAATCCTAGGTACATGGAAACCTATGCTGATCCAGAAGCAAGGGCGGGCGTCTTAGAACCAGAAGGCATCGTTGAAATCAAATACAAAGAGAAGGACCTTGTTAAGACTATTCATAGATTAGACACGACAGTCATTTCTGTACGTGTTAACTTGTCTATATACATATGTTTAGCTGTGCTCATTGCCTTTTTATTTTAGCTAAAAAAGCAACTAGAGGAAGCAACTGGCGACAAAGCGAAAGTGCATGAGATTGAAGAAGCCATTAAGAGCCGAGTTAATATACTAATACATGTATACCATACGGTAGCTGTCCATTTTGCAGATTTACATGACACCCCTGAACGAATGTTAGAGAAACAGTGCATTAATGAGATCGTCCCATGGAGAGAGTCTCGTGCCTGGCTATACTGGCGTCTCAGACGTTTATTGCTTGAAGATTCCATCACAAAAACTGTTTTGAAAGCACAGGACAATTTATCAGTGGGACAGGCGAAACAAATGCTTCGAAGGTGGTTGGTGGAAGACAAAGGAGCTACTGAGGTTGGTGCTGCTATTCCTTCAAAATGTATTTATGTATTAACTTTGGTGTACTTTTCAGGCTTATGTGTGGGATAACAACGAAGAAATGGTACTTTGGTACGAAGAACAAAAGAAAACTGAATCAACTGTGTCCAAAAATATAAACGCCGTTAAACAGGACGCAATCATATCGAAAATTCAAACTCTACTCCAGGTAAGTTGGTGGATACAATTTATATGACTTTCCAAATGTAACCTTTGTAAATAATCTATTTAGGAATGCCCTGAAGTGGCACTAGATGCCGTAGTTGGACTTTGTCAAAATCTATCCCCCGTAAATCGCGGCGCTGTTGTTCGAACATTAGCGCAGCTGGAACTCAAGGAAACTGAATCAAGTAGTAGTCAGGCTTGATGATCAGATGTCAACTGCTTCGAATAGTGTTTGTTCTGAGAGGAATTTGGACACTATTAGGTTCGATATAAACTTTATTGTAATTTCGAATCTTAAATTTATCCATTCTAAATGGAAATTTTGTAAATAATAGGGCCCACGCTTGCAAACCTTATATTCTAGTTACTGTGGAAAATAGATCAATACATTATTATAACGTTTAGTTGAACTAAATGAAAATTTAATTGTACATTTAGAATGTAACCCATCCCATGTAAAATGCATTAAATTAAACAAACTCGCTTTACGCTATAAAAATACTGATACATCATATTTTAGATGAGTCATATATTATGTATTTTATAATATATTACAGGTTAACAAATCGATTATTCGATTTTATAATATGTATGTATTTAAATTTTTGTAATCAGTTTGTATTTATGGATACACGATGTAAAAATAAAATGAATTAATTATGAACAAATTTCTAAATAATAAATTAAAGTACAATAGAGATATATGCACTATTTTCGAAAGAAAGTAATTTTGAAGTTGTTTTTTAATTGTACAATCCGGTTTGTGCCCCACAAGTGAGTGTGTGGAAAAAGCGGCAACGAACGTATCTCAACATTCACAGGGGGGGTTTATTGTAAACAGTCAACCTATATACACATACTCATACATTATATTAATAGGAGAGCCAGTTACATTTTTTAGTGATGATTCGATTTAGTTATGGTATGGTCTATTTTTTGAGATAATGTTGTGGGAGACTTGACTAAGGCCCTTATGGGTTAATTGGTTGCAAAATCAGAGGGAGGTCGAAAACAGCCTGAGTTTGTTCCTGTAAGAAGGGTAAGTGCCTTTACTAGAGAACTTGGATGAGGCACTACCGTGACCTTTGATCTGGCGAAGTCCATTTCTTCAACGAGCAATGCGGCGCCTCCAATTTCAGAATCGGGGTCAGAGCGGTTGGAGAATGATTCCGAAGATTTTGGATTAGAACCTGCACCACTTAATGAATTGATTTGTAATGTTATTGAATTGATTTTACGTTTAATGACTTCTTTATGGTATGTTTTATTCGACAGAATTGTTATAGTACTGGTATAGAATATTACCAGTACAATATCTATCTTGTTTGTTTGTTATGTTTATTTTTGTTTTGAAGTTATTACTTTAAATGGCTCTTTTTTTTCTCCGTGGCCCTTTTCCTTGCGACTTTTCTAAATTTATCAACGGTAACGCTGCGGCCCTAGCGAGGTATCCGTCGGAAAGGAAAATTCTTCGATTTCATACGAATCGGAGGATTTTTGCTTCAAGGTATACTTCGGAACAGTTTTTCGGAACTTCTTTCCGCCAAATATGCAACGCACACTGACGTTTTGTGTTTCAGTGCGATCAAGTGCGTTTTTACTGATATTTTTGACAGTTTCATACATATTTTCTTCCGATGTGCACTGACAGGAATTTGTTGCGGAATTTGTTTACGATTTGCAGTGGTGTTGATAAATAAAAGCAATATAGAAAAAAACATTTTAGTAATTGGTTGTATTTGTTGCTTCAATTTGTGTTTCCAGAGCAAAAACAAACGAAAAAACAAGCACTAAATAAGAAAACCCCGATGTACCACGAAACGACATCATGTAAAATCAATGCGTAGTCGCATTTTAATTATTCTTTCCGAAGACGGATACCTCGAATCCCTCGAATGTAATTTGAGTCTCCGACGGAGTATGCGTTGAGGAGAAAATTCCGTTCCGACAGATACCTCGCTAGGGCCGGTTAAAATTGCATTAACTTACACAATGAGCAAAGTAAGCAAAACTAAATAAAATAAGCAAAACTAAATAAATCGACTACAAGCGACTGTCAAATCGACAAATATCGATCGCAATCGACAATCACAGTTCTCGATCGATTGACAATTGTCGATCAACGTTTAACTATCGACACTCAAAATAGGAGTGTCATCCGGTAGCGGGAGGGAGGCAGAACGCCTTTAAGTTGTAAAAAAAGTGCACAAAAGTATTATTTATGCCGATTTCCATTGGCAAAAAAAAGCACTTTTTTAGATTCAGACAAGTTTTTCTGCTCTAGAAATCAGCTGTCAGTGTGTGTCTTATGTTTTATGGATCTTATCTTAAAAAGCTGCCGACCAGTTTTCAAATATGGATTAAATTAGAAAAAATGTGTGTTACAAATTTTAACTTACTTAACCTGACTTTTTGCTTGTAAACAAATTTGTTAATTCATTTTCACCACTTTCCAACTGCTAAGATCGGAAACTGCAAATATTTTTACAATATGTACTAGATTCAATCATAAAATACTTTTTTTTTTTACTTTACTCCTATACTGACATTACCTTTAAAAATCTTAATAAATACACAAAATTTTGAAATTGCTTTTAGGCAATACTCCCCCGAGTGCTTTAACGTATTACTCAGCTCTCTGCTATATCCAGAAGCTGAGCTACATTAAATCCAAATTCCATTTTATGGCTAATCCCACCTGTTTTAGCTTAATGATGCCATTAACTTATGTGTTTAAGGCCGTTGGCACATCGGAGAAGAAAGAAGAATATGGAGTCTGGGGGCTAACTATGCACTTCGCCGCGAAGCGCATTTTTATTCGATTTCGCATTTTGGTACTATTCAGTTCGCCGGCGAAGACTATCGCACTTCGCTCTATTACATTCGCGCAACTATGCAAATGCGAACGTCATTTATCGACGTGAAATGCGATAGATGTTTTGATGGCGACTGAAGTTGTCAGCGGTGCATTTGCATGGTGGAAAAAAAATGTAAGTAACAAAACGACAGCGAAAAATATTGTGATTTCTTGTATTTTCTTTGCATTTAGGGCAGAAAAACAAACTACAAAAGAGCACGACCAGCTGGCGAAAGGTTTGTTGTGCCAGTCCGATGTGCGTGTCTTGCCCAATGCTCTTTTGATAAGATATCCTTCAGCAAGAAATCGAAGCGTTGCTGCTAGTTTTAATATTATGGGCGTTGCAATACTTCTTCGCCTTGGAAATTCGTCTTTTATATTTTCCAGCACATATCTAAGATAAAAAAAACTCATATATATGCACTTTTACCCGTTTTCAAAACAAATTAATCTTACTCGTTGTGCGGAAGATCCAACGGGGATAAACCACTTCTTATTAATTTCCGTTGTACATTTAAATTCGAAAACACATCGACTTCATCCCTTTCAGCATTTAAATACACACCGATCGAAAACATTTTTATTTTAATATCCAATTTACTGGTTTATTTAAAGTTCGCGCAATTATTAATTATCTCAAAACTAATGGACTTAGGAGGCTAAAATTTGCACACAACATCCGGTACAACCTCTAGTTGAAATTTGTTTGTAGGTTATTAAATTATTCGTTGATAGATTTTCCGGCATAAACGAGAATCGCTTTCTTATTCTTGGAGACACATGTCATTCCAAGACACACAGCGGAACACCAGCAGGAAACGTTTACATTGTGCACAGTGCACTAGATCACATCAATGCAACTATGAGACCAGCACTAACTTATAGGAAATCCACACGTGGGTACGAGTACCATAACCACAAACCAGTAAGAATAGACCGCCGAGGCGCCGACTTCCCGTACACCTACCTACTCGATTCCCCCCGGAAAAAATTACCCTGTCTGTGAATACGTGTAAATGTCAAAATTAATGGCGGCAATGATTTTCCATGCTATACCATGGGCCTAGGATTTTTCAAGTATGCGTGCGTTAATGGCGCTCCTTTGATTTTGTACATCACCAATACATGAAAAATCCTGGCCCGCCGGGAGCTTGTAGGCAAAGTCCGTTATGTGGGAGGAGTCGACGGTCTCTTACTGGTTTGTGACCATAACTGTGGCGTAGAGGGTTTAAATACAAGCATTTTTTACTATGGGAGGGGGAGGTCTATCTCGCTTCGTTTAGGTGGGATATCCTTCCCTTTAAAAAAAATAATACCTTAAATGAAAAAAAAATTCGAAAATCAATGGCAACACTTACAATAAAGGACTTTAGGATTTTTGGAAGCCAATCTGTTCTTTGATATTAAATTATTTTTATGAATGTTAATAGTTTTTGAAAAATATGATTTCAAACTGCAAATTAAAGGAAAAAAATAAAAAAAAAGTTTAATGCTGAAAAAATGAAAAATTACTTCTATATGTTGCTCCGCTTAGAGTAAAATTTTTTTAGAAAACATCACCGACCGCGCTCGAATTGCTACCCTTGTTTGTACCTTGAAATGTACCCACTGCTTGGGGTCACTGTTATTGGATTATGGGATGGGTGGAAGGTTGAGTATATGCAAACTTTTTTTAAATTATATTAGTCAACAACATTCTTCAGCTACAGTCTCTGGCCTAAAATTGCACATTATAGATCACGATTTTGCGGATTTGCATTATAGACAAGTTAAAACCATATTCCTGGCTTTCAAAAAAGCTATAGTCACTCCTATCATGGAATCCGCCGGGGTGAATCATTCACGGAAAATAATATTTTGGTGTCGTCGCACCCGCAAAGTGAACAGTTCCCCGTTCACAAACCAGTAAGCACAAACCAGTAAGAATAGACCGTCGACTCCTCCCACATAACAGACTTTGCCTACAAGCTGCCGGCGAGACCAGGATTTTTCATGTATTGGTGCTGTACAAAATCAAAGGGGCGCCATTAACGCACGCATACTTGAAAAATCCTGGTCGCATGGTATTGCATAGAAAAACATTGCCGCCATTAATTTTGACATTTACACGTATTCACAGATAGGGAAATTCTTTCCGTGGGGAATCGGGTAGGTGTACGGGAAGTCGGCGGTCTATTCTTACTGGTTTGTGCCAGTAAGAATAGACCGTCGGCGTCGACTCCTCCCACATAACGGACTTTGCCTATAAAGCTGCCGGCGGGCCCAGGATTTTTCATGTATTGGTGCAGTACAAAATCAAAGGAGCGCCATTAACGCACGCATACTTGAAAAATCCTAGGCCCATGGTATAGCATGGAAAATCATTCACCCCTATCGTGGAATCCGCCGAGGGGAATAATTCACGGAAAAAAATGTTTTGGTATCGTCAAATCCGCAATGTGAACAGTTCCCCGTGTGGGTAATGCATTGACATACTATATATGGACTGCTAGTGAAATGTCAGTTTCAAACAAACCTGCGAGAAAAAATGAAGCAAACATATAAGCACTAGCCCTTTTGGTTCAGTGCGGCGAAAGTAGGAAAGAGATTTCAACCTCTGCGCGCCTTTGCTATTTTTTTACATAGAACACAGTGCCATCCATTGTAGAAACATTTCAACTGCGCAAAAATAACGACTTATTCAAATTATTTCAAACGATCTATAACAGATGGCAGTATGGCACACTCAGCACACAAACCTCGACACAAACCAAATCGCACGAATTGCTCGATGACATTTGAGTGTTTTCGTTTCTCTCCGCCGTGAACCAAAAGAGCTAGTGCTTATTTTTGCTTCAACGAAAAATTGGCTACTAGCAGTCCATGTATAGTATGTCAATGGGGTAATGTGAATGAGTTTCACTGTATCGTTGAAAACGTTTAAATCGAATTTTTCCCCGAACAAAATGACATTTCTTGCCCGCATCAAATTCATTGCGGATCTCATAGGTTTTCTTGCTTGCTGCATGTCGTGAGCATTTTAATATAAAAAAATTAGGTACATACAAAACAGCTGCTTCATTAAGCCCAACATTTGTAATAAATCTATTGCACAGATTGAGCTTTATTAAAATCAAAAAATAAACATTATAAAAACACATTTCGTCTGCAAGTTCCGTGAAACCACTCATCGCTCATTTCAGCCTGTCTCGTATTCTTCTCTGAGAAAAGCGCTCCTTTCGTTCTTCCTCTTATTTTTACAAGAATAGAGTTATCGTATACATTATTACATAATAAACACAGTTTTTTATTTAAATCACTTTTGAAACATACTTCCGACGAATGCAGCTACACGGATTTGTGTTCACAAATGAAAGACAGCCGTTTGACAGTGAAACTACCTTTCCCAAAAACGTGTCGATAAGGAAACTTTTCCGGCGGATTCCACGATAGCAGTAGAAGGTGAAAGGGAATCGAATAGATGAAGTGAAACTCAATTCCGACGGATTCCACGATAGGGGTGATTGCCGCCAATAATTTTGACATTTACACGTATTCACAGACAAATTTTTTCCGGCGGGAATCGGGTAGGTGTACGGGAAGTCGGCGGTCTATTATTACTGGTTTGTGTCCCCGTTCGGGAAAAATTCGATTTGAACGTTTTTAACGATACAGTGAAACTTATTCACAGTACCCACTCGGGGAACTATTCACTTTGCGGATGCGACGACACCAAAATATTCTTTTCCGTGAATGATTCCCCACGGCGGATTCCATGATAGGGGTGAGTACTTTGTTGTAAGTGTTGCCATTTTTTTTATATTACATATTTTCATTTTAAATTACCCCTCCCTCCTAAAAGGAATGAGGTTAGGGATAGGGAACCCTTTTGTCTAGGAAAATGACATATGCATTTTGATTTTCCATAAATTGCATGTGAGTATGAATCAAGTATGTCGAAGAGTTTGTACTGACTAAACTACACACATTCGAGAAGGGGAAATAAACTACATTATTTCCCCGCCATCTGATACCATTCATTTATACCAATTTGTTTCTCATATCGCAGGAAATCAAATGACAAGTGCAAAAAGTCGTTACATGCGCATGTTAAATAGGACAAAAAATTTAATATAGGTACCTACCTACTAATGTCGTTTCCCATTGGTTTCACTCGGGGATTCACTCATTCGGAAATCCAATAGAACAAGAAAACTGCTTCTGGGCGACTACACTCACGATTGGTGAAACGTTAAAAATTATTGTATGGCTGCTGCCAGCTGGCTTGTATAAAACACATAAAATGCACTTGTGTTAGTGCTTCTTGAGTGGATTCTGACTCGAAATCGAGGAGCGAAATTCTCTCCTCAGAATCAACAGAAGAGTATTCTTGCGCCAATGGAACGGTTTCAGAAGTGATTTTCTTGATTCCGGACGCTTCTTTTTGCCCAATGGAAAACGACATAATATTATACATGGACTGCTAGTGAAATGTCAGTTGCATTCAGACGAAGCAAACATAAGCACTAACCCTTTTCGTTCAGTGCGGCTAAAGTAGGAAAGAGGTTTCAACCTCTGCTCGCCATTGCTATTTTTTACATAGAACGCAGAGCCATCCATTGTAGAAATATTGCAACTGCGCAAGAATAACAACTTATTCAAATTATTTTAAACGTTCTATAACAGATGACACACTCAATACTCAAACAAAATCGCACGAATTGCTCGATGACATTTGAGTGTTTTCGTTTCTCTCCGAACCAAAAGAGCTAGGCTTATGTTTGCTTCAACGAAAAATTGGCTGCTAGCTAGCAGTCCATGTATAGTATGACAATGGTGCTAGAGCTCTAGCGCAAATGCTGAAATGTCAGTTTTGTTTTATATGGAGCTAAGAATAATGTTATGTTAATTTCGATTCGCCAGAAAAAAGCACTCTTTCTTTCCCGAGATCACTTTTTTCGTTCGTTTGGTACAAAAAAAAGCAATCTTTTTCAGAGTCGTGAGCACTTTTGCGAATCTAGATTTTTTCTCAGAGACGCTCGAGATTTACCAATACACTTACATTATGATGAAAAAAAAATCTTCACAACAAAAAAGGTAAACAACTTTTGGCAGGCACACCACCAACCCCAACAAAGAACAGCGCAGTATACTTCTTTTTGTTCGATTGGCCAGACGAAATCTAGAGAAATCTTAAAAAATCTCAGATTGCCAATCGAATTCAACATAAGAAGTACAGGAAGGGGCATATCGAGGAAACAGTGAGGCTTTTTTCAAAATAGTGTGAGTTACACTAACACAAATGCATTGACACAGGGCCGGCCTAAGGGGCCAGCGTAGAGTTAGGACGTCAAAATGCTGGGGCGCACAATGTAACTCTTACCCGTTTCTTTAAAAGTGATAAAGTAGTAAAATATGTAGCTGCGCTTTAAGGTAGCACTAGGTTATGGTTTTTATCTTCTCAGAAGTACTTAGGCACCTTCAAAGAATCACAGCTATTATTAATCCTTAATAAATAAAACGTACCTTTTACAGGAAACGTAGGTATAAATAAAATTCAGTTTTTAGTTTTAGGTTTAATTTTAATCCAAAAACACTATCACAGATATTTTCCTTAGTTAAATAAATTTTAGTTAGGTACATTTTATCTACATCCATTTGATAATAATTCGGTCATACTTCTGGGGTCTTCGCGTAACTTTTCAGACAATCATTTTCTCGATCTCGACGATTGACCAAAACGACGTCATTTTAAGTTTGCTTCATGTAACATCACAATAGCGATGTTGAACACTAACAGTCTGAGCAGGGCTATAAAGAAACTGTGACAATTTAAAACTAATAAAAAATGTATATTTATACAATTTGTGTGTGTTGTTGTCTTTTATGTGGAAATAGGTAAAAAGGTAAACATTTTTTGGTGCAGGAAAATTTGTATTGATTAGGGGTCGTAATATAAGACAAAATTAGTGAATGCATTCTTTAAAGCTAATTTAAATGCAATTGTATCATTGCCTACTCCAAAGAGAACATAACAAGAGTGTTATGTGAACTTTCTAGTGTACATATTTCGTTTAACTAAAATGAAGGAAATGGATATTTTTCCTAAATTTTCACATTTCACAATGCATAATGAAGAGACTATTTGTCGAAATTATAAAAGATTTGATAGAAACAATATTCTTTTAACATTTGTTTTGCTTTTATGGAAAGAAAATATACCAAAAACGATGAAACGATTGCCAAAGAGCCATCGTTCAATCGAATCATTTCGACGCCAGCATTTGACAGTTAAATTGTTTACGTGAAGCAACAAGAAACGATGATCGTTCACTCGTTTCGACGATCGTCGTTTTTTGTTTGTTACACGAAGTAGCAGCATCGACGACGTCGTTCGATCGTTGCCTTAAAATTGTGTTTTTTTTTTGTCCATTAGTTTTGATTGGATTCTAAGCTGTTTCTCTGTCTTCAACATCTTGACGACGATACCAAACGTCACGATAACAGGACAACAGAAGAAATACCTTTAAACATATTTGTCTATCAGATAAATAAAGTATATTTTTGTTTTCAACCAAATTCCCTTTTTTGCAACAAAATGTCATGAAATACTAATTTAAAAGTGTTCTACAATAATATATCTACCTAATAAACACTTAACAACATTATTTTATGTGGAATATGAGATAAAATTTACCTGTGAAATGAAAAATTGTTTCTCTCCTTATTATGCTCGTTTTTGCAGAATTTAACACAGCACCGCATGTTGTTTTAAATTTCTTTCGGTAACGAATTGTATTTATTCACTGTATTCACTGTTTTTTCACTGTTTTATTAAGTCAAAAACGTAATTTCACTATTTTAACAATTTGAAATTTCAAACACGGCAAATTTCCCCAGCAAAATGACAGATGAGTTTCAATTTCTCTGATTTTTTTTCATATCTTGCGGCCTCACTCACGTACACTGTATATGTGATATACACTCTTTCCTGTACTTCTTATTCTTAGATATGGAGTTTGGCATGCCGCTAGTCATCTAGCGGTCAATGGAACGCGGCCAATGACATTGAGTAAAAATGCGTAAGTTTTAAAAGTAAAGGAAAAAACCTATTGTTTTTCTCTCGATCTGCCATGCGAAAAATGTATATACCTACATATTTCTCAATATTCGCTGGCTTTTGTGCAGCTTTTTTCTACAATGGGAACAAATTTAGCTTGAACTGCGTATTGCACAGCTTAATTTGCTTTGCTAAATGCTATACATATTTGGAGACATTTTTATATGGATTCTTAAATTTTATCGCGAACAGAGTACCTACCAGTCTGGCATTGTGTCAATTGCGCTAAGTAATCGGTTAATTTTCTGAGCAAATTCAAATTCATGATAGCCTAGTACGCTGCTGTTTCGGAACGAAATATCCCATACAAAAGTGACAGAACGAAATCATGAACGAAAAATTTCGCTCTCCTTTTCGTTTTGCAGTACGCTGCTGCTGCGAAATGATGGAGGAAAAGTGGGTAATTGTAGTAGATTGCTTGGTACAATTCTCCACTCTCTTTTCGCACACAATTTATTGTCCGGGACATTAATTGCTTGCGGAAATTTTACATTTCATTTTTTTCGCGGTAGTTGTGTTCATATTTTGATTTTGAAATGGAAGTATACGACGAAATCTAATATTTAAATTTCGAAGAATTGCAGCAGCCAACACAACAAGAAGATGAACCAACACAATTAACAATTATTCGTATGTCGACGGTGACTGGCATGTGTTTAGTTTTGATTTATATACATATTTTTAAAATTCTATAATTTTAATTAGGATACAATTGCTTTCAATTTTACAAAACACAAATTCCTGCTGTTGTCAAATGTCACTTGTATAGCAGCTGATGCCACTCTCCACAAATTATTTTCCGCTGTCTTTTCGCACACGTTTCGCTGTGCAATTGGAGACCACAGGAAAATTTCGTTCCGAAACAGCAGCGTACTAGGCTTAAGATTTAAATCACCAACAATTCAATCAATAAAACCCTACAAAAGCGCATATTCATTGCTGCCAATATCAGCACAGTAACATTTGATGTCACGCATTGTTGAAAAATGGATATGTCAAAGTATTGAACAAAAAAAAAAACTGTGAGAGAGAGAAATGGAAAAAATATTCAATCTATCAGCCCAAGGGAATCATTTTGGGGATTGGTCGAGTGCAGCTTTTCCAATTAAAAATTAATTTCCGTTGTTAAATTGTCATTCGTAATCAAATATATTCGGATCAAGCAAATACATTCACAATCAGTTGACCATACGTTTTTTTAATAAAGAAAAAAAACCCTTCTCTGCTGCAGTGGACGTCACTGGGTCATCAAATTTATCCTACGAAGCATAAAAATGTTTTCGCATTCTGTTTCGAAAACCAATGGCTATATTTGAACAAAAACACGAAAGAAAAATCACTCTCGATGACACACAACAAATAAATTGCGTTATTGAAACAGCCCAGACGGTGCATGGACATACGGTAAAATAATTTTCTTCCATAATTCGTATTGTTCTCATTTTTGTTGTTGTGTTTGAGATCTATATGACTAATTGCAATTGTAGGAGTATCTTCTGCGCCTACAACGGGGACCACTAAAAGAAAATAGTTGGAAAATTTTACGTCGCTACAATGACTTCGCTGAGCTTAACAGACACCTTCAACCGTCTGGTATTGATTTGCCGATGCCTGGAAAAAAACTCATTGGAAATATGCGTCCTGATTTCATAGCTGAAAGGCGTCAAGCATTACAAGAGTACATAGACATTGTCCTCATGAATCCAATATTAGCATCATCGCTGCCGGCGAAACGGTTTGTTGATCCGGACAGCTATTCGCAATCATTTCACGGTAAGTACATACTCTATCTACCATCCCATCACGGATCATACTCTATTTGATGTTATTTTTGTAGATCAAGCGGTACAAAATGCATCCTTGTGTCTTCGCACAGAAGGCTTATATGTTTTGGGACAGACAATGGGAGCAATAGGCTGGCGTCTCAGAAAGCATTACTTTAAGGTGACATCAAAGCCACCAGAGAAGTCGAGTAGCAAGCACTTAGTAAAGACTGGTTCTCAGTCCCACCAAGCAAAACACTTTGCTTCGACAAGCAATGGCAGTGGCAGTTTGGACGCAGGAATGTATGGACCTGGAGGTGAAATAGCATTGGAATGGATCGAATTCGGACAAGACAAGTATATCGATGACAAGGAAATCCATAGTATATTGAAAAGTTTTGTCGGGCTCCAACACCCTTACATTGATCCAATTATTTACGCAGCTTCCAACGAAAATGGCTGTCTAATTGTACGCAAGTAAGTGTATATCACTGGAACATGTATTAATAAGAACCATAATAATTCATATATTTTACTTAGGTTTCATAAACAGGGTACACTTAAAGATATTCTCTGTATGGCTACTCCGAAAAATCCATTCTTAGCTAAATACGGAAACCCAAAGGGCAGAACCACACTTACAATTAAACAAATTGCCCTCTACGGCCGCCAGATATTAGAAGCATTGATATTTTTACATTCGAAAGGGATGCCTTATGGTAAGTTTTACATTTAATTAATCATTGTTAATTGTTATTTCCATATTTGACATGAAGGGGGTGAAAAGAAAGATAACTTTTATTATTGATGTCTCTACGGTCCTGGGCGATGAACATGCAAATGTGGACTGCACGGGACATCAATGCCGCATGCAAAAATTGCAGCATTTTCGAATGTTGTACTCTGATATGTTTTTACGATTGTTGTAGTTCCCAAATATGTGCCATCATCGATTTCTGCTGCCGCATGCTTTGCCATTTTCATACTTGCGGCATGAATTATTGTATCATCCATTTTACAGTTTAGTCCAAGGCTGTACGAATATTTTCTTGTCATGGTTTTCACGGCCGTAGATTGCGTGTGCATGCAGTACAACTCCTTCGCATTGTTAATGTGGAAACAGATTTGTGCATAGATAGATCTCACTCAAGTGCATATTACGCATGAGGAAGCGCGACTACCGCACTCGTTCGTTTGGGCTCTCTTTTACGACCGCCGCCGCGCCAGTCCGTAGTTATGACTATTATACCCAAAATATTATCGGATTGTATTATTTTTCTTTAATTTAAATACATATAGCTAACAACTAAACATAGCTCTATCCATGGTCAATACATGGACAAAGAAATGTGGACGGAATTTAGTCTGCCAACAATTAAAGGGATTCCGCTAATACTTTCCGACAGTGCCAAATACCTGGGAGTTATCCTAGATCGAAAATTAACCTCAACATTAAAGAAAGAACCGAAAAGGCAATGATAGCATTCTATGGCTGTAATAAAACATTCGGAAGAACAGGGGTCCTAATCTTAAAATAGTCATGTGGGTCTACACAGCGGTTGTAAGACCGATACTAACATATGGTAATTTATTATGGTGGCAAGCGCTGTCAAAGGCCAACAACCTTAAAACCATGACAAAGTTTCAAAGAATGGCCTGCATCGGCAACATGGGGCCAATGAGAACCAGCCACACGGCAGAGCTAGAGGCTATACTCAATCTCAAAGCCCTAAACCTCTTTGTACAGCAATCAGCTGCAAACAGTGCCATTCGGTTAGGAGAGACCAAAAACTGGAAACAGCCTGACGGGTCATGAACAAATTCTGAACAAATACACTGGCAATAATGTATGCACGGACGACACTACTCCCCGGCTAGATTTTACAAGACCATTTACCACGTGTTTTCCCAGCATCGACGAATGGTATAAAGATCAACCAACATCCATTGCATCAACCATACCTATGTACTGTACACGGATGAATGAAAGATTAAAATTGGCGTTGGCGCGGGTTTTTACTCGGAACGTCTCGGACTATCCAGTTCAATCACGCTTCCTGATTACAGCAACGTATTCTAAGCTGAGGTACTGCTGACAACAGCTGCTAAACAGGTTGCAATGATGGCAATACCTCATGCAGATATACAGCTAGGTTCCAGAAATCGAGTGAAATCGAAATTGCAATTCGTTTTTAGTGTTCTGAATTTCGAGCGATTCGGAAACTCCGAAATTTTTTCAAAATCACAATTTCACTTTGTCACAATTCAGAAAATTTCATTCATTCATTTATTTTCAATGGTCCGCTTGTCCATTACGTAGGTCGTGGGTGTAGGTTGCTCAAGTGGACCCTCCATTGCTCTCGATCCTCCGCCATTGACCAAATTTTGAAATCAAAATCGAATACAGTGAAATAATGTAGAACACAAAAATTCATTTCCGATTTCATTTCGAGAGAAATGTGGAACCTCAGATTATCTATTTCATTGACATTTGAGCGGCAATAAAAGCGATCTCTGCCATTGAGTTAAAATCAAAGCTTGTAAGTTCATAGCTGCCGCGAAGAGCTACGGGTTCTTTGCGCGCAGCACAATGTAAGACTACGCTGGGTTCCCGGGCACACAGGTGTATCTGGAAATGAAAAAGGAGATAAGCTGGCAAGAAAAGGTTCCTCCCTTGAACTAAACCAGGCTGACACCACAGTAATGATTCCCACTGTAATCTTAGACAGAAGATTGGGAACAAAATACTACTGGCGACAAACGAAAGATAGAGCAAGCTCGACTACTGTGGCATAACCAAGAAAATGTGGCCACTCTACAACAAACAGAAAACGAAAGAAATCTGACAATTGAACAAGAAATCATTGTCCTCGATTGCAGGTATTATCACCGGACACAACATGCTAAAATACCATACCAAGAAAATGGGAATCAGTACAGATGACCTGTGCAGAGGATGCGGTGATGAGGAGGTCAATGAGGACACCCCACACTTCCATTGTCACTGCCCAGCGCTCTACCACATAAGAAATAAAATCCTTGGCAATTACTTCTTCGACGATTTAGAAGAACTTTCAGACCTACTTAAATTTGTAAATAAAACAGGTTGGTTTACCAATTCGTAGATTTTTCATAGGTTTTCAGAGTATGGGGGTCATAAACCCCTAGGGCATCAACGGATCTACCTTGATCTAAGTGTGACACGTACAGGTTTCTCCTGTCCTGCCAACCCACTAACGACTAACCTAACCTATATACATATAGCTAGCTAATTTTTTTTTTTTAATTTATAGTAACTTTCGTCGCATTTACTCTTTTTTCAGGTCACCTCCATTCTGGAAATATTGTTATTGAAGATGAATGTGCAAAACTGTTGGACATTGAGAATTACATTTTGGGAGTACCGGCATTCTACCGTCCATTCTTTGTCCAGCACAGCAAGTTGCACTCGGCGGAAATTATTGATGTCTATTGCTTTGGTCATGTGCTTTTTGAAATGACTATGGGGTATCCGCTGCAGGAATCGGTTGCACGCCAAATAAGCGATTGTCACGAAGGATTAAGTAATATAAACATACCAAGAAGTCATTCAACATAACCCATTAACTTTTGCTTTTTTTATATATTAAAAGAAAATATATTAGAATTAATTTTATCAAAAGAGGCTTGCCGGGCTGGGCTGCCTACCTTGGAACAGCTAATAGAGCATCGATTCTTTACTGAGCATTTGTCTAGTCTACAGGATATGCTTAGCCCCGGTGAGGGACCCTATAAGCCACATTTTAAGTTATCCATAAATGCCAAAGAACAAATTCGGATTGCCACGCAGAAATGTGAAAATCGATTGAGAGATGAACAGAAATCGGTACTATTGTATGACTGGCTGTTGGAATGCTATTCTAAAGTGTTTTCTTTTAGGTCAAGAACCAAAAACGCTTGGTAAGAGTACAGGAACTAATGAGTTCGGAAGAGGAGCGCAAAAAGTCCAAGCAAAAAGCGGTATTGAAGTTTAAATACATTTTTATTTTACTGCTTTTGTCAATATAATTTTTTGTTTTTTTATAGAAACTGGAGCATAGGCAATCAAAGTTGAAGCAACAAAACTCACTACAGGCGAATAGTGGCCGAGCGACATCATCCTCCGGCGGTGCTTCAGTTGGCGGAGGAGCATTGACTATATCACCATTTAACAGATCAGACAGTATTCTGAGTGTCAATGCATCGCACGAGACTGTTTCTACTCCACCACCGTCTTCGGGAAATAGCCGTGAGTAAATTTGTTTTGTATAACTCCAAGGTATTTATATAAATCCGCGGAAATAATAAGTTCAATATTTTAATTTTATTTCTACGATTTCCGAATCTGTACACATTTGAACGGTCCAGAGGAAAAATGGCTTAAGTACACTCAGATCGATTTCGAAAAAACGAAAATATAAGTACTAATAAAAAGCGAAATTCAAACGAAAATTAATTAGATAAAAAAATATATTTTAAGCGAAATGTTCTCAATTAGGCCTTCCGCATACGACTCGTATCGTCATCGTAGCGTATGCGGTGCGATGTACGAGAGGCAGACGGTTTGTTGCCGCACACTTGTATTTAAATAGAAAACAGCACACGACTTACCCTACGCGTAATCATCGCGCATGCATGCTACATGACGACTATCGTCAAGCAGTGTCGGCCACTTATCGTATTTGTACGAGTACGCTTGAAGTTTGTTTACATTTTTCAATACCTACGTATTTTATTTAAAAACAAAATGTCAGGCGACATCTTTACGCTTTGTATTTTGACGATTGGAAATTGTGTCGTGTGCGATTTAATACGCGTATCGTCGCTGCACGGCAAATTCATGATGTGACGATGACGATACCATGACGATACGAGCCGTGTGCGGAAGGCCTTAGAAAACATATACATATACATTTTTATTTCATAAATTAATAAACCAAATACAATAATCGAGGAGTCAGATCACGTAAAATAAAAACGATTGAACGATATCGTTTTCACGCATGCTGTCTCATATCTGTGGCAATAAACAGAGACTGCTATTGTCAAAACGATGTAGTTCGATCGTTTTCATTTTATGTGATCTGGGCCCTGGTAATCAAGCGTCCATAGGTGCATCAACAAATTTCTTGGTTTTGGTCGACAAACGTTAAATTTTTTTTTGAAAATCTTTGGACTCTTGTCTCTCAGGGAATGTTGTAAGATGTAAGTCTTTCACTTGGACTTTTTAATGGGTATGCGACTGTTGTAGAATCTCTACAATGATGCCTGTTGTTCTTGTTTTTTTTTTCTCTTTTTTGCTCTTTTGGTATATACAACCCATAGCACATATTGTGAAATGTCAGTTTTTTTTATATAGAGTTTGGCATGCCGCTACTCATCTAGCGGTCAATGGAACGCGGGCAGTGACTACGACGTGGGCGGTCATTATTCCAATGAAGCATTTTTAACGTCAAAAGAACTAAATAGCTCTTAATGTGACATTAACTTGTCAGATTGGGGAATTGTTTAAAAATTCGCCATATTCAATAGGAGTACGACTGTGACAGAAATAAATTGTATATAGAAAAAGTGAAGCTAGTACTTACCATAGTCATTTTTATTTGTAAGAAATATCAGGTTTTACATAACATACTTAATTGGAATTGTTTACTTAAACATTTAATTCTTCTCAATAACGTTTTACTTCTGGTAAACAATTAAAACCTTCATGTAAACAGAAAAAGTTCCTCGAGTTGTTGTCCAGCTTGGGAACCGCACACAAGCGGATTTCGTCGCGTATATTACATTACAGAGAAAACTATACTGCGTCTGTTCAAGGGAATGTGTTTCGATGTGCACTCACCACTACAAAGCAGAACCGCGATCAAGAACAACCCATAAGTATTTTTTTATTTTTTTTTAACCTCCACAGAAAGGTATATTCACTTTGCCATTACATTTGTAACGCCAAGGAGTCACCGTAGACCAAAAAATCAGGGATCACATTCTGAATTGATTCAACCATGTCCGTTTGTTTGTCTGTCTGTTGAAAACACGACAGCGTCCAAACGAAACGACCAGTAAGATGACTTCTTTTTACCGTCGTCAGGTTGGTATTAAAAATGGGCTATATAGGTCAAGTAGTTCTCTCACCTCCCATACCAAACCAATATTAGACCCATGCGTGTACACTGTACAGTTCATACCCGCTTGGCAAACATTTTACATGACTTTTATGCAGTGGAGGGTATCAAAGCATCGGCCAGGCCGATAATAACACTTTAATAGCCGGTTTTACAGTGCAAGTTTAAACTCCGTTTAACCAGATATCAAGTTTAAACCGACGTTTGACACAAAAAGGTGTATTGCAGTGATAGTTTAAACTTAATCGATAGTTTAAACCAAGTTTAACTTAACCGGCCATGAATGGGGGTTTAAACTGAGTTTAAATATGTCTGAGGCCAAATCATTTCGTAGAATGGAATGATGCAAATTTCTTTTAACGATTTCTGCTGACCAAACTAGCTGCTCAAATGGTTTTTAACCAAATAGAACACAGAGAAGAACACAAAAGGAAATGGTACTTACTATGCAACAAATATAATTTTTCAGATGAAGTTAGTGATTTCATTTATGTATTTTATTGCAGGAATAATGGATATTTATGCACGGAAGTGCATAGAATTGAGGTGAATTAAAAACATTTCGCTACACTTTACTACAATTTATTTGTTCTGATGTTTGGGTTAATTTGCTTTGTACCCCTACAATTCAATTCAAATAAGACACATGTATTATATCTTCGCTGAACTTGACCGTAGGTTGTCTTCTGATTCATGCCCATTCTCTTCTATGATTTGTTGTAGTGCATCTTCTTCGTTTTTTGCTGGCGGAGACATGTTGATAGCATCCAGTAGCATGCTGATAACATCAGTAGCGGTTTGTATGCTATACGGCATTAATATAATAAATTTCCTCAAACCGAAGAGGAACTCAATACCGAAGTAATGACTTTTATTTATTTTATTTATTTCACTTTTTAATTTTCTCGTTTAAATTGCCAAACTGACATCAGAATAAACAAAACTGATAGAAATTTCAAATACAGTGGCGTACAAAACAGACGAGAAAAGTTTAACCGAAGTTTAGCTAAACGTTCGTTCAATTTTCACTGTAATACACTCACGGTTTACGTACTTGGTTTAAACTTGCTTACGAGTTTAACTAAACCTGAGTTTAAACTCGCACTGTAAAACCGGCTATAACTTGTTTTGTATTGAATAAATATTATTTGAGGTTAGGCAGTGAGGTCAAGAAAAAATAGATTTTGGTCAAAGACGTTTCCAAAGTGCAAGGCAATAAACGACATGGTCTAAAACAATCTCAGTCTCACAGTCTTAAGAAGCATTTAAAAAAAGGTGAAAAAGAAAATTCCTACAGTTTTATATGTACACTAGCGAACCCCTGCACACTTCGTAGTGCAAAATAGAAAAATAAAAAAATTAGTTTGAAATTCATTTAAATCACTGATATGTAAACAGTTTTTATTGTAATGCTCCGTGGTTCATATTTTTGGTTTTTCCAGGAATCGTATTGCGTAGAAAGTATTCTTGTCTATCAGAACAATGCAGAGCTATCAATGTTACAAATTTTACAAACTTTGGCTCGCATTACTGTCGAAAAATACACACCCCTTTATATACCTAAGATTATCTGTCAATTTGAGTTCAATCGATTCGGTGGTTTTCGAAATATACGATTTTTAATGTATTTTTGTATGGGCAGTGCCACGCCCCTTTGTCCAATTTTGACCAATCTTCAGAGGAGCACTCCAGGGCCTATAATTAAGATTATCTATAAGTTTATGTTCAATCGATTGGGTAGTTTTGGAGATATACGATTTTAAATGTACTTTTTGTATGGGAGGTGCCACGCCCCTTTGTCCGATTTCGACCAATCTTCACAGAAATACTCCAGGGCCAATATCCAAGATTATCTGTAAATTTGAACTCAAACTATTCAATGGTTTTCGAGATACAAGGCAAAAAACAATGTTGCTATTATTGTTGGCTATAAGATTTTGAATGTAATTTTTGTATAGGCGGTACCACGCTCCTTTGTCCATTTTTGACCGATCTTCTCAGGTATACTTCTGGGCCAATACCTAAGATTGTGTGTAAATTTGAATTCAATCGATTCGGTGGTTTTCGAAATATAATATTTTAAATGCATTTTTTGTATGGGAGTTGCCACGCCCCTATGTAACGGTGCTAGTATATTGGGGTAGTGAAAAGGGACTAAAACCAGGAAGGAAGAAAGGAGGGAGTTTGTGGTGGAAAGGATAGGAAGGTTGTAAAATGTCGGAAGGAGAAAGCAGGGAACTTTATTATGAATGACACGATTGCGGTTGCGCATGCCTAGCTTATAGCTCTGTAACTAGCTCGTCGATGAGGTGTAGATTCTTACAATCAGTCAAACATGTGTACCAGCACATAAAAATATTGCACGCGCTAAGTAAGGTAAAAAGGAAAAAAAATAAATTTAGTAACTATCAAGGGCTGAAACTACAAAAAAAATACGATAGCAATGACGAAAATCTAACAAGCAGACGATAGGGTCTGGCTTGACAATTATCCACAACCAACTACATCCGGAGGAAAAGATAGTATATCCTCCACGCGGTTCTGTACCCACCCATCCGTGTGCCGAGGTCCGCTGAAAGCAAAAAAATGAACGGCACCCTTGTGAGCTTGAAGCCCTTTAGCAAAAATTAACCCTTAACCCATTACCCCCGAAATGAGACACTCCAACTAATTTCAAAATTTAGAATTCCATTTTTGTGCTTTTATTTAAAGAATACTTATGAATATCTTATTAACTAAATACATAGGTAATCCATTTAAGGGAAAAAAAAAGAAAAAAAAAAATATAAAAGGTTATTAAATACATAGTTTATATTTTAGGTACTATATAGGTAGTAATATGTACTGTACATTTTGTTTTTGTCGGTAAGTGGAGGAAAATAAATATATATGTCTAACGCCTATTAACGATTTTGTTTACGTGTTTCGTTATGTATATTATGGGTGTTTAAATGTATTTATATAACCAAATCTTCGTTCAGAGAAATGTCTATTAAATGAAATACAAAAAAAAAGTTGACTTACTGAAAATCCGGATATCCTTGTCGTCAGGCCTGATGAACTGGATCTAGTGTAGCCAGGGCCGGACCAACCATATGTGCAAGATGTGCAAATGCACAGGGCGCCAAGTTCTGGGGGCGCATTGCAAGATAAAATTAATTTTTCTTAAGCCTACTGTCCACGTAGCTGCGCTTCATTCGCACGATTTTCGTCTTTTGCAGCTTGTTGTACGCCTGCTTGCAGCTTCCTTGCAGATTGCATATAAACAAACGAAGCTCTGTCCACGGAGCGGCAAAGTCGCATGTGCGACTAAGAAATGAAGCGCAGCTACGCGGACAGTAACAGTAAGCCTAAGAAAAATTAATTTTATATTGCGCGAACTAAAACTGTCATTTGCTTTTTAAACAAAAAGCTTGTTCAAAAAATGTCAAAATAACAACATCCACCACACCTGTGCTCAATTATTTCTTGCACATTAACTCACATTACTTGCAATGTTGCAACTTCAGGGAAAATCTAACTCAAAATATCGCAAAATAAAAAATCCCACTAAACCTATACAGGTTCATTTCTTACCTACCTTATCTCAAAATATTCCACCCAGTTCGTGTAAATATATTTCTTGCACATCCACTTACATTTTACAAAAAAACCTAGTTCAAAAATCTCAAAACAAAAAAAGTTCCACCCCGTATGTGCAGGTTTTATTTCTTGCACAGTCACTCGCAAAATTTTCATAGGAAAATATTTCAAACAAAAAAATTCATTCTAGGGAATTGTTTGTGTAGAACGTGCAAGTTTTTGATTCTGCACATATGGATGGGATTTCTCATCTACGAAAAAGAGTAACAAATTTCTCTTACAAGTAGCTTTGCATTATGAATTATGAAAATATAGTATTCTCTTCTCTTCCACTTCAGACTCTCAGCAGCGTTGCCATTTTGACTGCTTTCCAGTCAGATCTGACTGAATTAATATGCGTTTAGCTGGAACATTTTAAAATCCAGGCAGCTTTTTTTTTTAGCTAGATACGAATTTTGTTTGACTGTTTTTAAATGTTTCGTGTAATTTCTTTTCTATAAGTATACATTTTTAAATTAAAAGTGGCAATAGAAAAAAAATAAAAAGAAGACCAAATATTGCTTGAATCTAATTTTTTTAAAGTTCATTTATGAGTTAATACATTTTGTATACTCACTTTCATTACATTTGTAACGTCAGGGAGGAGTCACCGGATTTGATCAGGATCAAATTCCGAATAAATACTGCCATGTCCGTCTGTCTCTCTTTCTGTTGAAAACACGATGGCGTCCAAACAAATCGACGTAGGCGAATGAAATTTTGTGAGATGACTTATTTTTACGGTCGTCAGGTTGGTATTGAAAATGCTCAATATCGGTAAAGTAGTTTGGTTACCTCCCACTCCCATACAAAGCCAACATTAGATACCTCAATAAAAAAACGAATTGTAAGTCTACTTCCTGAGTGATGTGAAAAAGACTTATGTATGCATGTGTGCATATTATAAGAAAAAAGGGCGCTTTCTGTAAATCTTGCACAGGGCGCTAGTTTGGCTGGGGCCGGGCCTGAGTGTAGCCAATATGCTAAGGGGTATTTATGCTTGATCTAAAAAAAAAATAAACACTTCACACAAAAGAATTGGTATCGCGATATAATATAGGTAAATGAAAATTATTAACGCCGTTAGTTAAATTTTTTTTTTTTTTTTTTTTTTAGTTATTACTCAGATATTTTATTTTCCTCTACCGATTTTTTTTGTTGTTAATACTACTTTTTTTTTTCTTTTCGTTTTTTTTTTTCTTGTTACAAAATTTCTGAATTAACACTAACTAACTTACTAACTAAACTAATAAAAGTACAAATAACTTAAAAAGAAACTTCGGGCATCGTTATCAGCATCTCGTTTCGGCACTTTTTTTTCTTGATCTTGGAGACTTTTTTTGTTTTTGTATTGTTTAGGTAAAAAAAATTTTTTTTTTTGTTTAATTTTGTTTGGTTTCAGGGAACACAATAAGGGAGCACTTTTGCACGTGATTATGTTTAGGTATTTTTTTTCCTTTTGTTTTATTTTCCGCACTTAAGTTTGGTTTCTTTTTGTTTGCACTTTAGCGTTTTAAAAAAAAGAAAATGCGACAAAATGTTTTTAGGTACAGTAGGTACACTTTTTCGCGACTTTGTGTTAGTTTTGTATATGAACTGGGTTGCATTTAATTTGAATGCGATAAACTGGTTAATCGTCTTAATTGACGAGTTGAAAACCAATATGTTTATCAAAACTCGAAACAAAATTTAAAAAAAATGTGCGCACTTCCAAAAAAAATAATTTTGGGGATTCGGATGGTGTGGTTTGTCTTGCCAAATCTTACGGACAACTGCCCTTTGTGATCGTTAGTTTGTCTTCTTCTTTTTTTTTTTTCGTTTTTTGCACCACGCACTGGTATATATACCAGAAATGGTTCACCAAACAGCGAACGGAATGCCAACCACCCATTCAGCGGAAAGATAAAATGCACTTCCCCAACTAAGTCTAACGAGAACATCGCCAATAGCTGAGCTTATGCATATTTCTCAACCTAGCGGCTCGTCTCTTGTGAGCGTAGGTGGATAAATGTCATAAATTAGCTCCCGCTGACAAATCGATTTGTGGTGAGACCAAGAACGGAGAGTTGGTAAACATATATGTGTATGTATTATATATTTTTGTAAATATTGACAATTATTGATGTTTTCCCGCTCGGACATAGGTAATAGGGCTTGCTATATATTTAGCTCAAGCACAAAAAAAGGTGGCATGCAGCTAGGTTCCAGAAATCGAGTGAAATCGAAATAGCAAATCGAGTTAATTCGTTTTCAGTGTTCTGCATTTCGAGCGATTTGGAAACTCCGAAATTTTTTCGAAATCACAATCTCACTTTGTCTCAATTCAGAAAATTTTGAAATCGAAAACGAATTCAGTGAAATTTAGAGCACAAAAATTCATTTCCGATTTCATTTCGAGTGAAAGTGAAATGTGGAACCTGGCAGATGATCTATGTACAAAAATACGCGGTACTTGATCATACGATCAGAGACAAAAAAAATGCTAAGTTGGTGACAAAAGATTTATACCTGTCAATCCTACTTTTTTTTTTTTGTTTTTTTTTTTTTTTTTTTTTTTAATCAAAGAAGATGCCATTACACCTATAACTCATGAACCAATACACCTACAAAGACCGTATATACTTACAAACCATGGTATTAACAACATCACCTTTCATGGGAAATTTCCAGAATCAAAATCGGTTCACGCATTACAGAGAACTTTGGCGACAAACACAATACAACTTATTTTTATATATACAATAATAATAATACTGTGGTGTTTGTTACAAGTTAGTAAATGAACCGTTTGCCATAAAAGACAAAAGAAAAGGGGTGTAGAAGTTTACTCTATCGAAATGGGAGTTATAATTTTTTTCTTATCACACTTTTTTTTTTTTTTTTTTTTGCAGCATCTCCATTGCCTCCTGTGCCACCGTTACCGCCATCTATCCCTGTCTCTGAACAGCCCTTATCGCCAAGTGTCGGCGATGAAAACGAAGAAGGTACCCGTTCGGCTTTATTGGAGTCAATTTGCAAGTTCAATCGCGGATCTTTGCGTAAAGTTCGATCGAATGACTAGAGTAATAAACCAAACGGATATGGCATTCTATTTGTGAATGACTGAAATAACTAAAGCAGAGTAGGACTGTAAAGATACCGAAATTTGGACCAAAGTAGTTAAAAAAAAAAAAATTCTTGTATCACAACTGGTAGATTTTTTTTTTACAAAAAACAAAATTGATTGGCCGACTGCAAATAAAAAAAAATTAAATAAAAAATAACTTAATGTAATCTCAATGCACTTAGGAATATTATGGAAACGAATTGGCACAGCAAGTCGGCCACTTTTTATAATGAAAAATATTATCCACTGATCGCGGCTTGCATACGTATTGCACTTTGAATTGCGCTATAACGAAATGAAAATACTCTTCGATGTCATTAATTTATGTATGTTCAACTTTGTTTCATCACACCAGTGAAAAATATTGCACCAAAGTCTAAATTTATTTTTATGTAAGACATTCCACAACTAGTTTTCGAATAAAATTCGATTTTATTATTTATTTAGGCGTTTTATCAGTTTTAAAATATTACATTACACTGTCGGTTATTAATCAACTGAATGAAATATTTGCAAATATTGTGCATGGTGTTAATAGAATTTAGCCAACGAACAAATCGTGTTTGTGTTAGTAATTGTCGTTTGAGTTTATCGTGAATGTTAATATAGTAACTGATTCGCAGCACTAATAGTTAACCTATGAAAAAAAAAATAAACAAAAGCATAGATACAGTCCTTTCCTTTCATATATCTTGTAATAGACAGTAACAAAATTACAGCAATTTCGTTTGTTACCTTTCGCTTTAGCCAAATGGATTGCGCTATGTTCTATTAAAAGCTTTGGCATTGTCTTTAGGCCAAGCGTTACTTCATGTACATTTAAAAATCTAGGAAATTCAAATATTTTTGGAGGAAATTTATGCAAGACACTATTTTATTGAAATGTCCAGTTGTGTCTATGATGTGTTATTATAACTTAAAAAAAACTACAACTAAATTAAGATGACTGTTAAATGTGTACACTAAACAACTATTATAAAACGTTTTCTATATACAAAATGATGGATATACATTCTAATGAAATCCATGTCCAAATATTATACAAAAAAAAAAAAAACTAAAAATATACTATACCCTATATCGGATTTACATAACTTTCTTATACACCCTTTTTTCACAGCATTGAATCTTACGATAAAATCAATGAATAGCGATTTAGTAGCATATTTTGTTCCGCAGGATGTCAAAATATAAAATAAAATAATAACATGTAAAACTAATTACTTGATGGTGTCTAAATCTTTACCAGATAATTACATTTATACATAAGTAATAAGTAAACAAAATATAATCATCAATAATAACTAAATGTACACTCATTTGCATGTCAGGTATTCAAATGTTAAATGTGTTAGCACAAAACTAAACTATAACTAGAAGAATTTTCCTTTTTTAAATGTGTTTGCAATAATTTTTATTAAGTTAATAAACCTGTTGCATAAATGTGAAAAATTGTTGTTTTGTTTTATTTACAGAAAATTGCTTAAAGAAGCTGGGGACAAATTAATATATGCCCCTCTTCTTCCTCTACTTTCTTGGTTTTTAGGGATGAACTCAAAGGCCCTTGTTGTGATTGTCGATCAGCGATCGTCACGACAATTGTCGATTGCGTCGATTGATTTTGGCTATTCGTACGCACAACATTTTTTTCACTTCCAACAGAAAGCATCGATTAAACATTTGTAATCGACTACAAGCGACTGTCAAATCGACAAATATCGATCGCAATTGACAATCACAGTTCTCGATCGATCGACAGTTGTCGATCAACGATTAATTATCGACACTCACAATAGGGGCCAAAGACTCGCCGGCCTGGGCGTTGTTGTCCATACGCTTCACATGACCCAGCCACCTCAGCCGTTATATTTTCAGCTTTTCAAACAGTTGCAGAATCTGTAAAAGACGAAACGAAAAATGCAAACGTCTAAGAAGCCACGCCACTGCTTCTCCATATAACCCGATTCCTAACGAGTTACCTTTTAAAAGTTTCAGGACATAATCACCCCTATCATGGAATCCGCTGGGGGGAATCGTTCACGGAAAAGAATATTTTGGTATCGTCGAATCCGAAAAGTGAACAGAAATCTGGAAAAAAAAACCACACCCTACCAATAGTATGTGTTAATATTGTGTATATACCTACCTAACTGTTTAATTTGCGGATTCGACGATACCAAAATATTCTTTTCCGTCAATAATTCCCCCCGGCGGATTCCATGATAGGGGTGAATATATGTCATAACATAAAATATGTATTTCAATCTAGTAGATATTTAAAAACATTCGAGTTTTCCATAGAATAACAGAATTTTTAAAATTCCAGTTTCCGGAATCTTATTAAAATTACGAATATCTAGTGCAATAGCCTTTATTTAAAAAAAAACGGCAGTCAATCTTTTCTTATGACTTTCTACTAAAATCCGGGGTCTTATACCAAAATAAATAAATATTTGGCGCACCAGGCACCCTAGGCCTAGTTTCTCACAACCATTTGTTTTGTGAGTTTTTATTTTTGCGACGAATGGAAGGGTTAGTTAATGTGGGGCTACAGTCCGGGTCCGGGGTGGACCTGGGCCTCAACCAACAAGCGTCTTCAGCCAGCACGATCTTTGGTTAAGGTTGGTTAAGGTCCCCTTCCACTTGCGTGCGCCACCTGAGTCGCGGTCTTCCTCTACTGCGCCGTCCCTCGGGCGCGATTCGAAGATCTTCCAGGCCGTAGCATTCACGTCCATTCGCTATACATGACCCAGCCACCGCAGTCGTTGGACCTTCACTCTTCTGGCTAGGTCGATGTCGCTGTACAGCCCGTACAGTTCGTAGTTGTATCTCCTCCTCCATTCACCGTCTATGCAGACGGGACCGAAAATTACTCGAAGAATTTTCCTCTCAAAGCAACCAAGAGTAACCTCATCCGCTTTTAATAAAGTCCATGCCCCTGCACCATAAAGAAGGACTGGGATGATTAAGGTCTTATAAAGGGTCACTTTAGTTGTTCGAGAGAGGGCTTTGCTACTCAATTGCTTTCTTAGCCCAAAGAAACAAAGATTGGCAAGAGTTATTCTTCGTTTAATCTCAGCGCTGGTGTCATTGTCTGAGTTCATAGCGGAGCTTAGGTAGACAAAGTACTTAACCACCTCAAAGTTATATATATCTATAATGACATTCCGTCCAAGACAGTCAGTGTTGGGTATCCTTTCTTGATGACAGCATATACTTTGTCTTGCCCTCATTGACCGCTGCCAAACCCATCTTCGCCGCCTTCGTCTCAATGCTCACGAACGCGCCAGTGACATCACGCTGCGTTTTCCCGATTATGTCGATGTCGTCGGCGTAGGCGAGTAGATGGACGGACTTTTGAAAGATAGTGCCTTTGGTGTTAGCATTTGAGTTTTACACTATTCTTTCAAGAACATGGGTTTACTCCAAGATCTGCCGCAGTGCGAATATTTGGTCGATGGTAGACTTTCTACACACTGATAGGGACCAATCAGGTTGTTGACGAAAGGCTTCAGGCGTTCACACAACACGGCAGATAAGATCTTGTAGGCAATGTTAAGAAGACTAATACCTCTGTAGTTGGCGCAGTTCAGAGGGTCTCCTTTCTTGAGGATCGGGCAGACAACGCTGAGGTTCCATTCATCGGGCATACTTTCCTCCGACCATGTTTTACAGATGAGTTGGTGCATGCTCCTAACCAAGTCATCGCCTGCCGCTTTGAAAAGCTCGGCGGTTAGGCCATCTGCTCCAGCAGCTTTTTTGGACTTAGATATGGCTACGGGTGGACGGAATGTTTGGTCTTCATCGTCCAGGTTGAATGGTTCATTCTGCCTGACAGCAGGATTTAGTTCGTCATCGCCGTTAAACAGTCTGCGCATAAGTAGTTCTCTTCCATAACCACAGCATGTAATATGATGTTCCCTTGTTCGTCCTGGCAGGCTTCGGTTCGGGCTCTGTAGCCTTGGCAGGTTCTTTTTACCCTTTGGTAAAACTTCGGAACCTCATTCCTGCTGTTGCATCTCTCTATTTCCTCGATCGCGCGCTTCTCGTGCTCTTTCTTTTTTCTCCTGAGAAGCGGGTGTTCTTCTCTTCTTTTATGCTCGTAGAGCTCACGAGCAGCTCTAGTCCTTCATTGCAGCGCCGTTTTGTATGCCTCTTGTTTCGCTGCATATGCTTGCCGGCACTCGTCATCGAACCAAGTGTTTCGTTGTGGTGGTCGAGTGAAACCAAGCAAATCAGAGGCGACGTTTCCGATGGCTTTTTGTCAATTTTGCCACTGGTCTTCAATCCTGGGTGCTGTCTGCATGGCACCTCTTGAGAAATTGAGGGAGACTCGATCGGAGAAGGATCTGGTGATATCTTGCGATTTTAGCCGTCCGACGTCAAACTTCCTCACAGTATTTACTTGTCTTGGCGGTGTTCGGGATATCCGAACGGGGTACTTGGCTACAACAAGGTAGTGGTCCGAGTCAATGTTGGCCCCTCGGAACGTTCGGATATCCATAATACTGGAGGAGTGCCTTGCGTCGATCGCAATGTGGTCATCTCCATGTGCCTTTATGAATATCGATATTGCGGGAACCGCGTACTTGCTATGACGCCATTTCGCCCCGCCGCAAAGTCGATCAGCCTAAATCCGTTATCGGAGGTGGTGTCGTGTAGGCTGTACCTTCCGACAGTACTACCAAAGATGCCCTCTCTGCCTATCTTTGCATTGAACTCACCTAGGACAATTTTAATGTCATAGTTAGGGCACTGCTCGTATGTCTTGTCCAAGAGATCGTTAGAACCTCTCTTTGGTATCGTCGTCTTTCTCCTCCGTGGGGGCATGGGCGCATATTAGGCTAATGTTGGCGAATTTAGCCTTGAGGCGGATTGTCGTGAGGCGCTCGTTCACACAGTTGAAGCTTAAGACTTCTTGCCTAAGTCTGCCTACAACGATGAATCCACATCCAAATAAGCGCTGTTTTTGTTGCCGATAGCAGTCGCCATAATAAATATCACAGTCTTTATCCTCTTCTTGCCCGGTCCATCCCATCGCACTTCTTGGATGGCGGTTAGTTCTGCTTTAAAGCAGTTCAGGGCCTCCGCTAGTTGTTCGGCTGCACGTGGTCTGTTAAGGAACCTAACATTCCACGTGCAGATCCGAAATTCGTTGTCCTTTATTCGTTTTCCAGGTTCGTCAACAGTAAGATCATCCGTATCCGAGGCTTGTGGTAGTTTCGGAACTAAGTAATTTTTTCCGCAGTCGGGCAGTTACCCCGACGTACAACCCCCAACCTGGAGGGCCAGGCCCTTTGTTAGACCCCTTAGACGAAAGGGGCCGGATTCCTCCGGTGTCAGTAACCCACTTCGGGGATGTGAGAGCATAAAGGGTTCATCCGCCACCATCTCTGTTTCAGCACCCTGAATAGTCCTGAAAAATCCTCACTAACCTCAGCTCCAAATATGTCGAAGTAGATCAAGTAAGGTAGCTGTCGTATTGACTGTTGATGACACCGTTGATTCAGTCTAATGAATTCATCCGCCGTACGTCCTCTTTCTGAGGAGCTCATGTAAGACTTCTGAGACTCGTTCAGTCAGTCTTTCCGACAGAGCATTATAGTGTTGCTATTTTCTACGTGTTCAACACTCGCGCTTATAAGTTCAGCAAGTTACTCCCGGATCGGCAGACCATCAGTACCCGGTGGTTACCATACGCGGAGGTAAAATAAGCACAATTGATGTGTATGAAAAAGTTTCAACATCTGGGCACCGCCAAGTTGATGACAATCAGCGCCTGTACCCGATTCATACAAACCCAACCACCACGAATGGAAGGGACCTACAAGCTCATGCCGAGTCCGAACAGCTGATTTGAGAAGCTTTTTGAGGACAGTTGTGTTTGTCAGACGTTCGCGAGAGAGAGAGATGAACAATTGCCTTCAGGTCGGGACTTTGCGCGTATTAATCCAAAACATTAATTTTGTTATCTGTAAGCTATTGCTTCACTCTTCGCGGAGTATGCTAAGGATTCTTGTATAGTGTTAGATGTCATATGTTACAGGCATTTATGAAATGTCAAGGTCCAAAGCCTTGAAATGATCAAGGATCGACCCTTATACAACTAATGAACCAACACCGAAGCGGGAGAATGCACTGCAAACCATTATTTTCTCTCCTCCATGTTTTATGGTCTAAAGCAGGGGTTCCCAAACTTTTTCATACTGCGATTCCCTAGAGAGATTGAAATATTTTTGCGACGCCCTTCTAAAAGCCAAGATATGTGAAGCTGATCTTACTAAAGATTCACTGAAGGGGTTTTCAATAAAGACTGGTAAACGTTGAAATATCGTCGTCCCATATTTGTGGGAATTTTGCTTATTCACATACCCGCATTCATCTAAAAATACGCCTCGTCGCTAAAGATAATTTTTCGGCCAAAATTGAGGTTCTCTTCCAAACGCTCCCAAGCCAAGTCAGAGAACAAACGGCTTTGTCTACGTTCATTAACTTTGAGCTCCTAGATTAGTTGGACTTTGTACTGGCGTAAACCCATCAAGTCCCGATGCAAAATTCGCCAAGTTACAATCTACGAAAGGCGGATTTCTTATGCACGCCGAATTGACTGCCTCGGGTTGTCCTGTAGTGTACACTTTCATGGACCACGGCAATGCTCCCGATGAATCTGGCTGGCAAAGACACATATCAATTGAAAAACCCTTATTTAATTTTGAGTGCAAGGCAAATTCGAGTGACAGCCACGAAGCAAGTCTGACCGGAAATGCTGGAAACATAAACGCGCTTAATCTTCGACGATTGGACTTCGCTTGGACCTAGCTCTGAGTATTCGTAAAGAGAATCGTAATGCTTTTCATTTGTTCGAAATCTTACAGCAGTGAAAAAATAAAACTTGCGACGCCCTTAGAACAAACGCACAGTTAGGGAACCCCTGGTCTAAAGCGTATACTTTGGCTGCAATTCTTTGTATCTAGAGGACGCCTTTACATAGGTACATTTTGCCATCGGATCCAAATAAATTAAACTTGGATTTGGCACTCCAAAGGACTTTTTCCCAAAATTGCAATGGTTTTTGTAAGTGGAGCCTTTCGAAATTCCGGCTCTTCCTTAGATTTTTGTTGACATAATAGGGGTATTCATGCAACGTCGTAAACTTACCATTTTACGCAAATGGTAAACTTGCATGAATACCCTTAATGTGTTTTTTGTGGAATATGCATCCACGAGGATTTTGTTCTACGACACAGCGCCTAATAGTCCTGGCCGTGAGTTCTTGTCGAGTTTATGTGCAACAATCTCCCTAATTTTATGGACATTAAAAATGAATTGGCTCAACTTGTCCAGTAAATCTTTCTTTGGAGTAGTTTTGCGTCCAAACTCCTTTCTTTTGCGGTTCTCAAAACTGCCTGTCTTCTTAGAAACCTGTAGAACAACCAAATCTTTTCGCTAACAACCCCATTGATTCGTTTTTATTTTGATAGCTCTGAAATTCTGGAGTACCTACACGATTTATTTTTACCCATTTTTGTACTGTGTAATCAATACATAAATTCCATTGCTGCGAACAAAATGACAAAGTTGCAGAAGCACAAAACTAGCTAGTCTAATGGAATTTTCATATTTTTTCCCATATTTTTTGGCGGAGCACACTTTGGAAAACTCGGGTCTGAAGTTCCTTATACCTCAAAGTTATGGCTGTCTATTGTGACGTTCTGTCCGATTCATCGATGTTTAGGTGCCCCCTGGCCCCTAGTATGTATGTAGTATGTTATGTAATATGTAGATAAATACATCATTGGTTTTACGCTCTTTAATCACTTAATCCATTTTAGCCGCTTCCGTTTCAATACTTGCGATTGCACCAGAACCCGAATCTACTTTCCAAACTCGTTGTCTATGAACACACAAAAAAAATTTAAAGCATTTCAATGATTGTCAAAAATATTTAGAAAAACAAAATTTAATAAATTTCTCAACAATTGGTAAAACTTTTTAATATTTATTCCTTTGCGCAATGCCGGTAAACCCTGTCGGAAAAGAGGTGAGTTAAGTAGGTTGTTCGGTAATCCTTGAAGTCATTTAAAACAACACCGAGTCTGTTGAATTTCTTAACCGATTTTTGGTGTTTAAAAGAAGTAAAGCGCGCCGCTTTAATAGGTTACAATACATATACATTTGTAAAGAGTTGCCAATAGTATCACCCAAAACTAGGTATGAAGTCTTACTGTGCTGCTACATACAAACCATCTTGTTGACTTGACGAAGTTCATTATCTTGTCTATTGATGTACTGGAAAGCTCGTCTAGGTCGTTGAAGAAGTGACTCCCTAGGAATTTATACCAGGTGTGTTGGAGTACTAGTCGGTGACATAGGAAGTGGGTTGTATCCTCAAGAGCTCCCTTATCACCGCAGCCTCTGCTAAGTTCTTCTTCCGCTAAGCCCATTTTCTTCATATGGTACCGCAGAGTGTTGTGCCCCGTTATGATACCTACGAGGGTGGACAGGGATTTTCTAGCCTTCCGCAATATCTTCTCGGTTTTGGATTCGTTGAAGGACGACCATAGCATTCTTGTGGTATTACAAGTGTTTAAGGTGGTCCATCTTGCGTTCGCCTCTCTTGTGGCTTTTCTCCCTGCTTAGTCTTAGGTAAAAACGGGATCAATTTATACTATTGAGTATTCCATGCATGGGAAATAAAACTATATTGTACCTACCATCTTGAAGATACTAGCCGTATTTTATTATGCCCGTGATCTGAACCAGATCACAAATTAACACTAATTCGCAACAACAACACATGATCCAACTTTCTATCTGGATCATTTTTCATGATCCAGATAAATAGTATGATAGTATACATTTAGGCGAATAATTTTATTCGTGTATGTTGGTAGTTCTATGAACAAAATACAAATAAAGTGGCTTACAAAATTTGGACCACCCAATAACCAGTCAAACCAGTCCATTTCTCGCATAAAATTTGTAAGCCACTGTCAAATGTCAACCAATTATAGAAGTAAACAAACCGAAGAGAACGCGCACTTGTGAAAGGGATAACTTCGCGAAATACGCCACAGAAAAAGGCAAATTTAATTTTCAAATAAAAACTGTAAATAAAAATATATTTAAACAACAATAATTACAATTGCCAACCAAAGTATTATTACTTTACAGCTTGAGGTTTTTTTTTAACACATTTCGGTTTTGTTTACATTAGAAACGTCAAATTTTGAAGGAATTAACGTCATGTTATTTCAGTAATGCCACACGTCAGGAGAAAAATTACAATTGGTCCTGGTTTGTTTTATGCTGATCTGATTCGGTTCAGATCACGGGCAAGTGCGCGTTCTCTTCGGTTAGAACGTAAGAATAAGAACAAATTAGTTTTGGTTTAAATCGAAAAGAACGCGAAGGGAGAACTTCCAAATATGTACAGAGAAAGGCGAAGGTTTCTTTGTTTGTCTAGTTTCTCTTTGGTCTGAAAATATATGTATGCAGTATGCACACAATGTTTTAAAATACAAAATACAATTTTCGGCCGTTTTCCATTGTTTACTTCCATAATTTTTTTGACAATTGATAGTGGCTTACAAATTTTATGCGAGAAATGGAGTGGTTTGATTGGTTATTGGGTTGTCCAAATTTTGTAAGCCACTTTATTTGTATTTTGTTCATAGAACTACCAACATACACGAAGAAAATTATTCGCCTAAATGTATACTATCATACTACTTATCTGGATCATGAAAAATGATAAAATACGGCTATTAACAGCTTATTATCTTTGACCAAGGGGGGTTATACTTATACCCAAATGCGCGGCGGATCGTATTGAAAGCTATACTACTATTTCGACCGTGTTCGCTTTTGCTTATTTTCAAATGCGAACTGTGCTTTTCAGTTTTTTCCAATTTGACTTCCAATTTTCCATGTATTTTCCCAAAAGTTTGACAGCTTTTTCCCGTCAGAAGAATTTAGTTTATTTTTTATCCGCAATAAATGCGCCAGCAATCCGTCACCTAAATAGCATTTGAATGAATCGAAACGCTTTTGGAAATACAATAATACCAATCCGCCATGAAAAGCGATCCACCGCGTATTTTGGAATAAGCCCCCAGATAAATACTTTATTGACGTAAAGTTGCCTCTAGGTTCGTCGGACCATATTGTGGCATTTCAACTATATTCTCATACTTACAACAAATATTGAGTTAAAAAAAATAGCTAAATTAAAATAAGTAAAAGTGTTATCATCAGCCTAGCCGATGCTTTGATATCCTTTACTAAATATAGATAAAAGTCATGCTAAATATATGCCAAGTGAGTTAGTATGTACTGTAACTGTACGTACATGCATGTGTCTAATATTGGTTTTGTATGGGAGGTACCAGAACTACTTGACCGACATGGCCCATTTTCAATACCAAAAGTAGAATCGGTGAAAAGAAATCGATTCAGAATTTGATCCTGATTTTTATTTTTTTTTATAATTAACACGCGCTAAAGAGGTTATGACTACTGTTATAGTGCAATGTAATTTACACAGCGCGGGCATTGAGGAAATTGGGATAGAGAAGATAGGAGATTCCGAAGCACATTGGTTTTAAATGTCTGTAAATTGTACCTATCGAGAAGGAAAGACCCTAGGTGGGCAAGGCATTCCACATTCGTGTTGTTGTACGGCTTATGAAAGAGTCTCTATATTTCATAGTACGCCCGAAGATAGGCTCAATGGTAAACTGATAAGTATTCATATCAAGGCGAGTATTGCGGTTGAATTGCTGAAGCAACGTAAGTGCTATGGGTCGGTAATTGGTGGGAGAAGAAGATTCGCCTTTTTTGGGGACGGGCTGGACAAATGCTGTTTTCCACCTACTCGGAAAGAGTCCAGAAGAATAGGACAGATGAAAAAGCTTATACGCAGTGGTTTTGCCAGAGTCGAAGAACACCTCTTCAGAACGATGGGGGAGATATAGTCTGGACCAGCGGATTTATTTACTTGAGCACTCTTGCAACTGTACGAGTGCGAAAATGGTTTTGTTTTATGGTAAATTCGACGCTCTCGAGTACAGGTGGGGACAAAGCGCAATCTAGGAGCATAGAGCTGGCTGCAAAATGTGCAGCGAGCATATAAGCTTTGTCCAAAGAGCTGATAGCTGGAGTGTCATTGTAAATGAGTGTTGGGATCGCTGACAAGGCCGAATTCTTAATATTTTTTACAAATGACCAAAAGTTCTTACTACCCTTGGGACATTGTAGTATTTTTTGTCTCAACTTTTGGTCATATGAGAATTTGATACGCTTTATGAGGGCATTGCAGCCATTTCTGGCTCGTTTAAACTTTTTTCGGTTTTCCTCAGATGGGTTCTTTTCGGGGCTTTTTCTTTAACTTTGTGGTCGGAGTACGAGAAATTAGCTGATATGGTACAGTGGTCAGACGAGCCTAGAGGCGGTAATACTTCAATAGAATATTTATTAGGGTGGGAGGTAAGAAACAAGTCCAGTGTATTGGCGTTTTGACCGTCAATGTCTGGAACGCGTGTTGGCTCATTTACAAGCTGGGTTAATTGGTTTACCTCAGCAATGATCTGCGCATAAATTCCTTCGGGTGTTGTCTGTCCAGAATGTTGAAGCCAGTCAGGATTGTGGACATTGAAATCGCCCGCAATGACGATTTCTGTGTGAGGGTACAGGGAGACAAATCTTTTTATGGAGTCAGACATCTTATCGAACCTTCTTGGCGTTACAAATGAAATGGCGAAGTGGGTATACCTTCCTCGTGGAGGGTATAAAAAAGGGTTTACTATCTTTTCATATCTTTAATCAGTACAGTTTTCATCTCAACGAAAAGTGCAACCAATCTCTCTTTTGTCGGAAATGCGTGGTGAGGTGATCGAATCAACGCGTCTCTTCTCAATGGATTATAATTTATAAACTACTTTTCTTGCTGTAACTGTACCACGCTGGGCACAGCCTGATCAAATTGGCAGTCTCCAGTAAATCAGTCCAGTGATGGCCACCGTACCAAACATATGGAAGCTGGATCCAGTCACGTGTGTGGCGCAGCAGAATGCAGAAGCTCTCTGATCGTAATCACTTACTTCTGCATTCTGACAGTAAGAGTGCGCAGTCCATTGCGGACCAGGTACTCGTCCATCCTTGAAGTAGGTATTGCTAGTAGTAGTACTGGTAGTGTTAGTTTCAGTAACATAAGTAGATGAATGATCCCCAGCTCTTCAACAATTATGAGAGCAACAACAACAACCACGACATCAGATACGCCCACTTATAAAAGGCAGAGCCGCCTGGTATATGAGAGTCAGTCAGCTCCGCCAGGCAAAAATGAAATTTAAGTATAGTTATATAAGTTGGAATAAGGCGAGTAACAGTTAAGTATTGAATTGAATTGCAACATTGTTCGTTTTCCTGTTTCCCAATTCTTCGGTTTCACAGTTGTCATTTCGATTTTCCCTCTCTTAGCTCCCAGGAGTTGGACATTTCCTCTCAGCCTACCGCAAAATGTCTAGGTTTTCCCAATCGGTGCAAGAAACAGTGACCCCAGGCAGGGTGGGTTGCAGTACATATACGTATCTCATTTTTTATCACCATTTTTAGGTGTCGCAGAATTAATAACACCAAATGCGCAGTAGCGCATTGGTTAGTGTGCAGGATTACTGTGCGAGGGATCCCAGGTTCGATCCCCGGAAAAACACAATTTACATCTTAAGGTTTTTTCTACTGCGCCACCTCTCGCGAACGTCTGACAAACATCCAAGAGTATGAATGTCCTGAAAAAGCTTCTCAATTCAGCCGTTCGGACTCGGCATAAAGTTGAAGGTCCCTTCCATTCGTCCCAAAAATAGAAACTCACACAAACGAATGGTTGCGAGAAGCTAGGCCTAGGGTGTCTACCGCCTGTTGCGTTACCTATTTATTTATTTATTTAAATCTAAAAATGGGCGTGCGTTTTTTTTCTTAGGATCTTTTGGAGTAAGGGACTTCAGCACAGGGGATTTGGAAAAGGATATTTCATCAACAACCCTTCATTCCCATATTTATGTTATTGGTACCCATCAATTTGAATTCTCACGGGTTAGCGGGATATACAGATACAGACCTCCCATGGTTTATATAAGGATTGATTAAGCTACTTCAATAAATGACAAATTTATGTATACGCACATAATTTAGATATGCCCTGAACCAGATTATTTCCAACTTGAGATAAACTTTCATCGTAGAAACTTGAAGTTTGTATCCATACTTTCGAGAGCGTTTCTTATGAACCATTGTCACGCACCCATTAGAACTCTACGTCTACCTACTCGTAAATTTCGGGCACGCAAAATATTGTTGTCTGTTCCACTTTATCCTTCCATTTCTAACCACCAACAGGCTGCACCAGCACCTGTTGTTCAATCTAAATTTATGGTAAAGCTTTCGCTATTAGAAATTATGAAATCGCTTTAGATAGATTTTTGGCTCGCGACTTTATTGCAATTCAATTGGTAATAATTGACAACCGTTTACGACATTTGAAGGGAATGTCACGAACCCACAATATATACTATGAACTATCGATTTAACAATCATATTTTCAAAAGGAAAACCTTTGCATTGAATCCCTATTACCCTAAAATGGCAGCAAGTTGGTCAGGTTTGATGAAAATATATCTCGGTCGGGACAGAGAACAGGTAAATGCTTAGAAATTCTATTTTTATTGTGTTATTTACCCGATGGATTCGACTGGGGTTAGACATCAGAGTACCTGTAGTGAAACCATATCTATTATTCATTGAACATGCTTAGTACAGTTGTAGCAGCGTGTTGTTCATATCGAAATTGGAAATTGTATTCTCGTCTTTTATTTCGGTAGAATGGCAGATCCTCCCGATCCAACTCTCAGAGAATGAGCGTCTTTCTTGGTGGAGGAGCACCAAAGGTATGTGCGGATTTTTACAAAGTTGTAATTTTTTAATGAATTGTTTTATTTTTTAGCCAACAGCAATGCGTTTTATGCCTTCCTACCGCTTGGAACCACACAATCCATTAAACCGAGAGAAATGCGAGATGATAATGAAGGCTGTGGTGGATAAGTCTTTGGAAGACTTTGTCTACACTTCAAAGAAAGCCCAAGATCTCTGCCAAGACATAAGCGCAGAAATCAAAAGCCGCGTAAAATCGTATAACTATGACAGGTGAGTGTGAGTGAGCAGAGAAGGCATTGGTTTCACCTTTGGAAATAAAATATTCGTTTCCAGATATCGCCTCGTTTGCCATGTTACTATTGGCGAAAAGTGCATGCAAGGGTTTAGGTCTGTTGTGACCTTCTTGTGGGATGCTGAAAAAGACGGCTACGTGAAATACACGTACGACACTCCAGATTTTTTTGCAAACGCAACATTGTATTACCTCTACTATGATTAGTTCGATTATTGAAAAGGTGAATAAATTTGGTAACACTTTGCTTTGTTGACTTTAACATTATGATTTAAGGTTCGGATTAGTCCTTCACATCGTTGCGGTGATAGGTATAGTTACTGTCTTATTTTAAGAAAGTACAACAGAATGAATCAGTTGATATTTGCTTGAATCCAGTAACAAGTGTTAATACATTTAAAAAAAATTTGGATTTTTTCAAAAAACGGCTCTAATGATTTGAACCATTGATAGTTGAGTTAATGTGGGCATGGTTAACGTGACTGCATACCTACCCAGTTTTTCGCTAAAAAGTCCAATACCGGTAAGTACTTTTGAAAATTGAATTTTTCTTGAAACAAATACCTACTCATTTTGAAGGTACAATCGTCATTCTTAATTTTGATAGGAAGCCCGGTTTTTCTCTTAAATGACTGCGTTCTTCGATTTCCACCCCAATCGCTATAATAATTGTACTACTTTAAAAAACTACTGCTCATATCTTGAAAATTCTTATATGAAATAACACATCCGCCGAAATTAAAAGAAAAATTATTCATGCCAACATTGGCTAAAAAATCAAATGGGTAGTAAAAACATATTCTGAATCTGAATACCTAAATAGATTTTAAATAACATCTTGATCATTCCGTCCTGCTTATGGCACTGCTTATGGCACTTTATAGGTACACTCTCTATAATAACTCTAAACGCAAAAATCTAATATATATTTTTGCGTTTAGAGCTATTATAAAGAGTGTATAAAGTTTATAAATAAGGCGGTTAGTGTATTGTATATCAAATTAAAGCTAAAGAAAATAACAAAAATAATATATCTACTTATATCGTTTTTTTATTACTTAAGCTATGAGTACACGACATGCCAAACACGGCATACGCATGCCACTCTGACGTCACTATAGAATTAATCGACATATTGTAGAATATGTCACGATTTATTATATTGTGGCATGTGCGAAAAGTATGCCGAGTACACGGCATGCACGTTTTGTCTCAAGTTGGCATATTCGTATGTCGACGGTGACTGGCAAAAAATCTACTTGATTGAAGATTTCTTGAACGTTTTTTAATCCATTGACATCGTAGCCATCCTTGATGGAATTTGTTATTTTAAGGCTTGATAGAAAGAAGACGAACCATATTTTGGGATATATACTGCATTTATTTCGAAATGTCACCAGGAAGCCCGAAAATCTTAATTTTTCCCAACGAAAAAAAATCACTCAATTTTTTTAAATTTACATGCCGTTAGAAAGTCGGACATATGGGTGACAGACGCATGCCAACATATGTCAAATTGACGTCAGACTGGCATGCGTATGTCGTGTTTGGCATGTCGTGTACTCATAGCTTTGTTCAAATTATTTCGAACGTTCTATTACAGATGGCACACTTAGCACTAAAACAAAATCGCACGAATTTCTCGATGACATTTGAGTGTTTTCGTTTCTCTCCGCCGTGAACCAAAAGAGCTAGTGCTTATGTTTGCTTCAGCGAAAAATTGTCTACTAGCAGTCCATCAGGCCTATTCGACAAAATCTTTTATCCATTTTTCCTGTTATTCTGTTATGAATTTCCATACAAAAGTTCGAACTGTCAAAAAATTCGTCCAAAATTGGTATTCTGCGTGCAAAAATCTTTTATGAAATCTGTTATAAATCATAACAGAATAAAAGACAGAATTTTGTGACTTTTATCATAAAAGATTTTTATTAATTAGAAAGTTTTCGTCAACGAAATGTTTACAAAAAAAGACAAATGTAATAAATGTGTATAAACAAGTGGGTATGTAATAGGCGAAGACACCAACCACTTTTGCTGGAACTAAGATTAAATAGTGATCCCTTTGATCTTCCTGATGTGCGTTTTATTCAGCTCTTTAGATTGGATACGGTGAATGCTAGAGTTCTAATGAACAAATTAGAACAATACGCAAGACACGAATACAAACATATCATTCAAATTCAGGTCAAGTGCATTTCTAATAATGTAATAACGATGTAAAGTTGAATATTTATTTCAAGTTTCTAATGACATTTTTACGGATACGGTTCATATCAGGCACCAATAGAAAGCAAACAAAAAACCTACTAAACAGAACCCGCCCAGATATCGCTAAAATCAAGACAACAACCACGGGGCATTGGCTAGTTGGAGACCGTGCGGCCAAAGTATCCCATACAAATACAACCCTCAATGCCGCAGTTGCGGAAATACGAATGAGAAAAAAACTCTCTCATTTCCTCTGCAAAATTCCAGCATCAGACTGCGCGCACTGAACCAACAATTCGTTGACGACTTTACCGACGTTTGCGGCAAAGGGATAATGCATCTTATTTATCCGCTTTCTCAATTCTACAGGCTGGCTATAGGTACCGACCGGATCACATCCTTAACATTCATCACAAAGTAGGCCAATTTTGGTTTATCGCATTTATCGCCCAGTACATCCAGATTCATTCAGCTGGTAACTGATTTAAACAGTGTTTTCTAATTGGATTTAGCTCCATGAAGAGCAATATATTTGCTTTAGCTCGGTCGTAGTTTTTTGTTGTCTTTTTCCTAAAAAGATATTCCACTGTTTTGTTTATTATACAATTATTTAGTTTGTAGTAATTCATAACTTATTCATTTCAGCCCGCATTTTAATATGTTTTTTGCACAAATTTAACCAGGTGACTACCGACTATGAATAAAAAAAAAACTCTGTGGTTTGTTTTGACAGCTTCGTAACAGATTTCCAATTTTCGAAGTTCTATAACAGAATTTCACAAAAGTTCGAAACCCCGAATACGATTTATAAAAGATATTTTATGGTCGAAATCTTTTATGATTCATAACAGAAAATTCATAACAGAATAAAAGATTTTGCCGAATAATAGGCCTACTTGTATGTCAATGGCCGTACTATAAAGAACAACGCATTTTCATTGTTGAGCGATATTTTAACAAGTGGATGCTGATTTTCGAACAAAATCATCTTCATTGATAAAGTTCATTTTTATCTTGATGTCTTCGTTAATTGTCAAAATTGTTGCATTCGGGGTTCAGAAAACCCATACAAGTAATTGTTGAGAAACAAATGCATCCACAACGCATGACTGGTTAGTGGGAATTTTGGGCTGGAGGCATTATCGGACCATTCTTCTTCGAAAATGCTTCTGGTCAGGCAGTAACAATTGATGGTGTTCGTTATCGTGGCATGATAACCCAGTTCTTAGTGTCTAAATTACAAGATATGGATGTGACCAACATGTGGCTTCAACAAGACGGTGCCACATGCCAGAGAAAGAAATTCATTTAGGTACTACATGAATCATTTCCTAATCGTGTAAGTGGCAGTTTTTGCAATCAGAATTGGCCATCTAGATCTTGCGATTTAACGCAATTGAATTTTTTTCATTGGGGTTTTTTAAAGTTAAAGGTCTATGCCTTCCAAGGCATTGGAAGAGGAAATTGGGAGGTGTATTAATGAAATCCAGCCACATTTATGCGAAACGGTCATAGAAAATGTCAATAAAAGAGTAGTACGTATTTGCCAGCAAAGCCATGGCGTCCATTTATCCAATATGCTATTCCATACGTAACCCCAATCTGTATAATCTATATGAATCAATACAAAATTTTAGCTTTCTAATTAAAAAATTTGTATCAGAATTCCTTTTTGCGTGAATTATGGGACACCCTTTGTTTTTGTTTATCACTTCCGGTTACTTTTATGGTGGACCCACTTTATTAATTTGAATTAAGATGTTGAACATTTTTTGCGCAATTATATTCTTAAAAACACAAAATTAGTTATCCCAATTTAATGTCTGTTGAACAAAAAAATCCCATCGCATAAACAACAGCTTAGTAAACATACCTAACTACCATCAAAGAAAGAAAACCAAGATACATAATAAGATTTTTCCAAGAGGTTTTCCCCGATAACATTTTAGTCATCATATCTTAAATCAGGGGTTCGCAATCTTTTCTTTTCTTGCTCTTCTAAAAGCACTCAACGGAACAAAGCAGATAATGTAAATAGAAGCTGAGCTGAAGATTCACTAAAGGGGTTTTCAATAAGGATGGATCGTGGTTGAAATTGAATAAAACAAGCTGTGTGTGAAATTAAAAGGCCCCTGCATGCCATTATTGGTATGGAATACAATACCATGTCCAACGTCCAAGTGTCCGCCGCGGCTTCTCACGTTATCACGTGGTCCAATCTAAGCTTCGGCTAAATTTGAGCGATGGCATCGGTTATGTTGGGTTTAAGGACATCGGTTGGTTGCGGTTTATTCGCATTGAGCTGCAATTTAAAATCTAGCGGGGTTAAATAGCACGATCTTGGTGGTCAATTCAGGTCACCTCTGCTAGAGATGATAACCATATACGTACCCTCAAATCGTTAATGCAGAATGACCATCGTAGCGTTAACTGTGTGACGAGTAGCCACGTCTTTCTAGAATCACATGTCATATACCCCCATATCGTTCAGTTTGGGCCAAATTAAATCAGTTAGCATCGTTCTGTAGCGCTCGCTCTTCTTGCCGTGTTTTGCCGACAGTAGCCTGAGCTTGCATCGTGTTATTCCAACACGGACCTTGAAATTTTGCTTCCTGAGCAACGGCAGCGATTTGTAGCTGAGAAGTACACGGACTTCCATACCTTCCAGAACCTTTCACTCCCTGCTAACTCCAGGTTAAGGAATTGCAGGTTGCGCTCGATTCTTTCTACGGGTAAGTATGGTCCCTGTATGTGGATGCGACCCTTGGGCCTGGTAAGGTTAAGGATCTCCTTCCTGTCAACGACACGCAGGTCGGCATTTGACCAAGGTGCGTCTGTGTTGACAACGAAGTTCTTCAACCAATCCATTATCGTCACATTCCATTATTTTGAACCCTTTAAAAGTATGGCTAGCTGCCCGAACAGTGGGACTGTGCTATTCGCTTTCAGGATGGCTTCGTTGACGCCATCCAGGATTCTGAGTTCTAGTAGCTTCCGTTGGTCTTCGGTGAGCCTTCGTTCTGGATTGCCATGGTCGATGATTGCGACGCGAAAGCCCTCCTGTACTTTGGTCCTAACAGATGCGCATGACGAGATAGAAAATTTGGATAAGCTGAGAAACATTATCCGTTGGTTCTGTTACGGTGACTTGGTGTCTGCTCGGCCTAAGGCATGTCCTAGTCCAAGTTGGCACCAATTCTCCTGGATTATGACCTACTCAAAGCGACATGACATGGTAAGACATGACAATGAAATTGTAAGACTTTGGGACAAAATCTTACAACCGTTTGAACGCACAATTTTGTATTGTAAGGTAGTTGGCTATTGTAAGGTCATTGTCAGTGCATTGACATTCGCCTCGTCGCTAAAGATGATCTTCCTATGGTCATTATCATCAACTTTGAGCTCCTAGGTCAGTTGGATCTTGAACAGATATAGGCCCAAGTCCCGACGCAAAATTGGCCAAGTTAAAGTATGCAAAATGCCGACTTCTTGTGCACGGCAGAACACAATGGCCAACATCCACCCGACCCGAAATTTTTTTCAAATCAAGCTCAAAGCTGATGGAACGTCGTGTGCAGGCGACCTATGCGCCCCAGGGCGTCGCGACGCACAGTTAGCAAACCTCTGTCTTAAATTAAAAATGCTGCTCTTCTTTGAACCCATTCACTCAAGGCACCACATAATTTGTAACACATACACTTATACACATATTCAAATACTTAAGGAATAAAAGACGCGAAAACCATGGCAACTCTCTTGTACACACATAATTACCACAAAAACCATTACGGGTCAGTTTTGAATTCGGTTATTAGCCCTTCTCTTGCTATACGCTATCTTTGCTCACGATACTCTCTACGTTACGTACGAAATGAATCATCGGCAATCGACATGCTATAAACAACCTGTTGTTCAAGAACAAGCAGCTTTAGACAACAATCCAAAGAGCTGAGTCTCGGAGCTCATAATCTACGTCTGGGTCTGGGTATCTCTATCTACTTTACTATCATTAGATACGAATATAGCATTCGTTCTCAATAATGTTCCATGACCAAGAGTGTGTTGTGTCGGGAGATTTTTGTGTACCTAACGCTAACGTATTCTGTATTTTTTTTCAACAGCTTTACCTGCTCTTTTGGAAATGCTCGTACTGAGAGCAACGAGAAAATACCACGGATGACAGAGTGGAATGTTGTAGTATACCATACTAAACTTTGGGACTGGCACTGGAACTGGACGCCAGGCCAACAGAGAAGGTAAACGAAAACGACGTGGTTGGTTGGTAATGGTTATGGTAGGGGAAAGTAGTAACAGACTCTGCTAGCAGATAGACAGCTAAAGCTAACAAGCTACCGCCGCGCCGCAGCTAACTTGTCTTTGGTCTCAAAGAAAAGTACGAGTTTAGTTTGAAACTTACGATCAAAACAGTAGGGTCGTTTTTTCGTTTGTTGGTTCACGCGGCAGTTTACATGTTTTCGGTGTCGGAGTGGCAAAATAATTTTTAACAAGTGCAGTTCTGTTATAGAGGTCAGGCTTTTTCTGTACCACGCAACATATATTCGGATATAGAGATAGATCTGCAGGTGATTGAAGTTTCACCAATTTAAATCAGCATCTCTACATCAGTGCTTTAAGTTTTAGAAGGTAATTTCGAAAGAAGGAAAACAAAATTAAAAATTAGAATGTTGTTGTTTACCATTACGGCGTGATTGGTGGGAACCACACCCGAAAGTCTGGTTCTCCTCGGAATGTATATGCATAAGCAAATTTAATTTTTACCGTTCGCCTCGTCAATATAAAAAAAACTAATTAGTGTCAAAATCCAACATACCTTTTGGAGCAAAATTGGGATTGATGAAAAAATGTAACCTGCACTGTCACCATTATCGTTTCGTTCATCATGGCCCACTTCTACAAAAAAAGACTGTTTGCCTATTAAAATTATGGATGCGTACTTAAAGTGTCATTATTAATATAGAAGTGTGATTTTGTACTCAAACATAAAGTGACTTTCCAAACTGTATATGGCAGACTTTGTATGTGCTTAGAAACTATCATCACATCTGCTAAGCAGTTGCACTAAGTGCAAACAAATAGATAAATATCTATTCCATTAAAGTGGCAGTGTAAATTAATGTTTGATTTGAGTTCTTAGCAAAAAAATAACACAACTTGTGCTTGACATGACCTCGTTCCCAATAACATTTATATCTTTGCACTGACGTCATTATACAGAAATACACCGATACATAGCATTCCATTGAGGAAACTAATTGGATATTCAGCTCGAGCGTTTGTAAATAATTAATACGACAATATCAGCTATACATTTATATAAATCAATATACAGAGTGTTCAATAATTTTGCTTCCATAATTTGCCAAATTTTGGACTAAGTCCGTCAATTCGTAAAAGTTTGCAAAGTCAATGTGTCTGGTACACAGCACACAAGCAAGTGGACTGCAAGTACCAATCGCATCTGAGAATGAGATAAATATCTCAGCCGTGATCGTATTGGTTGTTAGTCAAGTTATTCACGAAAGATGTAATTATCACACAAACACTTTATACTTAAAAATGCATAATTCAACCTTGATATCGTACAATATTGTTAAGATTAACTTTTTCTTATGGAGCAAGGTTTTTGTTCGTTTTTTTGTATCTTTATGTCACTATTTTGTTTTCTATGTTTTTGGCATAGACACTTCTCTCAGATACAAAGTTGTTATACAACGTATTTTCATATAAAAAAAATTGTTCATTGTCTGAAAATTGTTCATAAATTCCGGTTTCTTTTTTTTAATTTGTTAAGTTGTTCAGTTGTCCAAATTAGGTGTGAACAGTATTTTGTATGACAGTAAAGTTGTCATCAAGTCCAACGAAATGTAACAAAAGCCGAAATACAAACAATTCACTGCTACTACATGCGTTCATCATTTACGTACTTACTTACTTTGCCGGAGCTACAGTCCGCGGAGGACGTGGACCTCAGCCAGTAAGTAAGTAAGTAAGGAGAGTTGAACACTCCAAGTTGGCCTGAGGCTCCCTTCCACTTCTGTTTAGTAGGTATTGTTCGGGATAGGGCTCCACTATCTACTTAATTCAATACATCAGCGATTATAGCAGATGCGCTTTCAGTTCTGAATGTCGACAGCTCACTTTGCGAACTGATTAATCTACTGCTCAATGGTCGGATTATCAACTCAAAGCTGGGTGTGTTGCCCGCAAGAAGATCTGTTAGTAGAGGCACTCCGCAAGGTGGTGTTCTATCCCCCTTCTTTGGAATTTGGTGGTCAATGAACTATGCACGGCGATCGCTTAAATGCAGATGATGTTGCTATAGCCTTCTCAGGAAAGCACTTAAATACTCTAAAAGAACTCCTACAAAATATGCTTTAAATAAGCTAGCCAGTTGGATGAGTCGTTGTGGTTTAGGTGTGAACCCCCACAAAACTGATCTGGTGCTATTTACTATGGAAATATAAAATTTCGACAGTTGACCCTCCCTCACTCAATGGTATGAACATAACTTTCTCTGACAAAGCAAAATATTTGGGCCTTATCCTGGATAAGATGCTGGAGTTGGAAACCTAACATCCAAGAAAGAGTCAAAGAGGCTACAGTAGCACTCTTCTCTTGCAAAAAAAGCTATTGGTAATAAGGGTCTACAAACTCGAATAATAACCCACTGGCTCTTTATGTCAGTTATAAGACCGATACTCACCTATGGGATAACTGTCTGGTGGACAGCCTTGGAGAAGGCCATAAACCGCGACCATCCATGCAAGGTCCATGCATCTGTATAAGCAGTGCACTACACACAACTTTCTCTGCGGCAGTAGACATATTCTTTTATCTATTACCTCTTGATATATTTAGCAAGCAAATGGCAGCGAGTCCAGCTATTCGCCTTAAAGCTATCTCACAATGGTCAAGGAAAGACTTTGGCCACTCCTCTATTCTGAAGAACTTTGAGATCCCAACCGAAAACACTGACTAAAACACCCCATCTCTAAATTTTGACAAGAACTTTCTCGTTACAATCCGCTCCAGAGTTGGTGGGGTTGTTTTATACGAAAGTCTTAATCTTAAGCTCTTCTTAAGCGATTCAAAAAGTCTTATTTAGGCTCAAGAAAAACGTCACAGTCAGGGCTAATGATGTGTAAGAGTGAGACCACAAATCTCCATAAAAAGGTTATGAAGTCATGCAAAATTGCGTGGCGTGGTAATGTAAATCCAGCATTAAGATGAATCGTTTAGTATCGATTTGGACTTCTTGTATTTTTTTTTGGAATCTGTCTAAATGTGAACATTTTATGGAGACTGACAGGTTATTTAGAAAGGTTTTTAGACGTTTACATAGTATGGCACTTAGAATTGTGTATGTGATGTGATGGAGACTGATTCCCACCTCTTTAGTATCAGCTGAAGAGGTCTTCTTTCTGGGGAAACGATGCTGGAGAATCCATTCATCAGGCATGCATTCATCAGGCCAAATTTTGAAAATAAGTTTGTGCATGCTATCTTCCAAAGTCAATTCCTGATATATATGCCAATACTGTTGATTTCCAAATAGTTCTTGGTCTACCAACTCGCAGTGTACCTTGAGGATTCCATTCGAAGGACTGCTTCGCGATGCTGTCGTTTGGTCTCCTCAAAGTATGGCCAATCCAGCGCCACTTCCGCTGCTTAATTTCGACATTCAAAAGCTTTTGATCCGTTATGCGCCACAATTCTTGGTTCGATATAATTTACGGCCATCGGATCTTAAGCATGTATTGAAGGCAGCGGTTTACATATGCCTGTAGTCTTCTCGAGATGGAGGTAGAGACTTTCCTGGTTTCACACGCATACAGCAGTACGGATTTGACATTGGATTCGAAGAGCTTTAACTTGGTGCGTAGTGATAATTGACTGGAGTTCCATACTGAAGACAACATTCCAAAGGCGCTGCGGGCTTTACTTATTCTGCTATTAACATCCAGATCCGTTCTTGCCTAGATAGTTAAATTGTTTAACCTCCTCAATGGGCGTCTGTCTCAGAATAATTGGCTGATGTGCTGAGCGGCCAGTGTGCATGATTTTGGTCTTGTTGCAATTAATATTAAGACCAGCCATCTCTCCATTCACTTGCAGTGATTGTCACATCTCGCTCATCCCGCTGTTGGTTCTCGCCAGGAAACAGATATCGTCGGCATAATCCAGGTGGCTTAGCCTCTCAAACGGTCTCCATTGAATACCATGTCTCTCAGTTGAACCTAAGGTGGCTGTCAGTACATCATCTATCGCCGCAGTAAAAACAGGATTGGCGACAGGATATCCCCTTGTCTTACTCCCTGTCGCACGTCGAAAGAGTCGGAAAGCTGTCCATTATGTAGAACAAAGCATCTTGCGTAGGGATGCAACATCGCTCATAAAAACATCGATGTTTTTAAAAGTGAAACATCGATGTCAAAAACATCGGTGCTAACGATCGAAACATCGATGTTTTTCCGATGTTTTATAAACTGATTTATTATTGAGAAGAACTAATACACATACCTACATACATTATGTACATATTTGCAATTAATTTAGAAAAAAAATATTTAAAAAACACATTTTCGATTGATTCCTCATAAGGGAACTTAGGAACAATAGTTTTGAGAGCCTGAGTGCTAATACTTGGGAACGCAAAAACTAGTTTTACATGACATTTCCCTAACACCCTCGGCCTCGGTTCCACTTATTTAAAATTGATCAAAATGGCCCCCTCCATCTAAACTATCCAAATCTAGAACTCAACAATTTGACAGAAGAAAGAGCCGTTTTTTTTGTCTCGAGTCGGGGCAATTTTTCTGCGTCAACATTGGCACTATCTACTATAAAACATCGTTCATAAAATATCGTTTATCAAGAACGATATATCGATGTTTTTGATGAACGATACATCGATTTTTCAAAACATCGATGTATCGTTTGGATGCCTAATTCTTGCGGCGTGATAGGACTCTTTTATAACAGCAACAATCTTCGGGGGAATCCCTCTCCTATCTAAAGATTTCCAGATCCATTCGCGGTTAACTCGGTCAAAGGCCTTCTCAAAGTCTACGAACATAAGGCTTAGGCTATCAGTAAAATACATCCGTAAAAACACGAAACAGAACAAAACTGAAACATTTAACCATAGCATATCATAGGAATTCAGTGGAATACTTCGTGAAACTTGTTGAGAAGTTGAACAGAAAAAGTTGCTCGTACGGAAAAATAAAGAAATTCTTTTTTTTTTTTATAAAATTTAAAGATCAATTGCTTATTTTTTTGACGAATTAATTTTATATTTCAAAAGCAACTATTTAAACCAAGATTGAGTTCAACGATTAAGTTTAAGTGCTCCAAAAAAGTGAAACAATTTTTTACGGATGCATTTTACTGATACATAGCTATAACTGCTAAAAAGCTCGTAAGTAAACCGTCATGTCTAGCAGCGGTTTTTATCTTGGATATTGCTTTTCTTACTTCGTTTTGATCAGATGGACAGAAGTTTTATCTATCTTCGTCTATCATGAATGGGTCGTCCTGCATAATAGTGGGATTCTGGTTTCCACACCGGTAAAAATAACTTACTTTTTTCACTTTTACCTACATCTCATTAGATACTTTATATACTCCACACACGGAACTAGAATTAAGAATATATTTCTGATAAATGTACCCTACCTACATTCTAAAGTGAAAACCATTAAAAATAGAAAAAAGTTTTGTTTTTCGTTTAACTACTTCCAAAAACTTTCAAGTAAGCCACATGAATTCAAGGTTATAAAATACACAATACTACAAACATATAGGTTATTCCAAAAGATAGAATTTTATCACAATTAAAACTAACTAGAGCTAGAACATTAGTCCCGAACAAAATCGTGTTGTTCCACGTGAAACATTTTCTGGCTAATACCTACACCTGTAAAAGTTGATTGGCTTATAGTATAGTGCTAATCTTGACTTAAGTCGGTAAATACCTACAAAAAAAAAAGTTAATACACAACCGGTTTCTGCTTCATTCATTTCCGTCGCAATAATATGCTAAATCTGTTCCCCACCTTAAAACAAGTCAGAGTGGATACTACTAACTAAGTGCCTCAACGCCAACATTGCCTTCGCATGACTTATGACTCAGTAAAACGTTATTAAAGCATTTCTGTAACCTGCAGCACAAGGTTGACTCACCAGATGACTATGGGAACGCACGGATTTCCCATATAAAAGCCTGAGTACCCATTTACTACGCATTTGTGTCCATGACGAAAATTATGCACATGAGTAAGCTAATCTGAGAAGACAGTGTCGTGGTCGTTTTAATTGATTGTTTGATTCACACCAATTAAAAGCCGCACTATAGTCTCGACTCGACATCGGAATATTCAAGACAAAGGCAAATGACATTTAAGAACTTTAAAAAAGTAATACGTATTGGCAGTCCAAATAATTTGACAAGTACGATTACGATGTACAAGTTCAGCTATATGCCAACAAACCAATAAAATTTATGACGTTTATGACAGCGACCCTCAGTTACTATGTCTAAAAAGTATGTATTCGAATTCCAATTGAGTGAATGGAGTTTTAAAAGCAATATCTATGTGTAGTAGTCGCTCAAAGATTGACTGACAAGACAACTAAATCCGCAACAAGTCTATCCATATGGCTAACCTTGAAATGAAGAATGTGATCGTTGAATACATGTCAGGTGGATATACGTTTACTGCATAGCTGATTCGCAAGATTAACTATCTAATCGTAGTTTACCTATACTGTGGTGAAGTTTCAAGTCTCCGACATGTACAGACTGCGAACTTTTTTGTTAGATTTTGTTACAATAAACCAAAAATAAATGAATGTGTAAAGATCTGTGAGCAAGTTCAAGGTTCGAATCAGAGAAAACATCAAAGCGCTTTGTTGTAGGTACATTTCAGGACACCTTTCTAATATTCATATATTTTTGGGCTCTCTAATGGGAATAGCTCAGCATTGTTTTTTTGTTTTAGCTTAAACCTTCGGATATGTTAGGTAGGTCTATGCGTTGGTGCCCGTAGAAAGAAGTAAGTTAAGCCTATTAGATATTATAAGTAACTGCGTAGCCCGTGCACACTTCGTAGTGCAAAATAGATAAATAGATAAACTGTATAATGCTCTGTGGTACACAACATTTTTTTGTTTTTTTCAGAAATCGTATTGCCTAGACCAGGGGTTCCCAATCTTTTTTAAACTGCGACCCCTATACAGGTTGAAATATTTTTGCGACGCCCTTCTAAAAGCACAGATATCCATTCACCCAAAAATGCTCCTCGTCGCTTAAGATGACTTTTCGGCCAAAATAGGGTCCTCTTCCAAACGCTCCGAAGCCCAGTCAGCGAAGAAACGGCATTCGGGCGTTGCCTATGGTCATTAACTTTGAGCTCCTGGATCAGTATGATCTTGTACGGGTGTAGGCCCAAGTCCCAATGCAATACATATTCGATAAGTTGAAAACTGCGAAGGGCCGACTTCGCTGTACCTATATTTACGGCAGAAATGTTCTCGGCCGATCTGTCGTTTCATTGACTTGCGGGTGTTGGCTGATTGTTTACCGAAGCGGTTGTCTCGAATTTGGCCACAAACCTTTGGAGAGGCTACCTTGAAAGGACACAACGTTCTTTCGTCAAATGCGAGAAATAATAATAAATCTTGGTTGAGTTTTCTTTCTGCCTAATACCCTATTCACACCAACTTGAAAACTGGGTTTTCACGAAAACAGTCGAAAACTTCCTCGAAAACATAAGTTTTCCCATACATATTGCAGTTTTCAAAACGAGTTGTTTGAGGTTGTTTTCCACGAAAACGCCACGATAACGAGTACAATCGTTGGGTTATTGAAGTAGACACACCTTTTGCAACATTCAGCGAGCTCAGCAAAACTGCTGACACAGGATGTGACATGTGAGAGACTGAGTGAGAGTGCGAGTTTTTTTTGTTATCTTTGCATTGCACCATAAAGAGCAAACTAGGTACCTGCCACAACTAAATGGTATTTTCAGATGTTTTGATTTTGAATGTTGCTTATGTTAATTATTTTATGCATTTAACCATAAGTTAACGATAATCAAGTAGCTTAAATAATTGTGTTTTTATGTCAATACGAGCGAAGTCTAGTAACTAAAATAAAAGCCTAGTCGCCACAAACATTTCATAGCTAGTTTCAAAGCTAATTGAACCGTCAAATGAAAACGAGCTGGGCTGCATTCCATATTCGACTATTTGAACTAAATTAACAAACGATTGTTTATTTAGTTACTTTTTGGAATCTGGGACAGCTATTGTTACTAATGACATGTACATAGTATGAACGAAATGAACCACACTTTTGCCTCTGGTTAATTTAGTTAACTTCCCCTCCTTCGAACTGTCACAGCTTGTCAACGCTGTAGTTAAAATAGTCAAACCTGGAATGCAGCCCTGGTGTTCGGTGTGAATGCATCCACGAGTTTTCTAAACTCTTTTGACGAAAACTCGGTTTTCGGTTTGGTGTGAATAGGGTATAAACTTGAAATACAGCAATACGAACAAAACAAAAAAAGAATAATGAAAATCGGCCCAGCGGTTACCGAGATATAACGTCATCTAGTTTCACCTCATAGAAGATGTTTTTTGTATAGGAGGTATAAGATTTTGAATATTTTTTTTGTAGATACGTGAAGTGCCGCTCCCCTTTGACCAAATTTAACCAATCTTCACAGGACCATACTCTAGGGCCAATAATTAAGATTATCTGTAAGTTTGAGCTCAATCTATTTGGTGGTTTTCGAGATATACGATTTTGAATGTTTTTTTTTGTATGGGCGGTGCCACGCCGCTTTGTCCAATACCAAAGATGTGTGAAAGTTTGGTTAAACTGGATTTGGTTGAGGTAAATCCAGTTGGAAGTTTAAAACTTGATGGAATAAAAAAACACCTTCGTTGTTAACCGTTCATTATAGTTTTGTAACCACTCGGCCACTTTCATACCTACTTAAACAAATTAATATTATTGCTGTTAGAACAAAAACTTTGCTTGTATCTTTAATACATCTGTCAGCCAACCGGGTCGGTAGAAAATGTTGCCGCCCTCATTTAGGTATTTCAATAATTTTTAAAAGACTTTATTCATATTCAGTGATTATAAAGAACTTTTTGGCAAGAACAGTCATCATCATTATTGTGTATTGCACAATGTCTATAGCATCACACACCTCTTGTGAATAGACAAGATAGCCATATTGGTTAGCCTTAAAGTACTCATAACACACCACACAAGTCTGATTACGGCTTCACTTACGGCTTTCTCTGGGTGTTATTTTACAATCACCCTTATTCCGAGTGACGTTTTACTTTTACGACGTTTGTTGTTATTTGAGGCATTTAATTTTACAAAACGTATTCCAAGCGACAGTGTACAACGTCGACAGTAAGTAGTTCACATTCCACATACGATCCAAACCAGATAAATGGTTGTAGCAGTTTTTTTTTGTTTATCTTTTTCAAAAGCAATTCTCAGTTTATAACTTAATGATAGTGTATCAATGTTTTGGAGTAGTAATGAAGACGGGGTCATAAGATAAACTGATCTTTGCATCCGGGAACAGATAACGACAAAATCTAATCTATTTGATCTACCAGGGGTGGAATCGGCTAAGGTGATAGTTGATAGTTGACAATCAAAATCATTGCTTTACGTCCACGTAAGGTTATTATCAAATTGACAATTGCTTATTTGCGATCATTTCATGTGACATCATCTTCACTTTAGTGAAAAAAATATGTGTACTGTATATTGTTAATTAAAATAAAAAATTTGGATATTTGAAATTTGCAGTCTCGTGAAGTGCAATATTTACTTCATTTCAGTATACCATCTAGCCAAATTCGGATATTATTGCATATAGTATGTGGACAGGATACGCATCTGCTTTTTATTAGTTTGAGACCTTAAAAAACAAAAAAATTGTTTGCAATTTGTAATGTAAATTTGTATAATAACATATTAGTATTATACAAATTTACATTTTACATTTTTCACAACAGAAGGAAACACTTCGAATATAGCATCAGCTGCTCGGAATGCAGCGTCGGTCGGTCGGCAAGGAAGTGACGTTCAAAACTCTAAGTGCTGCCAATAAATCAATCAGTTTCTTGTGATCGCTTTACGCGGAGCAAAGAAGAGTTGATAATCAAAAACGACAATCAAAAAAGTGACAATCAACTATCACCTTAGCCAATTCCACCCCAAAGTCAGTAAAAGTACAAACATTCATTTGAATTCGATTCAAGTTAATAAATTATTTTCAAATTCAAAATGTTTATTAGAATGTCTAAGAAGCAAGAAAAGCTACATTGGACGAAATAAAAGATAAGCCAGTGCAAAGTACAAAACGATATAACTTGCTGCGACTACTGCGCGATTTTTGACTGAGGGCAGGGCCGGACCAACCATATGTGCAAGATGTGCAAATGCACAGGGCGCCAAGTTCTGGGGGCGCATTGCTAGGAGTAAGGCCTACTACCCACGAAGCTGCGCTTCATACGCACGCTTTCGTCATTTGCAACTTGCTGTACGCTTGCTTGTAGCTTCATTGCAGCTTGCATAATTTAAACAAACAAGCTCTGTCCACGGAGCGGCAACGTCGCATGTGCGACTACGAAATGAAGCGCAGCTACGTGGACAGTAGGCCTAAGAAAAATTAATTTTACCTTGCGCGAACTAATACATACTGCCATTTGCATTTTAAACAAAAAGCTTGTTCAGAAAATTCCAAAATAATAACATCCACCACACCTGTGCTGAATTATTTCTTGCACATTAACTCACATTACTTGCAATTTTGCAACTTCAGGGAGAGTCTAACTAAAAATATCGCAAAATAAAAAATCCCACTAAACCTATGCAAGTTAATTTCTTACCTACCTTATCTCAAAACATTCCACCCTGTTCGTGTAAGTATATTTTTTGCACATCCACTTACATTTTACAAAAAAAAAACTAGTTCAAAAATCTCAAAACAAAAAAAGTTCCACCCCGTATGTGCAGGTTTTATTTCTTGCACAGTCACTCGCAACATTTTCATAGGAAAATATTTCAAACAAAAAAATTCATTCTACGAAATTGTTTGTGTAGAACGTGCAGGTTTTTGATTCTGCACATATGGATGGGATTTCTCATCTACGAAAAAGAGCAACAAATTTCTCTTACAAAGAGAGCATGTAGCTTTGTTTTGAATTATATGAAAATTTAGTATTCTCTTCTCTTCCACTTCAGGTTCAGAGTTTAGACTCTCGGCAGCGTTGCCATTTTGACTGCTTTGCAGTCAGATCTGACTGGATTAAAATGTGTTTAGCTGGAACATATTTTGAAATCCAGCCAGCTGGTTTTTTAGCTGGATACGAATTTTGTTTGACTATTTTTAAATGTTTCGTGGAATTTCTTTTCTATCAGTATAAATTTTTAAATTAAATGTGGCAATAGAAAAAAATAAAAAGAAGACCAAATATTGCTTGAATTTATTTTTTTTGCTCTGAGCTTGAAATACATAAAATGAACCAATTTATGCATTTGCATTTACACAAGTACTTGCCTTTTCTAACTTACAAAGATGTTTGAAACTGAAAATTTATCTGTGTGAGGTTCAACTATGTACCTAATTACTAATATTACAGTGGCCGGCATAAGTATTTTGACAAAACTAAAGTTAATTCTGCTCATAATTTGAACTTACTTCATGTAAATTTTGGCATCAATGGAAAGGTCATTTAAATTCCGTTTGAATGATACAAAACTTTCCTTAACCGATTAATTACCCATTGAAAATTTGGAACTTTTGTAAAAGTCTACTTTTTTGACTTTTTTCCTCGGTTCCAAAAAAAAACATTTTGATGCAAAAAGTTTCTTCAAAAACTTTTTCAAAAATCTCTTCGCTAATATTTTTTATGATTTTTTGAATGGGATGATCTCAGAAAAATTTTGTATGAAAAGGAGGAAAAAGTGACTAAAATAGTCATTTTTAGCAATTTTAAAAAAATCATAAAAAATATTAGCGAAGAGATTTTTGAAAAATTTTTTTTGCAGTCACTATTAGAATTGTTTGGAGAAACTTTTTGCATCAAAACATTTTTTTTTGATACCGAGGAAAAAAAGTCAAAAAAGTAGACCTTGACAAAAATTCTAAATTCTAAAATTTTTAAATGGGTACTTAATGGGTTAAGGAAAGTTTTGTATCATTCAAACGGAATTTAAATGACCTTTCTATTGATGCCAAAATTTACATGAAGTAACTTTTAAATTATGAGCAGAATTAACTTTAGTTTTGTCAAAATACTTATGCCGGCCACTGTACATACAAAATCAGCAAAAAAAATATCCGACATAAGATAGTAGATGTAAATAATGAAAATGATGAGAAGGCTCAGAGAGATAACTATATGTAAAGTTAATTTATGAGTTAATACATTTTGTATACATTCCACAGGAAGGTATTATTCACTTTTTCATTACATTTTGTAACGTCAGGAAGGAGTCACTGGATTTGATCAGTATCAAATTCCGAATCGATTCAGCCATGTCCGTCTGTCAACGAATCGACATAGGCGAACTAAATTTTGTGAGATGACTTTTTTACGGTCGTCACGTTGGTATTAAAAATGGTCAATGTCGGTAAAGTAGTTCGGTTACCTCCCACTCCTATACAAAGCCAATATTAGATAACTCAATAAAAAAAGCATTGAAAGTCTACTTCCTGGGTGATGTGGAAAAGACTTATGCATGTGTGCAAATATGGAAAAGGGCGCTTTCTGTAAATCTTGCACAGGGCGCTAGTTTGGCTGGGGCCGGGCCTGACTGAGGGTAGATACTAGAAGTCTGTAGAAAAACATATCAATTAAGGACTACCATAGCCTACATTCAAAAAATGCTTTAAAATAATGCTAAAGGTGCTAGTATACGGCATGTAGCAAGCCACATACGTATGTAGCACTGATGTTAAAATGAATGGTCCCAATGGCAATAAGCTCTCCTTGTGCACTCTCGTGCACTAGCACCTTAACAAACACTTTTTGTCAATCTTTTCCATCACTTGATTGGACTGGGTTATAGCTAAGTTCTTGGCGTCAACATTTCGGACTCTTCTTTTAAAATCCCTTTTCCAATGAAAAGTTTTTTCTATCAATTTCATTAAATTGTTTCTAGTTTGTTACTTTTAACCCTTTAAATGAATTTAATTTTATGAATTTATTTTTCATGATTTGACGTTCACTAATTTGTTAACAATAAAAATTTGCATTTTTCTTGTCGTGAAATTCTGACAGTAAAATTTCTCACATGACCTTCGCCGTATACTAATGGGATCCACATGGCGTTTAATGACAACTGGCGTTTAAAGACGAAAAAATGCCACTCGTAGTTTTAAATTCAATTTGGCGTACGGCGTACCTATTTTATAATATCGTAAAAGCCACTATTCTTTATGATAGATTTCACCTGCAAACGACGACAAGCGTATTTTGCGTCTGAGCACCGTCCATGAAACGTCATACAAGCTTTATTCAAGCTTCAAATGCAGGTAATTTTATTCAGTCGAAATCAACATTTATGCCCAGTTGTACAGTCAGAGTTTAAACTCTCGTTTTGGTTTAAACCTTCGTTCAACAAATTTTCGGTTTTACTGTGTTCGTTTAAACCCAAAGTGGAGTTCAACTCTCGGTTTAAGTTAAACGCCTGCATTCTGCCGTTTAAACTTTCGTTTCGCATTTTGAGGTTTATTTTGACAGCTGCTATTTCATACAGAGAGATAGAGAGAGAGAACAGAAATGAGAAATTGTTTGGGTGCTGCACTTCTTGATTTTATATGAGTAAAAGTAGAGCTATGATTAGTTCCAGCATTACTGCAGTAAACCCACTGTCATCAGAAAATTTCAATAGATTTTCAACCAATATAATGTACTTTTCAATGAAAACGCCTTTTTTCAAGTGAACATCAGGTAGATCTTAGCCCAAACATAATGTAGACAAGCGTAAATTGTATTGAGATTTTTTCAATACAAATTATTTCTTTTCGTGTGTGGAATGTGGAAATGACGATTATTTTTTTGTAATGTACTAGTGATTTCTTTAGATTCTTCGCGAACAAAATATATTTCTATACATACTCAAATCTTTCACATTCTGTTTTGGCTGAAACAAGACACTACCCACTCTATTCTTTTTACAATGCAATTTGTTTGTCCGATTTTGAACACACTTCTCGGGACAATGCCTGTTCAGTTCAAAGGTTTCGGAGTTCATACCATTTTTGTATACAGATCTGGATTACCTACATTTTTTGTTTCCCTACCTACCTACCTATTACCAGACAATGACCCTAATTAGAGGCTCATAAAATCCTTTCAATATTTTACTGGCGACGGGTGATTGGATGTGGTAAAAACCCAGCGAGTTACAAAGAAGCAGTACCTGTGATCGCATCCGTCTGAATGCCACATACATTTCAACAACTAGATATGTATTATTATTGAAAAAAAAAAAAGAAATAATAATTACTGCAATAATTAATTGGTGAAAGTAGATGACAGTTCAAACATGTGTCGAAAATTAATCAATTCACTTCGTTAATACCAAAATACACAATGTAATAATATTGCACACATTTTCTTTTATTTACAAATGGTAAAATAGATAAAGTAGAGAAAAGCAATAACCATTTACTTGGTCAAAAGTGCGCTGGTAGAAAAATATCCCCTTAAGGGAAATTGTTCTGCGCTTCCACAACTGCGTTTAGTTAACTAGATAACTAGATATGTATTATTATTGAAAAAAAAAAAAGAAATAATAATTACTGCAATAATTAATTGGTGAAAGTAGATGACAGTTCAAACATGTGTCGAAAATTAATCAATTCACTTCGTTAATACCAAAATACACAATGTAATAATATTGCACACATTTTCTTTTATTTACAAATGGTAAAATAGATAAAGTAGAGAAAAGCAATAACCATTTACTTGGTCAAAAGTGCGCTGGTAGAAAAATATCCCCTTAAGGGAAATTGTTCTGCGCTTCCACAACTGCGTTTAGTTTAATTAATCAATTCACTTCGTTAATACCAAAATTTTGTACTGTGAAACTGAAGGAGTTAAACCAAAAGTGTAAACTCTCGGTCAGGTTTAGTTAAACTTCAGTTTAAACTCTGACTGTACAACTGGGCATTAAAAAAACAAAACGCCCATGCTTCTGACAAGTTGTAATACGCTTGTGTAATGAGGATTGCTTGCGTATACGCAAATAAAACTTTGCCGCTCCGTAGACAAAGCTTCGATTGTTTATATGCAAGCTGCAAGTAAGCTTACAACTTACAACAATCTGCAAATGACGAAAGCGTGCGTATATAAAGCGCAGCTACGTGGACAGTGAGCCTTAATCATAAAAAATGCATTATTATATGTTCATTTAAAGAAAGGGGAGTCCCCGATTTCGTCGCTGTATAAGTAATACAAAAATTCTCATGCTCATTTCAATCGTTCAAATGAAGTAGTTCAAATATTTACAAGATACATACCTATCACTATTATTTGTGAAATTTTGCCGCCACTTAAAAGTGCCGCCAGGGGCGGGCCAACCTTCCCCCCTCCCCCACTACGCTACGCCACTGGTAAGATAACATAACCGCAATGCACTTCTGTTCTTACAAAATTTCGAATGCCCCGTTTTTAACTTTAACAACGCTCGAAATTAAGATAAAGGTTAACTTCATAACTTAGAAAATGATAATAAATAATTTGTCTAATATCACCAGTGTTTAATTTTTAAGCAACTGTCAGAAATTGAACTGATTATCTTACAAGATATAAAAACATTTTATGCTGGCTAAAAACAAAAAGCGTGGCAGAGGTGTGCGTATATGTACTATACGCGCGCCGGCCGTAGTAAAATCTTGCCTTATCTAAATGTTATGCCTTTGACTTTGACAACTATCAAAATTCAAGGACTTCTAATATGACACCAAATTGCGCATTGTCGATACTGGACAAGCTCTGAGATTGCATTAACATGAATCTCTGGTCGTGATAAATGGCGAATTTTCTTTTGCATTTTTTTCCGATACATATAAATGAAAATTCTAATTTACTATTCTCAATACACAACTATGTATATATTACAAGTACCGCGGGAATATTCTTAACCTATAAAACATCTAACAGCACTGCATAATGAGTTTTCTCACTTCGAGAAAATAGCAACGAAGCGCATCTGTGTATAGATTCTATTTTTAAGGTTAAGCTTGGAATAACTTTTGTCGTGGGTTTGTGTAACATGCACATGTTAATGTAATTTTATAATTTGTGTGAAGTTCATTAGAAAAAAGTTTGCATATACATTTTGTTATGAATTTCGTTCGAATACTTCTCTTCATTCTCGTTACCTACTAACATATCTTTGTAAAATAAAAAAAAAAATCAAATCGACTTGCATTAAAAGGTAACTGATACGAAAATCGGAATACGAATTTTCATAAGGGCAGTACATACCTACAAAAACACAAATTACATCTTAAAGTTTTTTCTACTGCGCCACCTCTCGCGATCGTCTGACAAACATCCGTGAGTATGACTGTCATGAAAAAGCTTCTCAATTCAGCCGTTCGGACTCGGCATAAAATTGTAGGTCCCTTCCATTCGTCCCAAAAATAGAAACTCACACAAAATGAATGGTCGCGTTTATTTTTACGCCGACTGTCATGGTTTGGTGCACTTAAGGTACTTAAGGTGTGTCTCCACATGTCGGTTGATTGACAAAGTTTGACAACTCTCGCGTTTATGTGATTGAACGACACCACCGTCAGTTCATTTCCATTTTGTCAATTATTGGCAAAAAATCGTTTGTCAGTTGATTGACCAATTTATGAACTCGATGCCAATTAATTTTCACTGTCATTTATAGACTTAGTGACATTTTGTTTGACAATTCAGCTATTTCCACTTGTCCAGTGGTTTCTTTGTCAGTTATTGACAAACGCCGTTAGTCAGTTCATTGACAAGCAATTTTTCGCTATTTCCACTTGCCAATTGTTTAATTGCCATAAAAATATGTCAATTGTCAATTTCAAATCGACAAGTGGAAACCCAGCATTACCAACGAAGATATTGGCTTCACATAAATATCAGGTATAACAAATCTGTTTTCTATAATAATCCCAGATTTTAAAATTACCCTTAACAAAGCTCAAAGACAATCTTTTAATGACAGAGGAATATTGCAATTGCAAGCAGCCAATTTTTCACATGGTCAACTGTACTATGCTGCTCTTTTTCGTGGAACATTTTAAAATTCTAATTGACGATGGACAGAAACTACACATTCCAACAGTTACCGCCACGGTCACCTTTGAAAAAACTTTGTCCCAAAGTCTTACAATTTCATTGTTAGATGGTAGTGTGACAATGACTTTTCTAAAAACGTTGTCAGATTGAAAGTTGTGTGTTCGCACGGTTATCAGATATTTAATTATGAAAAATGTATCTATCCGTTGTCAGACAAATGAAAAGTTTCGTTCCTTGATTTTTGCAGTAGATATAATGGAACAAAATATTGCACTTGCCACTATATTAACTATACCTATACGTCACGTGTTGGAAGACAGCGAGAATGATGAATTGCCACAAAAACGACGTAGTGTCTGGACGAAGGATTGGGTGGCCGGTCGTCAGCAGGAAGGATTCTTTTCCAAATTGCGAGTTGAGGAGCCGGAACTGTATCGCAATTTTTTGCGAATGGTCTGAAAACAATTCGAAAATCTTAAAGCTTTGGTGACTCCACGCATCAAGACACCAATATGCGCGCGAGCATTACTTTGTTGGATTCCAAGACCAGCATTTCCAGGAAATCGTGACGGTTTCATTGGCAGCGTGACCTGACTTTTTTTGTATTTGTCGTGGTGGCTTTTGAATGTGGTTCGCACATTGGTCCATTTGCGCTTACACTCGTTAAGTGTCATGTAAATCGCGTCGGCGACCTCTTACCACAGGGCTTTTTTTGATAGTTCATACTCTGTGCAGCCAACATCCCCCCATTCACTCTCCACTTTCTTCCTGTACAATTTTTTTTATTTTTTTTTTCGACTTTTCCAATCCCAATTGGAATCTAAATTCAAATTTCCTCTGTTGTTCGTATCCAATATTTTCTGTCCATCGTTTAAAGGCAAACTTTGATTTTGCGTCTAAATCAATTGGTTATATTGTCTGACAATGAAAAAATTGTAAGCAATTATCAGCTTCCATAAACTATTACATCTGTCAATTTCTAATGAGTTTGACAATGTCCTAATCGTTTGAGAATAATAAAAATTGTGTGTCCAAACTCGTTCAGATGATTGTCAGCAACCGGACAATTTCATTGTCAGATCAAGAGCCGACGAACATAATGACTGATTGAGAATATACATAATATAGATACTTTCTAACGATACAAATAATGTAATAGCAAAGTGAATATACCTTCCTGTGAGGGGTATAAAAACACAAATGAATCAATAGAGCTTTTTTTTTATTGTATAAACCTGGTTAAAGATTAATCATGAAAGTGAAAATAAATTCTTTAAGTTGACATTAAACAGAAGTTAACATAAACTAAATATCGTGACAATGGGGTTTGAAGTATGCAATTAGAATCCCTCATTCCTCACTCAGGAAAGAAAGCGGTCAAGAAAATGGAACAGGTAGTGCGTGTTAAATGGAAAGTTAAATTCCTTCCTTAAAAACGTTTTTATTGGCGACCCAATTCGAGGAAATGTCGAAATTCTAGTAAGGGTTGTTAAAGTTATGTACATAGGTAGATATGGATTTGTATTTAACTAACACATTTCTACGTGTTGGTAATACAAGTCATACAAGTTATATCACTTGTATGTACAATAAACGTAAACAAATTGATTTTTCTTTAGGTATATAGCTATTTCGTTTATTTAAACGAAAAATTTAACTGCACACAGTCATATCAAAGTGTAGCTCTTCTTCTTAAAAGTTGAAGAAACAGCCTCGTTACTGTAATTTTTATTGAATAAAATTATTTTTTATATAGGCAGAAAAATAAAAATTATGGCAGAAAAACTATAGAAAATCGTCCGAGAAGAAACCACCATACCTAAGACAATAACTTTTTCCTGTGGTTTGTATTATTGAAAACCTATCTCCGCAAATTAAAGTAGATGGTACGAATGGTCAATAAAACAATTCAGACTGACATTTCTGATAAATTCTCGACTTTTGGTTTAATTCAACGTTTTCCTATAACCCGCATGCTGAAAGTGAATGGCGCTGAAAGCATTGCCAATGGACCAGAAAGGTGTCAACATAAACTATACATTTTCCCTAGCGCTTCCGCTCAGAATTTAGCGCGTTAAATACCGCAAGGTCGTAGTACACCTTATGTAGAAAGCCACATACTTCTGTAGCTCGGACGTCAACAGTGAGCGCCACATATCGTATACCTACACATGTGTACCATATGTAAGTGCCACAAAGAGAGCTAGTACACGGCATGTAACTATTGGGGCCATATGCTGACGTCAAAATTACATCAGTGCCACATACGTATCTGTCTTTGCATGGCGCCTTTAGTTTGAATCTCAGTAGTATCAAGTAGATAGTAGTTGTTGTAACTTCGTGTTCGAGATTGATGTACTTTACTTTACAGGCTTACGTCAAATAACTGGTGCGCTATAATTTCATTAGAAAAAAAAAATATTTGTAGCATGGTTTATCTCGATAAAAAAAAAGCACTAACATACTGACGTGTTTCTCTCTTGAGAGCCATTCAATCTCTCTAAACAAACTGTAAAAGCTGTGTTCGGGTAAACGGCGTTTATTCAATACCTTTCAGCATGGGCGTTGGACCTCGCCAGGGGTGCGTCTTGAATGCTTTCCTGGATGTTACAGCGCAGTCTTGGCGAAGAACGTTTCGAATTGGGTAATCTCAGGATAAATCATTTGCTCTTCGCTGATGACTTGGTCATCCTTTGGTCCTCTCAGACTGAACTTCAACTCGCACTCGATCGGTTTGTAGTCATTTGTGTTGAAGCTGAGATGAGGGTTAACGCTAATAAATCTGAAGTGATGTCGTCTCCAGAACGCCTGTTCAATGCACTCTGCATGTTAGTGGTGCCCCATTGAAACAGGTGGAGAAGTTTAAGTACATTTCTCGGGGTGTTATTCATGAGTGATGGAAGGAGCAATGCCGAGTTTTTCTGTAGAATTGGTCAGGTTGGGTCAATTTTGGGACAACTTGGTCATTCTGTTATTTGGAGGACTGAACTTGTTGTCAAAGCTATGTTGTCAGTCTTTAATTCGGTGTTTGTTTCAACTCTTACCTATGATTATGAGGTTTGGGTAATGACCGAAAGAATAAGATCGCGGATACATGCTGCCGAAATGAGATTTCTCCGTTGTATATATAAGGATTTTCCTTGAAGATTTGGAATCGATGAATTATAAATTTTACGCAGAAAATTGTAAATATTACAATTTTTTCTGTGTATGTAATCCCGACTTCTTTTATCCAGAAAGCTTCGATTCTGATGTCACAATGCAGGAAATACTCTCGCTTCCCAGTACGATAAAAAAACATAAAAACATAAATTTAAAAAAAAATTAAAATACTAAAAAAATTGCAATTAAAATAGTAAATTAACCAAATTTGCTATTTAAATTGTAAATAGATGATTTTACAATTCGGATAGTAAAGCCTTTACAATTTTTTTCTGTGTAGGTACTAACTTCGTTTGCGAGTTTTTCACCTAACGAAAAAAAAAAATACGTCGCAAAAAGTAGGTACTGAAATCACACATCACAAACATGAAAAAAGAGCCAAGTTCTGTTACATATAGGTATATATATAGAACAACTATTAAGAGTGTAACTAAGCAGCCACTAAAAGTAATGAGATCTGTACGCCAAGTATAGTCAGGTACTTGGTTTAAGAAGTTTAAACAAATTGGTAGGTTTACTTAGCAAGTCAAAGGATCTGCATGATGTGTACATCAAATGAAAGAAGCCTGAGCCATTGCAGAAGTAGGCTCCTACGCCATCTAGTCAAAATCAATCATTTGTAGTATAAGCTACAGAGGTGTGCAACACATATAAAGGGTCCGCAAAATAACTTTTTGTTTTGAAAATGCTATAAAAAAAACTACTGAATATTTTCTCAAATTTCTTTTTTTATTTGAAAGTACAATCCTTCCGGTTAATAATGGAAAATAATTTCATTCAAATGGCTGCCTCGGCTGGCCATGCAGTAGCCTACACGATAGGTCCAATTTTTAAGCACATTATCGATTGTGTGCAGCTGTATTCACCAATGGCTTCACGAATATTGTCCTTTAAAGCGTCAATTGTCTCTGGCATGTCGGCGTAACACTTATCTTTTACGGCACCCCACAAATAATAGTCCAACGGTATCAAATCGCAGCTCCGCGGTGGCCAAACGACATCAGCTGTGCGGCTGATAATGCGATCTTCAAAAACAGGGCGCAAAACATCGAGTGTAGCTTCGGCTGTGTCCGTCCGCCCACTTAGCGAAGCGAAAACGCATTGGATGGTCAGTTGGCTTCAACTCCTGAACCAATTGGACTTTGCATGGCGTCATACCAAGGTCTTTATGCAAAATTCGTCTCAATTATGTCTCCGAAATGTTCAATTGTTGAGAACGACGGTGAATTGATGTTGATGGCGCTTCACACACACTTTCTGCCACAGCAGCAATTTTCTCGGCACTGTTTTTGGCTTTTCACGCTTTGGTTTATCGATGAGGATGCCAGTTTCTTTCACTTTTTTCACAAGATAACGAACATACGGAGCTGACGGTGCTTCTCTTCTTCCAAAATCCGTACGCAATTTTCGCACACATTCTGCAACATTACCATGATTTTCAAAGTAATGTCGCAATATTTCCCAGCGTTGTTCCAGCGTATACACAACCATATTCGTTCAGCGGAAGGATAAAACTAATTATCTGTCAAATCAGACATGAGCTAAGTGTTACCATTCGCGAAATAAGCACTAGTTGAAAAAAAACCTTAGATGGCGGACCCTTTACAGAAGAAGATAGGAGTGTACAATTACGTATAGTGAATTGGTAATCATACTTAGTATTATAGTGCAGCAAATATTTTATTAAATGTACTTCGAGAATTGAAGCCAGCATTTATTAATTTCACGTGTGAAGATATCGACTTTTAACGTAATTTTACAGCCTGAAGACAAGAAATTGTATAAAACTATAATTCCAGTGGTTAAAGTTCAACATTTTATTATTAAAATATGTAGATACCAGTCTATACAACCTACAATAAATCGCATATGGACGAGAAGAAGAAGTATGTAGATGTGATTACGGATATGCAAGCAAGAGTGTAGTTTATCTTCGTTTTATAATGCTTATCGGAAAATATTTTTTTTTTTAGATTTTGGTCTAGTATAACTAATCTACTAACTATTTAATTTTCGAAATTGGTGTCGTGATCGTAGAACTATTTTGTCGCATGAAATGTTTATGAATCATGCGATGGAACAGAATCCGGTGCAAATATATGTTATGTCCTACAGTGGTGCGCGCAATTGTTATAATAGAAAAGAGGAGTTCCGAAAAAGCATATATGACCAATTGACCACTTAAGGTGTTTTGTCCTGTTTGTCCTGAGAAAGCTAACAAATGAAATGAATGTAATGTGTATAGCGTATTGAATGTAATTTTAATGTAATTAATCTAATTATTTCTGTTTCTTTTACAATATTATAATACAAGGTGGGTCATATAATATTTGATCTTATGGGAATGCGTCATCGATCTCTCGTTTGGCCGCGAATATCACTGCGATGATTCCATCATATCAACACCGCGAAAAGATGAAGTGCCACTCAACTAGCCATTACGCGCACGTCTTTGCGGCGCAATTTGGTGAAAGACTTGTTTGATTTGACTACCTTTCTAGAATTCTTTCTATTTAAAGTAATGCCCAAAACACATGTGAAGAATTTCTGGATGCAGTGACGCCGACGCGCGCAGTACAGCAAGCAAGATACACGAACAGAATTTTTGTTGTGACATAATTGCAGTGAGGTCTGTCATACAATATCCAAACGTCATGCTTTTGCCTACAGCTGTTCAGTGAATACTGCACGTGTGTTTTGGGCATTAGAAATAGAGACAACTTGCAGTACTGCGACGCATGCTGAATTTACGTGTGTTCTCTCCCATTTAAACGTGTGTGTTCTATTTCTACTGCATGGAAAATTCTGCGCACATGTGTTTTGGGCATAAGGGACTTATGTGAACAAGCCACAAACTTTAGCAGCCCTCAAAGCCGGAAAACGATCGGTTATGTATAGATAACTGGAAAGGCCATCATCACTTCACAGATTCAGCTAGATCGTGACATAGTGGGTGCCATCAGTGACAGCACTACGCTACGACCAACTGCCCGACTATGTTGAGAGAGATTTAGCGTACCGGGTAAAACCTTTCCGCCACTTTCTCCCCCTTCGAATAGTGAACCGCAGAAATCTTCAGAAGCGTGCACTGGGCCCGGACCTGTATCATCGCCGAGACGAAGCTGGCTTTTACTTTTTTGTATGCTGGTTGGGGCCTCCAGAATCCTTGCCCCGATCGCAATCGAAAAGACCGGGTGAATTGGAAAGGAAATAACACCCAAAATGACGAAACATTTTTCAACAACAAAATGTACAGGTTTTTTTTTAGGCCGTTCATTTCCAAATTGATTTGGTCGTTATTTCCTTGGCGTTATTGCCTAACGCCCTTTATTGCACTTTTGAAATTGAGTTTGGACCCTTATTGCTTGTATACATATTAAAGAGAACATCTGTGCAATATTTCAGAAGGGGTCCATGGTCCACGTCTCCACGGGAATGGAATTTTAATTAATGTGTTCGACTAAAGCGAAGATTTAAAGTCTTCACAGTTAATTGGTGCACGGAGGTAATCGTCTTAAAAAAAACTCATTACATTAACGAGCGCTTTAAAATAAAGTACGTATATAAGCTAAGCTATGTAACATGAGGTTTAACTAATTTCATTAGTGGTTAGATAACCTTAACTAACTAGCTGATAGAAAACTGTGTTTATAGTAATATTATAAAGTGTCAAACAGTTACCACAGGTGCATTTAATAAAAAAAACACACGTTTATAAAATGTCAATAGCCGGCTTTAAAGCAATAATGTTAATGTATGTCCTTCTAGTGGAAGTTAATCAAAACAAAAATCCCATACAATGGTTCGTTGCACAAGTAAGTCATTTTGTATTCACTGAAGCATGCATTCATGGTCACACTTTGTGGTCTCGCATGTGTCCCCAAGTCACTCCCAAATTTACGCAAACCTCAAAGTCTTAACATTAATTTGTTGTAACCACAAAGCAACTTAATTGCATATTTAAATCTGCCCCATAGAAAAACTAAAGCAACTTTGCAACATTTGGCAACCTTTATTTTTACCTCAGATATCAGCGCACTTGGTTGCACATTCTGGGCCAGCTTTCACTTTGTGTGTACGCTACCTTTGCCTTGTGCCAAGATACCATTTCTAAAACCGAAACATCTTCGTAATTGCAATTACCCACTGGAAAGATAATATGTAATTGTTTTTGCAGTTGATGACTTAATCGCTTTAAATGGTTGTTATTACATATTGATATGAGTATTGTTTCTTCCCTTGCAGACATGATTCACCGGAAATATTTGGTCGCTACCGTGGTGGTATTATTAATTTCATGGACACCGATATCAAGTTTGCCACAAGGTGCCCCCGAGACAGTGTGTGACACTATGTTACCATTTCATGGGGGTGGTATATTGCCATCGAATTCCGTGCCACCTTTTCGGATAGAAACGTCATCAGCTATGATTGGACAAGGACAAACGATGAGGGTGGAAATCGTTGGTGCACCACAGGGGCTTAGCTTTGGAGGTTTTATGATTCAAGCAAGGAATAGGAATCCACCCTACCAAATCGTAAGTATTAGAATGAAATTGAAGACGTTTCTAAAGGATACTCCTTGCAGCTGGGTCAATTCAATCCGACTACGGACGGTTCTGCGAAGTTAATAAACTGCGAGAATTCGGTGAACAATTGTGCCACCCACTCGAATGCTGGCCCGAAACCCATCGTTAGCCTGGAATGGCAATGCCCAGTGGATTTCCTTGGTCAAGTAGTGTTTAAGTAAGTACATACATATATCTTACTTTTTTTAAGTACCTTATACAATATACAGTAGCATCTCGATAACGTGAACTTCCGATAATGCTAATTTTAATATATGACTTACTTACTTATCGGGCTCCCGACCCGTGAAGAGTCTCTGCCTGAGACACTGCAGCCTTCCATCCTCTACGATCCCGGGCACGCTGCTTCCAATTGTCCAGACCAAGCGCTCTGGCATCCGCGATGGCTTGGTCTTTGAAACGGAGGTTCGGTCTCTTCCTTGTCTTCTCGAACCTGAGGGCTGGGATTCCAAGATTCTCTTAGCTGGAGCAATATTGTCCATTCACTCGATGTGGCCGAGCCAATGTAGTCGACGTGTTTTGGCTCTTTGGACTACATCTTGTATGCGACATTAATCAGGGATATGCCTCGATAGTTCTTGCTAGCCATAGGATCGCCTTTTTTGTAGATGGGGCATATGGAGCTGATAGCCCATTCATCGGGCATGTTTTCTTCCACCCATACTTGTTGATGATTCGGTAAATGCTCTCTACCAAACCATCACCACCGTATTGAAAGAGCTGCGCTGGTAAACCATCAGAGCATCTTCTGTCACCCTTTTCCTGTACACGCATTCATCATCATACCACGGGCTCTTTCTCTGGGGTGGCTGGTACCCTACGGTGGTTTCGGCTACCTCTTTGATGATGTCGCGATACTGGCACCACTGATTGTTGGCGTTTGTGGTAGGTGAGTGCACAGAGGAGAGTTTCATACTCAGGCGCTCGCTGTAGGCTCTGGCTACTCCAGGTGTGCTAAGGCGTCCAACGTCGAATTTCTTCTTCTGGGCAGTTCGCAGCTTCTTTTCGTTGGATAGTCGAGCTCTGAATTTTAATATATTTTAATATATGAACCAGAAAGAAAAAAACAAATATTATAGTCGATTTCTATTCTATTCGGACTCTAGCTCTAGGTATAAAGTGGACTTCATTTTGTGGAACTTTCATTTGTATTGATGTTTGCAATACAATTGTGAGTGACAAGACAACTGACAACTGCTGGCATTCTAATGCCCAAAACACACGTGCAGTATTCACTGTGCAGCAAGATTAAGGACCATTCACATGGGAGCGAACGAACGAATTGATGAAATGCAAACAAGCCACTTTTTATGCATTTATAAACAAAAAATTGCACATTTTATTATTCCAAAATATCCTCCTCTTGGAATTAGGTTAAGTTCGAGCGAATCTTTTATTCGCTTCTTTATGGAACGCGAATGAAATGATGTGGATTGAGAATAGACTGACAATTCGCGCCAGAGTGTTTTCGTTCGCGGCCAAAAGTTTGGAATTTGAAATTTCGGTATTTAAAACTTGTTTTTTTAATACATTTTAATGAGATAATTAATTATCATACGCTTGGAATAGTAAAATGTGGAATTTTCTGTTCATAAGTACATCAAAAGTTGTTTCTTCTTATTTCATTAATTCGTTCGTTCGCTCTCATGTGAATGGTCCTTTAGAATACACATGTTCTTATGTGGTGATACAAATGTAAATTCTGCACCCACAGCAGCACTGCAACATGTCTCTATTTCTAAATCCACTTCATAGCAACGCAGTGAATTAAATTAAATCTGCTTGGCAGCATGGAATTTTTAAATTCACCTACTGATGCATACGAGGAAAAAGACGCGGGAATTATTTTTGTCGTCTATGTTGCACTCTCGTATTTTCCCCCGCATATGCAGCAACCGATACAAATTGAATTCTGCACATCTGTTTCATCTGCAGTACTACTACTACTACAAGACGCACTCAAATTAGGTCTATGCTCAAAGTTGATTTTCTAAATAACACGATAACAGGATAAGAAATACCTATCGTTCTGCTTGCGAACTTTATTATTTCAATTGACCCCCATTCTCGTTGGCGTTTGTCGTAAACGCCTAATATTTCATTTCGGTTTTAAAAGCGTTTTTTTTGTTTACTTTTTTGAGACGAACGATTTGAAATTACAGTGAACACAGCGCCCGAGATGCTTGCAGATGTATGTTAGTTCTGCACTTAAATTGCTGCAAATTGTAGTTCTGGAAATATATCCCAAGGAAGCGAGTTACAAAGTTTGCTTGTCCTGTAACAAAAGGAGTGTTTTGGAAAGTTGATGTCCTCGCGGTTGTCAAGTGTACTGGTATGGTCATGACTCATGAGCATTAGCAGCATTTCGAGGGATAATGTGAGTTCCTCGGAACATCTACCATGGAAGTATCTATAGAACAAGCATAAGTCAGCGATTTGTCTTCTGTGCACCAACGGTTGTAGATTCGATGCGAGTGTAGGGTCTCCAATAAGTCGAACTGCTCGTCGTATGCTGACAAGTAGGTTAAGTGAACGTTTTGGGGCCGAGCTCCATATAAAAATAAATAAATAAATAGGTGGCGCAACAGGCGGGTGACACCCAAGGCCTAGCTTCTCGCAACCATTCGTTTTGTGTGAGTTTATATTTTTGGAACGAATGGAAGGGACCTACAATTTTATGCCGAGTCCGAACGGCTGAATTGAGAAGCTTTTTCATGACAGTCATACTCTCGGATGTTTGTCAGACGATCGCGAGAGGTGGCGCAGTAGAAAAAACTTTAAGATGTAATTTGTGTTTTTCCGGGGATCGAACCTGGGATCCCTCGCACAGTAGTCCAGCACACTAACCACTGCGCTACTGCGCCCACATATGGGAACAATATTCCAGGCCTGGTCTCACCTGTACTTTGTAGAGAAGGCGAAGCTGCTTGGGGCTAAAGTACCTCTTTGCTCTAAATAGGTAGCTCAACTTAGCGGACGCCGATTTGCGATATACCTACGATATGTGGTCCTGCCATGTGATTCCTGAATTGACTGTGACTCCTAGAAGGTGCATTGAGTCCTTGGAATGAATTGGATGGTCATCCATTTGGATCTGAGGAACTGTTGATGCATTTTTCCTAGAAAATGTTGTGAGCTGCGTCTTGTTTGCATTAAATACCACCAAGTTGTCTTTTCCCCACTTCAAGATTTTGTCCAGATCAGCATTTAGAGAACTAATTTGTTCACATCTCTGACTGTGTGATGTAGCCCTATTCACAGGCCCACTGTTCGAGATGGAGGCTATAAGAGGGCTGTCATCTGCAAATTATTTATGATTTGTGGATCCAAGCAAATCGTTGATGTGGAGAAGAAATAGAGTTGGAGAAAGAATAGATCCTTGGGGCATTTATAGCAAACGAATTAGATGATACACGATCTACCACAACTTGGATCGATCTTCCCAGAAGAAACATTTTCATCCATCCGCAGATTTGTTATGGTAATCCATAAGACGCTAACTTGCCTAATAGGGCTCTATGCCAGACTCGGTCAAATGCCTTTGATATGTCCAAGGCTACGGCTCTGGATTCGCCGTGTTGTTCAATTGCTTGCGTCCATAAGTGCGTTACGTAGCTTAAGAGGTCTCCAGTGGAACGACGGCTCCGAAATTCGTATTGCCTGTCGCTGCTTAATCGGTAGTCTTATAGATATATTAGCTGCGCTGAGGTGTGAATCGGACACTCGAATATTGTGCGAGTAAACTCTATGTTCAGACCTTGTCGAGCTGATTTTCCATGTCTGCGGACTTCTCGAGTAACCAATTTCGTGGTTCGAGTAAACCAAAAATTTTGTCTTGCCAAAATAAAAAAAGTTGATATTTGGGTTGGGATTCAAATAACGTATGGTGAAAATTCTGTTATTAATATACCTACGGATGTAAAGATTAACCTTAGGCCCTTTACCTCGGGTGGAGAGAAGTCTAAATAATAATTCGTTGGCTACTTCTTTACGAATGAGTTCGCATTTTCGCAATCTTTATTCAACCTCCTTAAATACTAAAATATTAGGTTAGGTTAGGTTAGGTTGAAGTGGCTGCCGGCAAAAGGTCGACACACTTAGACCAATTAGGTCCCTTGTGATACTAAAATATTGCTTATGCTAAAAATATATAACATCTTAGTCGGTTCTCGCATTAAGTCGGCTCTCACACTGAGTCGGCTCTCACATTGAGGCAACATTCAAAAAGCAACTGGCAATAGGAAACACGCAAAATTATCGCTTCCAATTATTTTACTTTAAATTAAATTAGAGGTCTCATATCAAAGAAACTAAATATCGCTCGAACGAAAAATGTTGCTGATTGTTTATTGGCAGTTGCTATAGTAACTATAGTTGCTTATTGCTTGTTGCCTCAATCTGAGAGCCGCCTAAGGCAACAATCAATAAGCAACTGGCAATAGGAAACCCGCAATATTTTCGCTCACAGTTATTTTACTTTGAATTAAATTAGAGGTCTCACATCAAAGCAACTCAATATCGCTCGAATGAGAAATGTTGTTGATTGCAGCAATAATTATCGCTAGCGATATACAGCGCATGTTAGAAAAGCAAATAATATTGCTTCCTAGTACATAGCAACATTTGTGATTATTAACACATTTACGCACACTACCTTCTATAAAGTTTTGGAAAATATGTCGGACGAACCTGTTTTAAACAAACAATTCGTTGAAGTTGTGGGAAAAATATCGCTGATAGCTAGAAATATCAGGCAATATGTTGCTTCGATGTGAGATAAGGTTAAAATAAAATTGCGTATTGCTTAACAGTTGCTAGTTGCTTAGTTGCTTATTGCTTGTTGCCTCAATCTGAGAGCCGCCAGGCGCATATTAACATATAAACCGCCATTTTCAATAATGTCTTACTAAGAGTTTCTTGGAACCTTTTTTAACCAAAAGATCCCAGAAATCCAAAAGGTTTTTTCACGTCTCACTTCCATCGCCTCTCAAAATTTTCAACGACATAAAAGGCTACAATAATGGAGATTTAGCTTATTTTGAATTAAACAAAAAGTTTCCATAAACCCCTAAAAACTACGAAAGGGCTGTATTCAATTCTGTAGTCCATATTATCGAGGTGTCATTTTATCAATTTATTAATTTTCGGATTTGGACAAACTAATGCATCTATTTTTTTTAGTTCCACAGTGGCACAGGAATACGACACATTTTGGGTAGGTATCCCTTCAAATCCTGTTCAAGTTGTGAAGCGTGATGTGGCACCACCAGTCATTGGAATATCATCCACACGCCCACCCCTTACAACTACCCGAAAATCATATGTCCCAGTGCCTGAACAAGTAGCACCAGTGGTAAGTTACGGAATTTCAGTATCATATAATATATAATAATGCGTTAATTGGAAAACCATAGCCCAAAGCAGACGACCCTTTCTACAACAGCTGTGCCAGAAGCAAAACATGTTTTGGATTTCCTGATGGATGCATCAAAACTAAGAATTGCCTAGCCATGGCTGCAGTCATAGTTCGCGGCGATGTCTACGAATTCGAGCTGAAGAGCACAACATGTAAGTAATTGCAGCTTACTTAATCTAATTGGCTAGGGTGCGTGTCATAACGCCCAGTGTCATAACGCAAAAATGTGTGTCCCCAATTGGGTAATAAATCATTTATATTTTAGCACAACCGCAATATGTTGCACTCGGACTATCGAATGACCAAAAGATGGGTGACGATCTGGTGACCGAATGTGTAGTGGAAGGAGGACGCGCTGCGATGCACACATCCTTAACTTCTGGAAAGCCAAATTACGGAACTACCCGAATTGGAGTTGTAAGTAAATCAAGCGACTTGTGAACGCTTAAGCTAAAGTTTACCTCGCTTACAGCCTCAGAACACTGGTAGACTTTTGGAATCATCTCTAGAAGATGGCAAAGTATATTGCCGCGTCCAAAGAGATATTGTGACTACTGTACAAGGCCAAATGTTCGACTTGATGAACAATCAATACTATCTCTTGCTTGCTGTAGGCTCTTCCCTAAAGGGTAAGGGTGTTCTCTGGAAATGACTCGGTACTTCACGATTATAATTTTGAACTCTTGTATAGAAAATGGTGCTGGTTTTCACGATATTGGTCGCATTGCGTCAGCCAAGTCAATAAACCTATCTGAAGTTCAAGACCTCTCGGGTTCGTCAAACATTCTGCTCCGTCTTCATGGTGCTTTCATGGTGACTGCATGGATTGGTACAACATCGCTTGGAATTTTGCTGGCTCGCTACTTTAAGCAAACCTGGGTCGGAAGCCAAACATGCGGAAAGGATCAATGGTTTGCCGTAAGAAACAATAAGAATTGCTTATGCAGGTATAAGTCTATGTAAATTCCTTTTAGTGGCACAGAATATGCATGGTGACAACATGGTCTTTAACGATGGCCGGATTTGTTATAATATTCGTTGAGATTGGAGGTTGGTCAGCCGCTCGAAATCCTCATGCTATATTGGGTGTGATAACGACATTCTTGTGCTTTATTCAACCTATTGGGGCTCTGTTCCGACCTGGACCGAACGCGAAAAGCCGTCCAATTTTCAATTGGTTGCATTGGCTGGGTGGAAATCTTGCCCACATTCTTGCAAGTAAGTTTTTCGTTTAAGTTTTTTTGATTGGATCGATTTCTGAGCTATATATTTTTTTGCAGTTGTTACGATTTTCTTTGCGGTTAAATTGTCGAAAGCAGAACTTCCCGAATGGATGGACTGGATGTTGGTGGGATTTGTTGCATTCCACGTTATAGTTCATCTGATATTCTCCGTAAGTGTATTTAACCCAAAAATTGTGATAATTTTTATTGAAAGACTCTCTAGGGCAAAAGGGGTGGGTCAATTGTGCGAAATCACCAAGACATACAAATTTTGAAATTTGTCAGAAAATGTCGAGCTCGAAATTGCAAATCGAGTGAATTCGTTTTCAGTGTTCTGCATTTCGAGCGATTCGGAAAATTTTGTTGGCCAGAAGGAAGATTTAAAACTAAAGCTTTAAGTATTAAGAAAAAATCGGGACGACTGAGTCCCTCGAGGTAAACTCTGGAGTGTATTACACTAGTATGGAATGGACGGTTCTCTCTTGAGAGAAAGCAATTCAATCTCTTTACACAAACTGTACTGTAAAAGCTGCGTGTTCGGGTAAACGGCGGCGCGGCGTTACATCAATACATTTCACCGTGGGCGTTGGACTTCACCAGGGGTGCGTCTTGTCTCCTCTCCTTTTCATTATTTAGGCCCTAGTTATATAGCTATCATTGAAATGCATCATTGAAAATTTTGTTTTCCGATTTTAAGACGATTAATCAAATAATATTGGCTTTAGTTGGTATCAAAATAAAGGTAATCATTTGTGGAATTACAAAAGAAATTACTTACTAAAACTCTTCTTTAAATTCAATTTTATTATTTCACTGATCGAAATCGATTTCAATGAACAGCTGATTCTCGTTTCTCCAATTTGAAACCCAGTGTTCGATGTGTTCGGTTCTCAGCTGTCAGTTTTGCTTTCAATGATCAACTCTAACCTCAAAACCTAGACTCGTTTGTTGAAAAGTCACTGACAGGTTCTTTCACTGACAGGAATTTTTCAATGATTCCTATAACCGACTTGTCAAAAAAATTAAACAATAAACAAAAACACCTCGTAGCAACAACAACGCACAGAGGTTGGTCTTCTCCTCCGTTCTAATCACCAGTTGGCGGGCTTGTACTCGTCGCTCAATTAGCGCCAGTGGTAGCCGATTGAGCAAAATCGAGGTGCAAGTTCACTTTCTGACAGGGGAAAACAGAAGCGTCTTCCCAAGTGGATATATACGAAGAATTGACTGTCAGAATTCAAAAAATATTCAAACAATCACTTAAAGGAGTCTGATGATGAGTTAGTGGTGTAGTTCGAAATAGCTATCATTCCTACCAAAGTGACTGTGTCTACGAGTCGTTGTTAATGTAATTCTCTCAAACAATAATTCAGAGACAAAAAAAATGAAACTACCATTCCACTGATTTGTTCCAATGATGCATTTCAATGATAGCTATAGGTAACCAAGGCCTTATATGGACTATGATGTTACAGCGAAGTCTTGGCGACGAACGTTTCGAATTATCTGAGGATCTGAGGGTCATTTGCTCTTCACTGATGACTTGGTCATCCTTGGGTTCTCTCAGATTGAACTTCAGCGCGCACTCGATCGGTTTGTAGCCGTTTGTGTTGAAGTTGAGATGGTCGTCTCCAGAACGCCTGTTCAATGCACTCTGCATTTTAGTGGAGTCCAATTGAAACAGGTGGAGAAGTTTAAGTATCTAGGGGTCTTATTCACGAGTGGAAGGAGCAATGCCAAGTTTTCCTGTAGGATTGGTCAGGCTGGGTCAATTTTGAGACAGCTTGGTCATTCTGTTATTAGGAGGACTGAGCTAAGTTGACAGTCTTTAATTCGGTGTTTGTTCCAACTCTTACCTATGGTCATGAGGTTTGGGTAATGACCGAAAGAATAAGATCGCGGATAAAAGCTGTCGAAATGAGATTTCTCCGTTGTATTGTTGGTGTGACCCGTAGAGATCGCATTAGAAATACTAGAATACGTGAGGAACACAATGTCAAGCAGCAGGATGAGATGGTTAGATCAAATTCATAATCTCTTCTCTATCCGTATGGGGATTGTCCTACATGATTTGGAGTCGATGGCGGAGGATCGAGAGCAATGGAAGGTCTACTTGAGCAACCTACACCCGCAACCCACTTAATGGACAAGCGGACCATTGAAAATGAATGAATGAATGAATGAATGAATACTACGTTACGTAGCAAGGCCGATAGTATACATTATGTACGCCGAAAATTAACCTGTTTTACCAACAATCGATCAAATCAAATGTGATTTCTTATACATACACAACAACAACACATATATGTTTCATTTCCCTCCTTTCGTATATAATAAATTTGGATTTTGGAAGTGGTCCAACACTGTAAAGAAACAAGTGATTAACGATATCTATTTTTTTTCTCTTGAACATGCATGATTTTCTTGTATATTGGTTAAAGTTCGTTTCCTATACTAAAGTGTGTACACGTTTTATTAGAACAGCTTGCTTCTATGTCTTTAGTAATAGGTGTTTTATTGTTCACAGGTTGGAGGCTGTATGGCCGACCGCCATGCGAGTCAAAGAGTAAACTCTTTCCCTATGGGAGAAATGACTGGTAATAGGAACGGCATGAAATTGGAAAGAAAAATGGATGCACCGGTAAGAATCTTAAGACCTAAATGCGATTATTCACTGATCCTGTTTTCAATAAATACAATTTTTTATTTTGTAACTTTTAGTTCGCTAGCTTCCGCAAAGGACTTCTAAGTATTTACATCATTGTGCTGATCTTTTATGTGGTGGCGCTAGATGTTATTGTTGCCTTAGCTCCAATCGATCGAACTTACAATGAGCTCAGAAATAAGATATCTGAATAAGTTGCTAAGAATTTAATAAGTACAAATCCCGTTTAATAATTTTCTAATGCATTTTTTTAAGTTAACTGTTCAACTTGTAAATTTTTTATTTTTTTTTTTAATATATGTATATTGTACATTCTACAGTAGTAAAATTGCTCAAATAGGATGACTTCCATCTATAGTTTTGTAATCTGGTTAATTTGTATATTTTGACACCGATAAATATCGTTGTACAGTTTTGTTTTACCGCGTGTACATAAAATTAACTGTTTTTAATTGTTATAAGTCTATGTTTAATTTATTTTATAAAAAATAACATTTAGTTATAAATAAATTAAAATAAATTTGTTTTACTGAAATGTCAAGGGGCATGCACATTGCACACTGCATATAGGCATGTGAGAGGTGATCTTTTAAGGAACTGAAACCACAAACTAGCGGGCTTTTCAGTACATCAATAGACAAGGACACTTGGTATTGAACTTCATCAAAGTCTCAGGATGGTTTGTATGTAACAGCAGAATATGTGTCAACATTAAATCATGAATAGCTGAACAAAAAATACGATAATCACCCCTATTGTGGAATCCGCCGGGGGGAATCATTCACGGAAAAAAATATTTTGCTATCGTCAAATCCGCAAGGTGAACAGTTTCCCGTGTAATGTGAATGAGTTTCACTGTATCGTTGAAAACGCTCAAATGGAATTTTTCCCGAACAAAATTACATTTCTCGCCCGCATCAAAATCATTGCGGGTTTCATAGGTTTTCTTGCCATATAAAAGAGCTGCCGAACATCTTTACATATAATAAAACTGTAGGCATTTTCTTTGTCAGCTAAAAACTCGAAAACTACTGGACAGATTTCGATGAAACTTTTTTAAATGTTCCTTAAGACTGTGAGACTGCTATAGGCTATGTCGTTTATAGCCACGTCCTTAGGAACAGTTTTTAGCCAAAATGTATTTTTTGAAGTGAAAATATATACATACACATATACCTTGCTACGAATGGATGTTTATACTTTTGCGATCGTCAAACAAACACATTCGATAAGGGTTGATTTGTTTTCGCAGTGAGTGCTATGGTCAGTTGTATATTATGTAGGTATGTATATTATGATTGTATGTCCGATTAAGGATGGGGATGGGGTGAGTCGTGCGTGCTGCAGAATGGCATGGGGTATATTAATAATCTTCATAAGAGAAGAGACGTATAATACAAAACAGGTTTCATTTCAGAATTTCATTCGATATGTGGTATGGTAATTGTGTTGGGTTGGGGTATGTAGTTGTTTGGATTCTAAAGGAAGAGGGAAGCAAATTAAAGGAAATGCAGTATATTAAACAAGTAGCAAGATCAATGAGAGGGAGGGCGATGCAGAGGGTGCACATTATAGGAATTTTATTCTGATATGACGTAACAGGGTAGGGTTGGGGTAGTTGTTTGGATTCCATAGTTCTACTTTGGGGTTGTTGTCGCACATCGAAAGCAATTTTTCTTGAACAGATAGGTACTGTGTATGAGTGACTTACTTCTGTCCAGCCAGTTTGTGAAATATACATATACGAGCGGGCAAGGCGAGCACGGGTCCAGCTAGTTTGTAATAAATCTGTGCAATATTGAACTTTATTAAAACAAAAAAAAAATCATTCTAAAACCACATTTCATCCGGAGCTTCCCTGAAATCATTCACTGCTCCTCTTAACCTGTCTCGAATTCTTCTCTGAGAACACCGCTCACTTCGTTCTTCCTCTTATGGTTCCAAGAATAGAGCTTTCGTATACATTAATAAACACTATTTTTTACTTAAATCACCTTTGAAACAAACTTTCATATACCTCCGACGGACGAATGCAGCTACACATATTTGTATTGACAAATGAAATACAGCCGTTTGACAGTAAAACTACCTTTCCCAAAAACGTGACGATATTCCTACCTTTCCGTCGGATTCCACGATAGCAGTAGAAGGTGAAAGGTATTGTAATTTTGTATCTGTAGGTAACAAAATCATACTTCCGTATATTTAAATAGATGTTAACGATCTGCAAAAGTAATTTTTCCGTTTAAAATGAAAATGACCGCCTTTCTCAGTTTCTCGAAACAGACTCGTCGTTTACCTCCCAGTCAGCATTCCGCCGTTACTGGGTCATACCAGGGCAATAGCATTAATTGGCGACAATGCTGAGCTATCACAACCATTACAACAAACTGCATTGTTGCCCAACCATAATGCCGAATTGCAACGATGCTATTCGAGTGCATTAGCATTGGTTGGGACACAATGTTGAGCTATCAAAACGAACTCGTTTGTTTACGACAGAGAGCATTGGCCTAAATGAACGTTTCGAATTGGGAGATCTGAGGATAAGTCATTTGCTCTTCGCTGATGACTTGGTCATCCTTGGGTCCTCTCAGACTGAACTTCAGCGCGCACTCGACCGGTTTGTAGCCGTTTGTGTTGAAGCTGAGATGAAAGTAAATGTGTACAAATCTGAAGTGATGGTCGTCTCCAGAACGCCTGTTCAATGCACTCTGCATGTTAGTGGAGTCCCATTGAAACAGGTGGAGAAGTTTAAGTATCTCGGGGTCTTATTCACGAGTGATGGAAGGAGCAATGCCGAGTTTTCCTGTAGGATTGATCAGGCTGGATCGATTTTGAGACAGCTTGGTCATTCTGTTATCAGGAGGACTGAACTTGGTGTCAAAGCTAAGTTGTCAGTCTTTAATTCGGTGTTTGCTCCAACTCTTACCTATGGTCATGAGGTTTGGGTAATGACCGAAAAAATAAGATCGCGAATACAAGCTGCCGAAATGAGATTTCTCCGCTGTATTGCTGGTGTGACCCGTAGAGATCGCATCAGAAATACCAGAATAGGTGAGGAACTCAATGTCGAGCAGCTACTTCTCCGGACGGAGCGATCCATGCTTTGGTGGTTTGGTCATGTTAAACGCATGTCCCCGACCAGGATTCCACGACGTGCTATGGAATCCGTACCATCGGGCAGGCGTCCACTAGGTAGACCCAGGATGAGATGGTTAGATCAAATTCATAATCTCTCCTCTACCCGTATGGGGATTGCCCTTGATGATTTAGAGTCGATGGCGGAGGATCGAGAGCTATGGAGGGTCCGCTTGAGCAACCTACACCCGCGACCCACTTAATGGACAAGCGGACCATTGAAAATGATGATGATGATGATGAGCATTGGCCTATGGCTCGCACAGCTGACGGCACTATTGCTGGGCGCAACAAATGGAATCGAATAGGTGAAGTGAAACTCAATTCCGATGGATTCCACGATCGGGGTAAACTCATGAATACAACCCAAAATAATGATTGGGCTCAGTCTCAGTGACTGGCACTTTGCAGTTCCTAACAGTACGATATTAGCTGGTTGTACCAATCCTGTAGCGACTAACGCAAATTGGGATGCTTAGTTTTTGGATTAAAATGCTCATCCAATTATGAGGGTATCAACTACCACAGTTCCACATCGATGAACATCGCGAACCTGAGATGAGACCTAAACGATATAATGATGTAGTCTTTTTTCCATCGAGAGCTTCTGAGTCAAAATTAAAAAAAAAAGACTTGCCTTCGCAGGGAGACCGAATATCAAAACCGATAATAGAAAATACAGCTAATTTTGTAGGTTAACGTTATGATGAAGTAGATCTACTCTACCGGATAGTCTATTATTAATACCAAAGAATATACTTAGGACGTTGAAGCGACGCGACGGTTGGAGAGAAATCAACAATTAAGAGCAGGGGGTCTAGCACGTAACTTGATACAATCGAGTTCAGTCGATACAATCGAGCTCTGGCAGCACCTAATTTGTCTCAATCGAGAATAATCTCTGGACCTTCGTTGAGAGCGAGGCGTGGAGTGCTGAGCCCTTCCTGGGGGTCTAGCACGTAACTTGATACAATCGAGCTCTGGCAGCACCTAATTTGTCTCAATCGATCATTCTCGTGCTGCCAGAGCTCGATTGTATCGACTGAGCTCGATTGTATAAAGTTACGTGCTAGACCCCCAGGAAGGGCTCAGTACTCCACGCCTCGCTCTCAACGAAGGTCCACATCCCGCTAGGAGCGGTTAAGGGACAATTACATTCACATTTTATGCAGAAAGCCAATCTCCGACTCCGATGGTCGGGATTAGAACAATAATATGACGAAGATGATAGCATGCTCCAAAATTAAGTCCCTGTCCATTATTTACGTTTTTGCTCTGAATAATTGCTTTTCAAGAGGGTTTTAGAAATTTATTTTTGAAAACAAATTCAAATTCAAATAATTGGTATTAGTGAGAGTGTGTGTAAGTCTCGCAAAATATCGAGATCTACAAAAAGTGATCCGGATAAAAAAAGATTCATTATTTTGTCCAATGGAACATGAAAGATGATCTAGATAAAAAGAAGATTTTTTGTCCCAATGGAAAACCACATTAGTTTGGTTGTGTGAAAGTTGAGTTGAATTTAAGACAACTCAACTAAGTTGAGTTTTCAAAGAAGGGGGATAGAACACCACACTGCGAAGTGCCTCTACTTCTTGCGGACACCTCACCCAGCTTGGAGTTGATAATACGACCATTAAGCACTGGATTAATCAGTTCGCAAAGTGAGCTGTCGACATTCAGAACTGATAGCGCATCTGCTATAGCTGATATATTGACGTTGTTAAAAGCACCTTCTATGTCAAGGAAGGCAGCATACCCCCATACGTATTTTGGAAACTTTGGGGGCCGCCCAAACGGTAGGAGAGCGTCAATTTTCTTTTTCAAATTTGTATTTAGGGCACTGTTATTTTCGAATGGGTATGAAGACAACTTTAACTTCTCTCCTTTTCTTTGGGATATATAACAGATATTCTCACGACTCACATGGTACATCAAACTAAAAATTCCGTTTACTACTGGCTGCTTCTCAACTGTACAAGTTTTACGCAGTCGGGCAGTTACACCGGAGTGGACGAAAGGAGCCGGATTCCTCCGGTGCCAGCCACCCACTTCGGGAATGTGAGAGCTGACTAGTCCTGAAAAATCCTCACTAGCCTCAGCTTCAAATATGTCGTAGTAGCTCCAGTAAGGTATCTGCCAAATTGACTGTTGCCGTCACCGTTGATTCAGTCCAGTGGAGGGGTTCCCTAACTGTGCGTCGTACTGTTGTATATTTTCACTACTGTAAGACTCCGAACAAAGAACGCAACGGATGCGACGGATTCTATGGGTTGGGCCCTTTACATTACTCTGTACGAACACCAAGAGCAAGGTAGAAACTAAATCCAATAGTTAGGTACATTGCTTGCTTTCTGGCTGGCACTCAAAATTAAATAAGGGTTTTTCAATTGGTACGGGTCGTTGCCAGCCAGATTCGTCGGGAGCAATGCCGCGGTCTATTAGAATGTACAGGAGAACACGAGGCAATCAATTGCACAAAAAATCGGCCTTTCGCAGATTCCAACTTGGCGAATTTTGCATCGTGTCCTGGGCTTACACCCGTACAAGGTACATTAAATCCAGGAGCTCAAAGTTAATGAACATAGATAAAGCCCTTTGTTCGCGACTCTTTAGGGAGTCGCAGTATGAACAAGATTGGGAACCCCTCGTCTAGTGAGTTTATCCGCCGTATGTCCTCTTTCTGAGGGGCTCATATAACACTTCTGAAACTCGTTCAGTCAGTCATTCCGACAGTGCATTATAGTGTTGCTATTTTCTTCGTGTTCAACATTCGCGCTTATAGCATAGTAGTAGTAGTCAAGCCCGGGTGAGCGAGACCAGTACCCGGTGGTTACCACGGGGAGGTATAAGCACAGTTGACGTGTATAAAAAAGTTGCAACAGCTGGGCACCGCCAAGTTGATGCCAATGAGAGCTACAGCACAGTAAACCCATAAATGGCTCATTCGCCTCCATGTTTTTTTCATTAGTTAGTCTGGCCTTAGTTCTGAATTCCGCGTCCGAAACAGACGCATCAATGGATTTGGTGTCAGAATACGATGGAATAGTTGATTCGTTGTCGCTGTTTGTTGTCCTATAGTTCGTCGTGTCGGTCGGTGCGTTGTCCTTTTCGTTGTCTATGTTTGTTGATTTTTGAAATGTTTTGTTTTTGTTTGATTTGTTTTGAATGTCCATGAATATTCCCACGAGTAAGCCGGTGAAAAAAGGTCCGCGCCAACATAGCCGGTTCTGGGTAAGGCACTAAATACTACAGGCCCTGCCAAAGGACCCAAGGATGACATATAACATTACCTAATGTTGACTCTTTGATTGGGCGAGCCGTCATCAACGGGAAATAATTTAAATTTTAAATAGCTTGATGATTAAACAAAAAATAAAGAAAAGCAGTCGCACAAGGCAGATATTACCCTTTTACGAAATGTTTAGATTTATTTTCATTGCTACTGATTTCTTTTTTCGTTTGCTTAATTATTAAATAAACTTATTTTTGTGTTTAATAATATAAGAGTAATTAAAAAGATAATAATATTAATTTATTAAGAATATATTTTAGCAAAATAGGCGTGAGTTATTCGTTTGTTTATTCATTAAAAACGTTTGTGAATCATCGTTCTTCGAGAATGACTGTTTCCTGTGGGTATAACTTTAGACTTTGCAATGTTTGGTTGGTTTCGATGGCTGTTAAGTCTCTTCGTGGCCAGCTGGCAATTACTTTAAATTCTTCAACCAAAAAACCGTTGGAAGTTATGAAGTTTAGCAAATCCTTTTTTTTTTTTTTTGGTTTTGGATGACAAAATAAGTAAATTTGTAAAGAGAATATAATCAATAGAAAAACTCAGACTTACTTGTAACGTGTTTTGAGTATAAAATCTTCTTTCCAGAAAATCGCCAGTAGGCTTTCGAATACGGATTTTCGTGATATTTGATTCAGTTTCCTCCGGTTCAAATGGCAGCGCATTCTCGGCCTTAAAACAAAAAAAAATATATGAAGTTTGTTATGTCTAATGATTGAGCAAAATAAAATATTTACTCTAAACCGAATCGACTCTTTCTTAGCATCTTGTTCGGCCTTCTCCGATTCTAAGCGTTGACGTTCCGCTGCAACAGCGGCTTCTTTTTGCCTCTTGGCCGCTTCCTTTGCCATGTCGGCTTGCAACGTTGCTTGGTAGGCCAAATCCTGTTCGGCTTTTACTTGATCACGAGCTGCCCGTTCGTCTTCTTCCCGAATTTCGCCTTGAATATGCTCAGAGTACATTTCCACGGCCTCTATTAGTCTAGAGAATAGATCGTCTAGTCCAACATTCCCTGCAAAAGAAAACAACAAAAACAATTCGCAATGTTAATCTTAGGAGTGTAAACAAAGGTCCTATTATTAATTACCATGAATCACAGATAAGACTTCACATGTGCTTCGGCCCGACAAGCGGCTCTTGCCTATTATAAGAATGGCTGGCAATTTATCTAAAGGAATATTTCGAACAGTCATTGAAGCTGTGTTCCCAACGCATGCCGATACTGAGGACAAGAATCTGAGAACAAGAGTGAACAAGAGTTGATACGTGTCCTGGAACGTAGACGCGCACAAACTTACAGATTTTTATTACTATCGAATGTTAGATCCCATCCGTAGAGTATAAAGTTTTGAATAAGCGTTTGAATAACACTGTCGTGTTTCATTAGGTGATCACAAAATACGTTGGTAAGTATGCTCTCGCCATGATGAAGGTAAATAGCCAAAAGTTTTCTCTGTTCAGAAAAAAAAATCATTTTAGAAATACATACATACTTTTGTATTAGTTTGCACAAAACTTACGTCTTTGGCCGGCTTGTGACATGCTTCTTTCAAAGCATCTTCTAAACTTCCGCGGTAAAATACTGGATGCGGTTCTTCAAACCGTTGGATATAGTTTTCGACAAACTGTGTTGAGCCCCGAGCTTCATCATCGGTGTGATTTGGAACTGAAACAAGTAAAATAATTATAGCCTAGTTTATGAGGTTACATCGAACAGATTTACTTAAGTGACGAGACTGCGGTTGAATGGGGGGTGAATCTGTGAAAAATTCTTCACACGGATTAAAATCAGAGGCATCTTCAAATTCATCTGCCGAACTGTCGCTGTCGACTACTAGTGAGCTGAAATTAAATAAGTCATACAGACATTAGTCTGAAAATTTCAATCGACTTTAAGAGGCAGTACTGACTTGTTAGCTTTATTAGATTTGGAGTTGTTCTTTACTTTATCAGCGTTCGATTGAAGGGTGAGATTATGAGAGAACTCAATGCCGGATTGCTGTGAAAATAGGACAGCATGTAGAAAATAAGTTTTTTTTTTACCACGAAATCAATCTTACAGCTAAGGTGGTTCCGTTTTCGGTTCCGGCTGGCCAACCGGTCCACTCCTGGTGTCTTACCGGTATGTTTGTCATGCTGAATACGGCTGTTTTTACTTTTAGAATCGTTTCCTTACCAGACATATTTAAGGATAGTTCCTTACCCTCAGGTTGTTGTACTATAGTCAGATAGAATTGTTTTTCAAAGCGTCTAATAATTTCGTCACTGAAAATTAGAGAAACAAATTTTATTATATTAATTAAAAACAAATAAAAGTGTTTTGTGATCGTATGGTTCTTCATTACGATCTGCAGCTATCGTCCTGCGGTTCTGCAGGATGTTGGAATTGTAAACAGCACTGACACAAGGCTTGTAATCGACAAAAATAAAATACACCGGCTACTTTACTGGCTACTCATGTAAACCATTTGCTGCCGGTTATAAAGCCAAGAATGTTAGCGGCGATGATGTTACCTAGATCACTGAGATCATTGAGAAAATAGTTTCCTAAGTAGGCCCTTCTTAGATTGGCCAGGGCAGGGCAGCTGCAAAGAAAGTGAGTGACAGACTCGTTCTCCTCCTCGTCTCTACAGCTTCTGCAGAAGTCATTGTATGGCAGACCGAGCCTTTGCACGTGTCTGCCGAATATGCAGTGCCCGGAGATCACATTAACTACTTTCGAGATGCTGCGAAGAAGCTCCTTGGATTGCTTTGCGTCCAGAGCTGGCCAGGTGAGCTTGGCAGTATCGCAGTATCCCAAATGTTTCCATCTGAAGACTGCACTCATTACTGCGTCCGCATGTATTATTTGTTTTGCGTGGGAAAGTGGTGCATGCACGTTGTGCAGGCTTATGCTTTCCACGCCAGAGAGGCTCGCCTTGCTAGTTCGTCTGCTGCACAGTTCCCTGGGATGTCACAGTTACCAGGAATGCAGCAGAGGGTGAGGTTGTACTGTCCAGCTATCTCGTTTAGAGATACGCGGCAATCTTCCACCGCCTTGGATCTTATTTCGCTGGATATTAGGGATTTGATTGCAGCCTGGCTATCAATGTATATGACGATATCCCTTTGCGATACCGAATTAATAGACAGCCACGCTGTAGCTTGACGAATAGCTGTAATTTTGGCCTGAAAAACACTGCAGTGTTTCGGAAGACTGGAGGAGAGGCCCAGGTTCAATTCCTCTGAAAAGACTCCGGCGCCCACTCCCTCTAGTGTCTTAGAACCGTCTGTGAATATTGACAGTGATTTGTGTAGGACATTTTCTGAATCCCACTGGTTTCTGTCCGGTATTTCATGGGTGAAGCCTCTTTCGAAATTGATTTTCGTAGGCAGATAGTCGGTAGTGGTGGGCAGGGGGATCGTCTGTAGAAGGATGCTGGCGTGTCCACTTGGTTGCCCTCTCCAGTGTTTCCCTTCCCTTAATCTGATCGCCACATTGGTGGCATATTCTTTACTGACGATGTCTAGTGCAAGTAGGTTAAGCATGGTTTGCAGAGCGTCGGTTGGAGATGTCCTCAGTGCGCCCGTGATGCACAGACATGCCAAGCTGTGGAACTGTTCAAGGCCGGCCACCACACAACGATGCCATATAGAATTATCGGTCCTATAACCGCAGTATAAAGCGAATGCATTATATTGGGTTGAAGGCCCTATCGAGAGCCTACAGCCCTTTTGCAGGAGTATAGAGCCAATAGGGATTTCCCAGCGCGTTCGGCAATATTCTCTGTCCATAAGAGCTTCCTGTCCAGCCTCAGCCCCAGATATTTAGCGCTGCTAATGAACTCGAGTGGAGTTCCTTTGAGATTTGGAGGAGTGACAGCGGGAAGCTTTACCTTTCTTGTGAATAAGACTAACTCCGTTTTCGTCGGGTTGACGCTAAGACCGCATCTGTCGGTCCAGGAGACTAGTTTACGCAAAGCGAGTTTGCAGGATGTGGGAAAGTGTTTGTGGATACTTTTCAGAAGCGAGTAAGGCGACGTCATCCGCGTAGGCCACAATTTTGCACCCTGAGCTCTCCAACGAGATCAGAAGTTCGTTAAGAACTATGTTCCATAACAATGGAGAAAGCACTCCACCTTGTGGGGTGCCTCTGTGCACAAGTTTTTCGACAGCGCTGCTTTGTCAAACGTCTAAGAAGCCAATCACCCCTATCGTGGAATCATTTAGGAAAAAAAATATTTTGGTATCAAATCTGGTCAAATCTGCAAGGTGAACAGTTCACCGTGTAATGTGAATGAATTTCACTGTATCGTTGCAAACGTTCAAATCGAATTTTTCCCGAACAAAATGACATTTCTTGCCCGCATCAAAATCATTGCGGATTTCATAGGGTTTCTTGCTTACTGCACGTCGTGAGAATTTTTTTTAAGAAAATGTACATACAAAAGAGCTGGTTCCACGATAGGGGTGAATATAATGATGTCATTTTCAGGAGTATTTACTTCGACGGACGGAAAGACAATACCCTTGTTTCAGAATAAAATCCGGGCATCATTATCGCAAGGAGGTTCTAGAAGTACATATAACAATTCTGGCAGAACCAGAGTCTACCTTCATGAGTCATATTACTCTGAAATGTGGCACAGGGAAGGAAAAATGCAATTCAGTGATCGATTTTCGTCAAGAGTAAGGACTTTGATTTGTAAAGCATTTTTTGTGTTGGAAATGACGGCACTGCTACTAACACTGGCTGGAAAGGGGGTGTAATTCGATACATGGAAATGAAATTAGGTCGCCCATTACAGTGGGCAATGTATCTGCTGCATGCAAATGAATTGCCCCTAAGACACCTTTTCACGACCTTAGACGAATCAACCTCGGGCCCTCGTGAATATTCTGGTCCGCTCGGCAAGGCTTTTTGATTGATTGTGAAAGTACCAATATTGCTCAGTTTTTTTTTTCCAGAAATTCGAAATGTACCTGCAATTGAGGAAAGCATCGCAGATCTAAGGAGTAAAAAACAAAACAATCTCTATGATACGTGTAAAGCAATCAAATCAGGTTACTGTTCTCTGAAACTAGCCAAACGACAGCGTGGAAAAATGGCACATTTAAGATGGGTCACAACTACAAACAGAATACTAAGACTTTATGTAGGTTCTAGTTATCCATCTGAAAATCTTAAAATTCTTGGGGAGTTCTTGATGAAAGTTTATGCACCTGTTTGGTTTTCCATAAGAAACAAACCGTCTTTGATGTATGGAGTGCAACATTTTTTCAAATTGATTTCTTTATCAAGATGGTTGCCACAACATTTTAAATCAATAGTCGATAGAATAAATGAAAGAAAACGTTTTAGTTGCAATGCCCTTCGATAAAGGGTCTTACATTAGGGAGCTTGCTTTAAAACGAATCATTAAATCAAGAAAAAGTTAAGTTCCCAACTGAATATTTAGGCCCCCGAAAACTTAATTTAATGCTTCTGACTACATAAACATTATTTTTCGTAATGAATGTCAAATAACTCCTCCACTCATCTTACAGATAGAAGGATGACGAAGAACTTTCATTGCTTGTATATGCAACGGACCTCAGAATACCAGATTTTCCTTGTCATACACAAAGTGTCGAAAGGTGCATAAAAACTGTGACTGAAGCTAGTCTGTGTCATTGAAGAAAACTCAATAGATGGAGTTATTTGAAACAAAATTTAATCCAGAAATCGGATGCCATCTTTTAATTTCAAAAGCCAATTTTCAACGTACATTTTTTTTGTGCTGAAGCCTTAATAACTTTCTTTGAATTAACTATTTGATTGGAATTATTTCAATTTTTACTATTTTTATGAAATACCAAATCATTTTTATGTTTGTATAAAATATATCAATATATTTGGTTTGGCTTTTACAAAATAGTATTGGGATAATGTCCCTAATATAAGGATTACATCACCCCCAAAATGCTTTTCACAAAACATTTTGAAGCAGAATTTCCTTCAAGATTAGAGTGACAAGATGGACGGCTGCACAGGGACTCGAATTAAAAATCTACACGGACGTAGATGCGAGCGTATTTTCGGAGTCTCTGCGTGTTTCAAAATCCTTTATGCTTAAGGATACAGCCAGTGTGTTTCAGGTCGAAATACTTGCTATCCGGGAGGCCTGCCGCCTAATCAAACTACATGCGAACATAGTTCCGAGGCAAAAGGTCCCGAGGCTATCGCCTCAATCAATATAACCTCAAAATTAGTATTAGAATGTCGAGAGGAGCTATCCTTGCTGGATCAGTTCAGAATTACCCTGACCTGGGTTCCTGGTCATAGCAACGTTTACTGAAACGAACAGGAGCTGGTCAGGTAAGGTTCAATCCTCCACTGCTCACTTGCGGAATCGGCCAACATTTCAATAGGAGCAGTCAAAGCAAAAATGTCCTCAGAATCCCTGTCGATAGCCAATCTCAGGTGGAGGGGGCTAACAAACTGTACCTAATCCAGAAGGATGTGGCCAAATTATAGTGAGGAAAAACAGCCCACCTCCTGAGTAAAACACAAAACTATATAGCCATAATAAAAGCGATCACCACAGGCCACTGGCCTATAGGGGATCATGCTGCCAGATTAGGCATCCCACATAATAAACACTGTCGCAGTTGTAACGACGCAACCTAAAAAGAAACCCTCACTCATTACCTGTGCGCTTGTCCGGCACTAGCTAGGACTAGACAGCAATCTCTGGGAAAACCCTTCTTCGCATCCCTCGAGGAAGTTTTAAAGTAGTATTAAGGAACTGGTAATCTTTTTGAACTCCACACGCTGGATCTAAACTCTCCACTTTGATAAACCTTAACAACAAGATAAAATAAGTTCTGGTAACAAAACGGCACTCAGTTCTACTCGGGTTTTCACAACTTGCTACACCTACCTACCTACCAGACACTTCGGACAAAATGTCTGCAAGCCCGACGCAAGGTTCAGCGTTCAAGAAGAAGACCAGACTTCCTACAATGCCTGAACACTTTTAGACTGGCAAGGCGGACTCTAAATAGAACCATTAAGGAGAGCAAAACCACGTCTTTGTGAGGAAGCCGACATTAACCAATGGGGTTCGGCATACAAAATGGTAATGATAATGACCAAACTGAGGGTCCAATAATGCTGAAATCCATAGTAGAGCATCTTTTCCCCCAAGTACCAACTACTAGGTACGTGCAATATCGTGAGAGAAGTCAGTGCAGATGACATTCCACTAATCACCCAGGAGGAGCTGCTCCAGGCATGCAGCAAGATAGGCGACAACAAAGCCCCCGGACCCGACGGCATCCCAAACAGGCAATAAAAGCGGCTATAGTAGAAGAGGCCAGACCTATTTATGATGAGATGATGACTATGCGGAAGTGCCTCGAAGAAGTAACGTTTCCCGAAAAGTGGAAAATCCAACATTTGGTCCTGCTACCAAATGGAAAGAAGCCTCCAGGAGAACCATCTTCCAATCGCCCAATATGCCTATTGGGCACCATGGGGAAGATCCTCGAGAAGATAATCTACAATAGATTACTCGCAGTGGCAGACGAAAAAGGCGCCATTTCAGACTTCCAATTTGGTTTTCGGAAAACGAGATCCACTGTTGATGCCATAAGAGCAGTAGTTGATATTGCAAAAGGCGCCATCGAAGGGGAAGATGGCTCTATGGGACAAAGGAGTACTGCGCAGTAATAACTTTGGACGTTAAAAATGCTTTTAACTCGACGAACTGGTCTTTTATTAGAAGATCCCTCGCTAGGATGAATACACCGTACTACTTGCTACGTATAGTGACGAGCTACTTCAACAAAAGGAAGTTGATAGTTGAGATATAATACAGATGGAGGTGAAAAATACTACAACGTCACTGCCCGAGTTCCACAGGGATCGGTCTTAGGGCCGTTATTGTGGAACATCATGTACGACGGATTCTTACGATTGGCGCTGCCTGAGGGAGTGACGATAATTGGATTCGCCGATGACATTGCTGTTGTGATAGTAGGTAAACAGATTCGTACAATTGAATCCGTTACAAACGAAGCAATTGCCCGGGTAAAGGAGTGGCTAGCAATCGCCAGCCTGGAACTAGCTGATCATAAAACAGAAGCTGTAACCAGCCGAAAAACTGTAGAGTTTGCCAACTTCCAGGTTGGTAACCAAATAATCAGGTCCAAAGAAGCTGTTACATAAATACCTTGGAGAAATGCTGGACAATAGATTGCGGTTCAAAACACACGTGGACTATTTAGCCAAGAAAGCATCGCAAATGCAGGGAGCTCTCTCGCGCATAATGGCTAACATTGGTGGACTTGGATACGCAAGAAGGATCCTACTTTCCAGAGTTGTTACATCAGTTCTGTTGTATGCAGCCCCAGTCTGGGCGCAGGCACTGAGGACGAAGGAGACCAAAAGCAGACTATTGTCAACATACTGGCTCTGCGCGCTACGGACAATCAGCGTCTTCCGAACCATATCGGATGAGGCCGCCTTTGTTATAGCTGGAATGGTTCCCGTCGACATTCTTGCAGGCGAAATGTTGAGGATATACATATAACAAAAGAGTCTTAACCAATACGATGCCAGTGAAATCAAGAGGGTTAAAACTGAAGAAAAGGCAGCGTCAATAACTATGTGGCAAGCTCGCTGGAATAGCACAACGAAAGGCAGATGGACATACAAACTTATACCAACAATCCAGGAATGGATAGAACGTAACCATGGAGACTGTAACTGCAACCTAACACAGTTCTTGTCAGACCACGGTGGCTATCGTAAGTATCTGCACCGTTTTGGGCACGACAGCTCACAATCTTGCCCCGAATGAAGCAGTATTTTATTGCCCACGCTTCATGGCATGGAAAAATGCTTTGCCCAGCCCGTCACTAATCATCGACCAAATGTTGCAGTCTGAAGAGAATTGGGCGGAATTATACAATTTTATAACCGTCCTACAAAATGAGCTACGGAGAATAGAAAGGCTAAGAAAAGCCACAGCAGGCCGCAGAAACACCAGAAGTAGGTGACACAACACGATTAGCTTGAATGCTAACCAACCTCGCGAAGTAATACCTAACGGCAGTCCCGCGGGGAGAGTGGTTGAAATGTGTGGGGTGTGGATTAGTACATTTGGGCGCACTCCCGACATCGATTATTCGGGTTTGTTGGTAGCACGGGCTACCGCATCTTTAGAAGAGTACCACATCCATTGGCGCATACAAAAAAAAAAAAAAAACCTACCTACCATGACCCAAATGTACAAACTAACAATATAAATAAATAGTAAATATTTCTTATTTGAATCGATAGTTAAAGGTGGTCAGGGTTCTTTTATTATAAAACATTACGAAACATAGAACAGAATACCGGCAGCCTAGGAAGAGATATGCCATTCCGTTGAACCCAACAAATCAATTTACAATATTTAATCGCGGTTTAATGAATTTTTAATGCTAACCGCATAGCTTTCAACTTTACTACACCTAAACTGTAATCAGTCGACACTGTGAATATAAAAAGAAAGTAAAGTATAATCATGTACAAATGAAAACTGTTATCGCACAGTTAACTGAGGCTAGTCTCTTCGTCCTCCTTCATAAAGATAAGGAATCAATTGGTTGATCTAGTTTTTTTTTTTGTGTGTAAACTACACACACTTATATAAATTAAGAATTACCTTTCATCGTCCATATAACCCTCCTCCGTAAGGTCAATAAGGATCAGTTCATTTTCAGATGTCAAGTCTAAATTGCACAACTGGGTTGAAGAGTTTTGTGCATCCTGCAGTTTCGCCGGAGGCCAGCCCCGTATGATTTGACGACATATGGCAACTTTTGTGGTATTAAATATCCTCTCCTTCAGATGACCTGCAGAATTAAAGACAATAAAAAAAAAACGTGATTAACATACAAGTCACAATTGCACCAACAAAAAACAATTATCTTACCAACAGTCGCATCAGACGGCAGTGTAATGTTATAGATCTGTTGATTGAAATGTATGTTGAATGATAATGTCTGAACTTCTTTCTTTGATGAATCTAAATCGATATCCGATGTGAGATCAATAATGTCTGCATCCGCAGATGTTGAAGCAACTATAAAACACAAAGCAAAAGTTATTACGCATTCAAGTCATACGAACGAGATATTCCTTTGTTTGTAATACAGACCTGGCACAAAAGCACTCTCAGCACCACTAGAATCCCACCTGTTGAAATTGGGAACAGAGTTTGTGAAATTGTTAATAGTTGTCGCTCGGCTAGAACTGAAAGAAGCCTCATCCATTGGGGTTTCCTCCTGTGGTATGACGCGTTGAATCGCCGTCTAAAAAAAAAGAACCAAGAATTGTGTATGACGACGATAGAAAAACTACAATTCATTATTCTCATATTTTTACGAACCATCAAGTCCCAGTTCGATTCCTCGAGGTGCGAAAAGGCTTCCCCAACATCGTCTATTCCGCTGATGCTCTGCAATTGAATTTTAATTTATAAACAAAAGAACTAAGGCGATTTTTGCTTGGGTTGAAAATCTTCAATAGGCTTTGTGAAATGTCATTGACGAGACATTTCCTAACCTCGGTCTTTAAGGCAAAGAAAATGTTTTGTTGTTGAATCTGAATTACTTACTTGGAAATTGGCCAATATCTCCTCCTTGTTTTCTGACATTTTTACGTGAAAATAAAAAAAAGTCCGCAGTTAAAGTTTTAACTAATTTTTCTCTTCTGTAAAATCACAGGGCATACACAGTAAAAATTCAATAAAAACACGACTAGGGACTTTGTAGAAAATCTGACGGCTGATTTCAAAATGACATTGTCGAAAAGGGACAGCTATATGCGTGGGAGAACAGTGGACTTTAATTGTGGATTTAACTAATCAAGGCCTTGTAGAACGTAATTGTACAGTAATGACAAAAATGCGCTTAAGGTGGAAGTCGAATGAGATTATATCTTGCGAATCATTCGTTGAAATCGAGCGAGCAATTTTCGCATCATTCCTAAAATAGAACCAATTTGTTTGACTGTCATTACAAGACTCTCAATATACGTTTTTCTTTTTTAGTCGTGTTTCTTTTTTTTTTTTAGCTTAGAGACATCAGAGCTAATAATTTGTGTGTCTTTTTTTGTTCAGAGAATGTAACTGATGGAATTCCGCTAAGTGTTCAGGTTAGTTGTCAGTTTTAGTAGATAATCTTCAAGCCTTTGGTTGCTCACGAGTTGATAGCTCGACTAAATACCTGACTGATATCTAAATACACTGTAGAACATCAGTTTAACTGAAAGCTTAACCGGTATCTCAACTGAAACGGAAACTGAAATGATCGTCTAAATAGGGCTTTACATTCACATTTGGCAGAAAAAAAAGGATAAAGAAATTACTCAAAATCTTGAGTCTGTCCTCACGTGGTATAAGGCAGATATAACCGCGATCCAGGAGATACATGGATAGGATCAGGTATGAAGAAGAGAAAAAAACTGCGACATTTATTACAGCTGCAACAAAAGATTGCATGTATTAGGATGCGGATTCGTCGTGGGAAATCGGCTTAGGACAAAAGTCATTGACTTCAAGCCGATAAGTGGTCGCCTTTCTGTGATCCGCATCAAAGCTACCTTCCAAATAATAAGCCTAATATGTGCACACCACTGTCCAACGAGAAAAAGCTGCGAACTGCCCAGAAGAAGAAATTCGACGTTGGACGCCCTAGCACACGAGTGCCTCTGTGCACTCACCTACCACAAACGCCAACAATCAGTGGTGCCAGTATCGCGACATCATCAAGGAGGTAGCCGAAACCACCACAGGGTACCAGCCACCCCAGAGAAAGAGCCCGTGGTATGATGATGAAAGACGTGTACAGGAAAAAGGTGATAGAAGATGCAGCGCAAAACAAGGGCAGCGAGAGAAGAGTATCGAGCCAGGAGAAGGGAGGAAAAGGAGATCCTGCGTAGAAAGAAGAGGGCTTACTCAGCTTCCCAGCTCAAGGAGATCGAAGAGTCGCGCGATCGTAATAACATCCGGAGGTTTTATAAAAAAGCCAAGCAACTGGCTGCTGGCTACAAAACCGGAACGCAGGCTCTTCGAGACAGCGAAGGAAACTTAGTCACCGAAGCGCAGGGAATAGTAGATGTGTTTAAGCAGCATTTCCAGCAGCTGCTTAATGGGCATCATGTAGAGAGAGTGATTGTGCAAGAAGAGAACCCACGTCCAGTCAATGAAGAACTAGTTCCACCACCTAGTATAGAAGAAGTTGGTTAGCTATAAAAAAGCTTAAGAACAACAAGGCCGCAGGCTCCGATGGTCTACCAGCGGAGCTCTTTAAATACGGTGGTGATGTTTTGGTAGGGAGCATGCACCGAATCATCAACCAAGTATGGGTGGAAGAAAACATGCCCGATGACTGGACTATCAGCTCCATATGCCCCATCTACAAAAAAGGCGATCCTATGTCTTGCAAGAACTATCGAGGATTTTTGGTCCTGTGTGCGAGGAGGGCGAATGGAGGAGAAGATACAACCGCGAAATCTATGAGCTGTACCAAGATGTGGGTGTAGTCCAAAAAGCCAAAACACGTCGACTACATTGGCTCGGCCACATCGAGCGAATGGACAATAATGCTCCAGCCAAGAGGATCTTCGAATCCCAGCCCCCAGGTTCGAGAAGACAAGGAAGACCGAACCTCCGTTTCAAAGACCAAGCCATTGCGGATGCCAGAGCGCTTGGTCTGGACAATTGGAAGCAGCGTGCCCGGGATCGTAGAGGATGGAAGGCTGCAGTGTCTCAGGCAGAGACTCTTCACGGGTCGGGAGCCCGATAAGTAAGTAAGTATATTTTTCTCATATTTCTTTGTCCTTAGTTTAGAGACATTCCTATCCATTTCTATTTTATAAGTGAAAGTAAAAACACGTGCGAAAAAAAATAATTCTTCCAAATTTTCAATGTTTTGGGGACCTATAATTATGGAAGTTTTTTTTCACTACTTCCTTTTACACTTTTTCATGAAAACTTTTTTATTTACTGTAAGAGTACACTAAATAAGTCGTTTGTAAATATATTTTGTTAAAAAAGTTATTGTTTTATTAATAAAAGGGGTGCCAATAATTGAGTCCAATAAAAACTGAGGTTAAATTTTTGGCAGGGAGGTGCCAATAATTACATCCTATGTAGCTACTATTATTGGCACTGCTAATAGTTATACGAAAAACCATTTTTTGTCTGTTTCCTTTAAAAAATACTACGTATTTAATTAATTAAATTTACAACGAAGAAAATAACATTTCTTGTTTATTTGCCTTTGAGAAACATTTTTTTTACCTTTTAATTTGTATTTATCTTTTATTTTATAATTTGAAATAAAACATTTTGAAAACAAATGTAAATACAATAATATTTAAAACATGATCTTGCTCTGTTTTAAAAAGTGTCAATAATTATAGTTTTTGGGGTGCCAATAATTGTTGTTTTTTGTAAGCTTTTAAGTAAATTGGCATTTCAAATATATTTTCAATAACTAAAACATTATTTATAAAACTCAATCAACGAGGAATTTAATAATTTATACTTTGGTATACAACAGATTCAAATTACTCTATAAATAAAAATGTTATAGTTGATCAAAGTTGAAATTTCCGAATGGGTGCCAATTGTAGTCGTTATCGTTACGCTATTTCGCAGTTGGAATGAAAGACAACATTTCGTTGCCTATACTTGCATAAGAGCTGATATAATAGGCCACATCAACTTAACGTAGTTATACATAACTAAGTAAGTGGATTGTTTTTAGTTGATAAATACTATTTTATTTATATATAGGTATTTATTTATTTTTTTATTTGTTTATTTAATTTTTGTATTTTTGAATCTACATATTTGGTTTAATAATTATTTATGTATACTATCTATTAGTATTAGTACCTTAATACGAGTTCAATATGGAATTACATAACAACTTTTTTTTGTATTTATTTTCATCCTCTCAACATTTTTGTTTTTAAACAAAATGTTTGGGCCCTTTTATTATTAAAAAAAATAGTGAGTTTTCCACATTGGAAGCCAGTTCCAGTTGAAGGATCGACTGGAATTTAATAAGTTTTTTTCGCTTTGAAAATTTAATTTTTTTTTATTATAATGTTGTCTGTTTTTGGGATACCCATTATTCTATAAATAGTACTTAAATATAAACATGACAAAGTAATTCTATTTTCAATCAGACTAAGGTGCAAATGCATGTTAATAGGTACCTAGTACCCACCTAATAAATGTTTATTAGATTTGAATAGAATGCCACTCCTAAACTATTTATATGATTTGTGCACCGTGAACCCAAGTATTCCACATTTGTAGATTTACTGTCAAAACATCCATCATGGGACTGCCATAGGGGTATTGATTTTATTGCTGTCGTGGCCAAAAATTCCGAATGTCCAGCTATTCCACAAAACAAACCTTTGAAATAATAATGTGAAAACAAAAATTCTGTTTATTGCTACTGAAATGTATGTAAATAAAAAAATACTAGGTACTCTTACTTTGTTCCATAAACAAGTCACGATAGTCATCGGGAACCCCCCACTGTAGTAAAATAGTGTGTTCTTTGTAGATATCTGAACACTTTGAGTTAATGATAAACTCAATTGATTGATCGATTGGCAAGCAATTGAAACATCGTTTAAGCAAAAGGAGAAGTAAGAACAATAACCTATAAAAAAAACCAGTGAAATATAAATTATGATACGAGGCCAATCGCAATGAGCTAAAATGGTTAGTGCATATTCAAAACGGACATAAGTTAATTTCGTGTTAGATTAGAAGTGATAGAAATGATAGATTTTTGGCATTTTGACAATGTCTGTACATGCTGTCTTCTGACAGGATATTATAAGACCCATTTAATGACCATTCGTTTGTGACAGTGTCAGAACGAATTTGACTTAGAACTTTATACCGAATCAGAACGGTTAAATTGAGAAACTTTTGCAGGACAGTTTTACGAGTGGATATACGTTCTTTGGATGATTGAAAAATAAACCGAATGTTCTTATAAAAATTTGTATAAAGTCGTAGCTCAAAAAGACAGACATTATTAATACTATACATTTCAAAAGTCTACTAATATACCTCACATACCTCAGTGCGGTTTTGGGTCAGGAAAGTCAACTGCCAATTAAAAGTTCACACTTAGATAGATGCAGGAAAATCTATAGGTAGAGACGAACTTTATAGAGCTACGATCAGGTTTGGCATATCCCTGCAAAACTTGTACGGTTAACGATGGAGAATGCTCGCATTAAGGCTTGTAACCCTCCTTCCTTTCACTAAAGGCCTGTGAAGGGAACAATCACGTGTGGATGTGGTTGACGACGATTACTCACCTTGCCGCGGTGTGGAGGCTTAAGTAGAGCAACATGGTAGGCCGGCATGGATGGCAATCGCCATTCGCACTGCCAATTAGCCGCCAGCTCTGCGAACTAAGAGGTAATCACCGTCCCGTCCTACCCCTTCCCTCCTTTCTCATCCCTTCACTCCCCCTGGGCTGGATCAAGGTGTCAACCGTACCGTGCCGACGGTCTACTAGGCTGGTGGGCCCAGGTCTCAACAAAAATAGCATCAAGTCGCTAACGGTGTATCCAGATACCGGGCGCCCTCTGGATCAGATAGCCTTGTCTGCATAATGCGGGGCTCTGTGCAGATCGACCTTTCTTTCCCTAGCTACTCGTGGGAACAAAATTTCAACCTCAAATAAAAACAACAAAAAAAAAACAAAACAACAACTACGGACGCCAGCGGCGCCACCCCCATGCAACGCGTGGAAGAGCATCTACAGGATCTCTGTATAGACGATGCTGCCAGTGAGTGTTCGATGTTATCGGACGAACTCACTGACAAAACAACTGCTGCATGCTGCAGCTACCCCCGTCCCCCTACACCTACCCCGGCTGACCTGAAGAACAGGTCGCTTGGTCGAGAGACCAGGGCAGCTCTTCGCATCCTGGCCCGTCTACATTCAAAGGCCGAAAAAGAATGGAGCGAGTCGGATAGGGACTCCTACTCATGGGCAACGCCCTGGGTACTGGAGTTTGAGAGGAATCGGGACGTCCTTCCCTCCACTTCGAAGGTCTCAATCCCGAAAAGAACTTCTGCTCCACCGATGAGCAAGAGACCGCTCGTAGGAGACAACCAGCCTCGAAAGAGTCGCCCCCTAGCTAACAGCTCACCGAGCGTTACAGGGGGTAGGCCCACAGCGGCGACTAGGCCTGCACCAAAAAGGCGCAGGTCCCTAGATGAGGTGTCCAACGCTTCCAAAAAGGCCCGCTCCACTAAGAGCTCAAAATCCTTTTTGGAAGCGGTCAAGGATAACCTGGATAGTCGCGGTGGTGGACCTCTCAGACGAGGAGGGCAAAATCTCCTACGAAAAATGGGGGGTTATCGAAAATCTGGTAATGAACCACCTATGTGAGTACCTGCTCACCAATCAACATCCCATCTCCTATAAGGACGCAGGATGGCATCAGGGGTCAGTCAAACTGATTGCCTGTGATGACCAGCGGTCGGCCGACTTCATTAAAGCAGCCATCGGCAGCCTTGGTGAAGTTTGGCCAGGAGCCAGGCTTGAGGTTGTGGACCGAAGTTCGATCCCCCACCGACCGAGAGCCAGGGTCTGGGTTCCACTCGAACCACGCGGTCCTGCCAAGGTACTTGCCCTCATGGGCTTCCAAAATCCTGGTCTTCCGGTCAAAGACTGGAAGATCATTGAAAACTCCAAGGTTCCCAACGAGGAACCCAAAAAAACTGGCCGCTCTTTGGTCATCTCTATGTCAGCAGAATCTCTTCCTATGCTTCGTGATAGGAACTTCCTCATTAAATACGGCCTGAAGGAAGTTGAGATGAAGCTGTTCAAGAAAGATGACATACTAACCGCCGAAGCCAACTTGGCCGGTTCCACTGCGTCATCCTCGGCAGACACCGTCTCGCCACCAGAGGATCTCGACGCTACCATTGTGGAAAAATCTGGATCAGATAGCAATGCCGCTAAACCTGATTCAGATTAATCTCCACCACTCAAAATTAGCATCCGCTAACCTGCTGGTCCGCCTCATCGAGGACGGACTGGATATCGCCCTAATTCAGGAACCGTGGCTGACAAAAGGCAACGTGACTGGGCTTAGGGCTCAAGGCTATACTCCTTACTACGCGGAAGGTAAATGTAAAATTAGAGCTTGCATTCTTGCCAAAACATCGTTAAAATTAACTTTCATCCCCCAGCATAGTACAGGCGACCTTGCAGCAGCGCAGCTTACTCCAGCAAGCGGCAATCCGGTTTGGCTGGCGTCCAGCTATCTTCCGTATGAGGAAGATGACCCGCCATCAGTTGAACTACGACGGGTTGTCCAAGAAGCGGAGGAAAAGAAGGCCGACATCGTGCTAGGGTGTGACACTAATGCACACCATGACCTATGGGGCAGTACAGACACTAACCCTCGAGGTGAGTCTTTATTTGAATATTTAGTAGGAACTAACCTAGTAGTATGTAACAGAGGAAATAGTCCCACTTTTATTGTCAAAAACAGGCAGGAAGTAATTGATGTTACTCTCGTCTCCCAATATCTTTACCCAGCTATAACGGACTGGATAGTATCGGATAGTCCTTCATTCTCAGACCACCGGTACATATCCTTCACTTTAAACTGTAGCTACACCCCCCAGAAATCAGTTTATCGCAACCGGCGAAAAACAGATTGGGGTAAACACAACTCTATTCTATCTGCGAATCTAGCTCACTGTAGACACCCGACACCTGGCGATCAGACAGAGCTTGACTCGCTTAACAACATGCTCACTTCCGCCCTGAATACGGCATTCAGAGGATCCTGCCCCCTCACCAAAGCGAGGGAGGGCAAAAAACCACCGTGGTGGAACAAGCAACTAATTAAGCTTCGCTGCGAGAGCAGAAAGGCATTCAACAAAGCCAAAACCTCGAAGCTAGACACGGACTGGGAGTCCTACAAAGGTAGTCTTAGGCTCTTTAAAAAAGAAGTCCGAAAGGCACAACGTAGCTCCTGGCGTAACTTCTGTGAGAACGTTAACAGCGTAAACGAAGGCTCCAGAATGCGTAAAGTCCTATCCAAATCGCCCACTGTACCAAGTGTACTAAAAAACCCCGGGGGCCAATGGGCAGAATCAGAGGAACAATCACTGGATCTGCTCATGGACACTCATTTTACTGGCTGTACGCCTTTCACCGGTAACCCTGACTTCAGGAATGGTACCACTTACGCGGCCTCTCCAACCACTCTAACCATTTGTGAGGAGAAGCTAAGGTGGGCCGTCAACAGCTTTGAACCGTTCAAGTCACCCGGACCTGATGACATCTTCCCGGCGCAACTACAGAACGCCTTTGAAATTGTCAAAGACATTCTCAGCCACATTCTCGTAGGTTGCATAACACTGGGTTGGATCCCATCATCCTGGACTGCGGTCAAGGTTGTTTTCATTCCAAAAGCAGGAAAGACCTCCCATATACAACCCAAGGACTTCATACCAATTAGTCTGTCTTCCTTTCTTCTCAAAACTCTCGAGAGGATCATCGACCTCCACATCAAGGACACTGTTGACCGATCACTGTTTTCAAGATCTCAACATGCCTACCAAAAGGGCAAGTCAACCGAAACTGCTCTTCACTCGATTGTTGGCTCGATAGAGAGGTCTCTCTCACTCAAGGAATATACAATGGCTGTCTTTCTTGACATAGAGGGGGCCTTTAACAATATCAAAACACAATCGATCATCCAAGCCTTAAACAAGCTAAATATTGGCGAACAAATCTGCCGCGTAATCACCCACATTCTAACAAAAAGGATGGTGAGGGCCACCTTTGGCAGCAGCGCTGTCGAAAAACTTGTGCACAGAGGCACCCCACAAGGTGGAGTGCTTTCTCCATTGTTATGGAACATAGTTCTTAACGAACTTCTGATCTCGTTGGAGAGCTCAGGGTGCAAAGTTGTAGCCTACGCGGATGACGTCGCCTTACTCGCTTCTGGAAAGTACCCACAGACACTTTCCGACATCCTGCAACTCGGATTGCGTAAACTAGTCTCCTGGACCGACAGTTGCGGTCTTAGCGTCAACCAAACGAAAACGGAGTTAGTCTTATTCACAAGAAAGGTAAAGCTTCCCGCTGTCACTCCTCCAAATCTCAAAGGAACTCCACTCGAGTTCATTAGCAGCGCTAAATATCTGGGGCTGAGGCTGGACAGGAAGCTCTTATGGAGAGAAAACATTGCCGAACGCGCTAGGAAATCCCTAGTGGCTCTATACTCCTGCAAAAGGGCTGTAGGCTCTCGATGGGGCCTTCAACCCAATATAATGCACTGGCTTTATACTGCGGTCATAAGACCGATAATTCTATATGGCATCGTTGTGTGGTGGCCGGCCTTGAACAAAAGTTCCAATCTAAAGGTCTTAGAGAGGACTCAGCGCTTGGCGTGTATGTGCATCACGGGCGCACTGAGGACATCTCCAACCGCCGCTCTGCAAACCATGCTTAACCTACTTCCACTAGACATCGTCAGTAAAGAATATGCCACCAATGTGGCGATCAGATTAAGGGAGGGGAAACACTGGAGAGGGCAACCAACTGGACACGCCAGCATACTTCTACAGACGATTCCCCTGGCCACTACTACCGACTATCTGCCCACGAAAATCAATTTCGAAAGAGGTTTCACTCATGAAATACCGGACAGGAACCAATGGGATTCACAAAATGTCCTACATAAATCACTGTCAATATTCACAGACGGTTCTAAGACACTAGAGGGAGTGGGCGCCGGAGTCTTTTCAGAGGAATTGAACCTAGGCCTCTCCTTCAGGCTTCCGAAACACTGCAGTGTTTTTCAGGCCGAAATTACAGCTATTCGTCAAGCTACAGCGTGGCTGTCGATTAATTCGGTATCACAAAGGGATATCGTTATATACATTGATAGCCAGGCTGCAATCAAATCCCTAATATCCAGCGAAATAAGATCCAAGGCGGTGGAAGATTGCCGCGTATCTCTAAACGAGATAGCTGGACAGTACAACCTCACCCTCTGCTGCATTCCTGGTAACTGTGACATCCCAGGGAACTGTGCAGCAGACGAACTAGCAAGGCGAGGCTCCTCTGGCGTGGAAAGCATAAGCCTGCACAACGTGTATGCACCACTTTCCCACGCTAAACAAATAATTCATGCGGACGCAGTAATGCGTGCAGGCCTCAGATGAAAACATTTGGGATACTGCGACACTGCCAAGCTCACGTGGCCAGCTTTGGACGCAAAGCGATCCAAGGAGCTTCTTCGACTTAAGAGATCCACCATCTCGAAAGTCGTTAACGTGATCTCCGGGCACTGCATAATAGGTAGACACGAGCAAAGGCTCGGTCTGCCTTATAATGACTTCTGCAGAAGCTGTAGAGACGAAGAGGAGGACGAGTCCGTCACTCACTTTCTTTGCAGTTGCCCTGCCCTGGCCAATCTAAGAAAGGCCCACTTAGGAAACTATTTTCTTAATGATCTCAGCGATCTAGGTAACACCAGCGCCGCTAACATTCTTAGCTTCATAACCGGCAGCAAATGGTTTACATGAGTAGCCAGTAAAGAAACAGCTCCCCAAATCCCAGTGGTATGCACAATGGGCCGAATAGCGGCCTAAGTGTTTCTCTCATCGAGAGCCACTTTAAACTAACTAACTAACTAACTAAGGCTTGTAACGATCTCACCGAGTCCTTTAATGTCCAGAAGGGTTTAAAATAGGCGTCACGCTGTCATGCTCCATCTTTAACATAATTACCTACTTGAAAAAGTTTTCCAAAACCCACAAAGGCCAACAAATAAAGGATCCTCAAAAGTCTGTTCGATTGCTTGATACGCTAATAATATTGACATACGCTTATAATATTGGTAAAACACTGCGATCTGTCACTGGTACCTAGGTACGTTTTATAAAAGCTATCGAAATTGCAAAATATAGTAGGTTTGTTCCTTTACTTTTGTAGTAAAAATGGAAAAGACTGTCAAAATGGCAGTACCTAGTGAGGATGAATTTTCCCACAGAGAGAAACTTTTGTAGTAATCTATGAAAAATGACAGATGATGCATTTTGTTTTTACATAAATTAGAGTAGGGACCTATGGTATGTGATCTTTTTCCTTTTCAATTATCAGGTTGTGATTGGCTTTAGGTATAAAGCCCACCGCAACAATGACTCATAAATTGCGATAGTAAAAAAGGGTCCTTTAAAATGTCAGATAAATGCAAACAAAACTGCTAATTTATTAAAAATATTAGCTGATCCATCTAGCGATGAAAGTGATTCGGAATTATTCAAACTTTTTTTGATGTAGCTAATCAAATAAGACAAATAGTATAATTGCACGCATAATGTTAAAATGCCTAAGGTCGACAAATTTCCAATCAGCTAGGTATCTTATGATAAGTGACTGACAGCTTTTTGCATTCTTATTGCAAGAAATTTGTTGAGTAAGTAGAAAGTAGTAAGATCCTCAGTGGAGTGGTAATATCTTGCTCTCTCGAAGCCGCTCTTTTTTCGAATTTTTCGAGTTAACAAATTTGTAAAAATTCTTACGAATATAACAGCTCTCCAAAGAAATTAAACGAATAATAACTCTTGCCAAACGGCGGTTCTTTGGGTTAAGAAGGCAATTAATTAGTAATTATCACTATCCCAAACAACTAATCAAGGAGATTCTGTATTACACCGCGATCGTCTGTTTTATGGCGCTGAAGCTTGGAGTATATCTAAAGCGGATGCAGATAAAACTGCATTTCCAATCAAAGGGCACGATAGTGCCCCAGACAAGTTCTCTAGTAAAGGCACTTACCTACCCTTTTTACAGGAACAAACTCAGGCCATTTTCGGCCCCTCTCTAACTTCGGAACCAAAACCAGTTGAACCCAAAACTTCAAACTTGAAACATTTACCAAGCTCATTAAAGAAGTCGGCGCAGTAGCGCAGTGGTTAGTGTGTTGGACTACTGTGCGAGGGATCCCAGGTTCGATCCCCGGAAAAACCCAAATTACATCTTAAAGTTTTTTCTACTGCGCCACCTCTCGCGAACGTCTGACAAACATCCGAGAGTATGCCTGTCATGAAAAAGCTTCTCAATTGAGCCGTTCGGACTCGGCATACAATTTTAGGTCCCTTCCATTCGTCCCAAAAATAGAAACTCACACAAAACGAATGGTTGCGAGAAGCTAGGCCTTGGGTGTCACCCGCCTGTTGCGCCACCTATTTATTTATTTATTTTTTTTCATTAAAGAAGTCCACCAAATGTCATCTCTATAGCATTAGTATGTTAGGTTCTCAACATACAGGACTTTAAAAATAACAAAAACCTTAACAGACACTCACTCACTCACATGATGATCATCAAAATTATGAAGCACTTCCGGCCATCATAGAATGAGATTTGGCATATGCTAGATCCTGTTGTGCATACGATGAAAAAGTCCAAAACCTGAGATTTTCCATTCAGGGGGCGTGGTATTCGCCCACTTTTGAAAATCGAATGTTAAAATTCGGCTGTAGGACTTGCAGTGCACAGAAAGAAAAAAATCAAAATTGTATATTCTCCCTTCAGGAGGTGTGGTATACGGCCACTTTTGAAAATCGGTTATTATTTATTTGGGCCACTTCCCATTACCGTAGAATGTTGAAATTTGGTATAAAGCGGTAAATTGTCCATTTAAGGGGCGTGGAATCTGCCCACTTAAAATATGAATAAAAGTTAATCTACCTGCTGAATATAATTCTAATGAATAGGTTTTAAGCCAATGTGATGGTAGTCAGTCAGCTCTATTATGGCTATAAAATATCAATTATTTGATACTTGATAAGATCTATCAATTCATTGATAAATTGGTATTATGAGTTTCAATTGATAAACTTTACACCATTGTGACTACTTATCAAAATGTCATTGAGAATGGGTTATGTTTTCACGTTTGACGTTTCTGATTTGTAGTTGGTTGTTGTTTTATGGCTGACGACTAGTTTTGGTTTTGTTTTTATTAAACAACAGTCGCTTTTTTCGCAAATCAAAGGAACGATTGTGATTGGTTGTGCAATGCCAATATATTAAAGTTGGGTTACCCTTATTTCGCAAAATTCATTTGGCTTTTTTTTGTTTTGCTTTAGTCGTTAAATACTTCGTTTATTTCGCAATTCTGAATTTGAATTTACGTTAGGCATTTTATTCATTAAATTGTTCAGTAATTACGAGATTACCATTGGGCGTCTTTATCTTTTGCATTTGTTTGATATGATTTTCGATCATTTCGCAAAATTCATTTTGCAATTTGTTAATTGGCATTATTCTATTATCTAGTTTGTTATTTGGCGAGTTATTATTTTTGCTAACTATCGTTTCGCCGTTTTATTATTTTCGACGTTTTTAATAGTCGACTATATTCTATAGTTGGTAGTTCACACATTGGCGTTTTTAAACTTGTTTATGAAATTCAAAATGAATTTAAAAATATACAGATAGCAATAGAAAAGGCTTCCCAGCACCACAAAAAGAAAGAAAAATCCAGGATAAAGAATCAAGAATAAAATCTATTTTGCAAAATCAACTCGACAACACTGATCTTGGGTTATTAAGCACTTGCGTTCAACATTCGAATATTTTGAACACGACATCAAAGTTCCATATATTCAAAAATGAATAAAATATTTTTATTTTTAAGTGGAATTAATTAATATTTTTGTATGTTAATTTTTATGTAACCATTTCATTCGGTATAAAACATTTAATATATGAATAAAACATTTAAAATATAAAGGATTTTTTTCGGTTTTTGTCACGTTCTTTAAATTTGTTGTTCATGATAAAAATGTTGAGTAAGTACCTACGTAAATAATTTTTTTGCATTCAATTCGTGCCAGCGTTATGAGATGCATGTATTAATTTTGTTAATATTCTTTATTTAGCATTTTGCCGAAATTTGGCTGGAATTTATATTATAGATATATAGATATTTTTTTAATTGGCATATACATAATTGTTTTGCGAATTTTTGGCTTGCATTAAATTACATATCTTAAAATTTCGCAATTAAAAACTAGCCAAATAAAGAATTGCCAATCAACAAAACTTCAAATCAAACAAAAAGCAAAATGAAAATTGCGAAATGAAAATTTGGGAAGCGATGGTTTGTCAGATCAATTAAAAAACAAAACAGAACTTGCCAAACGTAAAATGCCAAACAACAAAATGCTTAATAAACAAAACGCAAAACAAAAAACTGCGAAGTGAACCCCGGCGAAATGTCAATTCGCCAAACAATTTTGGGCAAACGTACCATACCCATTAAAGTTATTCCCAACGCTCAGTTGATGGTTTCCTTACTGAGAAAATAATTTTAAAATCGCTGCTACTCGTAGTATATGTACATTTGGTATGGCTATACCGAAGACATTTCGCTCTAAAGTCTTTATATTACAGTAAAAACGAGGATATACATTTTTTAATTTGATGCGCCCGAATATTTGATATGTATCAACGAGAAATTTGTAGTTGATAGAAAATTTGATGAATATCAAATTTTTTGATAATCGTAATACCAAATTTATCGATAAAACTATTCACAATAGATCTTAAATCTAATACAATTCACAATTCATCAAAAATGTTGATAGGTTGATAACCATAATACCGATTCATTCATTTTGTTGATACGTATCAATTATTATCAAATATCGTCTTGATATTTTTGATAGCCATAATAGGTCTGTTGTCTGTTGACATATTAAAAAGCGAAGACGTTTCAACGTTGTTTGTGAAATCTAATAAAAAAAAACTTCGCAAAAAGTAAAATCACACCAAAAACATAAATGTAAAAAAAGAGCCAAGTTCTCTTTTATAAAGCAAAAAATGTGCACGACTGGGTCGCACGTAACTTTCTCGTTTATTGCGAATCTCGCAGAATCTCAGAGTCATTTCAGCAAATTTTACGTTTAAAATCATACGCACTCAAGATGTACTCAGATAACTGAGCACTTGTTAATTAACAACGTAATACATACTAGGTACCTACATAAACATACGTATTAACTTCAATATTTAATTTTAAATTTCACCCCGAACTGACACTTGAATTTCGAATTATATTGCCACTGAAGTTTTGGGCTTTGCAAAAATATACCGTGTGTGAATAAAGATCGGGATTTGGGTAGTAATTTTTGAGAAATATTCAGGAAACGGCAATTTTCGAGTTTTCTGGGAAAAACTAAGTACGTGATCATGTTTAGAATGCTTATGTTGTCTTAAGTATGTACTTTGATCAAAATCGTTAGAGCGGTTTTTTCTAAAATTATGCTGACAAATGTTACAATTTGGATTCGAAAAGCACTGTTATTAAACTGCTTAGGTGAAAAATGAGTACGACGTATTCTTCAGGATATAAACATTACCTAGCCCAGTACCGTTTTAAGCGATTGGGGTGGAAATCGAAGGGCGCATTCATGGTTTAAAAACCACTGCTTTTCAACTGTTTAGCTCAAAACTGAGCAAATGGTATTACTATGGATTTAAGCATTACCTGACAGTGACATTTTGATCATAATCGAAAATGGCGTTTTAGAGATATGAGCAGTTTTTTTAAAGTACTATTATTAGGGGTTTGGGTGGACATCAAAGAACGCAGTCTTTTTAGGGAAAAACTGAGTTTGCTATCAAGTTAAGAATGACAATAGTACCTACCTTAAAAATAAGTTTTTTTTTTTTTAAATCGTTTTCACCGTTTTCGAGAAAAAGCCAATTTTCAAAACTGCCGTTGCTGGACTTTCTATCGAAAAACTGGGTATGCAGTCATGTTAAGCATGCTTACATTAACTCAACTATCAATTTTGGTTCAAATCGTTAGAGCCGTTTTCGAAAAAATCTAAATTTAGACATATTTCGTCATATTTCGTAAAAATTTTTTATGGGAGGTACCGTTAATATTAGGACTAGCATAAAAAAAAACGTCCCGAGCGGGAAGCCTAAAAACTCTAAATACAAAGTTTGAAGCAAATCCGTCCAAGCGTTTAGATTCCCCAGGGGTGGGACAGACAGACATACGGACGGACAGAATTGAAAGACCCACTTTTTGAGTTCCCCTATCATCGTAATATCAGAATTGATCAAAATCTCGAGAAAGTTAAAAAACAAAAATAATAATAAGTGCGTATAACTAGTGAGCCACGAAAAGTAATGAGATCTTAATGTGCGCCAAGTTCTTAGTTTAAGAAAGTTAAATGTTAAAAAAAAATTGGTAGGTTTAGTGGAGACTGGGGCACATTTGAACGTGTGGCACATATGAACATTGCTAATATGTAAAACCGAACTTAACTTTGAACTTGGTACATAATACCGTGTTCTTTAGTCGTCAACGACTTTCGAATATCTTTTCAGGCGTCGCTTGAAAGTGGCTGCATGAGGAGGTTTTTATGCTTAAATTGCATATTTTAATTTTTTCTATTTGTAAGAGTGTACAAATTTTATGGTGAGCTTTTCTTTTCGTGTAAAAAAATATATATATAAATATATATATAAAAATATATATATTCATTTGAAACCAAACCATATAAAGGTAGGTACGTTTTTTGACAAATATATGAAAAATATAAATATCTCCGCACATTTTTCTGTCGCTTGACCTATTGGGTGGGGCAGGTTTGAACAAAATAGTCGGGGCACATTTGAACAAGTCTGTAAGTGGCATTGAACTAAAAGTGAAGCTACCACCACTAACCAACGCTCCGGAAACATTGAGGACAGCTGCGATGAAGATTTTTGTCTTTAATTTTTCAAACTAAAATTTTTCGCTTCGAATTCCCCGGAAGAAGATTGTGTTCGCCGGCGAGTTCATCTGAGAATCCCAAACGACACCTCACATATACATATTGTGTGATATGCTTGGCTTAGGTGCGAATGTCAATCTAGGAATCGTCAGGGAATAAAAAAAGAAGAAAATGCGAACATGTATAGAAAGTTTATATGTATTCGAAAACGGTTTGCAAATTTACGGGGATCCATTGGTGGTAAAGAAGAATATGTGAAATATTCGTCATTTTTATACACTGCTGAACTCTTTGTGTTTTTTTGGGTCAAGGTGCCTACACCAAAGTAAGCGTTTTCTTAAATTCTTAGCAAATTATATTCACCTTGGAGATAGGCGCTAACTGTAGAACTATTTTTCTTATATTATACCCACGAATCATTTCCCAAAGTATTGAGATTGAACTTCGAAACACCCTGTATATTCAAAGTGGGCAATGCAGACAAATTTGTAATCTACTAACAAATTTTTAAATCAACCGGTGACCTACACATTTTTTAAATCCTTAATAAAAACACTGCACAACAAACTCGTCAAGCATTACATTTGACGTGTCCCAGTCACTGTTTTTTGGTTTAAAGTCGACGGCCAGATTTAGTGGAACGTATCGAAGGCTGACATCATTTCGTGCGCCTTTACCATTACGTAATAAAATCATTTTTAGTGTCCAGGCATTCACAATGGTGAATATTTTCATTTAAAATTATCCATTGTGGCCGTTAAAATATTTAAGTTGATGATTAAAACTGATTATTCGTAAGGTCCATTGTCAATAGACAATATTTACCAGGCAATAAAAAATAAAAGGAAATATAAAATAGGGCACCATTTGTTGTAAAGGCCTTAGGGCCCAAAAATGTAAATCAGGCGCTGGTGCTATAGGTTAGGTACGAGTACGGGATGATATAATATAATAATGATAACTAAATATTTTTGTAAATGTAAAATGTATGACGTCATTTGACCCAAGAAGCACTGAGAAATAAAAATATGTATTATATACATAAAATTATTAGGTATACCCACATACTGATGAGTTTTGTGATATCCATACGCCGGTGCACCGGAAATCATCATTGCTATGCACTTTGAACTAATTACACAGGATTTCGTTGCTCCTAACTGCGCCATGCATATATCTGTAACAACTAACTTATTCTCACTTCGTACTAAACTAAATTGACTCAAATTACCTGACTCTATTGTATTTGGCGATCCCTTATCCACAATCCATTCGTAGTCTTGAAAAGTGTCGTTAGACCTCAGTACATTCAACTGTCGTTGCTTAATTGTACGCCACCGCCATACTTCAGAATTTTCGGAAATACTCTCCAAAACTGGAAAAGTTTTAAACATTTTAAAGCACTACACAGAGGGAAAGATACGGTAGCTCACTTATTTCGCCGTACACTGAAACATTTCGAGGGCGGCCGCCACTCTTCAGAACTTTCAGATACTCCAAAGTTTTCCAATAAAACTCATTTCGATTATCATCGGTAGCGAGGTGAGGGCGGCTTCCTTAATAATTTCTTGTTTTGTACTTAATCGAAATTATTTGATATTTTATGAACAACTTCTATTACCCGATAATATTTTGTAGGCTAAATTCAAACCGAAGTACATATCCCTTGGCAGAGAATTCGCATCCTTATAGTTATCCAAGAGTTTTGTTAAACTTTTCGCGATATCAGTGCACTTCATCCCAGGCGACTTCAGCAGCAGGCAAATAGCAAACCAACAAACTAAATGTTTGCGAACCAGCATCTCAAATATGTACTCCAACAGGCAAGCGGCAAATGAAAGACAAGTGCAAAATGTTCGCATTTCAACGCGGCGCCAACGCCTTCGCCTAGGAGAAAGGATAATTGAAATAAATTTACTCCTAATAAATTGAATGATTTCACTGGATGCCCAACAAATGGGGGTTTTTTTGTAACAGCTTATTGACAATCTACCAGCTTGAGTTGTGGTACACAGTCTATTCATGAAATTGTATGTGCACGTAGGAGTATCTTAAACTGAAACTCAGTTCCGGGATATTCATGTGGCACGGATTGAATTTTTAAATGGCATGAGATTTTCATCTGCATAGAGCTAAAGCTGCTCCAGTTGGTTCTTTGTGTCTTATTAATGACATTTCTCATGTAAGTCCATATTGAGAACTGCTTGGTGTTTACAGTTATGGCTTATGGGTTGACATTATACAAATAGGGTGGTGTGATGCATGCTCGAGCTCGTAGTTCTATTTGTTCTGCCCGAGTGCTTTTGTTGCCCTAAGATTTCCTTTCAGAGAATTCATAGCTAAAAGCACTAGCTGGTAGTTTGATTTTTCTGCACCTCCATGATATAGCAGAAATAAAAAAAAAGTGACATTTTCCAAGTGAAAGGAACAAGGAAGAAAATGGCAATAATAAAAATGTTCGCCAACTTTTATTCATCGTTTGAGTGACATTTGTAACTTTGAACGTAGAAATATTACGCTTATGATTTCAAGGAAGTTTGTTTACAGCATTCAATGTGGCAGTAGTGCGTTCTTCTGCAATGAAAGCTACCAGGAAAGGTAGGTACCCAAGGATAAGTATGAATGGTGAACCGCTTATCCTAAATGGGAATTTTATTTGTTACCTAATAAAAAAAAATAAATCGATAAACAGTTTGTTTGAGGAACTAAAATGGAATTCATGCATGGTACTTAAACGTAACAAAAACGTGGCCTTACTTTGACAAACTAAATTATGTAGGTCAGGTAAATACCACAATAATATTGTGCCTTACAGCGGAGTCTGCAGAAGTACATTATGTTTTCCAAAACATTAGCACCGACTGCAATTTTAATTTCTGCAGTGACCCCAAGTAGAGGATTGCGGGGGGCATCATGCCCCCCATACGTAAAGCCATCTTATGCTTGAGGTCGTTATCCTGATAAAAGGTAAAATTGTTCCCGAAACCCATTTGAACAGCACTTTCACTCAGATTTTGCTTTGCATACATAATAGGCGTGTTTTTTTTTGCAATCCTATATAGGCTTAGCAAGTTTTCCATACGAATCGTTAGCCCGGATAATCATCGGGGCTTATGCTTTAGCCCAGATAAAAACTGTGCTACCAATCTACGATTGCTATAAATGTTATCGAAAGAGCTATCGAAAGTGCTATCGATTGTGTCATAAATGACGTTAGTTTGACAACCAAAATTATTAGGGGAGACTGGGGCACCTTTAATCCGAAGGCACATTTGAACATTCGTAATAAGACAACATTTAAAAAATATTTAAAATTACATATTAAACAAAATTTAAACTTTTTAGGTAGGTAATACTTCGAAGCGTGGAATTGCATATTTTAATTTTTATATTTGTAAAGAATCATTCACATGGAAGTGAACGAACGAATTTATAAAATGCGAACAATCAACTTTTTATGGATTTATAAACAGAAAATTGCACATTTTATTGTTCCAAGAGGAGGATAATTAATTATCCCACCAACAAATATTAATAAAACAAATTTATAAACATTTTAGATAACGAAATTTCGAATTATCCAAACTTTTTGTCGCGAACGAAAACACATTTGCCCCTAATTGTCCAAGCTTATGCGCAATCCACATCATTTAATTCGCATCACTTTGTAATTTGTGAATTTCAGTTGGCTTCTGTTAAGTCGTTTTTGTTTTTTTTTTATTGAAAAAATTAAGTTAATTTTTTTTATTAACAAATTACAAAGCTTGTAGTAGCTTATTAGCTGCCAAAAGTGTCCGAGGCTAGTTGAAAACTGCTCAGCCCTCCAGATCAAGGTTCCCCAGTCTCCCCTAAAAAAAAGGAAAACAAACATCAGAAATCAAAATATGGACAAGAAAAATTGCAACTCAAAATTTGGACTTAGGAAGAAACACTGGGACCAGACTGGGACTGCTGAAATGCTATAGTGCACGTAAGCAGTTGTGCACTGCCACTGATTCGCCGCTGGAACTTGAATCATCCTGAATCATTCGTTAAAAGTGCAGGCACACCCAATACGTCTTGCAATTCACTCTTACGGCTGGAACTTGCTGTTGCTGCAGAGCTTGCCAACAATAAATAAACCATCTGAAACTAAATGTATTTCTCCTCATTTGTAAACTATTTTAATATGCCTACAGCTAACTCTTGTTCTCGTCATTTTTAATTTTAAAAACAGTTCAATCAATGTCTCACCTTGTTTTCTGCCCATTTTGCTAACAAATCTCGATTTTAAACTGAAAAATAATAATTGAATGAACTTAACTTGCTTTTAATGGCAAAGAACAACTTATTTTAGTGACTCAATGATCGGTGTACGAATACGAAATTGAAATACTTTTGCGCCCATTTTTAGGTGTCGCGGCGACAGAATTAATAGCACTAAATCTAAAAATGGGGGATTTTCTCCTGGAATCTTTTGGAGTAAAAGATTTCAGCGCAGGGATTTTGGAAGGGGGATTTTGGGGAAGGAAATTTCATTACCAACCTGCTTTATTTCTGCAGGCTAGACTTAGTGAACACCTGGGATTCAATTCCCTTCTATGGTGTCTAAAATTGAATTCTTGCATTTCTGTTCGAATTTTTAAAATCTAACTCATCTTCTGAACTGTTAGCTTATTGTTAAAAGAGTTGTTATTAGCTTAAAAAGATTGTTGTCAACTGTAGAAATTCAATCGTGGAGAATACTCGTCCACTTACAAGCAATGTTTTCGTTCAGCTCCATAGGTACATTATTTGATTCGCCTAACTCGTATACCAATCCTTAATTGGCTAGTAGTTACACCTGATCCCTTTAACAAGGAGTTTTCTTTGTAAGTTATTCGTAGATCTTGAGATAACCTTTTTGATGTAATCTGCGTTTGCCTTAATTTTTTTTGTAAAAATGTGTGGTAAAGCCTGTTCTACACGAATTGCGTAGCTAGGTGTAAATTGCGGAAGCCTGAAAATATTTAAAAAAAATATCTTTGGATGATTTTGCCAAAGGAATATTTTTCACAATTTCGTTCGTTCACTAAATGTTGAAATCGTTTTTTTTTCTGTTGTTATCTTCATCCTAAAAAATAACTATAAATGTCTTTTAGCTCATTAAAAATTATATGTAGGTAGGTACCTACATAGCTACATTTCTGTCCGGACGCAGTCGTTTGGTCTATGGTCTATCTACACCCAGCACAGTCACGCCACCGACACTCGTGTTCACGAAAAACCCAAGTATCAATGGATGACCACAGATGCAGGCAGACAAAACGCAGGTTCAGGTCTTCTGAACCCCGCCTGGCAAGCTCATCACCGATCTCATTTTCTTGGATACCAGTGTGATCACACAGTCGTCCGCAAAATGATCGACGACAAAATTGCATCATTTCCACTACAAATGGCGTCACAAAACATCTCATGCAATACCGTTGATTGTCGTCGCAAAATACACACAATCCACATTTTTTGACACTTTAGACGACATTTGGTGATCGTCCACGCGACAGAAATCGTGTAATTTTCGTCGCCAATACCAAACAGTTCTTTGTTTTTTTTTAGATTCGTGGACGAGCGACGGCGGCAATTAGGGTTTTTGTCGGAAGAAGAATAAGATTAGATACTTTCAAGGCACTATTCAAAAAAAAAAAAAAACAATATGTACCTATATGTATTACTAGCTGGACCCGTGCTCGCCTTGCCCGCTCGCACAAAATTATATTTGGTTATGTGTATGTATATATTTTCACTTCAAAAAATACATTTTGGCTAAAAATTGTTCCTTAGGACGTGGCTATAAACGACATAGCCTATAGCAGTCTCACGGTGTTAAGGAACATTTTAAAAAAAGTTTCATTGAAATCTGTCCAGTAGTTTTCGAGTTTTTAGCTGACAACAAAATATCATATAAATAAATGTCAAATATCAAAATACTGTCTGAGGGATGGTCTGTCAGTTTAATTTCTGGACAGGATGTGAGCATAGTTTCAATAATAGTTCAAGTACATAATTTTGTACATAAAATTTGTGGGTATGGGTAGGTAGGTACTGTCTATTTCATATCATACTATTATATTTTGCTAAGAGCGGGCAAAGCAAGTCGAGCACGGGTCTAGTATCTAATGTATAAAATAGGGGATAGTTACCCAAATTTATTTAATATTTTTATGAAGGTTTTTTTTTTAATTAGGTACAATCCATTTGCTTATTGCCAAAAGATCAAAAACCCAAATTTAAGAACTTTTAATTTGCTCCACTCAACTTATGCATGTACTGTACGTGTCAAGTCAAACCCCTCTCAGCGTGAATGCCTTTTCTTCCCGTCTGTTCATGACCAGCGGACCTAATGAGCACACGGAAGTGGTAATTTTATTTCGAAATTAAGATTTATGGACGAAACTAAAACTATCCATCCTTGGCGTTGGCTGTTGGGTGCGGAATGCTAATGACCGAACGTGTGGTAGTTTAGTTATAGTTGTACTCAAACTCATACCTTATCCAACGACCTTCGGTACAGAGCCAAGCCACGTCCCATTATATCAATAGAACTTCAATCTAGCCAAAAAGACAAATGGCTGTGTCATGGCCTCATTCATTGAGATGCATATATCATGGGCATGGCACACGAACTTCTGTGAACTCAATTACGTATTATATTTACTGCATGTCATTCATTTTCATATTCAATTAAAGCACCTCAAACAAAACTCATACAAATTCGGGTGCACGTTCTGCAATTGAAACTGTTGGCATTTATGTTTCGTTAGATAAAAGTCAGTTGTCACGAATAACTTTCGGGAAATTAAGTGCAGGTAGGTAGGTACCTATCAGACAAAAAAGTTTTCCACTTTTATTGAGTGTCAGTCTTTTGTGCTTTTTCTGGTGAGATGCAAAAGTTAGTTTCTGCATTTTTGAAATATGCATACAAGTGCTAAATTTGACATTCAACGGACGGATTGCGGCAACAAATCGGATGTAACAATTACAAATTTCTTCTATTGAGGTACATGTTGACGCTGATTAGGAATAAGCAAATTTAAACTTATGGAAAAGTTATTAAGTTACAAGTGATAAAAAGTTTTGTCTTTTAATATAGGATAAAGTAAAATGGGTATAGTTAGGCATGAGTGGATGTTTCCTGTCACCTTTCCGCTCCAAATGCACACCTCCGATTTAAATGCATACAATTTGGCCAAATCATTCAGCGAAATCGAGCTCCTAGCTTATTCGATGGCTTGGGTTAGTTATAGTCGAATATATTTGTGATGTGTTAACCATACATACCCCAAACATTTTCGATGATATTTCAATGCGGTGAGTAGGCCAGTCAACTTAATAGCTCCACATTTTGGCTCTATATAGGTATACGTTTTAAAACCCGGGATGTAGGTATGTATTGGTTTGGTGGGCACAGTAGCGCAGTGGTTAGTGCGCTGGACTACTGTGCGAGGGATCCCAGGTTCGATCCCCGGAAAAACACAAATTACATGTTAAGGTTTTTTCTACTGCGCCACCTCTCGCGAACGTCTGACAAACATCAGAGAGTATGACTGTCCTGAAAAAGGTCCAAAAAGGTCATGAAAGTATGGAAAGGCCAAAAATTGTGATTTGCAGGTGTCATAACACGAAATGACCCCCAACCATCACACCTTCAACTCTGCTATACAGCCGGTCCAAATGATAAGTCTCTTTGCGGAAGTTTTGGAAATTTTTGTTTTTATACCCTCCACAGGAAGGTATATTCACTTTTTCATTACGTTTGTAACGCCAAGAAGGATTCACCGGAGACCCCATAAAGTATATATATTCTGAATCAGGATCGCATTCTGAATCGATTTAGCCAGGTCTGTCTGTCTATCTGTCTGTCTGTTGAAAGCACGATAGCGTCCAAACGAATTGACCTAGGTGAATGTAATTTTGTAAGAGGACTTCTTTATACCGTCGTCAGGTTGGTATTAAAAATGAGCTATGTCGGTCAAGTAGTTCTGGTACCTCCCATACAAAGGAAATATTCGACCCATGTATCTCTCTGTCTGTTGAAAACCCCTTACCGTCCAAACAAATCGACTTAGGTGAATGAAATTTTGTAAGAGCACTTATTTTTACCGTTATCAAGTTGGTATTAACAATATTGTCTATGTCGGTCAAGTAGTTCTGGTACTTCCCATACAAAACCAATATTAGACACATGCGTGTACCTGTAAGTACAGTACATAATATAGTGGAGGGTATCAAAGCATCGGCCAGGCCGATGATAACACTTTTACTTGTTTTTTTTTTTAATACTTCTCTTGGGAGGCAGGCAAACCTGCAGATGATTGTTAGTTCTGCACTTAAATTGGTGCAAATTGTAGTCTTCTGGAAATATATCCCCAGGAAGCGAGATCCAAAGTTTGCTTGTCCTGTAACAGAAGGAGTTTTGGAAAGATGATGTCCTCGCGGTTGTCACGTGTACTGTATGGTCATGAGCATTAGCGGCCTGTCTTGTGGGCCGCCCAAAAGTTGCATTTCGAGGGATAATGTCTTTGAGTTCCTCGAAACATCTACCGATGGAAGTACCTATAGAAAAAGCAAAGGTCAGCGACTTGTCTTCTGTGCACCAACGGTTCTAGATTCGATGTGATTGCAGGGTCTCCAATAAGTCGAACTACTCATCTTTGTATGCTATTAAGTAGGTTGAGTGAATGTTTTGGGACCGAGCTCCATATATGGGAACAGGTTAGACCTGTGCTTTGTAAAGAAGGAGAAGTTGCTTGGGGGTAAAGTACATCTTTGCTCTAAATAGGTAGCTTAACTTAGCGGATGCTGATCTAGCGATCCTTCTGTTACAGGACAAGCAAACTTTGGAACTCGCTTCCCGTAGATATATTTCCAGAAGGCTACAATTTCCAACAATTTAAGTGCAGAACAAACATACATCTGCGAGCATCTCGGGGCGCTGATGAAGCGTTATAGGTTTTCCTTGCGAAGGGATCACATCAGCGATCATTTCCATTCATAAATCTAATTCATAAATATTCTCATTCTGAGCTTCGATAATTAAAATCCACCTGACACGCTTCGGGCGTCATTGCACTAGTAGGTAATCCCCATAAGACAAATATATGGTGTACTTATGTGTATACCGAATACCCAGGGTTTCCTCGTTACATAATGACAATGCCTAGTGACATAGTCACAACGATACAATCTAATACCGCATATATGTTTGTATGTATCTCATAAATGCATTTGGCTCGCAACTAAGTAATGCCGAGTTCATAACCGTAAGCATAAACAACATACTACATTTTATGACGGTGCGTATCAATTAATGCATTTGCCTCGCCACTAAATATTAACGAGCGTCACCCAAAAATATTATAAAGGGGTCAGATTATACTGCGCATGCTACTACACTTTGTAATTGAATAACAATATTTTTGTATAAATAGCCAAGAAATATCTGAAATAAATGTTCTCCTTTCTGAACCAGCAACTCAACAAGACTATTTCATTTTAAAGAGCAACTCGCTTGGAATAAATACTTTTGCTTGAGTAGCTTAACCGATAGTTCCTTTTAAAAGAGCAACTCGCTTGGACTGAACTATCTGGAATAAACTTAACGCTCTCTGAACTTAGCATTCTCGCGCATAGAGGCAAGCGACAGCATAATAGCTAGCGTTTTGGGAAGACCCACTCAGTATATTTTTGCAAGTAGTAATCAAAAATATTACAAGGAGGGTGGTCTATAATGCCTTATTGCCCATACTATAGCAAGTAACTCTTTTTCGATAGTGTTATAGTTTTTCTCCGCGCTATTAAGGGCCATTTTATTCACTATTGTTCAACTTGCCCAAAACTCCAAAGTTGTTCAACTTCGAAGTTGATCTTAAATCGAGAGTTGAACAGCAAGTTGAAAATTGCTTTTATTCACTACATTAATTTGCAACTCCGAAGTTGAAATCCTAAAGTTGGCCTACCTGCAGTTTGTAAAATATCCCTGGGATATTTATGGCAGATGACATATAATATGTCAGTTCAACTTAGATTTCCATTTCCCGTGTAGTTTCATGTGTGCATTTTAATGTGAAAATGGCCGCGTTCCTTTGACCGCTAGTCATCTAGCACATAATATCCCTGATCGAGGAACGCTGGCGCTAGAGATCTAGCGGCAGCGGCAAAGTGACATTACAACCAATTTCAATTCGTATTATTTCATCTTCATGAGAGTCAAAAATGTATTTTGTGCCGTAATTTAAAGAAACAAATACAATGTATATTAATTACATAGAAGTTTGAATTCCCATTTTACACCTAATTGGAAATATTTGACTTCTGCACTTTCACATTTATTTTGACAGTTCGTTATTTTTTCCAACCTAGCAGTTCATTTTGCGCTAGATTGAAAAATTTCCCAGAGAAGGATATTTCACAAAATGTGCTCCTAGAGCTCTAGCGCAAATGCTGAAATGTCAGTTTTTTTTATATGGAGTTTGGCATGCCGCTAGTCATCTAGCGGTCAGTGGAACGCGGCCATTAATAAAAGCAGATTGATCTGCGTTATCTGCGTTATTCGATAGTATATCAGCTGTGCAAATTGTTTTCGTTTGTCGATGAAAACATACGAACTTTATAAGGATAATCATATCGACAAAAAATTTAAATTTTTGTTCTGATTCTGAGTAATTGCTTTCAAGAGGCTTTTTTGGAATAAGATTGAGCTGCGCTGGACAAAAAACGTCCGGTCATTGAATTGCAACGGCAATTACATCCAACATTCTAACACCAGCAGCAAAAAAAATTATATTTGTTCGATTAAGTTCATGTTTCCATATATGTTTTTAATAAACATCGAACATAAATTTGTCTGTTTATTATTTTCCCCATTCACTCTTCTATTATGTACATTCAATGAACTGTTTTCAGCAGCATCTAAAATTGACTGAAATAAAGTGCGATCCAATCGAAAGCAGACGTGGTCACTGGTTAGTGGATGTTGATGTTGCTTTCAAAGGCGTAGCCGACAACATATCAGTGAATCCTAGTACTGCCGCTGGTGGTTGGGAATGATCACTCCAATAAAATCGGCAACCGCCAATTGAATTGATACGAGTGGATAGTACCAATAGTACCTACCGCAATACGATTAGCAACTGGGTTATTGGTCGCAATTCACGCGATCTATCAAAGAAAAAAAGCACATCACTCAATCCTATATTTATAATTCAATCGATTCGGACTAATTCGCGATGTACAATAAATAAATAAATAAATAGGTGGCGCAACAGGCGGGTGACACCCAAGGCCTAGCTTCTCGCAACCATTCGTTTTGTGTGAGTTTCTATTTTTGGGACGAATGGAAGGGACCTACAATTTTATGCCGAGTCCGAACGGCTCAATTGAGAAGCTTTTTCATGACAGGCATACTCTCGGATGTTTGTCAGACGTTCGCGAGAGGTGGCGCAGTAGAAAAAACTTTAAGATGTAATTTGGGTTTTTCCGGGGATCGAACCTGGGATCCCTCGCACAGTAGTCCAACACACTAACCACTGCGCTACTGCGCCGACAATACCTTTTTATTATTATTCATATTTTAAAATTAATTATTTTCGTCACTTAAGAACTGAACTGCCAAACACAGAAATAAAAAAATTCTGACGTTTGACGTAAAACCCCAAGTTTGCTTCATAACTTCTACTTTTTCGGGGAGTTGAGCGAATCCAAAGTTAATCAACTCTTGGTTTTCTCAACTTCGGAATATCCAAAGTTGAGTGAGTCAACTTCGAGTGAATAAAAGCAATTTCTCAAGTTGAGAATAAAAATCCCCAAGTTGTGTTCAACTTGAAGTGAATAAAATGGCCCTAAGTGTTCTGCTTGCGTAAGCAATAGGTGTGTCATCGAAGTTTGATAATACAGCCCCTAAGGCAAAGCCTGAGGCGTCTGTCCGTAGGATTCCTTATCAAAATTCGGAAACTGTTAAATTTGGGGGCTCGTGAGAATCTCCTTCAGAAGTTGAAAAGACTTCTCACAACCCTGGTTAAAATTGAATTCTACATTTTTCTTAAGTAATCTATTAAGTGGAATAGCTATTGTAGCGAAATTTGGTATATCAGTAATCAGTATATTTTTGCAAGTAGTTACCAAAAATATTACAGCCTTTCCCGGGAGAAGTATTTAAAAAAAAAAGACTTAATGGCATTGGCCTTTTCAAAGCTCTTCAAATGAACCAATAAATGCGGCCTGGATAAAAATTGGTTGAACTCCCCCTTCCAACTGGACGCGTCACATAAGGTATAATCGTGCCGCACTGTGAGTTTCGAGTGGAGTTAGTGGAGTTAAAAATTATTCCATATTTTGTTTTGCTTTCATTTACCCCAAGTACTATCTTTGCTTGCCCCTTCTTCCTTAATACTCACAAATCGACCACTGACAGCTCCCCGGGTTCTTCCGATTAGGTCAGTGTCATCGGCGCACATACTTTTGAATGATTATATATCCGGAGTTAGCTTGCAAGCTTTCATACAATTATTTTAAGACTTAACCGTAATATTAATGAAATCACATGACAACTTGTTACCTTGTCTGAGACCTTTTCTGCCATCGAGCGGTTGGGTGGTATCTTTATCTTTATCTCTTATGGAGCAGCGAGGTTTGTTTAAGGTTTAAGGAGTTCCACCTTTTTTCTTTGCAGAAGATTGTATTCTAATTTACTCTATGCTCAGATCCTGTCTGGAGCTTTGTAAAATATGCTTTTGTTGGCGACTTTAGTACTGTTGCGGATTGTCACAAGGCGTTTGCTTACCTGTCTAAAGTTTAAGACTTTTTGCAAGAGTCTACTTTGTTGCATGGGTTCTTTATGTGTCTTCATAATAATTCCTACTCTTTCGCATTGTGAAAGGCTTAGGCTGGTAGCTTGTGCCTCTTGTCATCACATCTGAGACGCTATTTTTGTCTTTCTTCTCACCATATTGTAGTCGTTTACGGCCGCATCCACAGATGCGCTTAGGCACTCTAGTGAGTGATAACTTATACCTTGGCTGATGATTTATTAAAGCTCCTTGATGATAGTGTCATTAATATGTATTTCTATATTTCTGTAGAAATTCTAACCTACTTTAATTAAAGTTAGTTTTAATAGTTTTTTTTTTATCTCTTAATGAAGTTATTATCTTACACTAGCAATGCCCGCGGCTCCGCCCGCCGGTTTCATTTCTTTTAAATAAAACTAAATTTATATGACTTATCATTCATATCACGTGTGTTTATATATATTGTCCTCTTTTTTAGTTTACAAAATATTTTAACGCAATGTTTTTGTGTAAACTATAGACGTTGTTTTTTTTAGTGGGAGCAAGTATAAACAAATTACCACTGCAGCTCACACGCGACCATGCAACATATAGCTGTCCATGTGGAAAACATGGATGTCGGAGGTAAACTCCAGCAATAGCCGAGTAGCTCCAAAGATAACCCCTATACCTCCGTTTCCCCTTCCACCATCTTCTGCCTAAGTAATAACTTATATTGGATCCGAAAAATGTAGCCAGTACAATGTTGTAAGAAGTTTTAGTTTAGAATCGGCCAAATAGTTCCAGAGTTAGTCCCTACCACCGCTTTACCTATCCCTCCCCCGTCCCAACTTATTTCTTACGTAACCTGTACTGATCCGAACGGTGTCACCATGACAACGGTAAAAGAACTTTTAAAACCGGCCTAGTAGTTCGAGAGATACCCTTTTCCACCCCCCTTTATTTTTACTCCTATACCACTACACTAAAACCTAAACGGGCATCAAATCTGTAAATGAAAGAAAAGAAATACATACATCGTACCAATAGTTTAAAAAACTAATAAAATATGGCTTACTAACACCCTCACGGGATAAACTTTGAAAACAGGTTAATTTATTTTTTGCATTGTGCTATTATTTTAACCCCCATGCAAAATTTCAAAGACCTAAGTCAATGGTCATAATAATTCACATAAATGAAAACTCGTCACAGGCTCACAGGTATGATTTGATTAATAACGCGATCATATCGTTATAGCTGCAGATCTCATATTATGTAGATATGTACAATTGTGCATAGCTACATACTTACGCATCACAAACTCCTTATAGCTACGTAGTTTGTTTTATGCATACCCATTCCCTACATCAAATTCAACTACGCATTTCATGAGCATTTACAATTATGCATTTTAATGCCCGTCGTGTGAGTAATCATTCTATTTTTAGAACGTCAAAACTACCCTTCCTTAGCACAACTGCAATCGATAAAGCGATTTTTTCGCACTTGGCCAAATAAGATCTAATTTCAATTTATTATATCTCACCCTCTGGATGGAGCAGAAAAACGAATGTTAGCTCAAAATACTCGGTAAAATATTGCCTAACAATTAAAAGCATAACCTGAATTGACATAAATCTATTTATCAGTATAATGGCAAGTTAAGCGTAGTAAGGTCGAAATAGAAAAGTTTGTTTGAAAAGTTTTTCAACCCATATAGGACGAATTTTGAAAAACGACGAATGAGGCATATAATAATTTTGACTTATCTATCAACATAAAAACTTTTAAGTTCATACGGCTAACGGTTCGTGAGACCCCTCTTATTCCCCGCGACTCCTTTACTCCTACGCAATTCTCACCCACCCTACGGACTAAGTTGGCCATACATCTATAAATCAGAAAAAGAATCATGAAAATCGGACGAATGGTTCTCGAGTTATGAAGAAACGAACAGACGGACGTTGCATTTTATAAGTAGTATGGATATGGATAAGTTAATACAAATTTTGAGGCATTTTCACAAGCCAACATATTAATCTATGATTTTTAATATACAAAGTTGGTACTATGAGTTGCTTATATGCTTTTTTCCCCATTTAATTTCGACAAGGGTTAGGCCTGTAATACTTGCCTTAAAAAATTGCATATTAAAATTTTCATTTTCTGGAGTTTTGTACCTAAGCAAACACTTTTCTTTAACCTTATGCTTGATGAGAAAGAAAATGTAAACGACTGCAGACTGCTAATGCAATGCGTCAACATGAGATGGTGGATATCATATTTCTGTGTAAGGGTGACATAAATTGCGATGGGATTAACAATATATACAGGCTGAGAAAGAATATTATAAATATGCGGTACATCGCGAATAAGATTATCTTACCTGTGGGTGTACTTTTGACTTTAAAAATAAAAAGACGTGTAAGTCTATAGCTTATGGCTATGTTGGGTTTACTTGTTTATTTATAAAAATTTTTGGCACTTACATCAAATCACTCATTTGATTTTTAAGCGCTCAGACTTATTTAAGAGCTCTCGGACGAATTTCATTTCATCTGCGGTAATTTAAATTTATTTTTATGGGAATAAAACAACCTGCTTTCAAATCCACCCTTACGTTTACACAAACAATCAAGTCACACACTTGAAACGATTACTAAAAATAAAATAAAAATAATAATAATTCACATTTTAGCAGAATGTCATTTGGAAAAACAAATATGAAGCGAAGAATGTGCGTGCAGGATCAATTTTTATCCTTCTCAGATTTCGAAAACATCTAGGATACAAAATGAACAAATCCTGAAAAGTTAAAGTTTCTATACGGAAACAAAATTAAACACATCCAACTCGGGGAAAAGAAAATGGACGAACGTTTTATTTGAAAAAGATCTGTAAGACAGAGACAGCATACTAATTTATGGTGAGGCCACAAGGTAAGGTATATTTCTTATGATAAACTAAACAACAATTTTAATAACCTGAGACCTCTCACACAGTAGGTACTCCGCCCATAGCTGGCCGTGTCACTTGAAAAGTCAGTGGCACTCTTCTCAAGGGAGAGCTGCAAAGGCTCGTAAAGCGGTGCCACCAAATTATACACTATATACCTACTAAGGATTTTAGTCTATTAGCACTCCTATCCTAACGCATGCAATGCAATGGAACTATAGTTCGCATCAAGAAATGTATGGGACAGGAGCAGGACAGTTGAGAAGGAGTCATGGCAATTGGGGTAGATTTGGAGAGAGCTGGGGCACATTGCCAGAAACCGCACACGGTGGCGCGTAACAGAGGCTCTAGGACCCAAAAGTGGAAAATTCAACTTAGTAAGTAGGTAAACGCTCTAAGAATATGCTATACTATATATCGTTTGATCGATCTTTGTTGGAAGTTCGCCATATTAACCAAAAAATCCGAAATTGTTTATATGGAATTATTTATTCGATATCGAGCCTTATAAGTTTTAACATATACCCATCCATACATGCATATGTATTCGGGCATCGGGCTTTGCTTGGGAACTGAATTAAACTGAACTGAATTTGATTATACATACAGTGAGCGTCAAAAGTGAGTGAATCACCGATGCTCTTTTACGGTTTTTTTTAACGGTCTTGAAACGGGTCTAAAAAGCCAACAATCTGTAAAAAGTTTCATAATGAAATAACAATAACAAGACACCTTTTATATGGCAGCGAGTGCAGCCATTCGGCTTTAAACTGCGCATGCCTCACGTTAGTCACGAAAAGACTATGGCAAGTGGCCACGCTTCCATTCTGAAGAACTTCAAAATCTTAACCGAAAACACTAACTATGACGATAAAAAGTTGATAAGAACGACTCTCCAGACCAGTCTGGAATGAGATTAATTTTACAGAAGATACATCGATAATTCACTTCTATACTAACGCCGCGTAAACCAAAGACGGAGTTGGTGGGGGCGTTTTCTCCGAAAGTATCTTAACCTCTTCCTCCGTCTACTAAACTACTTTAGCGTATTCCATGCAAAAATTATGGCGATAAAAAAAGACTTAATGCTTATATCTTGGCTCAAGATGTCGGCATATTTTCGGACATCCAATCAGCTATCAAATCCTTGGATTCGAACTCTATAACTTCTCTGTACAGTAGCCACAAACCAGTAAGAACTAGACCGCCGACTTCCCGTGCACCTACCCGATTCTCCCCGGAAAAAATGACCCTGTCTGTAAATACGTGTAAATGTCAAAATTAATGGCGGCAGTAATTTTCCATACTATACCATGGGCCTAGGATTTTTCAAGTATACGTGCGTTAATGGCGCTCCTTTGATTTTGTACAGCACCAATACATGAAAAATCCTGGGCCCGCCGGCAGCTTGTAGTCGACGATCTATTCTTACTGGTTTCTGATAGTAGCCCTCGACTGCCGATCATCTTTTACGGACATTCACTATTTTTGAGGGCCGGGGCGTCTCTATGCCCCAGGGAATTGTAAAGGTCGATATGAACTCGCCAGAAGCGGAACGACTATGCCCATCCTGCCGGAAAAGACACCCTGGGCATACGAATCGCTACTTCCTAACAAGAAGTAGGTCGATAAGTGGCACTACATGAATAGCGACAAAACAAATTTGACCTAAGCTGGATTTGACACACTCTAAAAATTTGATTTCTCTCAACGGCACTACCATAGGTGTCATTAATGGGCACTGCCTGATAGGAAAGCATGCCGCAAGGCTAGGCCTTTTTGCAAACGATTTTTTCAGAAGCTGTATGGATGGAAAAGATTAGGAAACTATTCCTCACCTTCTTTGTTCCTGTCCAGTTCTCTCCCGTAGAAGGAAGCTTCACTTGGGAGTCTTCCATTACAATGACTTAGGTGCTCTGACAAACACTGGCATCAGAAGCCTCTTACGCTCTATAAAGAGATTTCGTGGTTTTACAGTAGACCTGTGCTGTGCTAAGTGTGTTTGTGTTTGTGGGCTGACGGGGATTTCTCCGTGCCACACTCAGGTCAATACTGACCCATTGTGATGTTTGTGGGTTAAAGAGGTTGTCCCTTACCCATTATAGCCCTGTATTCAAATTACTTACAGTGCTGCTACGTAAAAACCATATTGTTGAAGTTCATTATCTTGTCTATAATTGATGTATGGGAAGCTCATCGTCGTTGAAAAAGTGATTCTCTAGGAATTTATACCTGGTGTGTTGGAGACCTGGGCAGTGACAAAGGAAGTGGGTTGTATCCTCAAGAGCTCCCTCATCACCGCAGCTTCTACAGAGTTCTTCTTCCGTTAAGCCCATTTTCTTCATATGGTACCGCATAGTGTTGTGCCCTGTTATGATACCTAGGTGGACAGGGATTTCCTATATCCGTCCGCATTATCTTCTCGGTTTTGGTTTCGTTGAAGAACGGCCATAGCATTCTTGTGGTATTACAAATATTTAAGGTAGCCCACCTAGCGTTCGCCTCTCTTGTGACTTTTCTCCCTGCTTTAAACTTGAGTTTGCAAGGCGGAATGTTCAAAGAGGGATCAGCTTGTTCTGAAACAGCTGTCGAACCTTGTCTTGTTAGTTCGTCTTCTTTCTCATTGCCTGGAATGCCTTCATGTATAATGGAACCCAGAAGACCGATACCTTGTACGTATCAAGAGCCTTGAGTTCTTCGCGACAGCACTTCAAAAGCTTCGATTTTATTTCTGGTGCAGTTATGACGTTTATCGCCGCCTGGCTGATATTGCCCTTATCACCGACTCACGGGCTGCTGTTGTCACTGCCAGGACCTCTGCCTGGAAGACGCTGCCATGGTCGGGAAGGCGTATCGATTTTGATATACCCCAGCGTCCATTTCAGATCCGTCTTTAAATACGGCTGTGATATTATTATGGTTTTTCTTAGCTGGCCGCTTTCAACCAAACATAGATATTTAAGAAAAATTCTTTGAAAACCCTGAAGACAAATGAAAACTCCTTTCATGTTTAGGTACATATATTTTTTTTTTTTTTTAAGGGGATTTCAAATCCTGGAGCACTCCGACGAATCTCGGTCCATTGTACTACCAAGCAGAAACCCCTTTTTTGGTGTAGTGGTGGAGAAACTCTGATATTATTCGTTTCTCTTTATGGTCGGTGGCAGAGTATTGCTGTCCCCCGCCGCCGGGGCTCGAACCAATGCCGCTCGGGTCACAAGCAATGACTCTAACCACTACACCATGGCCACCGCCAGAAGTATGTTTACGTACTTTTGATGCTCACTGTAATTTTAAACCATCTATTTTGACTCGCCAAGCGTATAGCGATCCTGGATGTTCATAAACGTTGATCGTTTGCCTTGATAAGAGGGCTCACGCATTGTTTAGGTAAAGGTACCTATTTAGAGAAAAATATGTTGAATTTTGGTTGAAGTCACAGCCCTAATAGCGTCAATTGTCCTGGATAATGCACCAGCCTTTTGGACCTCATAAGTCTCAAGGTCTAATTCGCCTCGATGATGCTTGCCAAGAGAAAAATACGATAGGTTGGGCTTCTCAGTTGACGACCTGCTCAAGACAAAGTCTATCGCCTCGCCACATATGATGTGTCTACACGGAGCGATAATGGCGCGTCGATGTGTTGTGCTGTCATAATGTGCAAAGGCAAAATGCTACGCAAAAGTCAATGAAGACCCCAAACAACTTAATGTGCCAAGTGCAGAGAGGCATATTGGGCTAGGCCTTGAGGACGAGGAGCATAGTTCCACCTCCGACTGGATAGCCGCTTGTTAAGATAGCTTGTTGCTGCCAAGTTGAGTGGATCAGATTGGTAAAGAGGTAAAACCATAATATCATAAACCATTTTCGATCCGAATTGATTTTTTTTTAATTACTGCTCAAACTTCTTATCTACACAGAAATTAAACTATTTACATGAATTATTCATCTACGATTATTTTGTAGCTGGTATTCACATATCACAAATTTATGTCTGACACGCAACGGTGAGCCGTTCAATAAAGGTTAAAACATATTTTCGTGGGCATATGAAGCCCAGCCATAAAAAAAGAAAACATTTGCTCCCCTTGTCCATTAGTTTGTATATTCCTGATGATTATCTCATTTCCATCGGCCTAAGGCACGCAACGTTCCTCTACTGCGCCAAGAAAAAGGCGGGAAATGTTTTCCATAAGCGTCTCATTAAACGCCCCCCCTTTTCAACCCCTCGCTTAAGCATTATGCAAATGTAATAGACTAGCCACCACACAGGAGCGGACAGCATACAAGACATGAACGACTCGTATGTACTATGCCAGCCTGTCATCTACCACTACCCCCCATTGTTATAGGTACCTATACCTAGTCCATGAATAGAAGTTACCAAGAAAAGGCATAAACTTCCAAGTGGTGAATAAGGTACTCGTATATTTGCTTCTTTTTGTGAAATATCGATTTTTCCCATCGAAATGGAAAAATGTGATACTATCTTCTATGTCGTCGTCGTCGTTGTCGGTCGTGTCGTTTGAGACGAAAATCGAACAGGCACTTTCCTTCCCTCGCGCCCGAGCTGATCAGCTGCGCCTTATCTTTCTTACCTGCTTTGGAGTTGTACTGCTCCCCGGCCGGATTGGTCATGCGCCGTATTAGAATAGAACACAACACAATCTGACCGCTCTCTCGAAGGGGGTGAATTTTTGCTCGTGTTTGTGTATAGAATTCAGTGTATGTCTCACTCGACCACCCTGTAAGGCAGCCCTTGATAGTTTGATACAGTAAAGTCAGAACTCAACACATGCACGAGGGAAAACGCTGAGTTGTAAAATTGGAGAAAATTCGCCTGAATCATTCAACACCGACACTGTCGGGACGTCAGTTTAAGAACGTTTGCGATAGATAGCGGTACCCGTGGAAAGCGTCTCTCATTTTCGGTTATTGGAAAACTTCAAATTAAGGACAGACATTTTTTTTTTCTTTTCATTTTCAATGTAACCAAAAGTTGAGATAAAAGTTAACACTTATAGTCACGTTTACAACTAGAGGATACGCCGCAAAATGTCCTTTTGCATTATAATTGTATAAATTGATTTTACGCCTTTGCATCCAGATCCGGTGGTGTGTGGGAAGTGAAATGAGTGCAAAAATCGTTGGGGTGACTTTCAGTTCACTATAGGATTGAATACGTCCACCCTCATATATTTAATGAAAAAGAAAATAAGAAAAATATTCCACTGGCAAATAAAAAATCCATTTTACAAGTTGCTGCCATTCTGAAAATGTCCTTTTAATGTGCACCTGTGTAATTTTTCACAGTCATTAGTCACTTATGTCGTTCAATTCCATCAGTGCTCAAATGGACGGAAGCACAACACCATTTTAGGTACTCTTGAGTGCGAACAATTTGTGATTGTTGTTGGCAACGGATGGAGAAAACATTGCAAAGGTACTTTTTCGTCCTTTGTGCTCTCTCGTTTTAATTAACTAATTTGGCTCATAAGAAAAAAAATCAATTCCAACTTGATATAAATTTTGAATCAAAAAAATTCTTTTTTTTTTTTTTTTGATTTCACGGGAAATCCTCTCCATTTCGTACCTACATAAGAAAATTCGTGCCGATAAGAAGAAACCAAATATCGTCCTCTTTCGTTTTCTCTGTAAAATCGGTGGGAAAATCCCCCCAGTGTTAGTGCGTGCGTGTGCAGATGTATCCCGTCCTGGCTCTTTGGCTGGTGCTTAAAATCAAATGTGTATTATAAAGTAAATCGATTTGCCAGTGTATTGTTCTTTGGTTTGGCTCTCATGTAAAGTCAGAGAAAACATCAGCACAAAAGGAGCAAAATACAAAAATGTGTGAAAGAAGTGGAAAGAAAAGAGTGGAAAATTAAGCTTATTATTCGCGTCGATATATAAAGTAGTTCCACTGTTCCATGAAATAAAATAAAATTATCGGTCCCTGGCAGGAACTCTAACCCAAAAGCCAAAACTCACCAAATGAAAATAAAAAGGATAAAAAAGGAACGGAAATGGAAAACATTTTTGATATGAATGTAAGGAGGAGACACATTACGTAGACTACCTACATACTACAACGCGGCAGTAGCAGTTTGCCTTTTTGTGATTTCTTGACAGTGGCATATATTTTTTGTACTCTTTGTCTGTTAGTCTTGTTTATGTTGTTTTGTGTATAAGAGTACTTTTTGTTTTGTCTATTTCCTTTCTTTCAACCTCCTCTTCTGACTGAATCCTGAACTCCTGTACTCCTGAACACCCTTCAACCGTTCCAAAGTTTTATTTTTCTTTCGTTTTGGTGTATTGCCGATTTTTATGTGTATACAACTACAGGGGTACCTATAGATATGCGCGTTTGGATGTGCGATTGGTTTCTGGAATAATTCGAATATAAGGATAACAAAATGTGGCTAAATGGATTAATCCTTGTAACAGTACTGGCTGCAGCCAAAAGCGCTGAGGCAGAACTAAATGTGGAAGCAGCTTTTCAAGGTAAGCAGCTAATTTGTTTTGATTTTGTTTTCCAGGTAATTGATTTTGAATTACTATATTGAAAATATATATAATACCTTCATGAGTACCTACCTACAAACATAAATGTTGGGAGGATCATTAACTTGCTAGCAGCTTATTTTGTGGCTACTTGTTGCACTCCGCAAAACCAGTGCAGATAAATAAATTGTGGAGAGAATTGCTTCCGGGTGGAGAAATAATTTTGATTACTTGTCCAATTACTTAGCTAGTTATATATTTGTATGGTTCGTTGTGCTTCCGAATATGAATGGTAAAACGACATTGCTTTGGGCATTTGAATTTAGCGCAATGCCAGCAATTAAATGGTAGGTACATTCAGTATCATATTGGGGTTAAGCCAAATGAATGAAGTGTTTCATCCTATAATAATTAGTTTTGTTGCGTTGTTACTTTTTCAATAGATGGAGCTACAGTCGGGGGTGGCCCTGGACCTCACTCAACCAACACGCCTCTCCAGTTAGCACGATCTTTGGCTAACTGCCTCCAGTTGCGCACTCCAAGTTGGTTGAGGTCCCCTTCCACTTGTGCGCGCCACCTAAGGCGAGGTCTTCCTCTACTGCGTTGTCCCTCCGGGTTGGAATCGAAGACTCTTCGGGCCGGAGCGTTGGTGTCCATTCGCTCTACATGTCCCAGCCATCTTAGTCGACTGATACGTACTTTTCTGACCAGGTCGATGTCGCTGTACAGCTCGTAGAGTTCGCTGTTTAATCTCCTCCTCCAAAGCCCGTCAACGCAAACGGGACCGAAAATCATTCGAATTTTGTGTTCGAAGCGACCAAGGAGATCTTCATTCTCTTTTGACAACGTCCATGATTCTGCGCCATAAAGCAGGACTGGGATGATGAGGGTCTTATATAGAGTCTCCTTGGTGTTTCTCGACAAGGCCTTACTAATCAATTTCCTTCTTAGGCCAAAGTAACAGCGGTTGGCAAGTGTAATTCTTCGCTTGATTGTGATGTAATTTGCAGAATTAATAGGCCCTACGAACTAAGTCCCAACTGGAACTAACTCCCACTAGCCAAATGAACTAAGTCCCACCAAATATTCGGTGGGATTTAGTTCATATGTTTGGGGGATAGTTCGTAGTTCATTATGAACAAATTCCCAATGAATTAAGTCCCAATTTGAGAAAGTGGGAGTTAGTTCATTTAACTTGTTTCGAGTAAAAATAGTTCTGTTGAAAGTGGGAGTTAGTTCATTTTGTGAAAAGAATGTTCTTAACAAATTAGGAATGGTAACGGGTTCAAATGTAAATCAGACATACAAATACGGTTTGTAGATTTTGTACAGTTAATACATAGGTTTGCATTATGTACCAGCAGTTATTAATGAGTAGTTGCGTTGTAATTGTCGGGCTGATCGGCTGGCTCAAAGCCAGCTCAATTTTGGAAACAACTTTTATTTTTATCTTTAGAAAATTTGAACATGAACTAAGTCCCACTATTGGGCTTTAATTCATTCTCATATTGGGACTTTGTTCATTCTAAGTTGGGTCTTAGTTCCTAAAAATCGTGGGAGTTAGTTCATCATATGAACTAAGTCCCACATTTTCTGGGACTTAGTTCGTTTTGGCTAGTGGGAGTTAGTTCCAGTTGGGACTTAGTTCGTAGGGCCGAATTAATAGCGGAGCCGAGGTAGACAAAGTCCCGAACTACCTCAAAGTTATAGCTGTCTATCGTGACATTCTGTCCGATTCGTCGATGTTGTGTCCCCTTCTTGTTGATAGCACATATTTTGAAGAAAGCAGCTACCCCTGCCAAAACGTCGGAAAATCAAATGAAATAATCGGGTTTCATTCACACTTTATCATGTTCATAACAACTAAGGGCCGATTGCTGGTACTGCACATAAAGACTTAAATTCCACATAAACTCTTATGTGACAGTTCTTACCTTACAAGGAGTAGCCCATAAGAATTTAAGTAGAACTTGTAAGTTATAAGTAGTATCAGCAAACGGCCCTAAAATACCTACAAATATACCTACGTAACTTCATTATCATCGAATAAAGGCCTAACCATTCAATGTTCAGTGCTAAGTGTTTGGTGTCTGGAAAAGTTAAATGGAAAATCAACAAAGAATAATGGGCTAAGAAAGCATCATGGGCATGGCGTTCCGTGGCATGTTTGATCATCGATCACAAACCAGTAAGAACTAGACCGCCGAACGCCGACTTCCCGTGCACCTACCCGATTCTCCCCGGAAAAAATTACAATGTCTGCGAATACGTGTAAATGTCAAAATTAAAAGCGGCAATGATTTTCATGCTATACCATGGGCCTAGGATTTTTCAAGTATGCGTGCGTTAATGGCGCTCCTTTGATTTTGTACAGCACCAATACATGAAAAATCCTGGGCCCGCAGCCTGTTGGCAAAGTCCGTTATGTGGGAGGAGTCGACGGTCTATTCTTACTGGTTTGTGTCATCGATGTACAAAGCCGAAGCACGCAAAAATAGTATAGTGCCCGCAATCCAGTCCCAGGTTTGGAAAGAATACGGTGATTTGACGCCATTGATACAGTCAAAACCTTCGGATTCCCTAACATTACTTCTGCATCTAATACACTTGGCCCTAGATACGTATAACAATCATTGTAGCACTAAGCTCGGTCAGATACAGGGAGTCTGCGAAACACCTATGGCCCATAGTAACTTCCTCAATTTTCTACCAAGTGAAAATGATTTTCACAAAGCGTTTAAGGCGGCTCTGAGATTGAGGCAACAAGCAATAAGCAACTATAGTTACTATAGCAACTGCCAATAAACAATCAGCAACATTTTTCGTTCGAGCGATATTTAGTTGCTTTGATGTGAGTGAGACCTGAGACCTCTAATTTAATTCGAAGTAAAATAATTGTGAGCGATAATTTTGCGTGTTTCCTATTGCTAGCTAGTTGCTTATTGAATGTTGCCTCAGCCTCAGTGTGAGAGCCGACTAAATGTATACTTATTTTAAAATCAGAATGACAAGACATACAGAGGGAATTTGATTTAACAATCTACATTCTACACTGACAGATAAAAGATGGAGTATGGCGTTTAGGTATAGAGTCGGTGCGGGGATTGTTTTTGGACTCTTAGTCGGCTCTCACACTGAGGCAACATTCAATAAGCAACTGGCAAAAGGAAACATGCAAAATTATCGCTCACAATTATTTTACTTTGAATTAAATTAGAGGTCTCACATCAAAGCAACTAAATATCGCTCGAACGAAAAATGTTGCTGATTGTTTATTGGCAGATGCTATAGTAACTATAGTTGCTTATTGCTTGTTGCCTCAGTGTGAGAGCCGACTTAGACATCATAAAGATACAGACCCACGGACACTATCAATGTCTTCCAAATGAAATGAGATAAGATTTTTCGCAATCGCATAGCATAGTAAGGAGTTTTTTGTTTGTGTTTTATCTTAGCCTATATAAGATTGCAAAAAAAACACGCCTATTATTTCCTCTGCCTTAGCACGTTTTAACCGAAACTTTTCGTTGAAAACAAAATTTACTTTTGGTGAAACGGAAATAACGAAATTTCTACAAATTTTCCTTTGTAAAAAACAAATACAGTTTTGTAACACAAAAATTGTGTGGAACAGGTAAAATCGATTTTTAAACAAGTATGTTAAAAAAAATACTTGTAAACAACAATTTGTAAGTTTTTGAATTAGGCCACAGTTGGCTTGTGAGTTTCGCACAATTTTCTCAAATATGATGTTCAAAAAGTCACATGTCTAAATCCGTTTTTAACATCAAGAGATTGTTTCCGACCGCAGCAGGTTGTTTTTGAACGCAGCGAGCGTTCTCCATCGTCATTCTGCACAATCTGACAAGTTTAACAGGGATGCCAAAACTAAAACTAGACATGGCTCTGTATAGCTCGTATCTAATGCTGTCATATGCGGCCTTAAAATCTATAAATATATGGTGAGTATCGATTTACCCTTCTTGGGTTTTCTCCAGGATCTGCCGTAGTGTGAATATTTGGACGGTTGTGTATTTTACGGGCCTAAAACCACGCTGGCAGGGACCACTCAGTTCATTGGTTTCAGTCGTTCACACAGTACGGCAAATACACAGCCTGAACATCCCCTTTAAAAACCGGGCAACCCCGGACTGTAGTGCCACCTAAGCAAGCTAAACGATGTGCAGTATTGTTGTAGATTATTAGCCATGGTTGGTTTTTCCGCAAGTATTACGATGTCATCAGCTTACAGCAATGACCTTATATCGGTATCCCTTGAAGAAGATGCTATAATTGTTGGGGGTACAACCACAAAGCAGAATGTGATAACGTGTGCAAAGTGCGGTGAGAACCACGAGACCAGAAGCTGTGATAAAACGATATTAAAGTGCAATAATTGTGTGATAGCAAACAAAAATTTAGGTTTAAATCTTGATGTATGTCATGACTGTCGAAGCTATAAATGTGAAGTGTTTGTTAAAAAACTTGAAGTCCAAAAAAATCGTATTGCATATTAGCAACCAACAAATATTCGTGTTATTTATTTAAATATCGAGGGTCTAATAAATAACTTCGAAGAATTACAAGAACTTATAATTGGTGAAGAATGTGACATACTGGTACTGTCAGAAACGCATGTTACAAAATATATTGAGGACGAGGAAATTTTGATACCAAATTATAATATGGAAAGGTGTAATAGCATATCGAGTCGAACAGGTGGCGTTATAATTTATACAAAATATGGATTTCAAACGGATATTTTGAAAAACTACGCAAAGAATATGGACATATGGTGGCTAGTAATCTCGGTTAGTTTCGGTTCTTTTTCGTTAAATGTGGCGGGTGTTTATAGATCACCAAGTTCATCAAAAAAAACATTTTGTGAAGAGTTTTCTATGCTAATGGAGGAATTGGCAGATTTAAAGACGAATTTTGTGATACTGGGAGACTTTAATATCGACTGGCTTAAAAGAAGAGAAACTTATAGAAGTAATATGTGTAAAATTATTAGTGATAATGAGTGTAAACAAATAATTGATTCACCAACCAGAATAACAGCGGAGGCTCGAACTTTGATTGACTATAGGTCTGTTTTTTTCCTCATCGCTCTCAGTGAAGTAAAGTAAAGTAGGATTTTCAGCACGCAATTACAACAACTGCACTCAATTTGACACCACTGAGATTCACACAAGCTATTCATTTCCAGCAAGACCAACTTTGGAGCATTCTTCAATTCTGAACACCAGGGGAGCACATTTTTGTGTAATTTGGATCTGTTCACAGAGTGTCTCCTTTTATGATACCTACTATTTTGTCGGCTGTGGTGGGTGTAAATGTACATATAAGGAATTGCATATTTTAAACAACTTTAAAAATGACAACTGAATATTACGGAAAGTAATAAAATACTAAATATTTTCCGTTTTTATTTAAGTTGCATTTTGTTTACAAAATATAATTATATATACACATAGACTTGTAATAATTGAAAACTATCTTTGATATGTTATGGGATACATTTTTTGTAGATAATAAATAGGAAATCCTCCCATTTTGTATTCCCTGTTGATTAAACTGAAGTATGTAATAAAGGTTAAGTATTATTTACATAGCTACTCTTTTTTTTAAGTGAAAGTCATTCGATTTCAGCCAACTGACATTCCAACTTTTGATTTCGATGGGGATTTTTTTTGTTCATTTCTTCGCACATTCTCATTTTCGATTGCATTACCTAAGTTAAATGTTATGAGTTTTTTCGACTGAAAATGTGGTTTAAGTCTTTATTTAAACAATGTTTATAGTGAAATTTACATAAAACATACAAAATTGGAAGCAACATTTGTTCGTCTTATGGGGAAAAAATTTCAAATGTAAATAATCGTATGTCACAATCAAAATGAACAAACCAAAACGATTTGAAGTGCTCATTTATTTAATTTTTATTGCATTTTTTCTGTTCAATTTGATCTTTTCTTCCTCCAAGAATGTGTAAATAAACCCATCCTTTCTCAAATTACAGTCAAAACCAACGCAATCGACAGTGAAATATTTATACAGCTGATTTCGAAAATAAAGTTCATACAATTAAATCATTTGATAATGACCTTCTTTCCTTCAAAACTTAGATTGTGAGAAGTTCATTCGATTGAAAGTTTTAAATTCGAGGAATACTCGATTCGATCGAATCTCAGAATTAGCACGTTCTTCACTTTAGGGCTCACCTAATAAACACACCCACGCATGTTTTTGTTTTTTTTTTCTTTGGCAATTAATTTGTGACCATACAAGACGCCAGGAAGAGAAAAAAAGTAAACAGAAAAAGTAAATATTCTGTACAAATTGATAATCATTATTTTTTTTGCGCTAAAAGGTTAATTATTCATTTTTCTAGAAGGATTTTGATTTTGAAATTGAATTTTTCATTGATGGCCATTTTGACAGCAATGCCAGCTGTTAACTTTTCAGGGGTAAGACCGACTGTTCAGAAAAGTGGTTGGGGACTGTTTTTTTGCACATTTTCTTACTTTACTTTACTTCACTGAGATGGGTGAGGAAAAAAACAGACCTTATGTTATAACAAACGCGAGCGGTTTGGAAGCAAAAGTAGACAGCAAATTAACGATAAGTGATCATCAAACTATAAGTGTGAATATAAAATCTAAAGCTAAAAGGAGGAATGAAGTGATGGGTAAATGGGTCAAAGTTGTCAACACAAAAAACAGTTCGTTCCAGAGTGCTCTAATGAATGGCCGGTTAAGATGCATTAACGATTATACGGATGCTGGTGTAATGGGCGAAGCATTTCGTGAAGGGATAAATGAAGTAGTTGAAAAGTTTACCTCTATGAAGTTTAAAACATTGTCTGTTAATGAGTGGTTTGGTAGATCACTCAGTGATCTAAAAAAAAGAAAAATAATCTTGTTTCAAAGGGCAGTGTTTACGAATGCAGTGAGTGATTGGTTGCAATATAGAAGCACTAGAAACAAATATAAAAATGAAATAAAGAAGAGCAAAAGTAAATTTATTAAATTAAAAATTGAAAACTCTAAAAATCAGAAAGATATGTGGCGTAACTTGAAACAATATGTTTTAAAGAGTGAAAAATATTGTGAAATTACAGAGGTAGTCTTTAACGGTGTTGTTTGTAAGGAGTCTAAAGATATAGCAAAAGGATTCAACAATTTTTTTGTTGACAGTATCGTTCAAATTAACAATTCTATCCCATATGTTCCATTTGTGAATTGTGTTACTGAAACTAAATCTATTTTTAAATTTAAAAGAGTAACAATAAGAGATATACAAAGAACTTTAAAAAACATGAAAAATAAGACTGACTTCGAATATATGTGTCCCAAAATATACTGTGATAACTTTAATTGCGTTGGACCAGCTTTGTTTTCTGTAATCAATAAATCGATGGACACGGCTTTATTTCCAAAATCATGGAAACAGTCTATAGTAACGCCAATTGAAAAAGTGAAAAATACCAAAAAATGTGAAGAGTTCCGTCCTGTCAATTCGTTACCATTATGTGAGAAAGTGTTTGAAAAACTTGTGTTTTGTCAGTTAAACGAGTATTTCGAAAAAAATAATTTAATAATAGACGAGCAATCGGGTTTTAGAAAATCGCATTCATGTGAAAGTGCAATAAATTTAGTCGTTACTGAATGGAAGGAGCAAATTGCAAAAAAGAAACGTGTGTACTGTGTATTCCTTGACCTAAAAAGAGCATTTGAGACTATAGATAGAGAATTACTGTTAAATAAACTAGAAAAATATGGTGTTAAAAACAAAGAACTGTCGTGGTTTAAATCATATCTAAAAGATCGAACACAGATAGTGAAAGTGAATGGTGAGCTATCCGAAACAAAGGATGTACTATTAGGTGTTCCCCAAGGATCCGTTTTAGGAACATTATTGTTCATTATATATATAAATGATATGAAAAGTGCGGTAAAAAATAGCAAACTGGCTCTATTTGCGGATGATGCGGTGATTTACGCGACGGGAACGAACTTTTCCGAGTGCCACTATAAAATACAAGAAGATCTTGAAACTGTCGATAAATGGTTAAAACAAAATAGACTTAAACTCAATGTTAAGAAGACCCAAAGAATGATAATGAACGAGAGAGCAGGAGAGGACATAAGACTGGAGATTGGTGGTGAAACTATCGAAAAAGTAAAAGAAATAAAGTATTTAGGTATAATTATTGAAAATACAATAGGCTTTACAAAACATATTGATTATATATGTAAAAAAGTAGCTAAAAAAGTTGGTTTCTTAAAAAGAATAAGAAGTGATATTTCAACTTTAAGTGCAATACATATATATAATATAATTGTAAAACCATATTTTGAGTACGGTTCAACCGTTTTGTTTCTATGTAGTGATAATGTAATTAAAAGGCTCCAGCTTTTACAAAATAAGGCTATGCGCTGTATTTTAAAATGCAATAGATATGTACCTATCAGTATTATGTTAAATTCGTTAAAGTGGTTGTCTGTAAAGCAAAGAGTGGTGATGAATGTATTAGTGTTTTTATATAAAGTTAAGAATAATTTAATGCCAAAATACCTAGGGAAATATGTGCAATATATAAGAGATATCCAGCCTTATGCATTAAGAAATAGTAACGATTTTAGATTGCCTAATATGTTAAACGTTTCATCACAAAATTCGTTGATTTATAAAGGATTTAAATTATTTAACGAGCTTCCGAGTACCACAAAGAACGAACAAAATTTGTTAACTTTTAAAAGAAAGTGTATTGATTTCGCTAGACTTAAGTACTAATGAATATTGTAAACGTGTAATGTTTTAATTTCAATAGCTCAGAAGGAGCTACTAATAAATACTACTACTACTACTACTACATTCTCAAGGATATTGCCCAAAAGTATTTTCAACAAAAAAAGACTTGTATCAATCTCTGCTAAAATATAATTCCAGCGAAACAAATTCACTCCATTGTCACTGGAGTATACTTTTTGGGCTGTAGAAAATAACAATTCACAATATAATAGTCACTCCAAATCACAATCCCCCCCAGAATCCATAAGAAAAAAACTAGCTTTTAAGAGTTGGAGAGAGGAGATTTGTATTTTTGTACTCATTTTCAACGTTAAACTTCGAACAAAACAAAAATCCAAGAGAATGTATTCTAACTTGTAAACAAACTCAAAAACCTACATGACTGAATATCCTCTTTAAAACAGAACAGAACATTTTAAATTCATACATAATTCCTTAGCATATTCTATATTCAGCAATTAAGGAAAATATTAGAGGCTAAAGGATAATGAGTTAAAGCTATGGCAACTCAAACGAACAGAAATATGTAAATGAAATATGGAAACAGATTAACCAAATTCAAGAGATGATTGTGCAACCGAAACACATTCCAAGCACAAAGTCCTTCTCCGAATTCATTGTAATTATTATTTTTTCCTCCTGCATTATGCATGCAATGTAGGAACGTTTATACATTCGGTACGCACAAGTACCAACAACTGCAAAATGGTTTAATTTTACAAATAGTTTTTGAAAAACTGAATGAATCTGAATTATAATTAAACTCTTTGCAATAGGTAGGTAGTAGAAGAGCACATATTTGTCTCCATAGGATAAAAATATAATTATGAACAGAAACAAAACAAACCGTTAATTCCAGATGGGAAAAAAGGCAACAAAAGAACGGCCTTGCTCATGTACAAATTTATTTTCTTTTTTTCTTTTTTAAATTCGAAATATTCCGTGTACCAGGGCCCAATTTCTTAAACATTGACAGGTGACAAATATGTGCTCTTGTCGGACAAATTTTCATTTAATGAACTATTGACAGGTGACATAATTGTCAGTTGAATAGAGCGACAAATTTGCCAGGACTATTTTGTCATTGTTATATTTGGACCTGACCATTTTGTCATAGTGACTATACCTACAATAGATATTTTCATAAATTTGTCGTGGTTCGGTTATTTTCTGGGGTTATCCACCAATTTTTTTAACAAAATATATACATTTGTGCTGTTTCCCGAACATACGATTTTTCCAAATTTTAAATCACATATTGAATTAAATTATGTTCCATTCTTTCTGAAGTGTCCAGTGCGTACTACATGAAAATGGATTTGAGATTCTTCATCACTTTCGCTTGAAGCATTCCGCCTGTCGGAATTGTCAATATATACTGACAAAATTGTAAATTATAAAATTTTTTCTGTCCCATAAAAAAATTGTCAGAAAAGTCCTGACAATTCTCGTAAAACTCCTGACAAGTGATAACAATTTTTTTATGAAACCAAAACTTGACAATTATTGTCTCTATTTATAAAACAAAAATTTGACAAGACAATTGTCCAGTTGTTGTCAGTTTACAAATTGTCACCTGTAACCTGTCGCAATTGTCAATTTTTATGAAATATGGCCCATGTCGGATAAGTGGACCGTAACGAAATGGTCTTTCAAATAGCCAAATTCTCTAGTAAAGCCAGCACCCTTTGGACAGAAACAAACTCAGCCATGTTTTATTGGCTCAAAAACTTCAAACTTGAAGCAAGCTCAATAAATAGGTCCACCTTACCCAAATCTATCTCTGTAGCATTAGTAGTTCTCAACATACAGGACTTAAAAAAACACAAAAACCGTAACTGACTGATTCACTCACTTAGATGATGATGATCATCAAAGTTATGAACAACTTCCTGCAGTCATAAAAAAAGAAATAAATAAATAGATGGCGCAATAGGCGGAAGACACCCTAGGCCTAGCTTCTCGCAACCGTTCGTTTGTGTGAGTTTATATTTTTGGGACGAATGGAAGGGACCTACAATTTTATGCCGAATCCGAACGGCTGAATTGAGAAGCTTTTTCAAGACAGAGTCATACTCTCGGATGTTTCCATTCGGGGGCATGGTATACTTTTTAGGCCATAGGGTGGGTTACAATTGTTGAGGATTAAAGGGGTCGCGGGGAGTAAGGGGGGTCTCACGAATCGTTAGCCGTATGAATTTCAAACTTTGTCTGTTAATAGATAAGTCAAAATTAATACATTCCTCATTCATCGTTTTTCAAAATTCGTCCTATAAGGGTTGGAAAAAGGGTGTGCAAACTTTAATATTTCGACCTTACTACGGTTAACTTGCCATTATACTCATAAATCTATGTATCTCAATTCAAGATATGCTTTTAATTGTTAGACAATACTTCACCGAATATTTAGAGCTAACATTCATCTTTCTGGTCCATCCAGAGGGTGAGATTTATAAATTGGAAATAGATCTCATTTGGCCAAGTGCGATCAAAATCAATATGATATGACCAGAGTAAATTAAAACCAATTTTCCGCCATTCCATCACCATTGCCACTGCCACAGCACTTCGGGCGCGACATGTCTTCAGTTTTTGTTAAACTATGTCGGTAACTAGGTTAGGTTAGGTTGAAGTGGTTGCCAGCAAGAGGCCGACACATACTTAGACTAAAATCTAGTAAAACTTTCATCCTACTCGTTGCACCAGTTTGAGCTTCTAATGAAGCAAATGAGACTACGAATGCTTAAGTTTTTTAGATCGTTTAGATTTAGATCATTGTAATATAAGGCTCTCAAATGTAGTTTCCGTTTTCGGGAAAGTGCCGGACAGGTGCAGAGAAAGTGATTAATGGTCTCCTCCTCCTCTTCGCCAAGTAAGCCTTGTTACATGCTTGCCTATAAGGCAGTGTTTCGTAATGACGCCTATTGTGGGGCTGATATGCCTTCTGTCAAGAGAGATCAAATTCTTAGAACGTTTAAGATCTAGCTTTGGCCAGATCTGTTTTGCCGATACACATATTATGCCTCATGTCCACCTAAGGTTTGTTCTTTCGATGGAATCCAGCTTTATTATGAGTTTACATGTAGCGATCGGGATACCTAAGGTAAATTTGCTTGGTACGATAGGCAGTGTAGTTAGTTCCGAGCTTGGCAAGTTCATCAGCCTTACACTTGGAATGTCTCTATGCCCCGGCACCCAACAGAGGTGAATGTTGAGCTGCTCCGCCATCTCTCTGAGAGATGTGCGACGTAAGTATCGGCCTTATGACCGAGATGTATAGCCAGTGAGTGGTACGAGGTTGTAGACCCCGACCCCGCCATTTGTTTCCTATTGCTTTTTGGCAAGAGAAGAGAGCTATGGTTGCTTTTTTAACTCTTTCTTGTATGTTAGACTTCCAGCTAAGCTTTCTGTCAAGAATAAGATCCAAGTATTTAGCTTCATTGGAGAATGTCAGGCTTATGCCATTTATAGATTGAGGGTCAATGTGCGGAATTTTATATTTCCTAGAGAAGAGAACAAGTTCAGTCTTGTGAGGGTTAACACCCAGCCTACATTGGTTCGCCCATTTTACTAGCGTGTTAAGAGAGCGTGTTGTAGGAGTTCCTTTAAGGTGTTTGGATATTTTCCTAGCAACATCATATATGTATTCAATCAGCCTACGCTTCTAGGCATGTCAGCAGTTGATTGACCACTAAATTCTAGAGAAGGGGAGATAGGACGCCACCTTGTGGAGTTTCTCTACCGACAGATCTTCTGGCAGATGCCCCGCTCAGACTAGAGTTGATATCCCGGCTATTGAGCATCAGATTAGGTGTCCACGTTCGGAGCCGAACAGTGCTTGAAGATGCATCAACGTTGCTAAGAGCGTTCAATGTCAAGGAATAGTATACTCCTTGTGACGGAGGGAATCCTCGATGGAACATGTATGCAGAGCTGTTTGCACAGATTTACCTTTAGAGTAAGAATATTGAGCAGTAGATAGAAGTTTTGTGTCGATGCTTTTGCGTAGATGGAATTTTATCAGCCGTTCTAGAGTTTTTAGGAGGAATGACAAAAGACTAATGGGCCTGAGGTCCTTCGGACTAACATAAGACCATTTGTCAGCCTTGGGTACAAAACACACTTTTACTTCTCTCCAAAACAAGGAAATGTACCCCAGATCTAAACAGCTGTTTAGGATTATCTCCAGCACTGTCAGGATGATATCCGAGGTGTTTTGTAACTCGGCTGGTATTACGTCGCCGTCTGGTACTGGGATTTGTATGGTTTGAAGCTACATAGCGCCCACACAACTAGGCATTATTTTATTTGTGGAGAGCATTTCCTAAGTGTTGATACTTTAGAGGACTCTTCTATTTTACTACAGAAGAGCCTCCAAGATGTACGCTTAGCTTTCCTTTGTTCCTTTTCATATATTTTTAGGGATTCCTTGTAGGAGTCCCAGTCTGCCGCTTCTCATGTGTCTTTAGAACGATTGAAAAGCTTTCTACACTTAGTTTTGAGCAGTCCCAATCCCGAGTTCCACCATTGCGGTTTCTTCTTACCCCCGTGTAAAATGAAAGGACAAGAAGAAGACGTAGCTTTGCTGAAAGCCAGGGTAAGATCCTTTACTTTACGGTCAAGCTCATTAGTGCATAGTGGGTGATTTAAAAAATCGGGGGTAACTGATTGTTTCAGTTTATACCTATATTTGAGCCAGTCTGGTTTCCTAGGATTTCTGAATGGAAGTTGGCTAGGGTGATCTTCGGCTAGGTTGAATTGGATATACCCGTGATCCAACCCAAAGCTATGGACCAGGAATCGCCACTTCGTCAATTTCTTAATTATGAAAAAGCTATTACTTTTGCTAAAGCAATTGAATAATGTCCACCTAAGGCCGAAATATTGTTCGTTGACTTGTAGGCATTCATATATTGTTTGGAAACGGAAAAAGAAATTCATTGCGCCCTTGGCTTCCTCATTTAAAATGCAGTATAAGAATAAAACACGAAGCATATTTATTTCGTTGAAAAGTTTACATCCTTATTTTTACCGTTTTTACAATATTATTAAATGAAGGACTCTTTTAATGGCAGTTACATATATCTATCTCATTTTATCTATGTCACACGAGTAAAAATTTGTATGTACCTAGACCTACTCTACCTAATACGCACGTACTTCAATAAGCAGACAGACATGTTGAAATTAATACAGAGACATGAAATGAGATGAAAATGTTAACGCTGTAGATACATGAGCAACCACATTCTACGGATACGGGTACTCGTAATCTCGAATACAGATTATAACCCAGTCGAAGAAACAAATGCACCGGAAATTGATTTCGAAGGAAATTGGAAAAAACCTAAATGGCTTTGAGCTTTGACGTATATGAATACAATTATTTTACAGGATGCTGATATTCACGATACATTATATATAGTTAATTATTTATTCAACAAGTTCGTTCATTCTGACCGAAAGTGTTGTACATTCACTTGACTGTAGTAAAATAAATTATAAATTCACGTAGTAAATAAATTATAAATTCAAGTATTTAAAGGTAATTTCTGCACTTTTTATGGAATATTTAAGAACTTAATTTAGGGTTATTGCTGCAGAAAATAGAAACAAGGCTTTTTCAGATGGGAATGTGCGGTAACCGGCAGGCGTGTGTATAAACTCTAAGGATTTTGTCATGTGAGCGAACATAGCTACTTTTAATAACATCAGAGCGTTATTAGCATAAAGAGCCTTTAGATAAGCACGACGGCTTACGTAGAAATGATTGTGATTTTAACACTAAAATAAAAAGCGGGTCATCTTTGGTATAGAACCGCTCATTCACACAGCCTACACGACACCCCGTTAGGAATTGTTTACCTATAATAGTTTAGAAGTAATAGCGTTTTAAGTGGTAACACTCTAAATTAGAGGCCACCTATTTTGATGGGCTATAACGGAAAATATGGCAAAAATAGACCCCTCTTCCCCCTTGATAAACAATTTTTTGTTCGGTGGAACTTCAGGAATCTTCCCTTAAATGATTATACCGCTTAACTGGGACAACCTGTTTATATAGATACTAGCGTAGCCCGTGCACACTTCGTAGTGCAAAATAGTTAAATAGATAAACTGTTTTTATTGTAGGTAATGCTCTGTGATACACACCATTTTTTGTTTTTTTTTTTAGAAATCGTATTGCCTAGACAATATTATTGACTTTCATTATTTATATCATTGTTATAAATTTTAAAAATTTTGGCTTCCAATACCAAGACTGTCGAAGAAGCTGTACCCGTCCGGCTTTGCCCGTGCCCAGGAAATGTATTGCTTAAGTCTTAGGTAATAATGTTCTTTCGTAAAATGGCAGAAATGATAATAAATCGACTTGGTGTGATTTTCTTTCTGCCTAAACCTGAAATACAGCAATTCGAACAAAACAAAAAAATAATAATGAAAATCGACCCAGCGGTTATCGAGATATAACGTCATCGAGTTTTACCCCATAGAAGATGTTTTTTGTATAGAAGGTATAAGATTTTGAATATTTTTTTGTATGTGAAGTGCCGCTCCACATTGACCAAATTTGACCAATCTTCACAGGAGCACTACAGGGCCAATAATTAAGATTATTTGTTAGTTTGAGCTCATTCGATTTTGTGGTTTTCGAGATATACGATTTTGAATGTTTTTTTTTTGTATGGACGGTGCCACTCCCTTATGTCCAATTTGACCAAACTTCACAGGACCACTCCAGGACCAATAACTAAGATCATCTGTAAGTTTGAGCTCAATCGATTTAGTGGTTTTCGAGATATACGATTTTGAATGTTTTTTTTTGTATGGGCGGTGCCACGCCCCTTTGTCCAATTTTGACCAAACTTCACAGAAACCGTATATGGACCAATACCAAAGATGTGTGAAAGTTTGGTTAAAATGCGTTAAGGCGTGAATCGATGACAAACATTTTAGGGCTCAATTTTTATTATATTATTATATATTATATTATATTATATCCACCATGCATAAACAGTAGAATATGTATGAGAGGTATACTGCCCCCTGCAAACCCCCTGCTTTTCTTCATAAACATCGTTATGAAACCGTGAAAAATGCCATAATATACGCAAGAGAACAATATACTGAGCTAGAAATTTTAACCGAAAATATTGCTGTATGGAATGGAAGGGCTGAGTGGTGTTGTTCCAATGCTTACATCGACGTTTAGTCGGCTCTCACATTGAGGCAACATTCAATAAGCAACTAGCAATAGGAAACACGCAATATTATCGCTCACAGTTATTTTACATAGAATTAAATTAGAGGTCTCACATCAAAGCAACTCAATATCGCTCGAACGAAAAATGTTGCTGGTTGCTACAATAATTATCGCTAGCGATACACAGCGCATGTTGAAAAGCAACATAATATTGCTTCCTAGTAGCATTGTATATAGACAATTGTGTATATACAATGCTAGTAGCAATATTTGTCATTATTGACACATTTGCGCATACTACGTATCGGGGCTCATTCGATAACAGTTTTGAAATTGGGTGGGATATGCTATGAGTTCCTTAGCGCAAATATTTCCACCATGATTTATTAAATTAGTAAATGCAGGGTGCACCCAATATTTCCTTTTCTTTTGTCTTTTTTTCTTAAATAGAACCACATTAGAAAAATCGAATCATCGGATGACATGTTAGTTAGAAATTTCAGGCAATACTGTTGCTTCGATGTGAGAATAGGCTAAAATAAAGTTGCGTATTGCTTATTGACAGTTGCTAGTTGCTTAGTTGCTTATTGCTTGTTTTCTCAATCTGAGAGCCGCCTTACAGAACTAACAGACAACGCTTAATTCGGACTTTTTAGACTCGTTACAGAGTCTGTCATTGTCGATGAGAATTTATTTAACAATTTGCGTCTCAGTGGCATCGTGTGGACGAAGCTTTTCAAAATTAAAATTAATTACGACTTATCTAAGGTAAACAATGAGCCAAAACAGGTTGATTAATCTGGCTATACAGGATGTCCCAGTTAAGAAGTATAATCATTTAAAAAGTGATTCTTGAAGTTCCGCCGAACAAAAAATTTTAGGGGTGTGGGGGGGGGGGTTATTCTCATCCAATTTACAGTTATAGCCCATCAAAGTGGGTGACCTCTAATTTGGAGCTGTTACTAACTTCTGAATTATTAACGGTACAAAAATTGTTTTGTACACGACGTGCTATGGAATCCGTACCATTGGGTAGGCGTCCTCTAGGTAGACCAAGGATGAGATGGTTAGATCAAGTCCATAATCTCTCCTATACCCGTATGGGGATTGCCCTTGCTGATTTAGAGTCGATGGCGGAGCATCGAGAGCTATGGAGGGTCCACTTGAGCAACCTACACCCGCGACCCACTTAATGGACAAATTTCAGAAAATGTTTTTTTTATGAAATTTTTATCCTTGAGAAATTTCCTAAAAATTATGTTCCGCAACTTTTTTACGTACGATCAACAGAAATTGTAGTAAAAGCCATTTTTTGTCGGGCAAAAATGGTGAAACAAAAGTAAATGAGAATAATAGACTAACCACTAACGTACCTATGAGCAATGGTTAACAGTTAATTGTCGAATGGGAAAAAAAGCTTCACATTGATAAGTTGATCTCCAGAATATGTATTCAAAACGTGAATATGCGGAAATATTGTTTGTATACGGGTTCGTAATGGAAACGCTTCATACATATTGGCAAGACGGGCGAGTACCACCGCCGATACTCAAATTGTAGAAGACCATGTAGTCGGGTATTCGCTGATGCATATCAGTGCCTTTTTGATGCCGGGTCAGCTCCTCCAAATAAAAGGGACCGACGCGACGTTCAGACGCAGCGGGCGCGGCAGAATTTGAGGGTGGGATTTCCCTTGCTGTGGAAGTTCGGCCTTCAATCAGGTCCGCCGGCTATCTGTGCAGTTGAAACCTCCCAGAACCAGAATTCACATAACTCCACAGAGTAATAGATTACAACCTTTCCATTCAGCACCGGTAAATGATTTAGTAACAAGAGATGCGCAAAGAAGAGTGGAATTTTGCCAGTGGCATACGTTCATGCAGGTTTAGTTTCCAGCTCAGTAGCTGAAGCTGTCAGAGAAGCTGAGGCGGATTCTCTTTAATTTAAGTGGATCGATTTGAGGAATTCAGTGCTTCTTCGTGAATAGGACTAGCTCTGTTTTATCCGGGTTTATATCCAGGCCGCATTTGTTACCCTATTTGACCAGCGTTGCGAGGGCCGATTGCATCAAGTCCCGTAATGAACTTCTCAGCTTGCAGCAGCCAAGTTCTAAATTGATAACCCTGTTAAACAACATTTGGTTGATCCAGTGACATATACCTAACCTATCGTCAATCTGCAGGTTTTCAAGTGCGTTAATTATAGCTCTCGGCTCTATATTGTTGAAAGCCTCTTCGATGTCTAGGAAGGCTGCCATTGCAAATTCCCTGATGGCTAAAGATTTTTCCACGGTTTCCCTAATAAGTCAAAGAAGTAATAAGACTGAAAGACCGCCCCAACCGATAGATTAGCGAAGCCAAAACATACTTTTTGAACATAGCTGAAACTATTGTGTTCCTTTTACCAGTAGGCACTAGGCAGATGCATGCATACGTCATACTCATATTCACTTAGCGTTGGTTAGGTAAATTAGGTAGGGGGTGTATGGTAGATGTGAAGCAAGTATGGTAGCTGCTAACTGCAAAAGTAAACAAAGAAATAGCTTGGATTATGTTAAGGCACATTACCTATTTCTTCCTAAGCTTAACAGTGAGTCGTTTTCATATAAAAAAATGTTTTCCTAACTGCACTGTACCCAACATCTAGTTTAATTTTTCTTCACAAATAATGATTTTTTTTAAAACATCGCCGGTCATTACTCTTTTCTTTATTTGGCAATCTAATGGGAATAAACAAGTGAGTTTTCTCAAGGGTCAAGAGCAAAGCGAAAAAAGGACTGAAACAAGTCAAGTTCATTGGTAAAAAAGAACTCACTTATTAAAACAAATTTAATTTTGCAGAAAAGCCACCACCGCGAATGTCTATTTTTTTTTTATAAAGGAATCAAGTTATGCAATAATATAAACCACGTCACTAAATGAAAGTTGACTTTTCCCATTTGAATTATAGTCGTTAGGGGCATTAAATTCTTCAGATCCTTATTATAATTGTTATAGAAAGTTTGGAAATAATTATATTTAGTTTTAATTAATTTATTATCCGTACTACACTCGTAGCATCGCACTTTCGATTCTTTTCCCCAATTATCAGTTTGCTATAGAAATTAATGCTGACCCAAAAAAAAAATACTGACTGGAAAAGCAGCGAACTAGTTCCCTTATATTTGTGACGCACCAACCCTCGTAATATTTTATAATTAAATGACGCCCGAGGGAATATATGTAACTGTGGTATATGTTCGCTTATAATGCGAATGTTGTGTTTTCTTTGCTAGAAAATTTGGAGCAGAAAAGGAAACAGGCCGTTCTATACAGATGAACGTTTGCGTTTTCGTTGTGCGCCCGCTGCGGGGGGTTTTTATTAAGAGAACCATTGAAGCAAGTTATTATGGGAACCAGTTCATGTGCTTGAAAAATAATGGAAATACATACATAATACATTTAATTCTATATAAAGTTATTCCATATACGAGGACAATTTTTAACGTTTAGACTTCAGTGTATGTACGAATGCCTATCCGAAAATCTTTTGTTGACATTCGAAGGTCTGCTTAAATAACATTTATCAACATAATTCTGTATTACACACATACTCAACGAGTGCCACTAAATTAGCATGTTATCGATGAGACTTAATTGACATGGCGATAAGTATGGAAAAAGGTAGCGCCCCGACAGTAACAGATACCCTTTTTAGGATGAAATATATTTATAGATTTAGATTAATAGATTTTTATTAATATAGCTACTTTAATATTGTTCTGAAATGTTTACAAAAAATCAGTGAACATGACTTTGCCGTCTGCCTCATTGACAACAATTCGATAAAGTTAAGAATAGTTAAAATATTGATATCTGTTTTTTACAATTCGAAATCCTTAGTAGTAGGTACGATTGGCGGGTTCTGGCGCAGCTACAAGGTGCGGTGACGTGTCGTCGCTAGTACTGTATTTCATCTAGCGCTATTCTTAAACTATAGCTTCTACTTATCAACCACTTCCTTGGATGTTCGACTGTTTGCTTCGGAATGCTGAAAAAAAGAACTATATTTCCCCATTCGGATTCAAACCGGAGAATCTTAAGCAGCAGATAAGGCATCCACTAAGCCACCACGAGTTCGGTTTCTAATATTTGAATAAAAGCACATTCTCTATGCGTGAAGTAAAAAATGTGCACGACTGGGTCGCACGAAACTTTCTCGTTTATTGCGAATCTCGCAGAATCTCAAAGTCATTTCAACAAATTTTACGTTTAAAATTAGTTCCACTTAAGGACCATTCACATTGGAGCGAACGAATGAATTGATGAAATGCGAACAAACCACTTTTTATGCATTTATAAACAGAAAATTGCACATTTTACTACTTCAAGATGAGGATAATTAATTATTCCATCAAAATTTATTAAGAAAAAAAGTTTATTAACAGTTTAAATAACGAAATTTCGAAATCCAAGTTTTTTGCCGCGAACGAAAACCCCCCTGCCCTGGTTTATTCGCATTTCATCAATTCGTTCGTTCGCTCCCATGTGAATGGTCCTTTACGTACATCTTACGTAGGTTTTGTAACTGAACCCTTGTTAACTAAACACGTAACTAATACTACATAGCCGTACGTATTAACTACAACACTTTATTACTTACTTTCAAATTTCACCCCAACTGACATTTGAAGGAGGCAAAAAGGCGATGAATTTCGAATTCTCATTTTTGATTATTATTTAATATTAAAAAGTGGTCTCATTGGTCGGGATTTGGGTAGTAATTTTTGAGAACTATTCATAAAACGGCAATATTCGAGTTTTCTGAGAAAAACTAAGTACGTGATCATGTTAAGAATGCTTATGTTGTCTTAAATATGTATTTTGGTCAAAATCGTTAGAGCGGTTTTTTGTAAAATTATGCTGACAAATGTTACAATTTGTATTCTAAAAGCACTGTTATTAAACTGTTTAGCTAAAAACTGAGTACGATTCTTCAGGATATAAACATTACCTAGCAGTTACATTTTTAACCAAATCGAAAATGGCGTTTTCGAGATATGTGTAGTTTTTAAAGTAGCGTTTTTAGCGATTGGGGTGGAAATCGAAGGACGCATTCATGGTTCAAACTGTTTTTCAACTGTTTAGCTCAAAACTGAGCAAATGGTATTACTATGGATTTAAGCATTACATGCCAGTTACATTTTTATCATCGAAACCAATTCGAAAATGGCGTTTTAGAGATACGAGTAGTTTTTTAAAGTACCTACTACTATTAGGAATTTGGGTGGATATAAAAGGGCGTAGTCTTTTTAGAGAAAACTGAGTTTACTATCAAGTTAAGAATGACAATAGTACCTTAAAAACAAGTTTTTTTTTTTAAATCGTTTTTACCGTTTTCGAGAAAAAGCCAATTTTCAAAACTGCCGTTGCTGGATTTTCTAGCAAAAAACTGGGTATGCAGTCATGTTCAGCATGCTTACATTAACTTAGCTATCAATTTTGGTTCAAATCGTTAGAGCCGTTTTCGAAAAAATCTAAATTTAGACATATTTCGTAATATTTCGTAAAATTTTTATATGGGAGGTACCGTTAATATTAGGGCTAGTATAAAAAAAAAAAAACCAAGCCCACAAACTCTAAATACGAAGTTTGAAGCAAATCCGTCCAAGTGTTTAGATTCCCCAGGGGTGGGAGAGACAGACATACGGACGGACAGAATTGCGAGACCCACTTTTTTGAGTTTTTTCAGAATTGATCAAAATCTCGAGTTCGAAATTTTGTACGAAAACAATATCTTTCTCTTACTACGTATACGAGAAAGTTAAAAATATTGGTTGTCATATTGACAATAGGTAGTTGTTAACTGGAAATTGTCAAATTGACGAACAAAATTGTCGATATGATGAACATTTTTTGAAAATATCAAATACATTTAACAACCGGATAGTCAATATGAAGAACGGGCTGTTGTCAATTCTTAGTACCAAACATTATGAAAAAAGTTGTAAGATTAACAATTATTGTAGTTGTCAATATGTAGAATGCGTTCGTTGAATTGAAAATCGGGGTTGTCAATATGACGACCACATAGCAGTATTTCAAAATCTTTCAATTAATGAACTTTGTTGTAATATGGACAATCGTAGTTGTCAATATGAATACTCAAGAAAACACGTTTAGGTTTATGGTTCACAGTCACTTTTGACTTTGAAATACATGATAGTCTCTGTAAACGTCGAGTAAACTGTGCGTCTAGGCAGATGTGGTGGTTCGTCTAATGATGAGCCCGATCGATGTGGTGGGTCATCGGGGCGAAACGCATCCTGGAGTATATGCCACACATTATCAATGTAATATGTTGACACTCCACTGTAAGTATAAATTCCTTAATCTAGCAGGTGTTTTAAATCATGAAATCGAAAAATTTTATTTCGAAAATCGAATTCTTTAATTTAATTACTTTCCTCATTAGTTCTTCAGTTTAACAACTGTGATTTTCAATATAAAAATCAATTCCTAAAATTTAACTACTGCGATGTTCAGATTGACTACTGCGATTTTCATTATGAACATCGAGTTCTTCACTTTAACAATTGCGATTTTCATTATGAAAATCAATTCCTCCTATTTGACTACTGGCGTTAATCAATTCAAAAACCGCGATTGTCAATATGAACATTTAATTGATTTAAATTTAATTGACAACCCAAGTTCATCATATTGACAACTACGGTTGTTGACTCAAAAATAACAACTTTTTCTTCAATATGACGAACTTTGTTGTCAATATGACGTAAATTTTTGGTTCAGTGTACTTGTCAACATTAATTTTTTTTTTACTGTGTGAGTAAGATTTTCTGAATCTCTCCTGGAACTCTTATGGAACCCAATCCGTTAAAGGGTCTATATAATAGTTACTCTATAGTTCGCTGAAGTATCGCTGAAGTATTGACCTAAAAGATGTGGCTTTATCGCTGATGTCGTTAAATTGGATAAGTGGTCCTGCTTTAATTTTGGGAATTGAAAGATCTCGGAAGATTCGAATGTCATTTGCTTTGTTAAATCGGATTTATCGGTCGAGTAATGCCAGTACCTCCCATACAAAGCTAATATTAGACTCATCTGTTGTGTACGTACCAACTCACATGGCAAACATTTTGCACTGGAGGGTATCAAAGCATCGGCCAGATCGATGGTAACACTTTTACTTGTTTTTATTATTCGGTTTGGTTTTTGTAAGATGAAGATCTCCTTGGTCGCTTCGAACGCAAAATTCTTCGAGTGATTTTCGGTCCCGTTTGCGTTGATGGGCTTTGGAGGAGGAGATTTAACAGCGAACTCTACGAGCTGTACAGCGACATCGACCTTGTCAGAAAAGTACGTATCAGTCGACTAAGATGGCTAGGACATGTAGAGCGAATGAACACCAACGCTCCGGCCCGAAGAGTCTTCGATTCCAACCCGGAGGGACAACGCAGTAGAGGAAGACCTCGCCTTAGGTGGCGCGCACAAGTGGAAGGGGACCTCAACCAACTTGGAGTGCGCAACTGGAGGCAGTTAGCCAAAGATCGTGCTAACTGGAGAGGCGTGTTGGTTGAGGCCCAGGTCCACCCCGGACTGTAGCGCCATCTAAGTAAGTAAGGTTTTTGTAAGAAAGGAACCTGGGCTATCACAGATTTTTCTTCGCAGAAATTCTCCGTCATATATTCATCCCACGCCATAGAGCCAATTGGCCGATTCTCACGTGGTAGGCATCTACAAGTACCCATCATAGGTAGAGATAGTATTTATACATTATTATTATAAACTGTTTTTCTAAATGAAACAAAATCAATATGAATACATTCGTTTCTCCTTTTTAATATCCTAATGCATTTCGACAACTCGCCGAAGCAGACAGCATTGCCTTTCAATAACTTTAAATTATCCTTAAACATTTATAAATTTAATTTGCGGGCATAATCAGGGTGTTGTAACAAGGGTGTTAATTATCTTTGCACAACATTTATGTTACATTTCACTCTGACATTGCCGGCATTTAGTTTAAATAGCAAAGAAACAAGTATTACACGACCAGGCGCACAGGCTATGTGACACGATAATGTCGAACCGCAATTATCCTTTTGTGGGTGTCATATGTACTTTGTACATTAAAATGCTTTCTTCTTAAAAAAAAAGTCTCGTCATGTAGTACTCGCATACTCTGTTTGTACTTTGGAAGATATATATGAGACTGAAAAGGCAATTCATACCTCTGTGAAGTGAATTCAGGTTAAAGATAGCTAACAGTAATTACGTTGTATATAGTTTAGAACATAACTCATATCCTATCCATGTCCGGTCCGTGGTCCGTGCTTTTGCAAATTGTGTAGGGATGATGTGCCACGCAAAACGAGACAGATAATAATTTAAACTGATGTTTGATAGTGGATAATGGTAGAGACGGACCTAGAGTTACTAGTTATTGTTTTGTTTATAATAAGTACCATGGTGTGAAGAAGGTACACATAGGAGCGGCATCCAAATCCATAAACTTTATTCGATAAAGAATATAAAATGCATTCGTTATTGACATTTCAGTAGAGAACGTGGATGTTGCAAGTCTTATGTGATATTTTTTCCAAACAAAAGATATTAATTTGAATTTTTTATGGAATCAGAATTGTTAAGTAAGATACGATTTTGAGTGTATGACCAGCGGCATGTCAAATTAATATCAATGTTGAAACTAGCGCACCCGGCGGACTTCGTCTCGCCCCAATTTAACGCCTTCAGATAAACTCCAGAGTGATAATAAAACACAGATCGTTCAAATTTCAATGTGATTTATTTGAATGGAATCGAAATCAGTATAGAGAGAGATGTGATAAACAATGTTTTTCGATTTGTTTTCCGGCGCAAAAACAAACAACGAAGAAGATTTGCCAACACGCGAACAGGCAACGTACAGCTGACCGTGAGAAAAACAGGGAAATTTGAGATTAATCCCACAGACTTCCAACGATTGACCTTACGATTGTCATCGCAAAAGCCTATCGAACGGGGAATTGAATCCGCTTGAATTGGAGTGGAAGATCAGTTTGAATAATCGGAATTCGTGGGATAAGGACTTCCTCCCCTTTGAATTTGCCCTTGATGATGGTCGCTTGAATCACATTGTTCGTCAGTTTCTTGACGGACAACCGCGTACCGTTGCACAATTTCGGATGATTCAGATTCCGTAACATGATTATGATCAATCCCACCCACCATCAGCTGTAAATTATGCGGCGGAGTTCCTGGCACATCAAGCGAGTTCAAAAATTCCGTCGGATAGTTGGTCACGCTATTAACGGATTTGTACGCATGCAGTTCTCCAGCGATTTGACATTGAATAATAAAATTCCAGCTATCGACGTCCTTAATCTTCGCTGCTAGTATTGCCCGTTCACTAATCTAATCGAAATTTTTAATTTTGTGCAATGTCGGGGAACACTTTGGTGATGAGTTCCTCCTTCGACGATGTGAACTCGCAAAAATTTGCCGGGAAAGATATTAGATATCAATCCAGTCGAAACATCAACGGGAATTTGGCCATTGCCAAGCGCCAGTGTTGTCTCGAGAATTCAACAGACGATGGGTTGTTCTGCAATGCGACTGTCATGTTCGTGGTCAATTTCAACTTCTTGACATGCCGCCACAAAGACAACGATTTCAGGCATGCATTAAGTTCATCGGCATCAGTAGATTTCGAGATGACGGGAAGCGTTTGACGAACATCTCCGGAGAGCAATATCATTGCCATACCAAATCATCTCGAATTACCTCGTAAATCCCTTATCGTTCGGTCAACTGCCTCCAAAACTCGTTTATGCGCCTTCGTTCATTCATCCCAAATGATGACTTGGTCTTGGTCATTATGCACGTTGGCTTGTCAACTGTGAGAAGATTCTTTGGCAGCTCCAAAGCGGAATGTGCAATTCGACAAAACGTCTTTATCACAATGAATTTCACAATTGTTCAAGCTTCACAACCAATTTTTCACCTTTACATTGTCCAAAATCATAAAATCATGCGATAAAATGCAAAATTTCGTCGAAAAAAAATTCAAATTTTGCGCGTTTTTCTGGAATTTTCAATTTTTCCATTTGAAAGGCCATTTCCTCAAAAGTGAAAGAAATTTACCTCATTTTAGCAAACTTAAGATTTTGGTATATGATAAAACCGGAGTTTTGGCTTAGCTTTGAGGAATGGCGCAGGGACATAAGGCCCAGGGACATAAAGCCCAACTTTTAAAGTTTGTTTGTTCGAAGACTAATTGAAATCCAGAATGTTTTTCTAAATAGTATTTCTTCGAAAATTTGGGAGTTATGTCCCATCTTCGACAAAAAAATGTTGGAACTTATGTCCAACTTGGGTGGGACTTAAGGCCCAAATTCAATTTCGGCCTTATGTCCCACTCAAGTTGGACATAAGGCCCAAAAATAAAAATTGGGCTTTATGTCCCTGGGCCTTATGTCCCTGCACCTTGAGGAATTAGGAGAGTTATAATATCTCTAGCATAATATCAAAAATTTTACTTTGCTATTATGACTTAAATTTTGCCTTTTTTGAACTTTAAAACCGGCAAACTGACATGGCAATTGCATTTTCTGTCTACATCGGTCGTAAATTAACACATACCAAAATCTCAAGTTTGCTAAAATGAGGTACCTAAATTTTTTTGCCCTTTTGAGGTTATGGCATTAATATAATATAAACCAACGCAGCGCTGCCAGAAATATATATAATATAAGCTCACAAAGTTACAGCCTTGCTAAATTGACTTGATTAAAAACGTTGCTAGCTCTTAGTCTATTATGAATTAATACACATTTTTCACACCATTTTTATATACATAGAATGTTGACATCTAGCACAAATGGTAAGATGTAAATTTTTGTATATAATACAGTTTGATATTAATTTGGCAAGGCACATGTCATCTAGCGGTCATTATAAGGTACTACTGATAGCGTGGTAATTCTTAAAAAAATATATATACGTATTTTCAGTAAAGAACAATGTCACGTTAAGGGCCAGTCCAAATGTTCCAAATGTTCCGGATAAAGTTTCGGATAGTTAGCCGACACATAACGCTATCCACCGACCAGATAAAAGTTGCTGATATTTTTTTCTATTTCATCGTCAAAGTCTCTGATAAATTATTCGGTAGAAAAATGTATCAGGCAATAATTGTTTGACAGGAATGGCAATGATGTTTTTTATCGTTTATCACATTTTTAAGTGAATTGTGTTGTTCAATTTTTGGTAATTTAGCATGGACGAATTCATTCATTTATTAATTTTCGATGGCCCTCTTATCCATTAAGTGTAGGGTGCTCAAATCCAAGTGGACCCTCCATAGCTCTTGATTCTCCGCCATCAACTCCAAATCATCAAGGGCAATCCCCATACGGGTGGAGGGCATATTATGGACTTGATCTAACCATCTCATCCTGGGTCTACCCAGAGGACGCCTGTATTCTTTCGGTCATTACCCAAACCTCATGATCATAGGTAAAAGTGGGAATAAACTCCAAATTAAAGACTGACAACTTGACAATTTGGCGTTGACACCAAGTTCAGTGCTCTTAATAACAGAATGACCGAGCTATATAAAAATTGACTAACCTGACCAATCGTACAGAAAAACTTAGTATTGCTCCTTCCATCACTCGTGAGTATGCAGAGTAACGGGATACAACCATGACTTCAGATTTGTTCACGTTTACTTTCATCTCAGCTTCCACACAAACGGCTACAAACGGATAGAGTGTGCGTTGAAGTTCAGTCTGGGAGGACCCAAGGATGACCACGTCATCAGCGAAGAGCAAATCACTTATCCTCAGATCTCCGAATTCGGAACATTATTCGCCAAGACCGCACTGTAACATCGAGTCCATAAGTAACGAAAATGAGAGGAGACAAAACGCACCACCCCAACACCCAGGGTGAAAGGTATTCACTGTGCATGGATAAAGTTAAACGAAATAGTGAAAATTCAGAAATCTTTGTTGAGGATTTCTCAAAATAATTTAAAATACTTTGTTCCTACGGGGCTGTGTAATTTGGTTGTAATATTCATCAAATTCGTTGTCTAATAATTCAAATAAATCCACGATAGGACACTTCTGACTGCTGTCTACGCCCGTCAACGAAAGAATGTCCTGAAACTATATTTTTTCCAGCCACTTCAAATAAATATTTTGTTTAACATTCTTTAACAGTCACTTTAACCGGCTGAAAGACTTACCAAGAATATATCTGTCAGATATCACTATCCGCAACCTTTGAAACTAAAAGTTGAAGTTTATCTGATATAATAATTCCGCATAGGCTATCCGAGACTTTATCAGCTAGCTTTGAAACTGGTCCTAAATTCTTAAATTAAATTCTCATTTTCTTAACAAAAAGATTTGTTAGTTTGGTTTACGAGTAAATGGTTGAATAGAGTGATAGATCTTAAGCGAAAAACCTTTATTTTTAAGAAAATACAAGAGTTCTCACCCGATGTTCTTTGGCTGTCTTTTTTGTATTCATTTTGTAACTTATATTCTGTTTTTGGATTATGTTTATTTTATGTATTTCATTTCTGTAGGGAAATCCAGAAAATTGATGAACATTTGTTCCCGATTTATCACATTTTCCACCATTCTTGGTTGAACTTTCGGCATATGTCCTTACATTCTAACGTATATTCTCTTTGAGGTCTTCAAGAGTCTGACTATGTGTGGCTTGTTGACATAGACTCAACTTCAAAAAAACTTCGCAAAGAGAAGTACGGAACGGTTAAATCAGACGATCTTGCCGGCCGGTGCCAATCACCAAGCGAGAGATTAGGCGGCCCGGAGATGTAGCCCTCCGTATTTCGGCTGTGGCTCAACAACAGCTGATGCAACGTCTGCACTTTGTACAGGAACGTCTTACAGTCTTTCAGCTAAATTCTCTATAAGGATGCCGATTGTTGGCCAATTGCCTGGTACGTCGCCTGAACGCACGGACTCTTTGCGACACCTTCAGTCACAGCTGGACCGGTAAATCTGCGCCAAATTTACGATGCGCCAACACCACCGACGAATTATTCCGCGCACATTTCGAAGCAATTATTTCGCGTTCTTTAGAAGTATAACGAGCAAAACGATTGGAAACAGGAAATGCGGTCTAAATATTCGAATAAGGAACTACATTATGCGGCCTGAATAAGCCCTGCATCGTCTGGTTACGCTAACGCTTCTAAATTGGTAAAACAAAAATTTGCCGACTCAAGACATAAAGATGGAATAGACTATAAGAAACATTCTGAACCCATTCAGCTGTCACTATAGAAGAAGCTTTGTTTACGTTGGCAGATGCTCAACTTATAACTCATCTATATAGAAGTAATAAGAAGTAAAGACAAAACCCGATTTCCTTCTTATAAATGCATTCAACGAGGCAAAAACGATTACAACCCTAACAGGACATAAGACATTGAATGCAAACACTGACACAACTGCAGATGCAGAGATTCAGCTCCAACCACTTCTTGATGCACTACTTAACATCTCATCCAGGTTCAACGTGAAATAATTGGAGTGTAAGGAACATTCAAAAATAATTTTTAATTACTTAATGGGCTTTCGATGGTTTATCTAGCCATTCAAAATATAAAAAGAGGTTTTCGAGTGAATCATCTACTGATTTCAATATTGAAATTAAAGGCAAATTTGCAATCCATCAGCATGAAATTTTATTTACAATGTATAGACTATAGACTATAGATGGTTGATGGAAAAATATATGCAATGCATTGACGGAAACATCTACGACTATCAGATGCTTTACTTTTGTCTATGTGTGTACTTCAATTTTAATTTGGGAATAAATTTACCTTTCGAAAAATGGCCACCACGAGGCGAAGAAACAAACAGATTGTCGGATTTTCAAAGAGAACCATTAAGGGTTAATTTAATCCAATATAGGCTTAGATAAACACACAAACAAAAACGCTGTGACTTGGCATCACTATGCTAGTTGACATTTGACTTTTTAGCTATTTTATTTCCGCCTTCACAAAAAAAAAAAAATTGCAGAGTCAAGTCAATTAGTTTTTAAAATTAAAAATGACGAGAACAAGTTCATATTAAAATAGTTCATAAATACATTTAGTTTCAGATGGTTTGTTGGCAAGCTCTGCAGCAACACCAAGTCCCAGCCGTAAGAGTGAATTGCAAGACGTAATGGATGTGCCTGTACTTTTGACGAATGATTCAGTATGATTCAAGTTCCAGCGCCGAATCAGTAGCAATGCACAACTCCTTACGTGCACTATAGCATTTCCGCAGTCCCAGTCTGGTCCCAGTGTCTCTTCCTAAGTCCAAATTTTGGGTTGCAATTTTTCTTGTCCATATTTTGATTTCTGATGTTTGTTTTTCCTTTTTTTTTAGGGGAGACTGGGGAACCTTGGTCAGATGGGCTGAGCAGTTTTCAACTAGCCTGGGACACTATTTGTATTTAAGTTAGCTGTTCAGGAAGTTGGGCGTTCTCGATGTTCCCGGAGTGGAATTCGAAATTTTGTTATTTAAACTGTTTATAAACTTGTTTTATTAATACTTTTTGGTGGGATAATTAATTATCCTCCTCTTGGAATAATAAAATGTGCAATTTTCTGTTTATAAATGCATAAAAAGTTGATTGTTCGCATTTTATAAATTCGTTCGTTCACTCCCATGTGAATGATTCTTTACAAATAGAAAAATTAAAATATGCAATTCCACGCTTCCAAGTATTAAATACCTAAAAAGTTTAAATTTTGTTTAATATGTAATTTTAAATATTTTTTAAATGTTGTCTTATTAGGAATCACGATTAAAGGTGCCCCAGTCTCCCCTAATAATTTTGGTTGTCAAATTAACGTCATTTATGACACAACCGATAGCACTTTCGATAACATTGATTATCCGGGCTAACGATTCGTATGGAAAACTTGCTAAGCCTATATGGGATTGCAAAAAAAAAAAAACACGCCTAGTGTTGATCAAAATAATCCAACCGGTTTCTGTTAGAATGCAGAAGTATCAAGCATAGCTATCTGTATCGATGTTGACCTTATTAAAAAATTTCGAATTCTACTAAGAGCCATGGGCTATTAGATATAACGGCACCGGGTCTAAAATGGAAATTGGAAATCAATCTATGAAATGGCACGATAAGGAACCAACGTTTAAATAAGATAAAAAAAAGCTACGGTTATACTAGGCGTATACGTAATCTTTTCATTCAATTATTGCGCATATATTATGGTTGTGATTTCCGAAGAATAGAAACGACTGTTACAAGTTTAACAGTAAGATTATGAACTTTCAAGTTTCATTCAACAATTCCAACTTCAGAGACGTAGTTTTTGCTGTAAAAAAATTGTCGTGACGATCGCTGACCGACAATTACAATAAGGTCCAGAGACTACACTATATGCCCAAGTTAAACTTCCCAGGTCTTTCTCGGAGTTAGAGGCTTTTCTTGATGACAAGTCGGTAAACTTCTATACCCACGGATCAAAAACTAATGAAGGGGTAGGTGGTGGTGTTTTCTCCTATAGACTATCCACTATACAGATATACCTATCTTTTCTGATAGTCAATCAGCTATCAAGTCCTTGGAATCCCTATGGGAAGTAGCCCAACCCCAAGAGTGCCGTTCGTCTCTTCTAGATATGACAGAGCAGTTCAATATTCAACTGTTCTGGGTGCAGAGGCATAGAGATATTATAGGGAATTGTATGTCCGATGAACAACTATACCTTTGCTACCTGACTTAGGTATACCAATGGCTATATGTAAACTTAGATTAAAGCTAGATGCCTTTGAGAGAACAAATCTTAGATATACAAACGGTTGTCTAGCGACAAAGCAGATTTGGCCGAAGCTGGATCTAAAACGCTCCAATACCCGATTTCACACTGCAAGCTTAAGTGTCGATCCACAGATAAACTCCAGGATTATCACAAATTTGGTTTCCACAGTGCAGGTTTAACGATAAAATTCTGCTAAATAGTGGCCTAAGTTAAGCCACCGACTTCCGTGGCCTACATATCGATCTAGAGAATACATAATTGACATAATTGGAATAAGATAGTAGGTTCATTCGAGTACGCGATCGATCGTAACCGCACGAAATCTATACACGTTCTCATCAAAAATGAGAGGAGGAAAAAAAAACAGCAAAATAATGAGTAACGAACATTTCCCCTCCTGGCTCGAAACAGCTCAGGGAATTTCTACGGGCATGTACTGATAAAATTGTCAATAACAAAAAGTTGATAGTTAGGCGAAATGAAAAAAAATTTTTTCCAACGGTTGCTCGGTTATGAGTTGTACAGATATTGATAGAATACAAAATTATATCAATTTAATTAAAATTGTTAGTTTTCGCTGCAGTTTGAAATAATTTTGTTTTGTTCGAATTATTATTAAGCTGGAAATGGCTCGAAGTATACACGTACTTTTGGGTACATTTTCCGCTCTCTGAGAGAATTGCGCTCAAATTTTCGAAATTGAGAGATTTCTAGTATTTATCAAAAAATGAAAGTGTTTGAACTCTTTAATTAGACATCATATTAGCGCTAATATAGGTGTCATCGTATACTCGACACTGTCTGATAGGTAGGCACGCAAACAAGCTTGGCGTTCCCTCAAAGAATTTTTGGAGAAGCTGTAGAAATAAGGAGGAAGAGGAGGAAACTATCCCGCTCCTTCTTTGCTCCTGCCCTGCTCTCTCTCTCAGAAAAGGAATCTCCATTTAAGATCGGTTTACTTGAACGACCCTTACTAATAACAACATTTATCACACAGAGAAAAAACAACGTAAAATCAAAGAAAACCACTTTGATATAAACATTTTTCAGAATGATGATTTAGCTTCGAAGACGAAAATTTTAAAATCAAAGTGACATAACATAAATTCAAATCGTTTTCATACTTTAAAATGAGTACATATTTGTCTAATTTGATTTAACGGATTTACCTTGATTTGATGTAGATACATTGTTAAATCAAATTCATCCATTTTTAAAACAATATTAGGTAATCAATTTTAATCTTCAACTTCAACTTCGAAAATACTATGCCTGCAAATGAGCTTGATCCAACCCAACACTTTTATAATCTACCTACGTGGATTCTCATTTCATGTCGTGTACTCATAGCTTTACATTAAAGTAAGAATAAACATGGTCTACTTTGATTCAACGTCGCTGCCACTTTAAACTGAACGTTTTTAAATGAACGGCGTTTTAAAATGGCCGCGTTCCATTGACCGCTAGATGACTAGCGGCATGCCAAGCTCCATATAAAAATACTGACATTTCAGCATTTGCGCTAAGCTCTAGCACATTTTGTGAAATATCCTTTTCTGGGAAATTTTTCAATCTAGCGCAAAATACGAATTCAAATTGTCACTTTGCCGCTGCCGTTAGATCTCTAGCGCCAGCGTTCCTCCATCAGGGATATTATGTGCTAGATGACTAGCGGTTAATGGAACGCTGCCAATAACTTTTAATTAACTAAGCATTACTTTGAAAGTAGGTAAATGACACTTTGAAATTTAATTCAGGAAAAATATTCATATGTTGAACTTTAAAACTGCGCGAAAAGCACTTTAAATATTACAAAAAATGATTTCAATGTAAAAGTGAACATATTTCATTTTAAAACTAGGTTGTCATTTTTAAAATTACATTTCCTATTCAAATCAACTATTTATCAACGTCAAATTAAATATGCTTCAGGGAATTTTGTTCAACTTAAAATCAAATACGATTATTTTGCCAATGTACTAATTTTCGTAGTAGTCCTTCCCTTATCAATTTTTTTGTATCAAAAAATGTCCAGTCCTATTACAGTCGAATTCTGCAAATGAATTTAGGTCTAAAGGTGCTAGTATACGGCATGTAGCAAGCCACACACGTATGTAGGTTTGCCAACTCTAGAGCACGCTCACGCAGCGCAACATAAAATTGATAAAAAATATCCATGTGAGAATTAGTCCGTATCTTGCAATGATCGATCATGAGGCCTGAAACGGTTTTTGTGAGCCATTGTGCATTCATACCAAAGAATAAGTTCGCATTGCTGCCATATTTTTTCTATGCTAGACTCTTTTGATTTAGAAATCGTACACGTAGGAATTTCAATGAATTTTATACTCAAATTCAATTTCAACAGTTCATCCACCTGATGGTAGCAATGTCGCAGCTGTTTCGGTCGACTACGCAACAGCAAGGCTATGCCATTTTGGAATTGAGTTGCTGACAGAATCAATCTATTTTATTTACCAGTTCCTCCTATTGAAAGACGACGAAAAATCGACCCTGTTGTAATTCTGTTGCAGCAGATCGATGTCATTTTCAATTGGGTGACAGTGACATATTTGTTCTCGTTTTTTAAGCACACATCATTATTAGTAACGCTTTGTTGTATGTTTCTGTTGTAAAATCCATGTTCATCTTTAAATTTCCCTCGTGTAGTGCTAAGGAGATAGACGCAGCTGTCAGAAGCACGCCGTTTGGCATGAGGTAATGTCTGCTATAAAATATTTAATATCGCATGTGTTGCAACATGCAAAAGATTTCAAAACGATTGTTGAAGAACTTTCAAAGAATTTGAATAAAATAAAATTTACATTTTAATTTATATCATTATATTCATAATTTTAAATCAATTCAAAAAAGGTTTTTTTTTTATTGCGACAAGTCACAAGAGGTAGGTAAGTCACTGGTGTAACATGGTGCGCTTCGAAAATATTCATCTGACCAAGGTAAATATTTTGTTGAGAGGGTGGTATTTATAAAATTGAATTAAATTCTGTAGTTTAAGTACAGGGGGTGGGCTTATGCCAAAAGTTGTTTCAAAGAAACTGAAGTACAGGAGTCGTTCGGAGGACTTTTTAGTCCCAAATTCAATGGAGCCAAGTTGCATGTAAAGGCAGAGATTCTCAACAGAAATGTAACTAATGTCAGGAAACTCTCAACTATTTTCATTGGTGTGGTTAAGGAAAAACTATGTTCATACCTAAAGCTGTAATCGCTCTGACTCTCGGGGTGGTTATCCTTATTATACAATGACTACCTATCATTTTGTAGAAGTAGTTTTGAGGTATGACTATTTCTACTGGTCAAGTATATAGCTTGCTTCATAAAAATACAATATCAAATTAAACAAATAAAATGAATTAAAAATGGGGGAATTAATTGCTCGCTTCTGCTTTATTTTATTTTAATGAAACAGCTGAACGAAGCCGGGTGGGTCTGCTATTATAACAACAAAATATATATCCAAATGCAAGTGTCAAATGTACCCAAGAGTTTGAAAATGGTTGCAAGGTTTAAAAAAAAAAAAAAAAATTAAAACCAATCCAAAGCATACCGCCAATCCTAAGCCACAAGAACTAGATGCTTTAAATTTTTGCACAGTATTCTGCTGCACAATCAACATGTCTAATAAAATGGATTTTTAAGAATTCTTCTCTAAGGGGTGAAAAAGAGTGTGGGGACTTTTTTTTCATTACTACTTTAATTTATTCGATTTGTCAAAACATTTATAAATAGAAATCAATACAAAAAACCTTAATATTCACGCTAATTCTAATAGACCGATAGCGCGAAGTAAATTTTGGACGTGAAAGGCAACCGGATGAATTTTACATAAATACGTTGCTTTGATGCCCAAGATTTCAAATATGCCCGTCATGGCAGCGCTTAATGGCAGCTAAAGGGTCCAACTGCATATTAAAAATGCGTTTTGATTCAAAACAGGAATGATTGGTGCAACCGCTTGAATCTACTTCCAAATCATATAGAGGATGGTCCCCTCAGTACAAATACATGTATCCAAGACGCTTTAGGTGTCGCTAAAGCCCTGCCAGACGCGATGGAAGTGCGTTAAAAATTCAAATTTTTAATAATTAATGCAACCGCACCAATTTTTCCTAAAAAGTTGGATATTACAACGTAAATACAAATATGAAGGTCCAAGACTTTTTGCGTGTCTCTATTCACCCCTACTCCCGTTGGCGTTTGTCGCAAACGACTTGTATTTCACTACGTTTTGTAGTCGGTGTTTGTAACTTTTTTTAGACAAATACATAGATTGAATAATGATGGTGAACACATCGAAAATAAAATAAAAAATTGTTTACCACAAAAGTTTAAAACAAATCTGGGGCCAGATTATGTAAAATGAAAACGATCGAATGACATCGTTTCGACAATAGTTGTCTCTGTCTATTGCCACATATATGATAGAGACATCAGGTTTAGTGAAAACGAAAGCGTTATGACAAACGCCAACGGGAATATGGGTGATTATTTACAACACACGGTAAAAGAGTGGACAATTTTCGAAATAAATTTTTGTTGGCTAATTTTTAACAAAACTGAAACTTTCATTAGATTTTGTAAGTTTTTATTTTTTTTAATGGACACGCGCTAAGGATATTTTGACTACTCTTAATGTAGGGTGAACTACTCAGCGCCAGCGTAGTTGCTAGTTGCTTATTGCTCGTTGCCTCAATCTGAGAGCCGCCTAAGGGAGTTGAGTTTTTTGGTCTTACAAAGCCAACCCATCTGAGGAAAACCGAAAAACAAAAAGTTTAAACGAGCCAGAAATGACTGCAATGCCCTCATAAAGCGTGCCAAATTCTCATATGACCAAATGTTGAGGCAAAAAATACTACAATGTCCCAAGGGTAGTAAAAAAGTTTGGTCATTTGTAAAAAAATATTAAGAATGCGAAATGTGCAGCGAGCAGATTAGCTTTGTCTAAAGAGCTGACAGCTGAAGTGTCAACAATGACTTCGCAGCCAGCTTAATACTCCCAGATTGCGCTTTGTCTGCACATGTACTCGAGTGCGTCGAATTTACCATGGGAGGGACCAATCCATTTTTGCACTCGTACAGTCGCAAGAGTACCTTACTATCTCAACATAAATAAATCCGCTGGTCCATACTGTATCTCACCCATCGTTCTGAAGAGGTGTTCTTTGACTCTGGAAAAACCACTGCGCGAGATTTTTCATCTCTCCTATTCTTCTAGATTCTTTCCGAGCAGGTGGAAAACAGCATTTGTCCAGCCCGTCCCCAAAAAAGGCGAATCTTCTTCTCCCACCAATTACCGACCCATAGCACTTACGTCCATTCTTTCTAAGGTCATGAAAAAGCTGACAAATCGTCAGCTTATGAAATATCTTGAACCTCGGAAACTCTTCAATGACCGGTAGTACGGTTTTCGTGGCAACAGGTCCACTGGTGATTTGATGACTTATCTCACCGAGAAGTGGAACCAATCTCTCCATCACTTCGGTGAATCGAAGATTGTTGCGCTTGAAATGCATCTGACAGTGTTTGGCACCAAGCTCTTTTGTCGAAAATGCGTGCCTATGGAATCGATGCGTCTCTTATTCAATGGATTAGAAACTACCTTTCTGGCCATTCAATTCAAGTTGTTTTGGATGGTTTCAAGTCTGAAACTCACCATATAAATGCTGGTGTTCCCCAAGGCTCCGTTCTGTGTCTGACTCCCTTTCTCATTTTTATAAATGATCTCTTGTCTGCAACTTCTAATCCAATCCATTCCTTCGCTGATGACAGCACTCTTAGTTTCTCATATTCTTTCCAGGACTCACGTCCCTGCTCTTCGGGCGTAGAGCTGGTACGGCAACGTATGTTAAGCTCATTTAATTCCGACCTTGACAGCTTTGTAAAATGGGGTTCCGCCAATAGAGTGCAATTTAATGCTTCAAAAACACAATGCTATCTGCTGTCTCTAAAGCGAAACCCGAACCTGCAGCCATTATCCATGAATGGCACTTGTATCACCGAAACCGAAAGACTTTCCATTCTCGGTATGTAAGTTCATGATAATCTTCGTTGGAATGACCACATACACGAAGTCGCCAAGAATGCTGCGAAATGTATAGGTTTCCTCAAACGGTGCAAGAAATATTTTACCACTTCTGATCTGGCTACAATATATAAGACGTTCATTCGCCCGAAACGGGAGTACAATTCCCATTTCTGGTCTGGTGCGCCCAAAACCATATGGCGCCTATTGGATAGGATCCAAAATCGTGCGTTAAAGCTTGTCGGAGACATAAATATCGCGAATTCTATTAATTCGCTTGAACATCGCGGAAATGTTACATGTCTCTCGCTGTTTTATCGCTTTTTTAGGCGGCTCTCAGATTGAGGCAACTAGCAACTGCCAATAAGCAATCAGCAATATTTTTCATTTGAGCGATATTTATTTGCTTTGATGTGCGACCTCTAATTTAATTGAAAGTAAAATAATTGTGAGCGATAATATTGCGTGTTTCCTATTGCCAGTTACTTATTGAATGGTGCCTCAACTCAATGTGAGAGCCGACTTTATCTAATAGCCTCTTTATAGCATATCCCCGACCAGGATCCCAAGACGTAGATACTATGAAATCCGTACCATAAGGCAGGCGTCCTCTAGGTAGACCCAGGATGAGACGGTTAGACCAAGTTCATAATCTCTCCACTACCTGTATGGCGATTGTTCTTGATAATTTGAAGTCGATGGCGGAAAATCGAGAGCTATGGAGGGTCCACTTGAACAACCTACCCCCGCGACCCACTTAATGAATAAGCGGGCCATTGAAAACGAATGAATGAATGAACAAATATAGAAGATAGAAAATGTACCTACACCCCTATCGTGGAATCTGCCGGGGGGAATTATTCGCGGAAAAGAATATTTTGGTATCGTCTAATCCGCAAAGTGAACAGTTCCCCGTTCGGGAAAAATTCGGTTTGAACGTTTTTAACGATACAGTGAAACTTATTCACAGTCCCAACTCGGGGATTCCCCCCCGGTGGATTCCACGATAGGGGTGGTAACTTTTCGCTAGAATGGTGAAATGTTGGCCTATAGGATTTCCTAGTATACAAAATAATAGACTAGCATTTATCCGCAGTTTCGCTCACGTTACAGCCTAGCACGAAATATATGAAAATCGGAGATATATTATTTCTTATGTAGAAACCGAGTTTGAAGTCGATCTAAAAATTAGAGTTTTATCATACCTCCCAACTTTTATTCCCCCTTTCCCCCCCTTGGAGTTCGAATTTCACAAAACCGCTTTTTATTGCTGACTTACACTATAAAAGGAAATTTGTTTCAAAATGTCAGCTTCCTCTTAAGCTCTCAGACGTCAAATTCCGTCCTATAGTGTAGACAAAATCTGACGTTATATTCACGTTGGTATGTCAAAAATGTCAAAAATTCACATTTGATGTGTAAAAGTAGCTTTACCGTGTGGGATGGGCCTTGATCACTAGTCAAATATCAGTCAGAAGAATATGTACGAGAAGTAAGTCAAATCCATTACTACAATTCTTTGATTAGTTCATTGGAATTAAAGCAAAAAATTACCTAAGCGTAGAACTCAATTAATAGATCACTCCATTTAGGAAGGTATTCGACTAACTGCACCGCCCAATCGAGCATTCCAAGTTGGTTGAGAAGAGATCCCCTTCCAATACCAATTGTGCGTGCCACCTAAAGCTAAAACGTTGTCTCCGTCTGTGGTCTATTGCGTTGGCTCTCTGGGTTGGAGTCGAATACTCTTCTCGGTTCTAGCAAATGTGAACCACCATTCTCCATTCATGGGAAAAATATAGCAGCGTATGCTTCTGATTTGTATTTTCATTGTATTTTATCGTACTTTAGGCAAACTGTACTGTAGTTGTAGTTCAAAAATCAATTTGCAATTTATTTCTGCTGAAAATTTGTTTTAAAAGCTGTATTGACATTCAATAATTTACAATTAATTTTCGTTCATATTTAGGTCATTGTGGGCACACGAGTCCTTGTGAGCAGCTTTGTTATGAAATCCATGATGGAATGTACGAATGTGATTGCATAGAGGGCTACGAATTGAATAAGAATGGCTATAGTTGTCAAGGTAAGAACAATATTACAATTCTGACTTCTTTTTTTATTGTTATTTCTTTGTAATCAGACCACGATCAGATAAATTCATATTTGGAGCAGTCCAACGGTTAAAAAAATATCCGACTTTTTTCCTCAAATTTTACCATCAGACTATCGGGAGATTCATTGTGTTGTCATTTGTATTGCTGTTTTTGTGGCAGAACTATATTTCCCAAATCTTACCTATATCTCAGCTCAGCAGCTCCCACATTAAGCAAGCGAACTTCTATCAAAAAAAAACAGTTTTCATCTCTATATTCAACTAAATTGTTAAAATTCAATTTTTTCTTGGATCAATGGTATTGGGAGGACCCTGTACACCGTCTATATAGAAGGATAGGGTTTCAAGCAATTTCCTATGCACTATATTGAGGGTCTGATTATTCAAATAGTTAACTGATTTTATGTAAACGGATATCGTAAATACTTTTATTAGATGAACATTGTTATTTATAACAAAGTTACGCTTACTTTAATTGCAGTCATTAATTCAACGCTTTCACTGGAAGGCCCCACGAAATCTGAAGAAGATGTGCTCTACCAGAAAGGTGCCTCGTTTAGTGCCAAACTGGCAAACGGTGTCAATGGTAGCAACCAATTGCAAACGTCAGGTGAAGATGAAAATGACGACGACGAGGATGATTTCATCACAGACACAGATGATAATCGAAAATCGAACTCGTATATCGATAGCAATTCGAGAGATTACTACATATCTTCAGATAGCATAAGTTTCAACGACGATCAATTAGACTTAAACCCTGTACCTGAATTCAAAAAGATTAATTCAAATTCGAAAAACTACTCAAACCGCTTAGATATGTATGATGCCGATTCCATAACAAGTGAACTTAGCCAACGTATTCAATGGCAACAGCAGAGCCAGCATCGACAACAACAGCAATTAAACGATTCATCTGTCTTATCGGACACTCTTAAATCAACCATTGTTGACAGCAATACTTTGCAGGATGATTACTACTCGAAACTAGATATGTCTGTCTATGACGATGTCAATAATAATAAGTTAAACCTTCGGCCATTTGATGCAAATACATATCAAAACGACTACAATCAGTTGCAAGCGACGTCGTTTCTGACAACGACATCTACACCATCTTTGGAATCGAATAGCCTGAGAAAGGAAGAGCGTCAAGGAAGGCGGTCTACAAGTGCGGGATTTGCCACTCAAGCTTCAGCTAACAAAGGACGTTCTGATGAGTCCTCGATTTCACTGAGGGAGATGAAATCCAACTCCTTGAATTATTCTAGGATTGAAGCGTAAGTGCACTTAATGTGATTTCTTCTTAGTTTTAATACATATTAAAAGTGAGGGCTGGGAACAATTTAATATCTACATTAATTAAATTCGTTTTCCATAGACGGCACAGAATTGGAATATTTAGATTAAAACCTATTTTGCGATATTAATGTTGAAGTGGTTATTCAGAAGTCTTATGTAATACACAAATTATAATTCCGTTTTCCCTAGGCGACATTTTCTATACTGTGTTTGTGCACAACGTGTTGTTACTTTCAAAAGGTTCTGTATAATTAAATTAGCATCCAAAATATTTTGACTACAAGAATAATAATCATTGTCGCAAACTAAAACGGTTTGTTGGTAAGATGTAACTGATAATTTTGACAGAGCACAATATTCAGATAAATTGAGAATAAATGAAACTTAAGAATGGATGTTTCAAATTCAACATTAGCTCTCATGAGTGTTGAAGAGTACCTAGTTTTAGATGAACAATTTCTTTCTAAAAAAAATATATCTTTATTTAAACATAAGTAGGTAAGGTATAGATGATTGATCGGGAGAGCCTTAACCGGCCCTGGCACTGCGGCCTCTCTAAAGGAGCCTATTGTGCCATCCCTGGTAGGGTCCTAGAGCCATCTTTTTACTCCGGAGGCAGTCAGGAAGACAAGAATCTTCTCTGGGGGTAATTCAGCAAGATTTGCCGAGGTAAAGATTTCTTCGCCAAAAACTTTCTTTCTAAGGCATAAGAGAGCCGGACATTCCATGAGAATGTGAAGAGAGGATTCATCACTCTCTAGGCACAGTCTGCATGTGGGGTTTGGTGAGACTCCGATTCGGTGAAGATATTTTTTCATAGGACCATGCCCATGCCAGTAATAATTCCTGTCAGGATTCTTAGGTTGGTTTTATCCAGATTAGTTAGAAAATAGGATTTTCTTTGGGAGAATTTTGGGAAGAGCTGTTTGGTGCAGTTCTGCCCAGGTGTTTTAAGCCAGAGTTCATTAGATTCGATTTGAGCTAAGCTCCTAATGTATTCCCTGAAGCATCCCTTACTGACGCCGCAGAAGGGTTCAGGTCCGACGAGTGGCGTTGTCGCGCCGACTTTGGCCAGAGAGTCAACCGTTTCATTTCCAGTAAATCCCCTGTGGGCTGGAATCCAGTGTAGGATGACTAGGTTTTTCTTTGCTAATTCGTAGATGGCCATGTAAGTTTCTAGGACCAGCTTCGATTTTATAACAGATGAGTTCAGAGCTTTAAGAGCAGCTTGACTGTCTGAGAAGATAAATATGGTTTTACCACTTGTGTTAGAACATAAATTTATTCTAGCGCAGTGATTGATGGCAAGGACTTCAGCCTGGAATATGGACGAGAACCTGCCTAGGCTGACTGAGAAGTTTGCTTGAGGAGATTCTCCAAAAATGCCAGATCCAGTCCCTGAATCCATGTTGGAACCGTCTGTGTACCAGACTAGATCAAGTCGTGATGGATTGGGTTTGTATTTTTCCCATTCTTCCCTTGGCGGGATGATGATAGAGAAGTTTTTATGAAAGCCATATTCCGGTAACATGTCGTCTAGAAACATGCTGAACTCTCTTTCAGGCTCCATAGTGTCAATTAAAGACAGGTGACCTCCATGATAGGAGTAGGGGTCGATATTATTCGAATGGAATAGGAGATGAATGCTTAGTCTTGCTTCCATTTGAATGTGTACTTGGATAGGTAAAAAGCCTAGGATGACATTCAGTGCAGTGGTCGGTGTGGAGCGTTGACTGCCCGTCATGCAGTTTCCGGCTATACGTTGAATCCGTTCTAGCTTTTTGACTGTAGTGACTTCGTTAGTCTTTGTCCACCAGACTACGGCAGCGTAGGTAATCGCTGGTCTTACCACAAGCGAATATAGCCCGTACATCATCCGGGGTCTTATACCGCAATTGTTACCGCAGACTCGACGGCAGATCCAAAGAGATCTGGTGGCTCTGTTTGCGATGCGTTCTATTTCTGGATTCCATGATAGTTTACTGTCAAGGATGATTTCCAGATATTTGGCTTCCCGTGAAAATTCAATGGTTTCGCCATACATAGTGGGGCGAGTTAGGAGATCTAGTTTCCTCCGTCTGGTAAAAGGTACGATGGTCGTCTTTTTAGGATTTACAGAAAGACCTTTTTTGTTGCACCATCTTTCAACTATGGATAGTGCATGCTGCAGTATTTCTGAGATCGTGCTTTCAAATTTGCCACTGACAACGATTGCTACGTCGTCGGCATATCCTATAGCATCAATCCCTAGATTGGCCAGGGATTGGAGTAGGTCGTCAATGACAAGGGACCATAAGAGTGGCGAGAGGACGCCCCCTTGAGGACACCCTCTGGTAAGGTAGGTAAGTTATACAATAAAAAAATCTTAAACTATACTTTCGACCGATCACTATGAATACTACACGATAACTGTCAGAAGTATTTTAGATTAGAATAATAATATAACTAGACTAATAACTGAAATAGGTAATGTCGGCTCAACAAAAGGGCCCGACGGATTTATAATGATAAATTTACATAGTTTTTACAAAACAATATTAGTAACTGCTTAATCTATTACATGAATTCATTCATTTTCAATGGTCCGCTTGTCCATTAAGTGGGTCGCGGGTGTAGGTTGCTCAAGTGGACCCTCCATAGCTCTCGATCGTCCGCCATCGACTCTAAATCATCAAGGGCAATCCCCATACGGGTAGAGGAGAGATGATGGACTTGATCTAACCATCTCATCCTAGGTCTACCTAGAGGACGCCTGCCTGATGGTACGGATTCCATAGCACGTCGTGGAATCCTGGTCGGGGACATGCGTTTAACATGACTAAACCACCGAAGCATGGACCGCTCCGTCCGAAGAATAATTTTCTAAATACATATCTAGTTTGTCATTTGGATAGGCTAACTAATTTTTCCGCATTATATATGTTGTATTACAGGGGCTTATCCCCTATAAATTCTGCTGTTTGCCTTCTCGTAGAATGGTGTATCTTCGTTGTGTATGATATCTTCAAATCCTGAATCTGTGATAGCCCTTGCGTTCAGATATGGTTGTAGAGGTTCTAATTCTTGCTGAATAAGTTGCTGGATTTCCTGGTTGGGGTGATCGTCTAAGTTCCGCAGAAGTCTAGCGGAGAGCTCCATCATAAATTGTGCCATTGAAATCATCCCTGCTCTCCTATAAAGCATCGTTGTCGGATAATACTCTTAGCGTTATCGGGTTACGACGCCAAAGCCCTGTGCAGATTCTGAGTATCTTCCTTTCGAAACTCTCGATCTTCTTCATTGTCGTTGGTGAGATAGTGAAGTGAACCATAGGTTAGGTATCACTGGTCTGATGAGCTGCTTGTATACTAGTAATTTTGTCTTCTGGCTTAATCCATTACGCCTTTTTAGCAGTGTGTGTACCAGATGAAGAGCAAAATTTGCCTTCCTCAGGGCAACATCAGTATGTTGGTTGAACTTGAACCGCTCTGTGAAGCTGATGCCTAGATACTTGGTATAGTTGTCACTATATATTGTCACTACAAATTGATATGTCACGGCGCGAATTTTAGACACGACATTTTCTACTGAAAACCGTGCATGCCGATGAGAACGTATTTTCTTTTGTTTGATTTGTTTGGTTGGTTTGGGTGAATTTAATTAATTTTGTTTGTAATTTTAAGGGTTCGATTTTGCAAGCGTGCATATGGAAAAGTCTGAACCAGACGGACCATTATGGTAACGAACAATCGTCTTCATAAAACGGTTGCATATTTTCACCCAGTATCTACAGCAGGCAGGAATTATTCTGTCAGACTGTCTAGTTAGTCAGTTGATGGTTTCTTACCATTGATACCTCTGGTCTTCAGCACCTGATGCTGTCTGCATAGGACTTCTGAATACGTTGAAGAATGCGCTATAGGCCAAGGTTACATCTTTTAAAATTGGACGCATATCAAAAATGGGGTAAAGGGTGACATTAGCGGTTTGGGATGTGCGTTGTTGAGTCAGTCAGGACTTTTTATAGTTTGGTGATTTTGAAGTGCGATATATTTCACCCCAAGGTTCTCGGAGCCCCAAAAATTATAATTGGTAATAAAACGTATTGTTATTTTAAAGAATACCTTATACTAAAAGCTCTTTGGGATTTTAACCTTTTTAGGTCCTTGAAATGCGGAAGGCACGTTAGTAAAATGTTTTAAGAAACAAAGGAATATTTTTTGTCAAGGCTATTTTACCAAAGTGATAGATATCTAAAACCAAAAAAATATATTTTGTAGGTACTTATGTACCTATACCTAGGGCTTGTGCATTTCTGGCCGGATTTTATGCACTCCGGCAGATTTGCCTGCTTTTAGCGATTTGATCGCAAAAATGACTTCCTCTATACCGTGGGACTATTTTCCGCCCTGCTCAAGGCGATGGATCTGTCATCCTCAATGCCCTGGATTAGATTGAGCAATTCAGAAAAGTGCTCACTCCATCTGCGCAAAATTTGTCATTGAAAAGAAGTGTACCATCTTTGGATTTGACTCTTTCAATAATGTTCCACTTCCTTCCTCTAAGACGGCGCGCGGATGGTCTGCCAGAACACCTTGCTTGCACATCTATGGTCACGGTTTAATTTCTCGCCGAACTCCTTCCAAGATTGTTCTTTGGCTGCTTTAACAGCCAGTTTGCAAGTTCTTCGAGCCTCAATATACCGGTTTCGAGAAGGAGAGTCCCCCGCAAGTGAATCCACACCTTGAAAGCCTTCTTCTTCTCTCTGATCCTGATGGCTTCTTTAACTCCGGGCAATGACTGCTGTTAAAAACAACTGCTTTTCTTCCTCTACCATCAACGGAACATTTGGAATTTGTGCAAAACTTGCAGATACCTGCCGTGCAAATTCCTACCGTATCTCATCGTTCTGTAGCCCCTCCCGCCGTATGCGCGTAACAATTCTTGGTTTACACTTTGGCAAGATAGGTATTTGATCGTTGAGATACAATTTGCATAATACCAGGGGCCAGATCATGTAAAATGAAAAAGATCGGACGATATCGTTTTCACTTAAGCTGTCTCTATCATATCTGTGACAATAGACAGAGACTACTATAGTATCGAAACGATGTCGTTCGATCCTTTTCATTTTACGTGATCTGTTTCCAGCCCATGTGGTGATCAGTTGACAATTCAGCCCCTCTCAACACACGAACATCACAAACCATCCTTTTAATACACGACGGTACCACAAAGAAATCTATCTATTGTACATTAGGATAACAATTTTAATTTTAGATTACTTCAAATATGTATAACGTTTTTTCGAGCATCTTTTAAATTATGCCATCTTGACATTACAATAAAAAGAAAAGAGAAAAGTAAAAGAGCGGATCAGCAAGAGAGAGCAGTTAAAATCCACACGCCAATTGTCTTCGGGCTTGTTAGGCTATGAACAGAAGAATTGGCGCTTAGATAGCGCTAACATTCCGGCCCAAGTAAGCTGACTAAGGCTCCTTCTCGGCCTTACAATCGATTGCGCCTTCTACGTCCAGAACTGTACATTTAGATGCTGGCCTTTCAATGATTCCACCAGAGGTTTGCACGGTCGCTCGTCGCACTTGGTTGTCCTTACCTAATACCGTATCGATAATAATTCCCATTGGCCAGCATTTCCTATCTTTAAAAGACTTTTAATGGTTTTTGCGTTATATTCATTCATTCAAGAAATTATTTTCGTATATAAAACAAAAGTTGGACCAGAACTAGGTATATTTCGCGGAGATGCTTTCACTTGTAAAGCCAAATTCGATGAAATTTTTCACAACAATGAGATAGGGTTATTTAAGATACAGGCGAAAAAATGCAACGCTAAATATAATAGATACTTTATTTTTCATACTTTCAGAGAATCTTGTTTACTAGACTGTGGTATAGATGGAGTGTGCGATACAAATGAGGAAGGAATTCCCAGATGTTTGTGCACTTTTGGAAAAAGTGGCATTGGATGCTTGGATGGTAAGACCTAATTTTAAATCACATTTAGACATTTGCTTAAGTATTTACATATCAAGAGTGTCTTAAATATTATTAGCTGCGCAAAAACTAACAATTTGCTGCATCTGATAATAATTTCTCATCAGATATAGCTATTATGTAATTACCTATTACCCGCATTTATTCACCTTTACACCTGGTATAAATGCAGTTTGTACATTTTTAAGTGAACCTTCTACATCTAAAAATGTAAGCAACGTGTGTAGGTAGATTGGTCCGTTTAAATTGTCTATTTACGGTCAATAGGGATAAGTATGTAATTATGCTAATTTAGTTTGTTTTAAATTTTTAAAATTGGCCTAGTAGTTCGAGCGATATGCCGGTCGTGCAAGTGATAAATATATTTTAGAACGCAAATTAAAACCACCCCTAAACACAACTGCAATCGAGGAAGCAATTTTTTACGCACTTCGCCAAATAAGATCTATTTTATCTCACCCTCTGGATGGACCAGCAAGATGAATGTTAGCTCAAAATACTCGGTGATGTATTGCCTAACAATCAAAAGCATTTCTTGAATTGACATACGCGTAGTAAGGTCGAAATAGAAATGTCTTCACCCTCGTTTTCTCGTTCCTTATAGGACGAATTTAGGAGAACGATGAATGCGACATATAATAATTTTGACTTATCTATCAACATGCAAACTTTCAAATTCATACGGCTAACGGTTCGTGAGACCCCTCTTACTCCCTGCGACCCCTTTATTCCGCAATAATTCTCACCCACTCTACAGCCTAATTTGGCCAAACATCTATAAATTCAATCAATGAAATCATCATGAAAATTTGACGAATGGTTCTAGAGTTATGGAGGGAAGAACAAACGGATTTTATATAGTACATAGTATGGAAGTAACGTGTTCACGCTTTAACTATGGGAGACTATTGTAAAAATATAATATTTGGTCCAAGGTAGAACCCTCTATTAAAAACCACGTCTTGTATGACGAAACATTTGATGCAATAAATACAGAATAATCAAATATCTAAAGGGCAATCGGCGCGCGATTAATAAAAGACTGGCAATATGGATTTCGAAGCCCTCATTCTACTGGAGACCTGTTGAACTATGTAACCCACTTACGAACGCAAGCAGTAAAATAATATAACAATCTTGAGTGACGACTTATTCAGCTCTCACATTGAGGCAACATTCAATAAGCAACTGGCAAGGCAATAGGAAACACGCAATATTATCGCTCACAATTATTTTACTTTGAATTTAATTAAAGGTCTCACATCATCAAAGCATCTAAATATCGTTCAAACGAAAAATGTTGCTGTTTTTTTATTGGCAGTTGATATAGCAACTATAGTTGCTTATTGCTTGTTGCCTCAATCTGAGAGCCGCCTTAGACATCGTAAAAGCCTTTAATCGGGTCTGGCATAGATCCCTACTAGGCAAGCAGTAAAGCAGTAACTCTGCGAATGTTTGCATATTAATACAAACTGCAGTAGATGGTGCATCATCGGAATTATTTTTTATAAACGCAGGAGCGCCCCAATGATCTATAGTAGACTCTCCCCAACCCCAACTCTATTTCTCTCTATATTTATTTCTGATGACAGCACACTAAGATATTGCTTCTAGAACAGTGTGCCGGTAAATGCCAAATGGTACTAACCCAATGAATAATTGAAGATAGGAACAAAATCTTAAAGTGAGAAAAGAAAACTTGATAATATTTAATGCAAAACAGCACGCGCTACTTTTACAAAAAAAAATAAAATACTTTAACACAGATTAAAATTGAGGACTAACCCCGACCCAAAAGGAATCCATGCATCATTTTGGAGTCACAGTCAATTCGGAATAACATGGCAGGACCACTGATCCCATATCCAACATCCCAAGAGTAGCGTTTTCAAAGTTAAGTTAACTATTATTGAGAAGAGGTACTGCAGCTCGAAACAACACCTATACTTCTCTATAAAAAATTACCAGACCTTTTGAATATTGCTCCGAGCGCCAGATATAAGTTCGGTCCTAAAGCATTCACTTAACCTACTTGATTGCATGCATACTAGACGATCACTTTTACTAATAATAAGAGACCCTACACTAACTTCACAAGGAGGCCTTTTCATAATACATGAACAATTGGCCGTATTAACTTGAAACTTTGTGTGCTAATAGATAAGTCAAAAATATTACATGGTTAATTAATTGTTTCTTAAAATTCATCCTATAAGGGTTGAAAAAAGAGATGCAAACTTTTCTATTTCGATCTTACTACGCTCAACTTGCTATTAACTTTAACCTTCTTGACTGCGTACAGAGACGATCAGTTCTACAAATACCTAGTAGATCCTACACATCACACCATTAGCCGCATTTTATTATCGCTAATGATCCCCTGATAATAAAACGATCCGATCATGAAAAAATATTACTTTGCAAGTTTGGCTCCCCTGATTAATTTTTAACATACCTACGAAGCAAATAGTAAACATAACTTCAGCTGTTCTAATGTACGTTGAATAGAAATGGAGGAAACCGATTGTTTCATCCCTCGTCCAGACTCTTGTTTGTCTTGAAAATTATTTTAATACCTAAAACGATATTTTACATTTACTATTTACATATTTGTATTTATTATATCCATTGCTTGCCGTTTTATTTGGGTGTTTGATTTTGATCACATACTGCGCACAGCTGTTTCTCTGTATTTACTTTTCAAAGGCGCTGCCATTCGTGGGTTTTTTCTTTTTTTATCCAACTTTTAGAAATTTCGAACAACATCAAACTACACTTATTTTCTTTCCTTTTGCTACTGAATTGCTACAAACTACACTAATATATAGACGGCATATTTAGATTTGGACAATTTTCGTTTAAACGCATTGAATTCCTAATTGCAAATTTCTAATCTGCCATTTTGCGATGCGGCAACTCCGTACTTGATAGCACAGAACAGAAGTGGAAACATTCAGAAGTAAAAAATCACTTAACTCTTTGGGTTTTGGGATATCTGGATCATGAAAATTGAACCCGATTGAGAAATGGAGGGTGTACCCTAGTGGCGACAATTTGAACCCTACTAGACATACAAATTTGACAGATCAGCGAAAAAATATATGGAAAAGTAAAATATTTAAATATTGTGAATAATAAATACATTTTTCAAGTAAAAACATAAAAATAAATGCCTAACTGGTTTACGTTTGTGGAAACTAAAGAAAAAGTGTTGGATCGAGCGCCGCAATGTGATGCAACTCATATAGACAAAATGGTTTAACCAATAACAAGATTCTTAGTTTGATTTCGTGGGGTTTTGAAGTGATCGAGGATGCATTTATGACCAGACCAGTTACCTCACTCTTTCCAGGATCTTGTATCACACCTATAGCATAAACCCAACCAGCCTTGACGAGCTCTTCTCCTTCCCAAATGGAGAGCTTTATGCCGCTAAAATATTCTGCAATTTCGCAGATGGTTATCGAGAAAGTCTGAGATAAACCTCAGTTAGTTGGGTCCGCTATTGGTATTTGGGATAATGCTGCACAATAAATGGAATATTAACAATAATTTGAAGAACTTTAAACAGTTAAAAAAGAGTCTTATCTAAAAAACAAAATTGTTTGCACGAAACCAAAACAAGTTTTTCATTCCATTTTTAAACGATTTAAACATAATTTTATGGACCCGGGATTATTTTATTTTTCATAAACAATACTTGAATTTTAGACCGACAAGGCGTTTACCTCGATTAAAATAGTTTTTCATTTATAAAATAAATAAATTATCTGTACAAAAATACACGTACCGCTTACCGATGACAGATTCCTGTATGTCTGATAGGGTTCTTTTCTTCACTACCAGATATCGCAGGCCAACTTGTACATTTGTCAATAGAACAAAGGATCTCGTAGATTTGTTGTAGTGCGGGTAAATCGATGATCCATATGGATCATTAGCGATAATAAAACGCGGCTAATGCACTTAACAACCTCGGATCAGTTAACCAAAATTCGTTTAGCTACAGGACAAGTAAACTTTGAAACTCGCTTCCTGGGGACATATTCCCAGAGGACTATCACTTACAATTTTTTAAGTGTAAAATGAACACCTATCAACAAGCACCTCAGGCTCCATCACAATATGGTTTCGTAATTAATTACTACCTATGGTAGAAAAAGGATTTAAAAGTATAATTCCATTATCCTTAGCAACTTACGTCCATTTTGGTCCCATTCCATTTTATACTTTTATATCCTGAATTTTACTCAAATATGCACGCATGCCACTTCTGCGCCAAGTTATTCGGGATATAAAAATCTGTCATAATTCCTACTACATATGTCGCGTCGTAACAAGGCCGATAAGAAACCTACTCTATATTGTGGAGAACTGATATGATCATTTCGAAGTCATTTTTATCTGGGTACCTCAAGTATTTTATGACCAGATTTACAGTAAAACAGATACCTACATAATGTATGTATAAAAGTTAATGAGATTTGTTTCTGAACTTAGCATATTCCACAGAAGGGCGAAGTGCGTTGTAAAGTCGTAAATGTTTATCCATGTCGACTGCTATAAGAACAAAGCGGAAAATCCAATTTTCATTTGCGCTCATGGCTATTAGGTAAATTAAATGCACAATGGCACAAATTTGTCGATTAGTCTGCTTGTTCAACTAACATACATACCTACCCAAATATAGTGTACCTACCTATATGTGTCATACATAGCCATACGTACGAGTATATGACTATAAATAGCTTGAATATATTCGGGGTGTTGTGTTTTTTTTAAAGGACAATGGCAAACACTGATTTATATGCGAAAGAGTGCAGTTCCTTCCGCAACTGATGCATGTTGATGATATAACGGTGTAATACAACACTTGACTCAATTACGATGCCCTGACGAGATATGCCGATGGAGTGGAAATAATGTCACTGAAATAAAATGCGAAAACTAGCGGACCAGTCTTCTGGCAGGAAACATGAGTAATAGGACACCGGCAAATTGGTGTATGTCACTTTGATTTACGATGGCTCTATACCGGTCTATTTTTATATATTGCAGTTATTGGTTTCAAGAAAATCGAAGCATGATAAACTCAGGAGTGACCTAGCAAAAAATATTGATTTTAAATGAGCATTTCTATCACTAAAAAGTTAAAATTTTTCAATAAAAAATCGAGACCTGGGAGAATATTATACACACGTATATTTTTGTAACGCTAACGCTCCGTACAGCTTAGCAGGCACATTGCACGCAGCTCACATTGTAAAGCAAGGAACTGCATCATTAGTTTTGGCACGAGTATACGATAATTTAGGCGCCAAAATTTATATGATATCGGTTTTATGTAGAGGGGTTAAATAGAAACATTTTTTTACAAGTTTGAAGGATTTTTTTCAATTACATAGGTACTTACTTACTTACTTAAGGTGGCGCTACAGTCCGAGGTGGACCTGGGCCTCAACCAACAAGCATATCCAGCAAGCACAATCTTTGGCCAGCGCAACACTCCATTTTCGCACGCTAAGTTGGTTAAGAACCTCTTCCACTTGCGTGCGCCACCTGAATCACGGTCTTCTCCTACTGCTCCGTCCTTCGGGTGTGGATTCGAATATCTTTCATTCGCTCTACATGACCCAGCCACCTTAGGCGTTGGACCAGGCACGTAGCCAGGGGGGAGGCTTGAGGGGCTGAAGCCCCCCCCGAAGTCTTTAACAAAAGGCAAAAACTAAAATTTTCTAACTGATAGCTCAACCTTTTTTTCCGGGAAAGGCGGACTTATAACGCTTCAACAGCGCCCCGAGATGCTTGCAGATGTCTGTTAGTTTCAAATTTTGCTTGTCCTGTAACAAAAGGAGTTTTGGAAAGTTTATGCCCTCGGGGTTGTCAAGTGTACTGTATGCTCATGAGCATTAGCAGCCTGTCTAGTGGGGCGCCCAAAAGTTGCATTTCGAGGGACAATGTCTTTGAGTTCCTCGGAACATCTACCAAGGAAGTACCTCTACCTATAGAACAAGCAGAGGTCAGCGACTTGTCTTCTGTGCACCAACGGTTGTAGATTCGATGTGAGTGATGGGTTTCCAATAAGTCGAACTGCTCGTCTCTGTATGCTGTCAAGTAGGTTAAGTGAATGTTTTGGGGAAGAGCTTCATATATGGGAGCAATATTCCAGGCCTTGTCTAACCTGTGCTTTGTACAGCAGGAGAAGTTGCTTGGGGCTAAAGTACCTCTTTGCTCTAAATAGGTAGCTCAACTTACCGGACGCCGATCTTGCGATATAGGGTTGATAGGTCATCCATTTGGATCTGAGGAACTGTTGAAACATTTTTTTCTAGAAAATGTTGTGAACTGTGTCTTGTTTGCAACTGAAACTGAAATGACCGTAATGGGGCTTAATATAAATTCAAATCTATAAAAATAAGGAGATAATCCCGGTAGGCATACAGTATTCAAACGCTAGGTATGTACACTGTGCAAGCCATAGCTTTAACCTGGCTCTGAAATGTCAACTCCTGCAATTCGCAATTGCCTTAGTGTAGTTAGTGAAGTAGCTTATTTCTTCCGCAACCTTTCAAATGCATATTATGTAACTTTCAAAACTGTCATAAAAAAACACGCACCAGAGAGCCGAAAAACTTGACTTCTGCGCCTTTGTGAAACAAAATTCATTGAAAGGAATGACAGTATTAGTTCCTTTGTAGAGCTTTTCAAATGCATCTCAATAAGTATTGAAAAAATAACTAGCAGAACGTGGGTGATGTCTTCGAAAGTATCAACACTTTTGGCAGTGGTCAAAAATGCGATTGCCTAGTAAGCCTCATTGTATACGAAAAACTTTTCAGTTTAGCGCTGCCCTTATCAGTTTCCCTACAGAACAAATCCTTAGATTTCGTTTTTGCAATCGACCTCACAAAAGAAGTTCTGAATTCTCTTAAGGACGTCAGAGAAAATGCCGAAGATTTTTTCAGAGAGGCTTTTCAATCCGCATCCTTACTTGCCGAGGACTTATTTGAAGAACTTCATTGAAACAAACAACGCATTCCAATCCAGAAACCTCTCCTTCTGCTATGATATCTGTTCATTCGGATACTATTGTGAATCCAGATAAGGTGATTGGGCCTCCGCACACGAGACTAATTCTGCCGGCATAAAACTGATTTCGTAGGAGAGGGGACTGAAGTAAGGGGAAACAAACGGAATAAAATGTTCTGCCGAGTTTGAGCGGTTGAACAAGGCATACAACTAATACATACACAACTTTCAAAATATTTCAATTGTGAAAATAATACTACACAATAAAAAGGGGTTCATATATATAATTTTTCTGCCGGCAGAAATCATCCCGTGTGCGCTCGAAGTATGGTATAAAAACAGTTTTCTGCCGGCAGAATTAGTCTCGTGTGCGGAGGCCCATTGATCTCATATCAAAAAAAAATCAAGACGTTTTCTGCTTTGAAAAAATGTGACTAATAGAAATCAATGAATTGGAATATACATAGTTTTTTGTTTCGTAAGACTTGGAAGCAAGCCCCCCCCGAACCAAAATCCTGGCTACGGCCCTGCGTTGGACCTACACTCTCTCTGATTAGGTCAATGTCGCTGTATAGCCCGTAAAGGTCGTCGTTCTATCTTCTCCTCGATTCATAGTCTCAAAACAACCAAGAGTATAACCTCATCCGCCTAATCATGCCTCTGCACCATAGAGAAGAATTGGAATGAGTAAGGTTTTATACAGGGTGTTCGCCGGGAAGGTATACTACGTACTTTGTTTGTTTACAATTTTTGATTAAATGAAAGAGAATGGATCTTATATTGATAAATGTTTTATTTAATGTCGGCAATTATGTATGGAATACAATATCAGGTAAATGTCCGCCTCTGTTAGTCTCACAAATGCGAGTCCTTTTCAGCACATTTTTCATTACATTCTCACACATTTCACGCGGTATTTCATTAATTTCATCACGAATATTTTGTTTAATGGATGCAAAGGTGACTTGTTCTTTGAAGACTAAGCTCCTGAGCACGGCGTCGAATTGAGTTTGATGGATTGTTTCGAACACTTCCTTGAGCAGCAGTAATGTTTTCAGGCGATCTTGCAGTACGTTGTGGTCCATGCTTGGGCCTATCACCTACAGACCCTCTTTCTTCAAAATCATTCACTACACGATAAATAGTGCGTATTGTTGGCACGTTGTTTCTCCCAAAAAATTCGCCTAACTTTCTCATCGTCACAGTAATCGATGATTGATTTTGATAAAATGTTTTAACAATTAAAACACGTTGGTTTATCGAAATTTTTTCTATAATAAATTTGCCACGTGTCTACTTCACGACTGTTAAATATGAACTGTCAAGACTAATGTTTACCAAAATGGCGGCAAAACAAAGTAGTACACCTTCCCGGCGGACACCCTGTATAAAGGGTCACTTTAGTTGTTCGAGAGAGGGCTTTGCCTTTGCTACGCAATTGATGTCTTAGCCCAAAGAACCAGCGATTGGCAAGAGTTAGGTTAGGTTAGTTTGAAGGAACCAGTTTGAGCTGAACCACTACCTTGTTGTAGGCAAGGTACGCCTTCGGATATCCCGAACACCGCCAAGACAAGTAATTACTGTGAGGAAGTTTTTCGTCGGACGGCTAAAATCACAAGAGATCAACAGATCTTTCTCCGATCGAGTCTCTCTCAATCTCCCAAGAGGTTCTATGACCAATGGCAACATTGCCAAAAAGCCATCAGAGATGCTGCTTGGTTTCACTCGACCACCACAATGAAACCCCTGGTTCGACGAAGAGTGCCGGCAAGCATATGCAGCACAGCACAACAATAGGCATTCAAAGCGGCGGCGCTGCAAAGAAGGACCCGAGCTGCCCGTGAGCTCTACGCGCAGAAAAGAAGAGACGAACACCGATCCTAAACACACCACCTTACAAACTCGCGAGTGGTTATTCTACAATGCTCACAGACAACTTAAAACTCCTCCGCAATCTCCTGACGTTAATCCAATAGAGAATATAATAGAAAACATAAAATTTGATCCAAATCTGAGCTAAAAAGGGTAATAACGGAAGAGTGGAACAAAATATCGAGTGAAACGACAAAAACTCTGGTTTATTCGATGGACCGAAGATTGCAAGCAATCATTGATGCCAAAGGATTACATACAAAGTACTAAAATCTTGATGTCATTAACTCTTAGTAGATCTTTGTTCTCTTTGCTAATACTTCTTTGAGCTGCGATTTTTTATTTTTATTTACTCCTATTAACTGGTTGCTAGGAAATTTAATTTATTTTGTAAAAAGTTGTTAAAATTGAAAAGATTGTATAACTGCCAATAATTTTTTATCCACTGTATATCATTTTTTTTTACAAAAATTCCATAAGCAGTGAAATATGGGGAGCTTGCTGCAACCAACCTGCTGGTCACTGTAGAATTGGGAGCAGGTGCGAGGTTGGTTGGCAAAATTTATATTTTATTCTTTGTTCGTCGCCAAAGTAGAAGGCCATTTTGTTCCTCAGAAAAGTTTATTTTACAAAAGATCTTAGAATGAGTAATTTACCCACACTTGTTGCTGGAGCTTCATCAGTGTTGCCGTAAACTTAAAAAAAAAGTCACTAACTCGAACCTAAAAATCCACAAGATATGCTAAAAATTTAAAAAAAAAGTCACTAGAAAAAAGTTTTCATTAAAAATGAAAAAAAAAATATTCAATTTTAACAAAATTTTTATTTTGTACAATAAATCAAAAATCAAAAACTTACAAAAATACATAATGTTAAATTAAAAAAAAAAAACAAATTCAGTCTCAAAGTTACTTAAGCTTAGATCAGACGATTTATGTATATACACAAATTTCATTTGTTTGTGACATACCTACACAAATTCTAAAAAAATCATACTCAGAAGCGTTTTGTCTATTCCACAAACATTTGTGGTTCAAACGATTTGTGTATTTTGTCCTAAATGTACAAATTTCATTTATGTATGGCCATACACAAATGGCCCATACACAAATCAATTTGTGTATACAGATTTGTGGCTCAGACGATTTGTGTATTCCTACAAAAATGGAATTTATAAAAAATTTGTGTATTGGCCAGATTGTTTTTGATTCGCTGGTGTTTGACGTATATTCAATAAAAATAAATAAAAAATTGCTTGGATTCGGTCAGTTTTCGAATTTAACAAAGTTGATTATAAAATGTGTTGCGGTTATTTTGGCAGCGTATTTACTCCAAAGTGAAATGGAAGACGAAAGCCAACAACAACAAGTCATCAAGTTAAAACGCAAGCGCCGTACTTGTTGGAGAACAGATTGGCTTGGCCACCATAAGTGGTACATAGTTCGAGTTCCAGAGTTGGAACTGCCTCTATGCGGGATTGCTCTAAATGCGCTAAATCCAATAATACTGCTCGCGCGAAATACAAACGGAAATCGGAACTCTTGTCGGAGTACTAACAGTCCACTGTGTACTGGGAAGACATGCCGCAAGGCTTGGAGTTACCGCTAATGACTTCTGTCGCAGTTGCATGGATGAGGAGCTTCGGGGAGCTTGCGGATATTCCCGAAACGGATATCAGCAAAATACGGATATTTCTCCAAAATTCGAAATGGTTTTAAGAGGAGCGGAAATAACCGACTCTGTTTGTGGTATCACAATGGACCTTATCTGGTCTAAGTGAATTACTCCGTATTAATGGATAATTGCCACCTAACCTAGCTGTGCTGTTCCACTCAACAAAAACTTAGTTCCAGTTGCATTTCAAGTTCAGCGCAGGATCGCATAGAAATTCAATTGTAAATAGCGCTAGTAGTAGTGCCACAAAACAAAAACCTCAGTTGCAATAGCATTTCAACATTTCAAGAGCAGCTCAGAAATACAACCGAAAACACAGCAGTGTCCCGGTAAAAATTGCTTTTCGTTGGGCCGCTTTCAGACACCCAGAAACCACGCTTTGTCGGACCTATTTTTATACTTACTCTCCATGACCGCCGTATCATTTTCATATTCGTCACTATGACTGCCACCGGGTAGTTCCATGTACATGGCCAGGCATGCTTTCCCACGAAAATTTAAACGGTGGTAGTTCCCAAATCATTTATTTGGTAGTTGAAAGTGCGGATGCTAAAGTGTATATATCTACCTAGGTTCTTAAATATGAAAGCTTGAATTGTAGTTTTATAACCATAATGATAAAAACCTTATTTTCATGTCATAAATCATGCGATGCCCATGATCCGTGTCCATCCTCATTTAATTGAAATATCAAAACCATTTGTGTATGCGAACGAATTTGTGTATGCTCTATTTTTCAGAATACACAAACTATAGGACATACACAAACTGTACATAAATCTACACAAATTGTCATAAATTAATTTCTATACCCGATCAAACGATTTGTGCATGTAGACAAATTCGATTTGTGTTTTCAATACACAAATGATACACAATACACATATCGTTTGTGTATGCCATTTGTGGTTATAAAATTTGTGGCTCAGACGGTTTGTGTATTATTTTGACAATAATTTCCAAATTTTTACACAAATGTTTGTGTATACACATATCGTCTGATATTAGCTTTAATACAAAACAATTTAGTTTTTAAAATCACTTTACAAATCACAAATACAGTGAACTCCCTCTTAATGGACACCCCTCTTATGTGGACGATTCTCTTAAGCGGACAATATGTATTGTGATGGTTGGCTGGTATGATTTTGTTTGAGTTTTTTTCCTCTTAAGTGGACGATTCTATTAAGCGGACATGGACAGTGTTTTCACTTACATTTGGTAAAAATATTCTCTTAAATGGACGATTTGAGCAATTCACATGAGAATGCGATTTTTTTTTCTTTCCACGATCGTTGTTTTTTTTGCCTCTATGTGAAAGATTATCGCTTATATATATATCTGTATAACCACTATACCAGCATTCGCGTGTAAAACGGGTGTCGATGTATGCAAAACTTGTGCAGAAAAATCGGGATCGCGACTGTACTTGCGCATATTAACACAGACTTTTCCTTGATTAACGGCCCCAAGGCATGTGTCGTTTCTAATGCAGTCTGTAACTTGTACAAATTGATCTCCATTTGTATCATTCTTTATTTTTGTTTTAAATTTGTTGGACAAAGCAACATCACATTCACCCCTATCGTGGAAATCGCCGGGGGAAAGAATATTTTGGTATTGTCGAATCCTCAAGTTGAGCAGTTCCCCGTTTGGGAAAAATTCGATTTGAACGTTTTTAAGGATACCTACAGTGAAACTTATTCACAGTACCCACTTGGGGAACTGTTCACTTTGCGGATTCGACGATAGCAAAATATTCTTTTCCGTGAATAATTCCTCCCGGCGGATTCCACGATAGGGGTGATTGATATAGACCACTGGCATCGGAACTGACTATATGAGTTGTAAAACATAAGAGGCAAATTTATTTTTTTAATTAATATCTACTAGTATGTATATGGAATATAAATGACATTTTGTGTTCTTTTAAAATTTGCTCTGGAATTTTAATGTTTCTCTTGTGTGGACACTCTCTTATGTGGACAAAAATGTACGGTCCCGTGAGTGTCCACTTAAGAGAGATTTCACTGTATTTATATCGATTTCAACTTCATCAGTTTCATTTACCTCAATATCGGAGGCATTTTTAAAATTATTTCTTAAAAGAACATTTTTAGGAATTTCGTATTCATGACAACTTTTTTTTTGTATTTTTAGTTGATTTCTGATGAGCATTATTGAGTTGAAAGTTTTCGTTGACATTTTATTTCTCAACTTGTTTTTAACTATGTTCATCATACTAAAAATGCATTCCACTTCGGCATTTGAATGTGGAAGTGACATTACAGTTCGAGCAAGTTGGAATAATTCTTCATAAGTATTGACACCGCTGCGTTTTTATAACGCGAAACTTCTACCCAAAACTTTACGCTATCTTGAAGCTCTTTCCATTTCACAAAATGAATAGCCATCCATTGCTTTAAAATTGGTTCTATGTTTTCGTCCTGAAAACTCAAACTTTTTGCAAGGTCAATGATAGAACGATGTTTTACAGGTTTTAAAGTATTGTCAACTGATAAGCTACGATTACACGGCCATTTTTTCGAGTCATTTAACTGGCGCTGTGACGTCAGGAAAAACTGTCGCATTAGAGCGACATTGAAGCTACGATTCGTCATTGAAAAAATGGCGATCACACGAAATGACTATCATCGTCAGTTTTGTCCCAAAATCAAATGACGGACACTGCGAGTCATTTAGAATTTTTCGTTGGGATGCCAATTAAATGACGAGCGAAAAATGGCGATCACACGGTACTGACTTGCCTCATCAAAATGGCAAATGGCACCTTTCCTATTATTTCGATTTCGCGTCAGTTATCTGCTTTGTGATCAGACGGCAATGACCTATGAGAAAAATATAGCTACTGTCATTTAGAGTTTTTCTCTCGGCCACGGCCCACGACGCATACGTGCGAATTTTTTAATTAAATTAAATAGGAAAAAAAATTATTATCATAAATATAAAATGTCAAAAATAACTTTTGGGATGATGGTGGAAATTGCGGAGACGGCGTATTTAGCAGCGTGTGTGCTGGAAGAAGACGATCTTGATTACGAGCCAACGCGACGAAAGCGGAGTATTTGGCAAAAGAAGTGGTTGAGCCGTCGCGAGAAGATTGGATTTTGCGCTGGATTACTACTCGAATTGCGCGAAGAAGAACCTGAACTATATCGCAATGTCCTTCGTATGTCAGCCAATCAATTCGATTATTTGTTGAGGTTGGTGAAGCCACACATCGAAAAACAGAACACCAATATGCGAGAGATGCGCTACCTGGCCACTGGTGAGAGTTCTAGATCTAGGTTGTAAAATAAAAAGAAGTCCATCTAGTTGATGCTGATGAAGCTGCCTGTCGATTCCTGTTATGTCCCCACCCTTTTTTCCAACAGACAATCCATTCACCGACTTTTGATCAAGCAGCAAAGCAGACAGGTTCAATTACCCACCTCTGCCACGCACCAGTCTCCCTACTTAGTGATGGCCGCGTTAGAGGCAATAGACAGGGGGCAGACTGTTACGGTCGCCCTCCGCCTTGACCCGAAGAGTAAACCTACCCCGACCACTGCACTAAATGTCATCCTAGGCCTATTAGCCTATTACCTATTCAAGTACACATTCAAATGGAAGTAAGACTGAGTATCCATCCTCTATTCCATTCGTAAATCATCGACCCCCCATTTCTACCACCGGAGGTCACCTTTCCAGGCACGTATCCAGGGGGGGGCTTGAGGGGCTGAAGCCCCCCCCCGAAAGTCTAAACGAAAAAAAAACTAAAACTTTCTAAAGCCCTATTTAGACGATCATTTCAGTTTCAGTTGTACATACCTAGCGTTTGGATACTGTATACCTACCGAATTTGAATTTGTAAGCCCCATTTAGACGGTCATTTTAGTTTCAGTTGAGCTATCAGTTAAACTTTGAGTTAAACTGATGTCTAAATGCAAAAATTGAAGCGTTTAACTGAAACTGAAACTGATGGAATTCCCATAAGTTGTCAGTTTTAGAAGTACATAGATATATCTTCAAACTTTCGGTGTTGCTCACAAGTAAAATGACTGAAGTCTAAATGCACTGCCTTTTTTAACTGAACCAAGAACTGAATTGATAACTAATCGTCTAAATGGGGCTTTATAACCTTCGGCTAATCACGAGTAAATTGAAATGGGGCTTACAAATTAAGATTCGGTAGGTATACATTATCTAAACGCTAGGTATGTACACTGTGCTGTGCAAGCCATAGCTTTAACCTGGCTCTGTCATGTCAACTCCTGCAATTCGCAATTGCCTTGGTATAGTTAGTAAAAAAGCTAATTTTTTGCGCAACCATCCAAATGCATATGTAACTTTCAAAAATGTCATTAAAAAACACGAGCCGAAAAACTCGACTTCTACGCCTTTGTGAAACAAGATTCATTGAAAGGCATGACAGTATTATTTCCTTGGTAGAACTCTTCAAATGCGCATGTGCATCTTAATAAGTCTTGAAGAAATAACGAGCAGAACGTGGGCTATTTCTTTGAAAGTATCAACACTTTTGGCAGCTGTCCAAAAAAGTGATTTCCTAGTAGGTAAGCCTCATTGTATGTGAAACACTATTCAGTTTAACGCTACCCTTATCAGTTTTCCTACAGAACAAATCCTTAGATCTCGTTTCTGCAATCGACCGCACAAAAGAAGTTCTGAATTCTCTTAAGAACATCAGAGAAAATGCCGAAGATTTTTCTGGAGAGGCTTTTCAATCCGAATCCTAACTTGCCCAGGACTTGTTTGAAGAACTTCATTGAAACAAACAACGCGTTCGAATCCAGAAACCTCTCCGACTGAAGCCTATTTTAGAGTGTCGATGTCGATACTGATTCCTTGCATAGATTCGTTACGTTCTACCATCGCATCGTTTCAAGCTCTTTTCCCAGGTTTTGCTGCAGTTCAACGAATGAACGAAATGGAAAATCTAACACGTTACTTTGATATTGCAATTTCGTTGTTAGCTGTGAGTAAATTCTTTGGTGCGAAAAAAAATCGTCGAGTGATCCTTCTACCGAAGTTTTGAAATTGTTTGATATATGTGACAAGACTTGCTTTAAACTTATAAATTTATTGCTTACGGTTTTAGCAACGCTTCCAGTGACCACAGCTAGTGTTGAAAGAACTCTTTAGAGAATGCAAGGTTGAGCTCACTTGCTATGATATTTGTTCATTCGGATATTATTGTGGATCCAAATAAGGTGATTGATCCCATGTCAAAAAAAAAACAGTAATGCCCAGTTGCACAGTCAGAGTTTAAACTCTCGTTTTGGTTTAAACCTTCGTTCAACAAATTTTCGGTTTCACTGTGTTCGTTTAAACCCAAAGTGGAGTTCAACTCTCGGTTTAAGTTAAACGCCTGCATTCTGCCGTTTAAACTTTCGTTTCGCATTTTGAGGTTTATTTTGACAGCTGCTCTTTCATACAGAGAGATAGAGAGAGAGAATAGAAATGATAAATTGTTTGGGTGCTGCACTTCTTGAATTTATGTGAGTGAAAAGTAGAGCTATGATTAGTTTCAGCATTACTGCGGTAAACCCACTGTTAAAAAATGTCATCAGAAAATTTCAATAGATTCTCAACCAATATAATGTACTTTTCAAGGAAAACGCCTAGTGATTTCTTTAGATTCTTCGCGAACAAAATATATCTATACATACTCAAATCTTTCACATTTTGTTTTGGCTGAAACAAGACACTACCCACTCTATTCTTTTTACAATGCAATTTGTTTGTCCGATTTTGAACACACTTCTCGGGGTAATGTTCAAAGGTTTCGGAGTTCATACCATTTTTGTATACAGATCTAGATTACCTACATTTTTGTTTAAAAAAAATTAAAACCAGAACAAGATAGCGCAGATTTTCGTAGAAACACCAGCAAACAACTTTGCGCCTACCTATTACCAGACAATGACCCTAATTAGAGGCTCATAAAATTCTTTCAATATTTTACTGGCGACGGGTGATTGGATGTGGTAAAAACCCAGCGAGTTGCGCAGAAGCAGTACCTGTGATCGCATCCGTCTGAATGCCACATATATTTCAACAACTGTATATTATTATTGAAAAAAAAATAATAATTACAGTTCAAACATGTGTCCAAAATAAATCAATTCACTTCGTTAATACCAAAATACACAAAATACAAACTCTGACTGTGCAACTGGGCATAAGACAATTATTTTCGACTATGCCGAAGCTCAAATACCCGGTACCTTCTATATTATTGTGAAAAATATTTATGTAGTATTAAAAAATTGTATATTTGTATGGGAGGCGGGAGGTATGGGTAGTTTTTATTCGACCAAGCTCATTTTTTGTCAAAAATGTTTAAATATTATTGAAACAATATGTGCAAAGTTTAAACTTACTATCTTTACTGTAGCTATATAAATTTATTTTTTTTTAACATCAAGAAGGTTTATAAATCCGATATTTTTTTATTGGAGGTAGTAGTAGTTTTTATCCGATCTTGCTCATCTTCGAACTTAGCCTCGTACGTATCAAATTTCAAGTCGATAGCTCTTAAATTACGGCCGTAATCGTGCGGACAGACAGACGGATATCGCTAGATCGACTAAGGAAGTGATGCCGATCAATAATATATATAGTTAGTCATACCTACAACGCCTCCTTATGTGCGTTACAAAGGGACTGTCAAAGTGAATATACCCTCACCAAAGTGTAGTACCGGGTATAAAAAATCAAGACGTTTACTGCTTTGAAAAAATGTGTGTAAAAAAATTATTTAAGTGTATGTTCGTTTAAGTACATACGATTTAAAAACTAACAGGAATCAATGAATAGGAATATACATAGTTTTTTGTTTCGTAAGATTTGGAAGCAAGCCCCCCCCGAAACAAAATCCTGGCTACGGCCCTGCACCTTTCCCTAATATAATAATATAATATGGCTTCCAAAAAACCTCTCTATCATCATCCCTCCAAGGTAAGAGTCTGGTATACAGATGGGTCCAAGATGGATACAGAGACTGGATCTGGCATTTATGGAGAATCGCCTCAAGCGAACTTTTCAGTCAGCCTAGGCAAATACTCGTCCATATTCCGAGACTATGTCTGGTGAGCGACGAAACCTCTCTTCACATTCTCACGGAATGTCCGGCTCTCTTTTGCCTTGGAAAGAATGTCCTTGGCGAATAACTCGTTAACTCAGCAAATCTTGCTGGAATACCCCTTCCTGACTGTCTCCGGAGTAAAAAGATTGCTCTAGGAACCTACCAGGGAAGGCACAATATGGCCCTTTAGAGAGGCCGCAGTGCCAGAGCCCAATAAAGGCTCTCCCGACCTAATATCTAATCTAATCTAATCTACACGTTTCGCCACTAGTCAAAAATCCAAATGATATCAGCACAGATATCGTATTAAATGCTTTGTCATTTGCCATTTGCGTAGAAATATGGCATAGCATGAATTTCGAGCCTTGCCATTTTTTGGAGGCTGACATTTAAATGGCGCAACAGCCACAAAGTTTAGTCATTTGTCCTAGGTTTCATTGAAGAGCGATCACACGGCCATTTTTTCCCGCCATTTAAATGACACAAAATTCATGCCATTTGCTCCGCCAGTATCCTAGTCATTTAAATGACGCTGAAAATGGTATCCCAAAAATGGCGATCACACGGAACGCTATTTAAATGACTGCTATGTGACGCGATTTTTACGTCAGAGCGTCAGTTAAATGACTCGAAAAAATGGCCGTGTAATCGTAGCTATAGTAATTCCATTTTTGTTAAAGCATTGTAATTACTTGGAACCCTTTTCTGAACCTCTTTTACTAACTTTAGCGTAATATTAAAAAAAAAATTTTACAAAAAGTCACTAGAAAAGTGATTAAAATTTTTTAGTGGCAAAAAATAAATTTTCGTCACTAAACTCTTAAAAATTCCACTAGATATAGCGACAAAGTCACTAAAACGGCAACCGTGAGCTTCATAATTAGCAACTTTTAATTAACATGCTGCTGGTGGCTTTCTTATTTATGTGTGCATTTAAATGTACGGTCTTATTCCTTGACGGGTCTATGGCTGATTCTAGAGTTCATGGAAGTTAAACGTGTCTACTCTAAATCATGGCTTAATAATGTGAAAAGTACTCACCATTTGAGCCATTTGTAGCTCTTAGAATTTTTTTAATTTTATGCAGTTACCACTGCGCGTTATAAATTTCATTTGAATACGAGTATAATAAAACCCAAATGTCCGCACTCAACAGGTATTTTTAGGTCGTTTTTTCAAATTTATTATGGTTTTAAATACAGTCGTTAGAAATGTAAGAATAGAATCATGGGAGATAACGGTTTAGCACTAATTTTACACCTCAACACTAAACTGATAAAATCAAAAGTCCAACCGACCCAACCTTTCTATTAGGTAACAATCTTAACAAAAGCCAACAGAATTTTACCCTTATTTAACTTATCCTGCAATCGGGTATGGAATAACAAAAAGAGAGGTACTCATTTTAATAACATAAAAACGACCGACATGCTACCACATGTGGGGTAATTCTAACCTTCACATATCCTTCGCATTAAATTCTGCAAATTGTTATATTATTATTTATCTTTTTTACAGACACTAAAGTACGTATTCCAAGATTCTCAAAAAAGTCCTGGTTGGCCTTCCCAGCTTTACGCGGAGCATACAAACACGTACAGGTAAATCTGTCCCGTATTCCCGACAAGTCAAAGGATACAATTTATTGATTTTTCTTTTTCGTAAAACAATTCAGATTAGAGTGGAGTTTCGACCGGAATCCCTTGATGGTATTATCCTTTTAACAGGCGAACGAGACGATTTAACTGGAGATTTTATGGCGTTGCTCATACATCAGGGTTTCATTGAATTTTGGTAAGTAGATTAAAACATTCTAAAGACGATAATATTTCTTATGGGATTTTAATGCAATATACACCATTAAGCTAAACTGAGAGTTGTTCCACACATTGGATGGAAATGCGGCCACATATAGAATTTTATTGATTTTCTTTTTCATTTCGACGAATGCGGTGATGTGGGCGGCAAAGCAAAGAAAGGCTTCCATGGTAATTTGTTCCCAAACACAGAATGGCACAGACATGAATACGAGGGTAGTAAGGCACCCCACAACCTCAATCTCTTGGTTCAATAAATATAGTCGTTGCATAATCTCACTGTCTCTTACACATATACAAGTAGACTAAGTACAAGGGGAATTCTCGAAAACTAAAACAAAAAAAAAAAAAATATGTTTCATGATATGGTAGGATTAGTGTGTGAATGAGTCATGAGTTTAAAATATAACAGTGCTTAGCAGCACTTTAAATTCCAAAGGACTATGGGTATGGATGAGGATTTATGTGTTGTGTGTATATATGCCTAACCTGTTGAGAATTTGTTTGCACAAGAAGTGACGTTCTTAACATTTGTTGACAGCAATTATTTCAACACTTTTAAATTTAAGGCTGTACAGTGTACACTGTAATGCGATAGTTTATGTTGACACATATACAGAAAAACATTCTTTATTCTACAAGGAATGAAATAACATGCTGGTTCCTTTTGCTATATCGAAAAACGTATTTAAAAATTAAAATACTGTTTCATTTCAGCTATTCAAAAGTTAAAAAGGTTTTTTTTTTCAAGGGCGCCCTGAATCACTTATTACTTAACGCTCAGCAGTCGTCGCCATAAAGCAAACGGAGTGGAATATAAGGGTTAAGTAGAGCGTTCATTTCGTCCTTCGACTACGAGTCAGTATTTTTGAACCCATTTGTTTAGCCAAACCGATGTAGCAGTGGGTTTCGAAATGTATAACAGTATAATGTACAGAACAACATTTATTAGAGACAGTTGTAATAGTGGAGTTTTTATATATCGATCATTCGTTATATAGGCCATCGGTTTCCTGTTGAAAGGAATAAGTTTGCAAAATGTGTCACCAATAACACAGTAACCAATGATATGGGAATACTTCACAACAGATTCATGATACTGTGGCAAGTCCCTACCTACACTGGGAATACCTATAGTCAGGATGACGTCTATATTTCTCAAAATAATTTATTTTTCCTGTTGGAAACCCTATTTTTGCCTACCCTCCAGCCACGATGGGTAACCATTCCACCCAAGCTATTAATAGTGCTTTTCGAGTGAAGTGCGAAATGTGGTCTGCCAAGATTTTTAATCAGTGCTTTTACTTCAGTATTTCAATTCAGGGTTGGCATTACAAATAAAGAATGAATAAGCTCCGAATTCTATAAGAAAGGACCTTCACAGTGTCATTGAGAGATATGTAGTAAGTAATTGGGACTTACGCTATGGAAAAAAGACGCTATATGTCGTACCTCGTACCAATTCACATTAATATGTATTGTCGTACGATTTTCTACGATTGTAGATTGTATTGTAGTACGAAGGTGATGATTTGAGAAGATTTGCTTTAAATCACTATTGTCTGAGAATCGTCAATGCAATGAGTAAGAGATCTCATGCATATAATGTAAAAGATGGCATTATATGCAGGGCCGGCTTTAGGGGAGGGCGCCGAGCTGTAAACTGTACAGCGCACTACGCGCAACAGCTTAACTTCATTGAATTTGAGTACCTATACCTACCTCTATCGATATAAAGAAAAAGTAAAAAAGCAGCGTATTCAATTTTATGATTTCTTGTAGGAGTGGTAATTAGCATTCATCTGCCATAATTTGTTGATTGTCTTGTCGTATTCCCCTCTAACTTATGTACGGCGAACAGGCACGTAGCCAAGGGGGCTTGAGGGGCTGAAGTTTGAGGGGCTAAATCCCCCCGCCCCCTCCCCCAGAAAGTCTAAACAAAAATTATGCTGTTCAAAACATACATAAATGCATCTTTTGAAAGACGATCAGTTTTTACAAAAGTAGAAACATTTTTAGGCTAAATCATTTCGCCATTAAACTTTGTGTTTTATCACATTACTTTTTACTTGATAAATTAGACAATTTAAATTGACAATTTAGAATAATTGTCTCTTATTATCTTTCTTTCAATTCTTTCTTCAGCACAAATTTCTTCATCAAACCACAATGCAACTGAATCCATATCCATAGTGAAATTCAATTATGAACGAATAAATTTATATAATCAAAAACTAATTATTTGAGAGTTGAAACAATCTTCAAGAAAGAAAGACATGAAACTCAGCGTCAAGAATCAAAAAGTTCAAAAATGATGGAGTCATTCAAAAATGTGGTCGCTACAGTCATAACGAGGTGATGAAGAAGCTATACGCGAAGAGTAGAACTCGAAGCAATTTCAAGATTTACAACAAATGGGACCTCCACATCCTATGTTCCTGATAAATACGGTTGTAAGAACCTTGAATATTTACGTCTCTGTAATTATTCAATCAGCTTATTTACGGGTTTAGTTTGTCCATTTGCATTGGCGCTATTCTACAATACCCGGAGGCCCAGAGCTTAGCTTCAATGAGGGCCGAGGCCTGTGCTAATGTCTCTATTACATACATACATACATACATACATAATCAAAAACTAATTATTTGACTTTTTGTTGAATTGAAAATGCTATTTTTGACAAAAAAAAAACAGCTTTAGTCTCGGAACATTTATTCCTTGCAACATTTCCTTTCGATTCGAAAGTTATACAGAGTAACATTAGAATCGGAAACAACTTCCGATCAGTTTTTACTTTCGAATCGAATTACAGAGTTAGGCCTTTTCCTTTACATTACATGAAGGTCAAAAAAGGCATACCTACTATTTGCCTAAATGTTTGGAGTCGAAACGAGGTTAAACCAAAATTAGTCTGCCGTTTCTTGCGAATTTCGGCGTTGAAAATACTCGGATATATCTTTGGAACATGGTTAACAGCATAATAAGGGGTGGTTTCTTTCTTTTTAGATCATAGGTTATTTTGACACTGACAGCTGTTTCCCGCTCGCAATCTTGAAAGAAATTCAGTATCTGTATCAAATCTCCGCGAAACAAAATGAGCCGCTTTACTCTTAAACAAAAATTGAATATTGGGAAATGTTGAAAACTTATTTCCAAAGTGAGTGATATGTAGCCCAAACAGTGCGTTAAGTTTTGGCCGAAATGAAGCACCCACCGCCCCTGCTGTACGCAAGTTTGTGCAAAAAGTTCGTGAGACTGGTATGCTAGTGGACAACACTCATGGTCTCCGTCGTCGTATGGTGCGCATAGACGAGAATGTGGCTGCTGTAGCCGAGAGTGTGAGACTCAATTCACGAACATCAACATTGGACTATTTTTCTTTCAAAAAGGCCGGGAACAACGTTTTGGTCAACAGTGGGCGTTACAGAGCCATGTTAACCGATTTTTTTTACTGAAATTGAAGACATGGATTTGGAAGACCTCTGGTTCATGTATAGGATGGCGCGCCATGCCGCACAGTCCATGCCACCAAATTCCCAAATCGTGTTTTCAGCCGTCTTGGCGATGTCAATTAGCCTCTTCTGAGCTGCGATTTGACACATTTGGACTTTTTTTTGTGGGGAATCGTGAAAGGCCGATGTTATGCCAACAATCCGGAAACGATTCAAGCACTTAAGTCCAATATCATCCAAGCAATTTGTGAGCTACAGCCTTCAAATCCATGAATAAGGTCTTGGAAAATTGGTGTAGCAGAATGTGATACGACGAAGCCAGCCGAGGCATCTACTTGAACGACGGTGTGTTTCATAATTAGTGGGAATGTTTGCTCTTACTAATAAAGCCATAACACATGGAAAAAAATATAGTTTTGTTCATTTTATTGTACTTTTAAAAAGAAACTTGTATTTGGCCCACCCTGTATATATGTACATATTTATTAGGTAAATTTCATCATAATGGGAATGTGTAGGTGCCTATAGCCCAGGAAATCTTTTCCTTAGTTAAAATATAATATTTTCCTGCTGACTTGTCAGAATGATCCAGGAAAGTTCTTTTAACCAGGACAGTTTCTTCTAAGATAAAGCTCTAGAGTATTGGGGTCCATTATTTGCATTAGAAATGGACTAGTGCGTGCTTTGGTTTAAAATCTTGATGAGTCTTGCAGATTCCTTTAGAATATTATTATGTACATAATTGCCAGTATTCTCTTCAGAAGTTTTAATAATAGATACAGAATCACCCCTATTGCCGTTGGCGTTTGTCGTATACGACTTATATTTCGTGTCGTTGTACAACAATGTTCAGATTTTTTTTTAACTTTTGTTAACAATTTTATTTCCTTTTCTATGTGTTCACCATCATTTCAATTCATTTGTCTCAAAAAAGTTAAAAGCAGCGACTAAAAAACGAAGCAAAATACGAGTCGTTTACGACAAATGCCAACCGCAATAGGGGTGAATGTAAAGGGTCGCCAAATAACCTTTTTTTGAAAATGCTATAAAAAAAACTACTGAATATTTTCTCAAATTTCTTTTTTTATTTGAAAGTACAATCCTTCCAGTTAATAATGGAAAATAATTTCATTCAAATGGCTGCCTCGGCTGGCCATGCAGTAGCCTACACGATAGGTCCAATTTTTAAGCACATGCGTGCAGCTGTATTTCACCAATGGCTTCACGAATATTGTCCTTTAAAGTGTCAATTGTCTCTGGTATGTCGGCGTAACACTTATCTTTTACGGCACCCCACAAATAATAGTCCAACGGTGTCAAATCGCAGCTCTGCTGATAATGCGATCTTCAAAAACAGGGCGCAAAACATCGAGTGTAGCTTCGACTGTGTGGCACAAATGTTGCCAATATCCTCCTCTTCAATTTTTGTGAACAAAAATTCGTTCAACATGCCCCGATAACGATCGCCATTGACTGTAACGGCCACTCCTTGCTCATTTTTGAAGAAAAATGGCCCAATTATGCCTCTGGGCCAAAATCCGCACCAAACAGTTTTTTCTCGGGTGTACGCACTGTTTTTGTCTTTTCACGCTTTGGTTTATCGATGAGGATGCCAGTTTCTTTCACTTTTTTCACAAGATAACGAACATACGGAGCTGACGGTGCTTCTCTTCTTCCAAAATCCTTACGCAATTTTCGCACACATTCAATATTTCCCAGCGTTGTTCAAGAGTATACACAACCATATTCGTTCAGCGGAAGGATAAAACTAATTATCTGTCAAATCAGACATGAGCTAAGTGTTACCATTCGCTAAATAAGCACTAGTTGGAAAAAAAAAACGTTAGATGACGGACCCTTTATCTCAATCGAGTCGGTAGCTTTCAAGTTTTAAGTAGCCGAATCCATTTTTATATAAAAAAGATTTTGCTAAATAAAAGTTTTAAATTGTTTCAATTTTAGGTTTGATTGCGGATCTGGTGTTGGGAGCGTACGTTCTGAAGAAATGGTACAGCTTAATCAATGGAATTCAGTGACCATCTATAGACACCGCTGGGATGCATGGTTGTTACTAAATCATGGATCTCGGGTACAAGGGCGATCAAAGGTATTTTTATAAAACCCCTGTTTCTTTAATAGTTTTATACTTTAGCTAAAAAAATAAAAGCAGTTAGAGTGCATGACTGAGGGAAGGGAACGACTCCAGTTTCAACACAAGAATTTGATGCGATGCTTTTTTTCGCTGCCCCACCTCTTGCGAACGTCAGGCTAAAATCCAAAGGTTTAAGAGTTCTCAGAAAGATTTTTAATTTAGACGCTCAATCTCGACAAAAAATGTTTGGTCCCTTCCATTCGTCCTAAAAATATAAAACGCATGATTGTGAAAATTTTCTGACTTTGTTCAGCTAACTGCAGCCATGTCTTTACGGATTCCACTTCCGTAGTTTTTTTTTCTTGTTTTGGTTCATCCGGTGTATTTTATTGATTCGGTACCCAACAGCCTATACTTTTGGTAAGCAGGACTTACCCATAACTTGCTGCTTCAGCGTTTGAAAGGATCCGATTCGAACCAATAATGTGTGACCTGATTTCCATTCCAAAATCCTATCCATCGCAGACGAATACAAGCGATTTGCTAAAAACTTGTTTCATTCTACCGTAATTTCCGTTGCAACAACTATAGCCAGCCAACACAGTGTGTTGTATTATCCTTCGAAAGATATAAATCAATCACGATAATCCATTTGGCATCACAAAATCCTGATGCCATGACCTTGTTTCACATGACATCTATTTTTTTTTTGTCTTGTTTCAAAAAAATAATGGGTCCATTGTTTTGACTGGTTTTCCATTCCTGGTATGAGTCACATCAGCGTCCTACATGTATCTAGTCAATATGGTTATGCTTGAAAATAAATTATTTGCTTGCCAGTCTTTTCAACTCTGTAGCTGATGATTATCGTTGCAGACCATACTGCTAAGAGTGTCCTTATGCGCCTAATTAGATAGTCATTAATTATATTTAAAGTACAAGTACTGCATGAGTTCGTATATTATTATCTTGCATTTAACTGTTTTGTCCTTGAAACTTAAAAATTCTCTGAAGAGTTTAAGAGTTAACAATTACATTATGTACATTACATTAGTGTAGCACCATCTTTGAAACAAAGTGACAGAAAACAAGTCGCGCATTGTATCAAAGAGATCCCTAAGTAGGTAGGTGAGCGGAGATGCTCATAATACCATGCATTAAGGACGAGAATTGACTGCGCGACAGTACATTATGTATATGCAAAGGAAGAATATTGTTCTTTAATGTACCCATTCACTCGATTTTAAACAGTAAGAGATTCGAAAAAGACAGCAAATTGTGATATCATGTGAAAGCGAAATGCTTTTGTGGGTATAGACAAGACACAGAGGGATGGGTAGGGGTAACCCTCCTTTTATTTGAACTTTTTAAGTAATAAATGGTTTTTTGACATGTGTTACTATTATTGTATTACAGGGCTTATTTTCAAGGATCACGTTCAGAGAGCCCGTCTTTCTCGGTGGAACTGGCAACATAACAGGCCTGGCAAAGCGATTACCCGTCTACGAAGGCATGGTCGGCTGTATACGACGATTCGTTGCCAATGAGCATGAATACAGCTTCAGTGAGCACCCACTGGGAGATGTGTCCAAAGGATACGACATACGTAAGTTAGAAACAAAAACCTTTATATTGCGGTTGAAAATGCGCCAAAGTTCCTTAACACGGTGTCATACAATACGCTGAACGCATCGAAAAAGAAGCCTTTCAAATGCGATTTCGCACCCAAGTGTGTTTTGTGCACGTGTTAAAAATCTGGATTACCCATTCAATTCTATATCACGATCCGAAATACGGTAACCAAGATACCCCATTGCCAAATGGGGTATGCATTTCAATAGGCAATTGCATGCGCACAGCACACTAATGATGTTTTGTTGAATGCAAACCTAATTAAAAATGAAACATTGCAAACATATTTATCTGTTTTTTTTTCTGTTTTCTCTCAGAGGACTGCACAATGGACAAATGCTTCAAACACCCGTGTCAGCACCAAGGGAAATGTTTGCCATCCGATCAAGGTGCAATTTGCCTCTGTCCAATGGGTTTTGCCGGAGACCTCTGTGAACTGCGACTAGACTTGCAAGTAAATATATAATGAATGACGCTGAATCTTATAGACACTCAGGGGTTGTTTTACCCTTCTGCATGAATGTTAAATAATTTGAAAAAATATATGTAAACATGCAGAAGGGTGCTGGGGCGCTGAAGTCATTACTACAATTACACATGGGGGTACTTAGGTATTAAATATTCTTCAATTTGCAGGTGCCCCTGTTCAACGGATCGTCTTACTTAAGATATGCACCCCTCGGAGACAGCGCTCTTATTTGGCTTGAACTTCAGGTTTGTAATTAATTGATGTGCTAATTACGTGTTTGGAAAATTATTTTCACTTTTGCACACATACATATGCTCTCGTTTTGTTGTTCGCAGGTTATAATCAAGCCAATGGAAGTCAACGGAATAATTTTGTACACTGGCCATGAACACCATGGGGACTTTATTGCTTTGTCCTTGGATATGGGGTTTGTGGAGTTTTCATTTGACCTGGGAAGTGGACCTGCATCTGTAAGGTGAGGATAGTCTTTAATTGACTTTTGACCTTTGTTCGTGTGTAGGTATATTGCAAACAAGGAAGCAGTGAGCCCACTTGTGAGTCATACCTACATATAGTCCTATCACGCTAGTATATTTCGTATACGGATGCGTTCTATTTTCGTTGTTGCCCAGGTGTTTTTTTCTCGGACGGTATGCTTTTTCTGTGGCCTTATTAAACCAGATTTTCCTCCATGCCATCACAATCACAAACTACTAATGAACAGACCACCATAGTTTCCGTGCACCTTCTCGATTTCAAATTTTGAAATAAAATCCTCTCTCCGAAATTCAATTTTTCTATCTATGAATATACGTTAACAAATTTTCATTCTGAGCTGGCGCCCTGGCGGTCTGTTCATTAGTGCTCGTAGTTCTTGATAGTAGCCACAAAATGGTGGTGGCCAATACGGGTAGGTATACTGCCGCCTCCGTAATTAGATGCGGATGGCATTGTGTCGTGGGAGGTGGGAATGGGAGGGACTTGGAGGAATCATTAAGAAGGTACTATGTAAGGGACTGCTGCATTTCAGCAATTTACACAGTTTTGCAAAAATCGAAACAGAATGCAAAGAAGCTTATTGGGCAGAATAAAGGAGCATACATTCTCGATCTTTTCTGTGCGTTCACCTAGCGTCAATAATAATGTTGTAAAAGAACTCTTCTCAAATCACTTAACGTTATAAAAATCTTTATTTAAATCCAAATTAATATAAAAGCAAATTGTAAGAAAATTATTAAATTCTTAAAGGTGCGGAAAATCGTAGTGATTCTTAGTTGCACCTCTTCTCGTTTGGAAACAAATGCTCCGGCCCGTAGAGTCTTCGAGTCTAACCCGGAGGGACAACACAGTAGAGGAAGACCACGCCTTAAGTACCGCTCGCAAGTCGAAGGCGACCTCAGTCGACTAAGAGTGTGCAACTGGAGGCAGTTAGCTAAGGACCGGGCTAACTGGAGAGATATGTATTCAAATTCAGTGAAATTAAGCTGGTCCGCGAACACTTCAGCACCTTCCAGGTGCCGGCGCCCCAGTCGCCCACCCCTAAAGCCGGCACTGTGGGTACCTTTTCATTCATCGCAAAATAAAAAAAAACAGACGCGTGTGAAGCTAGGTATAGGGTGCCTACAGACCTGTTCCGCAAACTATTTATTTATTTTATAACATCTTTGGTCTAATACAATACAAAAAAAGTCAAACATGCATTGAATAAGAAAGTTTCTTGCGACAAAATCCTGACGGCTTTTAAAATTTTAGTTTTCTCATTATTGCAAAATTGACCGGGTAGCAGAAATGTATGAAGAAGACGTTGCTGAAATTTCCACGGAAATTATATCAACTGGAGACTTGATTGAGACAATTTTTGGCGATTTGCTGCAAATTTTCAAAATGAGTCACTGCCACGCTGACAAATGCACAGACATTAGAAATTAATAGGAAGATAATCGATTTAATTGGTAATAACTCCTAAGTCTATTTTAGCGCCGATTCTGTTGTCAGTGAAAACTGAAGATCCAAATCATGCACCAAATTTCCATGTTGAATTCTTCAATAAGCAAACTCCATCCAGCAAGCCACCTCATGTGTTGTAGCTTAAGCAAAGTGTCATCATCATGTTGCTGAGAAACTTCAACCCTAAAAAAGGACTGCAATGGAACTCGATTGATTGTGGAAGAGCCTGGACGAAATTTGATAAGAGCAAGAATTATTTCGACATGCAATCACAATGATTCCATTTTCGATAAATTCTAGTGCACGATATAACTATAACAATAAACAAGGCTCAAGACCAGTCATTTGATCACGTTGGCATGCATTTGAAGACCGGAGTCTTCACACGGTCGACTGTATGTGGCTTTATCACGATCAAGAGTTGAAAGTCAAATGAAGGTGTATATTGAATCGAATCCACAGCAAGGAAGATTATTAATTACCCAGAGACAATTCACACGCAATATAGTTTTCAAAGATCAATAAAATCAATTTGTTTATCAAATATTATTTTGCATACCCAGCGAAGCGGGTACAACCAACTAGTATCATATAATCTGAATCTGAGGCCTCTATAAATACATTTTAGTCTATCTGCTAGGTTCCAAATTTCACTTTCACTCAAAATCAAAACGGAAATGAAATTTTGTGTTCTCCATTTCACTGTATTCGATTTCGATTTCAAAATATTCGGAATTGAGACAAAGTGAAATTGTGATTTCGGAAAAATGTTGAAGTTTCCGAATCGCTCGAAAGAACACTGAAAATGTATTCACTTGATTTGCAATTTCGATTTATCTCGATTTCTCGAAACTACCTCATCCTTGAAACTTTAGCCTAAAGGCACCTAAAGAAGCCAGCTTGTGAAGATAAGTTCATTACTTGCTTAATCTTTTATGATAATCTTGCCAAACCTCGTGGGAGCAGTGTCGCAGTGGTTAGTGTGCTGGACTACTGTGCGAGTGATCCCAGGTTCGATCACCGGAAAAACTCAAATTACGTCTTAGGGAGCTTTCACACCGAATGGAACAAAACGCCTTTTCTAAACAAACAAAAGTGATTTTCTGTATTTTTTTTAAATGTAAATACACACGTTTAAAAAAATACGCCTGCCCACACTGAATAAGGCAATACAAAGCAAGAAATCAAAAACGTTTTGATCTACTGCCTTACGTCAAACACGTGTGCTTATGGAGTAACGTACACCAAAATAAGCAATAAATCATTTTAAGCAAAGTAAGGTTCGTTCGTGTACTTTAAGCATAGAAATATGAAAAATGTCAAATCTCAAAAATCGAGAGAGAAATCTCTCAATTTCCAGAGAAGTATCTGACCGGTTCTCTTACGAAAAGTTTAAGAAAAGTCATTTCGACATTCGTAAAATAAACGTTAACGACAGAATCTACAAAATAAGTTGGATTTGAATTCTTTATAAGCTAAAATACCTATTAAACCTACCATTTTGAATGCGCTGATATGTTCTAGGAGAACATTCAATTACAATTTCTTCCTCCGACATCGTTGATGACGAAAAAAAATGGAGTTTTATTTGTCAAACTTTTAATGTCACTTAGATGACAGTTTTAATTTTTTCATTTTTCAGTAAGTCGAAATTCGGCTAGTAGAAAATTACAAAAAAATGAAATGAGAGGAAATGGATTTCTCTCTCATTTTTTTCAATTTACTCAATACATGGTCGCATTCGCACAGTTTCTTAGCAATTTTTTAATAATTTTACATTTGCAAAAAAGTACCCGTACGAACCTTAATCGAGTTATGCCAAAACACTATCAAACTTAACAGATTAAAAAAAAAAACAATCTGCTAAAGGTTTGATAACAAACAAAACGTATTTCATTTTGACAGCATAAAATACCTAATTTATGAATTGAAAAAAAAAGTATCCAATCTCAAAAACAAATGAAACCAGCATTCGTGTTCACTTAATTTTTACACCCATAGGTACTGTATGGTATACCGAATGCGGTTGTGCAACTGCAGTCTGCAGATGTGTTTATTCCTTTTAACCGCAAATTCTGCTGTGGTATTGCATTATTGGTTTTTCTTAACCTACAACATGGATACGTCAAAGAACACTCAAATAATATTGCATTGCCTTGTAGAAATAGAAATAAACAATTTGCTCCTTTTCGACCTTTATAATTGAACTTCAAAATAAAGAATAAATATTTTAGTCACAATACGAGTAGGTACTATGGCTTTAATGAAGGGAACAGGGCGCGTTCAGAATTACATAACTTCCTTTATTTTCATTTCCTGATTTTTATTATTAATTTTTATTTTGCAACAGGAGTGACTACCCCATTACCACTGGAGACTGGCATACCATTAAAGTGTCGAGAACAGCGAGATTGGCTGTGCTAAAGGTAAGTGAGCATTTTTCTTCTCCGTTTTGTTAAAACGATGCTTTGTTACACTTCGTTGATAGCATAATCATTGGTTCAATCAATAACGAACCCTTTCATCTTATAGGTAGACCAACTTCCGGAAGTAATGACCATATCGTCTAATGGCTTCTGGCACTTATCCTTACCACATAATCTCTATCTGGGTGGTGTACCACGTTCTGATATTCTGCCGACTCTCATCAAGCATAGAGGATTTTTTGCTGGATGTATTCAAAAGGTTTGTATGCTTTTATTTTACCTTTTTAAGCTGAACAAAACAATGCTAGCCAATCCATTTTCTTTTTAAATTTTAGCCAATTGCAAATTAAAATATGTATGCAATGTATTCGTTAATAAAATTATCGTTTTTGCATGTGTACAATCGAATAAATTTTCGATTGCTCCTTGGGAAAAATTTGCTTCGAAACTGTTGCAATAAAAATCCCTCGGATTGATTTATTTTTTGCGAAGTTCGAATATGCGAAATAGCTATTATCTTTTTTCAAGAATTACCTAAGCGAAACGAGACTTTCATTCAATCGAAAAGTCGAAATCGAAATTTTATCTTTGACCAATAGTAATTCAAGCAAAGAATAGCGAAAACGACTAAGTATGGCGAGACGAAATAAATAGCTTTACTCCACTGCTGGTGCCAACGACAAGATCACCAATCATAATGATTTTATTTTCACATTGGATTAATAAAGAGAGTTATTTAGTACAATAGCAAATTCAGTTTTCAAGTTTTTAGTACAAAGAGTAAATATAAAAATATGGCGATGGCGAACATTCGTTTTAGGGCGCTAATTTTTAAATGTTTCGTTCGAATTCAGTGAGAGTTTATGATACATTGTAAGTTAGCAATTAAAGTATTCTGTAAGTATTAATGTACATAGGTAAATTGTTTCGATGAATGCGATGTTTGTTGTTTTTGGTGAGCATGTTATGTTTGTGTGATCCAACAGCATGGTACCTATAGGAAAAAATGAGTACCTAAAAGCCAGTGTTGCTTATAGAAAAATTGATTTACATTTTTTTAAATTCGGTCAAACATCTAAACCTTCTTATATCATTAAAAAAATGTAATAGACCAATAATAAATCTCCACAAATGCATTATATAAGTTATCCCAGGGGTTTCAAGTTCCAACTCTTTTTCGTACTACGACTTCCCATACAGGATGTAATATTTCTGCGACGCCCTTCTAAAAGCACAAGTTATGACTGAGTTGAAGCTGATCTTATACTGAAGATTTACTAACGGGTCCAATAAGGACGGATCTGTGTTGAAAGTTAGCCACCAAACGTTAAAGAGTCTTTAAGGCTTTGAAGGGTCCCGGCACTTTTTGCAAATAAAGTTTTATCATTTGGATATGCTGCTCAATCGTGTAACGTGTCATGGTGATTTGACATCAGTGCGACTGAATAATAAGCACCATATTACAGAGAGACGCCGCCAAAACAACATGGTCGCCCTCGCCACATGCTGCCAACATCGAACATTGAAAAACCCGTATTTAAAGACGTATTTAATTTTGCTGCGTTCTTGTTTATTATCAGTTTCTTTTTAAGCTTTGGCGCAGTGGCTCAGTGGTTTGTGCAGGACTACCGTGCGAGGGGACTACCGGTTTGATCGATCCCCGGAAATACATATACATTATACAACGTATTAGGGTTTTATCCACTGCGCCACCTCTCGCGAATGTCTGACCAACATCCCGATTTTAGTGTATAACTCTCCTGAAATAGCTTCTTAATGCAGCCATTCGGTTTCGGACTCTGAATAAAATTGTAGGTATCTTTCATTAGCTCCAAAAATAAAAATTCACACAAAGGAATGGTTGTGAGACGCTAGGCCTAGGGTGTCTGCACGCCTGTTCCGCTAACTAGGTATTTATTTATTTATTTTTATTTTTCATTAAAAAAAAACCTTATTGAAAAAATATGACCGTTTGGATTTATTTCATTTATTTAAAGAACATGAGTGTGGCAGGACAATGCGGGAAACACTAATACGCTTACGCCTTGTCCAGCGTATCCACGAGAAATGCGGTGCGTGTGTTGTTGACTACAAAATCAAACTTATGTTGGGAAATATAGATGTCCAACGTAGGCACGATTTTGCGGTAAATCCGTGCGTTGCGATGTTCCCGCATCGCAAGCATTGTTTGAAAATCAAACTGGTTTGATTTTGCCCGCATTATCGTGCGGAAATTATGATGGAAGTTTTTATTTCATAATTGACAGAGAAGAATTGCGAAAAAGGAATGGAACAAAGTTTTCTGAAATGTCGAATGTTTTTAACTGTATATATTGCACTAGTTGTGTCGCGTTTATTTTTTAGATTTTTTAATATTCTTATTTTCAATAAGCTATTTTCTATCAAAAAAATCGTTCTTGCCGAAATAGAAGTCATTTTACACAGAATGACAGCAGTTTATTAAAGCCATCCGCATGAACGCATTATCGTGTTCTAATTGGACACTTTCCGCATTCCCCGCAAAAAAATGCGGTGCGTTCAAGCAACGCACCACCCGCAGAATCGTGCCCGTGTCTACGCTGGACACGGCGTTAGTCTTCGATGCATGTGGTTATATTGTGGACTTTGATTTTGCTTTGACCGCCTGCTTTGTTTCGAAAATTAGAGAAATTTTATTTCAAAGCGACTTCAAAGTTGAGGGGAAGTCTCGTGACAGGTGACCTGTACGTACCGTTTTGCGATGTTCTTTGGATAGATACCAGTAGTAACTTTGATTCGGTGTGCGTTTTATTCATTTGATGAAAAGGTATTTTTGGTGATAAACCGATAGGTAATTCTGTCAAAAAATACTGTATTTTCGATCAAAAAGCATGTGACCGAATGCGAAGATTTTCTTCGGTCAAAACACCTCGAATTCGGTCAAATTTGACCGAAATTATGTCAGAATGACATCCCTACATAAAACTACCGCTATGGGTCAAGCGGTATGGGTTATCAAGTTTGATATTATGTTTGGTTTATAGTGTGCTAGCGAACCCCCTGCAAACTTCGAAGTGCAAAATGGAAAATAAAAAAAATCAATTTCAAATTTATTTAAATCAGTGATTATCAGTTTTTATTGTAATGTTTTTTTCCAGGATAATATTCTTGTCTATCATGACAATATCAATGTTATCTAAAAATTTTAAAAACTTTGGCTTCCATGACTGTCGAAGAATAGCATTTGCAATATTTTTTCTACTGCGCCACCTCTGGCGAATGTCTGGCAAACATCCGAGAGTATGACTGTCCTGCACTACATAATGTATATTCCTCAACAACTGTGCACCGACCACAACTTAGAACCTACACTTTCTAAGGCTCGAAAACACTGAATAAAAAATTCTAATGCAATCTTACCGATTGAAGTCGATGTAATCAGTTTAATAATTTTAAATATTTTGCTGAATTGCTCGGCAATTATTACAGTCAATTTTACACCATTCAAATAGGCTTTCTCTTCACCCGGCCGTCAGTGGAACGACTTTTGCTTATGTTTGAAACTAAATAATATTTCAAAGATGTCAAAAATCTACCGAAAATATAAAATCTTGTTTGTGTCGTTTATGCGACAGGGTTTCTTTCACTGAGAAAAACTTTTTGCAATATTTTGAAAATCCGTGGATGTCAGCCAAAATTCAATTTAAATTAAAGCGCAATCTTTTGGTTAGTACCTAAAATATAAAATTTCCAAAATCACAAAAATTAAAATTGATTTTTTCTATCTCTTCCCCGGAAACTAAGGAAATAATCTCTAGATATTTTAAGATTTGAGGAATATATTTAGTGAACTTCTTTTTTCGAAACTTTTATTGTGTTAGAAAATCAGCCGAGAATATAATTATTCAGCGCGATTGACACACACGGCCCTTAAAAATGTATCCTGCCGCAATGAAAACGAGAAAGTTAAAATATTTTTGTAACAAATAGTACGCGCATTTTTGTCCTAGTTTTGTACTCTTTTTTTTACACCCTATTTTGTCCGGGATTTTCATGATCGATAACTACTTTCTTCAAAAGATTTCTGGCAACCTTTGACGTTTGAATATTTGACGTTATTTTGCGTGTTCTTTGAAAGAAAAAACAAGGAACGATTTTTGTCGTATAAAAACTGAGTATTTACTGTAGAATACTGACAGATTCTATTTATTAAATTTAGTTAAAACCGTGTTCAATTGAACCGAAGTTACATTGGGCACATTCAAGTATCTAGTTAACGTAAGTCGACTAGATTTGTCTGGACTAAGTGTAACCTGAACGCAAAAACTAACTTAATTGGTGGTGAACGTCAGATCTTGACGGGGGGAGCATCTAAAGAGTATTCCACTCAACAAATCATTACTTTTATTATCATTTTTAGATTTTTTTGGTTTTGTTTGTTTTGGTTAGGTATATCCACTAGCTTTGTGCTCTCTCAAGGCAAATTAGAAATGTCAACTTAGTACTCAGTCACGAAATTCGTGACTAGATTCGTCGGCTACCCCTCCATAAACGTCAACAGAGTAAGCTGCTCACGTGACGAATCCCAGCCAATAAGAACTCAGTAACATCAAATCAGTCAGCTGTCAGACTTACTAAACTAGATACTTGAACGCCCCCATTGTGAAACAAGACGAGTTGAACTTCAAATTAAACCTTAAGTTCATGTTCAGCTGAACTTTAGTTTAAGCTTCCTGTGAAACTGGAGGCAAGCTTTGCTGATGAGTGGTGAGTAATGACAGTGTCTCAAATTACACCAAGTTCTTCCAACTACGCCACCTTTAGCGAACTTCTGCCAAATAGCTGAGAGATAGGTTTTCAATTCAACCATTCTTATTTATAAGGACTATATTTATTTTTATTTGTTAATATGAACAAAATCTTGATATTTAGAAGAGAAACTTTTTGGTTGTATTTAATACCCCAAATACAAAGCTCACCACCTTTTCTATGAAAAGTCGACTTATACCATAAATTTAAATGGACGGCTAACACTTCCATCACAAGGAATCCATACACCTTCTTTAAGTCAATTCGGAAATAACAACGTCAACGATCAACGTCCTCAAAGTTAAGTTACCTACATATTTATAGAAAAAAGTTACTTCAGTCCAAAGCAATTCCGTCTCCTCTATAAAACATAACGTTAAAACCATGGCTTTATTGCTTCCATATCGGTATGTAACTCGGCCCCCAAATCTACAGTCGCCGGCGGCCGGAAGATTGTAGTCGCTGACCTATGATTATTCTATATAGCTATATTATCATGGCAGATGTTTCATACTGAAAGGAACACCTTTGTATCTGCAAGCATTTCGAGGGACTATTGATTCCCGCTTTTCTAGGAGAAATAATTAAAAAAAACCTCAGAAACTGTTTGTAAAAAAGTGTATGCTGCTCCAAATCATCCAAATTCCATGAGAGTATGATCGTGATAACACTGATTTCCACTCTCAATAAAATCTGTATTAAAATTTGCATTTTTTCTGCTAAAATAGTGTGTTAACAAAACATTTATCCTTTTCAGGTGAAAATAAACAGTAGATCTATGTCAATCGTAGGAGAAGCACTCGGAGGTACCAACGTTGAAAACTGTCCTCATGCATGTAATACTCAGCCATGCGGTCCGCTAGCAGAATGTGTGCCACTGTTGGATAACTATGAATGTCGGTGCGGACCATTCAATCCGGAGTGCAATAAGACCATACACCTTTCAGCTCAGCAACCATCAGGCATCAATTTCCCGTCCCAAACTGCTAGTACAATAGCGGCACATACCTCTGTCCCATCAATTGGAAATAATAAGCAGCAGCAGCAACACCAGCACCACCACTACCACCTTTCGCACAACAAGTCCTCTTTCAAACACAATAAAAGTCATTACCCGCAACGTCACTCAACACAACATTCCAGCGCAAATTCACTAGACAATCCGTCGCACAATTCCAAGCCAAAAAAGAACCGGAAGCCACCCAAACCGATAACTACTAGCAAACCACACGCCGATAAAGCAAAGTGGAATGAACACATAACACCGGAAATGTTCTATTTTGAAACCGAATCGAAGGACGCAGTGACTGCCGACCTGTATATCGACGATGCCCCCATAGGCCCCGATTTCCATATAGGCGACAGTCTACACGTAGAAGCACCTCAGAAGAAGGATTTCCACTTCGATGAAAACAATTTACAACTAGACATGTCGGTTATACCCTTTCAACCAGGAGAGCACATACCATTGGCAAAAGAATACTCACAAGTACCCCCACCCAGTGTTGCTGGTGCGAAACCCCACAAACACTTTGGCAAACAACATCAAAAGGCTCAGTACAAAAGCGACTTGGGTGAGGTGAACGAGAAGGGTCAGTACCAAGATAATAAGCAGAACTCTGAAATATTTGAAGCAGATTCAAATGTTCTCGAGGACGTGTCCGCAACAGGCAGGACAAGAAAAAAGTTGCACAAAAGACCGTCCCATCGGCGGAAGTACCATAAAAAACATAACAATTATAATGACGAAAGGATGCCTCTACACGAGGCTCTGTCGACCAAAAGTCAACCGGATGATGGGATCGTCATTGGCGACTCTTTAGAAGAGGGAGATTACCACACAAAGGAACTTTTCCAGGATATGGAACGAATTATGAAAAACGGCGACAATAGCCCCTCGACGATCTCAACCGACACGTTAGACACATCAAGAACAGCCGCAAATTACGAATCGCTCCCAGAACAGGAGCCCGTAATTAGAAAAAGTTTGGGGGCATGCTTCACCGGCACCGATAGCTACTTCCACTACAATGACGCCGAGACTATGAGTCAAATTATCAGCTATAAAATTGATTTGAATCTGCGAATCAAAACACACTCGAGGAATGGTGTTATCCTGTGGTCGGGACGACAGAGTGCTCTCGACACAGATGACTACCTGTCGCTGGGCATTGAAAACGGGTAGGTTTGCAATGGCCGTTCCCATAAGTGTACATATTCATTTATCTTCTCACGTGCTTTTAGGTATCTGCATTTGCGATATAATTTGGGATCGGGCGAGGCCAATGTTCAGTTCAATGCAACCAAAGTCAGCGACGGACTGTGGCACAGACTGCGGGCAATCAGGTGCGAGAGTTTAATAATTTTGCGAGCACGTATAGGCAGTGCTCTAATACGTTTTCCGTTTATTTGTTTGTCCACAGGAATTCGCAAGAAGGCTTCTTGGAGGTGGACGGGCGGAAGTCCGTTGTGCAGAGGTCTCCCGGAAAGCTAAGACAATTGAACACAGACACTGGGCTCTATGTCGGTATGTTAGATTACATATTATTATTGTTATGGCGCACGTCAATCACTCATACTTATACCGGTGTATACCGTCGCAAGGGTTATGTGAAACGAAGTTGAAAATAGGGGTGGGGTAAATAAACTAAAACCTATGTCACTGCCGCACCTGCAAAACAAACATTAGGGTGGAGAATCTCCCGATCCGGGAGTGGTGGCATTGATGGAATGCCATCGATTTCATATTGACTAAGGGAGGAAATAATTTGTTTTACATTTCCGTTTTGATGATTTCACTGCATCGGGGATGTAAAAGGCAATTCTATTCGAGTAATAGAATGCTTGCAGTAATTTAGTGTATTTTAGTTTAAATTTTTAAAGTTGTTTCTTGTGGAGTGTATGATTTTTATTGTTATTCATCTGTGTATCCGCTTTGTTAAGGAAACTTTCAATTTTTGCTCCAAATTTCATAGAAATCTACCTGATTCCGGTCCCTATCATTAAATTGGCGTAATCACCCCATTGGACAAATTTACCTTTCCTGTTCCCTACCCGTAACCGGTAATTGCGTCGCAACAGCAAGTGTATCCACATTTTTTCAGAGCCTGTGCAAAGCTTATAGTTTTATAAAGCTGGCTTTTAAATTCTTCCGGAAAGACTTTTCTGTCCTAGACACAATTTAGTTTCTTCGTACCCTTATATTCCCTCATCAGACTATATTCACAAAGTTACTTGTTATCATTTTACGAATATTGTCCAATATTTGAAGCTTAGAAAGCAGCTCATGATACTTTCGAAATTAGCAGAAATAAACTCGCCTTCGCCCTCTATAGTGACTTGGGCAGGAAAAATGACCTCCTGAAGATACGCGTTAAATATTTCAGCAACTACGTCGAATGGAGTTGTGCTGTGATTGCCATTTTTCGGGCTCTATTTGGCAAACTTTCCAGTATCGAATCATTTCTATCGCTTATCTTCTTACGTCCTTCGAATAATTTTTCACGTATTTTTGACCTTTAAATTTATTTTTATTCAATTCTTTTTTAAACTTACAAACTAGACAAAATTAAATTAAAACTAATATTTATTTTAATCCAGCTCTTAACGAGCACTCTCTAAACTTAACTATATCCTTATGACTGTCACTGTTGCCTTTCGGCCTTAAATCTGTCTATGTTCTTAATTTTGCGTTGTTTTTTCATTTCCAAGAAACTTGCAAAACTTGGACTCTTTATTATTTGGTTTATTTAAAAACTACCTATAATCAGGGTGATGAGCAATCTCTCGATTGGAAGAAGAAGGGAGGAATGTTACCTACGTAACGCACCGGCCCGGGAGAGCGTGTCTGCCCTCACCTCTTCCTCAAGTCACCAAAATTCGGCGAACTGCTTCAAAGTATCGACCGTGTCCCTATCCGCAACGGTATTAAAACGGAGGAACTTCTAAGCATTGGCGGCGTACCTGTCGTCGATGAGCCGCTTATCCCTCGCGCCGCGGTGGCTGTAGTACAATACCGGCTCACCATATCTATTTTGGACTAACCCCTTCATGCCCGGAGCGTACTCTCGTGGTACATTAAATTCGGGTAATAACCACCTGAGATCAGATTATTAGCGTTGGTCATCGCCCTTGCAACGTGCCTTCAAATCACCTTAATTATAGGAAATTGTCAATCATATTCAATCGAGGCCCATCGTATAGGGTCTTGTTGGGATACTATTTTATGTACTCAGACTCGGGAGTTCTAAACAACCCCGGGCAGGTCCTGAGACATTGCCTCTCAAACACCCGAATCTTTTCCATATAGGAAGGCGCTATATTGAACAAAATGGAACAGCCATAAGCGATGGTCCGCTTATAAGGGCCACGTAGCATATGACCTTTAGGGAACCCATCATTTGACTGAAAAACAAAATCCCGAAAAAAAAATTCAACATTTGGAAAAATCCCGAAAAGTAAAATCCCGAAAATGCAAAATCCCGAAAGAATGTTTGCCCGAAACTCACAATCCCGAGAAATAATTTTGTAAAAAAATTCCCGAAAAAATTCGGGATTTTTCTAGCAAGAAATGTTATTTGTTAAACCAATTTTATTTTATAAAATTGAAATGAAAATATGAAATATCAAATAAAATCTCTATAAAGAAACTGTTTAAGATTACTTATTAATTAATTACTTTTTCTTTACAATATTTTGCAACGTATTTTATATAGTTGGAAAACATAATGAATTTACCCTATTTTAGTTTCATTCTCCATTCATTCCGCTAAACTAAATTACTAAACTACAATCTGTCACTTTGACAGACGTTTTCCATTTTTTATCTTTCTCTTTTTTTCTAACCTCGCTCGGAGTAACAACGTTGGCTGTAACAACGAAAATTGGAAACCAAAATTAAATACTTGAATTTTATAATAAATAAAATAAAAAACCAAAACCAAAACCAAGAAAATAAACTTACGACCTTATAATTTTAAACAGAAACATTTTGTCATTTTTAAAAGAACGAATTTTGAAAATGTTACCTTCATTTAACATTTAATTTTTCCTCACTGACACTTACCCAACCACTTAGCAAACGTGCATCATATGCTGAAAAACTACTGCTTAAGTACTTTTATCAAACGAGTTTTTCTACCGTATTTTTTGGTAAATAACTCGTCCGGTAAATGTACTTAAGAAAAAAAGTTAGTTCTTTGTGATTCTCACAAAAACGAAGGACTTTTATTTACGAAATAAGTGATTAGAACATTTAGCAAACGAGTTTTTCTACCGTATTTTTTGGTAAATAACTCGTCCGGTAAATGTACTTAAGAAAAAAAGTTAGTTCTTTGTGATTCTCACAAAAACGAAGGACTTTTATTTACGAAATAAGTGATTAGAACATTTAGCAAACGAGTTTTTATACCATATTTTTAGGTAAATAACTCGTCCGGTAAATGTTCTTAAGGAAAAAAGTTAGTTCTTTTAAGTTTAAGTTATTTTTTTTTTATTATAATTAACATTACCTTAAGCATTAATATAAGGCAGTACTAATAGCAATTCCTTTCAGAAAGTCCAATTGGCTCATTTCCTGTTTGCGCTGAAGGACGGAGCGGATTTTTCCATTTTTTTTTTTCAACTTTTGTACGTGATACAGGCTCTCCACTTTTCGCCTTAACCACATTTGTCTTTGCAACGATAAGTTCCTTTGACAAATCTGCAATGAGTCTGTATAGCCCCACATGCTGCTTGCCAACTACAGACTTAAGGCGCCTATGCCATGCCTCCACATTGTTCTGAGTTCGGAGAAAACCTCTCTCTCCAACAGAGTCAGCGACAGACCAAAATTCTGTTGGATATCGCGGATGGCTGCGACTTCTGCCGGAGACATAGTTCTCTCCGAACCATTTTGCGATCCGTTTTGCATCGCGATCCTTTAAACTTCTCTCAAAGGTTTTGAAATAGTCTTCAATTTCCCCAGAAGGCACAAATGCTAGGGCCTTCAGCATTCGCATTTGAAGTGCGAATTCTTCGGAACTGCCATACTTCGGGCTTAAGCCTTCCCTTTGGATCTTCCGCCAAAGAATTTGACCAAAATGAAAAAGGCAGCCTTGAAATCGCGTGTTGGGAAGAAATTCGCGTGCTGCCCCAGATATAGCCTTTTCGAAATCTGTAATTATCACCTCTGGGTTTATATGTATTTCGTTATCGCAAGCAATGCGAAACAGGTCGTAAAACATCTGGGTGTAAGCCGCTTTTGTTTTCCGGCTCATTATACACATGACAAGTGGCACTGCAACACCCTCCACAAAGCCATGAATTGAGAAAAGCTGCATCATTATGGTAGGCACCACATAGAAAGTGCCATCAAGAAGCCAGCACTTTGCTTCTGAAAGGAGTTTGATGCTGCTTCGTGTCCCCAGCAAAATATTTTTTTCGTTGCCGAATTCGGACTCGCATAGCACAAATAACTCTCCTTCCAGGTATCGAAGGTTGTCAGGAATATTTATTTCCTGGAGTGTTTCCGGTTCCTTCGTGCGGCAGGATCGAACGCGCGCAATCTTCAAATTTTGGGCCTTTTTTGAAGGCAGCTGCACCCGACACGGTGGATCAGTGGACACTATTGCCTCCCTGATAATTCGTGCTGGAGCCGTACCATGTTCAGCCGCAACATTTTTAATTCTTGCATTTGCTTTGCACACCTCTTTTTCATATGCAAGAGGGACGTCGCTGTGAGCAGAGGGTCTTTTTTTAATAGTATGAGTATCTCCAGTACTACAATTTGTTAGGACACGTCCTTTGCACAAATGACTCTTCCTCTTTGTGCAGCACCAATATGATAACTCACCAACTGACCTCTCAAGGTAGTAGTGATAGCCTTCGATCACTAACTTTTTCTTGCCTTTGTTAGTTTTGATTAATTCCAATTCCATGGCTCCTTAAATTGTAAGTAACACTTGATCACACATTTGTTTAAGGGGCACATATTATAATAACTACTTACAACTTCACGCCTTAAAAGGAAAATATATATCAAATCACTAATTTATCTTGAATTCTTTTTGAATTATTGGTTTCCAATTTAATGGGTCTTGAAACTGAAATTGACACTTTTAACACATTTGTATAGGGGGCACATATTATAATAACTACTTACAACTTTACGCCTTCAAAGGAAAAGAAATATTCCAATTTTTTTCTTTTTTTGTGAAATTTGTTTAACTTTTACTAACTTTTTTAACTTTTTTAACTTTTTACTATTTAAGTATGCCGACACTCACAGTTTCACGTGATACTTTCACTCTATAGTACTTTTATCAATATCACACTCCTGCTTAGGTACATTTAGCAAACGAGTTTTTCTACCGTATTTTTTGATAAATAACTCGTCCGGAAAATGCACTTAAGGAAACAACGTTCCTTCTCACAAAGGCAAAAGACGTTGACTTACTAAAGTTAACTGAGTACTTAAGCTAAGACTGTCAATATCAATGACTAGAAGGGGTTTGTGGTTTTCTCAAGTTAATAAACAATTTTTCTCTCATTCATTAACCAAATAAAGTTCCCTACATTCGTTTTTACAAGAAGCGTTCTTTTAAGGACGATCAATTCGATATGTTTTGAGATATTTCAGATGAAAAATTTTCTTTAAAACTTGAATTTAAGGGTAAACATGAAAACAAAATCCCGAAAATCAGTGAATATGATTGATTACAGATTTTCTGTAATTTTCGACTATTAACTGTTTCAGGGTTTTGATCATCGACTTTCTCATCTCGGGATCGTTCCTGTCAGTGAACTGTCTATGCAGCTGTTTACGCCTCGAGAGCAGTCTAATTTTCTGTCTGTAAAAAGCATCGATTGTCGCGTTTCGATACTTCTCAGTCTGTTCTTCGTTAGGGGAACGTCCTACCTTGGGGATAGTCCGCTCCATTGTCCGTTTGATGACGACGTTCATGTGCAATAAATGGCTGTCGATTTCATCTTTTGTCAAGTTCCTGTTTGTCGGTGGGTTGATCTCACCCGAACGTATATCACTGTAAAACCATGGAGAAGCGCGACCATTGTGCTCTTCAATAATCGAAGGAGCGCACTTGATCGCCTCCAGCTGCGTTTATTCGTTCGGGATCCGTATTACGACAGCGAGTTCGTAGTGGTCACTATCGTACTCGACCGTTCGTAAACAGTTCCACGTTCGTCGATCTGTGTCTGTCAGTTCTAGTCTTTCGTCAACAAGCGCTAAGTCGAAGAAGAACCTTCTCTAGAGAAAGACTGGAAATCCGTCGCGTACAACTCATTCGCCTTAAGAGAGCTTTCTTGGGTTGTCGTTAGTAACTTACAAGGTGACAATTGATTAGCCTAAAATCGCTTGAAAATAGGAGAATAGTAGCAAGAGTTATTGGTGAAATTGACTATCCGGTTATATTAAGACTTGAATTTAAATGTCCCTCGTCCAAATTTGCGATTAAACCATTCGCGTACAAATAACGGCAGATCTTCCTCTATTAACGGCTTATTGATAAGCTACAATGATAACATCGATTTATTCGATTTTAACACATCCATTGCCACTATAAAAAGAAAACTACTAGATGGTATTCAGTCATAATCGTTTGCCCTATTTGTTGTCTATATCTTAATACTACTTTCGTAAACTAACCCCCAGTTTCACACTGGAAGTTTAAACTACACTTTTAGTTAATTAAACTTTTAGTTAAACTACACTTTTAGTTTAAACTTGAGTTCAACAATTAATTCGGTTTCACAGTTTCATTTAAACCTTGAACAGAGTTAATTCAATAGCTTAAGTTAAACGATAGTATTCTGCCGTTTAACCCTAGATTCATAAACTATATTTATTGTTACATCTTTCATAAATATTTTTGTCAAAGTTATCTTTTGGACAAAAACACATAGGTTTGAAATTGAAATTCTTTCATCCGGCGAAATCTTGACACCAATTCCCGCAATAGTCGCCGCACATGGGACGTTTGCAGGAGGTACAAATCTGTTTTTATGAATTTTTGTGTAATCGTAGAAAATCCAAATTTTCTGGGTTGTTTTTCACAGTTCACTGGAATACATGCAAGCTATCACCTAAATTGGCATCAATATTCCTTTTTAGGCATCGCCTCAAAGTTGGTACTTCGCTACCATATAACCCAACCAAGGCTCAAGCAATTTTCGTGATATCTCTTTCACAAATGCTCCCTTTGTCAATGGTTTTTGTTTATTACGGCTGCTATTACGTAGGTGGATGACAAAAAAGTTTACTATAGACATATTTAGTATGTCAAAAAAGTAACATAGAGGACACGTAACTATACGAAATTGTAACACTATTCATAAACATACGTACCTCAGAAGACCCCTTGCACGTCAAATTTCGAAAACTAAACTTTTATGCACCAACGAAACTTGCGCGACACTGAGCTTTCTTATTTTTAGGAAGGTACTGAAAGGTTCGTGTTTGTATCTCTTTCACACCGCATGCTATGACTGATTAATCAACTGAGAGGGTCTGTGAGACCCATGTTTATGAATCTAGGGTTAAACCTCAAATTATTTCGACATTTCAATTTCAAAGCTGCCGATTTATTAAAAACACAAATATTTGACGTTGTTTTGCGAGTTCTTTGAAATAAAGTACAAGGAACGGTTTTGGAAAAGTCATATAAAAGCAAAGTAGCTACTGTACAATACTGCCAAATTCTATTCATTAAATTTAGTTAAACTGAGTTGAATTAAACTGAAGTTTAGATTACATTTTGAAACCGGAGTTGAACTTGAAATTTAAGCTCAAGTTCAGGTTCAGTTGAACTTTAGTTTAAACTACCGCTGTGAAACTGGGGTCAATTATTGTTATAAGATAATATATCTATGAAAATCTATGTAATTTGTTAACAAATAAATATTTATAAAAACTTTGTATTTCCAGGTGGCATGGCCGATGTATCTTATTTCACAAGAAGAAGATATTCTACCGGAATGGTCGGATGCATATCAGAGATCGTACTAGCAGGCGAACTGAAATTAAACTTTGATCCAGCCACTCTTGGAACAGCGCACAATGTCGAGACCGGAATCCTTTGAAATTTCTTAAACAGTCAAAACACTTGACGTTAGTACAATATTATGTTTTATTGTATTAAGTTTGTACAATATCAGGCATACTCAATTTGTTCATTATAATCCCATTTCGTAAAACAAAATAGAGCAACAAAAAAGCCGCAATAGTAAAGAAAAAGCTGAAAAAAAAATATATATATAAAAATTTTACTGAATAAAAAGACAAATCTTTTGTAAACCGTAAATTATTAATTTGTGTTTTGCAACGATAGGTTAAGCTTTTTTAGGCGTACCAATACCTATACTTTTATAAACATGAACGTAATTTCATTCAAAAAAGATATAACGCTATTTGTGATCTAAACAAAAAAAAAAAAAAACAAACAGAAAACCTATATATCATTTTCTTCAATTAGTCAAATAATAAAACAAAAATTATTAAATAATTGTTTTCTAGAGATATTTATACAAAACCAAAGAAAAAAATCTAAAAGTAATGTAAAAAAATAATTTAAGAAAAAAAATAAGGCTAGAGTAGAACAATGCGTAAACAAAATATCATTTGTAAATGTATACAGACGAAAACAAATAATAATGATAAACACTGATCAACCACCAACAATTTAGACAAAAATCTAACGTAGCTTATTTATATATATATATATAAAAAAAAACAAGAAAACAAATTAAAAATAAAATGAATAAATACAACGCAAAGATGAGGAGATGGGCAGTTGAAGATATTATATTCTAATGTAATCGTCATCATTGTAAACACGTAAAGTACTTACTCTCATCGAGGAACAATAACAATTCGATGATGGGATTAATAAGTGTAAACACTTTAACGACGAATAACACAAAACCAAAAAAATAAAAACGTGAAAAGTAATAGTAATTAAATATATATATTAATTTATAAAAAAATATATATATACTAAATAAATATATATATAGGCGACATTTTTGTACGAAGTTTAATAAGGAAAATCAAAATAATACTTAATTTTAAACAAAAAAAAAAAAACAAAATAGATACTCTTAAGTAATATAAAGTTTGTGGTGGTGTCTTAAGTATGCAAATGAAGACTAGAATTACGGATACTATTTGTCAGTGTAAACTTGATTTATACCTCTATATCTATAAACCATAAAATGGTGAGGGCTGATTCTTTAAGTTTTCTGTGCGGTGTTATCGTAGACCTATGCTGTGCTACCTATACTAATCTTCTTCTTTTCGAACTCTAGATAAACCCAAAGATAATACACATGAAATTAAAATCAGAGTATGTATATTGTGTAGGTAGAGGGTAGCCATTTCCATGTTATCTATGGGCTGCAAGTAGCCAATTTTATACTGGTTTTACCCCTGTCTTATGGATATGCCGTCTGACGCAATGACACCAGAAATCCTACTGCGACAAAACTACCACGTCAACTTTACTCAGGCAAAGCTTCGATCAAACTCTGAGCCAGGGAAAGAATTCCACTGTGTATTCATGGATGGTTCTAGAACTGGACAGGGATCTGGCTCTAGAATCTTCGTGGAAAGCGAGAACATTGGACTACCTACTACCCCTTGGGTAACCATGCTTCTGTCTTTCAAGCGGAGATTTTCGCTATTCTTATGGCTATGCGGTATATTGCGATAAACAGGTTGAGGGCTAGAAGCATATGCGTTTGCAGTGATATCCAAGCTGCACTAAAAGCTTTCTCTGAACTTGGTCGGTAGGCTAAATACGGTCAAACTTGTTTGGGTCCCAGGTCACACTGGTATCCAGGGAAATGAGATCGCTGATGAGCTTGCCAGGCTGGGTTCAGAAGAGTTCTCTTAGGCCTGGCCAATACTATAGGTACCTACAGCCTGATAGAATCAGTTTGATGGTTTGGAGTGGTTTTGTGTGACACGTAACGCCACTCTGTTAGAACCAGAGCTCGTTATATTCAAAATCCTCTATTTTGACCAAAATAAGGTTGTGCGGCCTTTTACGAAGAGAAATGGAATAATAAATACCTAATAATGAATATTTTGCAAAAACCATACCAAACCGTACCTATGTCAGTACAAGATATGCAACTTCAGTAGCCTTCACTGATTTTTCATGAGTTTCATGCCCCTATTATAGAACACAACTGAACTTAGTTGAGTTGAGTTGTCTTCAATTCAACTCAACTTTCACACAACCCAAACTAACTAACAACTTATAGACAACCACCGACATATTTGTTTTGTTTTGACAAACAACTTTTCTATCAAGGTTGTGCATAACAATACGGACAATACCGAATTTTGAATGACATAAAACCAAGAGACAGCTCAACTGTAGTTCTAGTTGTCTTACATAATAGGGGCATCAATTGGTCGTCCTGATTTCTGTGATGTCAAATGATGTCGAATGATGTCAAACTCACTTTAGTTATGAAATTCGTTATCCATAATATGATAAAAAGTAGACAAAAGCTTTAAGAATATCAAAATCTTATATAACCAAAAGTTGAGGCAAATAATACGAGTCCCAAAGGTAGTTAAACTTTTGATAATTTGTTAAAAAATATTAGGAATTCGTCTTGACCATCGATGTCAACGCTCATTCACAATGGCACTCCATCTCCAATAGTCGGCTTTTTAGACTACGCTAATCTGATCTCTAAACATTTCGCTGCCAGTTTCATCTGTACATAAGAGTTTTCAATATAATCACTGGTTTAGGCTGTATCTCCCACACCATTCTGAGGAGATGATCTTCTACGCTAGCAAAACAATTGCGCTAGCTTTGTCCATTTATCCAATTATTTTGGTCTCTGCCCGAGACTCGAGTAGATGGAAAACATGGCGAACGTTCTTCTTCGTGTTAATTTTTCACATGCTGACAACAAAATGACGTCCGATTTTGTCCGTAAGAACAATGTGCATCGGAATCTACTTATTGTCAATTCCCATTTCGTCCACACTGGGCATTTCACACGGGTTGGTGATGAAATCTCCTTTTCCGAAATCCCTTTTCCAAAATCCTCTGTGCTGAAATCCCTTACTCCTAAAGACCCTAAGAGAAATTCCCCCATTTTCAGATTTGGTGTTATTAATTCTGTCGCCGCGACACCTAAAAATTGTGTTAAAAAGTGAGATACGTATGGGGGGACATGTCATCCCTGCAACCCCCCCTGCTTGGGGTCACAGTAGGACTAGAGTAGGTGCAAGGCTTAGTTTGCTTGTGGGAGATTTTGGCATAGCGAATTTCGGCCCGGGAGATTTTGGGAAAAGAGAAAAAAAAAAAATGTGGGATTATGTCCTATAAGGGATTTTGGAAAAGGGGGGGGGCACGTGTCTACCATAAAAAAAGCAGCCAGAGACCCTGAACATTTAATTTAAAAGGAAACAAAATGATCACCCCTATATACCGTGGAATCCGCCGGGGGGATCATTCACGAAAAAAAAAAATAATTTGGTATCGTCAAATCCGCAAAGCGGACAATTCCCCGTGTGGGTAATGTGAATGAGTTTCACTCATCGTTGGAAATTGCATTTTCCCGAACCATGTGACATTTCCTATCCTCATCAAAATCATTGCGGATTTCATAGGTTTTCTTGCTTACTGCACGTTCAGAGAATTTTTGTTAAACAAATGTACATACAAAATAGCCGTATTAAGCCGAAAATTTGTAATAAATCTATTGCACAGATTGAACTTTATTAAAATCAAAAAATAAATATTTTAAAATCACATTTCATCTGGAAGTTCCATGAAATCATTCACTGCTCCTCTTAACCTGTCTCGTATTCTTCTCTGAGAACACCCCTCACTTCGTTCTTCCTCTTATGCTTCCAAGAATACAGCTATCGTATACATTACATAATAAACAATATTTTTAATTTAAATCACTTTTGAAACAAACTTTTCATATACCTCCGATGAATGCAGCTGCACAGATTTGTACTGACAAATGAAAGACAGCCGTTTGACAGTGCAACTACCTTTCCCGAAAACGTGTCGATAAGGAAACTTTTCCTGGCGGATTCCACGATAACAGTATAAGGTGAAAAGGAATCGAATAGGTGAATTGAAACTCAATTTCGACGGATTCCACGATAGGGGTGGATATACGTCATATACCTATTTACCATGAACCATCAAATGACAGGCACATTTTCGATGATTTTGGCCTTGAAGCCCGAATAGCTTGAACACCATGGTTCTTGGAGCGTCCAAATCGTCTTTGGATGGTTCGCATAACATCAATCTTCAATGGCACCCCACAAAAAAGGACAGCAACGTCAAATAGCAGCTTGCGTATGTATAGGTACCAGCTAGTTGGTGCATTATGTATTTTCAACGAAATTTCTGTTCATAAGTAGGTACACTCTTTCGGCAAAACCGATTCGCTTAGTACTGCGAAAATATAACGCTTAGGGCCGTTTGCTAATACGACTCAACGATTTAAGTTCTACATAATGTTTGTGGGCTACTTTTTCTAAAGTATAAACCGTCACATAAGAGTTTATGTCGAAATTAAATCGCGGCGGATCGCTTTTCATGGCGGATTGGTACTTTTGTACTTCCAAAAGCTGTCAAAAGCGATAACTATTGAGGTGACGAATTGATGGCGGATTTATTGGCAGCCGCCATGAAAAGCAATCCGCCGCGCATTTGGGAATAAGCCCCCCAGGTGTCTAAATAACATAAGATTAAAAAATTAACCAACAGATGGCCGACTCTATATGCTGAACCATTTCTACATTATCCTCGGCTCGTTGCGTCATTTTGAGCAGTTTGTGTCCTTTTGAGGTGTACCTACCTCTGCATACAGTGTACACCTCTAAGATAATGTTAACACGAAATTTTTAAAATTTCACAACTAAACAACTGATTACGTAACACTCTATAAGTCTATACATCTCTACCACTTCTAACTCATGACTGGATATATTTGAAGGCTAACCATATGCCTATTTCCTGTAAGTGATACATTCACGAATTTGTAAATTAGGCCGCCGACAGTTTTAAAAGATCTGAAAAATTGCCCTCACTCAACAAAACATCATCCCCATCTCATCTGTAGGCGTAAGAATCAGACAGCGTGTTTAGCCCAAAAGAGCATCGTCAATTAAAAATCGATAGGTGTAGACGGGAAGATGACCAAGTTCTGGTCGAATTTTATTTTTGTTCAAAACATTAGGTATACGCACATTTGAGGTACTTATACCGGAACCAAATTATTTGGTGGCATTTATTGAAAAATCTTCACATATCTGATAGTTTGTGAAACTATCCCTATTCGTTAAGCAATATTAATAATTTACAAAAGAACAAAAAAACCGCCCATTCTGCCACAGTAGTTACGATTGGCGGGTTCTGGCACAGGTGCAAGGTGCGGTCGTTGTTCTCTGGTGGTGTTTTTGCTGAATTATGTATGATTCAAAGAAATGTTTAACGGTGCTGTTTATTAAAATGTGCTCTCTAACAGGGTGATTACAGATCCAAACAGAGCTGTACAGTTCTTAACAGGGCTACTGCTGATCTAAACAGGCGGTTACTGTTAAGGTTACCAGACCACCCTTTTAGAGAGCACCACCCTTAATAAACGACTCCATTAACATTTTCTTTAAATCACACCTAATCCAGCAAAAACACCACCAGAGACCAACGACCGCACCTTGCACCTGTGCCAGAACCCGCCAATCGTAACAACTTGCCACCGCACAGCATTTTACAAGGAGTCAGCAAACGATAATAAATGTAAACTAAAATCATTATAAAAGTAGATAATGTCAATTTATATACACCTACACCCTCATAAATGAAAATACTTATTCCGACCCCGTTCAACTATCCACCAGTATACACCGATTTCAGAAAATAAATAAAAATACACATAACATTATGTAAGTATACCTAAATATACTACATACATATATGAAAAACAAAAAAAAAAGTATTGTTTATGTGGGTCTTACCACCCACCCTCCCCACATCACCCAAACGCCCAAAATGTCCACATAACCAAATATTGTCCAATTCTTATCGAATAATAAAATGATAAAACGAGTAAGAAAAAACAAATCACAATTACTAATGCTGTTATCTATTATGCAAAGAGTAAAAATATATGTCAATTCCTAAGAGCAAAGAAAACGCTATTAAAACTGATTGTAAATTGAATTATTATTATTATATCTCATAAGTTCTCCACATGCAACACAAAAAAACAAATTGAACAATGAACTACTATGATTTACAATTATTATGGCTGAATAAATTTATTTTAAATTTGTGATGTCTTGAGTTTTTTTTTTGTAATCCTTAAAAGCCTACACTCAAAAAACGTGACGGTTAAAAACAACCGAAATGTAGTTAAAAATAACCGAGTGATGCTGTTAATATAGCTCCTACAGTATTACTCGTTTAAAATTAACCAAGACAATTCGTTTATTGTAAATTGGTTAAAAATAACCGAGTTACCCACTTCCCCACCCAGATCTACTCGGTTATAAGTAACCTAGTACTACTTGGTTAAATTTAGCAAACATACTCGGTTGAATTTAGCGAACCTACTTGGTTAAATTCAGCAAACATACTCGGTAGAATTTAGCTAACCTACTTGGTTGAATTTAGCTAACGCACTTGGTTGAATTCAGCTAACCTGCTTGGTTATATTTAGCCAACCTCTATGCGATTAAGTGAGAGAGATTTATTCTCGTTGAATCTATCCCTCCATTCTCCATCGATACAAACTGGATCAAAAATCAACCGAAACATTTATCTTTTAAAGCTTCCTGAGACACAATAGGCTTTTAATTGCTTTCGACGTGATCCATGGATGAATATCTAATGCGGCAGTGCTATTTTACAAGGTAATTACAGGGTTATTTTACAGGGGTGCCCAGCTGTTGCAACTTTTTCATACATATATCAATTGTGCTTCTTTTACCTCCCCGTATGTTAACCAACGGGTACTGGTCTGCCCATCCTAGCGTGACTTGCAGAACTTATAGGCGCGAGCGTTGAACACGTAGAAAAAACCAACACTACAATGCTCTGTTAGAAAGACTGACTGATCGAGTCTCAGAAGTCCTAACATGAGTCCCTCCTGAGAAAGGACGTACGGCGGATGAATTCATTGGATGGATCAACGGTGTCGTCAAAAGTCAAGACGAAAGTTACCTTACATAAGCTACTTAGACATATTTTTAGCTAAGGTCAGTGAGGATTTTTCAGTGCTAGCGGGTCTGAACCAGAGATGGTGGCTAATGAGCACTTTATGGGTTACTGACACCGGAAGATCCAGCCCCTTTCATCCCAGGTTGAGGATTTTAGGTACGCCTTAACAGTTCCTCTCAAGCAATATTTTACTTGTTGTTACAGACTTCGTCACGTGAGTTCTTATTTGTCCTACAGACCATTTTGGCCGAAAATGAGTTATAAATGCAGTCTTATATTTTCAGCCATGCTCTTTCGATTGCTGCAATCAGAATTGTCCTATCTCTTTTAGTTTTCGAGATAAAAAATTTGATTTTGTCCTACAGACCAATTTTTTTCGATGAATTTTTGTATTCAGTAGTACACAATTTATACTGGAATTATAATTACGTAAAGTTTTTGCTTAAATGCCCTATATCCAATGACATAATGGATATAGGACAAAATGTATCTGAAAATTTTAAGATTTGCACGTTTGTTTGCACTTTCAAGTACTACATATCCTGGGTAATCAAGACACTCAATATCAATTCTGTCGGTTTTTTTTCGGAACACACTTTCTATTTCGCAAAGAGTAATTTACTATTTTTTTTTTAAATAATTTCAATCGTGTTACTGGTTTATCGAATCGTGAAACTAAGGAAAAACTTATTTATCGGGCTCCCGACCCGTGAAGAGTTTCTGCCTGAGACACTGCAGACTTCCATCCTCTACCACCCCGGGGACGTTGCTTCCAGTTGTCCAGACCAAGCGCTCTGGCATCCGCGATGGCTTGGTCTTTGAAACGAAGGTTCGGTCTTCCTTGTCTTTTCGAACAAGGGGGCTGGGATTGGACTACATCCACATAGCTACATACAGATGTATCTTCTCCTTCATTAGCCCTCCTCGCACACAGGACCAAAAATCCGCGGAAGTTTTTTTCTTTCGAAGGAGCCCAGTATCAGCTCTCCCTTCTTGCTTATCGTCCAGCACAGTTGTTTTGCAAAACCGAAGTAGCAACGGTTTCCTAGTGCAGATCCTCGAAATTGTTGCTATCAATAGTGACGTTTTGCCCTAGGCGGTGGACAGATACTTCAAAGCGTATTTCGCCTGTTCTTCAATCGCCGCCGTGAACGCTTCTACAGCGACAGCGACCGATGATGTCAATATCGTCTGCATAGCCTAGCATCTGGTAGGACCTGTTGAAGATAGTGCCTTCCGTGTGGACACCTGCCCTGCGCACTATCTGCTCCAGTACGAGATTGAAATTCGTTGGTCATTTCCAGGATTTTGCTCAGTGTGAAAATTTGGTCTATAGTCGATCTGCCGGGCCGGAAGCCACACTGGTATGTGCCGATTAGTGTGTTGCAGAACGGTTTTAGACATTACACAGTACGTCGGATAGGATCTTGTATGCGACAGGGTTATGCCTCGATAGTTCTTACGAGACATAGGATCGCCATTTTTGTAGATGGGGCATATGGAGCTGATCGTCCAGTCATTCGGTGCATGCTCCCTACCAAAACATCACCACCTTAGATTAGATTAGATGATTGATCGGGAGAGCCTTAACCGGCCCTGGCACTGCGGTCTCTCTACAGGAGCCTATTGTGCCATCCCTGGTAGGGTCCTAGAGCCATCTTTTTACTCCGGAGACAGTCAGGAAGACAAGGATCTTCTCTGGGGGTAATTCAGCAAGATTTGCCGAGGTAAGTATTTCGTCGCCAAAGACTTTCTTTCTAAGGCGGAAGAGAGCCGGACATTCCATGAGAATGTGAAGAGAGGATTCATCACTCTCTAGGCACAGTCTGCATGTGGGGTCTGGTGAGACTCCGATTCGGTGAAGATGTTTTTTCATAAGACCATGGCCAGTAATAATTCCTGTCAGGATTCTTAGGTTGTTTTTACCCAGATTAGTTAGAAAATAGGATTTTCGTTGGGAGAATTTTGGGAAGAACTGTTTAGTGCAGTTCTGCCCAGGTGTTTTAAGCCAGAGTTCATTAGATTCGATTTGATCACCACCTTAAATACGGTGGTAAACCATCAGAGCCTGCAGCCTTGTTGTTCTTAAGCTTTTTTATAGCTAGGCCAACTTCTTCTATACTAGGTGGTGGAACTAGTTCTTCATTGACTGGACGTGGGTTCTCTTCTTGCCCTATCGCTCTCTCTACATGATGCCCATTATGCAGCTGCGCCATCTGAATGTGCTGCAAGTTCTTAGTTTAAGAAGGCTAAATGCTAAAATATGTATAGGTTTACTTGGCAAGTTTTTCATTTATAACTTCATTACACTGTACAATATAGTAGAATTTGAAAACTTGACCATCAGTGAACCTACCAATTTTTTAACTTGACTCACATTTAGATCGCATTACTAAAAATATTTGATTTCCTAATTTTTGTATTTTACTACTGTGTGTCCTATATCCAATACAAATTCCACTGGAAACAATTAGCCCTATTGCGAAGATCAACTATCAATCGGTTGACGGTTGACACAATTTATCAATTGCAATTGATATTGGTATTGCGAAATATGATTGATAAAAATATAAGCTATTGTGAACATAACGAAAAAAATAAAGTTATTGTGAATGAAAACTGTTGTTACTATAAATGTAGTATACAGTGGCAACACGGTTTAGATACATCTGTATCTCTTTATATTCTATATCCATCTTTTTCTATTAAAGTATCTTCCCTTTTTTATTATTCTACTTACTTCGTGGAATAAAGATGGTGACTGGCGACACGCCAAGCAAATATATATTTTTACGTGTTCTTTTATTTCAACGACTTTAATAATATTATACAGAACAACAAAAACTCAATTTTGACAGTTCTAAAATATATTTGATTTGAAGAGTGATTGTTACGACTTTCAAACAAATTATTTAAACAATATACATAATTACGAGTGTTACAAATCTGCGATTGTGCAATTTATTGAAAAACATGTCATTAGTGGAATTATTTTTTGATGATGACGAAGGCGAGACAAATTATGCGGAATTGGCAGCTATACGGAGGAGTTTGTGAGACGCATCTAATCCTTTGGAACTGGAAAACCGAAGGTAACTAATTTAATTTCCAAGGAATGAAATTTGGCTAATTCTGAGCTCCTTTTTTTTTAGAAAAGTGTAATTCCAAATCTAATAGGATGCTTGGATGGGAAACACATTAAAATCGTTGGTCCCTAAAATGAGGTTTGCCACCTTTATTATAATAGAAAAGTCTTTTATAGTCTTAATGCACGCATGTATTCAATTGAAGGATACGAATCACAGCCTCTTTCCCATATCATTAAACTGGTGACATCGGTTTGGGCCACCACCAGTCGCAGATATTTCGACTTTATTTTCAACCTTTTTGTTTTTTTGTCTTGCAGTTTAGGTCGATCCACACCTATACATGGGCAGATATTTAAATTGATCATAAAGTTATTGGAAATATTGTACAATGTACCCTTTGCTATTTCTGTCAATCTTGTTCAGGTGGTCCTAAGATATTTAGCTCTATTGCAAATTGTTCCCACTTCGCCTGCGCACCAGTTTTGGAAATAAATCTTCACCCAATCTATTAAGTTGCCTTTTATTGCAAACTATTTTACCCCTTAAAAAATAACAATTAAAAATGTTGATCTTCAACAATTTTAAAAATTCTTCCATTTCTCTTAAGCATTCGTCTTCGTCCTTATCAACACCGAAATTCCGATTGATTAAAAAATTGACAGCTACCAATAAAATTGTTCGCGATTGACTTTCACAATACCGTTTTGTCAACCGACTATCGCTAATTGATGCACGTTCACAATCGGTCAACAGTTCATTGACAATTGATCGTCGCAATACTACCTATTTCGAACAATTGATTGACAAGTATCAACTATCAATTGTTAGTTGATCTTCGCAATAGGGCTGAATATTTGTAACTTTGGTTTTTAATGAGTCCGCCACTGTATGGACAGGTGTCCTATATCCATTTCACTACTTTTTTTGAAAACTTAATTAAATCAATGTTCAAAAACTATAAGATGCAAATTGCTTTATGTATGGTAGGCCAAATACCCAATCTTTCAAAAAATATAAAAATCTTTGTGATTATGTTCAAAAAAAAAAGCAAACCACCACTTTTAAGTTTAAAAACGCTCTCCTGAAAAGTTACGCTAAACCACATCTTCGTGTTGAAAAAATTTTCAAGATGACAGCAGACAACAATATGATGACAGACGTTTTATTCAACCAGTCGATCATAAAGCCATAACACCAGACGACGCGACGGGCCCAAGGTATGCTCCAGTCGAAATACCTAGAAACTACAACAACTATGGTAGACGACAACTTAAATTTAGCGTTCCTTCAATAATAAATGAAATACCTAGAAATCTAATAAATATAAATAATTTTAAAACTAGAAAAAAGACAATTAAACATTTTTTTTAAATGGAAATCTTTATTATATAAAAATGGATTGTATTTGTGTTCGGAGGCTTAAAACTTAAAAACCACCAAATTGATTGAGCTCGAATTTACAGAAAATCTTTGGTACTGGCCGAGGAGTGCTCCTCTGTAGATTGGTCAAAATTGGACAAAGGGGCGTGGCATCGCCCATACAAGTATCTCACAAGTTAATTGGATTTATTTAATATTTACGGACAATCTTATGTATTATCCCAGGAGTCTTCCTGTGAAGTGGTCAAAATTGGTCAGAGGGGCGACCTTATTATCTGAAACTGAAGCAAAAAAATTGTTAAAACATTTTCATAAAAAACTTCTTTAAAATGCAGGTAATCAGATGCTCATGCTTTGCCGTAGAGCTCGTTCTGCCCCCTCCCTGTTGGAAGTTTAGGTATCATCTTATTGTTAAGTTAAGTCTTAAGTGTAGTATTGTATTAAGAAACCGCTGAATAAAGTTGTATCTCTTTACCAAAGCTTGTGTTTCTTTGAGTTTTACCTCAGCCTTCGAGAAAAAAACATCGCAATTCACAGTAGCGCAAATATTTCCACCATGATTTAATAAATTAGTAAACGCAGGGTGCACCTTTTCGTTTGTCTTTTTTTCTTAAATGTCACCACATTAAATACAATCGAATCATCGGAATCGTCGGATGACATGATAGATAGAAATTTCAGACAATATTGTCGCTTCGATGTGAGAATAGGTTAAAATAAAGTTATGTGTATTGCTTATCGACAGTTGCTTAGTTTCTTATTTCTTGCCTCAATCCGAGAGCCGCCTAAGAGCTTAAAACTTTTTTTCTCTGAGCGATGGTAGTACACCCTTTGATGCGACACATTCATGCACTTTTTAATTGGTCAACGACGGACCAATGATTCGCCTTGTCAAGCCTTTTGCTGGCTCCCGGCAAAGTCTTAGTCTTCATCTAAATCTATTCTTCTGCATTTTGAGCTTGAGATAAGAGCCTCTGCGCTCCACTTAATGTCCAACTTAAAATGAAAGAGATCTAGGACGCATTTTTGGGAATGTTGTTCATTTTGCAGTCTACTCTGTACTCAAATCAACTATTGACAACAGCTAGGTCATTATGCAACGTCGCTTGCAGCGAACTATGTGTACCATCTTGCGGTCGGCGCCCTTTGGATAACCCCACGACCGACGCACTATTAGAAAGCCCCTGGTATAATAAACAACAAAGTTTCGAATCCACCTTAGCTTAAAGTGTTCTGACCGATTCACAATAAATATTCGGTTGAATACCTCGCTAGCAACATTTAGTACTGATGACGGTGCCATCTTGTGGTTGATAGTCTATGTCTAGTACATTGCATACATACAACCCTGTGTTTTAAATTGTTTTGACTTTTCAACATCAACTATCTCTTTTCGTCTTCCACGAAACTAGTTCACTGACAGCATCTGTCAACAATTTTCGACTGCTGCGAGTTGAAGTCGAATTTGCCAAATTTTTCATTCCTTCAAATTGCAACAGAATTTTTTCACAAACGTTTTTGTTGCAAATAAACGAAATTCGTTAGCCTCTGCTAAGTGTAAAAATCGAGTGCGTGATTCCAAACCAAAGGTCGGTCCCGAACAATTACAAAAATTGCGTCATCGTTTCAAAACTAACATTAAAACCAAGTGATAGAAGTGAATTATTATAATTAGCGAATAGCTGAGATTCCGTCACTACATTTGGAAACTAATTTAATCTTGAACAACAATGCTTTGTTTTGAAATATGTACCTATTTTAAAGTTTCATGAATGCTATACCAGTTAACTTAAGTTGTAAAAATTGTTTGCCTTGTTGGTCAACAGGAACAGCAGACTACAATGTTGCGCATGAGGATATTCACATGAATTACACATCACTCTGCAGTACCTACCAATAGTCAAAGCAGGAGACTACAAAATGTCCGAACCAGTAAATCCAACTATGCCGCGCACAGAGAATGCCAACAACCCGGATGTTATTATTTCACCTCCCATAAACAATAACCCCAACAACCGAAACAGGAACACTCAAGTGAGTTAACATTATTCAGTTTGATCCCGCATAGGTACATCTAATGTCTAACTTAATTCCATTTGCAGAACGCATTGATAAATGTAAGGGACAGGCTTTTCCATGCGATTTACTTCAAGGCGGCGTTACTCTACGCTCAGATATTTCCAAAGTATGTCATTATGTCAAGATTTCGTTAAATAATGTCTTATCTCGTATTTTCAGGCCGATGCAAAGGGCCTTGGAATTAATCATTCTTCTAAAGGCGCTGGTATTTTTTTTCGCTTTGGTTTATATACATGTGACATTTATCAAAAATCCGGCGACATGCCTGCAACACGTCAAGGATTGGCCCAGAGATGGAGTGCTGCGGTGAGTACCTATCTTACTTGCATTAAATTGTATGAAGAAGTCGGGTTATACGTGATTGGGTTTGACCTTGCTAAGTCTCTTGTATAAATGTATTGTATTCCTCTATAGAACCAAGGTACTATAATGTACCTATTGTGGAGCTCAGTGTATCTAAAGATCCAACATTACGATATTCCAAATTTTCTATAATGTCAGGCTGTAGTAGTTTGCATTGAGCCGCTCTTACTTGTGTTTGTTTTATTCTCTGATAACTATTTTGCTAGGAAGCATCAGTTGGTCAAAAGAATTTCCAGGAACCCGAAAAAGATCTGCGTCTATTTCATATAATTTGCAATCACTGCATATTTGCAATGAAATACGTATTTTAACTTTAGATGAGTTTGTGATGGGATACTCTTAGGTCCGACCGGTTCCTTTAACTCTTTAACCTGTTCGCTCTTGTACCCCGATTTAAGCCATTTCTGGCCGGACCATTGTACTACCAAGCAGAAAGAACTCTGACGTATGTAATTTAGTTCCCCTTTCGATCGGTGGCATATTATTGGTGATGGTGGCCCGTACCGACGCGACCCTTGAACCTATACCTCTCAGGTCACAAAAAACGAGTACATACATTCCCTAATTTGGCCCTTCACTGCCGCGGAAGGCAAATAAGTACATGGTTATCATTGCAGGTCTGCGAAGCTTTATAGTCTTATTGACGCGGTTATCAAACAATATTGCGAATCCTGAGCAGCAGATATCTTATATGCCTTTAACCGGGTCTTCCTTTTCTCATTTACTCGGGCCATCTGTAGCATTTGAACAATGCATGCTCAGGTTGTCTAGAGTCGAGTACCCATATTGCTGACACAATGTGTTCGCTGTTTTTCCAATTTTGTGCCGATATTCGTTGAAGCACCTGGATCCGGTAAGGAATTTAGTTAGGTAGAAATTCTACAAGCTTCGGAGTCTATCTTCCCCTAGTTTCTCTGCTCCAGCATTCACCGGTATAAGTTATTTTCTGTGTATGTATTTTATTTCTCTCGCTATGAGATTGGTGGGGATTACCTGGGTGACCAGAAGATCTGCTAGTTCTGATACTACATATTCGATTTGAGCCCTTTACCCGGAGAGCTCTATATTTTTCTTGAGTTAGATCACCACCCCAGATCTCAAATCCGTACAGAAGTATAAAAGGCGTGACTGACATAAAAAGTTGTGAAGGACTTGTTTTTGTTCCTCTCAAGTTTGCAATTAGTCTGTTCAATGCTGTATTGATCTTTGTAGCATTTTTGGACGCATCCCACTGCCAGTATGTCCGCTTTGTATCCAACTTCACTTCAAAGCACTTAACTGAATTTTTAATGGCTATTTTTTCCTGGCAAATCTGTACCTCAAATGTGTTGGAGATTTGCCTCCATTTCAGCGGGACTGTCTCCCTCTTTTCTGTTTTTGGCCCCTGTTGTGAGTGCCGATAGTTAATCGTTGATCGACAACTATCGATCGATCGAGAACTTTGATTGTCGATTTGACATTCGCTTGTAGTCGATTACAAATGTCTGATCGATGCTTTCTCTTGGAAGTGAAAAAATGTTGTGCGTACGAATAGCTAAAATCAATCGACGCAATCGACCATTGTCGTGACGATCGCTGATCGACAATCACAATAAGGGCCTTTAGGGAAGGTCTGGCTTGCATCATGATTTGTTGCTTGTGCTGATTTTGGTGGATGTGCCTCCAAATTGGTGCTTCTGGGAGCACGTGGTATGCTGCTGTGGTTGGCGGCGTGCAATTCAGCGGTGTAAGTGCAACGTGGCTCTTTTTAGTGGCGAGATGTCTTCACAAGTGTGTACTGTGTGACGTGCCACATGTGACGAGGGTGGTGCTTTTACGAATTTTGTGCGCTGTTCTAGCACGAGTGCGGTGTGCTTCGGCGTACGTTTGTGTGTGCGGGGTCACCAATATTGTTATTGCGACTATTTCGACAGCAACAATTTAACAAGACACATTGATTAAATTCACGAAATTATTATTCATTTAATATTACATAAAATATGATAATACAATATATGTACGACGCACACCTCGCCGGCACCAGTTCCTCTTTTGTTCTGTTCTATTCATACAATTGGATTTTTGATTTTTTAACACGGTTGAATTTGTCCCTTCCTTTCTTTTTAGGCTCCGGCCACGCAATGAGCGACTGAGCGACGGGTGGCCATTTAATGAACGACGTCGCTGAGTGATTGGTTGGGAAAATGCCATCGTCAGCTTATTAGTTGAAGTTGCTTTCATATTTATAGATCTATAATAAGATCGAGAATACGTAGATTTGGTGTACACCGCATAAATCGTGAAAGGGCAAATTATGGTGAATTCCATCATTTATATCAAAATCTTCGCAGATTTCCAGATCGATTTTGGCATTATTGTCGTATGTCAGTATGTACCATCTTTTGATTTGCTGTTGAAAAAAGTTCGACCAAAATTAAACTTTCTGTTTATTTTGTCCATCTTATTACTTCGTCGCTCAGTGATCGACTGAAAAATTAAAACAGACTTGATTGTAGAGCGATGTCGCTCTGTCGCTTAAAAAATCGCTCAGTCGCTCAGGGTTTATGTGGCCACCTCCATACGATTTCATGTGTTTTAATTTTTTTGCGTCGCTCAGCGACTTGTCGCTCATTGCGTGGCCGTAGCCTTAATCGCTTATGCGCAGGAAATATTCCACAATCAATATCAGTTAATTGTGGGCGCAGTGACTCAGTTGTTAGTGTGCTGGACTACTGTGCTACTGAGTATCTGTCCTGAAAAAGCTTTCTCAATTCAGCCGTTCAAACTCGGGATACAAATTGTAGGCCCCTTTCATCGGTCTCAAAAATAAAACCACCCAAACGAATGGTTGTGAGAAGCTAGGCCTAGGCCTAGGGTGTCTACACGCCTGTTGCGCTAACTATTTATTTATTTTTTAATTGTATGTAAAGTGCCTGGTTTAATTACAACAATTAGAGAACACTACTCACGATACCTGTAAATAAAACAACATTGCGTTCGCGCAATGGATATTATAGGGGATAACAAGTTTAGCTGTTTGCGTGTCAGTGACCCATACTTATGGTCTAACAACAACACATGTTTTTTGTACAAGGTTCTATGCTGTATGGAGGTCAATTCCTTATGGTAATTCTCGTCAAATTCCACACATTTCTGTATAGAGTATAGAGTCCCACCGCAAATGATACGCAAAGCGAGAAGTGCCGGATATGTTTCTATAGCCAGAAATACACGCATCCGTTTAGTCGGACCAGTGTCTTCTTTCAGGCCTCAAATATTTACGTTTTTTCTTTTGATGTTGGCTAGTTTAAGAGTGGCTTAGACGCCTCCCAAATTGCCAAGACTTCTGTTGGAAAGATGCCCATTTCCAATTCACAATCGATCTTAGAATTATCTGTGACGCATCATTCATTTGTCGTGTCATTGTAAAAACGATATTCAGATATTTTTCCTAACTTTTGTTAACAATTTCCTTTTTTTTCCTATGTGCTCATTGTAATTTCAAATCGTTTGCCTCAAAAAAGTTACAAACACTGACTTAAAACCGAAATGATATATTAGGCGTTTAAGACAATCGCCAACGGGAGTAGGGATAATTATTATACATTTCTTCGATGTGGTCCAGCGAATATAATTCCACATGTTGGTACATCTTATAGATTTAACGGCTATTTCTTCTCATCATTCACCTATCTCATTGCTTTGTAATTACATGTCATCGATATTTTTTTTAATTTGTTATATCTAAATGACGTTATACAAATATTTTTTTTTTCTTTTTCTTACAGAGTGGAAGTGTTGCCGAATTTAGACAAACACAAAGCTCAGCTGGAATCTGCAAGAATGGAAGAATTGCGTTTAAAAAATATTCTGAAAATCCTTCAAGACAACTTGTAAGTGATTTAGATTAAGCCTCGGCTAATATGTGTATGTATAATGTCTTAAGCAGCAAGCAGTTACTTTTTAACATAGCCATCTATTTTTTAAGTTTAATTTTTTTTCGGTTTAAACGGTACATTTTATAAAGTAATTAGTCTTTATTGAGTGTTAATAAAAATAGGCAAGAAAAAATGTTTAACAGTGAAGGAAAGGGCAAGATTAGATGTTTATTGCTCTGTATGTCTTTCATGTAGGGCTGCCAGATGAAATTTTATTAAAATCGGGACACTAAGGCCCGAAAATCGGGACAAATCGGGACATACAACAAATATACATTTTTATATACGCATTAAGGAAAACTAAACGTTTTTTAACGCTACCTGTCTTATACGTACGTAATAATAATTCTGAAACTTTCCATATTCAAGTCTAAAAGTTAGGTACGGGTACATAACATAAACATACTGCATATATTTTATCCTTTGGACTTATTTTAAAAATAATTATCTGACCAATGAAATCTTCCTTAAAAAACCTGTACCAACATCTTTACAGCTATAGTTGCAATTCATTTTAATAAAATGTAACCTTAACCACGGATAATGTCTGACAAATACAATATAACAATAACCATTATCAATCTAATAACTGATTGGCGATTGGTGGTCAACGCCCAGCCCATACAATAAAAGCTAGGAAGCTAATATTTTAAAACAAATTTCCTCTTTTGATTAAATTCAGCACTTAGAACTTAGAAGTGATTTGGGTAATTTCAAACTCAAAAAGGGCAAAAAAGGAGGACAATGTTTGTATGGGTAAATTCTGAAGCAAGGCGCGCAGTGAAGTGGTGAGTAAGTGGGCCCTACGAACTAAGACCCAAATGGAACTAACTCCCACTAGCCAAATGAACTAAGTCCCGCCATTTATGCAGTGGTATTTAGTTCATATGTTTGGGACATAGTTTGTAGTTCATTATGAACTAATTCCCAATGGATTAATGAATTAAGTATCAATTGAGGCAGCATGCCCTCCATTCATATAATTGTGCCTAATGGGAGATCAACTTCCGTAGGCACAGTGGTATATGCAACCCCCCTGCTTGGGGTCACTGATGGATTTGGAGGTTGGGAGTAAGTTCATTTGGGACTTAGTTTATAAAGAACAAAGTCCCACTATTGGGGGGATTTTTTGGACATTTTGTTTGGGCCCAATGTGGGTTCAGTTTGTATGGAGAAGATTTTCTTTTATCCTAGCGAGCACTTAGTAAAGCGCATTACGTACTTCTGCAACAAAAGCGAAGCATCGAATAAATGCTACTTAATGTTCATTTAGTTAACATACTTATGTACCTACTTTAAAACAGTATTACTTATTAGAATCGGAAACACTAGCCACCACATACAATAAGACTGCCACAGTTTTTTGAGTTTAAAAGTACTTATATATCTGTCGACTAGCACTTTACAGCTCATTATTTCATATTTCTATATGGTTGAATGCATTCACAGAAACAATTGCAATTGCCTATAGTCGTTATGATTTGTAACACATATTTATATTAATTTATTTGTTATTTCCGATCGTTTTCAAACAAAGTAGAATAAAAAGAAAGAAAATCGGGACAAAATCGGAACATTTTGTATATCGCCACAGAAATCGGGACAGAAATCGGGACAGGGTTCAAATGTCGGGATTGTCCCGCCAAAATCGGGACTCCTGGCAGGCCTACTTTCATGCCGTGTTATAGCTTGAAAAATAAAGCGAAGTGATCATTGTTTCAGCAATTATCTAAAAAACCCTATAAACCACTTCTTCTGCCTTAAAGCTTCGCGAAACGCGAAGTATCCTTAGAATAGCGCCAAATACAGCTTTGTCGGCAGCTAAAATTGGGGAGAAATCTAATGTTAGGGCCAGCTTATTCACTGTTACCTCCACAATTCAAACTTAAGAAAAAACCACCACTTAATGACGCAAGGAACAAACAACGCTTGTGTTTCGCGAAAGATTACATTGATATTCTAGTTTTGATTGATTTTGTAGAATTTATCGAGTCTCGATCTCTTATTCGCTTCTTTTTTCGCAATTGAATGTTTAAAATTACAGAGTGAAACCTTTACTGTAGCATGTACCAGTAGTATGGCTGAGTTCAAGGGAAGAACACTTTCCTATAAGCTCATCCGATATGGGGACGAGTGGACGGGTTAATAGGGAGGATAAAAAAGAGGTACTGGTTTTAAACAATTGTGGGTTGTAATGAGAGGTGAAAACCGCATAAGGCAATGCATTCCACATGCGTGTTGTGCGACTAATAAAAGCATCTCTATATTTTACAGTACGTCCGAAGGTAGGCTTAAGGGTGAACTGATACGCATTCGATGTGTGACGAGTCTTGCGAGAGAATTGTTGAAGGAGCGGAATGCAGTTAGCTATTTCATCAGAGCATTGGTGGTAAAAATATCAATAAAACCTGACCATATATGAGCGTTGTACTCAAGCTCAGGCCGAATAAAGGCCTCGTATATTGAAGCTAAGTCGGAAACATCTTCTCGATAGTGACTTCGATTTCGCTTTTATTGCTGCTTGGGACAGTGGAAGTGTTGTTTTTTATAGCCCCACTAGGCCAAATGCAGGTTATACTTTACATTTTATTCACAGTCTAAATACATCGTTTGTCGCCAGACCAAATTAACTTATGTTCTTTCGCTAAGAACACTGACACAGTCGCCTCAGTTTTTTCATGCCTGATTTGGTCATGACTACGCCTGCCGACATCTGGGAGATAAAAAAAAATCTTATACGAAACTTTTATTATGAAGAGTCATCTTCTGGCTTTTGGCTCTCCAAGATTGGGCATCATCCTTGCTAGTGCAGCAAGTGGTGCTCCGTTGTCAGTGTATCTGGATCATAACCAATAAGCCTATCCAGCTAACTACAACAAGTTCGTCAAGGTCACTATCCACTTGTGCATAGCACCTATTCAAAGACTACGGGTCCGAACTGCTGTGATCCAATCACCTATCTATTCGCATTTTCATCATAGACACGGGGGTAATCGGTGTTATGACAGTTGCTTTTACTCCTTACCGGTAATTACATTCTCCCATTTATGACTCAAAACTCGACACAGCATTTGTAGGTGTACTGATGTATGCTATGCGTTTTAAGTGGACGAATGGATACAAAGTGTTTTCGTTTCTTTTATTTCATCCAAGATGATTTTAACTTTAAACATATGTGACACGCGCTCAAGGAGCGCTGTTTCTTGACAGGAATTTGTTACATTTTCACATAATTACATATATCCAAATGAACATTGTAGATAAGCCGTGGTTATATTTTGCGCAACATATTCATGTAGGCGTAGTGGCTCATTGGTTCGTGTGCTGGACTACTGTGCGAGGGGTCCCAGGTTTGATCCCCAGAAAACACAAATTACCTACATCTTAAAATTTGCGCCACATCTCGCGAACGTCTAAAAAACATCGGAGATTATAAATGTTATGGAAAGCATAAAATTCAACCTGCTGCACCATTTTTTTTTTGTTATTCATATAAGACTAAGACTCCCTTCGCGCACAACCATTCGCGTATGAGTTTTTGTTTCTTGGACCTGCAATTTAATGTAGGCTTCGAATAGCTGAATTGCTGCTATAATCATGGACGCTGATCCACTGCATCCAACCGCGGTATGTATAAAAGGATTTTTATTTGTCTTGGACATACATTATGTACTAACGCATATGACAGTGACACAAAGAACCTTCGTTCGTCTGCAGGTGATCTCTTTATTTTTGGGAATTCTGGCTCCTGACTTGAGCTGTAGTTATTGTAGATATTTTATTGGAAAACTCTACTTATATTGAAACAATGTTTATGTTTCACAGCATTCTATAAAAAAATACTATGCCGCTTGAACTTACTACAAATATAATTTCAACTTTCCAAAAACAGAGCACACATTGTTAGGTGATTTAAAATTACAAAATAATATTTTTCATTTTAGCTATTACGGCATTGGGCCTCAGTCAAATATATATTATAGTAAATACAAAGAATATCTGAAAAGAACGTCGGGTCATGTTCGTCAGAGATATTTTGCTGCTGGTGAAATTGGTGCTAGCAATACAACAATACAATATTTTGAATATGTTTTACCGGACTCGTGGAAAGAAACTGGAAGCAAAGAGGAATCTACTGAGACTGAAAATTCTGAATACGATGGTAATATTATTATAGCAATCAAGTTAGAAAAATGTGTACTGATAATTTATTATTTATACAGAAGATCAATATATTGTTGAATATTCCTTGGAGTATGGTCACCTAAGGCTCTCTCAAGCTACACGAGAGCGTCTAAAAATTCCAGTGCGTATTGTTCAATTGGATCCAATGAATAACAAATGTTTTGGAGATTCATTTAGTAAATTTCTCTTAAAAGAATTTCTGGGGTGAGTTCTATTGATGCTAAAGCATTGCACGTTTTATAGAGAATTTCTTATTTACAGCTATGATGATCTACTGATGGCTTCTGTGCGTGTTATTGCTGAGCAGGAGGACAACAAAGGTTATTTAAGGAATGTTATTACCGGCGAGCACTATCGTTTCGTATCGATGTGGTGGGCAGCGTGGAGTTCATATCCTACAGCTTTCTGTGTCATGTTACTCTTCGTAAGTGATGTCGCAACAATATATAATAAACTATTTATAATTAAAATCAAAATCCTTACAGACGTTCTCGATTTCAATGCTTTTACGTTTTTCTCATCATCAAATTTTCGTTTTCATTGGTATGAAATAAATTGTACTCGTGTTATTTCATCGGACCATAAATTGTTTATATTCTTTTTCAGTTGATCTGCTTCAGATGCTCGAGTTTAATGTAACCGCAAGATTTCCTATTGCGCCGTTGTTAACAGTCATTTTAGCGTTAGTTGGTAAGTGATTGTATCTATTTTACTCTAAAATATTAATGTTATTGTATTGATATATTGTACTGTTAAACCACCAGAGTCCGAGCTCAATCGCACGGTTAAAAGTTAATACTAATGGTCACAGCTACATATATTTTAATCACCCCTATTGCCGTTGGCGTTTGTCGTAAACGGCTCGTATTTCGCTTCGTTTTTTAGTCGCTGTTTTTAACCTTTTTGAGACAAATGAATTGAAATGATGATGAACACATAGAAAAGGAAATAAAATTGTTAACAAAAGTTAAAAAAAAATCTGAACATTGTTGTACAACGACACGAAACATAAGTCGTATATGAATATTTTATGGGATATCATTTGTTTAAAAAAATACCCCTGTTGTTTGAGTCACGGGGGTTGAAGAAATAGTTTCTAAAAAAACGTATTTTAGCACGAAGTTTCTTAAGCTGTTGTAAAGTAATGCAAATATCTTTCGGTTACCCCTCAGACCGAAAAATTACTTCGGGCTATTAAACTATACGTTCTAATGGGGTTAAAATCAAATGTTTTCTGATGCTTTAACTTATTGGAATAAAAACACAAATAAACGTGTTATCATCACTATGTCCGATTATCAATTGTGAACTTATATAACCCACTCAGGTGTGTTAAAAATCTACAATATTTCGGGCCATGGTCCCACAATCATAAAAATGAAGTAGTCTACAATTATTCGTATGCCACATAATTATATTATTATTATTTATTATTATCATTTATTATCAGGTAATCAAGATTACAAGGTAATAGAATTAAAAAGAAGCCTAGCTGCAGGGACTATTGGCTCCACATAATTATAATTTACTAAAACAAAGTAAAACGTATGGCTGTTTGGGTTTTTTAATTGATTGGTCAAGTTTAAGTAGGTACGTAAGGAAAAAATGTGCACGACCGGGTCGCACGTAACTTTCTCGTTTATTGCGAATCTCGCAGAATCTCAGAGTCATTTTAGCAAATTTTACGTTTAAAACCATACCCACTCAAGGTGTAATTAATACCGTAAATACATACCTACTACATAAACATAAACCTACGTATTAACTAGAACACTTTATTACTTTCAAATTTCACCCCGAACTGACACTTGAAGAAGGCAAGTAGGCGATGAATTTCAAATTATATTGCTATGTACTGAAGTTTTGGACTTTACTAAAATATATCGTGTGTGAATACAGATCGGGATTTGGGTAGTCATTTTTGAGAAATATTCATAAAACGGCAATATTAGAGTTTTCTGAAAAAAAAAAAAAAAACAAGTACGTGGTCATGTTAAGAATGCTTATGTTGTCTTAAATATGTATGTATTTTTATCAAAATCGTTAGAACGGTTTTTTGTAAAATTATGCTGCCAAATGTTACAATTTGGATTCGAAAAGCACTGTTATTGAACTGTTTAGCTGAAACTGAGTACGACATATTCTTCAAGATATAAACATTACCTAGCAGATATATTTTCATCCAAATCGAAAATGGCGTTTTCGAGATATGAGCAGTTTTTAAAGTACTGGTTTTAGCGATTGGAAAGGACGCATTCATGGTTCAAAAAACACTGTTTTTCAACTGTTTAGCTCAAAACTGAGCAAACGGTATTACTATGCATTTAAGCATTACCTAAAAGTAACATTTTTATCATAATCGAAAATGGCGTTTTCGAGATATGAGCAGTTTTTTAAAGTACTATTACATATTAGGGATTTGGGTGGATATCAAAGGACGCAGTCTTTTTAAGGAAAAACTGAGTTTGCTATTAAGTTAAGAATGACAACAGTACCTTAAAAAAATTTTTTAAAAATCGTTTTTACCGTTTTCGAGAAAAAGCCAATTTTCAAAACTGCCGTTGCTGGACTTTTTAGCGAAAAACTGGGTATGCAGTCATGTTAAGCATGCTTACATTAACTCAACTATCAATTTTGGTTCAAATCGTTAGAGCCGTTTTCGAAAAAATCTAAATTTAGGCATATTTCGTCATATGTATTTCGTAAAATTTTTATATGGGAGGTACCGTTAATATTAGGGCTAGCTTAAAACGTCCCGAGCGGGAAGCCTACAAACTCTAAATACGAAGTTTGAAGCAAATCCGTCCAAGCGTTTAGATTCCCCAGGGGTGGGACAGACAGACACACGGACGGACAGAATTGCGGGACCCACTTTTTTGAGTTCGTAATATCAGAATTGATCAAAATCTCGAGTTCGAAATTTTGTACGAAAACAATATCTTTCTCTTAGATACTACGTATCCGAGAAAGTTAAAAATCCGGAAAGAGATACTAGGCTTGACAATTTTTAATGCTGTATGAAACGAATTATGCTTAACATTTTTTTAAACTAACTCATTTTTTTTTGACATTTATGAAGCGTTGAAAAAAAGTTCACCAAACTCCAATCTTAAAAAACTTAGATTTATCGAATGCTACGGTATTAATAATTTATTTAAATACAGTGTTTTATTTCTTCTTGAATATTCTAGCAAAAGAATATGTCAAAAATTAACCTATAGGATAATTTTTTATCTTGCTCCCGGACCAGGATAAATGGTTGACAGCTGGAGATTCGTTTTCCACCACGATAGAAAATTATCCGAAGATAATCACCCCTATCATGGAATCCACCGGGGGAATTACTCACGGAAAAGAATATTTTGGTATCGTCGAATCCGCAAATTGAACAGTTATTATGACATATAGGTAGGTATATACATAATATTAACACATACTTTTGGCAGGGTGTGGTTTTTTTCAGGTTTCTGTTCACTTTTCGGACTCGACGATCCCAAAATATTCTTTTCCGTGAACAATTCCCCCCCGGCGGATTCTCATATCCGTTAAGATCAAAAAATTTATAATTTATTTATTTATTTCTAAGGAGTATAAAAACATGTGATAAAAATTTAACGGTCTGCGATGTCATATTTCTGTATTGTCAGACCGCGAAAATGTTTCTGGATTTTTTTCTCGTACAGTCCTTATTATTATGATTCAAAAGAATATATAATATAATACTGTACAGACATTATACGTTAAAAAATGTCCAAAAGTTTTACACGAATTTTTCTACTTTACTTACATACTTTATTACGCATTCGGCCCTAGCGAGGTATCCGTCGGAACGGAGAATTCTCCGCAACGCATACTCCGTCGGAGACTCAAATTACATTCGAGGTATCCGTCTTCGGAAAGAATAATTAAAATGCGACAACGCATTGATTTGACTGTTGTTGTTTCGTGCGTGCTACATCGGGGTTTTCCTATTTAGTGCTTGTTTTTTTCGTTTGCTTTTGTCCTGGAAACACAAATTTAAGCAATATATACAACAAATTACGTTGCTAAAATGTTTTTTTCTTTATTGCTTTCATTTATCAATACTTCACTGCAAATCGTAAACAAATTCCGCAACCAATTCCTCTCGGAACACATTGGAAGAAAATTCCTATGAAGCCTATTAAAATATCTCTTTTTGTTCAGAATTCAACAACAATAATAAAGAGTATCCATATGAACATTAAGGGCCAGGTTCAAGACTAGCTGATAAAGTCTCGGATAGCCTATCCGGAATTTATATGTCAGATAAACGTAATATTTCGGTTTCAAAGGTTTCGGATAGTAAAAGCTGACAGATAAAGTCTCGGATAGTTTATCAGCCAGTTCAACCGGGCGGCTGCTAAAGCCTCTATCCGGAAGATTTAAACAAAATATTTATTTTATGTGGCTGGAAAAAATATAGTTTCAGAGCATTCTTTCGTTGACGGGTGTAGACAGCAGTCAGAAGTGTTATATCATGCATTTATTTGAGATGAAAGTAAACGTAAACAAATCTTAAGTGATGGTCGTCTCCAGAACGCCTGTTTAATGTATACTCACGAGTAATGGAAGGACCAAGATCAATGCTAAGTTTATCTGTAGGATTGGTCAGATTGGTCGATTTTGAAACAGCTCGGTTATTCTGTTATCATAAGAGGACTGAGCTTGGTGTCAAAGCTAAATTGTCAAGTTGTCAGTCGTTAATTCGGAGTTTGTTCCAACTCTCACCTATTTGGGTAATGACTGAAAGAATAAGATCCCGGATACAAGCTGCCGAAATGAGATTCCTCAGTTGTATTACTGGTGTGACCCGTAGAGATGGTGGAACACCAGAATACGTGAGGGACTCAATGTCGAGCAGCTACTGCTCCGGACGCAGGCGATGGATTAGTCATTTTAAAACGCATGTCCCCAACCATGATCTTACGACGTGCTATGGAATCCGTACAATCGGGTAGACCCAGGATGAGATGGTTAGACCAAGTCCATAATATCTCCCCTACCCGTATGGGGATTGCCCTTTATGATTTACAGTCGATGGCCTAGAATCGAGACTATGGACGGTGCACTTGGACTTGCGCAACCTACACCCGCGACCCACTTAATGGACAAGCGGACCATTGAAAATGAATGAATGAATGAATGAATGAATGAATGATGAATATAGTTTTATACTAGAGGCAAGTGCTTTTAATAAACCAAGATCGGAATAGTCATCTTTTTTTTTTTTTTAATTTTGCCCCACTTGAATAGAACACCTAAACGAAAAAATTATTGTAGAGAATTCTGCTTAAAATGAAGGTAAATGGAGTATTCTAGATTAAAATAAAAATGTTCAATTGTGTTTTGAGCCACCTTTTTGCTCCAAAATTCACACATCTTGGCCAAATAATTTAGCGAAATCCAGCTCCAAGCTAATTCGATGGCTATGGCTTGGGCTTGGGTTAGTTTAGATACAGGCGAATATTGTTGTTCCGATCTATAAAGTTGACGTGTCAATCATCCCCAAAACTTTTTAGATGGTATTTAAATCCGGTGAGTAGGCCGGTCAGCTTAATAGCTCTATCACCCCTATCGGCAATTCCGAGGGAAAAATGTTTCCCCCGAATGTTTTTTGTTCCCGGGAATTAAATCTACCCATCGTGAATTTCCATCGGAATTTTTTTCCCCGGGAATCAGAAAATTACTTTCGAAAATATGTTCGAATGTTTTGACAAGAGAGAGAGTAGAGTTTTTAAAAAATTAAAATAATATTTTTGATATATTTAGAAGTGCGCATTTTTTATTAGCGATTGGAAGAGCATGAGGAAGTGAAGAGGAAGACATAGAATCTTCGGACCTTAAACAGACCAGCAGCAGATATTTTATAGGTGAAGAGCTAGTGGAGACCTTTGATATATACATATATAGAAAGTCGTCAATTTAAAGCCCCATTTAGATGGTCATTTTAGTTTCAGTTTCAGTTGAGCTATCAATTAAACTTTCAGTTGAACAGTTCAGTTACAGTGCATTTAGACATCAGTTTAGTATTCAGTTGAGCTTTCAATTTACTCGTGATTAACCGAAGGTTAGAAGATTATTTCTACTAAGACTGACAACTGAACTAAAAACTTATGTGAATTTCAGTCTCAGTTTCAGTTTCAGTTAGAAGCTTAAATTTTTGCATTTGGACATCAGTTTAACCGAAAGCATAACTGAAACTAAAATGATCGTCTAAATGGGGCTAAATGTGGATTTGTGATTAAGACTTAAGGTGCTACTTCACGGCATGTAGCACATACGTTTGTAGCTCTGACGTCAACCGAGAGTGCACAAAGAGAGCTTGTACACGGCATGTAGCCATTGGGACCATACACTGACGTCAGTGCTACATACATACGTGGCTTGCTACATGCCGTGTACTAGCACCTTTACCCGTCTTTGCCGCAAACCAAAAAATCATTCGGAGTTTCCCCATTACTTAAGCTAAGCGCATAATTGCGCTTTTTGCTGAAGGCGGCTACCAGGTTGGAGAGGGAACGACCACGAGGTTGGACTAGGCGAATCATCTATTTACAAAATGCTTTGCTTTTTTTCTTTGTATAAATTCATTCGCTATATCCGGATATTTTCCCATATGATTTAGAATAATCTGCAGCTGTTTTGTACTTGTTGTGTTTGACCTTCATTAAAACTGACAATATGCATTATTTTTTCTAAATATTTTGCAGAAAAACACTTACATTGCTGCTCTTTACCTAAAGTTCCCTGACGAAATGCGGAATATTTCGGGGAAAATTACGATAATATTTCCATCGGAAATTTATTCCCGATAGCTATTTTTCCGACGGAATTTTTTGTTTGATTTCGAAATCATTCACGATACCTATTTTTTCCGACGCAATTTTTATTTTCCCTTTCGAAAATTATTTACGATACCTATTTTGTGAAAAAGGGAAACATTTCGGGGGAAATATTATTGCCGATAGGGGTGTATATATACGTTTTAACAACCCGGGCTGTATGTATTGGCGTATTATCATGTCGATAGATTCAAGCCAGAAGTCTAAAAAGTTAATGAAAGTATGGAACGGCCTGTTTCATTATTGCCATTGTAAGAAACTCCGTTTTTTTTTTTTTTTTTTTTTTTTTTGTCGTTTATTTTTTCCACTTCAAATATTAACAATTTTGTTTGTTCAAATAAACTTAAAAAACTACAACTATTTTAGTTAGTCTTATAGTAAATGACCTCATGGGTACTCAATACTTGTGATAATTATTATTCTATTGTATACTAAGACTAGTTTATTTTATATTGTTTTATGCTAGGTACATATTATGGTATTGTTTTTGTTTATGTAAGGAAAAATGTGGGAAAACCTTTTTTTTTAACAATATTGCTTTTCTTAAAATTTAACCTAGATAATAAAAAAAAAAACTAATACTACATTAACCTAACTTAATCTAACCTAACCTAGCCTAATCCTAAACTTTGAGCTGCGTTGGGCCCCGACATGCGATCTTCGTTCCGTCGATATAAGGGTCCAACAAGTAATAAAATATCACTCGCTTTCCCCCTCACAGGCGGACCAAACACCACATGTCGGGGCCCAGGGCCCAGCCCTGTAACTCTAATCATTGGCCACAGCCCAGTCAAGCCACCAGTATTTTTCTCGATTTAGCCTGTCGATGTTTGCTACATCCTTTTCAGGTATGCTTACGCAGTATCGTAGGTCAGCGTTTTCATCACCCGAGGTAACAGGCTCGTGGAGGATGCGTTTATCTGTCGCCCTTCTAGCAATATGGTAGATAATAGGCACGTTATTTGAGTCCGATAAGTAGTCGTGTGCATCTAGATACAAAAATGCCTCAGGTGGTATGTATCCACTCACCATGGTATTTCTGAAGTACCCAGGGTTCGGGTAAAATAAGCCTGACACAAGTTCGTTCTCTATAACGCCTGCCGATCGCGCGAAATGATTCCTCGCAAGATCCAGGATGACATTGTCAATTCTGGACACACCGGAAGCATCCAATAGTATCTTATTAGAGACGTAATGCCGAAAGTCGGAATGTGCGCTTCGGTATATCCGCATGCAGGCTCGTAGGCATTTCCTTTCGAATTTTCGAAGCTTTTCCATATACGATGGACTTATGTTCCACCACACTGAACTCGCATAGGTCAGAATTGGACGAACGAAGGCTTGGTAACATATGACCTTTACGTCGGATCTCAGATAGTTGGAGTAAAAAAGGCTTTTAAGTGACATAAATGCCGCACTTGCCTTTTGTAACTGTATATTTATGTGCTCATTATAGTACAAAAACTTGTCCAAATGAACACCTAAATATTTCACAACATTCTTTGACTCAACGCAAAGACCATTAGAACTCCTAATTTTTAGATTTTTCCAGTTACGTCTCAAATCTGAATTACCACGTCGTATTGGGGTGCGGAACAGTAGTTTCACACTTGGCATCGTTTATTTTCAGCCTCCATTCTGAGCAGAATACTTGAAGATTATCAAACTGATTTTGGAGTGCACTCTGAATGTTTTCTATCTTCGTGCCGCTTGCATACAGGATAACGTCATCGGCAAACGCTATCGAACTACCCAATCCCTTCAGCCCCTCAGAGATATATATATTAAATAGGAGCGGTGCTGTAACTGTGCCCCATAGTTGCAAAAAGGCTTACTATTGTACTGAATTCAGTACAATTTGACTTTCCCGAGTACGCAAGTACCACTTCTCAATTTTCAGTACTATTTTTAATTTTTGAAAGTTTATTTTTATATCTTTCAAATCAGACATTATATAAGGATTAAACAAAAATAAGCTGAACGCACTCCTTTGTTTTAAAATTCTGAATGCATTCATTACTCACCGTACTTCGTTAAAAATAATTTTTTGAAATTTGCTGCATTTCTCGAAGATGTGGAAAAACGATTTGATTTCGGAGACATCTTTTTGAACTCATTACAAAATTTTTCACAATGTGTCATTTGGACGATCAAGTAAATTCAATCGTCTACTTTGTCTTAAGGTTTTTTTCCTGGTGGACAAAAAAGTATTGAAATTATCAATCATGAATATCTGACTACGATAGAAATAGGTACATAGTTCTATTTCTGACTTTTGGGCTGAAATAGGCCTTGTGCAAAATGAATGCAACGAGTTAATATTTTCAGATCCTACACCACCGCATTGTCCAGGGTGCTTTTTGTATTTCTTCTTATTCTTCCGCAAACGTTTAAAGAATGTTTTCTTATCAAAATAGCTATTATCAAAAAAAAAAAAGCTAAAGAATCGAATGTAGGCGTAATGTCTGCACTATTAGATTAGAACCTAAACCTCTTATTAAAAATTAAGGCTGGCGGAGCTCTATGAATAAAACAGATCTTCACAAAATATACTTGAAAATGAAGAACTTGTATAGCGATTGTTATCTGAATGTGATACAGTCGTGTTCAAATCACTTGGGCAATTATGGTAGATTTTCTGTACAAAGTCTACAGTTTACTCAATCGACCGTTGGACAAGTGATTTTGAACACGACTATACAAAGACTAGTCTTAATCTGTTTATATGTATGTACATGGACTAAAGTTCCTGCCTTGAGCTTGGTAGGTACGCTGCTCGTGCTAAATTTTAGCTGAGCTAAATTTAAGCGAATCCATTCAGCCGAGCGGTATGTTGATTCAGCTAAACAATTAAATTTCACAATTTACCGCGCACATTTTTTCTAGCTAAATTTTTACAAATAATGTTTTTTTTTCTTCTGTTTTTTTGTGTTGCGGAAAAGTAAATAAAGATAAGGTTTTCCAATGAATATCTCGATGAATTTTTGAAGGAAGTTATTTTCAACGAACAGCTGTTTTCTGTGACTCTTATTCACAGCGCACTATATGTCAAAATTTAGCTAGGATTTTATTTAATGTTTGGAGAGAAAAATTGGAGAGCACCTAAAATTTAAATTAGATTCAATTAAATGCGCATTTATAACACCCTCCACTGGAAGGTATAAGTACTTACATTTCTAACACCAAGAAGAAGTCACCCTATACCCTATAAGCCATAAATATTCTGAATCAGGATGCAATTCTGAAACGATTTAGCCATGTACGTCTATCCGCCCGTCGGTCTATTTGTTTTTTAAAAACACAACAGAGTCCAACCAAACGAATCGACCTAGGCGAATGAAATTTTGTGAAAGGCCTTCTTTGTTCCGGTACCTCCCTGCACGCACAAAATCATTATAATAATTCCTTAACATTTTGCAAGACTTGAATGCTGGGGAGGTTATAAAAATTGGCCGATGATAACACTGATAGGTACCTACCTACTCGTTTTTTTGTTTTTTTAATAAAATATTAATTTTTTATGTTTTCCTTTGGTTTTATAAATTTAAGAAATTTGAGTACTATTCAGTACAATTTGGTTTCAGTTTTCAGTACAATTGGGAAAAGTCGATTTTCATCACTGCTGTGCCCTGTGGGAGACCATTAGTGATATTAAAAATTCTAGTCGTCGTGTATTGTCTATCCGTTACAACAAATTTCTTTTCACACACCATAGATGTAATCATCTTTACCAGGTGGATAGGAAATTCATATCGCAAGAGTTTATATAATAAGCCATCGATCCAGACCGTGTCGAAGGCTTTTTCGATATCTACTAGGCAGGCAGCTGTGGATCTTTTAGCGTTTAGATGCCAATTGACGTCTGAAATCAGTTTTGTAACAGCATGCACCGCCGAATGGTTCTTCTTGAACCCAAATTGATTTTGTGGTATAATTTCCTTCCTTTCGCTTGAGAACAAAATTGACTTACTGACAACTACTTCAAAGACTTTTCCAATATTAGGCAGGAGACTGATTGGCCTGTAGTTGGAAGGATTCGAAGGGTCCTTCTTCTTTTTTATTATTGGAAAAACCTTCGATGTTTTCCAACAGCTTGGGAAGTAGCAGTTGTTTAATAAATTATTAAATATGACACAATACTGACGTATGAATTCGTCCGGTATATGCTTTAAGATGATGTTAGGAATGTTATCTAAACCACTTGACTTTTTGTTATTCAGTTTCCTGAAGATGTATATCAATTCGTCTAACGTTGTGAAGTAATTGTCAGTCTGCTCAGTTGTTAGTTGGTCAGATTTCAGTCTTTCAGAGAATCTTAGAACTGTCACTGTTTCGTAACTGCGAAACCTTGACAGTTCGTCATTAACTTCGCCTGTTCTGCAGCTAAGGAGTTCCCTATCATGAATCGCCTCAAAATGAGAGCCGATCAAATTTAACTTATCTGTCCCACTATCTATAACAAAGTGGTCATCGATAATGGGGCAGTGTTGGCTATTAATCCCGGCCTGGGATAGAAGTTGCTGAGAAGACAGTGGGACTTTCAGTTTCGGAATCTTGACAGCGTTATGAGGCCTGAATATCTGGTTAACCTTAGGAAACAAGTTTCTGGAGTCAGATTTTATTATGTTTTCGGCGCGTTGCCTCCAGTAATCGTTGGCACTATTCCGAAACTGTTGATTTAGCAGTGTTTTCACATTTTTCAGGAGGGACTTCAACCTCAACAGTTCCAAGCTGAGCGAATCTTCCTGGAACTGACGCCGTATTCGATTTATTTGAGTGAGCAAGAAACTTTTGTATGTTTGTAAAGTTTGTATGTCGCGGTTTAGGTAACATTCGATGCCATTTTTGGATTTAATTTTTGGAACTGACGATTCCATAGCTTGTAGTACCACCGTATTTAAATTCTTTATATAAGAATCACATTCCTCGTTGGTAAGATTCCTATTATTAGGAATGCTGCAAGAGGAAGGACAATTCCTATATTTTCTAATGGCACAACGATGGAATTTACACCAGTCGGTTTGCCTAAAATTAAATTTAGGATTTTCGTGCTGTATTGCGAAGCTAAACGTCGAGTCGCCAACAAATGTCATTGGCATAACTATTGCATTGTGGTCGCTATCATACGGCAGTATTGAAAGTTTATTACCATGCACAGTCTGTATTTGCAGTCGCGCGTCCGCGATGCAAAGATCAAGATAAGAATTTCTAGAAGGAAAACTTGGTGTAACGGGGCTATAGAACTTGAATTTATATTCGATCTGGTTTTCCTCAATAAAGCGTTTTAGAAATCTGCCTCTCGCATTTGTTCTTGAGTTTAACCAGATCGGATGTCTCGCGTTAAGATCTCCTGCTAATACGAAATAGTTGTTTAAACTATCTAGTCCTAGATTTTCGAACAGTTTTTCGATTTCGACTTTAAATTGGTTAACGGTTCCTGACGCTGCATATGCCGATATTAAATAGAGACAAGCATTATCCCTGAGGGGCAGCGAGATAATGGTTGTCTCTAGACATCCAAAGTTTCTAATTTCACTTCGTTCAACTGGAGTAAAGCTAAGTGGTTTCCGAATAAGAATCGCAGTACCGCCACCTCCTATCGTGTCGTGTCTATCTGACCGTATTACTTCGTAATCTTTAAACTTTAAATGATTTCGGTTATGTAGTTTTGTCTCGCTCACAAACAGTACGTCGGGTCTATGATCCACCACAAAACGCAGAAGATCACCGCGCCTACTAAGGGAGATAATAGAATTGACATTGAGAGCAGCTATTTTAAGTGTTGCATAATTTGGCCTAGACATTTTGGTGATTAAGGGCGTTGAGAAGGGCATCCACCTTCGCCGATAGATCTGCAACAGTCTTGGTCAGACTGTCAACTTGGATTTGCAAATTGTCTTTTGCAGTGCGCGCGACACTCTTAGAAGCAGCAGTATTGGAGCGCAAAGGAACAATATTTGGGCTACCGCTATTACCTGCTATGCTGGCGAAGGAAATTCCTTCCCGAACACTATTGTCTATCAATGTAACTTTTTGGGCAATCTTCTGTTGTGTTTCCCTTTTCTGTGTCTGAAGCCGATCTGCCAGTCTCTTATAGGTTTCACAACCCCGCCAGGAGGCAGGGTGACCGGACTTTTGGCATAGGACGCAAAATAGCTGCTCCTTGTTTGTATCCTTTTGGACTCGGCACTCACCGGGCTCATGCGTATCTTGGCACTTAACACACCTTCTAATCATCTTGCAGTTCGGGGAAGCGTGCCCAAATCTCTGGCATCGGTGACATTGTAGAACACCATTCCTTCGAATTCTTTCAAAGGACACCAAATGCCCCTCCACGCACCTGATACCCCTAAGGTTTTGTATTTCACTATCCGACGATAGCTGTACCGCTATAATGGGCAGGATTCTATTTTCTCGCTTAGAGTTTGCCGTTGCATATCTGAATGCATTAACAAAGTTCAATTTTTCTACTTTTAGCGCTCTTAACGCTTCCAATACCTCATCTGGGTCGTAGCCAATGCTGAGACCCTTTAACAAGAATGACTGTAATTTGTCTTCCTTATTCGTGTACGAAAAATATTCCGTACCTGCTTCGTCAAGTAATTCTCTGACTTTATTACAGTCATTCTTATCTTTTATAGTTAATGTTATTTTATTATTTACATTTTTAAGCTTAAAACTATCTTTACCTATTTCTTCCTTAAGTAATTTTGATAAGGTTTTACTATCCTCTTTATAAATTTTAATCGGGGGTGGTCGCCTCTTTTTCTCTATGACTGTTGTCGTTTCGGTCGGTGTATTTTTGTTCACATTGTCTGGTGTTGTTTTGGATTTTGTTCTGCCGTTGTTTTTAGTAGTCTCTATTTGTTGTTTTCTTTTCTCCTCATTTCTGGTTTTCATTATTGAGATTAGTGCGCGCGTAGTTGTTGTATCGTGTACCGTTTCTTCATTATTGTTTACTTCTTCTGATGCGTCTACGTCTAGTAGAGCAAACTGATTTTCACGATCATTGCACGATGGTCGATTTTTGGGTGTTTTTCTTTTCTTTATTATGTTTTTTGTAAATGAGGAGTCACTGTCACTCTCCTGCATTTCTGTTATTTTTTGTTTCAAAATTAATACCTCCTGCTCATATTTTTTTACTAACTGGAATACTTCCATGAACCGCTCGCGCGTAATTTCACTTGTATCCATTCCCTCTGCTCCCCCTTCAGGGGAAAACATTTTTCCGGGTATTACTTTTTCAGTAATTGTTTGATTTTGTTTTCTTTTGTAAGAATTTTATTTTAAATTGGAAAAACTTCTACGCCAGGGTATAGTATGGTAATTAAGTGTCTTTTTTCACTATTTATGTTATTATCACACTATATTACGCGGGAGCGGGAGGGACACAACCTCTCTCTATGAGATCGCACAGAGAACTCGTAAGAAACTCCGTTCCACCTACTATGTGACTGCCCGGCGCTATCCTCGATTAGAAAGCAGACTCTAGGAGAGTACTTCTTCGGGGAGCTTGCTGATATTGCCGAAACGGATATCAACAAAATACGGAAATTTCTTCAAAATTCGAAATGGTTCCAAGAGTACCGGAAATAACTGACTCTGCATGTGGTATCACAATGGACCTTACTTGGTCTAAGTGAATTACTCCGTATTAACGGATAATTGCCACCTAACATAACCTAACCTAACCTACGTGCTAGACCCCCAGGCCACATGTGCGCGGCAAAAACGGAGGCGTTGCGCTTTTCGAACCGGGCTAAGGGGTGACTTCTTCTTGATTTTTAGTCTTTTTATATCCTTGGCATTCGAATTCGAAATAATGCGACGCATAATTTTGAAACTTGCGTTGGTACCACATTTTTTCCTCATTTTTGGAAAAGAGTGGTGAAAAGCTCTGGGCCTCTGGGTATCGTAGAATAGCGCCAATGCAAATGGACAAACTAAACCCGTAAACAAGCTGAATGAATAATTACAGGGACGTAAATTTTCAAGGTTCTTACATATAACCGTTTTTATCAGGAACGTAGGATGTGAGGTCCCATTTATTGTAAATCTTGAAATTACTTCGAGTTCTAAATCTCTTCCATAGTATAGCTTTGAGTTTTGATGTTGTTATTAATTCTGTCTCGCGACAGAAGTGAGATATACACAGAGAAAAAAATTAAACTCATACATGTTAAAATCAAATATAAACACCTATGATTTGGCGCCAAAATGGTTTCTCTTTATTTTAAACACGAATGTATTTAATTTTATGAAACACGATTTCACGTGGATTTCGATTGAATCAAATTATTTTGTAGTCGAAATAAACATGTTCAATTTAATTTCTGGGAATAGGAACCTATTTAAATCAAAATGTTTGCTGTTTGAAATGAAGATGTTAATTTTATTTTTTCTAAATAGAAACATATTTAAATAAAACAGTTTTCTTTTTGAAATGAAAATGTTCGATTTAATTTTATTAAATAGGACTTATTTCAATCAAACATTTATTTTGTTTGAAATAAATACGTTCGAGTTAATTTTGCTAAATAGAAACCTATTTGAATCAAACTTTTTTTTTTTTATTTAAAAGCATAACCAGTTTTTATTAAAAGCATTATTTGAAATTAACAAAATTATGAAAATTATTTGTATGGCAATTTTAGAGGACAAAGAAAAAATGAAATGATTACCGATCCTTGATGGGCAAAGAGAAAACAAAACTTTAAGGTTTACAATTTCCCAGGAACTAAGTCCATTGATGAACTCAGCAGCGAATTGAGTTTCAGCTTCGAACACATCCAGTATATATCAACGATCCAAAATAGAAATTTTGCAAAATCGGTCAAGGACATAACAAACTGAAAGATGGACAACTTTAATCAAAACAAAACACCCGCATATAAACCCATTAGTTTGCTTACTATTTTATCTGCGTCCTTACTCTTGGCAGTGATGATACAGACTCCTTCATCACATATAATCTTCCACCCAGTAGGCTTGCCTTCATAATACTCCAGATCATCTAAATTTTCAGTGTTCATATTGAATCTGCAAAATTGTTATATGTATCAACGTAAAAAAATAAAATAAATTGGAAAAGGGAAAAGCCGAGCTCATCATACATCGTTTGAACTTTTACATTTAGATCATTAAATACATACCCGCATAAAGTTGTCCGACCTAAAGTGCCATTGTCGCGTTGTGAAGAATTGCCGACATCATATCCAACCCGATGGCGATTTTAGTCTGAACTCGTACCATGCTGTAAAATTAAGAAAAACAAAAATTCTATTAAATATATAATATGTAGAAGATTTAACTTACCGACAAATACAGGAAAGAGTAAAAATAAACTCCACTTCTCCAGAAGAACTTGCAAATCTGCATATATCGTAACGTAATCACATGACACTACCTCACTGCACATATTTTGTAATACGTAAAACATATTTCTTTTAAGCGTTTATAGTCAATTAAAATAGAAATCTGTTCAAGTTTTTCATTTTCAATCGAATTTACTAGAACTCTGTTCACTAAAAACTCGTTTGTGATTTTATTGATAATATCAAACACGAAAAAGATTAAACAAAATACGAATATATTTACAATATTCTTTAATTTAAAATGATACGTTCGTACAGTACATGTTTGACTTAAACTAATCGATTATGTTTAATTCAAACACGTTTAAGTTTGATTAAATACAAATCTATTGGAATATTTCATTTTCAATTAGTTTGAATAGAATTATTTTTCAAATTAGCTCGTTTACGTTTTATTAATAGTAAAAACATGAACGAGCTTAAACCAAAGACAAATATATTTAAAATAACCATTATTTCAATATAGAACATGTTTTAGTTTGATTCTACCAGATTTTGGATTGCATTTTTTGTTAAGGCGTCATGTTTTAATATGGAAAAATGAAATATGTTCCTTTTTAATTTTTTCGTTGCAAATTATTCTCAGTGTACGTATTGGGGGCATGCTGCCCCTTTCCACATTATTTCTAAGACGATTTCAAAACACTATCTTACATCACTCCACTTGGGTTCAGATTCACTATTCAACACAAGCCGTCGCTACGCGTCGTCCTTAAATATTTTATTTTCAGCGGGAACACGATCACCAAACTTACACCGCGCCTCCACGAGCAATATTTCATAGCTTGCCATATAGTATTCTATGAAAATTGCTCGTGGAGACCACAAATAGTATTCTATGAAAAATGGTATTCCATCTATTGCTCAGCTCATAGCTTGCTATCGATAGTATTCTATGGGGTGTACTTTTTTTGTTGTGACGCATGTGTTTTCGTGTGATGGCTATGGAAATAGTAAGATATGAAATGCCCACCCTACATTTTATTGCATACTATCGTTATTTCTTTCTATGAGAAATGACAGAAGGCAAGCTATGAAATATTGCTCGTGGAGACGCGGTGTTAAACTCAGCAACATCACTCAACACCAGTTCATTAGCTCGTTATGACTGTAGCGAATTAAGGGACCATAATTGACGCCGAGCTTTATGCCTTTCTTGAAGAAGTGTGCTTCCTCATTACTCCCGCAGATTGCTTCAACTACCGGAGCGAAGTCTCCAATTGTCAATAATAACAAACAGAAAAATTCCTCTCGATTTTCTTAGCCAATTTGGCAATATTCAAGTGGCGCAAATTTAGGGGCCCACATTTTTCCTGTTTTTATTTAACACATTTTTGTTAATACTTAAAGCTTTAGTTTTAAATCTTCCTTCTGGTCAAATCACAACAATTAAATGAGCTTTAATTAAAAAAAAAATCAAATCTCTAGCATGCTTGGTTTGGGACCAGTGAAGACCGACCTTAGGGGGTGCGCTATTCAAGTGGCGCGAAGTGTGTATTTGTTTTTTGTGGGATATCATCACCTCTGTTTTTTTTTCTCAATGGCTTCTTCTACGTTTTTGTATCTTTTTTTATCTCACCAATTAATTTATAGAAACCAATATTAGCTTAGCAGTAACCAATAATTTAATCATAAGCGAAATGGAAAAGTGCGGGAAAAACATTGCGAAATAAACACGTTGCAACATAATTCAAAGACGGAATGGGAATTTGCGAAACAAGTATTGCGAGATAAACTAAATTTATTTCGATAAATGCAAAATAAAATCTGCGAAATGAATTTTGTTGAATAGACCGGCACCCTCATATTACCTCACATCTAATGGCTTAATTATGTAACTCTTTGCACTTTGACCATATCACAACTGCGCGCGTCTAAAAATATGGTAACTTTCTTCTTAGAATGACATGTTTTGCTTCCAAATCTTACGAAACAGAAAACTATGTATATTCCTATTCATTGATTCCTGTTATAGTTTTTAAATCGTATGTACTTAAACGAACATACTTAAATAATTTTTTACACACATTTTTTCAAAGCAGTAGACGCCTTGATTTTTTATACCCGGTTCCACACTGTGGTGAGGGTATATTCACTTTGACAGTCCATTTGTAACATAAGGAGGCGTTGTAGGTATGACTAACAACTAACTATATATATTATTGATCAGCATCACTTTCTTAGTCGATCTAGCGATATCCGTCTGTCTGTCCGCACGATTACGGCCGTAAATTAAGAGCTATCGACTTGAAATTTTATACGTACGATTTTATCCACCAAACGAGGCTAAGTTCGAATATGAGCAAGATCGGATGAAAACTACTACTACCTCCCATAAAAAAATATCGGATTTATAAAGCTTTTTGATGTTAAAAAAAATGTAATTCAAATAGCTACAGTAAAGATAGCAAGTTTAAACTTTGCACATACATATTGTTTTTAATAATATTTAAAATTTTTGACGAAAAATGAGCTTGGTCGAATAAAAACTGGTGCAGGGAAATAAGTCCCCGGGAACTAAGTCCACTGAGGGACTTAGTTCTCACCTAGTGGGAAATAAAACCACTTTCGTGAAGTGGACTTAGTTCCCATGTAAGGTGGGAACTAAGTACATTTTTTAATGGGAACTTAGTACACATTTAACAGTTTAATAGGTATGCAACCCCCCTGCTTGGGTTTACTGTCAGAGTTGCAGTATATGTGCGAAATTGGGTGTATTGAAAGGAAAATAAAACCACTCAGAGTTTTCGGAATTTATTTCCCACCTTACATGGGAACTAAGTCCACTTTCCAAAAGTGGTTTTATTTCCCACTAGATGGGAACCAAGTCCCTCAGTGGACTTAGTTCCCGGGGACTTATTTCCCTGCACCATAAAAACTACCCATACCTCCCATACAAATATATAATTTTTTGATACTAAAATATTTTTTACAATAATATAGTACCGGGTATTTGAGCTTCGGCATAGTTAAAGATGATTGTCTTCTACGGGTTTTTTTTTACATGAGACCAATCACCTTATCTGGATACACAATAATATCCGAATGAACAGATATCATAGCAAGCTTAGCCTTGCATTCTCCATAACGCTTCGGGACATTGTTTTAATCCTTTTCATGGCTGAAAGAGTTCTTTCAACACTCGCTGTGGTCACTGGAAGCGTTGTTAAAACCGTAAGCAAGAAATTTATACTTCTAATGTAAGTCTTGTCACATATATCAAGCAATTTCAAAACTTCAGTAGAAGGAATTTACTCACAGCTGACAACGAAATTGCATTATCAAAGTAACGTGTTTGATTTTCTATTTCGTTCATTCGCTGAACTGCAGCAAAACCTGGGTGAAAAGCTTGAAACGATGCGATGGTAGAACGTAACGAATCTATGCAAGAAATCAGTATCGACATCGACTCTCTAAAATAGGCTTCAGTCGGAGAGGTTTCTGTATTCGAACGCGTTGTTTGTTTCAATGAAGTTCTTCAAACAAGTCCTCGGCAAGTTAGGATTCGGATTGAAAAGCCTCTCCAGAAAAATCTTCGGCATTTTCTCTGATGTTCTTAAGAGAATTCCGAACTTCTTTTGTGCGGTCGATTGCAGAAACGAGATCTAAGGATTTGTTCTGTAGGTAAACTGATAAGAGCAGCGTTAAACTGAATAGTTTTTCGCATACAATGAGGCTTACTAGAAAATCAATTCAAAAGTGTTGATACCTTCAGAAGTGTTGATACTTTCAAAGAAATCACCCACGTTCTGCTCGTTATTACTTCAAGACTTATTGAAATGCACGTGCATTTGAAGAGTTGTACAAAGGAAATAATACTGTCATGCCTTTCAATGAATCTTGTTTCACAAAGGCGTAGAAGTCGAGTTTTTCGGCTCGTGTTTTTTAATGACATTTTTTAAAGTTATATATGCATTTAAATGGTTGCGCAAAAAATTAGCTTTTTTAACACCAAGGCAATTGCGAATTGCAGGAGTTGACATGGCAGAGCCAGGTTAAAGCTATGGCTTGCACAGCACAGCGTACATACCTAGCGTTTGGATAATGTATACCTACCGAATTTTAATTTGTAAGTCCCATTTCAATTTACTCGTGATTAGCCGAAGGTTATAAAGCCCCAATTAGACGATTAGTTATCAATTTAGTTCTTGGTTCAGTTAAAAAAGGCAGTGCATTTAGACTTCAGTCATTTTACTTGTGAGCAACCGAAAGTTTGAAGATATATCTGTACTTCTAAAACTGACAACTTATGGGAATTCCATCAGTTTCAGTTAAACGCTTAAATTTTTGCATTTAGACATTAGTTTAACTCAAACCTTAACTGATAGCTCAACTGCAACTGAAATGATCGTCTAAATGGGGCTTACAAATTCAAATTAGGTAGGTATACAGCATCCAAACGCTAGGTACGTACAACTGAAACTGAAATGATCGTCTAAATGGGGCTTTAGAAAGTTTTAGTTTTTTTTTTTTTTAGACTTTCAGCCCCTCACGCCCCCCTGGCTACATGCCTGTCCATTGTATGGCTTATTTATTATGATCACAAGTGTACTTGGCAGCAAAGCTGTGGCGGCCATTTATCCAATGTGCTATTCCATACATAACCCCAATCTGTATACACTCTATGAATCAATAAAAAATGTAATCTTTCTAATTAAAAATCTGTATTTTCTATCAAAATTACATTTTGCGTGAATTATGGGACACCCTTTACGTGCTACACATACTGTAGCATGAATGGTCCACTGCATTTTCATTATTAACGACTATTACGTTCGCTATTGCCATAAATACCTTCAACTGCAACTACCTAAAAATTTTATTTACTGCCTGCCCCTGACATTATTTTATATTGGGATAAACAATAACGGTGCATAAACATATTATATCAGAAGTAATAAATAAATATTCAAATTAAAGTTCACCTACAATGTTACTGATGGCGTTATTTATTATTGGTAAGGCCTATCAATTTCAAGTCCAATTTGAATATAGTAACAGTATTTTTAATTTCTTTGTATGCATATGCATTTTGTAGTTAAAATTCCAAATGTGATTGTAGTTTTATTGAATTCGTTTGCAATGGAATTTGCAATAAATTGCAAATTGTCACGTTTCCCGTTCCCACCCTTGAGTTGTCACTTTGTCCAGTATAGAGTATATTGTTTCCAAAAGGACCCAATCAGTCACCGAAACATCATTCTGAATGAAACTTCAAAAGCAACAACTAGACGAGCCTAATCAGTTTAATGAAAATATTAGCTGCCAATTAAATCAGTGAATTTACACGCTTAATTATTGTAATAATTTATTTTAATTAAAGCGATGCGCTAATCAGATTGCAGTTGTGCCCACCGGAAACATTTTCTATGGTGGAACGTGTGTCATAGAAACCTACCGGCTGATGCTGGCTTACTCAAAAACAATCGACTATGTTTGAGGCTTACTCTGCTCTTTAATCAGTGAAGTTCACCACAATATTCTCCCTATCTACTGGTGAACTAATGATATCGAGGACAAATAATAATAGGAATAGGAAGTCCTGGGGTTATATCAACTATATAGGTACTCGTAGTAGCGTGCTATGTGCTGTTTCATGTTTTAATACGCGGTTAATTAATTATCTGTTCAAATAAAATGAAAGCCATTGTGCTTTACGTCGGTCGTATGGCAAATCGATTTTGTCGACTAGCCGCGCGCCGCCGTTCTATGTGTAAATGTGGTAGATACTCGTATGTGCGACGTGAGGGTCGGTCCCCTGTTGTTTCGACGAACATCTATAGATACAATTGTTCAATAAAGCCTTTCGATGTCACGTGATCACATGTATGATATCTGAACATTGCCTATCGCACTCCACCCACATCCACAAAACCGATGACTTCACAGTGCGTCGTCGTTGTCATTGCATCTCACATTACCATATGGGAATTTCGGTTCCATTCATCGCTAGAGATTCACTGCGAATACGTAATTAGGGTGAAATAATATGCTCTCGGACCAAACTTAACTACTGTAGATATAGGTAGATATGTGCGGAGATTTGATTTAATTTCGAACCTTTGTTTAATTTCATAACTGTATTGTCGTCGGGACAATTGAATGAAATCAAGCCATCAGTTCATAAAATCATAAGGTCGGTTGTCATGCGGACTCATGCCACAATCTGAGAATGCAATATTGTTTGAGCTTTAAGAAATGGATCGATAGAGATTTTTGATTCGTTGGTCATTTTTGATTGCAGTCTTTTTCGATGTGAAGATACAGTATCGTATATGGGTAAACGAACGCTCGTATCATTTTTCAGACCAAAAGCAGACATATTTACCTACAATAAAAATTAAAAAAGCAACGATTTGGAAAAGCAGTATTCTTAGCAGCATACATTTTATTCGATGAAAGTGATCAAAGACAGTAAACTATGTCTTTTAATAGACGTGTTTTTTTTTGGCTTAGATAAAACACGAAAAAAAAAATATAAAAACCCCTTACTATGGCAGCACTGTGACTTTTCAGCTGCTTTATTTCTGACTTCAAACCAACAAATTTAGAAAATTTTAAATAGATTTAGTTTCCGATGCTTTTTTTATTTTTGGCAAGCTCTGCAGCAACAGCAAATTCCAGCCCTAACGGAGATTTGCAGGACGTAATGGACGTTTTGCACTTTTATCACATGATTCAAGTTCCAGCAGCGAATCAGTGGCAGAGCACAAACTCCTTATGTGCACTGTAGCATTTCAGTAGTTCCAGTCTGGTACCAGGGTCTCTTCCTAAGTCCAAATTTTGAGTTGCAATATTTTGATAGTTGATGTTTGTTTTCCTTTTTTAAGGGGAAACTGGGGCACCTTGGGCCACTTTTTGCTTTGATGTCTCATAAAGTCGTATGTGTTTAAATTATTGGCCTTTCTCACTTTGAGAAAGGTTGCATTTCTCCTAAACTTAAAAAATAAATAAAGGTTTTTTCAATAGGGACGCTACAAAAGTAGAGCGACAGGGACAGCAAATGACGCCGAATTTCTTGCCGCTCTTTTGACATTTCTCTTCAGTAAGGCTTGCCATTTCATGAAGGAAAGATATACGAGCCAACAACGAGCCGAAATTATTAAAATTTACTATGTACCGAAATTCGGAGTCAGTGGCCTCAACGTTAAGAGTGCTACGTCCAATTTATGATGAGGCTCATTTCTGGCTGAATGGCTTCGTCAATAAACAAAATATGCGGTATTGGTCAGGCAGCAATCCACATGTACTCCATGAGTCATCATTGCATCCCGAAAAAATTACGGTTTGGTGTGGTTTATGGGCCGGCGGCGTCATTGGGCCGTACTTCTTCCTTGATGATCAAGACCGGCACGTTACTGTGAATGGGAATCGCTACCGTTCAATGATAACCGAATATTTTTGGCCCCAATTGGATGATATAGACTTGGAGGACATGTGGTTCCAACAGGACGGCGCCACAAGCCACATAGCGAATGTCACAATCAATTTATTGGAAACCAAGTTTAGAGAACGTGTTATCTTACGAAATGGTCCAGTCGCTTGGCCGCCTCGGTCGTGCGATTTGACGCCGTTAGACTATTTCCTGTGGGGCTACGTCAAGTCTATGGTCTATGCCAACAAGCCAGCGACGATTGATGAGCTTCGTACGAATATCGAACGTGAAATTGCAGCAGTATCGGCCGATTTATGCTTGAAAACCGTCGAAAATTGGGTTCAGCGTCTGGACTTCTGCAAGCGTGCCTGTGGTGGCCATGCAAAAGAAATCGAGTTCCATACATAATGGCATCGAACGTACTTTCACAGGAATAAAGAATTTCATTGATATCCAAAACCGTTTTTGTTTTATTTAAAAAAACTTTTGTAGCGCTCTTATTGAAAAACCCGTTAGATGGCGCAGCAGGCGGAAGACACCCTAGGCCTAGTTTCTCACAACCATTCGTTTGTGTGAGTTTCTATTTTTGGGACGAATGGAAGAGACCTACAATTTTATGCCGAGAACATAATACTCTCGGATGTTTGTCAGACGTTCGCGAGAGGTGGCGCGTTAGAAAAAACCTTAAGATGTAATTTGTGTTTTTCCGGTAGTCCAGCACACTAACCACTGCGCTACTGCGCCCTAAACTTTGGTTTGGACAAATAACTACGTAAATTTAGTAAAGGAGTATAATTTATAAGGTACCCCCATGCTGAGCAGTTTTAAACTACGCTGGGGCACTTTTGAACGGCATTATTTGTAATTGCTTTTGGCAGCCAATAAACTACTACAAGCTTTGTAATTTTTTAAGAAAATAAATTTACCTAATTTTTTCATAAAAAAAAAAACGAAAACAACTTAACAAAAGCAAACTGAAATTACAAAATATTTTACAATTGACTGAAGGTACTTTATAAAAACAAACTTTGAAAAACTCACCATACAATTTTTACATTCGCCTACATCCAGGCGGCAGGCGACGACTGAAAGTACATATATCCGAAAGTCGTTGATGACTAAAGAAAACGGTATTACCAAGTTTAAATTTTGGTTAATATGTAGATACTTTTAAATATTTTTTAAAAGTTCCCTTATTAGTAATGTTCAAATGAACTGTAGGCGCAGTAACGCAGTGGTTAGTGTGCTGGAACTATGCGAGGGGTCGCAGGTTCGATCCCCGAAAAACACAAATTACCTACATCTTAAGGTTTTTTCTACTCCGCCACATCTCGCGAACGTCTGACAAACATGCTAGAGTATAACTGTCCTGAAAAAGCTTCTCAATTCAGCCGTTCGGACTCGGCATAAAATTGCAGGTCCCTTCCATTCGTCCCAAAAATAAAAACTTACTCAAAACGAATGGTTGTGAGAAGCGGGGCCCTGGGAATAGGGTGTATACACACCTATGTGAAGTTGGCCCGCACTTTTCCAAAAAAGGTTTAGACTTTTACAGTTCGATAGGCAATCGTTTGTAGTTGTTTGTAGTGAATTTTTTTTCGTTTGTAGTTCCGCCGTTAGAGAGATATAGCCATTTGAAAAATGTATGGGAAAAGTTTGATTGTGTGTCATTCGATGTAGTTTCGTTCAAAAAGGTTTGTAGTGAAAAGCTTTTCGTTTGTAGTTCAACCGTTCGAAAGTTATGACCATTAGAAAAAATTAGAAATTTTTGAAAAAAAATTGAAATGTTTATATTTCGATAGGCAATCGTTTGTAGTTGTTTGTAGTGAAAAGCTTTTCTTTCTGAAAATTCGTATTTAAGAGATATTAAGACATTTGTGTTTTTACCTATAACTTCGAATTTCCAACACGGAAAAATTAATTGAGCATACTTGTTCATAAAGCACATCCCCCTCTTTCTAATGAAATCAAAAACGCATTTTTCAGCAATTGGATAATGATTTATTATCGATTTAAGCAATTAAATAATGATTTATTCTCAATTTAAGCGAAAGGTTCGCGCAACCCGATTTAAGGGGGTGAATATTTTTATTACTGGACAACTACAAACGACAAAAATAATAGTTTTGGTAGAAGGCATATATGTTCTATGTAATAAAATCAAAATTATAAAATTTGTTGCAGCGGTAAGCAAATTATATGCAGTTTAAGCAGACAACATCAAATCGCCGTTATCTCCAAAACCATACCAAATAAAATTATGAAATCTTCTTTTTTCAAAAGTGCACCACCCTACCAATCTAACAAAATACTAATTGTGCCCATCGCCCAAACGGTTAATGATTTATTTGAGATTTAAGCGAAATTTTAGCAAAAAAGTGCGGATATCCATTTAAGCGGTTGAATTTCTCAAAAACTGTGTAACTACAAACGACCAAATTTCACACATCTATTATGTACATCCGTCACAATCGATGTAATGTACTTTAAACATCACCCGCACTACTGGGCAGCTTTTATGGGCGTTTGTGAAGTTGGCCCGCACTTTTGAAAAAAAGGTTTATATGTTTACATTTCGATAGGCAATCGTTTGTAGTTGTTTGTAGTGAAAAGTTTTTCGTTTGTAGTTCAACCGTTAGAAAGTTATGACCATTTGAAAAAATTTGATTAAATTAGCCGTTATCTCCAAAACCATACCAAAAAAATTATGAAATCTTCTTTTTTCAAAAGTGCTCAACCCTACCAATCTAATAAAATACTAATTGTGTCCATCGCCCAAACGGTTATTGATTTATTTGAGATTTAAGCAAAATTTAAGCTAACAATTCTCGCGCTCATATCTCAAAAACTGTTCAACTACAAACGATGAAATTATACATTTCTATTCTCTACAATACTCTCTACCAATGATATCAAATAGAAGCTAGCCCGCACTACTGGGCAACTTTTATTAGCAATTTAAGCGCCCAGATTATTATCCCCATATTTCCAATTCGAAACAACTTCCATCAGATAAATCTATTTTTTTTAATGCATCTATCTGTCTCTTTTTTAACTAAACTATCTAAAATAATTTCCCACCAACAGGTAACGCCCTAATCCCAAATTATGTAAAATTAAATTGAGTTCTTAGACCCATTTAAGCAGTTGAATTTCTCAAAAACCGTGTAACTACAAACGATCAAATTTCACATATCTATTTTGTACATCTATCTTAATCGATGGCATATACATTAAACATAACCCGCACTCTTGGGCAACTTTTATTTGCAATTTAAGGGAAGCTTGAAATGTGTATAAACACCCATATTTAAGCGGTCATATATTTCCACTGTGAGGGAGCTGTGGCGGCTGGAATATGCTTTTATCTAATGTAATTACCTATCTCATATCAGCAATGTCAACAAAAAATCGTTCTAAGCAACAATAAATGTTATTTTCATATTTTAATTTTTGATAAATTACGGTCGGAGACCAATTTAAGCACCCCCATATTTCAAAAACGGTGGAACTACAAACGATGAAATTACAGACATATAACATGTACATCACTCTTAATCGATGATATTAATTAGAAGATAGCCCGCGCTACTGGGAAACTTTTATTCGCAATTTAAGCGCCCAGATTTTTATCCCCATATCTCTAATACGAAACTACTTCAATCAGATAAATCTATTTTTTTCTAATGCATCTACCTATCTCTATTTAACTAAGTCAGTTAAAATAATTTCCCATCAACAAGTAACGTTCTAATCGCAAATTATGTATAATTAAATTGAGTTCTTAGACCCATTTAAGCAGTTGAATTTCTCAAAAACCGTGTAACTACAAACGATCAAATTACACATATCTATTTTGTACATCTATCTTAATCGGTGACATGTACTTTAAACATCACCCGCACTACTGGACAACTTTTATTCGCAATTTAAGGGAAGCTTGAAATGTGTATAAACACTCATATTTAAGAGGTACGATATTTCTAATGCCAAATGATCATAAATGGAAAAATCGTCTGTTTTCTATTGCACCTACCCCTCTCTCTTTAATAAAATCATCAAAAATTATTTCCCGCTAACAGGTAATATTCTTTCCCAATTTAGGCAACTAAAGCGAAGCCTCATTTTGTCAATAGTATGTTTCGGTAACGGTGCAACTACAAACGATGAAATTACACGTGTCTACCATATGCACCCTTCTTAATGCATGTTATTAAAGAGAAGCTAGCCCGCACAATTAGACAATTTTTATTAGCAATTTAAGGGAAGACTAAAATGTATTCAATCGCACCCATACCTATTTAAGTGGTCTGATGTTTTCATTACTAGGGATATATAAAAAATAATATATTATACTATACATATATCCAAAACCCATTTAATCGGCCCGATATTTCCAAAATTAAAGACTTAAAGCCATGTACCTAATCCAATTATTTATCATATTTGTACTACATATGAACCTACCTACCTACATCCTTCAATGTATAATAATCAAATAGAAGCTAGCTACCACTACTCTGATCTGATGCACATGTTATTTGCAATTTAAACCGATCCGATGTTTGAATATGTTCACGCAACCAATGTTAGGCAAACAGAAAAAAAAACTTTTTACAATACGTAGGTACACTCCCGTCGTCTTTATATTAAAAAAAAACTAGTTTTATTGCTAAATCTGACGCTCTTTGCAAAGAAATGGAAGGCAAATTTAATTTCAAAGATGTGCATTATCATCAAAGGGTTGCTTTTGTTCCGCCATCCTTACACCGAACCTGTGAGGTATGCGTATGAGTATGACCAAGCAAAGAAATGTAGGCTACGTACATTATTGACCTGTAATACGGATCGTGTCGGTGTGATGTTTACCTGTGAAAGTGATCGAATGCGGGTATCGTTCTTGAAGAAGAACGAATGAAACGAACATACAGAGAATCATTAGCAAAAAAGATGACGCTCCACATGTGCGACAAACCGTGAAATTAAAGGAGTGTCCTGCGAAAACCTATACCTGTGATTTGTGCATCGACCGTACTGCACCGTTACGATATGTTACACTTCATTTGTATGGTATGAAGGGGGAGGGAAGTAGGAGTATAAGTATAGGTATGTAGATATAACAATCGGAAATGATTTAATAAGAATAACAAGTTTGATTGGCGCTGGCTGCGATTACGTAGGATACCCCGATTCAATTTGAATATACCTATGTGCATATATTATGGAAGGGGTATTTAGGTATTATATATGTATATAAGTAGGTAGATACGTCTTGTCTTATTCGTTGGAATTATAGATAAGTACAGAGATTGTTTGAAAGTTCTAATTACATACATAGTTTCGATTTACCTATGTTTGGACATTGCCGGAGGTAGGTATCTCACGATCAATTGTCAAAGTTTAGGTACCAATTGGCACAACTGAGTGATAGCACTAGGTAATAAATTTTAGCTTTTTGAATAAATTGGAAAAGATGACTACTATCAAAATGTATTTTTGCTGCCACAATCAGCAAGGTTTATAGGTATTTAATTTTTCGGTTCTTCTTATAACTTGAGTCTCAAATGTGTTAGGTAGATTGGAAGGAAGAGGAGTTGAGTTGAGTTGAGATTTGAAAATTTATGATATAGGTATGTACACCTATAGATACTATAATAATTAAACAGATTCATATTTCCTCTCTAGTACGAGAACATACTTTTCCATCTCAATAAGACGCTACTTATATAGGTAGGTACTTACTGCAAATAAATTTTTGTCATTTGTGTCGTCATTGCCTAACCTACCTGTCGGTGCTATTTGTGTGACTCGTGATTGTCATGCGACTGTTATTTTGAATTGTTTATGTATATTTTCCACAAGCAATGGATATAAATTTCAAATATTGGGTGTGTTATACCTACCTACATAGAATGAAAAAAGTGGTCGAATTTTTTTGATTAATGGAATTAAAAAATATTCAAAAGTTGTGGTTGATCAACAAACATTACCTTCGTGGAGTGAAAACATACCGGGGATTGTGTCAAACGTCCTAATATGATATGTCCCTACATTTTCATTGTCAGCAGTTGCAGTTTTTGAGATATTCGACCGCTTAAATGGGTCCCCGAACTCAATTTATACGTTAAAATAATTTGCGAAAAAAACATGATCTCTTTGTTGAAAATATAGTTAGGTAGGTACTCTTGACTTCGTTAGAGAGAGAGAGATTTATTTTCATTACAAATAGATATATTTCAGCTTTTATAGGTACATCCTTAGTAATGAAAACATCAGACCACTTAAATAGGTATGGGCGTGATTGAATACATTTAGGCTTCCCTTAAATTGCTAATAAAAGTTGTCTAATTGTGCGGGTTAGCTTCTCTTTAACAACATGCATTAAGAAGGGTGCATATGGTAGACACGTGTAATTTCATCGTTTGTAGTTGCACTGTTACCGAAACATACTATTGACAAAATGAGGCTTCGCTTTAGTTGCCTAAATTGGGAAAGAATATTACCTGTTAGCGGGAAATAATTTTTGATGATTTTATTAAAGAGAGAGGGGTAGGTGCAATAGAAAACAGACGATTTTTCCATTTATGATCATTTGGCATTAGAAATATCGTACCTCTTAAATATGAGTGTTTATACACATTTCAAGCTCCCCTTAAATTGCGAATAAAAGTTGTCCAGTAGTGCGGGTGATGTTTAAAGTACATGTCATCGATTAAGATAGATGTACAAAATAGATATGTGTAATTTGATCGTTTGTAGTTACACGGTTTTTGAGATATTCAGCTGCTTAAATGTGTCTAAGAACTCAATTTAATTATACATAATTTGCGATTAGAACGTTATTTGTTGATGGGAAATTATTTTAACTGACTTAGTTTAATAGAGATAGGTAGATGCATTAGAAAAAAATAGATTTATCTGATTGAAGTAGTTTCGTATTAGAGATATGGGGATAACAATCTGGGCGCTTAAATTGCGAATAAAAGTTTCCCAGTAGCGCGGGCTATCTTCTAATTAATATCATCGATTAAGAGTGATGTACATGTTATATGTCTGTAATTTCATCGTTTGTAGTTCCACCGTTTTTGAAATATGGGGGTGCTTAAATTGGTCTCCGAACGGAATTTATCAAAAATTAAAATGCGAAAATAACATTTATTGTTGCTTAGAAAGGTTTTTTGTTGACATTGCTGATATGAGATAGGTAATTACATTAGATAAAAGCATATTCCAGCCGCCACAGCTCCCTCACAGTGGAAATATATGACCGCTTAAATATGGGTGTTTATACACATTTCAAGCTTCCCTTAAATTGCAAATAAAAGTTGCCCAAGAGTGCGGGTTATGTTTAATGTATATGCCATCGATTAAGATAGATGTACAAAATAGATATGTGAAATTTGATCGTTTGTAGTTACACGGTTTTTGAGAAATTCAACTGCTTAAATGGGTCTAAGAACTCAATTTAATTTTACATAATTTGGGATTAGGGCGTTACCTGTTGGTGGGAAATTATTTTAGATAGTTTAGTTAAAAAAGAGACAGATAGATGCATTAAAAAAAATAGATTTATCTGATGGAAGTTGTTTCGAATTGGAAATATGGGGATAATAATCTGGGCGCTTAAATTGCTAATAAAAGTTGCCCAGTAGTGCGGGCTAGCTTCTATTTGATATCATTGGTAGAGAGTATTGTAGAGAATAGAAATGTATAATTTCATCGTTTGTAGTTGAACAGTTTTTGAGATATGAGCGCGAGAATTGTTAGCTTAAATTTTGCTTAAATCTCAAATAAATCAATAACCGTTTGGGCGATGGACACAATTAGTATTTTATTAGATTGGTAGGGTTGAGCACTTTTGAAAAAAGAAGATTTCATAATTTTTTTGGTATGGTTTTGGAGATAACGGCTAATTTAATCAAATTTTTTCAAATGGTCATAACTTTCTAACGGTTGAACTACAAACGAAAAACTTTTCACTACAAACAACTACAAACGATTGCCTATCGAAATGTAAACATATAAACCTTTTTTTCAAAAGTGCGGGCCAACTTCACAAACGCCCATAAAAGCTGCCCAGTAGTGCGGGTGATGTTTAAAGTACATTACATCGATTGTGACGGATGTACATAATAGATGTGTGAAATTTGGTCGTTTGTAGTTACACAGTTTTTGAGAAATTCAACCGCTTAAATGGATATCCGCACTTTTTTGCTAAAATTTCGCTTAAATCTCAAATAAATCATTAACCGTTTGGGCGATGGGCACAATTAGTATTTTGTTAGATTGGTAGGGTGGTGCACTTTTGAAAAAAGAAGATTTCATAATTTTATTTGGTATGGTTTTGGAGATAACGGCGATTTGATGTTGTCTGCTTAAACTGCATATAATTTGCTTACCGCTGCAACAAATTTTATAATTTTGATTTTATTACATAGAACATATATGCCTTCTACCAAAACTATTATTTTTGTCGTTTGTAGTTGTCCAGTAATAAAAATATTCACCCCCTTAAATCGGGTTGCGCGAACCTTTCGCTTAAATTGAGAATAAATCATTATTTAATTGCTTAAATCGATAATAAATCATTATCCAATTGCTGAAAAATGCGTTTTTGATTTCATTAGAAAGAGGGGGATGTGCTTTATGAACAAGTATGCTCAATTAATTTTTCCGTGTTGGAAATTCGAAGTTATAGGTAAAAACACAAATGTCTTAATATCTCTTAAATACGAATTTTCAGAAAGAAAAGCTTTTCACTACAAACAACTACAAACGATTGCCTATCGAAATATAAACATTTCAATTTTTTTTCAAAAATTTCTAATTTTTTCTAATGGTCATAACTTTCGAACGGTTGAACTACAAACGAAAAGCTTTTCACTACAAACCTTTTTGAACGAAACTACATCGAATGACACACAATCAAACTTTTCCCATACATTTTTCAAATGGCTATATCTCTCTAACGGCGGAACTACAAACGAAAAAAAATTCACTACAAACAACTACAAACGATTGCCTATCGAACTGTAAAAGTCTAAACCTTTTTTGGAAAAGTGCGGGCCAACTTCACATAGGTTGTATACACGCCTGTTGCGCCAACTATTTAGTTGTTTATTTTTAAATGAACCTCACGTTCAAAGGTGCACCAGTCTCCCCTAATAATTTTGGTTGTAAAATTAATGTCATTTATAACACAATCGATAGAACTTTCGATAACATTTAAAGCAATCGTAGATTGGTAGCACAGTTTTTATTTGGGCCCGATGATTATCCGGGCTAACGAATCCTATATAGAATTGTGTATTTCTATGGAAATCTTGCTAAGTCCATATAGGATTGCGAAAAAAAAACGCGCCTAATATCCGCGTTACCACCATTCCCAATATAAAAATACCTACCGCATTTTCTGCACAAAACACCACTTTTACTTCTTCGAGAAATGAATACGTTAAACCTATAGTTTTACGTTAAATACATTTTTGAACTTTTGGGCATTTTTTATTTTTTAACAAGAATAAAATTGAAGGGATGTGCTGTCGAGATAATAATTAAAAGAGTTATGAGTTCATCAGAGAAGTCTAGGTATCACAGCCACAGCGAGCCAATCGTTGTCCTTAAGTCACATTCACAGTAAGAACCTAAACCAATTCGCCCAACACACAATTTCTTTACAGAACCTAAAAATGTTTTGAATTTTGTTTAAGAAACTAACCTCCTATAAATTGACGAAGAAATATTTTTCGAGGTGTCTCCTTCAGTACCGAGCAATTGATTGACATTCACGGAGAAGATAGGACATGTAGGACATGTCCTTACAATACCTACATGTGCCCGTGTTCGTCAAACCTAATCTCTATAAAAGTATTTTGGAAAAAGCGGTATGCAGTTTTTGAGTTAAACAAAAAAAAAAAACACTATAATACCGCGAAAACCAGTACAGATGTGAGCATTGGTATACCTACCTAATGGTGCTTAAACATGAACATGAAGTTCTGATGTACTGAAGCCCTGTTTTAAGAATTAAGTGCAGATGCATTAAATTCGTCTGTACTGAAGAGAAAGGCGACTGTTATTTCAAATAAGGGCCATCTGTTGGTTTATTTTTGAATCGTATAATGCTATTTTGACACTGGCAGTTCCTATAAGTTAAAAAAAACATTTTACAGAAATTCATAATTATATTTTTGCAATACGAAATGGATCGATTTACGCTTTAACAATATTGCAAAGTGGATGCTGCGTTGTCAAACTTTGAACAAATTTTGAACAAAAATTTCGGTCGGAACAAACTCAAGTTTTTGAGGAAAGTTTGTAGGACTGGTCTGCTGTTTAAAAACGTTTTTCATATTCGTCTTTACCGAAAGTGTGCGCCTAAATCCTATAGAGGCTCAACACGCCAAGGATCTTAACGAATGAACATAGGTCGCACTAGCCTTAGGAGAATTTTGATCTCTGATTATTCGCTTAAAAGATCCAATTTAATAAGAAATTGAAGCAAAATGACCACAAGAGGGGCTACATCGCTACATGCCACACAAGCTGTCCAACAAACCATTTATTGCACACTAAGTTCAATAAAAATCTGTAGAATTATTAAAACTCAGCAGATCAAAGTAACGCAATATGGATACTCTCTGGGCGCTGCCTTCTTAGGAAGCATGCTAGGAAATTAGGTTTAAATAATTCAGACACGTGCAGGTACATATTGTGAGGACCTACGCCCTACCTGTTGCAGAAGATATTACTCATTTTCTCTGTGAATGTTCAGCTATTCCTGGGAATAGAAGGAAACACCTTGAAAGGTACTTCTCTGAGGCTGGTCAGGCTGGATCAATTTTGAGACAGCTTGGTCATTCTGTTGTCGGGAAGACTGAACTTGGTGTTAAAGCTAAGTTGTCAGTCTTTAATTCGGTGTTTGTTCCAACTCTTACCTATGGTCATGAGGTTTGGGTAATGACTGAAAGAATAAGATCGCGGATACAAGCTGCAGAAATGAGATTTCTCCGTTGTATTGCTTATGTGACCCGTAGAGATCGCATCAGAAATACCAAAATACGTGAGGAACTCAATGTTGAGCAGCTACTTCTCCGGACTCAGGATGAGATGGTTAGATCAAGGTTATAATCTCTCCTCTACCCGTATGGGGATTGCCTTTTTTTAAATACTTCTGCGAAAGGCGCTTCACCAGCGCCCCGAGATGCTTGCAGTTAAATGTTAGTTCGGCATTTAAATTGCCGCAAATTGTAGTCTTCTGGAAATATATTCCCAGGAAGCGAGTTCCAAAGTTTGCTTGTTTTGGAAAATTAATGTCCTCGCGGTTGTCAAGTGTACTGTATGGTCATTAGCTGTCTGTCTTGCTGGGCGCCCAAAAGTTGCATTTTGAGGGATAATGTCTTTGAGTTCCTCGGAACATCTACCATGGAAGTACCTATAGAAAAAGTAAAGGTCAGCGACTTTTCTTCTATGCACCGACGGTTGTAGATTCCAGTATATCACATCACCTATCAGTACAGGTACAGTAGGTACACTTGACAAACTGAGGCCATCAGTTCTCCAAAACTCTTTCCCTACAAGGCAATTGCAATCGCACCCTGTAACTCGTTTCCTTCGGGCATCTGTCCAGAGGATTACAACTTTCAATAATTTCAACAATGCAATTTCAAAGTGAAAATCCAACACCTATCTGCAATCACCTCGGCCAGCGCTTGCTGATGGGAACCATTTAAACGACAAACACATTTCCTTCACATTAACGTTTGTGGATAATTCAATTGAAAAGGTCAAGCTTGTTAATGTTCCCTTTAACAAATGTCATCACAGTGACTTGATTCATTCTCCGGTACAACCAACCCGTGACATCTATACAGTTTGCTTTTGGCGATGGCCCTCCAACGAAGCAGTACCATCCCACCCCTAGAAATCACAGATCATCTTTACAACTCGAAGAAGCGAAAGCATCTGTACTTTTTTCAGCTTTTAAATAATGGCAACAGCAACAACAAGCTAATATGGGAAAATACGAGAACTTTGCGGTGCTGTAAATCCACTTGGGCAAAATAGCAAAAGTGAGCACAAAGTTAAATTGAGTGAGTGCTTTTGATCTTTTCTGGCACCCTCATTCTTTCACCTCGGATGAATGCCAATGGGCTCTATTCATACTTTGTTGTCTTTGTTCTCATCAAAAACCGCCCACCGTGGCAACTGGCAAACTCCCTGCGTAGCTCGTCCTTTGCCTTCCTTTCATAGGCAAGCTGGCAAGCAAGCCAAGACCCATCCAACTTGAATAACAAATTACCGACTTTAAATTATAATTTTCACCGGCAATATTCTTTGAAAGTTTCCACAGTCGATACACTGTACAGTCACCCTCCCTGACGTCCTCTTGTTGAATGTAGGAGAGATGTTTATATGTACTGACAGTCATCTTTATCAACTTACTTTGCACACTATTAATTTATACAGCCAGTGGAAAATCCTTATTTTATCTTATTTACTACGGAGTCGAGTAAACATGCAAACAACCGATTCGCTCGAATCCTTTGCGAGTCTATTAAAGAAAAGTGTTGGAAGTGGCGGTAAGAGATGGATCGAGTTGGATAACATTTTTGTGTTTCCCCTTGCCCCTGCTGCCACAAGTCAATTGGAAAATGTGAAAATTCTGATGAACATTGTCCTCATAATGAGGCTAGTTGTTGTTGTTTTTTTATGAAATCAGTGAACCCTTTAAGCAAAGCAATAAAAATCAGGTTTATCGCTTTGAAATATTTCTAGTTGCTAACTAGGGAAGCTAGATTCGATAGTCACATCTGTTACTATTTGTGGCTTTAAACAAGCGATTACCACTTGCGCCAACTGATGCTTTAACTATGTAGGTAGTTAGTAGTGAGTTGAAAATAAATCTATTACATTTTTGGCTCTCAAATGTAACAGCCAAGTATGAAATGTAGCTATCAAGGGGGATTGCCACCTCCTCTAGTAGCCCTCGACTGAAGATCGTCTCTTACGGAGATGGTCAAACACCAATTTGACCAAAAAAGCCGAAGAGGAATAACTATCCTCAAAACAAAATTATAACAGTTCAACATTCACCTAATTTGGGTGCCGCGCATAAAGATATTCCAGGGAATTGTAAGGCCGATGAACTCGCCAGAATAGGAACAACTCAACCCATCTTGCCGGATAAAGGTACCCTAGGCATACCAATCGCTACTTGGATGAGGAAGAGAAGGAAACTATTCCTCACCTTTTTTGTTCCTGTCCAGCTCTCTCCCGTAGAAGGAAGCTTCACTTTGGAGCCTTCTATTACACTGACTTGGGTGATCTTATAAACAAACGCTTTAAAAAGAGCTCAAAATGGTTCAAAGTAGGGAAATCTGTTTTTTTCGTGGTATCAGAACCACAGCTGGTATCCACTTTCAACCAACCAAGCGCAACCATGGGGATTGCCAGACTTTCAGGACGTATTTCAAGTTTTCGAATAAAATACTTATCGGACAAAAAAAAATCACAATTTACGTAAAAAAAAATAAAAACGACCAGAGTAGGCCCATTGTGATACCGATCATAAAACTACCCATTGAACCAACAGGACCTAAAAATAAAGCGATGGAGGCAGCTGATGCTTACATTAGCGAAATTGTCCAAGAAGTATTCTCCGAGATAAGAGGGCTAGGCACGCGCATAGGAGGTGATAGTTTCCTCCTTCTCCTCATCCATGCAGTATGCGTATGCCAATAATGCAGTGTCTCGTAATGACACCTAACTATTCATTTCATTTATGTTCCGCTTGTCCACTAAGTGGGTCGCGGGTTTACGTTGCTTAAGTGGCCCCTTCATAGCTCTCGATTCTCCACCATCGACTCTTAATCATCAAGGGAAATCCCCATACGGGTAGAGGAGAGATTGTGAACTTGATCTAACCATCTCATCCTAATTAGACTAGAGGATGGTACGGATTCCATAGCACGTTGTGGAATCCTGGTCGGGGACATGCGTTTAACATGACCAAACCACCGAAGCATTGACCGCTCCGTCCGAAGAAGTAGTTGCTCGACATTGAGTTCCTCACGTATTCTGGTTTTTCTAATGCAATATCTACGGGTCAGTCACGCCAGCAATACAACGGAGAAATCTCATTTGGACAGCCGCGATCTTATTCTTTCGGTCATTACCCAAACCTCATGCATGACCATAGGTAAGGGTTGGAACAAGCACCGAATTAAAGACTGACACCAAGTTCAGTCCTCCTAACCAAGCTGTCTCAAAATTGATCCATCCTGACCCATCCTTCCATCTCGCGTGAATAAGACCCCGAGATACTTAAACTTCTCCACCTGTTTCAATGGGACTCCACTGAACTGCATTGAACTGGCGTTCTGGAGACGACCATCAGATTTGTTCACGTTTACTTTCATCCCAGCTTCAACACAAACGGCTACAAACCGATCGAGTACACGCTGAAGTTCAATTTTAGAAGACCCCAGGATGACGCAAGTCATCAGCGAAGAGCAAATGACTTTTCCTCAGATCTCCCAAGTCGAAACGTTCCTCGCCAAGACTGCGCTGCAACGTCCAATCCATATATAAGTAATGAAAAGGAGAGGAGACGCACCCCTGACGAAGTCCAACGCCCACGGTGAAAGGTATAGATTTAACGCCGTTTACCCGAACACAGCTTTTACAGTTTTTTGTGTAAAGAGATTGAATTGCTCTCAAGAGAGAACCGTCAATTCCATACTCCTGTAATACACTCCAGAGTTTACCTCGAGGGACTCGGTCCTATGCTTTCTTCAAATCTAAGCATATGCGTAAATAGGTGTAGCATACTCCCAAGCCTTCTCAAGTACCATTCTGAGAGTGAATAACTGGTCGGTTGTGCTTCTGACACCTAACTAATGTGCTAGTAATGAATCTTTTTAGTGATACGAGACTGTTGGAGCGTGGTGCCGTTTGAGCACCAGTTAGTAGCGCTTATGACATTTTGTTTACCTAATTAAATAATTAAAAGTTTTCACACAGTGAGAGGCATAGATGTGCCATGTCTATAGCGAGTTCGTCGGCTCTGACACATATATAAGGTGCATTTTATGACGGATACATAGAGCCAATTATTTAATATGATTGCTTTATTAGATCAGTACAGCCGTAATGGTTTTTTTTGACTCTCTGCTAGGATATTGGGTTTGCAGCTCAGTTTGCTGTCTACAATAGGCGTTTTTATAACCTCCACAGAAAGGTACATTCACTTTGTCAATACGTTTGTAACGCCAAGAAGGATTCACCGGAGACCCTATAAAGTATTAATATTCTGAATCAGGATCACATTCTGAATCGATTTAGCCATGTCCGTCTGTCTGTCTGTCTGTCTGTTGAAAGCACGATAGCGTCCAAACGAATCCACGTAGGTGAATGAAATTTTGTGAGAGGACTTGTTTTTACCGTTGTTATGTTGGTATTAAAAAATTTTCTATGACGGTCAAGTAGTTCTGGTACCTCGTTCGTGTTTCTTTTTTAGCTCAGACAGATCAGAGCTCAGAATTTGTGTTTCTCTTTTCGTCCAGAGAATGATCTTAACGCGCTCTATGAGCTCAGAATAAATTGACTGAGCAGGCTGATATCTCACTTACAGACACATTTGACAGGATAAACAAAATATGTAGTTCAAATGGCGGACGATCCTTGTTGTTCTGGCACAGAAGGTAAACCAAATTAATAAAATACCAATTAATAAATAACCATTATGACAATATGACAGCTGTGTGCTCAAATGTGTTTTATAAACAAATCAGAACTACCTGAGCAGCTCAGCTCTGAACTAAAAAAGAAAAACGCCTATTGCGGCGTAAGCACTTCGCGGAAGCACCAAAGGAGGGCGATTTAGTTTTGGGGGAACAAAGTTGCGGATTTTGTATTTCTTTCTAAAGAGGACCAGCTCGGATTTCTTGGGATTGAACCCAAGGCAGAATGAAAGTACTTAAACTGACAACGGCTACAAAAGCTACAGCGTATTGCCTGTCTAGATATTACAGGTGTAATGCGCACCTGCCCTACAACATCATTAGAAGCTATTATATGGCTTTCACGTTTACATATATTTCTTAGGAAGGTGGCAGCTAAATGTGCTATTAAGCTAGAATATAAATTTAAACCAAGGTGCCCCACATGGGACAGGACATTTTCTGTTCCATCCCCGACCTTATGGTTAGGGAATACAATTTTGGGAAATTATTTGAGGTATAAATATATACTGTAGCGTACCAAATGGTCCAACGGTCGGTGTTCCGGCACTGGACTCAACAAGTATGGTTTGGTACTCCCACGACGGATCGAAAATTTAATCTGGAGTTGGTGCTAGTGTCTTTGGAGTTTTGGACCCAACACCAAAGTCTCCATGCCATGGAGATCTGTGCGGGTTATCACCAACCTGACGACGCGACGTTAAAAAGAAGTCCTCTCACAAAATTTCAATCACCTATAGATCGATTCGTTTGAACGCTATCGTGTTTTCCACAGACAGACAGAGGGACAGGCAGATAGACGGACATGGCTAAATCGATTCAGAATGTGATCCTGATTCAGAATATTAATACTTTATGGGGTCTCCAGTGACTCCTTCTTGTCGTTACAAATGTAATGGCAAGGTGAATATAAAGAAGGTATAAAAAATCCTTTTTCTAGTATGTTTTTGGTATTTTTCCAAAATAATTTTAATACCTTGAAACTTTTTAGATCTTAGTGCGCTAAAAGTTTCTTAGCTCCTTTCAGACATTGTAGGTTTTAAAAGATTGCAACCTTATTTTTCTTCCCCAGTTCTCTGAACTTTTCTCGTAAGCTGTGTTCCCCTATTCCACAGAAAATCCTCTGCCTTATTGTTTTCCATGCCTAATTTGTGAATTCTGTGCTGGAATTCCAAGACTTCAAGTACCTTAATGGCTGCTTCGGTCATTACTACATTTTCTGTCTATTACCACTCTAGGGCGTGGTTGCTCAGTTTATGGGGCGCATGGACTCATCACTCCAATCGTTCTTGTTGCTAAGTATCGCTTTAAAAATTTGTTTAGTACATGGGTGTCCGGTATTTGATATCTGTTCCAGATTATTCTTAGGTATTTAGCGCAGTCTATATTTCTGTTATATATATGCTCCGTAACGTTTTGGAACCGTCTGTAAACACCTTGAGTTACTTTAAGTGCCTTCTGGTTCTATTATGAGAGGCTTTCATATAACTTGTCTCTCGGAATATGCCATCAAGGCCAAGTGTTTGGTAAATTTGGAAAGCAGTTCGACTACAAATATACGACTCGTAAAGTGTATGAAGGCGGCAGACAATTTTAAGGCAAGGACACATTAATCGAAGCTATTCATGATGCCTGGGCCCAAATTTCTCTTAATTATTTAAAAAAAAATGTATCAGTTTTATAGAGGTCTTTCTGGGTACAAAATTTCCAACAGTTATAAAGAGTGAAAATCGATTGCAAAATGTATGGCCTCGTCCTAGTGATCGCCAGTGAATAAGCTCCACATTAAGAGTGACAGTATATCTCCCCATGTAGAATCTCTATAGATTGCATCTTGCATATACTTTAAATGTTTCAGGCGATGTTTCGGTCTCTGTATACTGTAGTGCTAAGAAACTCATGGATACTGTATATCGTTTACTCATTTTCTTTCAACGAATCGTTAAATGACCTTATATTGTCAGAGGCTCCTTAATGTCAAAGAAGGAACACATGGCCTTTTTTGCGTTCACAGCGCCAGTGAATTATTTCCGTAAGCTGGTCGTATAGGGCTATTTCTGTCCATTTGCTCTGAAAAATCCACAACAAGAGTTTAGTAAGGGCCATTTTATTCACTTCAAGTTGAACTCAACTTGGGGATTTTTATTCTCAACTTGAGAAATTGTATTTATTCACTCGAAGTTTACTCATTCAACTCTGGATATTCCGAAGTTGAGAAAACCAAGAGTTGACCAACTTTGGATTCGCTCAACTCCCCGAAAAAGTAGAAGTTATGAAGCAAACTTGGGGTTTTACGTCAAACGTCAGAATTTATTTTTATTTTTTATTTCTGTGTTTGGAAGTTCAGTTCTTAAGTGACGAAAATAATTAACAATTAATTTTTAAAATTGAATAAAATAATGTGTAGTGCAAACTATTTCCGGGAGAATTGTCCATCGTCATCGACAAGCGAGATGATAAGAAGATAGATAATATGGTACGTGAGAGGCGGTTGCCGATTTTATTGGAGTGAGCATTCGCAACCACCACCGGAAGTACTGGGATTCACTGATATGCTATCGTCTACGCCCTTGCAAGCAACATCAACATCCACCGACCAGTAATCACGTCTGCTCTCGATTGGTTCGCACTTACTTTCAGTCAATTTTAAATGCTACTGAAAACAGTTCATTGAATGTAATAGAAGAGTAAATGAGGAAAATAATAGTAATTTGCTTTCATTAATTTCACAATTGTAATGCACAGATGAAATTACGCGCGAAATGCAAATCTAGGGTTGAACTGACGTATTATGTGTCATCTGCCGCAAATATCCCAGGGATATTTTACAAACTGCAGGTCGGCCAACTTTAGGATTTCAATCTCGGAGTTGCAAATTAATGTAGTGAATAAAAGCAATTTTTAACTTGCCGTTCAACTTTCGATTTAAGATCAACTTCGAAGTTGGCCAACTTTGGAGTTTTCGGCAAGTTGAACATAGTGGGTCGTATGAATAAAAACTAGCATTTGCTTTGAGTAAAAGGTTGTAGCAAAGTAAAAGCACTGAGCAATTGCTTTAAATCGGTATGAATAAAAACTACTTTGCTAAAGTAAGTTCGAAGTCTCGAACAAAGCATTTACTTCACTGCATGTGTCCTTCCCTTGCAGTTTCTGTCACAATTTGTCGTTAATTTTTTGAATTTGAATTTAGAATCAGGAAAACGATTCTTGGAAAAAAGCTAAATTAATTTAATAAAAAAACGATACGGTTGGTTAAAGTTGTGATCTTAACCAATTCGTCTTTGCTTATAGTACCTACTGTTTTTTTTTTACAAACGTTAACAACAGTAGTTAAAACAGGTTTAATGTGCCAATCAAACAAAGAAAAATTAATTTAACTATTTATACAAACAAAAAACACCGAAAACTCAAAAGAAAATACTGTTTGTGTAAAGAAATATGGGCGCAAAATATTTAGCAAATGCTCTGAGTCAACAAAATAGCAGACTTGGAATTTTCGTAGCAATTGCTTTGTCTTCCACGTTTTATTCATACCAATCTGAGTAAAAGGTCGGTGGCGCCGCTTTTCGAAGATGTCAAAAGTTGGAGTCAACTCAAATCAGTTTTTATTCATACGAAGCTTAGCAATTGCTTCGATTTTGACATTTATTTTGAGTAAAAGCAATTGCTAGGTTTTATTCATACCACCCAGTGAATAAAACGGCCCTAAAAGGTTTCTTTAATTTAATATTTTATTTCAAAGCATATAAATATTTACAATTGCTTTGATCCATGTGCTCAATTCCGACCGAAATTGAATTCGTTTGAGTTTCGAATTTTTGGGTGTTTTTGCATTTCACCTAAAGTCATATTTTACTTCTGTTTTATAGTCCTAGCATAAGAAAGAAAATATTCACCCCTATTCGTGTCGTTGTTAAGATTTTTCTTTAATTTTATTTACATTTTTATATGTTCACGATTCATTTGTCTGAAGAAAAGTTAAAAACATCGACTAAAAATCGAAGTGAAATACGAGTCGTTTACGACTAACGCCAACGGAAATAGGGTTGAGTTCTTGAGCTGCGAGCATAGTGAAAATTAGAAAATTAGACATACACTCAATTTCGGTCGGCATTTATTACAGACCCTAGCCCTAGATTTAACTAGATTTATTGGACCATAAGGTTCTAAGAAGGATCACCTCTCTTTTACACCTCATGACAAGAATGATGAACGTCCCTTCCTTTCAGCGCATAACAACGGTGTGAAAGGACAATAATTATTCAAGCAAAAGTATTTAGACTGAGTCATTAACTTGTATATAGCAAACAATCCACCTTGATGATTTATGTACGTCCAATTTTAATTTTCTCCCTATGCAAGCATTCATTTATCACCTAAAAAAAAAATTACAAAACTTACACGATGTTGTGTTGCCATGCTTTTCCTTAGACCTTCCCTAAAGGACATGGCACTTTCATACAAATCTTGAAGGGATGATTTCCAGATGCGGATAACTAAGTGTACAAATCCTTCATAATTTGATTCGTTAGCACTAATTAGATGAATTTCCCATAAGCTGTTTTCAAGATATAATTGCTCAGATTAAAATTGTTATCCAATTTACAACTACGGATAAGCGGTGATGCGTGTAGGTGTTCACCTTCTCTATAAATAATTTACAATATCATATGGGTGTACCTATATTATATATTCTGAGGAAGAAAGAAATATAATTCCACTGAAGAAAAGATTTTTTTTTTATTTCAGAACATTCTCTGATAATATCGAAACAATTTGTTTTTCTTATACAAATTTTGATTTTCCTATTTACAGGTATGGAAGCCATAATGTCGGAGTTTTTCAATGACACCTCAACCGCTTTTTACATAATTTTAATTGTTTGGATTGCGGATCAATACGATGCCATTTGTTGCCATACCAGCATCACAAAACGCCACTGGCTTAGGTAAGCGAAAAGAACAATATTCTCCTTCAAGTGAAAAGCTGAAAACTTATAAGGCAATTAGAAAATGAAAACAAAGTGCTTCAGATGTTTCAAGTAAACGTAAGTCGGGACTTCTAAAGGGTGGTTTTGTTGTGTCTTGGTATCGTTTTTGTTGAGCACAATTCGCACTAATTGTTTCAATTCACAATTAAATCCGTCCTAAGAAACGTAGAGTGCTTCAGAAGAAGTTCATCATTCATAATCTCAAATCCAAAGGTAACAAGCCGGGGGGAGAACAAAACGTAGATAGCAAATAACTTGAGATCTTTCAGACATGATACTTAATTTTTAAGCTTATTCTAACAGTGGTTGGTAATTGTTACCCTCTTGAAAAGGATTTACATGATTTATTCGTAGGTGGGAGCTAAATGTGTGTGCAAATGCGTTAGTTTTATTTGTTTCGAGAAATTCCTGATGGCAATTAATGAAATGAGCACTTCTAGAATATAATGCTATATAGAATAATTTTCTAATTTAGTTAAGTTAAAAACATTGTAAATACAGTGCATTGCATTTGGATATACACACCAGAGTTTGAAAAGAGTTTGAGATCTTAATTTTTGGAATAGGGTAGGACGGGGCTAGTTAGGCCACTTTTCGTTTGAAGTCCTGTTTTAATCAGATTATCCATTCTATACCTTCAAGAGTGGTATCAAAAGATAGAATGAAGCTCGTACTTCTTAATATTTTTGGAAAAAATTGAAAATATTAATCCGCAAGGGAATAACATTGTTTTAACATTAACTTGCCCCACCAACGGGGTAAGTTGGGCCAGTGAGTGGGGTAAGTTGGACCACGGCCTAAAAAGTGGAAGAATGAACCCCATAATGGGCAAAAAAGCCCGAATTTATAATAGTATCTTATTCAAAACATATCAAATAAATAGAATTCTAAACAAAAAATTCTTTATGACGTATATAACAAATGAACACTTGTATGAGCCCACTTTCGACAAGTATGGCACTGTATCCCATACTCGCCAGCTCGTATCAGTTTTTCGCCTCTACGTAAGCATTCTAACATAATAATGGACATACAGATAACACATGTATTTATTTATTTAGCGGGGCAAGTTTTTACACCTGGCCCAACATGCCCCACACCTAGTTTGATGAACATATTGTGTCAGAAAAACAAAAATACTCAAAACTGTCCAATTTCGTATACTGAATACTAAAATATATTAACGTATCTCATGACAAAACCTTGCCTTAATGCTTAATGTATATCTTGCAACTTATCACCATTAAAATAATAAAAGAAAGACCGCCATTTGTTTTTTAGTTTTTTATGCTGAAACTGAAAATTTGATGTGCTTCTCCTCCTGCTGATATGATGCAGCTGGGAGCATCATATCAGCAGGATCAGTTCCCCGTTTGGGAAAAAATCGATTTGAACGTTTTTAACGATACAGTGAAACTTCTTCACAGTACCCACTCGGGGAACTGTTCACTTTGCGGATGCGACGATACCAAAATATTCTTTTCCGCGAATGATTCGGGAGGAAATTTCTGCCACAAAACTATCGTCCAATAGCGTTACTTTCAATGCTCTCAAAAGTAATGGAAAAGGCAATAAATGTCGAAATAATCAAATATATAGAAGGCCACCGATTAATAAGTGACAGGCAATACGGATTTCGGAGCCGTCGTTCCACTGGAGACCAGTTAAGCTGCGTAACGCACTTATCACAAACCAGTAAGAAATAGACCGTCGACTCCTCCCACATAACGGACTTTGCCTACAAGCTGTAGGATTTATTTATGTGTTGGGCCTGTATAAATCAACGGGAAGAAATTACGGCACACGCATACTTAGTAAAATCCTATGGCAGTTGCACCTGGCAGTGGTTTATGGCAGTGGGGCTGTGTTCTGAAGGTTTCTTCTTTTTTTCAAGTTACACTTCGTTCACATCACAGTTTAGTTTTAGGAAATATTAAATTGTTCAAACTGTTGATATCAATTAAAATTGGCGACGTAAAGGTGTATTCACATGAGAATGAACAAACGAATTGATAATAATATGCGAACAAACAACTTTTGATGCATTTATATAACAAAAAATTGCTCATTTCACTATTGCAAGAGTACCTAGAATAATAATTAATTAATGCATCAAAATATGGGAAAAACAAGTTTGAAGTTTTAAAAGAGTTTAAACAACGAAATTTCGAACTAAAACTGTTTGCCTCGAAGTAAAACACCCTTGGTGCGAATTTTCACAAGTTTATTCAAAATTCAGACATTAAAACCCGCTCCACAAACTATCAAATACAAAATTCGTTCGAACTTATGTAAACTTAAATCAAAGATTGTTAAGTAGTAGAAATTGATGTTTGAACTTGGCGAACTGCTGCGACAAATAAAGTGTTCATGTGAATAGACTGTCAAAACATGTGATAATATTTTTTTCACTTAAACCATATTAATTTCGTGAACTATTACATATATATATTTTCATGACAGCAAAAAAACAAAATTGGTCCGGAAAAGACTTGCTCCTGGAACTTTGGAATGATGAGCTTCAGAAATTGACAGTCAAAACAAAGTGTCAAAATGAAACTATTTTCGTGATTTATTTTTCACTTTGGTTTATTCACGTGGTTTTCCTTTATTTGTTATTTTGATTTTGTTATTAGACCTGTTTTATTGCACATCTATCTCAGTGAAGTAAAGAAAAGTAGAAATTTTAACACGCAAAATTTCCAATTCCAAACTTTTTGCGGTGAACGAAAACATACTTTGTTTGGAATTGAAAATTTCGTTATTTAAACTCTTTTAAAACTTGTTTTCATAATACAATTTGATGGATTAATAATTTATTCTACACTTGGAATAGTAAAATGAGCAATTTCTATTTATGAAAACATCAAAAGTATTATAAATGCGTGCAAAGTATTTTTTTTTTCTGATTTCACGCCTTTATTTCAAGTGTGAAATGTCACATTGACCTCGTCGTAAGTTTACCATCTCGGTTTTTTTTAACATCTTGTGTGATTTTTCATACAAAATTTGACAGTTCATTTACCACGTTCGTTACGACGTTGCATGAATACCCCTACTTTATAGATGTGCAATAAAACAGGCCTATTGATGAATAAATGCTGAAAAAGTTAAAGTTTTTCGGAGACAAGAATAAAACACAACCAACTCGCTGAAAAGAAAAAAGACGCGAGCGTTTATTCGAAATGAACTGTAAGACAGAGAAAGCGGTAGCACAAGGTAATTGTAAGATAATGTTCTCGTGTTAAACTAAACCACTATTCCAAAAGTTATCCCTTAGTTGGTAGCAATTTTAACAAATTTGCTGGAACGTAAAATAAATCGCCACCGATTTTTTTTTTCATTCTCTTATCCCTACCTCTTTTTTATTCGCGGGTGATTTGTTGTTGCGATGAATTTCTTGTGAATTGAAAAAAGTATTAGTTTTCGAATGAGCGAACGAAATATTATCAACGATATAGATTATATTTTCGCTCAAAATTAAGTTTAAATTACTCTAACCAGCCGTCTAGCTACTTGCAATATGATTTTATCTAAAATGTAAACAGTACCTAAACTTAGTTCCCAACGTTTCTCAACACATTCCAATAAATGGCCGCTCTTATGTTTTATTTACATTCCCGCCATTAATTTTGACATTTACACGTATTCACAGACAGGGTAATTTTTTCCGGGGAGAATCGGGTAGGTGTACGGAAAGTCGGCGGTCTAGTTCTCTGTGGTTTGTGGCACTTATGGACGCAAGCAATTGAACTACACGGCGAATCCAGAGCCGTAGCCTTGGACATATCAAAGGCATTTGACCGAGTCTGGTATAGAGCCCTATTAGGCAAATTGGCGTCTTATGGATAACCAAAACAACTCTGCGGATGGATGCAAAATTTTCTTCTGGGAAGATCGATCCAAGTTGTGGTAGATGGTGTATCATCTAATTCGTTTGCTATAAATGCAGGATACAGCTTTTCTGATGACAGCACTCCTATATCCTCCATCTCGAGCAGTGGGCCTGTGAATGCGGCTACATCACACAGTCAGAGATGTGAACAAATTAGTTCTCTAAATGATGATCTGGACAAAATCTTGAAGAGGGAAAAAGACTACTCGGTTGTATTTAATGCAAACAAGGCACAGCTCACAACTTCTAGAAAAAATGCATCAACAGTTCATCAGATCCAAATGGATAACCGTCCCAAGGACTCAATGCACCTTCCAGGAGTCACATTCAATTCAGGAATCACTTGTCAGGACCACATATCCTATATCGCAAGATCAGCGTCCGCTAAGTTGAGCAACTCCAAGCAACTTCTCCTTCTCTACAAAGCACAGGTTAGACCAGGCCTGGGCCCTATTTCACCAACACTTTTCACTTTGCATTTTGCAATTTTTCAAAAAATTTAATTCCTGCAAAGTAAAGTGCGATGTGTTTCATTAAAAATGCAAAGTTCTCACGACTTTGCATTTTGCGATTTTTGACAACTTTTTGCAAAGCGCAAAGTCTATGTGTTTCACCAACTAAAAACAAAACTTTGCATTATAATTATTCTTTGCACATTATTGCAAAGTAAATCAATTTTTTACTGTTTCCTGGCATCGCAGTCGGACAATAATTAACGCAACTGCTCATTGAGGTCAAATTCACAGATAGTCTTATACCCTATTCACACCAAGCCGAAAACTGGGTTTTCGCGAAAACAGTCGAAAACTTCATCGAAAACAGAAGTTTTCCCATACTTATTGCAGTTTTCAAAACGAGTTGTTTGAGGTCGTTTTCCATGAAAACGCCACGAAAACGAGTACGATCCTTGGGTTGTTGAAGCAGACACACCTTTTGCAACATTCAGCGAGCTCAGCAAAACTGCTGACAGGATGTGAGAGACTGAGTGAGAGTGAGAGTGAGAGTTTTTTTTGTTATCTTTGCTTGCACCATAAAGAGCAAACTACCTGCCAGCCTGCCACAACTAAATGGTATTTTCAGATGTTTTGATTTTGAATGTCGGTTATGTTAATTATTTAACCATAAGTTAGAGATTTATCAAGTAGCTTAAATAATTTTGTTTGTATATTATGTCAATACGTGCCAAGTTTAGTAACTAAAATAAAAGTCTAGTCGCCACAAACATTTCTTAGCTAGTTTCACAGCTAATTGAAACGTCAAACGAAAACGAGTTGGTGTTCGGTGTGAATGCATCTACGAGTTTTCTAAACTTTTTTGACGAAAACTCGGTTTTCGGCTTGGTGTGAATAGGGTATTAGGTATTGGCCCGGGAATATTCCTGTGAAGATTGGTCAAAATTGGACAAAGCATCGTGGCACCGTCCATAAAAAAATGGAAACGCTATTCTTCTACAGTCTTGGAAGCCAACGTTTTTAAATGTTGTAACATTGATTATGCATAATGCATTAACGCCAAGAAGGAGTCACCAGAAAGTCTATATAAAGTCTGTCTGTCTGTCTGTCCGTATGTCTGTTGAAAACACGATAGCGTCCAAACGAATCGGCCTAGGCGAATGAAATTTTGTCAGAGGACTTCGTTTTACCGTTGTCAGGTTGGTATTGAAAATGGGCTATGTCGGTTAAGTAGTTCTAATACCTTCCATACAAAACCGATATTAGACACATGCGTGTACACTTGTACAGTACATACTAACTCGCATGGCAAACATTTTGCATGACTTTTATGCAGTGGAAAATGTGGAACCTGGAAATGGGTTTATCAGAAGAAGGGGTCTGCAGATTCTGCGACGAAAACGCAGAAACCCCTGATCACATTCTAGAATCCTGTGGGGCACTGACCCACAGGAGGATCAAACATCTGGGCAAGTACCAGATAACAGATAAGGATATACAAACCATGGACCCACTACTCATTCTCAGATTCATAAAAGAAACTGGACTGGATGAAGTGCTCTAAAGTTGATATTCTTGCCAAGTCTAGAGACAGAGCAAAAACCCTCAAACACAGTTCCTAACGGAACTGTAATGCGATGGGGCTCTGGAAAAGGGCATGAACCTTTCCAAGGTATAAGCAGGGGGCACAATAGACCACAAGGTCGCAGTGCACTAAACCCTCTTCATTATTATTATTATTATTTTATGCAGTGGAGGGTATCAAAGCATCGCCAAGCCGATGATAACACTTTTACTTGTTTTTATGTCTAATAAAAAATATTTTCTTAACATTTGAGTTCAATTGCTCGTTTTCGAATTTTGCTATTATTGGTGGTGGAAATTCCCATTTATTAAATTTTTCGACTTTTGAGGTTTTAAGAATTTGTTTGCTTAATCGGTCCACCTGATTCTCGAGTTTTTGCGGGACTAAAGCACATCAATTGATTTTTATATTATTATATAGATATAGCATTTAAAATATGCCCTTAATACGACCCATTGTAAACTATTAGTATCCTCTTTGTCTTTAAAGCATGTTTCGAAACGGTTCATTAAATATTTTTTAACTATTTCCACCAACTGTTCAATAAAACCGCAACTGCAAATGCTTTTTTTTCTTTGCATATTATTGTCAAACTTTTCACGATTTTAAATGTAGAGTGCAAATCTAATTTGTTTGGTGAAACGAAATGATCGAATTCTTTGCAAATTTGCAAAACTTTGCACTTTGCAAAAACATGCTTTGCACTTTGAAAATTTGTTTTTGGTGAAACTAATTTTGCAAAGAGGAAAAATTTTCAACTTTGCAAAAAAATAATTTCCTCTTTGCAAATTTGCGTTTGGTGAAACGGAATTTGCAAAGGTAAATTGCAAAATTGCAAAATGCAAAGTGAAAAGTGGTTGGTGAAATAGGGCCCTGGAGTATTGTTCCCATATATGAAGCTCGGCCCCAAAACATTCACTTAACCTACTTGACAGCATATAGAGACGAGCAGTTCGACTTATTGGAGACCCTACACTCACATCGAATCTACAAACGTTGGTGCACATAAGACAAGTCGCTGACCTTTGCTAGTTCTATAGGTTCTATTTTTACGTGCGGGCTTTTCCCGCTCGAAACAATCTGTAGTATACATTTAGCTCCCAGCAATGAAAATTTATAAAAAGAAACGACTTATTTTCGTGTAGGTGCATGAGGTACAAAAACTATCTTTTAAAAATAAAACGACGTTATTGGGTACATCCTTTTACCTATCATCGACTCACAAAAGAAGTAGGTATTCTATATTTCATTGTCCATACCTTCACTTGAATTCTAGATATACGACCTTTGTCTGATTTTGACCTATATTCACAGGAGCACTCTACGGCTAATACCTAAGATTATCTGTAAGTTTGATCTCAATCGCTTCTGTGGTTTTCGAGATATAAGATTTTGAATGTTTTTTTTTTTGTATGGGCGGTGCCACGCCCCTTTGTCCAATTTTGAATTTGTTTATCCTATCAATCACCGTAATTACCGACATTTAAAAAAAATCAACAAAATCGGTTGAAAATTACGGGCGACAAAGGGAAACAGTTTTTTCCACTTTGTTTTATATATATAGAGAAGAGATGTACATATATAAAAAAATGTAGGGTATGCTGTTGATATACATAAGGTATGTCTCCATATTCCCGCGGCACTCTGTGGAATAATATGGGTTCTGCATATACAGAAGGTTTCGATGTATTAATACCTACCCAATTCAACTTGCTAGTTCATTTCAATATTTGTAACTATAGGTACTTTGGGTAAACAACACATGAAAGCGTTCTTTATTGCCATTCAATTTTGCTTCCAAATTCCTTCTTTTGCTGGCCCTAATATCATGGCAACTGCATCCCCATACTGAAGCTAGCACAATCGTTTTTTTTTTAATAATATCAATTTCGTATTTCTTATTGAAAAACATTCCACAATACGTAATCCCAAATTAGTTAAATTACTTTGTGTCGCCAACAAATGACATTCCATCGATATTAAGGCCTAATTAAAAATAAACATTACAATTTTCATTTTGAAGGAAAAATACAAAATACAAAAATGAAATGAAAAGAAAAAGAAGCTTACCGTATTTGCATCTACATGAAAAGAACCGAGAAGCAAGCATCTCTCCCCCTTACCTTGCTGGCGGCGCGGCGCGTACCATTCAATTTAAGACAATTTTTTGCTCCCCATTCACCGTGCGTCGTATAGAAAGGAATACAAAAAAAGTACAAAAAAAAATATGTACTTTACATAGATCCCTCCATCCGGGGGCAGCAGCACATTTAAGGGTAACGTAATTAAGTAGAAGAAAACTTGCAAAACACGAAAAGCCAAGTACTAATGCGATGCGGTAAGAAGGCAGTGCCACCAAATTAGATATTTTAATTTATACACGGCCTACAAGTCTGCACAAAACGAAAAAACGAAACGATGAATACATCATTTAGAAACCTTTTAAAATATGTGCTAAGTGAGAAAAATAAGGGAACGCGGATGCGCCCACTTGCAGCTATAGCAACACGCTTCAACAAAAACAACCCCTGAAATTAACTTATTGGGCTTGAGATATAAAATACCGCAAATATGGCAATCACAGAGGGTGAAAGTACACAAATAATAGCTGCTGATGGTAGACATAAACCAAGGAAGGGGTAACAAAAGGAAGAACCGCGTTGCCTCTAAATTCCTTTGATGTACTCTGACAAAAATATAAAGAGCAAGTCTTTTGATTCTGGATGGTGTTCTTATTATAATGGCAAAAGCATATGTATCTTTATGTACGACTACGAGTATTCCCTGACATTTGCCACCGTGCCAACTGATGTGCCTCGGTACGAGTGGTTGACTTGACTCTTACTTGACGAGGTACACAAATAAAGCAGCAAATACTCCTGTACTGTTGGGTTGGCCCTTTCTGAATTCTGACTCTGAGTCGTCCTGAAGGCAGATTCCCCTCCATCGGATAATGTAGAATACATACATGCAATTATGTGAGCGTATATGTTTACAGCAAACAAGTATTGTGTGACAAAATAAATTATATCGCTATAGGATGGAGATTTTTGCGAATGCTGCTGAGGTGCTGCTGGTTGCCAGAGTAACTCATCATTATTATTATTTTTTTCATCAGTTATCTGTTCTGTTCGAGGAAAAAAAAAAAAGCATTTCCTATATTGTGAAAGTTGGCACATGAGACAAGCCATTCCTACTTTTTCGTTGAAACGTTTTCGGAAAACGAAATGAAAGTTTTATATAATGCGACGTGCACATTCCACAGGCACACACTCATCGTTGTTGAAATCTGTTATAAGGATAAGGATACCAGAGGATCAGATCAATGATGAATTTGTAGGTATTGTTTTCAATTATGCCAGTTGGACTTTTCGGATGTGAAACTGAAGTCATTTAATTAGCAACCTCTGCTTATTATGATGATACCAGAACAGAGTTGCCACTATTTTTCAAAATAAATTTCCCTGATTTTCCCTCACCAATTTTCAATTTTTTTTACCAACATTTATATTTTATTTCGTCAAACAGAACGCGTTATTAACGCCGCGGTGAGATTATTTTACGCGGCGTTAAGATTATTTATTATTTACTAGTCAGGCTCCTGAAACAGAGATGGTGGCGGATGAACCCTTTATGGGCCAACGGCAGCTCTCACATCCCCCAAGTGGGTCACAGCAAGAAGTCTTAAATTTGAAGTATGTGAACGAACGCCTCACTACAATACGCATCAAGGCTAAATTCGTCAACATTGGCCTAATATGACGACGATACCAAAGAAACTAAAGGGTCCGCCATCTAACGTTTTTTTTTTTTTTCAACTAGTGCTTATTTCGCGAATGGTAACACTTAGCTCATGTCTGATTTGACAGATAATTAGTTTTATCCTTCCGCTGAACGAATATGGTTGTGTATACGCTTGAACAACGCTGGAAAATATTGCGACATTACTTTGAAAATCATGGTAATGTTGCAGAATGTGTGCGAAAATTGCGTACCGATTTTGGAAGAAGAGAAGAAGAAGAGATGAAGCTCATTTTGATCTTGGCGGGTATGTAAACAAGCAAAATTGTCGCATTTGGGGCACAGAAAACCCGCACGCATACATTGAAAAGCCGATATACCCAATTTGGTCCAGAGGCATAATTGGGCCATTTTTCTTCGAAAATGAGCAAGGAGTGGTTGTTACAGTCAATGGCGATCGTTATCGGGCCATGTTGAACGAATTTTTGTTCACAAAAATTGAAGAGGAGTATATTGGCAACATTTGGTTTCAACAGGACGGCGCTACGTGCCACACAGCCGAAGCTACACTCGATGTTTTGCGCCCTGTTTTTGAAGATCGCATTATCAGTCGCAGAGCTGATGTCGTTTGGCCACCGCGGAGCTGCGATTTGACACCGTTGGACTATTATTTGTGGGGTGCCGTAAAAGATAAGTGTTACGCCGACATGCCAGAGACAATTGACGCTTTAAAGGACAATATTCGTGAAGCCATTGGTGAAATACAGCTTCAGATAATGTGCTGAAAAATTGGACCCCGATCGTGTAGGCTACTGCATGGCCAGCCGAGGCAGCCGTTTGAATGAAATTATTTTCCATTATTAACCGGAAGGATTGTACTTTCAAATAAAAAAAGAAATTTGAGAAAATATACAGTAGTTTTTTTTTATAGCATTTTCAAAAAAAAAAGAAAAAGTTATTTGGCGGACCCTTTATAACATTAAAATTGTCCTTGGTGATTTTAATGCGAAGATAGGAAGAGAGGGCATCTTTGGTAATACATACTGTCGGATGGTACAACCTACACAACACCACCTCGGATAACAGATTTAGGCTGATCGACTTCGCGGCGGAGCGAAATGTTGTCATATCAAGTACGCGGTTCCCGCATCCCGATATTCATAAAGGCACTTGGAGATCTCCCGATCAATCAACCGTCAACCAGATTGACCACATTGCGATCGACGCAAGGCATTCCTCCAGTGTTATGGATGACCGAACGTTCCGAGGGGCCAACATTGGCTCGGACCACTACCTTGTTGTAGCCAAGGTACGCCTTCGGATATCCCGAACACCGCCAAGACAAATAAATACTGTGAGGAAGTTTGACGTCGGACGGCTAAAATCGCAAGAGATCACCAGATTCTTCTCCGATCGAGTTTCTCTAAATCTCTCAAGAGGGTCTATGCAGCCAGCATCAAGCATTGAAGACCAGTGGCAACATTGCCAAAAAGCCATCAGAGACGCCGCCTCTGATGTGCTTGCCACAACGAAATCCCTGGTTCAAAGACGAGTGCCGGCAAACACATACAGCGAAACAAGAGGCATACAAAGCGGCGCTGCAAAGAAGGACCAGTCTGCTCGTGAGCTCTACGCGTAGAAAAGAAGAGACGAACACCGGCTTCTCAGGAGAAAAAAGAAAAAGCACGAGAAGCGCGCGATCGAGGAAATAGAGAGATGTTACAGCAGGAATGAGGTTCGGAAGTTTTACCGAAGGGTAAAAAGAACATGCCAAGGCTACAGAGCCCGAACCGAAGCCTGCAAGGACGAATAAGGGAACGTCATAGTAGAATCGCAGTCGATGCTGAGGCTATGGAAGAACTACTTCTGCAGACTGTTTAACGGCGACGACGAACTAAATCCCGCTGTCCATCCGTCCATCCGACCTGGACGAAGTGAATATAGCCATATCTAAGCTTAAGTCCAACAAAGTCGCTGGAGCAGATGGCCTAACCGCCGGGCTATTTTTGACATTCATTCATTTATTTTCAATGATCCGCTAGTCCATTAAGTGGGTCGCGGGTGTAGGTTGCTCAAATGGACCCTCCATAGCTCTCGTTTCTCCGCCATCTACTCCAAATCATTAAGGGCAATCCCCATACGGGTAGAGGAGAGATTATGGACTTGATCTAACCATCTCATCCTTGGTCTACCTGCCTGCCTGATGGTAATAATTCCATAGCACGTCGTGGGATCCTGGTCGGGGACATTTTAACATGACCAAACCACCGAAGCATGGACCGCTCCGTCCGGAGAAGTAGCAGCTAAACATTGAGTTCCTCACGTATTCTGGTATTTCTAATGCAATCTCTACGGGTCACACCAGCAATACAACGGAGAAATCTCATTTCAGCAGCTTGTATCCGCGATGTTATTCTTTCGGTCATTTCCCATGACCATAGGTAAGAGTTGGAACAAACACCGAATTAAAGACTGACAACTTAGCTTTGACACCAAGTTCAGTCCTCCTAATAACAGAATGACCAAGCTGTCTCAAAATTGATCCAGCCTGACCAATCCTACAGGAAAACTCAGCATTGCCCCTTCCATCACTCGTAAATAAGCCCCCGAGATACTTAAACTTCTCAAGTACCATTCTGAGAGTGAATAACTGGTCGGTTGTGCTTCTGCCGGGACGAAAGCCACACTGCTCATCTCTTAATCGTGCCTCGACCACAGCTCTGCAACGCGTTTCTGGCACATTGGCAAAAACTTTTCCGGGGAGACTTAAAAGTGATATACCCCTGTAATTGGAGCAATCCCCTTTATCCCCTTTCTTGAAAAGGGGCACAATCCGCCGGATTCCCAGGCCACTTTAATGACACGAGAGAGCCATTTGACTCCCTCTTCACCTAAGGCCTTTAGCATTCCTGGCCGGATTTCATCCACTCCGGCCGATTTGCCAGCTTTTAGCGATTTGATCGCAAAAGTGACTTCCTCTACCGTGGGACTATTTTCCGTCCTGCTCAAGGCAATATATCTGTCATCCCTGGATTGAATAAAGCAATTCAGAAAAGTGCTCGCTCTCTGCGCAAGATGTCCTCCTCATAAGAAAAAAGTGCACCATCTTTGGATTTAATTCCTTTAATAATGTTTCACTTCCTTCCTCTAAGACGGCGGATGGTCTGCCAGAACACCTTGCTTGCAGATCTGTGGTCACGGTCTAATTTCTCTTCGAACTCCTTCCAAGATTGTCGACCCATTCAACATTTAATTTTTACTTAGACATCCACGGAATCACCCCTATCTCATTTGAACCTACACCTCCATCTTGTTATAATTAATTATCAGTCTTTATGACATGACAGTTCAAATGACTATGTCAAACAGTTGGATTTTGGGAGGGCAAAAAAAAAAACACTTAACTGTGCTCTACATTCATAGATATGCGACAACACTGATTTGTTTGATTAAATGGTGACTCCTCAGCGTCACTCTGGTAATTGGTGTCCACTCTAGAATAGATTGATACTTATTTCTAAAGCTCGGTTTATAGTATCTTTGTCACCAATTTAGTATCTTATCGACCTATATTTCTGTTCAAATCATTTGCACAGACCTTAACGAATTTACTCGTGCTCTCACATTAATTTCATGTCACGTGTATATTCTTGAATTTTAATTATCTATTTACCGCAATGTTATTTTATTTAAATTTCATTTGTCGATATTATTAGCATACGCTTTTTTATCTATACACTCCCAAAGAGTAGGTAGATACATAGATGCCCCTCGTACCTTATATCCTGTTTTTGGATATTTGAATTATTTATGTTTTTGTAAAACAAAATAATATATTCTTAATGTAGAGCAACGGGAGCGTAATTAGCATTTTTTCCCGATGGCCGATGAATTCTGACAGCTGGGGTCTCATTTATTCAAATGAGTTTTTTGGAACTGTTGCTTCAATTAACATGGATGCTGTTTGAGCGCCAAGCAACACCCACAACGGTTTCGCTATTGTACACATAAGACTTCAGTGCGTGTTTTTTTCTTGTACAAGTGATTTTCCACAACACAAAGATGTGCGCATATTACTTATTATTTAACCACACTCACTATTGGTCATTGACATCCTGAAAAGGCACATCTTTGTAAAACGCATTTATTGGACAGCAATAACGAAGTTTCAAGGGAAATGGAAAATGTTTGCAGGACACGACAACATACAGAACTATATAAAATATAGGCAGAATGACCATGGGACGCCTGAGAGCTGTTCTTCATTTCCTTAGTTATGTAATTGCGGTTTTGTAATGTTCTTGTCTCATCCTGGTGTGTGGTCTGACTAAGATTTGAGTAGCGTTCTATTAAGATCTTTGATTGATGTTTGATGTTTATTATGTCAAATCATAAAATGACATTCACTAGTGCGTTGAGGTTGTTGAGTTGAAAATGTCATAACAACGAATAAGCTGTGGTTTTCCGACTGCAGATAAATAAGATATGTAGTGTAGCTTCGACCTGAATTTGTAGAAATTATATCTAAAGAACTAGAGAAATAAGTCTAACGATAGAAGTTGGCAGTGCGGTTAATTAGGCGATGGAGAATGTTGAAGCAAAATGTTGTCTCTCCTTCTTTTATTAAAATTAATTTTTTTCTGACCGAAAAAGTAGATATATTGTTAAAGTATCTTGGACAGGTGTCAGCCGACCCATGCCATTGATTTGCTTGGCACAACAATAAACAACAAATTTAAGGTTGGCATTGGTCATTACCCCAGGTGGCATAGGTAAATTTTATACTTACTTACTTATCGACCCATGAAGAGTCTCTGCCTGAGACACTGCAGCCTTCCATCCTCTACGATCCCGGGCACGCTGCTTCCAGTTGTCGAGACCAAGCGCTCTGGGATCCGCGATGGCTTGATCTTTGAAATTGAGGCCCGGTTTTCCTTGTCTTCTCGAACCTGGGGGCTGGGATTCAAAGATCCACTTAGCTAGAGCATTATAGTCCATTCGCTCGATGTGGCCGAGCCAATGTAGTCGACGTGTTTTGGCTTTTTGGACTACATCCACATCTTGGTACAGCTCATAGAGTTCGGGGTTGTATCTTCTCCTCCATTCGCCCTCTTCGCACACAGGACTAAAAATCCGCCAAAGTATTTTTCTTTCGAAGGAGCCCAGTATCAGCTCTCCCTTCTTGCTTATCGTCCAGCACTCGGCGCCATAAAGCAGAACTGGCAGGATAAGGGTTTTGTAGAGCACACATTTCGTCCTTCGAGTTAGGAGTTTTGAACCCAGTTGTTTTGCCAAACCGAAGTAGCAACGGTTTCCTAGGGTAATTCTTCGTCGGATCTCCACTAGGGTGTCATTCGTGGAGTTTACGTTTACTCCGAGGTAGGTGAACTCCTTAACTACCTCGAAATTATTGCTATCAATAGTGACGTTTTGTCCTAGGCGGTGGACAGATGCTTGTTTGTTTGTTGATAGCATGTACTTAGTCTTGTCCTCATTTACTTCAAGGCCAATGGATTTCGCCTGTTCTTCAATCGACGTGAACGCTTCTATCACGGCACGCTGGGAGCGACCGATGATATCAGTATCGTCCGAATAGCCCAGCAGCTGGACGGATCTGTTGAAGATAGTGCCTTCCGTGTTGACACCTGCCCTGCGCACTATCTGCTCCAGTACGAGTTTGAAGAAGTCGCATGATAGCGCGTCTCCTTGCCGAAATCCGGTGCATGTTTGAAAAAGTTCGGAAGAGCTGCTTCCAAACTGCACGTTGCAGCTAGTGTTTTCCAGCGTCACGCGACACAGCTGAATCAGTTTTGCCGGGATTCCGAATTTGGCCATATCGCCAAATAGAGCTCCTGACGATGTATGCTATCATACGCGGCTTTGAAATCGATGAATAGGTGGTGAATTTCGACTTGAAATTCGTTGGTCTTTTCCAGGATTTGCCTCAGTATGAAAATTTCGTCTATAGTCGATCTGCCGGGCCGGAAGCCACACTGGTACGTCCCGATTAGTGTGTTGCAGAACGGTTTTAGACGTTCACACAGTACGTTGGATAGGATCTTGTATGCGACATTTAGTAAGGATATGCCTCGATAGTTCTTGCAAGACATAGGATCGCCTTTTTTGTAGATGGGGCATATGGAGCTGATAGTGCAGTCATCGGGCGTGTTTTCTTCCACCCATACTTGGATGATGATTCGGTGCATACTCCCTACTAAAATATCACCACCGTATTTAAAGAGCTCCTCTGGTAAACCATCAGAGCCTGCGGCCTTGTTTTTTCTTATTTTATATAGCTAAGCCAACTTCTTCTATACTAGGTGGTGGAACTAGTTCTTCATTGACTGGACGTGGGTTCTCTTCTTGCCCTATCACTCTCTCTACATGATGCCCATTAAGCAGCTGCTGGAAATGCTGCTTAAACACATCTACTATTCCCTGCGCTTCGGTGACTAGGTTTCCTTCGCTGTCTCGAGGAGCCTGCGTTGCGGTTTTGTAGCCAGCAGGCAGTTGCTTGACTTTTTTATAAAAACTCCGGATGTTATTACGATCGCTCGACTCTTCGATCTCCTTGAGCTGGGAAGCTGCGTAAGGCCTCTTCTTTCTACGCAGGATCTTCTTTTCCTCCCTTCTCCTGGCTCTGCACTCTTCTCTCGCTGGCCTTGTTTTGCACTGCAGTGCTTTCTTGTGTGCATCCTCTGTCACCTTTTTCCTGTACACGCGCATATTCATCATCATACCACGGGCTCTTTCTCTGGGGTGGCTGGTACCCTACGGTGGTTTCGGCTACCTCCTTGATGATGTCGCGATACTGGCACCACTGGTTGTTGACGTTTGTCGTAGGTGAGTGCATAGAGAAGAGTTTCATACTCAGGCGCTCGCTGTAGGCTCTGGCTACTCCAGGTGTGCTAAGGCGTCCAACGTCGAATTTCTTCTTCTGGGCGGTTCGCAGCTTCTTCTCATTGGACAGTCGAGCTCTGAATTTAGCCGCGACAAGAAAATGGTCGGAATCAACGTTTGCACGTCGAGGATGTTGGATGAGTGTGTGCACATGGTCGATTTAGTTGGCGGTTCGACCGTCACGAGAGCGCCAGGTTGCTGTGTGGATCCTTAGCATTGGAAACCTAGTGCTTTAAGATTAAGACTCTCCTTTTAAAATCCCTTTGACAATTAAATCTTTTTTTACTGAGTGGGGAAGCGGGAAGTAACAAAGATTCTGGCTTGTTTGGGATTGACCCTGACAATTTCTGTTGAGAAATTTTGTCGAATTGTCGGAGATAGACCAAACTACCTATAAGGGCTACTTGGTTTCTGTAGGGAAAATGGGTAATGGTGTTTTTTTTTTAGTTTATTGCCATTGGTTCTCTATAGGAATCGCAATGGGCTATTATGGTGGGTATGCCTAACCTTATATAAGTCCACAAAACCCGTCTGAAGCTGTATAACATGCGTGTAGCACGATACAAGCTTAGAAGCCTCTTTTGAAATTCTACAAATCTCGTATGCAGTTCTTCATTGGAGTTCTAATGTAAACTAACGTAGTTGGGGTCAATTCATAACAACTTTTTCAACACCTCAGTGCTATTGCCAAAACCAACATAAAATACTGTAGTTGATGACCTGCATACCTACTCTACCTATAGTGATAAAAATGTATTTATATTTACGAAACACAATTTCAAGAAATCGTAAATCTTACAACTCCCATTACATTTCCATCGCCGCGCCAGTGTCCTAATGGTATCGTAACACTATTGACTCTATACCATTGCAAATAAATGTACAAACAAATATAAAAAAGGAACCCACAAATAGAATAAATGGCAGTCGATGAGCGGAAGGATATCGAGTGGATATTTGCTCAAAAAATTAATTACATCCGAGTCGCCGACCACCACTGTGAATTATGGTGTTAAATTAAGGTGGAATGTGACCACAGGCCTTCTAAAACATGCCCACATCAGAATCGCCCAGTCTCGTGCAGATGAATTTATTTATGCAAACAAAACGAACCGAAAACACTGTCTATTTACACATTGCTGGATTGGTTTAGGTAAAACGTAAAACACACCCAGAGAAAACACAATAGGCAACCACAGGAACATCCACCACCGATAATGGAGCGATTTTCAACTTCTGTGTCACTTTACATATTCCGCTTCCACTATAAACCCATGAGGGCAACCTAATCCTTTGACACACAACAGTTTGAACAACTGAAGAAACCGCACCCCACCGCCCACGAAATCGACTGCTAATATTTAGTACATCTGAGAGTCGCGCTCCAACCGACTGGGTGTGCCCTAAGTGCAAACATATTAAAAACAACTCAAGTGTGGGTCTGGGTACTCCCCACTGTTGGGGTGGCGACGCTTAATTAAGTTTATGCTCCCCGGGAACTACGTGAAATTGACATCCCATCTATAGGATATACCTACATATTTCGAACGTACCAAATGTCGGTCCTTTGCAGTTACAAAATTTCAAGACGAGTGCAATTAAGCGCTGTGGTGGCTGATTTAAAAGAAAACGGACCATGGGAACGAGTGAGTAGGTATGCATTCGATCTGATGACGCTCTGGTGTCAGTGACTGGAATAATCGTTAGCTGATTTGAATTTATGTAATCTCATGCAGCAAAGCCATCAATAACTTTACATTACCTCTTTTTTCGCTCCACCCGCCCAGGGGTGGTAGATTGGATTTCATGTTCATCACCGAAAGTGGAAAAGCTGATAACAGTGGGAGGGAAGCTAAATAGTATCGCTGTCAAGAAAAGCAGACCAGTCGACGGGATTGGAAGAACAAACAAAGCATGTTTTCACATTTCGTAAGCCAATCGCTTTAAAAGTATTAGAGTCACATTATGTACACGTATATCCGTATCCGTCCTTGGGAATATTATTATTTCATGTCCCTTACAGTGTATTCAAAGTAGACAGCTGCCAAATAGGGCCAATGCTGGCTATGAATAAGAAGCCAATGAAAGGAAACAATGAAGCTGAATGAATTTTCTTTCCAGATTAAAACTGTCGATTGCAGTTGAGCTTGTATAATCGTTGTCGTCTGTGGGTACATTTGGTATTGGGTGCACGGAAGAAACTTGCTGTGCGTAAATCGAATACATTTTCGACGGTTGTGTCGAAAAAAGAAAACGCTTCGGTAACCACTAACCACATGCACTAATAAGGTGTTTAGTTTTTTTCAGTTTGACACTCCTAAGGTTCTAGTTAGAAAATTTTCTTTCGGGTCTAAAGAATAGTTTTGGTTTAGAATTCTAAAGAAGTCGATATTTTAGTTTGATGTTGTTGTCTTTCGGAATAATAATAGTTGGTCATTCTTGTTTTGTTAAAATGATCTGATCAGTTCACATAAATGTCATCGTAATGACAGCTTATTTATTTATTGGCGTCCATTATATATTTTTTGGCAGAATGGGTCGTTTTTTTTGGAGTGCTTTAAAGTAGATGTAAGAATTTGACTGTTTCCAGATGGGTGCAGGGGTGCACCCCAAACTTAGAAGTATCAAAGGTTGGCAAAATAAAGTTCTTGCGAGCTTCAATATAACTTTTAACAGATTGCTGCCTGTCAAGACAAATTGGCTACAGTTGGAAAAGTTTGTTCATACATATTTATCTAATGACTTAAATAGTAAGGTGTGTGCAATATAAATATGAAATATATCCCTTACATGTGATCCTTTTAAAGACGAAACCTATAGTATTGCAAGTTGTAGTCCTCTGGAAACATATACATATCTCCAGAATGCGAGTTTTATAAAAGTGATGTGCTCACAATTTTGATACATATTTGATGTGCATTGGTAATCTGGTCTTGTGAGCACTCATATATCGATTTTCGTAAAAAAAATGCATAAAGTATCTCAAAACTAGGGTGACCAGATCCATGGCCACCAAAAAGAGGACACTTTCAAAAATTTCAAATGAAAAATTTAAATATCGTGTTTTTTTTTTAAATATAGTCCTAAAATTCTAAGCAGGGCATATTTCTAAAATTATTTTTATCAAAAAAATTGCTTCAACAATTACGACTTTAAATCTATTCCGTTCTTCAGTCCAATGGCTCTTTAGGAAAGAAAATATTCGCTCAATGTTAGAATTATGTACAGGAATTGAAAAAACAAACTGCAATGTAGCTATGTAGGTATGAAAAGTTCTCTGTGTGAGTGTGTAATTCAATATTGTATTTTTTTTTAAGTATTCTACGCATTTTTCGTGCATTTAAAGTTTTATTATGGTTTTGTTCTTAAAAAAATAAATAAATAAATAGATGGCGCAACAGGCGGGTGACACCCAAGGCCTAGCTTCTCGCAACCATTCGTTTTGTGTGAGTTTCTATTTTTGGGACGAATGGAAGGAACCTACAATTTTATGCCGAGTCCGAACGGCTCAATTGAGAAGCTTTTTCAGGACAGGCATACTCTCGGATGTTTGTCAGACGTTCGCGAGAGGTGGCGCAGTAGAAAAAACTTTAAGATGTAATTAGGGTTTTTCCGGGGATCGAACCTGGGATCCCTCGCACAGTAGTCCAACACACTAACCACTGCGCTACTGCGCTCACGATATTTTGTTTTGTTCTTACTCTACAAATATTTTGGTTACTAAATTGGTCAAACAATCAATTATGTAAAACAATCAAACTCATCCAGTGATTCGCCCCACCTCTGAAGATATTTTAAACAGATTGAATAAACCCCTAATACATTCTACCTTCTACCATCATTTTCATCTCCACCTAAAAATGTTTGTTATAGTTTTGTGGTCTCGAAAGATTCCGTAAACTGGGAAATCCCAAAAAGAGGACAAATTGTAGATTTTTTCAAAAAGATACCGGACGTTTTTTTTTTAGATAAAAAGAGGACATGTCCTCTTAAAAGAAGACGTCTGGTCAGCCTACTCAAAACCTATCGTGGTAGTAGGTACCGATATACCAACGTCAGCAACTGATTTTCACTGCGCCAGCTGCTGTAGATTTGACGTTAGTCGAACTGCTACTCCATGTCAGGTAACTATTTTAAGTTAATTATTAGGACTCCACATATAACCGATATTCGAGTCATGGTGTAAGCTCCTTTATGGAGAAAGACTAGTTTCTTCAGGCTGAACTATCTTGTTCCTCTAAATAATATTCCCGAGTTGATTGTGACTACAAGAAGGTGTCAACCCCAAAAGGTCATTCGAATAGAATTGGGAAAAGTAAAGATCCCTGATGCAATCCTGTATTTAGGGCCATGGCTTAGAATACACCCTTCCATAGCCTGGGTTTTTTGGGATACCTTTACACATATTTAAGACGGTTTGACATTGATATGGTCACGCTCTTAAGCTTATCACGGTTGATTGACGACCAAGCTTTTCGGATAGCTTCTTTAAACTGATCGGCGCGGTGGAATAGTCTCCCATGTAAGTAGGTACACATCACGTGCAAGAATCCCCAAAAAATTGTCGATAAGGTTAAGGTCTGGACTTCGAGCCAGCCACTCCATCACCTCGATATTGTTTTGTTAAAACCATTATTTAACGGACCTTGCGTTGTGGACTGGTGCGTTATCCTTTTGGAATACGAAATTTTCTGGAAGAAACTCTTCGGACATGCTCACTACATTGAGGTCTATCACATCGATGTATAAAGAAGCGCTAAAATTGTTTGGTAATTACGCCATTTGCGATGTTTTCGCAGAGCAAAAGCCGCCCAAATCATAACCTAACTTCTCCCCACCAGAAGTGCACTATTTTTTACGACTTTCCCAACAAATTCCAGTTATCTTACACTACCCGCACACTTCTTTAGCAACGCGGTGAGCAACGATGTCCAACCAGATCAAAAGCGTTGGTTGGATAAAATTGAGGGCATCGTACATTAGAGTTGAATGCGTTGAATACGAAATTGATGAGTTGGGCACTAGGTGGACGGGCAGCATTACGATCGATATCGAACTCAGACATCGTCATTTATACCGACAGTCAAGCAGCTATTAGAGCTGTTTGCAATGTTTGAAAACGGACGCGCTACTTGATCGCTTGAAAATCCTTAAATTTTGTGCATTGCTCCTTGTCGCAGAAAACGAAGGATTCCCAAAATTAAAATAAATTCACCATGAAATGATTGCAAACGAGATGTCAAATAAATAAGACATAAAAATTTAATTTTCTATTTTTTTTTTTTTTTGAAAATGTAAATTTTCTGGTTGGTGTTATTGACAATTGGAGACTTCGCTCCGGTAGTGGGAATAATCTACAAGAATAATGAGGAAGAAAACTTCTTCAAGAAAGACATGAAACTCAGCGTCAAGATTCAAGAAGTTCCCAATTATGGAATCATACAAAAATATGCCCCCCTTAACTCGCTAAAGTCATAATGAGCTGACGGAAGAAATCTAGAACTCGATCGAAGTTATTTCAAGATTTGCAACAAATGGAACCTCCACATCCTATGTTCCTGATAAATACGGTTGTAAGAACCTTGAATATTTATGTCTCTGTAATTATTCAATCAGCTTATTTACGGGTTTAGTTTGTCCATTTGTATTGGCGCTATTCTACGATACCCGGAGGCCCAGAGCTTAGCTTCAATGAGGGCCGAGGCCTGTGCTAATGTCTCTATTACATACATACATACCATGAAATAATTGCAAAGGAAGAAGACATAAAATTTACTTTTTTTCTTGCAAAAAGGGCTCCGCAATGCTCTGAAAAACAAACAAACAAACCCTCAATAGGAGGGTATCATGTCCTGATGCAAGCTTACTTTTTTTTTTAATAAGTAAATTGTTCATTGCAATTGACATTGCAGTACGCCAGTAAAAATTTGATAGGAAGTATTAAGAAGATATGCCCTATAGATTGATGGATCTACCTCAAAACTTTTCTTGTGAAATTCGAAAGGAATCCCATCTGATCTGGCAGCCTTTCCATCCTTCAGATGATTTAGCGATAGTACGTATCTAGTTTTCAGTGCGCCACCTCTCGCGAACGTCTGACAAGCGTCTGAGAGTAAAACTGTCCTGAAAAGGCTTCAATTAGTCGTTCGGACTCGGCATAAAATTGTACCTCCCTTCTATTCGTCCCAAAAATAAAAACTCACGCAAACAAATGGTTGTGAGAAGCTAGGCCTAGGCTGTCTACACCAGTTGCGCCAACTATTTATTTATTTATTTTTAAACGTTATTTATGGAGACGAATTTGGGCCTACTATCCACGTAACCCCGATTCATACGAACGCTTTCGTCATTTGCAGCTTGTTGTACGCTTGCTTGTAGCAAAAGCGTGCGTAAAATGCGCAGCTACGTGGACAGTAGCCCTTACCTTCCGTTTGGGATTACATTTTGTGAACAGATTTTATTTATTATTAAAAACAACGACAAATCTTTAAGAGCTAGCTCAGTCACTTTCACATGGCAGAGATCCGCGTGGTCAACCTTAAATCCGTTTTAACATTTCATTTAATATATAAACATATTTGAACGAAGCAATCTATACTGTTTACACATTATAAAAGAGACTCATAAATTCCTTGTTAAACCCAATTATCTTCTCTATCTTTTCAGATTTTTTTACCTTTATCACTTCTCGTTTTATGCTTACCACTATCGATTTAGCGGACAGAACCGAAGCCTCGCCCTTGTATCATCATGGCTTTTTATTCAGGTAACTATTATTCCACAGTATATCCTTGAAAATGCAAAGCACCCAAATGTGTATAGTACTTCCAAAATGTGAGACAAGATGCAATACAATAATTTGAACCGAAAACAAAAGTGACGTGTGAAAATATCGAGCCTTTATGATTTTCTGATGCGCGTTTGGCATCAGTTGTTTTTTCCCAGCTGTCACCATCGAAATTTTGCAATATTGTATTTTCTCTTTTTTTTGGCTTCTCATATAAATTCAGTATAGGTAAATGCAGCGGCAAATACTTGCACCATTATTATGTTTACCTCATATTCATTTGAAGTTTATTTCCTTTATTTTTTCATAATTTCATTCATCTCACATACATACGAGTGTACTTTGCCAGATATAATAATTTAATAGCAGGAAACGCTAACAGAGCCTGTGGGGGTCCACATACCATTTACATACAAAGATAATTTGTTCTTCTTATAAGCTTGATGCTTAATTTTTTCCAATGCTGCAAGGATGATGAGCTCGCCAGTGTTTCCACTTTATAATATGTACATACATACAGTTTTAAATAAAATCATTCAATTTGTAAACTTTTGTTTTATGTGGGGAGTAATTGATTAGTGGAATTGGTAATTGATTGATAAGTGTATAGCAGAAGTTAAGCCCGGCTCTAGTAGGTAGGTAGGCGACTGCCACAGCTTCACATAGACCATCAGTTGGGTCCATTGTGTCCAGCCACGGGAACCTTCCATTTCATGCCTGTTGGAGACAAAGAATATAGCGCTTTTATTGCGTCACCTAGATTTGGTATTAATCACAGGCATTCACAAGCTCTTGTATTCAGATTCCCAGCTTGTCCTAGGGGCAACCGAAGGGATGTGGAGTTTGATGACCTACTGGAACCACCCCGATTTGAGTATGAATCTCAGGAGTTCCTTAAGATCAACATTCACCAAATCCTCTAGTTTATCGAAGAAGAAGCTGTTGAGAATCCTCTGTCTACTGTTTTTAAAGGCTGGACATTCGCAAAGCAGATGACGAACAGATTCTATTTCTTCAACGTCTCTGCAGCTTCGGCAAAAGTCATTATGCAGTATGCCCAGCCTTTCCGGCCTGTACCCCTATCGCACAGTGTCCAGTAATGACCCCCGTGAGTATGCGGTAACCTTGCGGCATTGAATAACTACAAATAACATACAAAATTTCGAAATCCAATTCAAAATCAAACTTGGCACCTTAAGGAACGCCGTCCTTTTCTTAATTCATACTTCTATTTATAGTTCCGTATAAATCCCGTGAATATGTATGTATCTATCTAATATGTAGTTACAAATTCCGGTATTTTCGGGACCAGAAAACAGGCGGTCCACAAATCGCAGGATTGGATTGGCTAGTAGTGACAATGAAATTGTCAGGTTGCTAACGATCGTCGGAACAAGTCTGAACACACAATTTTTATTACTGTCAGACAATTAGGACATTGTAAGACTCATCAGAAATTGTCAGATGTCGTTGTTTATGGAAGCTGACATTAGCTTACAATTTTTTCATTGACAGACAGTTTAACCTATGTTATAGACGCGAAATCGAAGTTTACTTTTATACACAATGGAAAATAATTTAATCGATGCAAACAACTGTGCATTGGAAAAGTCGCCAGCATTCCAACATGTAGGCAGTTAAAATAGTTGCGAGTGCAATATTTTAATTCATTATCCTTATTACAAAAAAAAAACCACAAGACTTTGAATTTATCTGCCAATGTCTGACAACAGATCGACCTAACATAGAACATTTATGCACAATCTTAAAATCTTGTGTACCTATTGTTAAACTACAAATATTAATCACTGCTATTTATTGTTATTCTTATATCTTTAATATAACACTGTCTCGATCGCGAACTCGGGAAGATGCCCTTATGGGTGAAATGCATAAAGAGAACTGAACTCAATATCATTGCCCCATCCACCGAGCTGCGATATGCAGTCCTACACTAACACTAGCTAATAGGCAGGAGGGATTTCCCTGTCTATATTCATTGAATTGGTATTTGTATAATGCCGCTTTACATTCGGCCATCCGACAATACACTGTCCTCAGTGCTGCTTCATAATATACCTAACAATTTGTTTTAAATGAGTAAGCACTTAGCTTCATATTATTTTTGTTGTATTTACAATACAATGCACTACACAACTATAGACTAAATTATCTGAACCCTAGATATACCAATTATTGCCGTCTGATCCAAGATACAAATATTTACCTCGCTTCTATATGCACATATGCCTGTCACATATAACTATAACCAGTTATAATTGTTCACACAGCTTACGCTATTCACACAGCTTTTAGTTGCAACTTCACACAGTTTGAACAGTTATTTTGTTCACACAGCTACAAACTGCGCTACACACAGATAATATACTATCTATAAGTTTTTCACATAGTTTTATTTGACGCCTCAATACAGATACAACAGCTGTACGTCATCCACATAGCTTTTTTCTAGTGCCTTCAACTTCACACAGTTCGGACATACACATACTAATGTATTAACATCATCTAACGTACCTAAATCCTTATAAAACAAAGAAATGATACGTTTTCACGCTTGTGAAAACTACGCTTAAATTGATGGTGATCTGGTATTAGATTTCTCAGTGAAATCCATCTTACCTTAAACCACGATTAGATCCTAAACAAAGAATCATATAATGCTGTTTTAACATAACATTTAACTCCATTTTTATTTCATTAATTTTAGACAAGTTGAAAGCAAAATTAAGAAAAATAAAAGATTATGTTTTTATGTTTGTGAATGTAAATAAATGTTAAAATGGATTAAACTTCAAGAGGTTTCATCGTCGTCAGTATCGTCTAAATGTTCCCAATCAAAATCGTTAAGTTTTCCGAATGGCTTCAAGTGGTCTGCTGAATGGACGGAATTATAAGGCTTCTGAGAATTTTGTAGTTCCGCTGAATCTCCAACAACGTATCGATGGTCATGGTTCAATTGCCGCCATTTGTCTCCTAACTGGAGCTTGATTCAGTTTCGGACAATTTCGAGCAAAATGTCCCGAACGTCGACAGTTGTAACACACTCGGCCCATTCCATCACGCCGAACGTCGTAGGGAGCATCTGAGCGAATGGGAGTGGTTCTAGCAATATTTGAGTCCGTTTTTGAAGCCCTTTCCCGTGAGTTATTCAAAAACTTACCCCTCGAGCTTTCCTGCTCCTTTATCCCTTCGTATGCCTTTACCTTGGTAAGGAGTTGTTTTACTGTTGAGCACTCCGACGCGGTGAGAATGTTTATTAAACGACGATCACTCAATCCCGAAATTATATATTTGGTTGTGGTAAAATCGTTTACCTTACCTTTTGCCATCGCGCAGACACTATATACATAGTTTTCAATGGATTCGTTTTCCATTTTATGACGCGACATTAACTGCACATGAATTTTCGATTCATCGCTTTCGTCAGGAAAAGCTTCTTTTATACCTGCTTTAAACGCACACCACGACGCGAACTGCGACCCATTACCAATAAACCAATTTCGGGCTGCTTCCTCTAGGCGGAGGGAAGCATAAAAAAGAGTATTACGATCATCCCATCCGTAAATGTTCTTAATATTTTCAACCGAGTTTAGCCACTGATTCACACCTAAACCAGTGCCACGCTTAGACGGGTCTAGGGCAGGAATTAGTTTGTTGACCTCATCTGCACCTAGTCGCATAGGGGGTGAAGATAAAGGCAGACGGCTTAATTGAGACGAACGTTCACTGCACTCACTTTCACGCAGCATGAGCTCTTTTTCCCGACGCAGTAGCTCATTTTCCTTTTTTAAAAGTTCTATTTGCGACAATAGATTATTTTCATTTTTTTTACCACGACTTTCCATTGCAAACGCACTGATTTTAAAACACAACTTTTCTTCACTAAATCCAATGATGGCTAACTCTGAGGAGTATGTTCTACAACTGTGCCACAAAAAACCTTTTCCATGGAAAAACCTGGCTAACAAACACAACACGAGATGCAGTCCAGACGACCAGACGAACGGCAAAATACCTACTTTACCGCTTCTGAAAACACTCAAGGACACATATTGTCGCTTCTCCATGAGGAGCAGGATCAGACATGCACGGAACGAATTTGAAATTGTACCTATACACACAGACCGATCGACAAACCAACAGTAACCATAAGTAGGGGTAGGCATTTAAAAAGGATGCAGCAACACAGTCAACCACAAAGCTCATAAATTCAAAGAGAAGAAAGACCACCCGTACAATAAACAACACGCATACATGTCATGCACATGCATTCCTGCCAACGCACACAGCACACAGCACACAGCAGACAGCACACAGCACACAGAAAACAGAACACAGCACACAGCACACAGCACACACACACAGCACACAGCACATAGCACACAGCACCTCCAACAAAGTGGGTGAAACATCTGTCGTCTCGTCATACACACAGATCGAATCAACTCAAGCTCGTTTCATTAAATTTATATATATCCAAGGATATCAGTGAAAAAATAAGGGAATGAAAATCACATTATGAATATATTAGTATGTATGGGTTGGGTTGGGTATGCCCATGCATATTGCATACTGTACCTACCGATACTGCTCCAACAAGATCAACTGCGTTGGGCGAGTTGTCTGCAGCTGCTCGACATTCATTTAATTTACCTATTATAAATATATATATTTTTTTTTTACCAATACCAACTGGTTTCTTACCCCGCGACGCCTTGGCGCCGCTGTTGTCATCGTGTCCTTTGACTTCAATTCCATAGCTTTTTAATTTTTTTTTATTTTGTATCATTAACACAAACACTTGTAGGACTTTTAGATTTGGCGCACGTATCTCACTTCTGATATGTTAAACTACAAATATTAATCACTGCTATTTATTGTTATTCTTATATCTTTAATATAACACTGTCTCGATCGCGAACTCGGGAAGATGCCCTTATGGGTGAAATGCATAAAGAGAACTGAACTCAATATCATTGCCCCATCCACCGAGCTGCGATATGCAGTCCTACACTAACACTAGCTAATAGGCAGGAGGGATTTCCCTGTCTATATTCATTGAATTGGTATTTGTATAATGCCGCTTTACACTATATAATGTCAGCAAGAAAGCCAAAATCATTTTTATTCAATTTATCCTTCCCAACTCACCCCTTGCTTCACCCTCCCTCTCCTAAAGTCATAAATCCTGCACATTGCTTTTGTTATTGATACTTGTTTGTAATATTGCATCTCCTTTACTGTCTTCCAAACCAAACTAGTTCCTTACCCTGTTACGTCATATCAGAAAGAATTTTATACTGATGGATGAGGATGGGGAATGAAGAAAGAGAAAAGGCAAACCAGTTTGTTTTTGTTTTTTTCTTTGGTTTTCTCTATATACATTTCGACAGCAAAGCTAAGCATGAAATATCCTACCTCAGACTGGTTTACAACAAAAAATGACCCATCCAGCATTCCTTAGAGGGATATTTTTGTTGGGATTTTGTTTATCCAATCTTCAATCCCAGATATGCCCAGATCCATTTCACAAACCAGCACAAACGATCGCAGCGACGTATGGACCGCGTAGCGGATGATTGCATCGGTGCCGATTGTATTTGTAGTTATTCAATGCTTGCGGCTAAGTCCGATCATGAATTTGGATCTCTTTTTTTGCTCACTTCTGGCCATAATTCTTTTGCATGCCTACATGTGTTGAGATTGTTCCAGCGTAGATTTGTTCTACTCAAGGATTCAATGTCGATCTTCCTAGCAAGCGTGCTTAGCGGAGTTCTTACAGATTTTAGGGCCATTGATGCGTGCATTTTCGACTCGTCTCTTGCAATCTCATCCGCTTGTTTATTTCCCGGAATATCAATATGCCCCGTTACCCAGTTGGCTTGCGATAGTTCGTGCAGCTATTTCTTGCAATGACTTACTGCCCTCGACTTCACGATCGACTCCATGGCTTTTATGGCCGCTTGGCTGTCAGAGTAGTGACTTGTTTGTCGGCAATGTGTCGTCTCCTAAGGTCATTTGCCGCTAGGATTATAGCAGCAATTTCCGCTTTAAACACACTACAGTCATCTTCGGAATGATTCTCGCAGGTTTAGTGTCTCGCTGAAGATACCCGCGCCTGTACCAACATCCATCTTAGAACCATAGGTATAGAAGGCTATCTCCCCTTCTTCTGTAACTGCATTGTGCTCCCATTCATTCCTGAAGTGAATAATACGGCCATATACTCTAGTATGTTTGTCTGATGTCAGACAGAATATTGGAAATTTCACCATTGTAAGCTTCTAAAATGTAACCTGAACATAAAGCCGTTACGTCTTATAACATTAAAAATTGTCTTTGGGTGCATAATAATCATACCGTCAATGCATCCAGCTACATAAGGGAATCCTCCTTGAGCAAAGAATTGGCTCGCTATTTCCACAGAAATTTCTAGCCAGCAAATTGTGCTTGAAAGAAATTCATGAACTTACGAGTATTACGTCGGAAACTCGGTGTACTACTCTGCATTGGCATTGAACTCCATTTCCAATCCAACGTAAACGCAGGGAAAAATAAAAAATTCGACAAATTACAGGCATCATTTTTGACATATTTTGACAAAGGGATACCTACATAATACTCAAGTGCAAAATCCCCAAACCCCAAAATCTCCACCTTTTGAAAAATATCCGAATTGACTATCCCCAAGTACAAAATCCCCAAAATGTTAATTCAAAATATTTAACGAAATTGTCGAATACCTAACCTTGCGCCCACTCCAAATCCAACAGTGACCCCAAGCAGGGGGGTTGCCAATCTTACTGTTAATGCATTGTAAATACACTCGAAATCTATTTGGGTATTTTGGTTTTTGGGGTTGGGGAGATTGACTTGGGGATTTCAGTTTGGTAGGAAAAACCTTAAAATGTAGTAATTTGTGTTTTTCCGGGGATCGAACCTGTTACAAAACTTTTCTTAACCCATTAAGTACCCATTGCAAATTAAGAACTTTTGTCAAAGTCTACTTTTTTTACTTTTTTCCTCGGTCCAAAAAAAAAATGTTTTAATGCAAAAAGATTCTTCATACCTACAATCTTCAAAAATCTCTTCGCTAATAATTTTAATATTTTTTTGAAAATTGCTAAAAATGACTATTTTAGCCACTTTTTCCCAATCCCAATCATAAAAAATGTGCACGATTGGGTCGCACGAAACTTTCTCGTTTATTGCGAATCTCGCAGAATCTCAGAGTCATTTCAACAAATGTTACGTTTAAAATATTTCCACTTACGTACTTCTTACGTAGGTTTAGTAACTGAACCCTTGTTAACTAAACACGTAATACATACTACATAGACATTATGTACGTATTAACTACAATACTTTATTACTTACTTTCAAATTTCATCCCAACTGACATTTGAAGGAGGCAAGCAGGCGATGAATTTCGAATTCTCATTTTTGATTATTATTTAAAAAAAAAGTGTTCTCAATGGTCGGGATTTGGGTAGTCATTTTTGAGAAATATACATAAAACGGCAATATTAGAGTTTTCTGAGAAAAACTAAGTACGTGATCGTGATTTAGAATGCACATCTTGTCCTTAATATGTATTTTGATCAAAATCGTTAGAGCGGTTTTTTGTAAAATTATGCTGACAAATGTTACAATTTGGATTCGAAAAGCACTGTTATTAAACTGTTTAGCTGAAAACTAAGTACGACGTATTCTTCAGGATATAAACATTACATAGCAGTTACATTTTTAACCAAATCGAAAATGGCGTTTTCGAGATATGTGTAGATTTTAAAGTACCGTTTTTAGCGATTGGGGTGGAAATCGAAGGACGCTTCATGGTTAAAAAAAATACTGTCTTTCAACTGTTTAGCTCAAAACTGAGCAAATGGTATTACTATGGATTTAAGCAATATCTGAAAGTAACATTTTTATCATAATCGAAAATGGCGTTTTTGAGATATGAGGAGTTTTTTAAAGTACTATTATTAGGGATTTGGGCGGATATCAAAGGACGCAGTCTTTTTAGGGAAAAAGCTGAGTTTGCTATCATGTTAACAATGACAATATGTAGTACCTTAAAAATAAGTTTTTTTTAAAATCGTTTCTACCGTTTTCGAGAAAAAGCCAATTTTCAAAACTGCCGTTGCTGGACTTTTTAGCAAAAAACTGGGTATGCAGTCATGTTAAGCATGCCTTCATTAACTTAACTATCAATTTTGGTTCAAATCGTTAGATTCGCTTTCGAAAAAATCAAAATTTAGGCATATTTCGTCTATTTCGTAATATTTTTATATTGGAGGTACCGTTAATATTAGGGCTAGAATAAAAAAAAAACGTCCCGAGCGGGAAGCCCACAAACTCGAAATACAAAGTTTAAAGCAAATCCGTCCAAGCGTTTAGATTCCCCAGGGGTGGGACAGACAGACATACGGACGGACAGAATTGCAAGACCCACTTTTTTTAGTTCCCCTATCATCGTAATATCAGAATTGATCACACTCTCGAGTTCGAACTTATGTACGAAAACAATATCTTTCTCTTACTACGTATACGAGAAAGTTAAAAATATTAGCAAAGAGATTTTTGAAAAATATTGTTTGCAGTCACTACACTATTAGAATTATTTGAAGAAACTTTTTGCATCAAAACATTTTTTTTTGGACCGAGGAAAAAAGTCAAAAAAGTAGAATTATATTTGTATATAGAATTAAAATTGAATAAAATTATTTTGCTAATCATGTATAGAATAGCCAAAAAACACACCTATTAACAAACCTACCACTCCATTTCTCTCATAAAACTTGTCAGCTACTGTCGAACACGGCTATTATATTAGGCGTCCTCTTCGTTTTAAAGCGTGTTTCGAAACAGTTCGCTTAAGTTTTTTAATTATTTTAACCAAATTTTGACAAAGAATTTATTGACAATCATTTCACAAGTTTGAATGCAAAGCCTATTTGATTTATGAAACGAAATGGAAGAATTCTTTGCAAACTGTCACTTGTCACTTTTAAACAACAACTGTGATTGTTTTGATTGTCAATTGCGATTGATATTATTGTCGATTTGACAGTTGCTTGTAGTCGATTACAAATGGCTGGTCGATGCTTTCTCTTGGATGTGAAAAAAATGTGCGTACGAATAGCTAAAATCAATCGACGCAATCGACAATTGTCGTGACGATCGCTGATGGACAATCACAATAAGGCCCTGAGGCAATTTTTTCTTTTTTCAGTGCAAGTAACGACGATTTTAGCGTTTTCATGACCTTATAGAAGGAATGGACATAGGTGTCGGTTCTGTAACTGGTAAGTGAAGAATATTCGCCGCGCTGGACAAACTGTGTTGTCTCTCTGGGTTAGGGTCAAAGACTGATATACCCACTTTTCTGACAAGGATTATGTCGCTGCTCATAGAGTTCAATGTTGAATCTCCTTCTCCAAATTCGGTCAATAAAAACGGTACCTAAAATCACTCGAAGAATTTTGTGTTCATAAAATAGACAAGATTACGCCAGCATGGAAGAACACCTCTTTAGAACTATGAGAGACCTGCGGTTTTCGAAGCAACAGCTTTTGATGTTGACTTACTTTCTACACTCATTGTATAGGGACAACCGATGTCATTGTTCGACTTGTATGTAATTAACTTGCGTGTTTTTGCTCTGAGCATAGGTCACCACACTAGTCTATAGTGATTTGCCCGAGTATTTCGAAGACAACAGGGTTTTGTAAACATGTACATATCAATATCAGTATTCACATCTTCTGCTAAATATCGTCGTGGTACCATTTTGTACCCATTCAAAATATATATTCGCTTATTAAGTGGAATCACTTAAACTCACTAGGTGTAGAAGTATGCTATGTAGTATGTGTATGAGATTCATAGAGTGTGTAGTGTTTTAAGGATTCAGTTTATTTCATTGTCTGGTAGTCGACCGCTTTTTGAGTGTTCTTGCGATATGGTGACACGTGAATTAATTAAGTGATGTTTTATCACGTGAACAGCAGTGCACCCCGAAAGCACATCCACGTGATGGAATTTTCAATTAATTTCTGTTTATAATATTTTTCGGTTATAGGATTTCCATTGCACAGCATGTGACTTTTATTTACAATCCTTGTGAAAGCAAAGTTAGTTGCAAAAAGTTTTTTTTTCTGTAAACTTGTAAGCATTGTATTGTGTTTAGTTGTCGTTTAAGATTTGCTCTACGATGGTAAGGGTGTCTTTGTTTAATCGAATTGAAGGTTTCCTGTTTTTATGAAGCTATGTAATTCAAATAGAAATCTATTCACTATGTAAGTTGCATATATCATCTATACCGCAATCGAATATAGATATACAGTGGCGTGGCGTGAATAATTTTAATTTGTAATTCGAAGTCGACAAATATCAAAATGTCAAAGGGAAGATGTAGTAGGTATATACACTCCGCGCCACTTGAATAGCACACCCCCTAAAGTCGGTTTTCTATCGGTCCCAAACCAAGCATGCTAGAGACTTAATTTTATTTTAAATTAAAGATCATTTATTAGTTGTAATTTGACCAGAAGAAAGGTTTAGAACTAAAGCTTTAAAAACATTCTGACTCCCCATGGCGATATAGAGAGAGCACCTCCATGTTAATTTCAACTATTTAGCTAAAAAAAATAAGGTGGGTGGTTAAAAAGCCTTAATCGAGGCGGAAAAAGTAAAAATAAAAGCTTAAAGGACTGTCGCCTATTTATTGCCAAATTTGCTAAGAAAATCGAGAGGAGCCGACACGTTATGTCATGAGTCTAACCATGGATAAAAACGTGAAAGGCCGCATACTTACATAACTATTCGTCGTATTATTTCGAATGCGAAGGATATAAAAATACTAAAAATCAAGAAGGGGTGACCTTAACCCGGTTCGAGAAGCACAAAGCCTCCGTTTATGTCGCGCACATATGACCTGGACTTAGTAGAAGCATTGTGGGGTATTCTCAGACGAAAAGAATTTAATTTTGAAGCATCGGATGGCCATAGCTACTAATTCCATAACCTCCGCAAAGAGACTAATCATTTGGACCGGCTGCATAGCAGAGTTAAAGGTGTGATGGTGTGGGGGCCGTTTCATATTATAGCACCTGCAAATTAAAATTTTTGTTAACAACAATGAATGCGTTGTCTTATAATGAATACAAAAATAAATAAATAAATAGGTGGCGCAACAGGCGGGTAACACCCAAGGCCTAGCTTCTCGCAACCATTCGGTTTGTGTGAGTTTCTATTTTTGGGACGAATGGAAGGGACCTACAATTTTATGCCGAGTCCGAACGGCTAAATTGAAAAGCTTTTTCATGACAGTCATACTCTCGGATGTTTGTCAGGCGTTCGCGAGAGGTGGCGCAGTTAAAAAAACTTTAAGATGTAATTTGGGTTTTTCCGGGGATCGAACCTGGGATCCCTCGCACAGTAGTCCAGCACACTAACCACTGCGCTACTGCGACCACGTTGTCTTATAATGACATATTGAAAAAGGCTTTTCCATACTTTCATAACCTTTTTAGACCTCTGGCTTAGATTTATCAACATGATAATACGCCAATACATACAGCCCGGATTGTTAAAACGTATATATAGAGCCCAAATGTGGAGCTATTAAGTTGACCAGTCTACTCAACGGATTTGAATATCATCGATTTCGCTAAATTATTTGGCCAATTTGTAGATAGATAGATAGATAGATATATTTTATTTGTTTATAAGCTTTGCTTTTACAAATTGATTGGCATGGTTTTTTTACAATTTCACAAAATTAGTATTTTTTGATATAAATTAATTAGTAAAGTATCTATAAGTATAAAATTTCTCATAAAATTTAAATTTAGGTTTTTAATTCATTTTTAGATAACAATAATTAATATGAAACCTGTATTTATTTATTCATTTAAAATAAAAGCTCTGAGTTTGAGTGAGTTAACGACATATTTATAAATATTATTTGCATTGTTTACGTCCTCTACGTTCATTATGCTTTTTAAGTCAGTCAATCTATTAGCAAAAAGGTAATGGTGTCTCACTGCATTAAAAATAGGACATCTTAGGAGGAAATGTTCAATACTGTCTTTTTCATAGGTGTTACAAATCGTACAAATGTTCGCTGGGTCGAAATTGTGTCTATATCCGTGCAAGATGATCCTATGGGCATACTTGTTTGCACACCTAATTTGGGCTATGACCTTATGGACGAACGGTTTCAAGGCCACATTCAAGTATGGAGCCGGTTTATATTCTGGCTCTTGTATGATTTCTAACGAAGATGCATAATAAGAGCAGGAAGTGGAGCCAGTTGCTTTTCTGAAGTCTTCTTCTATTAATATTTGTTTTAAGTCCCTTAGAATGCTTTCGTAAGATCCTCGTATGCTTGCTAAGTTTTGCTGTTCCCATACATCTGCGAAATTTCTCATTAAGAGGTCCTTAAATTGTGTTATCCAGTTTGGTCGTTGTGTGGAAAGATGGGTTCTGAAAGTCTCATTATAACACTTTTTTATAATGCGGTCATCCGTAGCACTTAAAAGCTTTATCCAGAAATTCAAAGTTCTTTTCGCAATTTCGTATATTAATGGTATAGTTCCAGTTTCTACACGTACTACGTTGCTTTGGGTATTGTTGGCTAATCCAAGTAATTTCTTCAAAACTGTCGTTTGGATTACTTCAATTTTTTCTCCAGCTGCCAGACCCCATACTTCAACACAGTGCAGTGCAGTCGATTTGATGGTTGATTCAAATACTTTGATTCGTCCATCCCAGTTTTCCATATTCGAATTTTTCATAGCCTTATCAGATGCCGCTGCTGCTATTCTTGCTTTTGTTTTGAATTTCTCTATGGCTTCATTCCAGGAGCCAGTGCGATTTAAGTTTACTCCCAGGTATTCAAAATTATTAACAACTTCAATCCAATCCTCTTTGTATGGAAATCTTTCTGGACAAGAAGCTCTTTTTCTCTTTGCAAAAATCATGATTTTTGATTTTTGCGCATTTAATGTCATATCTTTAGCTGCCAGATATTTATCTAGTGCTTGTAATGACTTTTTCAGCTCTAGTTCAGTTTTTGCAAACACAGCAATATCATCAGCATATGCAATCAGAATTACATTCGTGGTTTGTGAAATGTCCATTCCCGTGAGGCCTTCGCTCCTAAGGAATTCCTCTAGGTCATTTGTGTATAAGTTAAATAGCAGAGCACTTGATGGGTCACCCTGCAGTACACCACTTGGTATCCTTGATTTTTCAGTTAGGACATGCGTTGTTTTAATAGAAATTCTGGTTTTTGAGTAGATGGTTTGAAAAGCACGGATTATTTTTCCACTTGCTCCGTTGGATCTTAGGTGCATCCACAACTTTTGGTGATTAACGCACTGTCGAATGCTCCTTTCAGGTCAACAAATAATACAAAAAAGCTTCCTTTCGTTTTTGCCAGAGTAATATCGATAATTGTACGTAGGATAAAGAGATTATCAACACATCCTCGTCCTTTCCTGAACCCATTTTGAAATTCTGGGATTAATTTTTCCCCTTCTGCCCACTCTTGAAGCCTGTTCGCTAAGATTTGGGTGTAGACTTTCATTAAGGCATTTTCGATCGCAATAGGGCGGTAGTTTGCTGGTAGATTCTTATCTCCTTTTTTAAATACCATAGTTATATCAGCTCTAAGGAGCTCTGAGAAATTCCTTTCCTCATTATCAAAAAGACTTTGAAAGAAGGAGCGCAGATATTCAAACCATAGGTTTGGTAGGTGCTTCAGGAACTCATTCGCAATCTTATCTGGACCCGCGGCTTTACTATTCCGTAGTCCTAGTATTACGGATATTAATTCATTTAGACGTATATCTCTATCAAGGAATGCGTGATACGTATCATCGAAAGGACTAAACTCGGCTAAATTACCACTACACATTTCTTGTAGATAATTGTCCCAAATGTCTTTTGCGATAGGGTTTTGCGCAAAGGAGTTCGGTTGAATACTTTTGATTGCTCTCCAAAAGTCTTTACTACTTTTAGTGTTTCGAAGTTGTTGACTTATACTCTGATTGTACTGTTTTTTAGCTGCGTTTATTGCTGCCGCGTATAGTTTCCGGCTGGCGATATATTCGTATCTTTTTTCTATGTTATTGAGGTCTTTACGATATATTTTCATTTTTTGCCTCATACCTCGTTTATGTAATCCATTTATTCCTTTGTGGCATTGGCGCCGTGTTTAGCCTATAATATTTAATCATACCGCATTCTACTGCCGCATCTTTAATGTTTTCGTATATTTGCTGGTATTCTAAAGTATCATTTCTAATTTGTAGATTTTCTGCTTTGTTTTGCATATTTGCAGTGTAGTTTTGAGCTGTGGTCGAATTCCAGATTCATTTCCAATCTGTAGACATTTGTGGCGTATTGACGAAGCTAGCCGTGGAAAAGCACAGTAAACTCAAGATGTGGTCAACACATGTGGTCGGATTGTAGTAAGAGCTGAGATACCTCAAAGTCATCAATGGTTGCTGATCCTTCTAAATTTACCCACACAGTGTCCACGGTACTTCGACCCTGGTGAGAGTCAAAAGTAAAGTCGCCATATGCATCGCTTCTAGTTCTCCCATTTAACAGCAACAGCAACAGCGTTTTCAAATATCTCACCAAGTAATTTACCTCTCCTACTTATAGTTGTGTCTCTGCTTTTTCTTGTGTGAGATAGTTGTGAGTGAGCCTTCCAGAATGTCACTGTCTAATTGGTTCGACAGTCCGAAGCGAGCATTTAAGTCTCCTCCTATTATAATTGTATATGTTGAGTAAGGATGACTTCAAAATCTTTTCTGGAACTTTCCATTCGTCCAAAAAATACTACTTCTGATAATTCTGAAGAGATGATTTCAATTCTTGTTTTCAAGACAGAATCCATTATTGGAGAACACTTTGCATGCCGAAAGAACGCTTCCTTATATTATTGAAACTTATTTTGTAAACCGCTTAGAAATCGTATTTAGTGGCGGTGCTCACTTTGCTCAACTCCTTTAAAACGAATTGATTATTAAAATGTAACCAAAATTGTTTTACAACTTCCTCTATTTGTTGTATTTAAACGTAAAAACGTAGCCACATTTCTTGCCCAACAACCAATTAATTTGTTTTCCTGATTATTTTTCGTTCCAGCACTCCATGTTCTACTTCTTCCATCACTACGAGTTGCCAGTCATTATTCAGCAAGCTCAATTCCTAATCATTGCCCGAAATCAAACCGGACAGAATGTGCCCCCAGGCACGGGATTGGGAAATCGTGTTGGTCTACTTCGCAATGCGGCTCCGAATAATCAAATTATCCGGAATCAAATTGCCAACAACATGTTTGGTGGGCTCTTACGCCAATTATTCGAAACACGAGCGAACGCTATAAACGTTCTGCGACGAGTCCTCTTCGGGACGGGATGGATGGCACCAGTTCGCGTTCGCGTTGAAATTGGGAACTTGCAGCGGATAAATTTGGATTCAATCCAAATAAATCCGGCAAACTTTCCCCTGTCAACTGGTGCAGGAAACACACCACTGGCAAGTCATAATCGGCGGACAGAAACCACAGAGACGTCTGCTGCATCAAGTATGTATACAGTTCTACACTCAAAATAACCAATGACATTGTACCTCACTCTAGGTTCTCGTACAACTGAAGATTCGAGTTCAGTAACTCCGCCGCAGGCAGATCAGGTTCAAAGTAGCACTTCAACATTCGACAACAGCGGAAATCAATTCGGTTCTGAAAATGCTACAGTAACCGCTACCAACAATAAGGATAGTCCCAATGGGGCAACTAATTCTCCCACATCATCCAATATCGGCACTAAAAGCACATCACCCCTAGTGGAGGCGGAGAATGAAAAAAGTTTTGAGACAACTCATCCAACTGGATTTAAATTAGTCCAACCAGCTGAAACGAATACCGATGCTGAAGTCGAAAAACCAAAACATGCCACCACACCTTACTCGGTGGAGATGTTGGAGGGGTCGGATAGGGGGGCATCTTTGTCAGGAGGAAATGACAAACAAATTTCCACTCACCCATTGTTGTACGGCGCCCATGTGACAGCTATATCAAGCGGCAACGGCTCAAAGTCGAACGCTGATGGAAGTGAAATCGCTCCCACAATAGAGAGTGCTCCACTCAAATGTCAGGAATTCAAAGTTTCAAATACAATAAATGGCGAACGACTCCATTCCGTCTGCGGTGAATATGACGCTATTGCGCCGAATGAAGGGAGAAAACAGCAGCAACAACATTCTGTGAACGAGTGTAGTTTAGATGGTGATATGGAAGCAACTTTAACAATAGAACCAAATTATACACATGAACACCAACACCAGCATATGCAGCCCAACGAAGGCAGCATCCACATCAGCGACAAAGCGCAAGAAGGGACAGTTGTTCAAAGTAGTTCGAGGAAGGGAGCAGCTTCAACAGCACCGGAAACCAATGAAAGGCACTGTGTAGTCAGGGAAGTGAGCAATTTTCCTTTAGATGACTTCACACCGATTACGGATACGGATTCAAGTTCAACAGATTGCACGGCAACACAAAGAAAACAGTCAGACACACAGGCAGAAAAGTAGAAACAATAATGAACGGTGATCCAACAATATTGGCCTCTATTTTTCATACTTTCTTATTTTTGTAATTATTTTGCCTTGCCAAGAGCATGGAAAGCGAAAGGACTGCTTGAACGTTCCTTAAAAAAAAATTCACCAAAAACGGCAAACATCAAGTTATTGTTTATAGTTTTTTTTTTCATCTCAAAGCTAAGTTGGGGATAGTTGCAATGGCAGAACGGGAGATTTGATTAGTAACTTCCGAACAATGAGATGGTTTCACTTTCTCATTATGTTTTTTTGTTTTGCTATAGGTTTTATTAGGACTAAGTGAGTGATTGCTGCTGTTCTTATTCCATCGACTTGTGTTGTGGTCACTTCGATTTTAGTTTTAAATTAACTTAATGATCTGTTTGTGGCTTTTGTGAGGCCAGCGTATAATGATACTAAACTAACGTAATTATTGATAGCGATTTAATGTGTACCTATAAAATAATATGAAAAATTAATACATACCTAAATGTTTTTAAATGATAGCCCCTGTATGTAAATGCAAAATGAAATAAAGATAAGCTGTCCCGTACTGGAGGACGTCATTAAGTGTAAACTTTGATTTTTATATAGGTCTTCAGTTTCAGTCAAATCGAGTGAACTTCCGATGAGATAGATTTGCTTACAAAAATATTAATAAAAGCTCATCTTTTAAGAAATATTCGGAACACGACGATAATGATGGTAAAAACATTCTACCTATAATGACTGACCGAGTATAGGTATAACGTATAAAGAGCTTTTAAGATGGATGGCAAGAGACCCTAAGAGAAAGCGCGACGATTAAAAGTGAACCAGCTGCAATAACAACAAAATAGCTAACTATATGGCACATAATAACACATATCGCGCTTTCAAAAGTCTGTTAGACATCTCTGCAAAGTAATCTAAAGTAAAGTAGAGTAGAATCCTCAGCAGGCAATAGCAACAACTACATATAGTCTCGAAAGTCACAAGCAGAGTCTGTCATCGGCTAATTTTCGTGCGAATTTTCGAATGAGTTTTTATAATTATTATATGTATTTTGAATCATAAAGAAATCGGAAATCAATTCCTCACTTTAACATTCATGTAAAAAGTTAAAAATGTTTGCAAAATATACAAATCAATGCAAGACGATACCTAATTAATGGTCTGTTGTGGAAACTCTATCGTCTTAACGATATTGATCTTTCAATTTATTGAGGTACGAGAACCAAATATTGAATCGTCGAAACTATTCACCCTTATTCCCATTGGCGTTTGTCGTATACGACTCATGTGTCGTGTCGTTGTAAAAACGATATTCAAATTTATTTCGAACTTTTGTTAACGATTTTACTTCATTTTCTATGTGTTGACTGTAATTTCAAAAAGTTTTTCTTAAAAAAGTTACAAAAACTGACTTAAAACCGAAATGAAATAGTATGCGTTTACGATACGACAGACGCCAACGATTATGTCGCAGACGACAGTGATTTTGAATGTTACGTAATTAAATATTGGCCGAACTTCTAGTGCATTCGATGAAAGTTTATTGCATAAATAAGCCGCTAAAGAGAGAACTAACCGCGAAAGTTGTACTGAAGGTTTTTTAAAGTATGTATAACCTGATTGTCCTCTTGCCACCTGCAGAATACACGTTTGTCTTATACCCAATTTCATAGTGGCAGCTTAATCATGGGCTTAGCTAAGTGTAGGATTAAACAAAAACTTCGCTTAATTAGTTTTCGTTTTCACATTTTATCATGAATATAGGTACAAACCTGATGACTGTTGCCATCTCAAATTACGAGTGTACATGTTAGGAAACCAAATTGGTGTTAATGCTGAGTTTATCCTTTGATCGACACTTAAGCTCGCACTGTAAAATCGGGTATTAGGAGTTCAAATCAAAATAAAAGAAGAACAGAGAAAGCTCCGTGAATCTGGTTGGGGAGGGGGACGGACAAAAAAAGACAGTGAAAATAATGAAAGGGACACTCACAAGAATTACTTTTGCTACTGCCCCTAACGGAAAGGTTATGTAACGCGAAGCTTACTCTAACTATTATAGAGGGTGTTTTTTTAGAGGTATATAGAACTTAGTTGACTTGACTTTGAAGCCAAATTCTATTATTGGACTCAAATTTCTCATTTTTTCTTTAAGCTGATATCCACTTTTTTTTTAAAATCCCAAACAAAAAATTTAAATTTAGGATTTTGGTAGAGAAATAATTCATCGGGGCATTTCGTTGCGCTAACCAGAAAATCTCGTAAGTACCTACTGAATTTTTTCATCGATTTTTGTTGATGTACTTGCTCTCATTATATGCCACAATTGTTGTCTTGAATATACGAGCTCATTTGCGGGTGAGTCTGAATGAAAAAAAAAAAACCAACAACATATCAAACATGTCGCAATTCGAACCTTTATAGTACGACCCCCTCTTTTAACATAATTTCAATTTACAGAAAAAGGTGCAAAATCGCGTACCTTTTTTTTTATTGTATATTTGAGAATGGTATATTACCAATAAATTGGTCTAAAAAATATAGCCCCATTTTGCCCTACTTATTACTAAAAGACTACGAATTTTTAATTTTTTTTTTCTTTTGTATGCTAACTGTAATTCACCTTACTAAATTCGATTAAACAAAAAAATAAATATATAAATTGGATAAAAAACATTTTAAGTAAGACCAAATACCTTCAGGTAAAAGATCCATATCAAAACTATTTTATTTCTTTAATTGTATTTCAGAAAATCACACCTCAGCTATGCACTATATTCTTTTCAAGTTATTTAATTAACTTCCGATCTATTTAACGTACAACTTTGAACTGCAGTCACTGAATAACCAAAGTGCTAGCAGTTAGTTACTTACTTGTAACAAGTGCATGGGTTTACTGTTTATCAATTAGCAATAAAAAAAACCGTTCATTTCAACAAATGGATTTTGCATTTTTTGCCACCGGTCCCCATACAGCTGCCCCACAGTGCGGCGCTTGAAATTTATAAACCAAACCTGACTTGCCATAAAATCATCTGAATTTTTAGATAAATTTGTGCAAAGAGGTCCTTCGCATTAGCTTTCAAAATAGAACCACTTATTGGTCAGTTTCTTTCCTGTTGATCTAAGAAAAGAACAATTTGTACAGTTGCGTCTCCATATCTACAGTTTGCGGCTTATGCAAAGCTTTCCTTTTCATTTCCTCACATATACTCGTCGCTGCAGCATAAATGTTTATTTTATTTATTTTATTTTTGGAAATTGCAGAAAGACTTCCGCCTATCAGCGTTACGGTTGATAAATTTACAAAAGTCGCAAGAAAAAGTGCCACGGAGAAAAAACAGGGCCATTTAAAGTAATAACTTCAAAACAAAAGTAAACATAATAAACAAACAAGACATTGCACGGGTAATATTCTATTTTTAAGACAATAACAATTCAGTCGAATAAAACATACCATAAAAAAAACATTAAACGTAAAATCAATTCAATAACATAACAAATAAATTCATTAAGCGGTGCGGTTCTATTCCAAAATCTTTTGAATCATTCTCCGACCGCTCTAACCCCGATTCTGAAATTGGAGGTGTGGCATTGCGAATGCAAGCGAATTACCGCAGCGAAAAACAAGACTTTCCGTGAATGGCGGTCAAACCCATCGGAGCAAAAAAGATCAGAATTCATAATTCTTCGAAATAGATGCAACATAATGATTGAATCGGCGAAGACAACTTATAACGAAAGAGTCACTAACAAAGTACACCCAATTACTTTGTTAGTGACTCTTTCCTAACGGCTCACGCGCATTCTGGTCCATGGCAAAGACAATCAGTTCTAACTTTAGTTGCTCTTCCTTTCCACCTCTAGTAAAAGAAGATGGCACGCTAGCAACAACTCCTAAAGAAAAGGCAGACCTTTTCGCTAGCATGTTTTCACTGAACTCCACCCTAGATTCTGCACAACTAGAGCCACCAAATATCCCGAGGGTGCAAACATCGATGGCAGAAGTGAAATTTCGGCCTCGAATAATTCAACGCATCCTTAAGGAACTAGATTGTAATAAGGCAACGGGACCCGACGGAATTCCGGCTATAGTACTCAAGAGCTGTGGTCCAGAACTTGCACCTGTACTATGTAAGCTGCTTAGCATGTCGTACTCCCAGAAGACGTTTCCTTCTTGCTGGAAGACCGCTCGCATTCAACCTATTCAAAAGTAATGGAAAAGGCAATAAATGTCGAAATAATCAAATATCTAGGCCACCGGTTAATAAGCGACAGGCAATACGGATTTCGGAGCCGTCGTACCACTGGAGACCTGTTAAGCTACGTAACGCACTCATGGACGCAAGCAATTGAACAACACGGCGAATCCAGAGCCGTAGCCTTGGACATATCAAAGGATTTTGACCGAGTCTGGCATAGAGCCCTATTAGGCAAGTTGGCGTCTTATGGATTACCACAACAACTCTGCGGATGGATGCAACATTTAATTCTGGGAAGATTGATCCAAGTTGTTGTTTTTGATGTATCGCATCTAATTCGTTTGCTATAAATGCAGGAGTGCCCCAAGGATCTATTCTTTCCCCAACTCAATTTTTTCTCCACATCAACCATTTGCTTCGATCGACAAATAATAATATCTGCAGCTTTGCTGATGACAGCATTCTTATATCCTCTATCTCGAACAGTGGGCCTGTGAATGCGGCTACATCACACAGTCAGAGATGTGAACAAATAAGTTCTCTAAATGATGATCTGGACAAAATCTTGAAGTGGAGAAAAGACAACTTGGTTGTGTTAAATGCAAACAAGACACAGGTCACAACATTTTCTAAGAAAAATTTATCAACAGTTCCTCAGATCCAAATTGATGACCATCCAATCCATTCCAAATACTCAATGCACCTTCTAGGAGTCACAGTCAATTCGCTAAATCGGCGTCCGCTAAGTTGAACTAACTATTTAGAGCAAAGAGGTACTTTAGCCCCAAGTAACTTCTCCTTCTCAACAAAGCACAGGTTAGACCAGGCCTGGAATATTGCTCCCATATATGGAGCTCGGCCCCAAAACATTCACTTAACCTACTTGACAGTATACAGAGACGAGAAGTTCGACTTATTGGAGACCCTACACTCACATCGAATCGGCAACCGTTGGTGCACCGAAGAGAAGTCGCTGACCTATGCTTGTTCTATAGGTACTTCCATGGTAGATGTTCCGAGGAACTCAAGGACATTATCCCTCGAAATGCAACTTTTGGGCCCCCCACAAGACAGACTGCTAATGCTCATGACCGCGAGGACATCATCTTTCCAAAACTCCTTCTATTACAGGACAAGCAAACTTTGGAACTCGATTCCTGGGGATATATTTTCAGAAGACTACAATTTGCAGCAATTTAAGTGCAGAACTAACATACATCTGGAAGCATCTCGGGGCGCTGATGAAGCGTTAAAGGGTTGGCTTTCCCGGGAGAAGTATTTAAAAAAAAAAAGTAGATATTTAAAAAAAAATAAAAATTTGAGAAAATATTCAGCAGTTTTTTTTTATAGCATTTTCTCAAAAAAGAGTTATTTGGCGGGTCCTTTATAATAAACTTGGCTGTTTTTATTTATGTTTTTCAGTTGAGCCACTTCAGCGCAATGAATTTTCTTAAAAGTTTGAAAATTTAATATTTTCGTTGTTCCAAATTGTGAAAAAGGGCAAAATCTTAAAATTTTAGAAAAGTGGTGTCATAAAAAAAAGTGCCAAATTGCAACTTTATTTCAGGTACCTTTATAGGTAGGTACCTGACCTCCTCCTGACATTGTTGCAGTCACATCTACTAAATACGATGCAAAAAAAATATTAATTCAACTTATCAATTATACTTATATCAATAGTGAACTGGTATCTGCATTATATAATTTATCGAAAGTTCAAATACTGAAATGTTTAATGAAAACGCAAATAGCTGGCAAGCCAACGTTCGCCCCGTACAACGTTTGCTGGTTCTGCTATTAGTATGGTGTCCATCGTATCTCTATAAAAGAGAACATGTTCTCTTTTTTTGGTCCACGTTGGTTACGGATCTATTTTTGTTCTCTTTTTTTATTTGGGTACATAAATATTTTTATTTAATTTTCCAAAAGATTTACTGATAGTACTAAAAAAACAGAATGAAAATGGTTTTCTTAAAAATAAAAGTAAAAACTATTGTAAATAGGCTTTTGAAAACTGAACTGTCAACAAAAGTAATCAGTTATTCAGTTAGCGGACTGTTTCAAATGGGTTACCTACGTTATCTCCTTTTCCAAAATAACTTATTGGACATAATCTCTTATTTTTTTATCTCTTTTTCCAAAATCTCACGGGACGAAATACCCTTCCCCTATGCCAAAATCTGCCACCTACATACATATTTATTAAATCCCTCGTTAAAATCCCCTGTTCGCACAATTTAGAATTTATCCGTAAAGAGTTTTTAAGTTCTACTTCAATGAAACTTAATAAAAATTTAAATTGGGAGGATGTCGAAGATTCCATCGTTTATATTTATTCTAAAAAAGTAAAAATTTATATATAAATGATAGCAAAAGTTTTGACGTTTTTGCGAGTTGCAAAACTTAGAAAACTAAAAGAAAAGTAATTTTGATGAATTGCGTTCACCACAAAAGTGTTTTTTCAAAGACTGAACTATTCTAAACATGTAATACAATCACTTGCCAAAATACTAATGTCGAAAGAATAAAATTCTTTCTGATAGGGCCCAATAGACACAAGAAAGAAATAGATTAAAAATTTCAACTGTTACCATGTTACCATCGTGACTAGCCAAAGTGATTTATAATTACCAAAAACGTTCCCACCGTATTTCGTATTTTCGTATTTTATTTTGACATTTCTGTCATTTCCTGAAACTTTTTTTCCAAAGTTCTAGGAGGAAGAACTAGTCTTTTTCGGGCCAAAATGCCCTTTTATTGCTTACTTCTTGCTTTGGGAACATATCTGACAATATGTCGGTGTGAACATGTTATATTAGGCGTATTTGTTTGAGAATTTATAGCTAGCTCACTTTTACTTTTACATGCAAAACTTTTATACTTACTTTTGGTTTTGTTATACTCACTTTTGGTTTTACATGCGAAATTGTTATACTCACTTTTGGTTTTGGTTATAACGCCTATTATTAGTACTTTTCATAACTTGTTTTGCTTTAATTTTCTTTTTCTTTTTTTTTAATAATGAATTCGTATTTTGTATGTTAATTAAAATATATTTTTGAAGTTTTTGTGAGTGTATTTTTGTATTTTGTGTGTTCTCTTTTTTGTCCTCTATTTTCTTTACGAATGTTCTCTATTTTTATGTCTTTGGGAACAAAATGTTCTCTTTTTATAAAGACCACATATGGACAGGACACCCTAGCTATTAGATTATATTACATTGGTGTATGAAACAGTTTCTTCTTGACTGATTGGAGATTGGTGATCAACGCCCATAACAAACGGCAAGAGCTAGGAAGGTGAAATGTTTAAACAAAAGCGATCAAGTGATTATGGCCAAAGTGATCCTGATCACTATGAAGCGATTTGGTGAAATTCGAACTCCAAAAGAGGGAAAAGGTGGGTCAACCGTCAACGTTTTGTATGGGAACATTTTTATTTTTTATCCAAACGACTTCAAACTCGGTTTGTGAACTTTATAATAAGAAAACGAAAAATAAATTTCTCCAACTTTGGACTTTATACTTCATCTTTTTATAATAATAAAAATGAATCCTGATTTGTGTTCGGCTACTTATAACTTGAAAACCACCGACTCGATTGAGCTCAAATTTACAGATAATCTTAGGTATTGGCCCACGAGTGTACTTAAAAAGATTGGTCAAAATTGAGCAAAGGGGCGTGGCACCGCCTATACAAAAAAAAAAAACATTCATAATCTTATAAAATCTTAGGTATTAATCTGGGAGCGTTCCCGTGAAAATTGGTCAAAATTGGACAAAACATCTTCTATGGGATGAAACTCGAGGGTTATAATACGATAACGGCTGGGCCGATTCTTTTTTTGTTTTGTTCGTGGCTGTATTTCAGGTTAACGATGAAAGAAGATTGAAAATTGATTTATTCTCATTTTTCGCATTTTACAAAAGAACATTAAAACAGCCTTATTTATAAACTTTATACACTCTCTATAATAACTCTGTTACAACTTTAACCAAAATTATTATGTATTGTTAATTATATTACTTGTAACTGTTATACATTACCTATGTAACTTGCCCATTATACGTATACCTTATGCCAATTGTTAATGTCATTCAGTCTATTGTCAAATTGTAATTGTCAAATACCACCAGAGAATACAAAGTTGAATTTGAATCATTAATCATCCAACCTTCGAATAAAGTGCACATTTTATAACGTTTAAAGAAACTGCGTTTTATTACAAACTACATTTTGGTCCTTCGAGCCGGATATTGATACATATTAAACATTCTCGAATTCGTATAACCATTTTTTTGGAGTAATCGTGCTGTGCTTTGGCTGTGCCTTTGTCTGCTGTGCTGTGCTGTGGGAGATTTTGCTGTTTCATCAACTGTGCTGTTTTGTTCGTATGCCGTTGGAGCCGCTAACATCATTACCGTATTGTGCTGTTGCTTGCTGGAATCAGATTGACATTGGAGAATCAAATCTACAATATTACAACAAATTAATCGAGTGAGTACGATCTTTAATACTAAATCCATATTCATACACACCTGCATTCATTTTTTATGCTGTGGAAATCATTTGCGCCATTTTTTGAGTGTGCGTCTGTTCTTAACATCGTCTACTGGATTGAAAATTGTACCGTTGGAATTGATAGCTTTTACTGGAATCATACTGTGCCGTTCAAATATTGTGTGCCGTTGAAACTGTTACACCGTTATCCGTTGGCATCGAAATTTCTGGACGCAACAAAGGAACAATCGATACGAATTAAAAGTGAGTGCAACGTTATTTTTCTTTAATCTTACATTTAATACTACTACGCATTTACAAGTAAATTAATTTAACAATATGAATGTTAACGCCGCAATGAAATTATTGAAAAGGATGTGTGTGCAGGTTGAAAAAGATTTTATTAGTTTCGGGAAATTGAGTGATGATGCTAGAACGAGGAATTATATATCCAGTAGATTGAGTATTTTGGAGGACAATTTTAGAAATATTTGCGAACATCGTGATGATATTGATAGTTCTGATCTGGAAGAAGAGGTTTTGAAATTGTATGAGATTCATATGAATGTTATTTTGACTGTCTAAGACTCGAAGATATACTACAGCTCCATATGCCTTCATAGATGCGTCACTAAAACCGTGGAGTTCGTACTTGTTGTTTCCTTCCTGAGTGAAAATCCAACGTTGAATTCGGATGTCTTCTAAAAGTGGTAATTCTGCCCGATATGAAACCCATTCCTTTTGCAGCTCTAATGGAATCGGATCATCCCATGTTAAGCCACTCAACCACAACCGTTGCATAAGTATTTTTGCCCAAATCACGCATGGAGAGATCCAACCTAAGGGATCAAATAACTTGGCAATAGTTGAGAGCATGGTGCGTTTTGTAACTTCTGTCGAATCTCTGGACACCCATTGGAATGAAAAGGTATCACTGGAAGGAAGCCATTTAATGCCGAGCGTTTTAACATGGTCAGAGGAATCGAATGGTAACATAAAATCAACCTCGCATTCACTAGGCTCTATCAGACTTAGAATTTCTTCTCTATTACTAGCCCACTTGCGTAGATGAAATCCTGCTGAACCAAGTAAATTTGTGATTTCAGTTAACTTTTCCTGAGCTTCCTGAACTGAATCAGCCCCAGTAACCAGATCATCAACATACATATCTTCTCGTATCATCTGCGCTGCTAACGGATAATTTTGTCTTTCGTCGTCAGCTAACTTGTTCAGTGTCCGAGTTGCAAGATATGGAGCAGAAGCCGTTCCGAAGGTAACCGTCCTTAACCTGTACATTTTTATTGGAGCCGTTTTATTTTCTCTCCAGTATATTAGCTGATAATATGAGTCCGCCTGACTCACATTTATTTGCCGATACATTTTTTCGATATCAGCTGTCAAGGTAACCTTGTATCTTCTCCATTTCAAAATGATATCAATTATGTTTGCTTGTGTTTTAGGTCCAACCATGAGGTGATCGTTTAAGGAAGTTCCATCAGTAGTCTTAAAGGCAGCATCGAAGACCACACGAAGTTTTGTTGTTGTACTGGACTCCTTAAACACTGCATGGTGTGGCACAACATAATGATAAGGTGATTTAAGAACTTTATCCCGACTAATATCTACCATCACCATCTGACCTAGCTGTAAGTACTCCTCGATACATTTTTTGTACTCATTGTGTAGTGTTGGATTATTGTCGAATCTCCTTTCCAGCTGATGAAATCTGCGAAGTGCTCCTTCTTGACTAGATCCCAGTGAGGGATGAATATCATCCTTAAATGGCAGCGATACCTCGAACCGTCCTCCCGGTGAACGTTTGGTATGAGTACGAAAATGTTCCTCGCACGCAGCATCTTCTTCATTTTCGAGCTCCTTAAACGGCGCTTCCTCTATTTCCCAAAACTTTCTTAATTCTGTATCAATGTCTAAACGCTGACAGAAATTATTCACTTGTTCTGTTTCCAGTGTTGCCCTGCCTGAAATTATCCATCCAAGTCGTGAATTTTGAGCGATTGGTGCAATTGGCTGTTCCCCTCGAATTATTTCTGGTAGGACCACATCGCAATAGATTTCATTGCCCAGAAGCAGGTCAACACTGGCTGGTTTGTGAAACATTGGATCCGCTAGATTTAAGCCTTGAATATGATGAAGGTTAGTCGTAATAACTTCCTTATTCGGTAAAAGCCCAGTTAAGGTTTTAAATACAAGCGCTCTGGTCTCAGTCTCAAATTCAGAACTCGTTGAACGAAGGTTTAAGTCAACGTAATTTTTGCAAGACCCGTTCTTCACATTTCCTAATCCAGCGGTTTCAATTGAGGTGCGATGTTTCTTGAGCCCAAGAAGTCTTGCAGCCGCTTCAGTTATGAAAGTAGCCTCTGATCCGGAATCTATCAGCGCCCTCAAGTGGATATATTTTCCAGTTGATGACTTAACCCCCACGACAGCAGTTGATAATAAAATTTGTATGTTTGTGTGTTGTGATATGTGGTGATTGCGAATGGATGAGCTTGTGCCCGGTAATACATTATGGGGATTGAACGACAGTGCGTTTGGGTTTACCTGAGTCGATATTGAACATGATTGAATCTCGTTTGTATTGGGTGCGATAGACTGTGGAGTTGAATTAGCATTCCCCAATTGTGCTACTGATGAGGAGCTCGACGTGGGATCAGATTGAGGAGTAGAAATGTGTGAAGTGTGATTGCGTTCGGTGTTATGATGCAGAAGAGAATGATGTTTTTGCCTGCAATAGTAACACCGTTTTTGGCTGGGGCATTGGTGAATCTTATGGCTATAGGCTAAACAGTTTTCACAAACTCCAAGCTGTTTTACCGTTCTTTGCTTAGCATAATAATCCAATCTAATAAAAGAATTGCAAGTTCTAAGTGAATGTTGGCCGTTATGACAAACAGAACAAGTAAACTTTTCTCTATTTGTAGGTTTAACATGGAGAACATTGTGATTTACTTGATTTCTTTGAAGCGATGACCTTGATTTTGGTTTAAATTGATCAACAACTTCCAATGATCGAAAGCGCGTTTCCAAGAAACTTGAGAATTCCGTGAATGTTGGAAGTTCTTTGGTCATTCCCAGTTTCTCTTCCCACATTTGTTGTGTACAGGCGGGTAGTTTTTGTAATAATGTGTAAATAACTACCACATCCCAATGATCTATTGGAACTCCTAAATTGGTCAACGAATGGAGAACTTCAGTTGATTTGTCTAGTAAGCCCTTGATGGCATTTGAACTTTCGGCATGAATTGTGGGTTGTTCGAAGAAAATCCTTAGTTGAGTATTAACTAAAATACGTTTATGGTCATATCGTGATGTAAGAATAGACCATGCCTGCTGATAGTTGCCGTTATCGATGCTCAAATGCTGTAATAATCGTTCAGCTTCACCCGTCACACTCGATTTTAAATAGTGCAACTTTTGTATCTCGGACAATGACGAATTATTATGCACCAGTGCAACAAAAAGATCATGAAACGATCGCCACCTATCGTAAGCACCAGAAAAAATCGGAGGATTGATGCAGGGGAGTCTAATCTCATTGAAATTTATAGAATTTTTGGTAGCAACTGAATTGTCTTGCTGTTCTTCATGCGCTTGGTCTTTATAATTAACGCTATCATGTTGATTCTTATCTTTCTCCTCAGACGGATGCTCAGGGGAACAGTAATTATCTAACCTATCTAGCTCATCCAACATTGTTGATTTGTATAACAGGTAAGTTTCCATAACCTTATCATATGAATCTTCATACAATTTCAAAACCTCTTCTTCCAGATCAGAACTATCAATATCATCACGATGTTCGCAAATATTTCTAAAATTGTCCTCCAAAATACTCAATCTACTGGATATATAATTCCTCGTTCTAGCATCATCACTCAATTTCCCGAAACTAATAAAATCTTTTTCAACCTGCACACACATCCTTTTCAATAATTTCATTGCGGCGTTAACATTCATATTGTTAAATTAATTTACTTGTAAATGCGTAGTAGTATTAAATGTAAGATTAAAGAAAAATAACGTTGCACTCACTTTTAATTCGTATCGATTGTTCCTTTGTTGCGTCCAGAAATTTCGATGCCAACGGATAACGGTGTAACAGTTTCAACGGCACACAATATTTGAACGGCACAGTATGATTCCAGTAAAAGCTATCAATTCCAACGGTACAATTTTCAATCCAGTAGACGATGTTAAGAACAGACGCACACTCAAAAAATGGCGCAAATGATTTCCACAGCATAAAAAATGAATGCAGGTGTGTATGAATATGGATTTAGTATTAAAGATCGTACTCACTCGATTAATTTGTTGTAATATTGTAGATTTGATTCTCCAATGTCAATCTGATTCCAGCAAGCAACAGCACAATACGGTAATGATGTTAGCGGCTCCAACGGCATACGTTGTTGCATCATAATTTCCAAAACTAGGGTCGCTCCATTAAATACCGTTTCACTCCCTAGGTTAGAGCTCTGCGGAGCTGTGCTATTAGCTCGATTATTAAGTTACACGGCTAGGGTGCTTCAATTAGGCAATATTAAGATATTTGCATATACTGATTCTACAATATCACTGTGTTGGATAAAATCACCACCGTCCAAGTGGAAAACTTTCATTAGCAACAGGGTCGCAGAAATTCAGAGGCATACCAACATTAACATCTGGAAACATGTTCCTACTCATACCAATCCAGCGGATCTGGCATCAAGGGGAGTTTTTCCCTCGGAACTACAACATAATGACCTTTGGTGGAAGGGACCTGAGTTTTTGCGGACTTCGTGGCATTTCTGTCTTCCGAATCAACCTTCAACCTTAGATACAGAAGAAGAAATACGCCCAGTTAAGATACATACCCAATGCGTTATGCAACCTAAAAATGAATTTCTTGCACTATTAGATAAACATTCTGAGCTGCAGAAATTATTGCGAATCATGTCGTATTGCTGGAGATTCATCTATAATACAAGAAAACCACCACAATTTCGGATTTTAGCAACAATTTCTCCTTCAGATATGCAACGGTCTACTCTCACAGTTCTCAGGCTAGTGCAACAAGAAATGTTTCCCAAGGAACTAATTGCACTCAAACGTCAAAATCAGCCATCAACGTTGAAACCGTTTCGATCTCTTAACCCTTTCATAGACAATCTGGGTATTTTGAGAGTGGGAGGAAGATTGCAAAACTCTGACCTTGAAGTTGATCAGCAACACCCTATCATTCTTAGAACAGACCATCATTTTACACAGCTACTTATTCGAGATGCACACGAAAGGACCTTTCATGGAGGAGTACAGCAAATGACCGCTTATCTGCGTAATAAATATTGGATATTCAATCTAAAACGGAGCGTTAAAAAGTACGTTCATCGCTGTGTTATATGCTACCGGTACAAGGCCAAACCCATGCAACAACTAATGGGAAATTTACCGGCTCCTCGAGTAAGGATATCTCGACCATTTACGCACACAGGCGTAGACTATGCAGGACCAATGGATGTAAAGGCATGGAAAGGACGTGGCGGTAAGATTTACAAAGGATACTTCGCAATATTTGTCTGTTTGGCAACAAAGGCCATTCATTTGGAAGCAGTGAGTGACATGACCACTCAAGCATTTCTTGCTGCCTTTCGAAGATTCACTGCTCGACGAGGAATTTGCGCTGAAATCTACAGTGACTGTGGGAAGAATTTCGTGGGTGCGAACCAGGAGTTGCAACGAATGCTCAAGGCCGCAAACCTAGATTGGACGGAGATTGCTACAACATCAACTAACATCGGAACTAAATGGAATTTTATTCCTCCTGCTTCTCCTCACTTTGGAGGGCTATGGGAAGCAGGAGTGAAATCTGTAAAATTCCATTTAAAAAGGGTTATAAAAAACGAAACGCTGACATTCGAGGAACTCAGCACGCTTCTAGCCCAAATAGAAGCATGTCTCAACTCGAGACCTCTTTGTCCGCTGACCGAAAATATCGATGATTTCACCGCATTAACTCCGGCCCATTTTTTAATTGGAACATCCGCCCAACTCATACCACAGGCAGACCAAACATCAGAGAAGGTATCTTATATCGACAGGTGGAAAAGAATTCAAGTTGCTGTTCACAATTTCTGGAAGCACTGGAGCGGAGAGTATTTAGCTCGCTTACAACAACGCCCGAAATGGCTAAATATAGAAGCACAGCCGAAGATTGACGACTTAGTCTTATTGAAGGATGAGCGTTTACCACCCTCCAAATGGAGACTCGGTCGTATCAGCGCAACATATCCAGGAGCAGATAACATGATTCGTGTCGTTAAATTGAGGACAGAAAATGGAGAATGCAAAAGGCCGATCACTAAAATATGTCGTTTACCATCGAACAAGACTACAGTAGAAGACTCAACAATATAGCAAAACTAAACAATTACCTTATCATTCCCCTACCATAACCAAAACTCATTTCTTCTCATCGAAAAATCAACCTCGACAACAAACACACAACCATACCACATATCACTCATATTACCACTGCAGTCAACTTGTTATAGCACATAATCTGCTTACTCAATACCAAAATCAGACATCATATCATACAACTATTTATTCAAACGCAATCAACCTACTCAAACTCAATGACATCACACTCATTCAAATTCAAAGTATCGAACACAATCATATGATATCACATTAATCACTCACATAAAAGCACACATTTACTCATAACTTTAAAAGGATATCGCACCACACTCATTATAAACACTCACCCAAGGCACTCAAATGATAAACAACACAAAAACATACCTGGCTTTTCACACCTAAAATATTAACAAGATGTCACATTCATTCAAACACATTCAAAATTAAAATTCTCATTTATACATTACACTACAACTTTAAACAAACATACTCGCATCAATAACAAATAACATCAAAGGGCGATTACACTTATTCTTCAAATAAACAACCACATTTAGCACACATTCTTAAAACCCTAATCAACATAAAAAAAAAAATTATGTCACAAACGCTGATTTACCCTGCACCTAATAACATACGAAACAACATTTCCCAGCAACACCGAATTACTTCGCAACATGCATCATCAACAATTATTGTAAACAAATCAAAAATATAAAATAACACCACTAATACAGTCCGCTAACCAAAGATAGAGACCACATCGAAAATGCACGCACCACACCGCACCCCGCACCACGCACCACGCACAAGCACAACAACTCCATTCAATGCACCAAACCAACAGCTATAATCAATCACCATGAGAAGAAGAACACACAACAAAATGAAAATCCATTGATCGCAATGGACACACACACAAACCAATGCTATTCTAATGGAACAAGTTTCGCAAAATTAAACAGGATTTGTTTCGTAGAAAACGTTATTATAATGGTAAAAACTTACCTCAATCACATTTTGCACACACGAATCACTAATTTTAATAAATATAAAATTAATTACCCGCACTTTTAAACAAAATAAAATTTTAATAAATGCACCGAACCGACGCGACCAAGATCAAAAATATCAACAACTCAACATGGATGTATGTACTATGAAAATACTCATCTTACAGCAAGGGCAAGAGAGAAGAGAAAATTTATTCAGCGATTATTAACTTGAGGAGAGAAGGAGATAAACTTATTGTTTTGTTATTCTGTACACTATATTGCTGCGTAGTCCATTCCATTGATTGTTACATGTTTCAATGTCTGTACTATATTATAATGTTTTTCTCTATTTCCATGTGAGTTGGAGCAAGTAAACAAGAGCTTATAAGACAAAATAATATGCTGAAAGCTGAAGATAAAACCAGGACTGGCACTGAGGCGAGCAACGTAACGTGACGTAACTGAAAATTGCGAACATATCGTTCACGGGCGGGGAGAATGTTACAACTTTAACCAAAATTATTATGTATTGTTAATTATATTACTTGTAACTGTTATACATTACCTATGTAACTTGCCCATTATACGTATACCTTATGCCAATTGTTAATGTCATTCAGTCTATTGTCAAATTGTAATTGTCAAATACCACCAGAGAATACAAAGTTGAATTTGAATCATTAATCATCCAACCTTCGAATAAAGTGCACATTTTATAACGTTTAAAGAAACTGCGTTTTATTACAAACTACAAACTCTAAACCCAAAAACCTAATATATATTTTTGCGTTTAGAGCTATTATAAAGAGTGTATAAAGTTTATAAATAAGGCTGTAATGATCTAAGACCTAAGCAATACAATTCCTGTGCACGGGCAAAGCCGGGCGGGTAGAGATATGCAATATAAAAATATTGGTGCGTATGTAAGTCCGATTGGCCGCTGAACCACTGGTGCTATTCGCCTTCATTCCTATTAAAAAAATAATTGAACAAATATATCAAAATAAATCTTGAAATGTTTAAAATAACTATTTTAGGCAGAACAACGTTTGCCGGGTCAGCCAGTCTCATATACAAAACAGTTTGTCCTGACAGTTTACATACCTTACCTTACGTCTCTATACCTCGGACTTTACATATTTTCTTACTGATGCGTAACCATATAGGACCATTTTCTTAATTCTCATTTCAAATCATAGGTGGGGCTGGCCATTGATGCACCTTGTGCGAATATGTATACCTATCATAAAATTGTGTAAGCAATTAAAAAACAAACTAAAATTAGACGATATTAATTGTTTATTTAATTTATTTAATGTAGATATGTAATAAGGAAGTCAACACAAACATTTTTTAACTATTACTTAAATAGGAGATTATGCATAACAGATAACATTTATATTCAGTTGACCACAGTTTAGTTTCTTACCCGCTTCGATGGCGGTTCGTTCTAGCCTGGACAGGACATGGGCTTATGATGAAGAATAAAGCTCTAGACTTATGGAGTACTGCTTAAATTGGAAAATACTTTATTTACTTTTTCTAAATGTTCTTAAAATTGTGAAAATTAAAATAAGAAAATCAAAACTAACAAAACATATACAGAAGTATTAATAAAAAAAGCCCTATCCGCTCTTTATCCCATCTCTCAGCTAGCAGACGGATAGTGGACAATGGACTTGTTCCTTTGATAATTTTTATTATTCATAAATACATCTTATATCCATATTACCTATCCACTCTTTATCATTAAACTCACGGCAGCACTGCGTCCAAACTGTACTAAACATGGTCGTAAATCTGTCATATTTTATCAGCTGACACTATCATGCTCAGAGCATGCCATGCTCTTTCGCTTGCGATTTTTAGATTCCCTCTGAAATTCTCTTTCAGCTTTTAAATTTCTCGCGCCCAATCGAACTTTTTGTTGGAATACGTGTATAGCAGTGGAACAGAGTTATCTCTGTGTGTGAGTAGTTAACCACTCTTTATACGCCGAATTCGGTTAGTTAAGTTATCCGTTCCTTAAGATATGATCTTTCAAAAATAACTTTTTATTTTAAAGGTTGGAAGCGATTGAGGAAAATAAAATTATCTTAAATTTCAAATTTCATTTTTTTTTAGAAGATAGTAATTATAACAATTATAGTAGGAATAGTTTTAAAAAAGTAGCTATATTCAACAAAACAAACTAAAGAATTATTTTATAAAACTAAATTTAATCGCCCGGCGTTCTTTGCTGCAAATACATCAATTACTTCGTCAGTATCCTGATGAATTGACATTAAGGCTAAACCAGTAAGTCGATCTTCACCGGTAGAGTTTATTAAAAAAGTTTTTAAGCGTTTCATCGTCGAAAACGTTTTTTCTGGTGTACATGTGGATACTGGTAAGATTTTCCAAATTTTTAAAAGTCGATGCTTGTTGGGAAGAAAAATGTTGCTGCAGTCTCCTAAAGCTGTTATGGCGTTCTGTGAACGCAGTGTCTCGGGTTGTTCATGACATTTTGTCTTCCACAGTAGAAACTCAGCCTTCAAGCTATGCCAATCAAAAAATCTTTTATAAACAGCTAGGTTCTAGAAACCGAGTGAAATCGAAATTGCAAATCGAGTGAATTCGTTTTCAGTGTTCTGCGTTTCGAGCGATTCGGAAACTCCAAAAATTTTTCGAAATCACAATTTCACTTTGTTTCAATTCCGAAAATTTTGAAATCGAAATCGAATACAGTGAAATATTGAACACAAAAATTAATTTCCGTTTTCATTTCGAGTGAAAGTGAAATGTGGAACCTAGCAGTAAAATTTAAAATTTTCTTCGTTAAATTTTGTTTCGCTTTTTCCAAGTATTGACGGGATCAAAATATATAACGATGATAAACGCTCTTATGGTCCTCGAACAGCGTTTGGAGCTTATTTATGAAGTCCTCCAAAAGGGGAATCATAATAACTATCCTAAAAAAGTTTTCAAGATCAGACGCTGCTGCTTCGATACTGTTCGTGGAATTTTCAAGGTTTCAGTTTCATCCACAATACTTAAAAGGCCTTATGCAGTCTCAAAAATATCTTTAAATTCTGAACTAACATCTTCTAGAATTTTTTGAAACGTATTTAAAACAAACTTTTTATAACGAAATAGTATCTCTAGGTAATCAATTAGTTAAGTGGTCGCTGGTGCGATCCCGTCACAGAGGTCTCAGAGTCCTTATCAATACTCAACACATCCAAGGTATCCACTATGCCTTTAAAAATGTCTTTGAACCTTAATAAGACGTCATGATTTTCAACCCATCGAGTTTCACACATAGCCGTTAAATTCTTCCATTTAGTTTCCGGATAATTTTTTTTAATGTTTTCCTGCAACAAGTGTGTTCGTTTTGCGGATAGTTTAAAAAAATGTCCAACCGATTTTACAATGCTAATCAAATCATATTACGTATAGGCTGAATTCGACAAGAATGTCCTAAAGCGAGGTTTAATGAACGTGTACTGCAATGAACGTACAATGCTTCTGTGTAAAATTCCCGTACAACTGCTTGGACACCTTTAAAACTACCCCTCATAGCGCAAGCACCATCGTATTTTTAATTGAAAAAAGTCAATGCTATGCTTGATTTGAATCTTTTTGCATTTAGTTATAGGAAAATGCCGAATTAACTCATTTTTGTTATGATTTGCTCTATTCTGGTTTTAAAAAAGTGCACTTGTTAAAAATTTGTGGGGGGGGGGAGTGTTCAAAAGGATTTGACCGGGTTTTATATTTTCTTAATAGCTCAAAGTCTTCAAATATATTATAATCTTCATCCTCGGAAAATATATTGTTCAATTCAATTTACAATTTCAATATAAATGTCGGTGTTGTATTTTGAACAAACGACATCCGACAAAGTTAGCATAAGCTAAACTTCAAACAGTTTATACAGTATTTCGAGATACTACAGTCGGGATATCCGGAAAATCATTGAAATTATTCGCTCCGGCTAGCAAATTCAGTCCTATGAGCGATAAAATTGCAATCATGGCAATTATAGGGGCAAAACCCTAGAAAACAGCTGAAAGCAAATACCCCCAAAAATAAAAAAGTAAGGAAAAACAAAAACAATTCTACATATAGCCAAATTTTATTTTATTTACAATCTAAACATAAATGTCGGGATATCCGATTCGCATCGGCTAGCAAATGTAGTCCTATGAAATGAGCATACATCCTAGCACATTAGCAGGTCTTTTGCCTGGCTCCTTCTGTACTGCTTACCAGGCCGTCCCGATTTCCTCGAACAGCCCCCGGGTACTCCCAACATTGTTTTTTAAAATCTTCTAGGTGTGCCGTTATCTAGTCTCCGATCATCTTGTTGTGGTTGAAGAAAGTCAGTAGACACTTCTAAACAGATTATAAAACTAATTTCATGCTTACTCAACAACCTTTGAAAGTTCAATCACATTGTGATAAAGATGCAATACAACCATTTTCTCTGGAATTAAAAGAAGTTCGGCCTCGGCCGGACTTCCGTTCTTTAAAAGTACAATTACAACCACAAATATTTAAAACAATTCGCGCTTTTAACTTAAATTTAAAACTATCAACTGATAACTTCACAAACACAAAATATTTCTCTTTCTCTCTATCTTTGATACCAAACCCCCAAAAACATTTTTGCTTACCTATTGTGGTACCCAAAGTAGATAAATAAAATTTTAATGTTGTTTAGAATTCAAACCAAATTTAGACCACGCGTTGCAGAGCTGTGGTCGAGGCACGATTAGGAGATGAGCAGTGCGGCTTTCGTCCCGGTAGAAGCACAACCGACCAGTTATTCACTCTCAGAATGGTACTTGAGAAAGCTTGGGAGTATGCTACACCTGTTTACGCTTGCTTCGTAGATTTGGAGAAAGCATACGACCGAGTCCCTCGAGGGAAACTCTGGAGTATATTACAGGAGTATGGAATTGATGGTTCTCTCTTGAGAGCCATTCAATCTCTTTACACAAACTGTAAAAGCTGTGTTCGGGTAAACGGCGTTGAATTAATACCTTTCACCGTGGGCGTTGGACTTCGCCAGGGGTGCGTCTTGTCGCCTCTCCTTTTCATTACTTATATGGACTGGATGTTACAGCGCAGTCTTGGCGAAGAACGTTTCGAATTGGGAGATCTGAGGATAAGTCATTTGCTCTTCGCTGATGACTTGGTCATCCTTGGGTCCTCTCAGACTGAACTTCAGCGCGCACTCGATCGGTTTGTAGCCGTTTGTGTTGAAACTGAGATGAGGGTAAATGTGAACAAATCTGAAGTGATGGTCGTCTCCAGAACGCCTGTTCAATGCACTCTGCATGTTAGTGGAGTCCCATTGAAACAGGTGGAGAAGTTTAAGTATCTCGGGGTCTTATTCACGAGTGATGGAAGGAGCAATGCCGAGTTTTCCTGTAGGATTGGTCAGGCTGGATCGATTTTGAGACAGCTTGGTCATTCTGTTATCAGGAGGACTGAACTTGGTGTCAAAGCTAAGTTGTCAGCCTTTAATTCGGTGTTTGTTCCAACTCTTACCTATGGTCATGAGGTTTGGGTAATGACCGAAAGAATAAGATCGCGAATACAAGCTGCCGAAATGAGATTTCTCCGTTGTATTGCTGGTGTGACCCGTAGAGATCGCATTAGAAATACCAGAATACGTGAGGAACTCAATGTCGAGCAGCTACTTCTCCGGACGGAGCGATCCATGCTTCGGTGTTTTGGTCATGTTAAACGCATGTCCCCGACCAGGATTCCACGACGTGCTATGGAATCCGCACCATCGGGTAGGCGTCCTCTAGGTAGACCAAGGATGAGATGGTTAGATCAAATTCATAATCTCTCCTCTACCCGCATGGGGATTGCCCCTGATGATTTGGAGTCGATGGCGGAGGATCGAGAGCTATGGAGGGTCCACTTGAGCAACCTACACCCGCGACCCACTTAATGGACAAGCGGACCATTGAAAATGAATGAATGAATGAATGAATAGAATTCAAACGTATATTTTATAATAAATTATTTTGTATTATTTATTTGACAGATAAGGAATTAAATCTCTAGACCTACCACACTTATCACCCTTAAAATATTTTGCGAATAATTTTACGATTTTTTAACATTTCGCTGAGATTAACTCAAGTTCGGTCTATTATCTATCTTTCACACCAAAAACATTTCTTCTCGTAATCACATAACAACACAAATGACCTTCAACATCAATCAAAACTAATTTATAGACAATAGTCACACTTAGCTGATTACATAAGCACCCCCATTTTGATAAGAAAATTTCAAACATTCGCATAACACATGCTGTCCTTATATTGACACATGCTATCCTTATCACACAAAAAGTTCCCATGCCCACGCACTTTCTACTACCTTCAATTGACTTGCAACTTTTGATCGTGATAAAGCCACATACCGACATGATACAGTTGGCCGTGTGAAAATACTGCGGCCTACAAATTAATGCCAAAGTGATTAAATATGACTGCCCTTGAGTTTTTTTAATGCAGGAATTATCGGAAATTGCCGGCGTCTTAATAACCAATTCTGAGAATTAGAACTAAATCATTGTTGTAAATGCATGATGAAATAATTCTTGCTCTTATCTAATTTCGTCGAGGCTCTTCCCCAATAAATGAAGTTCCACTGCAAACCCTTTTTTTAAGGTTCAAGTTTCTTAACAACATGATGATGACACCTTTCTATTGAACCCGCATTAGAAATACCAGAGTATGTGAGGAACTCAATGTCGAGCACCTACTTCTCCGGACGGAGCGGTCCATGCTTCGGTGGTTTGGTCATGTTAGACGCATGTCCCCGACCAGGGTCCCACGACGTGCTATGGAATTCGTACCATCGGGCAGGCGTTCTCTAGATAGACCCAGGATGAGATGGTTAGATCAAGTTCATAATCTCTCCTCTACCCGTATGGGGATAGCCCTTGATGATGTAGAGTCGATGGAGGAGAATCGAGAGCTATGGAGGGCCCACTTGAGCATCCTACACCCGCGACCCACTTAATGGTTAAGCGGGCCATTGAAAATAAATGAATGAACGATTTATGAATTACTTATTTTTTAAAATTAACGTCATGGTTTATTTTTAATTTAAGTTACTTATTTCTGGATTGTTTCACTTACGGATGACGGAGAAAAAATCATGTGATGTTGATGTGGATTGCGCCTGTGTGTAGCGCTTGGTTGAAGGGATAGGAGGTGGATAAAGGTTTATTGTTTGAAAACATGAAATTCACTTTTATTTTGACTTTACTCCATTCTATTCATAAAACTAAAAGAATACAATGAAGTATAAAAATGTAAGAAACTGGAATGATTTTGGATGCTGCAAAAATGTTTGGTAACCTACTTACCAAGCTGAATATTTTGTTGCGTGGGATGAATTTATATATTTTAATCAGTTCGTGCTTTCTTATAGGGACACAGAAGTTGTCACACAATAATAGCAGTACATTGCCTTGTTCTCTTTTCGTCACGTTAAAACCATCACGTTGGAATCCTGATGAGATGGTTAGTTGAAGCCCGACCTCTTACTTTCTATCTCCAACTCCAATAACTGAAGGTCAGGAGCTATGGAGGGCTCAGTTAAGCAGTCTACACCTGTAACTCCTTTAATGAATAAAAAGAATAATTATATACTAAAGGTGATACTGATACGGAATATTTTCGATCCATTACTAGCAAGTCAGGCGCCCACGTCATATTGGTTGAAGTCTCCTTTCAACCTAAGCTAAGGTTTCCTTTTTTTCTCTCTGGAGTAGAGTTTGCAAGCTTTAATTATGTAGCTAAATACATCAATTCTGAAACGAAATCATGGAAAATATATGAACGTATAATGATGCGTGCACACTTATTTCACTTCTTGATTTATTATTTTAACTTGAAACACTGTGTCATTCGAATTAATTGATGTATAAGCCTTGTTAACTACGTGTATTCTCAAGCAATAACAACATAAACAGTGTGTTAGTAACCCAAGAATACGCGTGGCCGACCAAGTTTTCTTTCCCTTAAGGAAATTTTAGTTCAGTTAACTTCACTTTATGTTCACTTATTCACTTTTTTTTATTATACATATTTAGTAAATGATTACAATAGCAATAATAACTGCAGAAAGTTCTATCTATAAGTAATAATTTAAATAAAATTTAAAAATATAAAGAACTCTTCGCAGAATTTTCGCAAGAATTACCTTTTTGTCGTCAGTCGGACGCGTTTTTTGTTCCCTTCAAGACTTTAAATTTCAATGTCACATTTTAAAACACCAAACCAATTAGAGGGTCGGTGAATCTGAAACAAAAACAGTAATTTTATATAAATATTTAGTAGTACTAGAAAACACGTGCAATTGCGTAATATTTCTGTCATTCGTTGTAATTATTAATTAATTCATTAATAAAAAAAAATATTGAATACGACCAATATACATACATAAAACAAATATGTATTCCTATAAGGGTAGGTAGCTAAAAGATTAAAGCTACGATTACACGGCCATTTTTTTAAGTCTTTTAAATGGCGCTGTGACGTCAGGAAAAAATTTCGCATTAGAGCTACATTCAAGCTAAGATTCGTCATTGGTAAAATGGCGATCACACGAAATGACTATCATCGTCATTTGTGTCCCAAAATCAAATGACGGACACTGTGAGTCATTTAGAATTTTCCGTTGGGATGCCATTTAAATGACGAGCGAAAAAATGGCGATCACATGCCAATGACTGGCCTCATCAAAATGGCAAATGTCACCTTTGCTATTATTTCGATTTCCCGTCATTTATCTGTGTACTCATTCCGTAAAATTCAAGACGATAATCGTCCAAGCGATAGTAGTGCACGAGATCGTCTTTTATTTGCTTCACGTAACTCTACCACCATCGTGTCGTCCATCGTTTATTTTGAACAAAGTTTGAGAACTTTCGGTACCTTTCAGAAGCTCACAAACTGTAGTTGAAATAAGCAGTAGACGTCATCGTAATTGACATTTGACAAATTACAGTGGCCTACTTTGTGCTTACAAAATATTTAAATTACAGTCACCCACAAAACCTTGCTTATTAATTTTGCTTTTAATTGATGATTTATAATGTCGGATGAGTTATAATGAAATTTAAATCGTAAAAAAATCGGAATTCAATTGCTCGCTTCAAAATTACTGTAAAAATCTTAAAATTGTCCCCAAAATATACAAATCAGTGCAAGACGATACCTAATTAGCTATCGTGCAAACGCTATCGTCTTGACGATAGTGCTCTGTCGATTATTGAGCTACAAGAAGCAAATGTTGGATCTTCGAAACGATGTAGCCGAGACGATAGTGATTTTCAATGTTACGTGATTATTGACTTACGGAATGAGTGCCCTGTTTTGCGATCAGACGGTAATGTCCTATGAGAAAAATATAGCTACTGTCATTTAGTGTTTTTCTCTCGGCAAAGACGCATATACGTGCAATTTTTATTATTAAATAAAATAGGAAATAGCAGTGAAAAGAAAAAAAAAATTATAATAAATAAAAAATGTCGAAAATAACTTTGGGGATGATAGTGGAAATTGCGGAGACGGCGTATTTAGCGTCGTGTGTGCTGGAATAACACGATCTTGATTACGAGCCAACGCCACGAAAGCGGAGTATTTGGCAGTGAGAAGAGTGGATTTTGTGCTGGACTATATCGCAATGTCCTTCGTATATGTCAGCCAATCAATCTAATCCATTCCATTCGAAAATCATCCACCCCCATTCCTACCATGGAGGTCACATTTCTCTAATATAATAATATAATATGGTTTCCATAAAAACTTCTCTATCATCATCCCTCCAATTAATATAAAACTGGAAGAAATACAAACCTACTCCATCGTGACTTGATCTAGTCTGGTATACAGGCGGGTCCAAGATGGATACAGGGACTGAATCTGGCATTTATGGAGAATCGCATCAAGCGAACTTTTCAGTCAGCTTAGGCAAATACTCGTCCATATTCCTCACATGTGGACTATGTCTGCAGAGCGACAAAACCTCTCTTCACATTCTCACGGAATGTCCGGCTCTCCTTCGCCTTAGAAAGAATGTCCTTGACGAAGAAATCGTTAACTCAGCACGAGTCATTTTTTTCCGCCATTTAAATGACACTAAATTCATGTCATTTGGTCCGCCATTTTCCTAGTCATTTAAATGATGCCGAAAATGTTATCCCAAAAATGGCGATCACACAGAACGACATTTAAATGACTGCTTTGTGACGCGATTTTTACGTCAGAGCGTCATTTAAATGACTCGAAAAAATGGCCGTGTAATCGTAGCTTAAGTTTAGATAGTTCGCTGCAATTATACTCAAGGTGCCCATGATTTTGGGTTAAATTTTGGGTTAATTATTGTAGCACGTTGTTTATACTACATACAATCGAATTTGACGCCAAAAGCCCAAAAACAGCGTTGCCACTTTGCTGCAATTGCAGTAGATCTACTGCATTTTTTTTTTAAATTTAAATATTCTGCATTTTTGTAAAAGCTTAAATGAGGAAGCCAAATCCAAAATAGCAGATAAAAAACAGAAATACAAGCTAATTAAGCTTAAATTGTCGAAGGAAACTGTTTTAGCAAAATATGTCTTTGAACAGATCAAATTTAGACTTCGATTCTGAACAAATATTTTCTAGGTTGATGGAGTTTTTCGTGCTGCAATTTTATATCGATGTTTGTCAACAGATAAAAAATCGTTTTAATTTTAATGATGAAAGACTGAAACCTCTGAGGTACGTATATACAAAGTTAGTACCTAGTGGAAGGCAGTCTACTCTCGATATTGCCTATTTTAAACTTGTTTCCTTTTTATGATGATGACAAAGAAAAACCTCGATCTACTGCATTTTTTTAGAGAATCTACTGCGAAAAAATAAATAGTCCAACAGTGGCAACGCTGCCCACAAACACCAGGGTCAGCATTTTTCAAAGTCTATCCTACAATAATTATTATTTGCATTATGCGGAAAATATTGATATCATTTGCAGAACGGAGCGCATTTGCAAATATTGTAAAACCAAGTATTATGAGAGGCGTTTTACTTTAACGACGTTTGTCGTTATTTGAAGCGTTTCATTTTAGAAAAGCTATTCGATAGGTAGTTCACAGTTTTTGGTACTTCTCTTTTTCCAAAGAAATTGTCTCTTTGGACGATTTTGGAGCAGTGGTAAATACGAGAACGTAAAACAATTGAGATTTGAAAAACTTAATTTATTAATTATTTTCAGATTCCAATTTTTTTTACTTTTTTACCATTGGAAAAAATACTTATTTTTATTTATTCCTATTGACTTTAATGAGTTGGGCTCAAATCTACAACATTAAGACCGATGATATTGGGTCCTAGTCCTAGACCTACTATGCTTCAATTATGGGACACCTTTGATTATGCAGTTTGTCTTTTAAGGGCATTAGCTACCTATCTAGTTCCATTCGATCTCGGGATCAGCATTTAAGACTCTCCTCTTAAAATCCCTTTGCCAACGAAAGGTTTTTGTTTCTACAAACTCCATCAGAGTTTTAAATTGTCTCTGGTTTTTATTTTTAACCCTATAGAAAATAATCTAATTTAATTTAGTTATTTCAATAAAACTATATTTTTATTGCTTACATTCTTGGAATAAGGGTGATTGCATTTGCTGTCAATAAAAAGGGACGCACAACATCGACGTGTTGGAAGGAACGTCTTAATAGACAGCTACAACTTTCGAGTTAGGGAGTGTATCTAGATCGGCTCAGTTATAAACGCTGAAAATGACATTACCATCAAGTGAAGAGTTTTGAAGTTTGCCAACCGCTGTTTCTATGTTTCTAGGTGGCTCAATGGTCACTGTGCTGGACTGCTGAGCGAGGGGTCTCAGGTTCGATCCCCGGAAAAATATAAAAACAATTTTTTAAAAAGGGAATTATCTGCATTGCACATTGTTGACAGTTGTGCATTTGTGAGTACACAGACATGTAGTTAGAAATGAGGCGGTTAGGGGTGACTGCAAATAAAGCCAAAGATTTTTATGTATAAGCAAAAAGAATTTAACATGGATCAGAAAAAAAAGGCAATTTATGATTTCAAAGTAGTTAAGTACCCAGCAAATGATAACAGTAGGGAAATGTAATAAACAATTATGTATTATGTAATTCCTATTCTTCAGGCTAATAAGGCAATTAAGTAGCAGAGCACTTTTGCGATCGAAAACTCCGTCTAAGGCATGCAATACAACCCACTGTTGTTTATTATGTACCTACGTATTACAAATCTCGGTTTGTTCCGTTGTTAGTTTGTAATCGAGCGAGTTTATAGAAGAAGGATGTATAACCGTACATTAAAGGAGTTATAGTGAATATATAACGAAGAACTGTGCACGTACAGGTTGTACAGCGATATTGACATTGTCAAAAAGGTGAATTTTTAAGATTGCTACGACATAAACCTTAACCTACATATACATATTCTCTCAGTCTTAGCCCTGGAGTCCTCCAGAGACCTTTACTATAAGTTTAAAACGGAAGTTGTCATGTTGATGTGTGAGCTCAATCCAAATGGTAAACGGAATTGGTAGCTCTGGATAGAATTAGCTGGAGAGGGGCGTCGCACATGCTGGTTGAGATCTAGCTCTGTCCGGACTAGAGTGCCATGTGCCACCAAGAGTTAAGATAATAAATTCATATAAATTGCTTCTTCATTAGTAAAAATATTTCCTACAATATATTTAACACGCTTCTGGATACAAAATACTTTTTGATATTTATTTAAAAATTGACAAACCATTTTAACCGAAATTGAACTGCATGGGGCAGCCTAGGTACGCTTACCAGGCAAATCAAATTGACACATTTCTCGTTTTAATTAAGGGGCTTGTTCAAAACCGTGCTACTCATCCGCAACTGCCAATTATGCGATTATACCCTTACCTTGTAATTACTTTTTTCATATAATATTACCCAAAACCATTGTGGTATATGTACGTAAAACAATAACTAAATTACTTGGTTGCTATAGTGTTAAATTATCCGAAACTCTATCTCATTGTATTATATAGACGAATCAAATTAGGTCACAAGGTGATATTATTCGCCCTCAGATAATAACATGAAATGTTAGGTATAGGTACTGTATAAACCAGGGGTTCCCAATCTTTTTCATCCTGCGAATATTTTTGCGACGCCCTTCTGAAAGCACAGATATGTGAAGCTGATCTTACTGAAGATTCACTAAAGGGTTTTTTAAAAAGGACTGGTAGACGTTGAAATATCGTCGTCCTATATTTATGGCAATTTTGCTTGTTCTCATTTATCCCGCATTTATCTAAAAAGCGCCTCGTCGGTAAAAATGATTTTTCGGCCAAAATTGAGGTCCTCTTCCAAACGCTCCGAAGCCAATTCAGCTAAGAAACGGCTTTGTCTATGTTTTTTTAATTTTGAGCTCCTGGATTAGTTGGATCCTGTACTGGCGTAAGCTCAAGTCCCGATGCATAATTCGCCAAGTTGGAATATGCGAAAGGCCGATTTCTTATGCACGTCGAATTGACTACCTCGAGTTCTCCTGTACACTCTCATCGATCACGGCAATGCTCCCGCCGAATCAGGCCGGTAACGACCCACACCAATTGGAAAACCCTTATTTAATTTTGAGTGCCAGGCAAATATACGAGTGACAGCCACGAAGCAAGTCTGACTGGAAATTGACCGCAGAATGCCAAAATCCATATAAGATATATATATATTTCAGCATTTGCCCCTGAACTCTAAAGGTGCTAGTACACGATATGTAGCACGCCACATATATACGTGGGTCAGACGTAATTTTGACGTCAGCGTATGGAGCCAATGGCTACATACCGTGTACTAGACCTCTTTGTGCCACTCACATAATGTACTAATGCGTATGAGGCACGATAAGAGGCACTAGTGAGCACATACGATGAGTGCCATGCCAATACGCTACATAAAGTCGAGTGGTTGGTTACCTGCACGGTTCGTATGTATTTTTGAATGTAATTTCAGCATTTCAGTTTGTGTCAGTGTGCTGTATATACGAACAGCGTGGTATTTAGTTTTTTGTGCGTCATAAAAGTAGCGAACGCAACGCGACAACTTAAATAAAAAAAAATAAATAAATAGGTGGCGCAACAGGCGGGTACACCCTAGGCCTAGCTTCTCGCAACCATTCGTTTGTGTGAGTTTCTATTTTTGGGACGAATGGAAGGGACCTACAATTTTATGCCGAGTCCGAACGGCAATGGGTACTTAATGGGTTAAGGAAAGTTTTGTATCATTCAAACGGAATTTAAATGACCTTTCCATTGATGCCAAAATTTACATGAAGTAAGTTTCAAATTATGAGCAGAATTAACTTTAGTTTTGTCAAAATACTAACGCCGGCCGCTGTACTAGTACTTAAAAAATGTATTCTGTTTATCCGGTTTTATTTTCTGTCAAATGGGACCAAAGTGCGTAATCTGCTTTTTACTCAGCCTGCTCAGTCATTTCGGACTTTGAACGAATAAAGAAACAGAAATTCTGAGCTAAAAAAGCAGCGCGAACTTTTTTTTTGACAGTTCCAGAGCATAACTTGATCAAAAAAAAAAAAAAACACTGCTAATGTTCACTGGTTAGTGTGCTGGAAGCTAGACTACTGCGCAAGGGGGCTTATCCCTGGTTGAATGGAATTCCTTTTAAAGTATGGAAACGATTTGAATTCATGTTATGTCACTTTGATTTTAAAATTTTCGTATTCGAAGCTATTGTATTAAAGTGTTTTTTTTTTGATTTTAGGTTGTTTTTTCTCTGGGTGTAGAGGTGCTTATAGCTACGAACTCTGTTCAGAACTCATTGCTGTTGTGTGCAAATGGAATGGCAACGACATTGTTAACATGATATCCAACTCTGTTCCAGTTGACCCAACAAACTTGGTAAAAAGATACTCTCGCGCACAAAAAAAAGGAAAAACTCTATAAGAGCCTACAATAAAAACATGGGAGGAGTCGATAGTTCTGACCAAAATATCGGTCGTTATTTGGGGCCCGCAAGCACAAAAAATATCCGATATGATCAAATCAACCACTTGATTGTCGAGCAAGACAAACGAACCAGATGTCGACTTTACCATACTCAAGCTTCCTCGTCGCAAAAAATGCGGCGTTGCTTTACACGTGCGTTGTTTCAAAACTTATTACATCACACCATGCAATAAACATTTATATAAACATTCTTCAACAATATTCAAATAAAACCTTACTATCTATCTACAAATACTTAAAATAGCGTTATGTTTTCCCCAAGAAATGGTAAGTTTTTTGTTTTTTTAAAACAATTACAAAAAGTGGCCTAATTTCGAAAAATCATAGAACAATTTAAAGAAAAAATGTTCTGTGATAATTCGGGTTCAAAAACACGTGCTAATATTATTTAAAATGCGGGTTCTTGTGTGCAAGTTGAATTCATTGTCCGCTATTTCCATTTCTTGTAGCTGAAATTTTACATTCTCGTCTGATCCCCGTTGCGGCCAATATGAAAGAATTCTTAGAGTTAACCTGGACATTCCTATATCCACTTCGTTTAAATATTTAATTTCATATACGAATTCTGTGCTCTGCATATGATAATGCACTCTAACGCTCATATATATCGACCCCATGTCGCCTAATACCAATATGTATATGTATTGTGTATAGAATTTGATGCCACACACCTATACCTCTTGTGCGAATGCAAATGTTGCGGAGCTAAGAAAAGGTGACAAAATACATTACGATCTCTAAAACAGTACTTTCAGGAGACGATAGAAACATTTTCCATCAACTCTCCACAGAGTAGTGAATGTGAGGTGGTCTTCCTTTGCACAATGATATCATCCTTTGATGGCAAAAAAAAAAGAACAACAAAAATGAATGAAAGCACTGCATTGCACAATATTATAGTTGCAGACAGAAAAAAAAAAAACAGAAAAGGGCAGATTCGCGACTAAGAGCTAGAGAGCCATAAAATGGATAAAGGGATCTACTCAGGTAAATCCGTGAATTGAAATTGAACATAAAACATTGTAAGATAAGGGTGGTATTGAATAGCACTTCACTGATTTTTCACCTATAATATAAAGGATAATAATATAAAAAGGTTGGAAAACAAACCCTCGCTCGTAGATGCATTTTGGTTAATAATGTTAGTATAGGAAAATACTTCCACCCCAAAAATATATGCAACACTGCATTAAGTTCCACTTAAAATAAATACAATTCTTAAAATCTGTACCAACAAAATAATTTGTCCTATTTGAGTCTATACGATTGAAACTGCACTACACTGTAGAAGTGTAGAGTACTTTGTAATTCAGAGATTCTATTATGTTCTAGATGTAAACACATGCTAAGAATACAATTTTAAATATGAACCCCCATGCGTATTCTAAAAGGGTTATTTTCATGACTTACAAATAATTAGGTTAGGTTCGACTTACGGGTAGGCAAGGTGTATCCTACTTAGGTCATTGTGCCTAAGTCTGATGGTCTGATGCCCTTTTATGGGATGGGGTTGACTATGACTAAAGTATGCGATATTGAAAATTACATTTTTATAGGTGTCGCGGCGACAGAATTAATAACACCAAATCTAAAACTACAGGTGATTTTGTCCCTGGGGATTTTCTCTTTTGGTCTTTTGGAGTAAGGGATTTCAGCACAGGGGATTTTGGAAAAGGAGATTTCATCACCAACCCATAACATATAACTGAAATTATGTTTACACACCTACTAAATGAAACTTTAAAAATATTTTTCTAACTATGCAACAGCTTATTCCGTGAAAGTAAAATCCGAAGTACCGTCCCTGATTGAGACATTTTTAAACAGCACAGAATCAGAAATGGGTTTTAGAATAAATCAGATCCGATAACTGGTCAGAATATAAGTGCAAGCAAGTGGAATCGATTCTTACGATCGAATCTCGACGGAATCTCGGCTATAGTACTCAAGAGCTGTGCACCAGAACTTGCACCTGTATTATGTAAGCTGTTTAGCATGTCGTACTCCCAGAAGACGTTTCCTTCTTGCTGGAAGACCGCTCGCATTCAACCTATTCCAAAGAAAGGTAGGAAATGTCTGCCACAAAACTATTGTCCAATAGCGTTACTTTCAATGTAAAAGACAATAAGTGTCGAAATAATCAAATATATGAAAGGCCACCGATTAATAAGCGACACGATACGGATTTTGGAGCCGTCGTTCCACTGGAGACCTGTTAAGCTACGTAACGCACTTAGGTATGGACGTAAGCAATTGCACAACTCGGCGAATCCAGAGCCGTAGCCTTGGACATATAAAAGGCATTTGGCCAAGTCTGGCATAGTTAGCGTCTTATGGATTGCCACAACAACTCTGCAGATGAATGCAAAATTTTCTTCTGGGAAGATTGATCCAAGTTGTTGTTTTTGATGTATCGCATCTAATTCGTTTGCTATAAATGCAGAAGTGCCCCAAGGATCTAATCTTTCTCCAATTATATTTCTTCTCCACACCAACGATTTGCTTGGATCGACAAATAATAATATCCTCCATCTCGAACAGTGGGCCTGTGAATGCGGCTACATCACACAGCCAGAGAGGTGAACAAATTAGTTCTCTAAGCGATGATCTGGATAAAATCTTGAAGTGGGGAAAGGGCAACTTGGTTGTATTTGTATTATGCAAACAAGACACAGCTCACAACATTTTCTAGGAAAAATGCATCAACAGTTCCTCAGATCCAAATGGATGCCCATCCAATCCATCCCAAGGATTTAATGCACCTTCTAGGAGTCACAGTAAATTCAGTTATCAGATGGCAGGACCACATATCCCATATCGCAAGGTGGCGTCCGCTAAGATGAGCTTCCTATTAAGAGCAAAGAGGTACTTTATTCCCAAGCAACTTCTCCTTCTCTACAAAGCACAGGTTAGACCAGATCTACAACCGTTGGTGCACAGAAGACAAGTCGCTGACCTATGCTTGTTCTATAGGTTCTTCCATGGTAGATGTTCCGAGAAACTCAAAGACATTATCCCTCGAAATGCAATGCTCATGACATGATCATACAGTACACTTGACATCCCCGAGGACATAATTTTTAAAGTCGTTCGGAAGTGAAGTATTAGTTCAAAAGTATTGGCCAGCAAATACGTTGGTTACCCGCAAACTACCAAAGTTAATAGCTCACATTTGGAAAAGGCCGCTTATCAAAATAGAGGTGTCAAGGGACTATGCCTTAAAAAGCAATTAAATGCTGGGCTTAGTTTAAATCGTCAGAGTATAATGAAGGAATGAAGTGAAAGTCCTAGTCTGTTTGCACGTGCAATGCAGGGATATCTTTCATTGCTCAAAATGATGAACTATTTTTTTACAATGAAGCTATGAGGTCAAACGATGCAAATAATTGAAAAGAGGATAGGAATGAAGAAATCTAGTCAAATTATGTCAACGGCACCTGAAAGTGGGTGCATTAATCACAGGACAAGAAGGTAATTGGATGAAAATGAGTGCATAAAGCCTTCTCAACAGAACCAAATTATCCGGACAGGACTTGTCGCCAAAGGTTTAAACCAGCATCAAGAATTTGATTATGAAGAGACATTTAGCCCAGTCGCCAAATTCACCACAGTTCGCTCTATTCTAGCCATTTCTGCTAAGGTGAATTTACATTTGAGGCAGTCCAATGATTAGACAGCATTTCCTAATGGTGACCTCAGCGAACGGATATATGTAGACGGCACATAACCATCTTGATTCGACGATAATTCTGGCCAGCTACTCTGTAAATTTCTTAACAGTTTGTATTGACTGGAACTTAAAGTTATCCGACATTCTCCGAAACATGGGGTTCAGTCAGTGTAGTGCGGATCAAGGTGTCTTTGAATCACATGGATGCAATGGAAGTCCTGAGGGTTACCAACGAAATGCAAAGACACTACGAATTGAAACTCAAGGGTCTTCAAATAATACCATGTTTAGATGGATCCGTTTTTGTCAATCAATGCTTAATAAATTCAGAATCTTGGAGCTAGTCCTGTCTCAACTCCGTGTTCCTTCAACACCAATCTTGATACATATTTCCATAGACGTCAGACGATATACAAAAAATGTTCTGTTTCGTGAAGCAGTGGGAAGCATAATGTATTTGATGCTTGCAACGAGGCCGGACATAGCCGATTCCATTACAACTGAATTGAAAACTTATGGGAATTCCATCAGTTTCAGTTTCAGTTTCAGTTTCAATTTCAGTTAGACGCTTCAGTTTTTGCATTTAGACATCAGTTTAACGGGAAGCTTAACTGGTAGCTCAGCTCAACTGGTAGCTCAGCTCAACTGCAACTGAAACTGAAATGACCGTCTAAATGGGGCTTTATAAAGTTTTAGTTTTTTGTCTTTTGTTTAGACTTTCGGGGGGAGGGGCTTGAGGAGCTGAAGCCCCCCGCCTGGCTATGTCCCTGGCCACAAGATCGCAGTGCACTAAAGCCTGTCCATTATTTTTTTTATTATTACGTATATTTTCCCAATTTTCACACATACTTTGTCAGCCTATTTGAAGTCTACCATAAACAGAGCGCTGACATACGTCAAAGAAGTTAATGTGCAGAATGCAATACATTTTCAACTTACTCGTAGGCACTGCAACGCACGACCAACATCAAAATCTCAAACAGCAAAGTAACTTCTAAATAATTGCATCTACCATAAATCGCTGCTGGCGAACAAAACTTTAAATTTCGATTATATATGTATTTATCCACTAAAGAGAAGCGACTGGTATCGGTATGTAGGTAGGTACATACCTACTTTCGAGCAAGAGCAACTTGGAAAAATTCCCTTCCATCAATCATGTTCAAAGTTTGTGGTCATCAATTATTTAGTTTCGTGATTAGCACTGCTCACCGAAAACAACTTTAATTGATTGAGAGCTAATGTAATGCCATGCTCAAAGAAGGGCGTCGGCCTTGGGGTTTTATGTCTTCGATCCAGGTGTATAGCCATGTCTTGTCTTTAAGTGGCCAAGTCCCCAACATTCTATTTTTAAGACAATTTCGAATTTCCCTGTAATATGCACCCACACCCACCCGCAAGGTGATAAGATAAATTAAATTCGACTTGGATTTCACAACACAAGGAGGCACACTTTTCATCTGAACTGGATGCCCAGGCCCACCTCTTGTAATGTTTTCATTGCTATTATCAGCTTCGGCCATGTATAAAGTAAAATATTTGCTTCGCATCACTTTGCCAATCCCAGGCACGAGAGTCGTCGGCGTCGCCGTTCATCCGTATTCCGTAGGCCCTGAAGGGAGGTTTACATTATAGTTGACTGACATTATGATTGATTTTCAGCCATGATCTGATAGAATTTTTTGTTCCTCCTCACTCTGTGTGGCATATTGTTAGCCCTCGTCATGGTGTGTGCCAGTTCCAGTGCGCCACCCTCCTATATCCTATTTCATGAACAAATATAACCCTTCAAAGTCGGCTGTGTGAAGTAATTTGTTGACAGGGAGAATAATTGCGGTTGAAGTTCCTTAAGTTCCGGCGGGCTGTCCTTCGTCACATTGATACACATATACGTGGCTGTGTGTAAAGGCGGCTCGTCGAATTTAAAGGGCTTTAAATGTATGCTCGCTCTCTGCTCTCTAATTGTTCATTTTTCTTCACCAGATTCTTCTGTTGGCACGGAATACCATGATCCCAATTTTCCCAATGCTGGGTGTCTGAAATTAATTCGCATCACAAATAGTTTTTAACACGTTTCCCATTTTTGTTTTCCCAGAGTGGTTTCAACAGGCGGTGGAGAGTGGGTCTATATCGATATCGATGTCCGAGGACAAGAAAAACCGACCGGAATTTCCATTAAAAATCACTAGACTAAAATTCGATACCAAGTTTTTTTTTCCCCCTTTTTTGCTTTTATTGTATTGTATATTGTATAGCTGTGGGACGCCTGCCTTTGCATTGGGCTCGCAGCAGCGCCATGTACAAAGCACGAATAATTCCAAAATCTGAACCAACGTCACGAAGTATTTGTTCTTCGTGACAAACAATTTGTCTGTCGCTGAATTTCACTGCGGCACAAAAATTATTCAAAAGTATAACTATCTTTCTACTCCACCCACGTCGCATTTCTGCAGTGTATCTACTGGTGTAGGGTATGGCAAACCTCACTCGTTGGATTCTTTATTGGCAGCGGGACAATATTTAGTTTGCCATTGAAATGAAATAAGGGCAGGTACGAAAGGTGTAAAATGGTATGCAACGACAACTTTAAAAATGCAAATACCTACTCTTTGCAATGGAAGCAAATAATTGCATTGTGTTGCGTGCATTAGGTTTTACTGTATTGAATGCCATTCTGTTTCCTCATTAAACAAGAAAAAAACTACGCATTAGATAGGTAGGTACGTTATTTTAAAGGGTGCAGAACTGATTTGTGCGACCACAATCGCATATACAAAAGTATGCAAGCTTTGAGGAGTATGCCGACTCGAAAACATGTTATCTATACATCTTTTCAGACAGATACCTAAATTTTTTCTGTTTTTTTTTAAAGTCGAAAAATGTTCCTTAATATAGATAATTAGGAGTCTAAATATGTAGTTATTTTTAGAGAACTATAAACACTATAATAATACTATATTGGTGGTTGGGTGTGTATGAATCGGGTAGGCGCTGATTGCCATCAACTTGGCGGTGCCCAGCTGTTGCAACTTTTTCATACACATCAATTGTGCTTATTTTACCTCCGCGTGGTGACCACCGGGTACTGGTCTGGCCCAACCTAGCTTGGATTGCTAAACTTATAAGCGCGAGTGTTGCACACGAAGAAAATAGCAATAGCGGATGAACCCTTTATGGGCCAACGGCAGCTCACACATCCCCGAAGTGGGTTATTGACACCAGAGGAATCCGGCCCTTTTCGTCCAAGGGGTCCAACAAAGGGCTTGCGCCTGGCCCTCCAGGTTGGGGGTTGTACGCTGGGGTAACTGCCCGACTGCGTAAAACCACTATAGTTACGAAGCCTCGGATACGGATGATTTTACTGTTGACCTGGCAAACGAATAAAGGACAATAACTTTCGAATCAGCACAGAACAACTATAGTGGAGGCCCTGAGAACTGCTATAAAGCAGACCTAACCACCATCCAAGAAGATATCATATAAGCAGTGCCATAAATATGACATTAAAAATTGTCCTAGGTGATTTTAATGCAAAGATAGGAAGAGAGGGCATCTTTGGTAGTACTGTCGGAAGGTACAGCCTACACGACACCACCTCCGATAACGGATTTAGGCTGATCGACTTCGCGGCGAAATGTTGTCATATCAAGTACGCGGTTCCCGCATCTCGATATTCATAAAGGCACTTGGAGATCTCCCGATCAATCAACCATCAGATTGACCACATTGCGATCGACGCAAGGCACTTCTCCAGTATTATGGATGTCCGAACGTTCCGAGGGGCAAACATTGACTCGGACCACTACCTTGTTGTAGCCAAGGTACGCCTTCGGATATCCCGAACACCGCCAAAACAAGTAAATACTACCTAATATGAGGAAGTTTGACGTCGGACGGCTAAAATCGCAAGAGATCACCAGATCCTTCTTCGATCGAGTTTCTCTCAATCTCTCAAGAGGGTATATGTAGCTAGCATCAAATATTGAATACCAGTGGCAACATTGCCAAAAAGCCATCAGAGACGCCGCCTCTGATGTGCTTGGTTTCACTCGACCAGCACAACGAAACCCCTGGTTCGACGACGAGTGCCGGCAAGCACATGCAGCAAAACAAGAGACATACAAAGCGCCGCTGCAAAGAAGGACCCGAGGTGCCCGTGAGCTCTACGCGCAGAAAAGAAGAGACGAACACCGGCTTCTCAGGAGAAAAAAGAAAGAGCACGATAAGCGCGTGATCGAGGAAATTGAAAGATGCTACAGCAGGAATGAGGTTCGGAAGTTTTACCAAAGGGTAAAAAGAACCTGCCAAGGCTACAAAGCCCGAACCGAAGGCTGCAAGGAGGAACAAGGCAACATCATAGTAGAATCGCAGTCGATGCTGAGGATATGGAAGAACTACTTCTGCAGACTGCTTAACAGCGACTAGGAACTAAATCCCGCTGTCAGGCAGAATGAACCATTCAACCTGGACGATGAAGACCAACAATTCCGTCCACCCCACCTGGACGAAGTGAAGATAGCCATATCTAAGCTAAAGTCCAACAAAGCCGCTGGAGCAGATGCCCTAACCGCCGAGCTATTCAAAGCGGCAAGCAATGACTTGGTTATATAAAATTTTTTAAACCTAAAGTCGCATTGTTTTTATTTGATTTAAAGCGAAAATGAACAGAAGCGGGCAGGGAAAAGGATTTATTTTTGAAAAATAATGAATCATAGCTTCAAGGATGTTTTGAGCTACCAAATACAATTGCCAGGACAGAGCGACCTGCCAAATGTTTTGAAGAGTCGAAATAGTAAAATAGTAAAAATTTGATTATTTACTCCTAATAAAAGAAGAAAAACGCAAAATATTCGCAAAAACCTATAAACAGAGAAACTAGCGTTTGTCAATCAGATAAAACTGAGAGAATTGGCAAGGCAGTAGCTTCAAAAGTTTCGGATGAAATCCTGCAATCCCCGGAAATAGCTCAGAATTATAGAAAAGCTTAATGTAATAGATAGAAAAAAAGAGCGAAAATGTGTAATTTGTAATTTTGTAATTGTCGAAAGTCTTCTCCATTTTCTAGATAAAATCACAGTTGAAAAGTGGCAGATTCGGTTACAAGAGGATATAAATACAGCTCAGAAAACGCCAAACTGATATTCAACAAAAGTTTCGACACAAACTGGGCCTCATTGTGGTTGTCACAAAAGCTGGGTTCGGAAATACGAATAATGGAAACACCCAGTCGAAGGTTTTTTAAGAAAAAATAAATAAATAGGTGGCGCAACAGGCGGGCGACACCCAAGGCCTAGCTTCTCGCAACCATTCGTTTTGTGTGAGTTTCTATTTTGGGACCAATGGAAGGGACCTACAATTTTATGCCGAGTCCGAACGGCTGAATTGAGAAGCTCTTCCATGACAGTCATACTCTCGGATGTTTGTCAGAAGTTCCCGAGAGGTGGCGCAGTAGAAAAAACTTTAAGATGTAATTTGTGTTTTTCCGGGGATCGAACCTGTGGGCTAACTATGCACTTCGCCGCGAAGCGCATTTTTATTCGATTTCGCATTTTGGTACTATTCAGTTCGCCGGCGAAGACTATCGCACTTCGCTCTATTACATTCGCGCAACTATGCAAAAGCGAACGTCATTTATCGACGTGAAATGCGATAGATGTTTTGATGGCGAATGAAGTTGTCAGCGGTGCATTTGCATGGTGGAAAAAAAATGTAAGTAACAAAACGGCAGCGAAAAAATATTGTGATTTCTTATATTTTATTTGCATTTAGGGCAGAAAAACAAACTACAACAACTGAACAGTTCATTTGCTTAGTTCAATTTATGAAAGAGCACGACCAGCTGGCGAAAGGTTTGTTGCGCCAGTCCGATGTACGTGTCTTGCCCAATGCTCTTTTGATAAGATCCTTCAGCAAGAAATCGACTGATAGTTTTAATATTATGGGCGTTGCAATACTTCTTCGCCTTGGAAATTCGTCTTTTATATTTTCCAGCACATATCTAAGATAAAAAAAAACTCATATATATGCACTTTTACCCGTTTTCAAAACAAATTAATCTTACTCGTTGTGCGGAAGATCCAGCGGGGATGAACCACTTCTTATTAATTTCCGTTGTACATTTAAATTCGAAGACACATCGACTTCATCCCTTTCAGCATTTAAATACACACCGATCGAAAACATTTTTGTTTTAATATCCAATTTACTTGTTTATTTAAAGTTCGCGCAATTATTTGAACAAAATAATAACAACATTCCAAAGCATTTTGACAGAAGAATGGGAAAGTTTGTGGAAATACCAAGGGAAATGTGGAAATGTCTTGGAAGGTCGACATTCCAAACAATCGTTTTGCATAGTTGCCATGTCCGCCGCGAATCGAACCGAATGAATCGCAAATTATGCGATTCGCGGCGAAGTGCATAGTTAGCCCCCTGGGGATCCCTCGCACAGTAGTCCAGCACACTAACCACTGCGCTACTGCGCCTACACCCTACAAGGTTTTTAGTATTCCAAAAATTGCGGCTGAAATAACTAGCATTGATTTTCGACTGATATTCCGGTTGAAAGTAATTTTGGAGACACTTTTTTGTGGATTCAAAATAGATAGTGTAGGTACATACTATAAAATTTGGTATGGATACAGCAAAACTCTATTATGTGGAGCTATACCTGTGGGCCTGTGGCATCCTATCACACCGATTGTGCATACAATTTTAATTCATGGTTCTATCATTATGAAAATGCTTTACTGCCAATTGGCCAGCCACCTTACCACTGGTGGGGGGATAGCTGTTTAGTAGTCTTTACTTTAATTGCTAAAGTTCAACTCATTTATTTTACTTTAATTACTTCCTATTTATACATAAATTTTGCTTACTAACATTAATACATTGCGGGTCAATAATTGCAATGTCAACTTTTGGTCGTATGCTGCCCTTTTGCTGAGTCCGCTTGATGGTAACATGTTGTATTATTGCTTCGTGGGTCATGCGCTGGGAGTAGGTCAACATTGTGCCTTGGTGGTGCTGAGTTGGGTTTTTTGGTCATGCACTTTAAATGGGTCGATGTGCAATAATTGTACATTCTGCCGCGCCAATTAAACACTGAAATCGGCTACCGTGAGATGTCTTCTAGCTGGTTGTGGTTGTGCTTCTGTTTCTTGCTGTTCCTCTGCGCTGATCTTGCGGCGGCGTCGCCAGACGATGTAACCAATAGTGCTTACGGCAAATACTAACATTACGGCATAAGTGATATTGTGGTGGATGTCGTGTGGTGTTGTATTCCCCGGTAGTTGCTCGTGCTTTTTTAAGTCTTCGATCCATTGACTTACTGCGTTGAGATTATCATGGTCAATTTTGAGACTCATCCTTGGGATTATGTTTGCTTTATTTCTTGTAGTATTTAATAATATGTGTGAAATATTAACAGATGGGATGAATGACGTATTAACACGACTGGAAATCTTATTCTTGGATAAGATTGTCATGGTGTCTTGCTTGACAATGCAATTAGGTTCTATTGTTAGTATTCCGTCGTCTTTAAGTGTGGTTTCGAAAATCTTCTGTCCACAAATTATATTGATAGTGTACTCCTTTTCCAACACGTAGATCCATTTATTTGCGTTGTTTAGCTGAATCCATACAGGATGTGGCTCCATACTTCGTAGTGTACAAAATGGTGAGATTTCGTCTGCATGTGTCAATAGTTCCATTTCGCACCTGCTTATGTTTGATCTTCTATTGTATGTTGGATGCTGTTGGTGGCATATGTATTTGTCATTATTCTGAATACATCTTATTAATTCGTCTTTTGTTATTGTGTAGTACGCTTCTCGAAGCAGGTTTACTACTAAGTAGTCAGCTGATGGTTCGATGAATATGTATTCCTTTTGATGAACAGTTGGTACAGGTATCACCTTAAAGATCTCATAATCCTCTATATTCGCCAAGGGTATCGTTATCTCAAATACAACGTTTTGTTGCATTACTCTGCCCTTCACAGTAAGAAGCTTGAAAAACTGTAATAAGTTCGGCTGTGACGCATCTCCTGCGATGGCTAATTGTGGCGGCAGATGATTCCTTATAGTGGTTAGTTGTGAGTGAAGCTGATCTGGCGTTAGTATGAGCGGATTCATTTTCCCATGGTGTATATCGATCAAGACATCGATCAGAGCATTCTGGGCTTGTTGGTAGTTGAGCATTGCTAGCGTGGCGAATGTTGATAGTGATAAGAATTCTACTTTGGCATTGCAATCTTCATTGGCTGCTAATACATCGTTTGCTAGGTTTTCGAGATGAGTATGAAATATTTCTAACTGCTGGGTTATTACTTCAGTGTCTTTTTGTAGAATGTTTTTTGTTGATTCTATGATTGATGTCTGATTTTTGACCATACCAAGTAGATGTTTTTCATTTTCCTTAAATGACTGTATTTGGTTTTCGTATTGCTGAGCAAAGTCTTCGTCCAAAACTCCGAATAGTTTGTTTGCTACCATACCTACGAAATCAAAGGGGGATCGTTTGGCCCTAGCCTCTGGCTCCTTTCCGACACCTTGTTTTAGAATTAGATTATTGTTGTTCTTTATTATACTTAGCTGGTGATCGAATTGATTTGCTATTTTTATGCACTGAGTGTATTTCTTAAAGCCGTCCGTGTTTTTCCTCTTACAGAAATCGTTTAGTCCGTTGATGAGTTCTTTAAATCCTCTGTATTCGCGCCAATAATTTCCCAAGTCATAATATACTAGAATTTTCCACTCATTTGTTACTAAATTGACGTTGCCAATCTTCTCAAAATATATACCAGGCCGATGTTTGAAGGGCGTTGTTGTAATTTGTGTGGATCCTTGATGTGGCAGGGCTACTATCACGAGCGCTATAGATAGTAACAGTGATGGAAGGGCTACTCGTTTTATTCTGCTATCATGCTGTTTATTGGATTCATGTGGCCGCTTCCTCTCTTGATGACGTCCTATTAGCTCTTCGATAGGTGGTCTCGACGGAATGTTAGTAGGTCTAATTTTATTCCTCTTGGTGCTTCTATACTCCTCGACCGTTACTTGGATGTGGTGACTTGATACTGTTTTAGGTATATTTTTCAACGTTTCAATTCTATTCGTCGATGGCTTCACCTTGGTAGCTGGAGTTTGCATGATTTCTTTCGTTTTTCTGTCAAGGTTCGTAAACTCGTCATTATCGGTAATTGGTAACAAACAAATTTTTGTTACGGGTCTCTTATAGGTTTTGTTGTGCGTTTCTACCGTTACCACTCGTACTAGACCATCAGTCCCAGCGTGTGTTTCTACTACCTTTGCCAATTTCCACTTAGTTGGGGGAAGCTGCTCATCCTTGATAAGGACAATGTTTCCAACCTTTAAATTCCCAACAGTTTTCGTCCACTTGGATCGTTGTTGAAGTGTTGCTAAGTACTCAGTGCTCCATTTTTTCCAAAATTGTTGCTGCATCCGCTCTAAGAGATGCCATCGAGTTAGTAATCCCTTTTCACTGTCTAGCATGCATCTTTCCGGTGGTGCCAATAGGGCCGTGCCGATTAGAAAATGCCCTGGTGTTATCACCTCAGTCTCCTCTGGGTCATTTGAAAGTGGGCATATTGGCCTTGAATTCAAACATGCCTCTATTTGAGTTAGTAGTGTTGATAATTCCTCGTATGTTAATTTGTGCTCGCCGATAGTTCGCTTGAGATGGTGCTTGATCGATTTTACCCCAGCTTCCCACAAACCGCCAAAGTGGGGAGATCCTGGTGGAATGAAGTGCCATTCTGTATGATTGGACGCTAGTGTATCATAGATTTCTTCATTCCACTTCTTGGCATCTTTTACATTCAACTGTAGAATCTTGTTAGCAGCTACGAAATTTGTTCCATTATCACTATAGAGGTGTCCAATATGACCTCTTCTCGCGCAGACTCTCTTGAAGGCGGAAACAAATGCGTTTGCGGTCAGGTCACTCACTGCTTCTATGTGAACTGCTTTGGTCGCTAAGCATACAAATATTGCTATATATCCTTTATAGGATTTATTGCCCCTTCCTTTCGTCATTCGTATATCTATGGGTCCTGCGTAATCTACTCCTGTATGCAGAAACGGCCTGTTATTAGTTACTCTTGGCTGTGGGAGATTTCCCATTAGTTGATTGCTAATTTTGGACTTGAATCGAAAACATATGGCACATCTATGAATACTTTGTTTGACTGCGCTTGCTCCGTTGATGATCCAATAGCGTTGTCGTAAGTGTGCTTGTGTCAGTGTGTTTCCCCCGTGCAGTGTTGTTTTGTGAGCATCTTCAATTAGCATAGTGGTGAGAGGACCAGAATGTGGAATGATGAATGGATGTTTCTGCGTCGGTGGAATATCTGCTTCTGTTAACCGTCCTCCTACGCGTAGCATATCGTCTTTGTCCATGAATGCGTTAAGACACCGAAGTTTGCTCTTCTTTTCGATTTCTTTGCCTCTTTTCAGGTGTCTGATTTCTTTGCTAAACTCTTCATCTTGTACCTTTTTTATTATATTTTTTGTTGCTGACCATATTTCATCACATGTTAATGGTCCTAGGCGTTTACCATCCTCAGATGTTCGTGCGTTGTGAATGAACCGTTTACAATAGGCAAGTACTCTTGTCAGTCGCCTCAGTGTGCTGTATTGTGCTAACATCCCTTTAATACGATCTGGTTCTTGTTCGTTTAATGTTGTTAATGTTTGCGTCTTGACTTTACGTTCTTCTAAGTCCGTGTATTGTTGTTCAGTATCAGTGTAGGTTATTTCTAGTTTTGATAGCCATTTTGGCCCGTTCCACCATAATGCGTGTCCCTTGAGTTTAGAGGGACATATACCTCTGGACGCACAGTCTGCTGGGTTTTCTGTACCCTTTACGTGGTGCCAATTTTCTGCGCTCAGAATTGCTGTTATTTCCGTAACCCTGTTTGCCACGAAATTCTTCCATTTAGTTGGGCCTCCTTTTATCCAGGCGAGATTTATCGTGGAGTCCGACCATGCATGCGTCTCTATGTTTTCTATTTGTAGTGCTTTTTTCGCCTTTTTTATTAGTTTGGCCAGAAGCACTGCTCCATTAAGCTCTAGTCTGGGAAGTGTTATTTGTTTGATTGGTGCCGCTTTGGTTTTCGCGCATAGTAACGTCGTTAGTACTTCACCAGTTTTAGTGATTACCCTACTGTAGACTGCGGCAGCATACGCTTTTTCTGATGCATCGCAGAAACCATGCAGCTCAATACGGTATTTCGTCTCGTATTGATTCCATCGTGGTATGCTAATACTCTCGATATTGTAGAGATTTTCTTTGAAGTTCATCCATCTTTTTGATATGTCATCTGGTAAATTTTCGTCCCAAGATTTTCCCGATAACCACAGCTCTTGTTGAATCAATTTCGCTGTAATGATTATAGGTGCCAGCCATCCTAGCGGGTCGAAAAGTCTTGCCATTTCTGAGATAATAATTCTCTTGGTAAGGTTTTTAGTGGACGGGTTCATGTTTATTTTAAACTCGAATGTATCGGAGTCGGGTCTCCAGTATATTCCCAATGTCTTTATTGCTTCACATGCTGTTACTTCGTATATTCCTTGCTCCTGATCTTCTCGTTTTATATCTCTTAGTAATGTTGTTCTATTTGATGACCATTTGCGGAGTTTGAATCCTCCTTTTTGCATTAGCTGTATGATTTGATGTTGGGCTCTTCTTGCCTCCTCCAATGTGTCCTCTCCTGATAGTAGATCGTCTACGTAGAAATCTCGCTGTGCTATCTTTGATGCAGTCTTAAGGTTGTTTTCTTCGTCTACGGCCAGTTGCTGTAATGTTTTTATAGCCAGGTACGGTGCTGAAGATGTTCCGTATGTCACTGTTGTAAGTCTATATTCCTGTATTTGCTTTGATGGTTCTTCCCTCCAGAGGATCCTTTGAAAGTCCCTGTCTTCTTCCGCTATCTTTATTTGGCGGTACATTTTCTCAATGTCTGCTCGGTAGACGTATTTATGTTTTCTCCAACGCGACAAAATGCTATATAAATCCTGTTGCAAAACTGGACCTGTAAGCATCGTGTCATTTAGGCTTAGCCCAGAGCTTGTTCTTGATGATGCGTCAAACACCACTCTTGTTTTGGTGGTCGTGCTATCTGGCTTTATTACTGCTTGATGTGGCATGTAGTAAACTATCTCGTTGTTTGACGTAGATTTTACTGGCTCCATGTGTCCAAGTTCCAGGTATTCTTTCATGAACTTCGTGTAGTTCTTGTGTAACTCAGTGTCCCGCGTAAATTTTTTCTCTAATTGGAGAAGACGGGCTAATGCTCTGTCTTTTGATTTACCCAATTTACCTGTATCGTTTTTGAATGGAATGCGCACCGTGTATCTTCCTGTTTTATCCCTCTTGTGTGTGGTTTTGTAGTATTCTTCACATCGCATGTTGTCTTCTGTGGTAGCTCTCTCTTCTTGTACCTCTTCCGTTTCCCAAAACGATTTCAGTTGGTTGTTTAACTCTACGTTGGATACGTGGCATAGTGTTGCTTCGTTTCGTTTGTGTTGACAACTTCCTGATAATATCCATCCTAATTGAGTGTTTTGGGCGACTGGAGTTCCGACGTCTCCCTTTACGACGCCTTCAAGAATAATTTCTTGGAAGATATCTGCTCCGATTAATACGTCCACCGATGTCTTTTTGTTAAAGGATGGGTCGGCTAGCGGTAAGTGCTTAACGTGATCCCATCCACGTACCGTGAATGATTCGTCCGGCAACGGCTTTGTAAGTTTGTTCAGTACTAACAATGTTCCCCATATTTTGAAGTCTGACGGGTAGATTGATGAGATGTTTAGCTCAATTTTACTTGTTGCTGTTGCTGCTTTTGCTGTCCCTAGTCCTGTAATAGAGGCATCAGCTCGAATTTTTTGCAGCTGCAGTCTTTGCACTGCGTCTTCCGTAATGAACGACGATTGGGACCCCTGATCTATTAGCGCCCTCAAATAGTGGTCACATCCTTTCCAGTTAGTTTTTATTACTGCTGTTGCCAAGAGTATCTTGTTACACTCCATACCCGATGCGAAATGGGATTGTTGCTGCTCCCTCTGATTAGTTGTCTCGTTTGAGTGCAGCAGAGTGTGGTGGCGTTGTTGACATTTTTGACAGGCTTTGCGTGACTGACAATTTGCTGTGACGTGGTTGCCTCCAAGGCAGTTATGGCACAGTTTTTCTGTTAGCACCACGTCTTTCCTTTGCGGAATTGGCATTTGAATAAATCTCCTGCATGTCTGTAGTCGGTGTTCCTCGTTGCATAACTTGCAACAAGGGTTACTTGTGGAATGATAATTTTTGTATACATTTTTCCTTGTGACTACTCCATTTGCTTTCTGCATGTGTCTTTCGTCTTTTTGGTATTCTGTTTTGTTCCGCCGTCCTTCTAGGTTGTCAAGAGCATGGAACTTGTTTTCTATAAACGTTAGGAATTCGTTTAGTGATTGTAACGCCTTTGGGTCTTTTAATGACTGCTCATACGCTTTTCTTGTCTCATTGTCCAGTTTTTGAGATAGTATGAATACGATAATTGGATCCCAGCTTCCAGTCTCCAAGCTTAAGCCTTTCAGTGCATTTATGCACTCTGTTGTTGTATCGTGTAGTCTTCTAAGATGCGTTGCGGATTCAATTTGACTATCTTTTTGATTTAGTAATGCTTGTATTTGTGCATTAACTAGTAGTCGGGTGTTCTCGTACCGATTTCTCAAGATTTCCCTTGCCTTGTCGTAATTGCAGTCCAATATTTGAAGATGTTGGATTATTTTTGCCGCCTCTCCTGTTATGTTGGTCTTGAGATAATGCATTTTCTGAGCATTTCCCAGTTTTCCGTTGTTGTGTATTGCCTGCTCAAACAGATCGTTAAATGATTTCCATTGCCTGTAGTCTCCATTGAATGTCATCAGCTTTAGAGTAGGTAGTTTGAGCTCGTGATTTGTTGTGGTGTCGCTAATCGCTTCTTGATGTGTGCTGTTTTGAGAGATCATTTCATTTATTTTCTCTTTTACGTTCACCATTATTTCATTGTATTTTTCTTCCAGTTGTTCGTACTCTGTGCAAATTTTAACGTATCTTTCACTTGAAGTTGTTTCCGTCAGCTCGACTATATCGCTGTGCGTCTTTGTTATTGTTTCCCATTGATTTTGCAGAACTTGTTGGCTATGTTGGTAATAGGCTTTCGTTCCCTGCCCGTTTTGTTCTACCCTGCTAACAGATCTGATAAATGCCTGTATTTGGGCTTCTTGTCTCCTAATTCTCTTGTCTTGTTCTCCAGACAGTTCGCCTTCTTGGTCTTGGTTGTCTTTTTCCTTTCTAATTGTTGTGTTTAGCTCGTCACTCGCGCCCTGTGTCGTCATCTGTCTCTTCTTTTCTTCCTTGAGTCTCTTCTGCTCTTCTTCCAGGATTTCGTCTAGTTTGGTTTCTAATTTCTGCCTTAGGTTGTCAACAGTCGACTTCACAGCTGCATAAAAGTTCGACTCCGTATATGGTTGCCTGTTTGTACAGTTCGGGTGAGCCTTTATTTTGTTGTCCGTCTCCTTGAACTCCGTCCATTGGTACTCCAGGTCTGCTAGTCTTTCCCTCACGAACTCTTTTGTTCTTCGTAGTATTGGCTCTTTGGTGTATTTTTCACCAATTTTCTTAATCCATTCCGCCCTCTCTTTCTGTATCTCAAAGAGCTCTTCCAGTTCTTTCATACTTGCGTTGATCTCGTTCGACTTTTGCTATTTTCTTCAATATCTGCTGGCTTTGCAGCTTCCGTAATCTCCTTGTAGTTCGTTGTTTCTCGAAGGACCAAATGAACAGCCACCTTACCACTGGTGGGGGGATAGCTGTTTAGTAGTCTTTACTTTAATTGCTAAAGTTCAACTCATTTATTTTACTTTAATTACTTCCTATTTATACATAAATTTTGCTTACTAACATTAATACATTGCGGGTCAATAATTGCAATGTCAACTTTTGGTCGTATGCTGCCCTTTTGCTGAGTCCGCTTGATGGTAACATGTTGTATTATTGCTTCGTGGGTCATGCGCTGGGAGTAGGTCAACATTGTGCCTTGGTGGTGCTGAGTTGGGTTTTTTGGTCATGCACTTTAAATGGGTCGATGTGCAATAATTGTACAAGCACCAATAGCTAGAAACAAGCACTTCAGGTTTTTTTTTTTTATCTTATAAATAATAATATGATACAATATTATTTTTAACTTGTAGGTTATACTTCTACATGCTGAATTTTGCAAGAAAACGTTGCAGGACAGATTGTAGTATGGATCTCCTCAATAGATTTTTTTTTTAGCTCTAATCCTCTCGTTAGATACAATTATAGATACAATTCTTTATTAAATATGTGATTACAATATTTAAATAGTAGTTTCCACCCATTCGCACCATTCAATATTAATTTAGCGTCTTGTCTAGAAAGAACATTCTTAGAAAAGTAAAGAACACGTAGTTCACGTAAAATGGGGCATATTGCCAGAAAGTGGAAAACGTCTTCCATTTCATTAAGATTACAAAGGCTACAAATTCCTCGAAGATCTTGTCTATGCGGCACAGAGTTAAGGCCTAAAATGTCCGTTCTAGCTTTAAAGATCATACTCATTTAATTGCTTGAGAGACTGTTACTAAAATAGCTGGGGGTGGGGGTCGACGGGGGTTGTTTAAAAATTCGCTTAAAGAAAAATCTTTGAACCATTTCAAAGTACTCCAGATATTTATAACCAAATCCTTGGTTTGAATAGCAAAGGCAAGAGTTTACTGTGGCATCAAAAATTTTAAATTTAGAGGAGGGATCAACGTATTTTTTTGACAGAAATCTACTCCACATATGATTGATAGCCGTTTTTGCAGTAGAGCATTTCTCATACATGTGAACGTAAGTCTATAAGTTGTATGACATGAGAAAACCCAAATACTTAAATTGCTGAGGTAATTGGGTTCCTTTCTAGAGTAAAATGTTCACGGGAGTTCCTTCGAAATGCTGCTTCAAAAACCATTATTTTAGACTTCGATATGTTTATTTGCAAATCCCACATGTCGCAGTAACGCTTCAGTTTGTTGATCATGAGTTGTAGAGTCACAGGTTTATCCTCTCATTACTTGTCTCAGAAAATCACCTACCACAAAAAAAAGATCGTTTATGAAGGACGCCCTAGAAATGCTTCTTCCTGGAGGATTCAAATGCGACAAAATCAATGTATTTTCGAAACAGTGTGTCTGGAAGTAAAAGTGAAGTAGAAGACGATGGAAATTCATTTGATGAAGAATCAACCGGCTAATTATTTCAACTAAAAAATAATTTCTGTTCCTAACATTTCTTTTTGTCTTAAACTTTCAATAAAATATCTTCAAATGAGGAAAATGTATTATTTTATTGCATAACTACCATTTTCACGCAAAAATAATGTCATTAGGAATGACTGCGGCGTATATACTGACAGGTGACAGGCTATTCCTATCATATCAAGTTATAGAAGAAACGGAGGCCATCAATCATCTGCTTCGCAAATTTGCCAAACCTCCAAACCTCCAGTAACTATCCTTAGTTACTTTTAAAAATTTGATTTCAATATTTGCTTACAATTATTTTTTAGTTGCATGCACCTTTCTTTGAATTTTTGTTTGTGTGTCAAGGCAGTACTGCCTTTAACAGGGAAAAAGACGCACCCCAGATTCCAACCAATTTGTACATATGTAATTGATAATACCAGGTGGCGCAAAAGTAATCCTCCTATCAGAAAATGCTATAAATTTTGCGATTGGCCCCTTATGTCAGTTCTGTTTTGACATTTGTGTAGTAAACACATGCGAAATACACGTTAATAAACAATGTTACGCTACACTGCTCCAGAACGCGGAATATTGGTGACTATTTATTTGAGCAATAATCGGTCGGTGACTTTGGCACAACGTGAATTTCGTCGCAGATTTCCTAGCCGTCCAACGCCTACTGGTGAAACACTGCGACGTTTAGCCGCTCGCCTCGAAGAGACTGGCACAACACGAGATGCTGCCAGGCGCGGCAGACCCCGGAGTAGCCGTTCTGCAGAGAATATTGCTGCTGTAGCCGAAGATGTCATCATGGACATGAAGACGTCGCGGGCCAAACGGTTACTGTGAATGGTGAGCGCTACAGAGCAATGATCAACGAGTTCTTTTTGCCGCAACTTGATGAATTGGGATTGGAGAACATGTGGTTCCAACAGGACGGTGCAACGGCACACACTGCACGTGCCACAACCGATATGCTGAAGGATGCATTTCCCGGGCGCCTAATCTCCCATTTTGGCGATTTGCACTGGCCAGCAAGATCGCCTGATTTGACCGCTCCAGACTTCTTTTTGTGGGGCTTTTTGAAGTCGCGGGCTTATGTCAACAATTGCAGCTCTTAAAGACAATATCCGTCAAGAGGACCTATCGCCGGAAGTTTTGGCCAAAGTGATGGAAAATGCCATAAAAAGGGCTCAAATGACAATCAACTGTGTACCCTACTTCCACTAATGACTGACAGATGAGATAAGTTAGGTCCGGGTTAGCAATGGTGCCCAAATTGTTTTTGAAATATTTATGCAGTCAATTGAATTGTGTATAAAGGAAAGCTTGTAGCTCGCTCAATTTCTGAATGCGCTACAGACAACGTCCTCTCCTAAAAACTCTTAAACTCTTACCATCACAAAAAAAAAACATGAAACTTACTTCGGGTAGTCATCAAGAAGTAACTACGAGTTTCAAACGAAGATGGACAGTGTACTCTGGAATGTATCCACTCATCTTTCAATCTTGTCCACAGTGACAGGGAAAACATCAAAACATAATCAGAATAATTATCTGATTTTGCTTTACGGCACCGAGCACATACAGCGTATAGCGCTTGGTTATGCGGACATCCCTCAACTGAATATCTTTGGCGTATTGCAGTTTCATCATGTTCTTTAAAAGTCGTCGTCCATCCCCTAGAGAAACCATTTGTGAAATTGCTTAATGACTTTCTAATTTTTACTTAACTCTAACGTTGCATCAAGTTAGACGAGAGTTATCGTTCAGGCATTAGTGTTAATTATACAATTTTTTGCTCATTAAAGAAAGCAAACTTAAACTAAAAAAAATAATAAAAAAAAACAAGAGTAAAAACAGTATCCTTACGTAGGTACCTTCCATTCGATAGGAATATGTGCAGCTGAGATAAACCTATTTTCCGTCGCCATCGCGATCCTTGTTTTTTTTTTTTTTTCAAATTAAAATTTTATGTAAACCAAAGTTAATTGAGATATTGGAAAAGTTTACCCTGATTGTTGATACCTACCTCCTTCTCACCTGACAATAGATTGGGATCGACGAAGCGCTCTGCCACATTCCTGCAAATATTTGCAATGCAAATCTCTAGTCTTTAATCAATTAATCCCTTAATAAACTTTTGCACAGCATAATCGGATAATGGATGCTATGCGCGATACATGAATGAATACGAGTGCTTGCTGCCTGTTATACATTTTTTAAAATCCGAAAAATGCTTCGCATCCTTTTGCATTTTATTCGTCTATTTTGTTTGCGATTTTCTCATTTTACCTGTTTTCTTTTTTTTTTTTGCTATGACTTCAATGCTCTTTGGCTTCTTTTTTGAGACGAGTAAAATTCCCTTAAGCTTCAGCAACAAGGAATGTTCCTGTTGCGTTCCAAACTCCATCCGCCTAGTCCATTGAATCCTGTATCCTGCAGCCTGACATCGTATAAGCTATCCTATCCAGAAATCAGTGAATTCCACCTCTTCGACAATTTTCGCTATTCTTAATGGTTTTTGGTATCTTGCAACGTGGAAGCACTCTGCTCTGCATAGAAGGCTTTATTTCTTGCTGCTTGACTAGCTCCATTTATGTGGAATCAATACTGCTATGAAAGGGTGGAAGCTGGTGGAGCTTTTTCACGTTCTTTACTATCAAGTGAAAGGAATGAACAAACCAACAAGAACTCCAATGTAACAAGTCGGTCTCCTTTTATTTTTGCAGCATTTACGATGCAGATGGAGCAGAATGATTCTCTCCTTCGGTGTTATAGGACTCTTGGAAATCGTTGAAATTCTGCAAATAGAATATAGAGAAAGAAATGTGTAAGTTCCGGTTTAATGGGAAATTGTCAATTTGGACAACAGATGCTGTTAAGGGTGCGGTTTAATAAATTGTAAAATTTTGTGATTTGCCGCACAATCAGGAAAAGGAAGGAGTCAGGTGAATTTTGTTTTCCTCTTTTCTTTTTTAAGCGGTGTAGTTCTTTTTGCGCCAATACCAGGCACGTAGCCAGGGGGGGGGGCTTGAGGGGCTGAAGCCCCCCCCCGAAAGTCTTAAACAAAAGACAAAAACTAAAATTTTCTAACTGATAACTCAACTTTTTTTTTAAATACTTCTCCCGGGAGAGGCGAACCTATAACGCTTAAACAGCGCGTCCCGAGATGCTTGCAGATGTCTGTTAGTTTTGCACTTTAATTGCTTCAAATTGTAGTCTTCTGGAAATATATTTCCAGGAAGCGAGTTCCAAATTATGCTTGTCCTGTAACAGAATGAGTTTTGGAAAGTTGATGTTGATGCGGTTGTCAAGTGTACTGTATGGTCAAGAGCATTAGCAGCCTATCTTGTGGGGCGCCCAAAAGTTGAGTTTCGAGGGACAATGTCTTTGAGTTCCTCGGAACATCTACTAAGGAAGTACTTCTACCTATAGAACAAGCAGAGGTCAGCGACTTGTCTTCTGTGCACCAACTGTTGTAGATTCGATGTGAGTGATGGGTTTCCAATAATTCGAACTGCTCGTCTCTGTATGCTGTCAAGTAGGTTAAGTGAATGTTTTGGGGAAGAGCTTCATATATGGGAGCAATATTCCAGGCCTGGTCTAACCTGTGCTTTGTACAGTAGGAGAAGTTGCTTGGGGCTAAAGTACCTCTTTGCTCCAAATAGGTAGCTCAACTTAGCGGACGCCGATCGTGCGATATAGGATATGTGGTCCTGATAGGTCATCCATTTGGATCTGAGGAACTGTTGAAGCATTTTTTCCTAGAAAATCTTGTGAACTGTGTCTTGTTTGCAACTGAAACTGAAATGACCGTAATGGGGCTTAATATAAATCAAATCTATAAAAATAAGGAGGCTATTCCGGTAGGTATACAATATTCAAACGCTAGGTACATATGTACACTGTGCAAGCCATAGCTTTAACCTTGCTCTGCCATGCAATTCGCAATTGCCTTAGTGTAGTTAGTGAAACAACTAATTTCTTCCGCAATCTTTCAAATGCATATTATGTAACTTTCAAAACTGTCATTAAAAAAAACGGACCAGAGAGCCGAAAAACTCGACTTCTACGCCTTTGTAAAAAAAATTCATTGAAAGGCATGACAGTATTAATTCCTTTGTATAGAGCTCTTCAAATGCATCTCAATAAGTATTGAAAAAATAACGAGCAGAACGTGGGTGATGTCTTCGAAAGCATCAACACTTTTGGCAGCGGTCCAAAAAAGGCATTGCCTAGTAAGCCTCATTGTATACGAAAAACTATTTAGTTTAGCGCTGCCCTTATCAGTTTCCCTACAGAACAAATCCTTAGATTTCGTTTCTGCAATCGACCGCACAAAGGAAGTTCTGAATTCTCTTAAGGACATCAGAGAAAATGGCGGGAAATATTTCAAAGAGGCTTTTCAATCCGCATCCTAACTTGCCGAGGACTTATTTGAAGAACTTCATTGAAACAAACAACGCGTTCGAATCCAGAAACCTCTCCTTCTGAAGACTATTTTAGAGTGTCGATACTGATTTCTTGATTCGTTAATACAAAATCTTACGGACAGATTCATCGTCAACGAAGAAGTTCTACGTCTACCATCGTTTCAAGCTCTTCTCCCAGGTTTTGCTGCAGTTGAGCCTGAGCGAAAAGTTGGAAAAGCTAACACTTTACTTTGATAATGCAATTTTGTTATCAGCAGTGAAAGCTGAGTACATTCTTTGGTGCGAAAAAAAAATCGTCGAGTGACCCTTCTACCGAAGTTTTGAAATTGCTTGATATATGTGACAAGACTTACTTTAGACTTATAAATTTCTTGCTTACGATTTTAGCAACGCTTCCAGTGACCACAGCTATTGTTCAACGAACCCTTTCAGCTATGAAAAAGATTAAAACAATGTCCCGAAGCGTTATGGAGAATTCAAGGTCAAGTTCACTTGCTATGATATCTGTTCATTCGGATATTATTGTGGATCCAGATAAGGTGATTGATCTCCTGTCAAAAAAAATCAAGACGTCGTCTGCTTTGAAAAAATGTGACTAATAGGAATCAATGAATTGGAATAGTTTTCTGTTTCGTAAGACTTGGAAGCTAGCCCCCCCCGAACCAAAATCCTGGCTACGGCCCTGGCCAATACTTAATAAATTGGTGACGACGATTAAGAAATATGTACATTTTATGAATGACCCACTTTAACAAATTTATGCAAACAATTTTCTAAGCAATAAGAAACTGAATTCCTATAGTAATTCTTATACCAACAAGCCCCAACATTAACGATTCGATTACACTCGTTGGCAAAATTAATTGCAAATCGCTCACTATGAAGATATACCGCTTGCATGGGCGGACTAAGAGGCAGTGGCAACCGGGGCGGTAAAGCAAGCTTACACCCCTTTAAAATTTAAGAAAAAAACGCGAACAAAGATTTTATATAAAGGACCATTCACATGAGAGCGAACGAACGAATTGATGAAATGTGAACAAACAGCTTTTTATGCATTTATTAACAGAATATTGCACATTTTATTATTCCAAGAGAAGGATAATTAATTATCCCATCAAAATGTATTAAGAAAACCAGTTTATGAACAGTTTAAATAACAAAATTTCGAATTCCCAACTTTTTGCCGCGAACGAAAACACCCTGGCGCGAATAGTCAGTTTATTCACAATCCACATCATTTAAATCACGTTCCACAAAGTAGCGAATAAAAAATTCGTTCGTTGGTTTATTCGCATTTCATCAATTCGTTCGTTCGTTCCCATGTGAATGGTCCTTAAAGGTGCTTTCGAGCTTCTATTGCACTGAATGTTTCGATTAAATCATTAAAATTTATTCTTTTTTGTGAGCTCCTTTTCGACAGAATGTATAGCCAGATTAGTCAACCTATTTTGGCTCATTGTTGATCTTAGAAAAGTCTTAATTAATTTTAATTTCGAAAAGCAAATTGTAAAATAAATTCTCATCGCCAATGACAGACTCGGTAACGAGTCTGAAAAGTCACAATTAACAATGAAGCGTAAAAATTCAAATGCTGTCCAAATTTCTGCATCTTTTAAGTTTTTTTTTGCAGCTACCATGTGACGCCGTTCAGTGTTAGCAGATGCGCTATCAGTTCTGAATGACAGCTCACTTTGCGAAGCGATTAATCTACTGCTTAATGGTCGGATTATCAACTCCAAGCTGGGTGAGGAGTCCGCAGGAAGATCTGTTAGTAAAGGCACTTTGCAAGGTATTGTTCCATCCCCCATCATTGGAATTTGGTGCAGTCAACGAACTACTGATAATCCTGGAAGGTGAAGGATGCAATGCGATCGCTTATGCAGATGGTGTTGCTATAGCTGTCTCAGGAAAGCACTTACATAAATACTCTAAAAGAGTTCATACAAAATGCTTCAAACAAGCTAAAGCTAGCTAGTTAGCTGGGCGAGTCGGTCCGGTGTGGTTTAATTGTGAACCCCCACCAAACTGATCTGGTGCTATTCACCAGGAAATATAAAATTCGGACAGTCGACCACCCCACTCATCGGCCTAACTTTCTCTGACAAACAAACTATTTGGGTCTTATCCTGGACAGACAACTTAACTTCCAAGAAAGAGTCAAGAAGGCTACAGTAGCACTCTTCTCTTGCAAAAAAGCTATTGATAATAAATAGTGTCTACAACAACCTCGAATAACTCATTGGCTCTATATCTCAGTTATAAGACCAATATTTACCTATGGGATGATTGTCCGGCGGACAGCCTTGAAGAAAGCCATATATAGCAATAATCTAAGCAAGGTTCAGCGCACAGCCTGCATGTGTATAAGCGGTGGACTGGACACATTGTTTCATCTATTACCCCTTAATATTTTCAGCAAGTAAATGGCGGCGAGTGCTGCCATTCGCCTTAACCCTTAAAACTACCTCACGGGTATGGTTTGTTTCGTCATTTTTATCTCGTTTTTTAGTTGTTTCGTTTTAGTCGTTTCGCATTTTGTTGCTTCAGCATTTTTATTAATATGTTTTTCAATTATCTGGTTTATATTTGTTTCGAAAAAAAATAATTCAGTTTTTTACTTAGTTCGTTTTAAGCTCATTTCGCCTTTTATTGTTTAGTTTTTCGATTATTTCGGTTTTTGTTTATTTCGATTTCAATTATTTCGCCATCACTTGTTTCGTTTTTTTTTTGGATGTAAAGAGCCTAAGGGCATTCAAATTCGCGCGTAAACAGTAAGATGCGTACCCCCTGCTTGTGGTCACTGTAGGAGTGTAGGATTTGGAGTAGGTGCAAGGTTGGGTATATGCAAAGTTTATATTATGTTGTTTGCTAATTTTACCGCCAAAAACTACGAAAACGAATTTCGAAAAGAAATCCACACGCCAAAACAATAGATTGTAATAAAAATAAAATGCGAAATAAACCATTAGTGAGATAACATTGACCTAAATAACTCATTGCACTTTTAACGAAAATGCAAAACGAGTAAAAAGCGAAAGAAAGAAATGCGAAATTATTGTAGGGCGAAGTGATTGAAAAACAAAGTAAAACAAAAACAAACTACTATATTACGAAGTAAACAGAAATAATTGTAAGAAAAGCGAAACAACAAAATGCGAAGTAAAAAAAAACAAAACAATAGGCACCCCTACCTCACAGTGGTCAAGGAAAGACTTTGGCCACGCATTTGTTCCCAAGAACTTCGAAATCTCAACCGAAAACACTGACTCCAAATTTTGTCAAGAACTTTGTCGCCACTATCCCCTCTAGAGCAATCTGTGATGAGGATACTTTCAGTTCACTTCTACACTGACAGCTCAAAAACCAAAGACGGAGCTGGTGGGGGTGTTTTCCCCGAAAGTCTTGATCTTAAGCTCTCCTTCCGTCTACCAAATTATTGTAGCGTGTTACAGGCGGAATTAATCAATGGCGGTAAAAGAAGTCTTATCTTGGCTCAAGAAAAACGTGATATCCGCTAAAGATATCTGCATATTTTCGGACAGCCAAGCGCCCAAGCAGCCATCAAATCCTTGCTCTATAACTTCTCTATACACAGTAGCCTCTCTAGAAGCGTCTCTTAGTGTGAGGTTTTTTTTGTAGGTATGTAAAGTTCTGTTTTTTTCAATTCTCCCCATATATTTGTTTTTTTGATTTTATTTCCACTTCGATTTGGAATTTATTGCACTTTTGAAAATGAAATAAAGTTCAAAACTCGTTTTGTTGTTTTATTTGTGTTTTTATTTTGTGTAATGTGCAAAAATATAGGGCGCAGTAGCGCAGTGGTTAGTGTGCTGGACTACTGTGCGAGGAATCCCAGGTTCGATCCCCGGAAAAACACAAATTACATCTTAAGGTTTTTTCTACTGCGCCACCTCTCGCGAACGTGTGACAAACATCCGACAGTATGACTGTCCTGAAAAAACTTCTCAATTTATCCGTTCGGACTCGGCAAAAAATTGTAGGTAGAAACTCACACAAACGAATGGTTCCGAGAAGCTAGGCCTTGGGTGTCACCCGCATGTTGCGCCACCTATTTATTTTTTTATATGTGCAAAATATGTAGTTATTTTGCTGTTACTGATTGCACCCCCTATTGGTCTACCACCCGGGGTGAACCGGCCCCCCTCAGTCCGCCACAGGTCCCATTAACTGTTTTCTGTAGGATTGGTCAGGCTGAGTCAACTTTAAGAGAGCTAGATCATTCTGTTATCCGAATGACCGAATTTGGGGTCTAAGTTAAGTTGACGGTCTTTAATTCGGTGTTTGTTCGAAATATTACCTCTATGGTCATGAGATTTAGGTGATTGCAAAAGCAATAAGATCCCGGACACAAGCTGCCGAAAAGAAATATTTTGTAGTGTGACAGCAGAATGTGTAAGGTACTCTAAATGTCGGACTGAGCGGTCCATGCTATAGCGCTTTGATTTCATAAAACTCATATGGAGTGCTATAGAATTAATGTCCTTAGGCTAGCGTCCTCCAGGTATAGCACGAAAAGGAGATGGTAAGATCAAGAGAAAGATCCAGAGTTATGAAAGGTCCGCTTAAGCAACTTGCACCCGCGACCATTTTAGGAGATAAGCGAGGCATTGGAGATAAAATAAATAAAAAACAAAAACCAGAAATAGGTGGATACTTCTTAAAGATATAAAAACAAGTAAAAGTGTTATCATCGGCCTGGCCGATGCTTTGATACCCTCCACTGCATAAAAGTCATGCAAAATGTTTGCCATGCGAGTTAGTATGGTAGGTAGCAGAACTACTTTACCGACATAGACAATTTTCAATACCAACCTGACGACGGTTACAAAAAGTCCTCTCATAAAATTTCATTCACCTAAGTCGATTCGTTTGGACGCTATCGTGATTTCAACAGACACAGATATATGGGTCAAATATTGGCTTTGTATGGGAGGTAACAGAACTACTTGACCGACATGCACCATTTTTAATACAAACTTGAAGGCCATACATATAAGATCTCTCATAAAATTTCAGTGGTCTAAGTCGATTCGTTCGGACGCTATCGTGATTTTAACAGACAGAGAGAGACGTGGGTCTAATAGTGGATTTGTATGGGAGGTACCAGAACTACTTGACCGACATAGCCCATTTTCAATACCAACCTGGCGACGGTAAAAAGAAGTCGTCTCACAAAATTTCATTCGCCTAGGTCAATTCCTTTGGACGCTATCGTGCTTTCAACAGACAGACAGACAGACAGACGGACAGACAGACAGACAGACAGACAGACGGACATGGCTAAATCGATTCAGAATGTGATCCTGATTCAGAATATATATACTTTATAGGGTCTCCGGTGAATCCTTCTTGGCGTTACAAACGTAATGGCAAAGTGAATATACCTTCCTGTGGAGGGTATAATAAAGCCATTTGGCTGATTTTTAGATAACATTGCAACTTGATCCATATAATTCTTTAAATGTAAACTTGCGCAACAAATTAAAAGTTGAAATATTAAAAGTTGGCAGGTAGATATCCAATCATAGATAGACGTCTGTTAGTAGGTACCTATACGAGTATTTTGCAGATTCCGCATCGCCAGATTAATTCCCAATTATGCCGTCATTTATGATAATATATAGCAACAAACATTTGATTTCTGCATCGACCCAATAAGCTGATGTAACTGCAGGCATTTTCTGTTAAATATTGTTTTAAGTGATTTTAATGAACAGCAAAAAACGTTTTAATTATTTTAATGCATTAACCGTGGCAATTATTATCGTATTTCCTGCGCACATGTCAAAAATACCTACACCGTTGTTGCAATGTCGAGTGATGCCGAATTTCATTCAACATACCCCAAGCACGTATACATATACCTATACACATAGGGATTTATATGAACCGCCATATACCATCCGCATCCACTTTTTAATCCGCTCATCCGCCAACCCTTACGTTTATTAACACATTCTCGCAACCAGGCAGAGGCAGCGTGTTGTTAAAAAATATCGTTGCTAAGGTCATATTCCGTAATACCTTAAATTCACTTCAGGGCAATTCTAAAAAAGCTTTTTGCCGAATCCATGTAGCGTGCCGAAACGAAAAGTTATAACAATAAAAGCTGAACTAGCCAGAGTAAAGTCAGAGTGCAAAATGCCATAGTTTCGGTTGGTATGGGTGTTGCATTTGCAACTAACGGGCGAAACGTATCCTTTTAGTATTACGTTCAATCTGGCATGAGTGTTTTCTCTTATTTATTAAACGATTAAAATGCCCGCCTCCGACCGAACGTAATGCTATAGAAAATGTACCAACGCACCGAAAACATTTTCCAGCTTTATGAAATATTTTCTCTAGTACCACTGCCTACCTACTCCGCCGTTCCGTAGTCCGTGCTCCACGAAAATTCTGTAAAATACAAATTTTAAAAAGCCGAATCGCGGACTACTTTAAAAAAGGAAATAATGCAGCACTGGGGACTGGACCAGGCGATCGGATTATGAAGAGTGCATGCCATTTTTTAAGTACATATAAGCAATCTTTGCACTTTGCTGTAGGTACTCTGGTACTTGTCAGAGTTACATGGAATTATTTCCCAAAATCGTCGAGTTTTTTTCCGCCCTTTTATTTCAGCAGCGTAACTCCTTGACCACTTGTAAAATTACATGTAAGCCCAAATAAAAGGAGAACATTTTGCTTGTGGGAACGAATCAAATCGATACACGGGCAAAATTATTTTTAGTGCAGCATAAAGTTTGAATTAGTCGTCGTCCATCTACGAGTACCTTGTTCAATGCGTCCGAGTCTAAGCTGCGACTTTTTTTATTTTCACATCCATCATCGATCGATGCATCCTCTAATTGGGTGTACGGGTTGGTGCATTGGAATGTGTTATTCAAAGCATGCACAATGCACATGGATTTTCTAGCAGTCTCGCGGCTTAGTTCATACATACTATATTGGAAGATAACTCTTTCGGGCACATTCTAAACGGACGATATTTGAAGGTGCCTACCCCTACCCTACATAATTTGTCGATTTGAAGGGTACATTCCATTACAACACAGCAGTCCTGGATTTGCCAATAGGCCGTATATGCCGCGGCCTAGGGGCGGCAGCGTCCTAAGGGCGGCAGACTTCAGAGGATAAAAGTCAAACAAGTTCACTGGTTCTCTCATGTTTTTTTATACTAATATGTACGTTAAATCCCTATAGAAATTCATTCCAATCGAAAATTATCGATCCTAGGTACCTGGAAAAAGTCAAACATTAATCTCAAAGATTGCCGTGGTCAATCGTATGATAATGCCCTTAACATGTCAGGGATTGACAATGGTTTTAAAGCAGCGCCGGATTTCCATTTTTTGGGCCCTAGACCTTCACAACAAATGGTGCCCTATTTTATAATTTCCTTTTATTTATTATCTGGCAAATATTGTCTATTGACAATGGACCTGACGAATAATCAGTTTTAATCATCAACTTAAATATTTTGACGGCCACAATAGATAAATTTTAAATGGAAATATTAACCATTGTGAATGCCTGGACACTAAAAATGATTTTATTAGTATCGCGTAATGGTAAAGGCGCACGAAATGATGTCAGGCTTCGCTATGTTCCACTAAATCTGGGCGTCGACTTTAAACCAAATAACAGTGACTGGGACACGTCAAAAGTAACGCTTGGCGAGTTTGTCGTGCAAGTGTTTTTATTTAAGATTTAAAAAATGTGTAGGTCAGCGGTTGATTTAAAAATTGGTTGGTAGATTATAAGTTTGTCTGCATTGCCCACTTTGAATATACAGTGTGCTTCGAAGTTTAATCTCAATACTTTGGGAAATGATTCGTGGGTATAATATAAGAAAAATAGTTCTACAGTTAGCGCCTATCTCCAAGGTGAATATAATTTGCTAAGAATTTAAGAAAAGGATTACTTTCGTGTAGGCACCTTGACCCAAGATAACGCAAAGAGTTCAGCAGTGTATAAACTAGTGACGAATAACTCACATATTCTTCTTTACCAATGGATCCCCGTAAATTTGCAAACCGTTTTCAAATTAAAATAAACTTTCTAGAGATGTTCGCATTTTCTTCTTATTTTATTCCCTGGCGATTCCTGGATTGACATTCGCACCTAAGCCAAACATTTCACACGATATGTACATATATGTGAGGTGTCGCTTGGGATTCTCAGATGAACTCGCCGGCGAACACAATCTTCTTCCGGGGAATTTGAAGCGAACGAAATTCGAACTGTTGCATTTTTGGGGTAGGTACAGTGATAGATATTAAAAAATATATTCAGAAATTGTGGTAGATCCAGCAAATTGGGGCAGAAGTTACCCACATAGACGCGTAGTCGCATAGTTTATGTCTATATTTATAAAAAAAAAAACAAACGAAAACTGCAAGCAAGAAACAGCAAACTATGTAAAAATGTATAGGTATTATTATGAATGCCTAAGACATTAATCTGTATTCAAATATTTAGAAGAATTTGGTGAAGTTTTGTTTTAACCCTTCTGTCAATTATAGCTTTTTATACCTTCCCGTGGGCGCAGTAGCGCTGTGGTTAGTGTGCTGGACTACTGTGCGAGGGATCCCAGGTTCGATCCCCGGAAAACAACAAATTACATCTTAAGGTATTTTCTACTGCGCCACCTCTCGCGAACGTCTGACAAACATCCGAGAGTATATAACTGTCCTGAAAAAGCTTCTCAATTCAGCCGTTCGGACTCGGCATAAAAATTGTAGGTCCCTTCCATTCGTCCCAAAAATAGAAACTCACAAACGAATGGTTGCGAGAAGCTAGGCCTAGGGTGTCTACCCGCCTGTTGCGCCCCGTATTTATTTTTTTTTATACCTTCCCGTCAATCATAAGGTCTGGCCAGACCTGCACACATTTTGCATAAAAATAAAAGTGAAAAAACAGAAAATATAAGAGAACTTATTTCCTTTTTAAAACCCTCGATTTTTATAACCCACTGATTCTTCATTCGCTCTTCTATCTGCAGTGTTACCAACGACATGACCTACGGATTACCAAACCACAGAACATTCGTGTTGACTATCATGGAATTTCAAGAAGCTGTGGCCATTGTTTCTTAGAGAAAACTCGGTTCGAAAGTCGGAAAGGTCTGGCCAGCCAACGAGTACATTAAAAATTGGCATCAAATTAGAAAAATGTTAAACTAGGTTCATGGTCGTATTTTGGAATGCTATTTTGGAAAGGTTAATTAAAGTGACTGTTCAGATTCAGAGCTCATCTGTAGATGCATTGACTGTATCTGATCTCTATCTCTAGTAGAGTTTACAATAGGAAAGCGAGAAAACGTTGACTATTTCGAAGAAAAATCACATAAGCAATATCACCTACAAGAAAAAAAAAGTGACGGATGAAACATCGAATGAAGAACCTGAAATACCCTCAGGCTCCAGAGATTATTTCAGAGTGAACACCGTTTTGGTCATCCTTGAGAGATTGAGAGCTAAATACAGAGAAGGCATAATGCTTACTTAAACTTTAAAGAAAAATTAACATTTTTAACAAAAATGACGGAACTTTCAAAACAAACAGTTACAGAAAAAGCCCAGTCTCTCGTGAAATATTAGACCAATGATTTAGAGACGATTTCGTTCAAGAATGTGTATGCATTTTCATAGTCGCATTTCCTCTAATAAAACTGCAGAGTGTGCAGTGAAGACGGACTTAATCCCGCTCTCAGGCAGAATGAACCATTCAACCTGGACGATGAAGACCAACAATTCCGTCCACCCCACCTCGACGAAGTGAAGATAGCCATATCTAAGCTTAAGTCCAACAAAGCCGCTGGAGCAGATGGCTTTACCGCCGAGCTATTCAAAGCGGTTAGGAGCAGGCACCAACTCGTCCGTTTGTGCAGGATGACAATGGAGAATGCACGCTGCTCCATCAAGGTCGGTAAAGAGCTCACCGAGACCTTCGATGTCAAAAAAGGATTTAGACAAGGCGATGCGCTGTCATGCGACTTTTTCAACATCGTTCTTGAAACAATAGTGCAAAACTCAAACGCTAACACCAAGGGGAACTATCTTTCAAAAGTCCGTCCACCTACTCGCCTACGACGACGACATCGACAGAACGCATAGCGTGATGTCACTGGCGCGTTCGTGAGCATTGCGACGGAGGCGGCGAAGATGGGTTTGGCGGTCAATGAGGACAAGACAAAGTATATGCTGTCATCAAGAAAAGACACCCAACACTGACAACTTTGACAGAATGTCACTATAGACGGATATAAATTTGAGGTGGTAAAGGACTTTGTTTACCTAGGCTCCGCTATGAACTCAGACAATGACATCAGCGCTGAGATTAAGCGAAGAATAACTCTTGCCAATCGCTGTTTCTTTGGGCTAAGAAAGCAATTGAGTAGCAAAGCCCTCTCTCGAACAACTAAAGTGACCCTTTATAAGACCTTAAAGATCCAACGACTGCGGTGGCTGGGTCCGAATACATCAGGAAAAAGATTGGGTCCCAAATTAGAGATCAGTTATAGCTATCAGTAAAATGAATCCGTAAAAACACGAAACAGAACAAAACTGAAACATTTAACCATAGCATAACAGGAATGCAGTGAAATTCTTCGTGGAATCGACTGAGAAGTCGAACAGAAAACGTTTTTCGTACGGAAAAATTAATAAATTCGTTTCCTAGAATATTTGGAGATCAATTGCTAACTTTTTTTTGATGAACTAAATTTATAATTCAAAAGAAACATTTTAAGACCAAGATTGAGTTCAACGATTAAGTTTAAGTGGTCCAAAAAACACAAAACAAAGTTTTCGGTTGCATTTTACTGACGGCTATAACCGTCGCCTTAGAGACATCAGCTGTTCATTGAAATCAATTTCAATCAGTGAAATAATAAAATTGGATTTAAAAAGTTTTGACAGGTTTACTCTCCAATGAAAGATCCTGCATGTTCCGCAATTTAGACGCGGTTAATCCCTATATCGCCAAGTCCAAAGGTTTTGTTCTTTGTAGTCGGCGCAATAAATTGCTCTCATCCAAAATTTGTAGGACTGTATTGTTGGTGTGTCCGATTAGTCGGTTTCTATGCTTTCGCACAAAGCCTCTAGTTTCAGCTTCGATTGTAGATATTCCGAGATCCCTGTGGATATCGTCGTTTTTAATTTACCACGGTGCTTTTACAATTTCTCGAATCACTTTATTTTGAAAAGATTGTACTTATAATATTGGCATTCGTTTTCTTGGTGCAACCCTAAAGTTGTATACCGCAGGTCCACACCGGCTTAAGCACTTGCTTGTATAAAAGCAGTTTTTTCTCAGTACTGAGAATGGGAATGTTTTTCAAGTAACCAGCATATTTCTCTATACATATTTGAGTTCCAGCTCTTTGCGTTTCATTTCGATGTGCGAATTCCATTTCAGCTTTGCGTCGAGTGTCATTCCCAGGTACTTGGCTTCGTTCGCAAAAGGTATTCTGGGCAAGTTTAGAAAAATTGACAAGCCATTCGTTTTTTTATATGTGAAGTTCACGTGAACAGATTTAGTTTCATTGAGGGTGATTTGCCAGACCCTAGTCCATTCATTTACTTAATTTAATGCGGTTTGCAGTTTTGCAGTCGTTTCTTCGACTGTTTTACGTACTGCTAGAATAGTGGTGCCATCGGCAAACGTAGCAAGCATAGTGTCATCTCCCTTTGGTATTGTAATGGCGTGGGAAAATTATGGGAATTTCAACAATAAAAAGGGGAAAAGGCATCTCAATGACATAGGAACACTGAGTGCAAGGCCTAGTTTGCCCTATACATGTCGCGCACCGGCAACACCCAACTGATGGTTCTGCTGAGCGAACTTTTTTGACTTTCTCGAAACAGTCTTTGTTAATTAAATATTAAGCCCAGTATACACTTACACACGCTTCACTATCGCATTATCTTGCAGGAATCGGACGCATATAGAAAGTCCGGCTGAACACGGACCATACACACTCATTCGGACTTTCATTTGAAGTGATTTATTAACATTCTCTCTCCGCAATTACTACCCTTCACACAAATATGATTGTATACGACCGTTTTCAAACGCTCAATATGAGCATTGAGCATGCTTCGATGATGGTTTTATCGTCCATTAAAATCAAATGTATACAAGATGCTTCACCCATCATTTGATTCCAATAACAGCACATCGAATCGAAAGACACTTGTACCCCACTTCCATAGCACAATATTGTTTAAAAACAATATTGCAAATTAAACCCTTTTCAATTGCCGAGGACACGGAATGTTTATCACTTAAACCATTTTGCGAAAAGAGAAAAGGACAAAAAGGGAACAAAAATATTCTCAATAAATCATTGATCCTATTTGTATTGCATTGTTGTGTGAACTTGCTATAGAATATTGAGAGGAGAAATAAAAAAAAGGTTTTCACAGAATTCCGGCAAAGAACGACAAATGTTGGCCGGTCTTCTTTCCGTTTACACGAGCATTTTTCTATCATTTCAAATCTTAAGGGGTTTAGTGTGCCGGTGCGGTGCCCCTCTATAAGAACAAAGAATATAAGTTGTCAGTCGTTGTCACCCCATTATAATATGGAAATATTATTGAGTGCAGATTCCTGTGTCCTTTTCTCGTTATTTTTCTTTTCCCAATGACACTCTCGTGTAATAAAACATAATAAAAAGCATGTTCGACCGTCTTATAGTTCCGACAGTAGGTATATTGGTGTCACATGTGAGGGCGTACAATGGATTTAACCTTCTTTTCCCACATTTTTCCTTCTTCCTTCCTTTATGTGTGATAGGGAGACAAAATGAAACTTTTAGCTTATAACAATAAAATTTAAAGCGTCGACAAAGACATGAACATTGAGTTTTTACGAGCCCTCCATGAGAAACCATCATAATATTCACTATGTGAATAGGGTGGCCATCACATCCACACATGCCTCATCCTCATCCCACTCGCTATCGCTATACTTGAACTCGGCGCTGAGCGTTGCTTCCAACCACACTAAGAGTGGTTAAATTTTTCATCGCCATACCTTAAAAACACAATAAGTGTAAACGTATTTCGCACAATATGCACGTTTAGGGAATGCCCCAGGCGATTATTAATTTTTTTTTTCTTTCTATTTTTATATAATATACCATGTGTTATGTTGTGTAGGTACTACCAACATTTATGAATAATTATATACGGTACTACGGGATAAATGTCTTTCGTTAAAAAGAAAATCAGTTATAGCGTCAATATGGGCGTTTAAACAATATTAAATGCTACCTATATAAATTGGAAATCGGTTGAGTCAATTTTTTAAGTTCTTCATTTAAACATAATAGCTGATTGGATAGAGAATGTATTCTATCACAATCACATACCAAAGCGGCAAGGTTTAGAATTAAAAAAAAACAGTCCTCACTTATGCATCCGTAGATAGGGTAAGATACCCAGTGACCGAGACCCTTAAGAGAAATTCTGACTTCGAAAATTCAGAACTTTTTCTCCGTTGCATCAATTGTCATTCATTTTCAATTGTCCGCATGTCCATTAAGTGGGTTGCGGGTGTAGGTTGCTCAAGTGGACCCTCCATAGCTCTCGATTTTCCGCTCTAAATCATCAAGGGCAATCCCCAAACGGGTAGAGGAGAGATTATGGACTTGATCTAACCATCTCATCCTTGGTCTACCTAGAGAACGCCTGCCTGATGGTACGGATTCCATAGCACGTCGAGGAATCCTGGTCGGGGACATACGTTTAACATGACCAAACCACCGAAGCATGGATCGCTCCGTCCGGAGAAGTAGCTGCTCGACATTGAGTTCCTCACGTATTCTGGTATTTCTGATGCGATCTCTACGGGTCACACCAGCAATACTACGGAGAAATCTCATTTCGGCAGCTTGTATCCGCGATCTTATTCTTTCGATCATTACCCAAACCTCATGACCATAGGTACGAGTTGGAACAAACACCGAATTAAAGACTGACAACTTAGCTTTGACACCAAGTTCAGTCCTCCTAATAACAGAATGACCAAGCTGTCTCAAAATTGATCCAGCCTGACCAATCGTACAGGAAAACTCAGCATTGCTTCTTCCATCACTAGTGAATAAGACCCCGAGATACTTAAACTTCTCCACCTGTTCCAATGGGACTCCACTAACATGCAGAGTGCATTGAACAGGCGTTCTAGAGACGAACATCACTTCAGATTTGTTCACATTTACTTTCATCTCAGCTTCAACACAAACGGCCACAAACCGATCGAGTGCGCGCTGAAGTTCAGTCTGAGAGGACCCAAGGATGACCAAGTCATCAGCGAAGAGCAAATGACTTATCCTCAGATCTCCCAATTCGAAACGTTCTTCGCCAAGACTGCGCTGTAACATCCAGTCCATATAAGTAATGAAAAGGAGAGGGGACAAGACGCACCCCTGGCGAAGTCCAACGCCCACGGTGAAAGGTATTGATTTAACGCCGTTTACCCGAACACAGCTTTTACAGTTTGTGTAAAGAGATTGAATGGCTCTCAAGAGAGAACGTCAACTCCATACTCCTGCAATACACTCCAGAGTTTACCTCGAGGGACTCGGTCATATGCTTTCTCCAAATCTACGAAGCATGCGTAAACAGGTGTAGCATTTAGCATATTCCTAAGCCTATTCAAGTACCATTCTGAGAGTGAATAACTGGTCGGTTGTGCTTCTGCCGGGACGAAAGCCGCACTGCTCATCTCCTAATCGTGCCTCGACCACAGCTCTGCAACGCATTACCAGCACCTTGGCAAAAACTTTTCCGGGGAGACTTAAAAGTGATATACCCCTGTAATTGGAGCAATCTCTCTTATCCCCTTTCTTGAAAAGGGGCACAATCACCCCAATCTGCCAATCGCTGGGTGTTTCGCCGCATTCCCAGGCCACTTTAATGACACGAGAGAGCCATTTGACTCCCTCTTCACCTAAGGTCTTGAGCATTTCTGGCCGGATTTCATCCACTCCGGCAGATTTGCCAGCTTTTAGCGATTTGATCGCAGAAGTGACTTCCTCTACCGTGTGACTTTTTTCCGCCCTGCTTAAGGCGATAGATGTGTCATCCTCAACGCCCTGGATTGGATTGAGCAATTTGGAAAAGTGCTCGCTCCATCTACGCAAGATGTCCTCCTCATTAGAAAGAAGTGTACCATCTTTGGATTTGACTCCTTCGATAATGTTCTTGAAGGCCATAAATATTGTAAATCTCATAAAATTTCAGTTGGCTAAGTCGATCCGTTCGGACGCTATCGTGCTTTCAGTATGACTGTCCTGAAAAAGCTTCTCAGTTCAACCGTTCAGACTCGGCATAAAAATAGAAACTCACACAAACGAATGGTTGCGAGAAGCTAGGCCTAGGGTATCTAACCCCTGTTGCGCCACCTATTCCGCCACCGTTTTAAAGATCAAGCCATCGCGGATTCCAGAGCCCTTGGCTTGGACAACTGTAAACAGCGTGCCCGTCGGGTGTCCGATAATTAAATAAGTAATGATGGCAATGGCAATATCTTATGCAGATATAATTTTTTCCAATTATCCAGCCAAGCGGCAATAAAAGCGATCTCTGCCGTAGAGACAAAATTAACGCTTGTAAGCAGCTGCACAAAGAGCTACGAGTTCTTTGGACGCAGCACAAGGAAATAATCTAGAACCACAAACAAAATGAGAATCAGCACTGATGATCCCGTATAGAAAGTCCACATTTGCATTATAAATGCCACATCAAAAATTATAGTCATTGACAGTTGTTGTCATAGTGACCATTCGTGACGTGTGTTATCGTAGCTTAACTCCTACTAAATTAATTTTAAATTTAGATATTGTCCCTGATGTATGACAGTTTTTAAAATTATGCAGAGTTGAATTAAAATAGCATAAATCCATAACAGAAGCATACAAAGTTGGAAGTTTTCAGGAGTGGAAATAAACCAATTTGTATAAAATAATGACGTCCCGCAAATTTACATCAAAACCAACAAAATAACAAATCGGTCTGAAGCTACATTTTATTATAAATGTCAGTTCTTGCCATAGAAAAGCGAATAGTAAACTGATTTGCTGCAAAATGGTTAAATTACATGGACCTCGCGGGAGAACCGGGATGAAGCCCCCAACCCATCATACGTAACCTAACCCAATAGTACAAACGTATTATGCAAAGTAGGTGCACAAATCCCTCAACATCGATTACATTGTGCTTCGAATTAATTCCATACTAATGAGTGTAGGAATATACCTGAATATCCGTAATTAAGTTGAGCATATTAACTAAGTCACCATTCCACTATAATACGTCCTCATTTACACTTCCAATTGATTATATGACTGCGAGTGTGGAGTGAAGTCACATGCTTGTGAGATCCTTGTACTATAATGTTGTTTAGGTTATTCTTCTGAACTTAGCAGCAATTAGAAACGCATAAAAGCATAAATATTAATATGAATGTGTGGTAATTGAAATGTACATGATTTGCACACGATATTACGTGTGGTGGCTTGCCTCTTTGTTAAGTACAATATTGTGATATGTCCTCCCAGTGCAAGGACCAAGGAGTGTATACCTAGTATACCGACCGTTTATCATGAATCCAATTACGATATTGTAGGAACAAGAGCGGCTGATAATAAAAAAGTAGAATAGGGCACGGAAGCCACTATAGGTATATGGCTATCAATGGAATAAATTTGCAATATAGCCTTTGTATATAAGGGTAGGGCTTATAATTATCTGCTTAGTCCATAAAAGATGGCCATCTAAGTACAGTGCAGAGTTCTGGTAGACGGTGTTCAAATAGCCCACAAATTAAAACGGAATTTCTGTTTTCGTTTATGTAGACATATATAGACACTCGTATTATTGAGTTTGGTGTAAACTTGAGTTTAATGGCATAAGTGCACTTTGTGCTGTTGAATTTAAGGCGAACCTTACCTATGCCGTGCACGCACTCATGGTATTGTGGTCTTTTGTAAGACCATGCACGGAGGCTTGTATTTTATTATTAAGTACTGTATAGACCCATACGTTCATTTCCAGCCGTCCCGATCTTTATGATTTTCAAATAGGTCCTTCACTGGAATAAGCTATAAGCATGCAAAATCACTCATATAAAGTTAAATTTAAATATTAATTAATATGAATTACATTTTTAAGCTTTTCACTGTAGGAGGTCGGACATACTACCGAAATCAAAAATCCTGAAAACCTTATAGCCGGTTTTACAGTGCGAGTTTAAACTCAGGTTTAGTTAAACTCGCAAGCAAGTTTAAACCAAGTACTTGGACCGTGAGTGTATTACAGTGAAATTTGTACGAACGTTTAGTTAAACTTCGGTTTAACTTTTCTCGTCTGTTTTGTACGCCACTGTAAACGTAGAACTGATGTGTATTTGAAATTTCCATCAGTTTTGTTTATTGTGTCATTTTGGCAATTTGAAAAAAGTGACAGGTAGATTAGATTAGATTAGATGATTGATCGGGAGAGCCTTAACCGGCCCTGGCACTGCGGCCTCTCTACAGGAGCCTATTGTGCCATCCCTGGTAGGGTCCTGGAGCCATCTTTTTACTCCGGAGACAGTCAGGAAGACAAGGATCTTCTCTGGGGGTAATTCAGCAAGATTTGCCGAGGTAAGTATTTCGTCGCCAAAGACTTTCTTTCTAAGGCGGAAGAGAGCCGGACATTCCATGAGAATGTGGAGAGAGGATTCATCACTCTCTAGGCACAGTCTGCATGTGGGGTCTGGTGAGACTCCGATTCGGTGAAGATGTTTTTTCATAAGACCATGGCCAGTAATAATTCCTGTCAGGATTCTTAGGTTGTTTTTACCCAGATTAGTTAGAAAATAGGATTTTCGTTGGGAGAATTTTGGGAAGAACTGTTTGGTGCAGTTCTGCCCAGGTGTTTTAAGCCAGAGTTCATTAGGTAAGACAACATAGAGCCCGTTTATAGTATTACATGTTCTGACCGTTACTATTTAGTTGCCAAATGTGTTACCCTGCGACGACCCTGATGACAGTCCAAAGGACCTTAAGTCGATAAGCATTAATCGGGAAGAGCGAAGTGGTACCATGATTAACCTTGGACCAATTCAAGCCAAACTAACTGCCACGCCTTACTGGGAGTGATGCCAAAGCCCGTTTAACATAGACGCGATATAACTCATCACCACTATTGTTCAATATTTTGTGTTGTGTGTATGTGCACTTCTAAATTAATTTGCAGCTTCCAGCTGTAACAATGTGTGTAAATGAAAAGATTTTCTTTTAGATTAGTGTCTTCTTTAATTATAAGATGTTGTTACACTGAAGTCTAATTAGCAACTGACTATTCATCTCATCGTTGTCGGCAATTTAAGCAATCTCAGTGAGACAATATATACATGAATAATTCGCACGATGAATAGACAAAGCTGTACAATTTCTCTTACATACTCTTAAATTACTCTTACACGCTCTGCCTATAGTTATTTCGACTCTGGAGCCCCGCTAGGTACGGTGGTACGTCCACGATGCAAATTACTTCGAAGATCAATAGAGAAGGTGTAATCAATCTGATTGGCAAACTCAGTTTCGATAGCTGCGTCAATGATCTCACGTGCGATGAATGTTTTCGCCAATATTTTCGGATGGCCAACACGTAGCTAAGCTTGCTAACACTGCGCGCTGCATTTAATATAATATTTATCGCTAAGCCAATTTTGTTTCCGAAGCTTGCTAATAAAGTGACATAAGTCATTGCACTTGTGAAACAGAAATGGCGCATTTTGGGTTGTAATTTTTGATTACACCTCAAAGTTGACGAGTACCGGCTCTATTGTATTAGATGGTGTACAAGTATTTTTAGAAACAGTGGCGAGTACAATCAAAGATAAAGGCTTGCACTTGCAAACTAATTGGCTGCATAAAAACAACAATGATATAATGTTGCTTTGTCATAAACCGGGACGTTTACGAAATTTCAGAAAATAAACTCAGTTTAAACCCCCATTCATGGCCGGTTAAGTTAAACTCGGTTTAAACTCTCGATTAAAAAAACTGTTTCCCTCTGTCGCCCGTAATTTTCAACCGATTTTGTTGATTTTTTTTTAAATGTCGCTAATTACGGTGATTGAGTGATAGGCTAAACAAATTCAAAATCGGACAAAGGGGCGTGGTACTGCCCATACAAAAAAAAAAAAACATTCAAAATCTTATATTTCGAGAACCACAGAATTGATTGAGATCAAACTTACAGATAATCAAAGGAATATGTCGTGGAGTATTCCTGTGAAGATAGGTCAAAATTGGACAAAGGGGCGTGGCACCGCCCATACCAAAAAAAAAAAAAAACATTCAAAATCGTATATCTCGAAAACCACAGAATCGATTGAGCTCAAACTTACAGATAATCTTAGGTATTAGCCGTAGACTGCTTCTGTGAAGAAAGGTCAAAATCAGACAAAGGGGCGTGGCACCGTTTATAAAAAAACATTCAAAGTCGTATATCTCGAAAACCACCAAATTGATTGAGCTCAAACTTACAGGTAATCGTATTGGCCCTAGAGTGCTTCTGTGGAGATTTGTCAAAGTTGGATAAAGGGGCGTGGCACCTCCAATATAAAAAAATTAAAACATTGTCGCCCGAAAATAAATAAAATAAAATAAAAAAAAATAATTAAAAAAGCAACAAAATGCCTGGCGAAGCTGGCGGGGGTTCAGCTAGTTAGGTATAAAAAATTAAAAATTTGCGATAAAAAATTGTCTGTAGATCCCATAGGCCTCGCTTCTCACAAGTCACAACCATTTGTTTGTGCGAGTTTTTATTTTTGGAACGAATGGAAAGGACCTCCAATTTAAAGCCGAGTCCGAACGGCTTAATTAATTAATTAATTAATTAAGAAGCTTTTTCAGGACGGTCATACTCTCGGATGTTTGTCAGACGTTCGCGACAGTGGAAAAAACACCTTAAGATGTAATTTGTGTGTTTTCCGGGGATCGATCCTGGGATAGTGGTCCAACACACTAATCACTTAGCCGCTGCGCCCTGAAAGTACGGGGAATAATATGAAATTTGGAAGTAGCACTTCCCAACTATTCCAGACGTAGACCGGAATTCGGCAAGAATATGATGAGACTACTTTCTTCGTTTTGAAGCAGATAGCGCGCATGAAAAGTGTCAACACAACACGGAACGGAAAGTACTATTGAATATATTGATCCGCTCAGATGCGGGGTTGCGAAAGATATCGGAATCATCGCCCGCCACCGACATATATAGGGTAATTGCGGTATAAAACACAATTTTACGTGAAAGTGAATTTATTTTTTTTATAAAAATAACAATCCATTCATATTCTACCATAAAAATGAACTAAACTAAAAAAAATCGTCTGTTTAAATAAAAATTTACCACAAACAAATTGTACTGATTGCGGCGTCTCTCCCTTGAATATTGCGTTCCTTGAATTTATTAATGTATTATGTAATATCCTGAATAAATGACATCCGTCTGGTTCTGTAGTCTCGTATAAAGTAAGTTTTATTTTATTAAATCTGACATTTTATAGGTACAGTGTGAGCATACACTAAAATTCTGACAATTTATACAGTATTTCAAGATACTACATATTACTCGGGTTGTTTTCACTCAAGACTGTCAAAAGGATGTCAAAAATTAATTCACTGCTGTCCGATTCAAACCCTGCGCACGTGAAAGGGAAAGTCCTTCGGTTTGTCGGACCGATATATGTATATTTATTGCGTTCTAAAAACGAAGCCAATCAAGCATAGCCCGCCTCGTCATATTAAATTTATGTTTGAGACCCATTTTTTTTCTGCCGATTCAAAAGCCAAATTTCGAAGGATAATGTTCAGATTGTTTTCTTTCGCCTTCTATTCCCACTACCCTTGACGAACAGTTATAAAAAATAATAGCAAAATGTCGTAAATGCTAAGTAAGTATTCCCCATCGGTTCAAGAGATTTTTTTAAACATCCTTGCTTAAGGCATTTTTAAGCGTTCTAGCTAAAACACTATACATTTTCTCTTCTTTTCTCAACGACATTCAGCTTTCAACACTTTCTCTTGCTTCTAAAGCTTCGCTGGTCCAACTTCCTCTGGAGGTCTTACTTGTATATTTTCGTGGCATTTCGTAGTCTAAAAGTCCCTATAAATAATTAGTTCAAAAAGCGGCATCTTACCTCAACAAAAGTGCGGCATCTCTCCCTGGATTAAGGGAAAGATGCCGCAGCCTACCAAAACACTTACGATAATACATACATACATACATACATTTTCAATGGCCCGCTTATCCATTAAGTGGGTCGCGGGTGTAGGTTACCTAAGTGGACCCTCTATAGCTCTCGATCCTCCGCCATCGACTCCAAATCATCAAGGGCAATCTCCATACGGGTATAGAGGAGAGATTATGAATTTGATCTAACCATCTCATCCTGTGTCTACCTAGAGGACGCCTGCCCGATGGTACGGATTCCATAGCACGTCGTGGGATCCTGGTCGGGGACATACGTTTAACATGACCAAACCACCGAAGCATGGACCGCTCCGTCCGGAGAAGTAGCTGCTCGACATTGAGTTCCTCACGTATTCTGGTATTTCTGATGCGATCTCGACGGGTCACACCAGCAATACTACGGAGAAATCTCATTTCGGCAGCTTGTATCTGCGATCTTATTCTTTCGATCATTACCCAAACCTCATGGTCATTACCATAAGTAAAAGTTGGAACAAACAAAGACTGACAACTTAGCTTTGACACCAAGTTCAGTCCTCCTGATAACAGAATAACCAAGCTGTCTCAAAATCGATCCAGCCTGACCAATCCTACAAGAAAACTCGGCATTGCTCCTTCCATCACTCGTGAATAAGACCCCGAGATACTTAAACTTCTCCACCTGTTTCAATGGGACTCCACTAACATGCAGAGTGCATTGAACAGGCGTTCTGGAGACGACCATCAATTCAGATTTGTTCACATTTACCTTCATCTCAGCTTCAACACAAACGGCTACAAACCGATCGAGTGCGCGCTGAAGTTCAGTCTGAGAGGACCCAAGGATGACACTTACGATAATAAATAAATAAAAGTAAAAAAAATCACGTAAAACACTTCCAACAAGACCATTCAATCACATAAAATACGTAATGAACAAAATAAAGAAGAAACGGACTCATGCGATTTACTATTAATATGATTTCGGAGAGGTGCGGCTGCGGCATGTCTCCCGACGCGACATCTCTCCCTCAATTACCCTACGCTATGGCTATACAAAACCTTTACCTCCCAGTTTTGCAGTAAAAGTTTAAACTAAAGTTCAAGTTCAACTTGATATTCAACTCGTTTGGTTTCACAATTTAATCTGAACTTCAGTTCAATTGAACTCAGTAGCGGTCTTACTTTTATATAACTTTTCCAAAATCGTTTCTTGCCTTTTCTTTCGGAGAACACGCAAAACAACGTCAAATATTTACATTTTGACAATCTGCAGCATTGAAATTGAAAAGTCACTGTATGAAGTGATCTGAGGTTTAAAAGTCAGAATACTCTCCCTTAAATTAAACTACAGAATAATCTCTTTTGGAAGTTTAAACGAAACTGTGAAACGGAATTAATCGTTGAACTGAAGTTTAAACTAAAAGTTTACATGTGATCGCTGTCAAAATAAATCGACTATATTGTTCGGTCACAGCAAGACCTAACCTTAATTCAAAGACAAAGCCGTGGATGATGCCAGACAAATAGAAGCAACGTTCCCCAGATCGCAGAGAAGCGATGGCTGCACAGTGCTTCATGTAGACAATGACAAATTAATACCTTACAATGTCAAAATTTACACGGCTAAACTAATTTTTCCCAATCTCTTACTATATTTAAATTTCAGGCGGTGGCAATGCTTTCTTTGTCAATTTTTATCGCCAATCGTGTCGCAACAAAGCAATAGTTGTCTACTTATCCCATCAGCTGACATCGTATACCGCGGGGTGGTATACTAAATCCTAGATCACTACCGCCACAAGTGGGCCTATTGTGATATCCTCCTTTTAGAACGCATCCATGATCCCGCAATTTTTTTTATAAAAGCGGCTAGCTCTTTGGGTGAGCTGACATGGTATGTCCGCTGCTTCGAAGTAGAATTTATTTAGGTAACGTTGGCGAATTTTGAATGAGAAATTGCAGTCACAATCTGCAAGTGTTGGCTTGTGCTGCACCCATGGTCATCAAGTGTTTTTCTGACACGACACAGTGCGCCCTGTTAGATCGTTATGAAGCTTGTGACCAATTGAATCTAAATTAATCTAATCTAAACTTAATTGAAGTATATTTGTTTCGTTTTTTTTATGGGAACTGTTTGGCATAAAGTTTCCTTCGATATCCCTCCAGAAATGGAGCTTTTTTCTTCTAGTGAGGTTTTCACACAACTGATTTACATTTTTATTGCTAACCCGCAGAATGGTCTTGGGATCATGAATTGAGATACGGATCCTTCTCTGGCTAATTCCCTGCTTTTTCGTTACTTTCAAATCCACTGTGCCCTGGCACCCATATCAGGTGGACTTTGTTCGTGGCAGCCAGGATTTAAAGGCAGTCCCAGACCAGTTTTGATGTAATTTCAAAGCGTCAATTGCAAGAGAGAATGTAAATGTTGTTGTTTGTTATATACCTGTTTAGACTAGACGTTTGCTGGTGCTGGAAGTCCTGGCCTTGTCGATAGTCTTGGTACGGTGAGTGTTTCATGTAAGTTTTTCATCCAGTATGATTCCTAGATATTTGACTTCCGTTGAGAACTCTATTACTTCGCTGTAGGGTGTAGCATTTCCAAGTCTTTCTCACTTTCTTCTCTGGTGAGTGCAAGGTGCTTTTCTTAGGATTGACTTTGAGGCCAACTTTTGTACACCATTCAGCAACAGCAGCTAGGTTCAGAGCCCTCTGGAGGCGATCCGAGATTGTGTCTTCGAATTTACCTCTGCTTAGGATATCTAAGTACGTCATCTTGGACATCGAAAACGTCATTACTTCAAATTGTCTGTAGTTCATTTACTTAGATGGATCATAGTAGGGGTGAAAGTACCTACTCCTCCGTAGGTACATCCTTTTGTAGCTATCATACTGAGTTTATTGCTGCCTATATGATGAGATTTTAATTTTTTGTCATCTAGCATGCATTTAATCCATTTATATGCTAAAAGAACAACCAATGAAGAAAAAGCGAATATTACTCCAAGAATACATTTAAAAAAGTCCGTGCACTACTATTGGGACTGAACCGAGGCTCAAACTAACAAGAATCTCCAATTAGCCCTGTTCTTAGCTAGCTTTCTTCAATTGCTCACTCCAAGTCAATTGGGCGTTGAGGTATGAGCGCCGTTTTAGGCGACACAGACAAACGAGTCTCGCAGAGAAGCCAAAACTAGACATTGTTCTGTAAAATTATCGATTTGGACTTCTTGCGGTTTTTCCAAGTGTATCTAAACATTTTAACGAAGGTGGTCTTTCCCCCTTAGCAGACCTTTACCCCTGTTAAGGAGACTGACACCTCTGTAGTTGGCGCAGCTGAAGAGATTCAATTTCTTATGGTCCGGGCAAACGATGCTGAGATTTCATTTAACAACCATGCATTCATCTGACCTCGGAAATCAGTTGGTATACCAGCTCCATGCGCAATGGTAAATGGAACGTTCAGAGTTCTGGTCTTGGTCACCATAACTTAATCTGAAGAAATAGCTTCCACGTTCTCAACACCGACTGTGATTCTACTTTAAGCAAGGCTTTTTTTCTCTACAGGTTTCTGTAGATTTGCTGCCCTGGCACGTTATCATTATATCTTTTGGTAAAACTTTACTACCTTTTCACAGCACCTCGGCGCTCCGTTAATTCTATTTAGGGTATTCTTCCGCTGGCCACCTGGAAAAGAGAAAGTGCATGTCCACGGCCACCAAGGGAGGCGAGAGTAGTACGAGTACCTAGGTTTTAATAATGACAGGCTAAATGCTAGGGTGAGAAAGCTCGTGTTCACATTTATAATATATTATGTAATCGCATCACTATCTTCTGAAGGCCAACTAATGCACCTTCTAAACAATTTAAAGAAAAATGATGAAATGATTCAATTCAGTTATGATTCCATTACATTAATCCCTTTGGTTTAAGTTAAAAAACCAACCCTGATGCTCACTAGCACAAGATAAAATTGTTGTTCTTAGATTTCGTCAAAATTGCCTTAAGCAAACACAATTCACTAACATTTGAGGTTTCTCCGAAATTGACGTAATTAAATGAATGCAACGAGTTGTGTCCAAAAATCCAAGCGAACAATTTAATTTGCATATATTATGCTTCTTTGGGAGAGTTCAGCACATAAAGGGGAACTTTATTACGCTAGAAAATTGGTTGCGAAAGTTGAGCGAAAGCGCAAAAGATGTTAATAAAATTTGCATAGAAGCTCTGAGGTATCTGAGTTTTTTTGTTCTCGTTTTTTATTAAGAACGTAACTCAATTTAAATGCAGAAATGCACCTACCTAGGCTCTGCATCTGCCCATGGAAAAGTTCTAAAATTCAGCAAAATGCAAATGCAAATGCAATCCTTATGGTTTAATTATAAAACGTTTTATGGAACTTTAGGACGGTATAGCGGTAGTTGTATATGGTATTCATACCTACATATTAATATGGTGTGATGTTGGGAATGGGAAGAAAGGAGAAATTTATTTGGGTTAGTTGTAAAGTTGTATTTCTGTCAAATGAGCATTTTCACGCCAAGATTGTATTTCACTCTTCCAGTGCACGTGTAAAATTAAGAAAAACTTGATTTACAATGAATTTGTACATTTTGATCTCCCTTCATTCTGGAAAAGATTTTTTAACAACTTTCTTGTAAGAAAAATATATCAAGCGAAAGATGTGGTTGTATGCATTTATGTACATGTGTGTTTTTTGCTTGAAATAAACATCAAGAAATAATATAATATTTACCCCAAAACCATTCAATTAGCCGTATGCATAAAAACTAGTAAATGCTTTTACTAGACGATTTTTAAGTAAATACTTGATTTTCATATGCATAAAACATAAGTAAGTGCTGGAGAACAAGCATTTTTCAAACTAGTAAGCACTTCTGTAGTATTTACTTGACTTTTTTCAAGTTGGTGAATAGCAAATTTGCTAGTACAGAGGAAGCTCGGAAAAATTGTTCAAAATGTCCCAGAGCTTGTCAACTTTTCCGAAAAGTCAACTTTTCCGAAAAATCAGCTTTTCTGGACACTTAAACATCTGTAGAAAATTAGTAGGTATTTCGTTCCATTGTGCCATTCTTTTGCCAAATTTAGTTAATTACCGGACAGCAAATAAAATTAAATGTGCGTATGGACAATACACGTAAAAAAAAAGTCAGTAATATAATCTAAATCAACTGTAACTGGCACGCAGCTGCCATGGAAACATACATTTCATCGGAATGCATAGTTGCTGTGTTATGTATTTTACGTTTATTTAAATTTGATATATAAAAAACCGAATGCAAGTAAAAACCAGTAAGACAATTATCTTATTGTAAAAATAAAAAAAATATTTTAGTATTAAAAAATTATATATTTGTATGGGAGGTATGGGTAGTTTCTATTAGATAAGCTCATTTTTTGTCAAAATTTTTTAAATATTATTATAATAATATATGCAAACTTTAAACTTGCTATCTTTACTTTAGCTATTTAAATTTAATTTTTAACATCAAATAGCTATATATTTTGTATGGGAGGTAGTAGTTGTTCTCAGCCGATCTTGCTCATCTTCGAACTTAGCCTCAGTTTGGTGGATAAAAGCTTACGTACCAAATTTCAAGTCGATAGGTCTTAAATTACGGCCGTAATCGTGCGGAGGGACAGACAGACGGACAGACAGACGGACATCGCTAGATCGACTAAGAAAGTGATGCTGATCAATAATATATATAGTTTGTCATACCTACAACGCCTCCTTATGTGCGTTACAAATGCAATGTCAAAGTGAATATACCCTCGCCACAGTGTGCTACCGGGTATAAAAAATAGAGTCACGCTCTAAAAAAATTGACCAAAAGTCTACTTTTCCGAACTTCTACTGTTGCTTTTCTGCCTCTGCAGCTATAATAAATAGGAAATAGAATAAGTAGGATTATTGACAAATGTACAAGTTGGCCTGCGATATCTGGTAGTGAAGAAAAGAACCCTATCAGACATACAGAAATCTGTCATCGGTAAGCGGTACGTGTATTTTTGTACAGATAATTTATTTATTTTATAAATGAAAAATTATTTTAATCGAGGTAAACGCCTTGTCGGTCTAAAATTCAAGTATTGTTTATGAAAAATAAAACAATCCCGGGTCCATAAAATTATGTTTAAATCGTTTAAAAGTGGAATGAAAAACTTGTTTTGGTTTCGTGTAAACAATTTTGTTTTTTGGATAAGACTCTTTTTTAACTGCTTAAAGTTCTTCAAATTATTGTTAATTTTCCATTTATTGTGCAGCATTATCCCAAATACCAATAGCGGACAAAACTAACTGAGATTTATCTCAGACTTTCTCGATAACCGTCTGCGATATTGCAGAATATTTTAGCAACATAAAACGCTCCATTTGGGAAGGGAAGAGCTCGTCAAGACTGGTTGGGTCTATGCTATAGGTGTGATACAAGATCCAGGAAAGAGTGAGGTAACTGGTCTGGTCATAAATGCATCCTCGATGACTTTAAAACCCCACGAAATCAAACTAAGAATCTTGTTAATGGTTAACCCATTTTGTCTATATGAGTTGCACCACATTGCGACGCTCGATCCAACACTTTTTCTTTAGTTTCCATTAGCGTAAACTAGTTAGGCATTTATTTTTATGTTTTTACTTGAAAAATGTATTTATTATTCACAATATTTAATTATTTAGTGGCTCTTAGCTTCTTTTCCATATATTTTTTTGCTGGTCTGTCAAATTTGTATGTCTAGTAGGGTTCAAATTGTCGCCACTAGGGTACACCCTCCATTTCTCAATAGTCGTGAGCACAAACCAGAGAGAATAGACAAACAGCTTCGGCCAAAAATGAGAGTTTCATAGAGCCAAAGCCAATTTCAAAAAGTTACTGCGTGGTTAAGGATGCGTGCAATGTTAAAGTAAACGGAGGGTGAATTTGGTCACGCATACACTAGCACATATAGTAACATTTACAGTTATTCGGTGGTAAATTTGAAAAAAATTCAAAAAATTAAGCAAATTGTGTGTTCGGTGTGGGGAAATTATTACCAACTTATATTTCATTAAAAAGCATACAAATATAAATGTGTAGTTACTGTCATAATGGAACTCCTTTGACATTTAGCCTTACTGTGAGTTTCGCCCGAACAATATTTCACCCGAAAAAATTGACATTTCACTTTTCGCTTATCATGAGTTCCGGGCGAAAAATTGTAGATGTTCGAAAAATTCCCCTTATTGGCATAATTTTTTCGGGCGGAGTAAAGTGCCATTTTCCACATAAATTTTCCATTATTTTTTTAGAGGCGAACAAGAGAACAACAAGCAGCGACATGCTAGTTTATTTACTTTAGGGTAAAAAATCATTTAAGGAATTGATAAAATGATTTTGTCTTAGGTACCAGCAGAACATTTAAACTGCATTTTCGTTATACCTATATTGGAAAATAAATGTTTATTTTCTGACGACGAAATTTAACATGCGTTCCATCAATTCACTTTACAACACTTGGTAGCCTGTACTTTGCATAAAAGTGTTGAGTAATCTTGCGCTGTTCGTGTTGGCCAAGCAAGGCTGTTAAGAGCAAAGTGCAAGGCGTTAGTAAGCACATTATTGTTGGTTTATTACTTCTATGATATAAAATTATATATGAAATCTAAAAAAAAATTAGCACAATATTTATTTACAAATATGCAAGAAACGATTGATTCTTTCAATGGTTCGCGCAACTCCATAGGAGTAACCCGTTCCTGATTAGTTTCTTCCCCTTCCTCTTACAGTAGTTACCTACTCTGTTATGCTTTTTATTATTCGTTTTAAAATAAAAGAATTTTTAAACATTTCTTTATTTTCTTTTCAAAGCTGTCAAAGCACATATTAGGTGTGTTCGTTTGTGTTCGAAATGTCATTGTCGATTCGAAGTTTGCATTCGTTCGGGCGAAACTCGCAATAGCTTTTAGAATTTCGGGCGGACAGAATTTCGCCAGGGGACAAATTTTCCGGGCGAAACTCACAATAAGGCTGAATATTACGAAAAAAAAATATTAATTTAAGCTGCAAAGCTAAAATGGATGATAAAAAAATCATCAAACATGATTTTTTAGTTTTGCTGATATAAATTTAGACCTTTTTCTATATTTTTAAAGAAAATTTATTTATTTTCTTTAATTGTTTGTTTTATTAAAGTGCACCCACTGAGTTTTGGAATAAATAATTAAAAAAAAGGAATGAGGACATTTTTGTTTGTTTGGCTTAATATGCTTATTGTTTTATTTACATCTACAAGAAAAATGTGGTGAATTTATTTTAACCAGCAAATAAATTGGTCATCGGAATTTAAGAAAAAATATGTTTTGGGCACACATAAGACGAAATCGTAAGTGCGCATTGTCATATCACATATCGGCTTATAACACAAGGAATCTGCATCAGGTGTAAATAAGAATTTATTAACATATAATTATTACGCTTTCGCTAGGGCAAATATGCGAATTTCAGGAAATATTTTTTAATGCAATTAAATTTTTTAAAACTGTCTGTGTGTTTTCGTATTAGTTAATTCGCTAATTTTCCACAATATTTGAATGTCACAACTACATAGAATCAAAATAGTAAAAATCTCGAATGTTAGGGTAGGGTGGGGTGCTTTCGACGATGGGGTGCTTTCGACTTTCGCAATTACAGAAAGGCGGTTAAATTTTAGATAAAATGTTTGATGGCAAATCTTACCACACTGTTCTCTCAGATCGTACACGAACTATGGCAGGTCTCCTGCAGCAGTTGTGGTTGTCAGACCGGTTTTTAATTTTTTGAGTGATTTTTCGTAATTTTTCTATTGTACGAGGTAAGGGATATTTAATTGTTTCTTATGGGAATTTTTTGGTTGTGAGTGTCAAACGTTTGTGTTTATAATACATTTAAGTTAATTATAATATTTGATAGAATTTTCTTTATAAGTTTTGTGAAAAACAATAACGTCTACTATAAGAAAGAATGGGGCACTTTCGACAAAAGCACATGGGGCAGTTTCGACATAGCCGAAAATAATGAAAATCAGATAAACAGCTCTAGAGATCCACTACCCCCGCCTCCTTTACCCCTCGCCCGTTACCACCCACTCTTCGGACTAATTGGGCAACAAATTTATGATTAAGAAAAAAAAAATCATGCAAATCGAATAATTATGGGTTCTTGAGTTATGGATGGACCAACAGACAGATATTGCCTTTTATATAGTAGTATGGACTCGAATAAAAACCATGATTTCAGCAGTACGTTATACTCTAATATATAAAATGTTTACGAACTTTTTTTTTCTGGAAAAATCAAAAATGCCACTTTTTGATTTAAATTTGACGTGTATACGCTAAGCTGTACATTCCGTAGCGCCTATGCAGTGTTAAAACACGTTTTCTTGCAGGTTTTGTATAAAAATGACAAGCGGTCCATGTTTTAAGTGACAAATAATGTTGATTTTTAATTTTTTTGAACAGCCAATTCTTTATAATACCTAATTCAAAATACATTCATCATATTCTCCTCATAGAAAAATAAAACAATAAATATACCTATATAGATGAACAAAATAGTTTTCGTTTAACTTTTATAATTATTTAGGTATTCCAAATACTAATAACACTTTAATAACAGACACACTCATCGAAAATAAATTAAATTTCTTTAAAATATAAAAAGAAATACCTAACTCAAAATGTATGTCAACAAAATTTCAAAGAATCGCGCTTAGCTGATTACAATTACATCGTGCTTGCAATTTAGTTCTGCAGCTTAAAATTATATTTTTTTTTTGTATAATAATGTCATAGGAATCATATTATTAGATTTTTAATCACCCAAATAGTATATTACATTATTATGCTTTTTAATGAAATATAAGTTGGTAATTAATTCACCACACCATACACGCCATTTGGTGTTAAGCAATATTGGTCAATTATTTAAATTATTTGAATTATTTCAAAGCCATCTCAGAATCAATTGTCTTCTTTCATATTTTTTTCCTAATTCACAGGTGTTCACACATAGAAAAAGAGGCGGAGCTACTTATTTCAAAACTGACTCTATGAAAGTCTCATTTTTGGCCGAAGCTGGTGGTCTATTCTCTCTGGTTTGTGGTCGGGAATCTCACTTTGAAGCAATCAGGTCGCTATATTTATCGAATTAATTCCGCAAAAGTTTACAAGAATCGGAGGGTTACGGAGTCTAATTTTAAAATGCTTTACCGTTTTGAGAAGGAAAACGTAGAATGGTTAAGTGAATACTTTATTGGTAAGTAATTACTGTATAACTTTACTCGAATGCTTCGTAAAATCATATATTTTAAGGCATTCAAACTGAAACAAGAGGAGCGACAGAAAAGATGAGGATCTTTTTAAGATACGTTGGGGATCCTGGATTTCAAGTTGGCGTTGGTGAAGATATTGGAGTACTGTTTCTAGAACAGTAAATTCTGTTGCAAAACTTATAGCAGATAAAGCCTTTCATTGGATAAAGTTTCCTTCCAATTCTGCGGACCACTTGAAAGCAGAACATGATTGGCTTATCAAGTACAGATTCCCATCATGTGTAGGAGCATTGGACTGCACTCATGTAGAAATAATGAAGCCTTACTTCCATTCAGAAGACTATATTGATCGAAAAGGATATGTTTCCATCAACATTCAAGCAACATGTGATGCAATGGAATGCTTTATCAGTGTGGAGGATTGTCAATGGCCAGGCTCAGTTCACGATTCTAGAATTTGGAGGAACAATTTTCTTGAACATGTAATGCGAAATTCCACTAACAGCGTGCAAAACTCAAACTCTAACACCTGAGGCAATATCTTTCAATTTTCCGAAAGATAAAAAAGACGGTGGATCACCAGTATCCGACACTAAAATTAAAATACAAAAACAATATTAAACCCAAAAACGGATGCTTAGCAGCCATTACTAGACCAACAATTCTTATCGTATCATTGTTTGTGTCTAATTTAAACGTCATGGAATAGACTAAGCGCTCGGGAGGATGCCTATGTATGACAGGAGTAGTGAGTACGTATAATTGGCCCAATCACATTGTTAAAAACTCTGAATAATTTGCCCAATTACCTATTTGAATTGTTTAATGAATTGCTTAATAAATTTGTTAGGTATGTACCTATCGTGTTTCTGGAAAATGATTATGATTGGCTTACACGTAATATGTATCAAGTAAAGCGTAATAGAAACATATTCATTGGAGCTCTTCTAAAGTGTTGATGCCCTCATTCGAAAATGAAATACACACAGGTAGATATCTAGCTTTTCAAAAACTTGCTTCATGGTACCTAATGGGTAAACTTTCGAGGGACCTTTTAATAAACGTTGGCTTGCAGTAGCTCCATAAAGGCTTTGAGCCGAAACAATATAGGCGGTGGATATAAATCAATAAAGTACATTCTAATCTTTCGTACAGAACAAAAAATATCACGCCCCATCAACAATCCTTGCATTTTACGCGCGATAAATGAAGGGAAACGTTTACCCCTACTGCACCTATTAGGAAACTAAAACTATATAATTATGTACATCTCGGAAGTGGTACTCAAAACTATTCTAGACTTATAATCCTGTAAACAGTTGGTATATTTGTCTGTCTAATTCTCACCAGACAAAATCCTTAGCGGATTATTTTTCCGACAAATGCTCTTGCCTGTTGTATACCTAGTGTGACCACCTGTACGTAAATGACAGGTACAGTACGTAAATTTGGAGTCATGTACCGTGTACCGAAATGATAGCTCAAAATCACGAAATGTACGTAAATTGAAGCCACAGATTATTGTTGTACGTAAAATGTTCTGTTTGATTTTCGGAGCACAACGATAATTCGATTGTTCTTAGATGCATTTCGATTCATTTTAAATTTTAACCCCCAGTTTCACAGTGGAAGTTTTAAAGTTCAACTGAACCTGAACTTGAGTTTTAATTTGAAGTTCAACTCGTCCAGTTTCACAATGTAATCTGTACTTCAGTTGAACTAAATTTAATTAATAGAATTTGGCAGTATTATAAAGTATTTAGCTTTTATATGTCTTTTCCAAAATCGTTCCTTGTTTTTTCTTTCAAAAAACATGCAAAACAACGACAAATATTTGTGTTTTTGACAATCGGCAGCTTTGAAATTGAAATGTCACTGTGTCAACGTCAAACTGAAGTTTAAACTAAAAGTGGGTATAGTTTAGACTCTCACTGTGAAACTGGGGGTAAAGATTTTATTCATTTGTTTTTCAGAATCAAGTATCGACTACAATGAAAAATGGATGAACAATTCGACCGCATCATGATTTTCGCTTGGTGTGCACTTGATAAACCACCGGAATGGAAGTTTGTCGAAGGTACCGTGAATTACATTGCAACGAACAATCATTTTGACTTTGAATTGCCTGATACCGATTTATTCGATCAGTTCAGGTTTTTTGGGAAAATTACGTTACCGCCGACAAAATCCAATCGTGTGATGAAAATAACACTGGCATCGATAAATGCTGGGTCAAATGTTTTTTTACATTTCGGCCAAAAGAAAGTCCCGTCTCCCATACAATCACATGGTGACAATCATTTCATAAGTTCTCTCCTTGCCAGGCCACCGTTGAGCTTGTATTTTCTTTGATCAATCAGATTTGGAGTGATGAAAAATCGCAATTGAAAATCGAAATAATGCGAAATATTCTATATGTTCGTACAACACTAAAATGACTTGTACTGAGTTTTTCGTATTTGTAAAAAAGCATAGCCTCAAACGTTGAATAAAATTGCATCAGATATGCGTTCAAAAAAACCAATCAAGATCAACGAATTGATTACACAGGACGATACTTTTGGAAAATTTGTCACAATATCGTGTAATAAACTGAACCAATTTTTTTTTCCAAAATTGCGTTTAAAATTGTGTAATGAATGCGATAATGAAAACGTAAATAAACTCTTGGAAAGGTGGTCACACTACGTATACCTATATTAGGAAACAAGCAGTTTCACCATCACAATCACATTCACATCTTCGTACGGTTTCCGATTAGTGTTTAGTTGCGTATAAGTGGAAATACCATCAGGAAACAATAGAACTTTTCCACAGTAGGACTATCAACTCTAAAGCATGTTTCATAACCTCAATGAACCGTTTCTACTGGGGGTATCTCTCTGTTGATTGGCAAACAAACCCTTTCTGGGGTAATAAAACTGATATTCAAAAGACATACATAACTTTTCTTCTCGAAAGCAGTCATCGATTATTTTTCGTCATTGTCGTTGTTATTAGTTATTTATGTACCTAAAGGAAATACCATCCAAAGTACCTACTCCCATTTGAGAAAGGACTGGTTTTGCTTTTTTTTGTGTGTTTGTGGAAGAGCTCTTACACTGGGATCTTGTTGTATTGCGAAACCATACGTTTTGTGTTTGCTCTAACAAAAAGATTGATTGGAAAAGTTCCACTTCGTCCCATTGGCCATTACTCTATGAAGTCTCAGAGCGGTATACCGTATACAGAATCAATAAACCCACATTTATTGAGAACAAAGAGCATCTGTGTCTTTTCCGATTCGCGGGTGTATAACTGTATAATTGCTGGGCACGAGCATCGATGGAACAGATTTCATCTGTTAAGCGTATTCACAGACTTTTCCAGACAGTATAGGGGAAAAGTAACAGCTAAATTAGGAATAATGCCCTAATCGTGGTTGTTTGTTCAACACCTCCATTCATTCTCACCAGGGGCAGTTTATATGGAGCAGTAATTGCCAAAAGTTTGTCTTCATTTGCCAACCGAGCCCATTTCCACCACAGAAACAGATTCTGATATAAACAACTGGTGTTGGGGGGTGAAAAAGGTCTTGGAGCTACCTCCTCCTTTGTGTCCCATGTCTGCAATAAGTTGTTCCTCCAGGTGTGCCGTATTCGTATACAACAAATGTAAACGTTTAACGTTCCAAGTGGGGGTGGTGGGTGAATGTAATTTTGGCTGAAGTAGAACAGCTTTTCATTTCACTTTGTTCCTATTATTAAAACCAAATTGCTTATGAAGCCATGCGCCATTACTTTCGTAACTGGTAGGCAAGAAGACCAACTTATTTAGATTCTGGTGCAATATCATATGTACATATGTGTGTGGCAAGGAGCGTCAATAATGATAGTGCAGTTTGGATTCTGAGAGTTTAATTACTTTGCTGTTAATGGTTGTAGTAATAAATGCTGTACATAGTACTTAAAGTTATAGGGTTATTTGAATATTATTCAGTGATATGAAAGATGATGATCTTGATGATGATGAGGGTGATTGTTCAAAGGTTTGAATTTAGGAATAGTACTAGTTAGTCTGTCTACGTTAATATGGTGACTATAGGCACCATGTAGAATGAATAAGAAGGATGAATCAAAGTACCGGATATCTATCGACCTCGGATCAGATAAATCTAGGCTAACATACCAGAATTTAAAAAATAAATAAATAAATAGTTGGCGCAACAGGCTTGTAGACACCCTAGGGGTAGCTTCTCGCAACCATCCGTTTTGTGAGTTTTTTTTTTTTTTGGGACGAATGGAAGGACCCTACAATTGTATGCCGAGTTCGAACGGCTGAATTGAGAAGCTTTTTCGGGACAGTTATACTCTCGGATGTTTGTCAGACGTTCATGAGAGGTGGCGCAGTAGAAAAAACTTGTAATGTAATTTGTGTTTTTCCGGGGATCAAACCTGGGACCTCTCGCACAGTATAGTTCAGCACACTAACCACTGCGCTACTGCGCCTACATATACCCGAATATAATGCTTCAAAAACACAATGCTGTCTCTAAAGTGAAACCCGAATCTTCAGCTATTATCCATGAATGGCACTGGCATCACCGAAGCCGAAAGATTTTCCACCGCTCACGCGCATTCTGGTCCATGGCAAAGGCAATCAGTAATAACTTTAGTTGCTCTTCCTTTCCACCGCTAGTAAAAGAAGACGGCACGCTAGCAACAACACCTAAAGAAAAGACAGATTTTTTCGCTAGCATGTTTTCAGAGAATCCCACCCTAGATTCTGCACAACTGGAGCCGCACCAAATATCCCGAAAGTGCAAACATCGATGGCAGATGTGAAATTTCGGCCTCGAATAATTCAACGCATCCTTAAAGAACTAGATTGCAATAAGGCAACTGGACCTGACGGTCAGGCAATGCGAATTTCGGAGCCGTCGTTCCACTGGAGACCTGTTAAGCTACGTAACGCACTTATGGACGCAAGCAATTGAACAACACGGCGAATGCAGAGCCTTAGCATTGGACATATCACAGCCATTTGACCGAGTCTGGCATAGAGCCCTATTAGGCAAGTTAGCGTCTTATGGATTACCACAACAACTCTGCGGATGGATGCAAAATTTTCTTTTGGGAAAATCGATCCAAGTTGATGTTTTTAGTGTATCATCTAATTCGTTTGCTATAAGTGCAGGAGTAACCCAAGGATCTATTCTTTCTCCAACTCTATATCTTCTCCTAGGAAAAATGCATCAACAGTTCTTCAGATCCAAATGGATGACCATCCAATCCATCCCAAGCACTCAATGCACCTTCTAGGAGTCACAGTTAATTCAGGAATGGCAGGATCACATATCCTATATCGCAAGGTCGGCGTCCGCTAAGTTGAGCTACCTATTTAGAGCAAAGAGATACTTTAGCCCCAAGCAACTTCTCCTTCTCTACAAAGCACAGGTTAGACCAGGCTTGCAATATAGTTCCCATATATGGAGCTCGGTCCCAAAACATTCACTTAATATACTCGACAGCATACAGGGACGAGCAATTCGACTTATTGGAGACCCTACCCTCGCATCGAATCTACAACCGTTGGTGCACAGAAGACAAGTCTCTGACCTATGCTTGTTCTATAGGTACTTTCATGGTAGATGTTCCGAGGAACTCAAGGGCATTATCCCTCGAAATGCAACTTTTGGGCGCCCCACAAGACAGGCTACTAATGCTCATGACCATACAGTACACTTGACAACCGCGAGGACATCAATTTTCCAAAACTCCTTCTGTTACAGGGCAAGCAAACTTCCTGGCTCGCTTCCTGGGAAAAATTTTCAGAAGACTATACAATTTGCAGCAATTTAAGTGCTCAACTAACATACATGTGCAAGCATCTCGGGGCGGTAAATCTTCCAAGCCGTCGAAGAACCGTGCTCCCATACAAGAGTAGCGGCGTTATTGGAGGGCTGATGGGCAGTGACATAGGAGATGTTCCACAGATTCTATTTCCTCTTCATCTCTGCAACTTCTACAGAAATCATTTGTGAAGATACCTAGTCTATTGACCACGTTCCCAATTATGCAGTGTCCGGTTATTACCCCGACTAGCACTTGGATTTGGTTTCTATCAAAAGATGTTAGGATCTTTGACCTTTTAGTGTCGATTGCGGGCCACAAGCTACGAGTTATAGTACAACCGGGAATGTTGTTCCATCTTTCCTTAGCCAAGCCTAATGTGACATTATCAATGAAAGCTGGTAGTACTTCTTTTTCAGCTAATAGTACGTCCATTTCAGAGCCGCATCTGGCCAGTTTATCTGCTGCCTCGTTCCCTTCTACACCAACGTGTCCAGGAGCCCAGCACAGCATTACTGTGTTATGATTTAATGCACTGTGTGCTGAAAGACACTGGCTTACAGATTTGGAGTTTACCAGATTGGAGTTAATCGCTTTAAGTGATGCTTGGCTGTCCACGCAGAAGGTGATTTCCAATGCTGGTAAGTTCCCTCGCTCGAATGGCTCGGGCTTCCAAATTTTGTTCGCTCGTAGTCTGAGAGCACCTTTGGCTGCTTCGTTCTGAGTATATAGCTCGATGGGTTGTAGGTAGATTTTAGTGAACCCGTTATACCAATGCAAGCAATTCTTTGTACCTTGTTCAGGTTCTTGAGGTAGGATTTGGTGCTAACAGCCTCCCACCATTACCATACAACCGAGCCATTGGTCAGAATTGGTCTTACAATCGCGGTATAATACACCCAGTGCACTATGTTCGGTTGTAAGCCCCCATTTCTTCCCGAAAGCCTTCGTGCAGGCGTAAAAAGCATTTCTTCATTCTTTCTTCCGTGTTCCGTTTCCAGTTTAAGTATTTGGGTTCGGGTAAGAGGTTACGACGTATGCCTCTCAATTTTGGTGGTTCCCATTTTGGTAGCCTATATCTTCTGTTGAACAGGATAAGTTCAGTCTTGTTATAGGTTTAACCGATAGACCGTTGTTCTCCGTCCACTTAGAGAGCTCTGATAACGCAGATTCCATGACTTCACTTATTGTGGGAAGATATTTTCCTGAACTATGTCATCTGCGTAGGCGACCGCCTTGATGGCCTTCTTGACGAGTGATTTAAGGAGTTTATTTATTGAGATGTTTCATAGGAGGGGAGATAAAACCCCACCTTGTGGCGTCCCTCTATTAACCGATCTCTCAAAAGTACTGTCTCCAAGACTGCTGTTAATGATTCTGCTGTTAAGCAAAGTTTTAACCCAGTTAATCAGGTAGTAATCCATTCCAAGCTCCTCAAGAGAGGATGTAATGGTATCTGTGTTTAGGTTATTGAAAGCCCTTTCTATGTCTAGAAAGGCTGCCAACATAAATTCTCTTATAAGTTTTAGGACTTCTCGGTTCTAGTGACCTCATGCAGTGCAGTGCAGAAAAATGCAAAAAATGTCTGAATTAGTGTTGGAAAAAAAGTTTTGTTATAGTTTTGTGGTGTCGAAAAATTTCCTAAAGTGGGAAATCACAAAAGGAGGACAAATTGCACATTTTTTCAAAAAGATACCACACATTTTTTTTTTTGGATAAAAAGAGGACGTCTGGTCAGCCTATGCATAAGTCATGAATGCCTAATTGCCGCCCTATTATAGGTAACATAATGTTAATACACATTGAATGTTATACTCGTAGATAGTTTTTCTTATAAGCATTTAAGAAACATATATATGGTGAGTTTATTCTTCCCTCAATCCGCAGTCTCGACATAAATCCTTGAGATTTGATAAGAAAAAAAAGATAAAATAACAAAAACAGAAAAAAGTTGAAAGCACTACCGGAGGGCACAAATTAAATCAGCTCAGCAAGAAAACAGCAAACAGCTTTCAAAATGAAGACGGATGCGGCAAAGAATATACCTTTCGTTTAATTTTTGTTCCTTTTAAGATGCCAATTGCAGATGGGAGTAAGAGTTAATTTTAATTAATATTAAACCCAGGAGAAAGGTGTTACGTGTGGAAATTAAGAAAGTACAAAGCATCGCACTACAACGTCGTTGCTTAAAAAAAATAAATTGTAAACAGAAACGTTGTCAGATTAAATTCCAAGCACGAAACATGAATCTATTTCCACTTAAAAGGGTCTAGGAAAATCCTTCCGGGGGTAATTTCATTTTTTTTTTCGTCCTTCAATAGAATCGGGTTATATTGTTGTAACATTATAATGAATAATTGTATTTCTTTTTTCCAGTAATTTTAATACTGAAAGAAGGATATTTTTTACTCTCCTTAAGAAATATCATAATATGATCATAACAAAACAAATAAACAAATTAATTTTGATAATATAGATAAAAATAGACAATTTTTAAAAATAATTAGAATAGGACATTATTTGAATATCTAGGGTGGGCTTGCTTACATGTTGTGCATGAACCACTTGAATGACTTTTTCACAAAGTTCGCCCACACACTTATACCTACCTCTAAATAAGGGCGCACTTGTTGATATTTTTTTTTTTGCTTAAGTGGTTATTGTGCCTTAAAATACTAACGCGCATCAAGCATAAGGGTGGAACGTGAAAGTGTTAATTGGAAGGATTGAGTAGTCAGTAAAGGTACTTGTACTGAAGCACATTGGTTTGAAACAATGGTGGGGCGCTTGGAGAAGGCAAAACCGTATTAGGAAATCATTTCACACTCGTGTTGTTCGATTTATAAAATAATATCTATATTTTACAGTACGTTCCTAGATTGGCTTAAAGGTGAACTAATGTGCGTAGCATATGATAAGTTATGACTATGACTATGAGTGTTGTTTATATGGTGACTTGCAGACTTGAACCCGTCCCAAACACCTTGAATTAAGCCGATTGAAAAATAGTTTCGAGCAATAGCAATCCAGAGCTGAGAAACTACTGTGACAATTGAGCTGAAATAAAAGACTTCTTGAAAAGAAAAATTAGAGAATTTGAGTCGATAGTCAGGTATCAATCCGGCAATTTGGTTTAAAATCTTTAAGAAAAGGTGAAAATAATACATCGGGGCTACAAATTTCGTAAAGGGCAAAGAAACAGTTGTCAATTATAATGCTTATCAGCTATGAGCCATATGAGCTAAAAATGTTGTATGCAATAATCATCTGTGAACACTCAAACCCGACCCGTCAAAAACCTGATTGGTTCAAATCAGTATTCCGACCAAATTCCGACTACCTTTTCATAAATTTTGTTTAATACACACCCATTTCCACACTATGAATAAATGCGAAAGTAGCTCTGGCTGTGTCTGCCTTTTTACGACTACCTACACTTCTGAAGTATTCATGTGAACGGATTGTCAAAACTCGCGAATATTCTTACTTACTTACTTAAGGTGGCGCTACAGTCCGGGGTGGACCTGGGCCTCCACCAACAAGCGTCTCCAGCCAGCGCGATCTTTGGCCAGCTGTCTCCAGTTTCGCACGCTAAGTTGGTTAAGGTCCCCTTCCACTTGCGTGCGCCACCTGAGTCGCGGTCTTCCTCTACTGCGCCGTCCCTCGGGTGTGGATTCAAAGATCTTCCGGGCCGGAGCATTCACGTCCATTCGCTCTACATGACCCAGCCATCGCAGTCGTTGGACCTTCACTCTTCTGGCTAGGTCAATGTCGCTGTACAGCCCGTACAGTTCGTCGTTGTATCTCCTCCTCCATTCACCGTCTATGCAGACGGGACCGAAAATTACTCGAAGAATTTTCCTTTTGAAGCAACCAAGAGTAAGCTCATCCGCTTTTGATAGAGTCCATGCCTCTGCACCATAAAGTAGGACTGGGATGATTAAGGTCTTATAGAGGGTCACTTTAGTTGTTCGAGAGAGGGCTTTGCTACTCAATTGCTTTCTTAGCCCAAAGAAACAGCGATTGGCAAGAGTTATTCTTCGCTTAATCCCAGCGCTGGTGTCATTGTCTGAGTTCATAGCGGAGCCTAGGTAGACGAAGTCCTTTATCACCTCAAAGTTATATCTGTCTATAGTGACATTCTGTCCAAGACGTCGGTGTTGGGTGTCCTTTCTTGATGACAGCATATACTTTGTCTTGCCCTCATTGACCGCCAAACCCATCTTCGCCGCCTCCGTCTCAATGCTCACGAATGCGCCAGTGACATCACGCTGCGTTCTGCCGATTATGTCGATGTCGTCGGCGAGTAGGTGGACGGACTTTTAAAAGATAGTGCCTCTGGTGTTGGCGTTTGAGTTTTGTACTATTCTTTCAAGAACGATGTTAAAGAAGTCACATGACAGCGCATCGCCTTGTCTAAATCCTTTTTTGACATCGAAGGTCTCGGTGAGTTCTTTACCGACCTTGATGGAGCAGCGTGCATTCTCCATTGTCATCCTGCACAAACGGACGAGTTTGGCAGGGATGCCAAAACTAGACATTGCTCTGTATAGCTCGTCTCTATAAATGCTGTCATAGGCGGCCTTAAAATCGATGAAAAGGTGGTGGGTATCGATTTGAACTTCCTGGGTTTTCTCCAAGATCTGCCGCAGTGTGAATATTTGGTCGATAGTAGACTTTCCTGGCCTGAAGCCACACTGATAGGGACCAATCAGGTTGTTGACGAAAGGCTTCAGGCGTTCACACAACACGGCAGATAAGATCTTATAGGCGATGTTAAGAAGACTAATACCTCTGTAGTTGGCGCAGTTCAGGGGGTCTCCTTTCTTGAGGATCGGGCAAACAATGCTGAGGTTCCATTCATCGGGCATACTTTCCTCCGACCATATTTTACAGATGAGTTGGTGCATGCTCCTAACCAAGTCATCGCCTGCCGCTTTGAATAGCTCGGCGGTTAGGCCATCTGCCCCAGCGGCTTTGTTAGACTTAAGCTTAGATATGGCTATCTTCACTTCGTCCAGGTCGGGTGGACTGAATTGTTGGTCTTCATCGTGCAGGTTGAATGGTTCATTCTGCCTGACAGCGGGATTCAGTTCGTCATCGCCGTTAAACAGTCTGCAGAAGTAGTTTTTCCATATCCTCAGCATCGACTGCGATTCTACTACGATGTTCCCTTGTTCGTCCTTGCAGGCTTCGGTTCGGGCTCTGTAGCCTTGGCAGTTTCTTTTTACCCTTTGGTAAAACTTCCGAACTTCATTCCTGCTGTAGCATCTCTCTATTTCCTCGATCGCGCGCTTCTCGTGCTCTTTCTTTTTCCTCCTGAGAAGCCGGTGTTCGTCTCTTCTTTTCTGCGCGTAGAGCTCACGGGCAGCTCTGGTCCTTCTTTGCAGCGCCGCTTTGTATGCCTCTTGTTTCGCTGCATGTGCTTGCCGGCACTCGTCGTCGAACCAGGGGTTTCGTTGTGGTGGTCGAGTGAAACCAAGCACATCAGAGGCGGCGTCTCTGATGGCTTTTTGGCAATGTTGCCACTGGTCTTCAATACTTGATGCTGGCTGCATAGAACCTCTTGAGAGATTGAGAGAGACTTGATCGGAGAAGGATCTGGTGATCTCTTGCGATTTTAGCCGTCCGACGTCAAACTTCCTCACAGTATTTACTTGTCTTGGAGGTGTTCGGGATATCCGAAGGCGTACCTTGGCTACAACAAGGTAGTGGTCCGAGTCAATGTTTGCCCCTCGGAACGTTCGGACATCCATAATACTGGAGGAGTGCCTTGCGTCGATCGCAATGTGGTCAATCTGGTTGACGGTTGATTGATCGGGAGATCTCCAAGTGCCTTTATGAATATCGAGATGCGGGAACCGCGTACTTGATATGACAACATTTCGCCCCGCCGCGAAGTCGATCAGCCTAAATCCGTTATCAGAGGTGGTGTCGTGTAGGCTGTACCTCCCGACAGTACTACCAAAGATGCCCTCTCTTCCTATCTTTGCATTAAAATCACCTAGGACAATTTTAATGTCATAGTTAGGGCACTGCTCGTATGTCTTGTCCAAGAGCTCGTAGAACCTAATATTCGCGAATATTCGTTAGTTCGTAATTCGTAGGTAGTTGGTCACTCTCATGCGAATATATCCTAATTTTGACATTGCCACAAAGCACATGCAAATGTATGCAGGACGTTGAGAAACTTTTGCTACTTTAAAATAAAGGAGAACGTCACCAGCACCGAACCTTTTAATTTCAGAAAACTCTCGCTATCTTCTCTTTAAAAATTTGTTTAGGGACCTCTTGAGGTTAATCCCAGCAATGATATTTCCGCGGATCTAGGCATCAAACGAAAATGAATTGATTGTCAAATCGCTGCTTCTACTCGGATGGGCTAGAGGACACTTTCGTAGCAACGCTCTTCACTCCGGTCTTTCTATGTGGTGTAGATTGTAGAATCATATTGATCCAGTCAAAGGAGTAAGATTATATTAATTGCCCCAGGAAGATATTGTTTTGTTAGAAGGAGGCGATTAAATAATTTTAAATAAAAACATATAGATAGTCAATAAAACATGTTGTTTTAGCATTATCTGTTGCGATTAAAGTTATTACAATTCGTTGTAGAATAGACACTTACGGTTTGTAGTTCCTATGCATTTTATTATCCATACATTCGTCGTGAGTAGGCCTGCAATTGAAAAATGTTGTTTGTTAAGTTTTTTATTAATAATATCCTCCACATTAAGATTGTACATAGGTGAAGTTTGTTGAAACGAATAAGGTTTTGGAAATTCTTTTAAACGTTACAGCCCAGTATTTTGCTCGCACAAAAATTTGTACAAAGACACAAGAGTTTAGCAAAGCAGTATCCTGTTCCGCACACTAACTTCTTACTTTCATTAGATACACTTCGATGCGACACACTAAACGTCAGTCGGGTATAACAATATTGGGCGTTATACGTATATACTTAACTTAATACTTTTGTTAAATAAATTATCTACATTCATTAAAAAGAGTTGGGAATTCTCAGGAGTAGGTATAGCCGTATATCCCATTTAAGTAACAGAACCAAAATAAGTTTTTAAGAAAATTAAAGAAAAACAAATAGGACACATTTTAGAATTTGATGGCTTATTGTAATTTCAGATGTAGCAATACCTAGTACGTAATATTATATCTGATTACGCAGGGCAAATTTCAAACCATACAAATCTTTAGGACGAAATGGCATTAGGTATACCTATGCTGAATTCAACAAGACTTCGGATATGATCTTACCTATGCGCTATGCTGTGCTGATAAATCATTTTAAGAGCTTTTTAGATCTTGTCCACATTCCAAAAAAGATAAAGAGAGCTAATTTGGTTTTCATACTCAAAATGGTAAATATCAAAACTTATACGATTAAATAGGTGAAGGTGTTTTCTCAAAATCACTATAGCGCATTTCAGGCGAAAATAGAGGCGATTAAAGAAGTACATATAAAAAAAGTCTTGGTATTCACTGAAGATCTATCAAATCTTTGGAATCTTTCTTTATAAATTCAATAGTAGCTCTAGAGCTAGACCACCGTTCGTCTTTCTCAAAGAGCCAGTTCAATTATTTTCCTATGTTGGGTGATGGGGCAATAAGAATATTCCAGGGAATTATAGCACCAGTGATCTCGCCAGACATAGAAGAACTATACATACCATTTATACCAGGTAAAGCTACCTTATTCCAAACGCTCCGAACTTAAATTTAAACTGGATGTTTTCGTGAGATCAAATCTCAGGTTCTTAAGTAGCATAACATGCAAAAAAGATTTTGCCAAAACTAGATTAAAATTTGTAGGTATCCCCCTTAAAAAAATTGCATAAGATGGTGTTGGCTTAAAGCTACTTTAACATGACATAAGCCTAAAATACCCTAAGTATGCAAGAAAAGCAACCCCAAATGTACTCTCTACGATGCACACCTGGGAATAGTGCACTTATTTTGATAGTGCATTATTCAATGAAAAATCAAATCCAGTGCTAATGAGAGTTCGATTGTACTTCATTTTCATTAGAAGTACAATTTTCAATACTAGTGCAAGTCAACTTTAATTAGCATTAAAATTTTCAGTGTTAGTACAAGGTGGCGCAAAAATAACCTTCCGATGTTTTTTGGCTGTAATTTAAAAAAAAAATGAAAAACTTTGATTCTTCTTGTGGATTATTTTTATTTGGTCTTTTAATTTTTTTTACATCAAGTCGAGAATATGATGTCATGTAAATGGCCGCCGCCACAGTTAATTGTCATTTGAGCCCTTTTTATGGCATTTTCCATCACTTTGGTCAAAACTTCCGGCGATAGGTCCTCACATTCTTGACGGATATTGTCTTTAAGAGCTGCAATTGTTGACATAAACCCGCGACTTCAAAAAGCCCCACAAAAAGAAGAAGAAGAAGTCTGGAGCGGTCAAATCAGGCGATCTTGCTGGCCAGTGCAAATCGACAAAACGGGAGATTAGGCGCCCGGGAAATGCATCCTTCAGCATATCGGTTGTGGCACGTGCAGTGTGTGCCGTTGCACCGTCCTGTTGGAACCACATGTTTTCCAATCCCAATTCATCAAGTTGCGGCAAAAAGAACTCGTTGATCATTGCTCACCATTCACAGTAACCGTTTGGCCCGCGACGCGACGTCTTCATGTCCATGACATCTTCGGCTACAGCAGCAATATTCTCTGCAGAACGGCTACTCCGGGGTCTGCCACCTGCCGCGCCTGGCAGCATCTCGTGTTGTGCCAGTCTCTTCGAGGCGAGCGGCTAAACGTCGCAGTGTTTCACCAGTAGGCGTTGGACGGCTAGGAAATCTGCGACGAAATTCACGTTGTGCCAAAGTCACCGACCGATTATTGCTCAAATAAATAGTCACCAATATTCCGCGTTCTGGAGCAGTGTAGCGTAACATTGTTTATTAACGTGTATTTCGCATGTGTTTACTTCACAAATGTCAAAACAGTACTGACATTAGGGGCCAATCGCAAAATTTATAGCATTTTCTGATAGGAGGATTACTTTTGCGCCACCTAACGAACTTTCAATAGGATTAACATTTTGAATGGTAGTGCAAAATCAATGTGACGAAAACCTGTTCACTGTTGAAAAAAAAATAAACAGAAGCAAAAACAGAAAAATCAGAAGCAATCTGCATCTACTGCTCTGTTAATTATATTGATAATCAGGCCTATTCGGCAAATGTGTATAAAGAAGTAGGTAGGCATGTAATTGAAAATAATTTGTTCAGCTCTTAAAATTGGAACAATTTACCCAAGACACGAATACAACCATTTTATTTCAAATGCAGGTAAATTTTATTTTTAATTTCATTTTTAAACCCAAAATAGTAACTGGTCACTTTCATGCTATGTATTGAATGAATGTTTGTCTACTTTATGCTCCATTTGGGTTGGTCCTGTTTTGTGTATGAACGGGCTACACGTTATAATTTTGCTTAAACATTATTTCAGAGTGATTTAAATAAATATTTAACTTTCTCGTATACGTAGTAAGAGAAAGATATTGTTTTCGTACAAAATTTCGAACTCGAGATTTTGATCAATTCTGATATTACGATGATAGAGGAACTCAAAAAAGTGGGTCTCGCAATTCTGTCCGTCCGTATGTCTGTCTGTCCCACCCCTGGGGAATCTAAACGCTTGGACGGATTTGCTTCAAACTTCGTATTTAGAGTTTGTGGGCTTTCCGCTAGGCACTTTTTTTATGTTTTAAGCTAGCTCTAATATTAACGGTACCTCCCATATAAAAATTTTACGAAATATGACGAAATATACCTAAATTTAGATTTTTTTCGAAAACGGCTCTAACGATTTGAACCAAAATTGATAGTTCAGTTAATGTAAGCATGCTTAACATGACTGCATACCCAGTTTTTCGCTAAAAAGTCCAGCAACGGCAGTTTTGAAAATTGGCTTTTTCTCGAAAACGGTAAAAACGATTCAAAAAAAAACTTTTTTTAAGGTACTATTGTCATTCTTAACTTGATAGCAAATTCAGTTTTTCCCTAAAAAGACTGCGTCCTTTGATATCCACCCAAATCCCTAATAATAGTACTTTAAAAAAACTGCTCATATCTCAAAAACGCCATTTTCGATTATGATAAAAATGTTACTTTCAGGTAATGCTTAAATCCATAGTAATACCATTTGCTCAGTTTTGAGCTAAACAGTTTCAAAACAGTGTTTTTGGAACCATGAATTCGTCCTTCGATTTCCACCCCATTCGCTAAAAATTTTACATATAAAACTGCTCATATCTCGAAAAATCCATTTTCGATTTGGATGAAAATGTAACTGCTAGGTAATGTTTATATCCTCAAGAATACGTCGTGCTCAGTTTTCAGTTAAACAGTTAGATAACAGTGCTTTTCGAATGCATAATTTTACAAAAAAACGGCTCCAACGATTTTGATCAAAATGCATATTTAAGACAACATAAATATTCTAAACATGATCTCGTACTTGGTTTTCCTCAGAAAACTCGAATATAGCCGTTTTATGAATATTTCTCAAAAATGACTACCCAAATCCCGATCTGTATTTACACACGGTATATTTTTGTAAAGGCCAAAACTTCAGGGGCAATATAATTCGAAATTCATCGCCTACTTGCCTCCTTCAAGTGTCAGTTCGGAGCAGGCTTGCCAGATTTTTGTAAGCCTATACCACAATTTTTATTTTATTTTTCGCAAAAAACCGCAAAATTACAAAAAAATGAATCGCAAAATGCTTAGAAGGAAACAACAAAAAAAGTACTATCTGTTAATTTAGTTTTTTATTTTTATTTTGGTTAGGTTAGGTTAAGCTGTCAGCAAAAATCAGTATACATATACACCTAATTCTTAGGCCCTTATTAGGTTCCTTGTGGTGTCACATATGAATCTACGAACTTGTTTTACCCTATACTCGTTTGAACTTGAAATTGAAGCGTAAGAGACTTCGAATCGAATGGCTGTGTTTAGTGGATTAAGATTACGTTTTTGGGAGAGCCCGTTTAGTATGTACAGATAAAGCTGAGAATTGTCTCCTTTTCATTCTTCTATGAAAATACTTTCAAAGAAGCCTTTTTGAGTGATTACTCTTAAGACAGTGATGGCACTACAACTGTAGCGCTAAGAAATTGAAATCTTGGAGAGTTTTAGATCCAGCATTGGATGATCGCCATTCATCTTTATACTACTTCATTGCGTTTGCAAGTAGCGATCGGAATTTTTTTTCGTTTCAATGCACCTTAATGTTCATACCTATATGGATTTAATTTAATATTAGAATGGCTTTTGTTTCAATTGCGTTCATGTATAAAACACTTTCCACTACTTAAAACATTAGTTGCTGGAAGAAGAGATCACTTAAAGTAAATTGATTCCAAAAAATTTAATTCGGCAATGCATTCGATATTTTTATTGAAAACTAGCTGGACCCGTGCTCGCCTTGCCCGCTCGCACAAAATTATATTTGGTCTCTCTTCTTATGAAGATTATTAATATACCCCATGCCATACTGTAGCACGCACCCCATCCCCATCCGGCATCGGGCATACGATCATAGTATACATATGTACCTACATATACAACTGACCATAGCACTTACTGCGAAAACAAATCAATCCTCGAATGTATATATTTTCACTTCAAAAAATACATTTTGGCTAAAAACTGTTCCTAAGGACATGGCTGTAAACGACATAGCCTATAGCAGTCTCACAGTCCTAAGGAACATTTAAAAAAAAGTTTCATCGAAATCTGTCCAGTAGGTTTCGAGTTTTTAACGGCAAAAGAAAATTCCTACAGTTTTATTATATGTATAGATATAGATTTCACAAACTGGCTGGACAGAAGTAAGTCACTCATACACAGTAGGTACCTATCTGTTCAAGAAAAATTGCTTTCGATGTGCGACAACAACCCCAAAGTAGAACTATGGAATCCAAACAACTACCCCAACCCTACCCTGTTACGTCATATCAGAATAAAATTCCTACTGCGTTGCGTGGCGATATGCGATAATGGATGTAATGCATTGGATATATAATGTGCACCCTCTGCATCGCCCTCCCTCTCATTGATCTTGCTACTTGTTTAATATACTGAATTTCCTTTCCTTTCCTTTGCTTCCCTCTTCCTATAGAATCCAAACAACTACCTACCCCAACCCAACACAGTTACCATACCACATATCGAATGAAATTCTGAAATGAAACCTGTTTTGTATTATACGTCTCTTCTCTTATGAAGATTATTAATATACCCCATGCCATTCTGCAGCACGCACGACTCACCCCATCCCCATCCTTCATCGGACATACAATCATAATATACATACCTACATAATATACAACTGACCATAGCACTCACTGCGAAAACAAATCAACCCTTATCGAATGTGTAGTATACGTATGCTAGTCTTGTTTTGTTTTTGTTTGACGATCGCAAAAGTACAAACATCCATTCGTAGCAAGGTATATGTGTATGTATATATTTTCACTTCAAAAAATACATTTTGGCTAAAAACTGTTCCTAAGGACGTGGCTATAAACGACATAGCCTATAGCAGTCTCACAGTCTTAAGGAACATTTAAAAAAAGTTTCATCGAAATCTGTCCATTAGTTTTCGAGTTTTTAGCTGACAAAGAAAATGCCTACAGTTTTATTATATGTAAGGATAAGGATTTGAACTCAAATCAATGTAATAGGTTTATTCAGTAATTTCAAATGGTAGGCATTTTTCTGATGTTATTCTACTTTAGGTTTTGGTTGTGATGTTTAATGAAACAAAATATCGCAAGTTTTCGCAAAAAAATTGAGGTATCGCAAAATCAAATTTTATACCGCAAAATAGAAAAAATGATCGCACGTTTTGCGATATATCGCACAATCTGGCAAGCCTGGTTCGGAGTGAAATTTAAAAGTTTTAAATTTTGAAGTTAATACCTACGCATGTTTATGTAGTATTGTAGTATGTATTACGTTGTTAATTAAGAAGGGTTTTGTAACCTGAGTACATCTTGAGTGGGTATGATTTTAAGCGAAAAATTTGCTAATTCTGATATTCTGCGAGATTCGCAATAAACGAGAAAGTTACGTGCGACCCAGTCGTGCACATTTTTTTTATGTATGCAGATACCTATAGTATGTATTTCAATTGGAAAAAGTAATTGAGTAGATATTGTTAATTCATTTGATAATTATAATACAAAAAAATGAGAATTAAAAAATTAAAATTATATTAAATAAATAGCAATGCAAAATTAATCAGTCTGTTACATTTTAGAGTTTATATCGATATTATTATTTGATAGCTGTTACAGTACTATTATTTACACAGTACTAGTATTTCCGATGCACACTCTATAGGTATATATATGTAGTTGTAGTACCATTTATATACAATATAAATGCCTATAAATTTGAACTGAATTTCCGCTGCTAATATTAATTAATTGGATAACCTTTGCTGTTCTCTTGGGACTCAACATTCAAACCCAGATATCGGATGTAGACCGTAGAATTAGCTGAAGTTGTATACACAAGTCGCATATGCATATACATCGGGCTATGAGAAAACTGGGGTTGGGGTCACATTCCCCAAAGCGACCTATCCTCCTACACCAATAAAGAGTTCGACTTTATTAAATTTGACAGCAGGCAAACATTACTACTGCCATATGCTATCTAGTTTAAGTGTTTCGACGTGAGAAAATATTTGTCTTTGATCTTTATCCTGGTTCCTTTTGAAAACTGGAACTTAATTACAAAATTACTTTTGCGCAATCCCAGCGGGCAAGCTAATAATTTATTCCGATTGTACGATTATGGTTAATGTGAATACAACTTTAACTGAATTACTTTCACCCCCAAAATGTTTTCCCACAGGAGCTGAACTAAGATAGGCATTAGTTGACAACGGGGTGAAAAGGCTTGTTATGATAATTATTGCTTTAACTCATAGCTAGATATAATTTTATTAACTATACATTTTGAGTAAACCGTTCTTATGGACGTTTGTCAATGTCAAGCGATGAATAAATTACACACTCTTGTCAGGCGCTATCCTTCAAAGCAGACATTACATAGTACTATCTCTAAGTGCTGCATAGAAAATTCTACTTTCAATTTGATTCATGATCATTTTTTGCCACATCCACTTGTGTCAATTATGCATTCCGATGAATATTTATTGTCGTCTTAAATTAGAATTTCAACCACCATGCGATGGTTTTGTGCTCCACGACTATAGGAATGAATGATATAAAGAGTGCGTGATATAATTCCGCATATATGACTTTGCTGTTGCAGATAGTGTGGAGTTTTATCCATCGGTTGTAGATAAAAATGCAAAAATTCCACGAGTCCCATGAATCCCTTATATTAACAAATATATCACTATCAGAAGAAAGATGAGTAGGATGCAACTCCTTGCCGCATGCAAAGGGTACCTTGTGCATAGTAGTGAGTGACTCATGTTGTATTGTACTGGTTTACATATTTTCATAGATGCAAAGTGCGAATAGTTTTTTTATTTACTAAAAAGGTCCTAAATGGTTGTTACTGAGGTACACGTTCCTATTAGGACAACGAACTCTGGCAATACATTTTCGTAAATGTTTCAGAAACAGAAAATGAAAACCCATACGCACTCCGGAGGTCTTTATCTAGGTCAGGTAGTTGGATTTTGGCTCTTCAGGTGAATGCAGGTTACAGCACGAAAAGACTTATACAAAACTTAAAAAAAGGGATAATTATCTAACCAAATGAACGTAACATCCAAATTTAAGTCCCCGAGAGGGACCTGGGGCGGCAGCAAATTTCTTCCACTTTTCTAAGTCTGCAGCTAGATCTTTAAGATGTGGCCATGTTTTCATTGAATAGCTGCTTCTGCTAAGACTATATTCAGTTGGTATTATGGGCAATATCGTGTCAATTTTTGATATGCTGACATCTACAAACACCGTAAGAACAAAATCTGACGTCTTATTGATGTCAGGGTGTCAAAAAATGACACTATTTTTGACTTGTGTAATAGTAGCTTTAAGCTAGATCTAAAAACGTTACTTAAACCATGAACTGCTGCACGCAAATATATTAATCGCTGCCAAAAGAGTGGCGGACATGAAAAGTCACCTAGATAGACTATATGCAGTTGTAAGAGCAGTAAAAGCAGATGCTACTCAAGAGCGGAGTTGACACATGAACATGATACCACAAGCCCAGGCACTAGGAGATTAGATTAGATTTGATTGCAGAGACAGGATTGTGATATCCACCATTTAGAGAGCTTATTCATCATGCGGCAGTTTGTTAGAAAGGCGACTAGCTCTTTGGGTGAGCTGACAGCTATGTTCGTTGCTTCGAGGTAGAATTTACCTAGGTAACGTTGCCGTGTTTTGATTAAACAGTTACAGACGCATAATGTGTTCTGCTATTTCTACGTTAGAAGTGTTGTCTTGTGCTATACCCGTGGTCATCAGGTGTTTTTTGACGCGGCAGTGTGATGTAAGGAAATATGTGAGCCCCTGTGACGAGTCGAATGTGACTTATACTTATAACTGTAGTAGTTGTCTCTTTTTTTTACGGGAAATGTCAAAAAGTTTTTGGATTGACTGTTTCCCTCGATTTCCCTTCAGAAAAGTGCTTCTTTCCTCTATCCAGGTTTGGAAACACCTTTTTATAGTGTTTATTGGCGGCAGCCCACAGAATGGTCTAGGCATCATGAATTAATTTTTAATTGCTTTCATATCCGCTCTGTGTCTTTGCACCCATATCAGGTGTACCTACTTTGTTTGTAGCGTACAGTAGTTGTAGGAGTTGAAGGCATTCCCAGACCAATTTTGATATTATTTAAACGGCATTGATTGGAAGTAGGGCTACCCTGCCAAATCAACAACTCCTTCATTTGCTTTTGATCCGTCTTTATACCATACATGTGCAATGTGCAGCCTTGGCAAATGTCTGTTTCTTTGTTCAGTTCCCAGTTCAGACGGTCTGGAGATGTAACCTTGAAGTTGTGTCGGAGGTTATATCATGGTAGACATTTTTGTCGGTTAGTTGCATTCCAAGTACATAGTTCATTTCCGAATGGCATTAACCATTGCTTCTTTCATGAGTTCTAAATGAAGTGGTTGGATGTTTATCATAATTTCAAGTGCAGCTGTTGGCGCAGTTTTCATTGCACCTCCTGTTGCAAAGACACAAGCGACAAGCTAGTCTCTGTATTTTGTGGAGTTTAGCGCCTGTGGCCTGTGCTGACTTCTTCGTTGCTTTACATCACCAAGTAGCGGCTGCATACCTACGTGATGATAGTTCTCGTTATTGCCATATAAACCTCCTTCCACATTGTTTTTTGGGGTTAAGTCCCCAATTTTTAACAAGTTTTTTAGCTGATCCATAAAAAGGTCCGGTCTTTGTCGATAGTCTTGGTAATGTGAGTATTCCATGCTAGTTTTTCAACCAGTCCGATTCCTAGATACTTAACTTTCATTCACAACTCTACAACTCTATTGTTTGGCTGAAGACTGTTGCATTTCTATGTCTATCTTGCTTTCTTCTCTTGGTGAATCCAACTAAGGTGTTTTTCTTGGGGATTGACTTTAATCCAAACTAACTTTTGTGCACCATTAAACATCTATGTTTAGAGCCCTCTGAGGGCAATCAGTGATTTTGTTTTCAATTTTATCTCTGGATAGGATTGCTATATCATATCTGCATATATCCTTGGACATATAGAATAGAGATGATCACCCCTATCGTGAAATCCGCTGGGGGGAATCATTCACGAAAAAAAATATTTTGGTATCGTCAAATCCGCAAAGTTCCCCGTGTGGGTAATGTGAGCCTCTCTCGTATTCTTCTCTGAGAACAGCGCTCATTTCGTTCTTCCTCTTATTTTTACAAGAATAGAGCTAACGTATACATTATTACAAAATAAACACTGTTTTTTATTTAAATCAGTTTTGAAACAAACTTTGTATAACCTCTGACGAATGCTGCTACACGGATTTGTGTTCACAAATGAAAGACAGCCGTTTGACAGTGAGACTACCTTTCCCAAAAACGTGTCGATAAGGAAACTTTTCCGGCGGATTCCATAGCAGTAGAAGGTGAAAGGGAATCGAATAGGTGAAGTGAAACTCAATTCCGACGGATTCCACGATAGGGGTGGATATGGATCTTTGTCAGAACCTCCGGTTCAAATTGCACCTCCGAATCCGAGGTTTTTCGGACCCCTATCGGTGCCGACGATGAACATGAACGATAAAGACTGCTTCAACAATACGGCTGTCTTTTTTCTCTTTTATTTATTTTACATGAGTAGGCGAGATTTGCATTGAAGTTGAAAGTGCGTGCATGAGAATTGTGATTCTTATTGGTTTGTTAGTTTAGTAAACAGATAACTTGCCGTCTATTAACTTTATATTCCACATTGCATCAAAAAACCAGCTTCAAATAAACCCTGGTTTAACAAAGAATGCAAGCGAGTTACCGCAGCGAGGAACAAGGCTTTCCGTGAATGGCGGTCAAACCCTTCGGAGCAAAAAAGATCTGAATTTATAATTCTTCGAAATAGATGCAACCTAATTATTGAATCGCCGAAGACAACTTACAACGAAAGAGTCACTAACAAAGTAATTGGATATCCTAACGGCTCACGCCATTCTGGTCCATGGCAAATGCAATCAGTAATAACTTTAGTTGCTCTTCCTTTCCACCGCTAGTAAAAGAAGATGGCACGATAACAACAACACCTAAAGAAAATACAGATGTTTTCGCTAGCATGTTTTCAGAGAATTCCACCCTAGATTCTGTACAACTAGAGCCACCAAATATCCCGAGGGTGCAAACATCGATGGCAGATGTGAAATTTCGACCTCGAACAACGCATCCTTAAAGAACTAGATTGCAATAAGGCAACTGGACCCGACGGAATTCCGGCTATAGTACTCAAGAGCTGAGCACCAGAACTTGCACCTGTACTATGTAGTATGTATGGACATAGTATGTAAGCTGTTTAGCATGTCGTACTCCCAGAAGACGTTTCCTTCTTGCTGGTTCACCGCTCACATTCAACCTATTCCAAAGAAAGGGAGGAAATGTCTGCCACAAAACTATCGTCCAATAGCGTTACTTTCAATGCTCTCAAAAGTAATGGAAAAGGCAATAAATGTCGAAATAATCAAATACATATCTAGAAGGCCACCGATTAATAAGTGACAGGCAATACGGATTTCGGAGCCGTCGTTCCACTGGAGACCTGTTAAGCACTTATGGACGCAAGCAATTGAACAACACGGCGAATCCAGAGCCTTAGCCTTGGAGATATCACAGGCATTTGACCGATTCTGGCATAGAGCCCTATTAGGCAAGTTGGCGTCTTATGGATTACCACAACAACTCTGCGGATGGATGCAAAATTTTCTTCTGGGAAAATTGATCCAAGTTGATGTTCTTGGTGTATCGTCAAATTCGTTTGCTATAAATTCAGGAGTACCTCAAGGATCTATTCTTTCGCCAACTTTATTTCTTCTCCACATCAACGATTTGCTTTGATCGACAAATAATACAAATCTCACACATCACATCTCGAACAGTGGGCCTGTGAGTGCGGCTACATCACACAGTCAGAGATGCGAAGAAATTAATTCTCTAAATGATGATCTGGACAAAATCTTGAAGTGGGGAAAAGACAACTTGGTTGTATTTAATGCAAAAAAGACACAGCTCACAACATTTTCTAGGAAAAATGCATCAACAGTTCCTCTTCTCAGTTCGAAATGGATGACCATCCAATCCCTCCCAAGGACTCAATGCAACTTCTGGGAGTCACAGCCAATTCAGGAATCACATGGCAGGACCACATATCCTATATCGCAAGGTCGGCGTCCGCTAAGTTGAGCTACCTATTTAGAGCAAAGAGATACTTTAGCCCCAAGCAACTTCTCCTTCTCTACAAAGCACAGGTTAGACCAGGCCTGGAATATTGTTCCCATATATGGAGCTCGGCGCCAAAACACTCACTTAACCTACTTGACAGCATACAGAGACGAGCAGTTCGACTTATTGGAGACCCTACACTCACATCGAATCTACAACTGTTCGTGCACAGAAGACAAGTAGCTGACCTTTGCTTGTTCTATAGGTGCTTCCATGGTAGATGTTCCGAGGAACTCAAAGACTTTATCCCTCAAAATGCATCTTTTGGGCGCCACACAAGACAGGCTACTAATGCTCATGACCATACAGTATCTACACTTGACAACCGCGAGGACATTAATTTTCCAAAACTCCTTCTGTTACAGGAAAAGCAAACTTTGGAACTCGCTTCCTGGGGATATATTTTAAGGACACTACAATTTTCAGCAATTTAAGTGCAGAACTAACAGACATCTGCAAGCATCTCGGGGCGCTAATGAAGCGTTAAAGGGTCGCAAATTTTGTAAGAGGACTTCTTTTTACCACCTCCGTAACATCCCTAATATAGGAGCCTTCATTACTGAGAATTATTAATAGTTTATTAACTACTATGGACCGGGTGAGGGTACTCCTCCCCGGGGACATCCTTACTGAGTTTATTGCTGCCTATAATAGTGAAGTTTATATTGTTTTGTCCTTTAGCCAAGCATTTATTCACTTACATGTGGTGTCGACAACTCCCATGTCTTAAATACATCTGCATATATATCTGGAAGAATTCTGTGTTGTCAAATGCTCCCCCTCTATCGGGGGAACGATCGAATGAAATCACATAGAGATAGAAGGAAATCCGTAGTATTCTGAGAATAAGCCGGGCTTTCCAAACAACGCCCTATATGAAATTAAATATTGTTTGCGCTTCAGAATGCATCACGATATGCAATTGCATGCGAGTATTCAATTTAAGTGTATAATGTCGTATTGTATTAACCAGCTACCGAATATTTTGTTTTTGGTCGAATCCAAATGCGCACCCAGGACTGTCTATCGTATGTCAAGTTCGCTTCAGTTTATTGCAACTTTAACATGATTTAAAAAAAAAGTTATCAATATTAGGAAAATATTTTTTTATTATATTAGCAAGTCCAAAATATTTCTGTAGACGTATATGAATAGGCGATGCTATAGTGTCAACCTTGATCATTCCGAATATACAAATTCAATGCTCCTAAAAATGCAAATGTACAAAACAAAGTGCGATGTGCGAGTATTGAACAAACAAAAGCGCCAATGAATTCCAAATTGCATTTTGATTTGCATATTCCAACAGTGATACTTGCATTTGACATTATACAAGCTGTTGCTTTATTTCCCATAAAGTTTTCGACACTGAATTTTTATCTATGACGCCTAGCGCAGGTGATTTTTTTTTTCTTTCCCGTCCTATATGACCTGCACCTGCACATTATGTATAATAGCCTATGTATATAGTTTCATGTTTATGGATGTATTTTTAATGGCGAAGGTGATAATTGGAGCGGGCTAGCTATGGTAGAATACATACAACACAAAAAATAGAGGAAAAACATCTGGGGGCTTCATTATAAAACTGTATAGAACCTTATACGAAAGAGTGATAGCAGCTCAAACTGGCATCATAACATTTTCCCGTAGTCACTACTGCATACAAAAAGCGGTGCGGCTGGGGATTGCGGAGGCGGTGCTAGATACGTACTATCCAGGCAGTTGAAAATTAATTTCAAAGTTTGGAGCCAACCCGTAGAGTGATTAATTATTCGAAAATATGCGGGCTCTCAATTAGTTTTCAATTTGTTGTTGTGTGCAGTTCAACAGAATATGGTATTGCAAATTTGCTGTAGTTCCATGGTTTCCATTATGTAGGGTTTCAAAAAGTATATTCGGGTTAGTCATTCGCCGAAGAGCGTTCTTTATTTGAAGGGTCTCTTTGGAAGAATGTATAGAGACAAATGCATTTTTGGCAGTAGTGATGAAAATCGACTTTTCTCAATTGTACTGAAAGCTGAAAAAAAATTGTACTGATTAGTACTCAAATTTCTTAAATGTAAAAAACATTTTACTAAAAAAAAAATACTTTGATACCCCCTGCATAAAAGTCATGTAAAATGTTAGCCATGCGAAATGTACTGTACAGGTATGGGCTTAATGTCAGATTTGTATGAGAGGTACAAGTACCAGAACTACTTGACCACCCACCATCCACCTGACGACTATAAAAGAAGTTTTCTCACGAAATTTCGTTCGAAAAGTCGATTCGTTTGGACTCTATGGTGTTTTCAACAGATAAGATCGACGGACGGATAGACGGACATGGCTTAATCGATTCACAATTGCTTCCTGATTCAGAATATTTATGGCTTATGGGGTATAAGGTGGGGTATAAGGATTTTTCTCTCCAAACATCAACCAAAATCCTAGCTAAATTTTAACACAGAGTGCGCTGTGGATATTATGTAAGTGTCACAGAAAATAGCTGTTCGTTGAAAATAACTTCCTTCAAAAATTCATCAACGCGAAAAAGTGATATATTTTCGTTGCACTTTCTTTTTTCCTTATCTGCTATTCCTTGATCTCAAATTTATCACTTTGAAAGGATTCCTCATCGAGGTATTCATTGAAAAACCTTATCCTTATTTATAAGTCTTATAGACAGATAGGAACTTCAGCCGAAGTACATACATATTAATAGATTAAGGCTAATCTTAGAATAGTCGTGTTCAAAATCACTTGTCAATCGGTCGATTGAGCAAACTGGACACTTTGTACAGAAAATCTACCGTTGGCCAAGTTATTTGAACACGACAGTAGGTACAAAATTCAGATAACAACCGACTATACAAGTTCTTTATATAGCTCTGACAGCCTTAATGTTTAATAAGATATTTAGATTCTAATAGTGCAGACCATATCTATTTACGCCTGCATTCGATCATTTTGCTTTGGTTTTATTTTTTTATAATAGTTATATTTTTTTATTTACAAGGCCTATTTCAGCGCAAAACTAACTTAAAAATAGAAGTATAACCTATTTCTAACGTAGTCAAATAGAGCTCTATATTCACTATTGATAATTTCAATACTTTTTTGTTCACCAGGAAAAAAACCTTAAGACAAATTGGACGATTGAATTTACTTGATCGACCAAATGGCAGTTTGTGAAAAATATTGTAATGAGTTCAAAAAAATGTCTACGAAATCAAATCGTTTTTCCGCATCTTCGAGGAATGCAACAAATTTCAAAAGTTAATTTTTAACGAAGTATGCATGATGAGTAATGAATGCATTCAGAATTTTAAAACAAAGGAGTGCGTTAAGCTTATTTTTGTTTAATCCTTATATATGTTTGATTTGAAAGATATAAAAATAAAATATCAAAAATTAAAAATAGTACAAATAGTACCGATAATTGAGAAATGGTACTTGCGTATTCGGGAAAGTCAAATTGTACTGAATTCAGTACAATAGTAAGCCTTTTTGCAACTATGGTAGGTACCTATACACCTACCATATAGGAGAGCATATACCCTTCTCGATACCACGAATTGAAACAGTCTTGGGCTTATTGACTTTGCAGCAAGCACGCTGTTCCCTCACCGCAATATTCATAAAGAAACATGACTTTCACCATATCATAAAATCGTTACCCAAATTGATCATAATGCGAATGAAGCGACGTGAGGCACTACTCTAGATGTCCGAACTTTCCAACATAAACTCGGACCACTACCTGGGTGTAGTCAATGTATGACTGCCAATATCTCAAACGCGCCATAATAATGGAGAAATATTTTGAGGAGAGTTAACGTTAAAAGACTGACAGCAGGTGACCATAAGCTAGAACGAATTCAACGTATAACCGGAAACTGCATGACGGGCTGTCAATGCTCCACACCGACCACTGCACTGAATGTCATCCTAGGCTTATTATTCAAGTACACATTCAAATGGAAGCAAGACTAAGCATTCATCGCCTATTCCATTCAAATAATATCGACCCCTATTCCTATCATGGAGGTCACCTGTCTTTAATTGACACTATGGAGCCAGAAAGAGCGTTCAGCATGTTTCTAGATGACATGTTACCGGAATATAGCTTTCATAAAAACCTCTCTATCATCATCCCGACAAGGGAAGAATGGGAAAAATACAAACCCAATCCATCGCGACTTGATCTAGTCTGGTACACAGACGGTTCCAAGATGGATTCAGGGAGTGGATCTGGCATTTTTGAAGAATCACCTCAAGCGAACTTCTCAGTCAGCATAGGCAGGTTCTCGTCCATATTCCAGGCTGAAGTCCTTGCCATCAACCACTGCGCTAGAATAAATTTATGTTCTAATACAAGTGGTAAAACCATATTTATCTTCTCAGACAGTCAAGCTCACAAACCAGTAAGAATAGACCGTCGACTCCTCCCACATAACGGACTTTGCCTACAAGCTGCCGGCGAGACCAGGATTTTTCATGTATTGGTGCTGTACAAAATCAAAGGGTCGCCATTAACGCACGCATACTTGAAAAATCCTGGTCGCATGGTATTGCATAGAAAAACACTGCCGCCATTAATTTTGACATTTACACGTATTCACAGACAGGGAAATTCTTTCCGGGGGGAATCGGGTAATGTCAAAAAACAACAAGAATGACTTATGTTAATTTATTTTGTATTCAATTTAAGTTTTGACAATGGTTTTTGCGTGGTATATGTTTGTTTTGTTTTAAAATTGTTTGAAATTCACGGCATAAAAAACTGCGTCCGCTGCCTGCTAACTCGTGACTGTGACTGATGTAAAATGTAAAAAGCGAATAGAAGACGGCCCCTGATTGGCCCGTGAAGTGTGTTGTTGATGTTTACGTGTCCATCTAGTGGTCGATGGCCGCGTTATTGCAGCTGCCATTCGTCGACGACGACAGAATACATTAGGAGCTTAGCTCAAATCGAATCTAATGAACTCTGGCTTAAAACACCTGGGCAGAACTGCACCAAACAGTCCTTCCCAAAACTCTCCCCCAGAAAATCCTATTTTCTAACTAATCTGGATAAAAACAACATAAGAATCCTGACAGGAATTGTTACTGGCTATGGTCTTATGAAAAAACACCTTCACCGAATCGGAGTCTCAGCAGACCAGCAGAGAGTTGAGAATCCTCTCTTCACATTCTCATGGAATGTCCGGCTCTCTTCCGCCTTAGAAAGAAAGTATTCGGCGAAAAAATCATTACCTCGGCAAATCTTGCTGAATTACCCCCAGAGAAGATACTTGTCTTCCTGACTGTCTCCGGAGTAAAAAGATGGCTCTAGGACCCTACCAGGGATGGCACAATAGGCTCCTTTAGAGCGGCCGCAGTGCCAGGGCCGGTAAAGGCTCTCCCGATCAATCATCTAATCTAATCTAATAATCTGATTATCCCAGTCCTATTGGCAAGCGACGTAGCTTGTCCTTGTACTCTATCCAAAGCAAATGAAAATAATCATCGGTCGCTTTGAGAGAAAGATTCTTCGTAAAACGTTCGGTCCCGTTTGCATTGACTCGATCTGGAGTAGATTTAACAGCAAACTCTACAAGCTGTAGGTATACATCAATATACTAGGTCAGAATAGTGCGAATTTGTCGTCAAACATGGCTAGGACATGTAGAGGAAATGCTCTAGCTTATTATGGTTGTCAAAATTTCGAAAACGATATCGTCCATACGTAATCTACACCCGGGTGTAGATTGCAACCTCACCTGACCCATTAAAAAGAAAAGCCTGACCTCATACAGCTGTGCCAACAAAAGCAATCTAAAGCTTTGTGTCATCAAAAAAAATGTACTGTCATTGAACTTATAGTCCATCCATCCCGGTAATTTAGTTTCCGGTTTTGCAATCATGAAGAAATGTGAAAAATGCAAATCTGCTTTACATTAATAATGTACTTGTCCACAAAAGGACGCAACACACAACATGCCTGAACTTTATAGGAGAGCATACCCTCTCATGGCATCAAAAGTGGTATAAGCATGTTTCTCGTCGCAAATTGTAAATATGTACATATAGGTGCTCCTGTGTATGCGAAACAAATTGAAAAGGGAAGCAACTGTCCCAAAAGGGTTAGCTTTGACCAAATAAATCGCATTATAAAGGGATTCTTTTGAAATGCACATGAAACACATTTTTCTTCTTTGAAACGCCTTCGCCTTACATTCCGGTGCGGATAAACTAGCATGTGAATGAATTTGATTTCATTGTCTGTTTACAGTCAAAAATGGATAAGCAACATACTCATGGTCATGAATGTATCAAATCAAGTTTAATATTCTATGCCTGCAGATTGAATTAGGAAATCAGCCTCTTCAAGAAAAAAATACTTGTCTAAAGGTTGTAAAAGGTTATTGCCTTACACAGAGGAGGAAGTTTCAGTTACGCACCTTCTCTTAAATCTTGAGCAATTAAAAGCCCTCATTATGTGGCTAATAAAAGTTGGAGTTCTTAAGTGGCGACAGAGTTTCTCCCACCCTTCGAAGGTTAATAATATTTGACATGCAGTAATTGCCTCCTTGTTGTTCTCCTATAATAAATAAAACGGTGCACACATTTAATTGCATTTTAACTCAAATTTAATTGTTATTTGCGAGATTTGTCTGGAGCTGGAGCTGCTCCCTACAGCGGTGCTCTGCTGTCTATGCATAAGGCAAAGGCACATGTATTTCAGTTTGAATATCCCTTTCAAATTCAACTGACTTAATACCTGTGTGTATAAATAACTAGAGGATTTGAAAGGATTTTCCTGCATAATACGGATATCATGTATTTCGAATGTGATTCCTCAATGCGCGCAGAAATTTAAGCTATAAAAATGTACACCTTTTCAGTGTATGGGTCGCCCCTTCCATTAGTCTAGAATTGAGTAAATGCGGCTGCGGGGCAAACAAACGACATTTAAAAAGAGTTAATGTCTCGATTTGAGGATTCACTGACTCGCACCAGGCAGTGGGGGAGGATGATGGATTCCAATTCAGTACTACAATATGGCTGTATGTATATGTACAAGTCGATATGGCAATGAAAAGTTGATTTTTGAAATCCTTATCCGCATGTTACACAACAGAGATCGTAAAATGTTGCTCGTAAGATTGTATATCCTGCAGATGCTTTTATGCTCTCCTAAGCCACAGCATAGTACAAAATTAGCAACGGGAGGCTATATGTGCCCCGTGCTTGCTTGCTCCGATAATGGGAGAAATAAAGCGCAGGCGATTATAAAATCGTAAATTTAACTTTTTTTGTAATGCTATACGTATAACATTAAGAAGCGGTAATATTCATATGTGTATAAAATTGTCTGTCAGATACAATAATGATTTATAAGTTCACAGAGCAGAAAGTAATACGCGAACGGGACGTTTGAGAATTCATAGCTCAATTTTGACTGAAGTTCATGAATAAGGATAACTTATACGAGCAAGAACGATAGCCTCTCCACAGAAAGCCCAATGGGGTTTTGACAAATGTTTCGCAATGTATACAATGTGTCTTAAAATTGAAATATGTGTTGTAAATTTGTTAGTAAAAACGATCTGGCCTTTGACGTAGTTAAATCGGTTGAACGATGATGTCCAACAGAGAATGTCGATATTAATCGAACTGAAAAGCAATCCGCTAAATTTGGGTTACAGCCCAAGTCAAATTCATCAACAACACTTAGAAGACCGCATGCAGGACCTTGGCTGGTTGCTGTCCCGCGCCAACAGTAAAAATCTTGAGTATATTCATGTACCTAATAGATTACCAACATAACGAATTAGCTGCACAGCTTTGCTCAGGCCTTGAAATTGTACTCAGTGGCGTAGCGAGGGGGGGGGGTGTGGGGGGGTGCGACACCCCCCACCGTTTTTAAGAGTCGGCAAATCAAGGAAGTAACATTTTAACTTGAGCAGCTAAAAAAAAAAATTATAAAAATTCCAAAAAAAATTAAAAAAATTTTAAAAATTGACTCGGAACAAAATGTTAAAAAATAAGAACTGAGTTTGGATTTTCATTAGGTATATGTTTTCAAATCCACCAAATCGATTGAGCTCCAATTTACAGGTAGTATTAGGCATTGGCCCAAGAGTATTCGTGTTAAGATTGATCAAAATTGGACAAAGGGGCGTGGCGCCTCCCATACAAAAAAAAAATTCAAAATCCTATATCTCGAAAACCACTGAACTAACTGGTCTCAAATTTTGAGGCAATTTTAGGTATTGGCCAGGGATTGTTCCTGTGAAAATTGGTCAAAATTGGACAAAGGGGCGTGGCACCTCCCATACAAAAAACATCTTCTATGGGGTGAAACTCGATGACGTTATAACTCGATAACCGCTGGCCCGATACAGTCGGCAAGTTCCTGAAATAAGTCGGCATTTCAATGAAAGTCACCACCCCACGGCTCGAACCCTCGCTACGCCCCTGATTGTACTGCTTATATATACCCCTGTTAACAGGGGCGAGAGGGCTTTTCAAGAGTCGGCAAATCAAGGAAGCTATTTACATTAACTTGAGCGAAAAATAGGAAGTGACTTTGGATTTTCATTAGGTCTTCAAACTTGCACAGGGTGGGCCAAATACAATTTTCTTTTTAAAAATGCAATTAAATTTTTCCCATGCACAGGGTGTCCGCCGGGAAGGTATACTACTTTGTTTTGCCGCCATTTTGGTAAGCATTATTCTTGATAGTTCATATTTGGCAGTCGTGAACTAGACACGTGACGAATTTATTATGGAAAAATAGTCGGTAAATCAATTTTATCAAAATCAATCATCGATTACTGTGACGATGAGAAAATTACGTGAAATTTTTGGGAGAAACAACGTGACAAAAAAAAGCACTATTTATCGTGTAGTGTAGTGAATGATTTCGAAGAAAGAGGGTCTGTAGGTGATAGGCCCAAGCATGGACCACAACGTACTGCAAGATCGGCTGAAAACATTACTGCTGCTGAAGGAAGTATTCAAAACAATCCATCAACCTTAAAACGACGCCGTGCTCAGGAGCTTGGTCTTCAAAGAACAACTTTGGCGACAATTTTGTACAAGGATTTGCATTTGTACGCCGCCGTACATATACCAATAGGATGTTATGCCCATGACAACCCCGATTTTCATGAAAAAATCATAATGAGTGACGAGGCACATTTTCATTTGAATGGATATGTGAATAAAAAGAATAGTCGGTTCTGGGCAATGGAAAACCCTCAAATTATTCATCAGTCAACTTTGCATCCATTAAAAGTTACAGTCTGGTGTGCAATTTGGTCAGGAGGAATCATTGGACCTTTTTTTGTTTTTTTCTTCTTTTGTCGGAGGTTGTTACTATCCGATGGAGCACTCAGACACAACTACTGGTCCATTGTACTGCCAAACAGACACCTTACATTGCTGTACATAGTTTTCTCGTCTTTCGAAGAAAGATGAGAAGGAGCTTCAGTGATGAAGAGCTGAGATGTTCGGCACTCACCACGTCAGCCCCAAAGATCCGCCACCTGATGCGAGCAAAGGCAGGACAACTACAGAGGAAGTGCTCCGCTGTATCGTCATCCTCTCCAAACCATTACAGATGGTGGTGTTGCTCAAGCCCAACACATTTAAGCGTTTGGCAAAAGCTTTGTGGCACGAAAGGACGCCCACAAGAAGTCTGCATTCTCCTGAGACAGGAGGAAAAGACGCCGACCTCTTGCAGATGTCCGGATGCAGTCGTTTGGTCTGTCTGTAATGGAAAATGTGAGACTAACAAAGGCGGACATTTACCTGATATTGTACTCCATACATAATTGCCGAAATAAAATAAAACATTTATCAATATAAGATCCATTCTTTTTCATTTAATCAAAAATTATAAACCAAAAAAGTAGTATACCTTCCCGGCGGACACCGGAATGCGAATGTTTGCAAACATTCGCATTAATTATGGAAAACAACGTCGTTCAAGCGACTGCCTCGGCTGGCTTCGCAGTAGCACATTCTGTCACTCCAATTTTCCAAAACCTTTTTGATGGTTTCGGGCTGTAGCCCAGCTCACGGATTGCTTGGATGATATTTGATTTAAGAGCTTGAATCGTTTCCGGATTGTTGTCATAAAATCGGTCATTTACGGTTCCCCACAATAAAAAAAGTCCAGATGGGTCAAATCCGAGGTCAAATCGCAGCTCGGAGGCGGATATGGTTGATCTCCACAGTTAGCAAAAATAATATTTGAGCAGGTTGACCATCGAAAAAGAAAGAGATTGCAGAATATGTGTAATTACCTACTGTTGCTGGTTAAATTAAAATATGCTTAACTCGTATCAAAAGGCACGGTAGTGCTCCAGCCAAGTTATCTAGTAAAAACACATACCCTTTTTACAGGAACAAACTCAGGCTGTTTTCGATCCTCTTCTAAAATCGGAACCAATTGAGCCAAAATCAAACTTGTAACATTTACCAAGCTCAAAGGTCCACCTCACCAAATTCTATCTCTGTAGCATTAGTGGTTCTCAACATACAGGACTTCAAAAATCACAAAAACCGTAACTGAGTCACTCAATTACTTGATGATCATCAAAATTTTGAAGCACTTCCTGCAATCGTGAAATTTAGCGGAATGCTAGATCCTGTGGTGCATTGTGCACACACTAGGAAAAGTCGAAAGCTTTAGATTTTAAATTCAGGGGCGTGGTATACGTCAACTTTTGAAAATCGGTTATTATTTATTATGGTCACTTTCGACTTTCATAGAATGTTTATATTTGGTAGTCGTAGTACATACATATTTGATATTTGCTAGTGTACAGAAAGAAAAAAGTCTAAAATTGTATATATGTAATCTCCCTTCAGGAAGCGAGATCTAAATGTACGCCAAGTTCTTAGTTTAAGAAGGTTCAATGTTAATAAAATTGGTTGGTAAAATTTTGTTAACATTGAACCTTCTTAATCTAAGATTTAGGCGTAAATTTTGATTTCATTACTTTTCGTAGCTGACTTCATTTTTTTCTACCTATATATAAGAGAATTTGGCTCCTTTTTAAATTAGTGTTTTTGGTGCGATCTACACCTTACGTAGGCGTACCTAGTAAATGTTGTTGGACGTTTTTATATTGAGTGGAATTCATGGGTGATGCTGCTGGAATAGATGGTTGTATACAGGCCTTTCCACTAATATGTAGATATAGTAATGTATTTAAATTAAACCAATGGGGCTGAGATAAAGTGCTTCAAATTTGCAGGTTTTAGTGAATTTTCAAACCCACTTTTGCAGGAATGTGTTTAGCTATATCTTAAAAATGTCAATGAACCACAATAAGTTGTTTCAGAAAATTGGATAATATCAAATTTGTTTCTTTGAATTGCAATTTCGAGTATACCATTCTCCTTGATATAACAGGTATAAAATTTATTGGGTTATGGTCAAAATCGTTATGCCTGTTTGCATGTAAACTACAGAAATTATTTTTTTATTAAATGGCTATAAATATGTTTATGTACCTAATTCAGTAGGTAAAAATATTTCAGTAGGTAGTTCATAGTTATCCATTGTACTTCTCAGCAGTAGATACGCTTGAGAGCAATTTACTCTCAAAGGTGCAAAATGCTCTTCAAACGTAAATGAGAGATCAGTCAAATGCAAACCCAAAGTCTAACAGCAATACCAAAAATTTGACGGCGTTGAGCACTAACGCCCAAGGAAATAGCACCCAAATCGATTTGGAAATAACGCCCAAAAAAATGCATAGCGCCCAAAAATTGACATCAGGATGGAAATAAAGCCCAAAAAATTTAACTGTTTAATACGTATGGGGGTATGCTGCCCCCCTGCAACCCCCCTGCTTGGGGTTACTGTCAGATTTGGAGTATGTGAGATTTTGGATATATGCATTGAAGATTTTTTTTTTGCAGTACAAACTTTCACCTACTCCAAGATCCAACAGAAAAACCAAGCAGGGGGGTTGCAGGGGGGCAGCATGTCCCGCCCATACTTATTCAACTGCTTATGCATTTCCACTTAGGTACTACTTTAGTGCTTGTCAAAAAAACGAACCCTGAAAAGGAAATAACACCCAAAAGGACGAAACATTTTGCAACAACAAATTGTACGAGTTTTTTTTTTGCGTTATTTCCAAATCGATTAGGGCGTTTTTGCCTAACGCCGAATTTGACATCCCAACTACCCACATATTTAGCTTTTCATTCGACCTGACGCCGTAACTTTAAACTGTGAATGGCAGTAAAATTGTCAGATGATTTTTAAAGAAACACGTACTTACATAATTCATTCACACAAGTCTCTAAGACATGTTATATTTTTTTTTATTCACATTTTGCTATTAGGTATTATTTACATATTTACGATATACCTACCATTGGCATGACAATGTGCTATTCCTCTACTTTCCAATCGAGATTTTAATACATACATAATTTAGTACTGCCCTGCCAGTCATCATACTCCCAAATAATTCCACAGATAGCTAGATACATGCTTTCTTTAGGAACATCTCCACAAATTTTTTTAATAAATCATGATCTGTATATTGAGCTCAATCATCATCACGCTATAAACCACAGGCAAACGCAAATAACGCATAGTCATTCTCCACTAAATTATGTACCCACAGGCATTTCGTGAAACAAACTGTGTTCTTCCCTTTGCAATCTCATCTCACCCAAAATATTGGAAAGTATCTACACTTGTACAAATGCGTACCTTTGTATGTACTAGATACGACCGTCAGAATCCAAAGGAAGTTGAAAAAAATAAAAATCAAAAATAACCAAAGCATAACTACATTATTAGATACTTTGTATATTTGCAAAATTCATTTCCATATTTATATCCTTAGTGGCATAACATGATTACATTAAAGAAGGGAATTTCATCACAACATTCCATTGCATTGATGCTGAATAAATTTACTTTGGATGGAGACAGGGCATAGGGCAACAGCAGCAACAACAATGACGTCAGTAATACATAACCGAACATATAGACTTCATTCAGGTGAAACATTAAAATATATGGAACGAAGCATAGAGTCTATGATTGTGGAATTTGTGATTAAAATACAGACGAAGTAGCGTGTCAAAAATGAGTACAAGTAGATAGATCTCAAAAATGGATACCCAATGCCCGTTCACATTTCGTATATACAGTGAGCCTTAAAAGTGAATGAACACCGACGCGACGCTCCTTTTAGTTTTCTTTATCGGGTATTAAAATAGGTCTAAAAAACCAACAATAACAAAGCAAATTTTATTTCGACAGCAAAAAATACTTAAGATATTTAAAAAAAAATGTTTTCAAACAAATCAAGCGCAGTGACTCAGTGGTTAGTGGACTACTGTGCGAGGGGTCCCAGGATCGATCTCCGAGAAGCACAAATTACAACTTAAGGTTTTTTCTACTGCGCCAACTCTCGTGAACGTCTGACAAACATCCGAGAGTATATCTGTCCTGAAAAAGCTTCTCAATTCAGCCAGTCGGACTCGGCGTACATTTGTAGGTCCCTTCCATTGTTCCATTCGTCCCAAAAAATAAAAATAAAACTCAGACAAACGAATGGTTGTGGAAAGCTAGGCCATAGGGGAGGGTGTTTACCACCTGTTGCTATTATTTATTTATTTTTTTGACAAATCAAAACAGCATTGGTGTTGACTCACTTTTGACGCTCACTGTATATATTTCAACTTTTTCAAGTTTCAACTTCCTAAACCTAATACGCTCCGAATTATTTTTCATCTGACAATGGATTGCCTACAGATTACAAAGGGCAAATTTCTTCTTATTGTAAATGGTTGACGAATGACGATTTACTAAACGTAAACGATTTACTAGCGTTCAATAGCGTTACATTCAATGCTCTCAAAAGTAATGGAAAAGGCAATAAATGTAGAAATAATCAAATATCTAGAAGATCAACGATTAATAAGCGACAGGAAATACGGATTTCGGAGCCGTCGTTCCACTGGAGACCTGTTAAGCTACGTAACGCACTTATGGACGCAAGCAATTGAACAACACGGCGAATCCAGAGCCGTAGCCTTGGACATATCAAAGGCATTTGACCGAGCCTGGCATAGTCCTATTAGGCAAGTTAGCGTCTTATCAATTACCACAACAACTCTGCGGATGAATGCAAAATTTTCTTCTGGGAAGATCGATCCAAGTTGTTGTAGATGGTGTATCATCTAATTCGTTTGATATAGATGCAGGAGTGCCCCAACGATCTATTCTTTCTCCAATTCTATTTCTTCTCCACATCAACGATTTGCTTGGATCGACAAATACAGCTCACGACATTTTCTAGGAAAAATGCATAAACAGTTCCTCAGGTCCAAATGGATGACCATCCAATCCATCCCAATGACTCAATGCACCTTCTAGGAGTCACAGTAGACTCAGGAGTCACATGGCAAGACCACATATCCTATACCGCACGATCGGCGTCGGCTAAGTTAATATTTAGAGCAAAGAGGCACTTTCGCCCGCAATATTGTTCCCATGTATGGAGTTCGGCCCCAAAACATTCACTTAGGGCCGTTTTATTCACTATTGTTCAACTTTCCGAAAACTCCAAAGTTGTCCAACTTCGAAGTTGATCTTAAATCGAAAGTTGAACAGCAAGTTGAAAATTACACTACATTAATTTGCAACTCCGAAGTTGAAATTCTAAAGTTGGCCTACCTTCAGTTTGTAAAATATCCCTGGGATATTTGTGGCAGATGACACATAATATGTCAGTTCAACTTTAGATTGGCATTTCCCGCGTAATTTCATGTGTGCTTTTTAATGTGAAATTAATGAAAGGAGATTGATCTGGGGCCGAATCTTCTCATCCGCAAACGAGCAATACGTGCCGGAATTTGTTTTTGTTTCGAGTGTAAAATCTGTTGATTCCGTGAACGTATATGTCGTTCACGGATGCGGCGATTCGGCCCCTACTTTTGTATAGCTATAAGTATAGTGCGTTATTAGATAGTATATCAGCTGTGCAAATTGTTTTCGTTTGTCGATGAAAACATACGAACTTTATAAGGATAATCATATCGACGAAAAATTTAAATTCATAGATGAAGAAGAAGAAGATGACGAAGATGACGAAGATGATAGTAGCTAATTGCTCCAAAATTAAGTCCACGTCCATTATTTACATATTTGTTCTGATTCTGAGTAATTGCTTACACGAGGCTTTTTTTGGATTGAGATTGAGCTGCGCTGGACAAAGAACGTTCGGTCATTGAATTGCAATGCCAATTACACCCAACATTCCAACACCAGCAGCAAAAAAAATTATATTTGTTCGATTAAGTTTATGTTCCCACATATTTAATAAACATCTAACATAAATTTGTCTGTTTATTATTTTTCTCATTCACTCTTCTATTACATTCAATGAACTGTTTCCAGCAGCATCTAAAATTGACTGAAATGAGGTGCGAACCAATCGAAAGCAGACGTGGTCACTGGATGTTTATGTTGCTTCCAAAGGCGAAGCCGACAGCATTATCAGTGAATCTTAGTACTTCCGCTGGTGGTTGCGAATGCTCACTCCAATAAAATCGGCAACCATAATTTGAATTGATCCGAGTGCATAGTAGCTACCGCAATACGATTAGTAACTGGGATTTTGGTCGCAATTCACGCGATCTATCAAAGAAAAAAAGCACATCACTCAATCCTATATTCAATCGATTCTACTCGCTCATCGACTACTTCGCGATGTACAATACCTTCTCTCATCACACGGCAACGAATTTATTATTAACTGGAGTGGAGCACCATCATTGTCGTCCGCTTTGAGAGACGAAAACCATAGTTGACGGCCATGGCCATCTCATTTTTCCAGTCCAAACGTGCTCGAAGACGATGGCCAATTCTCCCAGAAATAGTTTGCACGATACATTGTTTTATTAAATTTTAAAAATGAAATATTAATTTTTATTTTCGTAACTTAAGAACCGAACTGCCAAACACAGAAATAAAAAATAAAAAAATTCTGACGTTTGACGTAAAACCCAAGTTTGCCTTATAACTTCTACTTTTTCGGGGAGTTGAGCGAATCCAAAGTTGGTCAACTCTTGGTTTTCTCAACTTCGGAATATCCAAAGTTGAGTGAGCCAACTTCGAGTGAATAAAAGCAATTTCTCAAGAGAATAAAAATCCCCAAGTTGTGTTCAACTTTAAGTGAATAAAATGGCCCTTAACCTACTTGACAGCATACAGAGAAGAGCAGTTCGATTTATTGGAGACCATACACTCACATCGAATCTACAACCGTTGGTGCACAGAAGACAAGTCGCTGACCTATGATTGTTCTAAAGGTAGATGTTCCGAGGAACTCAAAGACATTATCCCTGGAAATGCATCTTTTGGGCGCCCCACAAGACAGGCAGCTAATGCTCATGATATAAATAAATAAATGTATTTCTGAAATGATTTTATTTGAAGCTATCACTCTCTAAAAATAACTATAGGTTGCCATCTGTAGCAAATCCTCACCTCACCATACTTTGGCGTTAGGCCGAGGTATAGGTAGATCTTCCCGATAATAGGCATACTTTGACAGGTCAGCGCTCTAAAACCGAGACCGAAAAACTGTATAAAAACTGTACCATTTTAACAACGAATTATATGTTTTATTGAACTATGTATTCAAATAACATTTCTAACAATTCCAAGACAAGTGCCCATGAAATAGCGGCGGAATGGTATGAAAGTGATCTACCGATTCATCAGTTCGTAAATCGACACCCGGATTTGAACACCCTGAGGTCAACCCTGACAACGATGCATACTACGAGTATGAATCTGAGAAAACAATTACAATTTATTTATGTAAATCTAATTATTTCAAAAAAAAAAAATCATTGTAAACCGTTGGGCCCCTGTTGTTGAGCCAACACACAAAATATTAATTATTCATCATCACTTGTAAACTAGCCTTAAGTCAAATTGTAAATATAAAACTTCAATAAAAAATTAATGTAAAAAAAATCAGTTCTTAAAAAATGTCGTCATATGTTAAATTCTTGGTCATTTCGTATGTTTTACTTTCCGAGTAAACAAAAATACGCAGTTGTAATGCCAAAATCCACCTCGTCACCAGCCTCTACACCTGCCACTGCCCACTTGGACAACACGCCACTGACACCATCACTTCGATGCTCGCCTTGTCCTAGATTACTCGCCGAAACCAAAACACAAAATACAAATTCTAATTTAAAGAAAAAGATAGTTCTATGAAAACAGTGGATCAGTGTAGTACCTATACAGCGAAAAACTGTACAGTTGGTCACTTTAGGCATACCATACTGTATACAGAAATATATTTTGGCCTCATAACCAAGAGTACCAAACGATTGGATGTCGTGAATGATTCACCCTTCCAATTCTAGTCTTTTCTTTTTTTTTAAGCTCATGAATATAATCAAAGAAAAAATCGTTATGCTGTAAGGATCTATTTTTTATATGGACATTATTTACAGAGAATTTAAGCCTTTGTTATGTGTTGCGTGAAAAAGGAACTAAAATGAAAACTTTTTCGATTTTGTCCACTTCTTTATAATGTTTGGTTTTAATTGTCGAGGTTAAGCGTCGGTTATAGCTATCAGTAGAATGCATACGTAAAAAGAAACAAAACAAAACTAAAACAATTAAGAGGCCTCCCTCCTAGAGAAGTCAATACTGAAGCGTTTTATAGGAATTCAGTGGAACCTGTTGTGGAATTTACTGAAAAGTTTATTGGAAAAATGAATAAATTCGTTTTCTAGAAAATTTTGAGATCAATTGCTCACTTTTTGTATGAACTAATTTTAAGACGAAGATTAAGCTCAACGAATTTTTCTTGTGAATATAAACAATTAAAAGAGTTATCATCCGCCTGTTGATACTCTCCACTACTTATAAGTGGTTTTCAACAGACAGACAGACGCCCATTACTAAATCAATCTAAATTTGATTCTGGTTCAGAATACATAATTATACACTTTATGGGGTATCCGGCGACTCCTTCTTGGCGTTACAAATGTAATGGTAAAGTGAATATACCTTTCTGTGGAGGGTATACCTAAAAATTCTGATTCATAAAAGCTGTTTTATTACGTTTTGACAAAAGGAAGTATGTACAAGGGTTTTAAACAAAAAAAAAATCGAAAATTGGACAAGGACTTATATATATTATTTATTTATTATTTATTTAAAATAATCATAATATGTAGCTAGCATAATAGAGGTATAAGGTTTTTGGGTTAATGCACCGACTTTAGTAAAAGTATGTTATCTTTTTAAATAAAGATTAGTCACAAAAAAACCGCACCGAGTTGTGTTGAATTTTCACATTTTAAACTAACATAAGTTATGAGCCCACAAAATTGTTATACGAATTATTTTTGGGACGAATGGAAGGAACCTACAATTTTACAACGTGTCCGAACGGCTGAATCGAGAATCTTTTTCACGACAGTTATGTTTGTCAGACTTTCGCGAGAGGTGGCGCAGTGGAAAAAACCTTAAGATGTAATTTGTGTTTTTCCGGGGATCGAGCATGGGACCCCTTGCACAGTAGTCCAACACACTAACCACTGCGCCCACAGAGTGATACACGGACATAATAATTGTGAGTTGTGATTGTGAGTTGTGACACCCACTTTTGTGTGTTCCTGTTTCATTGCAATATCACAATTAGCTAATACCCCGACTTAAAAATGTTTACTGAACACAATATTAATTAATGAACAATATCAAGTTCTTATCAAGTTGGTACCTATCGTACGGTCCAAGGGTACAAGGAGTATTTAAGAAGGTTTCAATATCCAAATTGTTGTTTCGTCATCTTCAAAATAAAAGTGTTGGCAGTACGTTTCAAACCGATAGGTGACCCCCTGTATCATTCCAGCACTAGTTGGGCATTCCCATTCGTAGATTTGGCTCAGTGCTTTCACAAAAAATTATTTTAACAAGAATGGGGTTTAAGAAAATTATTTAAATTTAAATTAAGACATCGTTTATTTTTTTTTTGGTTGAGTATTGAACTATTTCAACGAATAAAAACTTCCAGTCAATGGTGTTAAATGCTTTATCTGACTCATCTAGGCCTGCCAGACGTCCCGATTTTGGCGGGACAATCCCGATATTTGAACCCTGTCCCGATTTACAAAATGTTCCGATTTTGTCCCGATTTTCTTACTTTTATTCTACATCGTCTGAAAACGATCGAAAATAACAAATAAATCAATATTAACATGTGTTACAAACCTTAACGACTATAGGAAATTTCAATTGTTGCTGTGAATGCATTCATCCATATAGAAATATGAAACAATAAGCTGTCAAGTGCAAGTCGACAGAACCCATATATAAATATGTATGTACTTTTAAATTCAAACAAACTGTGGCGGCAGTATTATTGTATGTGGCGGCTGGTATTTTCGATTATAATAAGGAGTATTGCTTTAAAGTATGTTGACCAAATGAACATTACCTGTAGCATTTTTATCCGAAGCTTCGCTTTCGTCGCAGAAGTACCTAATGCGCTTTGCTAAGTGCTCGATAGGATAAAAGAAAATGTTCTCCATACAAACTAAACCCCCATTGGGCCCAAACAAAATTTCCAAAATTGGTGAAATTGGTTTTCGATATTTCTTCTTATACTAACCGAGTTTGATCGAATGAAATATACGCGCATCAAAGCGGAGGAGCGGCGACCGACGCGACGTGGCATTTTTCAGGTGGCGTTATGCCAGTTTGGTGCCTTCGAACGAGTTTAATTTTCGAGTGGCAAGCGGGTGGTGACGACGTGGTTTTTGGCATTACAACTGAGTAGAATTTTAGAAGAAACTAAAAAAAATGCGAAATGACCAAGCATAGCATTCAATATAAGATGGCATTTTAAGAACTGGTGAATCGGTGGCGCCATACGTTGTTTGTTTTATATATGAGAAGATGTCCTTAATAATTGTTATTGTTATATTGTATTTATCAGATATGACTTCTTCTAATTAACCAGTCACCCTCAAAAGATTGGTTTGCTACAAAAACATATAGAAAATGTACCCGCGGCTAAGAGGGTTACTTTTATTAAAATGAATTGCAAATATAGTTGTAAAGATGTTTGCATAGGTTTTTTAAGGAAGATCTCATTGGTCAAATAATTATTTATAAAATAAGTTCAAACGATAAATATATTATGCAATATGGTTATGTACCCGTACTTATCGGTTAGACTGAATATTGAAAGTCCCTGAATTATTATTATTAATTTGTTATTTTTAACGTATATTTATGTATAGATAGCGTTAAAAAACCTTTAGCTTTCCATAAGACGTGTATAAAAATCTATGCTTTTTTTAATGTCCCGATTTGTCCCGATTTTTGAACCTTGGTGTCCCGATTTTAATACAATTTCATCTGGCAGCCCTAGACTCATCCCTCTTTGATTTTTCTGCCATAGTTATGATTTAACTTAACCCTAGAAGGGTAATCTTTATCGATTCGACGAACATCAATTTAATTTTTTAGCTTTTCTCTTCGATCTTTATTCCAATCGCATCTTCTTTCCGTGTCACACCAGCCATTTCTAAAGTCTTCGAGTTTGTGGAATTTCGTCGAAAAAACTGTTTGGGTAAGTCTTGTTTTAATCGAAAAATGGCGCCAATGTTTGTCGAAACGACGAAGATTACCTTATTTATTATTTATTTTCATTATTTCTTAATTTAACAATTGTTATAAATATAATACTTATTCTAACAAAGTTTAATTAAAAAATATAGGTAGTGACATTTTTATTTGAAAATGAAAATAGTGATAATGTCACATCTTGAAAAATATCATTTAGAAGTGGGGTGAACAGTATTAAATTCAAATATACTGCACATATACATTATACATAATATAAAATTATCAATCAAATAAAAGAAAAAAAATAAAAAACAATATACGTAAAGAGAGAGAGAGAGAGAGAGAGAGAGGATAAATAAAAACTGAAGAGAAATTAAATAAATCAAATAACATAGCGCAACAAAACTTTGATTTCTTCATGATCGAAGCCAAGAAGCCAAATTTTGACTTTAGATGTAAAATCGGGCAGAGATCAAATTACATGAATATTCGAAGGAAGGCTATTAAACAGTTTACGGGATACAACACAGTAGAAGTTTTTGAACAAAGCGGTGCGGAAAGTAGGTAAAACGACATATTTACTTGAATTACTACGCAAAGCACGGGTGTTAGAAATTGGACTCTGCATATAGCAACATCTTATAAAAAAAATGTTTAAAACTTTGAAGTAATACAAATGTTTAAGCGGTATAATTTTCAATGTTCTGAATAAAATCATAGAACGAGCCAAGCGATGTGCCCCACAAACTATCCTGATAGCACACTTTTGTAAAACAACAAATGGCTGCAGTTTCGTTTGATAGACACCTCCTCAGCAACTTATTCCATACTGCAATTTTGATTGAAATAATCCAAAAAAAACTGTTTTTAAAGTACTATGACTACAGTATTTTTTCAGACGATAAAAGCTTCAAACAGTATAACGAAAATAATTCTTCAAATTAGAAATATGTTCAGACCAGCTCATATTTTGCTCAAAAGTAACACCCAAATATTTAAACTGATTGACTTGTTTAATTTTGAAACAATTTATCCCACATGATATTTGGTCATTCAGCAATGTCCTTGTAGATACACAAACGCTATTAGACATGACAGATCTAGTACAATTTTGCTCATGAAAATGTATTTCATAGTCAGGGGAATGTTATGTTACGAATGTTAACATCCTGATTTATATCGGCCTCTAAGCTTAAATGGTTATCTGACTGATAAGCAATGCCTAGATCATCAGCAAAGGCTGTTACTTTCCCAACAAACGGTTGACTAAATAGGGAATTAATATACACTAAGAGAAGTATTGGACCAAGAACAGAACCCTGCGGTACACCCAAGTTAATTATTTTCGAGCTACTCACAAAGTTCCCTAGTTTAACTTTTTGAATTCTATCCTTCAAATATGACTCAAACCAATCATACATAAATCCACCTTCTACGTAACTTTTAGTGTTCAATTCGGCCTAATATTTAAAAAAAAAAATTTCACCAAGAAAAGGGAACATTTTTACGTAGGTATTATCCTTAAAAAAAAGTCGCTTGGCCAAGTAATCATACGATACGTACAAGGAAAGCATATAATGCTGGGAGCATAAAGTTGAGCTTTGTAACAAATGCTCAAAATATTTTTTTTTTGCGATATATTTTATTTTTGTTCTTAAATCAGTTCAATTTTAAGTTTTTATGATTTTATGTTATATTTTCTTATTTTTCTATTTCCTATAAAAAAAAACTATGAACTGATCTAAAAAAACAGGGGTTCCAACACATTTTTCAATATAAAGGCAAAAGTTTTTAAAAAAATGTTTTTTTCTTTGGATTTTTTGCTTAAAAAAAGAAATGGTCTGTTAATAATAACTATTAAAATTAACGAGCATTTTGTGCACACTTTTCGTAAAAATTGGAGTCCAATATTACTTTGTCGATTCGACGAATGATTACCTTTAAGTTTCACTTAAATTCAAATGACGATAGAAATATGACTTTTGAAGAAAACGCTTACAATTCCCATTACAGAGTGTGTTTTTTTTAAATATTATTTGACTGGTGGGCGCAGTAGCGCAGTGGTTAGTGTGTTGGACTACTGTGCGAGGGATCCCAGGTTCGATCCCCGGAAAAACACAAATTACATCTTAAGGTTTTTTCTACTCCGCCACCTCTCGCGAACGTCTGACAAACATCCGAGAGTATGACTGTCCTGAAAAAGCTTCTCAATTCCGCCGTTCGGACTTGGCATAAAATATGCAGGTCCCTTCCATTCGTCCCAAAAATAGAAACTCACACAAAACGAATGGTTGCGAGAAGCTAGGCCTAGGGTGGCTACATGCCTGTTGCGCCACCTATTTATTTTAATTTTTATTTGACAAAGTTAATAATGAGCTAACGTCTTTCGTTGTAATTAGAGCTGACACGGATCATGTAAGTACCTGGTTGTTAACGAAAAGAAAAACTACCAGAAATTGGCCAATAAAGTGGTGCGGAAATCTATCTATTCTGTAGATACTTTTCTAAACTGCATCTTTGCTCCTTGTTTGATTTTTAGTTGGCATATTGGAAACTCGATTTTATTATATTATGAATTTAACTCGTGAAATTTAAGGCTGGTTAGGGATGAGCTGGTTTAAATGGTAAGCTTGACAATAATGCACTTTGATATCAGACCAACACGATGATATATTCAATAGTTGTGGCACAAAACTGTATCCATATGGTCTTTTCGTATTTTCACTTGTTTTTTTTTTTGGATAGGTAGGTACCTACCTACTCCGTTTTACCCCTAAGCGGTCGTAACACAATTCGCGTTTCATTTCTACGTAGGTATATGTACATACCTACTTTACTATATGTATTTATGGAGACTCTTCTTATCTGTAGATAAACAGTCGCAAATCAAAGTGGCTGCCACGTGCCCAACTCTTTCGTGCGTATAGGATATTTCAGAAGCAACCAAGCCATATGTTTACTATCTTCTTGGAGACATATGCTCCCCCAAACAGCTATTCAGTTATTTACATCATTATCTCAATTATTCCAAAAGCACATTACTTATACATAAAATTATATGATAAAAGTTATCACTTACCAGATGCTGAGGGGACTTTTGAAGACATCATGACGTTGGGGCCACTAACCATATTGCAGAAGTTTATCGGACCTGAAGGCGACACAACACACCCATTTGAAACGAAAAAAAAAAATATGTACAACTCTCAGTAGCGAATGAGTATGTGTGCTTTTGCCAAATCACACTTTGGTGGTGCCCACTGGTTCTACACACACCCACACACACACAACAAGTATTTTCAATTAAATTTTTCGATGAAAATCCTTTTGATCCCGTTCGAAGAACAAATAACCGCTGGCGTTATAAATATACGGAAATTTCAATTTGAAACGGATTGGCAGAAGTGACTGCCAGACAGTATACACGCAGCTCCAGGGTAGCAAAATGTCAACTTACAATCACCCTTGCCGAAAAGGGAAAGTCCTGCCCGTCATTTCTGGCACTACAATTCAAGTTGATTAATTATAGGAGAGGTCGAACGAGGCCAAGTCAACCGGATACATAAAATGCAATTTATTTGATTCTGGACATGTGATTATGTAAAAACCCCCTCGGAGGTTTAGTATCCCCTTCGATGAGGATTAGTTTTAGTTACTTTATTTTATTTTGGAATATCGTCACCGAAAATATTAAATGAGAAGTATTCACGGTGAAAGTCAACTTCCGACTGTTAGGGTCCGTTTGCGAAGTGATAACTGCCGGGTCCCCAGTTCGATGGGTGAATGGGGCCGCCGATAATAATCAGAAAATAAAGTGAACGCGTTTGCCCGCTCTTTGGCTGAGTTCTTCTCCGCGGTAGCGGTGGTAACTAGGGTGCGGTATGTCTCCAATGCACACATTCACAGTGTGCTTTACCCAAGGGAAATCCTGCTTACACTAACGCGCTGCTTACCGATGTCTGCCACAGAGATGGAAAAAGACCAAACAGATAGTTTCACTCGCACGGACTACCACACCGAAAGGAAGTTATCCGCCTGTGAAGACATGCGCACTGCCCAACTAAGCAACAGGACAGGAGTAGTATAGCTAGCGAGTTGAGTACACCTTGCCAACCAGCAGAAGCAACAGTTACAAATAACTCAAATGCTTTGAAGACGCTTTCGGCACGGCGGCGGCGTCTCCCCAAGATATTGAGTGAGTGCAAATATTTGAGTTTTGAGCCTTCGAACTCCAAAGAGGTCCTCAAGAATGGTTCAATCAAACATATGTTACTTGTTGCTGTGGCCTATTTTTTTCGGCTTCACTGATCGGAGGGTGAATTTGCGAACAAGGGTGGAATGCCACGGCCACCCTCGTTTTATAGAAAGTTCCCCAATCGGTTAGGGGTGAATAATAACAGTTCCATTTCCCCTCGTTAGCACTCAAGTATGCCCCCTCATATGGGTTGGTTTGGTTGGCTTCGCTTCCGTCGTGCGGTACGGAAACTGGCCTTAGTTATAATAGACAAATAATTATGATATCCCCTGAATATGTTTTGTTCGACAAAATTTTCCGGTCACAAAACCGAAAACTTAATTATGTGCTGAATGGCAGGAAGGTTTTGTCATTTGGGGGTGTGCGCCTCTTCCTCTTTTTTTCCCGTTTTGGAGACTCGATGATACGCCGGCGGAATTTCTAATGAAGTGCGGAGCTATTTTTTTCACCGTCATCGCCGCCGACCGTCGAGCAATAAACAAGGAAGGAAGTTATTAATATTTCTCAATTTTTTACGAACATGGGGAAGGGGTAGGTTTTCATTTTAGATGTTTTCTTGTTTTGATGTTATTTTGTTTTTAATATTTACCTTTTGATTATGCCTAAGATGCTGTTGTTGTGCGTTAAGATGAGAGGAAGGGTATTTTTTCTTTTTTTTTTTATTAAGCATCACTCAGCCTGGTTTAGCCGAAAAATATCAGCGAGGATGATGAATAAGGGTAACTTGATATGAAAGACCTACTGATAACCATTAGAACGGCTCACTTTTTGTCTATTTATCTGCAAGGATTGCCTTGTCAGAATGCGCAAAAGGATACCACATATTGGAACCAGTGAATATCTGTTTCTGAAATATATTATGCACATCTCTCTACTGTTATTACCTTATATTCACCTACGTAAATGAATTTAGAAACTCCATGTTCGTCATAATATGTCCATTATACCGAAAAATTAGTACAGATATCTATTATAGATATATGCATAGGGAAAAACCATATCTGCTACAATTGTGTTGCTACGGATGAGCAACTAAAGGAATGTATGCTTTAGACAGGAAGCTGTCATTTTGTTATATCTTTGGGTTTTACTTTTGTATAAACTGCCTCATGAATCATATTTGAAAATGCTACATTCTGAGGTGGGCGTTCACTCCCACAGCTTGGTAGGTTTAGCTGTATAACTAGCTGTATCTGACATTGTATCTGACATTGATTTTGAGTGCTTGATTTAATTTTTCTTCCGAATTTTACTGACTGATGACGATGAACGCTTGTCGTTGTGGTTTCAAAGCTCTGCGCTTGATGATTCCATAATAGCAAAAAATAAATCTTAGAAAAACTAAAATGAAGTCGACACGTTTAAGTTTGGCCCTTATACACAATGCAATACTCATCGCAGTAGTATTTATAATCTTCTCATATATAAAAGAGTTTGTCTTGATCTTGACTGATTAGGGATTGATGATAAACGCCCAGCCCAAACGGCTAGAGCTAGGAAGCTGATATATTGAAACAAATTTCCTTCTTTTTTTTCCAAAGTGAGCCCTTAGAAGCCATATGGGGATCGATTTCAAACTCGGGAGTCAAAGTTTGTATGGGAACATTTTTAATCTTCATTCGATCGATTTCAAACTCGGTTTGCGTACCTACTCTATGGAAGATATAACAAAATCAGTTTCTCTGATTTTGGAAAGGAGACGACCTATTTTGGGTGTGGTTGGGCGTTTGAATAATGCTGGGCACTGATTGGCATCAACCTGGCGATGTCCAGTTGTCGTAACTATATCGTACACGTCAGTTGTGCTTATTTTACCTCCGCGTGGTAGCCACCAAATCCTTCTCCGATCGAGTCTCTCTCTATCTACCTGGCAAGTACATGCAGCGAAACAAGAGGCATACAAAGCGGCGCTGCAAAGAAGGACTAGAGCTGCTCGTGAGCTCTACGCGCAGAAAAGAAGAGACGAACACCGGCTTCTCAGGAGAAAAAAGAAAGGGCACGAGAAGCGCGCGATCGGGGAAATAGAGAGATGCTACAGCAGGAATGAGGTTCGGAAGTTTCACCGAAGGGTAAAAAGAACCTGCCAAGGCTACAAAGCCCGAACCGAAGCCTGCAAGGACGAACAAGGGAACATCGTAGTAGAATCGCAGTCGATGCTGAGGATACGGAAGAACTACTTCTGCAGACTGTTTAACGGCGATGACGAACTAAATCGCGCTGTCAGGCAGAATGAACCACTCAACCTGGACTGGACGATGAAGACCAACAATTCCGTCCACCCGACCTGGACGAAGTGAAGATAGCCATATCTAAGCTTAAGTCCAACAAAGCCGCTGGGGCAGATGGCCTAACCGCCGAGCTATTCAAAGCGGCAGGCGATGACTTGGTTAGGAGCATGCACCAACTCATCTGTAAAATATGGTCGGAGGAAAGTATGCCCGATGAATGGAACCTCAGCATAGTTTTCCCGATCCTCAAGAAAGGAGACCCTCTGAACTGCGCCAACTACAGAGGTATTAGTCTTCTTAAAATCGCCTACAAGATCTTATCTACCGTGTTATGTGAACACCTGAACCCGGTGGATAGGTTACGTAGAGCGAATGGACGTGAATGCTCCGGCCCGGAAGATCTTCGAATCCACACCCGAGGCACAGCGCAGTACAGGAAGACCGCAACTCAGGCGGCGCACGCAATTGGAAAGGGACCTTACCCAACTTAGCGTGCGAAACTGGAGACAGCTGGCCAAAGATCGTGCTGACTGGAGACGCTTTTTGGTTGAGGCCCAGGTCCACCCCGGACTGTAGTGCCACCTTAAGTAAGTAAGTGGTAACAAACGGGTACTGGTCTTCCCATTCGGGCGTGACTTGCTCAACTTATAAGCGTGAGTGTTGAACACGCAACACTATAATGCTCTGTCGGAAAGACTGCCTGATCGATTCTCAGAAGTCTTAACATGAGCCCCTCAGAAAGAGTACATACGGCGGATGAATTCATTGAATCAACGGTGTCGTCAACCGTCAAGAGGACAGTTACCTTATTTGATCTACTTCGAAATACTTGGATCTGAATTAGGTACCTAAATGAGGAATTTTCGGCAATAGTCATGGTGCTGAAACCAAGATGGCGGATGAACCCTTTATGTGTCAACGGCAGCTCTCACATCCCCGAAGTGGGTTACTGATACCGGAATATCTGGCCGCTTTTGTCCAAGCCCAAAGGACCTGGCTTTCCAAGTTGGGGGATGTGCGTCGGGGTAACTTTCCTACCACGGAAAAAAACTCGTGCTACGATACGACAGCAAGCGTCGAATATGGATGATCCAAATGTCGACGACCCTAGCAAACGATTTAAGGATAATGAGCTTCGGATCAGCACGTGGAATGTCCGGACCTTAAACAGACCACGTGAAGCCGAGCAATTAATAGACCACTGGGCAAATACAAAGCCGATATTACAGCAATTCAGGAAGTTAGATGGGATGGGGAGAGCTCGAGAAGACGTATGGCAAGTGCCCAAAGTACGATGTCAAGATTATTCTTGGCGACTTTAACGCCAGGATCGGAAAGGAGGGCATCTTCGGCTAAATAGTCGGAAAGCACAGCCTGCACGACAACACCTCCGGAAACAGATTCAGGCTTATCGGCTTTGCTGCGTGGCGAAACATTGTCATCACCAGCACACGATTCCCACACCTCCATATACACAAGGGGGCATGGCGGTTTCCAGACCAAGCAATGGTAAACCAAACTGACCACCTTGTGGTAGATGACCGGCATGCCTCCGATGCCTTGGATGTCCCAACGTTCCGAGCGGCCAACATAGGACCCTATTGTAAGTGTCGATAGTTGATCGTTGATCGACAAATGTGATTGTCGACTGCGATTGATATTTGTCGATTTGACAGTCGCTTGTAGTCGATTACAAATGTCTCGTCGATGCTTTCTCTTGGAAGTGAAAAAATTGTGTGCGTACGAATAGCTAAAACCAATCGACACAATTGTCGTGACGATCACTGATCGACAATAACAATAAGGGCCATAGACTCGGACCACTACCCGGTAGTAGCCAAAGTACGGATGCGGATATTCAGTGCGTAACAAAACCCGACGGAGGCCGTTAAAAGATTTGACGTCGCAAGACTACGATCGCAAAAGACCGCCAGAACCTTTGCCGGCCGCGTCTCCCTTAACCTCAGGAAACCCACCTCCAGAATAAAGTGCAGAGGACCAGTGGAAACACTGTTTTCATTAAGGGATCACGACGAAACCCCTGGTTCGATGAGGAGTGCCGGATAGCACATGCAACCAAGACCGCAGCCTATCAGTTATTGCAGGAGCAATGTTCGGATGTTTTACCAGAGGGTAAAAAGATCTGCCCAAGGATACAAGGCCCGAACAGAAGCCTGCAGAGATGGGAATTCGGTGGTAGATCGTTGGATCTTCACTCTTCTGGCTAGGTCAATGTCGCTGTACAGCCCGTACAGTTCGTCGTTGGATCTCCTCCTTCATTCAAAGTCCTTTCCCACCTCAAAGTTATATCAATTCAGTCTATAGTGACATTCTCTCCAAGACGTGGGTGTTGGGTGTCCTTTCTTGATGGCAGTGTATACTGCCAAACCCATCTTCGCCGCCTCCGTCTCAATGCTCACGAACGCGCCAGTGACATTACGCTACGCTGCGTTCTGCTGATTATGTCGATATCGTCGGCGTAGGCGCGCAGGTGAACGGACTTTTGAAAGATAGTGCCTCTGGTGTTAGCGTTTGAGTTTGGCACTATTCTTTCAAGAACGATGTTGAAGAATTCCCATGACAGCGCATCGCCTTGTCTAAACCCTTTTTTGGCATCGAAGGTCTCGGTGAGTTCTTTACCGACCTTGATGGAGCAGCGTGCTTTCTCCATTGTCATCCTGCACAAATGGAAGAGTTTGGCGGGGATGCCTAAACTAGACATCGCTCTGTATAGCTCGTCTCTGTAAATGCTGTCATAGGCGGCCATAAAATCGATGAAAAGTTGGTGGGTATCGATTTGGACTTCCTGGGTTTTTTCCAAGATCTGCCGCAGTGTGAATATTTGGTCGATGGTAGACTTTCCTGGCCTGAAGCCACATTGATAGGGATAGGGATAGGGAATAGCTCGGCGGTTAGGCCATCTGTTCCAGCGGCTTTGTTGGACTTAAGCTTAGATATGGCTATCTTCACTTCGTCCAGGTCGGGTGGACGGAATTGTTGGTCTTCATCGTCCAGGTTGAGTGGTTCATTCTGCCTGACAGCGCGATTTAGTTCGTCATCGCCTATAAACAGTCTGCAGAAGTAGTTCTTCCATATACTCTGCATTGACTGCTGCGATTCTATTGTTCGTCCTTTCAGGCTTCGGTTTGGGCTCTGTAGCCTTGGCAGGTTCTTTTTACCCTTTGGTAAAACTTCCGAACCTCATTCCGCTTCTCGTGCTCTTTCTTTGTTCTCCTAAGAATCCGGTGTTCGTCTCTTCTTCCTTCGTCAGGAGGTCATAATGATGACTGAAAGAGTCAACTCAATTGGTTAAAAATGTAGCAGTCTAGCCCCTGTCTATTGCCTGTAATAGTCCATCACCAAAATGGCTGTTATAGATCGACGTGTAGGTGAGGTTTTCCAATGTAATCAGTTCCTCCCAGTGGCGTTATATCTTCGGGAAAAGGTGAAGGGTGACCGAAACAGTGTAATCCCCGCTTGTAACTTCCGACAGTCCGTGTAAGGAGTGTGGCGGGTACAGATCTGATTTACAACTTGACGTCGAAAAGGTTGACAATTTGTCTTTGGGAAAGATGGATTGGTATTTTATTTCAATACCTGGGAGAAGAGCTTGAAACGATCGATGGTAGAACGTCTTCGTTGACCATGAATCTGTCCGTAAGATTTTGTATTAGCGAATCTATGCAAGAAATCAGTATCGGCACTCTAAAATAGGCTTCAGAAGGAGATGTTTCTGGATTGGAACGCGTTGTTTGTTTCAATGAAGTTCTTCAAATAAGTCCTCGGCAAGTAAAGTAAGGATGCGGATTGAAAAGCCTCTCTCAAAAAATCTTCGGCATTTTCTCCGATGTCCTTAAGAGAAGTTACAACTTCATTTATGCGGTCGATTGCAGAAACGAAATCTGTATCTAAACTCAAAGACATTGTCCCTCGACATGCAACTTTTGGGCGCCCCACAAGACAGGCTGCTAATGCTCATGAGCATACAGTACACTTGACAACCGCGAGGGCATAAACTTTCCAAAACTCCTTTTGTTACAGGACAAGCAAAAATTGGAACTAACAGACATCTCGGGGCGCTGTTGAAGCGTTATACGTTCGCCTTTCCCGGAAAAAGAAAGAAGTTGAGCTATCAGTTAGAAAATTTTAGTTTTTGTTTTTTGTTTAAGGCTTTTTTTGGGGGGGGGGGAGGCTTCAGCCCCTCAAGCCCCCTTCCCCCCTGGTTACGCGCCTGATCCTCGTCCATGAAAGCTCCTACCGAAATCGCGGGCATGTTGGCCTATTAGACAGTGTCCGGTTAATGTTCCCACGACGAAGCTAATCGTGTGTAGTTAGCTAAAGAAATATTCGCGGGTTCTGAACGGATACAGGAACACTTTTCTTGGTCGCTGCAGCAATTTGCAAATTGATGTTAAGTTCGAACGAAAGTTTTATTCACTAGTTTGTAGAACGAGTTTTAAGGATGTGGATTGTGAATAAACTTTGCCAATTCGCGCAACAACCAATGGTTTATGTTTGCAACAAAATGTTTGGAAATCGAAATTTCGTTATTTAAACTTGTTTTCTTAATACATTTTGGTGGGGTAATTAATTAGCCTATTCTTAGAATAGTAAAATGTCCAATTTTCTGTTTAAAAATGCATACAAAGTGGTTTGATCGCAATTTATCAATTGTAAAGTGAATAGACTTTAGATAACAATAGGTAAACAACTTGGAATGGTTTTGACTGGTGCTCTACCGTCTACGTCAGGGCAAATCGAACCCAAGCAGGGGGGTTGCATGGGGGCAGCATGCCCCCCCCCCCCCATACGTATTTAACTGTTGAATGTGTACTAAGTTCCCATAAGAAAGTGGACTTACATGGAAACTAAGTCCACTTTCTTATGGGAACTTAGTACTTAGGAACTTCCCACCTTACATGCGAACTTAGTCCACTTCACGAAAGTGTTTTATTTCCCACTAGTTGGGAACTAATTCCCTCAGTGGACTTAGTTCCCGGGGGCTTATTTCCCTGCACCAAATACAAATTATGTTCTCTGAGAAGTTGAGAATTTCTTGACTAGATGTCGGCTTCGACTGTTTAAACGTCAATTGAGTATGAGATGAGTATGTATCACGCCCACGCGATCAATCGAATCCAATAAGAAGTAAAAAGTAAGAACGCACAAACAACGACTGAGAGAGCTGCCCCACTTACTAAACTAGAATCATGAACGTGCTCAATATTATGAACCTAATGCGTAGGCGTTAGGTATAGTTTTTAAATTCGTATTTCTGTAGTCATTTATATCTGTTTATGAAATATATCCTTATTTCTCTACAATCCAATTGGATCGGTAGCTCTATATAAAAACTGCTGAGCGCTGTTATATTGAACACATTTACAATCTACATACAAACAAATTTTCAAGGAATATGAATACGTATACCGTGGTAGGTGGTTTTCTACTTCTGCAATTGAATTTGAAAAGCCGTTCACATTTTCGCAATTGACGTCAGTAACAAATATATACATTCTGACGTAAGCTGTCTTAAGCACACTACTTGATGATGCTAGAATTACAGGTGCGCACGTTTTTCAAAATGATGAAGCACACCAAACGAGCTGAGCCCATATTACGATGATGTTTCAGGCGCTTGATTTTGTTTTATTTTTTCATAAATATAAAGATAAATTTAAGATTGAGATATCGTTTTTCTGCCCCCTCATGTAGCTGACCTCCCCGTGGTGGGGGGCGGGCAACATGTCTAGGTTCACCTAGACACCACATGTCTAGGTTCACCTAGACATGGCTAACGAAGCACACACCCAATGATGACAAAGCGAAGAAAGCGAGCCTCGGATATTGCAAAGCCTGTCAAAATAGGGCGCCTTTTGGAGCCAGGCCTGAAGGGTGGCAGTTTGCGAGCGTCTGGTGGTCGGCTTGTCACGCTCGGCAGTCGGCCGGGTTTAACCCGAAACGGCTACGAGCTTCCTGTCAATGGTCTCGCAAACCATTATGGGGGTCAGAGGGTGGATGCGCTATGCACCAATAGGGGCATAAGTGGACTTACGGTTACTCGACAACGGCATCGACTTAGGATAGGCACGTGGAACATCTCTTCGCTCACGGGAAAAGACCTGGAGCTTGTTGGGGAGGCTGTTAAATATCGACTAGATATAGTTGGTGTTTCCTCAACAAAGCAAAGGGGTTCTAGAACTGTGGACCTTGCAGATGGGTGGAAACTCTTCATGTCGGGAGTAGCACCTTCAATGTCTGCTCAGGCGGGAGTGGGGATACTCACAAGTCCCAGGCTGTCAGGCAGAGTATTGGAGTGGATTCCGTTAGGAGGGAGAGTTGCGATCTTAAAGCTTAAGCTTGAAAGATCAACTCTGGCTCTAGTGCAGGTGTATGCACCGAATCTGGAGTCAGGGTACGCAGCTTTCTTAGATGAAGTTGATGCAGCCCTTGAAAAGGTTGCAGATATGGATTCTTATATCCTGATGGGTGATTTCAATGCTCACGTGGGTGCGGATTTCTCGACATGGGGCAGCGCGATTGGGAAACACGGTGACCCCGATCAGAACGCGAACGGAGAGAAGTTGTTGGACTTTTGTTGTTCAAATGGAATGTCCATTATGAACACTTTCTTTCCACACAAAGATATCCATAAATACACATGGTACCGTCGAAGTCTTCAGCAGAAATCGCTGATAGATTTCTTTGTGGTACCATCGTGTATTAAAAGGATGGTTTGTGATGTTCGTGTGTTGAGAGGGGCTGAACTGTCAACTGATCACCACCTGGTGTTGTGCAAATTGTATCTCAACGATCAAATACCTATTCTGCCAAAGCGTAAACCAAGAATGGTTACGCGCATACGGTGGGAGGGGCTACAGAACGATGAGATACGGGAGGAATTTGCACGGCAGGTATCTGAAAGGTTTGAACAAATTCCAAATGTTCCATTGAATGTAGAGGAAGAATGGCAGTTGTTTTCAACAGCAGTTATTGCCTCTGCAGGACATGTTTGCGGAGTGAAGCGGCTCGGTGTGGCGGCTGGTGGTGAGAAAAGAACTGCGTGGTTTAAAACGCCCGGAGTTCAAGAAGCCATCAGAGAGAAGAAGAAGGCTTTCAAGGTGTGGATTCACTTGGGGGACTCTCCTTCTCGAAACCGGTACATTGAGGAGCGAAGAACTTGCAAATTGGCTGTTAAAGCAGCCAATGAACATTCTTGGAAGGAGTTCGGCGAAAAATTGGACCGCGATCACAGATCTGCAAGCAAGGTGTTCTGGCAGACCATCCGCCGTCTTAGAGGAAGGAAGTGGAACATTATCGAAGGAGTCAAATCCAAAGATGGTACACTTCTTTCTAATGAGGAGGACATCTTGCGCAGATGGAGCGAGCACTTTTCCGAATTGCTCAATCCAATCCAGGGCATTGAGGATGACACATCTATCGCCTTAAGCAGGGCGGAAAATAGTCCCACGGTAGAGGAAGTCACTTTTGCGATCAAATCGCTAAAAGCTGGCAAATCTGCCGGAGTGGATGAAATCCGGCCAGAAATGCTAAAGGCCTTAGGTAAAGAGGGAGTCAAATGGCTCTCTCGTGTCATTAAAGTGGCCTGGGAATGCGGCAAAACACCCAGCGATTGGCAGATTGGGGTGATTGTGCCCCTTTTCAAGAAAGGGGATAAAAGGGATTGCTCCAATTACAGGGGTATATCACTTTTAAGTCTCCCCGGAAAAGTCTTTGCCAAGGTGCTGGAAACGCGTTGCAGAGCTGTGGTCGAGGCACGATTAGGAGATGAGCAGTGCGGCTTTCGTCCCGGCAGAAGCACAACCGACCAGTTATTCACTCTCAGAATGGTACTTGAGAAGGCTTGGGAGTATGCTACACCTGTTTACGCTTGCTTCGTAGATTTGGAGAAAGCATATGACCGAGTCCCTCGAGGGAAACTCTGGAGTGTATTACAGCAGTATGGAATTGATGGTTCTCTCTTGAGAGCCATTCAATCTCTTTACACAAACTGTAAAAGCTGTGTTCGGGTAAACGGCGTTAAATCAATACCTTTCACCGTGGGCGTTGGACTTCGTCAGGGGTGCGTCTTGTCTCCTCTCCTTTTCATTACTTATATGGACTGGATGTTACAGCGCAGTCTTGGCGAGGAACGTTTCGAATTGGGAGATCTGAGGATAAGTCATTTGCTCTTCGCTGATGACTTGGTCATCCTTGGATCCTCTCAGACTGAACTTCAGCGCGCACTCGATCGGTTTGTAACCGTTTGTGTTGAAGCTGAGATGAAGGTAAACGTGAACAAATCTGAAGTGATGGTCGTCTCCAGAACGCCTGTTCAATGCACTCTGCATGTTATTGGAGTCCCATTGAAACAGGTGGAGAAGTTTAAGTATCTCGGGGTCTTATTCACGAGTGATGGAAGGAGCAATGCCGAGTTTTCCTGTAGGATTGGTCAGGCTGGATCGATTTTGAGACAGCTTGGTCATTCTGTTATCAGGAGGACTGAACTTCGTGTCAAAGCTAAGTTGTCAGTCTTTAATTCGGTGTTTGTTCCAACTCTTACCTATGGTCATGAGGTTTGGGTAATGACCGAAAGAATAAGATCGCGAATACAAGCTGCCGAAATGAGATTTCTCCGTAGTATTGCTGGTGTGACCCGTAGAGATCGCATCAGAAATACCAGAATACGTGAGGAACTCAATGTCGAGCAGCTACTTCTCCGGACGGAGCGATCCATGCTTCGGTGGTTTGGTCATGTTAAACGCATGTCCCCGACCAGGATTCCACGACGTGCTATGGAATCCGTACCATCGGGCAGGCGTCCCCTAGGTAGACCCAGGATGAGATGGTTAGATCAAATTCATAATCTCTCCTCTACCCGTATGGGGATTGCCCTTGATGATTTAGAGTCGATGGCGGAGGATCGAGAGCTATGGAGGGTCCACTTGAGCAACCTACACCCGCGACCCACTTAATGGACAAGCGGACCATTGAAAATGAATGAATGAATGAATGAATATCGTTTTTCTTTATGCCGCTTGCAAGATAGTATCAAAATATTATTTGAAGATATTATATGAAAAGAAGCATATGTACCTATATGTACTTTAACGCAGGCGGATAAATAACGAAAGATTCTTCGGGTGGCACTCAATCCTTTTTGTATCGATGCACCGAGCCGAAAACCGAGTTTTCGTCAAAAAAGTTTAGTAAACTCGTGGATGCATTCACACCGAACACCAACTCGTTTTCGTTTGACGTTTCATTTAGCTGTGAAACTAGCTATGAAATGTTTGTGGCGACTAGACTTTTATTCTAGTTACTAAACTTCGCTCGTATTGACATAGGTAATATATGTACAAACAAAATTATTTAAGCTACTTGATAATCGTTAACTTAAGCTACGATTACACGTCCATTTTTTCGAGTCATTTAAATGGCGCTCTGACGTAAAATTCGCGTCACAAAGCAGTCATTTAAATGTCGTCCTGTGGGATCGCCATTTTTGGGATAACATTTTCGGCGTCATTTAAATGACTAAGAAAATGTCGGACCAAATGGCATGTATTTAGTGCCATTTAAATGTCGGAAAAAAATGGCCGTGTGATCGCTCTTCATCGATCAATGCGATGAATGCTCTTCAAGCCGGTTTAAGGGTAGTGATGCGATTATATGAGAACACAAGCGTTCCCACTCTAGCCTCTCACTACCAACTCCTACTCTCACCTCCACGTTGGTGACTGGTGGGTGCCTAGTACCTCGACTGGAGATGGGGTAACCAACCCCTGTGGAAGGTCGTTGGTGGCAGCGAACGAGAGAGGGGGGAGGAGTGTCTACGCACTAAGACACTTCCTCTTGTTTCAGGCGGCAGCGGATGAATTCCCTAGATGGAATCAACGGTGGCGTCTACAGTTCCGGTCAGGTCGAACTAAAGTGTAATCCCTGTATGAGCTGCTTCGACATATTTGGATACCAGGTCTATGGGTATCTCCAATACTGAGCCAGGGTGTTGGAAAAGAGTTGGTGGCGGAGGAGCCCTCAATATGGGTCAACGGCAGCGCTCATATCCCAAAATGGGTTACTGGCATCGGTTTTTCCGGCCCGCTGTCCTAGGGTCAAAACAAGGGCCTGGTCCTCCAGGTTGGGGGTTGTGCCGTCGGGGTAACTTCCCGACCATGAAAAAAACCAGTAGTTATGAGAGAGACACAACCAGCCTCGGATAATGGAACTCCTCAAATGGCAACCAGACCCGGAACGTCAATGGACTACGATCTGAGAGTATGTACCTGGAATGTACGAACGCTCTACACCCCAGGTGCTACTCAAAAACTTGAGTCTGTCCTCACGCGGTACAAGGCAGATATAACCGCGATCCAGGAGATACGATGGATAGGATCAGGTATGATGAAAAGAAAAGATTGCGACATTTATTACAGCTGCAACAAAAGATTGCATGTATTAGGATGCGGATTCGTCGTGGGAAATCGGCTTAGGACAAAAGTTATTGACTTCAAGCCGATAAGTGATCGCCTTTCTGTGATCCGCATCAAAGCTACCTTCCAAAACATAAGCCTAATATGTGCACACGCCCCTACCGACGAGGCAGAAGATCCTATCAAGGAGGAGTTTTATGACCTCCTGGATGGAGCCTACGGAGCCTGTCCGGAGTATGATGTAAAAGTTGTACTCGGGGATTTCAATGCTAAAGTCGGAAAGGAAAACATCTTTGGCGGATTAGTTGGTAAGCACAGAATCCACGAAACGACAACAGACAACGGCTACCGACTAATCGATTTTGCAGCAGCTCGTAATACGGTGATAAGTAGCACTAGGTTTCCAAGGCTAAGGATCCACACAGCAACCTGGCGCTCTCCAGACGGTCGAACCGCCAACCAAATCGACCATGTGCTAATCGATGCGAGGCACGCATCCAACATCCTCGACGTGCACACATTCCGAGGGGCAAACGTCGACTCTGACCATTTTCTTGTTGCGGCTAAATTCAGAGCTCGACTGTCCAACGAAAAGAAGCTGCGAACTGCCCAGAAGAAGAAATTCGACGTTGGACGCCTTAGCACACCTGGAGTAGCCAGAGCCTACAGCGAGCGCCTGAGTATGAAACTCTCCTCTGTGCACTCACCTACCACAAACGCCAACAATCAGTGGTGCCAGTATCGCGACATCATCAAGGAGGTAGCCGAAACCACCGTAGGGTACCAGCCACCCCAGAGAAAGAGCCCGTGGTATGATGATGAATGCGTGTACAGGAAAAAGGTGACAGAAGATGCACACAAGAAAGCGCTGCAGCGCAAAACAAGGGCAGCGAGAGAAGAGTATCGAGCCAGGAGAAGGGAGGAAAAGAAGATCCTGCGTGGAAAGAAGAGGGCTTACGCAGCTTCCCAGCTCAAGGAGATCGAAGAGTCGCGCGATCGTAATAACATCCGGAGGTTTTATAAAAAAGCTAAGCAACTGGCTGCTGGCTACAAAACCGGAACGCAGGCTCTTCGAGATACCGAAGGAAACCTAGTCACCGAAGCGCAGGGAATAGTAGATGTGTTTAAGCAGCATTTCCAACAGCTGCTTAATGGGCATCATGTAGAGAGAGTGATAGGGCAAGAAGAGAACCCACGTCCAGTCAATGAGGAACTAGTCCCACCACCAAGTATAGAAGAAGTTGGCTTAGCTATAAAAAAGCTTAAGAACAACAAGGCCGCAGGCTCTGATGGTCTACCAGCGGAGCTCTTTAAATACGGTGGTGATGTTTTGGTAGGGAGCATGCACCGAATCATCAACCAAGTATGGGTGGAAGAAAACATTCCCGATGACTGGACTATCAGCTCCATATGCCCCATCTTCAAAAAAGGCGATCCTATGTCTTGCAAGAACTATCGAGGCATATCCCTGCTAAATGTCGCATACAAGATCCTATCCAACGTACTGTGTGAACGTCTAAAACCGTTCTGCAACACACTAATCGGCACGTACCAGTGTGGCTTCCGGCCCGGCAGATCGACTATAGACCAAATTTTCACACTGAGGCAAATCTTGGAAAAGACCAACGAATTTCAAGTCGAAACCCACCACCTATTCATCGACTTCAAAGCCGCGTATGATAGCATACATCGTCAGGAGCTCTATATGGCGATGGCCGAATTCGGAATCCCGGCAAAACTGATTCAGTTGTGTCGCGCGACGCTGGAAAACACACGCTGCAACGTGCAGTTTGGAAGCAGCTCTTCCGAACTATTTCAAACATGCACCGGATTTCGGCAAGGAGACGCTCTATCATGCGACTTCTTCAATCTCGTACTGGAGCAGATAGTGCGCAGGGCAGGTGTCAACACGGAAGGCACTATCTTCAACAGGTCCGTCCAGCTGCTTGGCTATGCGGACGATATTGACATCATCGGTCGCTCCCAGCGTGCCGTGATAGAAGCGTTCACGGCGATTGAAGAACAGGCGAAATCCGTTGGACTTGTAGTAAATGAGGACAAGACTAAGTACATGCTATCAACAAACAAACAAGCATCTGTCCACCGCCTAGGACAAAACGTCACTATTGATAGCAATAATTTCGAGGTAGTTAAGGAGTTCACCTACCTCGGAGTAAACGTAAACTCCACGAATGACACCAGTGGAGATCCGACGAAGAATTACCCTAGGAAACCGCTGCTACTTCGGTTTGGCAAAACAACTGGGTTCAAAACTCCTAACTCGAAGGACGAAATGTGTGCTCTACAAAACCCTCATCCTGCCAGTTCTGCTTTATGGCGCCGAGTGCTGGACGATAAGCAAGAAGGGAGAGATGCTACTGGGCTCCTTCGAAAGAAAAATACTTCGGCGGATTTTTGGTCCTGTGTGCGAGGAGGGCGAATGGAGGAGAAGATACAACCGCGAACTCTATGAGCTGTACCAAGATGTGGATGTAGTCCAAAAAGCCAAAACACGTCGACTACATTGGCTCGGCCACATCGAGCGAATGGACAATAATGCTCCAGCCAAGAGGGTCTTCGAATCCCAGCCCCCAGGTTCGAGAAGACAAGGAAGACCGAACCTCCGTTTCAAAGACCAAGCCATCGCGGATGCCAGAGCGCTTGGTCTGGACAATTGGAAGCAGCGTGCCCGGGATCGTAGAGGATGGAAGGCTGCAGTGTCTCAGGCAGAGACTCTTCACGGGTCGGGAGCCCGATAAGTAAAGTAAGTAAGATCGCTCTTCAATGACGCCTAGGACAAATGACTAAACTTTTTGGCTGTTGCGTCATTTAAATGACAGCCTCCAAAAAATGGCAAGGCTCGAAATTCTTGCCATGCCATTTTTCTACGCAAATGACGAAGCATTTAATATACGATATCTGTGCTTTCATTTTGATTTTTGGCTCGTGGCGAAAGGACGTGTTAGATTAGATTAGATATTAAGTCGGGAGAGCCTTCATGGGGCTCTGGCACTGCGGAAACTCTCACCAGTGGCCAGGTAGCGTAGCGCGATTGCCAGTCGTGCTTCATCTGAAACGCTCTCTCGCATATTAATTTGTTTTCTGTTTTTCGATGTGTGGCTTCACCGACCTCAACAAATAATCGAATTGATTGGCTGACATGAAATGTCAGTTTTTTTATATGGAGCTTGGCATGCGCGCTAGTCATCTAGCGGTCAATGGCCATTGTCGTGTGATCGCCATTTTTTCGTTCGCCATTTAAATGGCATCCCAACGGAAAATTCTAAATGACTCGCAGTGTCCGTCATTTGATTTTGGGACACAAATGACGATGAAAGTCATTTCGTGTGATCGCCATTTTTCCAATCGTAGCTTAATTGTCGCTCTAATGCGACGTTTCTTCCTAACGGCACAGCGCAATTTAAATGACTCAAAAAAATGGCCGTGTAATCGTAGCTTTATGGAGAAATGCATAAAATAATTAACATAAGCAACAATCAAAATCAAATGATTTGAAAATACCATTTAGTTGTGGCAGGTAGTGATGCCGTTCTAAAATTATAGAAAATCTGAATAATTTGCTCTTTATGGTGCAAAGATAACAAGAGATTCCACATTTGTAAACAAAAAAACTAGAAGAAACGACAGCACTGAGTGAGAGCTAGCCTGTCAGCAGTTTTGCTGAACTCGCTGAATGCTGCAAAAGGTGTGTCTGCTTCAACAACACAACGATTGTATTCGTTTTCGTGATGTTTTCATGGAAAACGACCTCAAACAACTCGTTTTGAAAACTGCAATATGTATAGGAAAACTTCTGTTTTGGATGAAGTTTTCGACTGTTTTCGCGAAAACCCAGTTTTCGGCTTGTTGTAAATAGAGTATAAGATTGAACGAAGAACTTGACGGGTAATACAGCTACGTTCATCATCATCATCAGCTACCTGGTCATCAAAGCCTAAAATACAACGGTTAATATGGCTATAGGTCGTGTCGAGTTTATGGATAACAACCCACCACATCGATGAGTATTTGTATTGAGTCCACGTATAATGAAGCAGAGGAGAGGCCAATTCATGTGACCAATTTGGTGTGCGTAACTGTAGGCAGCGCGGGGGGGACCCAGATGGTTGAAGGGAAACGGACTGGACTAGTCGGAGTATTTAAGAAGAAAATATATACCAGTATTGGGCAATTGAAACGACTACATATACAGAAGTCATTTATGTTTAGAGATTTTGAATTTATCAAAGGATTATTTCTATATACCTAGCCTATACGCGGTATAATCCAGCTCAAAAAGACCGAAGATTCTCGCAGTCGAAACATGACAAAATAATCGGAAGAATCAGAGTGGATTTCGGCCCAGCAGATTGACCAAGACAATTTACATTGCAGCAAATCTCGGAATTTCATGTTGACATACACCACTTTTCACCGACTTCAAAACTGCATACTATGATAGAATTCATCATCAGGAGCTATTATGGCGATAGTCGAATTAGGGATCCCTGCAGCACTTTTCAAACTACGTCGTGTGGCGTTGGAAAACAAACAGTGCAATGCTAATTTTGGCAATATCGTTTTACAAATATAAATTGCATCAAATTGGGCTAATCGTGTAAGTCGAAAACGGATCGAACTACATTTGTCAACGCATCGGCGACTTCATGGTATAGATTTAATTGTAGAAATATATCTAGAATCCGAAATAGGTGCACTATAGACAATCACAGTCCACCGCAGCCACATGTGGGCGTATTGTGATTTAGGTAGTCTATTCATATAGCATTCAGGACTGCATAGATTATTTTGAAAGCAACAAAAGCTAAGTACACACGATTGTCAGATCTGTTAGTGAAAAATTTGTCCCAAATGTCTTACAAGCGTCTGAACTTAACATTTTTTCCTATACAATATTGTCAGAAATGTCATTGTCAGCCCATTGTAAGGCATCCATCTGACAATGAAAATATCTGTGGGATGTTGGCTGCGCAGAGTATAAACTGTCCAAGTCGAGTCCATCCGTAAAAAAATGCGATAGAGTTCTGGCTCCTCAGCTGGTAATTCGACGAGTAATTTGGAGTAGAATCTCTCCTAATGACGACACGGGCCACCCAATACTTTGTCCAAATAGGACATCGTTTTTGAGACAATTTATCATCCTCACATGTCTTCCAACACGTAGGCAGTTAAAATAGTCGCAAGTGCAATATTTTGATCCATTATCCGTACTACATATAAACAACCCAGACTTTGAATTTATCTGAAAATGTCTGACAATAGATCGACCAATTTTTCATATTCAAATACCTGTCGACCGTGCGTGAACACACAATTTTCAACCTAACTGTCAGAAAAGTAAGTCATTGTAAGACCATTGTAAGACATCCATCTGACAATGAAATTGTAAGACTTTGGGACAAAATCTTACAACCGTTTGAATACGCAATTTTGTATTGTAAGGTAATTGGCTATTGTAAGCTCATTGTCAGTCATTGTAAGAGCGTTGACAGATCTAACAATATTGTAAGTGGTTTTTCGGTTCTGGAAAAACTTTTCAGTTAATTGTGATAGGTACCACCAATATCTAATAATTTCACAACTACCAGACTACCAGCGTTGGATGCAACTTGTGTTTGTACACCGAAAGAAAAACGTTGGTAAAATCAAGCATGAACCTTATTTGATTTTGCGTCAACCAATGGGCATTGTCATTTCAACAAATGCGACATTGTCAATTTTTTATAAAAAAACATAACGGGTATTTTTGCATAAATCTATCACGCCATTGTCAATTTCGTGTTTAAATAACCACGCATTAGGTTATTCGTATTAAAGCAAGCACGGTAAGCGATTGATTAAGCACGATCATTGTTGATTAACAAATTCAAAATTGTACAATGGTCGTGTTTCTTTTAACACGTCCATGCTTACTTTATCACAGGGAAGCGATTGATCAAGCATGATCATTGTTAATCAACAACGAAAACATTGTACATGTACATTTTTCGTGATTCTTTTACAATGCTCATGCACTGGATAGTGTTTGATAATGCATAGCTTGACCATTGTTCATCAGCAATGGAAACATTGTAATGTTTTTGTGCTTCTTTTAAAGCGTCCATACTTACTTTACCATTTTATTTTTACTTGCACCCAGCTGAAAATATGTACTATTAAAAACTGAAAACTAATAGTAATCTACGCAAAATTACATTACATTTACATTAGTATTTATTGAACTTTCATATAACAGTTTGAATTAAGGCTAGCTAACAAAATGGTGATAAATAATTAATATTTTAATATGTTGGCTCAACAACAGGGGCCCAACGAAGTACAATTATTATTTTATAAATAATTATATTTACCTACATAAATTGTGAGTGTTGTCTCGTACCGTATGCACCGTTGGCTGTGTTGACTTCAGGGTATTGAAATCCGGGTGTCGAATCTAAGGAAAATTTCAAAATTATGAGTGGTAAAAGTTTACGAGAAAAAAACTTACTTTAGATGGGGTATACCACGGCCTCAACCAACAAGCGCACTAAAAAACAAAACAAAAAACGTCACTATACACTACAAAGAAAAATACACTGTTGACACTCGGTCGTAACGTAATGTACCTAGTACTTGCACTTCTGACTGAATACTGAAGATATTTTCAAGAAAAAAGATGACCGACGCCAACGAGGCAAACTGACAAGACAAATTCCGTTAATCATGTCGCGACTGCGATGTTTGTGGTTGGTTTGACAAGAAAACATGTAAATTAACTACATTCGTGATAGTTCTACAATGTTTGTGTTTCTTTAGCAATGTTTATGCTTGGCTGCATTATTATTTCAACATTTTCGTGATACATTTAACTGAAGTGTGATACTTTAACAACGTTTCTGATTGTTACACGTGACCGCTTTACAACACGTCTTGGCAAGAATGTAGGTTGTGATAATGAGAATTTTTTTTTATAAAAACATGTCCGTAGATACTTTTAACACGTTCATGATACTTTAATAATAGTCAATGAAATTTTGCCTTGAACATGTTTGTGTTTAATTGTACTGTAATCGTTGTACTCCAACTACGAATGTGTTTAATTTATAAGAAATATGGTTGATTTTAAATTTATTGACCACGTTTGTGTTTATTTAAAAACACGTATGGTCAAATTAATTGTAAAGTCCCTAAGTTGTAATTTCATCCTGTTTATTGTTGTTTAACAATGAAATCAACAATTAAATTGTAGGCTAACAATGTTACCATTTTTGAAACAACTACAAACATGTTCAAACTAAATATATCTGTGATACTTACGAGCATTTTAATCAACAACGCCAAAGTAGTTGTTTCAAACATGCAGCGTTGTTTGATTTAATCACAAACGTATTTGATTTGACAATTTTAAGCTCATTGTTAGCTAACAACGAAACATTTTTGATTCAACCAATGTTTTTTCTTTCGGTGTATTAGCGAGTTCGCCGAGATTGTCAAAGAAGTATTCTCCGAGATATAGTTTTCTATGAGCTGAAAGGGCTCTCCCTCTTCCTCGTGCCAACAATGCAGTGTCCCGTATAATGATACCTGCTAACTGACTCGGATGAAGCAGCCTGCGTTATATAGTGAATGATCCCCATCGACATTCTTGCCAGCGAGATGCAAAGGATTTACCTTAGGCAAACAGCCAACCGGCACGAGGTCCCTAATAGAAGGGTCAAAGTAGAAGAGAGGGAAACATCGATGGCACTATGGCAAGCCAGGTGGCATAACACAACAAAAGGCAGATGGACCCACAAACTGATCCCCACCATCGAGGTCTGGACAAAAAGAACAAAGGGGGACTGCAACCCACCTTACGCAGTTCTTATCGGGGCACGGCGGCTATCGGAAATACCCTCACAGATTTGGTCACGATAGCTCGTCTTTCTGACCCGAATACCCAGACGAAAAAGAAGATACGGAGCACGCGATGTTCCATTGTAGGCGCTTTGCAGGGGGAAGAGTGAACTTACCAAACCCCCACAGTCTAATAAGCCATATGTTAAGTTCAGAAGATGACTGGCTGGAGGTATGCTCCTTTATAACGAGTGTACACGAAGAATTAAGGAGACTTGAAAGACTTAAAAGAGCCAAAATGGCGGACCCGTAGGATTTAGCATATGAGTGAGAAGTAAATGGGACGGCGACGTGGATTAGTACGTCAGGCGCACTCCTGGCATCGATTATTCGGGTTTGCGAATCGTGCATGTTGGTAGCACGGGCTACTGCATCTTGAGAAGATTACCACATCCATTGGCGCAACCAAAAAAAAACACCTACTAGCTAATGAGTTTATATTAAATCTTCTTGTTTTGTTTTCTTTTTTTTTTCTTTGTCGGAGGTTCCAGGAAATTGAGAACCGTGAGCAGAGAGTCTACTACCATACACCATAAAAAGGAAGACAGAACACCACCTTGGGCGCAGCCTTAGTTTACCCCTGTCATGACGCATTTACCACAATCCGTTTCGGCAATCAACGTCGTGTGCATTGCTTTAATCCACAACACGAATGTTTCACCTATACCATGATGTCTGGCTGCATTGCACATTCTATCAAAGGTCGCATTGTAAAAAGCACCCTCAATATCCTTCCGATCTAGAGCACTTTCAATCCTACCAACGAGGTTTTGAAGCGCAGTTTTACAGAATTTTCCGCGCTGATAGGCATGTTGCATCTCAGAGAGAGAATGCGATCGAAGAGCAACATTGCGCACGTGCAGTTTAACCAGTCTCTCTAAGCTTTTCAGCACGAAGGAAGACAGACTTATGGGTCTGAAACTTTTGGCGAGAGTGTCGTCGGTCTTTCCGATTTTTGGTATATGAGCACAACACCAAGGAGAAGGTATGTAGGACAAGGCCAAGCTTGCGGTGAAAATTATTTTCAACGTTGGCATCAGCTGACTGAATCCTTTTTTCAGCATAGCTGGATAAATTTCATTCGGACCCGGTGACTTAAAACTCTCAAACGATGCAATTGTATCTTCTTAGTGATACAAGATTATTTATAGTGATAGCATAGGCCAGATCAAGATCTTTTTCGTGATGGAGCTTGAGTTTGACAACTTTCGATTAGTAGCGCTTATCTCATTTTGTTTGATTAAAAGTTTGAGCCAAGCGAGAGACAAACTCCTCTCCTTCTCCTTTTCCGGTAGAATCGACAAATTTGTGTCATGCCTAGGGAGTTCGTCGACCTTGCAATTCCCTGGAATTTCCCCATGGCCCGACATCCACACAAGGTAAATTTTAAATTGTTCCGCTTTTAAAGCGCTGTCCACCAGACGACGACGCCAAACGTGGGTAGGTTTAATGACTGATACATAAAGCCAATATCTAATTCGAGGCTATAGTCCCCATTTGCTACCAATAGCTTTTTTACAGCAGTTTAAAGCCGTGTTTCTGAACCCTCTGCAGTATATTGAGTTTCCGGCTCAATTTGCTGTACAGAATGAGGTCTAGAAACATGGCCGTGTTATAGAGAGCACCAGTAGGGTGCCATTTAGTTTTGGGGCAATTTTGCACTTCCTTGTAAAGAGAACCAGTTTTCTGGGGATTGACGCAACCTACATTTTGAGAGCCTAGATCCCTAAGCGCGTTGAGACATTTTCCCGAGACAGCGATAGCAACGTCATCTGCATTGGCAATTACCTTACCCTTTCATTCTTTCTAAAAAATAAAAATCACAAACGAATGGTTAGGCCTTGAGTTCCTATACGCACCTGATGTGTAAACTATTTATTTATTTATTTTATTTATGAGTGACCAGCAAAAGAATTGCTGATACGATCTCTTTAGACGTGTGTAAATAAAAAAAAGAAATTAAAAACTTTTTTCTTAAATGCCAGACACATTTCCTCTTATTCACATGAACTAGGGACACAGATGTTCTATATTTTCCGACTCGATAAAATTAGCAAGATAATTTATGATATCCTTGATATACCTAACACTCTCCCAAGCAAGTATTACGCAACCATATAACACACTTGATACCACCCCATGACCTTTTGAAGGCATTCCGGCAGCACCTTTCCAAATGATTACCTTCTTTGTGATACTTCCTAAGAACCACTCTGACTAACAATGCGATTCTTCTTTTTTTTTAACAATAGAACAACTTGAGAAAGTTGCATTTTCAGCCCGCTTCACACCACACAATACTCGATTGAACTTGCCATAAAGAGGGGGAATGCCATCCATAGTCGAAGGACTTGTAACCCCACATTTTTGGCCCATTCGAGTAAAAGCTGTCACCCTTCTTACTAACCCCACCGTAACTCCTGACGCTCATTGGCGCCTGGGGAAAAGCAGCCAGTCGACGAGGAGCATAGAAAAACAGCCTCTCACCAGCTGAATGGATATTCCCCATCCCCACACATTGTCATTAAAGAATAAAATGTAGACCATTGCGAGAGTGAACATTTTCTACTTCTACCTACTGTAATAAAATATGGAAAGAGTGTATTATATGAAAAGCCAAAGTTGAACGAAATAGGAAACCCTGTTGCATGGAAACAGCCCCAGTGAGATAGACGTATACAGACGCCTTGGTGGAGTAAAAGCAACAGGACACGCTGTTGATTTTTCTTTTATGATGATGACGATGGGGAAAATGAGACACGGCTGGTCAGTTAATGAGGCGCCACCAAACATTTGCACTCATACAAGTGCCGAAATGAAATAATAATTGCTATAGCGACCTCGTACAAGAAGGCATGTTCGTATGTTCGTATGGGTATGGCTTTATGCACAATGGCATTGGGATGGGGTCGCTGTGCTCTGTTTTTCTTGTATATCCCTCTGTGAAAGGGGACAATGATGCAACAATTTAGAGAATATGTACACGATAGTTTTCCGACTCCTATGAAAACCGTGAACATATGGAACATTATGTTACGCATATGGTTGGTAGCATGAGAAGGAGATTTGAAGTCCTATGAGTCAGTGAGTCTGAGTGGTTGCCTGTTGAGTCTCACTTGCAATTTAAGGCTAAATTGCAGTTTAGCTTGTTTTTAAACAAGTCCTATAAAATCATCACGTTGTTGGTATGGCTTTTTATACCTTCACTTTGTCATTACCTACATTTGTATTTGAAAAGGAGGAGGAGTGCCGTGACTAGTTGGCGATTGGTGATCAACGCCCCAGCCCAAACGGTAAGAGCTATGAAGTTGATATTTTGAAATAAAATTCCTTTTATGGCCAAATGAGCATGTTTAAAAGTGATATGGGGAAATTCGAACTCCAAAAGGGGTTAGAGGGGTTGTATTTTTCTTCCGATCGATTTCAAACTCGGTTTGTGTACCTACTCTTAAGAAAAAAAGAAAATCAGTTTTCTTGATTTTGAAAGTTTTGCTTGGGTTCCGATTTATATACTTTCCTTTAATTTCGATGGCGCTACAAAGCGTGGTGCTCCTGGGCCTTACTTATTATGCCCCTCCAGCCGGCTCGATCTGTAGCCTGCCGTCTCCAATTAGGCACTCCAAACAGTCGGAGGTCTTCTTCTACCTGGTCGCTCTATCGAAGATGAGGTCTTATTTGGTGTCTCCTTCCCCCTGGTATGGCGTCGAAGACCTTACGCGCTGAAGCATCGATGTTCAACCGCTCTACATGGCCCGGCCATCTTAACCGTTGGATATGGATTTTTTTACCCAGGCTCATTTCGCTGTTGTTGTACTTATACATGAGCCAAACATTGTTTTCTTGGTCGACGCTAACAGGACCACAAATTGTTCATTCGTGGTACTTTTCTCTCGAAAAGAGCAAGGGAGCTGGGTAAGGGTCCATGATTCTGCACCATATAGCAGGGACCGGGATGACGAGTGTTTTGTATAACGTCTCCTTGGTTCTTCTCGATAGGGCAATAGTTATTCTACGTTTGATTTCCGCGCTGATGTTGTTTTCCGCATTTACGGCAGTGCCCAGGTAGACAAATTCACGGACTGCCTCGAAGTTATACCTATCAATTGTCACGTTCTGACCAAGTCGGTAGTGGGATTGGACTTTTGTTGATGAAAGCATAGGCATAGGTAACCTGATAGTATCAGTTTAGCAGGAATTCCAAAGCTGGACATGGCAGGATATAGCTCATCCCTATTTACACTGTCGTAGGCTGCTTTAAAATCGATGAACAGGTGGTGGGTATCGATAGCAAATTCGTGGGTTTTCTCCAGGATCTAGCGTAATGTGAAGATTTGGTCGGTCGTAGATTTTACAGGTCTGAAGCCGCATTGATAAGGACCTATTATATCATCAGCAAAGGGCTTAAGACGTTCACATAATACGCCCGACAGGATCTAGTATAGGCGATGTTTAAAAGGCTTATGCCTCTATAGTTGGTGCAGCGTAGGCGATCTCATTTTTGGTGTATCGGGCAGATGGTACCGAGATTCCAATCGTCGGGCACACTCTCCTCCGACCATATTTTGCAGATGAGTTGATGTAGACTCCTGACCGGGTCATCTCCAGCGCGTTTAAAAAGTGCCGCTTGTAGACCATCGGCTCCACCTGCTTTGTTCGTTTTTAGTCTGTGCTGATGGGTACGTTGATGTCATTTTGGTCGGGCGGATGTACCTATTGATTGTCACCTAGATCGATTGGTACAGGTCGGTGATTGCCGGGATCTTGGCTGTCATCAACATTCAATAACTGATTAAAATAGTCTCTCCAGATGGCTAACATCGACTGTGTATGCACTACTATGTTTCCATCCCCATCTTTGCAGGCCCCAGGGCGGCTCGTGAATCCTGAAGTTGATTTTTTCACTCTTCTATAGAAGTTTCGCACCTCTTTCCTGCTTTCTCTGCATCTCCTCCACACTCCACTTCACGTTTCTGATGATATGTTTTCTTTCTCCTGAGCAAAAAAAAAGAGAAAACGTGAAGTACCTACTTATAACTCAAGATTAGTGTCAGGCAAATCCGATGTTAGATAGGTACAAGGTAGGTACAACACTAAAGAAGTAGGCACCTTAAGGCTAATAGCACCAATGCCAAACGAGCTCCTTTTGATATGCTCCCATTTGGTCGCGCGCCTTGAGTAACCAATGAAACAGTGCACAGGGTCGCTCGAACTGTTTTACCCAGCGGCTTCGTGTTGCATTAGCCTGCCCTAAAGTTTTATGTGTAAGTAAGCTCATCTGGCAATAACAAAAGTCGGATCTGCCCGTGATATATACATACCAAACATTTATCCGAAGCCTTCGACTGCTATAAAGCAGATGTAATTTCCATTAAGGAAGTCTATACCTAGGTCCAACACTTCTGCAGAGGACCGAAACTCCGCTGTCAGGCAGAACGAGCCATTCAATCCAGACGCTGAAAGCTAAAATTTCCGTCCACCTGATCAAAATGAGGTAAGGATAGCAATATCCAAGCTGAAGTCCAACAGGACCGGACCCGCAGCGGGGAATTACTTTTAGAGAGCATACACCAACTCTTTTCTAAAATTTGGGCAGAGAAAAGTACATATTGTTGCCTGATGAATGGAGCCTCAGCATTGTTTGCCTGATCCATAAGGAAGGAGACCCATCTGTCTGAGGCATCTGTCTCCTTAACATCGCTTACAAGATCTTGTCTGCCGTACTATGTGAACGACTGAAACCATTTGTCAACGAACTGATTGGACCCTATCAGTGTGGTTTTAGGCCCGGCAAGTCCCCAACCGACCAAATATTCACACTACGGCAGATCCTGGAGAAAACCCAAAAAGTCCAAATCGATATTCACCATCTATTTATCGATTTTAAAGCCGCATTGACAGCATTTATAGAGACGAGCTATTACAGAGCCATGTCTAGTTTTGGCATACCTGCCAAACTTGTCAGATTGTGCAGAATGACAATGGAGAACGCTAGCTGCTCCGTAAAGGTCGGAAACAATCTCACCGAGACCTTTGATGTGAAAAAAGGATTTAGACAAGGTGATGCGCTGTCGTGTGACTTTTTCAGCATCATTCTTGAGAAAATTGTGCGAAACTTGCAAACCAAGCCAACACCAGGGGCATAATTTTCCAAAAGTTCGTACAACTACTTGCATGCTGTCAACAAGAAGGGACAAACAACACCGACGAATCGGACAGAACGTCACGATAGACAGCTATAACTTTGAGGTAGTTCGGGGCTTTCTACCTCGGCTCCGCTATTAACTCTGAAAATGATATCAGATCAGAAATCTCGTGAAGAATTACACTTGCCAACCGCTGTTACTTTGACCTATTGATTAGTAAGGCCTTGTCGAGAAACACCAAGGAGACTCTATATAAGACCCTGATCATCCCAGTCCTGCATTATGGCGCAGAATCATGGACGTTGTATAAGGCGGATGAAGATCTCCTTGGTTGCTTCGAACGCAAAATTCTTCGAGTGATTTTCGGTCCCGTTTGCGTTGCCGGGCTTTGGAGGAGGCGATTTAACAGCGAATTCTACGAGCTACAGCGACATCGACCTGGTCAGAGAGAAAAGTATACGTATCGCAGTCGACTAAGATGGCTAGGACATTTAGAGCGAATGGACACCAGCGCTCCGGCCCGAAGAGCCTTCGATTCCAACCCGGAGGGGCAACGCAGTAGAGTAAGACCTCGCCTTAGGTGGCGCGCACAAGTGGAAGGGGACCTCAACCAACTTGGAGTGCGCAACTGGAGGCCGTTAGCTAAAGATCGTGCTAACTGGAGAGGCGTGTTGGTTGAGGCCTAGGTCCACCCCGGACTGCAGCGCCATCTAATTGAATTGAATTGAATCGAATGAATTGAATTGAAATTGAATTTGTATATCACGAGTATATATCAGGTAGAGAACCGGCCCAAGCACGCTTGCTGTACACTGGTCGAAATTTCGTTTGGCTCCGTGTATTCGTTTCCATATCTTACATAGAATATGTCTCTTGCCGAGACGAGATATGATTTCAGAATATCTTATAGACGTACGGGGGGAACTTGTTGAGTCGTCAGATATTAGTTCAGTCTTGTCGTTGTTATCGTTAACCACTTGATCATCGTTTACGGTTTAAACGTTTATTTCAAATGGGCTGCAAAAACATCCGCTTTATCTTTATCTTCGCTTACCCATTCTCAGAATCGCAATCTGCCAACTACAATTGAACGAATCGTTAAATTGAAGATGGACACATAGTTTCACGGGTTAAACGAACTCAAAACTCCCCACATTGCGAGACCGTTGCGGAAAACGTGAAGCACGTTATTTGTATTGCCCACGCGATCAGGCATTTGGATCGCGAACGTAAAACGAATAATGCAAATATTGTAGTAAGCTAAGGCTTTATGAGGTGGTTCTCCGGGGCACAAATAATAATCGGTTTGATCGAAAAGGAAGGCGGTTTTAGCCGTCAAAAATCCGGCACTAAATGTACCAATGGACTCAAATTTTACACCTTCCATCGACACAAACAAAATACATCAAATCTACAGCACAAAAGAGCAGTCTCTGGCGTATGCCCATTTTATTGATGATACCATGGCAGATGTTTAAAGAACTAGCCGAAATTATTTCTTAAGTTGCTAAATATGAGCGCTCCACAAATCAGACAAACAATGCACTAGGACATCACTTTGGAATTCACTACCTGTGGACGTATTTCCAAAGGACCACAACTTACAACAACTATCTGCAAGCATCTTGCGGCGCTGTTAAAGCATTGTAGTTTTTATAGGCCTTTTAAAAATATGTAAACAACATTGCGTCACTTTGAAGCGTCTTGGGCGCCAAATTTCCTATCTCATCTGTCATCAAGTTTATGTAGATATTATGTACTTTGAAGCAATGAAAAACTACACAAAATAATTTACTGAACACTTCATCTAACTCTTACAACGTTGGAGACAACTATTAAGAACATATATCTTTCCACACAACTAATGCCTAGGGCAACAAAAAAGAAATCTCAAACACCAATTTCTAGTTGACACCCTTTTAACTCTCACAACTGGCCAAAGACCAAGACGACAATCACAATGGAATACACCAAGCTATTGCACAACAGCATCAACACAAGCCCGTATGAATGAATTGTCGTCTGTCCGTTGCACTCCTTAAGCCGTTGTCATCTGAATGACTGACCCTCAGAGATCAACTACAACTTTTTCTCCGAGTTCTTCATTTCGATCTTTGTCATGACATCAAGTGATAAACCCCTAGGAAACCAACAATATAATGAATACTTAAAATAAAAACACGCAAATGGCTGCTGGGATAATCCAAAAGCTGTACACCAACTGACGACAGTAAACGCACAGAACCACATAGGTATTACAGTGTTCTCTGTATCTGTTCCAACGTATCTATAGAAAGGTTTTTATATTGCACAGGACGATTGCAAGTAGACAAATATATTTTCACTTTTGTGGATACGTGTATGTTGATCCATAATTTCACGTATAAAATACAGAACGAAGTGCTTATGTGAACCGGCTTCGTGGAACTTAAATTGAGGGACTCTGAATCTGAATAAATTGGTTTACAGCAATTAGTACTGATTGTAGTCCATTGATTCCATACCAAAAAGGATAAACAAAAACAATTTGGATGAAAAGAAAAAATATACGCTTTTAATTAAAAAAATATTTTGTGGACTTGAATTGAATTAAATTATTTAATAGTTCTTCGAATATTATGCACTGGAATGAAATATCCTGCCAATTATAAAATTTAAAATTTGTATAAATATTTTGAAGGTTCTTAAATTCATTTTATAAACTGGTTCGGGTAAGAGAAACTTTGACTGTTTCCAAAAGTGTGATAGGGCAGCAGGTCATATTTCTGCATTTCAAAATTCTGTATATTTATTTTTTGAAAATACCGTATGAACAAAATGTTGTATTTCAAAATGCTGTATATCCAAAATTGTGGTTGGGTGTGTATGAATCGGGTAGGCGCTGATTGGCATCAACTTGGCGGTGCCCAGATGTGCATGTCCTTTTCATACACATCAATTTGTGCTTATTTTACCTCCGCGTGTTAACCACCGGGTGCTGGTATCGCCCAACCGGGCTTGGCTTGCTAAACTTATAAGAGCAAGTGTTGACCACGAAGAAAATAGCAACACTATAACGCTCTGTCGGAATGACTGACTGAACGATTCTCAAAAGTCTTACATGAGCCCCTTAGAAAGAGGACGTACGGCGGATGAATTCATTGGACTGAATCAACGGTGACGGCAGCAGTCAATGTGGCAAATTCCTTACTTGAGCTACCTGGACATACTTGGAGCTGAGGTCAGTGAGGATTTTTCCAGAACTAACATACATCTGCAAGCGTGTTGGGGCGCTGATGAAGCGTTATAGGTTCGCCTTTCCTGTGAGAAGTATTTAAAAAAAAACAAGATCTTATCTGCCGTATTGTGTGAACGCCTAAAGCCTTTCTTCAACAACCCGATTGGTCCCTAGCAGTGTGGCCTCAGGCCAGGAAAGTCTACCATCGACCAAATATTCACACTGCGGCAGATCTTGGAAAAAACCCAGGAAGTCCAAATCGATACCCACAACCTTTTCATCGATTTTAAGGCCGCCTATGACAGCATTTATAGAGACGAGCTATACAGAGCAATGTCTAGTTTTGGCATCCCTGCCAAACTCGTCCATTTGTGTAGGTTGACAATGGAGAATGCAAGCTGCTCCATCAAGGTCGGTAAAGAACTCACCGAGACCTTCGATGTCAAAAAAGGATTTAGACAAGGCGATGCGCTGTCTTGTGACTTCTTCAACATCGTTCTTGAAAGAGTAGTGCAAAACTCAAACGCTAACACCAGAGGCACTATTTTTCAAAAGTCCGTTCACCTGCACGCCTACGCCGACAACATCGACATAATCGGGAGAACGCAGCATAATGTCACTAGCGCGTTCGTGAGCATTGAGACGGAGGCGGCGAAGATGGGTTTGGCGGTCAATGAGGGCAAGACCAAGTATATGCTGTCATCAAGAAAGGACACCCAACACCGACGTCTTGGACAGAATGTCACTATAGACAGATATAACTTTGAGGTGGTAAAGGACTTTGTCTACCTAGGCTCCGCTATGAACAAAGACAATGACACCAGCGCTGAGATTAAAAGAAGAGTAACTCTTGCCAATCGCTGTTTCTTTGGGTTAAGAAAGCAATTGAGTAGCAAAGCCCTCTCTCGAACAACTAAAGTGACCCTTTATAAGACCTTAATCATCCCAGTCCTACTTTATGGTGCAGAGGCATGGACTCTATCAAAAGCGGATGATGTTACTCTTGATTGCGTCGAGAGGAAAATTCTTCGAGTAATTTTCGGTCCCGTCTGCGTATAGACGGTGAATGGAGGAGGAGATACAACGACGAACTGTACAGCGACATCGACCTAGCCAGAATAGTGAAGATCCAACGATTGCGGTGGATAGGTCACGTAGAGCGAATGGACATGAATGCTCCGGCCCGGAAGATCTTCGAATCCACACCCGAGGGACGGCGCAGTAGAGGAAGACCACAATTCAGGTGGTGCACGCAAGTGGAAGGGGACTTTAACCAACTTAGCGTGCGAAACTGGAGACAGCTGGCCAAAGATAGTTCTGGTTTTTTAATAGTACGTTTACACCGCACCTAAATTCATTATTTCGGCTAAATTCTGCATTTCAGGCCAAATGTTCAACATTTCGCCATATATTTTCCAACATTTCGAAATGTTGAATTTCATTGCTGCATTTGTAAATTTGTCAAATCGAACAAACCTAATTCTGATGACTTTTGGGCTCACTGACAAAAAAATACCGCTGTAAAATTAGATTTTAAAAGCTAAAAAAGTAGGAACTAGGAAAAATATGTCTGGATAGTGAATTACCAGTTGTATTCATGTTTAGATTAATGTAACTAACAAATTAAATCTTTAGGTACAAACCACTTTTGATTTCGAAACACAAACAACATCTGTAGGTAATCAATTCTGATACTAGCTGTCATTTGAAATGCTGAAGTTACAGGGGGAACGCAAAATTGGATTTCGAAATTTTGTCTGCTGAAATGTTGAATTTAGGTGCGGTGTAAATGTACTATAAGGCAACCGCTAAAAGTAAAGCTATAATTGCAGTAGCAAATTTCTAAAGGTATTTGTTTCAAGTTGATCTCATAAATCTACGCTGACATTCACGGAGACAGTAAAATATAAACGAGAAAGTTAAAAAATGCATTATACAAGAATTATGTAGAAATTAAAAAAAAATGGTTTTGAAAATTAAAAAAGTGCGCACTTTTTTACATTACCTATCAAAATTTGAAAATACAGAATTTTGAAATGCAGTGTGGAGATCTGAGAATTACTAACATTGCTGCATCGCTGGCAACACTGCTATAATTCATCTCTCTCTCCCTCTCTCGACATAACTACACACAACTTGTTTTGGCGTGTGTCACTTCTGTGCTTTTTGTATTCTTACTGGTTTGTGAGTTTGTGACAGACGTATACTCAATAAAATATTATATCCTAGTCTAGTTGGTTGAAGTCATTTTATTAGAGGATTATTACATTGGCGACGAGGTAAATATAATTTCAGATATTTGTTTTCCCAACAAAAAAAAAAAATAAAAATAAAAAAAAGAAAAGCCAATATACCTAACAAAAACGATGAGTTTGCAAAAAAGTGATGCAATGTATATACATATATAAAACAATTATTTCGGTTTCTTCTAGTGGGAAGAAAGAAAACGAGTTTGCAAAAAAGGTGATGCAATAAAGAAAAACATTTTGGTGTCTTCTAGTGAGAAGAAAAGAGAACAATCAGTTTGCAAAAAAGGTGATGCAATATAAAAATATAAGATGTATAAAATAATTATGTATTATGGTTTCTTCTAGTGAGGAGAAAAGAGAACAACGTGTTTGCAAAAAAGTTGATGCAAGATATATACGTCAGTAGTTGTTTGTGGGTAATAAATAAAAAGGAAATCACAGATCGTTTGAGAAAAAACTAAAAGTTGATGCACAGTTCCTTGCGCATAAATTTATACTTTAATATCTCAAGAACTCAAAAAAGAATTTGTTGGAGTACATTCGAGAAAATATACAAGTATGATATTTCCATTTAAATAGAACACATTTTCGTAATGCCAATACATTACAGTTTTCACTGGATTTTTTTTTACAACTCGCAATCGATTGTAATAGAATGAAACAATGAATGACTACGGAATCAAACCTTTCCTATGTGATACGATCGACAAATCCCTAATTCGATTAGAATGGGAGAAGTGGCTTAGATCATTTTCGTTGTTCCTCAAATCGGAAGAAGTCGTTGATGTCGTTAAAAAGAAAAATAAACTCCTTCACCTTGGAGGACCTCAGTTACAAGAGGTTATTTTTAATATTCCAGGTGCGTTAATAGACAACCCTGAAGATGGCGACATGTTCGAAGTGTTAGTGAACAAATTAAATGAGTATTTTTCGCCAAAAAGAAACTCTACATTCGAAAGACACCTTTTCCGATCACTTAAACCAGAGCAAGGAGAGAGCTTAAATAAGTTTTTGGTACGCCTTAGGAACCAGACAGCTAAATGTTCGTTCGGGAAAACTCAGGCGGAAATAGTTGATATCACTATAAAAGACAAATTAATAGATGTCTGGGCTCCTGGAGATCTGCAAAAACGTCTGCTCGAAAAAGAATACTCCCTGAGTGAAATTATTGAAATGTGCCAAGTACATGAACAAATCAAGTGTCAGACAGAGGCAATGAGCTCTACTTCCTCATCTAATGATATTAATAAGATCTCTTCGGTAAGTACGTCTAAATACGCTGGCAATAAAACAGAATGCTTTAGATGTGGCCGGGTGGGTCATTTGGGGGATGCTAGTTGCTGTCCTGCCAGAAATTTAAAATGCAACAGATGTGGGCGTTTAGGCCATTTTTCAAAGACATGCCGTACAAAAACATTTAAAAGGAAAGATACGTGGTTAGAGAATTCGGTAGCAAAGCGACGAAGGCTTGAACCTTCGAAGATTCGTTTTGTGGAGGAAGGATGTAATACGAAATCAAACGGCCTTACTGAGCATGACTGTTTTCAAGTCTCGGATGATGTAAAAGAGCCCATGAGTGGAAGAATTGATTGCTTTATTGGGGGAAACAAAGTTTCAATGTTAATAGATTCTGGCTCACGATTCAATTTGATAGGGGAAGACGATTGGGAATGTCTTCGTCAGTCTTCCACAATACTTGGGAACTTTCGAACAGAATCCGAAAACCAGTTTAGGGCATATGCTGGTAATGAATTGCTGAAAGTGTTGTGTGTATTTGAGGCTCCTATAAGTGTGAATAACCATGTGGAACATATTGCATCATTCTATGTGATCAAGAATGGTAAACAGTCTTTATTAGGACGTGAAACGGCAATCAAATTAAAAGTATTGAAGTTGGGAGTTGAAGTTAACAACCTCGATGATTTGTGCCCGTTCCCGAAAATTAAGGGTATCCAAATACACCTGTCTATTGATAATTCTGTAAGACCTGTACAGCAACCCATGCGCCGCATCCCATCAGCTTTGGAAGAAAAGGTTGGAAAAAAACTGAAAGAAGCTGTTGAACAAGACATTATTGAGCCGGTATATGGTCCTAGTCTCTGGATCTCCCCCATAGTTATTGTTTTCAAAGAAACCGGCGACATTCGGTTATGTATTGATATGCGACGCGCAAACAATGCTATACTAAGAGAAAACTATCCTCTTCCAACATTTGATTCATTTTTAACTAAACTTAAAGGTGCTAAGTACTTTTCCAGGTTGGATCTTAAAAGTGCTTACCACCAATTGGAGCTAGATGAAGATAGTAGACAAATTACGACGTTTATAACACATAAGGGGTTATTTCGATACAAACGATTGTTGTTTGGAGTTAATTCCGCACCGGAAATATTCCAAAGGGTCATGGAAAATATTTTAGCTCCTTGTAGAAATGCCCTTAATTACCTTGACGATGTTATTATTTTTGGACTCACAGAAGAAGAACACAATAAAGAGTTGGAAGCTGTAATTAAAATTTTTCGCGAAATGAACGTGACTCTTAATGATGAAAAATGCAGTTGGAAGGTTCAACAGCTTAAATTTTTGGGTCATGTGCTTTCTACAGCTGGCATATCCGCGGACCCAGATAAAATTAAATCGGTATTAGAATTTCGTGCGCCCAATACTAAGGAAGAAACTAGAAGCTTTTTGGGGTTAGTCACATATTTAGGGAAGTTTATTCCAGATATGGCAGACGTAACTGAGCCTTTATGGAACCTCATCAAAAAGGATGTAAAATTTACGTGGGGTGAAAAGCAAGCAAAAGCATTTCAAATGCTAAAAGATGCGCTTGTAAAGATTCCAACATTGTCATATTTCAACCCGACAAGTCGTACTCGCTTGATAGCAGATGCAAGTCCAGTTGCTTTAGGAGCAGTTTTGCTGCAATTTAAGGACGGGAATCCAGAAGTTATTTCTTTTGCTAGCAAGAGCCTTTCTGCAGTTGAAAAGCGGTATTCGCAAACAGAAAAGGAAAGCCTGGCGTTAGTATGGGCCACAGAACGTTTTTACTACTATCTCGCTGGAATCGAATTTGAGTTAGTTACTGACCATAAGCCACTTGAAGCCATTTTTAAGCCAACGTCGAAACCACCAGCGAGAATAGAAAGATGGGTTCTCAGACTACAATCTTTCAAGTTTAAAGTTATTTATCAGGCAGGAAAGTCAAATATAGCAGATTCACTCTCTCGGCTCTGCAAACTCGAGGAGAGCAGCTCTTTTGATAAACTTTGTGAACACAATGTTCATGCGATAATCGAAAAAATGGTCCCATGCGCTCTTACCATAACTGAAATTGTACAAAACAATAGTAAAGACAAGGAACTGATGGAAGCAGTAGAAAATTTAAAGAAGGAAGAATGGAACGCGAACAACAAAAATGGGTTCTTTCCGTTTCGAATGGAACTGTGCACTTTGGGAAACATTCTTCTGCGTGGGTCCAGGATTGTCATTCCTCTGGACCTACGTTCCCAAGTTTTAAATCTTGCTCACGAAGGTCACCCAGGTGAGACAGCCATGAAACGAAGGCTTCGCGCGAAGGTGTGGTGGCCTGGAATTGATAGAGACGTCGTGAACTTCGTGAAAAGTTGCCGTGAATGTTTATTGGTTTCCCAACCAACACGGCCAGTTCCTATGAAACGGCATGTATTTCCGGACGGTCCATGGGAGTGTCTAGCAATGGACTTGTTAGGGCCACTACCGAACAACGACTTTGTCTTCGTTATCATAGACTATTATTCAAGATATCAAGAATCGAAATTTTTGAAAAAAATTACAACGGCTGAAATTATAACAATTCTTGAAGAGATTTTTTGTAGGCTAGGATATCCTAAATCTATCAAAGCGGACAACGGACGTCAGTTTGTTAGCGGCGAATTTAAAGCGTATTGCAAGACTAATAACATTGACCTGATCACATCACCACCATACTGGCCACAAGCCAACGGCGAAGTAGAAAATATGAATCGCTCTATACTAAAACGGCTGCAAATCGCAAATGCAAACGGCAGTAATTATAAAAAGGAAATTCAAAAGTTTATACTAATGTATAATGTAACACCTCATAGCACCACGGGGAAAGCACCTTCGGAGCTATTATTTAATAGAGTGATACGAGACAAGATCCCTTCTGTACAGGATATAAGTGAAGATATCCTGGATTCAGAGGCGCGTGACTTGGACGCTATAAATAAGGAGAAAGGAAAACAAAAAGGCGATAATAATCGTAAGGCGAAACCGAGCGAAATTGACATCGGAGATAAAGTATTGCTTCGCAATGTAGTTTTTCAGAACAAACTGACGCCCACCTTCGACTCAACCGAATTCGAGGTAATTGAAAAAACACAGAATGAGGTAGTGGTACGAGCGGACGACGGCAAAGTTTTTAGACGAAATATAAGTCATGTGAAAAAGATTCCGGCCTTGACTGAATCAGGTTCTTTTATCATTCTTAATTACTCTTTGTATTACTTTTTGTTTATTCATTAGGTCCGGAACAATTACCCGATGGGGGCGATGACCCTCAGCCTCCCGTTGAAGACCGTAACCTTGATGATCCAAAGAACGGAGAAATAAAGCTGAAGCTGAAGAACATAGGAGGGATGTGGAGATCTGAGAATTACTAACATTGCTGCATCGCTGGCAACACTGCTATAATTCATCTCTCTCTCCCTCTCTCGACATAACTACACACAACTTGTTTTGGCGTGTGTCACTTCTGTGCTTTTTGTATTCTTACTGGTTTGTGAGTTTGTGACAGACGTATACTCAATAAAATATTATATCCTAGTCTAGTTAGTTGAAGTCATTTTATTAGAGGATTATTACATGCAGTATTTTGAAAACAGAATTTCGACCATATCTACAGTATTTCAACCCCAACTCGTGTGATAGATGAACTCAGAGCCGAGGGCTCTGCAAAATAAGGCCCCAATGAAATAAGGCCCTAACAAAATTATACAGGAAATAACAACAACGATTTTTAATAAAATTTGGGGTGTTATTTCCTTTTTGGGGCCTTATTTCCTAATGAAAGAAGAAATGAAATAATAGTATACCCCAAAACTAATTTTGGGGCCTTATTTCATTTTTCTCATTTTTGCTAAAATACGAAATATAATCCAAGAACTCCATTTAAACAGTTCATTTTCTTAACTGCAAAATAAGAATAACGGGAATTGACAGTAAGCGAAACAAATTTTTTCAAAACAACAACATGCTGTCTAATCATAAGTGAAATGGAAAAGCGCGGGAAAAGCATTTCGAAAAAAACATAGATACTGTTCAAAGACGGAATGGAATGGAATGGAATGCGAGATAAACTAAATTTATTTCGATAAATGCGAAATAAAATTTGCGAAATGAATTTTGTATAATAGACCGGCACCCGTATTTGAGTAAGTTGATTAGTTTAGTGAAATATATTATGCGAATTAGACGTAAAAGTGAAAGTTAAAACAAGTAAAAGTGTTATCATCGGCCTGGCCGATGCTTTAATACCCTCCACTGCATAAAAGTCATGCAAAATGTTTGCCATGCGAGTTAGTATGTGTCTAATATTAATTTTGTATGGTAGGTAGCAGAACTACTTTACCGGCATATACAATTTTCAATACCAACCTGACGACGGTTACAAAAAGTCCTCTCACAAAATTTCAGTTGCCTAAGTCGATTCGTTTGGACGCTATCGTGCTTTCAACAGACACAGATATATGGGTCAAATATTGGCTTTGTATGGGAGGTAACAGAACTACTTGACCGACATAGCCCATTTTCAATACCAACCTGGCGACGATAAAAAGAAGTCGTCTCACAAAATTTCATTCACCTAGGTCAATTCCTTTGGACGCTATCGTGCTTTCAACAGACAGACAGACAGACGGACAGACAGACAGACAGACAGACAGACAGACAGACGGACATGGCTAAATCGATTCAGAATGTGATCCTGATTCAGAATATATATACTTTATAGGGTCTCCGGTGAATCCTTCTTGGCGTTACAAACGTAATGGCAAAGTGAATATACCTTCCTGTGGAGGGTATAAAAATTAGAGTGCAGGAACAAAACCTGTCAAGCCAAGGTAGGTAAACCTGTTGGAAAATGGTACCTGCGAACTTTCAAAAAAATGCATTAAACACAATCACGATAACGAGGAAAAGTCTTATTTAGAAATAAGTGCACTCAATGATATGAAACAGAAATGTTCTAGTGTTGGAGGCGTCCTGGGAGTAGAAAGCAACGCGATAAGTTGCATACGCTCAGCTTATCGTAATACCTGCGAAAGGTACCTAATTATTTTTAAATATATAGGCGGTTGTGTTTATGTTATATTATCAATACACAAGGGAACAAAATTAGACTTTTTTTTTGTTGCATGGAATTTTATAACTGTTGTTTACTAATTTGAGGTCGCTGATTTCAAATATAACCTCAATTTTTCTCTAGCAGCTTCAGTTTTTGAAATTAGGTTAGGTTAGGTTATTGGGTAGGCAGGACAGGAGAAACCTGTACGTGCCACACTTAGATCAATGTAGATCCGTTGTGATGCTCTAGGGGTTTATGACCCCCATACTCTGGAAACCTATGAAAAACCTACGGATTGGTAAACCAACCCGTTTTATTTACAAATTTAAGTAGGTCGTTAATGGACCTGTCTGAAAGTTCTTCTAAATCCTCGAAGAAGTAACTGCCAAGGACTTTGTTTCTTATGTGGCAGAGCGCAGGGCAGTGACAAAGGAAGTGTGGGGTATCCTCATGCACCTCCTCATCGCCGCATCCTCTCCACAGGTCATCTGTACTAATTCCCATTTTCTTAGTATGGTATTTTAGCATGTTGTGTCCGGTGATAATACCTACAACCGAGGACAATGATTTCTTGTTCATTTGTAGGATTTTTTCAGTTTTCTGTTTGTTGTAGATTGGCCACATTTTCCTGGTTATGCCACAGGAGTCGAGCCTGTTCCATCTATCCTTTGCTTCCATTAGTATTTTGTTCCCAATCTTCTGTCTATTATATTTTTGTTGCATTGAATTTTATAACTGCTGTTTACTAATTCGAGGTCGCTGATTTTAAATATAACCCCAATTTTTCTCTAGCAGCTTCAGTTTTTGAGATAGGTACAGTTACCGGCCATCTGTCTAACTAGTTTCGCTTAACTTTTATAAAACCGATCTGCACGTCGAGAAATATCTGCAAAAACGATCCCAACTATTTTTGTAACATCTGCGGTGAATATACATTCAAAAATTGTAGACTTAGTATGTCGGAGTTCGCAAAACAGGTATATTCGGATTATTTTGGATTTCTTTTGGACACCCGCGACAAGTACTGGGTGCTTAATATGGTGTGTAAGACATGCGTCGAGTCTTTGAGGTTATGGGCGAATAAGAAAAGACCCCATTTCAAGTATCAAACACCAATCATCTGGCGGGAACCTTCGAATCATCAGGATGATTGTTATTTTTGTGTGGTTGATATAAACGGGATTAACAAAAAAACCGATGCAAATGGTTTTACCTTAACTTGATATCCGTTACTCGACCAGTCCTGCGCTCTTGCGATGCGCCGCTGCCGGTCCCACCCACATCTTCATCTACACAAAACCTTCACGACGAAAAAAAACCCTTCAAGTGATAAAAGTGTGGCAATTGACTTTAAACCAGTCAGGCTGGTCCAGGCTTTTCCAGGCTCTTCTGAGCCCCGGCTATTTAATCAGGAAGATCTCAGCGCATTAATCAGAGACCATGGCCTTTCTAAAAAAGCATCGGAGATTCTAGCTTCTCGATTAAAGCAAAGAAATCGTTTAACCCGTGATTATGAATTTTATCGATAGGTATGATTTCAACGATTAATCAAGCGATAGATGTACCAAGAAGAAAAAAGCGTAATCAGCGAATATTTCGTATACCAATTGCTAACAGCGGTTTATTAGTTCCTTACACGTTGACGTTCAAATCCAAAAGAAAGAAAAATGAACGGGTTACAACATTTGAGAGTGTTAAAATTGAATTTACATACAATCGCTAATTAGTAAATAGTTGTGCCCGTTAAGAGAGCAATTACAAAGATAACAATTAAAAACAAATAACAATAAGAAACGCTAATAGGGTAAATAGTTCAATGTTTTTAGTAACGAAATGTTTTAAAGTTACGAAAGCATATTTGAATATATAAAAAAAAGCAAAAACTGTAATAAAACGAATATAGTCCGGAGTTGCATCAATAGCTTTATTCGATTCAAGCGCTACAGAAGAACTAACATTAACTAATACTAATATTAATATTAACCATACTAAGGAAACTACTAGAGAGAGAAAGAAAGAGTAATAACTCTGTGTACAATGCCTACAGTATAATGGTGGTGGTGGTGCTTACTTTACATTTATAAATTGAGATTACACTGCAATACTGCATACATTATTACACGCTTTTTTTTTATAAATATTTTAGTCAAAACCAAGTCGCCTAGGCGGGACAATTACGCGACCACTTCTTGTGCGATATGGACTTGTTATAATATTTTCAGGCATATTCACCCCTAGAGGTTCCTCATTGTTAGCACTACCAGCATCACGCAAAACACTACTATTAGTCGTTGTAGATAAATTATTACTAGAGGACTGGTTTTCTAAGCCCAAATGAACGTGTGGTGTTGGCTCTGTCACGTTAGTGGATGGAGTGATGCTGACAGGTTCTAACCGATTAGAGTCATATCGTCCAGATGTTTTAATGTTATCTTCATAAAGTATTTCACTTGGATTATGCTCATTATTTTTAGTTTTTGCTATAAATCTTCTATTTCTTCTAAAATAGTTCTCATAGTTATCCTTGATAATATATGATCTCCCATTAACATTTCCCATTATAATTCCATAATTCCACTCATCCCTTGTTTTTTTAAAAATAACCTTATCCCCGATCTCTAATTCACACAAATTTCTTGCATTCCTATCAAAGTAGTACTTTTGTTTTTCTCTTTTTTCATCAATTTTCTCTTGAATAGTATCTTCATCTATGTTCATTCTATATAAGAGTTGTTCTGTTATAGGTAATTTTGATTTAATTAATCGTCCAAAAAACAAATGCGCTGGCGTTAAACCCATAGATGCGACTGGAGTTGTGTTGTATTCAAGTAACTTGTATTGATATTCATTAACTTTACCTTCTTCAAAGCATTTCTTAAGTAAATTTTTGGCAATTGCCACACCTTTCTCGGCAAGGCCATTACTCTGTGGGTATCTTGGACTTGAGAAGCTAATTCTTGTGTTGCATTCCTCCGCGAATTTTTCGAATATCATTGAACCAAATGGGCTGTTGTCACATCTGATAGTTGTTGGATATCCCAGGCGATCAAATAATTGCCTCAAACGCTCAACTATGTGGTCTGTGGTTTTGGATCTTAAGGGTTCAACAATCAAATAACCAGAATAAGAATCAATGGCAGATAGGAAATTTTTCCCGGCATATTCAAATAGGTCAATAGCAATTTTTTGAAACGGGTACTTGGGTGATTCATCTTGTCTTAAGGTTTCCTTAGGATTATTTCTTTTAAATTTTTCACAAGTAGTGCATTGCTCAATGACATTCTTAATTTGTTCTGTCATTTTTGGCCAAAAATAGAGCATTCGTGCTCTCGATAATGTTTTTTCTATACCTAGGTGGGGTGCATGTAACCAATTGATAATAATTTTTTGTAAATCCATAGGGATGACAAGTTTGTGATTTTTAAAAAGGAGTCCATTTTCAAAGTGTAGTTCGGATTTATATTTGTGAAATTTTTTTTCCAATTCATTTAGCCGTTGATATTGTGGCCATTCCTTATCCACATAATGACAAATTTTTTTTAACACGTTATCTTTTTCTATAGTTTCTTTGTACAAATCAAAATTTTCTTTTGATAAACAAACATTTCTAGAGACCATGTGAATGATAGCAGAGAGATTGACTATTTCTTCTTCTTCCGGAAGCTGTGCACGGGAAAGGCAATCAGCAACTAACATCTCTTTGCCGGGTTTGTAGATAATTTTCATATGAGGATATTTAAGTAAAAACATAAACATTCTCTGAAGCCTAGGGGTGACATCATCAATATCCCTCTTAACTAGACTTTCTAAAGGTTTATGATCACTATGTACGGTGAAATCACGACCGTATAAAAATAAATGAAAACGGGTACACGCAAAAACGATAGCCAATAATTCTTTTTCTATCTGTGCCCATTTTTGTTCATTGGAAGCCAACGTACGTGAAGCGTAAGCTACCGGGTGTCCATCCTGTAATAATACACAGCCTAAGCCATCTTTAGACGCATCAGTTTGAATTAATATTGTTTCCTTTGGATCATAGGGCCTCAAAACTGGCTCAGATGCAATTATATTAAGTAATGCGGACAATTCCCTGTCGTGATTTTCATTCCAACTGAAGACGGTTTCATTCTTTGTTAAATTTCTCAGATCGGCTGTCATTTGAGATAAGTTGGGTATGAATCTTGCAAGATATTTGAAAAGACCAAGAAGTCTCATTACATCTCCTTTATTTTGTGGCTTAGGCATTTTAAGAATTGCTTCACAATGCTTGTGACACGGTTTAATTTGATTGGCAGATATAAGATGACCCATAAAACTAACCTGCTTCTTTCGATACTGTATTTTTTCAGCGTTAAACCGGACATTATGTGCTCGCGCACGATTTATGACAGTCAATAGTATTTCATCATGTTCCTTTTCATCGTTAGCAACTATGCAAATATCATCAAAATAAATTATTGTTCCGGGTATATCACCAAAGTGTTTCACCATTTCCCTCTGAAACATTTCAGGTGCGCAATTCAGTCCAAAAGGGACACGATTGAATTTGTACCGACCGAAAGGGGTCATGAATGTGGTCAAATCAGAGCTAACTTTATCGAGCTCCATTTGCCAAAATCCGCTTTTAAGATCGAGAACCGTAAATATTCGTTTATTAGCTATTTTGGAGAATAAATCTTCGGCGGTAGGGATTAGAAAGTGTTCCCTTTTTATGCACTCGTTAAGAGGCTTTGGATCCAAACATATTCGTAATTTATTATTACTCTTTTCCACTATTTGTATATTATTAACCCAATTAGTAGGATACTCTACTGGTGAAATTATACCCTCAGATTCCATTTTGTCAAGTTCTATTTTGAGTCGATCAACTAAACTATGAGGAATTCGTTTTTTGTAATGCAACACAGGCTTAGCGTCATCTTTCAAATTAATAGTTACAGTAGAGAAACGCCCTAGACCCTCAAATATGTCATTAAATAAACTTAAAAATTCACATTCAGTGCTAGGAAGCTTTTTGATATTATGAACGTCCAGTCGCTTTATGAGCTTAAAATCAACACAGGTCTTTAAACCAAGCAGTGGTGTAAAACAATTATCTACTACTAGAAACTCAGTTTTATTTTTAATTCCAGAAATTGAGTCAATACAAGTTAGTAAAATACTTCCATAAATTTTAATTTTGTTATTGCTATAATCGAAAATAGAAAAATTGATGTTCGTATTGTTAATCTGTTTTTTGATTTTCTTGATAATATTGATAGGAATGCAGTTCACATCAGATCCAGTGTCTATTTTAAAGTTAATAAATTCTTTGCCAATTAAGTATGTTTTGGTCCACTGGTTTGACTTTTCAACAGTGTTTATTCTAAAAGAAGTGAAAGAACTAAATAAACCAACCATTCCACCATTATATTGACCTAAATTACCTGAGCTATCCCATCTTAAAGTATTTACTTCTTTGTTATTCCCATTTTTCTTCACATTGACTCCGCTTTTTTCTTGATGTCCATTGAATACGCTTTGTCCTGTTTGGTTAAACTCATCCTTTTTACCGGAAGGTATTCTACGATTTCCTCTACAGAATTTGGAGAAATGCCCGACTTTGGAGCATTTATTGCAAGTTACTCGCTTTGCACGACATTCCTCCATATGTCCGTATCTATATGCTCCACCACAGTTGAAACATGCGCGATAAACTGCACATGCTTGACCATCAGCTTCAGATTTTTCTGTCTTGACTTCATTGATTGTCTTTGCACCTTTATCAAGAATACTCTTGTTCGTATTTGCAGCCTCGTATGTTTTGCACTTTTCAACGACATCTTTTAACGGATCATTTTTGCCATCCAACAGCTTGAGTTGCAAGTTCTTATCACAAACACCGATGATAATACGGTCTCTGAGCATGCGGTCTTCATATGAAACCCCGCACACACAACTGAATTCGCAGTGACTGACCTGCTTACGGAGTTCGGTTTCGAATTCCGAGAAACTCTGTTTGTCTTTTTGCACGATTGTGTTGAACTTGAAAGTTTCCATTGTGGTGTTCTTTCGGGGTAAGCAGTATTCATCAAACTTTTTTAACACGCGTTCTAATGTGCATTGTCCGCTATTGTCCGCTGTTTCGCCTGTTGGTACAGTTGGCGGTTCATTGGAAAATACTGATTCCAGAATTTTATCATTGGGAAACAATGTGTTATAAATATCCGCTGCTTTTGGACCAACAAGCCACAAGAATGTAGCTATTTTCCGTGCTTCGGACTCCTTGATTTTGTTGGTGGCTATCATGTACATTAAAAAATTCCTTTTCCAATTGCCCCTTTCGGACGCGAGGTTGCTGCAGTCCAGCTCACATGGTAGACGATCGTTTGACATTTCCTTTCCTCTTATTTTATTAAATTATGTTAAAGTCTTACAAAAAAAGAATTTTTTGTTTAAATAATTTTCCGATTACACTTCTTTGTATGCATGAACGCTCATGTTAATATCCACTATTCTTACAGTTTTTTTTTTTTTTTTTTTTTTGTTTCACGTTTTCCGTTTTGTTTCTATTGTATGCACTGTTGTTATCCACTATTCGTACTGTTTTGCTGGTTCGTTTTTTTTTTCTCACGTTTTCCGTTTTGATTCTGTTTCTTTATTGAAAAAGAAGTTTACTTTTTTATTTATTTTTTTTTTTTTTTTTTTTATTATTGCTATTATTATTTTTTTACTTCTGACACCATGTAATAAAACGAATATAGTCCGGAGTTGCATCAATAGCTTTATTCGATTCAAGCGCTACAGAAGAACTAACATTAACTAATACTAATATTAATATTAACCATACTAAGGAAACTACTAGAGAGAGAAAGAAAGAGTAATAACTCTGTGTACAATGCCTACAGTATACTGGTGGTGGTGGTGCTTACTTTACATTTATAAATTGAGATTACACTGCAATACTGCATACATTATTACAAAAACAAAACTAAATATGATATTAATCATAAACAACCCGAGAAACAAGAATTTCGTATTATCGTAAGAGAGAGAGACAGACTTGCTTTCATTCTTTTCTGAAGATGATGACTTTGTTTACTGTTCAGATATTCCTGGTTTATTGACAGCAATAAGAGTACAAAATTAATGATCCAAATGAATAGCATTTATTTATTGATTCCTCTAAACGTAGCCTGAAATGTGTACTCATGCATAACGGCAATAAGCATGCATAACGGCATCTTTGACAAACTTTAGAAACTGAAATCAATAGGGAACCCGACATCAACAGACGACTGGTTACAAACAAGTTTTCAACCAGTAGCGTCGGTCGTGTGCGTTGTCCCATTTCATTATAAAGGGTATGACTCAAAGCAAACTAGTTGCCAATCATCGTTGTGTTCAAGCGGGATATTCACAGAATCAGTTTGTTTGCCCGCTTTCTCATTGCCGGCAATGCCTTTATGCCCATCAGGGACCCAACTGAGCTGTTTTTCAAGAACCTCTTAGAGCTCTTCGCAAGAGCTGTTTACAAGCTTCGTTATATTTCTGTTAGAGTTGATGCTTTCAAAGAAAATAATAACTTTAAGTGGTGCAGTGTTCCCAGATGAAAAAGCTGAAAATCTTGTTTTCCAAAATAAAATATCTCTTTTTGAAGATTTTTCCAAAATATAGAAAAAACTAGCTAGAACCGAAAATTTTAAAGTGGTTAGAAAAAACTTTTTTTAGTTAAGTACAAAAATGTTAAACGTCTCATAAAAAGTTATATTTTCAATGTTTTATTTAATTTTAATAAATTTCCCGTTGACATAAGACTTTGTTATGGCAGTTTTCCAAATAATAGGAAACGTCAAAGCGCATACAAAATGTTACTCCAAAGTCCGTATAATAATTAAAAATAGTCAAAGCAAGACATTTTGTGAGATGACTATTTTTACCCTCGTCGCATCGTTGGTATTGAAAATGGACTATATCGGTCTAGTTTTGGTACCTCCCATATACCTACTATATACAAAACCAATATTAAACCCATATGTTCTGTACGTATTAACTCACATGACTAACATTTTGCATGACTTGTATGCAGTGGAAGGTAGAAAAGCATCGGGCATTTAAAAAATGTTTCATTTTTTTTAAGGCGGCTCTCGCATTGAGGCAAAAAGCAATAAGCCCGAAAGCAACTAGAAACTCTCAATATGCAAAACGCAACTTTATTTTAACCTATTCTCCTATTGCTATTGCAAGAAATTTCCAGCTACCAGCGATATTTTACCACTATTTCTACGATCTTTTAAATTAAAACAGGATCGTCCAAAATATTTTTCAAAAAATTAATTAAACGTAGTATATGCGCAATATAGGGATGTGTCACTAATGACAAATATGTACTGCTAGTATAAAGAAATATATATTTTGCTTTTCAGCATGCGCTGCGTAACGCCAGAATTATTGCCGCTATCGGCAATATTTTTCCTTCGACCGATATTGAGTTGCTTTGATGTGAGGTGAGACCTCTAATTTCATTTAAAGTAAAATAATAATTGTGAGCGATAATATTGCGGGTTTCCTATAATTGCCAGTTGCTTATTGATTATTGCCTTAATGTGAGAGCCAGCTAATGAATCAATAATTTTGCACTTAGGTCTTTCTACCAACGGAGGTGCACATTTTCAACAGTCCCAGTTGCCTTGGTCCTGCTACAAGTGACTTCTTCCACAATTTTTGAGTCTACCTTTATAAAAAAAATTATAGATTATGTTCTGTCACAAATAGTTGCCAGTGCAAAACAGAAGTTGTGCACGCTTTTTTTTTTTAACTGACAATAATATGGAATAGAAAACCACTTTCTTTCATAGAAAATGTTATTTTAAATTGTTAGACATAGAAATTATTTTTTTTTTTTTTTTTTTTTTAAATTCTGACTTGCCGGAGCATAAGGATGCACGTCGACCTAAAAGATCTATTGTGCTTGACGTCAGATATATGTTTAGGTTAGTAGCGCTTCTACTTTCCTAATGTAGCTGATCACACATTCAGCAGAGGATTTCCTTAGTTCTTCGGTACTTATTACTTCCCTGAAAAATGATTTCCTTCTTATACCGTAAAGGGCCGGGCATTCACATATTATGTGTTCGGCTGTTTCGTCTTCTTCTAGACATAGTCTGCACTCCGGTGAGTCGACTAAATGCATTTTATATAGGTGATATCGCAGACCGTGGTGACCCGTTAGGTAGCCTACTAGGTTTTTGATATCATGCCTGCGAAGATTTAGTATTTTTCTGGCATCTGCTTTGAAGGGCTGAATAGCTCTTTTGGCCTGTCTTAGACCTGGGATGTTCTCCCAAAACGAAGTACATTTGTTTTGCTCCCAGCTTTTTATTGCCAGATTTATGGCTGATTTGGGAATCGAACAGAATGGTTCAGGGCCAATGAAAGGGGTTTCCGAGCCGTTTCTGGCTAGTTCATCGGCTTTTTAGTTTCCTTCAATTCCCTTATGTCCGGGGACCCACCATAGACTGGTTTTGTTCCTGTAACTAAGTGTTTGGAGGGAATCGAAGCAGTGTAGTACTGATTTGGAGTCAATAATGTGTGAGCTAAGGGCTTTTATAGCTGCTTGACTATCCGTGAATATATGGATGTTGGCGCCTTTAATACCTGAATTGTATATAAGGTTTGCGCATTCTTTAAAGGCATGGAGCTCTGCTTGAAATACGCTGGGGCTTTTTCCCATAGGTATTGAGATGTTCCGATTTGGTCCATGGATACCAGCTCCTACCCCCGAGTCCATTTTAGAACCATCCGTATACCACTTAAGGCCGTTTTGGCAGTTTGGTGGGTTATTGCTAACCCATGCTTCTCTGTTTGTGATCTCCGTGGAGAATCTTTTATTGAAGCATAGTGTCTTTGGTAAGCGGTCTGTAACCGCACAGATCATGTCAAGTTCTGGAATTTCGGAAAGTAGTTCAATTAGTTCTGGATGTTCGCCAAAATTAAACTCTTCCGCTTGAGTCAAACTTGCTGAGCTGCGTATTGCCACTTTTTTTATATAGATGTGGAGGGGTGTTAGTCCTATTAAGGCTTCTATAGCCGCAGTAGGACAGGTACGCATGGCTCCGGAAGTGCCTAGACAGGCAAGCCGTTGTACCTTATTTAATTTGTTTATTGTCGTTTTTTGGGTGACAAAGAACATAGAAATTATAGTTCGATACCAAAAATCTTCAAATTTGATGAATTTAAGGTAAAAAGTCTTGCATATATTTTAAAGCTTAAAAATCTTGAAAAAAAAAATGAAAATCTTGTAATCTGGCATCGTTGAGTGGTAGGTGTCTTGCCTCTAACACGCATTGCTATGGATATGGATTCTTAGATTCTTGTGATCCTGGATTGCGCATTCGTTTTAAGGCTACTTATCAATTCTTTTCTGCTGGAATAGGAGCTCGAAAAAAGTCTTGTATATTTCAAGCATAGCATAGTCCGAGATAGGTAAATGGCCAAAGTAGGTATTTCTGTAAGATCGTCGAAAGAACGTTTCGTAAATTTTTCAGTTTACTGATTGGCAGATTCTATAACACTGATGGCTGCCCATGAATGTGAAAGTATGTCCAGCGGATTGAGAACAGTCTCAAGTCCTCAAACGTTGCCGGTAGAAGTTGCCCTCATTGCGCAATGGTCGAGTTGATGGACATTATTCTTTAAACTGTTTTAGTGTCTTTTTTGGTCTCCACATCTCAATAGACATTGTATTGTCTCAGGATCAACAAACCGCGCGCCGCCGTCCAAATTGACCATATTGCTATCGACGCATGAAAGCGTTGTAAACTCTGGATGTCTTAACCTTCCCAGCGGCCAACATTGAAGATAGGAATGCGAATGCGAAAGCCGTCTAAAATATACAATCGCAAGCGACTCCTAAAAGCAGGGGAGTTCCAGAATAGCGTATCCCGTCCCGATGTCTCGCAAACGCTTGCCCTAATTAAATAAATGCCTATAGGGTCAGCGTAGTGCTCAACAACGGCGCTTCATCAATCATCAGTGCTGCTCGAACACAGGTAGAGGTCAAACTAAAGGCAGTCTTCAGGCAGATGCTCTTTAAAATTGTCAAACAAATGTCAAATGTATTCAAAATTTTCAGGACATTTTCTTCTTAATATTTGTTTACCACATTTTGAAACATTATAGCCAAACCGCACCTCTATCTATCTACCTATGTCGGATACATAAATAAGGATCCTGCCGAGACCAGTATAGTTGGACTAATGAAATCAATATCCAAAAACGTTGAATCAAAATAAAACACTTGTACATTATTATAAGCTCAACATTGACATGGCATACGGCACGGGGAATGATGCTTGGGCTTCTCTCTTTCCATTATTAAGTCTTCAATATTTTTGTGCGTGCAATGGGTTTCGAAACCTTCCTTCGAAGGATATATTGTTCTTCTTTGTTCCACCACCTGCGTACACGCTTATTTTATAGGTACATACTCATATACCTAGATTTTTACATTTTATTTTTTATTGAGAATGAGAACGGTACTTATAGCCCTATATGACAAACAGTTTGGGGTGGAAGAAAAAATCAAGCGGATGAACAAAATATTGAAACATGGGGATTTAGTTCTCATTATATAAAAATAGAAAGGAAAAAAAAAATAGTCGTTTTTATTTTATCTTCCTTTTTTCGCTTTCTCCCTCTTACGGTCTTTGGCATCCTCATAAAAATCAAATAAATCAACAAAAAAAAAAAAAAACAAGTTAAATATTAACTTATTTCCTGTAGGGGGATACTCTATTAGGGTAAAAAGTACCACGTAATCCGATTGGGGCGATATGTACTTTGCTCAATGGGCAGCTAATGCCAATAAGTTTATTTGCCGAGTTTGAAAGTTTCGAGTTTTTAAAGTCTTAAGTCTAAAATTTTAGAGGCATATTTAGGATGCTATTAATGACCAAACGTGCGTGTTCCCATGGCATAAGGACGAATGCAAATTCTAGAGAAATACTCACAATACAAATGAGCTTATCATGACTGGAATGTGGTGTAGAAGTCATTATTTCTTTATTGAATAAAAATTGTAATGGCAGATAATTTGATTTAGAAAATAAATGTTGTGTAGATCTTCAAGTTTGGTACATATATGTATTTCTAATTTTATTTGAAGATGTAAAGGGTGGGCCAAATACAAGTTTCTTTTTAAAAATGCAATAAAATGAACAAAATTAAATTTTAACCATTTACTATGGCCTTATTAGTAAGAGCAAACATTCCTATCTCTCTATATATAAAACAAAGTGGAAAAAAACTGTTTCCCTCTGCCGCCCGTCATTTTCAACCGATTTTGTTGATTTTTTTTTTTAAATGTCGGTAATTACGGTGATTGGGTGATAGGCTAAACAAATTCCAAATCGGACAAAGGGGCGTGTCACCACCCATACAAAAAAAACATTCAAAATCGTATATTTGAAAAACCACAGAATCGATTGGGCTCAAACTTACAGATAATCAAAGGTATTGGCCGTAGAGTGCTCCTGTGAAGATTTCTCAAAGTTAGATAAAGGGGAGTGGCACTTCCAATACAAAAAAATTAAAACATTGTCGCCCGAAAATAAATAAAATAAAATAAAAAATAAAAAACAATTAAAAAAGCAACAAAAGGCCTGGCGAAGCTGGCGGGGGTTCAGCTATATGGAAAACAAAGTCGTCCAAGTGGCTGCCTCGGTTCGCTACGCAGTAACGCATTCTGTCACTCCAATTTTCCAATACCTTGTTGATGGTTTCGGACACGATTTGCTTGGATGATATTGGCCTTAAGTGCTTGAATCGTTTCAAGATTATTGGCATAACATCAGTCCTTCACGGTTTTCGACAAAAAAAAAAAAAAAGTCCAAAAGGGTCAAATCGCAACTCCGAGGCGGCCAATTGACATCGCCAATACGGCTGATAACACGATTTGGGAATTTGGTGCGCAAAAGTTCCATAGTACCATGGACTGTGTGGCATGGAGCACCATCCTGCATGAACCAGAGGTCGTCTAAATCCATGTCTTCAATTTCAGTCAACAAAAAAAAAAGTCGATTAACATGGCTTTGTAACACCCACCGTTGTTCCTAGCCTTATTTTTGAAGAAAAATGGTCCAATGATGCTAGTACTCCACAATCCGCACCAAGCTATTACTCTATGTGGATGAATTGGGATTGGGATTGGCTTCTCGACAATAACGTGCGGGTTTTCCGAGCCCCAGATGCGGCAATTTTATTTGTTAATATTGCGGCCGACATGAAAATGCGCCTCGTCAGAAAAGATGATTTTTTTCGCCCAAAATCCAAAAACGCACTGTTTGGGCTACACAGCACTCACCTTGGAAATAAGTTTTCAATATTTCCCAATGTTGTTCAAGCGTAAAGCGACTGTATTCGTTCCGCGGAGGTATGATACTGACTTTTTGTCAAGATTCCAATCGAGGAAACAGCTGTCAGTGTCGAAAAAAAAAATAAATAGGTGGCGCAACAGGCGGGTGACACCCAAGGCCTAGCTTCTCGCAACCATTCGTTTTGTGTGAGTTTCTATTTTTGGGACGAATGGAAGGGGCCTACAATTTTATGCCGAGTCCGAACGGCTGAATTGAGAAGCTTTTTCATGACAGTCATACTCTCGGATGTTTGTCAGAAGTTCGCGAGAGGTGGCGCAGTAGAAAAAAACTTTAAGATGTAATTTTGGTTTTTCCGGGGATCGAACCTGGGATCCCTCGCACAGTAGTCCAGCACACTAACCACTGCGTTACTGCGCCCATAGGTTATTTCAGTGTCAAAATAACCTATGATTTAAAAAGAAACCATTAGATGGCCCACAATGTATACTCGCACGTAATTTGGGCAGACCTCAGGGGTGCCAGTTTGCTAGCGTGTAGGTGCTCGGCTTGACATTCTCGCCAGCCGGTTGTGTTGAACTTGAAACTTCGGGCTTCCCATCAATGACCCTAATCATTGTAACCATCTACCCTAGCCCAAAGTTACTACCATATTTATCGACAGCCATCCAGACCGCTATAAATTTTAATATGTCGTAGCAAAAGAAATAAATTCGAAGCTTCTGAAATGCTGTAGCGAATATTTTAAGACATTGAAACACAGCACGAGGTAGGTATAGCTGTTCATGCTCCGTGAACATGAAGGATTTCTATGAAATGAGAAAACAAACGAACTAGCAAGTGAAGGTTCGGCAGATGTTTTAGAATAAGCTGCGATCTATCGGTACATATCCTCCCGCCTTGCACTCGTAGGCTTAAAGTAGGGAGAAAACCCACAAGAAATGTAAATGCTAGATGTACCGTCCTGGAAACTTAAACAACCGAAAGGCGCATATGGAAGAATAGAATATTCCTTTCCACCTCTGTTAATGGGCACAATACTCCGCGATTCCAAATGAGAAAAATGCGCCAGACGGAAGAAGATATTTGCAAAGACTGCTGTAACGATGGAGTTCGTAAATACAGAACCGACTTTTAGGAGCAAATTCCTTAGCAGGCAGTGCCCAAATGAGGTTTTTAGCAAACCAAGAGAATCTAATTTCAGTAAATCGTCACCTCAATATTCACAGAGGAAAATCGAGGTCCCGAGATAATCAAACCATCAATCAAATTGATCACGTGTTGCGATCGACGTTAGGTACCCATTACAGTATTTGTCTGTAACTTTCCAAACGGCCAACATATAATCGGACCAGTTCTTTTTTGTAACCACCAAGGTACTCGTACGAATGCGAATATCTCAAATGTCACAACAACGAGGAAATGCTACAATCGCAACAAATCGCCAGAACCTATTTGCAGACAGCATCAAGTGCTGAATACCAATTACATCGATGCCAAGAAGGCGTCAGAAAAGCCGCAACTGATGTGCTTGGTTTCAAAAAAACCACCACCCCGAAACCTCTGGTTTGATAAAGAGTGCCAGCAAACGCATGCAGCCAAACAATCTGCCTACAAAGCGGAGCGCGGTGCAGTGAAGAACGAGAGCAGCTCGTGAGCTTACCGAGCAAAAAAAGAGGGAAGAACACCGGCTCACAGCATGAGAAGCGCAAGATCGATGGCTAGGAAGTTGTAACAAAAGGTAAAAAGAACGTGTCACGGGAACAATACCCGAACAGTGGCCCCTGTAGGGCGAACAAGTAAATCTAGTGGAAAACCCATTTCTGCATACTGTCAAACGGCGAAGACGACACAAATTCCACTGTCAGGCAAAATGAATCATTTACTCTAGACGATGAAAGCCAACACTTCCGTCCACCTGACCAGAATGAAGTAAGGATAGCAATATCCCAGCGAAGTCCAACAAAGCTGCTGGTCCGGACGGTTTAACAGCTGAGCTCTTTAAGGCAGCCAGCGGGAGATGATGGAAGCATACACCAACTTGTCAGAGGAAGGTATGTATGCCTGATGAATGGAACCTCAGCATTGTTTGCTCGATCCACAAGAAAGGAGACCCTCTAAACTGCGCCAACTATAGAGGCATTAGTCTCTTCAACATTGCCTATAAGATCCTATATCTGCTATACCTACCTATACTATGTGAATGCCTGAAACCCTTCGTCAACGAACTGATTGGTCCGTATCAGCGTGGAAAAAACACAAGTCCAAATCGATATACCCACCACCTGTTTATGGACTTTGAGAAAATTGTGCGAAACTCACAAGCCAACACAAGAGGCACCATTTTCTAAAAGTCTGTTCAATTACTTTCATACGTTGACAAAGACCCTCACATCATTCAAGTCCTGCTTTATAACGCAGAAGCATAGACGTTAACAAAGGCGGCTGAAGATCTTCTTAGGCGTTTCGAACGCAACATTCTTTGAGTGATTTTCGGTCCCATTTGCGTTGACGGGCTTTGGAGGAGGAGATTTAACAGCGAACTCTACGAGCTGAACAGCGACATCGAACTGGTCAGAAAAGTACGTGTCAGTCGACTTGACAAGGACATCTAGAGCAAATGAACACAAACGCTCCGCCCGAAGAGTCTTCGATTCCAACACGGAGGGACAACGCAGTAGAGGACAAACTCGCCTTAGGTGCCGCGCACGGGGACGACGGGGACTTCAATCAACTTGGAGTGCGCAACTGAAGCCGGTTAGCCAAAGGTCGTGCTTACCGGAGAGGAGTGTTGATTGAGGCCCATGTCCACCCCGGACTGTAACACTACCTAAGTAAGTTGTTCATACCACCCTGACCCAATATGTCAGGCCTCAAAACAAGGACATGAGTCTCGATTTCCGGACCAAATAAATTGTATTTTTTTTTTATCCGCTTCAAATTGACTTAGCATTCAGGAGGTTTACCTGGATATTGCGCTGCTTGAGACTTACATATACCTACTTTTGTTAAATAGGACGACTTATAGCATTGGAATATAATAACCTCTCCGTACTGCTAAGGATAATATCAAATGAACTTCCTCAAGCGATTTGCCGTTTTGATGCTTGTTTTGCTTAAATATGTATATCATTTAATTTGAGGGTCCTTTTCCATACCTTGAAGCTATTTATGTTTTTTTGTGCTATTGCTGCTTACTCAACAAGTCCATAGGTCAAATATTATACAACTCCTCTAGGAAATTTAATTTTCTGCGCAGTAACTGAGATACTGAGTATAATTGTGCTGTTATATTACTTTTACCATTAAGAAGGACTGTAATTAACTCTCAGCAAACACAAATAAAATATAAAATATAACACCCGTTAATATTTACTACTTTATGGAACGCTATTAACAAACAAAACGTATGCAAGCATTCATTTAAAAACCAACGCTTGCCGCAACTTCAAACCACAAGCAGGTGAATGTAGCACGCAAATATTATCCTTATACGCGTAGGTAGGTCGAATCCTGTGCTCTTAAATTACCAAACGGCCAGTGAATGGTTAGTTATGCATTTAAGCCGGAATACCTATCCCTCGGCAGCGATGATGAAAGTATCTCTGTTGAACCCTTAAAGTAATGAAAGTAATGGGGGGTAATAAAACCTCAAAATCGACCTCATCAGTTCCGCAGCCGGGCGGCTGGCGCTGTCGCCATCGTCATTGCCACTGTTGGCGTCACATCTAGTTCAAGTTGCTGTCCTACAAATTGTGTTGGGCTTGTTTGTGGTTTACTGGGAGCTCTCTCGTTGAGGAGCAACAGCACGATGCGGCACAAAGTGGTTCCGATGGCATGGTGTGGTCGTGCGTCATGTGAGCCACCACCGCACCACGCTATACACGGAATCAACACTCGACAGTCACATAATATGGAACAATGTCTATAAATTAAAATTATGATATTAGAAAGAGTGTCATCGGATACAAACGAGCGCAAATTAAAAGCACCCTCAGTGGCTGAGGAGAGGAGGCACAACCAACAACCGAGTGTATCTAATGCTGCGGACGACCCGTTAATATACACCACTAGTATATACACTGTTTGGTGATTCTATTGATGTGCGTTAGTATAGTGAAAGCTCATAAAGGCGTATCTGTGTAAAGTCCAGAGTGAGGATAATATTATAGCCCCTCGGCCTTTGTGGCACGAACGTATAATTAAAAGAATTTGGTTTAAAATGCGGTTAAGGTTACTTTGTTCGGGCTTTAAAAAAATTAAAGCTTTATGAAAACGTCAGTCCGAAATTAAATCTGCGTGTATGAGAAGTGGGCCCTAAAATCGTATTTATAGCATTCCGTGGATATTTCGCAATGAGAGCACTGACTAAAGCTAGGTACAGACCAAAGCGACACAACTTAAAATAAATTAATAAATAAATACTTGTCGCAAAGTTGGTCAGAAGAGTCATGGGCATAGATTCTTACTAATGGAACGAGTGGAAGGGAATTCTATATCGAATTGAGAAACTTTTCAGGACAGTTAACACTCTCGGATGGCGCAGTGTAAGACCCCCTTAAGATGTAATTTGTGTTTTTTCAGGGCTCGAACATGAGACACCTCACTCACTACCCAGTGTTCAATCGCACCAACACCCTAAACACTGTGGCACTGCGACATCACTTAGTGAGCCTGCCGGGAGCGCAGCCCAATACATATAAGTATGTAAGTTTGCATCTCTTCGGTATTTCTGGAGATAATGAAGGAGAACCCAGGCCCTCCTACCCGAAGTTGCGATGGCGGCTGGCATCAAGGCCATGTCAAGCTGATCGCCTGCGAAGAGCAAAAGTCCTACGACCTATACAAGCTTGCAATAAGCAAATTAGGGGAGATATGGCCAGGCGCTAAGCTCGAGGTTGTTGTGAAGGAAGAACAAAATCCTAGAGGTCATAAAAACATGCAATCCTGAGCTGTCGACGTAAAACTGGAAAGTCGCAAAGCTGGACGAGCTTAGGGGTCTTTATAGATGCGCAATTATTGTCATCAATAAAGAATCTCTTGCTCCTTTGGCGAAGACTGAAGGAGTTGTATATTACGGTTTTAATACCATTACCATCAAGGTATATAAAACCGACGAAGAGTCTGATTTGGAAAAACTGCTCTCCCATCCATTGGACCAAACTCCCGCCCCCACAACCAACAAAACGAAGCCATCAATCTCCTTTCCATCTCTGGAGAGCGATGACTCTCAAACGTCATCTACCGAACAGCATCAGTCTTTAGTCGATGACGACGTAGCGGCGAACATGATGACAGATGAGAAGCTTAACAAAATGCGCCCACTACTTTTGAGTGAAGACGAACTACTTAAATCGTCCTCAAACTCGGAAGACCTGAACTTCACAGTGAGGGAGATTTCTCAGCCTGAGCACCAATGCTGAAGTTAGTGCAGGTTAATCTCTACCACTCCACGGGATCTGCCGACCTTTTTCTCCGTCTCTCAAAGGACAGGGAAGATATAGTCTTGGTCCAAGAAAGTTGTGTTGTTAACAACTTGGTATGTGGATTCAAGACTCCAAAGTACTACAACCTGTACACGCGGGCAGCTGTTAAGCCCAGATCGTGCATACTATAGTGAAAAGTAACCTAAAAGCAAATTTACTCATTACAGCGATCGAGATACAACGTCGCGGCGGCGAAGTTGGGAACACCAGGTGGCTCCTATACTCTGTGGTCTCGGCCTCGGCGTATCTCGCCCTTGAAAATATGGACTCCCTTTTTGGGGATAACCTGGAAAGATAGGTCACTGATGCAGGGAGTCAGAAAACCGGCCTCATTATATAGGCTGCAACGCTAACGCTCACCATACTGAATGGAGCAGCTCCGACATCAACAAAAGAGGTGAGATACTGTTTGACTACATTTTAAGTACAAACCTCATTTTGTGCAATATAGGCAATGAACCAATATTCGTGACCAAAAACAGGCAAAAAGTGCTGGATATCACCCTTAAGGTGCTAGTACACGATATGCAGCACGCCTCATATATAGGTAGCACTGACGTCATTTTGACGTCAGCGAATTGTCCCAATGGGTACATGCCGTATACAAGCTCTCTTTGTGCACTCTCTGTTGACGTCAGAGCCACATATATATGAGGCGTGCTACATATCGTGTACTGGCACCTTTACCGATAATATCGTGCAGCGCATAAGGAACTGGAAAGTATCAAGCGAACCCTCTTTGTCGGATCACAGGTATCTCCAATTTTCTTTATATGTAGTTTCTATAAGCCCTCCAGTTTTTCAGGAATTTCCGCAAAACTGATTGGCTCAAATATAGGGCAACTCTGATAAATTCGGTTTTCCCCGATAACCTTAACCCCCCCTGTAACCGTCAAGAACTTGATAGCATGGTTGAGACCCCCATCTTCGCTATCAATCCTGCCCGCTGGTCCAACCCAGAGGTAAGAAGAAGCCGCATTGATTGAATGCAGGTCTAGGCCCTCTTAGAACTAACTGTAAAAAACTATAATGCCTAAAGTATAAATAATAATTGAGAAACGCTAAATGCAATTCTTGGAGACTCTTCTGTGACAAAATAGAAGAAGCCTCTGAGGCCTCAAGGTTAAGGAAAATGCTCTCCACTAATCCAATAACACCCATCTCCCACAAACTCTAAATACGAAGTTTGAAACAAATCCGGTCCAAGCGTTTAGATTCCCCAGGGGTGGGACAGACAGACACACGGACGGACAGAATTGCGAGACCCACTTTGCTGAGGTCCCCTATCATCGTGATATCAGAATTGATCTAAATCTCGAGTTCGAAATTTTGTACGAAAACAATATCTTTCTCTTACTATCTTATCTACGTATGTGCGAAAGTTAAAAATTGAAGCTGAATGCTATCAAGAGTACAAAAATCTTTGGTGGACAAGTGGCACCACTTGTCTAGCGACAAAAAAAAAATTGGCCTAAGCTGGATTTGAAACGCTCTAAGAAATTGATCTCTCTCAACAGATTGCATATCGGCACTTCAATAGGTTAACATGCCGCAAGGCTAGGCCTTTTCGGATGGATGAGGAAGAGGAGGAAACGATGCCTCACCTTCTTTGTTCCTGCCAAGCTCTTTCCCGTAGAAGGAAGCTTCACCTAGGAGCCTTCCATTAGAACGACTTGGGCGATCTGACAAACACAGACATCAGAAGCCTCTTACCCTTTAAAAAAAGCTCAAAGTGGTTTAACTAGTAGGGAGATCTTATATGATCCTTTTTCGTGGTATCGCAATGGACCTATGCATGCTGGTCGAAGTGTGTTGGCGTTTCCCAACTGGCAGCCACTTTCAACCAACCAATCAACCGCATGTAAGTTTGCAATGCTTCAAAAATCACTCTTTAATACTGCTGGGTAGACAGACAGGCAGAACAATCATGGGTGTAAACGGCAATTTGACCCCGATCTATGCAAATTAAAGTGGAATGCAATTCTTAATATGACATTTTCTTTGGTGGACTGTCAATTTTATACAAAACCGCAGAGGAAGGCAGTTCCAAAAGTCCATACCATAGGGCTCGTGACGATTTGTAATTATCTATTTTAATTTGCCTATAAGGAGCGTCTCTATCTGTTGGCTATTCTTCAAAATACGAAAATCTTTAACAGTTTTTAGAGTAATTTTAGAGAAACATTGAGTTTGCTATCAAGTTAAGAATGACGATTGTACCTTAATCAAACATTTTTGTTAAAATCGTTTATAAACGTAATGTTGCTGGACTTTTTAGCTGAAAATATGATTACATTATCATGTTAAGCATTAATACATTAACTCAACTTCTTATCAATTTTGATTAAATCATTAGCCGTTTTCTAAAAAATCTAAATTGTTTAATAATTCGTAAAATGTGTAGGGTAGGTAGGGTGTAGGGAAGTAGGTACGGTTGATATTATGGCTAGAATAAACAAAAAAGTTAAAAAACACCTTCTTCGGGATTTTGAAAATGAATGAATGAATGAATGAACAAATCCGTCCAAGCATTTAGGCTGCAGGCATCTCGTACGAACAGAATTGCTGGAACACTTTTTTCAGTTCAAATATCATCGCAATATCATAAAAAAAAATATCCTTTTACCTACTACTAAATTAATTCGGATGGTAGTAAATATAACTGGTAAATAAATTTAACTCCTTACTCATGGTCATGCTTTATGCTATGCACCGTTTACATAATTTACATATTGGTAGGTATACGCACAAACAAAGCACTCATAAACTATAATTGCACTAGAGGTACCTACACTTCTTCCCTCTAATCTAAGACTAAGACATTAGACTTACTTTAGAGCAATTTAAAATATATGTATTTTCAATTACCTTGTGGTATCATTACCAATATGTTTTTGTATGATTTAGTACGTATGTAATTATGAAATAATATTTCGCTTACCGAAAAACCATTCCATTCCTTCCATAAATTGTTCTGTATCTATAAAAAAAAATTATTGAGAAATGAAATGATCTATCTATAACTTAAAAATTACACTACAGCTACACTTGCACACCTTATATTTCCATAGTTTTTATAACTCTTAACGGTCAAGGCGATCCATTTTGTCCAAAATGCATTTTTTGGTGTTGAGAGGAGGAAGAAATCACATCAAATTTTTTGCAGCTAGCAAATTTTTCACCATTCTTCACGTTTCCTATTTGATTTCTGTTTGATTAAATTTTAAAATTTATGCAATACCTACGATTCTGTTTTTTTTTTCGACAGCTCGCGTGCCGCCTACTAAATGAAGTTGATTTTGTTTAAATTTTATAAATAAAGTCGCCATGAGTTTTATTATACTGGGAGTAGAGTAATATCTTATCTAGTCGTAGTATATAGCTTTTATGCCCTCCTAAAGACAGTTGAAAAGTTCTGATTCTGAATAAGGTGTATGATTACATATCCAGGGTTGTCAGATGTGGCGATTTATCGCCAAACAGGCGATTTGAAATTTCATTTGGCGACACGAAAATCGGTTTGGCGACTCACACCAAAAAAGGCGATATTTTTAGCCTTTGGCGATTTAAACTTTTTTAACCAAAATCCTCATATTTTTTTTTTTTTTTTATAATTTTCACTCAAACCTTACATCTGTGAGGACTGTGACGAAATATTAAAATTATAATGAATGAAGACAACTTTAGAACTTGGAAAGATATTGATTTAGGGTCGGATTTTGAAGGAATCGCGAAAACACTGGTAGCACAGGGCTTGTGAATGAAGTTAAGGAGCAAGTAAACGATTTGATTCTTGTTAACTAAGAGAAATGCGAAAAAGATTGTCTGACTGCAACACAGCGTTTGATTAAGAAACTGCGACTCTGTTTAAAAAGTCTGTTTGTAATCTTGATTCCACCCAAAAGCTTATAACTAAACTTACTGAGGCTCAGTGGGAAAAATTAATTTCTGTCAATTGGTCAAATGAATTTTATCTACATATCTAGAAAGTGTACCCGAAGAAGACGTTTTGAAGTTTTGGAACAAGGTGTACAAAATGACAAAAGGACAGCCAGAGTTTCAGGAGCTTGGAGAATTTGCATTAAGTTTTTTTTTCACGTAAAAATTACGAGTTGCATGAATTCATTTGATTTTTATGGTTTTTGAATTTGGAGATTTGAAAATTTTGAAATTTGGCGATTTTTTGGCGTTTTATATTTTACGTTTGGCGATTCTGGTTTTTAAAACCTGACAACCCTGTACATATCTACTAATTTACCAATACAAAACGCAAGTTTTATTCTTATGATGTGTTGAAATTCAAGCTACACCCCAAAAAATAAGCTATGCCTTTACTTTACACATACGTCCGTAACATTTGGATAGCCACACGCATTGTCTTTTTTAAATTAGGTGTTTCCGTTACTTCTTTCATGCTTACATAAGAAACACGGTATATCAGGGGTTCCCAAAGTGTGCGCCGCGGCGCCCTGGTGCGCCGTAGAAAGTAAAGAGGGGCGCCGCGCCGTGAGTTATTCACAAAAATTGATTGAAGCTTCCTGCTGCTTTGCACTTGCTTAATTCATTTGGCACGTTGTAACATTGAACTGTAATTGCAGTAACTTTTTTGCCAAAATAAGTCGTATTTTGTATTTTTCAAATCTCAATCCTCAACACACTTGCTCCCTCAGCTCAGTGAGTGAATGATAAAGGGTATTTTTTTTTTTTTAGCGGTATAGAACTTAAAGTTTTGTCAGCTGTGAAATGATTTATTTTTAATTTGGTTTGGCATTTCAACATGAATAGACTGACGCCTGAACAACGCTTCCAAATTGTGCAAATTTATGTTGAAAATTAAGGTTCTGTTCGAAATCATAAATCGTCAGCATCGCCTCAAAATAAACGTCTCACTTTTGGTTCAATGGATATGGATACGTCAATAAACAAAACTACCGCATTTGGAGTGATGATAATCCTCAAGTGTACAGTGGCCGGCATAAGTATTTTGACAAAACTAAAGTTAATTCTGCTCATAATTTAAAAGTTACTTCATGTAAATTTTGGCATCAATAGAAAGGTCATTTAAATTCCGTTTGAATGATACAAAACTTTCCTTAACCCATTAAGTACCCATTTAAAAATTTTAGAATTCAGAATTTTTGTCAAGGTCTACTTTTTTGACTTTTTTTCCTCGGTATCAAAAAAAAAAATATTTTGATGCAAAAAGTTTCTTCAAACAATTCTCATAGTGACTGCAAAAAAAAATTTTCAAAAATCTCTTCGTTAAAATCATAAAAAATATTTTTATGATTTTTTGAAAATTGCTAAAAATGACTATTTTAGTCACTTTTTCCCCCTTTTCATACAAAATTTTTCTGAGATCATCCCATTCAAAAAATCATAAAAAATATTAGCGAAGAGATTTTTGAAAAATTTTTTTTGCAGTCACTATGAGAATTGTTTGAAGAAACTTTTTGCATCAAAATATTTTTTTTTTGGAACCGAGGAAAAAAGTCAAAAAAGTAGACTTTTACAAAAGTTCCAAATTTTCAATGGGTAATTAATCGGTTAAGGAAAGTTTTGTATCATTCAAACGGAATTTAAATGACCTTTCCATTGATGCCAAAATTTACATGAAGTAAGTTCAAATTATGAGCAGAATTAACTTTAGTTTTGTCAAAATACTTATGCCGGCCACTGTATGTTGAGACACCGTTCCATCCACAAAAACTGACTGTTTGGTGTGCTTTATGGGTTGGTGGAATAAGTGGTCCGCACTTCTTTAAAAACGATGCTGGCCAGAACGTTACAGTCAATTATGACCGCTATAGAGCCATGATTACTGACTTATTGCCGATATACGGCCACAAATGTTGGAAAAAGTCTCCGAAAATTGGACCTTCAGATTAGACTAAGTCTGAGCTAGCCGTGGCGGTCATACGCCAGAAATTATATTTAAATTACAATGCCAGAAGATTATCTTTCGAATAAAGTAAATTTTATGACAATTTAAAAAAATCATCTTATTTTTTTCTATTTCAAAGTTCTGTACCACTAAAAAAACACATTTCACATATAAATATTCTCCAAATAAGCCGAAGACAAATGGGTTATTTCCGTGCTTAAGAAGGCGTTTGTTGAACAAAGAGGTATAACTATAAATTGTATAAATATGCGGCATTTAATAAGTTGGTTGTCTCACAAGACCTGATGGCCCTTTTCACTGAACGCCTTTCGAATCTCATCTAATGGTTTTCAAAATACATACTTTGCAGATGATGATGTCGAAAAGTTTGCGTGGATGTAAGATCCATTTCATGCACAACCTATATAGCGGAATTCAAATCACAAGAGGAAGAGAGTGTCATTGAACTCTTCACCAGTTCCGATTTGGTGGAGTTTTGGTTATCGATTCAATATGAATATCTAAATTTAACTTCAAAAGCTTTAAGAATTTGTATTCCGTTTGCAACATCATATATGTGTGAAGCTGCGGATTTTCAGCTGTAGCTGTAATTAAGAGCAAATATCGCTCAAGGATCAATGTGGAGCAAGAAATGAGAGTAGCAGTGTCAAGCCTTATTCCCCGCTTTGAAAAACTGTGTGGATATCACCAGGCTCACCCGTCATATTGATTTGATTTTATTTTTGGTTTTTTTAAGTCTCTCTTGTTGTTTCTATTTCAACTCTGAATTCTCATAAATATAATAAAAACAAACTCAGTTTCATACTGTGGATGTTTTAATTTTTGTGACTACATATCTATGTATTATTTCATTGGACTGTTTCTTTTTTCAAATAGCTATAGGTTAGGGCGTCGTGACAAAATACTAAACTTGGTGAAAAAGATTGGGTATATTGAGTGACACGGTAGGAGACTGCTCTCTGAGACTTTGAGATTTTGTTTGCAGTCACTAAAATGTGCATTTTTTTGTTGTAACATTAGAATAGCCCCAATCACAGTTTAAGCGAAAATTTGGAAAACGTGAGGGTCGAAAAGCTATCGGGAAGTGATAAAACGGGTTTTTTGTATCTTTTCTTTGTTTTAACTGTTAAAATGGGTTGAAAAACAATCATTAACAGGCAAAATACAGGCCTATCATTAGTAAGAACGTTCTAACCGCACTGTAGCTCATAAAATTAATCGAAGCCCGAAAGAAGTTATTAATTATTTAAAAAAAATCCGTTATTATAACGTTATAATACTTATTATATGGAAAAGACTAGAAAGCCCGTACTTCTTCAGTTCTTTTTAATCAAGTCAAGCGCAAAATCATTGGATTAGCTTCCAATTCAACCCACTCTTTGAATAAAATAAGACATGAAACTGGATTAGGAGTTAGACAAATGACCATAAGTCGGGTTGACAAAAGTGCTCGACACCTAAAGCGACTAAAGCTGAAGAAAAAACCACCACTAAACAATGCGCGTAAATTACAGGGACTTTTACTAAGTGCCAGATGGCATAAAATACTGATGACAGCAGCAATGCAAACGATTGACGAAAAGTATCATTTTTAGATGAAAAGGTCAACCTAGATAATCAATAATCATATCCGTCCGGTCCATCTAGGTTGAACTTTTTTTCATGTGAAAAGATCACTTAAGTAATATATAAGTCGGCGTCTTTCCTTCTGTCTCTCAGGAGAATCGACTGCAGAATGCTTGTGGGCGTCCTTTCGGACCACCAAGCTTTAGCCAAACACTTAAATATATTGAGCTTGAGCGACACCACCGTCTGTCCTGCTTGTCGAGAGGACGACGATACAGCGGAGCACTTCCTCTGTATAGTGTATAGTTGTCCTGCCTTTGCTCGCATCAGGTGGCGGATCTTTGGGGCTGACGTGTTGTGGTGAGTGCCGAACATCTAAGCTCTTTATCACTGAAGCTCCTTCTCGAATGACGGGAAAACTAATTACAATGGACCAGTAATTGTGTCTGAGTGCTCCATCGTATAGTAACAACCTCCGACAAAGAAAAGAAGTATATAACGGTGAGAGATTTTTAACAATTCGAAATAATCGTGGACACTGGCCCTGACTCCTGACGTCCTAACAGCGACTGACGGTTTTTAGAGACTCCATGTAATACGTAGCAGAGCAGAACGGGCGGAAACAACGCAAGTTAGTAAAAACCTGGCGGTTGGCCAGAGTTGATGTCTTGAAAACGTTAGTGTGTCGGTTGTTCTTTGATTTGATAGACCTAACCTAGGTATAAAATTAAACAGTATTTTGTATGAAGCAAAAGTGCAATAAAGTCCAAAAAAGTCCAAAATTGTTTGCATAAGACTTTATTTCATGGCACCATTACTGTCGTTTAACTAGACGTTATATCTGATGTTGTGTGCAAATTTCAGCCTTGTACGTCAATTAGTTCTTGATATAGACCTAGGAACAGACGGACAGACATCGTAGCTAAAACAATAAGCTTCCGTTTTGTCCCTATGGGAACGGAGCCTTAAAAAGGAAACTAGTCTATGCATTTTTACCTATCATTAGTAAATGTGAAATCAACGACCGAAATAACTGCCCCTATTGTGTAACTAGACTTTTGTGCGCCCAGTGCGAACTTCTGTATTTGCGCCCTCGAAAAATATACCTACGGATTTTGCGTGGTTCGGATATCTAATTTTTTGTTCCTTTAAGCATAGTACGCTGCTCGAGCTAAATTTTAGCTCCCATACAGAATTGTCTCCAAAATTTAGCTGAGCTAAATTTAAGCGAATCCATTTAGCTGAGCGGTACGCTGCTTTAGCTAAAAAATCAAATTTTCGTTTCAGACTGTACTGCATGTGTCTGTCACAATTTAGCGCCCCCATTAATGGCTCGGCACATTTTTTCAAGCTAAATTTCGACAGATCATGGTGGTGGTTTTCTGTTGTGTTTTTGTGTTGCGAAAAAGAAAACAAGGAAAAGGCTTTTCAATTAATATACGTCTATGAGTAATCCTTTGAAAGTGATAAATTTGATATTAAGGAACAGCAGACAAGGAAAAAAGAATGTGCAACGGAAATGTAACACTTTTTCTTGTAGATGAATTTTTGAAGAAATTTATTTTCAACGAACAGCCGTTTTCTGTGACACTGCTATCCACAGCGCACTCTATGTCAGAATTTAGCTAGGGTTTTAGCTGATGTTTGGAGAAAAAAATTGGAGAGCCGCTAAAATTTTAGTTTCGCTCGAGCAGCGTACTTAGCTTTACTTGTAAGAATTAAAAAATATATTAACTTTAGGCAAACAAAACAAATACATTTGCCAAAATATTAACATACAGGTGTGTATAATAAACATAAAACACTACTATCCTCATAAGAAGACTTGAGAAGGCTTGATTGACATTCGCATTTTTCAAATAATGAAGTCACTTCAATTTGATTCTTCAAAATCTTCTTCTTTCGGTCCAAAATTCTGTGGCATTTATGTCACATCAACTTCTACTACTTAACAATCTCTGATTTGAGTTTAAGTTCGAACGATTTTTTTATTTGATAGTTTGTGGAACCGGTTTTAATGTTTTTCCCATATTTTGATGGATTATTTTTTATTCTAGGTACTCTTGCAATAGTAAAATGAACAATTTCTTATTTATATACATAAATGCATCAAAAGTGGTTTGTTCGCATATTATTCGTTCATTCTTATGTGAATATTTCTTTACATCGCCAATTTTAATTGATATGAACAATTTGAACAATTTAACATTCCCTAAAACTAAACAGTGATGTGAACGAAGTGTAACTGAAAGAGAAAAAGTCTGAAGAAAACAGTCCAACACTTATGATATCCCACAATAGGATTATTCAGGTATAAGAAATGGAATATTGAAAATTATAAAATACTAGCGGACCTGGCGAACTTCCGTTTTGTCCCTATGGGAACGGAGCCTTAAAAAGGAAACTAGTCTATGCATTTTTACCTATCATTAGTAAATGTGAAATCAACGACCGAAATAACTGCCCCTATTGTGTAACTAGACTTTTGTGCGCCCGGTGTGAACTTCTGTATTTGCGCCCTCGAAAAATATACCTACGGATTTTGCGTGGTTCGGATATCTAATTTTTTGTTCCTTTAAGCATAGTACGCTGCTCGAGCTAAATTTTAGCTCCCATACAGAATTGTCTCCAAAATTTAGCTGAGCTAAATTTAAGCGAATCCATTTAGCTGAGCGGTACGCTGCTTTAGCTAAAAAAATCAAATTTTCGTTTCAGACTGTACTGCATGTGTCTGTCACAATTTAGCGCCCCCATTAATGGCTCGGCACATTTTTTCAAGCTAAATTTCGACAGATCATGGTGGTGGTTTTCTGTTGTGTTTTTGTGTTGCGAAAAAGAAAACAAGGAAAAGGCTTTTCAATTAATATACGTCTATGAGTAATCCTTTGAAAGTGATAAATTTGATATTAAGGAACAGCAGACAAGGAAAAAAGAATGTGCAACGGAAATGTAACACTTTTTCTTGTAGATGAATTTTTGAAGAAATTTATTTTCAACGAACAGCCGTTTTCTGTGACACTGCTATCCACAGCGCACTCTATGTCAGAATTTAGCTAGGGTTTTAGCTGATGTTTGGAGAGAAAAATTGGAGAGCTGCTAAAATTTAGTTTCGCTCGAGCAGCGTACTTAGCTTTACCTGTAAGAATTAAAAAATATATTAACTTTAGGCAAACAAAACAAATACATTTGCCAAAATATTAACATACAGATGTGTATAATAAACATAAAACACTACTATCCTCTTAAGAAGACTTGAGAAGGCTTGATTGACATTCGCATTTTTCAAATAATGAAGTCACTTCAATTTGATTCTTCAAAATCTTCTTCTTTCGGTCCAAAATTCTGTGGCATTTATGTCACATCAACTTCTACTACTTAACAATCTCTGATTTGAGTTTAAGTTCGAACGATTTTTTATTTGATAGTTTGTGGAACGGGTTTTAATGTTTTTCCCATATTTTGATGGATTATTTTTTATTCTAGGTACTCTTGCAATAGTAAAATGAACAATTTCTTATTTATATACATAAATGCATCAAAAGTGGTTTGTTCGCATATTATTCGTTCATTCTTATGTGAATATTTCTTTACATCGCCAATTTTAATTGATATGAACAATTTGAACAATTTAACATTCCCTAAAACTAAACAGTGATGTGAACGAAGTGTAACTGAAAGAGAAAAAGTCTGAAGAAAACAGTCCAACACTTATGATATCCCACAATAGGATTATTCAGGTATAAGAAATGGAATATTGAAAATTATAAAATACTAGCGGACCTGGCGAACTTCGTCTCGCCCCAATTTAACGCCTTCAGATAAAATTCAGAGTAATAATAAAACACAGATAGTTCAAATTTCAATGTGATTTATTTGAATGGAATCGAAATCAGTAGAGAGCGATGTGATAAACAATGTTTTTCGATTTATTTTCCGGCGCAAGAACGGTGCCATGAAATAAAGTCTTATGTAAAAAGGTCCAAAACGTAATTTTGGACTTTTTTGAATTTTATTGCACTTTTGAAATTGCAATAAAATCCAAAACGAGTTTTTCAATTTTCGAACTTTTCCGGAGGGTTTTCCCAAAATTTTCTTTTAGAAGAACCTTCTCCTAGCAATTACGAACAACTGAAACAAAATTTGAGCCCAATCGATCCAGCCGTTCTCAATTGATGAATTACTATACATACATTTTTGCCACCATTTTTATAATGTAGGTATAAATAAGCAGGAAAATGCAGTAAAATTAAAAATATTCTGATTTTTTACTTTTGCCGTATGCGTGTAATTTAAGTTGGAAAAAAAAAGACAAACATTTACAATTTTGAATACGTATCTTGTACCACTTTTATACGTACCTATAAGAGGTTGCTGGGGCATTGGGTATTGTGTGTGTGATTGTGATTTCACACTTTTTTCTATGTAATTTCGGTTTCTGGACTGACGCTAAATGGATTACATTTCAAATCAAAGTTCATATTCATAACATCTGCAGCCTTTTTATAGGTAATATTTTTATTAGTAAACTTATCTTGTTTGGGTTTTTAATGTTGCGCGACTTACGAGTGTCACTGTTTAAAGATCTTTCAACGCAAATTACCCAAAAGTTGGCCCTGGTCATTTTTGCGCCCTCCTGGGCCTACGCCCTGTGCCTGGGCACCGCTGGCACCGCCCTAGTTACGGCACTGGCTAACTACAGTTGAGTTGAGTTGAGTTGTCTCTTGGTTTTATGTAATTCAAAATTCGGTATTGTCCGCATTGTCATACACAAGCTGGATAGAAAAGTTGTCTGTCAAAACACAACAAAGATGACAGTAGTTGTATATAAGTTGCTAGTTAGTTTGGTTTGTGTGAAAGGTGAGTTGTCTTAGACAATAGGGGCAAACATTTCTGTATAAACATCGACAACATCGTAAAATGACACATTTCGGAAAGCTTGAACTGAAAACCCGTGTGTCTACGTGCTGATACTACTTTTCCGGCATAAAAAGCGAATTGATAGTGCTATTGGCAGCTGCCAACTGTCAAGCGCTCTTTTTGACATCAGATTCGAAATCAGCGACCCGCAAAACCCCAGTAGAAAGCTGGAGAAGTCGTGTGGAATGGCTCCATACTTTGAGTGAAAAAAAATCCTGGAAAATCGACTAGAAAACTGTCTATTTCCCGATCTTTGGACCATGAGAATATTTGATCAGGAGCTCGAAAGGAATAACATATATCGATTTCAGCGAATTTCACCGAAGGCGGTTTCCCATAAGATATGTGCGGGGTCCCGAATCTCAAAATAGTGATTTGATGTGCGATAAGCTACTCATCTCAAATGGATCTCTTTAATTCCATTGAAAAGTTCAGTTACTTTTTAGACACGTGCTGTTCCCACTTGCAGGGTTTTGAATTCTATAATTATGTAGGATTGTAGGTATCCTCGTGCTGGCATATTCTTGGAAACTCCGCGCCTTTCCACATCGCTCAGCAAGAAAGTCAAATGCAAAACAATGTAATTTGAGCCAAAATTACGTCTCGTTAGTAGATTATTCATCGAGTGCCATTACGCCCATTTCCCTTTCAATAGGCTAACTAAGTAAACACATTGAAAACCATTGGAGAGCAGAAAAACATATCCAAGCCGTCGACGACTAGGACGACGACGACAGGAACATCAAAATAACAAAGAACTCAGCTCAGCTGTACACAACATCATTACGCCACATGGAGGGCATCCCACAAACAGTGTAGTAAGTATGTTTAGATTCATGTGTCACTTTTGCGACATACGAGCACAATGCGAGACGAGCGCGCATCTGGGGGCGGCCTCATCGAATTAATAGAAATAATAAACACAATAATGACAACGCACTCATATCTACGTAACTGGAATCCTGGCAACCACGAACAACAGGGGCAACGAGGACGACGAGGACAACGAAGTTAGTGCAATCAATACCCGGTCCTTTTTCCTTTATTAATCCACCACTTAAAGATGACAGGGAGTTTTTGTTTGCTGGCGTCCTTTATACCGTGAACACAAATGAGGGTGTGACAACACGATGTCCATTGCCATTGGTAGTGTGTTCTTATGCTTCAAAAAATAATAATTTCAATTCATCCATCCAGCCGGCAAACAAAGCCATTATCAATAATGTCAATAATCAGTTTGATTATATTGCTATCAAAACGGGTCAGGTAAACGTAAACTGAGCTGATCCAGGATGTCAACGGCCATGGGGATGGGTTCGGGTTGGTAGCGCGACGCATTTATTCCTAAGGATGGGCGTTTGGTCATTAATTCTGATTACTCGCGTGTATTGAATTGCGTCAAAAAGAATGTCATTGATGTAATTATAATGGAAGTAGCAGGAAAACATTGCAAACTTTTCCCATTGTCTTAAATTGAAAAATACGTTTTTGCACGCTAATTACTCCCAGTAGATACGGATCACGGATGATTGCTGCTGCTTCTCAAAGTAATCCACTTAGGTAGTGCACTATGTTTTGCAATGCCAATAAAAATAGAAATGAATGCACATAGGTACCTAATCTAATCTTAGGTATAAGTAGTACCTACCTATAGTTTTGGCAAAAATTATTATTATTTATGGTTTAAGATATGCTACTATACGAGCGCCCATATATTGTCGATAAATATCTGGGACTGAAACGCAGTGAACGAAGCTTCACCATCAGGCGGCTTTATACAGTTCGGTCAAGGCCTCAACTAACAAGGTACTTTTTTTACTTTTAAATTCATTTTTATTAGTTAATTTTTAACTTACATACTAGACAAAAGTGATTGAAACTAACATGTATCTTAATCTAGCTTACTGGCTCTTAACGAGCACTCTAAACTTAACTACATTCTTATAACCAGTGAACGGATTTTGTTGACCTTGCCTTTTTTGCCTTTTTTCCTAATATTGGCTTTTTCTGCCTTTTTTGGTTAAAGTTGAAATTTATGTGCACTTTCTTCTTACAAGTAGGTACAATTTAAACAAAATATCGCCAAAGCAATACTTGCACACGTTGTTTGCAAACTTCCGACAAACATCCGGGAGTATAACTGTCCTGAAAAATCGTCTCAATTCAGCCGTTCGAACTCGGCATGAAAATTGTAGGTCCCTTCCATTCCTTACAAAAAACCTAGGCCTAGGGTTCGTATATATGAACCTGCTGCTATTTATTTATCTTTTTTTTTGTGTCCTGTGTGCAATTGATTTTAGATTTATGTACTTTCAATATTTTAAGGGGAATCGATGAGAAATTGCAAACAACAAAAGGACCAGCTGCTGAAGTTGTTCTTTTCTTTAAATGAAAGACTCAAGACCATCAAAGAAATAAATAATGAAGTAAATGGCGCTGAAAAGTTCAAATTGCCTCCAAATATTGCAATCGATGACAAGACGTCTTTTAAATGGTCTCCACTTGTCTCTGCCCATGTCCTTTCTTCAGCTCTTTCAAAGCTCTTCTGATGAACAATCGCAGGCGTTTATTGCCAGAAAATTCTAAAATGCTTATAGGGTAGTGTCATTATAAGTCTTAAAAACTTTTTTTAAATAAAAGGCATTTTTGCCTTTTTTTACAATACAAAGACTCAAGACCATCAAAGAAATAAATAATGAAGTAAATGGCGCTGAAAAGTTCAAATTGCCTCCAAATATTGCAATCGATGACAAGACGTCTTTTAAATGGTCTCCACTTGTTTCTGCCCATGTCCTTTCTTCAGCTCTTTCAAAGCTCTTCTGATGAACAACGCAGGCGTTTATTGCCAGAAAATTCTAAAATGCTTATAGGGTAGTGTCATTATAAGTCTTAAAAACTTTTTTTTAAATAAAAGGCATTTTTGCCTTTTTTTACAATTTAGTTTTGCCTTTTTTGGATTTTTTAGGTCAACAAAATCCGTTCCCTGCTTATAACTATTACCTTTCGGCTTTAAATCTATCTATTATATTGCATTGTTTCTAATTTTCAAGAAACTTGCAAAACTTGGACGCTTTATTGTTTTGTGTTTTCTTAACACTACCTAAGCTATTTAATATAAATTAAATATAATCAGAGTGATGAGTAATCTCTCGATTGGTCACTATCCCGATTGCGTCGATGGATGTTTGGCAGTCGCCGGGACCCGAGTGAGGCCATACTCGTCAGTCAAGTCTCGGTAGCACTCATTCACGTTGGCGAGCCTGGCCCCTCCCAAAGACCCCCTAAAATACGACTAACTAACTTACAAACTGGCTTAAAAGTAAGGAGGATGTTACATAGGTAACGCACCGAGCCGGGAGAGCGTGTCTGCCCTCACCTCTTCCACCAAACCACCGAAATTCGGTGAACTGCTTTAAGGTATCGACAGCGTCACTATCCGCAATAGCGGTATTAAAACGGAGGAGCTTCTAAGCTTTGGCGGCATACCTGTCGTGGATGAGCCGCGGGACAAAGCCAGACCGGAGCGTACTCTCGTGGTACATTAAATTCGGGTAATAACCACCAGAGATCAGATTATTAGCGTGGGCCATCGCACTTGCAACGTGCCTTCGAATGACCTTAATTAGGTATTGCCAATCCTATTCAATCGAGCCCCAACCATTGTATAGGGTCTTGTTGGAATAGTATTTTATGTACTCAGACTCGGGGTCGGGATCTCGAATCTTTCCCATATAGGAAGTCGCTAAATTGAACCAAATGGGACAGCCATAAGCGATGATCGGCCTTATAAGGGTCACACGTAGCATATGGCCTTTACTCAGTCTCCTTGTCAGAGCATAAGCCCTCTTGGCCCCAGCGATGCAAGCGTCTATATGTTTATCAGAATATAGATACTGGTCGAGCCAGATGCCAGTATACCTGGGGGCCGAATCGTCTCATCCGCAAACGAGCAATATGTGCCGGAATTTGTTTTTGTTTCGAGTGTAAAATCGGTTGAACGAGCTATACGTTCACGGAGGCGGCGATTCGGCTCCTGACTACGCTTCGCGCCGCCAATGGTTATCCATTTTGTCCAATAATGGCTAATTTTCGCCAGTTTTTTTCTGTTATCCCTAGAGGCCCTAGCCAATGGACTTCTGAATAGGATTGTTTCTGATTTTTGGAAATTGATTTTCAATCTCCAATCATCGCAATACCTTTTAATTTGAGCGAAGTCACACTGCAACAGGATGTTGAGGATCTCGACTTTTGGACCTGATATGTACGCCACTAAATCGTCTGCGTACGTTACAGCATGTCTGAGGGTCAACTAGCAAGGTTCCGTCAACTACCCTAACATTGACCGATTTTGAACTTTAAATGCAGATATAACAGCCTTGTGAGGTATTATCGGCGTAATAAATTAACAATTATTGCAGGCTAGGGGGCAGACGTTCTTCACCATTTTTTAATAATTAACAAAGATGTTATTTTTTTTTTAAGTTATTAAGTTAGATCCCATTTGTGCCTAACATTGACCGCCCAATGCTTCTAACGTTGACCACCGGCTAAATAATAAAAACACAATAGTTTATCTGTTTTTTTTTTTTTTTTAATTTAGTATTGTTAATATACCTAAACAAAAAATAATAATTCTGTTAAATTAAATAATAAATACAGACGGCTGCTCTTCATTTCACTTCATTTTAAAACCGTTTCTTAAAAAAAAAAATAAAAAAAAAATAAAAACAAGATAAAAAGAAAATTGTATTTTTAAGCTAATGAAGATCTTTGGAGGTAAGCGAGACTTGCTGGAAAAGGTCTTCGACTGACGAGTTATCGTCATAGTTGGAACCCACGAATTAAATTTGGATTTCTTGGAGTGTATTAGTCTCAGTCGGTTCATAAGAAACATCGTCTGTATTTGCAACAACGACATCCTGGTCGATGATAGCAACATCGTGATCCACAGCCACAGTTTCAGAGGTTACAGGTGCCTCGTAACCCTATATATCCTCAAGCATAATTCCAAGTCCTGGCTGTGTTTTCACCTTTGTACGGGGTTTTCGGACTGGTGATGTTCCAGAACCAAAACGCAGTTCTTTTAAAACAGCTACAACCGACTCAGAGTGGACCGTACCTCATCAGTATTTATTTCGCCAATAGTTGGATCCGGTAAACGTGAAATCACTTCGTTTGGATTAAAAGGTACTATTCCACATTTCTTAAATCCTGATATAAGGTTTGGAGATCGATTTTGCTTGTTCAGGCTTTCTTCTATTATTTATTTGAATAGTGCCGGAAATGCATTTTTAGAGAGCGTTTGCGCCTTGTGAGCGCGTTTGTTTTTCCACTTGTCCAAAATTCGGCGCCAAACTTTTTTAAGCGTCGACAAAAAAGGCGACATCTAGCGGTTGACAGATATGGGTGGAATTTGGTAACAAGCAAGCAAATTGTATATTGTTTTCCTAAGCAGCTGAAACGACAGCTGGGGGAAAGTGAATTGCCAAATTGTCTCCTAGAAGAACGATGGGACCGCTTACCCTCCTCGTGTGAGGAAGGAAATGGTTTAAGAACCAATCTTTAAATATGGTTCCGTCAAACCACCGCGACTTGCTCCGGTTGTATTTGGTTTTCGGAGGACCTCCCAATAACCATGACGCACATAAATTCTCCGCCTTATAAACCACATATGGTTGAATGAGCTCCCCTGCTGCAGATCCACAAAACATTATCGATATGTTCGACTTTGTTGAATCCTTAATGTTTTCGGGATAACTTACTCTCTTAAAAACCCATTTTTTTGAACCAGGATCATCCGAAAGGTTAGTCTCATCGTAATTGAAAATATTTTGAGGGCCTATGAACTCATTTTCCAGGGTCAGCGTAATTTTTAAATTATCGCTTAAGTAAAGCTACGATTACACGGCCATTTTTTCGAGTCATTTAACTGGCGCTGTGACGTCAGGAAAAACTGTCGCATTAGAGCGACATTGAAGCTACGATTCGTCATTGAAAAAATGGCGATCACACGAAATGACTATCATCGTCAGTTTTGTCCCAAAATCAAATAACGGACACTGCGAGCCATTTAGAATTTTTCGTTGGGATGCCATTTAAATGACGAGCGAAAAATGGCGATCACACGGTACTGACTTGCCTCATCAAAATGGCAAATGGCACCTTTCCTATTATTTCGATTTCGCGTCAGTTATCTGTTTTGTGATCAGACGGCAATGACCTATGAGAAAAATATAGCTACTGTCATTTAGAGTTTTTCTCTCGGCCACGGCCCACGACGCATACGTGCGATTTTTTTAATTAAACTAAATAGGAAAAAAAATTATTATCATAAATAAAAAATGTCAAAAAGAACTTTTGGGATGATGGTGGAAATTGCGGAGACGGCGTATTTAGCAGCGTTTGTGCTGGAAGAAAACGATCTTGATTACGAGCCAACGCGACGAAAGCGGAGTATTTGGCAGATTGGATTTTGCGCTGGATTACTACTCGAATTGCGCGAAGAAGAACCTGAACTATATCGCAATGTCCTTCGTATGTCAGCCAATCAATTCGATTATTTGTTGAGGTTGGTGAAGCCACACATCGAAAAACAGAACACCAATATGCGAGAGAGCGTTTCAGCGGAAGCACGACTGACAATCACGCTGCGCTACCTCGCCACTGGTGAGAGTTTTCGATCGCTGCGATTCCTTTTCCGCGTATCGCAGCCAACGATAACGTGCATCATTCCGGAAGTTCTGGATGCTATTTACAAGGTTCTTGTAAATTATGCAAATAAAAATGATTGAAATGCGATAAATTAAAACAAAGATTTTACCACTTCCATGGTTGACACCGACTCGGTCGATTGCTCCACTTCGGTCAATTCAATGAACAGCAATTCTTTAAAATGTGGGTATTTTAATTCATCGATTGCACCTTGACCGGACTTTGTCTTGCGCAGTTTCGTCGCTCCACGAATGGGTAATTTTCCTATCCCGTGCTTTCTGCGTTTTGGGTAATTTTTTCGTCTTCGTTTCGACTTCAATATTCACATTCACAACTGAATTCTCGGCACTTGACGGCGACGGTTCGTATTCCATTTCAATAGGTAGGTACCGAACAACACAACCACAACAAAAGTAAAATAGAAACCAGTTTTTACACGTCGTCCTTTCGCCACGAGTCAAAAATCCAAATGATATCAGCACAGATATCGTATTAAATGCTTTGTCATTTGCCATTTGCGTAGAAAAATGGCATAGCATGAATTTCGAGCATTGCCATTTTTTGGAGGCTGACATTTAAATGGCGCAACAGCCAAAAAGTTTAGTCATTTGTCCTAGGCGTCATTGAAGAGCGATCACACGGCCATTTTTTTCCGCCATTTAAATGGCACAAAATTCATGCCATTTGCTCCGCCAGTTTCCTAGTCATTTAAATGACCCTGAAAATGGTATCTCAAAAATGGCGATCACACGGAACGCCATTTAAATGACTGCTATGTGACGCGATTTTTACGTCAGAGCGTCAATTAAATGACTCGAAAAAATGGCCGTGTAATCGTAGCTTAAGTGCTGACGAGTGACCTTGGCTTTGGATGGATTTACATTTTGTGATGCTCGAACACAAAGATCACGCTTGTGTCTTGAAAGGAACCCTTTTAACCATTTTCTGCCCGGCATATTATTTTTTTAAACAAAGCAACCTGAAAGTAAAAGGAAAGCCCCACTCACTTACTCTTATTAATGATGCAACTATCTCCTTTTCTTCCAAATCTGAGAGTGCGGTGAGCACCCGATTTTTTCCCTCTATCCTTTAGTTCCCTTAATTCGGTTCATCAATGTTCCCTTTGCTATTTTGAAAAAAGAACTGGTCGATGATTGGAACCGTCTACAATATGTGTGTGCCCTAAAATTTTATTTTTAAGATGAAATCATTTCTTTTATTACACGGAAATTATATTTTTCTAAGAGAAAAGAGTTTTTTAAAAGAGCATTTATAAATACCTAATCAATTTCTATTTATTCATTAATATATTCTTTGGAAATTATAGGTGGATTTGAGGTAGGAATTCCTTCCATTTCCAAAAAAATATCCTCAGATGTGGAAATTGTAGTGTCATCCACTCTGCCGCAATCATCGGCCAAAAGACGTCGGATATCTGAAACGGTAATTTCATTTTAAGTGAAAGGTTTAACTATTTTTTTTATTTTTTTCCTTAACAGAGTAATACCAACGATCTACAAGCAACTGTTCTTGAAAAGCAACTTCTACAGCTTATAGAGTTGCAGAATAAGATGCTAAGAGCACAAGAAGAACGGCGTCCAGAGCAACATGCAAAGAAAATGGCAATATTCGAAATGAAGGAAGAACTTTTGGCAGAAAAAATAAAAAATTTAGATAAGAATAGAAATAATAAATTTTAAAAAATATATTACAATAAATTATATTCCATAATGATTGTTTTGTTCTAAATGACTCTACCTAAGAAGTCGGCAACAGTAATGGGACTTCTACAACTTAAGTGGTATTTCTACCACTTTTTGCTCAACCCAAAATTCTACCACCCTCAAATCCAAATCTACCTACCACTTTTTCAGATTGAAAAAAAAATGGAACAATAACGCAAATATTAAGAAATACCCACACACACTCAGGGGCGTAGCGAGGGTTCGAGCCGTGGGGGTGACCTTCATTAAAATGCCGACTTATTTTAGGAACGTTTTGCCGACTGTATAGAAATCATGAAAATCGGCCCAGCGCCAGCGGCTATCGAGATATAACGTCATTTAGTTTGACCCCATAAAAGATGTTTTTTGTATGGAATGCGCTAAGCCCCTTTGTCCATTTTCGACCAATTTTCATAGAATCTATCCGGGGTCAATACCTAAGATTTTCTAAAAATGTTAACCCAATCGGTTCAGTGGTTTTCGAGATATGAGATTTTGAATGTTTTCACCGATGCCGACCGTTCTTTTTAAAATCCAAACTCGGAGAAAGTACATAAAGATATACATACAAAATGAAAATGCCGACTTGTATGCATTTACAAGTTTGAAAACCTATACCTAATTAAAATCCAAACTCACTTCTTACATTTTGTTCCGAGCTAATTTTCGAAAATTTATCGTTTTTGCCATTTTTTTTAGATGCTCAAGTTAATAAACGTAGCTTCCGCTTCTTTGATTTGCTGACTCTTGAAAGTGTGGGAGAGTGTCACTGTTAGCAGAAGAAAAGAGCGTTATTTAAATTTTTTGTCAGCATTTATGGTATGTTTTAAAAATCTACCACTTTCTACCAGCTTCTGGTTTCCCAATATACCACCTCTCAAGTCTCAACACTGGTCGGCAATATTATTTCGTCTCCTTTGTCCTCGCCTGAAGGTGGTATCGTTAATTTCTTCCACTCCAGACACTTCAACACCACCAGGATTTGAAATTGGCTGTTCTGGCAACATTCTTACGATTAATATATTCATCCCCATGTATAGATGGTTTTTTTTATTGCGATATGAGTGCAATCTGTAGTTCCAATTGCAGCTGGAAACATGAATTTTGTTTGCCAAATTGCTTGATGTTGTTTCATTTCGTCTTCTGTTGTCGGAAATTGTATCCAATCATCGGCTTTTTGGACTATTTGTTGACACACATACCAATTAGTCAAAGAAACTGTTGATTGATGAATTTTTTTTTTAAATACTTCTCCCGGAAAAGGCAAACCTATAACGCTTCATCAGCGCCCCGAGATGCTTGCAGATGTATGTTAGTTCTGCACTTAAATTGCTGCAAATTGTAGTCTTCTGGAAATATATCCCCAGGAAGCGAGTTCCAAAGTTTGCTTGTCCTGTAACAGAAGGAGTTTTGGAAAGGTGATGTCCTCGCGGTTGTCAAGTGTACTGTATGGTCATGAGCATTAGCAGCCTGTCTTGTGGGGCGCCCAAAAGTTGCATTTCGAGGGATAATGTCCATGAGTTCCTCGGAACATCTACCATGGAAGTACCTATAGAACAAGCATAGGTCAGCGACTTGTCTTCTGTGCACCAACGGTTGCAGACTCGATGTGAGTGTAGGGTCTCCAATAAGTCGAACTGCTCGTCTCTGTATGCTGTCAAGTAGGTTAAGTAAATGTTTTGGGGCCGAGCTCCATATAGGTATGGGAGCAATATTCCAGGCCTGGTCTAACCTGTGCTTTGTAGAGAAGGAGAAGTTGCTTGGGGCTAAAGTACCTCTTTGCTCTAAAAAGGTAGCTCAACTTAGCGGACGCCGATCTTGCGATATAGGATATGTGGTCCTGCCATGTGATTCCTGAATTGACTGCGACTCCTAGAAGGTACATTGAGTCCTTGGGATGGATTGGATGGTCATCCATTTGGATCTGAGGAACTGTTGAATCATTTTTCCTGGAAAATGTTGTGAGCTGTGTTTTGTTTGCATTAAATACAACCAAGTTGTCTTTTCCCTACTTCAAGATTTTGTCCAGATCACCATTTAGAGAACTAATTTGTTCACATCTCTGACTGTGTGATGTAGCCGCATTCACAGGCCTGCTGTCATCAGCAAAGCTGTAGATATTATTATTTGTCGATCCAAGCAAATCGTTGATGTAGAGAAGAAATAGGTTTGGAGAAAGAATAGATCCTTGGGGCACTCCTGCATTTATAGCAAACGAATTAGATGATACACCATCTACCACAACTTGGATCGATCTTCCCAGAAGAAAATTTTGCATCCATCCGCAGAGTTGTTGTAGTAATCCATAAGACGCCAACTTGCCTAATAGGGCTCTATGCCAGACTCGGTCAAATGCCTTTGATATGTCCAAGGCTACGGCTCTGGATTCACCGTGTTGTTCAATTGCGTGCATCCATAAGTGCGTTACGTAGCTTAACAGGTCTCCTGTGGAACGACAGCTCCGAAATCCGTATTGCCTGGCACTTATTAATCGGTGGCCTTCTAGATATTTGATTATTTCGACATTTATTGCCTTTTCCATTACTTTTGAGAGCATTGAAAGTAACGCTATTGGACGATAGTTTTGTGGCAGACATTTCCTCCCTTTCTTTGGAATAGGTTGAATGCGAGCGGTTTTCCAGCAAGAAGGAAACGTCTTCTGGAAGTACGACATGCTAAACAGCTTACATAGTACAGGTGCAAGTTCTAGTTAAACTATAAATTCTGAAGAGGTTTTTGAAATGTTTACCTGGAAGCCGGGATCTCCAATATACCTCAGGAAAGATTTAATTTTCTCTATATTTGAAAGAGCACCACCCCGCGTCTCCAGATTTTCCTCTAAAAAAGTATTAGCCAAGTAATCCACATTTTCACGCGTGATACGCAACGATACAGTTGCTTAAAGTTATCGTAACCAATTCTTCTTAGCTTATACCAGGAGTTCCCTAACTGTGCGTCGCGACGCCTAGGAGATCAAAGTTAATGAACGTAAACAAAGCCGTTTGTTCTCTGACTTGGCTTCGGAGCGTTTGGAAGAGAATCTCAATTTTGGGCGAAAAATTATCTTTAGCGACGAGGCGTATTTTCAGATGAATGTAGGTATGTGAATAAGCAAAATTGCCACAAATATGGGACGACGATATTTCAACGTTTACAGGGCCGTAGCCAGGATTTTGTTTCGGGGGGGCTTGCTTCCAAGTCTTACGAAACAAAAAACTATGTATATTCCAATTCATTGATTTCTATTCGTCACATTTTTTCAAAGCAGAAGACGCCTTGATTTTTTTTTATATGAGATCAATCACCTTATCTGGATTCACAATTATATCCGAATAAACAGATATCATAGCAAGTGAACTTAACCTTGCATTCTCCATAAGGCTTCGGGACATTGTTTCAATCTTTTTCATTGCTAATAAAAAATAAATAGGTGGCGCAACAGGCGGTAGACACCCTAGGCCTAGCTTCATAGCTGAAAGGGTTCTTTCAAAACTAGCTGTGGTCACTGGAAGCGTTGCTAAAACCGTAAGCAAGAAATTTGTAAGTCTAAAGTAAGTCTTGTCACATAATCAAGCAATTTCAAAACTTCGGTAGAACGGTCGATTTTTTTTCGCACCAAAGAATGTACTCAGCTTTCACAGCTGATAACGAAATTGCATTATCAAAGTAAAGTGTCAACTTTTCCAACTTTTCGCTCAGGCTCAACTGCAGCAAAAGCTGGGAGAAGAGCTTGAAACGATCGATGGTAGGACGTTGGTCTTCGTTGACCATGAATCTGTCCGTAAGATTTTGTCTTAACGAATCTATGCAAGAAATCAGTATTGGCACTCTAAAATAGGCTTCAGAAGGACAGAGGTTTCTGGATTGGAACGCGTTGTTTGTTTCAATAAAGTTCTTCAAATAAGTCCTCGGCAAGTTAGGATGCGGATTGAAAAGCCTCTCTGAAAAAATGTCCGCCATTTTCTCTGATGTCCTTAAGTGAATTCAGAACTTCCTTTGTGCGGTCGATTGCAGAAACGAAATCTAAGGATTTGTTCTGTAGGCAAACTGATAAGGGCAGCGCTAAACTGAATAGTTTTTCGTATACAATGAGGCTTACTATACTGACTTTTTTGGACCGTTGATACTTTCGAAGACATCACTTATTCAATAATTATTGAGATGCATTTAAAGAGCTCTACAAAGGAATTAATGCTGTCATGCCTTTCAATGAATTTTGTTTCACAAAGGCGTAGAAGTCGAGTTTTTCGGCTCTCTGGTGCGTGTTTTTTTATGACAGTTTTGAAAGTTACATAATATGCATTTGAAAGGTTGCGGAAGAAATTAGCTATTTCACTAACTACACTAAGGTAATTGCGAATTGCAGGAGTTAACATGGCAGAGACAGGTTAAAGCTATGGCTGCGCAGTGTACATATCTAGTGTTTGAATATTCTCCTTATTTTTAAAGAATTGAATTTATATTAAGTTTCAGTTGCAAACAAGGCACAGCCCACAACATTTTTTAGGAAAAATGCTTCAACAGTTCCTCAGATCCAAATGGATGACCATTCAATCCATCCCAAGGACTCAATGCAGATTTTAGGAGTCACAGTCAATTCAGGAATCACATGGCAGGATCAAAATCCTATATTGCATGATTGGCGTCTGCTAAGTTGAGCTACCTATTTAGAGCAAAGAGGTACCTTATCCCCAAGCAACTTCTCCCACTGTACAAAGCACAGGTTAGACACAGAAGACAAGTCGCTGACCTCTGCTTGTTCTATAGGTACTTCCATGGTAGATGTTCCGAGGAACTCAAGGACATTATCTCTCGAAATGCAACTTTTGGGCGCCCCACAAGACAGGCTGCTAATGCTCATGAGCATACAGTTGACTTGACCACCGTGAGGACATAAACTTTCCAAAACCCCTTTTGTTACAGGACAAACAAAATTTGGAACTAACAGACATCTGCAAGCATCTCGGGGCGCTGTTAAAGCGTAATAGGTTCGCCTTTCCTGGAAAAAGTATTTAAAAAAAAAAAGTTGAGCTATCAGTTAGAAAGTTTTAGTTTTTGTCGTTTGTTTAAGACTTTCGGGGGGGGCTTCAGCCCCTCAAGCCCCCCCCCTGGCTACGTGCCTGAACGTTTACCAGTCTTTATTGCACATATCTGTGCTTTTAGAAGGGCGTCGCAAAAATATTTCAACCTCTCTAGGGAGTCGCAGTATGAAAAAGTTTGGTGTTGGAGTAATGAGACTAATAATTCGACAACTAGATGTCCTTGCCAATGCCAACCCTGCACTTGCGTTGGCAGACATTTGCTATCACTCACTCAGTCTTCGAGCGTGGCGAACAACACATCCATTTTTTATAATTAATTGTATTTCTCTCTAAACCTATATTTTCCTCTTAAACTAATAAAGTGAATTGTTTAATGTTAAATCATTAGTTTCTTGTATGTCCCCAACGGTCATAACATTTGGGAACCCCTGGCTTATACTGTTATTTTGCACGAACGTTAACAACAGTAGGTAAAACAGGTATAATGTGCCAACTTTTTTTTGTTTCTTTCACAAACAAAATTTGTAAGAAAATGTGCGCTCAAAATATTTAGCAAACGCTCTGAGTCAACAAAATAGCAGACTCAGAATTTTCGTAGCAGTTGCTTTGTTTTTCACGTTTTATTCATACCAATCTGAGTAAAAGGTCGGTGGCGCCGCTTTTCGAAGATGTCAAAAGTTTGAGTTAACTCAAATCAGTTTTTATTCATACGAAGCTTAGCAATTGCTTCGATTTTGACATTTAGTCCGAGTAAAATCAATTGCTACGTTTTATTCATACGACCCAGTGACAACTTGCCGAATTCTGCCAATGACGTCATTGTTATGTTCATGTGCAAGTAAATGTAGGTATAGACATTTGAAAAATTGTGCCCCTGGAGTTGACCCCTGCGAGTTTCGCAAAATTTTCTCAAGTATGACTTTGAAATCGTCGCATGACAGCGCATCAGCTGGTCTATAAATCCGGCACCGATTCGTTACCATACCTTGAATTTAATTTAAATTGTTTATGTTTCATAATTTCTTCAGCAAAGTAGTCCGTTCCGGATACCACAGTCTTTCGATGTTGCCTAAGGCTATGCATTTAAAACTTCTCGTTAAAATAAAGAATTTAATATTTTGACGCAACAACTTCATATTTAAATATGCACCTTAGGCCCACCTTCTCAAAACCATTCATTTTTGGGACCAATGGCTAGTGCCGTCCAAATGGAAGAGTCGTTGTATTGAGAAGCCCTCTCAGGGTCAGGACAGACTGTATTATAGTCTCGGATGTTTGGCAGATAATCGCAAGAGGCGCCAGAGAGGAAAGGCATTGTGATGTGATTTGTGTGTTTTTCCGGAGATCAAACCTGAGACCCCTTATTGATCAGTACTCCGATACATAGAAGGTTTCTCACCACAATGGCTAAGTGCTAACCACCAGTTGTGAGAAACCTTCTATTTACCATGCAAGTTTATAAGGGCAAAAATGTGTATTTTTGAAAAAACTGTTCCCTCCTTCCCCTTTCTTCCTCGATGTACCTATGTCTGAAACCATACAGTGCAGACATAAAAAAAAAACAGCGACGGGCTTATAGATATGTTTGTCTTAGCTTCCCGCGGTGGAAGGGACAAGGAGTAGGATCATAAATGTTTTTTTTTTCTGTTATTTTGTTTATTCGATTAGCTGACTGACTTACTTAAAAGACAAATGAACACGGCCTCTTGCTGTTCGATTAAGATTTATTGAGTTTCGATTGCAACCCCGTGGCGATTGGGTCGTTGTCGTCATTTCACTTTCAAACCCAGTCCCGCAGTTGTTTTATTTCTGTATATAGATACGCACAACGAATTTAAGTTTGACTGCATGCGTTGGGACGTGATGAGATATTTTTGCAAAATATGTCAACATCGAGGAGGTGTGAGTCCTTGGCACCCACCAAACCCAACGCACTGCGTGATAAACAAACAAAGTCTCGGTGAAAGCAAAAAAATGTATCCATTCCCGAAAGAACAAGCGAAAATCCAGCGCCGCCGAGAGTGTGGGTATGGCAGAACACATAGTGAAGGTATTCCATTCTTCTAACGCAATTAATGTCAAAGTCTACTCGATTTCCCTTATGAAGCAGTCCAAACTACGGGTGGTAAATTAAAACAAACGGCCAACGCGTCCTGAAGCATTTGTCAGTTGTCAAGCGTTCGAACCGAAAGCCAGTCTCTCTGAAAGGGACGAGGGTTACTTTTATTCACTTCCAACGTCTCCTGTACTCGTCGCTGTCATTCGCATCCGGATCACTCGGATGCCGGTGTTGGTAGGTATTGGTGTTGGTGACGAGAAAGCAAAATTAGTTTATCCTAAATGTTTGCACCAGGAATTCCATGGCATGCCATCGCTCGTGGTGTCCCGGACTATGGCCATGATGGATTTTGTGTGCTGATAGTCTGCGACTGCGACACTTAAAATAGTGACGACAGAATTTGCATGCTGATGTTGACCCAAAAAGTACAGTAAATATGACCATCGAATGACATAAACCGAAAGAAATTATATTGGAAATATTAGTGCCACTTTAAGGGCTGAGGTTGAGCTTGAGCCTTGAGGGTTATGTAAAAAGGATTCTGCTACAGAATCAATTTGCATAAATCCAATAAATAATCATTTTTATTTTACCCAATCAATGTACGAATTCGAAACGAAAATCCGAAACCTTATTATTCATGTAATGACACTGTGACAAGTATGTATGTATGAAACGGTTCTGGAGTGGGAGTGAACATGTTTGAAACGACATCATCTCTATTCGTTATATTCATCGAAGGAGCAAGAAATGCTATACCACGACCGTGCCGTAGTTTGTAATAAACTTCGCACACAGCAATGTACGACTGTCTCATGTAACATAATGGTGGTGTCGAGGAATGGCAACCCATACGAATCCGGGTGTTATCGTATACCAAAGTGACAAGTAAGCACCATCGTCGGCACCGAGCTATTCATTATAAATATGTATATCATGAATTTGCGACCGTGAAATGATTTTTTTCCTCTTGTGCGGCAGACCAAAACGGGAAAAATGTAATACAAATTTCGGCCGAACTTTTGGTTGCTCCTGTCCGTGGTAAAGTAGGTCTAGGTACCTATAACCCAATGGGAGTCAAACCGAATTGGTACTTTCTTTAAATTTTGATTTATAGAAAGTAAAGATAAGTAATACCTTTCACCGTGGGCGTTGGACTTCGTCAGGGGTGCGTCTTGTCTCCTCTCCTTTTCATAACTTATATGGACTGGATGTTACAGCGCAGTCCTGGCGAGGAACGTTTCGAATTGGGAGATCTGAGGATAAGTCATTTGCTCTTCGCTGATGACTTGGTCATCCTTGGGTCCTCTCAGACTGAACTTCAGCGCGCACTCGATCGGTTTGTAACCGTTTGTGTTGAAGCTGAGATGAAGGTAAACGTGAACAAATCTGAAGTGATGGTCGTCTCCAGAACGCCTGTTCAATGCACTCTGCATGTTAGTGGAGTCCCATTGAAACAGGTGGAGAAGTTTAAGTATCTCGGGGTCTTATTCACGAGTGATGGAAGGAGCAATGCCGAGTTTTCCTGTAGGATTGGTCAGGCTGGGTCAATTTTGAGACAGCTTGGTCATTCTGTTATTAGGAGGACTGAACTTGGTGTCAAAGCTAAGTTGTCAGTCTTTAATTCGGTGTTTGTTCCAACTCTCACCTATGGTCATGAGGTTTGGGTAATGACCGAAAGAATAAGATCGCGGATACAAGCTGCCGAAATGAGATTTCTCCGTAGTATTGCTGGTGTGACCCGTAGAGATCGCATCAGAAATACCAGAATACGTGAGGAACTCAATGTCGAGCAGCTACTTCTCCGGACGGAGCGATCCATGCTTCGGTGGTTTGGTCATGTTAAACGCATGTCCCCGACCAGGATTCCACGACGTGCTATGGAATCCGTACCATCGGGAAGGCGTCCTCTAGGTAGACCAAGGATGAGATGGTTAGATCAAGTCCATAATCTCTCCTATACCCGTATGGGGATTGCCCTTGATGATTTAGAGTCGATGGCGGAGGATCGAGAGCTATGGAGGGTCCACTTGAGCAACCTACTCCCGCGACCCACTTAATGGACAAGCGGACCATTGAAAATGAATGAATGAATGGATGAAATGAATGAGAAAGTAAAGATTGGTAGTCTTGAAGATTAACCTCAATATAGAGCTTGCAAAATGAAATGTCGCATCGCCATGGAACTCAGTCTTTGGCTTCTAAAGGGGTTATTAACGAAATTTAGGTTTGTTGGCTAAAATTTAAGAGAATTATGTTTTGGTGCATGAGCAATGAGCATGGTTAGGGAATTTTAAAGAAAGGCGAAGCTAGCAAGGAATTTGAAATAACGTAAGCTTTGCTCGGTCTTTAAGGCTCTTATACCTTCGAATGTACCAACAGAAGTTTATGTACCTTGCATCCTTTAGTCACTATAACGACACCCTGCGAACACACGACGATGTTTATATCATTAGCAAATCTGCAACCTCCCCCTAGCTCAGGAACATACAGTCCACAGTTACAGTGACCCCCTTAGAGCTGCCTTTTCGACTATGGCGAGGTGGGCATGCTAGTATTTTCACGTACATATAGCACGGTCGTAGGGTAATTATTCACCCTTATTCCGAGTGGCGTTTTACTTTCACGACGTTTGTCGTTTTTTGAGGCGTTTCATTTTAGAAAACTTATTCCCTAACTTCCCTCCCCGACAGGGTAAAACGTCGTCGGTAAGTAGTTCACATTCCACCAGCTGATCTGCGTTAATGACAGATAAAATGGAGGTATCAGTTTATGGTATTTATATTTTTGAAAGAAATTGTTGTAAGTTTTATCCTAAAAATTAATAGTGTAGAACAATGTTTTGGAGCAGTGATGACGACGAAGACATCAGAATCATCGCATCCGCAAACAAATAAGGACTAAATCCAATCCATTGGATCTACCGGATACAAAGTTAGCACAAGAACAAAAATTCATTTAAGAAAATCAATTTAATCATGCATTTTCAGATTCAAAATGTTTTTTTACAATGTCGAAGGAAGCCTTCATTATATTTACTTGGCGAAATAAAAAGCATTCACAGACGCGAAATATAATCGAAAGAACAATAATAATTGTTGTTTTAAAGAACCGATTCGGCTGACTCCTCGGTGCCTAGCCGTTGCACTACACACCCCAAAAATTGACACAAATTGTTAAAGAATGGGCGGCTCTGCACAACATTTGCCTTCATTACAAATCAGATCTTGAAATAACAACTGAGTCAAACCGGGGATGGGGAATCACCAAAACAGTGTTGTTATGAACTTTTTCTGAAAATCGTGTTTTTGGGATTGTGAAAATCGTAATAAATCGTATTTTCTAAAAATGTGTATAGGGTAGGGTACTTAGAAAGATGTACAATTCTAATGAATGTCATAAGCGGACACCATGCAATTGGTACGTATGCCCAAAGGCTGGGTCTGACTATAGGTACCTACCCTTTTTGCAGAAGTCGCACGTCCAGGAGCAGGCAGTGTAATTTAATCACCTATACCTTTCAGTGGCATCACAATGGATCTATTCTTGTTTAAAGTGCACCTCGTCAAGGACCACTTAAAACTAACCATATCTTTTAGTACCTAAAAAACTTGGTTTCCATTTTTTTTAAAGTATACTTATAAATTTCAACAGTAGTGGTACTGAGGCAATAACACTTGCCCTAACTGTTCAAACTTAGTCCCAAAATTGCGAAATTGATATTAGTTTGATATCGAATTCGAATAAGTCATCAGCGTTCTTGGACTCGATACGCAAACGACCTTACTTTACTTTACTTTTGGTGGCGCTTACAGTCCGGGGTGGACCACGGCCTCAACCAACAAGCCCCTCCAGCCAGCTCGGTCCCTCGCTAGCTGCCTCCAGTTACGCACACCAAGTTGGTTGAGGTCGTTCTCCAATTGTGCGCGCCACCTAAGGTGGGGTCTTCCTCTGCTGCGTTGTCCCTCAGGGGTGGATTCGAAGACTCGTCGGGCTGGTGCGTTGTTGTCCATACGCTCCACGTGTCCCAGCCATCTCAGCCGTTGTATTTTCAGCTTTTTGACCAGGTCAACGTCGCTGTATAGCCCGTATAGTTCGTTTTTGAATCTTCTTCTCCACACTCCATCGTCACAAACTGGACCGAATATCACTCGAAGAATTTTTCTCTCAAAGCATCCCAGAAGGTTTTCATCCGCTTTTGACAGGGTCCATGCTTCTGCACCATACAGCAGAACCGGGATGATTAAGGTCTTATATAATATCTCCTTGGTTCTATGAGAGAGGGCTTTACTTCTTAGATGCCTTCTTAGCCCGAAGAAACAGCGATTGGCAAGAGTGATTCTTCGCTTGATCTCTGCGCCGATGTCATTTTGCGAAGTGATAGTGGAGCCCAGGTAGACAAAGTCTTTAACTACTTCGAAGTTGTATCTGTCCATCGTGACGTTTTGTCCGAGTCGCCGATGTTGAGAGTCCCTTCTCGTTGACAGCATATACTTCGTTTTGTCCTCATTAACAGCCAGACCCATCTTCGCCGCCTCCGTTTCGATGCTTGCAAATGCGCCACTGACAGCTCGCCGCGTTCTCCCAATGATGTCAATATCATCAGCATAGGCAAGTAGTTGAACGGACTTTTGAAAAATTGTACCTCTGGTGTTGGCTTGTGAGTTTCGTACAACTGCTTCAAGAACGATGTTAAAGAGAGTACATGATAGCGCATCGCCTTGTCTCAAACCTTTTTCGACATCAAATGGATCGGTGGTGTTCTTGCCGACTTTAACGGAGCAGCGAGATTTCTCCATGGTCATCCTGCACAGACGGACGAGCTTTGCGGGGATGCCAAAACTTGACATGGCTTTGTATAATTCGTCCCTATATACGCTATCATAGGCGACTTTAAAGTCGATAAATAGATGGTGTGTATCGATCTGAAATTCCTGGGTTTTTTCCAAGATCTGTCGGAGTGTGAAAATTTGGTCGATGGTTGACTTCCCTGGTCTAAAACCACACTGATATGGGCCGATCAGGTTGTTGGCGAAAGGTTTTAGGCGTTCACACAATACAGCCGACAAGATCTTATACGCGACATTCAGGAGACTTATTCCTCTGTAGTTGGCGCAGTTCAGAGTATCTCCTTTCTTGTGGATGGGGCACACGATGCTGAGGTTCCATTCGTCGGGCATGCTTTCATCCGACCATATTTTACAGATGAGCTGGTGCATGCTCCTTACCAAGCCATCTCCCGCTTCTTTGAAAAGCTCGGCCGGGAGGCCATCCGCTCCAGCAGCTTTGTTGCACTTAAGTTTGGATATCGCTATGCTCACTTCGTGTAGGTCGGGTGGACGGAAATTTTGGCTATCATCGCCCAAACTGAACAGATCATTCTGCCTGACAGCGGGTTGTTGGCTGTCTCCGCCGTTTAACAGTCTGCAGAAGTGTTCTTTCCAAATCCTCAGCACCGACTGTGAATCTACTACTGTATTCCCATGCTCATCTCTGCAGGCTTCTGTTCGGGCCTTGTATCCTTGGGTGGAACGTTTTACCCTTTGGTAGAACTTTCGAACATTGCCTCTGCAGTAGCGTCCCTCAATTGATTCGACCGCTCGCTTCTCGTGCTCTTTCTTTTTCCTTCTGAGAAGTCGGTGTTCCTCCCTTCTTTTTTGCCCGTAGAGCTCACGGGCAGCTCTCTCAGCCGCTCTGGTTCTTGTCTGCAGCATTAATTGATAGGCCTCGTTCTTGGCTGCATGTGCCTGGCGGCATTCCTCATCGAACCAGGGGTTTCGTCGTGGTCGCCTAGTGAAACCCAGCACTTCGGTAGCGGCACTCCTGATGGCACGCTGGCAGTGTTGCCACTGGTCCTCTGTACTTGATGTTGGTGACGCTGAGGATGGGCTTGCTGAGAGGTTTAGTGAGACGCGGTCGGCAAAGGTTTTGGCGGTCTCTTGCGATAGTAGCCTTGCAACGTCAAATCTTCTTACAGTATCCTCTCGCTGTTGTGGAGTATTGGATATCCGCATCCGTACTTTGGCTACTACCAAGTAATGGTCCGAGTCTATGTTGGCCGCTCGAAACGTTCGGACATCCAAGATACTGGAGGCATGTCTGGCGTCGATCGCAACATGATCAATTTGGTTGACGGTTTGTTGATCTGGAGACCGCCAAGTCCCCTTGTGTATGTTGAGGTGTGGGAAACGTGTGCTGGCAATGATGACATTTCATACGCAAACGACCAGCAATTCAAAAACTGGGTTAATCCCACTTCCCCCATTCAAGGCGGTTATGCTCAGCAAGCATATTTTTTTGGAATTTTGAGAACTATTTTGTAATAACTTCTTCGAGAGTGCCTACGAGCATGTTTAACGATAGGCAAATTTTCTTGACTTTGGGCCTTAATTATAATAATTTTAAACTCACACCTTAAATATTCTGGAATTCTGAAGATATAATTATATTTGGAAATTTCGCAATTTTGAGTTTGTAAAATCTAATGTGAACACTAAAAATATTATAGTATAGTATTAATACCCCACCGCTCCGCTTCGCAACTAAAAAAAATACAATCCGTCTTAGTTTCGTTAACAGCTGTTTAACATGTGTCTACACGGCTGCATACTGAGTTTTTTCTATGCCTTGGAAGCGGCAACGGCAATGACTAGTTCTACTACTAGTGAAAGAAAGCGGAATCCAAGCGAAATTTTTTCGTCTTTTATAGTCGTATCTGCGACACAAAATACAAACACTGCACGATGGTTAATAACCCCGATAAACATGAAAAACGCTTGTAAATTGGTCAATTGGTGTAATATTTTTTTTTTTGTAATGGGAATTCGCTGGAAGGAAAAATCATCGAAAGACATTGCAGAGCTATTACGCGAGGGATGCTTCTGCAATAGGGAGGGACTTTAACCCGATCTAAAAAAACTCCCAAGGGGACTGACTTTCGTCATCCCGAATTGATTGCACCTAGTCGTTCGACTAATCGGCAATTTATTTTTGATTCATTTTAAAAAATTAGAGGATAAATCCGACGTTTGCCGTATTTCTATACTTTTTTAGTTGAAAGTATTACCTACTTTTTTGGTCTTAGCTAAGATCAAGAGGTTTTACCCGCCTTAATATCCTGATTACATTGTCAGTATTTAAAAGTTCTGTTATTTCTATGTTAACATGGTTAAGAAGTCTACCCTTGCGGAATCGGTATAATATGATTTTTTCAGTGGAATGATCTCAGAAAAATTTTGTATGAAAAGGAGGAAAAAGTGGCCAAAATAGTAATTTTTACCAATTTTCAAAAAATCATAAAAAACTTTTTTGCAGTCACTATAAGAATTTTTTGAAGAAATTTTTTGTATCAAAAAAATTATTTTTTAGACCGAGGAAAAAACTCAAAAAAGTAGACTTTTACAAAAGTTCTAAATTTTCAATGGGTACTTAATGGATTAAGAAAAGTTTTGTATCATTCAAACGAATTTAGATGACCTTTCCATTGATGCCAAAATTTACATAAAGTAAGTTCGAGTTCATGAGTAGAATTAACTTTACTTTTGTCTAAATAATTATGCCAACGACTGTATACTTGACAGCATACAGAGACGAGCAGTTCGACTTATTAGAGACTCTACACTCACTTTGAATCTAAAACCGTCGAAGACAAGTCGAAGTCGCTGACCTTTGCTTTTTCTATAGGTACTTCCATGGTAGATATTCCGAGGAACTCAAAGACATTATCCCTCGAAATGTTCCTTTTGGGCGACCCACAAGACAGGCAGCTAATGCTCATGAACATGCAGTACACTTGACAAACGCGAGGACATCACTTTTCCAAAACTCCTTCTGTTACAGGACAAGCAAACTTTGGAAATCGCTTTCTGGGGATATATTTTTAGAAAACTACAATTTGCAGCACTTTAAGTGCAGAACAAACATACAACTGCGAGCATCTCGGGGCGCTGTTGAAACGTTATAGGTTTGCCTTTCCCGGAAGGAAGTATTTAAAAAAAACTAGCATCCTGAAAACATATTTCCAGAGGACTACAACTTACGCTTATCAGACTAAGACTAATACTTATCAGATTCTGTTCGGCTTTCCTGTGTGAAGTACCTATTTAAATAAAATGCGAAAATAAATTGCACTGATTTGCACATTTCATTTGGTCTTAAATTTGTTTAATTTGTTTTTACGTACTTTCAAAACCCGGTAAGAAGTACCTAGTTATTCTTATACCAAGGTTTTGGAATTTGGAATTTTGTTTACTTCGTATTCGACTGCTTCTAAAATCGTAAATATCGGAACTAAAAATCAGCAAATCGTAGAAATCAGGCCAAATCAAGCAAAAATCGGAGCGTCGTATTTGCTTTCAAAAATCGTCACAAATACGATATTTACGACCGTATAACAACGCTGCACCAAAACAAAGAGATTGCGATACAAATCCAGCTTCCGGGGAGAGTACAATAACTACGGCGCCAGAAATTGATAACGGTATTTTGTAGAGGGGTTAAATACAAGCACTTTTTGCTATGGGAAAGGGGGGTTTTATAAAAAAAAAATAATACTTAAAATGAAAATAAAACATTAAAAAAACAATGACACTTACAAAAAAGTACTTTAGCATTTTTTAAAGCCAATAATCTGTTCTGAATTGCGTATAATGCAAATCCGCAAAATTTTGTCTATCAATATGAAATTTCAGGCCAGAGGCTGTAGCTGAAGAAAGTTGTTGACATTGGGTAAACTAATATAAAAGAAAGTTTGCATATACTCAGCCTTGCACCCATCCCAAAAAACAATAGTGACCCCAAGCAGGGGCATGCTGCCCCCCTCACACACATTTCAAGGCGCATAGGTAGCAATTTGCGCCTTGAAATGTAAGTAATTTTGAATTTTCTCAAAAATTAGGGGACATAAATCAATCCGGTTTTCAGTGTTCGATTAAGAATTGATTTCGGCAGTAAAAACTACATACAAATTAAGTATCTATTATCTCGATATTGAACAAATCAGCCTACAACTTTTATTTTTTTAATTTTTTTCCTTAAATTTCAAGTTTGAAAGCATTTTTTTCCAAAAATATTCATAGAAATAATTTGTTTTAAAAATAATATCAAAGAACCGATTCCTGGCTTCCAAAATCCTAAAGTCCTTTATTGTAAGTGTTGCCATTGTTTTTAAATTTTTTTTTTCCATTTAAAGTCTTATGCTGCCCGTCCACCTAGTGCCCAACTCATCAATTTCGTATTCAACGCATTCAACTCTAATGTACGATGCCCTCAATTTTATCCAACCAACGCGTTTCATCTGGTTGGACATCGTTGCTCACCGCGTTGCTAAAGAAGTGTGCGGGTAGTGTACGAGCTCTTGTTGCTCGTTGAACATGCTTGTGCAACGCGTTGAGAAACGATTTTACAATAATGTGCTGCACATTATCTGTCCAACTCGTTCCTCAACTTCTTACATTTTTTGTTGCCTCGAGTTGCGTTGGGTGCGACGAAATGCGTGTGCCTGTGCTAGTTGAGCCATTGGAATCAATCAACTGACATCTGTTTATGCACTGTGCATGGTTTATCATTAAATTGCAACTCAGTTATCTAGAAAAAGACGATGGTGTAGATCTTTGGTGAGCAAACTTTTTCAGGTGACGGACTACTTTTACCTTTTACAAAACTTCGCGGTCCACTTGGAAATATTAGCCACAATACTTTGTCTAAGTTATTTTTTTTTATTTTAGAAATAAAATTGTGTTTGGTATTTTTTTTTTCAGAATTAAAAAAATTAATAAAGAGAAAAAAGTTTATTTAACAAATAAAAAAATATGTATTTTATAACTGCTGTACACTAAAAATTTAAGAAATTCAGCAGTTCTTAAAAGTTGAAGCATGTGCATGACACTGCCAATCGTCTTCTAAGTTTGTAAATCTCAAATACGCATCCAAGTTCTCTTCGGATTTTTCAAAACGGTGATCCCCATTCTTATAAATATGTTGAACAGAGAAATGACGTTAAATAAAGAGCTTTTTTTCAAGTTCACATACTCCTCTTCGCTTATAAATTTGCAGAAGCATCCGAATTATGAGCCTGCAGAGAACATTACTTTGAAGGAGTTAATTTTTCTGATTCGTTTAACTTTCTCCTACTAAGAGGAAGATAGATACATATGTATTGTTTTCGTTTCGAAATTTCGAACTCAAGCTCTAGATTTTAATAATTCCATATTACGATATTGGAACTCAAAAAATTCGGTCACTTTTAACCCGATCTAAAAAAAAAACTCCCGAGGGGACTGCCTTTCGTCATCCCGAATTGGATTGCACCTAGTCGTTCGACTAATCGGCAATATATTTTTGATTCATTTTAAAAAAAATAAGAAGATAAGTCCGCCGTTTGTCGAATTTCTAAACTTCTTTGATTGAAAATATGACTAACTTTCTTGGTCTTAGCTAACTCTTATAGATCAAAAGGTTTTACCCGCCTAATCTCTTGATTACATTGTCAGTATTTAAAAGTTATGTTATTTCTGAGTTGGCATGCGTAAGAAGTCTACTTCTTACTTCCTTAGTACTTTATTTTGGAAAACTTGAATTTTTTGCAAATTTGTTTGGCATCTGCATGCCCACAGGCCAGAACTGTCTGTGATTTAGGGGTTTAGCTAACCAATCTTCATTATTAAGTTCGTGATGTATTCCATTTGTGGATGTTGGAAAATGTTTTACTTCGTGAGTCCTTGTAAAAACAGATGCCTACTTAACCTTCGAATGTATTTTATTGCATGTACATATCAATAACATGCGGAAAATTCAAACTTTTACAGCGGAGTGATTCCTAGTGATTACACTGATAACAAAAACCTAGAAAGTAATCCTACGAACCCATTATTTCTGCCCGTCATATAGTAATGAGAGTATTTCAAAATTTGGCACGTTTTTTGACATTGTGAAATAGTACTTTTTAGTCTTTAAAAATCAGAGTGACAGTTGCGAAAATGTCAACAACCGCAAGCAACTTTGTGCGAAAGAATGTTTTAATATTATGCTAGAAATTTTGAACAACCATTGGTTGTAAATCTACATTTTTTGTCACCTCACAAAACAAATATGTATAACAATGTACATAGTACATTTTTTGTTTCAGAAATAGAAATTCTACAAAAAAAAATGTAATGTTGGTTTGTAAGTATAAAAATGAATAGAGGAGAAAAAAATCGCTTTTATTTTATTTAAAAATATTCAATTGAAACTCTTGCGCGGTCGCCGGTTTGCCCAGCCCTGGTCTAGATCTACCCAGCGCAGATCTTTGCGGAAACACTTCCACCCCTAATAAAGCAATAAAGTCATGAGGAAAATCCAGAAAGGGAAGGCATACAAAATGAAAGTAAAACGAAGTACCTATGTTTTGCTTTCAGTCACAAATCAAATGAAAAAAAATAAATAAATAAACAAGAAACAATGATCTCTACCCTAGGAAGATCACTACCAAACTGATGTCGAAAGCGAAACTCGAAATATTTTATGAGGGTGTGAGAAGCTATCAGCTACCAAGTGCTTCCAATTCCAACGCGTTGCCCAACAAGTGATGCTTGGTTAAATGTACGAGGGTATCAACGCTTTCTTCAACTCTATGAGCAACCACAACGAAAACGCTGTTGTCCAACTCGAGGAACTTTTTTTTTGCCAAAATCAGACATGTTGATCAACTAGGTGTACGAGGTCATTCAACAATTGAATGAGTTGGTCAACTAGGTGTACGGGGTTATTCAACAATTGAGTGAGTTGGTCAACTAGGTGTACGGGGTCATTCAACAGTTGAGTGAGTTGATAAACTAGGTGTACGGGGCCCGCAACGCGTTCAACACAGAAATGTTCAACTTTAATTGGAATTACGTTGCTCAACATGAACAACGTGAGTTTGTGCACTAGTGTACGAGCCTAAAAAAATTGTTTCTTCAACTGAAGAGTTGAATAAACTGTTGAATAAAATTGGTTGTTGCGTTGGGCACTAAGTGGACGGGCAGCATTACTTTTTTCAATTGCCAATTTTCAATTAGCAATTTTTCCTGCTGGAGGCCCTTTCAGTTTTTCGTCCAAGCACTATACGACATTTGATGAAGAGTGCCGGCAAAGCAACAATTGGCCTACAAAGCGGCGCTGCAGAGAAGGACGAGAGCAGCTCGTGAGCTCTACGAGCAAAAAAGGAGGGAAGAACACCGGCTTCTCCCGAGGAAAAAGAAAGAGCATGAGAAGCGTGCGATCAAGGAAATAGAGAGGTGTTACTCCAGGAACAATGTTCGGAAGTTTTACCAAAAGGTAAAAAGAACGTGGCACGGGAACAAGGCCCGAACAGAGACCTGTAGAGACGAACAAGGAAACCTTGTAGTAGAGTCAAAGTCAGTGCTGAGGATATGGAAAAACCATTTCTGCAGACTGCTAAACGGCGAAGACGACACAAATTCCGCTGTCAGGCAGAATGAACCATTCAACCTGGGCGATGAAAGCCAAGACTTCCGTCTACCAGACCAAAATGAGGTATAAAGATAGCAATATCTAAGCTGAAGTCCAACAAAGCTGCAGGACCGAACGGTTTATCGGCCGAGCTTTTTAAGGCAGCGGGGGATGACTTGGTAGAGAGCATACACCAACTCGTTTCTAAAATTTGGTCAGAGGAAAGTATGCCTGATGAATGGAGCCTCAGCATTGTTTCCCCGATCCATAAGAAAGGAGATCCTCTAAACTGCGCCAACTATAGAGGCATCAGTCTCCTTAACATCGCTTACAAAATCCTGTCCTCCGTACTGTGTGAACGCCTGAAACCATTTGTCAACGAACTGATTGGACCCTATCAGTGCGGTTTTAGGCCTGGTAAGTCCACAACCGACCAAATATTCACACTACGGCAGATCCTGGAGAAAACCCAAGAAGTCCAAATCGATACTCATCACCTATTTATCAATTTTAAAGCCGCATATGACAGCATTTATAGAGACGAGCTATACGGAGCCATCCCTGCCAAACTTGTCAGGTTGTGTAGAATGACGATGGAGAACGCTCGCTGTTCCGTAAAGGTCGAAAACAATCTCACCGAGACCTTTGCTGTCAAAAAAGGATTTAGACAAGGTGATGCGCTGTCGTGTGACTTTTTCAACATAATTCTTGAGAAAATTGTGCGAAACTCGCAAGCCAACACCAGGGGCACAATTTTCCAAAAGTCTGTGCAACTACTTGCATACGCTGACGACATCGACATCATTGGCAGAACACAGCGAGCTGTCACTGGTGCGTTTGCAAGTATCAGTACAGAGGCGGCAAAAATGGGTTTAGTGGTGAATGAGGGCAAAACAAAATATATGCTGTCAACGAGAAGGGATACACAACATCGACGAATCGGACAGAACGTCACGATAGATAGCTATAACTTTGAGGTAGTTCGGGACTTTGTCTACCTCGGCTCCGCTATTAATTCTGAAAATGACATCACATCAGAAATCAAGCGAAGAATTACACTTGCCAACCGCTGTTACTTTGACCTAAGAAGGCAATTCATTAGTAAGGCCTTGTCGAGAAACACCAAGGAGACTCAATATAAGACCCTCATCATCCCAGTCCTCCTTTACGGCGCAGAATCATGAACGTTGTCAAAAGCAGATGAAGATCTCCTTGGGCGCTTCGAACGCAAAATTCTTCGAGTGATTTTCGGTCCCGTTTGCGTTGACGGGCCTTGGAGGAGGAGATTTAACAGCGAACTCTACGAGCTGTACAGTGACATCGACTTGGTCAGAAAAGTACGTATCAGTCGACTAAGATGGCTAGGACATGTAGAGCGAATGAACACCAACGCTCCAGCCCGAAGAGTCTTCGATTCCAACCCGGGAGGACAACGCAGTAGAGGAAGACCTCGCCTTAGGTGGCGCGCACAAGTGGAAGGGGATCGTGCCACTGGAGAGGCGTGTTGGTTGAGGCCCAGGTCCACCCCGGACTGTAGCGCCATCTAAGTAAGTATGTAACTATACGACATTTTTGTTGCTACTTCAAAACGTATGCGGTCAAGTTTGTCGCGAGAATTGTTTTGCACTTTTTCAGACCTTTTAATAAAGTTTGGTTTTTTAGAGGTATATAGAACTTTTAAATGGAATAAAGATTTTTTTTAAATTCACATGAAATTTGCTTTATTCGAAAGAAATCTTTTGCCATTATAAATTAAAAATGATTTCTGGCATATGACCGCCACGGCTGGCTTGGACGTAGTCTAATCTGGAGGTCCAATTTTCGATGACTTTTTCCAACATTTATGGCCGTATATCGGCAAAAACGCGGCGAATGTTGTCCTCCAAGTGGTCAATCGTTTCGGGCTTATCGGCGTAGACTAGCGACTTCACATATCCCCACAGAAAATAGTCAAGCGGCGTTAAATCGCACGATCTTGGAGGCCAATTGACGGGTCCGCAACGTGAAACTATGCGGTTACCCAACGTTTCCTTCAATAAATCAATTGTGGCACGAGCTGTGTGACATGTTGCGCCGGTCCTCTTGTTGAAACCACAGCTCCTGCACATCATAGTTGTTCAATTGATGAACGAAAAAGTCAGTAATCATGGCTCTATAGCGGTCACCATTGACTGTAACGTTCTGGTCAGCATCGTTTTTAAAGAACTACGGACCAATTATTCCACCAACCCATAAAGCACACCAAACAGTCAGTTTTTGTGGATGCAACGATGTCTCAACATACACTTGAGGATTATCATCAATCCAAATACGGCAGTTTTGTTTATTGACGTATCCATTCAACCAAAAGTGAGACGATTATGTTGATCGTAAAGTGCGCGATACGTATTTCGAACAGGAGCATGATTTTCAAAATAAATTTGCACAATTTGGAAGCGTTGTTCAGGCGTCAGTCTATTCATGTTGATATGCCAAACTGAACTAAAAGTACATAAATCGCTTTCACTTGACAGACGACAAACTGGCTGCCAGTTAAAATAGTGTTGCCAACTTAAAGTTACCTCTAAAAAAAAGACCCTTTACAACACTGCATAAAGAAAAGAGCTCTGCCAAATGCTATGCGTCATAAATTCAGACAATGATTTGACAAGTCATCTGACAACTTTGTCAATTTCAAAGTCTTAGGCTACGGACAGAGTGAACGCGAGAAGCGAATAAACTGCGCCCATACATTTTAATCGCACTGGCCATAGTAGATTCGAAGCTAAGATACATGCTAAGCGAAACTTGGCGCTAAAAGCGAATTAACTCTTCTGCTCAGTTTTTTAACAAGAAATTCAAGCTAAAACGCAGCTGTCTATAGATTTGGGTATATAATCGAATACTTTTAATGACATTTAAACGTATTCAGCAATTTTTGTCAGGATGCCTTCCGATGTTTTCGTAAATCTTTGTAAAGATGATAATATTCGTCATATTTATTAGCTGATTTTTTTATCTTTTGAACCGACTGTCCTTTTCCAACAGTGAATGGCTGAAAAATAAATTATTTAATCTTTTTCTGGCCATTTCCATTTCCATAATTCAAGGATTTTGTTTATTTTGATGGAATTCCAAAGCGGTAATGTTCGCGTTCATTATGGACACCACTCGCTGTGTATAGCTTAGAATCTTTAGCTTTAGCTTTCGCTTAGCTTTTCGCGTTCACTTAGGGTTGTTTGTCATTTTCAGCTCATCGGCCGCTAATTTTTAGCACATTGGTGGGTATTTTAGAATCCGACAAACTGTTTGGAACATACCTTTAATCTTATTTCAATAAAACCTTAAGAATTGGTTTAAAAAAAGACTGCCTAGTTTTATTTTGTTTGCCTAACTCCTGCACGTTAACATTATTAACCTATACCTAAGTCTAGTATACTTTTTTCGAAATGACAAATCCAGAAAATGTCAAACAATCAGCAGTTCTCTGTGTGTCCGGGAGGAAGGAAGTTTTTGAATGCCAACTTACTAAAGGTCCGGAAACGTATTATTACCTTTGTGCTGGTAGCTAACATATATCTATGATACATGAGTGTATAAAAACTGCCTTTTAAGTTTACAATGTTGTCCCTCCATTTGTTCAACTTCCTGAAATACTCTTAGGAAAATGGAAGGCAAAGTCAAGTCCCCATAGAATTCGTAAAGTATATACGTATAGCGAATAAAGAGAAGTCAAACAGGTACACGATACACGAAATAAGTTGTTGCCTTCCTGTTGTGATTTTGTCATAAACATTATTAGCTCCCAAAAGTGCCACTCGCCGACAACCTTTTGGCCTTTTGGGATTGTCGATTCACTAGAGAAGATTCATATTATTAAGTGTGCGGTATTGGTTGCATCTGTCGAATGGGGATCCAATTATTTGCTTATTTTTCAGTCAAACATCAAACAAATAATGACTTTTCTTTAATACGCTTCTATTGGATACTGTTTCTGCCATAGGTAACTATACATACATATACATATAGTTACACAGTTGGGTAGGTAGTTATGTGAGAGTATATTATATTTATATCAGTACAATATGGTTCTTTTATTTTGTAAGGAGAAATTTATGTCCTTACTCATTTATGTGTACCATTGGCAATGAGGTTGTTACCTATTTAAAAAAAAGTTTCACTAGGTATACAAAGTCCTAGCAATTTTAATCTGCACGTTACATAATATGAAGTTGGTTTTAAAGACCACTTTGAATGGAATTTGTTTCTGAATGTTCTTACATGTAAAACTTTTTTGTAAAGATTCTAACATACATTCGACAAGCCATAAACTTTTCGATTTATGCGAATACGTATGAGTTTTCTGCAGTATCGGTTTTCTGCATCGATTATTTGAATTGTCTAAGAAAAATGTTTGAAGGAATTTTTTGCGGTTCCGCTGTGCTCTCCGGATTCACCTCATCTAGCCAATTCGTCACCTTCGTACTATGTCATCGTTATGAATGACCTGGAGGTGGAGCTCAGCAAAGAGTGACGTTAAACTGTTTGACAGTCTCGTTAAGAGATGTCTGGCAATCTTTCACTGCCTTTGATTTTATTGTGCTATGCATGTCTCTCGATATATCGGCAGCAATTTCGGTCTTTAGGCTTCGGTGATATTGCATAATGGCTGAAGGGCTCCCGGAAATTTCGCCAGAATTTTTTTTTGGAAAAAATGCCAGACAATTTTTCATACAAAAGTCTGGCTTTCTTTCCTAGGTAAAAAGGCCTGCCTTTTCTGGCAATCTTTTCACAATTTTAGGCATTTTTTCCAAAAAGTTTTCTGGCGTTTTTTTTCCATTTCTAAAAATGTAAATACGCCAGACTCCTTTTTAGAAGAAATCTGTTTGGAAAAAATGCCAGAACAAAATTTCGAGCATTTTTCTAGTTCTTGTTTTGGAAAATGGCCAGAAAACTGTAGTTTATAGCAATTGTTGTAACAAATTAACAGAAATATTAGTTATTCTTGTTGGCGGAACGATTGCTTGCGTTGTCATTTAGTTGCTTTCGAGTGATCATCTGTGACTGTTGTAGTATCGGCACTGTGCGATGCCAACACTTGACTATATAAAATGTAAAACAATGAAAATAAAGTCGCACTTATAAAATAAAAATACGGAAAATTTAAGTCAATTGATAGAAAAATATAGAGCAATTGGCCATGGAATATTGGGTCTCTACAACTGTGACTGTGAAAAATGAAAAATTTTCTTTGCGAAATTCCACAAGGCACCACAGAAGCAGATATAATTTTATGTGTTATTAAAGTATGCTCTGAGTGCAACATAAAGTTGCAAGCGCAAGCAGTTGCAGAGGGGCAACAAAATTATAAATGTACGTGCTACCGGGAAATCGTAGCAGACACACTTCAAGTTTACATTTAGTAACATAATTGTAACTCAAAATTGGACAAAAGGTCGTTGGCACCGCCCATACAAAAAAACATTCAAAATCTTATATCTCGAAAACCACCGAATCGATTGAGTTGAAACTTACAGACAATCGTAGGTATTGGCCCAGGAGTATTGCTGTGAAGATTGGTCAAAATTGGGCAAAGGGGCGTGTCACCGAAACTGAAAGTAATCCTCTATTGAAGCTTATCGAAGCTAAAATGCTATTTGGGATGTCCACTATAAGGTTAAGGACTATCAGCCTTATTTATAAACTTTATACACTCTCTATAATAGGTCTAAACGCAAAAAGATATATTAGGTTTTTGCGTTTAGAGTTATTATAGAGAGTGTATAAAGTTTATAAATAAGGCTGTATATTTTTTAAAGTATATTTTCAAATACATACCACCATCATTTCCACAAAAACTAGAGTGGCTTTGCTTAATGTGTTGATAATTTTGTAAAGCTCTAAAACTGTGATTTCTAGAAAAAAGAAGCCACTATTTCTAGCAGTATCGCCGGCTAAATGAGACCTGCACCTGAAGCAATGTCTACAGTTACAGTGTGAAGCAGACTCATTAGGAAGAGATTCTGTCCCACAGTAGGTCTAGGTACTATAAAATTAGAAGAATTAGGAGAATTAAATGGTAAGTCCTGGCACACTGCGCAATAAAATAAACAGCAAAAGTTTATCCCTCATATGGTGCAACTTGTGATTGCCTTGCAGATATAACTTAACATAAATTCTGTAATAAAAGTTATTTTTGGCCTTATGTCACGGCATCTTCATACCATATCTAATCTACCATTTGCTTACTAAGGGGCAGGCGTACAGCTTTAACAAATTCTGTAAAAGTCGCACTTCTTTTTATTGGAGTAGAAATACTGTTCTTAAATAGTTTTATATATTTATATTTACATATACTCTCCGTCTGGGTTGGCAACTCTGCTGCAAAAGTGTATAGTTCAACTTTCATATAGCTCTTTTTAATTTACAACTTTAAGGGCCAGTTTCAAGACTAGCTGATAAAGTCTCGGATAGCCTATCCGGAATTTATATGTCAGATAAACGTAATATTTCGGTTTCAAAGGTTTCGGATAGTAATAGCTGACAGATAAAGTCTCGGATAGTTTATCAGCCAGTTCAACCGGCTGTTAAAGCCTCTATCCGGAAGATTTAAACAAAATATTTATTTGATGTGACTGGAAAAAATATAGTTTTAGAGCATTCTTTCGTTGACGGGTGTAGACAGCAGTCAGAAGTGTTATATCATGCATTTATTTGAATTCTTAAATGTCGAATTAGATGAATATTACAACCATATTACAGGGCCCCGTAGGAACAGAGTATTTCAAATAATTTTTAGAAACCCTCGACGATGAAGATTTCTGAATTTTCACTATTTTGTTTAACTATATCCATGCCCAGTCAATACCTTTCACCGTGGGCGTTGGACTTTGCCAGGGGTGCATTTTGTCTCCTCTCCTTTTCATTACTTATATGGACTGGATGTTATAGCGCAGTCTTGGCGAAGAACGTTTCGAATTGGAACATCCGAGGATAAGTCGCTTGCTCTTCGCTGATGACTTGGTCATCCTTTCGTCCTCTTAGACGGAACTTCAATGCGCACTCTATCCGTTTGTAGTCGCTTATGTGGAAGCTGAGATGAAAGTAAACGTAAACAAATTTCAAGTGATGGTCGTCTCCAGAACGCCTGTTTAATGTATACTCACGAGTGATGGAAGGACCAAGAGCAAAGCAATGCTAAGTTTATCTGTAGGATTGGTCAGGTTGGTAAATTTTGAAACAGCTCGGTTATTCTGTTATCATAAGAGGATTGAACTTGGTGTCAAAGCTAAATTGTCAAGTTGTCAGTCGTTAATTCGGAGTTTGTTCCAACTCTTACCTATTTGGGTAATGACCGAAAGAATAAGATCCCGGATACAAGCTGCCGAAATGAGATTCCTCAGTTGTATTACTGGTGTGACCCGTAGAGATGGTGGAAACACCAGAATACGTGAGGGACTCAATGTCGAGCAGCTACTGCTCCGGACGCAGCGGTGGATTAGTCATTTTAAAACGCATGGATGAGATGGTTAGACCAAGTCCATAATACCTCCCCTACCCGTATGGGGATTGCCATTTATGATTTACAGTCGACGGCCTAGAATCGAGACTTTGGACGGTGCACTTGGACTTGCGCAACCTACACCCCCGACCCACTTAAGGGATAAGCGGGGTATCGAAAATGAGTGAATGAATGAATTTATCCATGCTAAATTAAACAAACTAGAACAACACAATTCACTTAAAAATGTGATAAATGATAAAAAACATCATTTTCATTCCTGTCAAACAATTAGTGCCTGATAAATTTTTCTACCGGATAGTTTATCAGAGACTTTGACGATGAAACAGAAAAAAAATATCAGCTACTTTTATCTGGTGGAAAGCGTTATGTGTCGGCCAACTATCCGAAACTTTATCCGGAACATTTGAAACTGGCCCTAAGTATTTATTAACGTTTAAACAAATTTTAAAAGTGCACACACTGGAAGTTATTTTAATTGTCTGTAATCCTATATAAAAAAAAATAAAAAAAGCAGGTAAAGATAGTGTTTAAGCTGAAATAGCCAAGACTGAAAGACTGATAATTGTCACATGACCGACAACAAAAGAAAAATTTGCCTAACTTCACCAGAAGAAAGAACAAGTGTATCATCAAATAATAACAGATCGTCCAAAATTTTTAAATCCAACCGTAAAATGTCTATGACACAATCGGATCTGCAACAAATCAAGGCTATTGTCGATGGTTCTCTCCAGGTTGCCACAGCTAACCTGGCAACTAAAGATGACTTCAATAAACTTAACCAGGAACTTGATCATCTGCAACAGCAAAACCAGGAATTATACAAACAAATTCACGAGTTTGCTCTTGAGGAGGAGCTCGAATTTTAAAGCCGTGAAATACGTGGAAAAAATCTGATATTTTCGATACCAAACGACACCGTCAACCCACAGGGTAATACAGAGAAGTCGAAAATGATGGCACGATCCCCAAGAGTTAATATTGAAAGGCAATGGAAATACGATGGCCATCTTCTAGAAACAGCTAAAGAGGTTAAATATTTAGGAGTGAAACTGAATCCAACTTTAAATTTCAACAAACACCTAACCGAAAAGGCCAATAGCTCTCAAAGCTTGCTTAACTTTACATGGAAAAATGTGTTCTCAGATAACCAAATAAGTTTATCGGCAAAATATAAGGTATTTAATTCTGTTGTTAAATCAAGTCTTTGCTATGCTTCTCAAGTTTGGGGGGCATATGAACATGAAGAAATCGAAAAATTCCATAGGAACTTTATAAAAAAAAACTTCAATCTACCTAAAAATACGCCTAGTTACGCTATATACTTGGAAACTGGACTACCGAAATTGCTGACGAACACACTCAAGTCACAAGCTGACTTCATAATCAAGATATGCAGCCATTATGAAGATTCCAGACTTTCAAAAAAACTGCTATCGTATGAGCTGAGGAATAAGGACTGGTGGTATGAAAGATGGCGAACTTTGGTGGAGAATCGTTACATATCGATATGAACAACCTACGTAATTTGAAAGACCAACTTTACCGCATTATTCAGAAAAACGAAGACTCTATTCGAGATGAGTTCATCATAAAAGCTCGGGAATCCGAAAGCAGGCTGTTATATAGACAGCTTAACTTTAACTTAAACGGGAGAAACTACTTCAACGACTCACTAAGTTATAATGAAATATCCTTCATATTCAAAGCAAGATGTGAACTTCTTCCCTTAAATGGTAACCCGTATAATGGAAGCTACAATCAATTCTGTACGCTCTGTAACCTAAAATCTAAAGAAGATTGCTTCCACATCATAAGTGTATGCCCAATATTTAGACCACAAAGGCAAATTTTCTTCGGAAAACAGACATTAACTATGCAGAAAACTATTAAAGATCTAAAAGAGTGCGACTGAAAAACCCTAGGCAATTTTATTAAATCAATTTATAAGTATAGAATGTTACTAATATCAGAATATGTTTGAATCTTTAGCTCTTTCTTTTATTTATCGAAAATTAAATTCAATTTATATTTATAAATTTTTCCAACCAGGCTGACGGCTTAGCCATAGCTCTTAAATTCATTTTTGTATACTATGTTTATGTTGAAATGTAAATAAATGAATCACTTACTTACTTATTTACATTTGACAATATGTCATTTTATTCTATTTAATTTTTGGAAATTAATTTTCATTCTTTCTTGAACGAATATTTCAAACAGACCAATGCTTTTCATTAGGTTATGGGCCGTAACTTAAGGAATTGGTAGAAATAGAGAAAGATTAACGATAATACATCTACGAAATAGAGCAACGCTTAGAAGAAAAAATGGCTTCATCGCAAACAACATTCGAGAAGTTGCAGGGACGATCCAACTATTGGAAGTGTAATGCGAAGAATCTTCTAGTTTGTGTTGTCGACTTGTGGAAGTCGAAAAAACTGAAAAAAACGAGAAAGCCCTGGCCAAATTGAGAATATTAGTGGAGTCAATTAACTATTGCCAAATCGAGACGGCAGTAACAGCTAAAGAAGCATTGACGAATCTCCAAAAAGCATTTGAAGACCAAGGATTGTACAAAAGGGTCAGTCTTTTAAAAACTCTTTTGACAACGTCAACGGCTGGATTGCCTAATAGTTATAAGCCGATGATCATGGCGATTGAAAATTCCGGAATAACTATCACAGGAGATACCACAAAAACCAAGCTCTCCCAAGAAGTTGACACATATGGAAATGACAATTCATCAATGGCACTTCACACTAAAAAGAAAGTCTCGTAAAAGTGATATAATTTGCAACGAGTGTAGTAAAATTGGTCAACTTGGACGTAGCATATCAGAAATTAATTGGAAGCCTCTTGTTCCTAGCAAGAATCTCTAGACCTGACATAGTCTACTCAGTCAACTATTTGAGTAGATTTAAGTCACAGTTGCACAGTGCCCACTTAAGTATCCATTCTCCCTTAAATTCCACTCAAGATTCGATTTCTGTTTCATAGCGTCATATTTGACGTGTGCCCAATTTCGGACACTTAAGTGTCACATGAGACAGGTAGCAAGCTATTCAGCTGTCAACGATTTGACAAGTTCATTTGGTTTTTTTTCGCATTACGAGTTCAATTAAACAAAATAATTATTTTTCTTGCTAAAGTTAGGGGTTTTTTGTCATTAACGGCCCATTTGGAAAATCGAATAAATTATTAAATACCTATTGCAAAACAACAATTTTTCTAAGTGCTGCCAAGTTTTTTGTACCATTTGAGGTGACTATAGTCTCTACTCAAACTTAAGTTACACTGAACTCTGCACTGTGCAACTGGGCATTAATACTTGTCCCGGAAAAGAACAATGGGCAGCTGCAAAGAGAATCTTAAGATGCCTACCTTAGAGGCACCATCAACTATAAAAGATTGTCTATTCACGGAATGCAAAAGCTGATTCTGAAGTCTATGGATACAGCGATGCAGATTTTGCTAGTGACTCAATGTATAGAACAAATCTATAGAAGATCAACAACAGGATTTGTCTTTATCATGGCAGGAGGAGCTATCACCTTGAATTCGCGCAAGCAGCCTACTATAGCTCTCTCCACAACCGAAGCGGAATATATGGGACTGAAGGTAAGATTAGACTGTATGCCAAGTGGTCATAAAATGCCAATTTCTGACAGTTTTCCTGTCAAAATATGGTCATACAATGTAATGGGCATATCTCATATGCTCTAATGACCTAAATGCCACATATTACCAGGCTGATTTTGACAGATAAAAATGCCCAAATGGCATATAGTGTAATCGGACAATAAGCACGTATGCCAGCATAAAGCCCTATATGCCCATATGCACTTTATTGAAATTTCGTTATGGCATTGCTGGCATTTTTGATGGAACAAGAATTGTGATTTATTTTCATTTTCTTTCTCTTTTTTGTGGATTATTCAATCTATTTTTTGTGTAAACTATTTATTTGATCTATTCTTTGAAATTTGTTTTTGTAGAAATTGTTTGCTATCTATTTGTTTTGTGCTAGTTATTTGTATTTTTTGTTAATATTCGTTATGTGTTTTCATTGGTTCGATTGCTTATTTCACTTGATCTATATTTTGTTTGTTATTTTACCCTTTTTAGTTCTTTTGTGTGTTTGCTTTTTTTCTGTTTGTACTTTTCTGAACCATCTACATGTCTTTGGGGAGCTCAATCGAAGCGGGCAGCAAATTTTTGCTTTGTTTTTCTTTACATCATTACCCTACTACAACATTTGGCAATAAATAACAAATGCCTTAAATGACAATCAAGGCAAATATGACCATATTAGTAATTTTGGTCATATAGTCTAATATACAGTTTTGATAGTCCGGACATTTTGGTCACATGACAGCTAATCTGGTCATTTGCCTGTTGGCATTCATATGCACAATTGGCATACAGTCTAATCTTAGCTTGAGTTTAGCTGTACAAGAAGTTCTTTGATTGGAAACAGCGTTACCACTTGTACTACATATGTAGTACTGTGCTACATATTTGCTTCATTTTTCAACGCTGTACTACATACTACATCTTTACCCTAAAGTACTACATACATTTTTTAAGATCCGCCGTTTTACTTTTTTACGAAAAAATGTTCTTTTGTAAATTTCCCCACTTTTGCTTTTATAGCTAAATAAATAGATATAGAAAGTTTGCATCACAATGTAAATGCAATTCTTCAGCTGAATGCTTCTCTTTACGTACGGCACGAAGTGTTTGTCTCTGTCTATCAGCAGAATGATATAATGCAATGACAGTGAGATCGTTAAAAGTCTGAAATGTTGTCGGACAAAACCAACTTCCTTTGTCAAAACTTGAATTGGTTGGTGCTTTTACCAAATTAAATATTGCCAAACAACTAGTAAAACAAAAATGTTCTTTATAGTTTATGAGACTACTGATGTGTCAACCGAAACCTGCTATAAAAGATAGATGTATTGGATTTCAGTAGCTCGAGAAAAGCAATTCCAAAGAAATTTTTTAATAACAATAACATCGACATTTTAAATTCAATTGGTTTTTGTTCAGGTAATGTCTTAGTAATGCGGGGTGAGTGAAAAACTGTCCAATGTCTGCCCAAATCTATTTTCAAAGGGATGCAGTAGCCACAACCTTCATTTATGTTCATTAGCTACATGCAAACTCTTGCCATTAAGTATACCTACTAAGCTCTATTAAAGCTTCACATGTCTTCTTTTTTCATAGCCCTACGCGACAAAATCAAAAAAAAAAAAAAGATGGTACTACATTTTGTTCAAAACTGCTACATTTTGTTGGCTTACGTACTACATTCGGTTTAGATTTTAGTGGCAACGCTGATCTGGAAAGATTATTCTTTATATGGATAATTAAAGCGCCTTGCAATTGGCGAAGAATGCAACTTTTCATAATAGAACCAAACACATAGATGTCAAGCATCAATTTTGTACGGGAGGTACTTGAAGCTGATAAGTTGGAGCTGAAGTATGTTAGTACTCAAAATATGACAGCTGACATTTTTATAAAAGCTAAGCAAAGCATTGAACATTATTCAAGAGCTATGGGAATCATAGACGACCGTATTTCAGGAGGAGTATTGGAGTAGAAAAACTGTTCCTAAATATTTTTATATACCTGTGACAATATGTCATTTTATTCTATTTAATTTTTGAAAATAAATTTTCATTATTTCTTCAACATTCAAACAGACCAGTCCTTTTCATTACTTTTCCCGGTTCTTCCCACCACACACTGAACAAAATTTGGTAGTGATATTGACGAAAACGTAGGTAGACTTGAAGAAATGGCGATCAATATAAGGTCAACACCTCCTATCCGTTTTTTTGACAACACTTTGTTATATTTAAGAAATATGTATTGTCATTTTGAAAAAAAATTCATAAAATTTTTCGTTGTGGTGTTAAATTCACAAAAATTTGTTATAGTGATAAAATTTCATCATTCTATCATGTTCTTCATTTTAAAAAAAATATTCTTCAAATTGAAAATACTTTCTTCAATTCGACGCATCGTCCACTTTAAATTAACGAAACTTTCTTCATTTTTACGTATTTTTTCTTTAAATTGAAATTCAATTCTTCATTTCAACACTTTATTTTATTGATATTGAATAAATATTCTTCAATATTACGCATCGTTTTTCTCAAATTAACTTACTTAGTTATACAAATTAATTTATTTTATTTATTTATTTCAAACTGAGAACAAAACAAAAAAGAAACACTTGTTAAAGTCAAAAACGATTTTTTTCATTTTCTTAGAATTAAGGTGATAGTACACGATATGTAGCACGCCACATATGTATGTGGCTCTGACGTCAACAGAGAGTGCACAAAGAGAGCTTGTACACGGCATGTACCTATTGGGACCATTCGCTGACGCAAAATGACCTTTAGGTACATTATAAAGTTGACATTTTTTTTGTAACTTACATATACATATTTATAAATGAATTTACTTGAAGATTGTTCTCGTCATATTTGGAATTGATGACATCAGATTTGGATAAAGGTCCTACAAGGCCCTGGCTATATTAGGAAAAATTAAACAAATTGAAAATATTAAAGTTAGTTTATATTTTATATCATTGGAAAATACAATGGCGTTCTTACGGTTCATTTTAGTGATGTGCCAAACCGAAAACTTTTCAAACCGGGTTAACCCGAGTTGAAATTTAAGCAAACCGGGTTGCAAACCGAGTTGACTAACTCGGTTTATATAACAAAACTTTTTGAATTCCTGCATTTTGAAAAAATAAAAACAGAGGCAAATAATTTCACCAAATACAATGATGGTAGCAAACTTTTCTTTTCTTCCCAAAATTTAAGCGGATTTTCCTTCCGATGTAAATACGGCAAATACGATATATTGCTTCACCATACTTGCTGCTGATGAAAAAGGTGTCATGGTAGCTTGTGTTTCCGATATCTTCTTGTCTAGAAAACCCCATATTTCATCATCTTCATTGTTAGTTTCGGCGGTTGCTTGAGTAATAATGTAGAGACATTAACAGCATTTCATGTTTTAAAGTAAAACAGTGATAAATGTTGCTTCAAAAAAGGGGAACATTTAAATACCTACGTTTGAGTTGCTAGATTGAAATTGAACTCCAACGCCAACTCCCCAACTCTATTTCTTCTCCACATCAACGATTTGCTTGGATCGACAAATAATAATATCTACAGCTTTGCACTCTTATATCCTCTATCTCGAACAATGGGCCTGTGAATGCGGCTACATCTCACAGTCAGAGGTGTGAACAAATTAGTTCTCTAAATGGTGATCTGGACAAAATCTTGAAGTGGGGAAAAGACAACTTGGTTCCATTTAATGCAAACAAAACACAGCTCACAACATTTTCCAGGAAAAATGCATCAACAGTTCCTCAGATCCAAATGGATGACCATCCAATCCATCCCAAGGACTCAATGCACCTTCTAGGAGTCACAGTCAATTAGGAATCACATGGCAGGACCACATATCCTATATCGCAAGATCGGCGTCCGCTAAGTAGGGCTACCTATTTAGAGCAAAGAGATACTTTAGCCCCAAGCAACTTCTCCTTCTCTACAAAGCACAGGTTAGACCAGGCCTGGAATATTGCTCCCATATATGGAGCTCGGCCCCAAAACATTCACTTAACCTACTTGACAGCATACAGAGACGAGCAGTTCGACTTATTGGAGACCCTACACTCACATCGAATCTGCAACCGTTGGTGCACAGAAGACAAGTCGCTGACCTATTCTTGTTCTATAGGTACTACCATGGTAGATGTTCCGAGGAACTCGGTTTAACTCGGTTTAGCTGTAACTCGGTTTGAACCGGTTTATGAACTCGAGTTGACACATCACTAGTTCATTTATGGTGATTATTCGCTGAATGTTCTTTTTCTTGTTGCATCTTTTCCGCACATACCCCACGGTTGATCCAACTAGGAGAGAGCTAGCCTAGAAAAGCATGTTGCTTTTGGGAAAAATATTATAATTAAAAGGGGACTTTTTTTAAACTCATTTAACTGCGATTAGGTATATGTAGAATATCATAGACGAAATTTTGAAAAATGTTTCTATACTTACGTTTTTCTTATACAATAGTGTATTTCAGAAACACTTCCAAGCGTTTGCGCTTATTTAATTGCTTTACTAATTCTTTATCCCGACTTTACTTTGGCAATTCACTTTCTACATAGAATAAAACTTATCACTTCCAGCTTCCAGCGTAACAGCGAACAATAACATTTTAAAGAAACTTCTTCAAATTGTTATGAAAAGTTGTTGATTTGAATAACTGATTCTTCTAAAAATGAATAAAATATTTTCTTCAATATCACCTACGAGATTTAGTTCCGTCAACGATTTCAGTTTGTCAATATGACGAAATTTCATTCGTTTGAATAAAATACTAAATCGGACAGCAGTTGAAGAAATTTATTGATTTTGAATATTAAATTTTCAATAAAATTTAATTAAATTTAATTTTTAATGAAAAATTATGTCGATTCGAATAATAAATTCTTCAAAGATTGACAAAATATTTTCGTCAATATCACCTACGCGATTTGGTTCAGTGCACCTGGATGGCGGTAATATCTGCTATGTAGAAGGGCCTCGCAAATATAAAATTTTAGACGCCAACTATTTATTTATTTATACTTTTGAATACAACCCTTAATGGACTTTCTTCACAGACTTATAATACTAGCGCAACAGTATTAGCCCAGATAGACAATATCTAATGTTTCCTTAACAACAGCTGATAGAAATTCAGATACATTATTATCTACGCAAGAAAACCCCAATTAGAGAAGAAAAGTCGGTTTTCATTTTCATTGCCTAAGGGAAACTTACCCCTTACGATTGACATATTGATTTACTTAAGGCAGCCAAACCAACCGAAACTTCAGACCGCACAGGAATACCTGTGACTAATGATCTATTGTGCTAATGTGCCAAATTAAATGCATGTGGCATCATTAATTTGAAGTCCCTGCTAAATTTGATCAGTAAATTAAATATGCTGCTACAACAACACCAGGATTAACCTCAATCCACAGGATGTGATTCACTGATATGTGTACATTCATTCCAATCGAATTGGCAGATTGTTTTGTTGCAATTGACCAAATATTTGCGGCATTACCCACAACCAGTAGAACGGAATGACGAAGTCGGCCTGCCAAATGTGGAAAATTAACTGAAAGGAAATGGAAATTATAAAAATTCTTCCATCGTTCTTTTTGCATCTTTTTCATGTTAAATTGGCGAACCGACCGACACGACAGACAGGATTTTGTGGCCAAAGGGAGCGTACTTTGTGGCATCCCATTCAGCTTTCTCCATATAGGTGTAGATATACGAGTATCTACATGCAATATGCCTGCACTCCATAGCGAGCTGGAAAAGAATTTGTCATATCGAGGCAGACATGTAGGATACTCATTCTCTTGGTAGTATACCGAACTCACATAACGAGCACAACATGATCCAGTGCCGAGCCGTACTTGCATTGTCAATTTGCTGTCGGACGCAAAATATTTACTGAATGAGGCGGCTAGATAAACCGAAAAGGCGAAAATTGAAATATCTATCAATTTATTTGAGTTTTCAGCACTTGCAGTGATGATACTGCGGGAATGGTATTTACACTCTATATGGTCGACGATGTGATATGGCTGCAGAGCCAACGTATCATCGACCCCATAGCTGGACGACCCGTAATGGAAAATCAATGGCAATTTGTGCTCTCGGAAAGTTATCATTGGTTGCATCACTTATGACATGAATATCCTATACATGCTCTGGGGATATGCCTAATTAAACTTTCGATTAATCATTCGCATAGCTACTTCAGCGAAATTTCAAATTAGTAGCCGAATCACTGAACGGGCCATTGGTAGCGGCGGCCGGCGTATTTAGTTCGATATTGAAGCATCAAATGGAAGGATATAGCACAAGAAGAAACACATTTGCATTTAATCAGGAATTTAAATTTTGGGAAAACACCGCTCCAGGTGAAAAACTGCATTAGGCAAGACTATGCTTGCCAACCGAAAGGCTAAGTGATTACCGCCGCTGGCTTCGATATGGAAACTCAATATTTATTTACCCAGGCATTATCTGCCGAATGGCCAAAAATGGCCCGCACAAAATACAAACATATCCAGTCTGTGCAAAAACAACTCTGGCTTGGCAGAGGGTTATGGTTATGATGACATCGGGTGTTCTGTTATGTAATGGATAGCCGCACATCAAATCGAATGTCAGTACCTACCCTCTCGTCACTCGTGTGGAATGTCAAAGCTAATTAAAAATCCTTTCTTAGAGCGCGCGGCCGTATCAAATGTCCTTGTTATACACTATCTGACGGATGCAATTGTTTTCAAGAAAGGATTTTCCACTTAAGTCAGGACCACAATAGAACCGAAGGTGTCACTGTTCACATGCAGATAATGTAAGGATGACATTCGATTAAGTTTGTGCGAATATTTGCCAATTCAACACAATGATGGACTATGATGCGGGTAGGTAGGTCAAAAGATAAGATTGAGGTGTGTCAATTCCAAGAAGGGGACAAAACCGCCTGCAGCCAGGCGTTTAGGGAAGATTCGCTCTGCTTGGTGGGTGTAAGAGACGGACGCACATCTTCGTCTTCTCCCTGCGCCGGAGTCAGAGCCAGTGGATTGCGAGTGCTTCATTCATTATTTATATTGTAGCCCTAGGCGTGGTTGGAATTAAAAAGGCTTAAAATAACTCTGCCCTGAGATATTTTCTCGTACTATCAAGGGAAGTTCTGTACAGGAGGGCTAATATACGATGGCTTTAAATATGCTATTCGACATTAAAGGAAACCCTTTAGCCTTCGTTCATTCAGTGAACAAATAAAGAAGTAGATTTAGCGTAAATAAATATACAATTAAATAAAGAGCGTAGAGAGTTGAGTAGAATAATTAAAATGCTGCCTAATTGTGGGTAATTGCGATTTTTTTTTCAGTTGAATATTTAGATTTAATAATACACGTTGTTGGGATTTGGTTTAAATACTTTTTACGTTTATGCAAAGAACTCACATGATTCTCCTTGCGGTATTTTTTTTTTTTTTTTTTTTTGCGTGTAGCTGGATGTAATAGTGTGGGATAGTGTGGGACTTGCGGTTAGCTCACCCACTAAAAAACACCCGAGGGAAGCATGGTTTTGCCATCCTTCCAATAATCGCACCTAGTCGATAAACTAATCAGCAATTTGTTTCTAATACTTACAATAAATACTATGCTATAAGGTACTAACGTTAGTCTGTTACCTTTTGTTTTTTAATTCTTTATCACTTTTGTTAGTGTGATTGAGTTGTGGAATTGTCTTTATTTTCTTTATTCCTAGTTAACTAGTTCGAATGGTTTTACTCTTCGTAATCTTCTAACTAAATTGTTGTTATTAAGTAGTTCGACTACTTCTGAATTAGCATGGTTGCGAAGCCTACCTTCATGTCGTCTTGCGACTTTCCTGACCTCGTCCTCTACCGTTTCAATTTTTAGATCTCTATGTAGATCAGCGTTACGTATGTACCATGGCGCATTAACAATATTGCGTAGTACTTTGTTTTGGAAGCATTGAATGCTTTGTAGGTTTGTCTTACTTGTGCACCCCCAGAGCTGGAGACCATAAGTCCATATTGGTTTTAGGACTTGCTTATATAGAAGCAGTTTATTATATATTGAGAGACATGAATGCCTCCCTATGAGCCAATACATTTTATTGTATCGTATATTTAGTTCGTCATGTTTTTTCTTGACATGAGTTTTCCAGAGCAACTTTGCATCTAGACTCATGCCTAAATACTTAGCTGAGTTCGAATGAAGAACTTCTCTGTTATTAATGTACACAGGTATGTGTTGCACGTTTTTATTGGTGAAATGAACATGGATTGACTTCAGTTCATTTAATTTTATCTGCCATTTTTTGGTCCAATCAGATATATCACTAACTGTCCTTTGCAGTTTTTCTGTAACTTCCTGCATGGTTTTTCCGACAGCAAGTATAGCAGTATCGTCTGCAAATGTGGCTACAGTAGTTTCGTCATTTTGTGGTAGGTCGTTCGTGTATATAAGGAAAAGTACAGGTCCTAACACACTACCTTGCGGTACTCCCGCTTTTATATATTTTAATTCAGAGTACTCATCTTCTTGTTTGATTCTAAATAATCGCTGGATTATATATGACTCTAATATTTCTGAGTATTGTTTGGGAAGATATTTTTGTAGCTTATAGACCAATCCCTCATGCCAGACTTTGTCAAAAGCCTGTGTAACATCAAGGAAGATGGTAGAGCATATTTGTTTTTCTTCTAAGGCCTTTTCTATTTTATCAGTTATTCTGTGAACCTGATCTATAGTTGAGTACCTATTTCTAAATCCAAATTGATGGTTTGTTATCAGTGCTTTTTCTTCTATGATCTGATTGAGTCGTTTCAGAAAAATTTTTTCGAAGAGCTTTGATAAAATTGGCAACAATGAAATCGGACGATATGAGGTAACTTCACTTGGCAATTTGCCGGCTTTGGTACCATAATAACTTCCGCGACTTTCCACATGCGTGGTACATACCTTAATCTAAACGCTGCATTTATTATCTGTGCTATTTTTTTCAAACCTTTTTTAGGCAGTTTCTTTAGAACTTCACTCGTAATTAAATCAAACCCCGGAGCTTTTTTCGGGTTCATTTTTACTCTTATTTCAGTGGATATTTCCTCAGAGGTTACTGCTGGAATCAATCTCTCGTCTTCGCACATGTCCGTTTGATGTAAATAATCAATATCTTCGTATGGCTGGAAGACTTTTTCAAGATGTTCCGCAAATAGATCCGCCTTTTGTTTATTTGTTTTCGCCCAGCTTCCACTGCTATTTTTAACTGGTGGAATGTATGCTGTTGGTCTGTTAATTTTTTTTGTAGCCTTCCACAGTGAGTATTCTGTACTGGCATCATTTGTCAGATTTGTAAGGTATCTTTCCACAGACAAATTTTTCATTTCTTTGATCTTTTTTCTTAGTTTATTGTTTAGACTGTTGAGTCTTGTTTTGTCACTTGGCGCTCTCGATATTTGCCAGCGTTTACGAGCTCTCCTCTTTTCTGATATAATTTCGCATATTTCTTTGGGATATACGTTTCTTTTTATTTTACTAATTGATTCCGGCGTTGCAGCCCAAGCAGCCTTTTGTATGTCTAGAGTGAAAGTATGTACTTCATTTTCTAGGTGCTCTTTTGTATCAATTGTTGTGGATAGTTCAATCCGTTCCTCTAGCAAATATTTGAAATATGTCCAGTCAGTAAGCTTGTTGACTAGGCGTGGGTTCCGTTCCTTCATTATTATTTTATTACCAAGTGTAAGCAACACAGATGAGTGATCTGAGTCAAGGTCTGGCCCTTCCTGCACTCGGGTAGTATTTAAGGAAATATTCTTAGTTATAAAGAAGTCGACAACGTCCGGGATTTTGTTCATATCTGTGGGCCAGTATGTAGGATTTCCCGTTGAATGGTAATTAGCATTGCCTTCTTTCATAGATTCGAGGAGTTCTCTTCCTCTTGTATTTGTTAATCTTGATCCCCAAACTTTGTGCTTTGCGTTGAAATCTCCGCCTATTATGAACTTATTTCCAAATTTGTGGAAGAGACATTTAAAATCGTTTTGTTTCAGCCTGTAAGGAGAACAATATGCCGCAGCTACCGTTATCTGGCCGCTGCTTGTTTTTATGATTACGGACTTGGCTTGTATTTCACACGACTGGTATTGTTCACCATCATCGTAGCTAACATTTTCTTTGATTATAACTGCGGCCCCCCCCTCTTGCCGTATTGTGAGGATGTGGGGTATGATATGTTTTGTATCCGCGCAGTTTATATTTTGTTCCAATTTTAAAATGTGTCTCGGAGACTAGACATACGTCAATTTTGTTTATATCGAGAGTCACTTGCAATTCGTCTTTGCGATTCTCGAGACCATTGGCATTCCATAATAAAAATTTTATGTTTTTAGTCATTAGGATCTTTTAAGTACAGTTCTTTTATTACTGTTTTGTTTTTCCAGGAAAAATATTCTTTTCAGAATTTTCTTATTATTCTTTTCCATATCTTCCATTCTGTTGAGAATTCTTTGCATAATATCCTCCATGGCATTGCTGCAAGGCTTGCGGTCTCCGACTGGTTTGGCAACGTTGCTCGAAGTAACCTGTGCATATGTTTTCTTTGGACCTGATGTGGGACTTAAGTTCACATTTTTGTTTGAAGGTAGATTTTCTCTAGCTTTATCTATTTTTTTATTCCTTTGGGCCCTCGATTTCGGTCCTAAATCTTTTTTGCTTCGATTTCCACTGACTTTAGGCGCGTCTTTTTGGACAGGCTTTTGCAGTTTCTTTAGCTTGTGATCTTTTATCTGTTGCAGCTCTTTTGCTAGATACTATGCAGCCTCTATAGTTGGCTGGGTGTCTTTCGCTACAGTTGGCGCATTTTGGGGTTGCCTTTTTTTCCTTAATGCAGTCCTTTGTATGGTGATCTCCTGCACATCTAACGCATTTCGAGTTTGAGTTGCAGTATTTGTGAGTGTGACCATACTTTTGACAGTTCTTACATTGAGGAACTAGCTTAGACTTACGCAAAGGATGAATTTTTACTTTCATTCCTAGGATATCTTTAATTTCATAAATTTTCTTGATGTCTTCATCTTGCTCAAAAGTAAGCATGAACATCGGCAGTGGTGCTTTGCTTTTAAACTTAAGCATATTGACAACTTCTAGTATTTTGAAATTTTTCTTCTTTAGGTCATTTGCAATGCGTTCAGGTGTGCATGAAAAGTGTAGTTTCTTTGCAACAACCTTTATCGGTCTTGTTTGTTTATTTTCAAACGAGTACCATTGCACTTTTTTCTGATTTAGTAATTTCGTCAAGTTTCTGTAGGATTCTTCGTCTACTACATTAATTTTGACATCATTACTATTAAGGAGAACTGTACTAGCCCGTATTTTGTTTTCCTCTATTATATTCAACAAGCCTTCGTACTTCGAAATACAAAGTACTATAATTGGGGGAGGCTTTATTGACTTGAGTGTCTTGATTTCTTTGTTTTTTGTCTTTTCTGGTCTTTTTTCTTTTACTTTTGGTGGCGAAAGCTCCGGGGACATACTCATTTTTCGTTTTTTATTCATTTTTCTCCTACTAAATGATGGTTCTGTCTCTCTGTGTAATTCCTCTTCGTCCGTGGAGTACACAACAGTTTTTGGTATCTGCTCAATTTTATTGTTATTATTGACCTGTTCTTTAAGCAGCTGCAACTCCAGCTTTAGCTTATCAATTTCGCTTGTCAGCTTTTCACTAAGTTGCTTATAATTGTCTCTTTCTTCACAGGCTCTTTTGTAATCAGTTTCCAACATTGTTACTTCCTTTGTTGGTTTGGATGGTGGTGTTCTTACCATCTTACGACTCTTTATGAATGGGTCATCTTTTAGCAATAAATGGTTCCCCCCAGAATCCATGGAACCGACCTCCGAAGAGGGTGGAGTCACCAGTTTACCTGGCGTACCACCTGGGGTAGTTATATTATTTGTTTTGTTCATTGCATTTTTTTTTTTTTTAATTTTTTTCAAAAAGTTTAAAAATTTGGACTTTAGTCGCCTCTTACGACAGGCATGCCTACCTCGGGTAAATTCTTTCCCCTAACCCGAAAGGGTATAAATAATACAAAATGCTTATTATTTATTTAAAGTACCGACCGAAAGAAAACAACTAACATGCAATAGCCGGCCCCACCTCTGGGGCTAGTCGCCGTGGACGTTGACCACTTATTCAAATGGGGAAAACATGTTTGTTAAAGGTATCTACATGTTTTTTTATATAGTTAAGAGAACAAAAATAGAACAAATAAAGAAGCAAAATTAGTTCAGTGTAGCATTGTGTTGTGGGTCTTAAGGACGATTCACATGAGAGCCAACGAACCGATTGATGTAATGTGGACATACAACTTTTGATGCACTTATGTATAAAAAGCAAGTTACACATAATCAGCATGCCGACTTGCGAGATAGATGGGAAAGCTATCACTTTTTTTATAGACAGTCAGGCCTTGAATACACCAACAACCAGATCAAAGTTGGTAAAACAATGCCGGGAATTTCTTAACTAGATTGCCGATAGATGTTCAGTTACCCTGTGCTGGGTTCCAGGTAACAGTTACATTCCTCAGATGTGCTAGCCAGACAAGGCCGTGACATAACTGATATTAGCGAAAGACCGCATGCTCCATTGCATTAAAAATCACAAACAATAGATGGAACAGTATTAGGACCTGCATAACATCCAGACAAATTTGGCCGAAATTAAACGCTAAGAACTAGAAAACTCCTTTGTATTAATAGAAACAAAATTAGGTCCGTCGTGGGAATATTAACGGGTCACTGTCTGATAGGCATCAGGCATGCACGCAGAATGGGAGTACCCCATACCAATTTCTGTAGGAGTTGCATATGGACTAGGAGGAAGAGAAAACCCCCGTTCACCTCCTCTGCTCCTGTCCAGCTCTTGTCACATTGCATATGGCTAACTTAGGTGCTTATTTCTTTGAGGACCTGAGCGACCCTTCCCGTATCGAGTTTGCAACAAAGTCGAACTCGCTTCACTGAAATATCAACACGTAATTTTACCTATTGAATAGACACTAATTGTCAGTCCCTTCGGTGTAGAGTTTAGAGCAGTAGAGTTTGATTGCTTCGATCACCCGCTTCTGCTCGACACAAGTCGAGCGGGGGTATACTGTTTCGGCCACCCTTTGCCTGTTTTTGAAGACTAACCGCCAACGGGAAGAGCTGACTACGTCAGTCAATTTAACCTTCACACGTTGAACTTCCAGACTCCGTCAGAGGGGATTGGCGGGGGGTTAGACTGTTTCGGTCACCCTTTGTCGCTCTCTCCTATCGCAGTCTACCCTGATCTGTACCAGCCACCATCCTTACTAACGGGGGGTTAGACTGCTTCGGTTATACCTTTGCTCTCCCCGAAGACTAACCACCAACTGGAGGAGCTGACTACATCAATCAACCTCATCTCAATTCGAGAACCCCGTTAAAGGCAACAGACGGGTGGTTAGACTATTACGGTCACGCACCTCACCTTTTCACTGAAAACAAATCGCGACGTCTCCTTTTGGTACCAAGCAGTAAGACGGAGTGCTTCAATCAAGCTTTTCTGCTCAGCTTACCAGTCTCTGCCATGTGGACTGATTGTCAAAATAAAATAAACGGGAGGCAGACTGCTACGGCTACGGTTACCTCCATCCTTTTTCAACAGACAATCCATCCACCGACTTTTGGTCAAGCAGTAAAGCGGACTGGTTCATAATCACCCACTTCTGCCACGCGCCATCAGTCTCCCTCCTTAGTGATGGTCTGTCAGAGGCAATATACAGGGGGTAGACTGTTACGGTCACCCTCCACCCTGACCCGAAGACTAAGCCGCAACCAGGAGATTTGACTGCCTCAGTCACCATCAAAACGTCTCAACACCCAAATTCGCAAGTAGCAATATAATTCCCAAGGTAATGCCCGGCACATAGAATCTTTCTGGCCACTAGCTTTAAATCAGGGATTGCGAACTGCCGCGACCTAGAAGAATGATCATGTGAACGGACTGTCAAAACTTGTAGTTGGTCGCTCTCATGTGAATAGTCTTTTACTACAAATTTGCGGTCTTAGCGCAAAGAAATGGAAGACAAAGACAAGGGTTTGATTTCTGTTCAAGCTCAAGTATACTTTGTCTGTGTTGGAGTAATCAATGTTTCATATTTTATTATGTTAAATAAATTTGTGTTTATTATTCATTCTTCTAATAAACTTCATCAAATAAACATTTGTTTATCCTATCTTGATGAAGATGCTGCTAGATTACGATGACCTGTTCGAGATAGTTAATGAATGGTGCTACGGTACAGCCGGTTGACGATGCTGGAAAGAAGGCTTGGCGGGTGTTGGATAATAAGGCGAAGAAGAGGATTTTATTTTCACTAGACACGAATGCAGTTTTCAGAGTTGACGGATGTGGGACATCCAACGAGGTTTGGCAAAAGCTTAGAGAAGCTTTCGATTCGCAGTCTGAAGAAAATATTGACATTCTCTGACATCAGTTTTACAACATAACTTGGATCCGTGTGCGCAGTAGCGCAGTGGATAGTGTGTTGGACTGCTATGCGAGGGATCCCAGGTTCATTCCCGGAAAAACACAAATTACATCTTAAGGTTTTTTTCTACTGCGTCACCTCTCGCGAACGTCTGACAAACATCCGAGAGTATAACTGTCATGAAAAAGCTTCTCAATTTAGCCGTTCGGACTCGGCATAAAATTGTAGGTCCATTCCATTCGTCCCAAAAATAAAAACTCACACAAAACGAATGGTTGCGAGAAGCTAGGCCTAGGGTGTCTACACGCCTGTTGCGCCACCTATTTATTTATTTTTACTTGGAGCCGTGTTGATGGAGTTCAAGGATTGCTGACAAAAATTGATTCCATCCAAACCAAATTCAAGGGGATGAATGGTGCTATGAATGAAGATGAATTGTGTGCCCGATTCTTACAGAGTTTGCCAGCTGAGTTTGACAACGTTTATGTCACGTGGCTTGATTTACCAAGAGCAGAGAAAACATGGGACAAATTGAAGAGGAGGTGCATCAATTTTGAGTTGAGGGTGAACAGCCGAAATGAGGACCGGAATAATGAAGAAACTGCGTTGGTATCAAAGAAGAAGTTTGGAGGAGGACCTGGAAAGCAGAAGCAGAAGCTAACAGAAAGCAGTTCAAATATCAAGAAGAAGTTTGAATGTTTCAATTGTGGACAACATGTTAAGAAAGACTGCAAAGTCGAAGCTATCTGTTTTAAATGCAAGAGGAGCGGACATCTTTCAAGAGATTGCAAGAACAAGGAAAATGCTTTGATGATCAAGACAAGTGAAAATATTGAAGAAAGTTGCGATTTGAGATTCAATAAATTTGATAAGCCGATTCTAATGAAGAGTGTCAAGGACGGTGTTAGCATAGAGGCGATTGGATCAGGTGACATAAGTATCAAGCCTTCAACGGTGAATCATCGTTGGACAGATACATGGAGGATGTATGGTATTGCCCGGAGAGTTCAACACACTTATTTTCTGTGAAAATGACAGCGAAAAAAACATCATCAAAATGGAAAGACCATTGCTATGGCCGTATCTGAGTTCCAATTTGTATAAACTTTTGGGAAAAGTTCAGTTACCAAATAAAATGCTTTTGTCGAAAAATAAAGAAAAATCGCTACAGCAGTGGCATGAAGTTTTTGGACATCAAAATAAACGTCACGTAAAAAATTTTGGAGGGGCGTCCATGTGAAACCGGAGGATCAGTTTTGCGAAGCATGTGCATTAGGGAAGCACTGCAGAATGACGTTCGGAGAAAGAATGGAAAAATCAAAATCAATCATCATCTTATATTCGCTGACGTCTGTGGGCCTATGCAGGAGAATGATTTGAACGGTAATAGATACTTTTTGATGTCTTGTGGAACTGAATGTTATGCTTGGATTCCTGAACAAAAGCGAAAGAAATTTGATCAGAAATCACAGAAATGATATCTCGTTGGTTATTCTGATTCTGGTTATCACATTTATTTCAAAGACAAGAGATCCATATAAAAGCAAGATGTTATCTTCAAAAGTCACCAGCCAGAGAAGGTTAGAAACTTGGTAGATTTCTATGAGGAGGAAATAGATCATAACGAGCATCATGACGAAAATAACATGGCCGGTGTTAATGACAGTAATATTAACGATGAAAATGAAGATAGTGATGATAATTTTGAAGATTGTCAAATCGAGCCTACACAGAATGCACATACCAAATGAATTTAGTGATAGAACTCTCATTCGTAAACCTGAGAGATTTTCAGCAATGCTGTTGCATGAAGCGCCAGATAATTATGAGAAAGCAGTTAGTTCTGATGAATCTGATGAGTGCAAATTAGCCATGCAGGAGGAGATTGCATTTTTAAACGAAAATCAAACTTAGGTGCTAGTAGAAAAACCCTTGGATATGTAGATAATTGACAAAATGTGGATTTTTACTAAGAAGCTAAACTGCAAGAATAAAGTTTCAAGATACAAAGCGAGACTGGTCATGAGAGGCTTTTCGCAGATTCCAGGAGTTGAGTACAATGACACCTTCAGCCCTGTGACAAGACTTGAAACAGTAAGTGCCTTGCTTAGAGTTGTAGTTCAGAGAAATTGGAACATCAAACAATTTGATGTGCAAACTGCATTCCTTCACCAAAAACGATACATTGAACGTCTTTTGGTGAAATACATGATGGACAGCAAACCATTATCTTTACCAATTGAGCCTGGGTGGTCAACTGGTAATTCAAAAATGCTAGAGGAGGGAAGTAAGAGAGAATACAAAAACAGAAGGAATTACTTTCATCAAAAATAAAGGGGATCAAATCAAGGCCTTTAGTGATGCAGATTATGCAGGAGACAAAGGGACAAGAAGATCAACATCTGGACTACTAATCAAATTCGCAAGCGGTCCAGTTATTTGGAAAAGCAAAATTCAAAAATGTGTTGCGATGTCTTCAGGCGGAATATGTTGCTGCTAGTGATGCAGGGAAGTCTGTCTTGTGGATGGACAGACTTCTGAAAGAAATTGGTGCAGTTAGGAACCAATCGATTCCTACCTTATACGTAGTCAACCAGAGCGCTATAAAATTGATCGGGAATTCTGTGTTCCATGAACGGTCAAAACATATAGAAATTAAATACAACTTCATGGAGAATATGGTGGAAAATCAAAATTGCGCAATCAACTACATTTCTACAGAGTTGCAAGAAGCCGACCTTCTAACAAAGGCTCTACCATACGCAAGATTGAGGAAGAATAAGCAGTTAATTGAAATGCAGTGATTACGGGGGAGTGTTGGAGTAATCAATGTTTCATATTTTATTATGTTAAATAAATTTGTGTTTATTTTTCATTCTTCTAAACTTCATCAAACAAACATTTGTTTATCCTAAAGTCTGCCTCGGTTCCACTATAACCTCTTAAGCGAAGAACTACGCTTGTCAATCACTGCTTCTTTGGGATATAAAGAGGTAATTGTGGAGTAAGATCCTTTTCAAGAAACACTAAGAAGATACCAGTAGAGCCTCATAATCCCAGACCTGCCATATGGCACAGAAGCAGGGACATTTTTAAAGAAGGATGTGTAATCAAGCCATCAACCTGTGTAAATCAGTCAGTGAATATGGCATGGCTATGTTACCCCTATGTATGTATGACGCAAGCGATCAATTAATAGATTACATTAACCCCATTCTACCTCCGTAGAATTTTAATTCTGCCAAAGAACACGAGTGCGTATAATTATCTCAAATCCATTTGGAGAGTATACTCCCGACTAGCAGCTCAAAATACAGTAAAACTTCCTTATACTGACCGCTTATCCAAATCTAACTCGACTGTACGATTCAGTTCGTCTCAAATGAATTCTACTGTATATATATACCCAAGTATCTAGTATAAGTGCCGAGAAAGGACTAGGACTGTGTTAAATTGAACGTCTTGTGATAAGACATGCAAATTTGTCGTTTATTCCAATGGTGACCCCAAACTGTCCAATCCACTTAAATATTTTCAATTCAATTTCCCAGTGGAATTATTATGCCAGAGAAATTTACGTCAAGTGCGGATTGTATCTCTGTCCATCCAACGTGGATATATGTGAATGCAGGTACATTTGTTGGGAAATTTTCGAAAGCACGCCACCAAAGATACACAAATACCAATGAATTTACCCATTTTTCTACGGGCCGGGCGTCTGGGCGATGTGGGTGGAGGAAGGTTAACGACTCAGCCGATCAGGTGGAGAGGAAAACAAGAGCCATCATCGTCATCATCATCTTCAATACATTCTGAGGCAATGAACTGGAATCTTTTTCCACATTTGCAAACCGAATATACATTAGTTCAACCAGCGGTCTTTTTCCAATTCTTTCTCTGGGTTTCCATTTCTTTTCTTTTTTTCCTTCTTGTTTTGTGTTGTGTTGCTTTTCCATTTGGGATTAAATACTCGTGTTTAGTCACGCAGTGCATATCGTCAAGTGGTTTCTGGTGAATAGGATACCCAACCTAATGGTTTAAAATGTACTTCCCTTCTCTTCGTTGTTTTTTAATATTGTTTATTTCAATTTAATTAAATGCACCCGCATGCCGCATGAAGAAACCGAGTGGATAAACAATTTGAGAAACAATATAGGCTCCTCGGGAACCCTTTTATTCGCTTAAACACGAATGTTTTGTTGGTGAAGTTGTTTTTTTTTTACGATCGACATTCGAATTTGAATCCTTTTTTGCCATATCAGTTAGGTATTAACATGTCGGTTGAGTTTATTAAATGATGGCAATAAGGTTAATTAAATTGTAATTGCGGACAGGATGCAGTATACAATTTTGGCATATCTACTCATTTTTATGTAAACGGTTTTCCAATGTGGATTTCCTAACTTTGACATGTGATTGCGGCCCATATTGTTTAAGCTCTACACCTGTCAAATTGGCTGTCATTTATTGAGCCTGTCTGGCCAAATTAACTTGGAGAGTTATAGCGTTCAGTTTGAGGCAACTAGTTATAGATAAAACAAGAAACACAATAGCGTCTTCCACCCTTATCGATTATGTTTTAACGGACCATATTTCGCGAATTAGCGTAGCAGTCAACAAAAACTGGATAATATCTGATCATGAAACAATTAAAATTGAGCTTCAAGTTAATAAAAAGGACATTCAAAAACCCAAGATGATAAAGTATGTTAAATATAATAAAATTAAATTTTTAATGGAACTGAGATCTAGAAACTGTGCGAGTATAGCAAATACGAATACGGAAGGAAATATGTCATTCGAGTTTAAAAAGTGTATTGAACAAAGTTTAAATAGTTTAATTTCAAACTTTAGAATCAAATCGCATTATGTTCAGTGGTTCAATGAAGAATTAAGTGAACTTAAACAAAGGAAAATACATTTGTATAAAATACATAGTATATTAAGAACCAATGAAAGCTGGGAAAATTACAGAAGGGCTAGAAATGAGTATAAAAACAAGTGTGTTGAAATAAAAAACAAGTATATTGAAGGGAAAATTGAAGAAAAGTCTGGTAACCAAAAAGCTATGTGGAGGACAATCAAAAAATATGTTTTAATACAAACGCAACAAGACCTGTGTGAAATTGAAGTAAATGATGTAAAAATTCATAACAACCTGGACATATCAAATAAATTGAATGAATTCTTTGTCGACAGTGTGGTGAAAATTAATGAAGGCATTCCAAACCTCCAGTATAGTGATTGTATAAGAGAACCAGCACGTATCTTTCATTTTAAGCAAATTAACGAAATTGAATTGGAACAAGTAATTAAAAGTATAAACAACAAAAGTGACTTCAATGGCCTTAATACAAAAATGATATTGGATTGTAAGGAAGATATCTTACCGGCATTATTAAATGTTATAAATACATCGATGATGGAAGGAGTGTTTCCAAGTTCTTGGAAAGAATCAATGGTGATACCTGTTGAGAAGGTAGTCAATGCAAAAAAGCTTGATCAGTTTCGTCCCATAAATCTGATGCCTGTTTATGAAAAGATCTTGGAGAAAGTTGTGTACGTACAGTTGGAGAGACACCTCATTCAAAATGGAATTCTTTGTGAAGAGCAATCAGGTTTTCGGAAAGGTCATTCGACGGAAACGGCTTTGGCATGGGTACTTAATGAGTGGAAAAGAGAACTTGACTCGGGAAATTCTGTGCTGGCACTTTTCCTGGATTTGAAAAGAGCGTTTGAGACGGTGGACAGGAAAATACTGTTGCATAAATTATCTAAATATGGAATTCAACAGAAAGAGCTTCAATGGTTTGAGTCTTACCTATCTGGCAGAACACAAAGGGTGAAACTAGGAGGAGTTTATTCTTCGGTAAAGGATGTAAACTTGGGCGTCCCACAGGGTACAATTCTGGGAGTTATACTCTTTCTAATTTATGTAAATGATATTAAAGATTGTCTTAAATTTTCAAAAGTATCTTTATTTGCGGATGATACATTAATTTATATAGTTGGAAAAGAATTAAAAGAATGTGAAAATAAGCTAAATTTAGATGCTCAGGCGATGTATATATGGTTATGTAAAAATAAGTTGATGTTAAATGTTTCAAAAACCAAAAGTATGTGCATTGGTAATAGGAGGTATGAAATTGACTTACAAATAGACAACTGTGATATTGAATGTGTTGATCAAATTAAGTATTTAGGTGTAAAAATCGATAGTAGACTATTATTTAATGATCATGCCGACTTTGTATGTGCGAAAATGTCAAAAAAAATATATTTTTTATATAGAATACGAAAACGAATTTCAAAGAAATGTGCAATAAGTATATATAACACGATTATTTTACCACATATAAATTATTGCTCTTCTATCTTTTATTTGTGTAATGAAGGTAAAATAGATAATCTTCAAATTTTACAAAATAGAGCTATGAGGTGTGTATTGAAATGCGGGTTGAGAACCCATATTAAAGATATGTTAAATGAGTTACAATGGATGAATATTAGAGAAAGAATGCAATTTAATTTATTAATCTTTACTTTTAAACTAAAAAATGGATTATATCCTATGTACCTACAGAGAAATCTGCAATATGTTGGTAACTATTATAATTTAAGAAATGTGGGAGATTTTCGGTTACCATTATATAGGCGAACTAGTTCACAGAATAATATTTTGTACAAAGGAACCCAAATGTTCAATAGCCTAGATTTAAATATTAAAATGCAAAAAAATATTAATATATTTAAGAAGCAAATTGCACAGCACATTGTAAATTTCTAATATACTTAAGAATGTAAATGAATTAAAAAGAGTTTTTACAACTAATAAATATTTAAAACTAAAAAAACTAAAACAACGAACAACATGTGCAAATAATAATTAGATTGATTTCGCGCACTTCGCCCACTTTACGGTCGCCATAATCGTCCTTCGGACTATTGCTATTCTGAATAAATGGATTCGTCAACAAGAAAATTGTCCAATTTGGGACGATAACAATCCACACATTTGGATCCACCAAATTGCAATGCGTTCATAGAAAGTCACTGTTTGGTGTGGATTTTGGACCAAGTTCTTTGAGAACGACGCACGTTGACCATCACCGTCAACTGCGAGCGCTATCAGTCGATGGTAACCAAGTTCTTTTGGCCCCATTTGGATGACAAGGACACCGATGACATGGGGTTTTAACAGGGCGGCGCTACGCGCCACACAATACAGCCCATGCCACAATGGACATTTTGTAAGAGCGATTTCCGAACATGGTTATCTCACGCGAAGGCGATATGAATTGGCCGCGATTTAACCCGGTAAGACTTCTTCTTGCGGGGTCTTCTTAAGTTACAGGTCTATGCTAGTAAACCACAAACAATAACTGGCCTGAAAGCCAACATAAGGGTGGTTAAGTTTTAAGGGCCGATGTTGATTTTGAATAAAACACAAATTATTTAGGAAATTATTGTCATTTCTCTTTATTATGATAATATCCGCCAAATGGACGCCGCGACCTCCGCGGCACACCTCCTCTTCCGATGGTCCAAATTTTCATAATTTGGCATAATTGAAGTTCTATGCCGTTAATGTGCCGAATTATCTCATTCTTGAGCTCTGAATTGTTGCTGGCTTATCGACGTACACCTTTTCTTTCAAATAACCCCTAAGAAAGAAGTCCAACGGTGTCAAATCGCATGATCGTGGCGGCCAATTAACATCGCCACGACGTGAGATAACACGGCCATTGAATTTGTTGCCACTGTTGCCATTTGTTGCCACCATTCTGACCATTGACGACGCTTGAAATGGTCAAGAGGCTTTAGTTCTTGAGTCAATTGCACCTTGTAAGCGCGTAAATGTGAGTCTTTGTGCAAAATGTTCATCAACGACGAGCGTGAGAGTTGCAATTGTTGGGCACGACAACGAGTTGAGGTGGATCGATGACGGCTCTTCAGCCACACTATCGCGAACAGCAGCAATATTTTCTGCAGTACGAGCTGTACGAGCATGCACTGGTGTTTTCACATCTCCTACAGACCCGGTTTACTCAAATTTTTGCACGATTTTTCCGATTGTACGCACATTTGGACGATTAAATTGACCGAAAAAATCACAAGGTGCACGATATGCATTTTGATTTGAACGCCCATTTTCATAATAAGCCTGAATAATTTTAACGCGTTGCTCGATTGTGTATCTTTCCATGGTTCAAATTGAGTTAGTCTGAAATTGAGAAATGTCAAATGGAAATGCAGAAAAAAACTTGACGTTTAGGTGTGGTTCACATTCAACATCGGCCCTTAAAATTTAACCACCCTTTATAATCAATGCCATCGGTCAAGTTCAGCCTAATTTATGCGCCAAAATTATTGAAAATTGGATGTTTCAGAAGCGCGCCACCCTGCGAAGCCACGGCGGACACTTAAATAAATGGTGTGATTTTAATGCGATATCTCATTCATAGTTTGTTTTATTCAAATAGCAAACGCTTCATAGAAACCCTTTATATGTATTTGTTCTAAAAGGTGACAAATTTTACTTGCCCATGGGTTTTAAAAGAGGTGATTTGTGAAATTGTCATAGTGCACATATCTTAAAAGATGGCCTTCTGTCACATGAGCTTATGTTACGGCACCAACTGCCTACATATTTTGTCTACATACATTTAATCATAAGGTAGAAGACAGGTTGGTAGAGAGGGACGCATCTACCTGTCGCCCGGTGAGATACCACCACATCAGGCTAAGGGCCGGTGCAACACGGATGGGACACAAAAGCCATAATGCAACTTCCTGAAATAAAGAATTCCGGAGGTAAACTAGTCTCCCATTTGGATCTCCGGGGGGGACTATCTCAGGGGGTTCAGCATGCAAATATCCACCCACAGGACTTGCAAGACGACAGACAACAACTAGCACACAGACAAAAGAGACAAAACACGGACACTAACAGAAGAAGGCTAGTAACAGATTTCTGCAACATTCGAGGTCTAGGGTTCAACAATGTCAACGTCAGCATCTGCAAGAAAAAAAGCCAGACGTCCTAGTCTAAACCGAGACTCAACTAAACTCAAACATTGCCAACACATATCTTCGTTGTCCAGGATACGAACTACTTCCTTCGTTTTCGATATAAGGGGGGACTATGTGTCTTTGCCCGAACAGATCTGGCGTGTGAAAGAAAAGAAGAGATGGAACCTGCGGATCTCAACTTAATATGGCTAAAGGTCGTCCTACAAAGTTGTACCAAATTCTGTTGCTGCCTGTATTGCTCGCCAAACGATAACAAACCATCTAAATTATTTCGTCATTTATCCGATAAGGTATGTGGACTGGATACAAATTCAATTCAATGGTTATTGTCATATGAGCATTAGCTGCCTGTCTTGTGGGGCGCCCAAAAGTCGCATTTCGAGGGATAATTTCTTGGAGTTCCTCGGAACATCTACCATGGAAGTACCTATACTACAAGCAAAAGTCAGCGACTGGTCTTCTGTGCACCAACGGTTGTAGATTCGATGTGAGTGTAGGGTCTCCAGTAAATCGAACTGCTCGTCTCTGTATGCTGTCAAGTAGGTTAAGTGAATGTTTTGGGTCCGAACTCCATATATGGGAACAATATTGCACGCCTGCTTGAAGCTAAAGTACCACTTTGCTCTAAATAGTTAGTTCAATTTAGCGGACGCCGATTTAGCGAATTGACTGTGACTCCTAGAAGGTGCATTGAGTATTTGGAATGGATTGGATGGTCATCAATTTGGATCTGAGGAACTGTTCATACATTTTTCTTAGAAAATGTTGTGACCTGTGTCTTGATTGCATTTAACACAACCAAGTTGTCTTTTCTCCACTTCAAGATTTTGTCCAGATCACCATTTAGAGAACTAATTTGTTCACATCTCTGACTGTGTGATGTAGCCGCATTCACAGGCCCACTGTTCGAGATAGAGGATATAAGAATGCTGTCATCAGCAAAGCTGCAGATATTATTATTTGTCGATCGAAGCAAATGGTTGATGTGGAGAAAAAATAGAGTTGGGGAAAGAATAGATCCTTGGGGCACTCCTGCATTTATAGCAAACTAATTAGATGCGATACATCAAAAACAACAACTTGGATCAATCTTCCCAGAATTAAATGTTGCATCCATCCGCAGAGTTGTTGTGGTAATCCATAAGACGCCAACTTGCCTAATAGGGCTCTATGCCAGACTCGGTCAAAATCCTTTGATATGTCCAAGGCTACGGCTCTGGATTCGCCGTGTTGTTCAATTGCTTGCGTCCATGAGTGCGTTACGTAGCTTAACAGGTCTCCAGTGGTACGACGGCTCCGAAATCCGTATTGCCTGTCGCTTATTAACCGATGGCCTTCTAGATATTTGATTATTTCGACATTTATTGCCTTTTCCATTACTTTTGAGAGCATTGAAAGTGGACGATAGTTTTGTGGCAGACATTTCCTCCCTTTCTTTGGAATAGGTTGAATGCGAGCGGTCTTCCAGCAAGAAGGAAACGTCTTCTGGGAGTACGACATGCTAAACAGCTTACATAGTACAAGTGCAAGTTCTGGAGCACAGCTCTTGAGTACTATAGCCGGGATTTCGTCGGATCCCGTTGCCTTATTGCAATCTAGTTCCTTACGGATGCGTTGAATTATTCGAGGCCGAAATTTCACTTCTGCCATCGATGTTTGCACCCTCGGGATATTTGGTGGCTCTAGTTGTACAGAATCTAGGGTGGAATTCTCTGAAAATATGCTAGCGAAAAGATCTGCCTTTTCTTTAGGTGTTGCTGCTAGTGTGCCGTCTTCTTTTACTAGAGGTGGAATGGAAGAGCAACTAAAGTTATTATTATTTGCATTTGCCATGGACCAGAATGCGCGTGAGCCGTCAGGATCAGGACTTCCAATTACTTTGTTAGTGACTCTTTCGTTGTAAGTTGTCTTCGCCGATTTAAAAATGAGGTTGCATCTATTTCAAAGAATTATAAATTCAGATCTTGTTTGCTCCGAAGGGTTTGACCGCCATTCACGGAAAGCCTTGTTTTTCGCTGCGGTAACTCGCTTGCATTCTTTGTTAAACCAGGGTGCATTTGAATTATAAAGTTCCATACCGAGTAAAATCATTTCGGTTACGGCTTTTACACTCATATCAAAAGCACATATCAGCCCATGGCAACGGAGCGAACAAATTATACAGCTCGTCCCAGTTAGATCTATACTACAATACCAAATCGAACGATGGCGATCCTGGTTCGCTCCTATTGGTGTCGGTATAGAGAGGAGAGCAGATATTAGTGCATGATCCGAATTCCCTAAAGGAACAGATATATTTATTTTATAATTATCTGGCTCTGTTATGAGAAATAGAGGATCAGTGACCTCTACATACAATGCTTTAAATTGTACATTTTTTTTTAATTTCCACAAATTAATATCGGTTGAAAACCATAGTCCATATAGCCTTACACAGTTCTTCGAGTTTCTTTTCCCAAATGAATCCGTGAAAAAAGGATTAATGTTTCTGTCGAAACATTTTATATGTTGTTGCCCTTGAAACTTCATTTCAGAAGAAATCTGTACGTCGCAAATTTTGCAGAACAATACCTTACCATTAGTTTTCAAGCAAGTATTTTCTGAAACGTTTTGCTTAAGACGGCTAATTTTAGTCTGCTTCGCCTTTGGCATGATGAAATAATATTTCATTTAAATATGCCTATGACAAGTTTATTGGGCACATTCATGTCGATATCCATTGGTCAAGAAAAATAACTTTTTTCAGATTCAGCAGCTGATTTCAGTTATTCTGTTCTAGAAATCAGCTGCCTGTCAAATTCGTTTTCAAATTCCGTTGGGCGGAAAAAACGTTTGTTTTATGATTCAGATCACTTTTGCGAATATCGATTCGCGAGCGAAATTCACGCATACTTTCACCAATACCAAAACAGGAGACATTTGTAAACACAAATTACAATAACGAAAATAGCTGACTGTCAAACAACACACCAATACAAATGCAAAAAAAAAAGGAATCTCATTTCATGTTCCATTGGGGCAGGAAAAATCTGAGATCTGAGAGCAAAACGGTAAAAGCCCAATGGAAATCGACATCAGTGATCTTATCGAAAAGTTTCAGTATCTAAAGGTTATGCTACAATTTCAAATTTAAATTAATCTTTTATGAAAAACTTTAGAAATGTTCAAATAATGCAATCAAAAACTTGAAAATATGAAATATGCATTATATGCATTTATAACCTAAAATATGCATTTGCATGAGTTTTTATGCACTTGCATAAAAATCCGGGCCCTACTCATGTGTCATGTCCTGACCATACAGCACACTTGACAAACGCGAGGACAACAACTTTTCGAAACTCCTTCTGTTACAGTTACAGGACAAGCAAACTTTGGAACTGGCTTCCTGGCTTTAAATTGATAGGAAAAATAGTACTTTTTTGTAGGAGTATATAGGTAGTGTGTAAATAACCTAAAACGTAAATCAAGAATTTATTCACCCCTATCGTGGAATCCGCCGGGGGGAATAATTCCCGGAAAAAAAGGTTTTGGTATCGTCAAATCCGCAAGGTGAACAGTTCCCCGTGTGGGTAATGTGAATGAGTTTCACTGTATCGTTGAAAACGTTCAAATCGAATTATTCCCGAACAAAATGACATTTCTTGCCCGCATCAAATTCATTGCGGATTTCATAGGTTTTCTTGCTTGCTGCGTGTCGTGAGCATTTTAATATAAATAATTTACATACAAAACAGCTGCTTCATTAAGCCCAACATTTGTAATAAATCTATTGCACAGATTGAACTTTATTAAAATCAAAAAATAAACATTTTAAAAACACATTTCGTCTGGAAGTTCCGTGAAACCACACATCGCTCATTTCAGCCTCTCTCGTATTCTTCTCTGAGAACAGCGCTCCTTTCGTTCTTCCCTCTTATTTTTACAAGAATAGAGTTATCGTATACATTATTACATAATAAACACTGGTTTTTATTTAAATCACTTTTGAAACAAACTTTTCATAACCTCCGACGAATGCAGCTACACGGATTTGTGTTCACAAATGAAAGACAGCCGTTTGACAGTGAAACTACCTTTCCCAAAAACGTGTCGATAAGGAAACTTTTCCGGCGGATTCCACGATAGCAGTTGAAGGTGAAAGGGAATCGAATAGGGGAAGTGAAACTCAATTCCGACGGATTCCACGATAGGGGTGATTAACTCTGTAGTAATTTTGAGAAAAATTACTGAGGCCAAATGGGAAACGTGTCCTGTTAAACAAAAACATAAATTTAAAATTTAATAATTTTTTTTAGTCCTTGATCAAACGATTCAATTTAAGGCACAATCACATTGAGACAAATGTTAAAAAAGTTAGAAAAGTGGAAAAAATTAAAAAACACACGCATATTTATGCGACATCTATCGCGAAGAGTTTTCCCTAAAAGCTCTTTCTTGACACTTGGAAGATGTCAAGAAATATGGCAGGCTTCATTTTTTTATTTTTCATAAGTGTCAAATGTTTGTCAAAAGTGGAAAAAGACACTGAATGACCCTATCCCCGAGTTGGAGGACGCAACTGCTGGAGCAACTCAATTGGGTGACGGTGCAACCAGCCAACGCGGCGAAAAGGAGGCACGCAAAATCATGCTGAAATTGGATTTGAAGCAAATCCAAGGCGTCAACCGTGTTCGTCGCAAGTCGAAGAACATTTTGTTCGTTATAAACAACCCCGATGAGTACCTACAAGAATCCCCACAATGACACAAACATCATCTTTGATGAGACCCAGAACGAGGGTCTTTTACAACAAGCTCAAGTGGCCACCGATGAGAAGTTCAAGGCTCCAGAATCGGCTACCGTTGACACCGTGGGCATAACCACCTCAGTGGCACCAATCGCCGAGAAAGAGGTAGAGAGAAAGAGGTAGATGAAACTGGAGCTGACGAAAAGGACATTGAGCTAGTCATCACGCAAGCGAACACAAAAGCCAAGATAATTCGAGCGCTCAAGAATAACAATAACGATATTGTTAACGCGATTGTGGAGTTGTTATAAGGTGTCCAATTCACTTTGTTTCACTATAATTTGCATTTTACCCGCCTTTTGAGATCATTCGTATTTAATTCACAACCCAAGTCGAACAATAAAAAGAAAAACAAAAAGAAAAAAACAATTTTATTGAAATATGTACGTGCAAATTTGTTTTTTTGACGTTCGAAATAAAGCTTTTTGTAACAAAAAATGACAAAACATCAAAGGAAAGGTATGTTTCCTCAAAATAGTTGACTTGCAGAGCTATCTGCTGGGGAGATTATGAAAACTATTTTTAGTGTGTGTTGGTTTTTGGAGCTTGCAAAATGTGAAAGCTCAGAGCGCCTTGAGCTTTAAAAAATTTTATTTTGACAAAAATGAAACGGAATTATAGAAAGTAGTTGATGTGATAAAGGGAGAAATAATATTATTTTGAAACTTTGTTTACTTTTTTAATATTTTCCTGAATGTGATTGTGGCTTTATAACTGAAAAGATTCAATTTTAAACTTCAGATCGAACGGCGCTTACGCTACCTATGTTCGTTCACATCTTTAACAAAAGAAAAGCTACAGATGGCCTTTAATTGTTGCTACCAAAATTTTATTTGCTTACGTTATAAACACAAAAGTTACTTAAGTATTCGATTTTTAATCGTCGTATTACAAAAGTCCTTGCGCTGTTTAAAGTGTACGCACGGTTTGAGTCTGATATGATGTTGTTTTGATTACATTCCAAGTGAAAGCAAAATTTATTGGAATATCTACTTCAGTGCATAAATTTGAATACGAATAGATTTCAACTAAAATTCATAATGACAGCAGAGCAGAGATTATCTTCCCCACCATGTACATGTACAAGGACTCAGAAAATGTATATTTATTGTGGAGGCGACGCCGACGACGTCGGACGCGCACATTCTATTCAAATTTGTTTGATATTTTCATTGCTTTCTTTCGCATCTTATTATCGTTTTGACATGGTGTAGTCGAGTGGAAAATTGTTTTCAGTTTTGTATCTACTCGTGTCGGATACGGGATATGCGATGTACTCTTGGTTAAATCAGTGATTTAAGACAACCAATACATCGTATTAGTAAGAACAAATTTTGGAGCAGCGAGTCAGGTGTATGACACACAAAAGCTTAATGTAGCGTATAGGTAGCTGCTGTTGTCAATTGCCAAAATCTATTCCTATATCAGATGACGCACTTGTCTCAAGTGAAAAAACAGAATACTGCCGACGCCCGATACTACTACGTATAGGTTGCACTACAATTCGATATTTGTCTATCTCGATCTCCCTACAAGTTGGTTGAAGCAAAGTTATATGAATAGGTGTACTATGGGTTGAGGCCAGAGTATATCCATTATAATGAGTAGGGACACTCTCGACAATTTCCTTATCAGCAAGTATTACTGTGTCACACAGACATGAGAAATAGACGGATATATAAAGTGGGTAGTGAGAGGGAGAGAAAAGAGGAGGAATATTTTTTCGGAAAATGGCACAGGGTGCTCCGTTAAAAAAAGGGAAATTTTTAACTTGTCATACATTTTTATTAAATACAAAATTATAATTAGATGTGTGTTACGCTAAGATATTTATACTTGTTGTTGGTTTTTTTTGATTATTCTATTTTTTGATAAAGTCATGCTCTCAAACACGTGCCTACATATCATTTTATAAGAAATTATTTGTTTTGATTTTTACAGCCAGTAATCAATCACATTTATTCCTTTATATGTAGGTAATACATTTTCATTTAAAAACATTTTTTGAAATGAAAACCCGCGACCCACTTAATGGACAAGCGGACCATTGAAAATGAATGAATGAATTTTTTTATTTTGCTATAAACTTTCTACTGCATCTAAAAATTCTTTAGGCGAACGTGTTAAATGCGCACTTCAAATGCGCTAAAAAATCTGTAAATATGGAGGAAAACTATGTTGCTGACTTAGTTGCAACACACACTTCCGTTTTTGACGTTTTTTTTAATAAGCATAGTGAGCTAGCTATAGATTCTCAAAAAATACGCCTATAATAAAACGCATTTTCACTACCGAAATCAGCAGTTTTATAGTCAGATTCAGTTTTGAAAGCGTTTATTTCAACGCCGGAAAGCTCTAAATTTTCAGTTGGCTATTTTCTCCATGTAGCTACTTTGCTGAAAAAGATCTTTTAAATTCACAAATGAATTGAAATGAAGTCAGCAACTTATTATTTCTTCTTTAAAATGGCAATTAAGTCAATTGAAATACCAATAAGACTATTTATATTCTGCTGCCATCTTTTTAGTTATATCAAGCGTATTTTTTTGAGAATCTATAGCTAGCTCACTTTTACTTTTATATGCAAAACTTGTATTACTCACTTTTGGTTTTGTTATACTCACTTCCCAAAAAAATACGCCTATTGGAAGATTTATCGAAAAAGGCAATACTTAAAAAATGCATTTCATAAGAAATTGATTTGCTCTTCATTTTCCAAAAATGGTCTTCTGAATTTGTTGGGGTTTTTAAATTTATATGAATTAAAGATTAATATAACTTAGGACACATTTCGACCACAAGCAATACTATTCATTTTAAAACCAAAAGGCGTAGATATGTATTTTAAATGTGTTCAAGCAAAACAAAAGCAAAATAAACAGCGCGTAAAAAAATTTTAATGAAAAATTACACCTCCAAAAAAGGAGTCAGAAAAGGGATAGTTTCAGGAGTTATCACTAAAAAACCAATAAAGTTAAACTTAATGCCCTCCATTATCGGCACATAAAAATATTTTACAGTTGCATTTTCTTTTTGTTCCCGACCGCGCAGGCTAAACACTTGAAAATATGTTTTCCCATTTTTTATTTAATCCAAAAACAATTGCGCTGTAGTTTGTTCGCACCGAAAACAATCACGGGTCACCCTGTATTGTGTTTATTTCACTTCTTTCGCACAACTGATAAGCATTCGAGTTTACCGCCTTTAAAAATGCATTATGAAAAAACCTACCCCATTGTCACTGCAGAACCAGTGTGACCAGTTAATATAAAAACTAGCAATTATGGAATGAAATCATTTTTATTGCTACTGCGCCCAATATCGAATTGCATTATTTTTAGCGAAGTCAGAACAGAGTAGAAACATTTATTTTCATATTTTAGATAGAAATACTAATGGTAGGAGTTCAGAATTAGGTGTAATTCCTGGAAAAAATAATCATAAAAAATCATTTTTCAAAAAGCAAAGCAGGTCACACTGCATAAAACTGAAAAGGTACACACATCGAAACGAGTTTACCGCCTTTAAAAATGCTTTATGAAAAAACCCACAATCGTTCGTCGTACGCAGCAAGCCGTATGTAGTGGTACAGGTAAAATGTGTTGTGTGCCCTTTTCTTCTCAAGCAGTCGTTGTATACAGGTAAAAAGTATTCTTTCGACCTGCTTCCACTTATTGTAAGATTTTTTGTGCGTTTTGCTTTGTAGTAGTATGAAATGCATATGTAGAGAGAGTGTCCCTACTCATTAATGGATATACTCTGGTTGAGGCGCCCTTTCACTTCTGTACGCTACCTAAGCTGATGTTTTTTTCTTACTGCGTTGTATCTCTGGGTTGGAGTCGAACACTCTTGTTGCGGAGCGCTAATCCTTATTCGCTCTGCATATCCTAGCCTTCTTAGACGATTGATTCGCACATTTCTGACCAGATCGAAATTGCTATTAAATCTTCTTCTCCGAGTTAAATGCTATTAAAAATCACTCTTAAAATTTTTTATTAAACTAACCTTATATGTAATTCAAAAGCAGAAATTTAAGGCCAAGACTGGTTTCAATGATTAAGTTTAAGTGCTCCAAAAAGGCAAAATAATCCTTTTCAGTTCAATTTTACTGATAGCAGCTATAATTACCGAAAAAATATATTCTGTTCCTGGTTGCTACGCCTGCCATATTGCGATTTACCGCGAAAAGTGCGATTTTCATTTTGACTTGCGACAAGAATTCTAAAAAAAAACAACAATCTGTAAAAAATTTTAATAAGAAAATACTCTTTCCTTTCGACAGCATAAAATACTTTAAAGATGTTGAAAAAAAAGTATTTCTTAACTCCAAATACAAATGAAAACAGGGGTGGGATTCTCTAAAATACAAAACGAAAAACGCTTTCGTTTTCACTAAACCTGCCTCTATCATATCTGTGGAAATAGACAAAGAAAGATATTGTCGAAACGATATCGTTCGATCGTTTTCATTTTACATAATCTGGTATCTGGCCCCAACATTGGTCTTGACTCACTTTTGACGCTTATTGTAGTTTGACATACCTACTAAGCTCAGTGGCGGCAAAATTTCACAATAAATAAAAATAATATCTTGTAAATATTTGATTTGAACCATTTCATATTTTTTTCGTACAAACTATTTGGAACGATTGAAATGAGCATGAGAATTTTTCATTATTATACAATGACAGCTTGCTCATGTAGCAACTGGCAACACTGTCTGTAGGTACTGACCCGCAGGGATCCCCAGCAGCGTTGCCGAAGTGGCACGATCGTGCTTTTTGGACACGCAAATTTATTTGTGGCACGGTGGCACGCAACAATTGAAAATGACACGTTTTCTTCATTTCTCTTACCTTACTCAAATAATTAGCTCAGTGTGTAAGCACACCATTACATTTCATTAACAGAGCTGGATGCGACCTTTTGATTCAATTCAGTTGAATACGTATGAATGCACACATTCTTCTAAATCCAATCCAATGCACTTATTTCTTTACATTAAATATGGATAGAATATTCGCAAGTTTTGACAGTCTGTTCATATGAACACTTTTCTAGGTCACGACAGTTCTCGAATTTCAGCCATTAGTTTCAACCGGCAAGTACAATTTGAGGTTTAGTCGCTAGTTTGTGGAACGCGAATTAAATGATGTGGATTGCGAATAAACTTTGACAGTTCTCGCCAAGGGTGTATTCGTTCGCGGGTGTTGCTATTGGCCGCGTTCCTTTGACCGCTGGTCATCTAGCACATAATATCCCTGATGGAGGAACATTAAACATTACATTAAAACCAATTTGAATTCGTATTATTTCATCTTCATGAGAGTCAAAAATGTATTTTGGGCCTTCATGCCGCATATTTATTAATACACTATAATTTAAATAAACAAATACAATGAATATTAATTACATAGAAGCTTCATTTCACATTTTACACCAAATTGGAAATATTTGACTTCTGCACTTTCACTTTTGTTTTGACAGTTCGTTATTTCTTTTCAATCTAGCAGTTCATTTTGTGCTAGATTGAAAAATTTCCCAGAAAAGGATATTTCACAATACGCGCTAGAGCTCTAGCGCAAATGATGAAATGTCAGTTTTTTTTATGTGGAGTTTGGCATGTCGCTAGTCATCTAGCGGTCAATTGAACGCGGTTATTTGCACGTTGTTCGGGACACGGGTACGTAACGAAATGTCAAAGTTTATGTTGCGTTAATTAGGGGTATGTGGATAGATACGGTCGCGGCAAAGACTCTAAACTCCAGTATAATCATTTTCGGACATTATACCGTACGTTTAGGATCCAACTTTTATATTTATAAAGAGTTTTTAATGAAAATAGGATTACGTTACGTTGATTACGTAGTCGTGTCTCAAACAGCGGTAAACGTCATTTCAGTACAAAATTTGTCAAAATGAACGTGCGAATAGACACTACGTACATTTTATTGCTATTATTCTCCTATTGAAATAATAAAATGTGCAATTTTCTGTTTATAAATGTGGTTTATAAAAAGTTGTTTGATCACTGTCATCTGAACGGTCCTTAACTGAGGGGTTAGGCAATAACTCCCAAGGAAATAGCGCCCACCAAATCGATTTGGAAAAAACGTCCAAAAAATGCACAGCGTCCAAAAATAAAGAACAAGATGGAAATAAAGCCCAAAAATAATTTGCAGTTACTGTCAGATTTGGAGTATGTGCGAAATTGGATATATTGAAAATGTTTGTTGCAGTACAAACCTATTTCAAAATCCAACCGAAAACTCAAGCAGAGGGGTTGCAGGGGCAGCATGCCCCCCCCCCCTCATACTTATTCCACTGTTTAAGAATTTCCATTTTGGGCTTTACTGCTTTACTACTTGTCAAAAAAATAACACCCAAAATGACGAAACATTTTGCAACAACAATTTGTACGAGTTTTTTTAGGGCGTTATTTCCAAATTGATTTGGGCGTTATTTCATTGGGCGTTTTTTGTTTCGGTTTGGCTTTGGGTTGACGGTGAGAAATGTGAACAAAAATTGTTTTCTTTGGACACGCTAAGCGCACGCTCCTCTGAAAAATGAGGCACGCTTTTTTTATTTTCAGCGGCAACGCTGATCCCCAGTATAGTCGCAAGCAATCCGCATGCAGCTTGAGTTGCAGCTGGCTATTACTCAAGTTTATTGCAACTTGCATATCACAAACCAGTAAGAATAGACCGCCGACTTCCCGTACACCTACCCGATTCCCCCCGGAAAGAATTTCCCTGTCTGTGAATACGTGTAAATGTCAAAATTAATGGCGGCAATGCTTTTCTATGCAATACCATGCGACCAGGATTTTTCAAGTATGCGTGCGTTAATGGCGCCCCTTTGATTTTGTACAGCACCAATACATAAAAAATCCTGGTCTCGCCGGCAGCTTGTAGGCAAAGTCCGTTATGTGGGAGGAGTCGACGGTCTATTCTTACTGGTTTGTGTTGCATATAACATTTGCGTTACTTTTTTTTTAATTGTTTATTTCGGCTAAATGAAATGTCCTATATTTGTAGCTTGAATTAAGCCTGTATGATGTTTCGTGGACAGAGCTTAGATGCTAAATACGCTTGTCGTCATTTGCAACTTGCATGCAACCTGCAAATGACGCTGTCGTGGACAGTTGTAGGCCAAAATTCTATAAAACATGCCAATTTTTATTTAGAATTGAGAACGGCGTTTTTTCGTCGTTGAACGCCAGCTGTCATTAAACACCTTGTAGATGACCATCCCATTAGTGTACGACGAAAATCATGTGAGAAATTTCACTGTCATTCTGTAAGACGTTGAACGCCAAAACGAAAAGAAAAACGACAATTTTTGTCGTTAACAAATTATATTAGTGAACGCCAACAACTGAAACGGCTGAAAATGTATTCTTTTTTTTGTTCAAATAAATAAATACAATTAAAATTAAATACTTTTGAAGGGTTTTAAAAGTAGTTATAAGTAGCAAATCAGAAATAAATTAATGGAATTGATGAAAAAAAAACATTTCATCAAACTACTTTCGATCATAAACATATTTACGAATTGAATAACGTTGGAGTGTACGATTGAGGCACGCCTCCCTCCCGCCTAAACGGAGTAAGATAGACCCCCCCCTCCCATAGTAAAAAGTGTTTGTATTTAACCCCTCTACAAAATACCGTTATCAATTTTTGGCGCCGTAGTTATCGTACTCTCCCCTACGATTGTCATCACAATACCAACAATGAATAAAAATTGTATAACAAAATAGTAAAACATATTTCAATCTATATAGGTATAATATGTAAAATCTTCGTTGCTATTCAGTCTTCTTTACTGAATGGAACAATGTCGGGTCGGGATTTCGTAAATGAACTCAGAGCGATGTCTCATCTTTTCTAAATACCCAAAATTACTTTCTATTTTATTTTTTCCAATATTTCTCAAATCTCAAACAATCACATGCCAGCTCTGATTTCATTTAGTTAACTGATAATACAGTAAACCTAACGTTCAAATGTACAGTAGAATGCTGTACTATCCGTGACATACACAGGGTTGTCAGGGGTCGAATCGCGTCCTCCGTGAACGGATCGGCAATCGTACGAACAAGAATTACGTGACTCGTCATACGAACGAACGTATTGAGATTGTGTCACACGAATGCTCACGGAACGTAATTATTTGATTGGACGTAGTAGTTGTAATAGATTAAACTTAAAATAGTAATAGTTTCAACGTCAAATAAATGTCATTTAAAAGAAAAAAATCAGCAAAAGCAAAGTTTTCATATTTGAAAAAGATAATTTTAGAGGCTTCAATGGACCCGACGTTGTTATTTTACTTAAGTTCTTCGGACGAAAATGACAATAATGAAAAAATTGTTCGCAAACAGCTAAGGGATAACAGCAATCCGCTTTCCTTACAAAGCAAAGCGTGAGTTCAATTGATAACTATCTGTGAATTTATGTACACGGTGTATTTTTTATAGATTTATTAAGCGGTTTCGGTTAAATAAAGAAGCATTTCAATATGTTTTTACGAAACTGAACTTCTGTGCCCAATTATCCACGGCAGTACCTCCTGTTTTGCAATTAGCAGCGACACTATCTCTTTTAGGGAGTGGAGGATACCAACACACCGTCGGAGGTGATTATCTTATTGGGATGTGCCAAAGCAGTGTATCAAAAATAACTTCCAGCGTACTCAAAGAAATTGAGGACAAAATATGTCCTACTCACATATTGTTCCTCCCGGCGAATTCATCCAGATGTAAGAAACACTTTTTTCAAAAGTATAAAATACCGGGTGGTAAGATTGTTTGATCTTTTGCAAAACGCTTTATTATATTAATTCACCTTTGTAAATTGTATTTTAGTCATTGGGTGCATCGACGGTACTCATACACGCTTTTACTTCTTTGACCGGAGGTCCAACGATATTTAATTTTGTGGCGAAGCTTTCCCACATTCTTATGGAAGTAGCTTTGCCTTGGCCAGTGTTTGGAAGTAAGTTTTTGGCCAAACTAGGGTGATCTCGCATGTATTCTGCCAAGACGATTTTCTGTGTAGAATTTATTTTGTTGCAATTTGTCCTAAAAATTTATTTTTTTAAATGAATATTTATCAATTAACATTTAAATAGATTTATTGTTATTAAACTTACATTTTTCTTTAATATTTTTCGCATAACACAAATTACGAACACTAAAAACTAATCGAATGACATTTCGATTGAACGTATACGTTCAGGCATCCGTTCAGCCAAGTGGTGATGCCAAATTACGTTTACGGATATACGTTCACGTTTGCGATAATGCCAAATACACATTTTACGAAAACGAGTTACTCGTTCACGGAGGACGCGATTCGACCCCAGGTTTTAAAAACCGGAATCGCCAAACGTAAAATATAAAACGCAAAAAAAATCGCCAAATTTCAAAATTTTCCACTCTTCAAATTCAAAAACCATGGAAATCAAATGAATTCATGAAACTCTGGCTGTCCTATTGTCATTTTGTACACCTTGTTCCAAAACTTCAAAACGTCTTCTTCGGGTACACTTTCTAGATTATGTAGATAAAATTCATTTGACCAATTGACAGAAATTAATTTTTCCCACTGTGCCTCAGTAAGTTATAAGCTTTTGGGTGGAATCAAGTTTACAAACAGACTTTTAAAACAGGGTCGCAGTTGGCTTAAGCAAACGCGTGGCTAAAAATATCCTTAAGAAATAAACGGTGTGTTGCAGTCAGATAATCTTTTTCGCATTTCTCTTAGTAAAACAAGAATTAAATCCTTTACTTGCTCCTTAACTTCATTCACATGCCCTGTGCTTGTGCAGAGTATATCCATTAATGAGTAGGGACCAGAGTATATCCATTATAATGAGTAGGGACACTCTCGACAATTTCCTTATCAGCAAGTATTACTGTGTCACACAGACATGAGAAATAGACGGATATATAAAGTGGGTAGTGAGAGAGAGAGAGGGTGTGTATGAATCGGGTAGGCGCTGATCGGCATCAACCTGGCGGTGCCCAGCTGTTGTAACCTTTCGTACACATCAATTGTGCTTATTTTACCTCCCAGTGGTAACCACCGGGTACTGGTCTGCCCATCCGGGTGTGACTTGCTGAACTTATAAGTGCGAGTGTTGAACACGACGAAAATAGCAACACTATAATGCTCTGTCGGAAAGACTGACTGAACGAGTCTCAGAAGTCTTACATGAGCTCCTCAGAAAGAGGACGTACGGCGGATGAATTCATTAGACTGAATCAACGGTGTCGTCAACAGTCAATACGACAGTTACCTTACTTGAGCTACTTCGACATATTTGGAGCTGAGGTCAGTGAGGATTTTTCAGGACTAGTCAGGGTGCTGAAACAGAGATGGTGGCGGATGAACCCTTTATGGGCCAACGGCAGCTCTCACATCCCCGAAGTGGGTTACTGACACCGGAGGAATCCGGCCCCTTTCGTCCAAGGGGTCTAACAAAGGGCCTGGCCCTCCAGGTTGGGGGTTGTACGTCGGGGTAACTGCCCGACTGCGGAAAAAATTACTTAGTTCCGAAACTACCACAAGCCTCGGATACGGATGATCTTACTGTTGACGAACCTGGCAAACGAATAAAGGACAACGAATTTCGGATCTGCACGTGGAATGTTAGGTCCCTTAACAGACCACGTGCAGCCGAACAACTAGCGGAGGCCCTGAACTGCTTTAAAGCAGACCTAACCGCCATCCAAGAGGTGCGATGGGATGGACCGGGCAAGAAGAGGATGAAAGACTGCGATATTTATTATGGCGACTGCTATCGGCAACAAAAACAGCGCTTATTTGGATGTGGATTCGTCGTTGGAGGCAGACTTAGGCAAGAAGTCTTAAGTTTCAACTGTGTGAACGAGCGCCTCACGACAATCCGCGTCAAGGCTAAATTCGCCAACATTAGCCTAATATGCGCCCATGCCCCCACGGAGGAGAAAGACGACGATACCAAAGAGAGGTTCTACGAGCTCTTGGACAAGACATACGAGCAGTGCCCTAACTATGACATTAAAATTGTCCTAGGTGATTTTAATGCAAAGATAGGAAGAGAGGGCATCTTTGGTAGTACTGTCGGGAGGTACAGCCTACACGACACCACCTCCGATAACGGATTTAGGCTGATCGACTTCGCGGCGGGGCGAAATGTTGTCATATCAAGTACGCGGTTCCCGCATCTCGATATTCATAAAGGCACTTGGAGATCTCCCGATCAATCAACCGTCAACCAGATTGACCACATTGCGATCGACGCAAGGCACTCCTCCAGTATTATGGATGTCCGAACGTTCCGAGGGGCCAACATTGACTCGGACCACTACCTTGTTGTAGCCAAGGTACGCCTTCGGATATCCCGAACACCGCCAAGACAAGTAAATACTGTGAGGAAGTTTGACGTCGGACGGCTAAAATCGCAAGAGATCACCAGATCCTTCTCCGATCGAGTCTCTCTCAATCTCTCAAGAGGTTCTATGCAGCCAGCATCAAGCATTGAGGACCAGTGGCAACATTGCCAAAAAGCCATCAGAGACGCCGCCTCTGATGTGCTTGGTTTCACTCGACCACCACAACGAAACCCCTGGTTCGACGACGAGTGCCGGCAAGCACATGCAGCGAAACAAGAGGCATACAAAGCGGCGCTGCAAAGAAGGACTAGAGCGGCTCGTGAGCTCTACGCGCAGAAAAGAAGAGACGAACACCGGCTTCTCAGGAGAAAAAAGAAAGAGCACGAGAAGCGCGCGATCGAGGAAATAGAGAGATGCTACAGCAGGAATGAGGTTCGGAAGTTTTACCAAAGGGTAAAAAGAACCTGCCAAGGCTACAGAGCCCGAACCGAAGCCTGCAAGGACGAACAAGGGAACATCGTAGTAGAATCGCAGTCGATGCTAAGGATATGGAAGAACTACTTCTGCAGACTGTTTAACGGCGATGACGAACTAAATCCCGCTGTCAGGCAGAATGAACCATTCAACCTGGACGATGAAGACCAATTCCGTCCACCTGACCTGGACGAAGTGAAGATAGCGATATCTAAGCTTAAGTCCAACAAAGCCGCTGGGGCAGATGGCCTAACCGCCGAGCTATTCAAAGCGGCAGGCGATGACTTGGTTAGGAGCATGCACCAACTCATCTGTAAAATATGGTCGGAGGAAAGTATGCCCGATGAATGGAACCTTAGCATTGTTTGCCCGATCCTCAAGAAAGGAGACCCTCTTAACTGCGCCAACTACAGAGGTATTAGTCTTCTTAACATCGCCTACAAGATCTTATCTGCTGTGCTGTGTGAACGCCTGAAGCCTTTCGTCAACAACCTGATTGGTCCCTATCAGTGTGGCTTCAGGCCAGGAAAGTCTACCATCGACCAAATATTCACACTGCGGCAGATCTTGGAGAAAACCCAGGAAGTTCAAATCGATACCCACCACCTTTTCATCGATTTTAAGGCCGCCTATGACAGCATTTATAGAGACGAGCTATACAGAGCAATGTCTAGTTTTGGCATCCCTGCCAAACTCGTCCGTTTGTGCAGGATGACAATGGAGAATGCACGCTGCTCCATCAAGGTCGGTAAAGAACTCACTGAGACCTTCGATGTCAAACAAGGTTTTAGACAAGGCGATGCGCTGTCATGTGACTTCTTTAACATCGTTCTTGAAAGAATAGTGCAAAACTCAAACGCTAACACCAGAGGCACTATCTTTCAAAAGTCCGTCCATCTACTCGCCTACGCCGACGATATCGACATAATCGGGAGAACGCAGCGTGATGTCACTGGCGCGTTCGTGAGCATTGAGACGGAGGCGGCAAAGATGGGTTTGGCGGTCAATGAGGGCAAGACAAAGTATATGCTGTCATCGAGAAAGGACACCCAACACCGACGTCTTGGACAGAATGTCACTATAGACAGATATAACTTTGAGGTGGTAAAGGACTTTGTCTACCTAGGCTCCGCTATTAACTCAGACAATGACACCAGCGCTGAGATTAAGCGAAGAATAACTCTTGCCAATCGCTGTTTCTTTGGGCTAAGAAAGCAATTGAGTAGCAAAGCCCTCTCTCGAACAACTAAAGTGACCCTTTATAAGACCTTAATCATCCCAGTCCTACTTTATGGTGCAGAGGCATGGACTCTATCAAAAGCGGATGAGCTTACTCTTGGTTGCTTCGAGAGGAAAATTCTTCGAGTAATTTTCGGTCCCGTCTGCATAGACGGTGAATGGAGGAGGAGATACAACGACGAACTGTACGGGCTGTACAGCGACATTGCCCTAGCCAGAAGAGTGAAGGTCCAACGACTGCGATGGCTGGGTCATGTAGAGCGAATGGACGTGAATGCTCCGGCCCGGAAGATCTCTGAATCCACACCCGAGGGACGGCGCAGTAGAGGAAGACCGCGACTCAGGTGGCGCACGCAAGTGGAAGGGGACCTTAACCAACTTAGCGTGCGAAACTGGAGACAGCTGGCCAAAGATCGCGCTGGCTGGAGACGCTTGTTGGTTGAGGCCCAGGTCCACCCCGGACTGTAGCGCCACCTTAAGTAAGTAAGTAAGTAAAAGAAAAAAATCAGCAAAAGCAAAGTTTTCATATTTGAAAAAGATAATTTTAGAGGCTTCAATGGACCCGACGTTGTTATTTTACTTAAGTTCTTCGGACGAAAATGACAATAATGAAAAAATTGTTCGCAAACAGCTAAGGGATAACAGCAATCCGCTTTCCTTACAAAGCAAAGCGTGAGTTCAATTGATAACTATCTGTGAATTTATGTACACGGTGTATTTTTTATAGATTTATTAAGCGGTTTCGGTTAAATAAAGAAGCATTTCAATATGTTTTTACGAAACTGAACTTCTGTGCCCAATTATCCACGGCAGTACCTCCTGTTTTGCAATTAGCAGCGACACTATCTCTTTTAGGGAGTGGAGGATACCAACACACCGTCGGAGGTGATTATCTTATTGGGATGTGCCAAAGCAGTGTATCAAAAATAACTTCCAGCGTACTCAAAGAAATTGAGGACAAAATATGTCCTACTCACATATTGTTCCTCCCGGCGAATTCATCCAGATGTAAGAAACACTTTTTTCAAAAGTATAAAATACCGGGTGGTAAGATTGTTTGATCTTTTGCAAAACGCTTTATTATATTAATTCACCTTTGTAAATTGTATTTTAGTCATTGGGTGCATCGACGGTACTCATACACGCTTTTACTTCTTTGACCGGAGGTCCAACGATATTTAATTTTGTGGCGAAGCTTTCCCACATTCTTATGGAAGTAGCTTTGCCTTGGCCAGTGTTTGGAAGTAAGTTTTTGGCCAAACTAGGGTGATCTCGCATGTATTCTGCCAAGACGATTTTCTGTGTAGAATTTATTTTGTTGCAATTTGTCCTAAAAATTTATTTTTTTAAATGAATATTTATCAATTAACATTTAAATAGATTTATTGTTATTAAACTTACATTTTTCTTTAATATTTTTCGCATAACACAAATTACGAACACTAAAAACTAATCGAATGACATTTCGATTGAACGTATACGTTCAGGCATCCGTTCAGCCAAGTGGTGATGCCAAATTACGTTTACGGATATACGTTCACGTTTGCGATAATGCCAAATACACATTTTACGAAAACGAGTTACTCGTTCACGGAGGACGCGATTCGACCCCAGGTTTTAAAAACCGGAATCGCCAAACGTAAAATATAAAACGCAAAAAAAATCGCCAAATTTCAAAATTTTCCACTCTTCAAATTCAAAAACCATGGAAATCAAATGAATTCATGAAACTCTGGCTGTCCTATTGTCATTTTGTACACCTTGTTCCAAAACTTCAAAACGTCTTCTTCGGGTACACTTTCTAGATTATGTAGATAAAATTCATTTGACCAATTGACAGAAATTAATTTTTCCCACTGTGCCTCAGTAAGTTATAAGCTTTTGGGTGGAATCAAGTTTACAAACAGACTTTTAAAACAGGGTCGCAGTTGGCTTAAGCAAACGCGTGGCTAAAAATATCCTTAAGAAATAAACGGTGTGTTGCAGTCAGATAATCTTTTTCGCATTTCTCTTAGTAAAACAAGAATTAAATCCTTTACTTGCTCCTTAACTTCATTCACATGCCCTGTGCTTGTGCAGAGTATATCCATTAATGAGTAGGGACCAGAGTATATCCATTATAATGAGTAGGGACACTCTCGACAATTTCCTTATCAGCAAGTATTACTGTGTCACACAGACATGAGAAATAGACGGATATATAAAGTGGGTAGTGAGAGAGAGAAAAAAGAGGAGGAATATTTTTTCGGAAAATGGCACAGGGTGCTCCGTTAAAAAAAGGGAAATTTTTAACTTGTCATACATTTTTATTAAATACAAAATTATAATTACATGTGTGTTACGCTAAGATATTTATACTTGTTGTTGGTTTTTTTTTTTTTTTTGATTATTCTATTACATTTTTTGATAAAGTCATGCTCTCAAACACGTGCCTACATATCATTTTATAAGAAATTATTTGTTTTGATTTTTACAGCCAGTAATCAATCACATTTATTCCTTTATATGTAGGTAATACATTTTCATTTAAAAAACAATTTTTTTAAATGAAAACCCGCGACCCACTTAATGGACAAGCGGACCATTGAAAATGAATGAATGAATTTTTTTATTTTGCAATAAACTTTCTACTGCATGTAAAAATTCTTTAGGCGAACGTGTTAAATGCGCACTTCAAATGCGCTAAAAAAATCTGTAAATATGGAGGAAACACTATGTTGCTGACTTAGTTCCAACTCACACTTGCGTTTTTGACGTTTTTTTTTTATATAGCATGCAAAATAATTTCACTACCGAAATCAGCAGTTTTATACCTAATCAGATTCTGTTTTGAAAGCGTTTATTTCAACGCTGGAAAGCTCTAAATTTGCAGTTGGCTCGCAACTATTTTCCCATGTAGCTACTTTGCTGAAAAAGATCTTTTAAATTCACAAATGTATTGAAATGGAGTCAGCAACTTATTATTTCTTCCTTGGTTGCATTAAAATGGTAATTAAGTCAATTGAAGTACCAATAAGACTATTTATATTCTGCTGCCATTATTTTAGTTATATTGGCAGACTTATCGAAAAAAGCAATACTTAAAAAATGCATTTCATAAGAAATTTATTTGCTCTTTATTTTCCAAAAATGGTCTTCTGAATTTGTTGGGGCCTTTAAATTTATATGAATTAAAGATTAATATAACTTAGGACACTTTTCGACCACAAGCAATACTATTCATTTTAAAACCAAAAGGCTTGATATGCATTTTAAATGTGTTCAAACAAAATAAACAGCGTAAAAAAATTGTAATGGAAAATTACACCTCCATTAAAGGAGTCAGAAAAGGGATAGTTTCAGGAGTTATCACTAAAAAACCAATAAAGTTAAACTTTTAATGCCCTCCATTATCGGCACATAAAAATATTTTACACCTTCATTTTCTTTTTGTTCTCGACCGCGCAGGCTAAACACTTCAAAATATGTTTTCCCATTTCCTATTTAAATTTCTACTTAATCCAAAAACAATTATTGCACTGTAGTTTGTTCGCGCCGAAAACTATCACGGGTCACCCTGTATTATGTTTATTTCCCTTCTTTCGCACAACTGATAAGCATTCGAGTTTACCGCCTTTAAAAATGCTTTATGAAAAAACCTACCCCATCGTCACTGCAGAACCAGTGTGACCAGTTATTATAAAAACTAGCAATTATGGAATGAAATAATTTCTATTGCTACTAGGCCCAATATCGAATTGCATTATTTTTAGCGAAGTCAGAACAGAGAAGAAACATTTATTTTCATATTTTAGATTGAAATATTAATGGTAAGAGTTCAGAATTAGTTGTAATTCCTGGAAAAAATAATCATAAAAACGAAGCATGAAACCATTTTCCAAAAAGCAAAGCAGGTCACACTGCATAAAGTGAAAAGGTACACACATCGAAATCCGAGTTTACCGCCTTTAAAAATGCATTATGAAAAAACCCACAATCGTTCATCGTACACAGCAAGCCCCATGTAGTGGTACAGGTAAAATATGTTGTGTACCCTTTTCTTCTCAAGCATTCGTTGTATTCAGGTAAAAAGTATTCTTTCGATCTGCTTCCACTTATTGTAAGATTTTTTCTGCATTTTGCTTTGTGGTATGCATATGTAGAGAGAGTGTCCCTACCAGAGTATATCCATTAATGAGTAGGGACACTCTCTCTACATATGCATTTCATACTACCACAAAGCAAAACGCAGAAAAAATCGTGTAATAAGTGGAAGCAGGTCGAAAGAATACTTTTTACCTGAATACGACGAATGCCTGAGAAGAAAAGGGTAAACAACACATTTTACCTGTACCACTACATACGGCTTGCTGTGTACGACGAACGATTGTGGGTTTTTTCATAATGCATTTTTAAAGGCGGTAAACTCGGATTTCGATGTGTGTACCTGTTCACTTTATGCAGTGTGACCTGCTTTGCTTTTTGGAAAATGGTTTCATGCTTCGTTTTTATGATTATTTTTTCCAGGAATTACAACTAGTTCTGAACTCCTACCATTAATATTTCAATCTAAAATATGAAAATAAATGTTTCTTCTTTGTTCTGACTTCGCTTAAACTAATGCAATCCGATATTGGGCCTAGTAGCAATACAAATGATTTCATTCCATAATTGCTAGTTTTTATAATAACTGGTCACACTTGTTCTGCAGTGACGATGGGGTTGGTTTTTTTCATAAAGCATTTTAAAGGCGGTAAAATCGAATGCTTATCAGTTGTGCGAAAGAAGTGAAATAAACACAATACAGGGTGACCCGTGATAGTTTTCGTTGCGAACAAACTACAGTGCAATATTGTTTTGGATTAAATAGAAATTTAAATAGGAAATGGGAAAACATATTTTGAAGTGTTTAGCCTGCGCGGTCGAGAACAAAAAGAAAATGAAGGTGTAAAATATTTTTATGTGCCGATAATGGAGGGCATTAAAAGTTTAACTTTATTGGTTTTTTAGTGATAACTCCTGAAACTATACCTTTTTTGACTCCTGTTTTGGAGGTGTAATTTTTCATTACAATTTTTTTTACGCGATGTTTATTTTGCTTTTGTTTTGCTTGAACACATTTAAAATGCATATCTATGCCTTTTGGTTTTAAAATGCATAGTATTGCTTGTGGTCGAAATGTGTCCTCAGTTATATTAATCTTTAATTCATATAAATTTAAAGGCCCCAACAAATTCAGAAGACCATTTTTGGAAAATAAAGAACAAATAAATTTCTTATGAAATGCATTTTTTAAGTATTGCTTTTTTCGATAAGTCTGCCAATATAACTAAAAGGATGCCAGCAGAATATAAATAGTCTTATTGGTATTTCAATTGACTTAATTGACATTTTAACGCAACCGAGGAAGAAATAATAAGTTGCTGACTCCTTTTCAATTCATTTGTGAATTTAAAAGATCTTTTTCAGCAAAGTAGCTACATGGAGAAAATAGTTGCGAGCCAACTGCAAATTTAGAGCTTTCCGGCGCGTTGAAATAAACGCTTTCAAAACTGAATCTGACTATAAAACTGCTGATTTCGGTAGTAAAAATGCGTTTTATTATTTTGCATGCTATATTAAAAAAAACGCCTGAAACCATTTGTCAACGAACTGATTGGACCCTATCAGTGTGGTTTTAGGCCCGGTAAGTCCACAACCGACTAAATATTCACACTACGGCAGATCCTGGAGAAAACCCAAGAAGTCCAAATCGATACTCATCACCTATTTATCGATTTTAAAGCCGCATATGACAGCATTTATAGAGACGAGCTATACAGAGCCATGTCTAGTTTTGGCATCCCTGCCAAACTTGTCAGGTTGTGCAGAATGACGATGGAGAACGCTCGCTGCTCCGTAAAGGTCGGAAACAATCTCACCGAGACCTTTGATGTCAAAAAAGGATTTAGACAAGGTGATGCGCTGTCATGTGACTTTTTCAACATCATTCTTGAGAAAATTGTGCGAAACTCGCAAGCCAACACCATGGGCACAATTTTCCAAAAGTCTGTGCAACTACTTGCATACGCTGACGACATCGACATCATTGGCAGAACACAGCGAGCTGTCACTGGTGCGTTTGCAAGTATCAGTACAGAGGCGGCAAAAATGGGTTTAGTGGTGAATGAGGGCAAAACGAAATATATGCTGTCAACAAGAAGGGACACACAACATCGACGAATCGGACAGAACGTCACGATAGACAGCTATAACTTTGAGGTAGTTCGGGACTTTGTCTACCTCGGCTCCGCTATTAATTCTGAAAATGACATCACATCAGAAATCAAGCGAAGAATTACACTTGCCAACCGCTGTTACTTTGGCCTAAGAAGGCAATTGATTAGTAAGGCCTTGTCGAGAAACACCAAGGAGACTCTATATAAGACCCTCATCATCCCAGTCCTGCTTTATGGCGCAGAATCATGGACGTTGTCAAAAGCGGATGAAGATCTCCTTGGGCGCTTCGAACGCAAAATTCTTCGAGTGATTTTCGGTCCCGTTTGCGTTGACGGGCTTTGGAGGAGGAGATTTAACAGCGAACTCTACGAGCTGTACAGCGACATCGACTTGGTCAGAAAAGTACGTATCAGTCGACTAAGATGGCTAGGACATGTAGAGCGAATGGACACCAACGCTCCGGCCCGAAGAGTCTTCGATTCCAACCCGGAGGGACAACGCAGTAGAGGAAGACCTCGCCTTAGGTGGCGCGCACAAGTGGAAGGGGACCTCAACCAACTTGGAGTGCGCAACTGGAGGCAGTTAGCCAAAGATCGTGCTAACTGGAGAGGCGTGTTGGTTGAGGCCCAGGTCCACCCCGGACTGTAGCGCCATCTAAGTAAGTAAGTAAGTATATTAAAAAAAACGTCAAAAACGCAAGTGTGAGCTGGAACTAATACCCTATTCACACCAAGCCGAAAACTGTGTTTTTGCGAAAACAGTCGAAAACTTAATCGAAAACAGAAGTTTTCCCATACATATTGCAGTTTTCAAAACGAGTCGTTTGAGGTCGTTTTCCATGAAAACGCCACGAAAACGAGTACAATCGTTGGGTTGTTGAAGCAGACACACCTTTTGCAACATTCAGCGAGCTCAGCAAAACTGCTGACAGGATGTGAGAGACTGAGTGAGAGTGAGAGTTTTTTTGTTTTCTTTGCTTGCACCATAAAGAGCAAACTACCTGCCACAACTAAATGGTATTTTCAGATGTTTTGATTTTGAATGTTGCTTATGTTTATTATTTTATGCATTTAACCATAAGTTGACTGATTATCGTAGCTTAAATAATTTTGTTTGTATATTATGTCAATACGAGCGTAGTTTAGTAACTAAAATAAAAGTCTAGTCGCCACAAACATTTTATAGCTAGTTTCACAGGTAATTGAAACGTCAAACGAAAACGAGTTGGTAGTCGGTGTGAATGCATCCACGAGTTTTCTAAACTTTTTTGACGAAAACTCGGTTTTCGGCTTGGTGTGAATAGGGTATAAGTCAGCAACATAGTGTTTCCTCCATATTTACAGATTTTTAAGGAAGATAGAAGTGCGTATTTAACGCGTTCGCCTGAAGAATTTTTAGATGCATTACAAAGTTTATAGCAAAATAAAAAAAAAATAAAAATTTTGAAATGAAAATGTATTACCTACCTACATATTAAAGAATAAATGTGATTGATTACAACTGTCTGTACAAATCAAAACAATGAATTTCTTATAAAATTATATGTAGGCACGTGTCTAAGAGCAGGACTTTATCAAAAAATTTAATAGAATTATAAAAAAAAACCAACAACAAGTATAAATATCTTAGCGTAACACACATGTAAATTTAATTTTTTATTTAATAAAAATGTATGACAAGTTAAAAATTTCCCTGTTTTTAACGGAGCACCCTGTGCCATTTTCCGAAAAATTACTCCTCCTCTTTTTTCTCTTCCTCACTACCTACTTTATATATCCGTCTATTTCTCATGTCTGTGTGACACAGTAATACTTGCTGATAAGGAAATTGTCGAGAGTGTCCCTACTCATTATAATGGATATACTCTGGCCCTGTGCTACCACTGTTTTCGCGATTCCTTCAAAATCCGACTCTAAATCAATATCTTTCCAAGTTTTAAAGTTGTCTTCATTCTTTCATTCTAATTTGAATATTTCGTCACAGTCATCACAGATATAAGGTTTTAGTGAAAATTTAAAAAAAAATTAAAAAATATGAGGATTTTGGTTAAAAAAATTTAAATCGTCAAAAGCTAAAAATATCGTCTTTTTTGGGGTGCGTCGCCAAACTGATTTTCGTGTCGCCAAATGAAATTTCAAATCGCCTGTTTGGCGATAAATCGCCGCATCTGACAACCCTGGACATACACTGAACCATTCTTCGAAATATATATAAAAATGGCGGCAAAAATTTATAGTAATTCATCAATTGAGAACGGCTAGGCCGATTTGGCTCAATTTTTTTTTCAGTTATTCGTAATTGCAAGGAGAGGGTTTTTACGAAAGAACATTTTGGGAAACCCATCCGTCGGGAAATTAAAGAAATTGTGCAACGGTACACGGTTGTCCGTCAAAAAACTGATGAAGTGATGACCAATGTGGTTCAAGCGACGATCATCAAGGGCAAATTGAAAGGAGAGGAAGTCCTTATCCCACGAATTTAGATTAATCCAACTAATCTTCCATTCCAATTCAATTCTCCGTTCGATTGGCTTTTGCGATGACAATCAATAAATCACAAGTCCAATCGTTGGAAGTCTCAAACCGCATTCGTTGTTCGTTTTTGCGCCGGAAAACAAATCGAAAAACATTGTTTACAAAATCGCTCTCTACTGATTTCCATTCCATTCAAATAAATCACATTGAAATTTGAACTATCCGTGTTTATCTGAAGGCGTTAAATTGGGGCGAGACAAAGTTCGCCGGGTCCGCTAGCACTTTAAAAATATTTAAGAATTTTTTTTTTCTAAACTCCAAAGACAAATTAAAACAGCATTGCTTCTGACTCACTTTTGACGCTCACTGGTACGTATAACTTTAAGGAAGATCGGACTTTCCGCGGACTAGTAATTTCAAATTTTTTGTCGAATCTGAAAAGTGGCCTCCCGAAAAATTATCAAAATCGACTTTATCGACCTGAATACACCAAACTTACGAGTACCTACATACTATGCATAAAGGACATACACTGGAAGCAACTGCTTTCATACAAATTGAATTTTAATTTCCAAATTCAGGATAATATCCCCTAACAAACAAGGCTTCATTAAAGTTTAATTGCCCCCAAACCACTCCAGTTCAATACATTTTATTACGATTTTCCCCATTGTATACGACGCACGTCCATCGATGAAGAGCGGCGTGGCGCCCAATAATAAAGTTTTAACAAAATATTGCTACAGTAAAAAATAAATTCCTTTATTGCGTAAATCAAAAGAATCCATATGAGTTACACAGAATCAATGCCCTCAATAACCATTCAGTATCACATTACCCTATGAGCCAAGAGCATGATATTTAATGGAAATTACATATACGGATTCCTTCCGAGTAATGTGCTATGAAGATTTCCTGGCCGGGGGGTGTCCCAATTCCTCTTGATCTTAGAGCCGAGCACAGAGAACAACAGTATATATGAATAGTGCAAATTTACAATTAATGCACCCTTATCAATTCTATGGCACAGCAACGCACACGGAAGAGCGAGAAGATACCCATCAACCGACGACGACCGAAACAATGTTGTTACTTTAAACCGACTACCACATTATACCGTCCCGCCTAAATCGCCACCCACTTGCCAATTTAAATGATATGCCAACTCTGTCAGTGCCAGATTGGAATATAGCAGTCTACTCGAGTGACTCGTTTGTCAACTGTGCGGGCGAGACTGCCTTCTGGTCCAGTTGGGCCATGTTGTTGACGTTGGAGCTTCCATTGAAGGGTGTTAATTCTGTAATTAACAAAAAGGCGCCCTACTGATTCCTGATGTCGTCGGACGGGCGAACAAACGTCAGACGGACTACCGACCTGGTATGAGTAGAATATGTGTACTGGAAACTGAGAATGTATCTCGGCGTGGCATAGATTTTCGAAATTCTTCTCTATCGAATTTAATTGATGGGGTAAAATGGTATAAACGAAAATTTAATGTAATTTGACAACTTAATTAAATGAAGTGTAAATGTGAATGTATTCCTGTGGATTTAACATCAGTTTTCATTTAGCCCCGACCAGGACACAGGACCGACAAGCGATGAGACGACTGCTAGAAGGAGTAAACAATCGAACCAGAAACTCTGCCATACAATGTACGTACACACTACTTGTGTGTAATTCTGGATGGATGACAATTACTTTTTTTTATTTCCCCCCTCTCCCATTCTATATAGATACTGTGGGCCTTGGGGTGTTATCGAGATTTAGATTATTATTTTGGTTTACATCTGCATATTAATCGCTTTTACCAACTGAGGCTGCAGACTGTTGTCAGGTTCGTATTCCTCATTAGAATATCCAAAAAAAGGGTGAATTTACTTTCCACTCACTTAACGTGACTTATGTGGTGCCAGCTAGGGTTGAAGCACTGTTCCTTAATACGACATGGCATAGAATGCTTCAACAGTTTTCCATTCAACCGATTTGTTCATTTAAAAGTCCGATAAAACTAATTGAGTGAAATTTATATCACAAAAGGACGATCATCTTGCCTGTCTGTCAGACACTATTAAGCTTTAAGCAATGTGTAGGAAGCGTTAGAAAGTTGATGATTTTAAGTTTTGGTTTTGGTTTGAATGATTTTATTTGGAAGTGCTGAATTTTCGTTACTTAACTGTTGTTGGTATACGTAGTAGTACACACATTTCAGGAGTAGCACTAGACCTTTAGTACGATACGAAGGACCAGTGCCGTAACTAGGGCGGTGCCAGCGGTGCCCAGGCACAGGGCGTAGGCCCAGGAGGGCGCAATAATGACCAGGACAAACGTTTACAAACCCAAATATGATAAGTTTACTAGTAAAAATATTACCTATAAAAAGGTTGCAGGTGTATTTATGACATTTAATTTTTTTTTTATTTAAAATGCAATCTATTTCGCATCAGTCGAGAAACCGAAATTACATCGAAATTACATTTTCCTACCTCTCATGAATCTATGTAGGTAACTACACACTACGCAATCACAATCACGCACACAATACCCAATGCACCAGCAACCTCCAGTTGCAAATTTCCAGTTGTTCGTGAACAAAGATGAACTCTTGTGTATCTTTGAGTCACTTAAAAATAAAAAGTCGGCGGGAATTGACGGTGTCCCAAACGTCGTATTAAGACACCTGCCTCTAGAAGCGATTGAGATCTTCGCCACGCTATTTAACAATGCGCTGAATAATGCATATTATCCAGTGCAGTGGAAAATGGCGGTGGTACATCCTATCCCCAAAAGGGAGAAAGATAGGACCAACCCGGCTAATCTTCGGTCAATTAGTTTGCTCCCGAATGTTAGCAAGGTATTCGAAAAGGTCGTTAATAGAGCTCTTTTAAAGTGGGCTGAAGAAAATAAGATTATTCCGGACAATCAGTTTGGCTTTAGAGCGGGGCATGAAACGATTCATGCCGCGTCGAAATTGGTGTCCGACATTCAGTGGCACAAATGCAAGAACCAATGCACGGGTGCTTGCCTGGTCGACTTTGAGAAGGCCTTCGACACCGTATGGTTGGAGGGGCTCTTCTATAAGCTGACGAGGTTGGGTATGCAAAAACCATTGCTATATATGATTTATGACATGCTTATGGGAAAGAAGTTCGTTGTCAAAGCTGGCAACGTGACTTCGAGCAAAGTCTTTGAAATTAAAAACGGCTTACAACAGGGAGCGGTGAATTCTCCGATCCTGTTTAATATTTACACGAGTGATCTGGTGGGTTCCCTCAGACATGCTATAGCGTACGCAGACGATTTAGTGGCGTACAGATCAGGTCCAAAAGTCGAGGTCATCAACATCCTTTTGCAGCGTGACTTCGATCAAATTAAGAGGTATTGCGATGATTGGAAATTGAAAATCAATTTCCAAAAATCGGAAACAATCCTGTTCAGAACTCCATTGGCTAGGGCCTCTAGGGATACCAGAAAAAACTGGCGAAAATTAGCCATTATTGGACAAAATGGACAACCATTGGCGGTGCGAAGCGTGGTCAGATATCTTGGCATCTGGCTCGACCAGTATCTATATTTTGACAAATATAGAGATGCTTGTCTTGCTGGGGCCAAGAGGGCTTATGCTCTGACAAGGAGACTGTTTCGCAGCAGTCAACTTGTTTCCAGAGTAAAGGTCATATGCTACGTGGCCCTTATAAGGCCGATCATCGCTTATGGCTGTCCCATTTGGTTTAATATAGCGCCTTCCTATATGGAAAAGATTCGGGTGTTTGAGAGACAGTGTCTCAGGACCTGCCTAGGGTTGTTTAGAACTCCCGAATCTGAGTACATAAAATATTATCCCAACAAGACCCTATACGATGGGGCTCGATTGAACAGGATTGACAATTTCCTAATTAAGGTGATTCGAAGGCACGTTGCAAGAGCGATGGCCAACGCTAACAATCTGATCTCGGGTGGTTATTACCCGAATTTAATGTACCACGAGAGTACGCTCCGGTCTGGCTTTGTCCCGCCTGAGGCATTTCTTCATGCAGACATGAAAGGGTTAGTCCAGAATAAAGATGGTGTGCCGGTATTGTACCACAGCCACCGCGGCGCGAGGGATAAGCGGCTCATCCACGACGGGTACGCCGCCAATGCTCAGGAGCTCCTCCGTTTTAATACCGCAATTGCGGATAGGGACACGGTTGATACCTTAAAGCAGTTCACCGAATTTTGGTGGCTTGAGGAAGAGGTGAGGGCAGACACGCTCTCCCGGGTCGGTGCGTTACCTATGTAACATCCTCCTTAGTTTTAAGCTAGTTTGTAAGTTAGTTAGGTGTATTTTAGGGGGTTTTTGGGAGGGGCCGGGCTCGTCAACATGAATGAGTGCTACCGAGACTTGACCGACGCTTATGGCCTCGCTCGAGTCCCGGCGGCGCGTGTGCACATTTTGGCGACTGCCAGGCGCCCATCGACGCAATCGGGATGGTGACTAATCGAGAGATTGCTCATCACCCTGATTATAGGTAATTTAAGTTAAGTAGCTTAGGTAGTTTAAGTAGTTTTAGGTAGTTTTAAGAAAAATAAAATAATAAAGCATCCAAGTTTTAGCCAGTTTTCTTGGAAATTAAAAAACAGCGCAATAGATATAAAATAGATAGATTTAAGGCCGAAAGGCAATAGTTATAAGAATAAAGTTAAGTTTAGAGTGCTCGTTAAGAGCCAGTAAGCTAGATTAAGATACATGTTAGTTTTAAATTAGATTTAGTCATTTTTGTCTAGTAAGTAAGTTTAAATAATGAATGAATAAAAATGAATTTAAAAGTACCAGCAACCTCTTATAGGTACGAACGAGATACCTTATGAAAATTGTAAATGTTTGGGACTCGGACTGTGTTCTTCAGGCTTTTTCTCTTTCAGTTACACTTCGTTCACATCACAGTTTTTGTTTTGGAATGTTAAATTGTTCAAACTGTTCATATCAATTAAAATTGGCGATGTAAAAGAATATTCATATAAAAATGAACGAATAATATACGAGCATTTATATAACAAAAATTGTTTATTTTACTATTGCAAGAGTACCTATAATAAAAAATAATCCATTAAAATATGGGAAAAACAAGTTTGAAAAGAGTTTAAACAACGAAATTTCGATCTAAAAATGTTTGCCTCAAAGGAAAACACCCTTGGTGCGAATTGTAACAAGTTTATTCAAAATTCACGACATTAAAACCCGTTCCACAAACTATCAAATAAAAAAATCGTTTGAACTTAAACTCAAATCAGAGATTGTTAAGTAGTAGAAGTTCATGTGACATAAATGCCACAGAATTTTTGGCCGAAATAGAAACTTTGAAGAAACAAATTGAAGCGACTTTGAAAAATGCGCTCAACAATCAGTCAGGAAAGGTTATCTGGCCTGGTAATGTTGTCGATTGAAGCTGACATAGCACGACCAGCGTTACCGATGGATAATTTGAAAATGTCCCCAAAAAAGGGCTCCCGAGCCCAAAAATGCGTCCCAAACAAAAAAAAATTAATTTCCGTTTTCTATAGGAATATACACCACCAATAATCGCAAAACTCGAAAACCACCATGAACCATGAACTCAAATTTTGGGAGACTCCTTGTTATTGACTTAAAGGAGTTTCTGTGAAGTTTGGTCAAAATTGGATATACAAAAAATTGTTATAAATCTTATATGTATCTCGAAAACCACAGAATAGATCGAGCACAATTTTTAAGAAAATCTGTCGATATCGCATATCTCAAAAACCACAGAGTGGATTGAGCTCAAATATGGAGAAAATCTTTACTATTGGCCCGAAGTTGTAAGATTGTTAACATTGATGTGCATTGCCCATAAAAATTGGAATAAGGTGGGATTCGAAATAGGGGAATGGCACGACCCATAAAAGTAATTTAAAACATTATAGTTTTAGCTTCGAAATTTGGTAGTTAAATTGATCTAAATTTTTATATGTAGATAAATAAAAGACATCGAATTCATTTGAATTATACAAACGCGTTTCATTTAATGAACAAACGAAACTTAAACTGTGGAGTTGGAAGGTTAATTGTGACGCATAATCGCTTATAAAGAATTACAAATAAATACATTTTATGTGGTACGAACTCCACCGGGTCATTTTGTAATAAAACCAAATAAGACTTTGCTGGCATTGTGTTGACGTTTGGAATGGAAAGTGTTGCGCTGTAGGTTATTTTATTCCGTTTGGTACCTACTAAAACTATTCAACAAACATGCGAAAATTTATTAAAGCAGAAAACATGTCTACTTCAAAATGTTTGTTATTTGAGAAATAAATTGAAGCTTTGAAAATGCGTCCCAATGTCGCCTGTATTTGTGAAAGGGGTCCCAAAAACGCTTATTTTGAAATGAGGTCGCCACGCGTACAGACAGTAGAGAAGTCGCCATTTGGCGACTCCTGTCGTATGATGACCCGTAAACGTCGAGTAAGTCGGCTCTCACATTGATGCAACAATCAATAAGCAACTGGCAATAGGAAACACGCAATATTATCGCTCACAGTTATTTTACATAGAATTAAATTAGAGGTCTCACATCAAAGCAACTCAATATCGCTCAAACGAAAAATGTAGCTATGGTTGCTATAATAATTATCGCTAGCGATACAACGCGCATGTTGAAAAGCAACATAATACTGCTTCCTAGTCAGCGTTGTTATACGGTCGTAAATATCGTATTTGTGACGATTTTGGAAAGCAAATACGACGCTCCGATTTTTGATTGATTTGGCCTAATTTCTACGATTTGCTGATTTTTAGTTCCGATATTTACAATTTTAGAAGCAGTCAAATACGACTTCTACAAAATTACAAATTACAAACCTTGGTGAAAGAACAACTACTTACAAACAAGTTTAAGACCAAATGATATGTGCAAATCAAGAAAAATTCGAAACAGGAAAGGCGAACAGAATCTGATAAGCATTAGTTCTGCACTTTGTTGTTGTTGTAAGTTGTTCTGGGCCCAGATTCCATAAAATGAAAACGATCTAACGATATCGTTTTCACTAAACCTGTCTCTATCATATCTGTGGCAATAGACAGAGACTGCTATTGTCGAAACGATATCGTTCGGTCGTTTTCATTTTACGGAATCTGGCCCCTGGTCTTCTGGAAATATGTTTTCATGATGCTAGTTACAAAGTTTGCCTGTTTTATGCTCTTCTCGCAATTGTCAAGGTTTCAGGAGAAGTACATTAGTTGTCTCATATGTTACAATGTCTCAAAATACATATGTCGCATGTCGAGGAATAACTAAGTTTCTCAGAATATATGCCTACAGAAAGGTTAAAGGTCCCAATGGTCCCTACTTTGGCCGGCTCCCGTGGTAGATTATTATCTTAAAAAAATATTCCCTGCAAAAAATATGTATAACCATTATTTGTTGAGTTATTTGTTATAGATAACTGTTATGAGAATGATTACATTTTTTTTTAAGTTTTGTTCAATTTTCGTTGAACCATTTTTACCATTTTACCAACAAAAAAACTGGTTTCTGCTTTATAGGATAATGGAATGGAATTTGAGTGTTAGCGCTCCAGGAATTGGAATCCCTTTTGCAATTAATTTTTCTTAATCAACCTACTGTCGCTATAAGGAATTGACTTTCGATATTGCTCATATTGCTCATATTTTGTTTTGGTTTTCTACATTTGTTTGGGTATGTCTTCTGTTTCCAAATTTAGACCAGTATCAAAATATACATATACACAACATACGTTGGACTGCATTTTAAGCCCTCCGACCCTAAACGTCATAGTGAAGCGAACGTCTCTATAATAAGAACTGCTTCAGGTTATTGATCGTTATGTTGCAAGTTGCTGCAATTGTTGTTCTACTTCTTTATCTTTTAGCGTTTTCACTACTTTACACAATTTTATTCGAAAATTCTATTCTGTAAAAGACTCTATTCAAAGAGTAGCTATATTTACAATTTTACGGAAAACAGTGCGTTATCCGTTATTTTTAATCGAAAAAAGCAGCATACCTATAATGCATTAGTAATTGGCCAATTTACAAGAGTTTTTCATGTTTATCAGGGTTATTAGCAGCGTTTGTTTTTTTTTTGTCGCAGATACGACTATTGATTACCGCTTCCAAGGCAGTGAAAAAACGCAGTACGCAGCCGTTTAGACACATCTTAAACTGTTAACCAAAATAAGACGGATTGTGTTTTTTTAGTAGCGAAGCGTAGCGGTGGGGTATAGTACTAATAATATTTTTAGTGTCCATATTACACGAACTCAAAATTGCGAAATTTCCAATACATGTCTTGAGAATTACAGAATATTTAAGGCGAGAGTTTAAAATGATTATTATTAAGGCCCAAAGTCCTGAAGTCCGTTAAATATGCTCGTAGGCGCACTCTTGAAGAAGTTATTATTAAATTGTTATAGAGATTCCCCAAAAAATATGCCTGCTGAACATAACCGCCTTGTATGGGGGAAGTGGGATTAACCCAGTTTTAGGTAGGTACTAAAAGCTATGATTGTTTTTAAGTGATCGTCGACGAGGTGCATTTTAAACAAGAATAAGTCCAGTGTGCTGCCACTGAAAAGTATAGGTCTCTATACTGCTTGCTCCTGGACTTCTGCGACTTCTGCAAAAAGGGTAGGTATACTCAGAGCCAGCCTTTGGGCATACCTAGCAATTGCATGTGTCCGCTTATAATATTCATTATAATTGTTCATCTTTCTAAGTACCCTTAGGTATAGTACCCTAGCCTATACTAACTATACACATTTTTACAAAATACGATAATTACGATTTTCACAACCACAAAGACACGATTTTTAGAAAAAGTCTATAACAACATTGGTCTCACATCAAAGCAACTAAATATCGCTCGAACGAAAAATGTTGCTGATTGCTTATTGGCAGTTGCTATAGCAACTATAGTTGCTTATTGCAACTGGCAGCAGTGATACCAGATCGGGGGATTTATCCCTTATTGAGGGATTTTCTCACTTAAAATAAGCTAAAAGGGTCAAAGGGATTTTTCACCTCATAGTAACAAAAAAAGGGATTTTTCTCTTTGGTAAATTTTTGTTCTTAATTTGCTAGTTTCATTAAGAAAAATAAAATTATAGAGCTTATTTCTATTTCTTAAAACATGTACTTGCTTTATTTAATCAGTTCAACTCACTTTTTCAAAACAGAAAGGTTTTAGTTCACTGCATTGTGCGGGAGAGCAAGATATTAGTTTTGAAAATGTGTCGGTTGTTTGTTCAAGCAGACTTTTTTGAACTTCCATGGGATGCCAAACTTAACATTTTTAGAGATTCCAACACACATTTTATGAATAATTTAGATAGTCTATTTTTGGGTCAAGAATGTCAAGACTCCTTGACAGAGTTAGATGCTGATGGTAAATTGGAGGTTAAGAAAAACTGTCCCAGTTTTTATAAGACTGCAATCGTTGAAATGGTTCCTAGCCTACCTTATGTTGAATATTATTTTCATTTTAATGCCGAATGCAGTTTTATGTTTCATTTTTAACGTTTTAACAATGTGTAAGATGTACCCACATTTCTATTTTTGTATTATATACAAACGTACCTATCCTAATATGCTTATTTTTGTTAACTCGCATAGTTAATGTTAATGTAACTTGTATGTTCATAGTAAAAAAGACTGAATTTAATAAAATACATGTTTTTTTGTCTATTACTTCATGGGATAAATGTGGGATTTTTTAAATGTTGGCGTGGGATAAAAGGGATTTTTTTGGCATAACTGTGGGATAACCTGCTTCCAAAGTCTGGGATCACTGACTGGCAATAGGAAACACGCAATATTATCGCTCACAGTTATTTTACATAGAATTAAATTAGAGGTCTCACATCAAAGCAACTCAATATCGCTCAAACGAAAAATGTAGCTATGGTTGCTATAATAATTATCGCTAGCGATACAACGCGCATGTTGAAAAGCAACATAATATTGCTTCCTAGTAGCAATATTTGTCATTATTGACACATTTGCGCATACTACGTTTCGGGGCTCATTCGATTGAGTTTTGAAATTGGGTGGGATATGCTCTGAGTTCCTTAGCGCAAATATTTCCACCATGATTTATTAAATTAGTAAATGCAGGGTGCACCCAATATTTCCTTTTCTTTTGTCTTTTTTTTCTTAAATGGAACCACATTAGAAAAATCGAATCATCGGAGTCGTCGGATCCGGATGACATGTTAGTTAGAAATTTCAGGCAATACTGTTGCTTCGATGTGAGAATAGGCTAAAATAAAGTTGCGTATTGCTTATTGACAGTTGCTACAAGCAGTAAGCAACTAAGTAACTAAGCAACTAAGCAACTAGCAACTATCAAAAAGCAATACGCAATTTTGTTTTAACCTATTCTCACATCGAAGCAAAAAGATTGCCTGAAATTTCTACCCATCAGGAATATTTTTCTACAACTTCAACGAATTTTGTGTTGAAAACAGGATCGTCCGACATTATTTTCCAGAACTTTGTATAACGTAGTAAGCGCAAAAGTGTGAATAATCATAAATATTGCTACTAGGAAGCTTGTTGCTTTTCGATATGCGTTGTGTATCGCTAGCGATAATTATTATTGCCGCAATCAGCAAAATTTTTCATAAATGCGATATTGAGCTGCTTTGATGTGAGACCTCTGATTCAATTCAAAGTAAATTAACTGTGAGCGATAATATTGCTGGTTTCCTATTGCCAGTTGCTTATTGATTGTTGCCTCAATGATAGAGCCGGCTAAATCTTTAAGTAAATAGTAGTCTTATTTTGTTTAAGTGTACTGGTGTTTTATGGATGTGCATATTTTGGCAAATATATTTGTTTTGTTTGCCTAAAGTTAATATATTTTTAATTATAACAAGTAAACTAAACAAAAATTTAGATATCCGAAAAATCAGTATATTTTTCGAGGGCGCAAATATAGAAGCTCGCACAAGGCGCATAAAAGCCTAGTTACGGCTCTGCGAAGGACTGATAGGTCCAAGAGTCGTCCTGCACAAACATGGCATAATTACGATTCGAAGAATTACTTTGTTCACTAAATTTCTATAGATATAAATTGGACCAGGGATAACATTAAAATAAAATAAGAAAAAAAATTAAATAATAAAAGATAAGTGATAGATGCAAAGTAGACTACATCTTGGGCCAAAATCCTAATTCGTCAGTCCTTCACATGGGCACACGCCTGAAAATGACTTAGCAGCTGCTTAGTTAGTTTCAGCCAAGAATTTATGATTACTTTTCAATCGCATGTGATCGTGATCCATTAGTTTGATGTAAACCCTAAAATAATCTCTAGCTAATTCTAGTGATGGAGTGAGCAGATACCACACCGTGCCGAAGGAAGGAAGGCCGTGGGTAAGAAAACATAGAAAGATACAATGTGTCAAAGATCTTGTGGCCTGAGTTAAATCTGAAAAAAAAATGGAGAATTGTTTAAACTCAGCAAGGTCAAACTTAAGAATAGCGATTCCCTATATCTATTCTACTCTTTGCTCTGCTATGCCACTATAGCATGGGCGTAATTGCTCGCTCTGTGCTCACGGACCGCAGTGGCTGAGCGAAAAATATAGCAATTTCGTGACCAATGAACAGCTAGGCTAGAACCTACCGCGTTCCGAGCCGTTAGTTTGGCTTTGTTGGATGGGCCGGCTCCTTCAACGAACATCATAAAAGTAGATGAACTAGTAAGCTATGAAAATTATAGTTCTTGGAACCGCTAAGTTCGAGTTACCGCATACATTTATCGCTTTGTCCGAAACACTAAAAAAAAGCGTTTATCATCGAGGATTTCATCTGAATTAGAATTCGCACTTTCGCCTTTGTCAGCTTCTAAAATCGAAAACGCAGAAAACCACTTGGTTCGGTATGTACAAAAACATAAATTTTTTAATGAACTTTGTCTACTGCAGGAGGAAGATCTGTGACGAAATCTTCTTATCTCCCTTCTTAGACAACAACGGTATTATAAGGTTGGGCGGTCGTCTGAAATCATTTATATGAATGTGAAACACACGATGATACTTCCAGTAAAGTCACATACATATTGCCAATCTGATAGTTGACTAGTTAACGACTACCATCAACGGAGGCTTCACGCTGCAGTCAAGGGCGGCAGTTAGTAAAAAAGCGCATCAAGGCGTGCAAAGTGTGCAGAAAGTTTGGGGATTACCAGCTTTTATAACAACCCTTTGCGCCTCTGCCTATCGAAAGAGTTACATTCTCTAGACCATTTGACAGCGTTGGGGCTGATTTTGCTGGCCCACTCTACTGCTACGATAAAAGGTCAGCCGCTTCAAAAAAATATGTCGCTATTTTCACGTGTGCAGCCGTGCGGGCTGTGCATTTGGAGCTAACGAGAAGTTTATCGACATTTTATAATGGCTCTTAGACGTTTCATTAGCAGACGAGGCATGCCTAGTGTGATATTGCCGATAATGCTCGTACTTTTCGGAGAGAGCAGCTGCGCAGTCGTGTTCTCTCAAGGACGAAGAGGTCATCCAGGGATTCCTTTCACGAAGAAAAATCAAATAGAGTTTTATAGTAGAACGTGCGCCATGGTGGGGAGGTTTCTGGGAGAGACTGATCCGAACCATGAAAAATTTGTTGAAGGTGACAATCGGCAAAGCTTAACTAAATTTTGTTGTCCAATAGTCGTCCGCTTACATATATGAGCGCATATCCAATCGACCTATTTCGCCTTCGAGTTTCCTTTTCAAATCCCGGAGTCTACCATTACATTCTTCGACAAGAAAACCTGATGCAGACATGCTCAGAGTCAGATCAGAAGAGCCTGGAAGCAGCGAATGAGGTAGGTATATATACTATGTTGAAAAAGCGATTGCGACTTGAGTATCTACAACTCCTTTGACTACAAACTGAACAAATCATCCGTCGAGCTAAAGGAGGGTGATGTCATTTTGGTTGCTGATCTGATCAATCTGCGCCACGTATAAATTAGAAAATGGCAGTCGTGGAGTTGATATTTTTGGGTAGGGATCAAAGAGTGAGGGCTTGCCAAATCAGATTTCCTGACGGGAAGCAATTTCGACGGCTGGTTCAACTACTATATCCACTGGAACATCAACTCTGCCTGGCCTAGGATGTTGAAATTAAATTCGTTCGACTAATACTTCTATATCTCTTTCTTATATTTAGACATTATGAATATGTACTATATAAACTATAACCAATTCCTTTATTAATACTATTCTTTAACATTTTTTGTAATAAACTTTGAATTTGATCTTTGATTTACCACGGGCTTTTTTAATAATTAGGTTTAACGCATACGTGCAAGTTTATCTAATGTAAGGGCCTAGATGTCGCAGAGCATATGGCTCGTATTCTCTGAGAGTGTCAAGCTATTGCCCGGAAGACCGGAAAAGAGGAAATTCCCTTGGAAGTAGACGGCAGGATCCAAACTTTGAGGACAACGTTCTTTGCCGACTACTGAAATTTAAAAAAATAAAAGATATACACTTTGTTAAGTTCGCTACTAGATACAATCTGTGTATACAGTACACGTAAGTCCGAACACTGATGTTTGATGTTATTGATTGTACCGATGGATGATCTTCGCACAATTTTCAGATATCCTTCTTCTTAATCTTACCCTGGAACCGACCAGTTCCAGTATAAGGTCTGTTTTATTGCACACCTATTTCAGTGAAGAAAAGTAAAGTAAGAAAATGTACAATAAAACAGTGCCCAACCACTTTTCTCAACAGTCGGTTTTACCGCTGGAAAGTTGTCAGCCTGGTTTTTCTGTCACAATGACTTTCAATGAAAACAATTTAAATTTATAAGTCAAAATCTTTGTTGAAAAATGAATAATTTGCAGAAAGCGGTAAGAACAACTTACAAATTTACTTCTACTTAGTGAAGAATATACTCAATTTTCATATAGGTGTTAAGTGACCTTATTGGCACATCTTCAGCCGAAGAGGCTGAAGCATTTGAACGATTTTTTGGCGACAGCAGCACTAGTTCCGAGGATTCTGCAGAAGAAACCCAGATCCATGCTAGCGTACGCAATTTCATGAAAATTATAGATGCATACAGCGAAGATGATTTCGAGTCTCACTTGAGATTGCAGCGCTCAACTTTGGAGTACTTAGTTTGTATGGTTTCTCTTTATTCTGTAGTGTAAAATTTGTTTTGGAAATATTTTTTTTACACAGCGAAATACTCTACGCACATTGGAATATTAGCCCCAACGGAAAATAAAAGTTGTTACTGCAACAGAAAACAACATTTCAATATCATCTTGCAAGCGGTTGTGAATGCAAACAAACGAATCATTGACATTTGTTGGAGAACCAGGATCGCTTACGATAGAGAGCTCTTCGAAGGTCAGTTCTCTACACGAAAGCCGAAAATAACCGCGAAAGATTATTTCCAGGGAATAGTTTTATCCTTAGTGATTCAGCATATCCTGCTACGAATTGGCTAGATAGTTCCCCCCTATAAAGGACTATTCACATGAGAGCGAGCGAACGAATTACTAAAATGCGAACAAACCATTTTTGATGCATTTATGAACAGAAAATTTCACATTTTACTATTCCAAGAGGAGGATAATTAATTGTTCCATCAAAATATACTCTACTCGAATTGTAGTGGTAGTGGAGATACTTTCGGATTGCTAATAGGGAGGTTCAGACGTCTTCTGAATTTCACGGAGCAAAAGTCTGTCCATACGGTGATGGATTTAGTGGTGATGACCAATATCACAATCCTAAAGTCACAGAAGCAGAATCAACCAACGATTTTGAAAATGCTTTTGGAAATCTAATACGGGATCCAACGGTAGATCGGCGACAAGTCCTGGGGTCTAATCGCGTAAGGCTAAAACGATCGAACGACGTCGTCTCGACGATACTTCTACTTCATATAACAAACAAACAACGATAATCGTCGAATCGATAGGACGATCATCGCTTTTTATTGCTTCACGTAAACAATTATACCTACTGTCAAATGGCGTCGTCGAAACGATTCGATTGAACGATGGCTATTTTGCAATCGTTTCATCGTTTTTGGTGTATTTTGTTTATGTTTAGGTTTTTTAAAAGTAAAATAAATATTAAAGGAAACATTTTCCAATCAAAAGCATACATAATGTTCACAAAGGACACTGCATTAGCATTAGTGTGATGAAATGTGAAAATATAGGACAAAAATCCATTTTCTTCATACTTGTTAAAAGACAGTTCGAACCCTAGCTGTGTTCTCTTTTAAGGATGCAATCATAGAATTGCATTCACTAAATGCTTGGCTGTAAATGATGACAAAACAAAATATACTGTCAACGAGCGTAACTGGATGCAGCTAGCTAGAGGCTTGTTGGTTGAGGCCGTTGTCCACCCCGGATTGTAAGCGCCCCCAAAAGCAAAGTTAGTAATAGCTTTAAGCAAAATGCATGCACAAATCCTCTTCTTCCTCTTCTTTTTCTTCCTTTACAAACCTTATCGATATAATTTCTCGTGCGCCTATGCTTATTTTCCAACGTATACATGCATTTTCACATAAACGAGAACAAAACAAACAAAATAATATACCAATTTTATTAGTTTTCAGTTGTCACAGTTTGTTTACAGTCCTGCTCAAACTGTTCAAAATGAAAACGATGAACGATTCGATTGATCGACGTGATTGTGATGTTATATGAAGCAAACTTAAAACGAGGTCGTTTTATACAATCGTCTCAACGATGATAGTCTGATAAATTACGCGATTAGAGCCCTGTTTAATTATTTGAGTGAAAATAATATAATATGATTCAGATAGGTTCTACTAATTGTTCATAATAGCCTATAAAATAAAAAAAAAATTAATCAAAAACACATACAGATACCTATTAATTTATTTTTCGAAAGTATTTTTCAAAAAATTCATTTTTTCTTGGTGCTGTTTTTCTTGGTCAATTCGAAATTCTTGCCAACGCTTTCCTTTTTGTACTGCACTTGCATGCTGTTCCCTCTGCTTTAGGGAAATCTAGAAAATTGAATGAAAAAGCTATATAGCTACTTGTTCTTTAATACTCACAAAAACATCAAGCATCTCAAGTGGCTTCGATCCAAAAATCTCTTCCATTATATCCATGAATGGAGCAGCACCATTTATTTTCCCGTTGTCCTTTGCTGCTTTATATGCCTTTAATAAGTTCGCAATCTTCGACTCCAAATGTGCTGGTATTGTATCTGATTCCTAAATAAACACAGGTTAAAACGTACATAATTAAGAAAAAAAAATTCCTCCTGCAAACACCATATCCTCCATTAAGTACATTTTCGTAAGCGAATTTTTTTTCTCCGGCTATGGTCGAACTCTTCCTTGCGGGCCGAATAAAATAACAAGAATGCCTTTGTCTCCAGTTGAGTCCAATTTTTGTTCAACCTGTTAATGCAAAAAAATTATTATATATTATAAAAAAGAATATTTACTTCTGTTGTTTACCTTTTTTTCACTGCCTGACATCTTGCATCAAAATCAAATCACAACTCAAGTAGCACACTGGTGTATAAATTGGTGTAAATTCATTAATTTTGGTGCAAAATTGAGAAAATTGAAGAAAAATTCAAAATTTTGGTGTATTTGTCAAAATTACCGGTATAAAAATTGCACCATTGTATTTTCTGTGCAAAATTTCAACATTTTTTTTGAAATTCAGTGCAAAAAATAAACCGATGTTCAGCTGTTTTTATAATATACCATTTATGGTGCATAAAATTATTCGATTCTGAAACCAACCGACATTGCATATTTTGTACACTATATTTTGTAGATAAAATACACTATTCGAAATGGCCAACTATATTTTGGTGAAGGATTTACACCTTGTGGAAATTAAATGCACCAAACTACACAAGTGTGAAAAATAAACAACAAAATGTTATTGAAATTATTCAGTCGCCATTTCATTCTTAACGAGCACTACATTTTTATATTAACAAATATTAACAAAAATGAGAACCTTGAAGATTAATAATTATTTGAAGTGTTATCGTACAAGGAAAAACTTTTTAAACAAATTAAAAAACATTGTCAAAAATTTTTGGAAATAAAAATTGTACTGAAAGAAAATCTCCATTGTATATTTTTTCACAGTAAATGCTTTTTGGTTAATAAAATTCACACATAGAGGTTGGTGTACTTAATACACTCATTGGTTGAATATGCAGTATTTGTATGCACCACACTGAGAGTTCGGTGTTTTTAATACACCATTTGGTAAAATATTTACCATTGAATACACTACACAGAAAGTTTGGTGTTATGAATACACTTTTTGGTAAAAAAATGCACCACACCGAGATCGGTGTACTTAATATTAGTGATACAGTGTGGTTCACTTGTTTAGACGTACAAGAGTTACGTTTTATTTCTTGTTTTTTTTTCTATTATGTGGAACAAAGAGAAAAAAAAATTATTTGGCAGAAAGATACATTCATACACTATAAAACAAATATTACTAATTTTTTAATACACCATGCAAAACCGTTTCCTTTTTTTTGGTTCACTTGAATAGACGCACCTGTTAAAAAGTTGAAAAAAAAACAAAACACCAAAATTGTTTGCGATATTTTTATTTATTTTAGTCAATTTTCAGTTATTTTAATAATGTGTGAGAAAGGACCATTTTATATAAACTCAAAAATTATACTTTTCAAAGAGCCATAATGAACTTTTGTGGTAATTCAAGGATATATTTTCTTAAGAAGCTTTGATCGCCACAATCAGCTCTTGATTGTGTTGATACCTACTGATTGTTGCCTCAATAAATTTCACGGGGCAAGATTTTCAATAATATTAAAATTAGGCGAATGTGGGGGACAGTGTAATATTTTAATATTTTTACTGACAATCCATTCTTTTACAAGGCGTGAATTATGCGTATAGGCACGTTATACATCTGGAATATCAATCAATTTAAAAGCGCCGAAGAATGAAATTGCACCATATACCATATAACTAACCCTAATTTCAATGATGACGGTTAAAAACATATTTTCTTTGTGGAGATCATGAAAGTAATAGTTATAGTTGCAGTACCATCCAAGTAAAACTCCTTTTTGTTCCAAAAGTCGTCTTTGCTTCAATTTCTGGAGACCACTTTAATGTTCATATCCCATGCCATATGTGAGACCTTGAAAATTCAAGGCGTGGGTTACTTGCATGCATGATTAGGCGGTGGTTTTTTTTAAGTTTTGTAAAATTTGGGTATAAAGCATAGACAATAGCAAGTGGATTTGCTACAAAAAAAAAAAACAGCAGCAAATTCCATAATTTTGTTTGTAAATTGAGCGCCATAAGGCACAAGTCTTTCAATTTTTGCCTATTTAAATAAAATTTGCGCGTCTAAACAAGTGAACCGCACTGTATTTCTCACAGTGGTGCATTTTTCTCATTTCTCCTTTAACTTTGGTGCATTTTTTGTATCAATTTCACGAAATGACACAAATCAGTGAATATTTTACACAGTTTCCAGCAAAATAAATGGACCGAAAACAGAATATTGTATATAAATTCTACAATTGTGTATTTTTCTTCTTCTTCTTTTAAATTGGTGCATTTTTATATCCGAATTTAGGAATTGGTGTATATTTTGTACGACGGCCATATTTTTCAAGGTATATCCCAAAAAATGAGATTCGGCTGGCCGCCATATTTAGACAGAAGACAATGATTATTTATTTAACTATATATATCGACTTAATTATGCCGAATTTTTTGTAATTTTGACTCGTTTTTAACTGTACGTCTCTAAAAAATAAACAAAAAAATCAGAAAATTATAATTTTCGAAAAACTAATTTTCACGCATCGAATAACAAAATTTTAATTATTAAAATTATTAATTATTAAAATTTTTGAGGCGCTCGATTTTTAGACGGGGTAGGACCGAAAACGGCGCAGTAGCGCAGTGGTTAGTGTGTTGGACTACTGTGCGAGGGATCCCAGGTTCGATCCCCGGAAAAACCCAAATTACATCTTAAAGTTTTTTCTACTGCGCCACCTCTCGCGAACGTCTGACAAACATCCGAGAGTATGCCTGTCATGAAAAAGCTTCTCAATTGAGCCGTTCGGACTCGGCATAAAATTGTAGGTCCCTTCCATTCGTCCCAAAAATAGAAACTCACACAAAACGAATGGTTGCGAGAAGCTAGGCCTTGGGTGTCACCCGCCTGTTGCGCCACCTATTTTTTTTTTTTTTTTTTTTAGGACCGAAAATAAATCGACAGATTGGGCTTCGTTTTGAAATTAGGCACTCACATTCATATTTGCGTCTATATTATGAATGTGAATAATGTACTTGGAATCAGAACGAATTTCTAATTCTAGCAGATACATCTTTCATCGAAAAATAAAAAGCGGTGTAAATTTTAGCTCAAACTCTGTTTTCGATTGAAAAAATAAACTTCGGTGTAAATTTTAAATCAGAATAAATTTAAAGTTTCGCATTTTAATACGCTTATGGTGTACTTTATTCATCAAATTATCGTGTATTTTTCACACTCAAGGGAATAGTTTTTCACCAAAATGTGGTTTAAAATGTTTACCATTTGGTGTATAATTTGAGCTGATTATCAGTACATAATATACACCTCTGGAACAAAATATATTTAGTAACCAGAACAATTTTTATACAACTAGCACAATTTATATACCGAAAATCGGTATAATTTTTGTACAGTCGGTGTTAATTATATACGAGAACACGGTATTATTTACACCGAATAGAAATTAAATGTGCAAAAATTGCACTAAAAAGTGGTGTATTTTTTATATTGAAAATGCATATCACGAAAATGCAAAAAATACACCAAATTATTTTGGTGTATTTTAGACTTTTGTGCTACTTGAGAAGTTAATTGAAAAAAAAAAAAGAATACGCTTTTGTCAGGAAATTATCTTGCATTTCGATTAGAAATGAAGAAAGCGTGCCATTTTCAATTTTTGCGTGCCACCGTGCCACAAATAAATTCGCGTGTCCAAAAAATCACGATCGGACCACTTCGGAAACGCTGCCACCACCGCAATGCAGAGGAATAACAGAAAATTATTGGTTTAGCATTGATTTCGCATTTGGTCAACTCAGATCTGATATTTAACTTATTGTTTTTCAGTTTCTGGATGGAATAGAAAGATAAATGTTAGATCAAACTACTCAGAAAAGAATTGCCTATAAACAGTTAAACGCTTTTTTGTATTGATCGGGATTTATAAATATATATTGTGTACTGGCAAGTTGAATGAAGCAAAGTCAAAATAAAAATATGGGTGCGTACAGGTCCGAACACATGAAAGAAGTGAAACTTCTTCGTTTTATCTGATCGCCATATACAGTGCGGTTCACTTGTTTAGACGCACAAGAGTTACGTTTTGTTTATTGTTTTTTGGTTTAACTTGGAACAAAGAGAAAAAAAACTTATTTGGCAGGAAGTTACATTCATACACTATAAAACAAATATAATTTCAAACTTGATGATGGACCCATAACGGTAGTTTTATTCATTTTTTCCTATACCATGCAAAAACGTATGCATTTTTTGGTTCACTTGAATAGACGCACCGGTTAAATTGGTTAGTTAACAAGAAGTGGTCGGAAAACAGCAGTAAAAAATTAATTTGAATGTGAGCCTACTATTATATTATATTAATTGTATTAAAATAGGCAGAAAAAAGTGTGAGTTAGCAGAAAAGGCAAAAGTTAAAGCTTACCTCTCGGGAAGCTTTTCAAATCGTGAAATGTCCAATAAAATTGCACGAAGTGAACACTTGATATGAAACTTTGTAAGAAATAGGGTATCTTATACTTATAGAAATAACTACAAAGAAAGGAGAGATTAAGGAGAGATTATGAATTTGATCTAACCATCTCATCCTGGGTCTACCTAGGGGACGCCTGCCCGATGGTACGGATTCCATAGCACGTCGTGGAATCCTGGTCGGGGACATGCGTTTAACATGACCAAACCACCGAAGCATGGATCGCTCCGTCCGGAGAAGTAGCTGCTCGACATTGAGTTCCTCACGTATTCTGGTATTTCTGATGCGATCTCTACGGGTCACACCAGCAATACTACGGAGAAATCTCATTTCGGCAGCTTCTATTCGCGATCTTATTCTTTCGGTCATTACCCAAACCTCATGACCATAGGTAAGAGTTGGAACAAACACCGAATTAAAGACTGACAACTTAGCTTTGACACCAAGTTCAGTCCTCCTGATAACAGAATGACCAAGCTGTCTCAAAATCGATCCAGCCTGACCAATCCTACAAGAAAACTCGGCATTGCTCCTTCCATCACTCGTGAATAAGACCCCGAGATACTTAAACTTCTCCACCTGTTTCAATGGGACTCCACTAACATGCAGAGTGCATTGAACAGGCGTTCTAGAGACGACCATCACTTCAGATTTGTTCACATTTACTTTCATCTCAGCTTCAACACAAACGGCTACAAACCGATTGAGTGCGCGCTGAAGTTCAGTCTGAGAGGACCCAAGGATGACCAAGTCATCAGCGAAGAGCAAATGACTTATCCTCAAATCTCCCAATTCGAAACGTTCTTCGCCAAGACTGCGCTGTAACATCCAGTCCATATAAGTAATGAAAAGGAGAGGCGACAAGACGCACCCCTGGCGAAGTCCAACGCCCACTGTGAAAGGTATTGATTTAACGCCGTTTACCCGAACACAGCTTTTACAGTTTGTGTAAAGAGATTGAATGGCTCTCAAGAGAGAACCATCAATTCCATACTGCTGTAATACACTCCAGAGTTTCCCTCGAGGGACTCGGTCATATGCTTTCTCCAAATCTACGAAGCAAGCGTAAACAGGTGTAGCATACTCCCAAGCCTTCTCAAGTACCATTCTGAGAGTGAATAACTGGTCGGTTGTGCTTCTGCCGGGACGAAAGCCGCACTGCTCATCTCCTAATCGTGCCTCGACCACAGTTCTGCAACGCGTTTCCAGCACCTTGGCAAAGACTTTTCCGGGAAGACTTAAAAGTGATATACCCCTGTAATTGGAGCAATCCCTTTTATCCCCTTTCTTGAAAAGGGGCACAATCACCCCAATCTGCCAATCGCTGGGAGTTTCGCCGCATTCCCAGGCCACTTTAATGACACGAGCGAGCCATTTGACTCCCTCTTCACCTAAGGCCTTTAGCATTTCTGGCCGGATTTCATCCACTCCTGCAGATTTGCCAGCTTTTAGCGATTTGATCGCAAAAGTGACTTCCTCTACCGTGGGACTATTTTCCGCCCTGCTTAAGGCGATAGATGTGTCATCCTCGATGCCCTGGATTGGATTGAGCAATTCGGAAAAGTGCTCGCTCCATCTGCGCAAGATGTCCTCCTCATTAGAAAGAAGTGTACCATCTTTGGATTTGACTCCTTCGATAATGTTCCACTTCCTTCCTCTAAGACGGCGGATGGTCTGCCAGAACACCTTGCTTGCAGATCTGTGATCGCGGTCCAATTTTTCGCCGAACTCCTTCCAAGAATGTTCTTTGGCTGCTTTAATAGCCAATTTGCAAGTTCTTCGCGCCTACCGGTTTCGAGAAGGAGAGTCCCCCAAGTGAATCCACACCTTGAAAACCTTCTTCTTCTCTCTGATAGCTTCTTGAACTCCGGGCGTTTTAAACCCCGCAGTTCTTTTCTCACCACCAGCCGCCACACCGAGCCGCTTCACTCCGCAAACATGTCCTGCAGAGGCAATAACTGCTGTTGAAAACAACTGCCATTCTTCCTCTACATTCAATGGAACATTTGGAATTTGTTCAAACCTTTCAGATACCTGCCGTGCAAATTCCTCCCGTATCTCATCGTTCTGTAGCCCCTCCCACCGTATGCGCGTAACCATTCTTGGTTTACGCTTTGGCAGGATAGGTATTTGATCGTTGAGATACAATTTGCACAACACCAGGTGGTGATCAGTTGACAGTTCAGCCCCTCTCAACACACGAACATCACAAACCATCCTTTTAATACACGATGGTACCACAAAGAAATCTATCAGCGATTTCTGCTGAAGACTTCGACGGTACCATGTGTATTTATGGATATCTTCGTGTGGAAAGAAAGTGTTCATAATGGACATTCCATTTGAACAACAAAAGTCCAACAACTTCTCTCCGTTCGCGTTCTGATCGGGGTCACCGTGTTTCCCAATCGCGCTGCCCCATGTCGAGAAATCCGCACCCACGTGAGCATTGAAATCACCCATCAGGATATATGAATCCATATCTGCAACCTTTTCAAGGGCTGCATCAACTTCATCTAAGAAAGCTGCGTACCCTGACTCCAGATTCGGTGCATACACCTGCACTAGAGCCAGAGTTGATCTTTCAAGCTTAAGCTTTAAGATCGCAACTCTCCCTCCTAACGGAATCCACTCCAATACTCTGCCTGACAGCCTGGGACTTGTGAGTATCCCCACTCCCGCCTGAGCAGACATTGAAGGTGCTACTCCCGACATGAAGAGTTTCCACCCATCTGCAAGGTCCACAGTTCTAGAACCCCTTTGCTTTGTTGAGGAAACACCAACTATATCTAGTCGATATTTAACAGCCTCCCCAACAAGCTCCAGGTCTTTTCCCGTGAGCGAAGAGATGTTCCACGTGCCTATCCTAAGTCGATGCCGTTGTCGAGTAACCGAAAGTCCACTTACGCCCCTATTGGTGCATAGCGCATCCACCCTATGACCCCCATAATGGTTTGCGAGACCATTGACAGGAAGCTCGTAGCCGTTTCGGGTTAAACCCGGCCGACTGCCGAGCGTGACAAGCCGACCACCAGACGCTCGCAAACTGCCACCCTTCAGGCCTGGCTCCAAAGGGCGCCCTATTTTGACAGGCTTGGCAATATCCGAGGCTCGCTTTCGTCGCTTTGTCATCATTGGGTGTGTGCTTCGTTAGCCATGTCTAGGTGAACCTAGACATGTTGCCCGCCCCCCACCACGGGGAGGTCAGCTACATGAGAGGGCACATTCATAATCTCTCCTCTACCCGTATGGGGATTGCCCTTGATGATTTAGAGTCGATGGCGGAGGATCGAGAGCTATGGAGGGTCCACTTGAGCAACCTACACCCGCGACCCACTTAATGGACAAGCGGACCATTGAAAATGAATGAATGAATGAATGAACTACAAAGAAAGCATCATAAAAGTTTTAACACCACAAAACAAGGGGAAAATTCAAAGACTAGTGTCTTAAGGCGCTTAATTTACAAACAAAATTATGGAATTTGCTGTATAAATCCAGTCGAGTTGTCTATGCTTTACACCCACATTTTACAAAATTACAGATAAACCACCGCCTAATCAAGCAGCGCAAGCGACCTAAGCTTTGAATTTGCAAGGGTTCATATGGCATGGACATGGGATATGAAGATTAAAGTGGTCTCCAGAAATTGAAGCAAAGCCGACTTTTCGAACAAAAATGAGTTAAACTTGGATGGTCCTGACACTTCAACTCTACATATTAGTTTTATGATTTCCGGGAAAAAAAATATTGTGAACCGTTCTACTTCGAAATTGGGGGGAGTTATGGTATGGGGTGCAATTTGATTATTCGGCGCTTTTAAATTAAAAATCATTTCCAATAAAATTACTAGTAAAATAAATAAGTAGGTGGCGCAACAGGCGGGTAACACCCAAGGCCTATCTTCTCGCATCCATTCGTTTTGTGTGAGTTTCTATTTTTGGGACGAATGGAAGGGACCTACAATTTTATGCCGAGTCCGAACGGCTGAATTGAGAAGCTTTTTCATGACAGTCATACTCTCGGATGTTTGTCAGACGTTCGCGAGAGGTGGCGCAGTAGAAAAAACTTTAAGATGTAATTTGTGTTTTTCCGGGGAACCTGGGATCCCTCGCACAGTAGTCCAGCACACTAACCACTGCGCTACTGCGCAGCAGTTTTTTCAGTAAACAGCATAACGAGCCTATAGAAACTTCACGCCTTGTTAAAGAATGGATTGCCAGTAAAAATAATAAAATACTGCAATGTCCGCCACATTCGCCTGACTTTAGTATTAGAAAATCTTGTCCCCGTAAAATTTATTGAGGCAACAATCAGTATCAATACTATCAAGAGCTGATCGTGGCGATTAAAGCTTCTTGAGGGAATATCCTTGAATAACCTTAAAAGTTCATATGGCTCTTTGAAGAATACAATTTTCCGAGTATATATCCAATGGTATTGCCTTACTCATTATTAAAATAACATAAAATTGATTAAAATAAATAATATAAATAAAAATATCGCAAACAAATTTGGTGTTTTGTTGTTTTTCAACTTTTTTACAGGTGCGTCTATTCAAGTGAACCATGCATACGTTTTTGTATGGTATAGGAAAAAATGAGTAAAACTACCGTTATGGGTCCATCATTAAGTTTGAAATTATGTTTGTTTTATATTGTACTAGCTGAACCCCCGCCCAGCTTCGCCAAGCCTTTTCTTAATTTTTTAATTTTTTTTATTTATTTTCGGGCGACAATGTTTTCGGTGGTTTTCGAAATATACGATTTTGAATGTTTTTTTTTTGTATGGGAGGTGCCTCGCCCCTTTGTCTGATTTTGACCCATCTTCACAGGAACACTCCACGACCAATACCTTTGATTATCTGTAAGTTTGATCTCAATCGATTTTGTGGTTTTCGAGATATAAAATTTTGAATGTTTTTTTTTTGTATGGGCGGTGCCACTCCCCTTTGTCCGATTTTGAATTTGTTTAGCCTATCCCCCAATCACCTTAATTACTGACATTAAAAAAAAATCAACAAAATCGGTTGAAAACTACGGGCGGCAGAGGGAAACATACTTTTTCCACTTTGTTTTATATATATAGAGATGAATGTATCTTTCTGCCAAGTAAGTTTTTTTTTTCTTTGTTCCACATAATACAAAAACACCCAAGAAATAAAACGTTACTCTTGTGCGTCTAAGCAAACGAACCACACTGTACCTACCTACACAATACGCCTGTTTTTGCAATAACTAATGAAGACTGACTGACCAAGGCGATAAAAGCGGCACGTCGACCTGATTAAGATCTATTGTATTGTACCATGTAAGAAAGAGAGTTTAGGCTAGGAGGTCCTCAACTTTTTTTTTATAAAGCTTAGTTTTCATGCCCCCTCATGTAGCTGACCTCCCCGTGGTGGGGGGCGGGCAACATGTCTAGGTTCACCTAGACATGGCTAACGAAGCACACACTCAATGATGACAAAGCGACGAAAGCGAGCCTCGGATATTGCCAAGCCTGTCAAAATAGGGCGCCCTTTGGAGCCAGGCCTGAAGGGTGGCAGTTTGCGAGCGTCTGGTGGTCGGCTTGTCACGCTCGGCAGTCGGCCGGGTTTAACCCGAAACGGCTACGAGCTTCCTGTCAATGGTCTCGCAAACCATTATGGGGGTCAGAGGGTGGATGCGCTATGCACCAATAGGGGCATAAGTGGACTTTCGGTTACTCGACAACGGCATCGACTTAGGATAGGCACGTGGAACATCTCTTCGCTCACGGGAAAAGACCTGGAGCTTGTTGGGGAGGCTGTTAAATATCGACTAGATATAGTTGGTGTTTCCTCAACAAAGCAAAGGGGTTCTACAACTGTGGACCTTGCAGATGGGTGGAAACTCTTCATGTCGGGAGTAGCACCTTCAATGTCTGCTCAGGCGGGAGTGGGGATCCTCACAAGTCCCAGGCTGTCAGGCAGAGTATTGGAGTGGATTCCGTTAGGAGGGAGAGTTGCGATCTTAAAGCTTAAGCTTGAAAGATCAACTCTGGCTCTAGTGCAGGTGTATGCACCGAATCTGGAGTCAGGGTACGCAGCTTTCTTAGATGAAGTTGATGCAGCCCTTGAAAAGGTTGCAGATGTGGATTCTTATATCCTGATGGGTGATTTCAATGCCCACGTGGGTGCGGATTTCTCGACATGGGGCAGCGCGATTGGGAAACACGGTGACCCCGATCAGAACGCGAACGGAGAGAAGTTGTTGGACTTTTGTTGTTCAAATGGAATGTCCATTATGAACACTTTCTTTCCACACAAAGATATCCATAAATACACATGGTACCGTCGAAGTCTTCAGCAGAAATCGCTGATAGATTTCTTTGTGGTACCATCGTGTGTTAAAAGGATGGTTTGTGATGTTCGTGTGTTGAGAGGGGCTGAACTGTCAACTGATCACCACCTGGTGTTGTGCAAATTGTATCTCAACGATCAAATACCTATCCTGCCAAAGCGTAAACCAAGAATGGTTACGCGCATACGGTGGGAGGGGCTACAGAACGATGAGATACGGGAGGAATTTGCACGGCAGGTATCTGAAAGGTTTGAACAAATTCCAAAAGTTCCATTGAATGTAGAGGAAGAATGGCAGTTGTTTTCAACAGCAGTTATTGCCTCTGCAGGACATGTTTGCGGAGTGAAGCGGCTCGGTGTGGCGGCTGGTGGTGAGAAAAGAACCCCGTGGTTTAAAACGCCCGGGTATCAAGAAGCCATCAGAGAGAAGAAGACGGCTTTCAAAGTGTGGAATCACTTGGGGGACTCTTCTTCTCGAAACCGGTACATTGAGGCGCGAAGAACTTGCAAATTGGCTGTTAAAGCAGCCAAAGAACAGTCTTGGAAGGAGTTCGGCGAAAAATTGGACCGCAATCACAGATCTGCAAGCAAGGTGTTCTGGCAGACCATCCGGAAGGAAGTGGAATATTATCGAAGGAGTCAAATCCAAAGATGGTACACTTCTTTCTAATGAGGAGGACATCTTGCGCAGATGGAGCGAGCACTTTTCCGAATTGCTCAATCCAATCCAGGGCATTGAGGATGACACATCCATCGCCTTAAGCAGGGCGGAAAATAGTCCCACGGTAGAGGAAGTCACTTTTGCGATCAAATCGCTAAAAGCTGGCAAATCTGCCGGAGTGGATGAAATCCGGCCAGAAATGCTAAAGGCCTTAGGTGAAGAGGGAGTCAAATGGCTCTCTCGTGTCATTAAAGTGGCCTGGGAATGCGGCGAAACTCCCAGCGATTGGCAGATTGGGGTGATTGTGCCTCTTTTCAAGAAAGGGGATAAAAGGGATTGCTCCAATTACAGGGGTATATCACTTTTAAGTCTCCCCGGAAAAGTCTTTGCCAAGGTGCTGGAAACGCGTTGCAGAGCTGTGGTCGAGGCACGATTAGGAGATGAGCAGTGCGGCTTTCGTCCCGGCAGAAGCACAACCGACCAGTTATTCACTCTCAGAATGGTACTTGAGAAGGCTTGGGAGTATGCTACACCTGTTTACGCTTGCTTCGTAGATTTGGAGAACGCATATGACCGAGTCCCTCGAGGGAAACTCTGGAGTGTATTACAGGAGTATGGAATTGATGGTTCTCTCTTGAGAGCCATTCAATCTCTTTACACAAACTGTAAAAGCTGTGTTCCGGTAAACGGCGTTAAGTCAATACCTTTCACCGTGGGCGTTGGACTTCGCCAGGGGTGCGTCTTGTCCCCTCTCCTTTTCATTACTTATATGGACTGGATGTTACAGCGCAGTCTTGGCGAGGAACGTTTCGAAATGGGAGATCTGAGGATAAGTCATTTGCTCTTCGCTGATGACTTGGTCATCCTTGGGTCTTCTCAGACTGAACTTCAGCGCGCACTCGACCGGTTTGTAGCCGTTTGTGTTGAAGCTGAGATGAAGGTAAATGTGAACAAATCTGAAGTGATGGTCGTCTCCAGAACGCCTGTTCAATGCACTCTGCATGTTAGTGGAGTCCCATTGAAACAGGTGGAGAAGTTTAAGTATCTCGGGGTCTTATTCACGAGTGATGGAAGGAGCAATGCCGAGTTTTCCTGTAGGATTGGTCAGGCTGGATCCATTTTGAGACAGCTTGGTCATTCTGTTATCAGGAGGACTGAACTTGGTGTCAAAGCTAAGTTGTCAGTCTTTAATTCGGTGTTTGTTCCAACTCTTACCTATGGTCATGAGGTTTGGGTAATGACCGAAAGAATAAGATCGCGAATACAAGCTGCCGAAATTTGATTTCTCCGTTGTATTGCTGGTGTGACCCGTAGAGATCGCATCAGAAATACCAGAATACGTGAGGAACTCAATGTCGAGCAGCTACTTCTCCGGACGGAGCGATCCATGCTTCGGTGGTTTGGTCATGTTAAACGCATGTCCCCGACCAGGATTCCACGACGTGCTATGGAATCCGTACCATCGGGCAGGCGTCCCCTGGGTAGACCCAGGATGAGATGGTTAGATCAAATTCATAATCTCTCCTCTACCCGTATGGGGATTGCCCTTGATGATTTAGAGTCGATGGCGGAGGATCGAGAGCTATGGAGGGTCCACTTGAGCAACCTACACCCGCGACCCACTTAATGGACAAGCGGACCATTGAATGAATGAATGAATGAATTAGTTTTCATCTATTCGGGGTCCAGTTGGTCCTTGGAGAAGATCTTCTTTCTAATTCCACATTCGCATATAATGTTGTTTCGTCTTCATCCATATATAGCCTGCACTGCGCTAAGTTGGCTAGATTCATTTTTCTTAGATAGTTTCGTAATCCATGATCCCACGATGTGGTCTTTGATATTATGCCTGCTATGGGCATTGTAATTAAAAGACTGGAACTGGATAGCTCGTTTGGTCTGGTTTAAACTTGGGATATTCTCTCAATATGAAATATATTTTGTGTGTTCCCAGCTTTTTATGGCTTAGTTTATAGCCGATGCTATACACCCAAAGGTTCCGGTTGCGGCTTATTTGGATCTGTTCCTGTGGCTAAGATTTTAAAGCATGTTGAAATAGTGTAATACTGATTGGGAGTCAATGATAAATGAGCTAAAAGGGCGTTTATATAGCTGCTTGACTGGTCTATAGGTATTTATAGATCTGAATGCCTTTGACGCAAATTTCTTGGATGTGATTGGCGTATTCTTGAATGGCGTGAGATTTGCCTGGAATACACTAAGGTTTTCCCCCATAGTAGTTATTGAGACTGTTTTATTTTCATATTTCATTTCATGTTCATATTGTAATTGCAATAGAATGCGGCTTTTACTTCCAAATTCGCCTTAATAAATCAATCATGGCATCTAAATATTCTCAATCAAATAAATTGCATTGTACATTCATGCATACTTAATCAAATCGTATATACGTTATAGACACCAAATTTGAATCTACCAACTACATTTAAGCACTAGCCATATGGCACAATTTTTTGATGAGTCCTTTCTATCCTAAATAAACAACGGTGTCGGTGATAGAGAATCGATTGTTTGTTTCTGTAGTTTATCGAAAACCCACAGAAGACCAAGTTATTCTGACAGGTCCTTCGCATGCAGGAGGTTTGTTTCGATCTATTATCGCTGTGGGCATTTGGCGTTTCTCGGCTGTATATGAGCGCGTGGACGGCTCCGCTGGGATGTTTGTGGGTACAGATTAAAGGTCTTCCTATATGTGGGTTAATCAGTATTTATGCTTGTAGTACATACTTGGATTATATTCGTTGGCGCCGTAATTAATACCCTTCCTAGTTATACACCCATCCCATGTTGCGCTGTCATTTGAGCAGCGCACATTGTTTGCTTTGTCCTTAATTAAATTATTTCTGAAGTATTGTCTTCTTTTCTCTGTTGTCGTGGTGGCAGCGCCTCTGCTTTCTATTATATTTTTCGTTTTCCGAAAATCGCCAGTATTCGATTTTATTACCCTTTAGGGCTTTGGACGATCGAAATATAATATGCAGTAAAGGGGAATCGTAACAACACGTTTATTTGTCTGGAAGAGTACAGAGAGACGTATATCTACTTTTTTGGCACATCAAGAGCTTAGGTATTGTTATTTTGCAAATCACAACAAAAGTACAAATTTAATTTAGAAACTAATTAATAAAAATAACATAATGTAGTAGTTACAGTTACCTAACTGAAAGAATGCAACCCAATGTATAATACCAACATATTTTTAAACTAAAATTTTACACAAATTTATAGCGTTACATTTGTTAAAAATCCCTCACTCAAATCAACATAGAAACAAGACCTGACAATTTTTAATGCAGAAAGAAAGAAACGGATTACGAATTTTTTTAAACTACTATTTGTACACTTTATTAGGCTGCGCTAAATAATTATCTTCGGCTAATTTCTTTTAGAAAGATTTTCGGACAAGTAGAGCCAATCCATTTTTGATGTCCAAAAAAATTAGGGAGATTGTTGCATCTAAACTCGATCAAGAACTCACGGCCAGATATGTTAGGCACTGGGTCGTAGAACAAAATCCTCGTGGATGCATAATCCACAAAAAAATAAAAACCTATAAGGAAGAGCCGGAATTTCGAAAGCCACTTACAAAAGCCACTTACAAAAGCCATTGCAATTTTGAAAAAAAGTTCTTTGGAGTGTCAAATCCAAGTTTAATTTATTTGGATCCGATGGAAAGGTTTATGTAAGGCGTCCTCCTAACAAAGAATAATTGCAGCCAAGAACACGCTTCAGGCTATGAAGCACGGAGGAAAGAAAGTAATGGTCTGCGGTGCATTCGCTTGGTTCGGTGTTGGTCTAAGGGTCGACCCTTGATCAAAGCATATTAGAGAAACCCCCTTGTTTCATATATGCCAGTAACATAATGATTTCTAACACCACAACGATCCTTAGCAAACTCCGCGGAGAGTGAAGCAATAGCTTACAGATAACAAAATTAATGTTTTGGATTGACCCGTGCAAAGTCCCAGCCTGAACTCAATTGAAAATTTGCCGACCCAAATCGAAAGAGCACTAAAAGCCAAAAAAAATCAAGAATTGCTGAAGACCTTTTCGAAAACATTAAAGTGGTCTGGAACTATATGTAGCACAATATTAGGACGCAGGATGGGCGCTTTGGCTCAGCGGTCAGTGTGCAGGACTACTGTGCTAGGGATCCCAGTCTCGATCCCCGGAAAACACTAATTACATCTTAAGCCTTTTTCCACTGCGCCATCTATAGCGAACGGCTGACAAACACTCGAGACTCCTTAAAATAGCTTCTCAAATCAGCAGTTCGGACTCGGCAATGCTTCCATCGCCAAATATTTATTTATGTGTAAGATGCCGGATTTTAGTGGAAAGTCTTCAAAAAAGATTGACTGCCATTGTTAAAAAATGAAGGCTATTCCCAGAAAAAAATGTATAAGCTACAGAAACTCTAAGTTTAAAGTTTTTGAAATTCTGTGGCAAAGTCGAAAATGATTTATAAATATTTTTTTTTTTATTTTTTTTAATACTAGGTACTACATTTAAATATTTTATAAAATGCTAAGGACCAATTTCAAGACTGGAAACGTGAGATACGTATACGGACAACGAAGTGCTCAGCGAGGAACTTCTCTCCAGAAAAGTGCTCGGTGACCAAAAAAGATTGGGAACCGCTGGCCATAAAGATGCATTAAGAAAATTTTATTTAACTTATTCACTCCTAACGCGAATAATATTTTCCCCGGAATGTTTCCCATTCAGCAATTTGATTTACATTGCTGACAAGGGAAATATTTCCATCGGAATTTATTCACGATATGTACCCCTAATTAACTTAAAACTTTCATTCCTGAAAGGTAACATTTAAATATGGCTCCAACAAAAATAATTGATAAATTGATTGTTGAATAAACTACGTGATTCTTGTATTTTGGAAAGAAATAGTAAATAGTATAATAAATGCTTACCCTGTAAAATGATTCTTGAAAAAAAAATTTGCATTTATTATTAGAATCTACAAAAAGCGAACACATAGTTCTTAAACTAACTAACTTGTTGATATGTCTCTACTACAATTTACTTATAACTCTCTAGTAGAAAATATACGATACATTGCAATATTTATACAATTAATTTGGCTTAAGTCTATGATGAATCTAATATTTTGGGAGTCCTGACGGGGCTCTGTAGAAAATTTTAATTTTTTTTTTATCTTACCTACTACATTTTTATTTAAACAAATTAGTAACTACAAAATTAAATAGTGTATAACAATATTTTGAAAGTTTTTCGTCGAGCGTGAGTGGCGAGTAATTGTAAACATAAAACGTCGGGAGTTTAATGTCCGAAAGTAATCCGAAAACGCTTCTGAAAGCGTTCGATTGGCTTGGCCAATCTGACAACTGACAGTTCTTCTCCTGAAAAGAAGAGAATTTTGATTCTGGATTTGAATTCAGAACAGGGTTGCCAGTATTTCGTTTGCTTTAAGCGCCCAAACCTTAAAAAAATGTAGCCCAATATCGTTGCCCAGAAAGAAGCCCAAAAATGCTTGAAAATAAATCGGTTCTTGTATTTTAGTATAAAACAGGTACCTACACATGTAGATATTCACCCCTATCGTGCGGAATCCGCAGGAGGGAATCAAGGCCCCGACCCATACAATCCGTCGCATCCGTTGCGGCAACGTATTCGACTGACAGGTTGATAGAATACACAGCAGCTTATGGAAGGTGACCCATGAGCAACGTACGTGCCGGATGCGACGGATAAAGTAGGTTTATGCTGCCCGTCCACCTAGTGCCCAACTCATCAATTTCGTATTCAACGCATTCAACTCTAATGTACGATGCCCTCAATTTTATCCAACCAACGCGTTTGATCTGGTTGGACATCGTTGCTCACCGCGTTGCAAAAGAAGTGTGCGGGTAGGGTTGCCGTTTTGAAATCCGCCTTCCAGTCAGATTTGACTGGAAAAAAATCAGTCAAAAACCTAAAATCCAGTCAAAAAATCAGTCAAAGAAATTCAAACAAAAATCCAGCTAAAAATCCAGTCATGAAAATAAAAATACAAGTAAAAGTGTTATCAATGGTCTGGCCGTTGCTTTTGATACCCTCCACTGCATACATATACAAGTCATGCAAAATTTTAGCCATGTGAGGCATGGGCTGGGCATTGGTCTAATGTTGACTAATGAACTACTTGACCGATATAGCCTATATTTTCCATATCAACCTGAACGGTAGAAAGAAGTCCTCTGACAGAATTTCATCGCCTAGGTCGATTTCTTTCCTTTTGACGCTATATTGTGTTTTCATCAGAAAGACAGACAGCAGACGGACATGGCTGAATCGATTCAGATTCAGAACTTGATCCTGGTCAAATCCGGTGATTCTTACTTGAAGTTACAAACGTAATGTTAAAGGAAATATTCCTTCATGTGGAGGGTATACAAAATGTATTAACTTATAAATGAACTTTATATAGCAATCTCTCTGAGCGCTTCAATTGTCTCCTCATCATTTGCATCAACATACATAATGTCGAATATTTTATTGCTGCAATTATTTTGTTACTTCGGCCGGTATAGGAAAGTTGAACCTCACACAACTGCTAAATTTTCAGTTTCAAATATTTGTTTGTAAGTTGGCAAAGACAAGTACTTGTGCAAATGCAAACGCATAAATTGGTTCATTATATGAGTGGGATATGCTTCCAAGCTCAGAGCAACAAAAATAGTGAAATTTAAGCAATATTTGTTCGTTTTTTCTTTTTTTTCTATTTCCACTTTGAATTTAAAAATTTATATTGATAGAAAATTGATATTACACGAAACATTTAAAAACAGTCAAACAAAATTCGTATCCAGCTAAAAAACCAGCCGGCTGGATTTTAAAAAATCTTCCAGCTAAATGCATATCAATCCAGTCAGATCTGACTGGAAAGCAGTCAAAATGGCAACGCTGTGTGCGGGTAGTGTACGAGCTCTTGTTGCTCGTTGAACATGCTTGTGCAACGCGTTGAGAAACGATTTTACAATAATGTGCTGCACATTATCTGTCCAACTCGTTCCTCAACTTCTTACATTTTTTGTTGACTCGAGTTGCGTTGGGTGCGACGAAATGCGTGTGCCTGTGCTAGTTGAGCCATTGGAATCAATCAACTGACATCTGTTTATGCACTGTGCATGGTTTATCATTAAATTGCAACTCAGTTGTCTAGAAAAAGACGATGGTGTAGATCTTGGGTGAGCAAACTTTTTCAGGTGACGGACTACTTTTACCTTTTACAAAACTTCGCGGTCCACTTGGAAATATTAGCCACAATACTTTGTCCAAGTTATTTTTTTTTTATTTTAGAAATAAAATTGTGTTTGGTATTTTTTTTTTCAGAACTTAAAAATTAATAAAGAGAAAAAAGTTTATTTAACAAATAAAAAAATATGTATTTCATAACTGCTGTACACTAAAAATATAAGAAATTCAGCAGTTCTTAAAAGTTGAAGCATGACACTGCCAATCGTCTTCTAAGTTTGTAAATCTCAAATACGCATCCAAGTTCTCTTCGGATTTTTCAAAACGGTGATCCCCATTCTTATAAATATGTTGAACAGAGGAATGACGTTAAATGAAGAGCTTTTTTCCAAGTTCACATACTCCTCTTCGTTTATAAATTTGCAGAAACATCCGAATTATGAGCCTGCAGAGAACATTACTTTGAAGGAGTTACATTTTCTGATTCGTTTAACTTTCTCCTACTAAGAGGAAGATAGATACATATGTATTGTTTTCGTTTCGAAATTTCGAACTCAAGCTCTAAATTTTAATAATTCCATATTACGATATTGGAACTCAAAAAATTGGGTCACTTTTAACCCGATCTAAAAAAAACTCCCGAGGGGACTGCCTTTCGTCATCCCGAATTGGATTGCACCTAGTCGTTCGACTAATCGGCAATATATTTTTGATTCATTTTAAAAAAAATAAGAAGATAAGTCCGCCGTTTGTCGGATTTCTAAACTTCTTTGATTGAAAATATGAACTTACTTTCTTGGTCTTAGCTAACTCTTATAGATCAAAAGGTTTTACCCGCCTAATGTCTTGATTACATTGTCAGTATTTAAAAGTTATGTTATTTCTGAGTTGGCATGCGTAAGAAGTCTACTTCTTACTTCCTTGGTACTTTATTTTGGAAAACTTGAATTTTTTGCAAATTTGTTTGGCATCTGCATGCCCACAGGCCAGAACTGTCTGTGATTTAGGGGTTTAGTTATATGCGACAAGAAAGCTAACCAATCTTCATTATTAAGTTCGTGATGTATTCCATTTGTGGATGTTGGAAAATGTTTTACTTCGTGAGTCCTTGTAAAAACAGATGCCCTTAACCTTCGAATGTGTTTTATTGCATGTACATATCAATAACATGCGGAAAATTCAAACTTTTACAGGGCAGTGATTCCTAGTGATTACACTGATAACAAAAACCTTGAAAGTAGTCCTACGAACCCATTATTTCTGCCCGTCATATAGTAATGAGAGTATTTCAAAATTTGGCACGTTTTTTGACATTGTGAAATAGTACTTTTTAGTCTTTAAAAACCAGAGTGACAGTTGCGAAAATGTCAACAACCGCAAGCAACTTTGTGCGAAAGAAGGTTTTAATATTATGCTAGAAATTTTGAACAACCATTGGTTGTAAATTTACATTTTTGTCACCTCACAAAACAAATATGTATAACAATGAACGCGTACAGTACATTTTTTGTTTCAGAAATAGAAATTCTACAAGAAAAAATGTAATGTAATGTAATGTAATGTTGGTTTGTAAGTATAAAAATGAATAGAGGAGAAAAAAATCGCTTTTATTTTATTTAAAAATATTCAATTGAAACTCTTGCGCGGTCGCCGGTTTGCCCAGCCCTGGTCTAGATCTACCTAGCGCAGATCTTTGCGGAAACACCAGTAATAAAATATCTGCGCGCACAAGTAAATAGTGCTAGACAACACTTCCACCCCTAATAAAGCAATAAATTCATGAGGAAAATCCAGAAAGGGAAGGCATACAAAATGAAAGTAAAACGAAGTACCTATGTTTTGCTTTCAGTCACAAATCAAATGAAAAAAAATAAATAAATAAACAAGAAACAATGATCTGTACCCTAGGAAGATCACTACCAAACTGATGTCGAAAGCGAAACTCGAAATATTTTATGAGGGGTGTGAGAAGCCCTCGCGTTGCCCAACAAGTGATGCTTGGTTAAATGTACGAGGGTATCAACGCGTTCTTCAACTCTATGAGCAACCACAACGAAAACGCTGTTGTCCAACTTGAGGAACTTTTTTTTTGCCAAAATCAGACATGTTGATTAGCTAGGTGTACGAGGTCATTCAACAATTGAATGAGTTGGTCAACTAGGTGTACGGGGTTATTCAACAATTGAGTGAGTTGGTCAACTAGGTGTACGGGGTCATTCAACAGTTGAGTGAGTTGATAAACTAGGTGTACGGGGCCCGCAACGCGTTCAACACAGAAATGTTCAACTTTAATTGGAATTACGTTGCTCAACATGAACAACGTGAGTTTGTGCACTAGTGTACGAGCCTAAAAAAATTGTTTCTTCAACTGAAGAGTTGAATAAACTGTTGAATAAGATTGGTTGCTGCGTTGGGCACTAAGTGGACGGGCAGCATAATAAAACATCTGCGCGCACAGGTAATTAGTGCTAGACAACACTTCCACCCCTAATAAAGCAATAAAGTCATGAGGAAAATCCAGAAAGGGAAGGCATACAAAATGAAAGTAAAACGAAGTACCTATGTTTTGCTTTCAGTCACAAATCAAATGAAAAAAAAAATAAATAAACAAGAAACAATGCTCTGTACCCCGGGAAGATCACTACCAAACTGATGTCGAAAGCGAAACTCGAAATATTTCATGAGGGTGTGAGAGGCTGTCAGCTACCAAGTGCGCCCAACGCGTTGCCCAACAAGTGATGCTTGGTTAAATGTACGAGGGTATCAACGCGTTCTTCAACTCTGTGAGCAACCACAACGAAAACGCTGTTGTCCAACTCGAGGAACTTTTTTTTGCCAAAATCAGACATGTTGATCAACTAGGTGTACGAGGTCATTCAACAATTGAATGAGTTGGTCAACTAGGTGTACGGGGTCATTCAACAGTTGAGTGAGTTGATAAACTAGGTGTACGGGGGCCGCAACGCGTTCAACAAAGAAATGTTCAACTTTAATTGGAATTACGTTGCTCAACATGAACAACGTGAGTTTGTGCACTAGTGTACGAGCCTAAAAAAATTGTTTCTTCAACTGAAGAGTTGAATAAACTGTTGGATAAGATTGGTTGCTGCGTTGGGCACTAAGTGGACGGGCAGCATTACTTTCTACTTTTCTGTCCGTCGCATGAGCGTGAGAGTAAGCATTTTCATTGGTGGAAATATAAGATAATGAGAGAAACTGTCTCTCATATGTGATCGGCTGTCAACGTATGCGACGGATTCTATGGGACTGTTCGTTCCGTCGATTACGTCAATCCGTCGACGCAACGGATGCGTCGGATTCTATGGGTCGGGGCCTTCACGGAAAAATATATTTTGGTATCGTCAAATTCGCAAAGTGAACAGTTCCCCGTGCGGGTAATGTGAATGAGTTTCACTGTATCGTTGAAAACGTTCAAATCGAATTTTTCCCGAACAAAATGACATTTCTTGCCCGCATCAAATTCATTGCATCATCATCATCAAAAATATACATACAAAACAGCTGCTTCATTAAGCCCAACTTTTTTAATAATCTATTGCACAGATTGAACTTTATTAAAATCAATAAATAAACATTCTAAAAACACATTTCGTTTGGAAGTTCCGTGAAACCACTCATTGCTCATTTCAGCCAGTCTCGTATTCTTCTCTGAGAACATCGCTCATTTCGTTCTTCTTCTTATTTTTACAAGAATAGAGTTACCTATCGTATACATTATTACATAATAAACGCTGGTTTTTATTTAAATCACTTTTGAAACAAACTTTTCATAACCTCAGACGAATGCTGCTACACGGATTTGTGTTCACAAATGAAAGACAGCCGTTTGACAGTGAAACTACCTTTCCCAAAAACGTGTCGATAAGGAAACTTTTCCGGCGGATTCCACGATAGCTGTAGAAGGTGAAAGGGAATCGAATAGGTGAAGTGAAACTCAATTCCGACGGATTCCACGATAGGGGTGATTATGTTTTTAAAGTAAACTAAACTTAAAAAAAAAATAACACAATGAATGTCATTATGATACAAACACTTAAACAAATACATTACAAATTAGTTATTATTATTGCTTTCTTTGGTTATAAAATATTCATTGTCATCGTCATCATCACTACCCTCTGTATAAAACGCTCGTTCTACTACAGCATTGCTCACTGGATGTGTTAGCAATTATTGGATTGCAAATAAACTTAACTCCTTAAAAATTGCTTAATTGGACCCGTTTCTAATAGGCCTTAGGGCAACTAAGCACAAATAATTTAGCTTATTTTTGTTTAAGTTAGATAAAATAGAAGAAATATGACAGTTTTCTGAGGCGGATGCTATTGTGAAGTGGGTTTTTTAGATCTAAATTTTGATTAACAATTTTATTGATGTCTTTATATCTAGTAAGTCATCGCGTTTGACTTATATCGATTAATTTATAATTTTTTTTATATTTGTTTCGCCTTCACAATTCACATACCAAGAATGCGATTTCGGCTGGAAGGCAGCGGGTAGCTTTTTCAGCGCACGGATGCAAGCTGTGGCAAATGCATTTAACAAGAACCAAATGTGGAAATTTGTTCCTTAACCGAGAAACAACGGAGTTGTGTTTACCGGACAGATTTCTGGCACCATCAATACCCAGGCCAACTAAATTGTCTATGTTTAAATTACTTTCTTTCAAAAAAGAGATCAATTTTTTAAAAAGCTCTTCACCTGAAGAAGAGAAGAAGAATCGATATAGTTCCGGAAGAAATCACGAATCGTATGAATTTTTACCAGCTGTTTCAAACACTTCACATATCCCAAAAAAATTCGACTCAATGCAGGTACGTGCCTTGGAGAAATATCGAAATAAAAACATAAAATATTTTTTGTCGCTTATGTCGATAGATTCATCAATTATTATAACTGAGAAAACTTTTTCTCCAATGTTATTTACAAATTCCTGACGAAGGCAAAGCCCTATGACTCTTCGGATCAAAGCGCCGCATTTAGTTCTATGCATTTAAACAGCACAAAAGTAATAGTTATTATTCCGCCGATAAAAGTTCGCCAAGATGATCAATGCTCTTAAGAGCCAACTGACACACAACAAATTGAGCAAGTTTTAACTCAAACGTTTTTGTTTTGGAATTGACTAGTGAAAGAAATCCATATTCACTTATTTTTGTTACTGCGGGTTTGTTCGAAAATATCTATTTTTTTAGTTTTGTGAAAGAATAAAACAAAAAAAAATTAAGACAAAATTTGTAAAACGATATATAGCCCAAAATTGTGTTGGGCGCTCATGGAAGAAATTTCTATCGTTTTTTAAGAAAAAAGATAGCTCAATTTACGACAAAGCTCCCAATCTGGCAACCGTGATTCAGCATCGAAACCAGAAGCACTAATACATTAATATACCTACACTATAAACGTCAAGATCGTTAAATGTAATTTTTGTTGTGTAGGATTTAATAAAATTGATCGTTGAGTTAATGTAGGTGTGCTTAACATGACTGCATACCCAGTTTTTCGCTAAAAAGTCCTGCAACAGCAGTTTTAAAAATTGGCTTTTTCTCGAAAACGGTAGAAACTATTAAAAACAAAACTTATTTTTAAGGTACTATTGTCATTCTTAACATGATAGCAAACTCAGTTTTTCCCTAAAAAGACTGCGTCCTTTGATATCCGCCCAAATCCCTTATAATAGTACTTTAAAAAACTGCTCATTTCTCAAAAACGCCATTTTCGATTATGATAAAAATGTTACTTTCAGGTAATGCTTAAATCCATAGTAATACCATTTGCTCAGTTTCGAGCTAAACAGTTGCAAAACAGTGTTTATAAACATTTTACGAAATATGTCTAAATTACGATTTTTTCGAAAATGGCTCTAACGATTTGAACCAAAATTGATCGTTGAGTTAATGTATATGTGCTTAACATGACTGCATACCCAGTTTTTCGCTAAAAAGTCCAGCAACTGCAGTTTCGAAAATTGGCTTTTGCTCGAAAACGGTAAAAACAATTTAAAAAAAAAAAATACTTTTAAGGTTGGTACTATTGTCATTCTTAACTGTATAGCAAACTCAGTTTTTCCCTAAAAAGACTGCGTCCTTTGATATCCACCCAAATCCCTAATAATAGTACTTTAAAAAACTGCTCATATCTCAAAAACGCCATTCTCGATTTTGATCAAAATGTTACTTTCAGATATTGCTTAAATCCATAGTAATACCATTTGCTCAGTTTTGAGCTAAACAGGTGAAAAACAGTGTTTTTTGAACCATGAATGCGTCCTTCGATTTCCACTCCAATCGCTAAAAACGTTACTTTAAAAACTACACATATCTCAAAAACGCCATTTTCGATTTGGTAAAAAATCTAACTGCTATGTAATGTTTATATCCTGAAGAATACGTCGTACTCAGTTTTCAGCTAAACAGTTTAATAACAGTGCTTTCGAATCCAAATTGTAACATTTTGTCAGTATAATTTTCCAAAAAACTGCTCTAACGATTTTGATCAAAATACATATTTAAGACAACAAAAGCATTCTAAACATGATCACGTACTTAGTTTTTCTCAGAAAACTCGAATATTGCCGTTTTATGAATATCTGAGACCACTTTTTTTAAATAATATGTAATCAAAAATGAGAATTCGAAATTCATCGCCTCCTTGCCTCCTTCAAATGTCAGTTAGGGTGAAATTTGAAAGTAAGTAATAAAGTGTTGTAGTTAATACGTACATAATGTCTATGTAGTATGTATTACGTGTTTAGTTAACAAGGGTTCAGTTACTGAACCTACGTAAGATGTATACGTAAGTGTAAATAACTTTAAACGTAAAATTTGTTGAAATGACTCTGAGATTCTGCGAGATTTGCAATAAACGAGAAAGTTTCGTGCGACCCAGTCGTGCACATTTTTTTACTTCACTTTAACATTGGCTGAAGTTTAGGCAACATTTTTGCGCCTCTCGAATAGAACACGCAATTAGTTTGACCGTTATCTTTGGCGGTACAGGGAAATCAGTCCAGTCCACTAAGGGACTTAGTTCCCACGTAGTGCGCAATAAAACCACTTTCGTGAAGTGGACTTAGTACACATGTAAGGTGGAACCCAACTCCACTTGGTAATGGGAACTTGGTAGGTACACATTGAAAAATAAGAAGAGAAAGCTAACTTCCAACATTTAGAATTGAACAAGAAACTGTAAAGTGCAGTCAGTTACCTATCTTGTAACGTGCTGCTTGCCTTGCTTTAGGTCGTTGCTGGCATGCTTGCACCCGCTCTCTAAGCTCGCCGGAGGGCGTGGGAGCTTGACTCAGGCACGTCAAAAAACCGTCAATTCATGCCAGTCTTAACGTTGCGAGAATTTACCTCTACCCACCCTACCATGGTCACCTACTCGCCTTAGTGACCCCTTTACTGGCATCTTCTCTTTCTTCACCCCAGCAACATCCTCTCTTATCAAAACCTCCTCATACTCTCAACCCCTTTTAATTTCATTTTTATCCATTTTGTTGAATTTAATTAATTTTAACTTTAGACTTTCAATAAATTTCCTTTACTTTAACTTTACTTTGCCCTCAAAATTCAAAAAGAAAGTATTCTTAATTTATACTAGTCTAATTTAATTACTATGCAACTCCCCCTCCCACTTAATCCCTGTACCTTTTCACTCAATAGTCCCCTGTCCTGTCCACAATTTCGTTTTATATGTATAGTATATAATAATGTAAAAAAAAAGGTCTAAAAAGACTCACCACACTTTTTCTACAACTGGCGATGACGTGGCCACAGCATCCAGGTTGCGCTGGTACTTGCCCTTGTCGTTGTACCTGTATCACTTCAAAATTGAATGATTATTCATATATACTTGTTACGAAATTTTAATTTATTTAGGCACACCGAGATTTACTTTAAATTAACAAATTAAATTTACTTTGACGTCTAATAGCGGATTTAGATCGGCGAATTTTTTTCCCCTTTTTTGATTTTCTCCGAATTTTTCTTGCAATTTTTCGGGTATCCTGGTATAATTTTTGGGCGGCCAACACTTCCAGTTGGTCCGCCAAACTTTAGGGTTGTTATATATGGAAGTTCCCTATATCAAACAAATTTGCAATTTCGCTATACCGTTTCTAATATATTTAAGCTTTGTTTTACCTGTTTTTGTGTTTATTTATCAATTTTCCAAGTGGTTGATTATTGCTGATTATTATCACTTTTGGTTTTCAATTGTACTTTTTGCACTATGAAATAAACTATGAACTTTTTTCGATATTAATTTTATCGATCGCTCGGCAATAATTACAAATGGCTATTCAAGGAAATTTTCAACGGCAAATCCGGATAATTTCTCTGTCCATAGTGCTGCTGTTCTTAGCTCTTTGCAGTTTTAACTGATGACCTTTGTTAAAGCCGTTTCTTTTCACAACTCTCTTAAAAAGAAACTTTTTTTGTGCCAGTGCCAGCCCTGTATTTCTACAGCACTGGTCGGCCATGTAGTTAATTTCTAATTGTGACATTTGACTAACGATCGTTCAAAACAATTCGGGTGGTAGGTAATGGTTTTAGTAGGTATGTTTTCCTAGTTTTTAATTGTTAAAAAAAAGTATTTGGCTCTACCGTGCTTCATCTTTCATAAACTTAAATTTTTTTTGTTGCCATCGACATTTCGCAACATTTGTTTTGCAACAATCTCTATCACACTCTTTTAACAAAATCTTAAATTTATCTTGGATAAGTGCAGTCAATTCGATTCATTATTACTGAAAACGGTGTGAAGTGAAGTTGTTCCTTAAAATATGGAAAATCGAATAATTGAATATATCACGGACTTCAGGAAAAATAGTATGTAAATATAATGATCAGGATCACGAAGATAAACAAATATATGCACATGTCGAAGCATGGTTCAGTGCATGTACTGGCTAGTACAGCATTCTACTGTACATTAAACGCTTACTGTATTATCAGTTACCTAAATGAAATCAGAGCTGGCGATGCGATTATTCGAGGAGAATAATAAAATAAAATTAAAAAGAAAGGAAAGGAAATAATTTTGGGATTCTCTTCATCAAGAAGAACACGTCGCGTTGGTCGTTCCGCATCTGCCGCTCTTAGATCATTGCGTATTATTTAGAATGGACAACAACAAGAAGATTCGATAAAGCAGATTCGATATATATAAAAAAGTACACCAGAAATTATATTTCTCGATACAAGTGCTATTTTGATAAGTGTTGCAAGATAAGCATAATAATTAATGAACTAAGTAAAGAACTTTCATTCATTCATTCATTCATTTTCAATGGTCCGCTTGTCCATTAAGTGGGTCGCGGGTGTAGGTTGCTCAAGTGGACCCTCCATAGCTCTCGATCCTCCGCCATCGACTCTAAATCATCAAAGGCAATCCCCATACGGGTAGAGGAGAGATTATGAATTTGATCTAACCATCTCATCCTGGGTCTACCTAGGGGACGCCTGCCCGATGGTACGGATTCCATAGCACGTCGTGGAATTCTGGTCGGGGACATGCGTTTAACATGACCAAACCACCGAAGCATGGATCGCTCCGTCCGGAGAAGTAGCTGCTCGACATTGAGTTCCTCACGTATTCTGGTATTTCTGATGCGATCTCTACGGGTCACACCAGCAATACTACCTACGGAGAAATCTCATTTCGGCAGCTTGTATTCGCGATTTTAGATATTCTTTCGGTCATTACCCAAACCTCATGACCATAGGTAAGAGTTGGAAAAAATAATAAGTAAAGAACTTATTAAGAAAAAATGAAGCTCATCATCCACATGAGAGCCAGGGAAAAACGGTAAAAAAAATGAAAATGTTAAATGAAATGAAGTCAGATTGTGTGAATAATATACCTTTAAAGCGAAGGCTAACAGCCCCAGAGATTTTTGACGAGCACCGCGCAAATTTAAATGATAAACCAGTGAATATCAATTTTAAAAATGTAAAAAGGGGACTGAATAAAATTAAAATCAAAGCCTACCGAAAGGCTCAACTAGTCCAGCCAATATGGGGTTTCGAAATTAAGGGAAAAAACGCAGTTTTATCAATATAAAATTTAAATAAAATTTAAATATAAATGATCAGAAAAATAACAAATCTTACAAGAAAAATGCCTTCTCCCAGGCGATATTTTGTTGATGAGGCATTCAATGTTGTGCCCCCATTATGCGGTTACAAACAATTAACCTATTTAAAAAGTTTTTTGCATACCTCTAACATTTCTCCACCCACAGTTAAGAAATAAACAAGGGTATTGCTTCTCCTACTGACCTTTTTATTCGTGTAAGTTTTTGCTTTGCTGATTTTCTGAACGTGATTGACCACAAATGTTTTTCGTTGATCCCAGGAACTTTGCGTCTAAAATTTACCAAAGATTTCTTTCCGTTGAGATTGCGTTATAGTCGAACATTTGCTTGCGGTTATTTCTTCTTTCACATTCCTTGGATAAACATGGGGAACCCAATTTTCAGGCTTCTCGAGGTGTGTCGTGATAGATTTGTCCAGCCTCTGTTCGTCTTTAACCCATGTATGCCTTACCTTCAGACCTCAAACGTTTGTTATCTTGGTGTCTCCATTTCTTTGGATCAGATTTCCTACTGGGCTTTTTCTTACTTTGTTCTCCAAGCTCACCATTACCTCTTTCACTCGTAACAGAAAGGCCATCGTCATGACTTTCATTGACAGAAGCTTTAAGTTATCATTATCATAATATTGTAGCCAGGACTCAGGATCCATCTCATCAGCTAGAGGTTGTACATGTACGTTAGAGTAGCCAAAAGATTGGTGGAAGTCTAATAATTTTATTGAGATCCTATATTTACAGAACCAGTCTTAATTACTCATTAATTATCGTTTCTATTCTGACGATGTATTTTTCATTACATTCGGACATAATGCAGAATTAAATTTGCAGCGACAATCCATTTTTCCTCGTATCCTCTTAAAAAAAAAAAACAATCTTTTTACTAATCTTTTTACTAATCTTTAATCGATGTGCTCCGAAAATGTTAAATCTTTGTCGATAATTATTCCTTATTACTAGATGCTGTTCACATTTTCTATATTTTTATTATTTATTTCAATAGAGATATCATTACTTATATTTATTTTCATTAATTTAGTTTTCTTTTCGTTCAATTTCAGCTTGTTCATCTTCCGCCATCTTTTAATTCGTTTTATATTCTAATAACTTTGTTCTGCATTCCTCGGCATCTTTCCCCTCAGAATAAACTAACGCAACTAACGTATCATCTGCATACATAGTACCTCATACCTTAGGATTCGGACTTTATAATACGATTTTGATGAAACTTTTTTTTATGATGGGCAGTAAAGTAAAATCTTTCCTAATTTTGTTTAAAACTTACTTACTTATCGGGCTCCCGCCCCGTGAAGAGTCTCTGCCTGAGACACTGCAGCCTTCCATCCTCTACGATCATGGGCACGCTGCTTGCAATTGTCCAGACCAAGCGCTCTGGCATCCGCGATGGCTTGATCTTGTCTTCTCGAACCTGGGGGCTGGGATTTTAAGATCCTCTTAGCTGGATCATTATTGTTCATTCGCTCGATGTGGCCGAGCCGAGCCAATGTAGTCGACGTGTTTTTGGCTTGGCTTTGGACTACATCCACATCTTGGTACAGCTCATAGAGTTCGCAGTTGTATCTTCTCCTCCATTCGCCCTCCTTGCACACAGGACCAAAAATCCGCCGAAGTATTTTTCTTTCGAAGGAGCCCAGTATCAGCTCTCCCTTCTTGATTATCGTCCAGCACTCGGCGCCATAAAGCAGAACTGGCAGGATAAGGGTTTTGTAGAGCACACATTTCGTCCTTCGAGTTAGGAGTTTTGAACCAAGTTGTTTTGCCAAACCGAAGTAGCAACGGATTCCTAGGGTAATTCTTCGCCGGATCTCCACTAGGGTGTCATTCGTGGAGTTTACGTTTACTCCGAGGTAGGTGAACTCCTTAACTACCTCGAAATTGTTGCTATCAATAGTGACGTTTTGTCCTAGGCGGTGGACAGATACTTGTTTGTTTGTTGATAGCATGTACTTAGTCTTGTCCTCATTTACTTGAAGCCCAACGGATTTCGCCTGTTCTTCAATCGCCGTGAACGCTTCTATTATGGCACGCTGGGAGCGACCGATGATGTCAATATCGTCCGCATAGCCCAGCAGCTGGACGGATCTGTTGAAGATAGTGCCTTCCGTGTTGACACCTGCCCTGCGCACTATGTGCTCCAGTACCAGTACGAGATTGAAGAAGTCGCATGATAGCGCGTCTCCTTGCCGAAATCCGGTGCAAGTTTGAAATAGGTCGAAAGAGGTGCTTCCAAACTGCACGTTGCAGCGCGTGTTTTTCAGCGTCACGCGATACAGCTGAATCAGTTTTGCCGGGATACCGAAATTGGCCATCGCCATATAGAGCTCCTGACGATGTATGCTATCATACGCGGCTTTGAAGTCGATGAATAGGTGGTGAGTTTCGACTTGAAATTCGTTGGTCTTTTCCAGGATTTGCCTCAGTGTGAAAATTTGGTCTATAGTAGATCTGTCGGGCCGGAAGCCGCCGCACTGGTACGTGCCGATTAGTGTAATGACAGTACGTTGGATAGGATTTTGTATGCGACATCTCGATAGTTCATGCAAGGCATAGGATCGCCTTTTTTGTAGATGGTAAACCATCAGAACCTGCGGCATTGTTAAGCTTTTCTATAGCTAGGTCAACATCGTCTATACTATAGGTGGTGGAACTAGTTCTTCATTGACCGGAGGTGGGTTGGGTGCTCTTCTTGCCCTATCACTCTCTCTACAAGATGCCCATTAAGCAGCTGCTGGAAAGGCTGCTTAAACACATCTATTATTCCCTGCACTTCGGTGACTAGGTTTCTTCGCTGTCTCGAAAAGCATGCGTTCCGGTTTTGTAGCCAGCAGCCAGTTGCTTGGCTTTTTTACAAAACCTCCGGATGTTATTACGATAGCGCGACTCTTTGAGCTGGGAAGCTGCGTAGGCCCTCTTCTTTCTACGCAGAATCTCCTTTTCCTCCCTTCTCTTGGCTTGATATTCTTCTCTCGCTGCCCTTGTTTTGCGCTGCAGCGCTTTCTTGTGTGCGTCTTCTGTCACCTTTTTCATGTACACGCATTTATCATCATACCACGGGCTCTTTCGGCTACCTCCTTGATGATGTCGCGATACTGGCACCACTGATTGTTGGCGTCTGTGGTAGGTGAGTACACAGAGGAGAGTTTCATACTCAGGCGCTTGCTGTAGGCTCTGGCTACTCCAGGTGTGCTAAGGCGTTCAATGACGACCGCCAGGTTGCTGTGTGGATCCTTAGCCTTGGAAACCTAGTGCTACTTATCACCGTATTACGAGCTGCTGCAAAATCGATCGGAGACTCGAATATCGCGAATTCTATTCATTCGCTTGAACATCGCAGAAACGTAACGTGTCTCTCGCTGTTTTATCGCTTTTTTAACAAACAGTGCTCAAACGAAATTGCCAGCTGCATTCCGCCCCTTCAGAAATTCAACCGCAATACTCGCCTTGCTAGGAATGCCCATCCAGCCTATCTTCGGCCGTACTTTGAAATATAGAGATTCTTTCATAAGCCGTACAACACGAATGTGGAATGCCTTGCCCGGCTCTGTCTTTCCTCCTCAGTATAATTTACAGACATTTAAAACCAATGTGCATCGGAATCTCCTATCTTCTCTATCCCATTTTCCTTAACGCCCGCGCTGTGTAAATCACATTACACCATAAGAGTAGTCATAAACTCTTTAGCGCGTGTGAATTATAAAAAAAAAAAAAAAAAGTCGGTAGCCGTTGTCTGTTGTCGTTTCGTGGATTCTGTGCTTACCAACTAACCCGCCAAAGATGTTTCCCTTTCCTACTTTAGCATTGAAATCACCAAGTACAACTTTTACATCATACTCCGAAAAGGCTCCGTAGGCTCCATCCAGGAGGTCATAAAACTCCTCCTTGATGGGATCTTCAGCCTCGTCGGTAGGGACGAGTGCGTGCTTACGTTTTTGGAAAGTAGTTTTGATGCGGATCACAAAAAGGCGATCACTTATCGGCTAGAAGTCAATTACTTTTGTCCTAAGCACATTTCCAACGACGAATCCGCATCCTATACATGCAATCTTTTGTTGCAGCTGTAATAAATGTCGCAATTTTATCTCTTCATCATACCTGATCCTATCCACCGTATCTTTTGGATCGTGGTAATGTCTGCCTTGTACCGCGTGAGGATAGACTCAAGCTTTTGAGTGGCACCTGGGGTGTAGAGTGTTCTTACATTCCAAGTGCGTACTCTAATGTCGTAGTCCATTGACGTTCCGGTTCCGGTTGCCATTTGAGGTCCGTTATCCGAGGCTGGTTGCGTCTCTCTCTTATAACTATCTGTTTTTTTTCATGGTCGGAATGTTACCCCGACGACACAACCCCCAACCTAGAAGGCCAGGGCCTTGCTACGAATCGCTCTTTAGTGATGTCTTTCCGAATTGTTTCACTATACCAAAGCCCTAAAAATAAAAGCTGCTAAAATTCCAGATTTTGTTTAAAGACGATGAAAAGAAATACCTACAAACATTTTTCAAAAGTTATTGACATTGCTTTTGGTAAATATTGCCAACATACACAAAGCATTGAAAGTGGAGCCAACACAATTGACAGTGTATGCCATAAATGCTAAAATACTGCTTCAAGAAATTTAGCGTATGGCAATTGGTTGAGTCGATGTTAATTAGGAAGCTGAGCACAAGAAATTGTTGAATTGGATTAGATTTTTACCAGATCTGAAGAATTTGAAGATTCCTAGGTGGTTTTTGGCTCCAAAAGTTACAAAGGACCCTAGTATACAGTTGGATGAATTTGTTGATGCCATTTAGAATGGATTTGCAGCGGTGGCGTATATAAGGGCCAGCTTCAATGACGCAGTAAAGTGCACTTTAATAGCAGTTCTTGGCGCACGACTTGCCCAAAGCATCATCGAAAGCCGCTCTGTACGATTTCAAGAGCAATTTTTTGGACTGATTCCAAGATTGTCGCATTTCGTGTAAGTCAAATACTCGAAATCTCAAATCTAAAGGATTGGAACTGGGTACCCACTAAACTAAATATAGCCGATGAAGGAACAAAATGCCAACAAAATCCAAATTTCAGTTCCTCAAGCGAGTGTTTTACTGGCCCGTTATTTTTCAAATCATCACCTGAGTTTTGGCCTAAGAAAGAATCTTTAACAGCCCATCCAAACGAAGAGCTAAAGGCGCAATTCATGTGCGTTCATAATTTTCCCGATATAAAAGCATTTCATCCAGAACTGTTCTCGAATTGGAAATGATTACTACGAAGCGCTGCATATGTTTTTCGGTTTCTTTAAAATACACAAGCGGCTAAAAATAAAATACAACGGACCTCTGGTCCTCTAAAACAAATTGAGATTCAACTTGGGGAATGCGCGCTGATTAAGCAAGTACATCAGCTGGATGCGTACCCGGCGGAATTGGCAATTTTATTTTCTTAAGGTAAGATTGAAAAGTCAAGCCCACTTTTGCCTCTTTATCCGCAGCTCGACAACGACGGCTTACTTCGCTCAAGGGGAAGGATAGAGCGATATGAAAATGGATCCAACTTAAATCGTCCAGTACTACTTCCCAGGCAACACCAAATAACGGAGTTCATAGTTCAGGAATTCCATAACAAGTCTCATCACCAAGTATGAGAAATGTTTTATGATCGATACCAAGAAAATTTCAGCGATGCAAAAATAATAAATCCAAACCACAACCTCCTCAGATGGCCCTGCTTTCCCCAGCCAGGTTGGCTTATTTTTGTAAACAATACTCATTCGTTGGTGTTGACTATTTTGGACCACTGCTCGTTGCCAACTTGCGGCGTACTGAAAAGATTTGTGGGGACATTTGTCCAAAGCTAACTGACCAGCTTAAATTATCCGAACCTCAATAAATTAAAATCGACCCAATCCGCGAGGCAGTTATGACCAATTCATCACTGTCACTATCACACATTCTTCAACGAACTGAAACTATAGATAAATATAAAACACATTGAAATAATTATAATAAATTAAATTGAATGAAATAAGAAAACGTGTTAGTGATGCGTCTTTATTCACCCTGTAAAATTGCAGTAAACCGAGGCAAATAAAATATTTTGGAAGCCACTGTAGAATGTGGTTTATGTGTTTGATATAATACAGTGCCATCTATTATGCAGTTTCGTACTACTGAATTGATATAAGAAACACACCACTGAGCACAAATAATTTAATTTGCAATGTACCACATCAGGACACGAACCAGTAATTTTAATATTTGGGTTTGCGGCATCACTACAATAACTTTATAACAAACTGACAGTGCTACCAAGCCAAATTATTATTTAAAACCAAATTATCTACAATGTATAATAAACGCATTTAAGGGACACAAACCCGATACAAACGACCACTTTTTATAATTTTGTAAATGTGATTTTCATGAAATTGATATTAGTTTGACAACAAGCAGTGTAAACACACAGCACGTAGTGCCAATGGCGCACAATTATAGTCAGATAAAGTATACTTTAAAGTTTTTTTTAGTACGTAACAATGTCTATACTAGTATTTTCTATTTTGTTTTTTGTTCTATTATTATTGTCAACATAAAGCCCACTTTATCGTTGTCACTCCTGGTAATAAACTTTGAAGTACCTATTATCTTTTAGTACGCACTAAATAATCTCTCCACCGTCAATTTGAAGGCAAAATATTTTTTTTTTTTTGTTCCAACTCTTACCTATGGTCATGAGGTTTGGGTAATGACCGAAAGAATAAGATCGCGAATACAAGCTGCCGAAATAAGATTTCTCCGTTGTATTGCTGGTGTCACCCGTAGAGATCGCATTAGAAATACTAGGATACGTGAGGAACTCAATGTCGAGCAGCTACTTCTCCGGACGGAGCGATCCATGCTTCGGTGGTTTGGGCTTGTTAAACGCATGTCCCCGACCAGGATTCCACGACGTGCTATGGAATCCGTACCATCGGGCAGGCGTCCCCTAGGTAGACCCAGGATGAGATGGTTAGATCAAGTCCATAATCTCTCCTATACCCGTATGGGGATTGCCCTTGATGATTTAGAGTCGATGGCGGAGGATCGACAGCTATGGAGGGTCCACTTGAGCAACCTACACCCGCGACCCACTTAATGGACAAGCGGACCATTGAAAATGAATGAATGAATGAATGAATTATTTTTTTCTTTTATTTTAGGGAATTTGCAGGCGACATTTAAATGAAATGTTATCCGACGATAAAGATTTAATATCTTAAAAGGTTTTAATGTATTTGACGACGAGAAATCGAGAAATTTTTAAATTTAATTACGAATTTTAATTTTGAATTTTGTTGTCAGTCGATTTGTCGATTTTTGGCCTGTTTGACGAAAATTTGCGTCAGGTCGACACCAAAGTTAGTACTAGTTGTAGGATGGTATAATTAAATATAAAGTTAGGCGACAGTTTTGGAGTTAGAGTGCCGCTACTTAGTTCATACTAACCTCGCCTAATACAAGGCGACTATAATTTTTAATTTTTATTTGTTTCGTTGATTTAAAATTAAACAATTTCAGCCGTATTTATAAACGTGGCGCAGAGCCTGCTTCACTTTACGCACCCTCTAAAATGTCCTTACACAGGAAAACGTTATTTATAAACATTTTTCGAATTTAAACAACGTAGTTTTAAGGCCGCGTAACTTAAACGGGAAAATTTGTTTTAGAGGCTGCGTAGAGCTTGCGTAAATTGTTTTTTCTTTGGAAATGTAATTTTCGGGGTGGAATCGTAAATCGAGCGATCACAAAAATTTGCATTTATTTCGAGTATTATTTTAAAGTCGTACAGCCGTATTTATTAGATTTCCTTAAAATGCCTCTGAGAAGCTTGAGCCCAGATCACGTAAAATGAAAACGATCGAACGACGTCGTTTCGATACTAGCAGTCTCTGTCTATTGTCACAGATATGATAGAGACAGCTTTAGTGAAAACGATGTCGTTCGATCGTTTTATTTTACGCGATCTGACCCTTGTTTAGTTAAACATCGTGTAAGAATTTACGCAGCCCCTACGCTACTTTGCTGAAATTGTTATTTATAAACATTTTTCCACTGTTGCTTTAGAGTTGGTGTCCAGACAAGGGGAATATATGAGAAACTAGTACTTTCTTCCACTGAAACCGACGTCAGCGTCAGCGTAAATTTTCTGTGTAAACAAAAATATTTGAAATGAAGATCTCAAATATTTAGGCACCTAATGCAAACTTTCACTCAAAAAATCCGTGCCTGAAAGCAACTGAGCTCTATGTTGCTGATCCTGATGGCCTTATGAAGATAAAAAAAAAAAACAAAAATTAAGGTTTCGTCAAACAGAACGCGTTATAAACGCCGCGGTGAGATTATTTTACGCGTTCCATTCATCTCTAAAAATAAACTCACACAAACGGACAACGAATGGTTGCGAGAAGCTAGGCCTAGGGTGTCTATCGCCTGTTGCGCCGCCTATTTATTTATTTATTTAACCATAGAATCTGTTTGTTCAGTAAAATTTTAACCACATAATCCATGATTTGGTTAATTAACCTAAGAAGTGAATTTTTTTTTCTGATTTTTTGTTTTGTTTATTATTTTTTTTTATAGTTTTTGTGAACATGTCAAATGTAATTTATGACATTTCCATACGAGTTATCGATAACATAGGCAAATTTGTTTTGGCTACACTTTTCTCTATCTCAGCAAAGCTGTAACCCCGATGGTTATCCTGGTTAAGTCTTTGTTGTATTTAATAAGGGATTTATTTACGTTACGTATCCAAGCCTTGACATGAACGAAAAAAAAACCTGTTCTAGTTGTTTGTTTGTTAACTGAAGTAATATAATACTAATTTTTCATTTAGTTTGGGATCATGGAAAACTTTTTAGTTACTAAAATGCTACTAAAGGTAAGATTAGACTGTATGCCAAGTGGTCATAAAATGCCAATTTCTGACAGTTTTCCTGTCAAAATATGGTCATACAATGTAATAGGCATATCTCATATGCTCTAATGACCTAAATGCCACATATTACCAGGCTGATTTTGACAGAAAAAAATGCCCAAATGGCATATAGTGTAATCGGACAATAAGCACGTATGCCAGCATAAAGCCCTATATGCCCATATGCACTTTATTGAAATTTCGTTATGGCATTGCTGGCATTTTTGATGGAACAAGAATTATTTTGATGTCATCGGTGTTTGAGTTCATGGGATTGTGATTTATTTTCATTTTCTTTCTCTTTTTTGTGGATTATTCAATCTATTTTTTGTGTAAACTATTTATTTGATCTATTCTTTGAAATTTGTTTTTGTAGAAATTGTTTGCTATCTATTTGTTTTGTGCTAGTTATTTGTATTTTTTGTTAATATTCGTTATGTGTTTTCATTGGTTCGATTGCTTATTTCACTTGATCTATATTTTGTTTGTTATTTTACCCTTTTTAGTTCTTTTGTGTGTTTGCTTTTTTTCTGTTTGTACTTTTCTGAACCATCTACATGTCTACATGGGAGCTCAATCGAAGCGGGCAGCAAATTTTTGCTTTGTTTTTCTTTACATCATTACCCTACTACAACATTTGGCAATAAATAACAAATGCCTTAAATGACCATCAAGGCAAATATGACCATATTAGTAATTTTGGTCATATAGTCTAATATACAGTTTTGATAGTCCGGACATTTTGGTCACTTGACAGCTAATCAGGTCATTTGCCTGTTGGCATACATATGCACAATTGGCATACAGTCTAATCTTAGCTTAATATGTTTCGTGCAAAAAACAAATTGTTTTCTGTTCGGGTGCTTCACGAACTTATTTACATTTGATAAATGCTTCATAATTTGCCAAAATTACAGTGCAAATTACTGATTCGGCCCAGCCCGACTTGTGTCTAAACGTATTACGCTCAAATTTGTCAAAATAGTCAGAAATCAATCACAGCATAAAAACGGAGAAATTATACCTCGCCTGTAGGCGAGCTAAAATAAAATGCCTACAAATATGGCTGACAAAAAATTATTTTCTTAGTTTAGCTTTAGCACGATTCATATAGCTATTCAATGAAAATAATGTATTTTAATAAATGAAATATACAAATTTATCACAAGTTATTAGGTAGGTACTAGTATATACAGAACTGAAATGTCATCGTAGCCTAAGCAACCACTTCTATGTTCAAGACGAACAACTGCGGCTATCAAATTAGCAAATGTCATTTCTCAATTGGGCTATTTTCTGCCAAACAATTTAACCTATTCTCTTAAATCGTGCTTTGCTCTCTTCAAAAAGGGGTTTTCCTATAGAATTTACAAAAAAATCACGAAACCGTCGACGCCACTGCTTCGGTTCGCCAGTGTGTAAAATCATTTACCCAGCGCTCACTTTCACATCTTGTTCTCCTCGACTCGACGAAGGGCGTCGCTGAAGACAGAAAGAATTTATTCTTCATTCAGAATCTTGGGAAAATCTTAAATTTTTCAATACAACTGTGCGCTGGAAACATAGTTTTCCGCTTGGAAAATGTTCGCCCAAAAGTAATAAAACTAAGTTTGATTCGCAATCGATTTTATTTTTATTTTCACGCGTCCGCGGTGAATACATCTCTTCCACGGATTAACCAAGTGCGTCGTGCGTGTGTGTGTTTATTTTGCAGCTGTTTACCGATTGCAGTATAGTGCTTTGCTTTGCTTGTGACATTTAATTTTACAAAGGGTTCAAGTCCAGCTTCGACTTCGAGTGATTGTATAGCAGCCCAGTGGACATTGTTTTCCTCAATTTAAATTGCGGTAAGTCATAATTACATATTCGCTAGAGGAAATAACCAACATGGAAAAACCCATATAATCAATGGTTTGTGGACTCCCTGTCACTACTCACACTCCTCTGTTTATGTTTCTGCTACAGCAGGGCGGAAGTAGACATCACAGGGAGAAGAAAATCGATTATTTCCCCCAAAAAAGTGTAGCGACACCACAAGAGCGCCCGAATACCTTTCATTTCTCTCACTTTTGTACATTTTTTGCCTGGGTTATATGTCAGCCCTTTTGGTTTTGATTTTTTTCACTTAAAATTTCTCAAACGCGGCTCTGTTTCGCAACATATCTATGGCGGAAAGCGAAAAAACACAGTCACAGTCGCAATTTTGCGGAAAATAAAACTCCAAAACCCCCTTAAAATATGAAGCGTACGAAAGACGAATGCTGGTACTGGTACTGGCGGCTGGCCCTGGCCCCTCTAATTTGCTCGAATTTTGCGTTGGGTCGGCGTCGTCGTTGTTGAGATGCGGTGTGGGTCGTTAACCATTCCACTGGTGTGCACAACACAGCGCCTGCAGATGATCATGGTTGGACTGGGCTTATTTGTATTGTGCTTTTGTAGCCGCCCGCTCATAGGTCCTTTTATTTATTTATTTATTAATGGACCATCTACATGCTTACGGGAGAAGGAAAGGGTGCTCTGCTCCTCCTTTGTATCACTCTTTTATTAAGAGTATTAGTGCAGCGATACAAAAAAGCGCTTTGTTCTTCTGCTTTGGTTATTTTGAGGGCCAAACAGTGCGGATGGAGGATACTCGCAGCTTTGTTGGTCGTACGACACGGGTTTGTCAACACACAGCATTGGGACTGGGAAATTGATATATTTTAACAGGAAATTGGGAAACGCTTTTGCAGGAGAAACATCTATGGAGAAGTTCTGATTAATTTGTTGTCATAAAAGCAACATTTTATCAATATTTCTGTATAACTGCTTAGGTAGGTATTTCCACTACTCCCAAATAAACGCCAATAATAAACCCACAAGTTTAGATAACAACGATAAATGTATTACGAAATATGTATGTATATCGTGCAGGCCTTATCAGATGAAGTTCGTGTATCCAAATAGCTTTGTTGGGACAAAATGCCTGTGATTTAATTAATTGAAATATGTATTCTATTTTGTACACTTTTACGAGTTCCACACATTGTCTGCGCTGGCACGAGGAATGGTGGAATGAAACAACCGAAGGTACTCAAGTGAACTTGATTTAATACATTAGCCGTCGACGTGATAAAGGAAATTGCAAGCAAATTGTCATCCTATCTTTATAGCTATAAATGTAACTGGCTACAAATTTGGCTTAAAATTAGTTACAGCTTTTGAATAGGTACGTACATATGGTAAAAAAAGAAGCAACCAATAAATTTGAATTTTGGTTTCCCGGTTATCACCATGGGAATGTGATATTCTCTGGAGTGAGATGGGATGAGAACACATGTCAATAAAGGGACTCTACAGCGAAGCTTGTGGGTAGTGTCAGTGTTTTCACAAAGCAATAATTTTTATGATTTTCAAGAAAGGATATTCTAGCCTTCCCAAAAACTACAGAGGTATCTCCATACTTAACTCGGTTAGGAAGATCTTTGCCTCGGTTCTCTACAATAGATTAACAAAGTGGATAAATGAAGGCGAATGCTTAAGTATTTTTCAAGCTGGATTTCGCTCTGGATTTTGAGCAGTTGATCATCATCATATTATTGCTCTGACAAGTATAGCAAAAAAACAGATTGAAAAAAAGAAAAAGCTCTACGTATGTTTTGTGGATTTCAAAGCTGCTATTGATACCGTTAATAGGCAAGCCCTGATATACAAGCTATCATCACTCGGAATCTCCAAAAAATGTCTGTCTATGTATATTATATTTTTGACGTCAACTAGTGTTGTCAGAGTGATTTGAAACGACAGCTGGTGTTCCCCAGGGTTGTATCCTTAGCCCAATACTTTTTGCGCTATTTATTGATGGAATTTGTGATATTTTGCCCAGGGACGTGCGTGTAGCAGATATACTTACCAAGGTTCTCCTTGCTTATTGCTTATTGCTAACAACCCCTCTGCTCTTCAGCTTCAAATTAACAGACTACAAACATACTGCAAAACATGGGGCTTACAAATTAATGCTAACAAGACCATAGTAATGATATTCGACAACCGCCAACGCAGGAGACCCGCTGAAGAAAATTGGCGTCTCGAAGGTGAAAGTATAGATGTAGTGAGTGAGTTCAAGTACCTCGGAGTGGTCCTCGCTTCAAACACTGAAGCCAAGTTGACATTAAATATAATGTGGCCACGATCGAAATATGGACTATGGAGTCTTCAACGCAACGGTTAGGCCCGAAACACACATGCGATTTCAATCGCGCGTCTGTTTATCGCATGTGTGTTTCGGTCCTTAATACACGCATGTGCTATGGTGTACAAGTTTTTGGAAATATGTACATTTTCACTTTGAAGAGTTTGAAATGGTTCAACGATTTTTCTTAAAGCTCCGACTGAAAATTATGCGATTTATGTAGAGTCTAGTATAACCCAATCTATATACGTAATCTAAAACTGCAAGCTGGTTATTTAACAAAAGTCATGAAGAGGCCTGGGAATAACATAATGTTGAAATGCCTACAATCAAATGCTTCTGGAAAAATCTAGCCTTGTCCCATGATGCGTCGTGTGATCTCTTTAAAACGAACGTAGATGAATGGCAGAATGTATTTGCCGATATAATTTCAAAAATTGATGATAAACTGTACACCCAACACCTAATCGTTTGAACCATCGCTTACTGACTCAAAACAGATACTTCTGCAAAGCAAATACGGTTGAAGTTATAAGCACCATATTTAGAGCCAGAGTAGAGATAATCAATCTAAACTTTATACCCCATAGAAGTGATCTTCCCATTACATGTAGCCTCTGTAATAGAAACGAGCGAGAAGATATTTACCATTTCATTGCCATTTGTGCCATTTTACAAGAAATCCGACGGCTATACTTTGGAGAAAATTTACTGTCCGTGGATCACCTGCATGACGTGATCTAATTGTGATTTCCTCTACCGTGGGACTATTTTCCGCCCTGCTTAAGGCGATGGATATGTCATTCTCAATGTCCTGGATTGGATTGAGCAATTCGGAAAAGTGGTCTCTTCATCTGCGCAAGATGTCCTCCACATTAGAAAGAAGTGTACTATCTTTGGATAATGTTCCACTTCCTTCCTCTAAGACGGCGATTGGTCTGCCAAAACACCTTGCTTGCAGATTTGTGGTCACGGTTTCTCGCCGAACTCCTTCCAAGATTGTTCTTTTATTTATTTACAAGTTAGCGCTTCAACGTACCGGTTTCGAGAAGGTGGGTCCCCTAAATGAATCCACACATTGAAAGCCTTCTTCTTCTCTCTGATGGCTTCTTGAACTCCGGGCGTTTTAAACCACGCAGTTCTTTTCTCACCACCAGCCGGCACACCGAACCGCTTCACTCCGCAAACTGCTGTTGAAAACAACTGCCAATCTTCCTCTACATTCAATGGAACATTTGGAATTTGTTCAAATCTTGCCGTGCAAATTCCTCCCGTATCTCATCGTTCAGGGGCTACAGAACGATGAGATGATGCCGTATGATGCTAAACTAATGATTAGTAAATTTGTTACTAAGAAAGTACCTATTCATGTTAGTAGTCGCAGCACACACCTGCTAAGCTCTCGTTCGTCGCTTCGTCAGTCATCAATGTTTGGACGAAACTTGGGCCGATGCGGAGTAGGCCTACATAGGACCCTAGGCCGTTCAATATTCGTATGTAATGTTGTTTAATTTTTGGAGAACATTGAACCCTCTGTTCATCAGACAGTCTTCTTTTTTCTCGCTTAGGCTGCAGTTATAGTTATCAGTAAAATGCATCCGTAAAAATATTGTTTCACTTTTTTGGAGCACTTAAACTTAATCGTTGAACTCAATCTTGGTGCTAAAATGTTGCTTTTGAATTATAAAACTAATTCGTCAAAAAAAATTAAGCAATTGATCTTTAAATTTTCTAAAAAAAAAAAAGAATTTCTTTATTTTTCCGTGCGAAAATCATTTTCTGTTCAACATCTCAACCAGTTTCACGAAATACTCCACTGAATTCCTATGATATGCTATGGTTAAATGTTTCAGTTTTGTTCTGTTGCGTGTTTTTACGGATAGACTTTTCTGATAGCTATAACTGAGGCCTTAGAAGACCCACACACTTAATCGTAAGTACTGAGGCAACAAGCGAGCCTTGTTCTACCTATCTTTGGCACACGCATTTCTTTTTAATCATGTTGTAATTGTAAAGCAAACTGCTAACTATAGGTAGAAGTTCGTTCTTAAATCAAGCAACAACAATGAGGAATGATGGCCGTTCTTAAATGATATTTGTAACTTTAACGTGTTGAAGATTGACGCTCTTCCTCTGCAACTTTATCAATTCTGTTTTTAACTTTTGATGAATAACTACATATTAGATATGCAAATAACATTTGGAAGTAGGTACCTGAACCAGAAGTTATTTCCGCCTCCATTCATTTCTTGTTCAGCAAGTGACCCTTTGCAAACTCTTAATAGATAAGTGGGCATAAAAGTAACTCTTATGTGATGGAAACAGATCAGCCATGTCAGAATTTCTTCAAATAAAACCAAACTAACGCACATTCGTTAGATCTTATTCAATTAATTTGAGAAAACCTTGCATATCTTTCATCAAAAACCTGTTCTATCTCCTCGCTGAGGCTTTTATTGTGCATTTTGAACTCGGGGCGGTCGATTTTTGTTTAGTGACCGTTAAATGGAAAAATCAACACGCATAACACCTGGCGTTTCCAGTATTACTCAGCCAATTGATCTTGTTATTTTTATCCATGGACGTTTTATAAACATTTTTCAAAGTACACCAAAGGCGTAGTAGTACCTAGTACACCATATTTAATTTCTATTTTTAGATGAAGATACTTTTTTGATGATCTCGATGTTTTCCTGGATATTTTCATATTGAAAGTGCTAAGACGTACATAAGCGCCGAACTGCAATTCATATACATTCACCGGCACATGAGCACACATTCAGTACTCAGAGCGATGGTAACAACCTACACCATTGTGAGTGAAACTTATTTTCGCTGATCGTGTTGGAATTTTTTGTAAGCGAAAAATGCCATATATCCGTGGGTTCGAGAGGCGATTAAATACGGTTTTTTTTTTTGCACAAAGTTGTCTGTGGTAACAAAAATAACGAAGAAATTCGAAATTTATTATTTTTTGTCCTCCATCACAGCATGAGGACTCTTGAGATGACGACTGGTCATTTTCACAGTTTACATTTAAGAAATTTGTTTGCCAATTAATTAGCCATCCGTAGTCTAAGTGAACTGTGTTTGCAAAGCAAAAGTCGTAGAGTTGTTTGTTTCATTGAACGTTATAACTTATAAGTCATGCCATGCTGATTACTTATTTTATTTTTAGTTTTTCGGCGTTTATTGTGCTACCAATTATAGCGTGAGATTTTGTAAACAAAATTTGAGAAAGACGAGCGAGATTTAATTTACTTGTCTGATTGTAAAAATCATCAAGAAAAATCAACAACACGTTATAAATTTCATACATGCGTACAATATTTTGTTTGTACAATTTCGGGCGCATGTTCGAATGGTTAGGTATACGTGAAGGCTAGGTCCTAGGCACTTCAAGTTGGTTGAGGTCCCTTCCACTTGTGCGCGCCACCTAAGGCGAGGTCTCGTTCTCTACTGCGTTGTCCCTCCGGGTTGGAATCGAAGACTCTACGGGCCGAAGCGTTGTTGTCCATTTGCTCTACATGTCCTAGCCATCTTAGTTGAGTGATACGTAGTTTTCTGACCAGGTCGATGTCGCTGTACAGCTCATCAACGCTAATGGACGCAGGCAATTGAACAACACGGCGAATCCAGAGCCGTAGCGTTGGACATATCAAAGGCACTTGACCGATGCTGGCATAGAGCCCTATTAGGCAAGTTAGCGTCAAGTCCTTCTAGCCAAGTATTTTGCCTTTCTCTTCTACTCTTCTACAGTTACAACTTTTTCTCACCCCATTTGATTGAAGAACGATTAAAATATACGCGAAATAAATATAAAAATACCTCCAGCTTCAATAAATTGATCAACAGCAAAGCAATTGCCTCTGTCCCTATTCAAGTGCTGCAAAAAAAGTTTCCTTTTTTTTTGCATGGTCAAAGAAAAACCAAAATAATATGCAACACTAAAATTGTGAGAATCTAGTTTCGCTCCTAAAAGTTACCTATTAGGTACTGCGTACTAAATACAGGGTTTTTCAATAAGAGCGCTACAAAAGTTCTTTTTTAAATAAAACAAAAACGGTTTTGGATATCAATGACATTCTTTATTCCTGTGAAAGTACGTTCGATGCCATTATGTATGGAACTCGATTTCTTTTGCATGGCCACCACGGGCACGCTTGCAGAAGTCCAGACGCTGAACCCAATTTTCGACGGTTTTCAAGCATAAATCGGCCGATACTGCTGCAATTTCACGTTCGATATTCGTACGAAGTTCATCAATCGTCGCTGGCTTGTTGGCATAGACCATAGACTTGACGTAGCCCCACAGAAAATAGTCTAACGGCGTCAAATCGCACGACCGAGGCGGCCAAGCGACTGGACCATTTCGTGAGATAACACGTTCTCCAAACTTGGTTTCCAATAAATTGATTGTGAACCACATGTCCTCCAAGTCCATATCATCCAATTGGGGCCAAAAATATTCGGTTATCATTGAACGGCAGCGATTCCCATTCACAGTAACGTGCCGGTCTTGATCATCATCATCAACAATGACGCCGCCGGCCCATAAACCACACCAAACCGTAATTTTTTCGGGATGCAATGATGACTCATGGAGGGAGTACGTGTGAATTGCTGCCTGACCAATACCGCATATTTTGTTTATTGACGAAGCCATTCAGCCAGAAATGAGCCTCATCGCTGAAGATGATTTTTCGATGAAAATCCGAATCATTTTCAAGTTGTTGCTCAGCCCAATTCACGACCATACGACGCTTCTGGTGGTCAAGCGGCTTCAGTTCTTCCGTCAATTTAATCTTGTAAGGATGCAGGCCAACGACGTTACAGAGATGCCCAACGCTTGAGAACGACGTGTGAGAGACACATTTGGGCTTTCTTCAACTGAAGCCTCAGCGGCAGCAATATTCTCGACACTACGGGCACTTCTTTGTCTCACTGGCACGGGAACATTTTGTACTGGTCCTGTGGATTCTAATTTGTTCACTAGACGCTCAATTGTTGATCTGCTAGGACGATTATGACGACCATAAATTGGACGTAGCGCTCTTAACGTTGAGGCCACTGACTCCGAATTTCGGTAGTAAATTTTAATAATTTCGACTAGTTGTTGGCTCGTATATCTTCCCATCATGAAATGGCAAACCTTACTGAAGAGAAATGTCAAAAGAGCGGCAAGAAATTCGCCGTCGTTTGCTGTCCCTGTCGCTCTACTGTTGAAAAACCCGTTACAATCATAAAGTAAATACCGATATTTAGAAATGAGAAAGAGAAACACAACATGAAATGATTAAAAAATCCTGTCCCTATTCATGTGCATGGGAGTGTATGTATGTTCAATAAAACACGCCTATTGTAAGGATTTAACAGATAAAGTAGGGGAACATTTCAAAGCCTAACAACACCGATACGCACTTGAGTTACTTTTCGTTTTAACACAAATCCCCATACGCATATTATGTCTGCTCTAATAAATGGACACCACAGTGCATCCAAATAGAAAATTCCTGTATGTGCACACAAAGGGTGGCATTAGTAACAGCAACGTGCCCCAAGTTCCCAAAGTAACTTAATAAACAATTATTATTTCTCTTTTAAAAAAAAACTTGGAACGAAGTCCTGATTGACAAGTAAATTTGATTCCTAGATCAATTAGGAACGTCTGCATTCTACGAGTATGAGTATGATACTCTTTTTAGTTTTGATTTTAAGCTGTGAAAAGTAGTAGTTTCTTTAGTAGCTACCGTTCGCTAAATTTCCTTTCAGGTATTCGATAATTAGTGCCTCTTGTTTGGAATTAAGTTGCCCAATAATTGCGGAATTAACTCGAAATATATTCCAAATGTAAATGTTAATTCTCAAACGATACCCACCCTAATGGAATCTCTGTTGTTCCGACTTTTCGACGATGTTGATTGCGCGATTAAATTCCATCGCATTACAGAGCGGTTTGTGTGTGATATACACCAATGAATGTTGGTCTTTCAAGTGGAGTTTTCGAACAATCCCACAAGTTGCTACTTGTCCTAATCTAACCATTACGCATTAGGAAGAACGCATTTACCCTTTCCACGACATGCAGTGTTGGGGCATAATTCGACGCACGTGGCGAAGACGCCCCCTCTGAGGCGATAATTAAATTGAATGAATATAACACTTCAGCATTTAACAGAACGGCTCTCATAATAATTTTCAAACGCAACACAATATCCACACCCGATTTTACTTCAAAGTGACTGACTGCTCTCAATTGATTTAGCTAAATTTGCTTATCATATAAAAGATATGCTCTGAAAATCAGACGAGAAGCTAAAAATTGATTAATTGTGTTCATCCCTATGTATGTGTTTCTTCTTTTAGTTGTTCACTAGCTAGACCCGTGCTCGCACAAAATTATATTTGGTTAATTTAAATTTACACTTTGAGTGTTTCATTGAAATCTGTTCAGTAGTTTTCGCACTTTTAGGAGAAAAAGAAAATTCCTCCCTCTCCTAGATCTTGCTACTTGTTTCCCTCTTCCTATGGAATCCAAGCAACTACCTACCCCAGACCTACACTGTTACCATACCACATATCAGAATGAAATTCAGAAATGAATTTTTTGTATTATACGTCTTTTCACTTCAAAAAATACATTTTGGATAAAAAACTGTTCCTAAAGACGTGGCTATATAGCCTATAGCAGTCTCACAGTCTTAAGGAACATTTTAAAAAAAAGTTTCATTGAAATCTGCTCAGTAGTTTTCGAGTTTTTAGCTGACAACGAAAATTGCCACAGTTTTATTACATGTGTTGAAGATAATTAATATTTAAATGTTAAATTCATTTTTAAATTTGGTAATAAAATTAAACGACTGCGGTGCATATTCATCGACCGATAATATTGCAAGCACCGAAAATAGAACGCTTTTGATTGTACATATACATACATAATTCGGAATGTAATTCCAAGAGAGCTATCGCCGTCAACATTACTTTATTTCATGGACAATGATGAAGCCTTTTGGTGCTTGATTACAAAGTTTCAAATTAAAAGCGACTGGGTCTGGCGAGTGCGATACAAAAGATGAATAACCGACCGCGATAATTGTTTGCAATTCCACAATTATTTGCAAAACCCATAAGAGCTATTTAAACAAAAGCAAATATATCATATCAAAATATATTTTAATTGAATCATCAATAACAGACCATTGAAGTTCATTGCCCCCTCTGTTTGGTGGTTCGCGCAAACTGAAAACTTCTCTTCAGATTCACGTTCACACTGATTGTGATATATTGGGATCGGAGCTCAAGTTATGTAATTCTCATTCGCATTCACTTATGAATGTTTCAGAGCTTTTCCGGATTTCCACATTTCCCATTTTATTTCATCGACTGTAAATAAAATCATTATTCATCAGTTTGCTTGAAAGGCTTGTCGACGACCAAAAAAAAAAAAGGAAAACATTGACATATCATGTTTTTTTTTCACGGATGACAGATGTACACATATGTATTTACAAACTTAAGAAACACAAAATAATATGCTTGCGGGCTATCACTCTCGTACGTGACTTTAAGAGTATCTTAGTGTTTGCTTCTTAAACGGTGACTGGTTCACGGGACTGTTTTATGGAAATCCATCAACATCTACACCTAATCCCTCCTGTTTGCTTTTGTAATTGTAAATTGCGCAGCAATATAACTTTGTGTTGGGTTCAAATTAACTATAACGTTTGCTAAGACTTCTCTAAAACTGCAGTGACTTACCCAACATATTTTTTTTTGTATTATGCAATCAGTAAAAACGAAAGACAAATATCAAAATGACGCATTTTGGATTAAAACCATTGACAGTTTTACACGGAAGGCAATTTGACAGATTTTGAACGATAAGTGGGAAGCGAGGGTGACGTTTTACAGGGTGGCAAAAATTGTACTTTCTAATAATTTAAAAATATCATCATTTTTTTATTGTTATTTTTAACGAGTAATGATTTATGAAGCTAATTTTCACTTAAATAAATTTGTTAACAAACAAAGTTGTCGTGGGATAATGAGAAACCAAAGTTTATCTATCTGCGGCAAATTGCCCTCACTTACATAACTGTCCTGTTTGGTGTGCGGTGTATTTTAGGTTAGGTTGACGTGGTAATTGACAGCGGTGCAGGGAAATAAGTCGCCTAAACTACTTTCGTAAAGTGAACTTAGTTTGCATGTAACAAGAATATCCAACAAGAATATCGCTATCTACATTGATAGTCAGGCTGCGCTAAAAGCGCTAGAGTCCTTTATCATCAAATCTGACCTAGTCAGGAGCTGCCGCACAATGCTCAGAGCATTATGCGCGCAGAACCAAGTCAGATTGTGTTGGGTACCCGGACACTGTGATATTGAGGGTAACGAAAGGGCTGATGTTCTGGCCAAAACCGGAGCAGAGCTTCCACCTAATGAAACAATTGGGGGCATTAGACCACCAATAGCCGTGGCCAAGAGAATTATTCTCGAGAATATTAAAAACAGGGCAGATCAGAGATGGTTGAATATAGTAGGGCACAGGGTCTCTAAGGCTCTGTTAGGTACTTCTTCGGTAGGTACTTCTTCGACAATTTGGAGGAGGTTGGCCTCGCAAACAAAACTGAAACAATTTTCAGGTTCTGTAGGGAAATTAATTGCTTGGGCGAAGTGGTTTAGGTTATTTGACCGTTAAGGTTCCCCAGGGATGGCGATGGGTCCAATATGGTGCCTGGTCCTATGTGATGAACTCACACCCTATTCAACCTAACCTAACCTAACCTTGCATGTAAGTTGGGAACTAAGTCTATTTTTTTATGTGAAGGGAACTAACTTCTAACATTTAGAATTGTCCCCTCCTCCTCAAGCCTAGTTGCGTGCTTTCCTATCAGACAGTACCGAGTAATGAGACATATTATAGTGCCTATGCCGTCTTTTTAAAGAGTTCACACCCCTAAAGCGGTTCAAATCCAGCTCTAGCCAAATCTGTTTTGTCGATAGACAACTTATGCCACTTGTCCACCTAGCTTTGTCTAGTAACGTGGGTATAGTTGTTTCACATCTATAGCGAGCTCATCGGCCCTACAGTTTCATGAAATATTCCTAAGTATATGCCGCAGGGACCCAAAACTGGTGCTCTGCCATCTCCAAGAGAGACGATAGGCAGTCTAGGGCTTCGTTGGAGTTATTGGAAAAGGATGTCAGGGAGTTCATATAGCTGCTTGGATATTTGAAAAGATGCCGACATCTGTAGTGGATAACACTTTTTTTCTGAGCCGATATAGGACTTCTTGGTCGCCATTATTTCCGCATATTGAAAATGCTACAATGATTGGATAAGACGAAAAGAAAGACTGAGATTAAGTTTATTTAAGAAAATACCTCCACTTACCCTTTCGTCAGTCTTTGAACCGTCGGTATAGAAGTGAACCGACTATTGTCTTCAAGTACTCTGGGACGAATGGTGTGCGGTGTAAGCTCATAAAATATATTGGGTCATTCTTCTTTGAAGATTATTCCGCCTAACCATAAATCCAAATAGAAATAACCAAAAAAAAAATGTAAGATTTCCACCGCTATTCCGAGCCTAAAAAAGAATAGGTATAGTATGCTGAAATACAGGGCCTATTTCCTACCAGATATTATGCTCTCTAGACTAGACGATCGCCTCGGAAAGGATAAAGTTGCTGATGATTTGTTGTAATGGGTAACTTTTTTTTTTTTGCTGTTTAGTTTTTCAGCCTGATTTTTTTGACAGTTCACGCGTGATTTGTAAAACGTATCAACGTAAAAAATGCTCAGTTAGCATTGCCATTTCACCATGGATAGGCTAGCTCCCAAAACAACGTTTGCAAATTGTTGAATTTTAATACCAAAATTCGTGCTCATTAAAAATATGTCGCGAATCCATGGGCACATTGCGAACAGCGTTGCCACAATGATACAAGTGTAACAAAAGTGTTACACTTTTTAATCATTTTAAAATTTTGTTACAATGTTACTTTATTTTTTGCTTTCTTACACTTTTTCCAATTAATTTTTTTTTGTTTTTCTCGTTAAAAAATATTGAAGAGTTCAACTGACAGCACTTTTTTTTCTTTCGAACAAACTTCTAGCAATTTCTTTCAATTTATCAAGGTATTTATTTGTTTAAAAAACGTCAAACTGCGAGTGGGAATGGGAATGGGAAGGAACAAGAAAATACAACAATATGTTTCTGTCTCGCCGTGTCGCCGTTGACAATGGCCGCGTGCAATAAGCTTTTGCCTAGCTAGTCAACAGCCTCTGATTGGTCGATTTGACTGCAAATCTAGGCAAATTTGTGAGGTAGGTCAGCATCCGTTGCGTCGACGGATTTGCGTATTCGACGGAACGAACAGTCCCATAGAATTCGTCGCATACGTTGACAGCCGATGACATATGAGAGACAGTTTCTCTCATTATCTTATATTTCCACCAATGAAAATGCTTACTCTCACGCTCTGCCAACTGTCAACGGTTCGACGGACAGAAAAGTAGAAAGTAAACCTACTTTATCCGTCGCATCCGGCACGTTCGTTGCTCATGGGTCACGTTCCATAAGCTACTGTGTATTCTATCAACCTGTCAGTCGAATACATTGCCGCAACGGATGTGACGGATTCTATGGGTCGGGGCCTTTAGGCAAGAATTTCTGCCTGAGTTCTAGTGGGTCTGAGAAATGTCATAAACAGCTGATTGAAATCGATGAATTTTTCACTCCATTGTTGAACTTTGCTGAGATTTGTATCTGGTTTTATTATTATAGTTGGAAAAATAAAAATAAAAATGAAATTTCAAGTTACAATTGAAGGTGTTTTGTATGACATCGATGATACCCAGGAAACTTACGAAGAATTGACTACGAATAATAAAATCAACACGTACACAAGTGTGATAATAATTAAATAAAATGTGTCTTTTAGATGGGGTTTTTACCCGACAATTTGTAAAGCTGCTTTTAGAAAAGAATCAATAGAATCATTCATTTTGCACTTCAATAATGAAATAAATATTTTTCTTTAGTAGGTAGTCAATGTGTTGATCAGTTGATGTCAAAACAGGAAGTAAATGCTCAATTCTTAATACATGTAAGGCATTTGACATTTAGCTTAGGTACTAGGCAATTTTCCGTTCAATAATAAACTGTCACCTAAATATTAGGTGCCTAAGCACATTGAACTCGGCCAATGTTATTTATCTGGTGGTAAATAAAAATTGAAATCTACTTCGATTCGATGGTCAATACTTTTATTTGTTTTTCATTCATTTTTTTTCAGTTTGTTACATTTTTTTCCATTTGTTACACTTTTTGAAAAAATTTGTTACACTTTTAAAAAAACCTGCGGCAACGCTGATTGCGAAGCGAATTTGGTGAACAATTCATCAATTCATCGTGCGATTTGACGCCGCTGGACTATATTTTTGTGGGAATATGTGAAGTCTCCCGCCTATACGGATTAGGCATCAACTATTGCCAACGTAACTTGTGTTATTGGTGAGATACCAGTCGATATGTTGGAAAAAGTATGCCAAAATTGCACATTTAAGTCAATATTTACATAAAATAATATTCAAAAAGTAAATGGCAAGAATTGATTTATCGACTTTATTCAAAATTTTACTCAATTTTGCAAAATTTCGTTGTTTTTTTGTTCATTATAAACGCTTAAAAATTCACCCATTATATTGGGAGTATATTCCATAACAAACATAATACATAATCATTTTTAAAGAAATTTTTTAGAAGAAAAAACCAAACATCGATCATTAATACCGAATCTCCAATCACTGAAACCCAACTTTTCCAAAGGATGTACAAAAGCACAGAACTGACAAAATTGTAACACATTTTCTTCCTTAATTTTTTGTTCAACTACTTTACTTGCAAAAAAACGCAATTAAAATTATGTAGTTGATATAACCTTTCACGCCTATAATTAAAAAAAGAAAAATAAATTTGATTTGTCCTTGAAAGAACTTTTCCAACGGAATGTTAAATGTTGGGAGTAGAAATCCATAAACACATTCGGCAAAATGTACAAAAATACAGAACTCACCAAATTGTTACACATTTCCTCCCTTCATCAATAATTAAACTTGTTCAGTCATAATTAATTAGTCATTAAATTTTATTAATGTTAATACTTATTGTGAATTCACTCAATTGCTATTATGAGTAGGTATAGGTAGTATGTATATTGTACACATATATTATGTATATTAATTTTTTTAATGATTAATTCCACTTGTCGATTTGAAATTGACAATTGAAGTACATATTTTTTATGCCAACAAACAAAATATTGTCAAGTGGAAATAGCGAAAAATAGCTTGATAATGAATTGACAAACAGCGTTTGCCAATAACTGACAAAAAATTTGATTGACAAGTGGAAATAGCTGAATTGTCAGAAAAAAGTCATCTCTATATATATAAAACAAAGTGGAAAAAACTGTTTCCCTCTGTCGCCGTAATTTTCAACCGATTTTGTTGATTTTTTTTAAATGTCGGTTATTGCGGTGATTGAGCGATAGGCTAAACAAATTCAAAATCGGACAAAGGGGCGTGGCACCTCCCATAAAAAAAAAAAAACATTGAAAATCGTATATTTCGAAAACCACCAAATCGATTGAGATCAAACTTACAGATAATCTTAGGTATTAGCCGTAGAGTGCTCATGTGAAGATTTGTCAAAGTTGGACAAAGGGGCGTGGCATCTCCAATACAATACAAACAAATTAAAACATTGTCGCCCGTAAATAAATAAAATAAAATAAAAATCAAAAAAACAAATTTAAAAAGCAACAAAAGGCCTGGCGAAGCTGGCGGTTGTTCAGCTAGTTTTGTCTCTAATTGACAGTGAAAATGAATTAGCATCAAGATCATAAGTTTGTCAATCACGTGGCATGAGGGCAAATTAATAAAAAAAATACTTAAAATGAAAAACACACACATGAAAGAACAGATTCCTGACTTTCAAAACTGTCAAAATCCCGTATTGTAGTATTTTGACATTTTTGAAAGTCAGGAATCTGTTCTTTCATGTTTTTTTTTTTAAATCAAGTTACTTTTGTTAATAGATTTTGAAAAAATGCTTCCAAACTTGAAAACTCTACAAAATACCGTTATCAATTTTTGGTGCCTAAGTTATCGTACTTTCCCCAATGTACTTTTTCAAATGTTATTAGTAAATCTCATATTTTGTCTTTTGCATAGTAAAATTAAATTCAATTCGCTACTGTATTTTCAACGACTCTAATCTCGACAATAAAAACCGAGATTTTATTACAAAAAGTTCGATTCTGTTCTCACGCAACACAAACACAACTATTTTTCATTATTCTTTTGTCAAAGTGAATTATTTGGAAGCTCCTAGTTTTCTAATTTTGCAAACCCCCAAAAATACACAAGTAATTATAGGTAATATGTTGTTGATATAATCTTGCTAGCAGATGGCTCTGGAAATCAACGATTTTAAGGAAACTTACTTTTTGTAGCATAATGAAATGACTTTTTGTCCCTTTCAGTTGCAATAGCTTTACAAAGAGTTAGTCTGTATCTAAAACGAAACCGCCAAAGACCTAAGTCTAAGTTTAAGTACATAATACATACAACATACTTTATAGTTTCTGTTTACTCGTGATAAGTAGTGATGACTATAATCGGCGCTGCCGGCGGCGCCTAAGTTGACGAACTTACGATACACCGTAATCTAAGTATATTCAACTAATCTTACCCAATACTACAAAAATCCAAACTTGGAACATATGCACCAGCAAATCAATCATCCATTTCACTGCATTTTCCCATTCCCTATTTGAAAAATCGTTCCATACCTCCCCCCAGCTTTAACATACAAATACTTTAGGTCCCGCCCCACGAACATGAACATGGGCATTTGTCCCTCGTTAATTCGACTTGTTTATTTGAGTAAAATGCTTCAATTCAATTAAGAATCGGTCCGGTTAAATGATCTGATACTTATAACTATCCCTACGATGACATAAGCCCAGCTGAATTCTCAGAGATGTGATGCAGTAACATACCCTCGCCTCGCATTATGTGCGCGATGGTCGTTGGTTATTTTATTATTAATGAAAGGGTGTTCTGTTTCGGTTCCGTTCGAAATATGATAAGACAAGTCTTATCTGCGCATTAACGATGCAGTTTGTCGCCATTGATGAGTTTACTCAAACTGAAACGCGACTACCAAGTTCATATAGCAGCATTATGCAATGGGGCTTTGGTGCGCTTTGACTAATATTTAGGTCAAGTTTTTGCCAGTCCATGGCATGGCAACAGCAACAGTAATACCTTCCCTCATTCAGTTTGTGATATTTTTTTTTTTGCAGACGTCTTGTGACCTATATTTCAGTCTCATTTCTTTTAATAAAAAATCGATTCCGTTAAAGAATTTCAATTATTCCTAACGTACTCTAAAACGCGAGCATTTCAAATACATATAGTATTTAACTATATTCCTCATTTGGAAAGTGCGCTAATGACATTTCCATTGAAATGGGTACGCGAATCCATTGAGTGAACGCGTGGTGGGTCGTTTGACGCACAATTGTTTAAAATTAATGACAAACGACCATTTAATTGAGTTGCTGCACACAAACAGTTTAAAGGAACGATGCGACTAACTGGAAACCATATACACTCTGGCTCTGGCTCTGTTCTGTTCTGAGATGTATGTATTCCGTTTCGCAGTTTGTGTCTCTTTATTGGACCAAGATTGACCATCATGCCACTTGGAAGATGGCACTACATGTGAGTTACACGCACATGCTTTCATTTAGCAAATTTAAGTCCGTGTAAAGCGTAGTCTGACGTCATTCGGAAACGAGAAATAGTATTGTGTAGTTCTCAAGTTTGTGATAAGTCAAGTGTTCCTTGGAATAGATATAAGAGAACTGAACTTTGGCACAGAATAAAAGTGCCGCCGCCGCCGCTGCATAAAATAAGAAACTGTTTCGTTGTTATTAATTAATAATTAACCTTCTTTAGTTGTGCGGGCAAGGGTGCTCATAATATACTCTAACCCATAGTAGGTCAAGAGAACAAGAGCAATCCTAACTGCATTGTATCGAGAACGTATTGCAAAACAAGTTTGTTTGGGGATGAGTTCGTTTGAGTGTAATCTAAGAATGCGACGAGTGTAAAAGGTGAAGAGTGTTATCAGTAAAGATTAGAATTTTGTTTTTTGAATATGTATTTGCTTTCATGGAGCTTTATCTTTGGGGGTGAAAAAAAAGAACGATTAATTTAGCTTTTGAATTTTTGTTTATTATTTTTTTTTTCTAATGATAATGTGGAAATGTAAATGCAAGTTGTGTCTTTCAAATCAAATACGTATGCGATTAGTCATTACTCGTACGTATGTCTATGAATAATGCAAATTTTCAACCGAGAAATCTTCAGAAGATGATATCATATAGTGGTCATTCGCTATTCCATTCAAACTGTGATGAAATTTAAACAAAAAAAAAAGTTCAGAAAAGAAATAAAGGCTGGTCCAAATACAAGTTTCTTTTAAAAATAATATAAAATTAACAAAATGTTTGGTAGGTTATGGCTTTATTAGGTTAGCATACATACGGCCGATTTGTTCACATGAGTACTAGGCTGCATTTGTACCCGGTCTAGACCAGGTTCTAGCTCAGATACTTCTTGTACATTGTTTCACATTGTTAGTACTGAATACATTTACCGTACTAGCGGCTAATATGGCTAAACTGGTCTAATTCCGATTTCGGCATGTGAAATGTCTATATGTACTGATATTTCTATTGTTTTCGCTTGGAAGCAACCAGAGTTGTGGGATATTGCGATCAAATATATGTATGTGCAGTGCAACTATTCTCCGGTAGATATTTCACCGGCATCATGTCAATTATCGCCAATCGTCAGTGTTTTCAGTGCACGAGATACTGATGTTCAAGCTTTGGCATGTTAAATTCAGCCCTCTATTCAGAGTAGATGACTTAATGATCAATGAACAATCATCACCATTTGAATCGTTCGTCGCGAAAGCTTTGGACTAAGGTATTAACGGCTGGCGCTTTTGATGGTCCATCTAATTCCGATCGGTATCAAATTCAGTTTAGTACTTCGTGAAGAAATGACGTGAGACCAACTTAAGTACCAAATTTTGGTGTAATACCGGTACCAGCGCTAGTACTATGTGAAGAAATCGACCGTTAGATCAATAAAAGGTTGTGATACCATCTGGATCATATGTACCACTCAGAGAAAAGTCGCAAGCTAAAATCAAATATGCTCAAGCTTGATTTTAGCCGAAACAATCTTAAAAGATGACATTGAAACACAAATAAGGGACAAAACAATCTTATTTCAAACAAACGCAACAATACTTAAAGAATTTTTAATTTCTATTCGTTCCTAAAATTCACACTCACTTACCAAGTGAAAAGGCAACATTAAAAATTTAATATTATCACCTATCTACTGAACTGATTGATCTACTGATGTGATGATATATTATAAGGAGGTAGGTATCTAAGATCTAAGGTTTAGATCTTCAATACCCAAAATAAATTTGTTTCAGGCATCGTATAATGTAAGAACGTCCTTTTTAAAATAATCGCGAAACAGGGTTGAAGTAAAATTTTTAAGCTTAAAAAATGTTAAAAGAAGATTTTAAAAGAAGATTTTTTAGTCTTGTTTTAAGAATTTTCGAGTTTAATTTAAGTTGACAATGGTCCAAAAAACGGACCATTGTCAAACCTGAGCGAGCACATCTAGAGTGGGTATGATTTTAAACATAAATAAGCTGAAATGACTCTGAGATTCTGCGAGATTCGCAATAAACGAGAAATTTACGTGCGACCCAGTCGTGCGAATTTTTTTAAAAGCGCTTTTACCGTTTTCGAGAAAAAGCCAATTTTCAAAACTGCCGTTGCTGGACTTTTTAGCGAAAAACTGGGTATGCAGTCATGTTAAGCATGCTTACATTAACTCAACTATCAATTTTGGTTCAAATCGTTAGAGGCGGTTTCGAAAAAATCTGAATTTTGACATATTTCGTAAAATTTTTATATGGGAGGTACCGTTAATATTAGGGCTAGCATAAAAAAAAACGTCCCTAGCGGGAAGACCACAAACCCTAAATACTAAGTTTGAAGCAAATCCGTCCAAGCGTTTAGATTCCCCAGGGGTGGGACAGACAGAATTACGGACGCACAGAATTGCCAGACCCACTTTTTTGAGTTCCCCTATCATCGTAATATCAGTATTGATCAAAATCTCGAGTTCGAAATTTTGTACGAAAACAATACAATGGTGGCCATAAGTATTTTGACAAAACTAAAGTTAATTCTACTCATAATTTGAACTTACTTCGTGTACATTTTGGCATCAATGGAAAGGTCATTCAAATTCCGTTTGAATGATACAAAACTTTCCTTAGCCCATTAAGTACCCATTGAAAATTTCGAACTTTTGTAAAAGTCTATTTTTTTTACTTTTTTCCTCGGTCCAAAGTGTTTTGATGCAAAAAGTTTCTTCATACAATTCTAATAGTGACTGCAAAAAAATTTTTTCAAAAATCTCTTCGGTAATATTTTTTATGATTTTTTGAAAATTGCTAAAAATGACTATTTTAGCCACTTTTTCCTCCCTTTCATACAAAATTTTTCTGAGATCATCCCATTCAAAAAATCATAAAAAATATTAGCGAAGAGATTTTTGAAAATTTTTTGAAATTTTTTTGCAGTCACTATTAGAATTGTATGAAGAAACTTTTTGCATCAAAACATTTTGGACCGAGGAAAAAAGTCAAAAAAGTAGACATACTTCTCCAGCATCAACAAGAGCAATCTCCACACAGGTAGAGGAGAGATTATATGAACTTGATCTAATTATCTCATCATCATGAGTCATGGTAAGGGTTGGAACAAACGCTGAAGTAAAGATCGACAACTTAATTCGACAGCATATTCGGTCCTGCTTATAAGACGTAGCTTTTTAACTTTCTCGTTTAAAATTGACTCAGTCTGATCAATCCTACACCATAGCTCCTTTCATTTCTTGTGAATAGGACCCCTAGATACCTTTACTTCTTCAATTGCTTCAAAGGGTGATTCAGTAACATGCAGAACTAGGATGTTGCTTGCTTGGTTTTATGGTTTTTATACCTTCTTAGCCTGCAAAAAAGAAAACAGAAATTAAAAAAAAAAAAAACAATATCATTTTGCGAGATAATTGTAGAGCCTACTGCGAAGTTGTATCTGCTTATCTTTCTCGAAGACAGGACAAACAACCTTCGTTTTGTTGTCGTTAACAGCTATAGCTCTTAGGATGAAATGACCGGTAGTATATGCACCTAGAAATTGAAACAAAATAGTCAACAGAATTTTATTTATTATACGTGAAGAATTTATGAATTAAAATTAAAAAGTATCGATATTGTTAAACAATGAAAAATAGATAAGATATTGCTTCCACGAAGGTTAATTGAGTGTACATAATTGTTAATGGGCAATTTATTGAGTGCGCAAAACTGGCAATGCATTTTTTTATTATGACAAATTTACTTTAGATTGGTTCCATGGCTACGAGCGGTTTCATTTGAAACCAATTTAAACAAATAATTGGGGGTGTGGTATGACACCTGTTACCAATTCAATTCGGTAAATTCGATATTAACTTTATGCAGTTTTGAATTATCGCATGCATCTTTGTATTATAGGTACAAACGTTATAAAGTTTCTTTACATTAGGTTCGTATGTCAGATAACTTACATATTCCGTTTTCATATGGTAAATTGAATTTGGCACCTTTAATCAACTCAATTTTTTTTCCCGGGAAAGGCGAACCCATAACGCTTCAAATGCGCCCCGAGATGCTTGCAGATGTATGTTAGTTCTGCACTTAAATTGCTGCAAATTGTAGTCTTTTGGAAATATATCCCCAGGAAGCGAGTTCCAAAGTTGGCTTGTCCTGTAACAGAAGAAGTTTTGGATATTTGATGTCCTCGCGGTTGTCAAGTGCACTGCATGGTCATAATGAGCGTCAGCTGCCTGTCTTGTGGGGCGCCCAAAAGTTGCATTTCGAAGGATAATGTCTTTGAGTTCCTCGGAACATCTACCATGGAAGTACCTATAGAACAAGCATAGGTCAGCGACTTGTCTTCTGTGCACCAACGGTTGTAGATTCGATGTGTGTCTCAAATAAGTCGAACTGCTCGTCTCTGTATGCTGTCAAATAGGTTAAGTGAATGTTTAAGGGCCTAGCTGTATATATGGGATATGGGAACGATGTTTCAGGCCTGGTCTAAATTTTGTAGAGAAGGAGAAGTTGCAATATAAATAGATAGCTCAACTTAGCGGACGCCGATCTTGCAATTTAGGATATGTGGTCCTGCCATGTGATTCCTGAATTGCATTGAGTTCTTGGAATGGATTGGATGGTCATCCATTTGGATCTAAGGAACATTTTCCCTAGAAAATATTGTGAGCTGTGTCTTGTTTGCATTGCATACAAGCGAGTAGTCTTTTCCCCACTTCAAGATTTTGTCCAGATCATCATTTAGAGAACTTATTTGTTCACATCTCTGACTGTGTGATGTAGCCGCACTCACAGGCCCACTGTTAGAGATGGAGGATATAAGAGTGCTGTCACCAGCAAAGCTGTAGATATTAATATTTCTCGATCCAAGCAAATCGTTGATGTGGAGAAGAAATAGAGTTGGGGAAAGAATAGATCCTTCGGGCACTCCTGCATTTATAGCAAACGAATTAGATGATACACCATCTACCACACTATGATCGATCTTCCCAGAAGAAAATTTTGCATCCACCCGCAGAGTTGTTGTGGTAATCCATAAGACGCCAACTTGCCTAATAGGGCTCTATGCCAGACTCGGTCAAATGCCTTTGATATGTCCAAGGCGCTATTGGACTATAGTTTTGGGGCAGACATTTCCTCCCTTTCTTTGGAATTGGTTGAATGCAAGCGGTCTTCCAGCAAGAAGGAAACGTCTTCTGGGACTACGACATGCTAAACAGCTTACTCTTAGCGACACTGATCATTTACCTTGTCCAAGGTAAGGGGGTTGAGTTAGTGCTCGAACTCAAGCTTTCTCTGAACTTGGTCGGAAGTCTAAACACAGTGAAACTTGTTTGGATCCTAGGTCACACTGGTATCCAGGGAAATTAGATCGCTGATGAGCTTGCCAGGCTGGGTTCAGAAGAAGCTGTCTCAGGACCTGAACCTGCTTGCATCTGTGCTTAGGTCACCCATTGATCCATTGATGAGTGACTGTGGGTGTAGACAGACCAAACGACTGTCTTTGAACATCTGCAAAAAGTCCGCGTCTTTCCTTCTGTCTCCCATGAGAAACAACAGCAGATTGCTTTGTTGGCGTCCTTTCGGGCCTCCTAGCTTTTTCCAAGCACTTAAATGTAATAAGTTTGAGCGACACCACCATCTGTCCTGCTTGTGGAGAGGACGACGATGCAGCGGAACACTTACTCTGTAGTTGTCCTGCCTTAACTCGCATCAGGTAACGGATCTTTGGGACTGACGGGTGAGTGCCGAACATCTAAGCTCTTCATCACTGAAGCCCCTTCTCCTTCGAAAGACGGGAAAACTAAGTACAGTAAAATAAGGTGTCTGTTTGGCAGTACAGTGGACCAGATTGTGTCTGAGTGCTCCTCCGACAAAGAAAAGAAAAAAATAAAGAAGCTTATTTAATCCTTCAATTGGACTGCCGATCATTCTTTACCGAAGGCTGATGTTTGCCCACTCTTAAGCCTATGTCTGATCGCAGCCATTTCGGTTCATGGTCCTTTTTTATGCAACATTTAATTTTTTTTAACTGAACAGAACAACAGAACACTGCTATTTTTCTATAACAACTCGATGATTCTGTCAATCAACAGCCATTTAAATTAAAAGTAAGATTACGTTTTGCACATACTGTATACATACTTGTAAAATGTAAACGAACACGAGCATCTGCTAAATAATTGCAGACATGTTCAATGACTCACTCGAAACGGCATCTTATGTGTGGGATTAATTGCGTTTATTTCATATTCATAAACAGATACGAAGATGTGTTTTATATATTTTTTTATTTTATTTTTTTTTTAAAAAGGGCAAAATTAAAACAAATTCCGCTAATGGCAAGCATTTTATAATAAACTTGGTGGAAATATCGAACAAACAAAGACGAAACATACAACCTACATCGTTATAATGAACCAACTAGTAATATAAACATTATATACAGTCGACAGTGACCAGCATCATGATGAAAATAAGAAAACAACTGAGAAAAGTCTTAATGCACTGGCGTATAGTGTTTTACGGTTCGCTTAGCAAGAACAAGTTTTTCATTGACATGATATTTTCAAAAGAAAAACAAACAAAAATTCCCTCTGATTTGGTAATCCGGAGCAAAGCAGGCAGCGCACATATGAAACCCTTAAAAAAAGATGGAAAGATATTTTCTCAGTGAATCACTTAAAATCAGCATTAGTGATTATGTGATGCCCTAGGACGTAGATGTAGATGCACGGAATTGGTGCACGTGGCTAGATGACAGTGGCGCATTCAGTGTTCATCAATAAAAATAGAAACGCATCTTAAAATATCACGCAGCAGCAGAATTCGTCGTCTGAGAGTAGAAAGTCTGATGTTTTATTTGCAGTCGTGTCCTACTGCGTATTTGTTTTTTTTTTTTTTTTTTTTTTTTTATATGTACATATTGTTTGTTGGTTTTTGTTTTTGCCAGTAAATTGTGAAATTTACTAAATTCTTATTTGAAAATAGTGTGAAAGGTCTTTGACATTTCGCATACAAAGTGCTTTAATGGGATGTCAATGTATATTTTTGGTGAAAATGTTGGTCCAATAATAGATAGATAAATGCAAAAGGCATAAATTATTGACGAATTGTCAATATCTCCTTGTACAGTTTATATATACCCAATGCAGCTAGTGATTTTAACACTGACATATGTGGCTTCCAACAGCAGTGGCTTTCAAACAAATTGACAGATGGTCAAATTTAGCAGTAAGTTTTCACGTTTCCAAATTCTGAAATTATTTTTCTAGATCCGTGTTTTGTTTGCAACAAATCGGTGAAAAAGCGTAATTTTCAAACATATTTCGACACAATGGGGCACATTTATAGATGTTAGCTATCACTATGTAATAACAAGAATAACTAAACCTGAGTTTATGTAATTTATAGACATTTTAAACGAAAAACTCGAGTCTAGGGGCCAGTTTCAAGACTAGCTGATAAAGTCTCGGATAGCCTATCCGGAATTTATATGTCAGATAAACTTACTCTTTCGGTTTCGAAGGTTTCGGATAGTAATATCTGACATATAAAGTCTCGGATAATCTATCAGCCAGTTCAACCGGCTGTTAAAGCCTCTATCTGGAAGATTGAAACAAAATATTTATTTGAAGTGGCTGGAAAAAATATAGTTTCGAGCATTCTTTCGTTGACAGGTGTAGACAGCAGCCAGAAGTGTCATATCATGGATTTATTTGAATTCTTAAATGTCGAATTAGATGAATATTACAACCATATTATAGGGCCCCGTAGGAACCGAGTATTTCAAATTATTTTGAGAAACCCTCGACGATGAAGATTTCTGAATTTTCACTATTTTGTTTAACTATATTTATGCCCAGTGAATACCTTTCACCGCGGGCGTTGGACCTTGCCAGGGGTGCGTTTTGTCTCCTCTCCTTTTCATTACATACATGGACTAGATGTTACAGCGCAGTCTTGGCGAAGAACGTTTCGAATTGGAACATCCGAGGATAAGTCGTTTGCTCTTCGCTGATGACTTGGTCATCCTTGGGTCCTCTCGGACTGAACTTCAATGCGCACTCTATGCGTTTGTAGACGCCTGTGTGTAAGCTAAGATGAAAGTAAATGTAAACAAAACTGAAGTGATGGTCGTCTCCAGAACGCCTGTTTAATGCATACTCACGAGTGATGGAAGGAGCAATGCTAAGTTTTTCTGTAAGGTTGGTAAATTTTAAAAAAGCTCGGTTATTCTGTTATTATAATAGGAATGAACTTGGTGTCAAAGTTTGGAGTTTCGGAGTTTGTTCCAACTCTTACTTATGGTCATGACGTCATGAGGTTTGGGTAATGACCGAAAGAATAAGATCGCGGATACAAGCTGCAAGCTACAAGCTATGAGATTCCTCCGTTGTATTACTGATGGAGCGATAGATATCGTATTGGAAACACCAGAATGCGTGAGCAACTCAATGTCGAGAAGCTACTTCCCCGGACGGATCTGTCCATGCTTCGGTGAAGTCCACTTGGACTTGCGCAACCTACACCCGCGACCCACTTAAGGGATAAGCCGGGTATCGAAAATGAGTGAATGAATAAATTTATCCATGCTTAATTACCAAAACTAGAACAACACAATTCACTTAAAAATGTGATAAACGATAAAAAACATCATTTCCATTCCTGTCAAACAATTAGTGCCTGATAAATTTTTCTACTGGATAGTTTATCAGAGACTTTGACGATTAAACAGAAAAAAAAAATATCAGTTACTTTTATCTGGTGGATAGCGTTATGTGTCGGCTAACTATACGAAACTTTATCCGGAACATTTGAAACTGGCCCTAAAATTAATCACGAGAAAACGTATGTTTAAGTTGTTTTAAACTATAGTAATCGTCAAAAATTCCATTCGTCCCAAAAATAGAAACTCACACAAAACGAATGGTTGCGAGAAGCTAGGTCTTGGGTGTCACCCGCCTGTTGCGCCATCTATTTATTTTTTTTTTTTTAAACGTCAAAAATCTAAAAGTCAAAAAGTAAACGAAAAAAAATGGTTTAAGACTGTTGGAACGTGTTTTTCTTTAGTCACGCAAGAGTTGGCACTTGGACTCATATTTTTCTTTGATCGATTTTTTTCGTTTATTTCGTCAATAAAATAAAATGGGTGGAGAAAATGCAAAGCCTTCGTTTTTGTCGCGCACATGTGACCTGGACTTAGTAGAAGCATTGTCTGGTCTTCTCAAACGAAAAGAATTTAATTTGGAAGCCGTGGATGGCTATAGCTACTATTTCTATAACCTCCGCAAAGAGTAGGCTGACCAGACGTCCTCTTTTTATCTAAAAAAAAATTGTCCGGTATCTTTTTCAAAAAATATGCAATTTGTCCTCTTTTTGGGATTTCTCAATTTAACTATTTTTCGACACCACAAAACTAAAACAAAACTTTTTTCAACACTAATTCAGACATTTTCTCCATCTTTCTCGTATGAACATGAACTCGACCTAAAATTTGTAGTTAAATGTGGAAATGAAAATGATGCCTTAAGCCCAGTATCCTGCTCGAGCTAAATTTGATCTCCCATACAAAAATGTGTACAGAGATAAAATTAAGCGACGCAGTTTAGCAAAGCAGTATCCTGTTCTGCACGCTAAATTATTATTTTCATATAAGGCGTATTTTTTTGAAATCTGTAGCAACCTCACTTTTACTTTTGCATTCAAATCCAAAAGTGATCTAGCTATTCCCAAAAAATTGGACCTGAAATTAAAATTTTTGGCAACCACAATTAATGCGTTGTCTTATAAAGGTATATTAAAAGATTACTGTCTATACTTTCAAAACCTTTTTGGACATCTGCCATGGATCTAACAACATGATAAAGCGTCAATACATACACGGGCCTCTAATGCCCGAAACACACATGCGATTTCAATCGCGTGACTGTTTAGTCGCAAGAAATGAAACGCACACATTTCAATATGAATGCGCGCACATAAAATCGACAATTATGTGCGCGCATTCACATTAAAATATGTGTGTTTCATTTTTTGCGACTAAACAGTCGCGCGATTGAAATCGCATGTGTGTTTCGGGCCTAAACCTGTCTCTATCATGTCTGCGGCAATAGACAGAGACAGGTATTGTCGAAACGATATCTTTCGATCGTTTTCATTTTACATAATTTGGCCCCAGATTAAGCGATTTCAAATTCAAGTAAATCAAATGAATTGAACTGAAATAAATCAATCTCACTTAGAGGCAGCATTTATTTGTCTTTTCCCCTTTTCCAATTCATTCCAACAAACATTGTATGCACCATAACAAAATTAACTGTTGTATACATTTAATTACAGCATTACTGCTAATTTTTCTAATGAGTTAAATGTCCAAAAGCGGTTTCACTTAAAGTTAAATAAAAAAGAGTATTTTCCTCTGGCATATATTGCAGCTACTTGTGTGCAATTTGCAGATGTTCCCTAATTGGTGAAATCTGTTTGAATGTCGGTTTAAATAAAACCTGGCATGGTATAATTTGTAAAATGTTTAAATAGATATTTGTTCATGTACGGTCGATGATGATCTGAAAAGTATCTAATATATGGGTACTTGAGGCTAAACTGTGGTGTTTTAGTTCCACCTTCGTGTCTGAAAACGGTAGCGGGTAGTAGTACTATTGTTTAAAAAGATTTTGTGATTAGAAGTCAAAAAACACACCAAAAATAAATTCATTGAACTTTCATCCTCTTATATATCAATTATATAAGATATAAATTGAATAAGTTGAATGAATATTCCAGAAAATATTATTCGTATTACCAGTTCTCTATATTGAGAGTGCTTTGTGCTGAATATTCACTAGACTGTTGTTCATGGAGTTAAAATTGACTCTGACGTAACTTGTTACAAATTTTTAAGGTTCCTGCAATAAAGTGTAAAAAAAATACCTGGTGCTGCAGGTCCACATAAGAAATTAAGAAGGTACCTGTGAGTTTTTGAGTTTTTTGTTGAAAAATCATACAGAGCTCGCCTGCATTTTAATTAAAAATATATATTTAAAATATAATGGATATGTACCTAAACGGAGACGTTTTTGCAATAGTGAAATCGAAAACGCAAACAAAAATTTATGCTAAAGTCCGAACGGACGTTTTGTTTTTTGTCTGTATCTTTGCCTTTGGGGGAAAGACAAATTTTATATTTCATATTTATCCTATTTTATTTTCCGTAATATCTTAAGTTTATTTTTTTTTTGTATTGACAATTTTTTGCTCTAAGTTAAATTTTTTAACAACTTTGGCGCAAAATTATAGTCGCCTTGGTTAGTAGGCACTAAGTAGCGGCATTCTAACTCCAAAACTGTCGCCTAACTTTTTATTTAATCATCCTCCAACTAGTATCGACTTTAGTGTAGACCTGACTCAAATTTTTGTCAAGCAGGCTCACAGTTTGTGAAACCAAATTCAGTTTGGGGGATTCTATTTCAAAAAATTACCTATCATAAACTGAAAAATAGTGAAAGGACAACAAATTGAAGTTAATAGGGGTATTGGTAAGTTTACGACGCGACGTGGTAAATGAACTGTCAAAATTAGTATGGAAAATCATTTACCACAAGATGGTGAACTTACTACGCGAATTTGTGTGGCAAATCGAGATAGTAAACTTACGACGACGTCATTGTGACATTTCACACTTGAAATAAAGGCACTTTGCATGCATTTGTAATATTTTTGATGCATTTATAAATAGAAATTGCACATTTTACTATTCCAAGTGTAGGATAATTAAATAGTCCATCAAATTGTATTAAGAAAACAACTTTTCAAAGAATGGATATTTCCAATTCCAACAAAGTGAGTTTTCGTTCGCGGTAAAAGATTGGAATTGGAAATTTTGTTATTTAAACCCTTTTAAAACTTGTTTTCTTAATACAATTTGATGGACTAACAAATGTGCAATTTTCTCTTTATAATTGCGTCAAAAGTGGTTTGTTCGGATTTTATCAATTCCTTCCTTCCCTCTCATGTGAAACAGCTGACACCAACCATCATTAACGCAAGCAGCTATTTTGGGCGTTTTTGAAACGTGTGCCGTAAACTTACCATTTTACGCAAATGGTAAACTTACGACGTTGCATGAATACCCTTAATAAATATCAAATTCATTAAATTTTGTGATGGCTGTGATGGTAAGAAGCTAATGATGCGACAATTGGTGGAGCAACATCTAGTCAACATCGTTCTTCTAAGTGATTTGACCGGGTTTTATACATATTTTCTTAAAAGCTCAAAGTCTTCAAATATATTATCATCTTCATCCTCGGAAAACTTTTTGTTCAATTTCGGGTTGAAATTCTCTAAAACAAAAAAAAAAAATTTGCCTCAAATTGACGAATGATTATTTAGTACGTACTAAAAGATTTTCGTAGTTTTAAGTTTTTACCAGGTAACAACAATAAAGTGGGCTTTACATATACTTAACAAAATACTGGTACTGACTTTGTTAAGTATGTACTAAAATAACTTAAAGTATATTTTATCTGACTATAATTTTGCGCAAATATTTTTAATATTTGCATCAATTTAGAATTTTTTGTTATATTTATGTTTACTGTTCATATTTGGTGTATTTTTTTGCTATTCTATATAGCTTTACATAAAAAACGATTATCGGGGCTGTGTAGACCGGTGTTCGACACCAAATAGATGTGTTCACATCTCAGAATCGACTGACTGAAGAAATGCGGAACAAGCTCTTATATAGAGAGACAACAGATGTTACTCTCTGGCACTTAATTGATTTGTGTGGTCATTTTCTAAGCATAGGTCACCACAGGGGCTTAGCTCTTTCTTCATCAAAGCTTGGCAGCACTCTTATCACAGAAATTCATAAAATGTCGTTCACAAAAAAAAACATCAAAAAAGAAAAAAATCTGAAAATTCACAAAGAAAAACAAATCCAGACTGACACTGACACTGTCTTCTATTTTTGTTAAATTATGTAGGCATATGCACCTGCACCTATATGAATTTCAATTTAGTTTACATATTTTTTTCTCACCCCCAGTTTCACACTGGAAGTTTAAACTATAGTTCAACTGATCATAATCAAATCACTATACCTACGTCAAAATAATTTGAATAGGAATTAACTATTAATAAAAACGTAAACTTCAAAACATGAAAAAACTCCAAATCTATCGTTCGAAGGGGAAGAAAGACTTCGGCCAACCTTAAGTGGTGAATCTTTTTACGCATTTGGAGTACATTTCACATTACGGACACTGGTATACGAAGATTTCAATTTTCTGATCAATTTTACTCCACCATACGCAGTATGTTTTTTCTGTTAAATTATTTCTTTTTTAATTAATTGCTATAAATATGTAATCGTTTAATTGTGAAACACGAAAAAAAAACTTCCCGTTACTACCTATATGTACTATGTACTTATAACTAAAGGGTCCGCCAAATAACTTTTTTTTTTTTGAAAATGCTATAAAAAAAATACTACTGAATATTTTCTCAAATTTCTTTTTTTATTTGAAAGTACAATCCTTCTGGTTAATAATGGAAAATAATTTCATTCAAATGGCTGCCTCGGCTGGCCATGCAGTAGCATACACGATCGGTCCAATTTTTAAGCACATTATCGATTGTGTGCAGTTGTATTTCACCAATGGCTTCAAGAATATGTCCTTTAAAGCGTCAATTGTCTCTGCATGTCGGCGTAACACTTATCTTTTACGGCACCCCACAAATACTAGTCCAACGGTGTCAAATCGCAGCTCCGCGGTGGCCAAACGACATCAGCTCTGCGGCTGATAATGCGATCTTCAAAAACAGGGCGCAAAACATCGAGTGTAGCTTCGGCTGTGTGGTACGTAGCGCCGTCCTGTTGAAACCAAATGTTGCCAATATCCTCCTCTTCAATTTTTCTGAACAAAAATTCGTTCAACATGGCCCGATAACGATCGCCATTGACTGTAACGGCCACTCCTTGCTCATTTTCGAAGAAAAATGGCCCAATTATGCCTCCGGACCAAAATCCGCACCAAACAGTGACTCGTTTTGGGTATTTCGGTTTTTTTTTGGCTTTTCACGCTTTGGTTTATCGATGAGGATGCCAGTTTCTTTTACTTTTTTCACAAGATAACGAACATACGGAGCTGACGGTGCTTCTCTTCTTCCAAAATCCGTACGCAATTTTCGCACACATTCTGCAACATTACCATGATTTTCAAAGTAATGGCGCAATATTTCCCAGCGTTGTTCAAGCGTATACACAACCATATTCGTTCAGCGGAAGGATAAAACTAATTATCTGTCAAATCAGACATGAGCTAAGTGTTACCATTCGCGAAATAAGCACTAGTTGCAAAAAAAACGTTAGATGGCGGACCCTTTATTTGACTAGCTGTACCCTCCAACCTTTTCCAGTGCCCCAGGAATTGTATTGTGTAAGCATGATTTTATCTATCAGGACAATGCATACACAGAGAAAAAAATTAAACTCATACGTGTTAAAATCAAATATAAACACCTATGATTTGGCGCCAAAATGGTTTCTCTTTATTTTAAACACGAATGTATTTAATTTTATGAAACATGATTTCACATGGATTTCGATTGAATCGAAGTATTTTGTAGTCGAAATAAATATGTTCAATTTAATTTCTGCAAATAGGAACCTATTTAAATCAAAATGTTTGCTGTTTGAAATGAAGATGTTAATTTTATTTTTTCTAAATAGAAACTTATTTAAATAAAACTGTTTTCTTTTTGAATTGAAAATGTTCGATTTAATTTTATTAAATAGGAACTATTTCAATCAACATTTTTTTTGTTTGAAATAAATACGTTCGAGTTAATTTTGATAAATAGAAACCTATTTGAATCAAACTCTTTTTTTATTTAAAAGCATAACCAGTTTTTATAAAAAGCATATATTTTAAATTAACAAAATTATGAAAATAATTTGTATGACAATATTAGAGGACAAAGAAAAAATGAAATGATTACCGATCCTCTATGGGTAAAGAGAAAACAAAACTTTAAGATTTACAATTTCCCAGGAACTAAGTCCATTGATGAACTCAGCAGCGAATTGAGTTTCAGCTTCGAACACATCCAGTATATCAACGATTCCAAAATAACAATTTTCCAAAATCGGTCAAGGACCCAACAATCTGAAAGATGAACAAATTTAATCAAAACAAAACACCCGCATATAAACCCATTAGTTTGCTTACTATTTTATCTGCGTTCTTGCTCTTGGCAGTGATGATACTTCATCACATATAATCTTCCACCTTGAATTCGTACCATGCTGTAGCAAGATAAAATTTAAAAAAAAATGTATTAAGTAGTATATAGAAGATTTAACTTACCGACAACTACAGGAAAGAGTGAAGATAAACTCCACTACTCCAGAAGAACGTGACACTACCTCACTGCACATATTTTGTAATGCGTAAAATATATTTCCTTTAAGCGTTTATAGTCAATTCAAATAGAACTCTGTTCAAGTTTTTCATTTTCAATCGATTTTACTAGAACTCCGTTCACAAAAAACTCGGTTGTGATTTTATTGATAATATCAAACATGAAAAAGATTAAACAAAATACGAATATATTTACAATATTCTTTAATTCAAAATGTTACGTGTATGTACAGTACATGTTTGACTTAAACTAATCGATTATGTTTAATTCAAACACGTTTAAGTTTGATTAAATACAAATCTATTGGAATATTTCATGTTCAATTAGTTTGAATGGAATTATTTTTCAAATTAGCTCGTTTACGTTTTATTAATAGTAAAATGAACGAGCTTAAACCAAAGACAAATATATTTAAAATAACCATTATTTCAATATAGAACATGTTTTAGTTTGATTCTACCAGATTTTGGATTGAATTTTTTGTTAAGGCGACATGTTTTAATATGGAAAGATGAAATATGTTCCTTTTTGATTTTTTCGTTGCAAATTATTCTCAGTGTATCAATGCTCAAAATGTTAAAGCTTTATATCCCAATAGTGCCCAGAAATGATTTTTTTTATTGTATGTTAGGTGCCACGACACTATGTCCAATTCCTCCATATTTTTTGTAAATGCTTTTATAGGCAGGCAATATACGTTAAATAAATTTGTTGGATATGCTTTGCCACAATGCTCTCAAGAGATAAATACAGAGCTTCTTGCAAAAAGAATAATTTTTTTTTACTTTATTTTTAACCTCTCTCCACTAAAGTTCTGGAATCAGAATCAAATTCTGAATCGATTTAGTCATATCCGTCTGTCTATTGAAAACACGATAGCGTTCAAACGAACCGACCTAGGATGCAATTTAGTTCTCTTTACCGTCGCGTGCGTCGCGCCGTCAGGTATTCTGCCGTCCTAAGAAAAAAATGGCGCAAACGCCAAAATTCAAAAATTGAGTCAAAAATTCAATTTTTGAATTTTGGTGTTTGCGCCCCTTTTTCTTAATTTTGGCGTTTGCGCCACTTTTTTCTTAGGACGGCAGAATACCTTAACGGTTAAACAGTGCCTTATTTTTGTGCTAAGCTTAAAGGGCACATTTCCAACAGCAAATGGCTTAAAATCATTTGCCTACATTTTCTTCTTACATTCTAACCGACTGACGGTTTCCCCTTCATCTTTTTCCCAAGACAAACTGCCACTCTTTCGACGTCAAACTGTAGAGCAGACTACTCCAAATACCCTTCTTTGACCTGTACCCAGCCACCCTCCTAATAAGTGGACTGTCAGAGGCTACTAACGCGGGGTTAGACTGCTTCGGTCAACTCTTTGCCTTCCCTGAAAACCAACTGCCAACTGGAGGAACTGAGTACATTAGTCAGCTTCATTTTGAGACAAATGTAGGCGGGGGTTAGACTGTTTCGGTAACCCTCCGTCTTTTTTTTCGCGGCAGACTAACTGCGACCCACTTTTCGGTACCAAGCAGTAGGGTGGATTGCTTCAATCAAGCTTTTCGCACCAGTTTCTCTCTTGCGGACGGGTTTGTCAAAGGAAATTAACGTTGGCAGACTGCTACATGTATACTTCGTCTTTTTCTGAAAGACAATCCGTCACAAAGACTTTCGGTGTCAAGCAGCAAACAGGATTGATTCATTCATCCATTTTTGCTACGCACCAGTCCCTCTCCTTGCGGATAGCAACAGGCAGGGGCAGACTTTTACGATCACTCTCCGTACTTCCCTAAAGACAAACCGCTACCAAGAGGTGGTAACTTTATTAATGTTAACCTATTGAGTTAATTGCTTCAGTTACCGTACCACCAAGACCTCTTAGCGAGGTAAGATACTCAGATCTCTCTCTCAAAAGAAACAGATAGAGTTTCCATTTGCATTATCCGGTCCATAAATTTTTCTATGGACTTTCCTCTTCCCTTCCCTTTCATGTGGTATCACAATAGAGCTAAGTCTAAGTGCGTCCTTTTATCTAACTCAATGAAATAATTTATTTTAATTTCTTCTTCAAAAACATTAAAACAAGTTTATCAACTTATTGCAAAAACTCAGTTTTGTTAAAACTTCAACCTATTTTTTTGAAAATAGAGAAAAAAAGTCGCAAGTCCATTTACTCAAAGTAATCGCCAAAATTACAGAAACTTATGGGCACGATAAAATTACATAAGTTTTTTTATTAAGAAATGTTTTTTTTTTAATTTTTAAAACCATTTAATTTGAAGGCGCGAAAACCAAAAACAGTAAATTGCATTTATCTCAAAACTACTAAAATTGAGATGCGACCTTTCTTCTTACGACGCACGGCAGTATTGAAAATGGGCTATATCGGTCTACAATACAAAACCAAAACACATGGCTAACATTTTGCATAACTGGTATAATGCAGTGGAGAGTATCAAAGTATCGGCCAGGCCAATGATAACACTTTTAGTTTTTTTTTTTGTAATGTGTGATACCAACTTTTTTTTGTAATCTCTTTGAAAACACTGAATTTATAATGAACCGATTTTGTCTCTGCCTGTTTTGTACAATATTTGCAAACATTTTTGTCGCGCCACAAAGTCTGGTCAAACTTATTGACACGTTCGTCATATCTCAGGTTGTACAAGTATGTTAATTAATTTGAGTTCTTTTATTTCGCATAGAAATTAGCTACTAAACCGTAGCTCATTTTCAGCCATTTTGAAGATGAACTAATGAGTTTTGAATAATTAAAAACAAAGATCAAATAGGTAACCGGCGACACGAGTTGTATCTGCTTCCCCTTCTAACTGATTTAGTTTATTGTATTTTATTGAAAATTATGTCTGCATTTGAATACCTTTTTGTATCAACAAGATGGTCAAAGTTGAATTATTCACAGTGGTCTATTTATAAACACCACTAAATTAGTAGGTTGTATATAAAAATGCGCATATTATTTGTTTTGAATAAATGTTAATGCTTTTCTAGTTACCTGTTTACATTTTGTAGCCATCTGTCGCTAAAATTTGTATAATTATAAAATGTTCCGGATAATTTTTTTGTTGGGTTACATAAATTTGGTACTTGGCGACACGCTTTACAAGATTCCAATAGAATTAAGGTTTTGACCGAGGTGTTGTGGTTGTTAAATGGAAGGTTGCGTATAATCAAATCTTAAGCATTTTCAAGATCAACCTCAGATGCAAATGTCCCATAATCATCTTTAGATTTGTGCTATCTGTCAAGAACCCTCAATCAAGATTTTTTTTTAAAGCAGCATAGCAGGTGACTGCTCTATTTTGTTGTTTGTCATTAGAAATCTTGTCATACGCCTGCCTTATAGCCCTCCATGTGACGAAATCAATGGTTGTTTGCGTTTACTTTCACCAAGTTTTGAGACATTTTAAACATCGAAAGTTATGACTTTAAAATTATTTGTATGGCTCCCGTTTTCAGCTGAATTTTGAGAGGTCAAACAGTCCAGTTAACCAAATTTTGCAACTTTCTCGCGATAGTGGCCGAAATGTTTCAAGTTCTGGGTAGACCAGCTCTGCTGGTGTTAACGTCATACGCAAAAGCTCCCCAATTATTCGTAAGAGCCTTGATCGTGCAGTACCTACGTATTTCGACAGCTGTTACCTCTGGCTACTTATTTAGACTTTGATGGATGTTGACTATAGCGCTGTGACTACCTGCCAGTTCTTTGAAGGTTCGATAAATGTATCTGGTGACAAACCTGACCTGACGGGCGCAGTGGCTCAGTGGTTATCGTGTGTTGGACTACTGTGCGAGGGGTCCCATGATCCATCCCCGGAAAAACACAATTTACATCTTAAAGTTGTTTCCACTGCGCCACCTCTCGCGAACGTCTGAAAAACATTCGAGGGTATAACTGTCCTTAAGAAGTTCCTCAATTCAGCCGTTTGGACTTGGAATAAAATTGTAGAAATAAAAGCCCACACAAACGAATGGTTGTGAAAAGCTAGGCCTATGGTGTCTACACGCCTGTTGCGCCTCTGCTTCCGTTACGAAGGTATTTATGTAGATTCGCTTGTCACGCTGAGCGCTTCGATCTACTGACTGGTCATGTTTGCATCCTATACTAGACATGCTCTTCTTCCAAAATCACTGCATACAAAAATCGACTTCGAAATAGATTGCAATGGGAAATATAAAATGAAATGAAATGAAATGAAATGAAATGAAATGAAAATGAAATGTCCTTCTTGACAACAGATAACTTTTAATCTTTACGAACGTTTCACGTGAATGAAGATTAGTTTTGGTGTCGCAGGGCTTTACTTCTACCTTCCGATCCGAGCCTTTTGTCACTGCGATTTGTCAAGCCCTAAGGCTGTATCGACTAATACAGTATCAGATAGGGTTATCATGGGACCGCTATTAAATCCTTAGCATCAAAGTCAAAGTCGTAAGGCAGAAGTGCAGCCAATTTACTTTGACTAGGCATAAAAAAAACGCCTCCTAAGCCAGCTCGTATAGGCAATGCCTTTTTTGTGCTCTGAGCTGGCGGTCGATTAAATTAGTAGTTTGTGCCTTTGTGTTTATGTGGATGCAAGATTGACACATATCTCTTAACTAGATAGCTGCTACGCTACAACCTCACCCTTTATTGGGGTCCTGGTGAGCTCGCAGGGAATTATGCAGCGGACGAACTACCTATATTCCGTTTTATCTATTTTACCTATAAATCATTTATACCACAATATACCTTGAAATTTAATGATCTTTATACATCACGGGCCTAAAACAAACGCCTAATAAAAGCTAGTATGTGCATTTTCCACTGTCGCTCATTAAGCAAACCAATCATGATGAGATAGACAAGGCAAACGATCAATGGATACAGATACCGCGTCATATCTAAGTTCGTTACGACAATTGTTACTTGTACAAAATTAAGGTTAGGTTCTATAGGGTGTGAGTTCATCACAGTGGACTAGGTACCATATTGGTCCCATCACCATCCCTGGGAAACCTTCACTGTCAAAACTTTAACTAATTCGCCCAAGCGAATTAATTAATTAATTTCCCTACAGAATATAAAAATTGTCTTAATATTGTTTGTGAATCCAACCTAACCTCCTCAAAATTGTCGAAGAAGTACCTTCCAAGGTGTTTCCTTCTGTACTGTACCGAGCAATAGCTTGACCTTCACAGAGAAGATGAGTGATATCCTTTACGACATGTAAGCATTCGCAATACCTGCACGTGTCCGTTTAAACAGTGCCCAGAGAGTATCCCTATTACAGGGATGGCGATGGGTCCAATATGGTGCCTGGTCTAATGTGATGAACTCACACTCTATTCAACCTAACCTAACCTATCCCTATTGCCATTCGTAGCTTTCATCTGCTGAGTTTTAATAATTCTACAGATTTTTTTCTGATCAAACTTAGGCCACAGACCCTTTGAGACTCTGTGGGTTATTCCAAAACGAGCGGCGGATCGTATTGAAAGCTATATACTTCGATTTCGACCGTCTTCGCTTTTGCTTATTCTCAAATGCGAACTGTGCATTCCAGTTTTTTCCAATTAGAGTTTCAATTTTCCATTTATTTTCCCAAAAGTTTGACAGATTTTTCCCGTCAAAAGAATTTAGTTTAATTTTTATCCGTAGTAAATCCGTCAGCAATCCGTCACCTAAATAGCTATCGCTTTTGGAAATATGTACAAAAATACAAATCTGCCATGAAAAGCGATCCGCCGCGCATTTGGGAATAAGCCCCCTGTGACCTACTATATCCGTCCTATTTCTACTTTGCTCGATCTTGGCCACGACTATTGGTGGTCTTATGCAATATCCTCAATAGTTTCAATTTTTGAAAGCTCTGCTCCGTTTTTAGCAAGAACGTTAGCCCTTTCGTTACCCTCAATGTTACAGTGTCCGGGTACCGAATACAATCTAAAATAGTTCTGTGCGCATAATGCCCTGAGCAGTAAGCATTCATCCGTTTTATCATGGATGTTGGGGAAGAACTCTCTAAGTATGGAGTTATGCCATATCTGTCCGGTTTTGAGGAACCCTGCGTTAGTTAGACGGAGCGCGCTATTAACTGCTTGTAGTTTTATTTGTAGGTCTAGTGGTAAAATATACATGAACACCTCAAGCGCAGCTGTGGGTGTAGTGCGTAAAGCATTAGTGGTGGCATTGCAGGCTGTTTGTACCTTGGTCAGCATATCCTGTATAAGTATAACACATTTGTGGCTCTCCACCAAGCAAGAGCCCCATAAAGTGAGAATGGGTCTAACCACCATGGATGTATTAAAAAATTAAACTTCAACTTAAAAAAAATTCAACGAGCTCGATTACGATTTAAAATACTTAACATCTCGAGGTTCGGTAATGTCACCGGTTGGTCAGTCCTCACTCCATCTTCGTCAGACATGCGCAAACACTTCTGCGGAAGCTACAGAGACGATGAGGGGGTGAGTCTATTGCCCATTTTCTAAAGTCACGTTTTGGATCGCAATCGTTTCAGAACATTTACTTCAAAATTTTCAAAGTTTTCCATTTCGCCGATGCTTCATTTCGAAAATAATTGCTTCCAGCTAATTAAAATTAAATGTCGACTATTTGTTATACCGTCTATATTATGTATAAACTTGTTCATTTGCATATCATACTATACCGACGAGGTCACAATATTATTATCTCTAGCCCAAAAATCTTCGACCAAGAACACATCACAGTCGATGCTGCCACATGCACGCCCAATACGTCAACCGAGTGCCTTTAATTATTTAGCATATACTTTATTTGATTAGCACCTTGAACAAGTAGTTCGGCTGCATGAATTCGTATGTGCGGAAATCGTGTCCTACTTTACTTATCATGGCAATCCTTTGTATATGCTGTCGTGTCGCTCCACTAAAGACAATTTCGTTACTGATGTTGACACTTGCCTTTCCAGTGTGGGCTCATTATTTGTACTGCAGGCGAGCAAACAATTTTGCTCATTACCTTAACATTCTAGAAAGTTTTATTCATACAGATCGCTTAACAGTATAAAATAGATGAATCTGTGATCTTTTAAAATGCTCACATATATGTACTCGTATTTTACACAATTTATGGTTAAATGGTTAAAAGATTATGCCCCAATTCCTTTGGCCCGTGTGCAACTTAATTGAGTTATGTTTCGTTTGCCTCACGCCCAAACTCTTGATTGCATTTCCATTAGTACTTTATTTCAATTGACTCTTTGACCCACTGTAACATCATGAACTAATTGTTAAAAAAAGAAACCACTCCATAAAAGTGATCTCGGTTTCATCAAGCTTATATGAGTACCGAAAAAAAAAGATAGCACTCACCCTCTTCAAAATGAACACCACCGAAGAGGAAGACCACGAAAGTTCAAAAGTACCTCTTCACACACATAGGGCTGGGGCACAATAGTGATAGAAAAATGATATCATTTTATTTCCACATATCTTTCCGACTGAGTAACTTCGGTTTCAGTTTCCCTTTATGCAAGTTCCATATGTCATGCTGCTGGAACAGAAGGAGAACCCAAAGACACAGACATCTTGTTTTTAATTTCCGTTCGAAACAAATGTTATTAAAAGTAAGTCTTTTCGATTGTGTGTAGTGTACCTTATGGGATCTGTTTCCATTTCACGATACTGGATAATTAAAATAAAATTATGAATTTAAATGCAAACTTTGACTCTTTGAAGACCCGAAAAGCTAGATGGCCTACGAAATTTGTATTGCGCATGCAAATTTGATGATTAATGCAATTTCGTATAAATGAATTTCCGGCCGAATGAGTGAGCCAAATGAAACACAAAGAAGAAGAAGCAGAACTGAAACGTGAGCAATTTTAAGAATGACTAGTCTTCGTTTCTTCGTTGGCGACCAACTTCTGCGCTTCATTGGAGTTTCCCTTACAACTTTTTGTAGTTCAGCACTGGGATTGGGACTTATTATTGAGTTGACTTTGACGTTGATCATGCGTAGCAGAAGGTGTATCCAACTAATCAGATTGGTAATGATGAATATACGTGATTTTCTTTATTTATTATTATGTCAGCCAACATTGATACCCAACTATTGTTGACTGTTGGTGGCTCTGGCTATGGTTAGCATTAAAACTTGACGGGCTTCAGCAGTTCTAAAGGTAGTAGTAGGGAGCCAGACCGGGCCGGCCGGCGTCGTCCAGGTTTCAGTGAGTTATTAGTTATGCAGAAAATGATAATGAGTCGTTTTATTGCGTGATAGTTGTTGTCTTTGTGGGATTTTTTTGCCGGCCATATTAGGTTGAACGGGCTTAGGGTTAGGGTGTTAATTTTTTTCATTTTTACTTGGAGGCACTGCAAATACAAGAATCTTTAAGAAACGTACGCGTCACCTTCCTTTGTCGGATATAACTATTAATGTGTCTTCGTTGGTAGTCAAGCAGTCCTTAAATATTTTTTTATATTTAATGCACTGATGGCCGCTAAAACCCCATTCTGGCAAACTCTGCTGACGGAAATAAAGGGTCCGCCATCTAACGTTTTTTTTTTTTCAACTAGTGCTTATTTCGCGAATGGTAACACTTAGCTCATGTCTGATTTGACAGATAATTAGTTTTATCCTTCCGCTCAACGAATATGGTTGTGTATATCTACGCTTGAACAACGCTGGGAAATATTGCGACATTACTTTGAAAATCATGGTAATGTTGCAGAATGTGTGCGAAAATTGCGTACGGATTTTGGAAGAAGGGAGCACCGCCAGCTCCGTATGTTCGTTATCTTGTGAAAAAAGTGAAAGAAACTGGCATCCTCATCGATAAACCAAAGCGTGAAAAGCTAAAAACAGTGCGTACACCCGAGAAAATAGCTGCTGTGGCAGAAAGTGTGCGTGAAGCGCCATCAACATCAATTCACTGTCGTTCTCAATAATTGAACATTTCGGAGACATCATTGAGACGAATTTTGCATAAAGACCTTGGTATGACGCCATACAAAGTCCAATTGGTTCAGGAGTTGAAGCCAACTGACCATCCAATGCGTTTTCGCTTCGCTAAGAAGGCCTGCGATCGACTTAGAGAAGATGCCGATTTTGCCAAAAATCTCATCTTTTCATATGAAGCTCATTTTGATCTTGGCGGGTATGTAAACAAGCAAAATTGTCGCATTTGGGGCACAGAAAACCCGCACGCATACATTGAAAAGCCGATATACCCAAAACGAGTCACTGTTTGGTGCGGATTTTGGTCCAGAGGCATAATTGGGCCATTTTTCTTCGAAAATGAGCAAGGGGTGGCCGTTACAGCCAATGGCGATCGTTATCGGGCCATGTTGAACGAATTTTTGTTCACAAAAATTGAAGAGGAGGATATTGGCAACATTTGGTTTCAACAGGACGGCGCTACGTGCCACACAGCCGAAGCTACACTCGATGTTTTGCGCCCTGTTTTTGAAGATCGCATTATCAGCCGCAGAGCTGATGTCGTTTGGCCACCGCGGAGCTGCGATTTGACACCGTTGGACTATTGTTTGTGGGGTGCCGTAAAAGATAAGTGTTACGCCGACATGCCAGAGACAATTGACGCTTTAAAGGACAATATTCGTGAAGCCATTGGTGAAATACAGCTGCACACAATCGATAATGTGCTTAAAAATTGGACCGATCGTGTAGGCTACTGCATGGCCAGCCGAGGCAGCCATTTGAATGAAATTATTTTCCATTATTAACCGGAAGGATTGTACTTTCAAATAAAAAAAGAAATTTGAGAAAATATTCAGTAGTTTTTTTATAGCATTTTAAAAAAAAAGTTATTTGGCGGACCCTTTATAAAGGTTTTTTTTTTTTTTGTTAGAGATTTGGTATTGAAACTGGCAACACTGTTTCTACAGATTGTCAATTTGACAGTTGATTTGTGGTTCGTACGTTACCGTTTTGCCATTTTACAACGCGTGCAAATTGTGCAAACTTATTTTGAAAACAATGGTTCGGTTCGCCAAACTTATCGTGCGCTACGTCCAATTTATGTCCATCTGAGCAAGTTATTCGAAACACAATGTGCCTTACCAACAATCAAATTTAGTCTCGACTTTAATGCAAAAGTCGAAATTAAAAAATATTGCGTACCAATAACCAATTTATCGTCGAGTTAACCCTAATGTCGACTCTAACTTTTGATCCTAAGAAAGTCGTGTCTAACTCATGGTTTAAGTATAAGTGTCATCGTAGTAGTGTCATTCAAAGGTGGAATGTCAGTTTTCCAGCCGAATAATTTTTATTTTTCATTTAAAATTCTTTAATAAGTAGTAACATATATGATTTAAATTGTTCAATAAGTAATAATTTGAGTTAAAATTTAATAAACGTGTTAGCGAAGTTGAAGTATGAAATCGGGAAACTTTCTTTTTTTGTAAGCATAAAATAAATCGACAATTATTCGTCAAGCAAGGGACACGTTTTCTTTAATTTTTGGTTGGTTTGTGGTTTTTGTTTTGTGTATTTTCTTGTTGAAATCATTCGAAATGCATACTGGGATCACCTACGTAACATTTTTCGTCTTTCTGGACTGTGAATCCTATACACTTGGAAAGAAAATGTGTATCCAAAAGCCAAAATGTTCTTTGTGCATTTCATTATACGGTTGTGAATCTTTACTCAATTTATTTCCGAATGTATAGTTTTATTTGCGTCCTGACTCCTAATACCTACCAAGATATTGTGTGAAACTATTGGATTTGAAAAAAAAAATACATGAACAGCTGATTTGTGCTCGAATAAATCTGACAATTTTTCGAAATTCGTACAAGATTTGACTGCCATTGTACTAGAATTTGTACCAAAGTCGTGTTTAGTAAACACTTCGATTAAATTGGTTATTGGTAGGGCAAAATTAAAAGTCCAAATTAAAGTTAGTTTCGAAATTGGTAAAACTCGAGTTTAGTGATTGTTTATTGGTAAGGCCCAATGAATCGTTTTCGCACCACGTACACTCTGACTTTAGTGGATAATACGCATAGGCAACAAACAGTGCGAACAGAAGAAGTTATTGCCGTTGTGAAGCGCAGTGTTGAGGAGAATCCGAATGAGTCGATTCGCCATCGTGCACAGCAATTGGAGCTATTCCCATCCACTTTGTGAAAGATTTTACGAAAGGATCTTGGCTTAAAAGCTTATAAGATCCAGCTTGTGCAATAGTTGAAACCGCGTTACCATTGGGTCGTAGGACTAAAACGTATAGCAATTGCTTTTACTCAGAATAAATGTCAAAATCGAAGCAATTGCTAAGCTTCGTATGAATAAGAACTGATTTGAGTTGACTCCAACTTTTGACATCTTCGAAAAGCGGCGCCGCCAAACTTTTACTCAGATTGGTATGAATAAAACGTGGAAGACAAAGCAATTGCTTCGAAAATTCCAAGTCTGCTATTTTGTTTACTCAGAGCATTTACTAAATATTTTGCGCCCACATTTCTTTACAAAAACAGTATTTTCTTGTGAGTTTTTGGTGGTTTTTGTTTGTATAAATAGTTAAATTAATTTTTGTTTGTTTGACTGGCACATTATACCTGTTTTACGTACTGTTGTTAACGTTCGTAAAAAAAAACAAAACTATAAGCAAAGACGAATTGGTTACGATCACAAGTTTAATCAAATGTATAAACGACAAATTGTGACAGAAACTGCAAGGAAGGCCACCTGCAGTGAAGTAAATGCTTTGTTCGAATTTTCGAACTTACTTTAGCAAAGTAAGTTTTTATTCAAAATTATTCGCTCTCATGTCCTTAAGGTAGCTTGCTTGTTTACTGAAGGTATATACGCTTTCGCTCTTTACTAAAGTCTTAGGCATTCAATGCTTTATGGGTTTTAGGACATCTGCAATAACAAACGGGATGGGATAATCGTTTATAATTATGAATAATCAGAGTAAAATTTGTTTCATCAATGTTAAAGTCGGAAAGGAAAACATTTTTGGCGGATTAGTTAGTAAGCACAGAATCCCCGAAACTACAACAGACAACGGCTACCGACAGAGCCGGAGCCTACAGAGAGCGCCTGAGTATGAAACTCTCCTCTGTGCACTTACCTATCACAAACGCCAACAAAAAGTGGTGCCAGTATCGCGGCATAATCAAGGAGGTAGCCGAAACCACTGTAGAATACCAGCCACCCCAGAAAAAGAGCCCGTGGTATGATGATGAATGCGTGTACAGGAAAAAGGTGACAGAAGATGCACACAATAAAGCGCTGCAGGGCAAAACAAGGTTTGCGATAGAAGCACTTCTAGCAGGTGCTTAATAGGCATCATGTAGAGAGAGTCATAGGGCAAGAAGAGCACCCAACCCACGTCCAGTCAATGAAGAACTAGTTCCACCACCTATAGTATAGAAGATGTTGGCCTAGCTATAAAAAAGCTTAACAATGCCGCAGGCTGTGATGGTTTACCATCTACAAAAAGGCGATCCTATGCCTTGCAAGAACTATCGAGACATATCCCTGCTCAATGTCGCATACAACAATTCTATCCAACGTACTGTGTGAACGTCTTAAACCGTTCTGCAACACACTAAACGTACCAGTGCGGCTTACGGTCCGACAGATCGACTATAGACCAAATTTTACACTGAGACAAATCCTGGAAAAGACCAACGGATTTCAAGTCGAAACTCACCACCTATTCATCGGCTCCAAAGTCGCGTATGATAGCATACATCTTTAGGAGCTCTATATGGCGATGGTCGAATTCGGAATCCCGGCAAAGCTGATTCAGCTGTGTCGCGTGACGCTGAAAAACACGCGTTGCAGCGTGCAGTTTGGAAGCACATCTTCCGACATATTTCAAACTTGCACCGGATTTCGGCAAGGAGACGCGCTATCATGCGACTTCTTCAATCTCGTACCGGAGCAGATAGTGCGCAGGGCAGGTGTCAACACGGAAGGCACTATCTTCAACAGGTCCGTCCAGCTGCTTGGCTATGCGGACGATATTGACATCATCGGTCGCTCCCAGCGTGCCGTGATAGAAGCGTTCACGGCGATTGAAGAATAGGCGAAATCCGTTGGCCTCGAAGTAAATGAGGACAAGACTAAGTACATGCCAGCAACAAACAAACAAGCATCTGTCCACCGCCTAGGATAAAACGTCACTATTGATAGCAACAATTTCGAGGTAGTTAAGGAGTTCACCTATACCTCGGAGTAAACATGAACTCCACGAATGACACCCTAATGGAGATCCGGCGAAGAATTACCCTAGGAAACCGTTCCTACTTCGGTTTGGTAAAACAACTGGGTTCAAGACTCCTAAATTGGAGGACAAAATCTGTACTCTACAAAACCCTTATCCTGCCAGTTCTGCTTTATGGCGCCGAGTGCTGGACGATAGGCAAGAAGAGAGAGCTGATACTGGGCTCATTTCAAAGAAAAATACTTCGGCGGATTTTTGGTCCTGTGTGCGAGGAGGGCGAATGGAGGAGAAGATACAACCGCGAACTCCAAAAGCTGTACCAAGATGTGGATGTAGTCCAAAAAGCCAAAACACGTCGACTACATTTGGCTCGGCCACATCGAGCGAATGGACAATAATGCTCCAGCTAATAGGATCTTCGAATCCCAGCCCCCAGGTTCGGGAAGACAACCGACAACCGGAAGCAGCGTGCCCGGGATCGTAGAGGATGGAAGGCTGCAGTGTCTCAGGCAGAGGCTCTTCACGGGTCGGGAGCCCGATAAGAAGAAGATGATGAAACTATAAAGACATTTTTACAAAGCCGAGTGTATAGAGTTAATAAAATTGCAGTTCTCTGCCATAGCTTGCGAACTTCGCTTGTTGAAGGGTTCAGCTGAATTCAGCTAAGCACAAAAACTACTCTCTCGTTTGCCAGAATAAGTTTTAGCTAGACGTTTGCTAACATTAAGCCCTAAAAAGTTTTTTTTTTCACACCATAAAGACAACTTATTTAAATCGGCTTGTAAGCAACGGTCCTTGGCATGGTTTTAGAAATTCTTATATCATCTGTAAGAGCTACACAGCGACATCAAAGCTAGTTGAACAAAAATACAGAATTACAGAACATGAATGGGAAGAACTGTCAAAAAGTACAGTACGGTTTAAATAACTTTTTTATAGATCGATCAATGCGCCTTACTTTACTTTAAATTTAAAAGTCTGAAAGTGAAGTCCTTAAATTTAAAGCCAAAACTAAAAATGGTTTTAAGTAAGCATCCGTATTTAAATAGCATGTACGGTGGCTCTTTCGTTTTTGAACGGTGTAAAGTAAAAAAATCATCTGAACGTTTCCCAAAAATAACTTTTATAAAATGAGCGACTATATTTTGAAAAAACAAATCTATTTCCTTAATTTTTAATTAAAATTGTTTCCAATTTCCATTATCGGTATTCATTTCACTAAGCAATTCGATGTGTAATCCAATATTAAAACTCTTTAAATATGCACAAATTGTGTTAAACGTTCCCTGAACCCACAGACCTGCAAGCATCTCGTAGCAGCTTCTTTTGTGAAGGCAATAGATTGCGCCTACTATGTTAATAGTCCATATCCACATCATTACACACCCGCAAGCTCGTTTCTAAATATGTAAATGTGTCCATATATAGGTAGTTTGCAAGCATGCATTCAATATGAGCATTATGTAGGTATATATACGATGATGCTTACCCACTTAACCTGTCGTCCTACACATCCAGTATTTTACATGCTTGTTGTCACTTTACAGCATGAACATCCATCCCTTAGCAAGTATCTTAGGCAATATCCTTATCGTTCAACTCGTATCTGTGCGCACATATACAAACAAGGGCCGGTGCAATTCATTCGCCCTAGTGCTACAAAGAGATGGGCTTTCCTTTCTTTTTTTTTTTTTTTTGTTGATCAACTTCCTAAACAGCCAGACTTAAAGCAGAACATTGGTTGAACATCACATTCTACCACCGTTCTTACATTGAGGCTAGTTGTATCCAGAAAAGGGGTAAACTAACCACTTAAAAGAGTTAAATAAAATGTAAACGAACAACACAAGTTCCAAGATGCACTCGAAAAGCTGTGGTACTTGCTACTCGGTGTGTTTTATTGTTGCGACGCTGCGGCCGTAGTTCCACAACACTCTCACTAACTATGACTGTCGCGGTGGTACTTGGATGTGCAGACTCATTCGAAAGTGACGGTCAAAGAAATGTTTGAATGCAATAAGGGTGCGGCGACTATGCTGAGGCTGCTGCTCTATGCAGTGCGAGGAGGTGGTAAAGTGTTCATATATACATAATACCTCAGTTGACCCATTTATTAATTCGTCCGAAAACTCGTGAACAATTTGCCACACAAATAGAAGAAATGTTTTTTCAGCTGTGCCGGCTTTAGTATAGTCTACACCCATTTTTCCTCTAATTGTGTTTAAAATAGAAAGAAACCAGAAACTGAAGTGATTCGTTTAGGAAAGCAATGGGCACCGATTATGTCGAGTTTTTTTTTTGTGTATGAAAAGCTGAGAGCGATTTATGGGGGCAATAGTGTGCATTTGATGAGCGGCAATCTAGCCAACTGATTTGAAATGAGCTGCAGTGCATGAAGCATGAACTTTGAAAACGAAAATGGAAGTGGAATGTAAATAATGTGGTGTGTTTATTAAAGCTCAAATTTTTATGACATCAGAAGTGAAAGATACAAATTTAGGCTAGTACTGCGAGGTGATTTTATAGGGAAAGATGTCAATATAAATTAAAATTGGAGATCATGAATTTAAAGGAAGTTGAGACCGAGGCGTTTGACATAATTCGAATTTGCCGAGAAAGACATTCGGTTTCTAGTGACAGTCATTTTGATATCTGAAACATACTTTCTGCCGTAGTTTTCCATTTTACATTGAATAGCTCGAAAATCGTGGTTTAGTTCAAGAAACTTACCGTGCCCTACGTAAGAGTTACTGTCAACGATGTAATCGTCCATTCAAATCCATTATTCGGTCAATAATGACCGCTATATTGCCATGATTGCTCACTTTTCTTTTTTGAGTTAAATGCGGTAGATGCAAAAGTGCTTTGGTTTTAACAAAACGCCGCATCATGTTACGACAACATTAATTTATTGCAGGAAACATAATATGATAAACACATAATTTCGCAACGGACCTGTGAACTGACCTCCATATCTATACTATACATATAATAAAACTGTAGGACTTTTCTTTGGCCGTTAAAAACTTGAAAACTACTCGACAGATTTCGATGAAACTTTTTTTAAAATGTTCCTTAGGACTGTGAGACTGCTATAGGCTATATAGCCACGTCCTTAGGAACAGTTTTTAGTTTTTCAGTATTACAAATAAGTAGCAGGATCTAGGAGAGGGAGGAATTTTCTTTTTCTTCTAAAAGCGCGAAAACTACTAAACAGATTTCAATGAAACACTCAAAGTGTAATTTTAAATGAACCAAATATAATTTTGTGCGAGCGGGCAAGGCGAGCACGGGTCCAGCTAGTTCCACAATATGAGCGCGTGATCTCACACCTATCACTCTGATTGTGACCTCCGTGGGGAATTTTTTTTTTTTTGAAGCATAATGTCTTTGGTAGGCGGTCTGTAACCGCACAGATCATGTCAAGTTCTTGAAGTTTGGAAAGCAGTTCCATTAGTTCTGGATATTCGCTAATATTTAACTCTTGTGTCAAACTTGCTGAGCTGCATATATAGCCACTTTTTATATAAATGTGAAGGGGTGTTAGTCTGAGTTTCTATTTTTGGGACAAATGGAAGGGACCTACAATTTTATGCCCAGTACGAACGGCTGAATTGAGAAGTTTTTCCATGACAGTCGTACTCTCGGATGTTTGTCAGACGTTCGCGAGAGGTGGCGCAGTAGAAAAAACTTAAGATGTAATTTGTGTTTTTCCGGGGATCGAACCTGGGATTCCTTGCACATCAGTAATCCAGCACACTAACTACTGCGCTACTGCGCTTGGTTTAGACTTAAATTTCTTTTTTTTCGTGAAAGGAACTATGACAGCCTTGCTGGGGTTGATAGAAAGACTTTATTTTCTACACCAGTCTAGGAATATCTTAAGGGCGTTTTTTATACGTGTTGTTGTTGTAACATCGTTTGGTTCCTTGCCCCTAATTATGATGACTAGGTCATCGGCGTAACTTGGGTCTTGAAGTAAGTTATCGATAACCAGAGACCATAGTAGGGGTGAAAGTACTTCTCCCTGAGGGTAGCCGCTTACGGCTGTTACTGATTCCGACTTTCAAGCTTTGATCCATTTAATAGTAGGGTGATATTACATATATGCTTGCATCTACGAGTCAAAGCATTTGATATGGAATCATATCCAGTGTTTTCAGAAGCACAGGCCAGTCTGAAATTTGTTTTGCCATAAGAAGGCATTCTCAATGGCCCCCTTACCCGTTAAGTGAATCGCGGGTGTAGGTTGCTCAAGTGTAGCCTCCATGACTCTCGATTCTCCTCTAAATCATCAAGGGTTATCCCAATACGGCTAGAGAAAAAATTATGGATTTGATATAACCACCTCATCCTGGGTCCACCTAGAAAGCCTGCCTGATGGTACTGATTCCATTGCATGTCTTGGGATCCTGGTTGAGAAAATAATATTTATTTACAAAGAGTTCTTTTTGTTTTTCTAGAGAATCAACTGCCTCATCTCACTCTATGTTCTTGTTCATTTCAGATTCTGTTGAAACATAATACGTTTAATACAGCTGAGAGAGCTTCTCTATTTATCCCTTTGTTTAATTGTAGATCAAACTCATATAAACGAATGGTTGTGAGAACTGAGAAACCTGGTCCTGTATAGTGCTAACTATATTTCTTTAAAGTAGACCTTTATGTACTTAGCTAAATATACTCTGTAATTTCGAATATTATTCTAATTTTCATTTTGTCTATTTTTTTTTTTTCAGGTAAGTTTTACGAGTTTGAATTGCAAACGGCTTTGGATTCGCTGTAAGGTGAGCTGAAAACGAAGTAACTACTACAGAAAATTTAGTCACATTGTGAACATTATACTTAAAAATTTATCAATTTGAATAGCATAATCTTCTTCTTCTCATATATAAAAAATGGAAATTACGACACACCATCAACGCCCAGCCCCAAACCCTTTGCTCTAGAAAGCAGAAAGCATTGTCATCCGATTGACTTCAAACTCGGTTTTGTGTACTCTCTATGAGAAATAAAGAAAACTAATTTCTCCGATTTTGGCAATTCAACTCTTAAAGGGGTAAAAGGGAGGGGCCAAAGTTTGAATCCAATTTGTATCTTTAATCCGATCGACTTCAAAGTTCAAACTCGGTTTCTATAGTTTATTATAATAAATAAAGATTATTAATTTTTCCAATTTTGGAAATTTTGCTTGTGTCCCGACGCGACGTCCCGAGTTATTGGCTTTTAAGGGGGTCCCTTTTCTTAACTCACGAACCGTTCGTCGTATCAATTTGAAACTTTGCAAATCTCTGTGAACCAAATCCTGAGGACTAAAGCCATGGGCAAAAGCTAGTTAAGAATAAGATTTCAGCTTCTTAGTAGTTAGGACTTGAGCACACGATACAACTCAAAGAATGCAAAACACATTGCAAACATTTGCTACACCAACAACTATTTATGCGTTTCAAAACTAAATCAAAATCAAAACTACATATAGTTCTATTGACCATTCCGTGCTTCGATTTTCATTTAAATTGGTATTATTGACACCAATTTTGTATGTATGTATGTATGTAATAGAGACATTAGCACAGGCCTCGGCCCTCATTGAAGCTTAGCTCTGGGCCTCCGGGTATCGTAGAATAGCGCCAATGCAAATGGACAAACTAAATCCGTAAATAAGCTGATTGAATAATTACAGAGACGTAAATATTCAAGGTTCTTACAACCGTATTTATCAGGAACAGGATGTGGAGGTCCCATTTGTTGTAAATCTCTTCGGTATAGCTTCTTCATCAGCTCGTTATGACTGTAACGAATTAAGGGACCACATTTTTGAATGACTCCATCATTTTTGAACTTTTTGATTCTTGACGCTGAGTTTCATGTCCTTCTTTCTTGAAGATTGTATTATTGACCCCAATTTTACAAGAAATTTAAAAATAAAACCTGGCGAGTAAAGTCACTGAAAATTAATGTACGTAACATAATGGAAAATATTATATTTGACAATGGTACCCAATACAATATACACAATGTGAGAAATGGATGCCTATTCGATGATAGCGGTATAACATTGTCAATTCTCCAGTAAGTCAACTGATTCATTGCTAGGATGGCAGCAAACCTCATCTAGCTGGGACAAAAATCTCTGATCGTTGTGCGGTAACGGAGTCTTATGACAGAAAAAAAAACTGGCAAATTGCGGGTATCACTCGCACACCGAAGGTTCCATACTTGTCCAGAGTCGGTGTCTTGAAAACGTTATGCCCAAAACACACGTGCAAAATTCATTGTGCAGCAAGATTAGAATACACAACACATGTTCTTATGTGGTGATACAAATGTAAATTCTGCACTCACCGCAGCACTGCAACATGTCTTTATTTCTAAATACACTGCATAGCAACGCAGTGAATTAAATTAAATAGACTTGGCAGCATCGAATTTTCAAATTCAGCTTTTGATGCATATGAGGAAAAGCGAGACGGGAATTATTTGTCGTCTGTGTTGCACTCTCAACCGATGCAAATTGAATTCTGCACATCTGTTTCATCTGCAGTACTGCTTGCAGTGAAGCGTTCAGAATTTCTGCTCATGTGTTTTGGACATTAGTGTGTCGGTTGTTTTTTGATTTAATAGACCTAGGTACAAAATTAAACAGATTTTTGTATGAAAGAAAATATTTGTTTCATCAAATTACTTATTACTCCAAAACCATTAAATGTATCGATATCATTGGTATTTGTTTGGGTATACACTTATACCCGATGTTTTGTGCAAATTTCAGCCTTATACGTCAATTAGTTTTTGAGTTAGACCTAGGTACAAAATTGTCTTAGTGGGTTCGGACAGACGGACAGACATCGTAGCGAAAACAATCGTGAAGACCACATAAATCAGTGCTCTTGTGAATTCGCCTCACTACAGAAACGGAAAGTTTGCAAAACCAAGCGAACGAGCCTCGTCGCACGCCGCTAACCACGATTTTTGTTCTAAAAATTAACCGGTTTGCAAAATAACTTTGAATACGGAATGGAAATTTAATTTAAAAAAAAAACTGATAGATGTGTCAAAATCAAAAATGACATCGTATTTTGATGCCGAACTTGTTCGTTTACTTTGTAGGTTAAGATTTTGCTATGCTGGGATAACTCTATTCAAAACATACATAGAAGTGAATGCAAGGTCTGCCTGTCTGTCTGGTTGCTTTTTTTTAAGCTTCCGTTTCCATATGGAGGAACCTTATTGCTTTCGCTACGATGTCTGTCCGAATCAACTGAACCAATTTTGTACCTAGGTCTATCTCAAGAACTGATTGAGTCGTAGGCTGAAATTTGCACACAACATCCAGTATAACATCTAGTTAAACGACAAAATACCAATGATAGCGATACATTGATTAGTTTTGGAGTAATGAGTAATTTGACGAAAAAAATATTTTCATTCGCACAAAAAAACAGTTTTTTTTTTTCTTGATTTACAACAAGCAACATGTTCCTATTTTGTAGAATAGCTATATATGTGATGTAGACTGCTTTGACGAAAAGTTCATATTTTACAAGATATTTACAAAAATACGTTAAATATGTCATTCATAAGCGTGTTATCTAAACGTTTCCTTTCCAATTGGAATTGGAACTCCAAGAAATACTCATTTTTATACACACACACATACATAATGTTGTTTCTTCTTTCGCTCTCGGCCTTGGCTCGCTCTTTGTGCGTCGGTCCTTCCTTCCTTTGCATATCCTTCCTTAGGCCACAGTTATAGCTATCAGTAAAATGCATCCGTAAAAACACGAAACACAACAAAACAAAAACATTTAACCATAGCATATCATAGGAACTCAGTGGAATACTTCGTGAAAATGGTTGAGAAGTTGAACAGAAAAAGTTTTTCGTACGGAAAAATAAAGAAATTCTTTTTTTTAGAAAATTTAAAGATCAATTGCTTAATATTTTTGACGAATTAGTTTTATAGTCAAAAGCATCATTTTAAGACCAAGATTGAGTTCAGCGATTAAGTTTAAGTGCTCCAAAAAAGTGAAACAATATTTTTACGGATTCATTTTACTGATAGCTATAACAGACGCCTAACCCATTCATCATTATTGGTAGATGGTGCTCTCGGCTAGTTGGGTGAAACCGAGTCGGTGGATTTAACTGACGAGTGACCATGACGGCGTTCTTAACTATGCATGTACTGTACCTATATGAATTAACAGATGATGTAAATGTAATTCACTAGTACTACGTACGTACGGAACCTTCGGTGCGCGAGTGATTCGCACTTGGTCGTTTTTTTTTATACAGAGTTTTTTTTTTATACATTAATCTTAATTCGATCGGATATTTATGGACCACAGTGGCGCAGTGGTTAGTGTGCTGGACTACTACTACGAGGGTCTCAGAACCTATGCAATGATATGTTTACTTATTCTCCAATACTTGTCAGGTGTCGCAATGGACAATTTGCTGCCAATTTATTGACCATCAGTGCCATTCGTGCAATCGGATAATATTTACCCCAATATACTTTGCGATAATGTAAATAAGCAACAATATATGTTTGGCAATGCTTTTCAAACGAAATGCCACAACGGCCCCTCGTGTATTGGAGGAAATATTCCCTAACATTGAACATGCAACAACTTTCACATTCGCAATGACACTCAAAAGAATGGCTTTACTAAACCGCCCTTAAATAGCGACTGTTAAAACGAGAATTTCTTAAGTGAAGTTTATGTTTAATCCTATACTTAACTAAACTGTGAAATCGGGGACAAGAACGTCCTCTTTTTAAATTTAATTGTCGTGTCGGCCAGACCTTAACCTGGGGAAGCAATCCATCCGACCACTTTTTAAATTAATATTGAAAAACTGCTGAGCTTTATACAGGGTTTTTTAATAGGGACGCTACAAAAGTAGAGCGACAGGGACAGCAAACGACGCCGAATTTCTTGCAGCTCTTTTGACATTTCTCTTCAGTAAGGTTTGCCATTTCATGATGGAAAGATATACGAGCCAACAACGAGTCGAAATTATTAAAATTTACTACCGAAATTCGGAGTCAGTGGCCTCAACGTTAAGAGCGCTACGTCCAATTTATGGTCGTCATAATCGTCCTAGCAGATCAACAATTGAGCGTCTAGTGGAACAATTTGAATCCACAGGCACAGTACAAAACGTTCCCGTGCCAGTGAGACAAAGAAGTGCCCGTAGTGTCGAGAATATTGCTGCCGCTGAGGCTTCAGTTGAAGAAAGCCCAAATGATGAACTTCGTACGAATATCGAACTCGAACGTGAAATTGCAGCAGTATCGGCCGATTTATGCTTGAAAACCGTCGAAAATTGGGTTCAGTGTCTGGACTTCTGCAAGTGGTGGCCATGCAAAAGAAATCGAGTTCCATACATAATGGCATCGAACGTACTTTCACAGGAATAAAGAATTTCATTGATATCCAATACTGTTTTTGTTTTATTTAAAAAAAACTTTTGTAGCGCTCTTATTGAAAAACCCTGTATATCTATTCTGAGAAAAGCCGGATTAGACTCGTGACAGATTTAGGGTAAACATCAATTTTCCACCAAAGGTGTGTTCGCATTTGATCGGAGTAGAAGGTAGCCAACGAGCGAACCTATACAATGGGTTTTCAAGTTTCCAGTTTGAAATTTATAATAATTTATATTCATATCATCACTCATGTTCAACGGATATCTGTTCACGGTTTACTGCTGATATTTCCGTATTCTAGCTGAATTTATATTATATACTTTTATATTTCATCAAGTCCAGTGACGATTAGTGAGAGGTGTGACTAACAAATGGGGATGGTGTATGTTTTCCAAAGCGCTACCTTTAGTTAAGCATTAAAAGATCTATTGAAGAATTGATAATTCCTAATTTATTAATAGTGCCACAAGTTGAGGCGTCTATATCGCATTTAATTTATGATTGGCAATCCCAAATACAGATCTTTTCTTTTTATTGAATATTGCAATTAAATCGGCGCCTATTAATTGAGGATATTCGCTGCTTGTCGAGACAAAATTTGCATTTGATTGACATTCATAAACATGCGTCACGTATAATCATAAAGATGCGACATAAAAATGAATCGCGATGTGATGCTTTAAATGGATTGTTTGTTAGTTGTAAACAAATTTTAGGAGTTCATTACTACTAAAATACTAAGAGAAATGTACAGTTGTATAAGTAATTTCAGATGATTACAATTAAATTATTCTTCTTACTCACAATGCTTTTAGATAAAAAAACGTCAAAGGAATCTACAAGTTGATTGTAGTGTTGGGACTCGTTTTTTTTTTTGTAATATTTTACTTGTAATCTAAAAGCCACCCCATTACCGTATTTATCCTTTCGAGGTGTGATTCTAGAAACACAACAAAGAAATCCAAATTTTACTCAATAGGGGGAACTAAACAAAGGACCCTTTGTTGTCCCAAAATACATAACAGGATACTCGCTTTGAATTGCATAATTAAGAATCAGCTAAACGAACTCTTCAACCCTGGCTCACAAAAACAAAACACACACATTCATAGAAAAGATTGAAAAAAAAAGGATGTCAGATATGAATCATCCCACACATTTAACGCGTAAACACAAAGTGATAAGAGTTTCCCAAACCGTTTATAAAATATTGTTTGCTTCCCTAATGTGCAATAATCCACAGTTGAATCGAAAGAGGGTCTTGTGTATTTGAGTACCCGCATAAAGTGGATGAGGAAACGGATCTCAAATTTACATGGCTTCGGAGGAATTGTATTCAATTTTGTGAAATTAGCAAAGAAAGGGACAAAGATTGCAGTAATTAGCTTTATTATTGGGACGGATTTAAAATTTCAATCAATGAAGAGAGAGAGCTGTGAGCGTTGCAAATTATTTTAGGGGCAATAATGTCCATTAGTTTTCAATTTGATTAACGTGATTTTGAGGCAGATATTATTTCTAATGGTTCTCAGTAGAATGTGAAGCTGTATATAAGGAGGTAAGAAAGAGGGAACTTTTAAGAGCAAAACGAACAGAACCAATCTATGTAGATTGTGCTTAAATACTTAATAAAAGTAATATGCGCTCAATTTTATTGTTTTTTAGAAGTAAAGTATGTATAGATTTAGTCTGTTGACTATTTGACATCTCTTTTACAAAACTATAGTCACTTTTCATACAACTGTAATATTCAAGAGTTGCCTAGATTTGTCTCATATTCCCATCAAGTCATGGAAGGAAGTTAATTTGGTTTTCATACCCAAAGCTTGTAAAAGCTCGCAAGTTAGTCCCAAGGATCTCAGACCCATAACTTTGTCATCATTTCTACTGAAAACCTTAGAGAAAATGATAGACTCCCATATACGCTGCAGTGTTAACGCAAATCTTCTGTCAGCCTCTCAATATGCGTATAGTAAGGGGAAATTAGTTGAAACGGCCCTTCACTCAATTTTATCAACTATTGAGAAATCTCTAGAGTCTAGACAGTAAAAATACACAACACACTGGTAGCTTTCCTTGATATTAAGGGGGCGTTTAACAACGTCGAACCAAAGGCAATTATTGGCGCACTGACGAGCCTTGATAAGTCGATTGGCGAATGGGTGAATCAGTTGCTCACCAACAGGTTCATCAATTCAAAGCTGGGCGAAGAATCGGCTCGTCAGTAGGGGTACGCCACAAGGTGGTGTGATCTTACCTCTTCTGTGGAACCTAGTGGTGAATGAACTACTACTACTACTGGTAGGGGAAGGGTGCAATGTAATTGCCTATGCAACCGACGGTGCTATCGCTGTATCAGGGAAACATCTCAATACGCTTAGGGATCTCATGCAGAACGCCCTCTCTAGGCTCTCGAAATGGACCAAAACATGTGGGCTTGGCGTCAATCCTAAGAAAACTTAATTGGTTTTCTTTACAAGGAAGTACAAAATTCCCGTCTTTGTTCCCCCAAAAATAAATGGCACCCTGCTGGTGCTCTCTAATACGGCTAAGTACTTAGGCCTCACTCTAGACAGCAGACTGAGCTGGAAATCCAATATATGCAGAGGGTTCAGAAAGCCACTTCAGCCTCGAATCACATTGGCTTTATGTATCGGTCATTAGATCTATACTCACGTATGACGTCGTCGTCTGCCGGACTGCGCTTGAGAAGGCTATTCACTGCAAACACCTTAGTCGTGTTCAAAGAAAGGCATGTGTTTGCATCAGTGGAGCGCTTAGGACCAATCCACGGCGGCAACGGACATACTATTCCACCTGATACCGCTAGACCTCTATTGCAAACAAGTAACAGCAAATGCAGCCATCCGCATGAAAGCAATCCGTCTGTGAACTAGTCGATAAACTGGTCACTCATCTATTCTAGATAAAATAGAATGCATCCCAAAAGATAATACCCTCCCCCATTTCAATTCAGTAAGAATTTTGAAACCTGCATAGCAAAACAGCAAGGCAAAAATCGTTCGGTTGGCTCAAGGCTTTCCGAAAGCTTGGAGACCAGTGCTTTAAAAGACTATATATACAAGCAAACACAACCTTTAAAAAAATCTGCAAGGAAAAAAAGAAACGATATTTCGAAATCGAAGCGCTCAAGTTAACTAGATGTAAAGATGTGAAAGAATTCTGGTGTGCGGTAAAGAAGCTCAACGGCAAAATTCCCCAAATTGGAGTACAATTAAATGCAAATAGGCTCATGAACCATTTCCGAAACCTTTTGAACCCAGCAACTAATACTCCTCCGCTGCAATACGCAAAACCGTTCATTACCAATGAAATATTAGATGAGCCTATAACTCAGGACGAAGTTTACAAGGTGTTAACAACACTCAAGGATGGAAAGGCACCAGGGGCTGATGGGATTCCCATGGAATTCCTCAAATATGCGACTAACAACTTCGTCGACAAAATAACCACGGTATTTAACCAAATACTAGAAACGGGCCATGTACCGCAACAGTTTAAGGAAGCGATTATATTCCCTATCCATAAAAAAGGCGATATAACAGATCCAAGAAATTACAGAGGAATATCCTTTCTGAACTCATCCTACAAATTATTTACAAAACTTTTAAATAATCGTATGTCAGATTGGATTGATAACAACAAACTGATCAAAGAGTACCAAGCAGGATTTCGGAAGGGATATTCAACCATAGATAATATCTTCGTACTGCAAAACATTGCTGGGTCTTTCATAGAGCAAGATAAGAAATTATTCGCTTTTTTTGTTGATTTCAAGGTAGCCTTCGACAACATCGATCGAAGATCTCTAATTTGTAAGCTATACAATGCCGGAATGAGTCACAGGTTTGGAAAGATTATCGAAAACATCTATGACAAAAACCAATCAGCAGTATGGAGTGGAATCGGGACTTCGGAGTGGTTCGAATCTACATCAGGAGTAAGGCAAGGATGTGCACTTAGCCCGAATCTCTTTGCCATTTACATAGACGACCTTGTAGACTTTCTCCCGGGCGGAATAGAAATTGCTGGAGTCTTGATAAAGGCCCTGTTGTTTGCAGATGATGTGGTAATCCTTGCATATTCACCAGAATCCTTACAACGTATGATTAACCGTCTTTATTCGTATTGTCAATTGTGGAACCTTACGGTAAACCTCGAAAAATCAAAAATAATGGTTTTTAAAAAGAGATCTGGTGGCAGATTATGTAGAAACGAGAGATGGCATTACAATGGACAGCCCATCGAAACTGTGAAACAATACAAGTATCTGGGAGTGATTATAACTTGTAATCTCAATATGGAACCTCACCTAACAGACAGACTAACAAAAGCAAAAAGTGTCATAGGTGCAACCTGGAAGAGATGTTTTTCGAATAATCTCATCGACCATTACGTGAAATACAAAATCTTTCAAGTCGTAGCTGAATCAATAATGATGTATGCAGCACAATCTTGGGGATACAACCAGTACGAAACAGTGGAGAAACTGCTAAGGTATTTCATCAAAAGAAATTTCAGTTTACCAGGTACAACGCCAAATTATATGATAAACATTGAAACGGGATTATCACCACTATTCATAAAAACATTAAAACTGCATACTGATTACCTCATTAGAGTTCTAGATATGCCTGATACCAGACTTCCGAAAATCATTGCAATGAGGACAATTGAAAGGAAAACACTGTGGTATAGGAAATTAGAGGAGCTTGCAACGTATGGCGGAATAGAATTCAACTTTATAGATGGAACAGGAAGATACTCCAAGGATGTACTCTATAACATCATTGCGAAAGTGGATGAACAGTACAGAAAAGATTGTCTAAATATGGCTACATCGTCAGTACACAGATCTACATACAGCATTTTAAATCATAATTTGTGTGATAAGAATTACTTCAAGAACAGCAACAGTAAAGAAATAATATCGGCTTTATTTAAAATGAGAGGAGAACTTATACGGCTAAACTACATCCCGCATCGCCCTGACCTACCAATCTACTGCAGCCTTTGTAACCTATCAGAGAGGGAAGATGTTATCCATTTCATTGGGAGATGTCCGATTTTTAAAGAAACACGAAGACACTTTTTAGGTAGCAATACTAAATCCAAAGAAGAAGTTCTAGCGCTCCTTAACTGCGGAAGTGATATTGAACAACTTTTTTATTATTATAGATCAGCAATAATCTACCGAGATAGAATCATGAATGAAAACTTTTAAGTTGACAAGATCATAAACAAAGCAAATATTACTTTAGATTTTTTTACATTCAACTTTGAATTTTATAAAGCACATTTGTTATTAAACGTTTAAAAATGTCAATCAGGCAGACGGCAATGCCATGCTTATCGATTTTTTGTGAAATTAACTTTGTAACATAAACAAGAAAAGAAATAATAAATCAATTATCTATCTATCTATCTATCTATCATAGCTACCCTTCAGGACTGACTGGGAGAGTGATGTAGTGTCTCACTGGAAATCCGTCTGCTTTTACACAGATGGGTCAAAGACGGAAACAGGAGTAGCGGGGTGTTTTCTCCCAAGATTTAAATTGTACGATCTCATTCCGTCGTCCCAATCACTGTAGCGTGTTCCAGGCGGAAATAATGACGATCAAGGAGGCCCTGTCGTGGCTACGGTATAATGTAATATCGTGATTTTTACCGATAGTCAAGCCGCGATTAAATCCCTGGACTCGGTCATTTTTAAGTCCAAAACCGCCCTCAATTGCTGCTTACCTCTTAATGAGATGGCGGAACAATTCAAAATTCACCTTATATGGGTGCCGGGCCACAGGGACATTCCAGGGAATTGCAAGGCCGACGAACTCGCTATAGGTATGACACCACTTTTAATTAAACAAAATGCAATAAGCGCCACTAATCGAAGGTGGTCAAACTGCACCACCTGCTCCATCACGAAACAGATCTGGCCCATGCTGGATCTTAAGCGCTCCAACAATCTTGTAAAACTAAAAAGATCCAATATAAGCACACTAGTAGATGTTATCACGGGACGCTGCATTATTGGGAGACATATTCTTAGGCTGTGCCTCCCTTTCAATGATTTCTGTAGATGCTGCATAGACGAGGAGGAGGAAGAGACAATTCTTCACCTCCTATGCGCATGCCCAGCCCTTTCAGCTCGTAGAAAACTATATCTCAGAGAATACTTCTTCGACAATCTTGGCAGACTCGTTAATGCAAGCATAAGTTGCCTCGAACGCTTTTGAGCAATTTGAATACGGTACAAAATGTTCGTATGTCTCCTTAGTTGCGTCATTGCTCCATCGCTCGTGATGGAGACCCCGAGATACTCCACTTAACATGTAGAGACATTTTGGAGACGACCATCGCTTTATGTATGTTCCCATCAGCTTTAACACAAAAGGCTACAAAGCTTGGGAAGATCTAAGGAGGCAGTTGGCTAATGCGACTTAGGTGGCGCAACAGGCGGTAGACACCCTAGGCCTAGCTTCTCACAACCATTCGTCTTGTGTGAGTTTTAATTTTAGGGACGAATGAAGGGATCTACTATTTTATGCCGCGTCCGAACGGCTGAATTGAGAAGCTATTTCAGGACAGTTACACTCTCGGATGATTGTCAGACAAATTGCAACCTTGACAACGTCTAACGCCCAAAGTGATTTTATATTGATTTAAGGCCGTTTATCCGAACACATCTTGTAAAGTTCCATGTAAAGAGATCGGATGGTAATCAAGAAAGAACCGTCAATGCCTTACAGCAAGCCTTTTTAACGTCGACAGGTGTAGATACTCCCCCCAGCCATTCTCAGTTGTGCTTCTGCTCGAATGATAACCGCACCGTTCATTTGCCAAATTTGAATCGACCACAGCTCTGCAACGCCATTCAAACATCTTACCAAAGACTTCTCCGCAAAACATAAAAGCTATATATCCTATCTCCTTTTCTTGAAAAAGGGGCACAATCAACACAGTGTGCAAGTCCATCGTCTTTTGAATTTGATAATAATATTTTATTTGCTTCCTCTGCTTGCAGAACTGTGATCTGATCACTGTCTAGTTTTTTGCCAAACTCGTTGCAAAACTGTCATTTGACTGCTTTTACAACCACTTTTTTTAGATATTCCCTCCTCCGTGTAGTATTTTCGAAAGTCAAGTCCTCATTGTGAATTTAGTCTTCTCTCTGAAACTGGGCATTTAAAATCACGCAGTTCTTTTCTCACCACCAGCCACCACACCCAGACACTTAACTCCGCAAACCTTTTCAAGGGCTGCATCAACTTCATCTAAGAAAGCTACGTCTCTAACAAAAGCTGATTCTTAAAACAAAAATCGTAAGTCTCTGGCCTAATGGGATGCACTCCAATGGCACACGGCCATTTTTTCGAGTCATTTAAATGGCGCTTTGACGTAAAAATCGTGTCACAAAGCCGTCATTTTAATGTCGTTCAGTGTGATCGCCATTTTTGGGATAACATTTTCGGCGTCATTTAAATTACTAGGAAAATGGCGAACCAAATGGCTCTTTAATGACGCCTAGGACAAATGACTAAACTTTTTTCGTCATTTAAATGGCAGCCTCCAAAAAATGACAAGGCACGAAATTCATGCCATGCCATTTTTCTACGCAAATGGCAAATGACGCAGCATTTAATACGATACCTGTGCTTTCATTTGGATTTTTGTCTCGTGGCGAAAGGACGTGTAAATAATTAATAAACTGGTTTCTATTTTTTTTTTTAGTAGTTGTGTTGTTCGGTACCTAAAATGGAATACGAACCGTCGGCGGCGCCGTCAAGTGCCGACAATTTGGACTATTCAGTTGTGAATGTGAATGTTGTTAATTTGAGTATTACACAAGGTACAACTTATGTCGTTTTCGGTTGGTCGTCCAGAACCGTCCGAAAGCAATACGAACGCTCCTGAAAGCGTTCTATTGGCACTCAACTGACAGTTCTTCTCCTGAAAAGAAGAGAAATTTGCTTCTGGATTTGAATTCAAAATCGCGGAGAATTCTTCCAGACGGTTCTGGACGACCAACCGAAAACGACATATTAAGTCAACAAAAATACCCAAAACGCAGAAAGCAGTAGTGAATCGGAATAGGAAAACTAGCCATTCGTGGAGCGACGAAGAGGAATCGCGTTTGATTGTGGCGGTGCAAAAGCAACGGGCGCTTTGGGATAGCTCAGTTCTAGGATACAAACTTCAGCATTACAAAACCGACCATCGACGCAGTTAATTTAACCGAAACCAGAAAGAAGTGGAATAGCATGCGCAGCAACTTCAAGGCGTTCGTGACGAAACTGCGCAAGACAAAGTCCGGTCAAGGTGCAATCGATGCAGGTGAAGTAAAATATCGTTATCGTTGCCTGCGATGCGGAAAAAGAATCGCAGCGATAGAAAACTAGTCGTGCTTCCGCTGAAACGCTCTCTCGCATATTTGTGTTCTGTTTTTGGATGTGTGGCTTCACCAACCTCAACAAATAATTGAATTGATTGGCTGACATGCGAAGGACATTGCAATATAGTTCAGGTTCTTCTTCGCGCAATTGTAGTAGTAATCCAGCACAAAATCCACTCTTCTCGCGACGGGTAAACCACTTCTTTTGCCAAAATTCCAAGGAAATTCTCAATCCTATTCAATCGAGCCCCATCATATAGGGTCTTGTTGGGATAATATTTTATGTACTCAGACTCGGGAGTTCTAAACAACCGTAGGCAGGTCCTGAGACACTGTCTCTCAAACACCGGAATCTTTTCCATCTAGGAAGGCGCTATATTGTACCAAATGGGACAGCCATAAGCGATGATCGGCCTTATAGGGGCCACGTAGCATATGATCTTTACTCTGGAATCAAGTTGACTGCGCGAAACAGTCTCCTTGTCAGAGCATAAGCCCTCTTGGACCCAGCAAGACAAGCATCTATATGTTTGTCAAAATACAGATACTGGTCATGCCAGATGCCAAGATATCTGACCACGCTTCGCACCGCCAATTGTTGTCCATTTTGTCCAAATTTTTCACCAGTTTTTTCTGGTATCCCTAGAGGCCCTAGCCAATGGAGTTCTAAAGAGGATTGTTTCCGATTTCGCAATACCTCTTAATTTGATCGAAGTCACGCTGTAACAGGATGTTGATGACCACGACTTTTTGATCTGATTTGTACGCCACTAAGCCATAAGCACTAGCTCTTTCGGTTCAACAATGGACAAGTTGTGAAATTTTACTATCGACTATCGGATGGCAACTACGAGTACCTAATAGGTAGCTTAAATGACCAAAGTGTATCAACTTAGTGCTTTGACAAGTTCGGTTAAGGTTTGGACGATTTAGTGTAATGGAAGGACACAATTAATTTTGTACACATATACCACTATGTCACTATACCATTACAATAATTCACCCATAAGTATAATATCAAATACAAAATCATAATCCAATATTCCTCTAGAATTCCATTGTAGGTATGTATCTAATTTATTGGCTCTTTATTGCAACACAATAGTTAAGGGATTTATTCAAACCTGTTTTCATTGATCCAAATATCAATATGTGTCTACTTAATCTAAAATAACATAATACATATGTCCCTACTGACCACCCCCCTTGACATTTCCTTTTGGAGTAAATCTATCCGCTACTCATCGGTCACACTTTGTGACTTCATATCACTTAGCCAAGTGCTGTGGGGTGCATGGTGCATCACAAAATACCGCACACACACATAAATACTGCGTGGGCAGAAAAACGATAGCTATAACTTCGCCTTACCAACAATATAAATTTCCATACGCACACAACGGATACACGGGTCTGACACGTACAGAGAAAAACTGAAGAGCGATGAAAAATGAAAGGTTTTTTTTTGTAATTTGTATATACAAGACTGCATAAGCTATATGACGATGACGATGACGATGACGACAAATGAATCTCTAAAAATACCAACCACTGCAGTATCTTGTGGAGAAAATCTTTATTAGGATCTGCCTAACGTATACACTTACACAGCGGATATGCCTTATTCTTTTGTGAAAATGAACGTGTGCCGGTAAAATCGAGAATCAAGAGATTCCAGATGAAGAAGGACTGACATGGAGGGGCAGATGGTTTATGGTCTTAAGAAGCGGACGCCAGTAAAAGAGCATGGTTCGCATTTTAATGTCTAGCTAGATGCACACAATCCTGTTGAAGTGATATATGTACTATCAATAGGCGCACAAAGAAGTTTGGCCTTGCCTCGCATAACATTAATTGAATATGTATATTAAAATGCATAATTATGATTAATTTTTTATTTAAAATTCAGAGGCGAAAATTGTAGATGCTATCAGTTTATGAATAAATGAAAATATTATGCAGGTAGTGAATAACATATCTAGGTCAGCTTAAATGTGAGGACTTATGTGTAATAACACCCGTGCCGAGATCAAAGGGTACGGAAGTGATCCAGCCAAGTTCTTTAGTAAAAACACACACAATTTCAACTCTGTAGCAGTAGAAAAATCAGAAAAACCGTAACTGACTGACTCACTAACTCACTGACAGGTCATCAAAATTATGAAGCACTTCCTGTCATCATTGAATCGTGAAATTTGGCACAATTGCAGATCCAGTGGTCCATATAATATGTACTGGGAAAATTCGAAAAATTCAGATTTTCCATTCAAGGGGCGTTGTATACGCACAGTTTCACGCATGAATTTAAAAAATGTGCACGACTGGCTCGCACGTAACTTTCTCGTTTATTGCGAATCTCGCAGAATGTCAGTTTTAGAAAACTTTTACGTTTAAAATTATACCCACTCAAGGTGTAATTAATAATAGAACACTTTATTACTTTCAAATTTCACCCCGAACTGACACTTGAAGGAGGCAAGTAGGCGATGAATTTCAAATTATATTGCAATGTACTGAAGTTTTGGACAAAAATTATACCGTGTGTGAATTCAGATCGGGATTTGGGTAGTCATTTTTGAGAAATATTCATAAAACGGCAATATTAGAATTTTCTGAGAAAAACTAAGTACGTGCTCATGTTAAGAATGCTTATGTTGTCTTAAATATGTATTTTGATCAAAATCGTTAGAGCGGTTTTTTGTAAAACTATGCTGCCAAATGTTACAATTTGGATTCGAAAAGCACTGTTATTAAACTGTTTAGCTGAAAACTGAGTACGACATATTCTTCAGGATATAAACATTACCTAGCAGACATATTTTCATCCAAATCGAAAATGGCGATTTCGAGATATGAGCAGTTTTTAAAGTACCGGTTTTAGCGATTGGGAAGGACGCATTCATAGTTCAAAAAACACTGTTTTTCAACTGTTTAGCTCAAAACTGAGCCAGTGGTATTACTATGTATTTAAGCATTACCTGAAAGTAACATTTTTATCATAATCGAAAATGGCGTTTTTGAGATATGAGCCGTTTTTTAAAGTACTATTATTAGGGATTTGGGTGGATATAAAAGGACGCAGTCTTTTTAAGGAAAAACTGAGTTTGCTATTAAGTTAAGAATGACAATAGTACCTAAAAAAAATTTTTTTTTTTTAAATCGTTTTTACCGTTTTCGAGAAAAAGCCAATTTTCAAAACTGCCGTTGCTGGACTTTTTACCGAAAAACTGGGTATGCAGTCATGTTAAGCATGCTTACATTAACTCAACTATCAATTTTGGTTAAAATCGTTAGAGCCGTTTTCGAAAAAATCTAAATTTAGGCATATTTCGTCATATTTCGTAAAATTTGTATATGGGAGGTACCGTTAATATTAGCGCTAGGTATAAAAAAAAAAAAAACGTCCCGAGCGGGAAATCCGTCCAAGCGTTTAGATTCCCCAGGGGTGGGACAGACAGACATACGGACGGACAGAATTGCGAGACCCACTTTTTTGAGTTCCCCTATCATCGTAATATCAGAATTGATCAAAATCTCGAGTTCGAAATTTTGTACGAAAACAATATCTTTCTCTTAGATACTATACGTTACGTATACGAGAAAGTTAAAAAATAGTAGTGAAATCACACCAAAAACATAAATTTAATAAAAATAGAGATGAGTTCTTTTCTATAGTCAGACATATAGAAAAATATGAGTAATATGAGATTTCAATGTACGCCAAGTTCTTAAGGTGCTAGTACATGGTATGTAGCCATAGGGACCATACGCTGACGTAAAAATTACGTCAGTTCTACATACGTATCCGGCTTCCTACATGCCGTGTACTAGTACCTTTAGTTTAAGAACGGACAGACCATAGGTTGATCATTTGTGATTGATAGCACATGCCAAATTAAAGTGTATGGACACGAATGATCTTTCAAGTTTTCCTAAGGGTCTTAAAACTGGTATAAAAAACCAACAATCTGTAAGAAGTTTGATAAAGAAATAACAAAACGTACTATATAGTTATTAAAAAAAATTTTCAAATACAAATAAAACGCATTTGCGTATAATGTACATTATTTTGCGAGTTATTTTGACACTCAATGTAGATCTATTGGCAAAGGGTTGTAATGCTACTCAATATTCAGTGTTATTACTAAAGTTAAGGAGACAATTTGAACTTGTATTAGTTGCCAATTCAAACAGATTGTCAAGGCGATACGAAACATTCGCGCACCTCGTCCAATACCATACAATCCAATACCATGGATTTTATCAACAACAAGCTGAACCCCCGCCAACTTCACCAGGCCTTTTGTTGCTTTTTTAATTTTTTTTTTATTTTTTATTTTATTTTCGGGCGACAATGTTTAAATTTTTTGTATTGGAGGTGCCACGCCCCTTTGACCTATCTTCACATGAGCACTCCACGGCCAATACGCAAGATTACCTGTAAGTTTGAGCTCAATCAATTTTGTGGCTTTCGAGATATACGACTTTGAATGTTTTTTATGAGCGGTGCCACGCCCCTTTGTCCGATTTTGACCTATCTTCACAGGAGCACTCTACGGCTAATACCTAAGATTATCTGTAAGTTTGATCTCAATCGAAATATACGATTTGAATCTTTTTTTTTTTTTGAATTGGAGGTACCACGCCCCTTAGGGAAACAGTTTTTTTCCACTTTGTTTTATATGTACATACTAGTTGGTTGTACCCGCTTCGCTGGGTATGCAAAGTAATATTGATAAACAAATTATTTTGTTTAAAAAACTTCTTTGAAAACTACATTGCGTGTGAATTGTCTCTGGTTAATAAATAATCTTTCATGCTGTGGATTAGAATCAATATACATCTTCATTTGACTTGCAACTCTTGATCGTGATAAGCCACATACAGTTGACCGTGTGAAAATACTTCGGTCTTCAAATGCATGCCAACGTGATCAAATGACTGGTCTTGAGCCTTGCTTATTTTATTACGTACGCTAGAATTTATCGGAAATTAAATCTTGTGATTGCATGTCGAAATAATTCATGCTCTTATCACATTTCGTCCAGGCTCTTCCACAATCAATCGAGTTCCATTGAAGTCCTTTTTTAGGGTTAAAGTTTCTCAGCAAAATGATGATGACACCTTGCTTAAGCTACAGGGCATGAGGTGGCTTACTGGATGGAGTTTGCTAATTGAGGAACTCAACAGGGAAATTTGGTGCATCATTTGGATCTTTAGTCTTCACTGACAACAGAATCGGCGCTAAAATAGATTTAGGATTTATTACCAATCAAATCGATTATATTCCTATTCATTTCTAATGTCTGCGCATTTGTCAGCGCGGCAATGACTCATTTTGGAAGTTCCTGCATTGACATTTACCGCAAATCGCCAAAAATTGTCTCCAGTTGATATAATTTCCGTGGGAATTTCAACAACGTCTTCTTCATACATTTCTGCTACCTGGGCAAAGATTTATGAGTATAAATAATATTTTACTTCTTTATCAATATACAAAGTTTTAAATTGCCAATTTCCTTTTGAAAGCACTTGCCGAGCATTAGTTTTTTTGAGTTTGAACCATGAAGAAAATTTAAATATATGAAAAGTAGGCGGTAATTTTAAATAATGAGAAAACTAAAATTTCGAAAATGTATTCAAATACCCACCGCCTACTTTTATTTAAAATAAGAAAAATATGAAAAGTATGGAGCGTTACAGAATCAGTAAGGGTAAATATATATATGATAGAGATTTCCATTGGGCTACCAGAACGTTCGGTGTCATACTTGTTCGGGTACGATTGCACCGAAGCTGTGGTTCCAATCGATGGTAAAGGGTCCTTATAAGACTTTTCACGCGCTTGTTTTGTTTGCGTGAGGGTTTTTTGCGCAAAAAATTGTATTTAATGAACTTCATGTGTTTTAGCTTAGCTTTTTAATTAATTTTTACGAAAATTCTTGTAGACGTCTGTTTTAAATGGTTGTCACAACAAAACTATTTTAAATATCTGTCTATTATATGGGTGTGAGCTTTTGAAAGATGGTTTTTTGCAACGCCATCTGTTTTAATTTTCATGGACTTATTGACTATTGCCAGGTATTAAGGACTTAGCATAGGAAAATAATAAATTGCTCAGTGAGCGATGAGCTGCAGTCCTATACGAACTTTGAAGTATGTATTTGCTTTTTTATATAAATAAGCATGTCATATAAATAGCAAAAATATATGATAAAAAATGGCCGAACTGTAAGTTTTAAACAAATCCGTCCAAATTTGTTTAGGCTGATGTAGCCACTAGACAGGCATACAAAACAATATCTTTCTTTCTTTAACTGCGAATATGAGAAAGTGAAAAATGGGTTGAGCGTTGCCACAATGATACAAGTGTAACAAAAGTGTTACACTTTTTAATCATTTTAAAATGTTGTTACAATGTTACTTTATTTTTCGCTTTGTTACACTTTTTCCAATTAAATTCTTGTTTGTTCTGTTCGTTAAAAAATATTGAAGAGTTCAACTGACAGCACTTTTTTCTTTCGAACAAACTTCTAGCAATTTCTATCAAGGTATTTATTTGTTTACAAAACGTCAAACTGCGAGTGGGAATGGGAATGACAAGGAACGAGAAAATACAACAATATTTTTCTGTCTCGTCGTTGACAATGTTCTTTATCTGATAAATAAAGTTTGTGAAATAAAAATTGAAATCTACTTCGATGGTCAATACTTTTGTTTCTTTTTGTTTTTTATTTGTTAAAAACATGGACTTACTTACTTACTTAAGGTGGCGCTACAGTCCGGGGTGGACCTGGGCCTCAACCAACAAGCGTCTCCAGCCAGCGCGATCTTTGGCCAGCTGTCTCCAGTTTCGCACGCTAAGTTGGTTAAGGTCCCCTTCCACTTGCGTGCGCCACCTGAGTCGCGGTCTTCCTCTACTGCGCCGTCCCTCGGGTGTGGATTCAGAGATCTTCCGGGCCGGAGCATTCACGTCCATTCGCTCTACATGACCCAGCCATCGCAGTCGTTGGACCTTCACTCTTCTGGCTAGGGCAATGTCGCTGTACAGCCCGTACAGTTCGTCGTTGTATCTCCTCCTCCATTCACCGTCTATGCAGACGGGACCGAAAATTACTCGAAGAATTTTCCTCTCGAAGCAACCAAGAGTAAGCTCATCCGCTTTTGATAGAGTCCATGCCTCTGCACCATAAAGTAGGACTGGGATGATTAAGGTCTTATAAAGGGTCACTTTAGTTGTTCGAGAGAGGGCTTTGCTACTCAATTGCTTTCTTAGCCCAAAGAAACAGCGATTGGCAAGAGTTATTCTTCGCTTAATCTCAGCGCTGGTGTCATTGTCTGAGTTAATAGCGGAGCCTAGGTAGACAAAGTCCTTTACCACCTCAAAGTTATATCTGTCTATAGTGACATTCTGTCCAAGACGTCGGTGTTGGGTGTCCTTTCTCGATGACAGCATATACTTTGTCTTGCCCTCATTGACCGCCAAACCCATCTTTGCCGCCTCCGTCTCAATGCTCACGAACGCGCCAGTGACATCACGCTGCGTTCTCCCGATTATGTCGATATCGTCGGCGTAGGCGAGTAGATGGACGGACTTTTGAAAGATAGTGCCTCTGGTGTTAGCGTTTGAGTTTTGCACTATTCTTTCAAGAACGATGTTAAAGAAGTCACATGACAGCGCATCGCCTTGTCTAAAACCTTTTTTGACATCGAAGGTCTCAGTGAGTTCTTTACCGACCTTGATGGAGCAGCGTGCATTCTCCATTGTCATCCTGCACAAACGGACGAGTTTGGCAGGGATGCCAAAACTAGACATTGCTCTGTATAGCTCGTCTCTATAAATGCTGTCATAGGCGGCCTTAAAATCGATGAAAAGGTGGTGGGTATCGATTTGAACTTCCTGGGTTTTCTCCAAGATCTGCCGCAGTGTGAATATTTGGTCGATGGTAGACTTTCCTGGCCTAAAGCCACACTGATAGGGACCAATCAGGTTGTTGACGAAAGGCTTCAGGCGTTCACACAACACGGCAGATAAGATCTTATAGGCGATGTTAAGAAGACTAATACCTCTGTAGTTGGCGCAGTTCAGAGGGTCTCCTTTCTTGAGGATCGGGCAAACAATGCTGAGGTTCCATTCATCGGGCATACTTTCCTCCGACCATATTTTACAGATGAGTTGGTGCATGCTCCTAACCAAGTCATCGCCTGCCGCTTTGAATAGCTCGGCGGTTAGGCCATCTGCCCCAGCGGCTTTGTTGGACTTAAGCTTAGATATGGCTATCTTCACTTCGTCCAGGTCGGGTGGACGGAATTGTTGGTCTTCATCGTCCAGGTTGAATGGTTCATTCTGCCTGACAGCGGGATTTAGTTCGTCATCGCCGTTAAACAGTCTGCAGAAGTAGTTCTTCCATATCCCCAGCATCGACTGCGATTCTACTACGATGTTCCCTTGTTCGTCCTTGCAGGCTTCGGTTCGGGCTCTGTAGCCTTGGCAGGTTCTTTTTACCCTTTGGTAAAACTTCCGAACCTCATTCCTGCTGTAGCATCTCTCTATTTCCTCGATCGCGCGCTTCTCGTGCTCTTTCTTTTTTCTCCTGAGAAGCCGGTGTTCGTCTCTTCTTTTCTGCGCGTAGAGCTCACGAGCAGCTCTAGTCCTTCTTTGCAGCGCCGCTTTGTATGCCTCTTGTTTCGCTGCATGTGCTTGCCGGCACTCGTCGTCGAACCAGGGGTTTCGTTGTGGTGGTCGAGTGAAACCAAGCACATCAGAGGCGGCGTCTCTGATGGCTTTTTGGCAATGTTGCCACTGGTCCTCAATGCTTGATGCTGGCTGCATAGAACCTCTTGAGAGATTGAGAGAGACTCGATCGGAGAAGGATCTGGTGATCTCTTGCGATTTTAGCCGTCCGACGTCAAACTTCCTCACAGTATTTACTTGTCTTGGCGGTGTTCGGGATATCCGAAGGCGTACCTTGGCTACAACAAGGTAGTGGTCCGAGTCAATGTTGGCCCCTCGGAACGTTCGGACATCCATAATACTGGAGGAGTGCCTTGCGTCGATCGCAATGTGGTCAATCTGGTTGACGGTTGATTGATCGGGAGATCTCCAAGTGCCTTTATGAATATCGAGATGCGGGAACCGCGTACTTGATATGACAACATTTCGCCCCGCCGCGAAGTCGATCAGCCTAAATCCGTTATCGGAGGTGGTGTCGTGTAGGCTGTACCTCCCGACAGTACTACCAAAGATGCCCTCTCTTCCTATCTTTGCATTAAAATCACCTAGGACAATTTTAATGTCATAGTTAGGGCACTGCTCGTATGTCTTGTCCAAGAGCTCGTAGAACCTCTCTTTGGTATCGTCGTCTTTCTCCTCCGTGGGGGCATGGGCGCATATTAGGCTAATGTTGGCGAATTTAGCCTTGACGCGGATTGTCGTGAGGCGCTCGTTCACACAGTTGAAACTTAAGACTTCTTGCCTAAGTCTGCCTCCAACGACGAATCCACATCCAAATAAGCGCTGTTTTTGTTGCCGATAGCAGTCGCCATAATAAATATCGCAGTCTTTCATCCTCTTCTTGCCCGGTCCATCCCATCGCACCTCTTGGATGGCGGTTAGGTCTGCTTTAAAGCAGTTCAGGGCCTCCGCTAGTTGTTCGGCTGCACGTGGTCTGTTAAGGGACCTAACATTCCACGTGCAGATCCGAAATTCGTTGTCCTTTATTCGTTTGCCAGGTTCGTCAACAGTAAGATCATCCGTATCCGAGGCTTGTGGTAGTTTCGGAACTAAGTAATTTTTTCCGCAGTCGGGCAGTTACCCCGACGTACAACCCCCAACCTGGAGGGCCAGGCCCTTTGTTAGACCCCTTGGACGAAAGGGGCCGGATTCCTCCGGTGTCAGTAACCCACTTCGGGGATGTGAGAGCTGCCGTTGGCCCATAAAGGGTTCATCCGCCACCATCTCTGTTTCAGCACCCTGACTAGTCCTGAAAAATCCTCACTGACCTCAGCTCCAAATATGTCGAAGTAGCTCAAGTAAGGTAACTGTCGTATTGACTGTTGACGACACCGTTGATTCAGTCTAATGAATTCATCCGCCGTACGTCCTCTTTCTGAGGAGCTCATGTAAGACTTCTGAGACTCGTTCAGTCAGTCTTTCCGACAGAGCATTATAGTGTTGCTATTTTCTTCGTGTTCAACACTCGCACTTATAAGTTCAGCAAGTCACACCCGGATGGGCAGACCAGTACCCGGTGGTTACCACTGGGAGGTAAAATAAGCACAATTGATGTGTACGAAAGGTTACAACAGCTGGGCACCGCCAGGTTGATGCCGATCAGCGCCTACCCGATTCATACACACCCAACCACCAAACATGGACAGGTAGAACAAATATTTTTTTTCAGTTTGTTAAATTTTTTTTCATTTGTTACACTTTTTGAAAAAATTTGTTACACTTTTAAAAAAACCTGCGGCAACGCTGAGTTACAATATTCTTGTTACCACCTCGTAGCTTAAACTTTCTACATCGATAGAAATCGAATGCCACCGAACATGTCCCTCTTAAGCTTAGCAGAAAAATCGTGGGGATGCAGCCGAAGCATCCTACGATGGATGTACATTGCAATTGTGAGACCCATGATCACATACGGAGCTGTTGCATGGGCAAACGAACCGAACCCTAGTCACAACAAGAGATATTCTGAGCAAAGTGCAAAGAGTGGCTTGCCTATGCACTACCGGAGCAATGCGTACGTGCCCATTTGCAGCCATGGAGGTACTCTTAGAGCTAACTCCTCTACACTCATGGTTGAGGATACGGTAGAAAAAGCTATCCTGCGAATGGCAAAAGAAGCTCATATAATCCAAGCTTGTATGGGAATGCCTAAACAGGCCTAACGAATTAGGTAAGAACAACAACCATCTGCTGGATACCTGGTCACGCAGACTACATGCGAAATGAGACTACGGACTCTGACAAGACAGGGAGCAGCGGAGCCCTTCATAGGACTTAAAGCGTTCTGCAGCATAGGGGCTCCCACCCTACGAGAAGAGTTCAGAAGGATTGAAAAGGAAAAAAGAACCGCCGCTTTTAAAAACCTTGAGGGCCTGAGACAGAGGAGATCTTCACAGGTCTCCCAGCGGGACACTGTAGACTAAAGGAACACCTAAGAAAAAAGGCTTATCAGAAGCAGGCCTCTGCAGATTCTGCGACGAGACGCAGAAACCCCAGATCACATTCTAGAATCCTGTGGGGCACTGACAATGTTATTGTTATTGTTATTGAAGATAATATGTATTCAATTTGAGTATGATCATGATTAAAAAACCAAGATTTTATTTTGTGTAGGAATGGTGACAATTTTCGTAGATATACTTCTGATAGGGAAAGGCAATTTGTTAAAAATTGACGGAGCTACTACTGTAAAAAAATTTTAAAGTGTATTTTATTGTACGCGGGGATATTGACCAAATTGTTGGAATTTACACGCAAATTATGTAGCGAATTTCTTCTAACACTGTAAGATAGCCACTTCCAATAAAAAATAGTTTAAGAACTTAAAAATAGTAGAGGTGCCTTAGGTTAGGTTAGGTTGAATAGGGTGTCAGTTCATCACATAGTAGTAGGCACCATATTGGACCCATCGCCATCCCTGGGGAACCTTAACGGTCAAATAACCTAAACCACTTCGCCCAAACAATTAATTTCCCAACAGAACCTGAAAATTGCCTCAATTTTGTTCTCGAGGCCAACCTCCTCCAAATTGTCGAAGAAGTACCTACCAAGGTATTTCCTTCAAGGGTGCCTAGAGGTGCCTTAGTGGAAGAACTTTTAGTTCCTGGAACAAAATTATATTTTTGTGAAACCGATTTTTCTTACAATTTTTGAGAGCGGTACAAATTAAGATTATAAAATTGCCTAGTGCAACACAATAGGTACTTTTAGGTACTTGAAGGACTGTACAAAATTTACCTGAAAACAATGAACCGAACAGCCTTCATTAAGAACAAACGTAATACTATCATTTAAATTGCAATTGAATTTTTGACAGCCAGGAGAATGATAAAATAAATCACAATCAACTATAGTAGACGACTCGATACCATTATGTTACGTAGTTCATGTTACGTAGTAGCAGTATGTTACGTAGTTCACTAAAACAGTCCTTTATTTTAACTTTTTGCTTCCTATCTTTTAAATAAGAAGCTAGCCAGTTCTAAATAAAACCACGTATACCTGCATTATATAATTTCGACAATAGGATTTTGTGATCGATTAAGTCAAAAGCTTTGGTTAAGTCAATGAAAACTCCAGCCGTATGCAGTTTATTGTTTGTGTTTTCATACATCTCACTGCAAAATTTCAGCAATGCATCTTCGGTTGATCTACCAGCACGAAACTTATGCTTAAAATTCTAGTTTTGATTACATTCTCAAAAAAATTTGAGCAAAGAGATATCGGTCTGTAATTATTTAGATCACAAGGGTTAGACTTTTTATAGAGAGGAATGACTTCAGCAATTTTAAGCGCGCTTGGAAAAATTCTACCGTATACGCTTTTGTTAAAAATATGTGCTGGCACGTCCACAACATTGTATGGTGAGTAACGGAGCTGGAATTTTTTAGCGATTTAATGATGCTTAGTAGTTCGCCAGACGAAATATCCCTCTTATTGTCTTCCGACTATTTTCAGAAATTTCCCTTCCACTGACAAGACTGAACTTTCGTGCCATCTCATTTCATGGCCTTCAAGTGGTATGCAATTATTTGGTCGCATTTAAAAAAATGTTTTCCTTATTTTTTTATTTTTTATTTTCGTAGATCGAATATTATACATTTCCCGTCGACTACTATAGATCCCTTGTAAAATTGTCTATAAGATGTATTTGTCTCTGACTAATCCTTTAATCGATTGAATCGTCAAATCCGATTTCCAAGTTTGCCTTGGGCACCATGCAAACACAATAGACTATTTTATTTTGTAATATAAAAGCCTATTTAGTGATGATCAACATTTCCAATTTCCCCATAATAGCCATTCACTCCGATATACAAGTAGTATAGACCTGTGTACACTTTTTGAGAATCTACGGCCTTTCGATATGCTATTATGCATCATGCATGTTTGTATGTAGAATGCACTCCTCAGAGTTATGAGGTAAGGGAAAGTCCATTTCATCAACTGTCAGACCAATCTAGTTGCCGAAGCTTCAACTTTGTATAAATGTAATTTTCTTTCAATTTCAATTTCAATAACAAACAAATCTATACCTAATGATTGAAACCTTTTCTGATGATTATCTGGACCTTTATACATTTCTTGACATAAATGATAGATTGACGAATTTATATTATAGCCTTAGGTGACTACTAACTGATTTTTATATCTATATCTCAATGAATCCATACGTATTCGAGGCCAATACACATAAACCTTAGTTAACAACGTTCCTTGAATATTCTGAACGCATATTCCGAATGCATAGACTGGAAACGAACTGCACACAATCCACAGCTACAAATGAATAATACATTTCTATTTTCTTCTATTTAGGTACTTCTGCTTGAATATCACTGCAATGGTGCACCATTCCATTCCAATGGCTGCAACTCCAATCCAACATACAAGACTGTGTGTGCCTGTAGTTCCACCTATTCGAAGACTGTATTAAAATTACTTTGTTTGCCATTATGTTACATTGTTCGACAGATAATGTGACTTCTGACGGAGATTATTAACTACTTATTGTGTACTGCTCTCCATCGATTGTCATCTATTGTTCAGTATTTTTTTTTTTTTTGCCGCTGCACTACATTCTGCATCTAACAGCACAGTGGGCTTCTGGGGGCAGCATGTACTTGGAATGGTTCATGCGAAATGTAGGTCACACCCGTAACCTTTTTGAAAGTGTTGTTTATGCTCCTATCATCCCCTCGAAAACCATTTTGTTTTTTTCATTGTGTCTGCGAGACAAGCACGTGGATGAATTCAGATCTGTATAGTATTTCTTTTAGCAGCCAAGTGGGTGCAGTGGAGGTGGAGGCCAAGATGAATTATCGAAAACTTGCTCAAGTGCTAATTAGTGCAGCTTCAGAACTGCTTCACTGGGTGTATTGTTTAAATTAAAAAGAGAATGATATGTATTCAAAGTAGAACTGGTTCTAGTATTCCCAATTTATGCTTAAGTACAATTGTGCTACGAGTGTAGTTTGTTTTGATTGAAATAAAAATGGTTTTCTTGTCTCTTTTTCTTTCAGATACAACATGATTTGAATTATTTATCGCAACTGAGCGTACTGTTTTGGATCCGCTGGAAAAAGTCTGCTGTTGGCTTTTTTGTTATTACTTTATAAGACTACTCTTCGCCGAGGACAGGAGAGCAAACATGATAGCGTGTAGCATCCGGAATCTATCATTATTCACGCTATGTTTTCTATTTTCTACGAGAGCAGAGCGGGATTTTAACTTCAACGATGATATTCAGGTAAGTGATATGTTTACATTAAAATTTAGATTTAAATGTATAATGACACGAGAGTGCCATTTAAGTCCCTCTTCACCTAGGGCCTTGATCATTTCTGGCCGGATTTCATCAACCTCTGACAGATTTGCCAATTTGTAATGCAGAAGTCATGTTCTCTACCGTGGGACTGGTTTCCGCTGTCCTTAAAGGGAGATATATATCATCCTTAATCTCCTGGTAATCTGTGTTGTTGAGCAATCACTCCATCTGCGCAAGATGTCCTTTTTTTATTTGAAATAATCCCATCTTTGGATTAGACTCCTTTAATGATATTCCACTTGTTTCTAAGATGGCAGATGGTCTGGCAGATCACCTTAGATTTAGATTAAAAGTCGGGAGAGCCTTCACCGGCTGTGCCTATTGTGCCTTCCCTGGTGAGGTCCTAGAGCCATCTTTTGACTCCGAAGACAGTTAGGAAGACAAGTATCTTCTCTAGGGGCAGGCCAGCGAGTTTTGCTGAAGTAACGATTTCTTCACCAAGGACATTCTTTCTGAGACGAAAGAGGGCCGCACATTCCATGAGAATGTGAAGAGAGGATTCATAACTCTCCAGTCAAAGTCTACATGTGGGGTCCGGTGAAACTCCAATTCGGTGAAGGGATGGCGGAGAATTTTGGGAAGAACTACTTGGTGCAGTTCTGCCCAGGTGTTTTGACCCCGGATTTATTAGATTCGATTTGAGCTAAGCTCCTAATGTGCTTTCTGAAGCTTCCCTTACTGACACCACATAAGGGTTCAGGTCCGACAAGTGGCATTGTGGCGACGACTTTAGCCAGTGTGTCAGCTGTTTCGTTTCCTGTGAAGCGCCTGTGGGCTGGTGTAGGTTTTTCTTTGCAAGTTCGTGGATGGCCATGTAAGTTTCCAGATGAGTCCAGAGCTTTAAGAGCAGCTTGCCTGTCTGAGAAGAAAAATATGGTATTAGAACTTAAATTTATTCTAGCGCAGTGGTTAATGGCAAGAACTTCAGCATGGAATATGGACGAGTGCTTGCCTAGGCTGACTGAAAAGTTCGCTTGAGGCGCTTCTCCATAAATACCAGATCCTGTCCTTGAATTCATCTTGGAACCGCCTGTATACCAGACTATAGGTCAAATCGGGTCTTACCTTGGCGGGATGATGATAGAGAAGTTTTTATGGAAGCCATATTCAGGTAGCATGTCATCAAGAAACATGCTGAATGCTCTTTCAGGATCCATATCATCAATCAGAGACAGGTGACCGCCATGGTAGGAGTAGGGGTCAATTTTTTTCGAATGAAATAGACGATGAATGCTCAGTCTTGCTTCCATTTGAATGTGTACTTGAATAGGTAAAAGGCCTATGATGACAGTGGTCAGGGTTGAGCGTTGACAGCCCGTCATGCAGTTGGATTCATTCTAGCTTTTTGACTGTGGTGACTTAGTTAGTCTTTGTCCACCAGACCAGACTTATGTGATCGCTGGTCTAACCACAAGCGAGTATAGCCAATATATCAACCGGGGTCTTATACCCCAATTATTTTTACCGCAAACTCGACGGCAGATAAAAGGGAACTGGTGGCTCTGCTTACGATACGTTCTATTTGTGGGTTCCATGGTAGTTTACTGTCAAGGATAATTCCCAGGTATTTGGCTTCCCGTGAAAATTCAATGGGTTCACCGTACATAGTGGGTCGAGTCAGAAGACCTATTTTTCTCCGTTTGGTAAAAGGGACGATAGTCGTTATTCCGAAAGTTCCACATCATCAATGCGAGTCTGGATTACTCTTTCATTGAGCATTGCCATTATGCATCTTCCTATATGATTGGGGGCAGATTCATGTTGTTGAGAGTCCTGTTGGTGGACTCAAAGGATGTGTAGTTGAAAGCACCTTCAATATCTAGGAAAGCAACAAGAAAGATATCCTTTCGATTGATGGAGCACTCAATTTTAGTCATTAAGTGCTGACTCCGGTAGATTTACCTGGTTGATAGGCATGTTGGGGTTTGCTAAGCGGAAGGTTTCGCAGTGCTTTGTCTCTTATGTGTCTATCAACTAGTTTCTCCATGCTTTTGAGGATAAACGACATGAGGATGGTGGGGCGATAGGATTTCAGACTTGAATCCGAGATTCTTTCTGTCTTGGGTAGATATTTGGCTGTTACTTTTCGCCAGGCCTCCGGTATATGACCATAGGCAGATCACCTTGCTCGCAGATCTGTGATCTCTGATCAAACTTTTCGCCGAAAGAACGAAAGAATTATACCAGTCATGCTACAAAAGGCGAGTGATACGACTATCATATGGCTTCAAGCAATATTTATAAGCTGTCTGAAACTAGGATCATTACAGATAGCGAAGGATTACAGGCAGATAAAACTTTTATCCTTTCTTTTGAAAACCTTAGAAAGATTATTGGACTTGCAAATAATGAACGATCTCACACGTCAAAGGCAGATCTGTGGAAACAGCCCTCCATGAGGTTACTAAAACCATGGAGAAATCCTTACACCTTACAGAATTTACATTGACCGTCTGTAGATATAAAAGCTTTTTTCAATAAATGCTTCTAAATCAAACTTGTTTCTTTTCCCTTTATGTCCATATTCTAGGCGAATATGGCCGAAGTGGTAAATGGGGAAAAATTCCATAAATTTTTAGTGCCAAAATTGGCAAACGTGACATTAATGATCGAAGTAGCAATTTTGCAAAAGGTTTGTTTTTTTTTTGGTATCTACAGTACCCACTGATGTGAAAAAGCGAAAAATACATTTGATTAAGGATAACAATAAGTGCCGGCGTAATGGAATACAATTGGAACGTTATCGGTCGAATAATGGATTAAATCTGAAGAAAGCCATGGACGAGTTCAAAGTTCAACCGATTGTCATTCGAAAAAGGAAAAAGTCAACAAATATATTGCGGCGCATGTCCAAAGTCATGCTGTGATCGCAAGTGTTCGAGTGCGAATGAAAAAACGTGTCAATCATGCAAGTGTCCGCGCGAAGCGCATGCCATTTACCTGGAACAGGTTACATCGGTTCGCGAACGCCTCGAATTTAAGAGTATTTCGCCAACACACTGGGAATCAGATCCACGACAATTGGGTTACACCTGGATGCCACTAGGTATAATGACATCGTCAAAGCGTCAAAGGTCCAGCTCTACTTTGATAAGATTCCTCAAGAGAAAGTTCCTAAACTCAGTTCAAATGGTAATATGTAAGAACTTTGAATATTTACGTCTCTGTAATTATTCAATCAGCTTATTTACGGGTTTAGTTTGTCCATTTGCATTGGCGCTATTCTACGATACCCGGAGGCTTCAGAGCTTAGCTTCAATGAGGGTCGAGGCCTGTGCTAATGTCTCTATTACATACATACGTACGTATCTACAGTACCCACTGATGTGAATATATTAGTGTCGGCCAACCCTATTCGACTGGTCTCACATTACAGTCGCCTAGTACAATCAGCAGTTTTCGATATGATGCATCAGCTGCGAGCTCAGTTCTTCAGACTTTTCGATTGTTATATTTGGAGACTCATGATAGATGATTTGTAAAACTCGGTTCTCCCTATTTGTTCTTGAAATACTATTTACTTATGGTAAATAAGTCTGTATGACTACTGATTGGTGTCAAATAAAGGAATAAATGTCCAGCTTATGATAAACATTAATGCATTTCATATATAAAAGGGTGGTCGGAATACAAGTTTCTTTTTAAAAATGCAATAAATGAACAAACATTCCCATTAATTAATGGAACACGACGTCGCTCATGCGGCTTTGTCGATGGTTTCGGGCTGTAGTTCACGAATTGCTTGGATATTGGCCTTAAGTTCTCGAATCGTTTCCGGATTGTAGGCTTAACATCGGTCCTCCACGGTTCCCCCCAAATATAGTTCAAAAGAGTCAAATCGTAGCTCTAGGCGGCCAATTGACATCGCCAAGACGGCTGATAACACGATTTGGGAATTTGGTGCGCAAAAGATCGATTGTGGTATGAGCTGTCTGGCATGGCACGCCATCCTGCATGAACCAGAGGTCGTCCAAAGCCATTTCTTCAATTTCAGTAAAAAAAAGTCGGTTAACATGGCTCTCTAACGCCCACCGTTGACCGAAACATTGTTCCCAGCCTTAATTTCTAAGAAAAATGGTGATGATGATGATGCCACATTCTCGTCTGTACGACACATACAGTGAGCTCCAAAAATTAGTGAACACCGATGTTCTTTTAAGTTTTCTTTAATATTTTGAAACATGTCTAAACAACCAACAATCTGTAAAAGGTTTGATAACAAAATAACAATAACAAAACACATTCCATTTCGACAGCATAAAATACTTGATTGATATTTAAAACAAATTGTTTCTAAACTCCAAAGACAAATGAAAACAGCATTGGTGTTGACTTAGTTTTGAATCTCACTGTAAGTGTTCTACATTAGCATAGCAGTCTCACGAACTTTTTGCACAAACTTGCGTACAGCAGGCGCGTGGGTGCTTCATTTCGGCCAAAACTTCTTTTCAAAAAACGCACTGTTTGGGCTACACAGCACTCACTTGGGAAATACATTTTTTAATATTTCCCAACGTTGTTCAAGCGTTAAGTGACTTATTTCGTTCCGCGGATGTATGATTCTGACTTTCTGTCAAGACCTATGATTTAAAAAGAAACCACTAGATGGCCCACCTTGTATAGATAAGATATTGCGATTCTATTAATAAAATCACATAACCCTACTTTCTATGTTTATTACATTACAGATTTCATTAGTTGAACCACAGGAGGAGCCCAGTAAAATTTTAGTCTACAAAAATCCCTACACAATTGAATACTCACAATGCCCGTATACCGAAAGCAAAATTATGCTTTCACTAGTTCTCAAATCGAAGGACTGGAAAGATCTCATAGAAAAGAAACGCACCAAAGTTCTTAATAAGCTTTCGAAATTCTTTGCAATTCCTAAGGTAAGTAATTAGAAATCGATACGAGAAAAATTACTAAAATATGATTTTGTTGGTTTATTTTTAGGAATTTATAGATTTTGATTCTGTGACGAAACGAGAACTCTTAGACCTCTCCAAGAACTCAATTCGAAGAGGACCTAATAAATCTGACACGAGTAAACGATTGGGTAGAGTAGATCTTACGGTCGGTATTTTTGACATAAAACTCGTTCGTTTTTGTAATAATACGCACCTATGGGTTTGTTCAATAGATTGGCTGTGGCGAAACATATTTCGCAGCTGGGGAACCAATTTCTAATCAGATTGCTTTGCAAATGAAGGATGGCTCGATTGATGACATAACTGGCGTTGATTTTGGATGGTGGGTTATTTGGCAAAAAAAGCTTAGCAATAGGTAAATATTTATAGTCACATCAAGTGCTTTAGCTAATTTTATTTAAATCAAAGGGTACAGCGGTATAGACGACAACTTGAAGGATCTGGTGAAGAAGAATACGAATATGAGTATGAAGATGAAGACGGTGATGATGATTTAGAGTAAGTAAACAAATTGATTTAATAATTTTCAGTTACGTCAGAATATGAACATATTTACAACCCTGCACACAAACCTATCAAAAAGAGAACAGGGATGCTAAGTACTTAATAGTCTGCTGATTATTATAAGGGACAGCAACTATTCATTTCTTATTTCCTTCATAGGATCTTTTTTAAGTTTGGAGAATATAGAATATAACTGATCTTCTTTTGACTAGTTCGTCTCATATTTCGCTGCCCTAATGACGGAGTGCGTGCGAAGGCGCGATGTTTACTAGCAAGGGGTCTCAGATTCGATACCGGCAAACTCAAACATAACCCTAAGGTGTTTTTCTATGCAAAGGGACTTCCTTATAAATGGTCGAACCGCTTGAATTCTTTAAGGAGTTCTAATCAGATAACTTTTTAGATTAGTTCTAATTAATATGTTCTGCCCATAAAATTAGCAATTTGGTGCTAAAGACAAGAATTTAGTTATCGAAAAGCAAAAGAAAGTTACAAATATTTTATATACATTAATAGCATTTATTCGCTCCCGTTACAGAAGTACCTAGTGCGCTTTGCTACGCCCTCGATAGGATGAACAAAATGTTACCCAAACAAACTGAATCCTTTTTTCCCGTCGCTTATAACTTGGCCCGAGTACACAAACCGAGTTAGTTGATCGGATGAAAAATAAGAATTTTCGCATATCCTTTCCCCCGTTTGGAGTTCGATTTCCCCAAATCGCTTCTAAATGCTCAATTTGACCATAAGCCGGCTCTCACATTGAGACAATAATCAATTAACAACTGGCAATAGGAAACACGCAATGTTATCGCTCATTACTATTTTACTTTGAATTAAAGTAGAGGTCTCATATCAAAGCAATTTTTAAATATGTTGGACGATCAAGTTCAATATAAACTTCGTAGAAATTCGAAAAATTTTGTCTAACAATACCAATAATGTTGTTTCAATGTGAGAATAAGTTAAAATAAAGTTGCCTATTGCTTATTGACAATAATTGCATGTTTCCAGTATTTTTGCGTTATCGCCGGGGGGTATAACATTCCGTTCTTATTCTCTCTTCTTCGTTCACCATATTCCGCTTCTTTGATTGTTTTGTTACTTATATTGTAGTGCGTGGTGATAGCCTTCTCTTGTGAAAGCTAATTTTTCATAATCGATTTCTGCAACAGGGAGTTATCAACAAAGATACGCCTACATCAGATATGTATATAAACGTTTTGTAAATACCACTGCTTATAAGTGCATACAACGTATAACGCTCACTGAAGGTGGTAAGGTCTCTTGATAAATACTTTGAACTCGATCGATGCGTTCTGTGGAGCATTTTTTTTAGTTGGATTGAAAGCTGGTTTTGTCAGCTAATAGCATGTCCGATTCTAGGACTTACCTGGGCAGCTTAACTACCGTCTCGTTCCCCTCCACACCTTCATGTCCAGAAACCCAGCAAAACAAGAATTATGATGGTTTATTGATCTTAGTGTAGAGAGATACCGAGTTAGGCATTTTGAATTTACTATATTGGAGTTAAACCCTTTAATTGCTGCTTTGGTATCCACGTTAAAGGTAATTCGCGTTACTGGTATTTAGTTCCATTGCTACTGCGTGAGTGGCATAAGATCGCTCTGAACAAAGATGCCAATTATGCGCGAGTGACCACAAGAGCCAGGCTTCCAAATTGTATTCTCTCTGAGTTCTCTTCTGGCTGTCGCGCCAGTATATCTATACAGGTAATCCTATGTGCATTGTTTAGGTTGTAGGATTGTAGGATGTAGGATTTAGTGTTAACAATCTAATTCAACTAAATTACGAAAAAAATATATATTAACAATTTTATTAAAACATACATTACTACCATTCACAGGGAATCTGTTACCGAAATTCCACAAGTTACTACTCACGCTCATAGACACCACCATGGACTGGCAAAGGTAAGTGCACATTTGCTTACCCTATTCATCAATGCTGCATTATTTACAAACATACACATTGGGAGTTCAATATTAATTAAAAAGCATTATTAGATTACATACACAACAATTGCTTAGTTAATATTGCGAGAGCTATTAGTTTAATTTTCACACAATCACGCAACTAGAGATGGCAAAGCACCGTTTCTATATAATATTACACTTAGATTTTTTTATTTTCAAAAATAAATTCATTTCATTTGTTTTTGTCTTTCGTTTTGTTAATGTAAATGCGTTAGTAATCCTTATTCTTTTGAAATCAAATATCAATGCAAATATAAAGTCGCATTGCTTTATTATAAATACAAAACTTAAGGCTTACTAACTTATGGGAAAAAGCGTCTTTTACTTCTAAAACGCTACTCAACAATTTTGTTTCAATTTATTTTTGTAATATGCTTTGTTTTGTTCTGTTTTCTGCCTCACTGCTGCCTCACTGTACTACTGTGTGTGTGTGTGTTTGTATGCGTGTGTCTTTTCTTTGACGTGTGTTGAATATATTTAATAACACAAATTCATCTTTCAACTTGAAACCAAAATAAAACCGAAAACTAAACGAAAAACAAAAATTCAATCGAACAAATTAAAAATCACTGGCAATTTCCGACTCGTGACTGTCCATGTAGCCCGAAATCACAGATACAAGTAAAATCAAGAAGATTCCTCTTGACACAAACATTATCGAAACAACCAACAAAAACAAGCACAAGAAAAACAATGTCAAGCCACTTGTAAAGAATGAGAATATCGACGAAGATATCGTACGTGGTGTTTCGAAACTGGAGTCTGACATAACTAAGACAATCGAGAATACGAAGAGAATCAAGGATTTGCCGCCGTTCGTTGACTCCAAAATAAATTCATCGCCATTACAAGAGGACATTGAAGAAATACTCAAAAATAATGATGATTTTGTTATTGATGATTTCGATACGACCACTCCATTGACAGTCGGGGTGGTGACTACAAGTTTGCCAGTTAGTAGCAGAAACAGCAGCAGTATCAGCAGCAGCAGTAGTAGAAGTAGTACCACTGCAAAGGTTAGCAAAAGCACAACAATTTCGGTTGAAAAACCCGCAAGCGTCACTCCAATAATGTTTGAACAAACGACACTATTAAGCACAACCCCAACCGCATTGTTGCCAAAGGTAATAGTGATCTCGCAAACGGATCGCATTCGAATGCAATTTCCAAACTTTTATATAAATATTGTAATAATTTTCCTCTTTCCCCGAAAATCCTTATACATAATGTAATATGCTCTATTCCTCTCCCAGAATCACTAAGTCACTAATTTTATTGTTTATTACCTAAGTTTTCTCGATTTTTTTTTAAGTACCATTGTTTGTATGTTTTTTGTACGAGTATCCTGTTCCTTATTCGTCTTAATCCTCCTTTTTTTAGGTACACTAAGTCTATCTAGCAATCATATTTAAATGTTTATGAACTATGACGAGCTCTTGGCTCGTAGATGTTGCTAATACATATTTTCGGCATCAACAAACAACAGCATTTACCACATTTTGCGTCCAATCAAGAGTTCTTAACCTTAACCTCCATGAATGCCACTTGTTAATTGGCAATTCTCGGATTGTCTTTACATCCTTCTTTTGAATGACACCAAGTATAACGCGAAAACGTCGCACAAGGATGGTAACATTAGGACAAGAAGTTGAATTCGGCTTAAGGTCCCTGAAATTGATGTTGCCGAGTTCTAGCTTCTACTTTCTGCCATCAGTTGATGAATAATTAACGCAAAATTCAAATTTTGCGCCATTTAATAGTACAGTGATGCCAACGAAAAAAAAGATAGCAATGTGACAGCTGACAGTTCGAGGTTAGTAAAAATGGTAAGGTCTTCCTCCAATGCGCCGTCCCTCGGGGGTTGACCGAAAATTACTCGAAGAATTATCCTCTCGAAGCAACCAAAATTAACCTTATCCGCTTTTGATAGAGTCCATGCCTCTGCACCATAAAGTAGGACTGGGATGATTAAAGTCTTATAGAGGGTCACTTTAGTTGTACGAGATAGGGCTTTGCTACTCAATTGCTTTCTTAACCCTAAGAAACAGCGATTGGCAAGATTCTTCGTGTAATCTCAGCGCTGGTGTCATTGTCGAAGTTCATAGCGGAGCCTAGGTAGACAAAGTCCTTTACTACCTCAAAGTTATATCTGTCTATAGTGACATTCTGTCCAAGATGTTGGTGTTGGGTGTCCTTTCTTGATGACAGCATATACTTTGTCTTGCTCTCATTGACCGCTAAACACATCTTCGCCGCTTCCGTCTCAATGCTCACGACTGCGCCAGTGACATCACGCTGCGTTCTGCCGATTATGTCGATGTCGTTGGCGTAGGCGAATAGGTGGACGGACTTTTGAAAGATAGTGCCTCTGGTGTTAGCGTTTGAGTATTGCACTATTCTTTCAAGAACGATGTTGAAGAAGTCACATGACAGTCCACACCCTTGTCTAAGTCCTTTTTTGACATTGAAGGTCTCGGTGAGTTCTTTACCGACCTTTATGGAGCAGCGTGCATTCTCCATTATTATCCATCCTGCACAAACAGACGAGTTTGGCAGGGATGCCAAAACTACACATTGCTCTGTATAGCTCATCTCTATAAATGCTGTCATAGGCGGCCTTAAAAGCGATGAAAAGATGGTGGGTATCGATTTAGACTTCCTGGGTTGGTCGATGGTAGACTTTCCTGGCCTGAAGCCACACTGATAGGGACCAAACAGGTTGTTGACGGAAGGCTTCAGGCGTTCACACAATACGACAGATAAGATCTTGTAGGCTATGTTAAGAAGACTAATTTACCTCTGTAGTTGACGCAGTTCAAACGGTCTCCTTTCTTGAGGATCGGGCAAAAAATGCTGAGGTTCCATTCATCGGGCATACTTTCCTCCGACCATATTTTACAGATGAGTTGGTGCATGCTGCTAACCAAGTCATCGCCTATGCCGCATCTGCTCCAGCGGCTTTCTTGGTTTTAGGCTTAGGTATGGCTATCTTCACTTCGTCTAGGTCGGGTGGAGGGAATTATTGGTCTTCATCGTCCATGTTGAATGGTTCATTCTGCCTGACAGCGGGATTTATTTCGTCATCGACGTTAAACAGTCTGCAGAAGTAGTTCTTCCATATCCTCAGCATCGACTGCGATTCTACTATGATGTTCCATTGTTAGTCCTTGCAGGCTTCGGTTCGGGCTCTGTAGCCTTGACAGGTTCTTTTTACCCTTTGGTAGCATCTCTCTATTTCCTCGATCGTGCGCTTCTCGTGCTCTTTCTTTTGTTCGTCTCTTCTTTTCTGCGCGTAGAGCTCACGAGCAGCTCTGGTCCTTCTTTGCAGCGTTGCATTGTATGCCTCTTTTTTTCGCTGCATGTGCTTTCCGGCACTCGTCGTCAAACCAGAGGTTTCGTTGTGGTGGTCGAGTACATCAGAGGCGGCGTCTGCACATCTACGTCAAAGTGGGATGCCAAGCTTGTCTGTATGAGTTCCTAGTATGTCAGTACTGAATATGTACTCGTACTGATTCCCGTTAATTTAGCGATGACTGTACGCGTTCTGGCTAAGATGTTCTTTGTTCTATCGCCAACCTAATCTCCGCTTTTAACGCAGAGTACATAAAAGTTTCTTTCTCACGTAGGATTGCAGATGATACGCAAAGAGCAGAGGTATGTGTGGCCAAATCATCGGCTCAATCCGTTGACTTGCGATTGTCGGTTACCGATCGCTAAACAGCTTTTATCGAGAGTCGATCGTCGATTTTTGTATATTTTAGTATGGCAAGTTTGGATCCAAATCGACATTTGTCGATTAGCAATCGTTCGTTGTCGTTTGCATTTTTGTGATCGAATGGCTCTGTGCAATGAATAAAAATTGCTGTTTTAAAATATGTAAGTGAAAATTCATATTTTTAAATAAATGTATAATATGTAGCTACCAAATGCATTTTAAGTCACAATTTGCTGCTTAACTGAACAAAATACTATATACAGATGGATATAAAAGTACATACTGACGTTTCTGTCAACTCGTATCTTTCATCTTGTATCGAGTCGATAGCTAATCGACAGATTGACAGAACTTATGTCTGGAATAGGTTGCCTGCGTTTGGGAGGCCCGGTTTCACTCCACAATCCATTTTAGAACCATCGTCAAATTCAATTGTACTCGTGTTTTGTTCCCATTCCGATCTGGATAAGAACCTTACAGAGAATTGAGTTCATTGTTAAGTTTGGGGTTATGGAATATACCATATTGCTGGACTTTCGGTCTAGCATCCCAATTCTTTCAATCTAACAACACAACACGCAACATTGGTTTGTATATGCAGATCCACAGGTAGAATATTAGGAACTACGTTGAGCTTTTTGGTAGCACTTGATAGTAGCACCCCATGCTCTTTCTTGGACCCTGCTCAATTTGATGATGTGGTAAGCATTCCTTAAGGCATACTACCATATCAGAGTTCCATAATAAAACTCTTCAACCCTGTTTGTTAAAAGCTACTTCTGTAGGTATGTATTATGAAAATTGCATTTGATAGTAAACGTCAATGCTGTGTCGCCCGAATTTTTTTCGGTTTTCTGAAACGATTGCGTTCCAAAGTAGTCTTGCGCCACCGGACATTATATGATATGTAGTTTGCACTTAACTCAATCCCGCCTGCCTTCACGCTGCGTTGTGAAAAAGGAATGAATTCCAAATTTGGTTATATATTTTTTTAATAATTTCAAAACTTGGAAAGCGTCAACCGCTATATGATAAAACTGCTAACAACAGCAAGTTTTTAATGTTTGTTTGAGCTCGTAAAATAGAGGGCTTCTAAAGAGCAATTTTTTCTTGTAGTAAGAATTGAAAAAGTTATCAGTAACTTGACAATTGACAGATGATTTGGAATTTGTTGTCCTATTCGGCATACGCGTGATGACTATTCGCATCTGTGTTTTGATTTCCTGCGATGCGAGAAACAAATTGTTATTTAAATGTCGCTTCTCGAATGTTTGTAGTTCATGTTCAGTGGGTACAACCTCTTCCGTCCACATACTCGGATTTGTCAAAAATAAGTTCTATTAATTCCTAATCAATTAAAAGGTCATATTACATGCAATTAATAAAAAGCAAAGTGCATCCGTCATTTATCATAGATTAAAGTAGTTTCTCTTTCTGAGAGAGAATTGATCCCCAGCAAACTGTCTTAGCTTAAAGTCCATAGCATAAATTTGACTACATATATTGTAAAATATTAAGAATGTATAATAATTGTCAATGCACAATAATTATCATTTACTATCAGTACAAATCGGTTAGATACAACAACATATTTAAAAAAAAAAAAACGTCTAGTATAACCCATTTTACCCAACCCCTCGTACAATGAGACGAAATATTCTCTCTTTTCTTATAATATCTTATTTTATTAACTTTTTATTTAGTTTTCTTCCATTGGCTCCATTATATTATAATAATATATATTTTGTTTTATTTTTTAGTGCACTAATTTGATCACATAGTCTAAACCCTTCTATTAACAACTCACATGAACGTAGTTATAAAATATTACAAATTTCTTAGTTACTTGATTTTGATTTTTAACCGTCTTTCACTAAATACAATTGTAAATAACACTTATACAACAAAACTCATGCTATACATTATCTTTTACATTGTTATTTGTCGATTTCTCTAACAGCAACCTTACGATGATGATAGTAGTACTTTAGTGCCATTAATAACGGATGAAGTAGTAACTAACAGTGTGAATACAATACAAATGACAAAAACATCAACTCCGTCGACGACGACTACAACTGCAACTGAAAGCAGCTTTGTAGCAACGACACCAGTTGCGCATGCGTTAACACCTATCATTTTGGTAACAACAACCACAATACCATTTACATCATCATCTCCATCGGTTACAACCATTACCCCCGCTGGGGTTACAGAACAAAGTGAACCAACTACCCCAACAACTTCTACATCAGTTGTCACAAGTACTACCGTCTCGACGACAGGCTCTGTTATAGTTTTAAGCAAAAAGGTGATGGAACATTTAAACGCTGGTGTAATGTGTTCAAAGGGGACATTTAGTAATATAATTTGGTTGGGGGAAATACCCTTCTGTCGTCATTGTGATAATGGAAATGTTTAATTATTTTTTTTTTTCGATTGGAGAATGTAAATAAACTTGAATTTTACATTTGGATTTGCCTGAATTGTCATCGTACCCGGTGGCGTATACTTACTTTTTTTCTACTTGTACATATTTTACAATGCCAGCTATATTTTTATCTAAAAGATGTAATTTTTCAGCTTTGCTGTGATCAGTTTCCTTTCGTATTTTTGGCATATATTATCGAAACCAACTTTTAGAATTTCTAAGAAAGTCACTGTGTCTAAGAGTTGCCATTGTGGTTCTCTTAACAATAATTCTTAACAACTATTCTATGGGGAGATGCAGACTGTCTGGAATCTCCAAAAATATTTTAAAATATTATTTTCCTTTAGTTTTTCTACCAATTTAATTTTAAAAGGGTGAAATTTAAAGTTTTTCTTTAAAATTCCATGAACTTGAGAGTTTGAAAGCGGCCCCGTTTTTTGTTTTGCCGGTCTCTGAGGCTAAAGCTGGAGAAGTTTGGCGAATGCTAGTATTTTTATTCGTTTTTCTTTATGCTTAGTGGCAGTGTACGGGTGTCCCCTACCTGGGCTCGAACCTAAGCAGCTTAAGTTACAAACACTCTTACCAACCACTACACTATGACCACTAGTTCTCGATAATAATTGGCTTATTTATGTAAACCATTTTCTTGAGATATTTTATATGTACTATCAAAGGAAGTTGCTTGGAGCTGAGTCCGATTAATGTGAAGTCCAGTTCAAAGGAGCGTTTACGAAGTGCTCCTTTAAAAATGTCGTACCTGATCGGGCTACAGCTACTTTCAAAAATCTCTTTCGCTCTACTTCAACCCTATGATGATTGTAAATTCGTGCGAAACGTTAGAGTGGACAAATTATGTTTATCGAGTTACTCTATATTTGAAAGTGTAGGTACTTTAAATTCTTCTCAGGATACAGCATCCATTCAAGCAAAGGTTTGGTAAATATGTATGTACATATATGTTTATTTCTGCACCGTTTACGTACCTATATATGTAATCACCATTCTTGTTTACCTTTTTTCTAAATTGAAAATAATTGTTGCACTATGTGTGCTCGGTTTTTGTTTATTTACAAGTCTTAAATGAAATAAAAAAAAAAAACATATTCATTTTTCACAACGATGATGCTATTTTATGTTTATTTGTAACGTCTGCTTAAAATACTTTTGTTGGTACTTGGGGTACTTGTATGTATTCTATTTCATTTATATTTTTCACCAACATATTCCATTTCATTTCTCAGTAAGTGATTGTTATATTATTTTCTTTAACAATTTTAACAGAACGATACATCTGCGCCACCATTGATAGATGAAGAACTCACATCTATTCTACCGATATTTGAGGAAAATGAGGATTCAGAAAATTTGACAACCCCACGGGAAACAGAAGCCAGTATTGTGGTAAGTACAAACCTGGGTTAAAGTCCTTTTTCACTTGTTCGCGTCAGGTTTTTATTTTGTTTTTTTTTTATCTACCCTGAGCTCGGTTTGTATGCGTATTAATAAGGTGTTCATAATCACAGTTCACCTTATTTCTGAAGACTAACCAGAACCACCACCTGGCGCAGCTGACTACATCGGTCAACTTCACCCAGACACTTCGAACATTCTGGCAATAAGCGGGAGGTTAGACTAGATACATCCCTCTCCTATGTACAGATTGTCAAGAGGAAATACAGGAAACAGGGGGTAGACGAATACGGTTACCCCCTGTCTTTACCGGAAGACCACAAGTATGGAGCGTTAGGTTGAACACGCTTCTCGCTATCAGCTTTCTGATACTCAGAGCCAGCATAATTGTCATTGTGAACATCGAGCCGGTTTTTTTCTTTAATCGATATCATGGAGTTTTCAAGTGGGTAACTACTTTGCATATTTTTCGCGTCTGATAACTGTAACCTCCAAAATTAAACCACTACGACCAAAAACTAATGAAATTAAGAAATCTCGTGAAAACGGGATTACATACCTACTTCTAAAGCTCAAAATTTGTTTTGAATGAAAAATAGAAGATTATCCAAAAAATATATTTTAATATTACCGTATAACAAAAGAACCTTGAATAGGTTAGGTTAGATTGAAGTGGTTGTCGGCCAAATGCCGACGTACTTAGACCATTATAAGATCGCTTGTGATACCACATGAATCTAGTAAAAATTTCGTCCTACTCGTTGAATCAGTTAAGCTTCTGATGAAGCGTAGGGGACTACGAATATCTAGGTTTGTAAGATCGTTTAGATCATTGTAATAGAAGGCTCCTAAATGGAGTTTTCGTTTTCGGGAGAGTACCGGACAGGTGCAGAGGAAGTGGTGAATGGTCTCCTCCTCCTCGTCCAAACAGCTTCTACAAAAATCGTTTGAGAGTACGCCAAGCCTTGTTGCATGCCTGCCTATAAGGCAGTGTCCCGTAATGACACCTATTGTGGCGCTGATATAGCTTCTGTCAAGAGACTTCAAATTCTTAGAACGTTTAAGATCCAGCTTTGGCTAGATCTGTTTTGTCGCTAAACATGTCATGCCACATGTCCACCTAAGTTTTGTTCTCTCTATGGCATCCAGCTTTATTATGAATTTACACGTAGCGATCGGGAAACCTAAGGTACAATTGCATGGTACGATAGGTAGTGTAGTTCCGAGCGTGGCAAGTTCATCAGCCTTCCAGTTACCTGGAATGTCTCTGTGCTGTGCCCCGGCACCTAGCAGAGGGGAGTGTTGAACTGCTCCGCCATCTCTCTGAGAGACGTGCGACAGTCTAGGGCTGTAGTAGAGTTTATAGAGATCGATTCCAGGCACTTAATTGCAGCCTGACTATCCGAGAAGATATCACGTTTTCTTTTAGCCAGGATAAGACTTCAGTTGTTTTGCTGGTCCACTGAAAAGTTGTTTTCAGAAGAACGGGTGCAGATGCCGCCGTTTGTTTGCTAAAAATATCGATGGGTGTCAGGTGAAACAGGATATCAAGTGCAGCAGAAGGTGTGGTGTGAAGAGCTCCACTGATACACAAGCATGCGGTTCTTTGGACTTTGTTTAGTTTACCACGATTTGTCACTTAATCTAAGGCAGTCCACCAGACAACCACACCGTACGTAGGTATCGGTCTTATGACCGAAATGTATAGCCAGTTTGTTTCCCCCATTTGTTTCCTATTGCTTTTTTGCGAGAGAAAAGAGCTATTGTTGCTTTTTTAACTCTTTCTTGTATGTTAGACTTCCAGCTAAGCTTTCTGTCTGAATAAGACCCAACTATTTAGCTTCCTTGGAGAAAGTCATGCGTATGCCATTTATAGATAGAGGGTTATAGATGTGCGGAATTTTATACTTTCTAGAGAAGAAAACAAGTTCTTGTGAGTTCATTGGTTCGTCCATTTTATTAACGTGTGGAGAGCATGTTGTAGGAGTTCCTTGAATAAAATCATGAACAAATTAAAATAGTATATAAAACCTAAAAGCTGGTTACCGGCTTCAACAAGAATTCAAAATTCATTCAGCGTGAACCAACACGGCTGGAAAGCAATAAAGCGAGAAGCTGAATAACTTGGCGTACCCTTAGGCTATCGTTTACAGTCCCATGACTAATAAAAGCAGTAACAAGCCATTCAACTGCTGATAAAAAAGCGAGTTTAAATAGAAGCGGTCCCAGAACAGAACCTTGGGGGACTCAATCTTTCAAAACACCAGGTTCACTGAAGATTCCATTGACTTTAACTTTTTGTTGCCTATTAATTAAGTAAGTCTTAAACCAACTGTAAATAAAAAAATAAGTAAATAGGTGGCGCAACAGGCGTGTAGACACCTTAGGCCTAGCTTCTCGCAACCATTCGTTTGTATGAGTTTCTATTTTTGGGACAAATGGAAGGGACCTACAATTTTATGCCGATTCCGAACGGCTGAATTGAGAAGCTTTCTCAGGACAGTCATACTCTCGGATGTTAGTCAGACGTTTGCGAGAGGTGGCGCAGTAGAAAAAACCTTAAGATGTAATTTGTGTTTTTCGGGGGATCGAATCTGGGATCCCTCGCACAGTAGTCCAGCACACTAACCACTGCGCTACTGCGCCCTCCCGACAGTAGGTTAGGTTAGGTTAAATAGGGTATGAGTTCATCACATTGGACCAGGCACCATATTGAGCCCATCGCCATCCCTGAGGAACCTTAACGGTAAAAAAAAAACCTAAACCACTTCTTCGAATCAGTTAATTCCCCTACAAAACCTGAAAATTATTTCAATTTTGTTTGCGAGGCCAACCTCCTCCGAATTGTCGAAGAAGTACCTTCCAAGGTATTTCCACCGGTACCGAGCAATAGCTTGACATTCATAAAGTAGATGAGTTATATCTCCTGCGACATGTAAGTCTTCGCTTCGTCTCTTAAACCTAACCTCATAGCGTGCTTCCTTAGAAGACAGTTCCCGGAGAGTATCCCTATTTCATCTGTTTTATCAGGGATGTTGGAGAACCGCGTAAGCGATTACGCTAAACCCCGCGTTGCTGAGTTCTTTAAGTATATCGTCTATGACAAGAACCCAGAGAAGGGGAGATATGACCCCTCCCTGGGGAGTACATCTAATAACCGATTTTCTTATTGAACTGTGTCCGAGAGTGGAATTGATATTTCTGGTGACAAGCATCGTGCAAAGCCAATTGGTGATGCTATGATCTACATTTATCCTTTCCACAGCGCGTTTGACTGTCTCTGCCCTTACGTAATTAAAAGCCCCCTCAATGTCTAAGAAGGCAGCTAATGCAAATTTCTTGTGGTGTATGCTGTGTTATATTTTACCTACCACTTCGTGTAGAGCTATTTCTACCGATTTAGATATACATACGTGCTAAGCATTGCATAGATTTCCATTTCAACACTTAACATCCGAGAGTATAATTGTTCTGAAAAAGCTTCTCTCTCAATTCAGCATAAAATTGTAGGTCCCAGTCCCATCCATTTGTTCCAAAAATAAAAACTCACACAAACGAATGGTTGTGAGAAAGTACACCTAGGTTGTCTAGACGCCTGTTTTAAGAATGGAGTTTGGTGAACTTCTATTTTCAACATTTCATAAGTGTCAGAAAATTAAATAATTATTTAGCGCGGCCAAATAAAGTGTAGAAATTGTAGCTTAAAAAAATGTCTAAATACAACTTCACAATATCAGTATTTGAATAAGTAATTTTAGAACAATTTCAAGAGTTGGGTACAAAAACTCCAAAATTAAAATCCCCAAACTGAAATCCCCAAACCCAAAATCTCCAAAACCAAAATACCCAAATAGATTTCGATGCCATGCTGCCCCCCTGCAACGCCCCTGCTTGGGGTCACTGTTGGATTTGGAGTAGGCGCAAGGTTAGGTATACAAAAATTTCTTTAAATATTTTGAATTAACATTTTGGGAATTTTTTTTTTGGTGGAATTTGAATTTGGGGATTTTGTGTTTGGGGATAGTCAATTCGGGTATTTTTCAAAATGTGGGGATTTTGGAGTTTGGGGATTTTGCCCTTGGGTATTATGTATGTATCCCCAATTGCAAGTTACAACCATCTTTTACATAAACCATAACACCCCCATCTTGGTAAGAGTCTTAAGCATAACAATTCGCAAAAGGCGACAAGTACCCTGAAATTTTATAGTGGGTTTTTTAATAGGCGTTTGGTTTCTAAAATGAAACAAAAACAACGAAAATTTGCAAAATTGAGTTAAATTTTTATAAGGGTCGATAAATCAATTCTTGCCATTTACTTTTTGAATATTATTTCATGTAAATGTTGACCGCGACTACGCTTCAAGTCCAATTTTGTTCAATTTTGGCATACTTTTTCCAACAAATCGACTGTTATCTCACCAATAACACGAGTTATGTTGTCTTCCAAGACGGCAATAGTTGCTGGTTTATCCGTATAGAGGAGAGACTTCACATATCCCCACAAATTCGCCTCGCAATATGTCCACGGATTGGCGACATATTTTTTACTGAGCACGATTTTTGGTAATAAAATTAAATAATTTGCAAACGTTTGGGCATAAGTCTATCCATGGTAAAATGGCAATGCTAGCTGAGCATTTTTTACTTTGAAACTTGTCACGAATCACGCGCGAACTGTGAAAAAATCAACCTTTATAAATTCAATCAATTTTCGTAAATCCATATTTCACTTAATACAATTACTACTGCTTAATTCTCGAGTACATTAATATGAGCTAACAGAGAAACAAAATTACTTCTAACACTATGAATAGTTTGATGTAAAGAAAATATAACATTGGTATTGGAAGTAACATCTGCACCTACGGCTGACATTGCCTCGGCTATTGCCATCGTTCAGTTATCTTCTTGTGTTATTGGGTCTACAAGGGGTGGTGATGGTGATACTGGACTGTTAAGCAACAAATATTTGAAATATTTAAGCGCGTATGTCATCTGTAGTTTTTTTTTGATTACATTTGACGACTCTGGGAGGTCCACATTGTCATATATCCTAGTCATATCAAACGTCCAAAACGTTACTGGATCAATTCTCCACTTATTCGGTTTGTTGGTTGAGTATTGTCATTGATTGCGAAATAAAAGTTATCATTAAAATGTATTTTCAATTTTATTCTTAAATTTGTATGCATCAACTATATACATATTTTGAAACGATTTTGTTTAGCCAACGACGACAACTCAACTTCCAACGACATCAACTACAGAAAGCACAACAACAAGCACCACAACTCCAGCGACTGCATCTATCGCAACTACTACACCTACAACGACAACAACCACCACTACAACAACTACTACTACACCAAAGCCGACCACTACGCCGGTGATTACAACAACAGAATATATTGAACCAGATCATATCAACGTACCGCCCATGATTAAGACTCGCCTTAAGAAGCATCCGGTCACTGCCGGAAAGCCTTTTAGCCTGACTGTACCGTTGGAAACCTTCTTCGATAACGAGGATGGGACCAACTTGCGATTGGATCTTCTAGACAAAAATGGTAACGAACTTAAATCCACTTCTTGGATCCAATTCAATGCGGAAACAAGGGAAATTTATGGATTGTAAGTCGTCTTCTATAGCCCATCACTTGTCCCAATTTATATTTTACATCCACTGTCTAGGCCCTTGGAGGATGCAGTTTCAAAGTGGCAGTACAAGCTGTCTGCGACAGATAGCAGCAATGAAACCGTGGTGGAAACTTTAGACATAACTGTGCAACAATACAAGGGTGACCGTAGTGCGAATCACGAAATAAGTATTGGAGTAAGGCTAAATGAAAAGTACGTTCGCAATATTGACTGGCAAATTGCATTAATTGAGGGTAAGTAGAGGTCATTAGCTGCGCTCGCATATGCTTAAATTTTAAATTTACAGGAATTGTCAACTCTCTGGGTGATGACTCAATGTTTGCCGTTGTTGTGAGAGAAGTTCGTCAAAACCAACTAGACCCAAATACCGCAACCTTCGTGTATAAAAATGAGACGCTGCCTAAGACCGAATGCCCCGATGAGGAACTTAATGAATTGGTAAAACTGCTTAATGAAAAGCTCTCTAAGTTTGCGGAACCACAACTCACCATTAAGACAGTTACCGGTCAAACAATCGGACCTTGTCAAAAACAGAACGTACCAAAACCAAAGCCTACGTCACACATGGCTAAGAACTACCCGCCTGTGCCCAGAAACCAGGTAGATCGTGTGAATGCCACTGTTGGTCATTTACTAGTTTACAAGGTGCCAGCTGATACGTTTTACGATCCGAATGACACCACCGATCTTAAGCTGTCACTTCTGACAAACGATCGTAAGGAAATCGGTCTCCGGCATTGGCTTCAGTTTGATTCGAAAAATCAAGAATTTTATGGAATTCCAAAGAGTGTTGACATGGGTTCAGAGGAATATCTGCTGGTAGCTGAGGATAGTGGTGGTCTACAAGCGACCGATGCCCTTGTTGTCGTAGTTAGTCACGCACCAAAGCGAGAGTTTAGTGTTTCGTTCAAAGCATACATCGGCATACATCATGATCAATTTCATGCTGATTTGCAACGGAAGTTTGTTGAACGTGTGTCGCAGCTCTTTGGTGATCACACAACGCAATTTATTCAAATTCGATCATTTAACAAAGACCATGATTCCGGTGGAACTATTGTCTCTTTCTTCAACACGACGCTTTACAAGTCGCATAATCGCTGTCCCGAGGATGAAATAGAAGCAGTTCGAAGCGTTTACTTCCATCAAGACACTCAACTTCGAGATCGCGTTAAAAAGATCATCGGAAATGAATTCAATCTTACTAATGTTCAAGTAATACCTCTGGGATCCTGCAATCGTAAGTTACACTGCTTTTGCTTGTTTTCACTGTGTTATGTTTTATTTTTCAATATAGCAGTTGTGCCCGAAGTCATTCATCATGAAACCGTCCCAACGAAGACTGAAGAGCCCAACCCCACTTCCACGTTTACAGATGACTATTTGTTCACTTTCATTCTACCAGCAGTGATTATTGTGGTAATGATTTTATTAGCATCGGTGATAGCATGTGTCTTGCATAGACGCCGCCTTACCGGTAAAATGGAATTGGGTAATTATGGTAAATTTTTTTTAGTGAATCTCCAGTGATTGACATTTTGTATTTGTATCACTTGCGCATTTCAGGTGACGAGGAGGAACGGAAATCATTTCGCTCTAAGGGAATTCCAGTGATTTTCCAAGACGAGCTGGATGAGAAACCAGAAATTGGCAACAAATCTCCTATAATATTCAAAGATGAAAAACCACCACTCCTGCCACCATACAACAGTACAAATTTGGATGGTAAGTAATACCTTCATTTGAGAGTGCTGTAATGCACACAAAGTTGATTAAGCTGGATATATAACTTCGGGGCTGAAAGTTGTTCTTTCTTAAATTATAAAAGGTTCAACCAAATCGCCAACAGATGCCATCTCATTGCATGCCGTGTACTCACGGCTGTCGATAGCCGTACATGCATCTGCGGTGCAGCATGTCGTGTAATGGGCAACATATCAACTTTGGGATAAAACGTGCATGCCGCGTACTCGTCATATTTTTCGCACATGCTACAATACATATTAAGTACGTGACGTATTCTACATATCGTGACATCGGAGTGGCATGCGTATGTCGTATTTTGCATGTCGTGTACTCGTAGCTTAAAAAATAGCAATGGTGCGGAGGTTTCCTACTTTCGCCGCACTGCACACCAATTGCAGTGACCTACAATAGAAAAAACTTAAACACTTGCCCTTGAGAAAGCCCCAATTTCCCTGCAAAAACCAAGTAGCCCCTTATAGTTGCTTTTGTCTATCTCCTCTAAATGTTGGAAGAAGTACCTGCCCAGAAATTTCCTTCTACTGCGACATATTGCCTCACATTCACACAGTTTATGCGTTATGTCCTCTTCGGCTTGCTGGTCAACGCAGAATCTGCAAGTGTCCGAGTCTGTCAGCCTGAGCCTTTTGGCATGTTTTCTAAGAAAACAGTGTCCTGATAATATACCGATCAATGTCCTGAGTTTGTGGAGTTCCTTAGATCTTTTACGGTGGTATTGCAGCCAAAGTGCCTTGGATACTGCGTGACCCGTGAGGCCCGCCCACCTCCGGTCGGCTTCCTTGGTTATTTTATTCCTAATATCGGTCTTTATGATGCAAGGATGTGGTTTGATATCAACATCTCCTCCATCTAACAATTCCCCGCCTCTTCTCGCAAGCTCATCAGCTTGCTCATTTCCAGCTATACCGCAGTGTCCTGGTACCCAGCACAGTCTCACCCGGATCTGACTGCATAATGCCTTAAGCATATAGATCTCATTCTTATTAGCTCAGTCGCTTCAGAACCGCCAGAACTTCTGATTGGAAGACACTGCATTTATCCGGTAGTCGTATAGACACTTTTGGTCAGGATCTACGGATTAGATTCCCACTCCACTACCTTCCGCTGTTTTTGAGCCGTCTGTGTAGACTGCTATTTCGCAATGTTTAATTACTTTATCACTTTGCTATTTATATCTTTCCGGGTATGATACCTCGTACGGAGTGTCGAAGTCGACCAGAGGATGCATTTCATCAACATTAAGCATGTTGCTGCACATTGTGCATATCGGCGTAGTGACTTATTGAACAGCCATTAATGCCTGCGGAGTTTCTTGGGGGAAGTTAGTAGCTTTGTCAAGTATAGCAGCAGAGTACATGGCCCCAACAGAAGCTTACTTACTTAGGCTTCTGTACAGTTCGGGGTAAACCGAGACCTCAACCAACAAGCCTCTCCAGTGAGTTAGACCGGTCCTTTGCTAACTGCCTTCAGTTGCGCATTCCTAGTCGGTTGAGGTCGCCTTCGACATGCGCGCGCCACTTAAGCCGAGGTCTTCCTCTACTGCATTGTCCCTCCGTGTTAAACTCGAAGACTCTACGGTCCGGAGCATTTGTTCCGCTCTATATGTCCTAACCATCTTAAACGACTTATTCGCAGTTTTTGGACCAGGTCGATGTCGCTGTACAGCTCGTATAGTTCGTCGTTGAATCTTTTTTCTACAAAGCCCGTCAACGCAAACGAGACCGAAAACCTTTCTCTCGAAGCGAATGAGGATATCTTCATCCGCTTTAGATAGAGTCCAAATTTCAGCGCCTCCTAGTTCTCAGATGATTAGTCTATTTTTGAGCATACACATTATCCTGTTGATGAACTCTTTAAACTGCGTCTGTTTCGACATTGTTGAATGCTCCTTTAATGCCCAGAAAAGCTGCCAGAGCGTATTCCTTAACTTTTAGTGTTTTCTCCACCGTGCTGACGACACGCTACGAAGTGCTGTTTCAACACTATGTATAGGCGTGTTTAGCTGGAGATATAGCATCCGGGTTTAGTTTAGTCCGGATATGCATATCTATGACCCTTTTTAGAACAAATGAGGTTAGGCTTATGGGTCTGAAGTCTTAGTGTGGCTGAGCTTGGGTATGAAGACCACTTTAATTTCTCGCCATGATTTTGGAACGTATCCTAGCTTTAAGCTGCTTAGGAATACGTTTTTCAGATGTGAAGTTATAATGTCTCTCGCATATTTGTAGCATTATAGGGAAACTGCCATCAATTCCGGGTGAGGATTATACAGTGAGAAAGAGTTGATTGCCAAACTTTTCTTTTCTACCGTTACCATTTCTATTGGAGCGTCGATTATGTGGGTCGTTATTCACATTGGGGAATTACATTTCCTATAAAACTCTTATTGGTGCAGTCTTTCAAAGTGCATACAGGCAACCATGATTGTCAGTTAGGAAACAGAATCAAGCCAAACCTTTAACAAACTTAACATATTGTAAGAATATTTAAATACAGTTTAAAAAAAAAAACTATTTTCAGGTGACAACGATGTCGATGAATACGTTCCTCCGCCCGCAGTTGTTGTCGGTGGTCGAGAATTACGAGGAAAATCTCCAGTTACTCCGTCTTACAGAAAACCTCCGCCATACGTATCGCCATAAGAAAATAAATGTTATTTTCTTTTGTTTAATACTTGAGTCACAAAAGAAAGTACTAAATACGAGTTTTTAATTAAACTCGATTTAGTCACTTCAATGTTGAAAATAAGAATTGTCGACTGATTTTTTTTTACAGATATACTGCAAGAGTATATTTCAAACGTTCTTTATTTTATTTAAGCAAACTGACTTTTACTTTTTTTTTAGACAAAAACCTAAGAATACATTCGAAAATGTGTAAATTCAATTTTAGCCAAAAGAAAAGAAACAAAGATGTATAACATCATGGCTATGCGTCTGTTTTAAATACATATTTTAATTTACAGCGCACTCTGTTATTAATATTCATGTTCAACGATGCACTGCCATTTGCTAGTTGTTTCTTTTTACAGTCAAATTCAATTCACTTTTTATAGCAACTATAGACTTTTAGCAATTTTAACTTTTCCTACAGGTAGCTATTTTAAATGCATACAACTTTTTATTTGAGTAAATGAAATAAGAATTTAATCTCGAAAGTGCGACGCGACTTATTACTTTAAGTGTCGAACGAATTTAAGAATTATTTAGATCTTAAGTACTTACCGTAATTCACAAAACAAAAGTAAATTCATAAATGTAATAGTAACTTATCAAATGAGTTTCCAATTTAAACCTACACAATTTTTCGCAGCAATTCCTTATTCAATTGCTCCAAGGACATGCTTCCAATGAATAAAAAAACAAACAAACAAAAAAAAAATACCAAAAAAGGGGAAGAACTTATTTTCTTAATAAAATAATCAATTAGACATATATTAAACAACAGAATGAAAAAAAAAACTCAAATATTATTGTACAGGAATTGAATTCTGTAAATAGAAAAATCAGCTATATAAATAATAATTAAAAAAAATTCTTTGCAATACATCCACTCGACAAAACCAACCGATATCCCATCTCAAGTAATAAGATTATAAATGTGAAATTATATCGTAGAATTTAAACAAAAAACAAAAACACTCCTATCAATAATATCAAATCGTATATTAAACTATGAAAAATTATATATATATATTATATATTATTACGTATTACTATAGCGTAGGTAACTGTGAAAAATCCTAAAACCAATCAATAGAGTTCGATCGACGCGACGTATTAAAAACACAAATGCAATCACTGGTGAAATGATTTCAAATGTACATTTTAAGTATACGTATATATATTTTTATAACGAAAAAAAAACAAACAAACATAGTCAAAGAAAAATGGTAACAAGATCCACAATCAAACAAGTATTACAAATTTTAGAAGCAACTTTATTTTTAGTTCTTATTCTTGTTTTGATAATTTAAAGCGCGCGATGTAACCGATTTTTTTTCTATTGCAATTTGCAATGTGCTTGACAGTTTTTTTTTTTTTTGAATTACATACTTACTTTTGTTTAAATTTTTACAATACATAATTATTATTATTTCAACGTTGTATCTATATTTTTGAATAATCATAGTATTATAGACCGTTTTTCTTGGATGTCATAATCATAAAATACAATTTTTACATAAAAAAATAATACCTAATAATAATAATAAAGTGAAAAATGGAAAAGTAAACATTTTAGATAAGTTACGAACAATAATAATTTATATATTTGATGAATATACGTGAAAAACAAAAAAAAAATAATAATAATTAGATTACATGGGACTACAAAAACAAAATTAAATTTATAACTCTAAGTATTACTTAAAAAATAAGTGAAGAAAACCAGAGACATTATTTCGTTGGGAAATGAAAACAATATGAGAGAAATATTTGTAATTTTGTATTTTTAGATTGTACACATATTTCATGACCCCGAAGCGGATCGTTTTGATATTAGAACACATCAACATTTTTTATACAAAAGTCATATATTATGAATTTTATTGAAAAACAAAAGGAATAAATTTCGTAGAGAGAACAAAATGTAATTATTGAATAAAAATTATGTTTCCAAAATGACTACAAAAAAAAAATAAATAACATTTTCGTCTTTTGAGAAAAATTAAATGATAATCCATTGATATATATTATAATATATATTATGTAAACTACCAAAAACAATAAATTGAAAAAAATAATAAAAAGATTATATATATATAATAAAACAATGTATGATTTATTCCATCATTTTTAATAAGAATATGCCCTGCATATAAGCGATCGAAGCTTCTTGTAACCGAAATAACATCCCGCGGTGTTTCAATAAAGACAAGCAACAGCCAGCTGCCTTGTCACTGAAGCGCAGGGAATAGTAGATGTGTTTAAACATTATTTTCAGCACCTTCTAGGCTTCTAAATGCTGATCATGTACAAAGAATTACGAAGAAGAAAACCCTCAACCAATCAATGAACAACTTGTGTAGAAGAAATGTTCTTAACTATGAATACGTTTTAGAACAACATGGCCACCCTGTCGTCAGCAGGAAGGTTTCTAAACCAAATTTCGAGCTGAGGAAACGGAACCTTATCGCAATTTTTTGCAAATGGACTCAAAACAATTCGATGATCTAGCTTTAGTGACTCCACAAATAAAGACACCGATATTCGCCTATATTGCCATTGGCGTTTGTCGTATACGACTTATGTTTCGTGTCGTTGTACAACAATGTTCAGATTTTTTTTTAAACTTTTGTTAAGAATTTTATTTCCTTTTCTATGTGTTCACCAACATTTCAATTCATTTGTCTCAAAAAAGTTAAAAACAGCGACTAAAAAACAAAGCGAAATACGAGTCGTTTAGGATAAACGCCAACGGCAATAGGGGTGATTGAAGAAGTGGTCCTTGCTGCCCAAACTGCCTAACAGAGAAAATCATTTTGCTCTAAGAAGATCGTTTTGCTGGCAACCCTGGACGTACGAAATGCATTCAATTCAGCTAGGTGGAGCGATATAAATACGAAATGCGCTTGAAAATAGATTCAACATCTCAGCTTATCTATTACAAATGGGATCTCAGGGATCGGGAGCTGATTTACAAGACCACAAAAGGCCCACGAAGGAAGGAAGTAACGCCTGGAGCAGCACAGGGATCAATTTTGGGACCAGACCTCTGGAATATCTCATATGACGACATACTGCGGATGGAGATGCCCGAAGACACCTTCCTCGTTGGGTACGCAGACGACATCCCGACAGTGATAACGGCAAGAGACCCTGACCACTCGCTAAGAAAGTTGAACCAAGTCATGCGATGAACAACCTTTTGGATGGATGAGCACGGTCTTAGTTTGGCAACAGAAAAAAACTGAGATAGTCCTTCTGACGAAGAAGACAATAACCACGCAAATCGACTTCCAAATTGGCTTTGAAGCCTAAGAGTAAGAATGCGGTGAGGTATCTGGGTCGATTGAATGTCGACACAAAACTAACTTTCTGGCAACAGATAAAGTTCGCAGCGGAACGAGCCTCTAGAGTTACAACATCACTCAGCAGATTAATGGCGAGCATAGGTGGTTCAACGCCAACCAAGCGCAGGTTATTAATGTCGACAACGCATGTCATTCTCCTATATAGAAGTGAGATTTGGGCAGACGCGCTTCGACAAGAAAAGTATCGGAAGCAGATGGCTAGCGATCTGCTAGCGGCACAAAGGAAGTACGTCCACGACAACAAGACGGAAATTGGATTGGAAGCGGCAAGCAGAGCAGCAAACTATACGGACGGAAGTGATCGTGATCGACAAAATGCTGACGAGCGACTTGAATTGGGGAAAAATTTGACAGTTTGTGGAAAATATTCTCAGAAGAAGGAAAAGAGAAGAAAAACAATACCGGGAAAGCACGTGAGCCCGAAAGGGTGTATGATTACAGCCCCCGTGAAGTTATTCTCAATTTCTTTTTGTAGCTGCAACATTAGCAATGAGCTCGGTAATTTTTTTATGGATATGGCAGAGAAGTTTTCAGTCTTGTTGTTTTGCTAAAGATGAATATCGAGATGTATCAAGTCTCGTCCTTTTCGATGATAAAGCAGCAGATGTATGTTCTAGTGCTTGTTGTTTCTTGAGCACGTTTTCACAACACATACTGGCACTTGAAATTAACTTTCGGTGTCCCGAGAAAAGTTGAGGCCTACAAAATGTTACTATGTATAGAGATTAAAAACGAATCAAAAAACAGCTAACATTTCAGGTTGATTGGAAAATGGTATCAAGCAAATGTTTTAAATATTTTTCCATTGTGTTTGTGAAATTGTAGTTTTAAATTCAAATCAACGGATTTTTAGAAACATTTTTAAATTTTGTGGAACAATTCCAAATTTATTTTCAATGATTTTCCAAACACTTTCTATCTCGTTTTCCATTTTTAAAATAGTATAAATAAAAACTATGTACCGAAAGCGAGGTTGTGTAATAATAATCGAAAATAATTAATAAACGTCAAACTATAACGGTACTGCAAAACAAGGTCGGAATCATTGACATACTATACATGGACTGATAGTGAAATGTCAGTTTCATACAAATTTGCGAGGAAAAATGAAGCAAACATAAGCACTAGCCCTTTTGGTTCAGTGCGGCGAAAGTAGGAAAGAGGTTTCAACCTCTGCGCGCTTTGCTATATTTTTACATAGAACACAGTGACATCCATTGTAGAAACATTGCAACTGCGCAGAAATAACGACTTATTCAAATTATTTCAAACGTTCTATAATAGATGGCAGTATGGCACACTCAGCACACAAACCTCGACACAAACCAAATCGCCGAATTGCTGGATGACATTTGAGTGTTTTCGTTTCTCTCCGCCGTGAACCAAAAGAGCTAGTGCTTATTTTTGCTTCAACGAAAAATTGGCTGCTAGCAGTCCATGTATAGTATGTGTATGTCAATGGTCGGAATATATTTATTTCACACGTCACTTTGACAGTGATTGGCAAATTCTATTTCTTTTGAATATCTGAATTCACAAATATGAATTCACGAATTCCGAGTAAAAATGTTCGGAATTCAGTGACAAGACGAATTCATATTTTTTAACGTCAATGAATTGAATTCCTTGTGAATGCATGTGTTTGATTGAATTCCTGTAAATTTAGTTTGAATTCCCGTGAATTCACTTTGAATTAAAATTAAAAGTTGCTTGAATACACTGATTACTTTCCCCTCGTACTGGCCCTACTAATAATCATTTTTAACCTTTAGCTTAATGCCCCTATTGTGTAAAGGCATGTAGCACGCCACATATGTACCTATGTGAGTTTGTGGTGTTAGGACGTTTGGACACAATAGACAATTTTATATGGAAAAAATCAATACTGTGGGTCGTACAACTTAACTGGGACACTAACAATAATAATTACCTTATGTATTAGTACCGCCCAATTAGATTAAGTCCGTATTATGAAAAGCCAAAGATCTGAAATAAAAATACGACATAAAAATACCACATAAGAACAAAACATAAGCCGCATCATCATCATCATTTTCAATGGTCCGCTTGTCCATTAAGTGGGTCGCGGGTGTAGGTTGCGCACGTGGACCCTCCATAGCTCTCGATTCTCCGGAGATTGCTATGGAGAATCGAGAGCTAAGAACATAACAAAGGGAATAAATAGGAATCGCTTTAATAACCAATAAATTTAATAATTTTATATTAAAACATAATTTTTGGTATAATACTAAACACAAATATTTACATAAATATACACTGAATAGATATATAAAATTGAGAACAGAATAACTTAATAGCGTATGTTAATCATTGTCAGCTTTAAATTTAAATCCCATGATTCGGGTGTCGATAGCGTCAATTTCTATAAGACCCATCGTCTTCAGCTCTGTAATGTATGTACCAAGAAAATACAAAACTATTCAAACTCACAATGAGCTATACGAGTTACCTAAAATTAATCTAAACCCTTTGGCAGCCTCAACTCGGGAGGTTCCCTGCTCATGAAGAGTGTCCATTAGGACGTAATCATCTTTGATCATTCGTTTGAATAGATATGTGTGCATCTCAAAGTCGTCACTCTTTAAAGTAGATATTAGTTGTGTCTACGCTAAAATAGTGATATGATAAATGCATACTTCACTAATTAAAAAAGGATTAAATCGTTCACATCTCCAACAATCCGGATTCGCCTCCTGCAAAGAATGTATTACTTGTGTACTTGTTTTCGATATTAGTCAACAAACCTTTAAAAGATCGAAATAACTATTAAATTCAGATTCCACTTCATGATTGATGATGGGTTCCTGGGTAATCTGCTCTGCGAAATCAGCAGGGATATTAAGAAAATCATTGTGCTGTGGACTAATTGGTATTTCGGGCAGTTCGTAAGCCTGTCTGGGTCGAACGTTTCGGTCATCTTCCTCCCTTACTCTAGCTCGTTTTCTCTTCCTGTGTTTCCTTCTCTCCCCACCTTCACGAGGATATGCGATATCCCCTCTGGGGCGTAGAACTTCGAACCAATTGCAATTTTCATTTGCCTCATTATCGGCGACCTGAGGAACGACACGACTTTGAATTAATTCAACTTGTGGATCCAATTCCAAATGAACGGGGTCATCAATGGGAATAACGGCGTTAGATGTTGTCGGTTGGCCGTCAGTCATTTCAATATCCTCAGGAACTGCTCCAGATGATATACCAGTGTGCATAGGAACCGTAGATATGTTTTCCTGCTCCGTTGGATTTATAATTTCTGATCGCTCAACAATCATTTCAAAACATTCAGGAGTCGCTATTGGAGGGATAGATACTAAGGCTATGTCCGATGGAATTCCGGATAAATGTTCGTCTAGTGGTGGAACACAAATTGACGAGTTATTTATTTGAATTTCATCAGGCGGTGGAGTGAGAGGTATTTGTATGGACGAATCTCCCTCTGGTATTGTCAATAGTGGCTGCTGACGAAGTATTGAACGCATAGGGATGCTTGCAATGCGATCGATTTCAATACTTTGTAATGGACTTAAGAATAAAAAACTATGTAAGACTAAAAAACAAAATATGTAGTTTGCTTTCAACTTACCTGGATGTATCAGCTCGAAGAGGCATGAAGGGCTGCAACTGCGAACTTCGCAATATGGCCTGCGGTAACATGGTTGGAAGGCTTATTTCATTTGGTTGTTCAACTGATGATTGTCTTAAATTTTAAATTTATGTTTAGATAGCAACTTTATCAAAATAAATGGAAATATGTATATGTATACTATATGACACCTGGCTCTATTTAAAGGTCAGGCATAATAAATTTACCTCTGGCTTGCATAAGCGCGTATAATATTTGATAAATTGTTTATTCTTTGTTTTTGGATGTGGCCTCGCTTTCCTTCTGGTATGACAACATTGTCTATTATGCGTTTAATCATAAATCTTGTTTTCCCTGGCATCTGATGAAAGTATCTGGAATGATGCATATTAGGGTATTAGATAATTACAAAACGATACTTATGTACTTACAAAAAGGACTCGTGAGCTTTTTTGGTCTTATCTTCTGTTCGCTGTTTATATGCAAGGGAACATATGGCATCGAAAGGCATTTTCTTTAGTCCTTTTTTAGGTTGTCTCTATATAAATAAAATTTTTTTTTTCAAGTGTATTGAAAAAAAAGGCACGGGTACCTTACCGGAGGTTCAATAAAGAGTGGTCGACGGCGGGTTTCTTGTGGCGAATTCGTTTCACCTATTCGTCTACGCCTTACCGCCGTTTGCACAGGAACTGCAGTTGGCTCAATATCTTGAGCTGAACTGGTTCCCACTTGGGCTTCTGAATTTTCAGTTGTTGTTGGCACAGGATGACGTGCAGATACTTGAGGAATTGAGGAGAGATTTATTTGAGAAATTACTTCAGCAATGAAGTCATTCTCATTTGCCCTTCCCCATAATTGTTGATCTACCAGTGTGCCAGTTTCTTCACCAAAATGCATTGGCACACTGAGGGGTGTACTTTGCATCAAAGGAGCAGTCCCCCTCGGCATTTGAGCCTCCCTTTCAATGGGGGTTTGCTCCTGAACATTTGCTTGTGAAGATAGTCCAGATATTTCAAACGTCTGCGATTGGGTTCCCAGTGCATTTGAAGTTGAAACTTGTCCGTCGAATGCGGGTATTGGGGAAGACGGGGGAGATGGTATCACAGAATTTCCCAATATTCCTATAATGATAAAAGACAAACGATTGAGCAAGAAAAATCATAATGTAGATATTTACATTTACCTTTTAAATGAAAAGCCAATAAATCGTTAAAATAGGCTTGAACGCGAAACATCTCAGTTAATGAAAGGGAAGGTAAAAGTGTCTCTAAATATGGTCTGCAATTGCCCGTATATCATTAACTAGTCATACAAAAAAAATCTCGATGCTTACCTTATATACTCATATTTCTCTTCGTCAAAATCATCAGCATTCAATTTGTTTTCTAGTTTTCGGATAAGAAAACCGCTCAGAAACTTCTTAAATTGTTGATATTCATTAAGCTCGTTCATATTTTCATTTCAGTTAAGATAATAATTTGATAACCCTAAAGCCACTGTTTGATTTTTTGAATTGAACGTTAAAGTTGTAAGAGTAACTATGATATTTAAGCTAAATACTTCCTTTTCCGGAAAGGTGCCGGAAGGAAAGACGATTTTAAAAACACTTTTTCTCTTACCTGCCGTGCAACTGACATAATTGGGGACAGTGGACAACAGAACGGCAGGCAACGGACGTCCGTTGTCCGTATAGGTATAAACACAATCCACACTCCACAGGCAATTCAGGCAATAATGCCTACCACAGCTAGACAGCAGAAAAGGGTTTATCCAGTGGCGTTTTAATTGCACTGTTACACTCTTAGACTTATGTGCCATTGACAATTCACACACATAAAATATACGTCTATATTTGTTAAAATCAAATGTTCACTATTCATAATTCATTTTACAAATGAATTTGTTGCAACCATAGCAATTGCTGATGTTTTGAGAAAAAAAAAGACTTCCGTGTTGCAACCTACTTAAAATCTATACAGACTGCTAGTTTTCAATTTGACAACTAATCAGGCCTATTCGGCAAAATCTTTTATCCATTTTTCCTGTTATTCTGTTATGAATTTCCATACAAAAGTTCGAACTGTCAAGAAATCTTTTACGACCTCCAAAATTGGTATTCTGCGTTTAATAATCTTTTATGAAATCTGTTATAAATCATAACAGAATAAAAGACAGCATTTTGTGATTTTTATCATAAAAGATTTTTATTTATGAAAAAGTTTTGGATTGCAATGGATATCTATACAATTTTTCGTCAACGAAATGTTTACAAAAGAAGACAAATGTAATAAATGTGTATAAACAAGTGGGTATGTAATTGAAAATAATTTAGTAATTTATATTTTTGGTTTAGACGAAGACACCATAACCACTTTTGCTGGAACTAAGATTAAATAGTGATCCATTTGATATTCCTGATGTGCGTTTTATTCAGCTCTTTAGATTGAATACGGTGAATGCTAGAGTTCTAATGAACAAATTGGAACAATTTACGCAAAACACGAATACAAACATTTCATTTCAAATGCAGGTCAACTGTATTTCTAATGACATTTTTACGGATACGGTTCATATCAGGCATCCCAGATATCGCTAAAATCACGGCAATAACCACGGGGTATTGGCCAATTGGCGACCATGCGGCCAAACTAAGTATCCCATACAAATACAACCATCAATGCCGCAGTTGGGGAAATACAAATGAGAAAGAAACCCTCTCTCATTTCCTCATTTCAAAGGGATACTGCAACTTATTTATCCGCTTTCTCAATTCTACAGGCTGGCTGTAGGTACCGACAGGATCACATACTTAACAATCATCACAAAGCAAAGAAGGCCATTTTTGGTTTATCGCATTTATCGCCCAGTACATCCAGATTCATTCAGTTGGTTACTGATTTCAACAGTGCTTTCTAATTGGATTTAGCTCCATGTAAGAGCAATATATTTGCTTTAGCTCGGTCGTGGTTTTTTGTTGTATTTTTCCTAAAAAGATATTCCAGTGTTTATTACACAATTATTTAGTTTGTAGTAATTCATAACTTATTCATTTCAGCTTGCATTTTAATATGTTTTTTGCACAAATTTGTCCAGGTGCCTACCGACTATGAATAAAAAAAAAACTCTGTGGTTTGTTTTGACAGCTTCGTAACAGATTTTCAATTTTCGAAGTTCCATAACAGAATTTCATAAAAGTTCGAAACCCCGAATACGATTTATAAAAGATCTTTTATGGTCGAAATCTTTTATGATTCATAACGGAAAATTCATAACAGAATAAAAGATTTTGCCGAATAGGCCTCGTTCTACACATGCGTTAGCAAAAATGAAAGTCACAGAGACTGAATTTATTAGAATTATGGTGAGGTCACCATAAAGGAAACCACTTCATCGCTAAATATCGTCTTTGTACACAGTTTTGTATGGGGAAATTGGCTTAACATTTATAACGTCTGTCGATTGCGTTAAATAGTTATCTTCGGCTAATTTTCTGACACTTATGAACGTATTGAAAAAAAATTCAAAACTCCAATTTTGAAACAGAGATTTCTCGAATTTTACGGTATTAATTTATTGAAACTTTTTTATTTGCTCTAGCAAAATTAAAAAAAAAAAAACGTCAAAAATTAGCCTTTATGAAAAACCTATTTTGTAATTTAAAAAAATGTCAGCACTGAACTAAGTACATACTATAAAATGAGCGCAGTCAGCCAACTGTATGGGCACAAGTCAAAATTACGATCCACGTGCTATTGTTTTTTTTTTTAATTTTTATGAAGTTGTTTTCATTTAACTTCAAATTCGCACCGGGCAGTAAAGTAGTGAAGAGTCGCAGAATACCTAAAATTTCCAATCTGCTTGTTTAAGCACCATAATATCCGTTTTGGATTTATTTTATTTATTTTTGTAAGTTGTGCAAAATCCATTTGTTTCATTTAAATATCGTTATTTCCCATTTTTAGCTTATTGATTGCATTTTTGCGTCGAAATGAAAAACAAACGTGCTAAGATCCCTGAAGGAACCGGCCAAATGCCATTAAATCCAATTAAAAAGAACCTCAACTTAAAAAATCGAGAACAACTACGAAAAAGACTGAAAGGTCTTCTCGAAAAGGATAAAAATAGTCTACATCTTCTTGCTTCGCCCAAGCCGCCTATTCCAAGTGCTCCAAAAATTCTGAACAATGAACGAAAAACTAAAAGCAAGAATGTTTCAAATAAAACTAAAGAGCCCAAAGCCAATAAGCCTAAAATTACCACAAGCCCGAAACAAAGTGCAAAATTAGATGCAATTGAAGGCACGGCAAATTCAAAAGGCAAACCCATTTCTGCATCCCTTAAGAGGAAAACTAAAACAAAAATTAAGCCAGCCAAAAAGACAGATAAACTTTGCAAAATCGCTGATAATAGTAAGAATATTCCAGCTTCCAACTATAAAAAGCAAAAATCAGTAAACCCAAACGTCGTTAACAAAGATCCGGCAAAAGTAAAGCAGCCTAAAAAGAAAAGTTCAAGTAGCAAACAAACATCCAGTAAAATAGAAAACAAACTACCAGCGGCGCAGGCAAAAAATAAAACGAATCTTGTAACCAAGCAAAAGTTAAAACAAAAGGAAAACACTCAGAAACCACAAAAGAAACAGAAAACTAATGTAAAACCATACAGAGGCCCGTTGCGCCCTCAAACATCTGAATCGGACTCTGATGATTCTGCTTCTCGTAATTTAAAGCGAAAAGCGAAACCTGCAAAAGTACGCAAAATTGTCAATGACGATCGAGCTCTAACTCGTGTCGTACATCAAAGTGAAAGCTCTACAGATGGGTTCTATGATTGTGATGACGATCATGCTTACGATTATAGTTCTAATGACGATAGCAGCGAATATGATAACAATACAGACTACACCAACTCCTCCAACTATAACAGTGACTCTTACGATGACTATAGCATGGAAAGCCATGACGAGTTGTCATATTCGCAGGAGGATGATAGCTTCTCCGAAAATTCTTCCTACTTAGATAGTGCATCGGACGAAACCTATGAGCTTCCTGGAAATGTACCTGAAGATGTGTATATTGCTAATGGTGAGTTTTTCGTCTACCTGAGCAAAAATGATGTAACGATTGTGCGTTTATGTTCTAATAAGATATTTATGTTCTATTTAAACTGATTTTTGAATTACGTCTTTCAGGTACTGCAGTAAAACATGATTTGTCCGAGACAAATGAAGTGGTTTTTGACAGCGATACCAGCTGTGCCCAAATAGTTGAAATTCCCTCGAAAATCATTACTTCACAAAGGAGTATAACGAGCTTCAAAACCTTGCCAGCAACCTGTAATGGAACACAAAATACAAATCATGCTGATAAATCCCATGACAGCGAAGATAGTTGCCCTGAGTTAGTTCCAATCGAGAGTAAAAGTCCTATACACGATGATACCGATTCAGATTGTTGTTCTGATTGTATGTCATTCAGTGGTTCAGATTCGGATGCAGAAAGCGGTGGTTACTGCGAAGAAAATGACTATTCTGTGGAACCTTCTCAAATGACTCCGGAAGTTTTCAAAGCAGATAAAGCCGCAAAACAGGACCCAGACATTGACATCTTCCATGTGGCGAATAACTCGTTTCACAACTATACCGATCGTTCGCCTTTAGATCGAATTACAAATTCAAAGGGCAATACAACGTCGTATAAAATCATTACAACCAATAACAAGGTAGTTGATCCGGAATCGAAAATCAAAGTGAAGCCTGCTACAAATAAAACACAAAGTGACAAGCCGCTTCCAATTAATGCCAGTATATCAAAGAAGAAGGAAGCGAAATCATTTAATGAAATTACACCTATTCTAACTAAAATAGAGTCTGAAAAGCCAATTGCCGAAATACCATCGCCTAGTGTAACTAAGCAAGTCAAGGCAACACCCAAAAAGACATTACAGGAGAAGTCACCATTCCGGACATTGTTTTACAATGCGATCAACTCCAATCATGTGATTGTTCTTGTCAAAGATCCACTGTATATCTATGGGACGGTAAAACTTAAACTAATTGCCGGGTCTCTAGAGATTTTCGGTTACAACCCAAAACGAAACGAAACACTTGAAATGTTCTCTCCCCGGGGCTACAGTTCATTAAGAATTGAACCGTCAAAGAGCTCTGACGCAAAACCATCAATAAACGAAAAGGATCTACTTTCACTGTCGCCTTACTTCATTCAAACAGACCTAGAAGAAGTTATTAAAAAATTTGACTCCAGCACAGACGCTATTGTGATTCTTGAGCGTAACGATCGTAGCAAAAAGGTTAATATGCTAAAGAAGTATATGGTTGAGCATCTGTTCCCCAACATGAACTCATTTCAAAGTGATCAACCCTTCTATACTAGTGAGTTTCTATTGCGATGCAACATAACATTGAAAACTGATAAAGCTCTCATTGTTGATCCCAAGTGGAGATCGATCACATTGAATGACAATAGTAGAGTAATGGCTATTGGTGGCAAATCTGTGGGCAAGACAACTTTGGTGCGTTACTTGATCAACAGAAATCTAAACAAATATCCAAATATTCTTCTAATAGACTTAGATATTGGCCAGCCGGAAATGTTTGTCCCGCAGACAGTTAGTGCGACCACATTGACTTGCCCATTACTCGGACCTGGGTATTTTTTGAACAAAGAACCCGACAAGGCATTCTTGGTGGGACAGACAAATGTTGTCCTTCTACCACAGCGATATATTGAGAGTGTGCAGGCATTGATCGAATACTGTAAATCAAATAAAGATTACGATGGAATTCCTTGGGTAGTAAACACAATGGGCTACAATAAGGGCTTTGGTGATGAATTAATAGCTGTTATTTGTAATCTACTACACCCAACTAATGTCGTTCAACTTGAGAGTTACAAAGAAATCAACAACTTTGACGTAATAATGAGTAAAGATAATCTGGAATCTTTGGAATGCAACATCGTTGGAGATATGTTCAGGTTCGATGATGCACATAAGCCCCAACACAACTTATCTTTGCTGAAATCTGTAATACCCAAAGACGGATATTATCAAAAGGAATGGGATATGAACCCGAGAGACATGAGACTCGCAATGATTGTTTCTAGGCTTAGTACCATCCTGACGGGACACGCAGAATGGCTGACGGATATCAAACCATTCTGGTGAGTTGATAAATTTTCTTTCATATTTTTGTTAATATACACATGCACGTAAATAATGGACATGGACTTCATTTTCGAGCATCGTCATTCTTTGGATATCGATTCTTCATCGATATGAATACTTTTAATTGCTCTTCAAAGCTTCATCTTATTTTTCTAAAAGGCCTTAATGAAGTTGTAACAGAAGTCATTACTTCGGTAAAGAGTTTGCTTCTGCTAAAAGCTTTACAGAAGCTCTAAATAAGCCTTGAGGAAGTTCAAATGTTAGTTAGGAATGGAAAATCATATAAATCGCAACACTAAAATCAAAAAGTTACTATCGATTCGGGATAAAAGTCGCTTATTGATCGGTAATCGACAATCGCAGTGGGTCTGTGCGGGTATAGTCCTAATATGTATGTAGGGAAGAATTGTTATTAGAATAACCAGATATTTCCCGAAGACCTTTTGCAAAGCTTCCATCGACTTTTCCTTATTTTATTAATTTTTTATCTTCGGATTTCGTCTTCGTCAATGTCGTGTGCCCCACACACATATGTATGTACTTTGTTTTGCATACGTTCACGATTTAACCAATTTTTGCAGACGCGTACGTGACAACACGCATAGTTCTGGGAATGTTCTTGTACAGACTTGTTTAAAATTGCGAAAGAGGCAACTCTAACGTTGTCTTGTGAGTAAGCACGCCTGACAGGCGTCTGATCCAGCTGCCGCGTTGGGCTTGGGTTAAAATATTCATTCATTTTCAATGGTACGGTTGTCCATTAAGTGGGTCGCAGGTGTAAGTGGCTCAAGTGGACCCTCCATAGCTCCCGATTCTCTGCCATCGACACTAAATCATCAAGGGCAATCCCCATACGGTTATAGGAGAGATTATGGATTTGATTTAACCATCTCATCCTGGGTCTACCTAGAGGATGGCTGCATGATGGTAAGGATTCCATAGCACGTCGTGGGATCCTGGTTGGCGACATGCGTTTAACATGACCAAACTACCGAAGCATGGACCGCTCAGGAGAAGTAGGTGCTCGACATTGAGTTCCTCGCGTATTTTGGTATTTTTAATGCGATCTCTACGGGTCACACCAGCAATACCACGGAGAAATCTCATTTCAGCAGCTGGTATCCGCGATCTTATTCTTTCGTCGGTCATTACCCAAACCTCATGACCATAGGTAAGCGTTGGGACAAACACCGAATTAAAGACTGTCAACTTGGCTTTGACATCAAGCTCAGTCCTCCTGATAACAGAATGACCAAGCTGTCTGAAAATTGACCCAGCCTGACCAATTCTACAGGAAAACTCAGCATTGCTCCTTCCATCACTCGTGAATATGACCCTGAGATACTTTAACTTCTCCACCTGTTTCAATGGGACTCCACTAACATGCAGAGTGCATTGATCAGGCGTTCTGGAGATGACCATCACTTCAGATATGTTCAGATAGGTTAAAATATTTTTATACTTATTTCATTTTGCTCGGGTAGACAGAAGTTTTGGCTTTGATCGTCAAGATTAAATGGTTCGGAATTTCCGTGGTCTGTGTCATTTAACAGTCTGGAGAAGTGATAAACACCGACTGTGACTCTACTAAAAGTTTTTCTTTGGCATATCTACAGGTTTTTGTTCGGGTCTTGTTGCCTCGAAATGTTCCTTTTCCTTTTGGAAAAACTTCCGAATATTGTATTTCTCCTTATCGCGCGATATGCTTCTTGATTCTACTACCAAAAATATGACTTGTCTATTCGGGCATTAAAATCACCGGGAATGATTTGAGAACATTGACGAAATGTTTTGTGAAGAAGCTGGTAAAAACAGTCTTTGGTAGCCTCATATTTTTTCCATATGTAAAAAGATGCGCACACAGATATCAATCAGGCTAATGTTGCCGAATTTTATGGCGATTGTTATTGGCGTGGAGATAGGCTTACCCCAGGTTTCACAGTGGAAGTTTAAATTACACTTGTTGTTTAAACTTCAGTTCAACAATTAATTCGTTTTCCGGTTTCGTTTAAACTTTGAACAGAGTTAATTCTGTAGTTTAAGTTAAAGGACAGTATTCTGCCGTTTAAACCTATAGATTAGTTGATTCAGTGACATTTCAATTTCCAAGCTGCCGATTGTCAAAAACACAAAAATTTGACGCTGTTTTGTGTCCTCTTTGAAAGAAGAGACAAGGAACGATTTTGGAAAAGTCTATTCTATTCATTAAATTTAGTTAAACTGAGTTCAATTGAAACTTGGGGTTAGAAGTTTTTATGTGTTAAGTAAACGAACTTAAAACTAACAAAAGAGCGTACATACCATACGATATTTTTATTGTTATCTATACATATTTAATTTACAATTCCTAAGAATTTTATCGAAAAAACCTTGAATAGTCAGTAATTTATTTTTGTTTTCTAATTATAGCGCATCTGCTGAAGACTTAGAAATCGTAAATATGGGGGATGACCAAATTAACACAGAAGATCTGCTTAAAGCTCTGGTTGGAAACCTTATCTACTTGTGTCGAAAGAAATTTGATCAGGCAATTGAATGCCTTGGAATAGGTAACCATGTTTAATGTAATAAATAACAAGTGTTTGAACTTTTGGAATATGTCCTTTTCAGGTATCGTTCGAGGCGTGGATTACAATCTAAAACAAGTTTATTTATTGCCGGCTATACCTCTTGAAGTGTTGGAAAAAGTCAATTGTCTGGCAATTTGTGGCATACCTTTACCATCTTCAATTCTCATTAATCAAGGACCTAAAGTCAAGGGCGTGGCATCATATGTATATAATACCGTTGACAAAACGTCCTCAATGTATATCAAGCAGATATACAACAGACCAGAGCATTTCCTTACTGGCAGACGTAAGTCTGTTGCAGAGTAAAAGTCTTTTTTGTTGCTATTAAAATAAAAGTACGAATAAATTATAATCACAATTTAAAAGTAAATCATTTAGTTGTTAACGAAAACTGGAACTGTGCTAAAAATTTAATTTTGTGGTAGGATTTCAAGTTTTGAACACATTAAATAAGAGCTAAAAGCTACTTAAAGACTTAAGCATTTGAAATAAAAGCTTGTTCCTAACTTTTAGTCTGAATTTTTATTTTTAACTTGATCCTTCACAGCTCTGTGCTTGCTTGGAAGGATGAAGGTTCAGTTTCGAGATAACGAAAGCCCAGACATCGATTTTACGTGGAATAAACTACAAACCACATAGGACTAAACCGTCGACTCCTCCCACATGACGGACTTTGCCTACAAGCTGCCTGCGGGCCCAGGGGGCTTATTTCCAAATGCGCGGCGGATCGCTTTTCATGGCGGATTGGTATTTTTATATTTCCAAAAGCTGTCAAAAGTGATAGCTACTCAGGTGACGGATTGCTGCCCCCCAGGATTTTTCATGTATTGGTTGTACAAAATCAAAGGAGCGTATTAGTATTCTTCTTCGATATACGTAGCAAAAATTTCTACTACGACGGTTTCTGTGATAGTCCGTAACAAAATTCCAAGTACGACGGATTCTGTGATAGACATGGACACTTTAAATAATTATTTTATTCAGTCGATCAAATTTGGAAAACAAATCAAGAAAAGAATGTGGAGAGTAAGACAGTAAGACCACTTCATTCACTCCATTTATGAGGCTGAGAATGAGCAGCGGGCCCAATATTTCCCTATTCTTCTAAGCACAGTGGTAAGTGTGGCAGGAGTCCCAAGTTCGATCCTCGGAAAAACACAAATTACCTGCTATGTTCCCCATTTCACTTTCGCTCGAAATGAAATCGGAAATGAATTCTTGTGACAAAATGAGTCTCAATTCCGAAAATTTTGAAATCGAAATCGAATGCAGTGAAATGTAGAACACAAAAATTTATTTCCGATTTCATTTCGAGTGAAAGTGGAATGTGGAACCTAGCAGAAAGTGAAATTGCGAAATGCAGAACACTGAAAACGAATTCCCTCGATTTGCAATTTCGATTTCACTCGATTTCTGGAACCTAGCTATACATCCCAAGGATTTTTCCGCTGCGCCACTTCTGACAAACATCTCAAAGTAGGTATGTATAACTGTCCTAAAAAAGCTTCTTAATTCAGCCATTCCGAATCGGCATAAAATTGTAGGTCCCCTCCCTTCGTCCTAAAAATAAAAACTCACAAACAAATGGTTGTGAGAAGCTAGGCTACACGCCTGTTGCGCCAACTATTTTTTTTTATGCCTCTAAGCTCTTCTCGTCAAATGTGTTTCCCTATATGTACCGCAAAACCTTGACATGGACTGCTAGTGAAATGTCAGTTTCATACAAACCTGCGAGGAAAAATTGAGGGAAAAATGAAGCAAACATAAGCACTAGCCCTTTTGGTTCAGTGCGGCGAAAGTAGGAAAGAGATTTCAACCTCTGCGCGCCTTTGCTATTTTTTTTACATAGAACACAGTGCCATCCATTGTAGAAACATTGCAACTGCGCAAAAATAGCGACTTATTCAAATTATTTCAAACGATCTATAACAGATGGCAGTATGGCACACTCAGCACACAAATCAAATCGCACGAATTGCTCGATGACATTTAAGTGTTTTCGTTTCTCTCCGCCGTGAACCAAAAGAGCTAGTGCTTATTTTTGCTTCAACGAAAGCAAAGAAAGCTGCTAGCAGTCCATGTATAGTATGTCAATGCCGCAAAATGATTGAGGGCCTATGAAGGGTTCCGCTTCGCCCAGTCTTACCAGAGAGTCCGCTGCCTCGTTGCCCACGATGCCTACGTGGGTTGGTAACAAGCAGCCAATTATTCTGTTATTCTTGTTAAGCAATGATATAGGCGTAAAGAGCTTTAATGGCTGCTTGGCTATCTGACATCCCCGCTATGTGCGGTTTCTGTAGTTTTTCTCCAGAATCTATATCTATAGCGCGTATTTCATCTTCAAAGATGCTGGTATTGATTTGTAGTGTTTAGTTCCTGGCCAAAACAATCATGCATACGTAGTTTTTTATTGCTGACCTTCGTTATAAAATTCTTTTTGAAGATGACTTTGCTGATTCTATTATAACTGGATATAGTTAGAAGATTTTCTTAGTAATTTCTTCTATTGCCTTCCGTCGAACTCTAAAGCCGTTAATTGCTAGAGCATCTCCAAATAGACACGAACGCAAGAAAATATTTTGATGGCCTCATTAGATGCACTGTCAAACGCTTTCCATTATGGAGGAAGAAGAACTCCTGCCCTGTATTCGTCTTTAATAGAGAAACTACATGAGGCTAATGGGTCCGTATTACTTTGGCTGTGCTAAGTAGATGTGTATGCTCCAGGTCCTTATTAGTCTACTTATGCTCGAGCTACCGAGGGTAAGATCAATAACGTCTTTCCTGACTTTAGTTACAAAAGTGCCGGCATTCCCTACATTATAAATATCAAGGGAAGAAACTATACATAATACATTTTAGTAAGTACTCATTGTCATCCATTGGTCGATGCTTCCCCATATGGTCTTATGAGCGTTTGTGTTTCACCCTAGTAGAAGTGGCATGCGGAGGCTCCGCATTGGTTCACTAGTCGTTGCATCTCAGACATTAAAATTCATACACTTCATTCAGTTATTAAACTTAAATTGAACTATTTTATTAATATAGTAAGAAAAGAAAAGAAGAGAAACATGTGAACCGCTTGAAAGCACGAAATAAATTATATGACGCTTCCTTTTGAACGTAGGCGTGTTTGTAAAAGGTTATGCATAGTACGTATTGGTAGTACATATAACAATAACAAATGCAAGTTTAAATGCTGTCGCCTGAACAGTAACTATTTTATCGAAATCGAATGCACTGCGCAAATTCAAATGTAGCATATGAATCATAAAATAAATTCATTAAGTGATATGCGACGCCCCTTTGTCCAATTTTGATCAAACTTCAGAAAAACCCTCTCGGGCCAATACTCAAACCAATGAGACATATCAAACTATTCCAATATTTCATTTATGTATTTCCAATTATTGCAACTTTAACCCATACAGGTACGCACAAATCAATGCATGTTCGCTAAAATGCCGATAGCTCATGCACCAATCAATACACCGTGTAAAGACTGAATGTAGATAGAAATTTTGAAGGTGGGAAAATTATGTAACTTTTATCTTCTCTCGGATGCTTCCAGTTCAATCAGTACAAACTCTTCCACATACTTGGATCCATACCTACTCACATGCAATACAATAGCAAAACCATAATACCTACATCTCTGTCGTTTTTCATAAGGCCTGTTTTATTGGCAATCTATCTCAGTGAAGTCGAATTTTTAACACGCAATTACGACAACTATACAGTATACACTGTTTGACACTTTCGAGACTATATGGTTGTTGTAATTGTGTTGTGAAGATTTTACTTTACTTTACTTCACAGAGATAGATTGGTGCCATGAAATATTGCACTTTTGAAATTGCTATAAAATCCACTTACTTTACTTACTTTATTAAAAGTTATTTAAAAGAAAGACGAGCAGGGGGTTTGCAGGGGGCAGCATGCGGCATGCCCCCCATACAATATCGTATTGTTTATGCATTGTGGATTTTATTTCCACTTCGATTTGGACTTGATTGCACTTCTGAAAATGAAATAAAGTCCAAAAATCGTTTTTGACTTTATTGCAATTTCAGAAGTGCAATAAAGTCCAAAATTACGTTTTGGACCTTTTTGAATAAGACTTTATTTCATGGCACCGATAGATTGGCAATAAAACAGGCCTATAGTTACCTACTACAAAAGCGTTCCCTAGCGATTTGGTAAGTTTTCATCTCGCACCACTGCCTTGTTGACAGTCTTTTCCATTTTTAATACTAAAGTAAGACAACAGAACTATTTTGTATATACGTTGCCTGAGTAGAGCGCATTGCCAGATTTAATTCTTTCTAGTCTTCTTTACAATAGTTATACTTATTGACTTATTAAAACGCTTTAGCTTTCGCTTAGCTTTTCGAATGTAGGTACTATTTCCGTTGCCTACCTTGCAGTTGCAATTTGCAAGTACAAATCCGGTGAGCTGGCCATTAGTCAGAAAAAAAATTAATCTCAAAACAAACAGTTACGAAATTCAGCGCAGATCACATCTATCAAGTCGCCAGCCTGAAAATTTTATTCCTGACGGTTGGTAATAATGTGCTGAATTATTACTTGACAGCAGTGCTCAGCTCAGTGTTGTGCGGATGCGGAGCGAACATTAATTTTTTTGTTTTCTGTCGTGTTAAAAATTTAATTATATTAATTCTGATACCTTTGTGCAACGTAAATTAAGCATTTATATATTGGCCAGAAAGGTAGAATAATTTAATTGCTTTGCATGCAGTGAAGGAATTTAGTTATGTGGTGTTTTTCATGCGTCTCATCTGATACTAACTCAGGTATTATTGTTGCTTGCCTAAATTGTGTCTTGTATTTTTCTATAATTATCCTATTGTCCTTACTATGTTGCTTATTACTTTGCTTATTGGGGTGGTTCGTTTGTGTGATTTAATAACATTTCAAAAACAATTTTTTGTGTTCGAAGAAAATTATTACAAGAACGGGTATACTGTGACGCAATGGATTGCTGGTTCAAACGCTAACTTTCGCTCATACCAATTTCTACCCATTTGTGTTTTTGTATGTAGCTCAACTGTCGCAAATGGTCCTTTGTTCGAAATAAAAACGAGAATTTTTATAGTACGTCATTAAATAATCGTTTAGTTGGGTGTATAGTCTATAGGTGTGAAAATTCGGCAATAAAATAAAAATGTGAAAAATTTCAGCGGAAGTATGCAGCCGATCCCATAAAAGATTGTAAATAGCAAAATTCCCTGCAAAATAAAATAAACATTTCCAACAAATCAGTGCTGCTAGTTCTACCAACGTGCAGAAGTCGAAATTAAAATTTCTTCGAGCAGTTCGCTGACAAGTACGCTCCCATTCAGCACTGTTTGGTAGGCAAAGGTTAATTGTGTTGTCGTTGTGTGCCGTAGTAATAATGAAGTGTGTTTTGGTACTAATTGGTACTGCACTTAACCTGCCAACTAGTTTTGTTTTTTCACAAGCTCAAAAAAAAAGACAATATTCGCTCGAATTAATTATCTTCTTCTTTTAAAACTCATGTGATTCGACTCGGCGAATATGTGTTGCAAAATTATTCCCCACACCTTTCTTGTAAATTCGCTTTGTATACTCATCTTGCATTATTTACACTGCCAGTGATCAAAAGTATAATCAAGTAATATCCGAGTTTCTACAAGTACACATCAAAAATTGTGTTGTTACTTGGCAATACAAAAACCGGAATTTTATGCTGAGTGCTTCAGGATTGTAACGACTGCACTTAAAGGATAAAAGTGCTGTGACTCCTGCATCTTTTCGTGGATTTTGGGAAAACTTTTTCAATGTTAATTCTTCGATTAAATGGAATTGATTGGTAAACATCTACAGAACCATTCAATGACTATATTATACGAGTTGTCTATTACTATTTCATAAAAGACCTGCAAGGGAGGTTGTTCCAACCCAACCTGAACCTCTATTGGAGGTACTTTTTACAACAATTGTATTTTCTCACAATAAAACGTATGAATCTTTTCACTATCTTACGATAATTTGTAACTACGATATCTTATTCGATACACTTTAAAAATGATCGTTGAAATAAAAATGCAGTGATAGGAAAACGGTGTATAATATGCATTTGAAAACTCTAAAATATGTACATAAATTAATAAACAGTACCTTTTGTATCAGAAATGTCAATGACAGCAAAATATTAATAAAGTAATATTGTGATAGAGATGGCAGCACTGGCAGCACAGTACATAAAATCATTCGTATTCAGCACAATTTTCTATATCGCCATTTTATTTGTATCTCGCTCTCGTTCTCGTCAAATTTTAAAGGCGTTGTTCATCCCGTCGAATTAAAAAATAATTTTCGACATAAAATAACTACTTTTGATTAACCACCTTCGTTGCAGTAATTCAAGTAATTAAATTTAGTGATTTTACGTGTTTCTTGGTGGGCAGGGATATATTTACTCTTTGCTGCATATATTCATACATATATTTTTTCTTTATCGACGACGACGACGAAAAAGACAAGATAGACGTGCAAAGAAAAATCTCATCGCCTATACCAATTTGAAATAATTTAATTGAATAATACAGTGATAATTTTTTTTTCTTTAACTTTTGAAAACGTTTCAATAGAACCAATGGCGACAATTCGCAAGAAGTTAGTTATCGTCGGCGATGGTGCTTGTGGTAAAACATGTCTCCTGATAGTCTTCAGTAAGGATCAGTTTCCAGAGGTCTACGTCCCAACAGTCTTCGAGAATTATGTCGCAGATATCGAAGTCGATGGGAAACAGGTATGTAGAGATAATAGCCACTTATTCATAGATTGCATGTATATTATTGTAGTTAAGTGATATGTGGATATTTCAGCTTGTCTTGGAAGCAACAGATTGCCTTTGCCTAAGTATAAACGCGTGGATGTTGTTTTTTTTTTTTGTTTGTTGCCCCTACATTGTTGTTTGGGGCTTCTATTTCTCTATAGTTTGCATATGACCGAAGCGAGAATCGTAGCTTTACAAGGAAATGAGTCATGATTACTTAAGGAATTTTCAACGGAACCAAATCATCACCGCCAGCCAGAACTTTTTTTTTGTGTTTGCCTTATTCTAGCTTGTGTGAATATGTTTGTGCTTGTGTGCATGTGTGTGTGAACGAGATTCGACATTCAACAAGCCTGTTGTACTTGAAGATGTGGATTTTTATTTATACCGTCTATTTTTTTATGGATTTGTTTTATTTTGGAATAAAGAAATATTTTGCGTGCATGATCCAAAATCGAATTTTGTTGATACAAAGTTACAGTAAATCACCACCGAAGAATGCGAAAATAAGAACAACCCTCCGATAGGCACTAAGAGGAAGAGGAGGAGTTGAGAGGGAAGACGTGGAAGTTTATAATACCTACTGAACGTAGATCATACCTCTGATAAGAATTTCTATTATTTTCTTAATTACTTTCTAATTTATGGATTAAATTTGCACCTAGATTTCTCTTATGAGCATACATTTGTAGAGTTTGCAATCGATGATGTAATTGTATTAAGTTTTTTTTTTTTTTTACTGTCCAACAATGAAAACGAACCCGGTTTTCACGTGAGTAAATCTCTTTTTTTTTCTTATTATAATGTCAACATTGGTTAAACGATGTACTCCACACTGATGGGTGTTTCTGATTGTAAGGGTATTTTTGTTTACTTTGTACGAATTCGTATGAGTTACTCATGTCTTATGTTATCATTTTCAAAGTTATTCTCCAACAATAAACGTGCAAACAATTGCGATTCTTCCATTTTATTCTACAGAGATAAGAGAAGATTACTTATAAAGGATCAAAGTATAGCACTTGGTTCTACTTAATTATTTGTGTCATGAAATTGGATTAGGTACATACCTATATGTATTTTGTTTGACTTGTCATGCAAATTTGTGGAAGGTGTTCATTCTGCAATGTTAATTGTACATAATGTACATAGTATGTATTTACATATAGGTACATAATATCTACATAGCTGCTATCCAAATGCGTATTTTCTATCAACTACCGAAGGTCCGTTAAACTAGTGATCTTCATGACGTATTAATGGATAAACCCATAAAATTTCCGTCATGTACTTTTTAGAAAGAATACATGCTATGTATAGAATGTTTGCACTGTTGTAGCTCTACGACACGTCGACCGGAGCAAGATCAATTGTATAAAAAAGAGTTAAGACTAGTAGGTTTTTCATTTTTTAAAGTTTATACTAAATGTAGGCACCACAGGGGATTTCTTTTACCTCCTCGGGGTTGTCACTAAAGAAGATCTTTCATCTAATTTCACATAATGGCTGAACATGCATAATTTATTCAGACGTTCCGTCTTCTTCAAGACATAGCCGACATTTGCTGAGTCAACTAGATTAATTTGCGTAGTGTGGGACCTGAAGAAGGGCATACGCTATTTTGTTACGCGGAAAGAGAAATGCTGTTTCTTGCTTGACCCTCATGCAATCTGAAGTTCTAAAATTTTAAGATTAATATCGGAACGCACTTGTTGCATGTGAGCGGGATTGGTAAACAGGTCGCGAGTTTATCATTGAGGTGTTGGAAATACATGTACACCTATTTCGAGCTGGCTATGGTACAGCTTTTCAAACGTACAACGTACATAATTGTTTAGTATCTATGACTAGGACTAGGTTGAGGAAGACATCACACAATGCTTTGCGTAGGTTTTTCTTTCCATTGAAAGATGTTCTCCCAGGGATTGCGATGGGCCAACTAAAGGGTCTAGTGTCTTCGGTTGGTTGTCTTCAGAACCCTGAATCTAACCTAATCTGTGGTGTATGAGTACAATTCTTATGATTCACAAATCACAAATCAAATAAATCTTTTAGAAGAGAGAACGCGGAGAACTTTTGCCTTCTCGAGAAAACATTTGCTGTTACAAATATTCGCACTTCATTTAGGTCTTATTTTAGTTTTATATTATGTTCACACTAATGTGAGTACACAACACATTGGTCTAATATTGCTTTTGTATATGAGGTACCCGAACTACTTGATCGATATAGCCCATTGGTATTGAACAACCTGACGACGGTAAACAGAAGTCCTCTCACAAAGGCCGATTCGTCGTGTTTTTAACCGACAGACAGACTGGCTAAACCGATTCAGAATTTGATCAAAATTGTACATAATATACTTTATAAAGTATCCGGTGAATCCTTCTTGACATCACAATGGCAAAATTAATCCTGTGGAGGATATAAAAAGTGCAATTTGTTACGAACCTAGCGAGTTCTTTTTCCTTTTCAAATTTTCAGAAATTGACAAAATTGCTTGAATTGTCTGGACTAGATTAAATCTGAATGCGGAACGGAATCTAACTAGATTGGTCGGTATGCTAGGAACTTTTTGACCATTGTGATTTTTTTTGTTGTTTGGATTTAACAGTTTAAGGAACGAAAATGGACAAAAAACCTGGAAGTTGTGTAAATTCAATTTTTTTTATCTTTTTCTTGTATAGGGTCAATTGGGGTAATTGGGAACGTTTTTTGGAATTTCAAAAACATCGAAATTTAAATAAAAAAAAAAAAAAATGTCAAGCAAATTTGAACTTCTAAAAGTTTTAGGCTTATATAATAATGTTAATGCCCAGTTGTACAGTCCAAGTTTAAACCGAAGTTTAACTAAACCTGACCGAGAGTTTAAACTTTTGGTTTAACTCGTTCAGTTTCACAGTACAAAATAATCTGACAGTTAACTAAACGCAGTTGTGGAAGCGCAGAACAATTTCCCTTAAGGGGATATTTTTCTACCAGCGCACTATTGACCAAGTAAATGGTTATTGCTTTTCTCTACTTTATCTATTTTACCATTTGTAAATAAAAGAAAATGTGTGCAATATTATTACATTGTGTATTTTGGTATTAACGAAGTGAATTAATTTATTTTCGACACATGTTTGAACTGTCATCTACTTTCACCAATTAATTATTGCAGTAATTATTATTTCTTTTTTATTTCAATAATAATACATATCTAGTTGTTGAAATGTATGTGGCATTCAGACGGATGCGATCACAGCTACTGCTTCTTTGTAACTCGCTGGGTTTTTACCACATCCAATCACCCGTCGCCAGTAAAATATTGAAAGGATTTTATGAGCCTCTAATTAGGGTCATTGTCTGGTAATAGGTAGGCGCAACGTTTTTTGCTGGTGTTTCTACGAAAATCTGCGCTATCTTGTTCTGGTTTTACTTTTTTTCTAAACAAAAAATGTAGGTAATCCAGATCTGTATACAAAAATGGTATGAACTCCGAAACCTTTGAACTGAACAGTCATTGTCCCGAGAAGTGTGTTCAAAATCGGACAAACAAATTGCATTGTAAAAAGAATAGAGTGGGTAGTGTCTTGTTTCAGCCAAAACAAAATGTGAAAGATTTGAGTATGTATAGAAATATATTTTGTTCGCGAAGAATCTAAAGAAATCACTAGTACATTACAAAAAAATAATCGTCATTTCCACACACGAAAAGAAATAATTTGTATTGAAAAAACCTCAATACAATTTACGCTTGTCTACATTATGTTTGGGCTAAGATCTACCTGATGTTCACTTGAAAAAACGCGTTTTCATTGAAAAGTACATTATATTGGTTGAAAATCTATTGAAATTTTCTGATGACAGTGGGTTTACCGCAGTAATGCTGGAACTAATCATAGCTCTACTTTTCACTCATATAAATTCAAGAAGTGCATCACCCAAACAATTTCTCATTTCTGTTCTCTCTCTCTATCTCTCTGTATGAAATAGCAGCTGTCAAAATAAACCTCAAAATGCGAAACGAAAGTTTAAACGGCAGAATGCAGGCGTTTAACTTAAACCGAGAGTTGAACTCCACTTTGGGTTTAAACGAACACAATAAAACCGAAAATTTGTTGAACGAAGGTTTAAACCAAAACGAGAGTTTAAACTCTGACTGTACAACTGGGCATAAGAGTTCTTTATTAAATGGGTAAATCACGCTATAATTAACACTAGGTGCAATATTTTGAAGTTTTCATTTACCCCTGCAATGATCCCATTTACCCCATTTTATTTTGAAATCAGGGGAAAATGAAAACGTTATCTTTTTTATCACAAGTAATACCCATTTCTGATTGTGTTATAAGGCATCGAATTATCTTATCCTCAATTTCTTCGGGAATGGCAGATGTACGCCCAGATCCAATTTTTTCAAGAGGTGTGTTTCGGCCTTTTATTCTAAAAGTTTTTGGAATATGATAATCACCCCAATCATGGAATCCGCCGGAAGGAATTGTTCGCGGAAAAGAATATTTTGGTATCGTCGAATCCGCAAATTGAACGGTTATTATGTCATATAGGTAGGTATATACATACATAATATTAATACATACTATTGGGGTAGGGTGTGGTTTTTTTTCCAGATTTCTGTTCACTTTTCGGATTCCACGATACCAAAATATTCTTTTCCGCGAACAATTCCTTCCGGCGGATTCCATGATTGGGGTGAATATTCCTCAGCCTGTCGGAATGCTATTTTCTTTTTAACTACGTGATGTAGCACCCTCTTAAGATCATTGATGTCGTACATATTTTTTGATATGTGCGGGGCATTACTATACTGTGAATCAAAAAATTCAACACATTTCCATTAAAAAAAATACTGTTTCCATTTAGCCCAAATTTATGTTTTCATTTACCCCTCACGTTGATTTTGCTGGGGTAAATGAGAACACGTTAAATGTAAAAAACTAAGTACTTATTACGAGAAACTGTTTAAACAGATTAACTTTTGCTTTTCACTCCAATGGGAAGACAAATAAAATTATTCACCTTTTTATATAAAAACACGTTAAAGCAAAAAAAAAATGGCTAAAAAAGGTGATTTTCACTTTATCGGAACACATTCATTTTGAAAACAAAATTTCAACCAAAAACGACCCGATGTATAATGCGCCAGTTGCCCGATAATTCAGAGTGTATGCATATTATGTTTCTTGAATTTAAACTTTGATTTTAATGGCAAAAATAACTGCCGTTACCATTTACCCCAACTGACCCTAATAATTGTGACATATTGAGTTCGTTCGACGTGGACACTCAAAAGTTTCGAGTGAATTTTCATGGTTGCCGAAAACCAAGGGAAACCCCAGAAATTTAAGTTGCATGTCGGAACACGAAATGTATCTCTGGGACCTGTCAATTAAAAATTTCAGTACAGATCGTATTTGAATCGAAATGTCAAACTGCGCTCTCCTATGACCCATAGATGTGTATGTCTAAACAAACTCATTTTTTAATACAAAATTTATACAAATATGTACTTTCATAAGTGCCTATACATATACAATACGACTAACTCGCACCCAATGTGCGCACTCCCATAGTCGGGATTGTTGGTGCGTGTTAAGGTGCTAGCATTTTTTCGTGTCATTTAAATGGCGCTCTGACGAAAAAATCGCGTCACAAATCCGTCATTTTAATGTCGTTCTGTGTGATCGTAATTTTTGCGATAACATTTTCGGTGTCATTTAAATGACTAGGAAAATGGCGGACCAAATGCCATGAATTTTGTGCCATTAACATTATTGTAAAAAAAATTGAGCCTTAAAATCTTTTTACACATCTTTGGTATTGGTCCACATATGGTTTTTGTGAAGTTTGGTTCAAAATTGGTCAAAGGGGCGTGGTACCGCCCATACAAAAAAAACAACAACATTCAAATCTTATATGTATCTCAAAAACCACCAAATCGATTGAGTTCCTGTGTAGATTTGTCAAAAATAGATAAAGGGGTGAGGAGGCGCTATTCTTTGACAATCATGGGAGCTAAAGTTTGGGAAATTTGTAACATTGATGTGCATTTTTCTGATAGACAGAAATATTATCTAGGTAATACAAATCCTGGAAAAAACAAAAATGTTGTGTACTACAGAGCATTACAATAGAAACTCTTTATCACTGATTTAATTGAATGTGAAATAGATTTTTCTATTTTGCACTACGAATTGTGCTAATTCGCTGGTAAATAAATAAATAAATAAATAAATAGGTGGCGCAACAGGCGGGTGACACTCAAGGCCTAGCTTCTCGCAACCATTTGTTTTGTGTGAGTTTCTATTTTTGGGACGAATGGAAGGGACCTACAATTTTATGCCGAGTCCGAACGGCGAGAAAATCACTAAATGATAGTGGCTATATTTTTCTCATTGGTCATTAGTCATTACCGTCTGATCGCAAAACAGATAAATGACGCGAACTCGAAATACATAATAGGAAAGATGACATTTGTCATTTTGATGAGGCAAGTCATTACCATTTGATTGTCATTTTTTCGCTTGTCATAATAATCTCATCCCAAAGGAAAATTCTAAATGACTCGCAGTGTCCGTCATTTGACGATGATAGTCATTTCGTGTGATCGCCATTTTTTCGCAAATGACCAATGACGAATCGTAGCTTGAATGTCACTCTAATGCGACATGTTTTCCTGACGTCACAGCGTCATTTAAATGACTCGAAAATGGCCGTGTAATCGTACCTTTAAACCACGCGTTGTTTTGACAATATCACGTCAATAAGGTTTTAGAAGACGTGGGGTCTAAAACACAACTGTTACACATTTCTGTAACACAAAGTTACAAGTTCAAGGCTGATCTTATGATCACGTGTGGACAAATTCAACACAGGCACTTGTAAGAATTGTCGATATGATATAGGCCCCTATTGTTTTTTAGCTGACTCATTTCCTTGCGTGACGAGTGAATCAAATTGTTGTGGCATACCCATGCAATTCAAATATGTAATTTTCCATATGAGTAAGGCCCTTATTGTGATTGTCGATCAGCGATCGTCACGACAATTGACGATTGCGTCGATTGATTTTAGCTAATCGCACGCACAAAATTGTTTCACTTCCAAGAGAACGCATCGACCAGACATTTGTATTCGACTACAAGCGACTGTCAAATCGACAAAATATCAATCGCCAATTAATTATTCGAAATTTCTTTTTTCGAGATTTTTTTATTCAAAATTTGTTCCCAAGTTATTGTTTTTTGTTTTACATATATTTTACTACATATCAGAGTAGACCCGACTAGATTTGTCGGCTACGTCTCCATAAACGCCAACTGAGCAAAGTGTCCACGTGATGGTAGCCCAACTTGGTCTTCCCGTAACAGAGATGTTTCTTACTGACCCTTCTAACATAAAATGTGTAACCAGATCCGTCCATCGAATTGCAACACTGCGACAAACAATTTGTCTTTGATTTATTTCAAGAAATTACATTATTTTTCTCCGTTCTGTTGCCGCGGGCTTACATTTTTTGAATTTGTTTTTTTTAAATAAATAAAACTACAATTATTATTTACTAGATGTAATAAACAGCAAGCTTAATCGATATACATATAGGTAATAATTATCACAATGGGAAACTCATATCGTACGTTTTTCTCCGTAAGTACCTACTCAGCGGATCTGCATGATATGTGTTGTATGCATGTGTACATCAAATAAAGATAGTGTAGATTTAAACAATGTTCATAAGTTTTTCTTTCGTTTTTGTTGAGTACTTTGGAAGTAATGACTAATTAAAGATATACCATACATGCATTAGGCGGCCAAAATAAAAGGATTTCCTAATTTAAAAAAAGAAAACACATATGATTTTAAATTTTTAGTCATCGTCGATATTTTAAAACCACTATACATTCACCCTTATTCTACGTGGCGTTTATATTAAACGACAAATGGCGTTTTTTGAAATCGGTATTACATGTGGCGTGTTTCTAGGCGTTTTATGTCGTTTAACGACATGTGGCGTTTAAGTAGTGTGGAACACAAGTTCTACACAGTTTTTCGCATTCTGACTGTCGTTTTAGTTGCACAAAACGACTCAAAAAACGCCGATTATTGTCGATTACAAATTCTCAAACGACAAGGAGGCAAATTTAAGAAAAAACATATGAGTTTTGGTAATTGTTTATATTTATGCAGTGATTTCATAATTCTCTTATGATTAAGAGTGAAATCAAATCAAATGAATTTCCAGCCTTTCGGTAAAACATCAAATCAAATGAATTTCCAGCCTTGGTCAATTCCTTTCTTCTTCCTTGTAATGCATGTTTATCCAGTGTGTGTATATATTTTCTTCGATGACGGTAAGCATGTGTGTTAGGATTTTACTAAGGGTTGGTTGGCCAAGACCCAAATTAAAATCATTCCCTCCACCGCAAGAAAACGCAATGTCGAAGCCAGTTTAAAAATGACTGGCACTTTCAAATACAAAACAAATACCTACAGCTACAACAGTTTAGAAGACGAACACCGTATTGACCTCGTTTTCTTGATTTAAAAAACTGTTGTAAATGTAATATCGCGAACATTAGTATGTACTGTTCAACACTTTTTTCGTTTGGTTTTGTTTGGATTTAAATTCCGTGTGTTAAACAATTTACCAAAAGAAAAATCTCTCTCTTTTGCCGCCATAAATACCTACTTGTCAATTATCAGTGTTGTTGGTGTGGAACTCATGTGGAATGTAAAATAAATGAGAGAGGAGGCGTTCAAGGAATAGAATACCGATACTAAAACGACACTAAAGCGACTCGACTCAAAAAACGCCAGCTGTCGTTTAATATAAACGCCAAGTAGAATAAGGGTGATTAATTCGCTCGGCGAAAGACTTATTGAAATTTAAATGTAGATACGTCGGGGTTAGAAAATCTGCCCTAACGAGGTATCCGTCGGAACAGAAAATTCTCCTATTTCATACGAATCGAAGGATTTTTGCTTTGAGGTATTCTTCCGAACCCCTTTTCGGAACTTCGTTCTGTCAATTGCCGATTTTAATGAAATATTTTTTTTTTGTATATAGAATAATCAATTGTTAATAAAACACGAAAGTTTGCGGTATTTATATTTTTATGATTATTTTTCCAAAAACAAGTTACCATTTATTTTGGCTCAACTGAATGGGCCTCCGCACACGAGACTAAATCTGCCGGCATAAGGCTGGCAGGATCGTCAAATTGTCTTCTGTGCTCATATACTTATTTGGACAATAGTTCCCAAACGTTTTTAATATTATTTATGTCCGTTATCCACTGTTTAACAACCCTGGCAGTAGGTTAAATGGGACCGTTGTCCATGGAATTCGTTCAAAAATATTCGAAAAATTTGGAAAAGCATTTTGTAGTACAGTTTTGTATACATTCGCGTTCATTTTCGATGTAATAAACTGCAGCTCACAAGTCCCCATAGTATGATTTGTGCGGAACATCGTAATGCCCCCTGCACAGGTATGGTGGCTACCTAAAACACATTTCGCGCTCTCGCAGGACGTTAATGTAATAGTTTTAGCCATCCCGTCCATCCAGGTTGAACTCTTTTCATCGAAAAACACGACAGTCTTCCACTGCTTGTTTCACGTTATATGCTCTCGAGCAAATTGAAGTCGTGCAGCTTTACGCACATTATTGAGATGTGTTCTTTCTTTACATTCAGTCTCTTCAAATGCTTGGCACTCCGAATAATGCGTTTTCCAGATGCCAGACTTGTATTAGGCATTCTTCCCTGATTCTAGCAGCAGCACGTTGGGAATTTGAAGCAGTTCAGATAATAAGTCTTCTGGCTGCTGGTGTTGTCGCGTATTGAGCCCCTCCTTTCATATTGATATTATAGCTTAAATTCATTCTGAATAAAATTACCAACTACATTTTGACTTCGGCCAATCTTCTAAGCGGTTTGGCCCTGCTTTAAACCAAATTTGAAGTATGCCTTTATTTGGCCTTTTTCAAAGTCGTTCGTTCAATTGCTTTTCGCGACCAGTTTTAGAAAAAAAGCCGGTAATTAAATTACTTTAAATTTAAAAAAGCAAAAGAATTGACGTCGTTACATAATCGCTGTAGATCACAAGCTAAAGTCATTGCCCTTGAACCTATTCTGATGGGCCAAAATAAATGGTCATTTTTCGATATGTTTTTGGAAAAATACTCATAAAATTATAAATACGTGTGATAGAGACCACAAACTTTCGTGTTTCATTAAAAATTGATTATTCTATATACACAAATTTATTTTATTAAAATCGGCAACTTAAGTTGAGCGGGAGTGTATGTAACGCTTACTGACGTTTTGCGTTTCAGTGCGATCAATATTTTTGACAGTTTCATACGAATTTTCTTCCGATATGCTCCGACAGGAATTGATGCGGAATTTGTTTACAATTTGCAGTGAAGTATTGATAAATGAAAGCACTAAGAACAAATCATTTTAGCAAAGTACATATTGTTGTCTGTATTTATTGCTTACATTTGTGTTTCCAGGGCAAAATGTGAACAAACAGCTTTTTAAGCATTTATGAACAGAAAATTCCACATTTTACTATTCCAAGAGTAGGATAATTAATTATCCCATCAAAATGTATTAAGAAAACCCGTTTATAAACAGTTTAAATAACAAAATTTCGAATTCACAACTTTTCCCGCGAACGAAAACACCCTGGCGCGAATAGTCAGTTTATTCACAATCCACATCATTTAAATCGCGTTCCACAAAATCGCGAATAAAAAATTCGTTGGAACTTAACCTTATTCCAATAGGAGTATGTCTTGAAATAATAAAATGTGCAATTTTCTGTTTATACTCGTAAATGCATAAAAAGTGGTTTGTTCGCATTTCATGAATTCGTTCGTTCGCTCTCATGTGAATGGTCCTTAAGGGGCCGTTTGCTGATACTTAAATTCTTATGGGGTACTTTTTGTATCGGAGTGTCTATTCGCCCGTTCATTTTTACAGATTTTGTACTGAACTGACGTTTACCGATTTTCGGGACACGACTACGTAATCAACGTAACGTCATCGTATTTTCATTAAAAACTCTTTTATAAAGATAAAAGTTGATCCTAAACGTACGGCATAATGTCCGAAAATGATTATACTGGAGTTTAGAGTCCTTGCCGCGAGCGTAGCGAGCCACATACCCCAACTTGACGCTATATAAACTTTTACATTTCGTTACGTAGTCGTGTCCCGAACAACGGGCGAATAGCAACAGCCTTTTTGTATAGCATAAACTGTCACATAAGAGTTTATGTGGAACTTAACTGCTAGATTCCACATTTCACTTTCACTACGAATGAAATCGGAAATGAATTTTTGTGTTCTACATTTCACTGTATTCGATTTCGATTTCAACATTTTTGGACTTATGACAAAGTGAAATTGTGATTTCGAAAAAAATTTCGGAGTTTCCGATCGCTCGAAATGCAGAACACTGAAAACAAATTCACTCGATTTCTGGAACCTAGCTGTTACTTATGTTTTTGTTGACATAGTGTTTTTTTGTGGAATATTCACGAAGATTTTGTTCTACGACACAGCGCCTTGGCAGTGAGTTCTTGATGGAGGAGTTTAGGTGCAACAATCTCCTTAATTTTAATGGACATTAAAAATGGATTGGCTCTACTTGTCCGGCAAATCTTTCTTTGGAGTAGTTTTGCGTCCAATCTCATTTTTTTTGCGGTTCTCAAAACTTCCAGTCTTCTTAGAAACATGTATATTTCCGCGAAAACAAGTTTCGTAGAAAAACCAAATCTTTTCGCTATCAACGCCATTGATTCGTTTCCATTTTGATAGCTAGGAATAGCTAGGAAGTTATTCCTTTTTTACCCATTTTTGTACTGTAATCACTACACAAATTACTTTGTTGCGAACAAAATGACAAAGTTCCAGAAGCACAAAATTAGCTAGCCTGATGGAATTTTTTGCTCCGTGGAGCACACTTTGGGAAACTCGGGGCTATGCAATTAAATATTTTTCAGCGACTTATGTTCTCTGGTTCCAGCTGTTAAAAATATCCACAATATTTGGTTGTTTAGAAAAAAATAAAAATTACAGTATGTACATACTTTTGTGCCCTCCTTTAAAGAAAATTCTATTTTTCAGGTCGAACTGGCTCTATGGGATACAGCTGGACAAGAAGACTACGACAGGCTCAGACCGTTGAGTTATCCAGATACAGATGTTATTTTAATGTGTTTTTCAGTCGACTCACCAGATTCTTTAGAAAATATTCCAGAAAAGTGGACACCTGAGGTAATGCACTTTGCTCATTCGTAAATTGTATACACATCTAAATTGTGAGTTTCAAATTGTTTTCAGGTGAAACATTTCTGTCCAAATGTCCCTATTATCTTAGTGGGAAATAAGAAAGATCTTCGAAATGACCCCAACACAATTAGAGTGAGTAATCATTACCCCATAAGAGCATTACATTTTTTTTTTATAAATTTCAATTACATAGGATTTAGCTAAAATGAAACAGGAACCTGTTAAGCCACAAGAAGGCCGTGCCATGGCCGAAAAAATCAATGCTTTTGCATATTTGGAATGTTCCGCCAAGTCAAAGGAAGGTGTTCGCGATGTTTTTGAAACGGCTACCAGAGCTGCCCTACAAGTCAAAAAGAAGAAGAAGACCAAATGTCTTTTGCTCTAAGAGAGCAACTGTCACATCAAATGCGGATTTGATCGATGTTTCATTTTTTTTATTATTATTTTATTTTATTTTACAATTTTTGAAAAATTATATATATTATATTTAAAATACAAAAAAAAAAAAAAAAAAAACAACAACAACAACAAACTCAAATCAAAAACAACAGCAGCAACAACAGTAACAACATCAGCATAAACCATCAAAATGAAACAAACGAGAGACAATTCGTGCAGAAAAGCAAATTCAGAAAACCGAATAATGTTTACCATCTACAATCATTATTACGAAAAGATAACCAACAAAAATTGAAAAGCAAAAGAGCAGCAGCAACAACTACAAAGGGATAGTTAAAATGTATTTATTATTTCTAAACACACTGAGAACGACAGCAGAGATACATGCTGAGCAAGCAAGCAACCGATGGAATTTTAGGATTAAAAGGTTGGAAATATTTTTTATTATTAAATGAAATACTATTTTATTCAATTGTATGCTACGCAAAAAAAAAACGCAAAAAATAAATATCTATTTATTATCGATATAAAAATAGCATTATGCATAAAAACCATTTACCCCCAGAGTATGTAATTTTTGTTTTGTTTTCTAATTTGTGCATCATTTTGTTTTTCTTGCTTCTTTTTTTTTTTAATTAAAATTTGCTGTTTTTTGAGTTGAAGCAAAATTGTGTTGGTTTTTTTTTTGTTGTTTCTAAGTACCGTCCACATTTGCGTTTTCTTAACGTGTTCACTACTCAATATCAAACACTTTCATACTGTAGACTGAAACTAAACGCGCGGCACCGCAGAGGTGCCATATACACCCTTATTGTCGTTGTCGTTCGTCGAATACGACTGGCAACATCTGTCGTGGCAAGGCGTTTGGAATTTCGTATTCCGTAACACGACTCTCTGAAATCTTACATTCCATGAACATTTGACGCATGTGGTCCGACATTTATGTCGACGAATTTATATTTTGTCTGTTTTGACTTGGTGATTGTTTAATAAAAAAAAATTCAAAAATGAAAAGCATTGAGATGTTTTTTGAAAGCAGTGACGAAGGAGAAACCAAGAAATAAAGCTCTTTTAGCTTGTAAAAATAAGAAAGGATATTGGAACAAATCCAATCCGTTCATTCCATTCAAGTATTGTTTATGACAAATAAAATAATCCCAGGTCCATAAAATATGTTTAAATCGTTTAAAAGTGGAATGAAAAACTTATTTTGGTTTCGTGTAAACAATTTTGTTTTTTGGATTAGACTCTTTTTCAACTGTTTAAAGTTCTTTAAATTATTGTTAATATTCCATTTATTGCGAAGCATTATCCCAAATACCAATATAGGACCCAAATAACCGAGATTTATCTCAGACTTTCTTGATAACCATCTGCGACATTGCAGAATTTCTTAGCGGCACAAAACGCTCCATTCGCGAAGTGGAAGAGCTCGTCAAGGCTGGTTGGGTCAATGCTATAGATGTTATACCAGATTCAGCAAACAATGATGTAACTGGTCTAGTCATAAATGCATTCTCGATGACTTCAAAACCTCGCGAAATTAAACTAGAATTTTGTACATGGTTATACCATTTTGTCTATATGAGTTGCATTGGGGTACAGCGCAATGAGTCGCTCGGTGCAACACCTTTTTTTATTTCCATTATTGTATACCAGTTAGGAATTTATTTTTATGTTTTTACTTAACAAATATATTTATTTTTCACGATATTTAATTGGCCCCTATTGTGAGTGTCGATAGTAAATCGTTGATCGACAACTGTCGATCTATCGAGAACTGTGACTGCCGATTGCGATCGATATTTGTCGATTTGACAATCGCTTGTAGTCGATTACAAATGTCTGATCGATGCTTTTTCTTGGAAGTGAAGAAATTTTGTGCGTACGAATAGCTAAAATCAATCGACTCAATCGCCAATTGTGACGATCTCTGATCGACAATCACAATAAGGGCCATTATTTAATGTCGCTTAGCTTCTTTTTTCAAAGTAGAGTTCACTTTGTCGTCGCTACGGCACACCCTCCATTTCTCATTCTCAATCCGTCATCACCTAAATAGCTCTCGCTTTTGGAAATACAAAAATACCAATCCCCCATGAAAAGCGATCCCCCGCGCATTTTGGAATAATCCCCAAGGCTATCCATTGCCGTTTGTCGTATACGACTCATGTTTCGTATGTCGTTGTAAAACGATGTTCAGCTTTTTTTTTTAAATTTTCTTAACAATTTTATTTCATTTTCTATCAGGGCTATCGTGAACAAAATTCCCCCCGAAACATTTCCCATTTTTCAAAAATAGGTATCGGCAATGAATTTCGAAAAAGGGAAAAAGTTTCCAGCGGAATAAATTGGTATCGTGAACAAAAATTCCCCTCGGAATTTGATTGAATTCCCCCCGGAATATTTCCTTCGTAAATTTGCAGATGGAAATGCAAAAAGTAAGCAGTTATATAGCAATAAATTTAAAGTCAGTTGCATATTTTTAATTTGTTTGATTTTAACAAAGGAAATAAAAGTGGCATTGGTGTACTCAGTGTATAATTATAGAAAAAAACGCGACATTGCCAACGGTTTCACTAGGAACAAATTAGATTTAAAAGGATGTATAAAGTTTGAAATCTGAAGGAACATTAGAAAGGACTGTGAATGCCGACTGTTCTAATTTAATCTCATGATTGGACTCTTGTCTGGTTACCACCTTCTGCAAGGAGCGGCATGCATGCACTTAGCTTGACGAACGATGGAAAGATTGGCGAATGTTATTTTGGTTGTTGATAGATTGTCCGAGAGATAATCCAGTAAATATTTAAACACTGGTTTATTTGAACCTTAGTACTGGTGAAATCTAATAAATATCGAATGTGAATAACTTTATTGCAACGCTATTTAACTTTTACTTAAAACGCTATTTAACTTTTATTTACAACGCATGTGGTAACTTCAAGGGATTGGGGTTATCTCTTAAAGTTGTTCTGTTTAATCTCCCTTCATTTTTTTCTTGTTGAATTTCTTCCTCCACTAACAATTGCTGCGAATTTTGTAACTTTAATATTTTCTTTTATACTCCACTGAATTGAACACTTTCTTTACCTAAAGAAGGATAAATCAAATTTGCATATTTGCAATTACTAAAATTAACACAATTCCTCGGTTTAACACAAATAATTTGCAAAAAAAACTTTCAAATATGAGCTTAAATGACAACTGAATAAATCACAATTGACAACTGTCAATGCATTCGAACATATTTTCGAAAAATTCAGGGGGAAATAAATTCCGATAGAGATTTACGATAGGAGGAATATTTTCCAGGGAACAAAAAATGTTTGGGGGGAATTTTTTCCCCCCGGAATTGCCGATAGCCCTGATAGAGGTATCGGGAATAAATTCCGATGGAATTTTTTCCCTTGTCAGCAATGTAAATCAAATTGCTGAATGGGAAACATTCCGGGGGAAATATTATTCGCGATAGGGGTGTGTGTTCACCATCATTTTAATTCATTTGTCTCAACAAAGTTAAGAACACCGACTAAAAAACGAAGTGAAATATGAGTCGTTTACGACAAACGCCAACGGGAATAGGGGTGATTATCACTTTTTGTTATGCCCTTTGTGAACGATTTTGCAAAAGGAATTTGGCCCTTATTGTGATTGTCGATCAGCGATCGTCACGACAATTGTCGATTGCGTCAACTGATTTTAGCTATTCGTACGCACAAAATTTGTTCACTTCCAAGAAAAAGCATCGACCAGACATTTGTAATCGACTACAACCTGCCAATCACAGTTGTCTATCAACGATTAACTATTGACACTCACAAGTCACAATAGGGGCCTATTTTTCTCCACTTCTTTCACTAAATTTTGAAATTCGGCCCTAGCGAGGTATCCGTCGGAACGGAGAATTCTCCGCAACGCATATTCCGTCGGAGACTCAAATTACATTCGAGGTAACTGTCTTCGGAAAGAATAATTAAAATGCGACAACGCATTGATTTGATATGATGTTGATTCGTGGTACGTCGAGGTTTTCGTATTTAGTGGTTGTTTTTTTGGTTTTTTTGCACTGGAAACACAAATTTAAGCAACAAATACAACCAATTACTTTATGAAAAGTTTTTTTTTTCTTTATTGCTTTCATTTATCAACACTTTACTGCAAATCGTAAACAAATTCCGCAACAAATTCCTGTCGGAGCATATCGGAAGAAAATTCGTATGAAGCTGTCAAAAATCAAGGTCAAAAATATCAGTAAAAACGCACTTGATCGCACTGAAACGCAAAACGCCAATGCGCGTTGCATATTTGTGGGAAAAAAGTTCCGAAAAGGTGTTCCGAAGTATACCTCGAAGCAAAAATCCTCCGATTCGTATGAAATCGGAAAATTTTCCGTTCCGACGGATGCCTCGCTAGGGCCGATTGTCTTTATTTATGTACAGGGTGGCGCACCAATTGTACTATAATAAGAAATTAAAAAAACTTTCTCTTTAATCAATGAATTTCATTTATTTTTTGTATGGTAAAGAAAATTCAATTTATTTAATTGTTTTTTGAAGATGATAGACCGTAAATAACCTCCATGCTCATCCACGTATATGCGACACCTCCTGATCAGAAAATTATTCAATGCGGCCTGAAGAGTTGAAGTCGGGATCGCCTCAATTATTGTTGGAATGGACTGCTTCAATTCAGTTAAATTCCTTGGTTTCGTTTTGTACACCTATTGCTTGACATAACCTTATAAAAAAAAGTCTGGTGCAGTCAGGTCAGGGGGTCTAGCACGTAACTTGATACAATCGAGCTCTGGCAGCACCTAATTTGTCTCAATCGAGGATAATCAATCGAGAATCGATTGTATCGACTGAACTCGATTGTATTAAGTTACGTGCTAGACCCCCAGAGGTAAACATGGGGGTCAGGCGAATAGGAAAATCCAGAGGGTTAAACTTGGTTGTAATTTGGACTTTGTGCGGGAACATGTTAAGGTCATCATGAATTATCCGTTGTAATGACTGTTTGCTAATTCAAATTTGCGGCGATAAGTTTCGAGTCAAAACGCTTGAATTTGCTTGAATTGACGATGCTACACCGGCGATTGTATCTTGAACACTAACAGGGATCTGGATGGTATGGACGTATGGTATTCGTGCGATGCTTTCAGATTCGGCAAACATGTTTACCAGCCCCATAATGGTCCATCTACTCGGGGGAGTGCCGCCAAACTCGCGTCTAAATTCCCTTTGGAAGGAAATGAAGGATTGCAAAGCATGGTACCTCTGCACTATCCAAATTATCTTTTCGGTATCCCAAGCATTAATTTTAATAAATCTAATAGTAACCTGCCAAATAATAAAAAAAAAACGTCAATTGCTCACACAGAAAAAAAAAGTTATTTTGTTTTTGTAGCACGATTCGTGCGCCACACTGTATTATCTTCATTCTAAACTAATCACCCTTATTCTACGTGGCGTTTATATTAAACGACAAATGGCGTTTTTTGAAATCGGTATTACATGTGGCGTGTTTGTAGGCGTTTTATGTCGTTTAACGACATGCGGCGTTTAAGCAGTGTGAAACACAAGTTCTACGCAGTTTTTCGCATTCTGACTGTCGTTTTAGTTGCACAAAACGACTCATAAAACGCCGATTATTGTCGATTACAAATTCTTAAACGACTAGGATGCAAATTTAAGAAAAAACATGTGAGTTTTGGTAATTGTTTATATTTCTGCAGTGATTTCATTATTCTCATTATTTTTCTGCCGTGTAATGCATGTTTATCCATTTTGGGCATAATCTTCGATAATGGTAGACATTTCTGTTAGGATTTTACTAAGGGTTGGTTGGGCAAAACCCAAATTAAAATCATTCCCCACACCGCAAGAAAACGCAATATCGAAGCCAGTTTTAAAATGACTGGAACTTTAAAATACAAAACATAAATACCTACAACAGTTTAGAAGACGAACAGCTTATTAACTTCGTCGTCTTGATTTAAACTGTTTTAATATCGCGACCATTAGGACTGTTCAACAGTTTTTTCGTTTGGTTTTGTTTGGATTTAAATTCCGTGTGTTAAACAATTTACCAAAAGAAAAATCTCCCCCTTTTGCTGCCATAAATACCTACTTGTCAATTATCAGTTGTTGGTGTGGAACTCATGTGGAATGTAAAATAAATGAGAGAGGAGGCGTTCAAGGAATAGAATACCGATACTAAAACGACACTAAAGCGACTCGACTCAAAAAACGCCAGTTGTCGTTTAATATAAACGCCACGTAGAATAAGGGTGAATAACTAAACTATACTATCTGCTAGGTTCCACATTTCACTTTCACTCGAAATGAAATCGGAAATGAATTTTTGTGGTCTACATTTCACTGTATTCGATTTCGATTTCAAAATTTTCGGAATTGAGACAAAGTGAAATTGTGATTTCTAAAAAATTTCGGAGTTTCCGAATCGCTCGAAATGCAGTACACTGAAAACGAATTCACTCGATTTGCAATTTCGATTTCACTCGATTTCTGGAACCTAGCTGTATGTCTTTTCATTCATGAAAAATTAAATACACATACTTTTCTTTAACACTTCATCATAATTGGTCCGCAAAATTATCGACGAAAAAAATGTATAATTTCAACGACTAAAAAAAAAAAAATAAATAAATAAATAGGTGGCGCAACAGGCGGGTGACACCCAAGGCCTAGCTTCTCGCAACCATTCGTTTTGTGTGAGTTTCTATTTTTGGGACGAATGGAAGGGACCTACAATTTTATGCCGAGTCCGAACGGCTGAATTGGAAGCTTTTTCATGACAGTCATACTCTCGGATGTTTGTCAGACGTTCGCGAGAGGTGGCGCAGTAGAAAAAACTTTAAGATGTAATTTGGGTTTTTCCGGGGATCGAACCTGGGATCTCTCGCACAGTAGTCCAACACACTAACCACTGCGCTACTGCGTTTTAGTAATATCGTTTTGAATTTAAATTCATATTCAAATTCTAATATATATTGTGAGAGTATGCGTAAATCTCGAAAATTATTGAGATCTGCAAAATGTGATCCGAATCAAAAAAAAAAAAAAGAAGATTGATTTGTTGTCCAAATTGAAAACCACATAAACGTTCGTTCAAATTCCACTGTAATACACTTGCGGTTTAAGTACTTGGTTAAAGCCCCAACCGTCTAGGTCATTTCAGTTTCTTGAGCCATCAGGTATCTTCTAGTCTTGTTTCTCAAAAAAAAAAAAGCATTTGACATTTGTAAAGCAAACAGATTTAGATGCGACTAACCAATGGGACGCTATTCTCTTGAAGGCGGGAAATAAATGTTTTTAATGAACATTTTGTCAGTTTCATACATTCACCTCTATTTCCGTTGGCGTTTGTCGTAAACGACTCGTATTTCCCTTCGTTTTTTAGTCGGTGTTTGTTAGTTTTTTGAGACAAATGAATTGAAATGATGGCGAAACACATAGAGAAAGAAATAAAGCCGTTCACCAAAGTTAAAAAAAAATCTGAACATCGTTTACACCGGCACGAAACAGGAGTCGTATATGACAAACGCCAACGGGAATAATGGTGATTATGACCCTCGTAGCTAATTTAAATGGGAAACTTATTTTTGCGGCCGTCCTAAAAGAATTGGTGGTCAAAAATCACAAATGAAATAAACAGGGCTCTCTATTATTGATTTCTTATCTAAAAACAAGAATCTGGATCCTTTGGAATCAGTTTTAATATATTGCCACGCAATGGGTTAGATTTAAATGTTATTACATTTAAGCACAGATTGAGTGAAAAAACCTAATCTTACGAACAGATTAGGGGTATTCACTTATGTCGTTTTCGGTTGGTCGTCCAGAAGTGTCCGGAAGAACTCTCCGCGATTCTGAATTCAAATCCAGAAGCAAATTTCTCTTCTTTTCAGTAAAAGAACTGTCAGTTGAGTGCCAATCGAACGCTTTCAGAAGCGTTCGGATTGTTTCCGGATGGTTCTGGACGACCAACCGAAAACGACATTAAACGCGTAAAAACCTCATACACTGCGTAAACTGCAGAAATTTATAACCTCGTAAATGAACTGTCAGATTTTGTATGGAGAATAGTTTACGCAGACCTCATAATTTTCCGCGACGATTTAGGCTCGGAAATCAACCGCGGAAAGTTACGCAAGTCACAAATGTCAAAAAGCCGTATGAATTGTTTGTTTGATTCCAGATTTACAGTCGATTTACGAAATAACATTTCCGAGTGGTGTTCATTTAAAGCACCGCAGAAATTTATACATTTACGAGCTGCATAAATTTATGATAATATCTGAATACCCTTATTTATTAGCACGTTCATTAAACTCATAAATAATAATCGTAACAGGTCACTTTATATTAACAATAGCAATTTATTTAAACCGTTCTCTTCTCTTTCAGTTAAAAACCTGAAATGGACAAAAACTATTTTCTCTTTGGATATTTATAACTACTACGCTATTTTGCATAAACAAAAACAAAAAAAATATGTGTAACATAATAAAATACATATGTAATTCATATAAATATTTAATACATGCCTAAAAAAGATTTTTTTTTTTCGATTTCATTTATATACAACAATGTAAATGGTATAAGTCTTAAATCACTACTACCACAATTAATAAGAAACTAAAATACATGCATAAATGTAACTCCTTTCATACGCTCTACAGATGTAAATCTTTCATCAGAAAGGCTATTTTTCTTTTGAAAACATTTTCACTTTTAGTTTTTCGATAAATATATACAAATTTAAATTAATGTTTGTAATTATTTTCTTGCGATACAGTTTTGCTTATAAATGTATTACGTATTCGATTTATGGATGTATTTATGTATTTTTGTACGAAATAAAAAATATATCATGTTTTTGAGTTTACTACTATAAATTCTTTGTAAAAGAAAAAAAAACAAAAATAAACCAACATTTATTATACAACATTATTATAAAGCTAAACAAATTATAAAAGAAACAAAAAAACTTGAGTTGACTTTTGACGTTTTGACATACATACGCGTTATCGTGAATGTTTAAAAGTGCCTAATTTTACATTCAATTCACGTGCACATCCAAATAATAAACTTTATTTTGTTCTTCCATATTATAACAGTTATAGCGAGAAGTAAACTGTTTTATTATTCAAGGTTTTATTATTTGTTAAAGCCTGTTCACTTTTTAGTTATCCCTTTCTATATTACTCCTTATAATTTTCTTTAAATAAAAATTAGATAAAGTCGATGCACTCGAACACGGAAAACGTCCTTGTAATATTAAATACATACTATGCATTTTCTTATACCTATTTTTTTGTTGTTCAATAATCTAATAAAGGTTCGTGTTTTGAACACAGTTCTTAAATATTTGTACCTAATGTTGTATTTAAAGAAAGCAGTTGAATTTAAATGAATTCACTCCTTTTTTCGTTGTTGTTTGCCACTTTATTGTTTGGGGCTCTTACGAGACACTCCATTTATACGTACCTAACCTATTTACGTGTATGCGAGACAGGGCGACCAATTTCTAGATAGAAAGTTTGATCTTTCTGGCTAAGGCTTCGCTACTGTCTATCTTAATTAATAAGCATCTCCGGTTAGTGCGGTTTTCGGCTGAGTTGAGTTTCACTTCACCTATCTTTCACTTTCTACTGCTATCGTGGAATCCGCCGGAAACGTCTTCTTATCGACAAGTTTTTTGGGAAAGGTAGTTTCACTTTCAAATTGCTGTCTTTCATTTGCCAATACAAATCTGTGTAGGTGCAGTCGTCGGAGGGATACGAAAAGTTTGTTTTCAAAGTGATTTAAATAAAAAATAAAGTGTATAATCACCCCTATTCCCGGTGGCGTTTGTCGTATACGACTCATGTTTCGTGTCGTTGTTAAACGATGTTCAGATTGTTTTTTAAACAATTACAATTTTTGTTAACAATTGTATTTCCTTTCCTATGTGTTTACCATCATTTCAATGCATTTGTCTCAACAAATTTAAGAACATCGACCAAAAAACGAAGTGAAATACGAGTCGTTTACGACAAACACCAACGGGAATAGGGGTGAATATAATAATAAATACGATAGCTCTGGCAGCTTACGAGGAAGAACAAAATGAGCGGCGTTCTCAGAGAAGAACAGGTTAAGAGGAGCAGTAAATGATTTCATATGGAACTTCCTGATGAATACGTTTTTAGAATGACTATTTATTGATTTTAATAAAGTTCAATACTACACATGCATATTCGGCCCTAGCGAGGTATCCGTCGGAAAGGAAAATTCTCCGATTTTATACGAATCGAAGGATTTTTGCTTCGAGGTATACTTCGGAAGACCTTTTCGGAACTTTTTTCCGACAAATATGCAACGCACACTGGCGTTTTGCGTTTCAGTGCGATCAAGTGCGTTTTAACTGATATTTTTGACAGCTTCATACGAATTTTCTTCCGATATGCTCCGACAGGAATTGGTTGCGGAATTTGTTTACGATTTGCAGTGAAGTAGCAATAAAGAAAAACAACTTTTAATAAAGTAATTGGTTGTATTTGTTGCTTAAATTTGTGTTTCCAGAGAAAAAACAAGCACTAAATAGGTAAACCTCGATGTACCACGAAACAACATCATGTCAAATCAATGCGTCGTAGCATTTTAATTATTCTTTCCGAAGGCGGATACTTTGAATCTCCGGCGGAATAAGCGTTGCGGAGAATTTTCCGTTCCGACGGATACCTCGCTAGGGCCGATTACAAATATTCGGCTTAATAAAGCAGATTTTTTAGGCCGCTTACCTAAAGGCGTTAACGAAGGTTTAAAGACTAGCGTGCATCGGCACCACTAGTGCGATAAGGACAACTCCAACCGCAAGACTTGAGGCTTTCCTTAAACTGCTTCCGCTAGCCATTCATATATGTACAACTATCGGCCGCAATTGGTGCCATGGGAATCAGACAATCAGTAAACTGGAAATTGAACGAAATATAGTAAGTGCTAGCAACGTTTTTTCTCAAGTCATTTTAGCAAGGCTGTAACTTTGTGAGCTTAGTTCGGAGTGACTACTGAACACGAAAATATATTTCTGGCAGCGCTGCGTTGGTTTATATTGGAATGCCATAACCTCAAAAGTGAAATTTATCTCATTTTAGCAAACTTAAGATTTTGGTATATGATGAAACCGGAGTTTTGGTTTAGCTTTGAGGAATTAGTAGAGTGATAATATCTCTTACATAATATCAAAAATTTTACTTTGGTATTATGACTTAAATGTTGCCTTTTTTGCACTTTAAAACCAGCAAACTGATATGGCAATACCACCTGCAGATATTCACCCCTATTGTCGTCGTCTGTCGCAAACGACTGGCGGCATTTGTCGTGTCGAGTTGTTTGGAATTTGGTATTGCGTAAACTGAAACGACTCGACTCTCTGAACTCTCACATTCCACACACATTCCACAAACTATAACACATGCGGTTTGACATTTCAGTCGACAAATTCATATTTGGTCTGGTGTGTTCTTTGTGAGTTGGTTAATTATTTAATAAAATAAATCAACAATGAATAATCTTCAGATGTTTTTTGAAAGCAGTGACCAAGAAGAAACCCAGGAAAAAGAGCTGGTAACCGATTAACACCACTTTTGCTAGGCCTTCGTGAGTGATTTTGCCAAAGGAATATTTTTCTGCATTTCGTTCACTAAATGTCAAAAATTGTCTTTTATTTGGTATCTCCATTCTGCAAAATAACTATAATTGTCTTTTAGTTAATTAAAAATTAAGTACACAAACTTTGTTTTAACACATTATCACGCAGTCGTCCGCAAAATAGTCGACGACAGAAATGTATCATTTCCACGACAAACGCGTCACAAAACGCCTTACGCAATACCGACGATCGTCGACGAAAAATACAATCCACATTTTTTGACATTTCAGACGCCATTTGTCGATCGTCTCCGCGACAAAAGTCGTTTATTTTTAGTCGCCAATACCAAACAGTCGTGTCGTTTTTTTTTAGAGTCGTAAACGACAACGACAATAGGGGTGATTACCTTCTTTATCGACAGCCAGGCAGCAATAAGAATAAAGCTAGTATCAGACGATATGTTGAATCAGCAAACGTTTGCTGAAAATTGTGTTCCAATCACAACAAATCGTGCATACTTGATGACAGAATTTTTTTTTCACGATATGTTGTGATTGGACACCATTTTCAGCAAACGTTTGCTGATTCAACATATCGTCTGATACTAGCTTAATAACTACACCAGAAATAAAAGTGAAGCTTGTGCAATGCTGTCGCGAAGAACGGAAGGCTCTTGATACACAGCTTAAGATATCGCTCTGCAAAGTTCCGGGACATGAAGGCATTCCAGGCAATGCGAAAGTTGACGAACTAGCAAGACAAGGTTCGACAGCTGTTTCAGAACAAGCTGCTCCCCCTGTGAACATCCCGCCTTGCACACTCAAATTCGAGAAGGGAGAAAAGCCACTAAGAGAGGCGAACACTAGATGAGTCGCCTTAAATACCTGTAATACCACAAGAATGTTCTATGGCCGTGCTTCAATGAAACCAGAACCGAGAGTATCATAAGGAAGAATAGGAAACCCCTCTCCACCCTCGTAGGAATCATAACGGAGCACAATACTCTGCGGTACAACATGGAAAAAAAATGGGCTTATCGGAAGAAGAACTTTGTAGACGCTACGGTGATGAGGGAGCTCTTGAGAACAGAATGCACTTCCTATGTCACTGCCCAGGTCTCTAATACACATAATCTATAATATGTACATTTTCTTAAAAAATTCTCACGACGTGCAGCAAGCAAGAATACCTATGAAATCCGAAATGATTTTGATGCGATCAAATAAATGCTGGTGTTTTTGCATTTGTGTGATCCAGGAATTTTTAGGCCTGCCTCTCTTTCGCGCTTACGTTGGAACGTTGATTGAAGGATCTCTGCTTTGAACATGACAGTACCAATTGAGCCGGTCGTGCTTAACTTTGAGATGGGTTCTTTGACATGAAGGCTACCTCGGATCTTTGAACTTCTTCTATCGAGCTTTATTACTCCTGCTGTTATGTGAAGCATCATCATCTTAGTTGCAGTTAATTGGCCCTCATATATTTTATGTGAGCGCCGGACGTACAACTGCGGTGTAGAGCCTTCCTTTCAGCTTAGGGGACATTTTTCTGTCACGGAAGATAGCTGAGTTTTCCCGCCACTTTATCCACCCTACGCTTACGCGTTGATTGATATCGTCATCCCAGGTTTATTTATTTTATTTTTATTTTATTTATTTATTTAACTACTATACATAAATGTCACAGTTAATCAGATTTGAAAATAGAGTATATGCTGTTTTACAATTCTTTCAATATTTTTTTTAAATTAAATTATGAGATATTGAAATCAATCACATACAGCTAGGTTCCAGAAATCGAAATTGAAAATCGAGTGAATTCGTTTTCAGTGTTCAGCATTTCGAGCGATTCGAAAACTCCGAAATTTTTTCCAAATCACAATTTCACTTTGTCTCAATTCATTTAAATGTAGAACACAAATTCATTTCCGATTTCATTTCGAGTGAAAGTGAAATGTGGAACCTAGCAGATAATTGTACTTATTGAAATCCCTCGTCAGGTTATTGATAGGGCCATTACTCTCATAGTTACATCGAGACGTCCTTTGGTATAAAAAAAATTGGGTTCCTTGTTGTCCTCGGTCTAGTATTGATGTTTACGAAATTAAGAACATATGTGGAGTTAACGCTACCAGTCAGAGGGCAAAACAGGAATATAACATTGGATATCTCTCTTCGTTTTTCCAAAGTCTGCAGATTCAGCAGCTTTAATCAACTTATGTAGGGAGGAAGACGACTTTCGGGGTCCCAAGGCAAATCACGTAATGCGAAAAGAAGAAACTGCTTTTGAATACTTTCAACGAGAGAACAGTATAGAATTTTGGTTACATAGGGATCCTTAAATTTCTTTGAGAAGCGTTTTATAAGAACCAATGAAGGTTCCTTCACTATTGATCATAGAACCAAGATACTTTAACTTTTCGCAATTGGAAAGCACATTTCCATTCAAATAAATGTCTGGAATAGGCCCGAGTGGATCGGAGAATGGGCGACACAGGTACTCGGTGTTTTTCTGGCTAATGCGGTACCCATTCCCTCCAAAACATCCCCCACACATCAAGTGCTCGTTGCAGGGAATTTGGATCCGTCACTTTTCCTTTAAGCAGATAATCAAGGACAACAATAAAGAGACTTAAGACGCTTCCCTGAAGTACACTGACCTGTACACCTGTTTAGTACGCAGAGTTTTATTCATATAGGCTGACGAATCAGTGTCGACAGCGCAGTAATACCAGTCAAGCGGGCTACTGACATGTGTCGATATTTGACGAGTTTCATTTTAGAAGACTTAAGGCCCCGACCCATAGAATCCGTCGCATCCGTTGCGGCAACGTATTCGACTGACAGGTTGATAGAGTTGGGCCCTTTATCCCCTAACTTCCACGACAGGGTACGACGTCGTCGGTAAGTAGTTCAAATGAGCTGAACTACAGCGCTGACATATAAAAGATGGTATCAGTTTTTTGTTGTTTATGTTTTTCCAAAGAAATTCTCAGTTTATATATTAAAAATGAATGTTATTTGGAGGTCTTAAGATAAACTGATCTCTTTTGCATCCGGGAACAGATAACGACAAAATCCAATCCATTTGATCTACCAGATACAAAGTCAGTAACCGGACATACATTAATTTGAAAAACTCAATTTAATAAATTATTTTCGGATTCAAACTGTTTTTTTAGAATGTCTACAAAAATCTTTATTGGGCGAAATAAAAGAAAATACGCGGAAAGCACATGGTCGCCGTCAGTGCCGGCGATATAACTCGCTGCGACTGTGCGATTCTTGGCTGAGGATAGCTACCAGAAAGGTGTAGTAAAATATTTTAATTAAGGACTACCACAGCCTACGTTAAAAAAATGCTTTAAAGCTATGCTAACAAAAACTTTCTGCCAACCTTTTTCATCTCTTGATGGTGGTCTAGACTAGGTTATAGCTACATACGTAGTCCCATGCGATTTTATCCTGCGAAATGACAGTGCACTCTTCTCATGACGTTCGGCGTACACTAATGGCGTTTAACGACAACGGGCGTTCAACAACGAAAAAACGCCACTCGTAATCACCCCTATTCCCGTTGGCGTTTGTCGTAAACACCTGATATTTTATTTCGGTTTTAAGTCAGTGTTTGTAACCTTTTTGAGACAAACGATTAGAAATTGCAGTAAACACATATAAAAAGAAGAAATGTTAACAACAAACGCCAACGGGAATAAGGACGAATTCTAAATTTAGATTGGCGTGTTTTAAATTATCGTAAACGCCACTCGGAATAAGGGTGATTACTGATTTACCATTTTCCGCTTCTGAATCGCTATCGCTAAACCACAATTCAATTGAATTCATTTAAAACCAGTAAGACAATTATCTTCGACTATGCCGAAGCTCAAATACCCGGTACTATATTATTGTAAAAATAAAAAAAAATTTAAGTATTAAAAAATTATATATTTGTATGGGAGGTATGGGTAGTTTTTATTCGACCAAGCTCATTTTTTGTCAAAAAATTTTAAATATTATTAAAACAATATGTGCAAAGTTTAAACTTGCTATCTTTATTGTAGCTATTTAAATTTAATTTTTAACATCAATAAGCTATATAAATCCGATATTTTTGTATGGGAGGTAGTAGTAGTTTTCATCCGATCTTGCTCATCTTCGAACTTAGCCTCAGTTTGGTGGATAAAAGCTTACGTACCAAATTTCAAGTCGATAGCTCTTAAATTACGGCCGTAATCGTGCGGACGGACAGACAGACGGACAGACAGACGGACAGACAGACGAACATCGCTAGATCGACTAAGAAAGTGATGCTGATCAATAATATATATAGTTTGTCATACCTACAACGCCTCCTTATGTGCGTTACAAATGGAATGTCAAAGTGAATATACCCTCGCCACAGTGTGGTACCGGGTATAAAAATTCTTTCAACACAAATAAATAATTGCGAAAACAAAATAGCCAGCAGTCAAAGTATGATGTATTCAAAAATCAAAATATTCACATTTTTATTCACAATAATCTATTCCCCCATCGATTGAGATACACAAGGCCAATAGCTAAAATCAATCGACAATTATCGTGACGATCACTGATCGGCAATCACAATAAGGGTCATTATATCCCCTTGACGACTACATAATTTCATTTCATTTTTAAGTCGGCGTTTACAACTTTTTTTGAAGTGAACACATAGAAAAATAAACAAATTCGTTAGCAATAGTTTGAAAAAATAGGTATATCGTTTTTACAATGACACGACACATGAGTCGTATACGACAAACGCCAAAGGAATAAGAGTTATTATCAAACATTTTAAACTTATTTTACAATTACATAACTACAAAAGAGCAATATTTATTTCATCACGGAAAATACTGTAACCGAAAGGTTTGATGTTCTTATTGATTTTTATTTTAGGAATGGCGAACAGATTTATTCCAAAATGATCTTTCCCATAACGGAGGATCGTAGCCTATACTTAAATTCGACCGGTGTTGGGTGATTTATAGGTCCTCCTTTGGATCTCAACAAATTAAAGAAGTTTTCCAATTCTTCATGATTAAGCCTCTCTGTTAGAATATATGAAATGTTGTAGTTTTCGTTTAGATAATTTAACATTCGAGGTAGTGCTGAGTTATTTATTAGAATGCCGCTTTGAAAACGAAGTGCTCCTTGCTTTTTTGAGGCTTTCAAATTTCGAATCTTTTCATTTGTTAGTTCAAGTATGCAGGTTTGTAGTTCCAGAGCCATTCCATATGCATTCGACGCATCATTCGGATCTGCAGATATATATTTTGAATTAAATAATTGAAACCAATCGCTGATAGTGTGTATGAAGTCTGCGCACTCCATAGCATCGGGCGATTCTATTATTCCATGAGTTACGCATCTTCGTATCGCAACCGACACCGTGTTCGAAATTAATTGCGAAGCCAAGTTAATTTTTTCGCGCCCCAGCTTGCTCACCTCAATATGTTCACGAGATATTGGTATTGAAAATGGATCTGTATCGAGAATTACCTTTATCGGCCCAGTGTCGATTGCGTATCCATATAATAAAAAACCACAGTCTATTAAACGATTCCTTAAAAGTTTTAACAGATGTAAAACATCTACGAAAAAAAAAATTTGTTTGGATTCATCATTTGGATGGAGAAAAAATGGCTCATTCTCCGATACGCAAAGTTCTTGCATTAAATCTGTAGTTGTCGGTCCCATGTCGGAGGACACAGCTGTGACAATGTAATTGATTTCATCGAGTTTCGCTATTATTGAGTATAGAACGGTAGCAGTTATTGTTGTATCGAGGTCGTAATAAATTATTTGTGTCCATTCGGCGATAAGACCTCTTACCATGACAATATGCGCGAATCTTGCTCGTGGCATCGATGAGTTAGCAGACTTATAGGTACTTGCTTTCAGTCTCATTTTGTTAAAACATAACACACACAGTCGGTCAGTTGCGTCATATTTCAGCTTAGCCATTAATTGGAATATGTTATCCAGGAAACCGGGTTTTATATCAATTTTTCCAGCCCAACAGCGAAGAGTTGATGACGACGGAAGGGGAAAATCTTTCTTACGCAGTAGTTCATACGCCATGGGACCAGCTTTGTACAACATCATTGCTGAAGCGATATCTTCAGACTTCCATTTTGACTTTTTCCCCGGGTGTTGCAATCTATTTATTTGGCCCACTGTCATAATCTTCCTAAGAGAGCACCTCATTGCTTCGTGTTCTTGCGCCCGTTGAAGTTGTTTCTTTAAAATGGACTTTAATCTACGGTTTTGAGCTTCTAGACGCATAATATGCAACTCTTTACAGCATTCGAAATCAACTCTAAAACAAAAGATGGAAAACATTCCCTTTATGGGAAAACTAAACATTTAATGAATAACTTACTCAGTCTGGGTACTTCCATTTGTGTAGTATTTGATATGCGAGTAGGAATGGTCGTCTGGGAGCTGTTGCAATGCTATATTTCTATAGAAAAATGTAATGTTCTAAATATTAAAGTTGTACACACATAAAATAAAACGTTAGGTATTCAAATTGCAATTTATAAGTAGATGGCTATTACTAATAGTAGTGATTAGAGCGAAAAACTTCCGAGCTGGAAAATATCGTTTTTCGTTTAACAAACCTCTAACAGGTACATATGCGGCAGCTTGGGAGTCTGAAGACAGTAACAATATATGCTCAGTTTGAAGCAAATAATAGGTGCGAACGTAATCGATTCCATAGCCGAGAGAAGTCCCCGACTGTCGACATGGGGAGAATCAAATCTATTTGACCTATTTGAATATCCGAATTGCAGAAATGAGATATGTGCAAAGAAAGAACAGACAATATATAGAATAAATAATATTTAAATAGGACGAGCAATCCACACGCTCCGCATTCAGCTTGTTTCGTGATGGAGCACTCTGTGCAGTTCGACCGCCTGCGGTTAGTAACGTTTAATTCTAATTCGCCCAGCAAGTTCGTCAGCCGTACAATTATTCCGAATGTCACCCAAATAGGATGCATATTGAATTGTTCCCCCATTTGTTGAGAGACATGCGGGAATAAAGAGCAGCTTTCGAATTGAATGTGCCGAATCCATGGATTCAATCGTGCCTTGACTATCAGTAAAAATGCTACATTATGCTACAGCCACGATAGCCCCTTCTTAATCGTGCTTCATTCTGCCTGGAGCACGCTACAGTAATTAGGAAAGCGCGATACCCTTCATCACTCTTCCAGTCAGTCTTGGAGGTTATTTCGAAGATTTTGTTGAATTGAAGTTGGGGGACGGTGAAATCAGTGTTTTTTAGGATGCATTCTATCTAGTTCATTTAGAATAAACGATTGAGCAGTTTGCCGATTGATTCACAAACATTGTTTTTATGCGAGTGACCTGACTAGATATGAGCGTTACAATCGAGTCTAGACCCAATGGAGGTCTTGTATATTGAAGCTAAGTCAGATGGGAAGTATTATAACAGGGAATTTCATTTGTCTCTCAATATTTGGGGCAATTGACAACTGTAGGTTTTAAATTGTACCCCAAAACACTAATCAGTAAGCCACTAGTATTGTATACTTTTTATCAATGGTATTTACCTTTCCAAGGGGTCACGGCTTAGTTCCAAAATTGTTGTATCCTCTTGTTTGTTTACAATTTTCAACTTTTTACTCGATTGGGGCACTGTGCTGTAAAAGAAATAGTAAGTATCTGTTAACGATCAGATAGCTAGGTGCAATATGTTTCGCTGTTTACCTTGAGTAGGAAGATCGACTATTTATGGGTGTTGTGGTATTTCCTTCAGCTTCATTGATTCCTTCTTGTTGCTGTCTAAACAAAATCAGTTATTGAATAAGATATGACATGTCTAATGCCTAGTAGTCCGTTAGGCAAATTCATATAGGAGTTGTGAAACATTTATATCGCTCAACTTTAAAGTTCATTTAATTTAGGCTTACCTTTCATAAGAAGCAAGACACTCTTCAACTATGGCCTTATTTTCCATCCGTATACGTTTCTTTTCACGGCGTGATGGCTGAATCTCAAATGGCAAATTCTCCGAGGGAACTGCACCATTTCTGAGTCGTCTTTTATTCTCTGGTATTTTCAATAGAACATCCTGAAGATTGAAGTCATTTTGGACAAAATGTTGTGAGCATACTCGAGCGCATTCAAATTTAAATGGTTTATTTTTCCCGCAAGCATTAATCCACTCTTTGCAAACTTTGGGATCCTTTGGAAAAGAATAGTATCTCAAGTTTGCCTTCTTTGTTCCTGGTCGATTATTACATCCCGCCACTGAACAGGATACCATTTTTACGTTTAATAATTATAATTAATAAATATTGACAAAAATATAAAACAAACTATTTCACACAATCAACTTTCTTGTAGAGGTTCAATTATTGTGACGTTTCTTAATTCAAAGATGGCATTCTTTACCAATGGGATAGCCTAGTGCTGCTGCTGCTGTTCACATCCACTGATGACAGCTGAATTTACCGTGAAATGACGGATCATTCGTAAATTCACCACAATTTATGAATTTTTCAAATAGACAGGTAGGTATCTCGAAAACGGGAACGAGGAACATTTGAGTTTTGTCCGTTGGCAGCTATGCTTTTCATTTCTGATTGGAAAAAACATAAATCTATTAAAGTTTAGACTTTTTAAAGATTAAAGATTTTACAGCCTAGTGTCAGTGTTTTTAATTTCGATTTGTTATTTGGGTGTTGCTATTCGCACGTTGATCGGGACACGACTACGTAAGGAATTGTCAAAGTTTATATTGCGTCAAGTTGGGGTATGTGGCTCACTCACTACGCTCGCGGCAAAGACTCTAAACTCCAGTATAATCATTTTCGGATTCGGACATTATGCCGTACGTTTAGGATTCAACTTTTATATTTATAAAGAGTTTTTAATGAAAATAGGATTACGTTAGGTTGATTACGTAGTCGTGTCCCGAACATCGGTAAACGTCAGTTCAGTAGGTACAAAATCTATCAAAATGAACGTGCGAATAGACACTCCGTTATTATTTTTTTGACAGGATTCTAATGGCTGTTGCTATTCGCACGTTGTTCGGGACACGATTACGTAACGAAATGTCAAAGTTTATATTGCGTCAAGTTGGGGTATGTGGCTCGCTACGCTCGCGGCAAGGATTCTAAACTCCAGTATAATAATTTTCGGACATTATGCCGTACGTTTTGGATCCAACTTTTCTATTTATAAAGAGTTTTTAATGAAAATAGGATTACGTTACGTTGATTACGTAGTCGTGTCCCGAAAATCGGTAAACGTCAGTTCAGTACAAAATCTGTCAAAATGAACGTGCGGATAGCCACTTCGATAATTATTGATAGTAGTGCACATAGGTCGATTAAAAAAATTACCGTAATAAAATTAATATTTGAGTTCTATTCATTTTATTTATTGGTCCACCATCAATAAGATATTTGCAAGCATAAACTATTTTACGCAGCCTTTCAATACGAATCTGACCGCGATTCTGAATTCAAATCCAGAAGCAAATTTCTTTTTAAGAACTGCCAATATGAGTGCCAATCGAACGCTTTCATAAGCGTTCGGAATTCGGATTGCTTATGGACGGTTTTGGACGACCAATCGAAAATGCCATGAGTATCCCAATGTACAAAAATAAAACAAAATCTGTCAAGAGAAGTCCCCACACTTGATAAATACACCATTAAAACACAAATCAGGACGACTTCCAGTTTATGCACAGGATTTTCTATATGAGTGTGAAAATTCACGGAAAATTTACGGCGGTCTATTCTTATGTTAATTTCGATTCGCCAGAAAAAAGCACTCTTTCTTTCCCGAGATCACTTTTTTCGTTCGTTTGGTACAAAAAAATGCAATCTTTTTCAGAGTCGAGAGCACTTTTGCGCAGAGTATATCCATTATAATGAGTAGGGACACTCTCGACAATTTCCTTATCAGCAAGTATTACTGTGTCACACAGACATGAGAAATAGACGGATATATAAAGTGGATAGTGAGAGAGAGAAAAAAGAGGAGGAGTATTTTTTCGGAAAAATGGCACAGGGTGCTCCGTTAAAAAAAAGAAAATTTGTAACTTGTCATACATTTTTATTAAATACAAAATTATAATTACATGTGTGTTACGCTAAGATATATATTCTTGTTGTTGGTTTTTTTGATAAAGTCATGCTATTCTATTAAATTTTTTGATAAAGTCATGCTCTCAAACACGTGCCTACGTATAATTTTATAAGAAATTCTTTGTTTTGATTTTTACAGCCAGTAATCAATGACATTTATTCTTTAATTATGTAGGTAATACATTTTCATTTCAAAATATTTTTTTTTATTGTGCTATAAACTTTCTAATGCATCTAAAAATTGTTTAGGCGAACGTGTTAAATGCGCACTTTCATTTTCCTTAAAAAATTGTAAATATGGAGGAAACACTATGTTGCTGACTTAGTTCCAACTCACACTTGCGTTTTTGAGGTTTTTTTTTAATATAGCATGCAAAATAATAACATGTTCACTACCGAAATCAGCAGTTTTATAGTCAGATTCAGTTTTGAAAGCGTTTATTTCAACGCCGGAAAGCTCTAAATTTGCAGTTGGCTCGCAACTTTTTTCTCCATGTAGCTACTTTGCTGAAAAAGATCTGTTAAATTCACAAATGAATTGAAATGGAGACATCTAAACTTATTATTTCTTCCTCGGTTGCGTTAAAATGGCAATTAGGTGAATTGAAATACCAATGAGACTATTTATATTCTGCTGCCATCCTTTTAGTTAGGTATATTGGCAGACTTATCGAAAAAAGCAATACTTAAAAAATGCATTTAATAAGAAATTGATTTATGCCCTATTCACACCAAGCCGAAAACCGAGTTTTTGTCAAAAAAGTTTAGAAAACTCGTGAATGCATTCACACCGAACACCAACTCGTTTTCGTTTGACGTTTCAATTAGCTGTGAAACTAGCTATGAAATGTTTGTGGCGTCTAGACTTTTATTTTAGTTACTAAACTTCGCTCGTATTGACATAATATACAAACAAAATTAATTAAGCTACTTGATTATTGTTAACTTATGGTTAAATGCATAAAATAATTAACATAAGCAACATTCAAAATCAAAACATCTGAAAATACCATTTTGTCGTGGCAGGTAGTTTGCTCTTTGTGGTGCAAGCAAAGATAACAAAAAAAACTCTCACTCAGTCTCTCACATCCTGTCAGCAGTTTCTGAGCTCGCTGAATGTTGCAAAAGGTGTGTGTGTGTCTGCTTCAAGAACCCAACGATTGTACTCGTTTTCGTGGAAAACGACCTCAAACAACTCGTTTTGAAAACTGCAATATGTATGGGAAAACTTCTGTTTTCGAGGAAGTTTTCGACTGTTTTCGCGAAAACCCAGTCTTCGGCTTGGTCTGAATAGGGTATTACTCTTCATTTTCAAAAAATGGTCTTCTGAATTTGTTGGGGTCTTTAAATTTATATGAATTAAAGATTAATATAACTTAGGGCACATTTCGACCACAAGCAATACTATTTATTTTAAAACCAAAAGGCGTAGATATGTATTTTAAATGTGTTCAAGCAAAACAAAAGCAAAATAAACAGCCCGTAAAAAAATTGTAATGAAAAATTACACCCCCAAAAAAGGAGTCAGAAAAGGGATAGTTTCAGGAGTTATCACTAAAAAACCAATAAAGTTAAACTTTGCCCTCCATTATCGGCACATAAAAATGTCTTACACCTGCATTTACTTTTTGTTCCCGACCGCGCAGGCTAAACACTTCAAAATATGTTTTCCCATTTTCTATTTAAATTTCTATTTAATCCAAAAACATTTGCACTGTAGTTTGTTCGCACCGAAAACAATCGCGGGTCACCCTGTATTGTGTTTATTTCACTTCTTTCGCACAACTGATAAGCATTCGAGTTTACCGCCTTTAAAAATGCTTTATGAAAAAACCAACCCCATCGTCACTGCAGAACCAGTGTGACCAGTTATTATAAAAAATAGCAATTATGGAATGAAATCATTTCTATTGCTACTAGGCTTAATATCGGATTGCATTATTTTAAGCGAAGTCAGAACAAAGAAGAAACATTTATTTTCATATTTTAGATTGAAATATTAATGGTAGGAGTTCAGAATTAGTTGTAATTCCTGGAAAAAATAATCATAAAAACGAAGCATGAAACCATTTTTCAAAAAGCAAAGCAGGTCACACTGCATAAAGTGAATAGGTACACACATCGAAATCCGAGTTTACCGCCTTTAAAAATGCTTTATGAAAAAACCCACAATCATTCGTCGTACACAGCAAGCCCCATGTAGTGGTACAGGTAAAATGTGTTGTGTACCCTTTTCTTCTTAAGCATTCGTTGTATTCAGGTAAAAAGTATTCTTTCGATCTGCTTCCACTTATTGTAAGATTTTTTCTGCATTTTGCTTTGTGGTAGTACGAAATGCATATGTAGAGAGAGTGTCCCTACTCATTAATGGATATACTCTGCTTTTGCGAATCTAGATTTTTTCTCAGAGACGCTCGAGATTTACCAATACACTTTCATTATGATGAAAAAAAAATCTTCACAACAAAAAAGGTAAACAACTTTTGGCAGGCACACCACCAACACCAACAAAGAACAGCGCAGTATACTTCTTTTTGTTCGATTGGCCAGACGAAATCTAGAGAAATCTTAAAAAATCTCAGATTGCCAATCGAATTCAACATTAGTGGTTTGTGACCGGCACGGCACACCAAGAGGTGATCAACAATAAAGATTAGAAAAGTTAAGTAGGTAAATGAAAAATATTTTAATACCTTTTTATCTCTTTGCATGAAGTATTTAATACAGAGTTGTTAATAAACCTAACTAACTAGTCATTATGTCAACAAATAAATTTATACAGCAAATGCCGAAAGTGGTATGTATTTTTCATCTAAAGTCAGTCTCGACGATAACATTTCCAGAAATGATAGATATTTATAGATAAGACAAATGTATACATAATCACATTCTTTTATTAAAATATACACATTTATATAGGAACTTCACGCCCACCTTAACGGTTCTTTAAGTACAAAAACATTACTGCAACTCGGGTTTATAGTTTATGGAGAAACTACTGATGAATTTCGTCAAATCTGTGCGAATTTTAACCAAGTCAGAAATTTATCTTTGTCAGAGTGAGTATAGCGTCTTAGGTATATTATTTCATGTACATTTCACTGTTTCTATTTAGATGCTTCAAGAAGTTTGAAATAGCACATGCTGTAACTGCAACCAAAGATACCTTAACTAGGGCAACAATGTCCGTAATAAGAGATTTTGAACTTGATAACGTGATATACTTGGAACTGCGGACAACACCGAGAGCTACTCCCAAGATGTCGAAGAGTGAATATGTAGATACTGTATTAAACACCATATGGTAAGTCATGGGTATTGGTTTTAAAAACTGTTTCAAAATATAACCGCCAAGTTCGGCAAAGTTGTTACATCCACGCATCAGCGTCAAGTTGTTGCTGTCTATTGATCGATCACAAGGAATAGAAGCTGCAAGAGATACACTGAAGCTGATTGTTCCATTGTTACAGGCTCATTCAGATATAATCAAAGGCTTAGATTTGAGCGGAAATCCGGCTTGTGGTACATTTTATGAGTACAGCGATATTCTAGCAGAAGCCCGCAATATTCAGTTGAATTTGGCACTCCATTGTGCTGAAATAAAAAACAATGAAGAGACTCGCAAAATGCTACAATTTGGTATGGAACGATGCGGCCATGGAACATTTTTGTCACCTGAAAACTTGAGCATTGTAAAAGAAAAAAGAATTCCTATCGAATGCTGTTTGTCGAGCAATGTCAAATGCGGGACAGTGAAGTCTTTCAAAGACCATCATTTTAAAGATCTCTTTTTGTCCCAACATCCCGTAGTGTTATGCGTAAGTTTTTTTTGTAAAATACATTGCCTGATGTATCGCATCTGTATTATATATTTTAGACGGATGATTCTGGAGTATTCGATACAACATTATCTGAGGAGTTCATTATAGCACAGCAGTCTTTCGATTTATCCATGCATGATATTCTAACATTATCCCTGAATGCTGTTGATGCTTCGTTTGCAGATGGGAAAGAAAAGAGATCCATGAGAAAAGCAATTAACTGTTACTTTGAGAAAAATGCACATCTAATAAATTAACTAAACCATCGGAATTTGCTTAAATATACTTTCCATTTTATTATTATTATCTTTAAGCCGTCTGTTTATTAAAGTTGCAAAAATTATAAAATGTATTATTTCGTTTTCGATTGGGCATTACAAATCGTCTAACGTTTCTGGTTTATCGGCATAGACTAGTGACTTCCCATACCACCAAAGAAAGTAACCTAAAGGTGTGAGATCAGGATCGTAGAGGCCAGTTCACAGGTTATGCGCTCAGCAAATGTTTCCTACAATAAATTGATGCGGCACCGTGTGTCATGTTGCGCTGTTTTGGTAAATAAAAACTAAAGCTCTTCTTGAGATTTAGATGCTACAAATATGTCCTTACGGCGGACATTTCAGAGATGTATCGTCAGATATGGATTGACGAAAGAGACTCCTTCCACCAATGCATTCTTTTGCGAGACGATGCGACTCAGGTCTTGGAAATATACAAGTTGCTGACCGTCACATATGGAACCAGCTCTGCACCATTTCTGGCCACAAGATGCCTGAAGTATTTAGCTGAGACGAATTATGAAATGCATCCACTGGGTGCAACTAAGGTGCTGCATGATTTTTATGTGGATGATCTCATCCTCCTCAGAGGAAATCGAGGAAATATACAGGAATGTTAAGGAATTGTTGGCATTAGCTAAGTTTGACATCAGGAAATGGTACACCATTGAACCAACGTTTTTGGCCACAGTTCCGGAGGAAGACAGAGAAAAGCCACTTAGGATCAATGATGCGGACATCATTAAGGCCTTAGGCATCGTTTGGGATCCGAATAGCGACGAATTTTGTTACGTTGACCCAAAACTTGGATCTGCCACTCATGTCACAATGCGTATCGTTTTATCGGAAATGGCTCAGCTATTTGACCCACTAGGGCTAATTAGTCCAATTATTGTTAGCGCCAAAATATTTTTGCAGGATTTGTGGATCTCGAAAGTTAAATGGGACGAGTCGCTGTCGCAAGATCTGCATACGCAATGGAGCCGATTTAAGGATCAGCTAGCAGATCTAAATAAGATTAAGGTCAAACGATGTGTAATCTCGAATGAAAAGGATGCGAGTTTTCAGATTCATAGATTTGCAGATGCATCCGGAAGAGCGTACGGATGCTGTGTCTATGTACGATCCATCATAAAGGGAAAGGTTGAAGTGCGCTTGTACAGCGCGAAGTTACGAGTTGCACCACGCAAGGTACAACCAATACCGAAGTTGGAGCTTTGTGCAGCAGAGTTATTGGTTCAGTTGGTCAACAAATGTCTGAAGAATTTCCCTAGGAAGGTGGAATCAGTGTACCTGTGGACAGATTCCGAAATTGTGCTCCACTGGTTGAATAAACACCCATCGACATGGGAAACGTTCGTTGCGAATCGGGTCTCAAGGATTCAACAGGGATCTCACCAAGCTACTTGGAGACACGTGGGGTCCAAGTCGAATCCGGCGGACATTGTATCACGCAGAGCAACAGTAACGGAGCTGTTACAGTCTTGTTGGTTCACTGGGCCACAGTTTTTGTATAAACAGCAGGAACAGTGGCCACAAACCAAATGTATATTGAAGGCGAAAGAAGTTCCAGCGGCTAGAAAGGTTCAAGTTTCGTTATTGAGCCTTGCATTGGACGGAGATTTCGAAACGGAATACACAAAGCTCCCGGGTTTCGGCACCAAAATGATTCGTAATAGTTTTTACGAATTTCAATCAACGAGTTTATACTCTGAAATCCACCAACGAAATATGGTTTCAGCAACTAACACAACGAATTTAAATAACAACGATCGTTTAATTCAACTTTTAACTGACTTCTGACTTTGAATATATTTTTATCTTATTTATCGTCAAATCTTCCACAAAGTGGATGGGCATAACTCCAATTGCTGTGTACGATGGCGTACTGACTCTTTCGGCAATAACTTCTTCTGTTCGCACAGTTTGTCGACTTTGGGAATGCGTATTATCCAACAATGTACACGTGGTGCGAAAACTATTCATCGTGTTCCGAATAACTTGCTCAGATGGACGATTATGTCCATATGAACGTAGTGCACGATAAGTTTGGCGAACCGAACCATGGTTTCTCGGGTGGCACAATTTCCACGCGTTGTTCTGGCTATAAAGCGGATGAGCTTACTCTTGGTTGCTTCGAGAGGAAAATTCTTCGAGTAATTTTCGGTCCCGTCTGCATAGACGGTGAATGTAGGTGATACAACGACCAATTGTACGGGCTGTACAGCGACATCGACCTAGCCAGAAGAGTGAAGGTCCAACGACTATGGTGGCTGGGTCATGTAGAGCGAATGGACGTGAAAGCTCCGGCCCGGAAGATCTCCGATAAATCCACACCCCAGGGACGGCGCAGGGGTCTACCCCGATATGTAGAAAAATATAATACAGAAAACCATAATTTAGAAAAAAAAAATATGGAAAAAAAAATATAGAATGAAAAAATCTCGAAACCAAAATCTCGAATAGCAAACGAACGTTTGTGAGAAGCTAGGCCTAGGGTGCCTCTGAACGAATTGCACCAACTATCCATATGTTTTTTTTTAAATTGTGTTTTTCCGAGGGTTAAACCTAAGACGTTCAGTTTGCTCGTTAAACTTGTCGAATCGATCAGTATTTATTTCAATTGTTTTTTCCGTGGGTTGAACTTAAGACCCTTCGCTCAATAGTTCAGCACAATACTGAAACACTGCGCTCACATAAGGTCGAAGTCGTTGATCTGGGTTTGGATTTTTTGACGCAGAGAAAAGGGTCACCGACAATTCTTTTCAAGGAATAATCCACTGAGTACACGGCTCACATTTAGTTGAAATGTTTCAAGCCACATAATTCCCACTTCAAATATGAACTAATTTGCAGAATTTCAATTTCAACGCCTTGTGATATTAAATTTATTAGAGATGTTTACATTATTTGCGGATTATAATAATAATATGTAATTATGAAGCGAATTCAAATGCTTGAAAAATAAGAAACAAATCAATGCGCAGTATTTTCTTCCTAAAATTTGTACGATCGATTCGACAAGTTTAACGAACCAACTGAACGCCAAAAAAAAAGTGTTTCCAGAGTTTAGGGGCCTTCCTCACAGTTACGTTCCTACAGTTCAAATACTTTGAAAGTGCTTTAAGGATAGAACTAGAATTAGCAATTAACATATCACATTCGAAATAAATAAAAGACAAAATCTAATTTCCCACTTTCGGCCTTTCGTTTCGATACTAGCGGGATTGTTCGGATACCAACAAAAAATTGGTCAAGACCTTGCTATTTCAACAGCAAAGAAGATTAGTCAAGCTGAATTGTAATGCCTGTTGGGGCAGAGCAGTCATTATAGTCATTTTCGTCATTATCGTCATCATCGCCATCATCGTTATCATCGCAGTCATCACCATCATTGTTATCATCCATATAACATTATTAATAATTATTGAATTATTCCCTCGAGGGAAACTCTGGAGTGTTTTACAGGAGTATGGAATTGATGGTTCTCTCTTGAGAGCCATTCAATCTCTTTACACAAACTGTAAAAGCTGTGTTCGGGTAAACGGCGTTAAATCATTTACCCCTATTCCCGTTGGCGTTTGTCGTAAACGCCTAATGTTTGACTTCGGTTTTAAGTCAGTGTTTGTAACTTTTTTGAAACAAACGATTTGAAATTACAATGAACACATAGAAAAAGAAGCAAAATCGTTAACAAAAGTTGGAAAAAAATCTGACTACCTTTTTTACGACGACACGACACTTGAGTCGTATGCGACAAACGCCATCGGGAATAAGGGTGAATACCTTTCACCGTGGGCGTTGGACTTCGCCAGGGGTGCGTCTTGTCTCCTCTCCTTTTCATTACTCATATGGACTGGATGTTACAGCGCAGTCTTGGCGAAGAACGTTTCGAATTGGGAGATCTGAGGATAAGTCACTTGCTCTTCGCTGATGACTTGGTCATCCTTGGGTCCTCTCAGACTGAACTTCAGCGCGCACTCGATCGGTTTGTAGCCGTTTGTGTTGAAGCTGAGATGAAAGTAAATGTGAACAAATCTGAAGTGATGGTCGTCTCTAGAACGCCTGTTCAATGCACTCTGCATGTTAGTGGAGTCCCATTGAAACAGGTGGAGAAGTTTAAGTATCTCGGGGTCTTATTCACGAGTCATGGAAGGAGCAATGCCGAGTTTTCCTGTAGGATTGGTCAGGCTGGATCGATTTTGAGACAGCTTGGTCATTCTGTTATCAGGAGGACTGAACTTGGTGTCAAAGCTAAGTTGTCAGTCTTTAATTCGGTGTTTGTTCCAACTCTTACCTATGGTCATGAGGTTTGGGTAATGACCGAAAGAATAAGATCGCGAATGCAAGCTGCCGAAATGAGATTTCTCCGTAGTATTGCTGGTGTGACCCGTAGAGATCGCATCAGAAATACCAGAATACGTGAGGAACTCAATGTCGAGCAGCTACTTCTCCGGACGGAGCGATCCATGCTTCGGTGGTTTGGTCATGTTAAACGCATGTCCCCGACCAGAATTCCACGACGTGCTATGGAATCCGTACCATCGGGCAGGCGTCCCCTAGGTAGACCCAGGATGAGATGGTTAGATCAAATTCATCATCTCTCCTCTACCCGTATGGGGATTGCCCTTGATGATTTAGAGTCGATGGCGGAGGATCGAGAGCTATGGAGGGTCCACTTGAGCAACCTACACCCGCGACCCACTTAATGGACAAGCGGACCATTGAAAATGAATGAATGAATGAATTGAATTATTGCATTGATTTGTTGTATTAAATTAAATTATTATTGTATTGAATTGTTATCTAATCCCATATAATTACATTTAAACCTCGCGGTCAATTTAGACCATTTACCATATTAATTTGTACTTGAATTCACCATAACATTTTAACTTTTAAAATAACCTAGTCTCTCTCACTAAATAATTAAGAAACCGTTTACGCATTTTGTATAAATACGCAAAGCGAATAAAGCTCAAAAACTTTTGTATTTGAAACCCTAAAGGGAAACTCCGTGTTTTTACTTCGCTTTTGCTCTCCACTCGTCGTCGTAGTACAGGTCAACTTCAAGGTTACCGATTATTCGTTATACATAGTTGCAGCCGCGGTAATTCCCTTTGTGGTCACACAACCAGGATCAGCTCCTTAATCAAAGGATTCAAAGATCTAGATCGGCGACACGGAAAAGATACTTTCGGTCGAACAATGCCATCGAAAGTATAATGTGCTCAAAAACACTTTTATTTGTACACAGACACATAATTTACCAACATTTTAAATTGCTTTTTTTTCACTATATTTTGTTAACAAAATTTAGCAAAAATTAAAAATAAATGAAGAAAATTTTCCCTGACTGCTTTCAAAATTCCTAAATTTCCCCGACTTTCCAGGTGAGTGGTATATGGTTGTCGGAAATTTTTATTTTGCTTGCAAATAAGGCGATTTATATCTGTTGGCGAGTACATTTTCAAGTTTCAATAGTAAATAGAATCTTTAAAAACGGAATTAGTTTTATTTTTCAATTCTTTGTTTTTTTTTTCATAAATATGTAGTTTTGTATAATTTTTTTGTCAAATGTTCTTCTTTACTACAAACAATATACATACATATATAACTAAAAGCTACAAAATTTTCTTTGGACTTTTTTTTTAATATTTTATTTGTTTTGTATGTGTAATAAACAGAAAATTGTTTAACAAAACATAACATTTGATATATTTCCTCAAATTCAAAATGTACATATTTTCCGATTCCTACCCTCTATGGGTATAATTAGATAAACAGTAAAAGGCAGTAATTATTGATGACTATTGCAAGTTTTAGTCGACTTATCCGTATGTTTGTTGAAACACAGTTTCTAGTGTGCGGGCATGGTTGTCGGAGAAATCCATTATTTTCATAACATCAATGTAAATACATAATACTAAATACATAGGCATTATTTAGTATGTACTCGTATTTTTTTTTATATTTTAAACAGTTGAAACAGAGAACAATAGTAACTTATTGGGTAATTAACAAGTTTTCATGATAACATATTTAAATTACATTTTGGAATAAACACAATTCAATGTAGACATGGAAAACAACATTTCTAGAATAGACTACCATATTACTCATGACGAAACTACATACATAGTGTAGTGAAAAATCAAAGCGCTATCGTTAAAATTGTACTTTATATTCTACTATATTGTTTCGTATATATATTAATTTGTTAAGTAGGATAAGTTTACAATTAAATGTTAATCTTACTTCCATTTTTGTCGACTACGTTCTTCAAATGGGTTTCTGTGTCATAATCTCGTTCTTAGTTTGATGATTGTAAACATAAATTCATTTTTTTTTTATTATCTACGTTATTTAGTATTTATTTAAAAATATTTATTTGAGCTTTTCAACAAATCGGGTGAGGGTGTTCCAGGTTCCTGTTCATTTTCTTCATTTTTATATGAGGAAGGAATACAAACAAAATATCAACAATCCATTAGAGCACAGGGACATCCTTTATTACATTCCAAAGCGACTATGGGATTGATTCAATATCAATATCAATATTTGAAATAAAATGCTTAAAATCTCTTTCGCGTTATAGTGTGTGCGACTGTGCGTGCTTTTTGTTTCTAACATAAATACAACGAAATCAACATAGGTACATAGATATTTTCGTTTTTAAACAAAGCATACGTTTATAGAAATAACAAACAAATAATATTAACTTAATATTTTGATTTGAAATATAATATATGTGTTGATATATATATATATACTTTGTATTGCGCTATTATTTTTGTTTGTAATGTTCTCTTAAATTGTATCTACCTAAAAAGGTACTTAATTAAAATCACAGTTGGTTTGGTAGGTATATAAGAACGAATTTCTTTGTTTATATAGCTTTCGCGGCATTTAAACTTGTTGCTATTTAATTGTGTGTTGTTTGTGCGGATTTGTATGCAAAAAAAAAAAAGAAAGAAAGAATTTGTTAGTATTTATTATGGTTTATAAATTATAACCGATATTGGACCGGAGCGATACGTCTGAGGCATGCGCCAAAACTTCAGCTGGATATGTCTGATCGAAAAAGTAGTTTAATTTAATTTGCGGATAACATTATAATCACGAATTGCAACTTAAAAATGCAAAAACAATAACAATCATTTTAATAAAAACATTAAATAAATCAAATTATAGCGAAATCTTAATAAATAAAAGACAGCATATATATATATATGTACTTAAACGTAAAAGTAAAACTAACATTCATTTCCTTACGAGTCGTAACTTATTTGTATGATTTTTGGTATAGTTTCATTTGCTAAATGTGGGATATGGTATTACACTCGGTGTTGTGTGGCTTGGAGACAAAAAGCCTGTCAAATAAGCTAACATACGCATCTATATTTATGTTAGCTTGAAGGTAACATTACGATATATAAAGGAGGGATCTAAGTATTATTGTTAAATACATAATTTTCTTGTGTATCGTACGTTTTGTTAATTAAAGCGATTTAACGTTCACGTATCGTTTTATGACGGTTTGGTTAAATGTTTCCTCAATGTTTGTTTAATCAAAACAATCTGTATCGTATGAAACTTTTGAATACTTTGCGCTTTCCATACATGAACGAATTATATAACATTTAAGTTTGTTTTTAGTTTAGATTTCTCCGTCTGCGAAAAACCAAAGCGAAGATCGACCGTATCCTCCACCAGCGACTTCTTCGGCGCGGATTTATTTTCTCCGAACTGGATCCATTACCAAGAGCCTATAAAGAAATACATTGAAATTACTTTAAAAAGACGCATTCTAAAAGAAAATGTTTAAATGCAGTTTTAGATATAGTAAAACCAAAATATTATTCCAAAAAAACTAACCACACTAGACAGCAAATAAACCGTGCCACCCCCTAAACTAAACAACTAAAAAAAATGTTACCTTCAGAAACTACGTTTCATGTTGATTAAAATGATTTTAAATTTATTCTTAAGTACCGTTAACTTACATTGTAAACAAGCAACAAACACAATGCTAACGATTTGCTCTGTTTTGATTAGATTTCCCGATTACCGTTCTTTTTTCTACAATCAGGTTAGTCAGTGTCTGTTATCTCATTTTTTTTTAGTTTTTGCCCATCGTTTGCACAGCCGCGTGAATTTTTTCGATTTTTTTTCGGTAAATAACGGATACGACACCTCAGGTTCAAGGAAGCTTTGCGCAACGTGATGTCGCTCGAAGACTTTAAATCAGCAGATCTTCGGTGCAACGAGTTCACAGGATATACCTAGAGATTGGAAAATTCGATCGACGTCCGGTCCAGGTACGGGCAGATCTGTGGTTACATCAGCAGCAGATGATCGTTATATTTAATTTACTGTTCTGCGAAATCGCCGCCTCAATGCAGTTCAAGTCCAACAAAATCTGAATGACGAACACCAAGTGTTCATAAGTTCAGATACCGTCAGAAGGAGACTTACTGAACAGAAACTGACTCCAAAGAGCACAGAGCACGGTAGGCCACTGTCGAGCACGGCCTGAATTTGTTCGAGAGCATATAGAGTCTACATGGAAGTGATCGATGGCATTTTATTCTTAATGTTGCATTCGTGGAAACTGTTGCGGTCTGGGTCGGCATCTCCTTAACCGCACATATAGCTTTAGTTTTCATCGAACACGTATACGTGGATTGACTTCTCATCGCTACATTACTGAAATCCTCGCAGACCATGTGGTACCTTATGCTGGGTTTCCACTTGTCGATTTGAAATTGACAATTGACGTATTTTTATGCCAATTAAACAATTGGCAAGTGGAAATAGCGAAAAATTGCTTGTCAATGAATTGACTAACAGCGTTTGCCAATAACTGACAAAGAAACCACTGGACAAGTGGAAATAGCTGAATTGTCAAACAAAATGTCACTTTGTCTATAATTGACAGAGAAAATTTAATTGGCATCGAGTTCATAAGTTGGTCAATCAACTGACCAACGATTTTTTGCCAATAATTGGCATAAGTGGAAATGAACTGACGTTCATGTCGTCCAATGACATAAACGCGAGGGCTGTCAAACTTTGTCAATCAACCGACATGTGAAAACCCACCTTTACGCAGGATACATCGGGCAGGACATGCAGTTAGTGCATGATAATACACGGCCTCATGTTGGTGGCCCTGTATCTACGCGACGTCGGCATTCGTCAAAACAGTCTGGACTTGTTCCTGTTAAACGGGTGTGTGCCTTTACTAGAGAACTTGAACTATGGTATGGGGCACTACACTACGTTTGACAGATGGTTTCGACAATTTAAAGAAAGTACACTTTTCTTAATATTGCGAGATTACTTTCTCGATTTTTGACATTTTTAATTTTTCTATGTTTAAAATACCCGCACATTGTGGTAAAAGGAATGCACTTTAAAGCCAACAAAGGTTTTACGGTCCTAATGATGATTGGATTTTTGGAAATTTGCAAAGAAATTCAATGGCGGTAACTTTATCATGTAGAACAAACTTGCAAACCTACAAAAAAAAAACAAAACAAAATGATTTACCCAAGCCTTTTGCCACCGTTAAACACAAATGTTTGAGTTTAAGTCACCGCAAAACACAGCCAAAGTTGTCTAAGTTTACAAAGTTTTATTGCCGTTAGTGGCCTGACATCAATGATGCCATAAGAAGCCGGTCGCACAGTGCAATGCCTGAAACTTCATTCCAGAAACCCGCTGAGGTATACCAGAGAACATGTGTGGGGAGCGGGTGCCTATTTATAGGTTGGTAGATAAGAAAACAAAAACAGTAGGGACTATTCATATGTTTATATCGATATTAGTTTCAGGAAGGAAGCCGAAAAGTTTGCACATTCAGGGACACTTACGTGCAGCATCTAGCGAGAAAATAAATTGTCAGTTAAACCATATCATATCAAGATATTTTTAAAACATGGCTTTCAACACTATGTATTAGGATTTCATTAATAAAGCAATTATTTATTTACCCTTTGTTGTTCCTTTCGACGAATCTCTCTGACAAGACTGTAAAATGCATCATCTATGTAATGCCGAAGAGCAGCAGATGTCTCATAGAATGGACACCCAAACTGGGAGGCAAGATTTCTACCTTCTTCCGTTGATACCTGAAATATAAATGCACATGTGATTCCCAATTCTATAAGAGTTTCGTTTAACGCAATTACCTTTCTATGCATTTCCAAATCTAATTTATTCGCAATGAGAACAAGAGGTATATCTTCTGAAAGTCGAACACGAGTAATGAGCTTTCTATACTCGGACGCTTCTTGGAAACTATGACGATCGGTAACGGAATAGCAAATAATGAAGCCTTCGCCACATCGCATATACTGATCGCGCATTGCGGTAAATTCGACCTGACCGGCAGTGTCAAGAATATCCAGCAAAGCTGCTTCACCATCGATGACAGCCTGCTGCTGATATGAGTCCTCTGTAATTTTAAATTAAATTAATTTTTTTTATAGCAATAATAACTTGCAGATGATGAGAATAAAAAATAGAGTAAAATACGAAAATCTCTCAAAAAATCAAAATGGTTTTATGATATAGCCGACCGACACTGCTTGATAACATAATGTACATAAAAACACCGCGTCTTCACGAAAAATATTTCATAGCTTGCCAATAACACTATACTATGAGCTGACTAATACATAGAATGCCATTTTTTAAAGAATTATTTTTAGTGGTATCCATTGCTCTTGAAGACACCTCGCTCACAGAAAAGACTTGGAGCTGGTTGGGGAGGCTGTCAAATATCGACTAGATATAGTTGGTGTTTCCTCAACAAAGTAAAGGGGTTCTGGAACTGTGACCCTTGCGGGTGGGTGGAAACTCTTATGTCGGGAGTAGCACCTTCAATGTCTGCTCAGTCGGGAGTGGGGATACTCACAAGTCCCAGGCTGGCAGGCAGATTATTGGAGTCGATACCATTAGGAGCGAGAGTTGCGATCTTAAAACTTAAGCTTGCAAGATCAACTTCAGCTCTAGTGCAGGTGTATGCACCGAATCTGGAGTCGGGGTACTCAGCTTTCTTAGACGAAGTTAATGCAGCCCTTGAAAAGGTTGCAGATATGAGTTCTTATATCCTGATGGGTGACTTTAATGCTCACGTGGGTGTGGATTTCACGACATGGGGCAGCGCGATTGGGAAATACGGTGACCCCGATCAAAACGCGAATGGAGAGAAGTTGCTCGACTTTTGCTGTTCAAATGGAATGTCCATTATGAACACTTTCTTTCCACACAAAGATATCCATAAATACACATGGTACCGTCGAAGTCTTCAGCAGAAATCGCTGATAGATTTGTTTGTGGTACGGCCGTGTATTAAATGGATGGTTTGTGATGTTCGTGTGTTGAGAGGGGCTGAATTGTCAACTGATCACCACCATGTGCTGTGTAAATTGTATCTCAACGATCAAATACCTATCCTGCCAAAGCGTAAAGCAAGGATGGTTACGTGCATATGGTGGGAGGGGCTGCAGAACGATGAGATACGGGAGGAATTTGCACGGCAGGTATGTGCAAGGTTTGAACAAATTCCAAATGTTCCATTGAATGTAGAGGAAGAATGGCAGTTGTTTTCAACAGCAGTTATTGCCTCTGCAGGACATGTTTGCGGAGTGAAGCGGCTCGGTGTGGCGGCTGGTGGAGAGAAAAGAACTGCGTGGTTTAAAACCCCCGGAGTTCAAGAAGCTATCAGAGAGAAGAAGAAGGCTTTCAAGGTGTGGATTTACTTGGGGGACTCTCCTTCTCGAAACCGCTACATTGAGGCGCAAAGAACTTGCAAATTGGCTGTTAAAGCAGCCAAAGAACAATCTTGGAAGGAATTCGGCGAGAAATGAGACCGTGAGCACAGATCTACAAGCAAGGTGTTCTGGCAGACCATCCGCCGTCTTAGAGGAAGGAAGTGGAACATTATCGAAGGAGTCAAATCCAAAGATGGTACACTTCTTTCTAATGAGGAGGACATCTTGCGCAGATGGAGCGAGCACTTTTCCGAATTGCTCAATCCAATCCAGGGCATTGAGGATGACACATCCATCGCCTTAAGCAGGGCGGAAAATAGTCCCACGGTAGAGGAAGTCACTTTTGCGATCAAATCGCTAAAAGCTGGCAAATCTGCCGGAGTGGATGAAATCCGGCCAGAAATGCTAAAGGCCTTAGGTGAAGAGGGAGTCAAATGGCTCTCTCGTGTCATTAAAGTGGCCTGGGAATGCGGCGAAACTCCCAGCGATTGGCAGATTGGGGTGATTGTGCCCCTTTTCAAGAAAGGGGATAAAAGGGATTGCTCCAATTACAGGGTTATATCACTTTTAAGTCTCCCCGGAAAAGTCTTTGCCAAGGTGCTGGAAACGCGTTGCAGAGCTGTGGTCGAGGCACGATTAGGAGATGAGCAGTGCGGCTTTCGTCCCGGCAGAAGCACAACCGACCAGTTATTCACTCTCAAAATGGTACTTGAGAAGGCTTGGGAGTATGCTACACCTGTTTACGTATTCTCCGTAGATTTGGAGAAAGCATACGACCGAGTCCCTCGAGGTAAACTCTGGAGTGAATTACAGGAGTATGGAATTGACGCCATCTCTTTACACAAACTGTAAAAGCTGTGTTCGGGTAAACGGCGTTAAATCAATACCTTTCACCGTGGGCGTTGGACTTCGCCAGGGGTGCGTCTTGTCTCCTCTCCTTTTCATTACTTATATGGACTGGATGTTACAGCACAGTCTTGGCGAAGAACGTTTCGAATTGGGAGATCTGAGGATAAGTCATTTGCTCTTCGCTGATGACTTGGTCATCCTTGGGTCCTCTCAGACTGAACTTCAGCGCGCACTCGATCGGTTTGTAGCCGTTTGTGTTGAAGCTGAGGTGAAGGTAAATGTGAACAAATCTGAAGTGATGGTCGTCTCTAGAACGCCTGTTCAATGCACTCTGCATGTTAGTGGAGTCCCATTGAAACAGGTGGAGAAGTTTAAGTATCTCGGGGTCTTATTCACGAGTAATGGAAGGAGCAATGCTGAGTTTTCCTGTAGGATTGGTCAGGCTGGGTCAATTTTCAGACAGCTTGGTCATTCTGTTATTAGGAGGACTGAACTTGGTGTTAAAGATAAGTTGCCAGTCTTTAATTCGGTGGTTGTTCCAACTCTTACCTATGGTCATGAGGTTTGGGTAATGATCGAAAGAATACGCGGATACAAGCTGCCCAAATAAGATTAGTCAGTTGTGTTGCTGGTGTGACCCGTAGAGATCGCATTAGAAATACCAGAATAATTTAGGAACTGAATGTCGAGCAGCTACTTCTCCGGAGCGATGGTCATGTTAAAAGCATGTCCCCGACCAGGATTCCACGACGTGCTATGGAATCTGTACCATCAGGCAGGCGTCCTCTAGGTAGACCAAGGATGAGATGGTTATATCAAGTCCATAATCTTTCCTATGCCCGTATGGGGGTTGCTCTTGATTATTTAGAGTCGATGGCGGAGAATCGAGAGCTATGGAGGGTCCTACACCCGCAACCTACACCTGCGACCAACTTAATGGACAAGCGGACCATTGAAAATGAATGAATGAACTAATGTTCGGTCTTCCGACCGGCTGTTAGAATTCTGCATTTGTCAAATACAAATCTCAGGCAACTGTTGGTTTAGTGGTTTAGCTTCCGTGTTAAACCTTATACATACACCTACCTCCTCATAAATTGTGTTAGTTTACCTTACACCTTAAGGACCAAAATTCGTTTTTCGAAGCTGAAAGCCAACCGAATTTTCGCATATATACATCTTAAATATGAATGCTTACAAATGAAAAAAACCACATCGTGGGTGTGGCAGTAGAAAATAATTAGTTTGGTTGGATGTCTCTATAGGTAGGTCTCGGAAAGTGTCAATTGCTAAGTCAGCAATAGAAAGGTGTTTTATTTTTATAAATTAGACAAATCGATTTCTTTACGCAGATACCATTACGACTTTAAATTATGCGCTAATCTGCGAGACCGAGATTAGATTACATCACTCGGAAATATTAAATATTACATGATAAACCCTATCAATTAAGGAAAGCTATGTATAGTTGACAGTAAAATTCCTTCGAGAGTTACATTGTTGCCTAGAAGCAAGTCATTACGTAGGTTCTTATGCCGCGAAAGTGTTGTGAGTTTTATGATATCATAGGGGGGAAAATGACATACCACAACCTACGTGTTCCTTCATTATTTTTGTTTTGTTTACATTTTCAAATGAAATTGTCCAGTATATCATTTGATTTCTCATTGTTCTTAATGTTGGTATGTACTACTTTTATTTAGGTTAATACAAGACCAATTTACAAAGTGAATTGCTACTCAGTAGAACAAACCTATAATATATAATACATACCAATTGTAGGATCATGATAGTCGAGAAAACTGTGGCTAACGAACTGCAAAGTTACAGCTGAAACGAACAATTAATAGAAATGACGATTTTATTGATTTTTCAAACGAATAACAAAAACCACAATGTATATACTAACCAGATTTTCCCACACCTCCATCGCCCAAAATGACTATCTTATAGACCCTGAGACCACCGCGAGTTGTCTGCATAACTGTATTTGGCTTGTTAGACGCATTGCCGTTTTCACGTTTATTGGAATTATCCTTGTCGCTGCCTTTCGACTTGGATTTCTTTAGAGCCGCACATCCTGTCAGGTCACCAGCCATTCCTTTGCCTTTGCAGCTGACCTTGAATCAATTGTTCTACTCGATTGAAATTTTAGTAGTGCCTGCTTTCATATGCGCACTTGATTCGTAAGTTAGCTATAGGAATCACTTTACGATTTGCATTTTCCCGGTTAAAATAACTTGCCTTTTTTTTTCTTTTTCAAACAGAAAACTAGCAAGTAATTAATAAAAGAAATTTGTTCGTCACACCCCGAAAATTTTTGCGATTCTTTTTTTTTGCACTGTGACCTGTGACGGAATTCGTGTTCTTTTTTTTTCGTTTTAAAATGCCAAACTTTTGACGTTTGCTTATCAATAATTTGCTCTTGAAAGAGGAATACATATTTTTTTGCGAAACAAAACTACGATTGCACAAGTACTGGCAGAGCGAGACAAAACAATAACAAAATATGTTCGGTTCTTTGTTTACATTTTGAAAGTAGACTTTTTTGAGCAACTTTGAATTTGGCAACCGATGTAGTAATAGATGAACTATTATGAACGAAAGTAGTAGATTTACGGTAGATGGAAAAATGTGTAGCTAGTCTAATTTTTTTTAAAGCCGTTTATTTTTAACATGTTCGCGACGTTTTACAGTCTAGAACTAAATTTAGGGTGACGTACTTGTCAAATATGTTTTAATCGCCAAATGTTCGACAAATCGTTCTAGTTTATTTGTAATTCAGTTGTTAAGGACCATTCACATGGGAGCGAACGAACGAATTGATGAAATGCGAACAAACCACTTTTTATGCATTTATAAACAGAAAATTGCACATTTCACTACTCCAAGATGAGGATATATAATTATTCCATCAAAATTTATTAAGAAAACAAGTTTATTAACAGTTTAAAATTAAATAACGAAATTTCGCTATCCAAAATTTTTGCCGCGAACAAAAACACCCTGGCGCGAATTGTCAGTCTATTCACAATCCACATCATTTAAATCGCGTTCCACAAAGTAGCGAATAAAAAATTCGTTCGAACTTAACCTTATTCCAAGAGGAGGATATTTTGATCTATTATCTATTAATTTTTTTTTTATTTTTGTGTAGGTTTATTTTCGTTATCTTATTGATTATTTATGTATATTTTTGAAATTTTATTTAATATGAGTGTTTTCAGCACAAACCTGTCACAGATGCACAAATGCGTGCAATTTGTTTCACACTGTCGTGCATTTTATGCATCTGTCAGTTGAAAATGCGACGAATAGCGGATACGAAGCAACACACTCTATTTTCCGTTTATTGTTGTGTTGTTCACTGCTATGTCAAAAGCTTGAACAAACAAAATTCTAGAATGTCATTGGTTAAATGCCGTTAACCAAAATCATTGATTCTCTAGTAAACATTTGACTAAATAAACATTTTTTATGGTTACTTGCTGGAATAACGGATTAAAGTTAACCAAGGATGAACAAAACGGGCCCCTATAGGTGAATTTACATTACCACGCCACGCAATTTTGCATGCCTTCAGAGAGAGAGATTCGTTTCGTACAGTCACGGCTAATGATCTGTAAGAGTGAGACAACAAGCCTAACAATTGAATTTAGGGCGTCATAACTTTTTTATGGAGATTTGTGATTTCACTTTTAAAGATCATTGGCCTTGACTGTAGGAAACGGATCTCTCTCTCTGAAGTCATGCAAAATTGCGTGGCGTGGTAATGTAAATCCAGCATTAATGTAGTTTCCGATTGGACATAAATATTAAAAACCAATTACAAAGAATTATTGTAGTGTGGAGTGGATGGTAAGATGAGTGAATACTAGATAGACTAGAGTGATGAAAGCATCCAGCGACTTCCAAAATCCAAACATTGGCCCATTCTCCAGCCAACCAATGTACTAGAATTTTCTACAAGCAGCAGAAAGGGTCACAGGGACAGTCGATCTATATATAAAACAATATACTTTGTTGCCGTTACTATAACCGTGTTAAAAGCACATATGCTTACATGGTCTAACTAATGTTGAGGAATCATACCTGCACCAATTGCGGAAGGGACCACTTTACTAATTAGGTAGGTAGTTGTTAGTTGGACACAAAAGTTACGATAAGAACAAATTGGCAGAATATTTCCCCAGTATTAACCTTTCCGAAGATTTATTTTGCCAGCCTTTTTTATCATTCATAAATCATAACCATTCGTTTGTGTGAGTTTTATTTTTTTGACGAATGAAAGGGGCCCACAATTTTATGCCGAGAAGCTTTTTTAGGACAGTTATACTCTCGGATGTTTGTCAGACGTTCGCGAGAGATGGCACAGGGGAAAAAACCGTGAGATGTAATTTGTGGTTTTCCGGGGATGGAACCTGGAACAGTAGTCAACCACACTAACCACTGAGCCACTGCGACTGCGCCCACCCTGGTTCGTCTAATAAATGCAAAAACAACTGTTTGAACTAGTTTCTCGAGCTCTCCTCTCTCCTATCTAAGAATAGATCTTTTCTAGATACTACTAATAACGCTAACTCTTTATAGCAGCAACAAATTTGTCTATTTGGAATTGGTAAACCAAATCGAAAAGATTTTAAATATTTATGTTACATTATTGCCTCCCTAATTATATATAAAGATTTCGAGAGATATTCGAATCAGATAACTATTGTCGGGTAGCTTTTCGTCTCTCTACTACTATAAACCTTACCCAGAGAGACTCTCTGGACTTCTATAGAGTTCTTACCTCTCGGTTCGATTCCTAATGTTAACGCTAGCATCTGTTTAGGTGAGATCTGTTTCATCCAATGCGTCCCGACCCAATGTTGTCCCAAGATCCTCATTCTTCTGCCAGCTAAAGTTGGACATTGACACAGTATATGTGCCGCTGTCTCAGATTCCTCCAGGCATAGCTCACAAATATTATCCTCTCTAAGGCCCATCTTCCTTAAATGATACCCGAAATTAACATGACCTGTAGTTAACGCCAACCACCCATCGCAATGTTCCTCGACTCATGCTTAGAACCCCTCATTGAGTGGAGCAGGTCGGCCATTTTAATGTCACTTTAGCTTGTCTAGCAGAGTCCGCTTTTTCGTTGCCGTCGATCCCTATGTGTCTTCGTACCCAAGTCAGTGTTACCCGATTTGTGTATTGAGCTTGAATACACATTCTAGTGCAAATGAAGTTGTGATGGTTGTCTGTTCCATGCATCTAATCACCGCCTGATTGTCCAGTGCTATGAGGATATCTCTTCCTTCCACCTGCCTCTCAAGCAACAAGCAAGTAGTCTAACGCATGCGGCAAAGCAATCATCTCAGCCTGGTATACTGAAGTGTATTTCCCGAGGCTAATGTGACGATCTAGTTCCAGCTCTTCTGAAAAAATACCGGCATCCGCTCCGCCATTCATCATGGATCCATTACGATTTCACCATTATTCTTTTCTGGAAGTAATCCATTCTCAATACGAGTTTTGTGATTCCTTTCCATAATACGCACCTTTGTTATACCATCCATAGGCATGTTCAGTTTCCTAATTTCGTTTTTGACAAGCTCCAGGATCCTCCTGTGTCCATTTCGCCATCTCGATGCAGACGAAGTGCTTTTAGGGCCGCTGTTTTCTTAATAAATAAGTCTAGCGGTAAAATCCCTAAGATCACTTGCAGATTTTTGCTTTTCCTAGTGAAGGTTATTCGATCTGTTTTCTCCGCATTAATGGAGAGCCCTTGTTCCAGACACCACCGCTCAACCACTTTCAGTGCAATCCTCATGATATCCGCCGTGACGTCTATGAATTTGTCTCTTGCCATTATTGCTATCGGCATATCTTACTGTGTGAATGCCAGTTGCCTCAAGTCTGTCGAGAAGAGAGTCCACAGTGATATTCCACAGTGTAGGTGAAAGAACACCTCCTTGTGGGCAGCCTCTGCTGACCCTTCCTCGGAGTTTTGAGGTTCCCGTCTGAATATTTATCGCCCTTGTATTTAACATATTGTCCACCCATCTTACCACCAGTGGATTAACCCTACATTTTTCCAAGGCTTGTTTCAGACTTTTAAAGCATATCTTATCGAAGGCACCTTCAATGTCCATTATAGTGGTCATCGCAATGCCCCCGGTATTAAGCTATTCCTCCGCAGCAAATACTCCTTGATGTAGCGCTGTTTCTGTAGACATACCTGCCCTATAGGCATGTTGTCTACTATTCGAAGGATACATCTTAAGCGCCGTACTCTCCATATAGCCCACCACCTCCCTTTCCATTGTTTTTAACAGAAAGAAAGATGCCTCCCTAATTTTATTTTGTATCATACTCATACCATAAAGATTGGTTGGTTAGTTGGTTGAAAGTGGCTGCCAACTGGGAAACGCCAACGCACTTAGACCAGCATCTTCCTTCTATGGGACACAGCTGGACAGGATCAACTTTGGCTAACCGCCTCCAGGTGCGCACTCCGCTTCCACTTGTGCACGCCACCTAAGGCGAGGTCATCCAATATTGCGTTGGTCCTCCGGGTTGGAATCGAAGACTCTTCGGGCCGGAGCGTTTGTGCCCATTCGCTCTATATGTCCCAGTCGGTGCCATGAAATAAAGTCTTATGCAAAAAGGTCCAAAACGTAATTTTCGACTTTTTTGGACTTTATTGCACTTTTGAAATTGCAATAAAATTTATTTCATTTTTGAAAGTGCAATAAAGCCATTGGACATTATTGCACTCAGCTATTTAAAAGAGGGGGGTTGCAGGGGGGCAGCATGCCCCCCATACATATTCTACTGTTTATGCATTGTGGATTTTATTTCCCCTTCGATTTGGACTTTATTGTACTTTTGAAAATGAAATAAAGTCCAAAAATCGTTTTGGACTTTATTGCAATTTCAGAAGTGCAATAAAGTCCAAAAATACGTGTTGGACCTTTTTGCATAAGACTTTATTTCATGGTACCGTCCCAGTCATCTTAGACTGATGCGTACTTTTCGGACCGTCGATGTCGCTGTACAGCTCGTAGAGTCCGCTGTTAAATCACCACCTCCAAAGCCCGTCAACGCAAACGGGACCGAAAATTATTCGAAGAATTTTGCGTTCGAAGCGACCACTCCGCTTTTGATAACGTCCATGATTCTGCGCCATAAAGCAGGACTGGGATGATGAGGGTCTTATATAGAGTCTCCTTGGTGTTTCTCGACAAGGCCTTACTAATCAATTGCCTTCTTAGGCCAAAGTAACAGCGGTTGGCAACGGCAAGTGTAATTCTTCGCTTGATTTTTGATGTGATGTCATTTTCAGGATTAATAGCGGAGCCGAGGTAGACAAAGTCCCGAACTACCTCAAAGTTATAGCTGTCTATCGTGACGTTCTGTCCGATTCGTCGATGTTGTGTGTCCCTTCTTGTTGACATCATATATATTTTGTTTTGCCCTCATTCACCGCACTAAACCAATTTTTGCCGCCTCTGTACTGAGGTGAGTCACGCCCCAGCACAGATGACAGCTCGATGTGTTCTGCTAAATGATATCGATTATTGGAAAATTGTGCCCCTGGTGTTGGCTTGCGAGTTTCGCACAATTTTCTCAAGTATGACGTTGAAAAAGTCACATGACAGAGCATCACCTTGTCTAAATCCTTTTTTGACATCAAAGGTCTCGGTGAGATTGTTTCCAACCTTTAGGGAGGAGCGAGCGTTCTCCATCGTCATTATGCACAATCTGACAAGTTTGGCAGGGATGCCAAAAGTACACATGGCTTTAAAATCGATAAATAGATGCAGATGGTGAGTATATCGATTTGGACTTCTTGGGTTTTCTTCAGGATCTGCCGTAGTGTGAATATTTGGTCGGTTGTGGACTTATCGGGTCTAAAACCGCACTAATAGGGTTAAATCAGTTCGTTGACAAATGGTTTCAGGCGTTTACACAGTACGGCAGACAGGATCTTGTAGGCGATGTTAAGGAGACTTATGGCTCTATAGTTGGCGCAGTTTAGACGGTCTCCTTTGGGCAAACAATGCTAAGGTTCCATTCATCAGGCATACTTTCCTCTGCTCTGACCAAATTAGAAACGAGTTGGTGTATATGCTCTCTACCAAGTCATCTTCCGATGCCTTAAAAAGCTCGGCAGTTAAGCCGTCCGGTCCAGCAGCCTTGTTGGACTTCAGCTTGGATATTGCTATGCTCACTTCATTTTGGTCAGATAGACGGAGGTTAAGCTTTCATCGCCCAGGTTGAATGGTTGATTCTGCCTGACAGCGGAATTTGTGTCGTACGCCGTTTAACAGACTGCAGGAAATGTCCTCAGCACAGACTGTGACTCCACTACAAGGTTTTCTACAGGTCTCTGCTAGGGTCTTGTTGCCATGACACGTTCTTTTTACCTTTTGGTAAAACTTCCGAACATTGTTCCTGGAGTAGCACCTCTCTATTGGTAGGCAATTTTTAAAAAAAAGGCAAATGATCTTTGTGGACGATGCAAAGCTTAGCATCCATATGTTCAGTCAGTTCGGGATTCTCGAAACAAACTAACTCCGATTAGGCAATAATGCTTACACAAATATTTATCCGAAATGTTAAAACTGACGGAATAATTATAATATACATATCTAACAAATGGTTGTGCCAAAAAAAATACTCCTGGGCTCGAAAAAACATACAAACTGCTAAAAGAGTTATTTCATTGTCAGTGACAGCATTTCCAATTCGTTGACCACCACTGTACAAGTACATAGATATATCCAAAAGACTGCATTAAGTTTAAAAAAAACTCGTCATTGTTACCACCTTATTATGATTTATGTTAGAAACATAATAAATACTTAAATCTGATGATTTATATTTGCCCTTGGCGGCATATCGTTGCTTGACCCCATATTTCCATTCACAAAATTGAGTATTCATTTAATGACGATTATCTTTTGCTAAAACTCCTACTTTATCACCACTTAGAGCGATTCCGCACCAAATTCCTCACTCAAGCAATGGAAACCATATTTACACACATTCTCACATACCTACAAACTAATAAATTAAACTATTCTTGATTAATGATTTCATAGACCATTTGTTTAAACTTTGATAATTACATTTCAATATTGTGCAGGAACAACAACAACAACTAGGTGCTTATTTAAATTCGAATGATGTTGCCCGAGTCGCTCATCAAAAGGGAACATTTCTCTGTTCGTCTCACGCATTAGTTAAGGATACGTACCGTAGATGATGCCGCGAAGCTACCTTAGCAATGTGCCGTTCTAAGGGTTGAGCAATAAATTAAACACCACTTATAGCATCATTAATTATGCTGTTCTTTTTTTCCTTCCAATAGATTGTTGCTGTAAACCAGCGAAGGGGCTGGAATATGAACTCTGGTACTCGTATATACATCCAGTTTTTATCTATAGATATGAAACGCCATCAGCAAAGCTAAACGAATTGAATGGCAAATCATTTACCATTTAAAATGGCTATCTATACCATGGACCACGTGGTCTTCATTCATGGATTTATCGCGAATCGGCTTTTAGTTTGCGATTGATCTGATCTGAATGAATATGTAATCGAAATTGTGTGGACTAGTTTATGAACTCTGCAGAGAATAATCGAATTATGGATGCGCGTGCTCTGTTGCTCTATGGTTTGCGTGATTAATTGCCAAAATCCATTATTAATGATGATGGGTTCTTCTGAAATTCCTCGTAATTATATCTTCAGCAAAAGAGAGAAGTAAGTATATTTTTTGTGTTCCATACCATTGACCGGAAATAAAAACCTTCAATGCTTAGTCCTCAACGAATACCTATACAGCAAAAATTATATAACTAAAGCTGACTCATACAATAATGCAGAGGTGTCTTAATACTTCTCCCGGGAAAGGCGAATCTATAACGCTTCAACAGCTTCTGCACCTAAATTGCTTCTTCTGAAAATAACTATATCCCCAGGAAGCCAGTTCCAAAGTTTGCTTGTCCTGCAACAGAAGGAGTTTTGGAAAGTTGATGTCATCGCGGTTGTCAAGTGTACTGTATGGTCATGAGCATGAGCAGGCTGTCTTGTGGGGAGCCTAAAAGTCGCATTTCAAGGGATAATGTGTTTGAGTTCCTTTGGAACATCTACCAAGGAAGTACCTATAGAACAAGCAAAGGTCAGCGACTTGTCTTTTATGCACCAACAGCTGTAGATTCGATGTGCGTGTAGGGTATCTTATCTAATAAGTTGAACTGCCCGTCTCTGTATGCTGTCAAGTATAAGTGAATGTTTTGGGGCCGAGCTCCATATATGGGAATAATATTCTAGGCCAGGTCTTCCCTGTGCTTTGTAGAGAAGGAGAAGTTGCTTGGGGCTAAAGTACCTCTTTGTTCTAAATAGACAGCTCAACTTAGCGGACGTCGATCTTGCAATATAGGATATGTGGTCCTGCCATGTGATGCCTGAATTGACTGTGCCTCCTATAAGGTGCATTGAGTCCTTGGGATGGATTGGATGGTCATCCATTTGGATCTGAGGAACTGTTGATGCATTTTTCCTAGAAAATGTTGTGAGCTGTGTCTTGTTTGCATTAAATACAACCAAATTGTCTTTTTCCCACTTCAAGATTTAGTCCAGATCACCATTTAGAGAACTAATTTGTTCACATCTCTGACTGTGTGATGTAGCCGCATTCACAGGCCCACTCTTCGAGATGGAGGATATAAGAGTGCTGTCATCTGCAAAGCTGTAGATATTATTATTTGTCGATCCAAGCACATCGTTGATGTGGAGGAGAAATTGAGTTCGAAAAAGAATAGATCCTTGGAGCACCCCTGCAATTATATCAAGCGAATTAGATGATACACTGTCTACAACAACTTGGATCGATCTTCCCAAAAGAAAATTTTGCATCCATATCTATTTGCTAGTTTGGCAAATAGGGCTCTATGCCAGACTCGGTCAAATGTCTTTGATATGACCGAGGCTACGGCTCTGGATGCGCCATGTTGTTCAATTTTAAAATGTACGTAGCTTAACAGGTCTCCAGTGGAACGACGGCTCCGAAATCCGTATTGCCTGTCGCTTATTAATCGGTGGCCTTCTAGATATTTGATTATTTCGACATTTATTGCCTTTTCCATTACTTTTGAGAGCATTGAAAGTAACGCTATTGGACGATAGTTTTGTGGCAGACATTTCATCCCTTCCTTTGAAATAGGTTGAATGCGAGCGGTTTTCCAGCAAGAAGGAAACGTCTTCTGGGATTACGACATGCTAAACAGCTTACATATAGTACAGGTGCAAGTTCTGGAGCACAGGCACAGCTCTTGAGTACTATAGCCGGAATTCCGTCTGGTCCGGTTGCCTTATTGCAATCTAGTTCCTTAAAGATGCGTTGAATTATTCGAGTCCGAAATTTCACTTCTGCCATCGATGTTTGCACCGTCGGGATATTTGGTGGCTCTAGTTGTGCAGAATCTAGGGTGGAGTTCAGTGAAAACATGCTAGCGGAAAGGTCTGCCTTTTCTTTAGGAGTTGTTGCTAGCGTGCCATCTTCTTTTACTAGAGGTGGAAATGAAGAGCAACTAAAATTATTACTAATTGCCTTTGCAGGACATCCAATTACTTTGTTAGTGACTCTTTCGTTGTAAGTTGTCTTCGCCGATTCAATAATTAGGTTGCATCTATTTCGAAGAATTATAAATTCACATCTTTTTTGCTCCGAAGGGTTTGACCGCCATTCACGGCAAGCCTTGTTTTTCGCTGCGGTAACACGCTTGCATTCTTTGTTAAACCAGGGTTTACTTGAAGCTGGTTTTTTGATGCAATGTGGAATATAAAGTTCCATACTGAGTAAAATCATTTCGGTTACGGCTTTTGCGCACATATTGACATCGGTATCTATAAAGCACATATGAGCCCATGGCAACGAACCGAAGAAATTACGCAGCTCGTCCCAGTTAGATTTATTATAATTCCATATCGAACGATGGCGATCCTGGTTCGCTCCTATTGGTGGTATGTGGATATATGAAGATATATTCTGGACAGACAATACCCGAAGGAATTTATATTCAGATCTTTACTGAGGGAAACCAATTAATCTAGCTTTTAAATGCGCCAACACGTGTACCAGACATTGACGGTCAAAATGTCAACACACTGGACTTGTTTCTCACCTCCCACCCTAATAAATACTCCAATGAAGAACTATCGCCTTTAAGCTCGTCAGACCACTGTACTATATCAGCTAATTTCTCGTACTCCGACCACAAAGTTAAAGACAAAAAACTCCGAAAAGAACCGTATGGCAATACGACAAAGCCAACTGGAGCGGACTTAACTGCTTCTTTAGGAGTCTTAACTGGTCGTTATGCTTCCTCGATAACGACGCCGACGTGGATGCCGCCGCTGATATGGTATCAAATATAATCACCTTATGAAATATGAAATCCTTTATCCCTTCTTACAGGATAAAGAGTATCAAACTAAAAGAAAACGCGTGGTACGACTTAAGCTGTAAAGAAGCTATTAGATTAAGGGAGTTGAGTTTTCGGTTTTACAAAGCCAACCAATCTGAGGAAAATGGAAAGAAGTTTAAACGAGTCAGAAATGACTGTAATGCCCTCATAAAGCGTGTCAAATTCTCATATGACAAAAGGTTGAGGCAAAAAATACTACAATGTCTCAAGGGTAGTACAATTTTTTGGTCATTTGTAAAAAAATATTAAGAATTCGGCCTCACCATCGATCCCCACTTTCATTTACAATGACACTCCATCCAGCTGTCAGCTCTTTAGACAAAGCTAATCTGTTTGCAGCCAGCTATATGCTCCTAGATTGCGCTTTGCCCCCATCTCTACTTGAGAGCGTCGAATTTACCATGGAACAAATCCATTTTCGCACTCGCACAATTGCAAGAGTACTTAATAATCTCAAGATAAATATTCGCTGGTCCAGACTGTATCTCCCCCATCGTTCTGAATAGGTGTTCCTCCACTCTGGCAAGACCACTGCGTAGGCTTTTTCATCTGTCCTATTCTTCTGGATTCTTTCCGAGTAGGTGGAAAACAGCACTTGTCCAGCCCGCCGCCAAAAAAGGCGAATCTTCTTCTTTTACCAATTACCGACCCATATCACTTACGCCCATTCTAAGGTCATGGAAACGCTGATAAACCGTCAGCTTATGAAATATCTTGAATCACAGAAACTGCTCAATGACGGGCAGTATGGTTTTCATGGCAACAGGTCCACTGGCGATTTGATGACTTATCTCTCCAACACTACGGTCAATCGAAGATTGTTGGGCTTCAAAGGCATTTGACAAAGTTTGGCACCAAGCTATTTTGTCGAAAATGCGTGCTTATGGGATCGATGCGTCTCTTATTCAATGGATTAGAAACTACCTTTCTGGCCGTTCAATTCAAGTTGTTTTGGATGGTTTCAAGTCTGAAACTCACCATATAAATGCTCGTGTTCCCCAAGGCTCCATTCTGTCTCCGACTCTCTATCTCATTTGATCCCTTGTCTGCAACTTCTAATCCAATCCATTCCTTCGCTGATGACAGCACTCTTAGCTTCTCATACTCTTTCCAGGACTCCCGTTCCTGCTCTTCGGCCGTAGAACTGAAACGGCAACGTATGTTAAGCTCATTAAATTCCGACGTCCGACCTTGACAGCAGTTTAAAATGGGGTTCAGCCAATGGAGTGGAATTTAAGTCTTCGAAAACACAATGCTGTCTGCTGGCTTTAAAGCGAAACCAAAATTTACAGCCATTATCCATGAATGGCACTTGCTACTTGCATCTCCGAAACCGAAAGACTTTCCATTCTCGGTATGTGCGTTCATGACAACCTTCGTTGGAATGACCATGTACACGAAGTCGTCAAGAATGCAACGAAACGTGTAGATTTTCTCAAACGGTCCAAGAAATAGTTTATCCCTTCTGATCTGGCTACAATATATAAGGCGTTCATTCGCCCAAAACTTGAGTACAATTCTCATTATATCTGGTCTGGTGCGCCCAAAACCATATTGCGCCTACTGGATAGGATCCAAAATCGTGCGTTAAAGCTTATCGGAGACATAAATATCGCGAATTCTATTTCGCGATCGCAGAAATGTCAAGTGTCTCTCGCTGTTTTATCGCTTTTTTTAATAAACAGTGCTCAAACGAAATTGCCAGCTGCATTCCACCCCTTCGGCAATTCAACCGCAATACTCGCAATGGTAGGAGTAGGAATACTCATCAGTTTACCATTCAGCACATCTTCAGTCGTACTATAAAATGAGATTCATTAAAAAACTCTACCAAACTCTGTTTTTCCTTGTTACAATTTACAGACATTTAAAACCAATGTGCATCGGTATCTCCTATCAACTTTATCATCATTTCCTTAACTCCCGCGCTGTGTAGTTCACCCTACATTAGTACAGTCTGAAATGAAAATTACATTTTTTAGCTGAAGCTTATTACCCTGCTTGAGCTAAATCTTAGGTCCCATTGCAACACTTTTCTTCAAATTCTGGTAATGACCCCGGCTCATATAGTGTCTTATGTAGGATTTTCGCACACCCTCGGGGAAAAAAAAAGAATAGGCAAAATGGGTTTAGTCCTGTGTACGTTACAACAGGAAGGCACACACAATACATCGACGAATCGGAAGCGGACGGATGTCGAATCAGAGATTTAACAGCTCTACAAGCTGTATACCTACTATACATCGACCTAGTCAGAAAGGGGCGAGAAACACTTCTCCTTATAGGTGGTGCACACAGTGGAAGGGCAGACCTCAACCAACTTGGAGTGCACAACATCGATCTAACTATGGGGAGGCATATTGTCCACCCATGCTGGACTGTAGCGCCATCTAGATTAGTGAGTGTCACTCAAGCATTCTGTAGACATCAGGTATAAGGTGTACATTACACAACCTGTATTCCAATTAAAGACTAAAATACTGAACAAAATGTACAATCAACACTTAATAAAAAAAAAACTATTATTTTAGACACAAATTTTCACACTTAACAAATTCATTAATCCACTTAATGACTGGTAAACAAAATAGATCAGACTCGGTAAATTCCATTATACTGCATTATGATTTGTTTTCCTACACCATACCTACTTCCTTCGTAAGGAAATGAATGAATCCGCATTAATAAACTAGATGAAAGGAGCCGAATTTTTAATGTCCGACTTCGAATCTTTACGTCTTTTTCGGCGAATACATAAAATAATCTGCATTATTTGTTGCAGAAACCATCACTACTTTGATTTGGATGCGCACTGACAAGGTGGATGCCGAGTTGCCGACTATATCTGTTGTTGCAGCACGTCGCGGTCGGTCTTCGTTCATCTTTTGCAGCATCCATCAAGTGCGGTCCGCGATTATTCCACGAATAAATCAAATCGTTTTGCATCACATTACGGAGCAGACAGAAAATCGTTTATTTATAAATTTTATTACATCCTTAACATAATTCAAAGAGTTGAAATGGTTTTGCTGATGTGAAAATGAATCGCCATTTGATGCGCCGCAACTTGTGGGATGTTTCTTTATTATTTGCCCTTTAATTAAAATGTCTTCAATCGCCCACGAATAGCACATATGGCTATATGGGTGATCAAGGGTATACTATATGATAAATGGATCTGTAAAAACGAAGTATAGAGATTTAGATTTACTTATAGTGCGGGGCCTGTGTACAATCATTTTGATGATGGACCATTGGGATCCGTTGATGAATTTTCTCAAATCTGGCAGTTCTGTGTTCTTGGAGAGTTAAGCAGTGACAGAAGGGATGCTCTTCAGACTCTTGTTCCAATTCATCCCTGCAGCTTCTGTAGGCTCATCTCTAATGATGCCAATAGCCTTTTGGCCATATTTTCAATGATACAGTGTCCGGTTAAGAACCTGACGAGCGCTAGGATTTGGTTTCCGTATCAAAGACATTAGGATTTTTGACCTTTTAGTGTTCAGATTGAATAATTGGTGTTAGTCGCTTTGAATGTAGCTTATCTGTCTAGGCAGGAAGCAATTTCTGGTATAGTTATCCATTTCTTTGGTGCAGTGCCTCAGTGGTTAGTGTGCTGGACTACTGTGCGAGGGGTCCTAAGTTCGATAAAAAAAACACTAATAACATCTTAAGGTTATTTCCACTGCACTACCTCTGGCGAACGTCTGACCAACATCCAAGAGTATAACTGTCCTGAAAAAGCTTCTTAATAAACCCGTTCGGCCTCTGCATAAAATTGTAGATTCCCTCCATTCTTCCAAAAAAATAAAAAAAAAACGCACACAAAGGGTAGGCCTAGAGGGTGTCTAAGCCTATTTTGACCTGTTGCGCCAACTATTTTTTTGCATTCCTTTTTTAACCGCGTAGATCTCCGTCTGGAAAATGCAGCAGTAGTCTGCCAGTCGGGATGACTGACTGATTTGTAGTTATTTCTTCTAAGAAGACTCCTGCTACCGTTCTATTCCTGATCCATCCTTCAGCCTTCTGTGAAGATCGGTAATTATACATTTTTTCTCATAAGTTGTCATAAGTTCGCTTTGATTAAAGATGTCAAGTATGACGGAATGATTAGGATTTCCAAATTGTGTTCGTTTGGTGGCTGCCACGTTCTTAGTATATGTATATAGTACGATCAATTGTGGCAATGTATGACGAATCCCTTGTATATCTTCTTAAACAAAATGAGTTCAGTCTTGTTAGCGTTAGCCGCTAGACCATCGCGATGGTCTCTGTTCGCTTTAATAGTTCGGATAACGCAGATTCCAAAACTTTGCCAATAGTATGAAAATATGTTCCTTAAAACTGTAAATACCTACCAGCGACTTCCCTATAATAACCTTTATTAACCGACACTATAAAGCGAACTCGGACATACGTCTATCGTGGCCATGCATCGATTTTGAACTTAACAATCTCGAATACACTATAATCATATGCCCGAGCTGCCAATTACAGTCCCACAGTGCTACCAACTACTTAAGAAAGGGATATGTTCCACTGAACTCTAGGAGGCGTATTATACTTCCGTTTACACCTTGTTGGCAAGGGATTAAGATTCTCTGTTGATTGAGATATTCCATGAGGTAAATAGGACATAGGTGTCCGAGAACGCCCGAGGTTTAAGACATTGCCAATCTGTATATTTATATCAAGCTGATTCATTCATTCGTCCACTCATTGATTCATTTTTATAGTCCCGCTTAGCCACTAAAAGGGTTACGATGTAGGACGTCTTGTAACCTGATTAAGGGCCCTTCCGGAGAAGTAGCTGTGTAATTTTGCCATACAAACTTTTACCGGTTTAAGGGTTGAATTTCCAAAATCAGGAGAAAACAAATTTCTTTATTTCGTATAGAGTACAAAAACCAAGTTTGAAATCAATCAATCATATTTGAAAAAATGGGTTTCAAGATCTAAAGACAAATCGAAACATTGGTGTTTACTCACTTTTGTTGCTCACTGTGTGAGATACTAAGATACCTACAAAAATACATTTCTTTCCCGTGAGTGGCGTTATAAGCGAATTCGAATTGTTTGGTTAGGCCTTCCGCACGCGGCTCGTATCGACATCGTAGCATATGCCACACGATGTACTAGGCACGAGTACGACTCGATTTATTATCGCACACTTATTCGTGCGAACTTTTTCAAACATGCACCGGATTTCGGCAAGGAGACGCTCTATCATGCGACTTCTTCAATCTCGTACTTTAGCAGATAGTGCGCAGGGCAGATGTCAACACGGAAGGCACTATCGCTTCAACAGGTCCGTCCAGCTGCTTGGCTATGCGGACGATATTGACATCATCGTGCCGTGATAGAAGCGTTCACGGCGATTGAAGAACAGGCGAAATCCGTTGGGCTTGAAGTAAATGAGGACAAGACTAAGTACATGCGATTAACAAACAAACAAGCATCTGTCCACCGCCTAGGACAAAACGTCACTATTGATAGCAACAATTTCGAGGTAGTTAAGGAGTTTGCCTACCTCGGAGTAAACGTAAACTCCACGAATGACACCCTAGTGGAGATCCGGCGAAGAATTACCTTAGGAAAATGTGTGCTCTATACAAAACCTTTATCCTGCCAGTTCTGCTTTATGGCGCCGAGTGCTGGACGATAAGCATGAAGGGAGAGCGGATTTTTGGTCCTGTGTGCGAGGAGGGCGAATGGAGGAGAAGATACAACCGCGAACTCTATGAGATGTACCAAGATGTGGATGTAGTCCAAAAAGTCAAAACACGTCGACTACATTGGCTCGGCCACATCGAGCGAATTGACAATAATGCTCCAGCTTAGAGGGTCTTCGAATCCCAGCCCCCAGGTTCGAGAAGACAAGGAAGACCGAACCTCCGTTTCAAAGACCAAGCCATCGCGGATGCCAGAGCATTTTTTGGCAATTTTTTAGAAAGTCTAACACAGTCTTGCAATACTTGAAACGGCTTGGACATACCCTTTAAAATTAAAATAGAATTTGATGGTTACACCAATTATCATAATTTAAAAAGCCGCGGCCGTTAGCTGGAGGATTTTGATTTATAGCACACACCTTGCAACAGCTTTCATCATCTACTTTATTGTCGGTTACTTCTCATATCAAAAATTTGCTGCGGGCTCTTGGTCTAATAGTGGGTACCAAAGATTATTGCCTTGACTATTTTGCACAGATAAATTAGCATGCTACAATGAACAATATTAATCTATTGTTGTCTATCCTTTTCCGTTAAATATGAAACACTATATTTATATGCATATGACACTCCACCATGATCTTTGGCTTACACCGCTCCAACAAATAGTTACTCACTTTCAATAAACCCCACCACCACCGTCATAATGTCAATAATTATTATTGTTGCTCCAAGACTTGAACAAATATAAATTGGTATATACAGATGTTGGCGTGAGATACTTTTTCTGTGGCGACGATACTCTAGGTCTAGACAATTGTCGCTATTCAGAGGTACCCCAACCTAGATTGACGACGAACAAAACTTCATTCAATAATTATGATGAATACTTCGATCACAGAAATTAGTATTCAGAGCTCCATGACAGATCTCATCCCATGACATGTGTATAATCTGACACGGTCATAGGAAAATCGAAATTTATCATTCATTATAAATGGTGTTAAATTTTAAATAAAGATCTCACAGTCAGGTAATAAATTTTCTTTTTTTTCTGTAATTTCACATAGGTACAATGGAATTGTATGACAAATATGTTAGTATGTATAGGTATGTATGTCCGGCGTCATTTCAGAAATGTACACAATCGTTTGGTTTTGGTTTTGTAGGTACTTAAGGAAGTTTATTGTTCGATTAAATACCAGCTGACAGGTTAATATTTATTGCTTACTATTTGTTAGAAAAAAAAAATCGGGCTTCGTCAACGGGTTAATGCCTATACGTTGGATGATGTAAGATATCGCAAGGTTAAAAAAACAAAATTTTGATTTTAATTGAGGCGCTTTTGCGTTTTTCTGATGCTTATAACCAATCCTACAAATCATCAAGCGGTAAGGGAATAAAGATACCTACTTTAGATGCGGCTTGTGTGTCCACCGGACTTTTTTTTCCATATTGAACACCAAAAAGTAATCCCGCACCAGTGTTCTTTTCACCACAATTCAGTGTGGCATTATTGTATATACGGTATATACACCCCTTGCACTTGAATAGGGACAAGATTTCTTGTTTCTCTTTTGCGGTTTTTCAATAAAACAACATAATATTTGTATAGACACATATTTGTTTTATGTTTTGATTTCAATTTTGTATTAAAGGGAAAACAAAATTAAGCACAAAAATCTTTCCGTTATTTTTAAATATATAGTCTAAAAAATGCATTTTTCTCTTGCCGCACTTGAATAGGGACAGGACAGTAACTGAAAACAAGGACCAATAACAAAACGTTGCAAAATTAGCTTCAAATTCATTTCTTTTTATCTTGTTAAACTTAGTTAATAATGGGTGTAGCCGCATATGTTGGAAATAACTTCATAAATACCGTTTGGAAGTGAGTTAAACAGAGATTCTAGGTAGCTCTAGGAAATGTCGCTCCATGCGCAGCATTGATGGCTGAAAATTGTTTACCGGACTCTTATACTTTCCGTGACAACCATCCCCAAACAGTCTCAATTATATTGAGATCAGGTGAATAAGGTAGGAACCTCAGTATAGGCACGTTTTGGGTACGGATACACTCTTTTACCACGCGTGGGGTACGAATCGAAATCAAAATCAATCAAAATCGTTAAAATGAAATGAATTTGATAAATCTCGAATGCAAAAATCTCGAATGGGTCAAAATCTAGAAAGTAGAATATTTTCGAAAGACTCTATCTTGAAAAAAAATCTAGAAAAAAAAAAAATGCTTTGGAGATTTTAACAATTCCTTACATTTACTCCGACAGGTAATGAAAATAAGCCTAAAATTAACATTCTGTATAGCTTTTTTGTTGAAAATAATACATTTTTAACAGATATTTAGTCTTTTTCATTCAAAAATTTTTTTTTCGATATTTTTTTTTTCTAAATTATTGTTTTCTGTATTATATTTTTCTGCGCATTGATGTCGACCCCTGGAAAATTCATTGCACGGGTCCAAATCAGGGTTGTCAGATGTGGCGATTTATCGCCAAACGGGCGATTTGAAATTTCATTTGGCGACACGAAAATCGGTTTGGCGACGCACGCCAAAAAAGGCGATATTTTTAGATTTTGGCGATTTAAATTTTTTTAACCAAAATTCTCATACTTTTTCTTTTTTATAATTTTCACTCAAACCTTACATCTGTGATGACTGTCACGAAATATTAAAATTAGTAGCGAATGAAGACAACTTTAAAGCTGGGAAAGATATTGATTTAGGGTCGGATTTTGAAAGAATCGCGATAAGAACAGTGGTAGCACAGAGCATGTGAATGAAGTTAAGAATCAAGTTAACAATTTAATTCTTGTTTTACTAAGAGGACAGCGAAAAAGATTGTCTGACTTCAACACACCTTTTGTTTCTTTAGAATATTTTTCTCCAAACGTTTATTTAACCCAACAGCGACCCTTTTTTAAAAGTCTGATTGTAAACTTGATTCCATCCAAAAGCTTACAACTTACTGAGGCGCAGTTGGAAAAATTAATTTATGACTATTGTTCAAATAAATTTTATCTAGAAAGTGTACCCGAAGAAGACGTTTTGAAGTTTTGGAACAAGGTGTACAAAATGACAAATGCCTTAGGACAGCAAGAGTTCCATGAGCTTGGGGAATTTGCATTAAGTTTTTTTTACGTAAAAATTACGAGTTGCACGAATTTATTTGATTTTTATGGTTTTTGAATTTGGAAATTTTGAAATTTGGCGATTTTTTGGCGTTTTATATTTTACGTTTGGCGATTCCCGGTTTTAAAACCTGACAACCCTGGTCCAAATACATTATCGTAGTAAGAAAACGCCTTCTGCAGTATGCCTTTGTAGTTATTCGCGTTCATTCTTGATGACAGAAACTGCAATCAACATTGGCCATAATAATAGATCGCACAACATACCATTACAACCCTTTCACCCTCTATAGCAGCGGTTCCCAATCGTTATTGGTCGCGGAGCACTTTTCTGAAGAGAAATTCCTCGCGGAGCACTTCACTGTCAGTATCCCAATTTTCGTAGTTAAAGAAAACACCGTAACTATTTTTAGTTGTTTTCTTATTAATTTTATTAAATTGAAGAAATAAGTAACGTGTTGTGACTTTTGAACATTTTAAAAAAATATTAAAACTAGTAGAAAAAAATTCAGAAACATTTTTAACTCATTTTCGAATTGGCCACAGAAAAACAAAGACTTCAAAATTACAGTTTCCAAAAAAAAAAAAATAAAAAAAATTACCGATATTTACTGGAATAGCCTTTATTTTTTTAAAAGGGCAGTCAATCTTTTCTGAAGATATTCCACTAAAATCCGACATATTTGGCCAACAGGTGATATAGGCACCCTAGGCCAAGCTTCTCACAACCATTTGTTTTTTTAAAGTTTTTTTTAGAGGCGAATACAAGGGACTTTCAATTTTTCGGCCGAGTCCAAATGGCTGATTTAAAAAGCTTTTCAGGACAGTTTCAGGACATAGAGTCGCGAGAGGTGCCGCAGTGGAAAAAACCTTAAGGCGTAATTAGTGTTTTTCCGGGGATGGAACCTGTGACCTCTCGCACAGTAGTCGGATCCAAATAAATTAAACTTGGATTTGGCACCCCAAAGTACTTTTTCCCAAAATTGCAAATGTTTTTTTAAAGTGGAGTCTTTCGAAATTCCGGCTCTTGCTTAGGTTTTTGTTGACATAATGTGGTTTTTTTGTGGAATGTGCATCCACGAAGATTTTGTTCTAAGACACAGAGCCAGCGCCCTGAGTTCTTTATGGAGTTTAAGTGCAACAATCTCCTTAATTTTAATGGACATTAAAAATGGATTGGCTCTACTTGTCCGGCAAATCTTTCTTTGGAGTAGTTTTGCGTCCACTCCCATTTCTTTTGCGGCTCTCAAAACTTCCGGTCTTCTTAGAAACTTGTATTTCCTCGAAAACAAGCTTCGTAGAAAAACACATTTTTTCCCTATCAACGCCATTGATTCATTTCCATTTTGATAGTAAGGAAGTTCTGGAGTACACGATTTATTTTTACGCATTTTTGTTCTGTGTAATCAATACAGGTGGTTGGGTGTGTATGAATCGGGTAGGCGCTGATTGGCATCAACTTGGCGGTGCCCAGCTGTTGTAACTTTTTCATACACATCAATTGTGCTTATTTTACCTCCGCGTGGTAACCACCGGGTACTGGTCTCGCTCAACCGGGCTTGGCTTGCTAAACTTATAAGCGCGAGTGTTGAACACGAAGAAAATAGCAACACTATAATGCTCTGTCGGAATGACTGACTGAACGAGTCTCAGAGGTCTTACATGAGCCCCTCAGAAAGAGGACATACAGCGGATGAATACACAAGATTGAATCAACGGTGTTGTCAACAGTCGAGATGGCAGATACCTTGCGTGAGCTTCTCTGACATATTTGGAGCAAAGGTCTGTAAGGATTTTCAGCACTAGTCAGGGTGCTGAAATAGAGATGGTGGCGGATGAACCCTTTATGGGCCAACGGCAGCACTCATATCCCCGAAGTGGGTTACTGACAACGGAGTATCCGACCCGCTGTCCTAGGGTTATCTTAGGGCCTGGTCCTCCAGGTTGGGGGTTGTGCGTGGGGCTAACTACCCAACCACGGAAAAATTAATGGTTACGAAGCAACCAAGAGCCTCGGATACGGATGGATTCACTGTTGACGACCCTGCAAAACGAAAAAAGGACAATGACGTTCGGGTCTGCACGTGGAATGTTCGAACCCTGAACAGACCGCGTGCAGCCGAACAATTAGCGGAGGCCCTAGACTGCTACAAGGCAGATATCACCGCCATCCAGGAAGTGCGGTGGGATGGGCCCGGCAAAAGAAGGATGAAAAACTGTGACATCTACTACGGTGATTGCTACAGAGAACAGAAGCAGCGTCTATTCGGATGCGGATTCGTTGTAAGCGGCAGACTTAGGCAAGAAGTCTTGAGCTTTCGACACGTTAGTGAGCGCCTTACAACTATCCGCATCAAGGCTAAATTCGCCAACATCAGCCTGATATGCGCTCACGCCCCCACAGAAGATAAGGACGATGCTACCAAAGAATGTTTCTATGAGCTCCTCGACAAAACATATGAGCAATGTCCTAAGTACGACGTTAAAATCGTCTTAGGTGATTTTAACGCCAAAATAGGAAAGGAGGACATCTTTGGTAGCACTATCGGAAAGCACAGCCTACACGACACCACGTCTGGAAACGGACTTAGGCTAATTGACTTTGCTGCGGGACGTAATGCTACTATAGCAAGCACACGGTTTCCACACCTCAACATTCACAAAGGAACATGGCGGTCACCAGACCATCAAACGGTCAATCAAATTGACCATGTTGCGATCGACGCAAGGCACTCCTCCAGTATTCTAGATGTCCGAACTTTCCGAGCGGCCAACATAGACTCGGATCACTACCTTGTTGTAGCCAAGGTACGTATGCGGATATCCCAGACACCACAACAACGAGGAAATACTGTGAGAAGATTCAACGTTGAACGGCTACAAACGCAACAAACCGCCAGAACTTTTGCCGATCGCGTCTCCCTCAACCTCTCGAGTAGTCCTGTGCAGCCAGCATCAAGTGCTGAAGACCAGTGGCATCGATGCCAAGAAGCCATCAGAAAAGCCGCGACTGATGTGCTAGGTTTCACCCGACCACCACCGCGAAACCCCTGGTTTGATGAAGAGTGCCGGCAAGCACATGCAGCAAAGCAACTGGCCTACAAAGCGGCGCTGCAGAGAAGGACGAGAGCAGCTCGTGAGCTCTACGAGCAAAAAAGGAGGGAAGAACATCGTCTTCTCCGGAGGAAAAAGAAAGAGCATGAGAAGCGCGCGATCGAGGAAATAGAGAGGTGTTACTCCAGGAACAATGTTCGGAAGTTTTACCAAAAGGTAAAAAGAACGTGTCACGGGAACAAGGCCCGAACAGAGACCTGTAGAGACGAACAAGGAAACCTTGTAGTAGAGTCACAGTCGGTGCTGAGGACATGGAAAAACCATTTCTGCAGACTGCTAAACGGCGAAGACGACACAAATTCCGCTGTCAGGCAGAATGAACCATTCAACCTGGGCGATGAAAGCCAAGACTTCCGTCCACCTGACCAAAATGAGGTAAGGATAGCAATATCCAAGCTGAAGTCCAACAAAGCTGCAGGACCGGACGGTTTATCGGCCGAGCTTTTTAAGGCAGCGGGGGATGACTTGGTAGAGAGCATACACCAACTCGTTTCTAAAATTTGGTCAGAGGAAAGTATGCCTGAAGAATGGAGCCTCAGCATTGTTTGCCCGATCCATAAGAAAGGAGACCCTCTAAACTGCGCCAACTATAGAGGCATCAGTCTCCTTAACATCGCTTACAAAATCCTGTCTTCCGTACTGTGTGAACGCCTGAAACCATTTGTCAACGAACTGATTGGACCCTACCAGTGCGGTTTTAGGCCCGGTATGTCCACAACCGACCAAATATTCACACTACGGCAGATCCTGGAGAAAACCCAAGAAGTCCAAATCGATACTCATCACCTATTTATCGATTTTAAAGCCGCATATGACAGCATTTATAGAGACGAGCTATACAGAGCCATGTCTAGTTTTGGCATCCCTGCCAAACTTGTCAGATTGTGCAGAATGACGATGGAGAACGCTCGCTGCTCCGTAAAGGTCGGAAACAGTCTCACCGAGACCTTTGATGTCAAAAAAGGATTTAGACAAGGTGATGCGCTGTCATGTGACTTTTTCAACATCATTCTTGAGAAAATTGTGCGAAACTCGCAAGCCAACACCAGGGGCACAATTTTCCAAAAGTCTGTGCAACTACTTGCATACGCTGACGACATCGACATCATTGGCAGGACACAGCGAGCTGTCACTGGTGCGTTTGCAAGTATCAGTACAGAGGCGGCAAAAATGGGTTTGGTGGTGAATGAGGGCAAAACAAAATATATGCTGTCAACTAGAAGGGACACACAACATCGACGAATCGGACAGAACGTCACGATAGACAGCTATAACTTTGAGGTAGTTCGGGACTTTGTCTATCTCGGCTCCGCTATTAATTCTGAAAATGACATCACATCAGAAATCAAGCGAAGAATTACACTTGCCAACCGCTGTTACTTTGGCCTAAGAAGGCAATTGATTAGTAAGGCCCTGTCGAGAAACACTAAGGAGACTCTATATAAGACCCTCATCATCCCAGTCCTGCTTTATGGCGCAGAATCATGGACGTTGTCAAAAGCGGATGAAGATCTCCTTGGTCGCTTCGAACGCAAAATTCTTCGAGTGATTTTCGGTCCCGTTTGCGTTGACGGGCTTTGGAGGAGGAGATTTAACAGCGAACTCTACGAGCTGTACAGCGACATCGACCTTGTCAGAAAAGTACGTATCAGTCGACTAAGATGGCTAGGACATGTAGAGCGAATGAACACCAACGCTCCGGCCCGAAGAGTCTTCGATTCCAACCCGGAGGGACAACGCAGTAGAGGAAGACCTCGCCTTAGGTGGCGCGCACAAGTGGAAGGGGACCTCAACCAACTTGGAGTGCGCAACTGGAGGCAGTTAGCCAAAGATCGTGCTAACTGGAGAGGCGTGTTGGTTGAGGCCCAGGTCCACCCCGGACTGTAGCGCCATCTAAGTAAGTAAGTAAGTAATCAATACACAAATTACATTGTTGCGAACAAAATGACAAAGTTACAGAAGCACAAAATTAGCTAGTCTGATGAAATTTTCATATTTTGCGCTCATCTTTCCGCGGAGCACTTACATTTTTATGGCGGAGCATAAGTTTGGGAAACTCGGCTCTATAGCAACGAGACAGATAGTGTTTTTCTTTGCGTATGTTATAAGTAATTTAACCATCAGGGCCATCTGAATTAAATCGGTTTTTGTCCGAAAAAAACTATTTGATGACATTAGCTCCACGTCATGCAATTCCGAGCAAAAATCATGCGAGTCTCCTTATGAGTAGTGGTAAGAGGCGTTTTTTTTTTAATTTTTATCTTTTTAGATATCCAGCTCTCCGAATTACTCGCCTTACCGTGTCAACTCTAGCAATGATTCCCAAATTTGATCCGATCTGCGAGGCGGAACAGTGAGAATTTGATGCTTCTTCAACAATACGTCCATTTTTTGAACGGAAAACGCTTTTTGGGCGGGAAAAATAAAATTGCTCTACTGACTATAAATAAAGATAGATTTTTATAGCTAATTTGAATAAAACTTTGCCATACATTACGAACACGCTCCCAAGTTCAAACAGAAACCAATTTACTGCGAATATTGGGACATTTACAGCATAACACATGGAATTCTCCTTCGGGAGCAGGATAATAAATTATCTTATAGGATGCTAATTTTTGGATGTTTTCTTTTGCTAGAATGCTGAAGAGGAAATTAAACAATGCATTTCAATTAAAAGTGTGAAATTCGATAAATCTCAGATTAGAGTTTGGTGAACTACTCTTTTCAAGTGTCAGAAAATTATCCGAGAATAATTATTATTTAGCCATACACGTCTTCCCATGACTTTCATTTTTCCATTAACGACTTGGCTACAAACAAAAACGAGGCGTCATTGCAATGAAATAAAATTTAACAGGGAAAAGAATATTGGAATCGGAAGCAGAAACAAATTTTATAGTAAAGCCGAAGCCGATGCTAGTTTTTGACGCCCTCACTCTATCAATGCAAATATCAAATGCAGATTTATATCGAAAGCCCTGCCATGTTAGAATTATTTCTGAAAATGGATTTTCTGCGCATTTTCTATGCTATTTACTTTTCTCATTTCTACTCACTCAAAATCGACCTGCCTCGCTGGACATTGGAAGACGTTGCATGGTCATGCACTAAAAGTGTATTTCAGGACTTAAAACACGTCATATAAACTGAAAAAAAAAAAAAAACAAGTTTACAAACTCAAGATTCACGTTTTATAAAAACGTTTTCTCAACATGGAGAATGTTCATAATGTAAAATAAAGTGCACGACTGGGTCGCACGTAACTTTCTCGTTTATTGCGAATCTCGCAGAATCTCAGAGTCATTTCAGCAAATTTTACGTTTAAAATCATACGCACTCAAGATGTACTCAGATAACTGAGCATTTGTTAATTAACAACGTAATACATACTAGGTACATAAACATACGTATTAATTTCAATATTTACTTTTAAATTTCACCCCCGAACTGACACTTGAATTTCGATGAATTTCAAATTATATTGCCACTGAAGTTTTGGGCTTTGCAAAAATATACCGTGTGTAAATAAAGATAAAGGATTTGGGTAGTCATTTTTGAGAAATATTCATAAAACGGCAATATTCGAGTTTTCTGAGAAAAACTAAGTACGTGATCATGTTTAGAATGCTTATGTTGTCTTAAATATGTATTTTGATCAAAATCGTTAGAGCGGTTTTTTGTAAAATTATGCTGACAAATGTTACAATTTGGATTCGAAAAGCACTGCTATTAAACGGTTTAGCTAAAAACTGATTACGACGTATTCAGGATACAAACATTACCTAGCAGTTACATTTGTAACCAAATGGAAAATGGCGTTTTCGAGATATGTGTAGTTCTTAAAGTACAGTTTTTTGCGATTGGGGTGAAAATCGAAGGACGCATTGATGGTTCAAAAAACACTGTTTTTGAACTGTTTAGCTAAAAACTGAGCAAATGGTATTACTATGGATTTAAGCATTACCTGACAGTAACATTTTTATCATAATCGAAAATGGCGTTTTTGAGATATGAGCAGTTTTTTAAACTACTATTATTAGCGATTTGGATGGATATCGAAAAACGCAGTCTTTCTTAGGGAAAAACTGAGTTTGCTATCAAGTTAAGAATGACAATAGTACCTTAAAAATAATTTTTTTTTAAATCGTTTTTACCGTTTTCGAGATAAAGGCAATTTTCAAAACTGCCGTTGCTAGACTTTTTAGCGAAAAACTGGGTATGCAGTCATGTAAAGCATGCTTACATTAACTTAACTATCAATTTTGGTTCAAATCGTTAGAGCCGTTTTCAAAAATATCTAAATTTAGGCATATTTCGTAATATTTCGTAAATTTTTTTTATGGGAGGTACCGTTAATATTAGGGCTAGCTTAAAAAAAAAAAAAAACCTCCCGAGCTGAACATTCTCCCGTTTGAAGCAAATCCGTCCAAGCGTTTAGATTCCCCAGGGGTGGGACAGACAGACATACGGACGGACAAAATTGCGAGACCCACTTTTTTGAGTTCCCCTTTCATCGTAATATCAGAATTGATCAAAATCTCGAGTTCGAAATTTTGTATGAAAACAATATCTTTCTCTTATAGATACTACGTATACGAGAAAGTTAAAAATAGCTAATGATAGTTAACTTTTGTTTTATATTTTTAGTAATACATATTATGTTACCATAATCTATTTTTGACCGGGTTTCTGGTCAAAAACTCTGATTTTGATCCGGTCATACGGTCAGATTTGACCGGATTCACTTTTTTTAGTGGCAACACTGTACGTATGTACTAAAAACAAGTAAAAGTGTTATCATCGGCCTGGCCGATGCTTTGATATCTACCCTCCACTGTATGTATTGGTACAGGTACACGCATGTGTCTAATACCTATTGGTTTTGTATGGGAGGTACCAGAATTACTTGACCGATATAGACAATTTTTTAATACCAACTTGATAACTTAAAAACAAGTGCTTTCACAAAATTTCATTCACCTAAGTCGATTCGTTTGGACGCTATCGTGCTTTCAACAGACAGACAGACAGACGGACATGGCTAAATCGATTGAGAATGTGATCCTGATTCAGATATATATACTTTATAGGGTCTCCGGTAAATCCTTCTTGGCGTTACAAATGTAATGACAAAGTGAATATACCTTCCTGTGGAGGGTATAAAAAGCATAAGGTAAATGCCGATATTTAGGAATGAGAAAGAGAAACAAAACATGAAATGATTAAAAAATCGTGTCCCTATTCATGTGCATGGGAGTGAATCCTTAATAAAATATATATACCTAAACAGATAAAGCATATTTTGGTACATATAATAAAACATGTTATATAATATTGCATACATAAAAAAGAAGAAGAAGAAATTGAAATGAAATACCATGCAATAGCTACCAATAGTACGATAAAGGCGAATTATAGACTATAATGGGCTAGGTATCTACATACATACTTGAAATACAAATAAAGAGATTACATTATTATTCAAAGCAAGGGAGGAAATAATAAAACCAATGCGTGCGCAATGTTCCAATTCGTATTGGTTTCATCTGATGTTTTATTTCAAATGCAAAATGCGCATACACCAGAGTTGATTATTAAAATCGATATTAAAATAATTCACCCCATCATTTTCATAAGCCAATCGAATTCCAGAACTGCGTGAATTCGGGGGCGTTAACTTCTTTAATGGCGTAATTGCTCAGATGGGTCACAGATAAATTGAATTCAATTAAGATTAAACTATTCTGAACAGCCAATCAAAATCTTGTATGATTAGGAGATACATATATACTAAAATAATTTTGCTTTGGGGATAATAATTATTTCTCTTCGGCTTTTTGGGCAAATTGGTGATGCAATGAAACACGGTTTTTCTATTTACTTTCCATGGCATTTCGAAAGGGGTTGCCGTCTTCCTTAGGGAATTTATATTACTTGGTCATTGATTTTAATAAAGAAAAAATGTATTTTTTTTAAGTGGAGGCGTGTAAAGCTTAAATATTATTTTGAGGATCCAGAAACTTGACTTCTTTCTTTGACATTATCTCCTCGATGTTTGGTGTCAACCATGTTGTATTCATTTTTAAAATTGACTGAAGATGTTCATCTTCATTGTTGAAAACATCTGTTTACAGACATATGAACTTCCAAACATGCATAAAATGCAAGCAGCATGGTTCTTTAAGTTGGGATAGCTATTTTGATTTCTGAAGCAATTTGTATAAAATGTCAAAGTGTCAACTTCATTGAATTTGTTTTTTAAAGTAATATCACACTGCAAACCTATAAGTTCCATTTGCAAGTAAGTCTGTGCTTTACCAACGTCGAACATAAATGGGTTACTAAAAAGAGGAAAGTCATAGCTCGCGAAAATCTGCAAAACGACTGCCAAATTCAGCAATAAGAGCAAGCAAACAATTTGAAAAATGTGCTAATTTATCTGCATTGCATATACCGATCTCACGAATGCTAAGGAAATGGTCAAGTTGTTGTTCACGCAGCTTCGACTCCCACAACTTTAATTTTATTTCGAAAGCTTGAATACTGGAGTACAGTTGCGTATTGATTACACTTTTTTCTTGAAGTTTAGCGTTCAAATTATAGAAGCGTTCGGTCATATCTACTAAGAACCCAAAGTCAAGCCACCATTCATCACTGTATTCCATCGGTTTACCCTTTTGAGCCATAAACGTAACAATATGTTTACGAAATTTGAAAAATCGCTTAAGCATTGATCCACGACTAAGCCACCGAACTTCTGCAAAGTAGGGAATCAAGATAGTCCTCTACTTCTAATAAAATTAACTGTTTTAATGATGGGATTCATCACATGATCCATTTTCAGCACTTTAGAGGCCAGTGCTTCTTGATGTACAATACAATGAATTCCAACGATTTTATTTCGTATTTTCGTCACAACACCAGCATGTTTACCGACCATGGATGGTGCACCATCTGTGGTAATACTGCAGAATTTACTCCAATCCAACTCATAACTTGATACTAATTGCTCAATCGCTGCGTAAATATCTGTGGTAGTACTCTTCAAAGGTATGCACTGCAGCAGCTCTTCTGTGATATTAAAATCCTTATCAATTCCACGAATAATTACAGCAAGCTGCGATGTATCTCTGATATCTGTACTTTCATCGGCTGCTAAGGAATACCATATAAATTCTTTAATTTTATCTTTAAGTTGAAAGTCCAAATTTTCTGATAACTCATTTACCGTCATTTACTTTCACTCACCGTAAGAAAGGATTCAAATAATTGTTGACATATATATGTATTCAAAAACACAAATAAGGTGTGTTCCAAAATTAATTGCAATGAGATAAGAGCATTATTGAATTATTGATGTCGCGGGCCGCAATTAATTGTCTAGCGGGCCGGTCATGGCCCGCGGGCCGTACCTTTGACATGCCTGATGTAGAGAGTGCTTAGCTAAAGTAACCCTTTTTGCTTAGTTTTTTTAAATATTCACTTTTAGGGACAAAGTAAAGTCCAATATTTTTGAAAATCTCGCCACCAAATTTTAAAATTTTGAAAAAAGTTATTAATTATTATTGGCTAGGATAAAGCCTATAGATAGTGCAATCAATTTTTTTTATACATTTTATCCCTTTCTATCTACATATTTTGAAACATTATAATACCTCCTTGGGATCGATTTTTCTTTAAATAGATCGAAGGCGTTAACCCTAATGCAATCATTTTCTTTTTTCTGTTTTTGTACGTTTCGAAATCGGTGCTGCACAAGGAGTCAGTGATGACGCGATTTTATTTTGCAAACGGAGGGACTCAACTTGCATTAATCTTCTTACAAAATAAGTGCTTTACAATTCCTATTGCAGGCTTAACTCATAGAGATAAGAGAGCAATTGGTGAACGGTGGTCTAATACGATACGAATTTGTTTGAGTTCCTATCTTGGCATTTTTATTGCATCAGGGGAATACAATTCATTCATTCATTTTCAATGGTCCGCTTATCCATTAAGTGGGTCGCGGGTATAGGTTGCTCAAGTGGACCCTCCATAGCTCTCGATCCTCCGCCATCGACTCTAAATCATCAAGGGCAATCCCCATACGGGTATAGGAGAGATTATGGACTTGATCTAACCATCTCATCCTTGGTCTACCTAGAGGACGCCTTTCTGAGTGGGATTCTCGTAGGGGACATGCGTTTAACATGACTAAACAGGTGAAGTAGCTGCTCGACATTGAGTTCCTCACGTATTCTGGTTTTCTAATGCGATGGGTCACACCAGCAATGAAGCGGAGGAATCTCATTTCGGCAGCTTTATTCGAGATCTTATTCTTTCGGCCATTACCCAAACCTCATGACCACAGGTAAGAGTTGGAACTTGGAACAAACACCAAATTAAAGACTGACAACTTAGCTTTGACTGACACCAAGATCAGTCCTCCTAATAACAGAATGAGCAAGCTGTCTCAAAATTGACCCAGCCTTACCAATCCTACAGTAAAACTCAGCATTACTCCTTCCATCACTCGTGAATAAGACCCCGAGATACTCAGACTTCTCCACCTGTTTCAATGGGGGCTCCACTACCATGCAGAGTGTATTGAACAGGCGTTCTGGAGACGACCATCACTTTAGATTTATTCACCTTGACTTTCATCTCAGCTTCAACACAAACGGTTAAAGGATGACCTGACCAAGTCATCAGCGAAGAGCAAATAACTTATCCTTAGATCTCCCAATTCGAAACGTTCTTCGCCAAGACTGCGCGGTAACATCCAGTCCATATAAATAATGAAAAGGAGAGGAGACAAGACGCACCCCTGTGGAAGTCCAACGCCCACGGTGAAATGTATTGATTTACCGCCGTTTACCCGAAGCCGAACACATCTTTTACAGTTTGTGAGATTGTGAGATTGAGAGAGAACTGCCAACTCCACACTCCTGTAATACACTCCAGAGTTTACCTCGAGGGACTCGGTCGTATGCTTCCTCCAAACCTGCGAAGCATGCGTAAACAGGTGTAGCATACTCGCCGTCGCCGGGAGAATCCCAGCACATTGGGGCGACACTTCTAATGGTTTCCTTAAAATTACCCAAAGCGCTACGTAACGTAAGATGCTGCTGGGTTCCCGGGAATAAAAGGGATCCGAAAATCTCTCACATCTGTTTCATTGGCTGAGCTACTCTCAGTGAAGCTGCCATGTGTTTGGAGCATAAGTTCGATTCCTGTGTCATATAATAACCAGGAAAATGTGGTCGTACTCCATAACAAACAGAAAACTGACAGAATCCCAAAATGAAGAAATACTTATGCTGAAATACTATACCTACTAAAAAAATGAGAATCAGCACAGATGAACTGTGTATAAGTGCAAGAGCACACTCTACACTCTCTTTGCCACTGCCCACGAGCCCAGGAGTCCAGGACTAGAATACTTTACTTATTCAAGGACTTGGAAAGAACTTTTCGAAAGGTTTGTATATATAATTGACTTGCTTACATTTGTGAATGCCTTGGGATAGCATGGCAAAATGTGTCAGGAATATACATACATTGGCTACACCTTGTCAATGGAGCGAGCGAATAAACCTTTTGAGACTTGAAAGTTCCTCTAAATTTTATACAAAAATAAAAGGCGCATCCTCAACTCTCGACATAACATCAAAATCGAATCATTTGTATCTCTATTAAGTCGAAACCAATATGGGCACACATGACGCATAAATATACCGCACTTATACTGAAAAGAACACTTTTTATTAGTCTCGGCCGAAAAATGATGATGGCCATTGAATTTCGAAGCAACCGCGCATTTGACGCCATAAGACACACTGCGACTGTGTGTGCCTGCGTGTATATGTGATGCCGCGAAAAGATCCTCAATTCGATATTCACTGGACACCTCTGCTGATATTTGATCCACTAATGGCTTTAATCGTTAATCTCTGCCACTTATTAATTTTCGTTTTATGATTCTTTTCTCTCAGTATAAACGCGATGATTTATGACCAAGACATTCGAACGTATTTTTCATGCCAGACTAAATCACAGATTCCGATCCCGAAACTCAGTCGCATCCATATTGAAATATTAATTATATTTTTAGTTCTCCTCTCCGCACATCCCCATCGAAACATTAAATGCCGTTTGGATCAAAAAACTATTAATTTGTTAAATAAATTTAAATTATTTTCATTGGTGAGCTATATGAGCTCGTTGAGTTGATCGCTGTGTAGGAGTTCCATTTAGGCCGCCCGGCAGTGGGGGGATCGCTGGCCGACCGGATCGGGTACATTGAGATTCGAAAAAAGAGTATCAATCATTGGTATCTGCACAACAGACAATTTGTTAAGTGTTTGCTATTAAAATGAGATTAATTACTGGTGATTATATCAATTTGTCTATGGGTATGGGCAATGGATGTGCCTGCGATTCCCACAATGGATTCGGGCTCAAATTGTATGAAGACAGCGCATGCCGCTGGCCTAATCCGATCATCTATTTATTGGTTAACAATGGTGATATGTACCTATTTAAGAAAATAAAACTACTTTAATTGTTCCACGCTCCCTGCCTCTGTACGCAACTCCTATATGGCATGGCGGTGCGGTGGTATGGTGCGTTTGCTGCCTCTTACCATTTATTCATGCCATGCCACATGAGGAATCATTAAGTCGAATCTTGAATAATTGAATGTGTGATGTTTTAAAAATAGAAATGCAATTAGAACGCGGATGCTGCTGTCATCAGCTGACAGATATTGAGTCGACCTCTATGGATCTGATATTTACATTGCTTCCGAAGAGTTAGACATGCGATCCAGCATTGGACATGGACTCGTGACTGGAGCACTCCGATGGTAGTACACATAGTACTGTGTGTAATCGGATAGACTATTAATCAGACCATTAATTTGTAGGGAAATATTCATGAATGGAAATGTGTTTTAATTTTTGCAAGTACTTAGATTGCTCATTTGAATTGCTTTCTAATAAAAAACACTGTATATTTACTGAACTGTTAAAAATAGCTTCCATTGGTAAGTTGGTAACAAGATACCTAACAACGCCTTGTCAGTGGCATTCAAGCATAAAAGCACCTGTCTGACAAGGCAAAGTATCTTGACCAGGAAACTGAACTGGAGTGCAAATGTAGGCGAAAGAATTAAAAAGGCGTATAGCGCTCTTTTCATTTGTAAACAAAAAAAGTAGGCGACTAAGAAGAAAACTAAAGTCGCAGGTGGTATTCCGGAACCCATTCACCTGTCGCCCGGTGAGATACCACCACATCATGCTATAGGCTCCGTGAAGTACCTAGTCTTGACTACGTTTCGAAGTTTGGCAGATGGCCCGGTACAACACGGATTGGACACAAAAGCCATGATGCAACTTCCTGAGATAAAGAATTCTAAAGGTAAACTAGTCACCCATTCGGATCTTCGGGGGGGACTATCTCAAAGGGTTCAATATGCAAATATTCACCAACAGGACTTGCAAGACGACAGACAACAAGGAACACAAAGACAAAAGAGACAAAACGCGGACACTAACAGAAGAAAGCTAGCAACAGATTTCTGCAACAGGTCTAGGATTCAACAATGTCAACGTCAGCTGCGTGCACCAGCACCTGCAAGAAAAAAAGCCAGTCTTAACCGAAACTGAAATAAACTCAAACACTGACTACACAATATCTTCGCTGCCCAGGATACGAACTACTTCCTCGTTTTCGATAAGGTGGGACTATGTGTTTTTGCCCGAACAGATCTGGTGTGTGAAAGAAAAGAAGAGATAGAACCTGCGGATCTTGACTTTATGGCTAAAGGTCGTCCTACAAAGTTGTACTAAATTATTTTGCTGCCTTACCGCTCGCCAAACGATAACGAACCATCTAAATTATTTCGTCATTTATCCGAAAAGGTAGACTGGATACAAATTCATCATCCAATGGTTGAAGTTATTGTACTTGGTGACTTAAATGTCCATAACATCGATTGGCTACGATATTCTAACCGAACGGACGATGCAGGGAAACAAGCTGAAAACTTCACCATTTGCTGCAATCTAACTCAGCTCGTTGATGAGCCCACGCGAATTCCAGACAATCCATCAAATTACGGGAACACTCTCGATCTGTTTCTCAAAACAGAGCCAGATAATTAAAAAATTAAAAATGTCTGCTCCTTTAGGGAATTCGGATCATGCTCTATCTAATATCTGCTATCCTCTCTTTACCGACACCAATAGGAGCGAACCAGGATCGCCTTCGTCTGATTTGGAATTATAGTAAATCAAACTGGGACGAGCTGCGTAATTTCTTCGGTTCGTTGCCATGGGCTGATATGTGCTCTAGAGATACCGATGTCAATATGTGCGCAAAAACCGTAACCGAAATGATTTTACTCAGTATGGAACTTTATATTCCACATTGCATCAAAAAACCAGCTTCAAATAAACCCTGGTTTAACAAAGAATGCAAGCGAGTTACCGCAGCGGAAAACAAGGATTGCCTTGCCGTGAGTGGCGGTCAAACCCGTCGGAGCAAAAAAGATCTGAATTTATAATTCTTCGAAATAGATGCAACCTATTGAATCGGCGAAGACAACTTACAACGAAAGAGTCACTAACAAAGTAATTGGATGTCCTAACGGCTCACGCGCATTCTGGTCCATGGCAAAGGCAATTAGTAATAACTTTAGTTGCTCTTCCTTTCCACCTCTAGTAAAAGAAGACGGCACACTAGCAACCAACAACACCTAAAGAAAAGGCAGATCTTTTCGCTAGCATGTTTTCAGAGAATTCCACCCTATATTCTGCACAACTAGAGCCACCAAATATCCCGAGGATGCAACCATCTATTGCAGAAGTTAAATTTCGGCCTCGAATAATCCAACGCATCCTTAAAGAAGTAGATTGCAATAAGGCAACTGGACCCGACGGAATCCCGGCTATATACTACTAACGAGCTAACCAGAACTTGCACCTGTACTTTGTAAGTTTTTTGGCATGTCGTACTCCCAGAAGCCGTTTCCTTCTTGCTGGAAGGCCGCTCGCTTCCAACCTATTTAAAAGAAAGGGAGGAAATGTCTGCTACAAAACTATCGTCAAATATCGTTTCAATGCTCTCTAAAGTAATGGAAAAGGCAATAAATGTCGAAATAATCAAATACCTAGAAGGCCACCGAATAATAAGCGACAGGCAATACGGATTTCGGAGCCGTCGTTGCCGAGATCTGTTAAGCTACGTAACGCACTTATGGACGCAAGCAACACGGCGAATCCAGAACCCTAGCCTTGGACCTATCAAAGGCATTTGACCGAGACTAGCATAGAGCCCTATTAGGCAAGTTAGCGTCTTATCAAGACAGACAGCTAATGCTCATGACCAGGGAACGGATTTTGTTGACCTAAAAAATCAAAAAAAGGCAAAAAACGCAAAAATTCCTTTTATTAAAAAAAAGGTTTTAAGACTTATAATGGCACTTGACCGGTTTGTAGCCGTTTGTGTTGAAGCTGAGATGAAAGTAAATGTGAACAAATCTGAAGTGATGGTCGTCTCCAGAACGCCTGTTCAATGCACTCTGCATGTTAGTGGAGTCCCATTGAAACAGGTGGAAAAGTTTAAGTATCTCGGGGTCTTATTCACGAGTGATGGAAGGAGCAATCCTGAGTTTTCCTGTAGGATTGGTCAGGCTGGGTCAATTTTGAGACAGCTTGGTCATTCTGTTATCAGGAGGACTGAATTTGGTGCCAAAGCTAAGTTGTCAGGTGATACCGCTTTATTGCTAGTATGACCTGTAGATATCGCATTAGAAAACCAGAATACGTAAGGAACTCAATGTCGAGCAGCTACTTCACCGGACGGAGCGGTCGATGATTCGGTGGTTTCGTCATGTCCACGACGTGCTATGGAATCCGTACCATCGGGCAGGCGTCCCCTAGGTAGACCCAGGATGAGATGGTTAGATCAAATTCATAATCTCTCCTCTACCCGTATGGGGATTGCCCTTGATGATTTAGAGTCGATGGCGGAGGATCGAGAGCTATGGAGGGTCCACTTGAGCAACCTACACCCGCGACCCACTTAATGGACAAGCAGACCATTGAAAATGAATGAATGAATGGCACCATAACCATAAAAGCATTTTATAATTTGCTGGCAACAAACCCCTGCGATTGTTGCTCAGAAAAGCTTTGAAAGAGCTGAAGAGAGGACATGGGCAAATACAAGTGGGGACCATTTAAAAGACGTCTTGTCATCGATTGCAATATTTGGCGCCATTTACTATTACTATTATTTACATTATTTATTTCTTTGATGGTCTTGAGTCTTTCATTTAAAGAAAATAACTTCAGCAGCTTGTCCTTTTGTCTTTTACTGTTTGCAATTTCTCATCGATCCCCCTTAAAATATTGAAAGTACATATCTAAAATCAATTGCACACAGGACAAAAAAAAAAGATAAATAAAAAGCAGAACCTGTCGTATATAGGAACCCTAGGCCTAGCTTTTTTGTAAGGAATGGAAGGGACCTACAATTTTCATGCCGAGTTCTAACGGCTGAATTGAAACGAGTTTTTAGGACAGTTATACTCTCGGATGTTTGTCGGAAGTTCGCAAACGACGTGAAGTAATGCTTTGGCGATATTTTGTTTAAATTGAAAATACTTGTAAGAAGAAAGTGCACATGAACTTCAACTTTAAACAAAAAAGGCAGAAAAAGCCAACACATATTAGGAAAAAAGGCAATGTGAGTAAAAAAAGGCAAAAAAAGGCAAGGTCAACAAAATCCGTTCCCTGCTCATGACATTAGCAACAGTGCACTTGACAACCGCGAGGACATCAACTTTCCAAAATTCCTTCTGTTACAGGACAAGCAAACTTTGGAACTCGCTTCCTGGGGATATATTTCCAGAAGACTACAATTTGCAGCAAATTTAAGTACAGAACTAACATACATCTGCAAGCAACTCGGGGATTTTTATTTTTGTCTATGAATTATTGTTGGAAGAACAACAATAACAACTCGTATAGACACACTCACTTTTGGTAGAAAGTGAGTCCATATCGGACTCCTTTTTAAGTGTAGTATATATTTTGTTAAAATCAAAAAATCATTCCCTTCATCTACACATATTAAACTAAATTATAATTAAATTTTTTCCATGTACATTATTATAGATTCACTAGTAAGAACAAATATTCTCATTAATTATGGAACACAACGTCGTTCAAGTAGCTGCCTCGGCTGGCTTCGCAGTAGCGCATTCTGTCACTCCAATTTTCCAAAACCTTGTTTATGGTTTCGAGCTGTAGCTCACGGATTGCTTCAATAATATTGGCCTTTAGTGCTTGAATCATTTCCGGATTGTTGGCATAGCATCGGTCATTCACAGGTCCACACAAAAAAATTTAGAAGGTGTAAAATCGCAGCTCCGAGGGGGCCAATTAACGTCGCCACGACTGACCGACTGACGGCTGATAACACGATTTGGGAATTTGGTGCGCAAAACAAAAACATCGATTGTGGCATGGGCTGTGTGGCATGGCGCGCCATCCTGCATGAACGTCAAAATCCATGCCTTCAATTTCAGTAAAAAAAAGTCGGTTGACATGGCTGATGGCTCTGTAATGCCCACCGTTGACCCAAACTCTGTTCACAGCCTAATTTTCGAAGAAAAATGGTCCAATGATGATAATGCCACCAACTGAGTCTCACACTCTCGGCTACAGCAGCCACATTCTCGTCTGTGCGTACAACGATGGGGACCATGAGTCTTGTTCACTTAACACACCAGTCTCACGAACTTTTTGCACCAGCTTGCGTACAGCAGGTGGGTGCTTCATTTCGGCCGAAACTTCTTTTCAAAAAACGCACTGTTTGGGCTACACCCTACACAGCACTCACTTTGGAAATAAGTTTTCAATATTTCCCAACGTTGTTGTTCAAGCGTAAAGCGATTCATTTCTTTCCGCGGAGGTATGATATTGACCTTCTGTCAAGATTTCGAGCGGGAAATCTGACAGCTTTCAGTGTCAAATAGGGTGCTTGTCATAACGCCCGGTGTCGTAACGCCCTGGAGCGCTGTGACACACATTTTTGTGTCATAAGGCCCTCTGGCGCTGTGACACTTTTAAATATGTATGTCATATACCCCACTCTCAATATGTCATACAGCTCTCGAGCGCAAGACCCCAAAAAGGTTATAACACCCCAAACCTTCATCTGACAGTAAACCCAAGCAGGGGGGTGGCAGGGGCAACATGCCCTCCATACGTTTCGGGTATTATTTCATTTTGGGGCATTAATGCACTTCCTATAGTGTCATAAAGCTCACAAAAAAGTGACTTAAAGCCCGGCGGGTGATATGACACAAAAATTTGTGTCACACACAGCGCCCCAGGGTGTTATGACACCGGACGTTATGACATGTACCCGTCAAAATAACCTATGACTTAAAAAGAAACCTCTAGATAGATTGACCACCCTATTTGCTTTTGCTGATTTTCTTTCTTTATAAGGTTTTTACGTTTTACATCCCCTTTAATTTTATTAAAAGTAAATTGCTCGCACGAAATACAATCAAATTCAAATTCTCATTTAAATATGTGTTTGACAAAATTCCTGCATGTGAATTTCGGTACAAAATTGGATTATTCGTATGTAGGTATATAACAAGCCCCGATACAAAAATGAGGCTGTCTAATAAAATTGATAGACGTTTAGCAATATCATATATGACTCAACAAGAAAAGTTGCATCTCATTCACTCAACGTTGTCGACACCCTTTAGTTCCGCGATGACTTTCACTTCTTGGCAGTAAAACACAAGCACGAATAAATGCATTCCTTCTGTACTACAAATACTTCTAGGTGGTGGTGGATCGTGGATGGAGAATTGGGCATATTGAAGTGCCTCAATTGAATGTTAAGGACATGAAGACAAATCGACGAGTCTATACTATGTTGGGCGCTCGCTATCATCAACAAAGATGATAGAGAAAGAGGGACACGACAAAGCAATGTGAATAAAATTATACATTTGAATTACCAACTTTGTAATTATTGTTTTTATACCAAGTATTTGATTGGGCGCCCGCATGGTAGTGGCCAAGATGAAAATTTATACAATCAAAAACTGAAGATCTCTTCAGAATGAAATTTATTCTTATGAAAGTGAATATGTGCTTGGGTATATGTAAATATTGTTGAGATCCTCTCGAGTGTCCTCCATAATTCATTATCATATTTTCATGCAGTAGCTTATTATGATTTTCAACGATGATGACTGAATCAATTAAATGACAAGTTTGTTTGTTCAATCGTCTCGTCGTCGTTTTCTTTTTTTTTTGTGAGGTTTTGATTACAACGGCTGAGAGCAGGAATTTGAATTTATGGAATAATCGGACTTGGAGAATCTCGGGCCAATGATCGATGTATTGCTACTGGTTATAGCTGGTGTTCTTCCACTGTGTAGATAATTTAAAAGTTATGAACCTTATTGCCGATACTTATAGGAGATTCATTTCGATAATCACAAAAGCATATAACTAGGTATTTATGTATGTGGATAACTTTTACGTATAGACTTTCGTAAGAAGACTGTAAAATAGTAACAGACTTCTTATGACCTACTTTATGTATAAATTGTCTTTAGGTTTTCATTCTTATAAGTGTGTTTTATTATTGATGGTAAAATCAATACAATCGGATCTATTGGGGCAAGTTAGTTTTTCCATAAGTTATTAGATGTCTGCCCTTATGTCGTTTGTCACGGATCATTGGGCTATAGCAATTTGGGTTCATTTGTGTCCATTTTGAAACTACCTTTCTAGCAGACTGTCAAATTGTGTTGGTCAGTTGGTCAGTTTCACTTTACATTACTGTGTTGGCCAAACCGTGCTTAACGATTTAATTCGTATTATTTACCAATTTATTAATTACATATTGCCAAAAGCTGTAAATATTCTTGTGAATTCAATTCACAGAAACTTATAAATGCAAACACAGTATTTCGAAATTGACCGTAAAATAAAAGCCTGTAATGCTGGGTTCTCCACTTGTCGATTTATTGAAATTGACAATTGACGTATTTTTATGACAATTAAAAAATTCCCAAGTGGAAATAGCGAAAAATTGCTTTTCAATGAATTGACGTTTGTCAATAACTAACAAAGAATTGAAATGACAAGTGGAAATAGCTGAATTGACGAACAAAATGTCACTTTGTCTATAATTGACAGTGAAAATTAATTGGCCTTAAGTTCATAAGTTTGTCAATCAAAAGACACATTATATTATGTACAAGGAAGGCCATTCTTTTTACAGGGCCCACCCCTTTTCGCATAAATGTTTCTTTTTTATGAATGACTAGCAATGCCCGCGGCTCCGTCCGCCGGTTTCATCTCTTTTAAATAAAACTAAATTTATATGACTTCTCATTGTACGTGTGTTTATATAATTGTCCTCTTATTTAGTTTACAAAATATTTTAATGCAATGTTTTTGTGTAAACTATACGCTTTATTTTTTTTAGTGGGAGCAAGTATAAACAAATTACCACTGCAGCTCATACGCGACCATGCAACATATAGCTATCCATGTAAAAAACATGGCTGTCGGAAGTAAACTTCAGCCGAGTAGCTCCAAAGATAACCCCTATACCTCCGTTTCCCCTTCCACCATCTTCTCCCTAAGTAATAACTTATATTGGATCCGAAAAATTTAAAAAAAATTTAGACAGTACAATGTTGTAAGAAGTTTTAGTTTAGATTCGGCCAAATAGTTCCAGAGTTAGTCCCTACCACCGCTTTACCTATCCCTCCCCCGTGCCAACTTATTCCTTACGTAACCTGTACTGATCCGAACGGTGTCACCATGACAGCGGTAAAAGAACTTTTAAAACCGGCCTAGTAGTTCGAGAGATCCACTTTTCCACCCCCCTTTATTTCCACTCCTATACCACTACACTAAAACCTAAACGGGCATAAAATCTTTAAATGAAAGAAATGAAATACATCGTACCAATAGTTTAAAAAACTAACAAAATATGGCTTACATTATACTAACACCCTCACGGGATAAACATTGAAAACAGGTTTGTATTTTTTGCATTGTGCTATTATTTTATTGTAGGTATGTATTATGATTAGAAATTAACCCCCATGCAAAATTTCAAAGACCTAAGTCAATGGACATACTATTATTCACATAAATGAAAACTCGTCACAGGTATGATTTGATTAATAACGCATCATATCGTTATACTTTCCATAGCTGCAGATCTCATATTATGTAGATATGTACAATAATTGTGCATAGCTACATACTTACGCATCACAAACTCCTTATAGCTAGGTACGTAGTTTGATTTATGCATATCCATTCCCTACATCAAATTCAACTATGCATTTCATGAGCATTTACAATTATGCATTCTAAATGCCCGTCGTGCGAGTAATCATTCTATTTTTAGAACGCAAATCAAAACTACCCTTCCTAAGCACAACTGCGATCGATAAAGCGATTTTTTCGCACTTGGCCAAATAAGATCTAGTTTCAATTTATTATATCTCACCCTCTGGATGGAGCAGAAAAACGAATGTTAGCTCAAAATACTCGGTAAAATATTGCCTAACAATTAAAAGTATATCCTGAATTGACATAAATCTATTTATCAGTATAATGGCAAGTTAAGAGTAGTAAGGTCGAAATAGAAAAGTTTGTTTGAAAAGTTTTTCAACTCTTATAGGACGAATTTTGAAAAACGATGAATGAGGCATGTAATAATTTTGACTTATCTCTCAATATACAAACTTTCACGTTCATACGGCTAACGGTTCTTGTGACCCCCCTTACTCCCCGCGAACCCTTTACTTCTGAGCAATTCTCACCCACCCTACGGACTAAGTTGGCCACACCTCTATAAATCATGAAAATCGGACGAACGGTTCTCGACTTATGGAGAAACGAACAGACGGACGTTGCATTTTATAAGTAGTATGGATGGCAAAGGGTTAAGCAAAATAAATTCGAAGTCAGTTCTATTCATTTTCAATTTTTGCGAATAATTGACATCAGTGGAAATGAACTAACGGTGGTATGACCAAATAGCATAAATGAGAGCTGCCAAACTTTGTCAAACAACCGACATGTGGATACCCACCCTAATACAGAAGCTCGTAAATGAACATTTTCAAAAAGCCCGCATTTTCTACGCGCCACAGAGAGGCGGTTTGTTTTAAATTTTTTTACGGGCTTCTGAAATACGGATGGCTTTTGTAATACGAGCTTTTGGAAACGGGCTTTTGGATTGCAGAGTCTTAAATTCGTCAGGTCAGCTACTTACACATTTAGACTTTTCTTGAAAGCCAACCCCACAAGTTTTCCATGATGCCCAGGTCAGATGAATATGGGGGCCATGCCAATATGTTTTACATTTTGGTTCTGAATCCAGGCTTTTGTCGTCCGTGCGGTATGTATCGGTACATTGTCTTGTTGGAAAATCCATCGCTGACCACCAAATATCTCCGAAAGCTGCGGAAAAGCTCTTTCCAGTATCGATTTGTAAGTGATTGCCCTCATTTTGGAGCTTTGGAAATCCAGGTCCACAGTTCCGTATATTGCTCCCCATACCATTACACCACCTCCTTTGATGTGCCGTCTTTGAAGGTGTGTTTCTTCTTGTCTCAAATCATGGAAATAACAGCTGTATCCATCAAGTCCATCCAAATAATTTTTTTTTATCAGAAAATACGATGGTATGCCACTCTCGACTCCACCTGTCACACTTGTTGCAAACTCAAGGCGCTGGATTTAACGTGCCGCATTCAATTGTGGTTTATTATTATTATTATTTCCTTTATTTAAATAAATTAAATGGTAGTACATAGTTTTATATATTATATAAAGAGAAAAAGCATGGCTTTATATTGCCGTCTGCCGATTGATTGATATTTCATGATACATTTTATAAATTAAAAAAATAATATAATAAAAAACACTGATTAATTATTATTATAGTGCAAAATAAAAAAAAAAAGTAAAAAAAAAGATAAATAAAAAATTGTTCTGACTGAACCTATGTGTCAGTTTTTTTCTGTTTTTAATATTGTACAATTTTTGCCATTTACATATTCAAAAAGCTATTGCGATACTTGTAGGCATGTATACTATATTGGGAAAGCAACTTCTAACCAAAAAGACCGTTCAACAATTCTTTTGCTTCCTGAAGTGTAAGCAAACTCTTGGAGAAATACAGTCTCCTAATTTCGATAAGTATTGGACATTCTGCGAGGAAATGGAAAACGCATAAAAACACAACTAATGAACAAAAGTTCAAAATCCTTAGGGCCAGTTTGAAAGGTTTCGGATAAAGTTTCGGATAGTTAGCCGACACATAACCCTATCCATCAGATATAAGTTGCTGATTTTTTTTTTGTTTCATCGTCAAAGTCTATGATAAACTATAATTGGTGGAAAAATGTATCAGGCACTAAGTCGGCTCTCACATTGATGCAACATTCAATAAGCAACTGGCAATAGGAAATACGCAATGTTATCGCTCACAATTATTTTACTTTGAATTAAATTAGAGGTCTCACATCAGTGATGGGACTTCTACCACTTAAGTCGTATTTCTACCACTTTTTCCTCAACCCATAATTCTACCACCCTCAAATCCAAATCTACCACTTTTTAGATTACAAAAAAAAAAAAAAAATGGATAACGCAAATAATAACAAATACCCGCACACTATAAGACTTATTTTCCATCATAGAAACCGAGTGGTTGAAAAATTTACCCGACTAACTCATGAAAATCGGCCCAGCGGTTATCGAGTTATAACGTCATTCAGTTTGACCTCATAAAATATGTTTTTTGTATGGGAGGCGGCAGGCCACTTTGTCCAATTTTGAGCAATTTTCACAGCAACTATCCCGGGCCAACCTAAGAAAATTGCTCGTTTTTGCCAATTTTTTTTAAGTTGGTCAAGTTGATTTGATGAGTCTTGAAAAGTGTGGGAAAGTGTCGCTGTTAGCAGAAGAAAAGAGCGTTATTTAATTTTTTGCAGTATTTGTGGTATGTTCTAAAAATCTACCACTTTCTACCACTTTTTGGTTTCCCAATATACGGGTGGTATATAGTTGCAAAAAGGCTTACTATTGTACTGAATTCAGTACAATTTGACATTCCCGAGTACGCAAGTACCACTTCTCAATTTTCAGTACTATTTGTACTATTTTTAAGTTTTGAAAGTTTATTTTTATATCTTTCAAATCAGACATCATAATATAAGGATTAAACAAAAATAAGCTGAACGCACTCCTTTGTTTTAAAATTCTGAATGCAGCATTCATTACTCTTCGTACTTTGTCAAAAATTACCTAACTTTTGAAATTTGCTGCTTTCCTCGAAGATGTGAAAAAACGATTTGATTTCGGAGACATTCTTTTAAACTTATTACAACATTTTTCACAAACTGCCATTTGGACGATCAAGTAAATTCAATCGTCTTAAGGTTTTTTTTCTGGTGAACAAAAAAGTTTTGAAATTATCAATCATGAATATAGAGCTCTATCTGACTACGATAGAAATAGGTATCTACATACTTCTATTTCTGAGTTTTGGGATGAAATAGGCCCTGTGCAAAATGAATGCAACGAGTTCATATTTTCAAATCCTACACCGCAGGGTGCTTTTTGTATTTCATCTTATTCTTTCGCAAACGTTTAAAGGATGTTTTCTTATCAAAATAGCTACTATCACAAAAAAAAAAAAAAAAAAAAAAGCTAAAGAGGGGATATCACTCACAACATCGGCTAGAGTGATAGCGATTGGTTTATGTCACTGGACATAAGGGTGGGCTGGCCATTCCTTACCGCCAACATCTGGCAGGTCTCCGGTTCATGACGAACCTTTACCCTCTCGAGGGACAATGGAAAGAAAGTTACGTTTAGGGTAAGAGTGGGCTAGTTTTATGTTTTTGTAGTTCTGAGTATAGGGCCTAGATTAAGTGTTAGATTAGTTTAGGTATAGTTTAGGATAGTAAGGATTAGTTTCGCGGTTCTTTCCCGTCCTCAATCAGGGGTATTGGCACAGGTCCTTAGGCACATTCCTTCTCTTCACTCTTCTTTTCCGTCCTATCTTTTTACGTCCGTCCGAAGTCTGATTAGAGTAGCTTTCTTTCTTCTTCTTTTTTTTTCTCTTTTGAATTATTGGAATGGATAAAAGTTGTTGAGCAAGTGGTAAATGGTGAGGGGGTAAGAACACCCGCGTCCGACGAGCTCTATAGCCGAGCAACCACAAGCATGCCGCGCCGTCCTTACTTTTGCCGAAGCTGCCCCTGTGGTTCGACCCTGTCTCACAACAATGGCACAACAATGCAGGCGTAATGTCTGCACTATTAGAACCTAAACATCTTATTAAAAATTAAGGCTGCTACAGCTCTACAAATAAAACAGATCTGAAAATGAAGACCTTCACCCCTATCGTGGAATCCGTCGGAATTGAGTTTCACTTCACCTATTCGATTCCCTTTCACCTTCTACTGCTATCGTGAAATCCGCCGGAAAAGTTTCCTTATCGACACGTTTTTAGGAAAGGTAGTTTCACTGTCAAACGGCTGTCCTTCATTTGTCAATACAAATCTCCAGCTGCATTCGTCGGAGGTATATGAAAAGTTTGTTTCAAAACTGATTTAAATAAAAAACAGTGTTTACTATGTAATAATGTATACGTTATAGTTCTATTCTTGTAAAAATAAGAGGAAGAACGAAATGAGCGCTGTTATCAGAGAAGAATACGAGACAGGCTGATATGAGCAATGTTTCACGGAACTTCCAGACGAAATGTGTTTTTAGAATGTTTATTTTTTGATTTTAATAAAGTTTAATCTGTGCAATAGATTTATTACAAATGTTGGGCTTAATGAAGCAGCTGTTTTGTAGGTAATTTTTTTATATTAAAATGCTCAAGACATGCGGCAAGCAAGAAATCCAATGAAATCCGCAATGAATTTGATGCGGGCAAGAAATGTCATTTTGTTCGGGAAAAATTCGATTTGAACGTTTTCAACGATACAGTGAAACTCATTCACATTACCCACACGGGGAACTGTTCACCTTGCGGATTTGACGATACCAAAACATTTTTTTCCGTGAATTATTCCCCCCGGCGGATTCCACGATAGGGGTGCTTGTATAGTAGATTGTTATCTGAATGTGGTGGAGTCGTGTTCAAATCACTTGGCCAATGGTACATTTTCTGTACAAAGTCTACAGTTTGCTCAATCGACCGTTGGACAAGTGATTTTGAACACGACTATACAAAGATTACCTAGTCTTAATATGTATGTAGGTACATGGATTAAAGTTCCTATCCGGCGTCTATAAGACTTATATTACCTTGAGCTTAGTACGCTGTTCGTGCTAAATTTTAGCTCACATACAAAATTGTCTCCAAAATTAAAAATAAATAAATAGGTGGCGCAACAGGCGGGTAGACACCCTAGGCCTAGCTTCTCGCAACCATTCGTTTATGTGAGTTTCTATTTTTGGGACGAATGGAAGGGACCTAATATTTTATGCCGAGTCCGAACGGGTAAATTGAGAAGCTTTTTTATGACAGTTATACTGTCGGATGTTTGTCAGACGTTCGCGAGAGGTGGCGCAGTAGAAAAAAACCTTAAGATGTAACTTGTGTGATCGAACCTGGGATCCCTCGCACAGTAGTCCAGCACACTAACCACTGCGCTACTGCGCACACGTCTCCAAAATTTAGCTGAACTAAATTTAAGCGAATCCATTTAGACGAGCGGTATGCTGCTTCAGCTAAAAAATAAAATTTTTATTTCAGACTGTACTGCATGTATTGTATATGTCACAATTTACCGCGCCCATTAATGGTTCGGCACATTTTTTTAGCTAAATATTTACAGATAATTTTTTTTTTCTGTTCTTTTGTGTTGCGGAAAAGTAAATAAGGATAAGGTTTTTTAATGAATACCTATAGGATTTTACTTAATGTTTGGAGAAAAAATTGGAGAGCAGCTGAAATTTAGATTCCCTCGAACTGCGTACTAAGCTTTACGTTCAATTAAATTCACTTACATTTCTAACGCCAAGAAAAAGTCACCCCAAGCCATAAATATTCTGAATCTGGATGCAATTCTGAAACGATTTAGCCATGTACGTCTATCCGTCCGTCGGTCTATCTATCTTTTAAAAACACAACAGAGTCCAACTAAACGAATCGACCTAGGCGAATGAAATTTTGTGAAAGGACTTCTTTGTTCCGGTACCTCCCTGCATGCACAAAACCATTATAAGAGCCACGTACTTGTGTATACTTACGAACTCACATAAATGCTTAACATTTTGCAAGACTTAAATGCTGGGGAGGTTATAAAAACTCCCTTTTTTTTAATAAAATATTTATTTTTTATGCTTTTGTTTGGTTTTATACATTTAAGCAATTTGAGTACTATTCAGTACAATTTTGTTTCAGTTTTCAGTACAATTTAGAAAAGTCGATTTTCATCACTCCACCTTTTGTCTGCTCTCAAATCCCAACACTGTCAAAGCAACTTTTGCTGATTGTTTATTGGCAGTTGCTATAGCAACTAATAGTTGGTTATTACTTGTTGCCTCAATCTGAGAGCTTTATTTCGAAACACATGTCATTTGTTTTGCTTTGTTCGTTTCGTGTTTTTTTTAGAAGCATAACCAGGTAAATTGTATTGTTTCGTTTAAAATGGATAAAGCTAGCAAAAATTGCGAAAATTCAAACAAGCGTGAGAGAATTAATAATTTAATTAGAAATAATAATTTCTCTCAAGAAGAAATGGACCATCTAGTATCCCTTACGGAAGGAAAAAAACATGGTATTGAAAACAAAAAAAGTGATGCTATAACTTGGAAAGAGAAAGAAAAAGCCTGGATGGATATAGAGAAGACGTTTAACAGTACCTACATCAGGTTCGGTATTTCGTGATTACAAACACAAGTTGAAATATGGGGCAATCAAAAGGAGTACCTACTAGAAAAAAAGTGCTGCAATACGAGCTGAGCGTTACAAAACTGGTGGCAGTACGAGTACAGGTCTGGTCTTAATACCTGCAGAAGGAAAGGTTAAGTAAATGATTCTGTTATCTGTTGATGCCATGGGAACGAAAATTCTTTTGATTCGGATTTTGTTTTGCCAAGTAGGTAAGTATTTATATTAACAGCTCATCTTGGAATATTATTTAATTCATGAGTAAAAACCAACTAATCTTATTATTCAGGTACTTTAAGCCCCGTATCAATAAAAACCTGGATGTCAACTGAAGAACAATATGTTCAACCAGCTACTGAGCAAAGAGATAGTACGAGAAATGGGCGATTAACACATTACAAATTAAATATACATTTTACAAGGCTCTAGTAATAAAATTGCTATAGAAATTCAAGAACAAGATAGCGAACATACAAGAAAAGAATTAGATATGTGAAAGTGAAGTGCCAAAAAAGGAAGGATATAACTGCAATGTAAGAGTTTAACGATTTATCTTCAGCTAACATGCAGAATCGATCATCGAACAAAATGTTGGCAATCAACGATAACCTGTTAACTATTGTCTTGTGTTTTATTTTAGGTGGAACAGACACTGCAAACCAAGCAGAAACCCAATTGAATCACTGGAAGAGTGGAAGGAGTGGAACCCGAAGGCCCTAAAAACTAAAAAGCATCCTGTTTTAAGTAAGTTGTTTTAAAACGGCTAATATCTAATAAAATATATGTATATTAATTTATTTACTACTAATAATTAGCCAACTATCAATCGGTTGACGGTTGACACAATTTATCAATTGCAATTGATATTGGTATTGCGAAATATAATTGATAAAAATATAAGCTATTGTGAACATAACGCAAAAAAAAAGTTATTGTGAATGAAAACTCAATTTTGACAGTATTCTAAAATATATCTATTTGATTTGAAGAGTGACTGTTACGACTTTCAAACAAATTATTTAAACAATATACCTACATAATTCAGGGTTGCCAGAACTTAGTTTGCTTTAAGCGCCCAAACCTTAAAAAAATTTAGCCCAATATCGTTGCCGGGAAAGAAGCCCAAAAATCGTTGAAAATAATTCGGTTCTTTATCAAAAAACAGGTACACAATCATGTATTATGTTTATGAAAGTAAATAAAACTTGAACAAAAAAAAATATATATATCGTCACCTCTCTCCAATTCCCTTTACGTATGTAATCGATAATACCCCATTGTCCATTATTTGCTCCAAAAAAGATCTTGGGAGTTATTTTTGACATTAAACTTAGCTTTTGCAAGCACATTGAGTTTTTGGTTGCCAAAGGTAATCAGATGCTAGGTTTCTTATTGAGGAATTCGAAAGACTTTCAAGATCCGCATACTCTGAAATGTTTATTTTTTGCATTTGTCAGATCACATCTCGAATACTGTAGTATAGTATGGAATCCATTTTACGAAGTACATTCTTTTACAATTGAGAAGATCTAAGAGCGTCTGACTAGAGTAGCTGTTCGTAGACTACGATGGAATATTGAAATGCCATCTTACGAGACCAGATGCAAATTATTTGGTATCTTACCTCTTTTCAGACGGAGGCAATATTTCTCCATTATGTTTATTCGCGATTTGATAGATGGTCATATCGATTGCCCTTTTCTATTCTCATTAGTTGGATTTTATGCTCCTGCGAGAGTTCTAAGAAATCGCTTTTTATTTCATATACCCTATCATAGGGTTACCTATGGTTACAATGAACCAATTTCTAGATGCCTTAGGCTTAGAGAATCGAATAAATATTGTGATGTTATTGATTTTCATACTAGTAGAGATTCATTTAGGAATAAATTACTCCTATTGTTAGGCTTTGGCGGTAATTTTTAAGTATAATTTTTGTATTAACTATCTAATCTAGCGAGAACAGTAGATGTACTCATTTGATTGAAATAAATATATAAATAAATAAAAAAATAAAACAATGTATAATCATTATGATACAAACACTTAGGGCCAGTTCCAAGACTAGCTAATAAAGTCTCGGACAGATTATCCGGAACTTACCCATCTATCAGCTAAACTTCAACTTTTGGTTTCAAAGGTTTCGGATAGTGATATCTGACAGATATAGTCTCGGATAGAGTATCATAGCCGGTTCAAGTAGCTGTTAAATCCTTTTTCCGGAAGATAAACTTAATATTTATTTGAAGTGACTGGAAAAATATAGTTTTTAAATTATTTTGAAACACTCGATGATGAACATTTCAGAATTCGATTCCGGCTTACCAAAACGGCCGAGAACGCGCCTGTGTATTAATTTTTTTCCTAAATCTTCCTACCACGAAGGGGCGGTCACCTTGCTTTTGCGTCCTTTACTGGACGTTGTTGGCGTGGAGGCTTTAGTTATTATGATTTAACAGGCTATGCTGTCGGCGGCTTTAGTCGCCAAGGGTCACCTATAACAGACAGGTTGTTTTGATGGACAACGAACTAAGAACTGCCAAAAACTCAGTTAGAGTGCTCGATAAGCCGGGAAAGCACATCTACTTCCCCCTTCTTTTTCTACTCCTACCCACAGGTCACTCTTCTAACTGGGCTGGACGAAGGTGTTATACGACACAAAACCGAGTATCCGCGGATACATGTTCCAGTTCTAAAATATTTTTCTTTTTTTATTTTTGCTTCTTCAATTTTTTCTTTCGATAATTTATCAAAGGTCTTTTTTCTCTTGGCTTTCCGAAAACAACAAAAAATATTAGAAAACACGAAACAAACAAAGGCAACAAATTTACATGTGAATCGAAACAAACTCAGAGACTTTGACGATGAAATGGAAAAAAAATATCAGCAGCTAACTATCCGAAACTTTATCGGGAACCTTTGAAACCATTATTGCTTTCTTCAGTTATAAAATATTCACTGTCATCATCATTACTACCCTCTGTATAAATGTCTGATGTAAATTTGCTGATCATTTCCAATGTTGGTATAAAATAATTACAACAAAGATTTTTAACAGTCGAATTGATGTGTATGCGCATCAAAGCATCGAGAGATTCCGTTGACAATCTGTTTCGGGGTTTGGTCTTAATTGAATTCATAAATGAAAACGCTCGTTCTACTACAGCAATGCTTATTGGAAGTTTTGGCATTTGGGTTTCACATAAACGCAACTCATTTGCTTCATTGGGCCCGTTTCTTATATGTTTGATAACACGTAAGCCCAAAAATGTTCTGGATTTTGTGGTATCTCAACCGGAAACACAACTTTCCAGTCAAATCATATCAATTTATTCCACTGATCCTGCTAAAGATCAAGGTATTATGTATTTCTCTTCGTCTGGGGAAGCATTTTGATCGGAAGTTTTCTGAATCCGGGACGCGTATAATTTAAGTTGATACTCGGACCTAAATTCCGAATTTGTCTTAAGATTTAATAATTTTCTGGAGTTAGCTTCTTTAGTTTTGTGAAAGAATAAAACAAACAAAATTAAGACAAAATTTGTAAAACGATATATCGCCCAAAATTGTGTTGGGCGCTCATGGAAGAAATTTCTATCGTTTTTTAAGGAAAAAGATAGCCCAAAATACGACAAAGCGCCCAATCTGGCAACCGTGATAATTACGAGTGTTACAAATCTGCGATTGTGCAATTTATTGAAAAACATGTCATTAGTGGAATTATTTTTTGATGATGACGAAGGCGAGACAAATTATGCGGAATTGGCTACTATACGGAGAAGTTTGTGAGACGCATCTAATCCTTTGGAACTGGAAAACCGAAGGTAACTAATTTAATTTCCAAGGAATGAAATTTGGCTAATTCTGAGCTCCTTTTTTCAGAAAAGTGTAATTCCAAATCTAATAGGATGCTTGGATGGTAAACACATTAAAATCGTTGGTCCCAAAAAAGAGGTTTGCCACCTTTATTATAATAGAAAAGGCTTTTATAGTCTTAATGCACGCATGTATTCAATTGAAGGATACGAATCACAGCCTCTTTCCCATATCATTAAACTGGTGACATCGGTTTGGGCCACCACCAGTCGCAGATATTTCGACTTTATTTTCAACCTTTTTCTTTTTTGTCTTGCAGTTTAGGTCGATCCACACCTATACAAATGCAGATATTTAAATTGATCATAAAGTTATTGGAAATATTGTACAATGTACCCTTTGCTATTTCTGTCAATCTTGTTCAGGTGGTCCTAAGATATTTAGCTGTATTGCAAATTATTCCCACTTCGCCTGCGCACCAGTTTTCGAAATAAATCTTCACCCAATCTATTAAGTTGCCTTTTATTGCAAACTATTTTACCCCTTAAAAAATAACAATTAAAAATGTTGATCTTCAACAATTTTAAAAATTCTTCCATTTCTCTTAAGCATTCGTCCTTATCAACACCGAAATTCCGATTGATTAAAAAATTGACAGCTACCAATAAAATTGTTCGCGATTGACTTTCACAATACCGTTTTGTCAACCGACTATCGCTAATTGATGCACGTTCACAATCGGTCAACACTTCATTGACAATTGATCGTCGCAATACCATTTCGAAAAATTGATTGATAAGTATCAACTATCAATTGATAGTTGATCTTCGCAATAGGGCTGAATATTTTTGGTGGTTTTAGGTAAACCAATAGAAAAAATAAATTTTGAAAAATTAACGGAAGAAAAAATTTAAGTAGCAAAAATCGAAAAAAAAATTTTAACAGAGGAGCTGGAGCAAAAATTATACAAATATGTTATATCAGACACTACGTGTGCGTCCCCAAAAGATAAATGCAACATAATACCAAGCAAACCCACGCTTGACTTCAGATTCAACTGAATCATCCACAGATATGCTGCATAAGCAAAATGTATTATAAATAAACCACGCTTGACTTTAGATTCAACTGAATGTTGAACCAATACAAATCTTATCTACAAATTTGCTGCATAAACAAAAAAGCACTATATAAAGGGTCCATCTGACCATAGACCACTCAGTTCTGTATCACACTTCGTTTAAGCCCAAGATTTCCCCCCACCAGTGGTAAGGAATCTGAAGCTCAATAAAAATATTAAAAATTAAAAAAGTTGTTTCATTTAAAAGTTGGTTTCTGTTCGTTAAGAACAGAAAGAAATATATTTTTTGTGTTCAACAAGAAACACAAATAAAAGTAATATGTATGTACAAATTTTAGAAAAGGATTTGGAACACAAGGACACTATGCATAAATTTGAAAAACAACATCTTCTTCTTAAAATTGAATTGTTGAAAAAAGGTTTAGGAGAAAAGTGAATGAGACGGTAAACAGTCGCACTTTACTCTATATTTATTCATTCAAGTTATGGTTAAATAATAACAATGATAAGGTCAATTTGCCAATTTTGTTTATTTAAAAAGGCAAAAAAAAAAAAATGTAATTATAGCAGAAACGAAAAATAGTTAATAACAGAATTTCTTACAATTTTTTGACTACTATCTCTTAATAAACTATTACTAACATCATAAGTTTCAAGCATCATCTGGCATAATATATTTAAAAGTTTCTTCACCCATGTCTATAGCTATAATGAGGAGCACTGCACATGCAACAATAATTGCTTGTACTTTCGAATGGTGCAAAGTAATTTTCTTTGAAAGAACTGGAAATCGACTCTTCCATACGCCATTATGAATTTATGATCTTTCTACTACATCCCTCGTTCTGATTTGTGGCTCGTTGTACAAGTGCGCTTCACCAGTGGCCTATTTCACCAACTTACAATTAATTGTTGTTCAAAGGACACTTGTCGAAAGATACCAACAAGTCAAGAAAATTTATTTCTTTTGACAAGTGCAACGGTTTACGTTCTGTTACAGAATAAAATTGTACTTGTTGGACAAGAATAGTTAGACAAGTGAATTTAAACTTGTCGACTTGTCATGTTGTGTTATAGGCCCCAGGTCTCCGTGGATTGTGAAGGGGAGTTAGCAAAAAAAATTGTGTTTTCATACCCTTTATCTCCGAGAATTAAGTTATTTCCTTTTCCATATTACTTATTAATTAATCTTTGCTTAATACGCGAGTTATTAAAAATAGTTTGATCATGGCATGATCCAGGCCATAGCAACTATATCCATGATTTTTAATTTTGAGTCCACTACTGTTTGAACATTCATTAAAAAATTGTTTTTTCGGTCTCTGTAAAATGCGGCAGTTTCTCCTCCTCCCAACAAGTGAAAATAATTACAATTTCTGGTACCTATTATTCTTTAACCTGGTGATTTAATGTTAATGTGAGTACAATCAATGACAAACCAACAACCCTGGGAAATCTTGCGATTTCATAAAAACTTTGTGCTGTGTTTTCTATATCTAGTAAAAATTTAACATTCAAAAGTCTTAATTTAGCTATTGCTTCTGAGAATTGGTGTATGATCCTGCAAGCGGAGGCCTTGCTTACTCCAGCGAAGTCGCCACATACAATTTATTAAAAATGCCCCAGTTGCAAAATATCGGAGAGTTAAAAAATCGTTGCATTGGTGGAACAGGAACTGCAAAACTACTGAAAATCCAATAGGCGAATGGTAAATAAGTGAATGTCATATTTGGTATTCTGCTTACTAGTCAATTGAAGTTTTTTATCACTTTCTATTAATAGGTCTGTTTTTTTGCACATCGATCTCAGTGAAGTAAAGTGAAGTAGGATTTTCAGCACGCAATTACAACAACTGCACTCAATTTGACACCACTGAGATTCACACAAGCTATTCATTTCCAGCAGGACCAACTTTGGAGCATTCTTCAATTCTGAACACTGGGGAAGCACATTTTTGTGTAATTTGGATCTGTTCACAGAGTGTCTCCTTTTTTGATTCCTACTATTTTGTCAGCTGTGGTGGGTGTAAATGTACAATAAGGAATTGCATATTTTAAACAACTTTAAAAATGAAAATATTACGGAAAGTAATAAAATACTAAATATTTTCCGCTTTTATTTAAGTTGCATTTTGTTTACAAAATATAATAATTATAGATATATACACATAGACTCTTATAATAATTGAAAACTATCTTTGATATGTCATTATGGGATACATTTTTTGTAGATAATAAACAGAAAATCCTCCCATTTTGTATCTGTTAACTTTTCAGGGGTAAAGGCCCCGACCTATAGAATCCGTCGCATCCGTTGCGTCGACGGATTGCCGTATTCGACGGAACGAACAGTCCCATAGAATTCGTCGCATACGTTGACAGCCGATGACATATGAGAGACAGTTTCTCTCATTATCTTATATTTCCACCAATGAAAATGCTTACTCTTACGCTCTGCCAACTGTCAACGGTTCGACGGACAGAAAAGTAGAAAGTAAACCTACTTTATCCGTCGCATCCGGCACGTTCGTTGCTCATGGGTCACGTTCCATAAGCTACTGTGTATTCTATCAACCTGTCAGTCGAATACATTGCCGCAACGGATGTGACGGATTCTATGGGTCGGGGCCTTAAGACCGACTGTTCAGAAAAGTGGTTGGGGACTGTTTTTTTTGCACATTTTCTTACTTTACTTTACTTCACTGAGATGGGTGAGCAAAAAAACAGACCTAATGTAAGGATTACAGCCGTTTTGGTAAGCCGGAATCGAATTCTGAAATCTTCATCGTCGAGTGTCTCAAAATAATTTGGCCTTGAGCCAAAGGAGCCGTAGGAACAGAGTATTCAAATTCGAATTCGTCTTCTATAAATTCAAACAAATCCATATTTGACTGCTGTCTACGGTCGTCAACGAAAAAATGCTCTGAAACTATATTTTTTCCAGTCACATCAAATAAATATTTAGTTTATCTAATCTACCGGATAGAGGATTTAACAGCCACTTGAACCAGCCAATAGGCTATCCGAAACTACATGTATCCGTCGGATATCACTATCCGAAACCAAAAGTTCAAGTTTAGCTTACAGATAGTCTATTTCGAACGGCTTAGATCGAACCTGGGGCTGGCTTGAAAATATATGTTCTTATATCTATTCTCAGAAAAAGTAGCCAAAATATTTGCCTGAATTTTGGTCTGTGTACCTATACGATAATTAGCATATAAAGAAACGCAGATATTTCCAGGTGTGCGTCATTTGATAGGACGTTGGTTGGTAGGACGAAGCAATGCCGATCTACATAAATTGAAAGATGATTTATGGAAAGAGCTTCTGTTTTTAAAGCACAAGTTGATAGGGTTCGTATTTACATAATTTTTGTACCTAATACAGAATTATGAAATACCTCACAGCATACTTGTCACTTGTTTTGGGATTCACAGGTAAACTCGCCGAAGAACACAAACTTCTTCCGGGGAACTGGAAGCGAACGAAATGCGAACTGTTTTATTACTGTGTGAAGTTAAGGAATGAGAATTGCAAAGCCAGCCTGAAAAGCATCCTGAAACAGTTTTGTAATGATCGTTAAAGTTTCAAAAACGATGTCATCCAGAAGATGTGGATGTAGTAGAATTTCAAGGCTGATGGGTGATGAAAAACACGTCCTCCCTATAGTTGCAAATCAAAATAAATGAAGTACACCGAAATGCAATATTTGTTTAATGCGTTTTCCATGAAGGCATCTATTAGCAACTATACATATTATTATTTTAGTGGTAGGTATATTCTCAATAAAATGCGACTTATACTTAGTACAGCAGACAGTGAAATGCATCCCAAGGAATTCCCATCCCATTACATGGCATTTAATCACAAAGTTGTTTAAACTCATAATGCTCGCATCCGCCTGTCGTCGCAGGCAATAACATTGAGCGATTTATAAACTTCACACATGAAATCATTCCCTCATCTGGCCATCAGTACCAAGTTGGCATGGCACTACCATGCTAATCATGAAACTTACGTAGAAGTCGTAAAAATGTTTCTTTATTAATGGAAAAAATTGAAGTTAGGTTAACAGCGATTCGCGCAGGCCCATTTAATTTAAGATTTGGAAAACGGCACGCACAATCCTCAGCATAAATAATTCAAATGGATTCCTGACCTGACGTTCGCATTCGCATTTTGTGCGCAGTGCGCCAGTATCGGTGAGGGTTGCCTCCTTTGTCTGGTGTTGGTGTGTGCTGTAACGCAACATTGTCTGACGGCATCGCTGTTGGCGCTGATGCAGTACATTGCACTGCACTACACTGCGCTGCGACTGCACTGACTGTCAACAAATATTGTCCGAGCTTGATGGAATACTTTATTACCATGGAGAAATCACACTTTAATTGTATATCTCGTCGTCGGTCGTCGTCTGGCCATCATGCCACAATGACTGTACTCGTATACTCACGCCCGACTATGAACTGGGTAGTGAAATTTCTGTCGGCTGCAGTGGATGCTATTGTGGTTATGATGACAGGAATCGTGGTCGAACGTGCCGACCGCCTCTTTTGCTAATTTGAGTCTGTCTCTGTATATGGCGAAAAGGAACAGAGAAATGAACCACTGGTGGTGTCTGCTGGCTGTTGGCGCATGTTAATTGAATAAATGAAATTAAACTGTAATCGATTTCGATTTAATCAAATTGATCTGTCACCGCGGGGCCATATAATACTCGTATACATTCGATTTGAAATCGGTTTCATAACTTAGCGCCTCGTTAAGAGTGGCATCCGCATTGGACGAATATGGCTGGAAGGGCTTAACCGCGGACATGACACTATCAAATTCGGTGGTACGGACTCGTTCTGGTACAGATTTATTACTAATTGAAATTAAAATGAATCGCATGTTGGGTGTAAGAGAGTAGTGGCTGTGTATCTTTCCCAGTCCTAAGGAAAATGTTGACCTAGCTCTACCACTTTATTGATTGTTTGGGGCTTATAAGTGCAACTACACTGAGTTACAAAAAAAGTGGCGCAGTCACACTGTCTGATGTGTTGTTGTCATTTTGCCTTTTGTCATTGCAGAACTTTATTTTTTTTAGTTTAGCGGAATATATGCCTGTCTGTTTGCATATGGTCGAATTGATGACACTACATGCAAATAGATAAAATGCATGCCAGAGGACAAAATAATAAAAACCTCATTTCATTAGGCAGCCAAACTATGATAGCTACGAAAGGATGCCCCCAGGGAGGAGTACTCTCACCCCAACTATGATCCATCGTAGTAAATGAACTACTGACAATTCTCAGTAATTACAGTTTTTATGTCCAAGGATATGCAGACGATATGGTAGCTAATCAGAGGTAAATTAGAAGACACAATCTCGAATCGCCTCAATCGGCCTTAATCCAAGCTGCTGAATGTTGCCCAAAAGTTGGCCTCTTTTGTGTATTCGGTGAAAGAAATGAAACGCACGGCCGTCAGCTTAAGACTAACTTTATTTCTAAATAACTTATACTAATTACATATAATCTATATACTAAAGAAGGAGAGTGGTAAACGTTATCCGCAGTGAGAGTACAGTATGTGCTACAGGTTTACATTCATATCACTCCCCCAAACTTAAATAAAAATTATATAAATGCTAATGACATTATTATTCAAAATTCAAGGTAATACTAAAATTTCATTCATTTAAAAATATGTAAATAAAAAAAACAACAATTCAATGATATCTTATCCTTAGGCACTTATGTATATTACATAATCAATAACAAATGGGTTAAATATAATTCAAAAATATTTTGTAAATTCTTTTACATAGTTTGAAAACAAATGTTACATTTCTTTGGATTTCTGTTTTAATCTTTTGGACCTACGGGGTACATCGGTTAATGATATTGACCTTCTTTTCTTACTTGAGACTTTCAATTGTGCTCGTCTTCTATTAACACTATCTATTATAATATTCGAGGGTGCAAAAGACACAACCTTGAACTTAGCCTTTTTTAATTGTGATATATGTGCCGATCTACGTACACCATCAACATTTATGTTATAAATTACTTTTCCTAATTGGTTCTCTACAATTCCAGGAATCCACTTGTAACCCATACCCGTTTTCAATTTATATAGCACTTTATCACCTGGCTTCAATACTCTGTTCTTACTAGTTTGGCTGACGTTTAAGGATCGCTCATTGGAATTTTTCATTATATTTCTTCTGTCTTCCACTTTTTTTTCTGCATCGTTAACATTTCGAGTCTTGGGATTAACATCGTCTAAAAGAGTTCGCGGTTTTACTCTAAATATCATTTCATTTGGGGAACAATTTGTTATTGTTGATGGAGTAGATCTATATTTTAATAAAAAATTATCAATTAAAAGCTGAATTGGTAGAGTATTATAGCAAGGATCTATCAGCATTTTCTTTAGCGCAGTTTTAACTGTTTGCACAGCTCTCTCCGCAGCCCCATTTGACTGTGGATGGTATGGCGGACTCTTAATGCACTTTATGTTATTATTTTGACAAAAGTTTTTGAACATTTCTGAATTAAAAGGAGGTCCGTTATCTGACACTAATGTGGAAGGTAAACCAAAGTATGCGAAAAGAGGTCTTAAAGTCGAAATCAGACTCTCTACATTTGTCTTTTTCATTAATTTGACATCAATCCATTTAGTACAGCTATCAACGATTATCAGGTAATTACAGCCTTTCACATAAAAAAAATCTATATGTATGCGTTCGAAAAACACTTTGGATTCTGGCCATGATTCGTGATGGGTTGATATTGGTTTGTTATTTGCAAAATTACACGCCTTACACTCAGAGACAAATGTCTCAATATCATAATCGATACCAGGCCACCAGAAATATGTTCTAGCCAATTGCTTCATACGAACGATACCAACGTGCGACTCATGAAGAAGAGCTAAAATTGATTGGTGTAATGTATCTGGCACTACTAGACGAACACCGTAAAATAAACATCCTTCCTCTTCCGAAAGTAAAAGTCGCTTATAAAAAAATGTCCTTAAATTTTCTGGGACGCTATTTGGCCACCCAGTTTGTATCATACTTAAAATGTTTTTTAATTTCCAATCTTTCGCAGTTTCTACCGCAATATCTTCAAGTTTGACGTTAAGGTAACTATTGAATCTTAGCGATTTAACACTATCGTCTTCGACTTCTGTTGGGTTTGCTAGTGGGAGTCGTGAGAGCCCGTCAGCGTTTGTCATTTGAGTACCCTTTTTGTACTCAATTTTGTACTGATACATACTCAGTATCACGGCCCATCGATGAATTCTCGCAGCCGCCACTGCAGGAGTTGACTTTTTGGGATTAAAGATTTCCCTCAAAGGTTGGTGATCTAAGTAGATCGTGAATGGTTTTCCATAAATGTACTTGTGAAATTTCTTCACCGTGAAAATAATGGCCAAAGCCTCTCGATGTAACTGGGAATACTTTTGTTCAGCCACGCTCAACGTACTGGAGGCAAATAATACCGGCCTTTCAACTCCGTCAATGATATGGGATAGAATTCCCCCTACACCATAAGGACTGGCGTCGCAATGTAAAACGATTTCCTTATTAGGATCGTAGTGCACTAAAATATTATTTTGCAAAATCAAATCTTTACTTTTCGTAAAAGCAGCATCACACTCCCCCGACCATAGAAAACGTGCATCCTTTTTCAACAAATTATAGAGTTCTTTTAGTTCTGACGAAAGGTTAGGAATGAACCGCGAGTAGTAATTTAAAAGCCCTAGGTACGACTTTAGTTGCGTTACGTTTTCGGGTTTCGGTGCGTTTCGAATGGCTTCTAGCTTTTTGTTACTAGGCTTAATACCTTCGCCGTTTATCACATGCCCTAAATAGTCAATTTCCGTTTGAAAGAATTTACATTTTTCATACCTAACTCGAACTTTAAAATTGTTTAACCTTTCTAAAACTTGTACCAAATTACTCTTACACTCCTCAAAATCCGACCCTCCAACAACAATGTCATCCAGATAGCACTGAACTTTAGAAAGACCTTTGAGAATTTCGTCCATAATTGACTGGAAAATAGCAGGAGCACACTTAACTCCAAAAATTAACCGACGAAATCTGAAAAGCCCTTTATGGGTGTTAATGGTAAGCAGCTCCTGACAGTTCTCCTCAACTTCTACCTGTTGATATGCTCCTTCCAAATCCAGTACACAAAAACACGCGCAATTACCTAAACTAGCAAAAATATCGTCACACCGCGGTAATGGGTAATGATCGGTTCGCACAAATGGATTAATTGTAACTTTACAATCCACGCAGAGCCGTATATCACCATTTGGTTTTGCTACCACCACGACTGGTGAAGCCCATTCACTATACCGAACTGGATATATAATGTTTTCAGCCAATAACCTTTCAATTTCTGTCTCGACCTTATCCCTAACACCGAAAGGAACAGTGTACGGTTTGAAAAATACTGGCACACTGTCTTCCTTAATTAAAATCTTTGCCTTAAACTTCGTTATGGAGTCAGTTTTTCTACCACAAAAGACATTTTTATATTTGTCCATTATCTCCCTAATACAACTGGTGTTACCTTCCACCTTAGCACATAAATTACCGTCCACCAATATGGTTCTCCAGTTAGGAAAGAGTTTATCGAGCCATGACCTTCCAAGCAAGGGCACAAATACTTTTGGTCCATCAACTACAACCAATTCAAACTCAAACGCCACATTATTTGGCGATAAGCAAACACTAGCCTTAATAGCACCAATAATATCAACTTTATCTCCTGAAATGACATTTAGAACTCGACTACACTTTGAAATATTTGTATTTGGATACATAGCATAGAATGTATTTATATGCATCACCGAGGTACACGCACCCGAATCGACTTCCATCCTTAAACGTTTGCCATTACAAATCAAATTTATGAATAAGGGATTATTTCCCATCTGTAAATTATTAATGAAACTTAAATCAATAGTTTCGCTACTTTCCAAATTAGATTCTTTTTTAATAGCACTAATTCTATTACCTCTAATTCCGTTATACCGGCTTTTATTCCTGCTTCTTGAATTGTTTCTACTGTTATTTTTCATGAAACAGTACCTCTGTATATGGCCCCATTTGTTACAGAAATGACACTGTACGCTTGCGAAATTTCCCCTCGATGACCTTGTTGAATGTCGCGCCTCCTGATCTTCCGACTTCAGTCTGTCTGCCGAACTCCTTCTGCCCCTCGAACGACCCCTTGTTACACTTGGATACCTTTCTTTCATTACATGCACTGCTCCCGATGACGATGCCGCATTCATATTCACCATTTCCAACTCGATCAATTCCATATTCAGTGCAGTCTCGCACGCCTTGTCAAATGTCAAATCTCCAATGTCTATGAGCTTTGACTGGATCTTTTTGTTTTTCAGGCCCATTAGCAACCTGTCCTTGAGAGCTTCTTCAAGAAATTCACCGTACTTACAGTTATCTGCCAACTCTTTAATTGCGACCATGAAATCACATATATTTTCATCAAGTTCTTGATTTCTATTTAAAAATTTAAATCGTTCGGCCGTAGTATTCTTTTTTGGTTGAAAATGAGATTTTAATTTAACAACCAATTCTTCATAGCTAAGCTCATCTGGACTTTTTGGTGCCACTAACGTTTTACAAATGCTGTAAAGCTCTCCTCCACCCACACCGATCAAAAAAGAAACTTTATCCTCATCCTTGGTGATTTTATTGAGTTTCAATAGATGGCTCAATCTTTCTATATAACTATTGAAATTGTCACCCGGATTGAAATATTCGATGCGTCCAATAAAACTAGCCATTCTTCTGTCCGTATTAATACTTTCTTCGTTTAGTCCGAAAACTTTTTTATCATCCGTGCTCATTTAGAAAAAAAAAACGTGTATCAATCTGCATTAGCGGGTATTTGCATCAGTAATGCACACTGCTATCTAAGCCCGATGGGTTGTTTCATACAAAAAAAATTATCCGGTTATCCTCGTCGCCAGTTTTGTGTATTCGGTGAAAGAAATGAAACGCACGGCCGTCAGCTTAAGACTAACTTTATTTCTAAATAACTTATACTAATTACATATAATCTATATACTAAAGAAGGAGAGTGGTGAACGTTATCCGCAGTGAGAGTACAGTATGTGCTACAGGTTTACATTCATATCAGCCTCAAAGTCAATCCTAAGAAAACTCAGATGTACAACAATCTACCTATATTTATTTAAAAACGTTGTCATCCGAAAAATCAACAAAAGATAGCTGAGGAGATCGGTCAAGTTCTTATATAATAAACACGCACTAATTTGCTTTACTTATTAATATATTGCTTTAATGCAACCAGCAATATAGTCAACAATAATAGAAAAGGCAAGATAAAAAGTTTTCTCTAGATAAAACAAAAGTTTATAAAGAAAACAACGAAAACTAGTTCTCCTCTAAAAAAGAAATAAATTTTCCATGTCCTCACCATTGACGCAAGTCACACAAATGTGGTGCTCCATGAGCATTAAACATCGTGGATATCATCGGCGGAATTAATCTAATCCAAGACGAATGCGCACATCACCCGCTTTCCCTACAAAAACACATCTGTTAATATATTGCGTAAATATCAAATGTTAAGACCATTGCTTTGCTTTCGACGTCCAAACAAGCTTTCTATTTTCCCATAACATAAAAGAGAATTAAGATCATAATTAATTAGATATCATCCCATTCTTAAAATAATACGATTAATTAAACGAAACGACACCAACGACGAACAATGATAAATCTTTTCGACGTTGCTGCGCTGCGCTGTGCGCGTTACAGTTACCTAGACACCACACCACCTCTGTCACAGCAGCAACTTGACGAGATTGAAAATTCGCATCCCGACCAGCCGTTGAGAGTGAGACACCGTCCAGAAGCTAATTTCAACGAAAGCTAAGTGTCAACGGGATTAATTATTTTGTATCTGTCCCTCAGAGCACTCACCGTCACCACTCACACTCAACAGTCTCTGTTGTGGCTTGGGGGGAAATCAAAACATATACCTAGGCAGTAGCTACCCCCAGCCCCAATATCCATGGAATTGAGAAAACAAATATAAGCGAACGTTCCAATGTGTGTTCGAATTGAATGAACGCGTCCAAAAATATCTTAGAAACGGACAAGCACAACTGCTATCAGTGGTGTTCAAATCAGTGGGTGCACTAATAGCTAGATCAGCCATCACTCATGCCAACGAGTATTAATAAAAACATTTTTGATATAAAAATGGGAACAATTTAAATAATGGGCCAAGATTAATTGCTGTCCTTTGGAACATCAATCTTTGCAACGAGCCAAAAGATCGCTGGCGGAAATTATTTGAATTCAAAACTTCAGAGTCAAGCAGTTTATACCTGTCTGTGGCGACATTATGCGATATGTTTGTCAAGGCTGTTCGTTGCGACCACGAATAGTCCTCATTGTTAAATAGAGGTGAGAACTAACTATACAAGAGTTAGCATTTGTATGTTTGAGTATAGTCGCATAAAGTTCTCAAGAAATAACTACTGAAGGGAATCCCTATTGCGGATTAGAGTATGTACCTACTAATTTTGCTATAGCACGCAAGGAGGAGTCTGTGTATTCACGGAACAAAAAATTGCATATGCAAATGTTTTAGAAGACATGATCTTCCAGGGCCTTACGGTAGTCATTGCACATTTTTCTTCATGTGAAACAAAGTTTAACTGATTTTTTCTAATTTTAGGATTCAAGCTCAACCGTGGACCGTGGACTATCAAAATCAGACCAGATTGAAATTCCTTACGGCCGGCGAAGATATGGATGAAATTTTTGGTTCGAAGCCAATAATAAAAATATGTCATTAAAACAGTATTAAACATTTTATACTGGGAGAATAAAAGGAAGTATAGTTTTAATAAATAAGGGATGAATTTCATCAAGACCTGCGGACTTAGAACTAATGCTCAATACTGCCTCAACAATGTCTGCTTGATTCACCCTGTAAAATAAAAACCAGCATTAGTTGTATTTAATGCATTAGTAGAGGGTCATAGGACTCTGCACAAATTTCTTGTTGAGGCTATTTAGATCAATCTCAGAGAGATCAAACTCTTCTTTGCTACCAATTCCTATGCCTCGAATATTCCTTCATAAAATCTTTGATGGCAAATTACTATCAAGGTGCTTTGAATAAAAACTACGCTTAGGGCCAGTTTCAAGACTAGCTGATAAAGTCTCGGATAGCCTATCCGGAATTTATATGTCAGATAAACGTAATATTTCGATTTCAAAGGTTTCGGATAGTAATAGCTGACAGATAAAGTCTCGGGTAGTCTATCAGCCAGTTTATCCGGAAGATTTAAACAAAATATTTATTTGATGTGGCTGGAAAAAATATAGTTTCAGAGCATTCTTTCGTTGACGGGTGTAGACAGCAGTCAGAAGTGTTATATCATGCATTTATTTGAATTCTTAAATGTCGAATTAGATGAATATTACAACCATATTACAGGGCCTCGTAGGAACAGAGTATTTCAAATTATTTTTAGAAACCCTCGACGATGAAGATTTCTGAATTTTCACTATTTTGTTTAACTTTGGCAGGGGTGTATTTTGTCTCCTATCCTTTTCATTACTTATATGGACTTTATGTTACAGCGCAGTCTTGGCGAAGAACGTTTCGAATTGGAACATCCGAGCATAAGTCGTTTGCTTTTCGCTGATGACTTGGTCATCCTTTGGTCCTCTTAGACGGAACTTCAATGCGCACTCTATCCGTTTGTAGTCGCTTATGTGGAAGCTGAGATGAAAGTAAAGGTAAACAAATCTCAAGTGATGGTCGTCTCCAGAACGCCTGTTTAATGCATACTCACGAGTAATGGAAGGAGCAATGCTAAGTTTTTCTGTATGATTGGTCTGTTTGGGCAATTTTAAAACAGCTCGGTTATTCTGTTATTATAAGAGGAATGAACTTGGTGTAAAACTTAAATTGTCAAGTTGTCAGTCGTTAATTCAGAGTTTTTCCAACTCTTACCTATTTGGGTAATGACCGAAGGAATAACATCGCGGATACAAGCTACCGAAATGAGATTCCTTCGTTGTATTTCTGGTGTGACCATTAGAGATCGTATTGGAAACACCTGAATACGCAACCTACACCCGCGGCCCACTTAAGGGATAAGCGGGGTATCGAAAATGAGTGAATGAATGAATTTATCCATGCTAAATTAAAGAAACTAGAACAACACAATTCACTTAAAAATGTGATAAACGATAAAAAACATCATTTCCATTCCTGTCAAACAATTAGTGCCTGATAATTTTTCTACCGGATAGTTTATCAGAGACTTTGACGATGAAACAGAAAAAAAATATCAGCTACTTTTATCTGGTGGAAAGCGTTATGTGGCGGCTAACTATCCGAAACTTTATCCGGAACATTTGAAACTGGCCCTTAGCCTTATGTATTTTAAAATTAACAACGTTTCGAAGCCTACGAAACTCTTTATACAGCTCGGGCAATCTAAACTTTTTCCATCTTCTAAACGCCAAATCACGTCTGTTTTTGATCTCAGGAGTAAAGCAAGATATGATATTATTTTTAATTACTTTGGTTTTAATTGGAACGTGTGTGTTAAACAAGTTCAGAATTATATCATTAAATGCCGGTTTAAGGGTAGTGATGCGATTATATGAGAACACAAGCGTTCCCACTCTAGCCTCTCACTACCAACTCCTACTCTCACCTCCACGTTGGTGACTGGTGGGTGCCTAGTACCTCGACTGGAGATGGGGTAACCAACCCCTGTGGAAGGTCGTTGGTGGCAGCGAACGAGAGAGGGGGGAGGAGTGTCTACGCACTAAGACACTTCCTCTTGTTTCAGGCGGCAGCGGATGAATTCCCTAGATGGAATCAACGGTGGCGTCTACAGTTCCGGTCAGGTCGAACTAAAGTGTAATCCCTGTATGAGCTGCTTCGACATATTTGGATACCAGGTCTATGGGGATCTCCAATACTGAGCCAGGGTGTTGGGAAAGAGTTGGTGGCGGAGGAGCCCTCAATATGGGTCAACGGCAGCGCTCATATCCCAAAATGGGTTACTGGCATCGGTTTTTCCGGCCCGCTGTCCTAGGGTCAAAACAAGGGCCTGGTCCTCCAGGTTGGGGGTTGTGCCGTCGGCGTAACTTCCCGACCATGGAAAAAACCAGTAGTTATGAGAGAGACACAACCAGCCTCGGATAATGGAACTCCTCAAATGGCAACCAGACCCGGAACGTCAATGGACTACGATCTGAGAGTATGTACCTGGAATGTACGAACGCTCTACACCCCAGGTGCTACTCAAAAACTTGAGTCTGTCCTCACGCGGTACAAGGCAGATATAACCGCGATCCAGGAGATACGATGGATAGGATCAGGTATGATGAAAAGAAAAGATTGCGACATTTATTACAGCTGCAACAAAAGATTACATGTATTAGGATGCGGATTCGTCGTGGGAAATCGGCTTAGGACAAAAGTCATTGACTTCAAGCCGATAAGTGATCGCCTTTCTGTGATCCGCATCAAAGCTACCTTCCAAAACATAAGCCTAATATGTGCACACGCCCCTACCGACGAGGCAGAAGATCCTATCAAGGAGGAGTTTTATGACCTCCTGGATGGAGCCTACGGAGCCTGTCCGGAGTATGATGTAAAAGTTGTACTCGGGGATTTCAATGCTAAAGTCGGAAAGGAAAACATCTTTGGCGGATTAGTTGGTAAGCACAGAATCCACGAAACGACAACAGACAACGGCTACCGACTAATCGATTTTGCAGCAGCTCGTAATACGGTGATAAGTAGCACTAGGTTTCCAAGGCTAAGGATCCACACAGCAACCTGGCGCTCTCCAGACGGTCGAACCGCCAACCAAATCGACCATGTGCTAATCGATGCGAGGCACGCATCCAACATCCTCGACGTGCACACATTCCGAGGGGCAAACGTCGACTCTGACCATTTTCTTGTTGCGGCTAAATTCAGAGCTCGACTGTCCAACGAAAAGAAGCTGCGAACTGCCCAGAAGAAGAAATTCGACGTTGGACGCCTTAGCACACCTGGAGTAGCCAGAGCCTACAGCGAGCGCCTGAGTATGAAACTCTCCTCTGTGCACTCACCTACCACAAACGCCAACAATCAGTGGTGCCAGTATCGCGACATCATCAAGGAGGTAGCCGAAACCACCGTAGGGTACCAGCCACCCCAGAGAAAGAGCCCGTGGTATGATGATGAATGCGTGTACAGGAAAAAGGTGACAGAAGATGCACACAAGAAAGCGCTGCAGCGCAAAACAAGGGCAGCGAGAGAAGAGTATCGAGCCAGGAGAAGGGAGGAAAAGAAGATCCTGCGTAGAAAGAAGAGGGCTTACGCAGCTTCCCAGCTCAAGGAGATCGAAGAGTCGCGCGATCGTAATAACATCCGGAGGTTTTATAAAAAAGCTAAGCAACTGGCTGCTGGCTACAAAACCGGAACGCAGGCTCTTCGAGATACCGAAGGAAACCTAGTCACCGAAGCGCAGGGAATAGTAGATGTGTTTAAGCAGCATTTCCAACAGCTGCTTAATGGGCATCATGTAGAGAGAGTGATAGGGCAAGAAGAGAACCCACGTCCAGTCAATGAGGAACTAGTCCCACCACCAAGTATAGAAGAAGTTGGCTTAGCTATAAAAAAGCTTAAGAACAACAAGGCCGCAGGCTCTGATGGTCTACCAGCGGAGCTCTTTAAATACGGTGGTGATGTTTTGGTAGGGAGCATGCACCGAATCATCAACCAAGTATGGGTGGAAGAAAACATGCCCGATGACTGGACTATCAGCTCCATATGCCCCATCTTCAAAAAAGGCGATCCTATGTCTTGCAAGAACTATCGAGGCATATCCCTGCTAAATGTCGCATACAAGATCCTATCCAACGTACTGTGTGAACGTCTAAAACCGTTCTGCAACACACTAATCGGCACGTACCAGTGTGGCTTCCGGCCCGGCAGATCGACTATAGACCAAATTTTCACACTGAGGCAAATCTTGGAAAAGACCAACGAATTTCAAGTCGAAACCCACCACCTATTCATCGACTTCAAAGCCGCGTATGATAGCATACATCGTCAGGAGCTCTATATGGCGATGGCCGAATTCGGAATCCCGGCAAAACTGATTCAGTTGTGTCGCGCGACGCTGGAAAACACACGCTGCAACGTGCAGTTTGGAAGCAGCTCTTCCGAACTATTTCAAACATGCACCGGATTTCGGCAAGGAGACGCTCTATCATGCGACTTCTTCAATCTCGTACTGGAGCAGATAGTGCGCAGGGCAGGTGTCAACACGGAAGGCACTATCTTCAACAGGTCCGTCCAGCTGCTTGGCTATGCGGACGATATTGACATCATCGGTCGCTCCCAGCGTGCCGTGATAGAAGCGTTCACGGCGATTGAAGAACAGGCGAAATCCGTTGGACTTGTAGTAAATGAGGACAAGACTAAGTACATGCTATCAACAAACAAACAAGCATCTGTCCACCGCCTAGGACAAAACGTCACTATTGATAGCTATAATTTCGAGGTAGTTAAGGAGTTCACCTACCTCGGAGTAAACGTAAACTCCACGAATGACACCCTAGTGGAGATCCGACGAAGAATTACCCTAGGAAACCGCTGCTACTTCGGTTTGGCAAAACAACTGGGTTCAAAACTCCTAACTCGAAGGACGAAATGTGTGCTCTACAAAACCCTCATCCTGCCAGTTCTGCTTTATGGCGCCGAGTGCTGGACGATAAGCAAGAAGGGAGAGATGCTACTGGGCTCCTTCGAAAGAAAAATACTTCGGCGGATTTTTGGTCCTGTGTGCGAGGAGGGCGAATGGAGGAGAAGATACAACCGCGAACTCTATGAGCTGTACCAAGATGTGGATGTAGTCCAAAAAGCCAAAACACGTCGACTACATTGGCTCGGCCACATCGAGCGAATGGACAATAATGCTCCAGCCAAGAGGGTCTTCGAATCCCAGCCCCCAGGTTCGAGAAGACAAGGAAGACCGAACCTCCGTTTCAAAGACCAAGCCATCGCGGATGCCAGAGCGCTTGGTCTGGACAATTGGAAGCAGCGTGCCCGGGATCGTAGAGGATGGAAGGCTGCAGTGTCTCAGGCAGAGACTCTTCACGGGTCGGGAGCCCGATAAGTAAGTAAGTAAAGTAAGTATCTATTTGTTCATTAGACGTCGGCTTATTATAAAAACTTTCCCAATTTACTCTTTCTAAATCAGCCCGAAGTAAATTAGCATTCAGCGATTTGAAATTTCTATATGTGACCAGCGTTACCAGATTATTTTTTCCAAAAATGCTAAAGCGGGGGCGGAAAACTGCAAAAACTGCTAAACAAAATTCTAAAAAATGCTGAATAAACTGCGATCTATTTTTCCACGAATAATAATTGAATTTTTTACTTTTTAATGTAAATTCTAGTAAATTATTTTACATTTACAAAAAATTCGTATTTGTGTACGTCAAACTTCCAAATTAAACGTTTCGTTTTCAACTTTTGGCCTTCATTACTCGAAGTTTCTATAACTCGAGTTAATTTTCTGTCATTTTGACAGTTGGACTTATGGAAGTTCGATTAAATTTTTTATTATTAACGTTATTGTTATAAACGATAACGATATTTATAGTCATCATGTAAAAGATTATATTTTCTGCATTTAAATGCATTACCTACAAAATTAATAAAAATTCAATTATTCTGAATCTTTATAAAGAACATTCGAATTAATTAAAGGCAACATTTTATTTGTTGGAATAAAGTTGTAACAGCTTCCACTAAGGCTGAAAACACACCGGATAAAGCAAAACGTTTTTGATTCTTAAATCAAGAAAACGTTTTTTATTTGAACACACACCGAGCGAAACAGAATGTAACAAAACAAAACGTTTTGTTTTCTTGTTTCGTTTGGTGTGCGTTGAAATAAAACAAAACGGAATTTCCGATGCTTTTAGTGCTTTTTCAGTTGCTATTTCTTTCCACAGCTTATCAATAGTAAGTTTATTGGCATGTTCCTTATCCTTATAATTATAGATAGGGCTTCTTGCCTCAATTAAAAAAATCAATTTTTCTCCATCTACGTCCATATTTGTTAAAATTTGCGCACGGAGTAAACATAGAAGCAAATAAAAGTGAAAAGTGCAACGAAAGAAGAAAATAAAAACAACGGATTTTAAATTTTGTTTCGCAAAAACAACAGGTCAGCTATCGGCAACGAAACATGTTTTTCTGATTTGCTTTGGTTTTTATGTTTCGTTTCATTTGGTGTGTGTTGCGCCATAAGAAAGTATGCAATTATCAACAACGACGCTGATTCGAAACAGTTTTGTTGTATTCGGTGTGTGTTGCTCGTATGCAATGGCATGTATTTTCGACAACCACAACCGAAACGCTTCAAAACAAAAACGTGTGTTTTGTTTCGTTTGATTTGGTGTGTTTTGTCTCATAAGAAACCATGTTCTCTTGTTTCACGAAACAAAAAAACACGTTTTGCTTTATCCGGTGTGTTTTCAGCCTTATCCGGTGTGTTTTCAGCCTTACAGAAACGCCTGCAGTAGGTACTTGCAAAATTAATGCAACATTTTCATTATATTAAATCTATTACGGGTAGTTCTTATCAAATTTACCTTTTAAAACCTTACTCTATTATGTCATATCATATCAATGCGTTATCGCATTTAAATTATTCTTTTTCGAAAACGGATACCCCGAATGTAATTTGAGTTGATTTCTGTTATTCCACGACACATTTTAAAAAGCTTCATTCATGTCTTGAAATTGTTTTATCAATTGTTTATAGAGGTAGCCAATGCATGAAATGGTGCTAAATGTTGACTAAAAGTGCTTTTTTCAAAATGTTTTATGAATATTTTTAAAAACTGCTAAAAACTGCTGATATTTACAAAAATGCTAAAAAATCTGCTGCATGTGAAATTTATGATCAAATCCTGCTAAAATCGCAGGAAACTGCTAAATCTGGTAACGCTGTATGTGACAGACCGTTGTGTCTTGGAAAACGAGATATTAAAACTTGCAAAAATTATGTCATGTTTGGAAAACATTGGAGCCGGGCATTGATTGAAAAAAAAACGTCACCACTGATATTAGAAAAAAAATAAATCTATTAAAGTACTACTGGTGTTTGTAAAGTGAGTGGGTTCTAAGAAGTTTATTAGATTAAGATTAAGGGCTTCCATGTTATTCAAAAATGCAGTACTTTCTCCAATTACAATTGAAGTCACCGCAAACAGGGCCGTAGCCAGGATTTTGGTTCGGGGGGGCTTGCTACCAAGTCTTACGAAACAAAAATCTATGTATATTCCATTTCATTGATTTCTACTAGTCACATTTTTTCAAAGCAGAAGACGTCTTGATTTTTTTTTTATATGAGATCAATCACCTTATCTGGATTCACAATAATATCCGAATGAACATATATCATAGCAAGTGAACTTAACCTTGCATTCTCCATAACGCTTCAGGACATTGTTTCAATCTTTTTCATAGCTAATAAAAAATAAATAGGTGGCGCAACAGGCGGTAGACACCCTAGGCCTAGCTTCATAGCTGGAAAGGGTTCTTTCAAAACTAGCTGTGGTCACTGGAAGCGTTGCTAAAACCGTAAGGAAGAAATTTATAAGTCTAAAGTAAGTCTTGTCACATATATATCAAGCAATTTCAAAACTTTGGTAGAAGGGTCACTCGATGAATTTCTTTTCGCACCAAAGAATGTACTCAGCTTTCACAGCTGATAACGAAATTGCATTAAAAGTAAAGTGTTAACTTTTCCAACTTTCCGCTCAGGCTAAACTGCAGCAAAACCTGAGAGAAGAGCTTGAAATGATCGATGGTAGAACGTCTTCGTTGTCCATACGTTGTATAAACGAATCTATGCAAGAAATCAGTATGGGCACTATAAAATAGGTTTCAGAAGGAGAGGTTTCTGGATTGGAACGCGTTGTTTGCTTCAATGAAGTTTTTCAAATAAGTCCTCGGCAAGTTAGGATGCGGATTGAAAAGCCTCTCTGAAAAAATCATCGGCATTTTCTCTGATGTCTTTAAGAGAATTCAGAACTTCTTTTGTGCGGTCGATGGCAGAAACGAAATCTAAGGATTTATTCTGTAGGGAAACTGATAAGGGCAGCGCTAAACTGAATAGTTTTTCGTATACAATGAGGCTTACTATAGGCAATCGCTTTTTTGGACCGCTGCCAAAAGTGTTGCTACTTTCGAAGACATCACCCACGTTCTGCTAGTTATTTTTTTTAATACTTATTGAGATGCATTTGAAGAGCTCTACAAAGGAATTAATACTGTCATGCCTTTCAATGAATTTTGTTTCACAAAGGCGCAGAAGTCGAGCTTTTCGGCTCTCTGGTGCGTGTTTTTTTATGACAGTTTTGAAAGTTACATAATATGCATTTGAAAGCAAAAGGTTGCGGAAGAAATTAGCTTTTCTAAGCTTTACTAAGGTAATTGCGAATTGCAAGAGTTGACATGGCAGAGCCAGGTTAAAGCTATGGCTTGCACAGTGTACATACCTAGCGTTTGAATATTATATACCTACCGGGATAGTCTCCTTATTTTTAAAGAACTGAATTTATATTAAGCCCCATTACGGTCATTTCAGTTTCAGTTGCAAACAAGACACAGCCCACAACATTTTCTAGGACAAATGCTTCAACAGTTCCCCAGATCCAAATAGATGACCATTCAATCCATCCCAAGGACTCAATGCACATTTTAGGAGTCACAGTCAATTCAGGAATCACATGGCAGTATCACAATCCTATATTGCACGATCGGCGTCTGCTAAGTTGAGCTACTTATTTAGACCAAAAAGGTACTTTAGCCCCAAGCAACTTCTCCTACTGTACAAAGCACAGGTTAGACCAGGCCTGGAATATTGCTCCCATATATGGAGCTCGGCCCCAAAACATTCGCTTAACATACTTGACAGCATACAGAGATGAACAGTTCGACTTATTGGAGACCTTTCACTCACATTGAATCTACAACCGTTGGTGCACAGAAGACAAGTCGCTGACCTCTGCTTGTTTTATAGGTACTTCCATGGTAGATGTTCCGAGGAACTCAAAGACATAGTTCCTCGAAATGCAACTTCTAGGCGCCCCACAAGACAGGCTGCTAATGCTCATGAGCATACAGTCCACTTGACAACCGCGAGGACATAAACTTTCCAAAACCCCTTTTGTTACAGGACAAACAAAATTTGGAACTAACAGACATCTGCAAGCATCTCGGGGCGCTGTTGAAGCGTTATAAGTTCGCCTTTCCCGGAAAAAGTATTAAAAAAAAAGTTGAGCTATCAGTTAGAAAATTTTAGTTTTTGTCTTTTGTTTAAGACTTTCGGGGGGGGCTTCAGCCCCTCAAGCCCCCCCCCCTAGCTACGTGCCTGACCGCAAATAATTACATCTGAATATGTACTTGAAATGTCTTCAACCAACGAGCAAAAGGGAGATATATCTATTTGATTATTTGGTCGATAATAAACTCCCAGGAGAGTTTTTCTATTATCACCAACAATTTCGACAAAGCAATACTGTGTTAAACTTGAATTTAATGATTATAGCTCCGTCTGATGAGTTATTTCTTGGTTTCATACGGAAAATCTGTTTAGGAGTTGAAATTGCAGGACATTTAATAGACGTACACAGTGTATTGAACATGTTTTCCAAATTTTCGTTTCCAGTTTGTGGTATTCCATGTAATAATGCATCAGCAGCAATTTGTTCTCGGTGCATACGATCTTATAAGAAACTTTTTTCTTATATCCGTGTTTAGGATATAAGAAACACACACTTATAAGAAACAAAAATTGTGGCATTTTGGAGTTTCTTATAAGCGTAATTTACTGTATTATAAATACTTTCAACAGGAAAATGAGGTGCGTTTTTTTGGCTATTCTATATAGGCTTAGAAAAATAATTTCATACAAATTTAATTTATCCGGGCTAACGAAATCTATAGGTACATATATAGAATTAAATTTGTATGAAATTATTTTTCTCAGCCTATTATAGATATATGTAGAATACCAAAAAAAAAACGCACCTAATAGGTATTCACTTTGCCTTTGCATTTTGAATTCCAAAAAGTAGTCAGATCCAGATTAAGGATCAAATTCTGAATCGATTTAGCCATGTCCGTTTGTCTTTCTTTCCGTCTGGCCGATGATAACACTTTTGTTTCTTTTAGATTACGTCTTTTCCTTGCAGATAATTAAAGAGAATGGCACGACGTTGCAAATCGTTGTTACGGCTGGAACTTGCTGTTTCTGCTGAACTTTCTAACAAAAAAGAAACAATCCAAAACAAAACATATTTCTTATATAATGATACACTTCACTTTTAAAATACACACTGTTTATCATTTTATTATTAGCACAAATACATAATCAAATCAAATCAAAAAATTAAATTTCTTTCCTGCAAATTTGTATAAAGCGACAGAAATAAAACACCTGAAAAGTCAATTGTCAAATGTCATAATGTCAACTAGGATAGTGCTGCCAGTTCAAAGTAAGGCGTTTTTGTTTGTGTTTCATCTAAGCCTATATAACATTGCAAAAAAACACGCCTATTATAAGATGAAACCTCTCTATTTTTTTAAAAGCTGCCTGACATTGGATATTAACTATACCAAGTGCATGGTGTGAGGTAAAGGTATGGTCAGCGTAGCTATTTTGAATGATTTCCAGTCAAATCTAACTGGATTGATATGCATTTAGTTGAAGATTTTTTAAAATCCAGCCGGCTGATTTTTTAGCTGGATACGAATTTTGTTTGACTGGTTTTAAATGTTTCGTGTAATATATTTTCGATCTAAGTATATAAATGTTTTAATTCAAAGAGGAAATAAAAGGTCCGCCAAATAACTACTGAATATTTTCTCAAATTTCTTTTTTTATTTGAAAGTACAATCCTTCCGGTTAATAATGGAAAATAATTTCATTCAAATGGCTGCCTCGGCTGGCCATGCAGTAGCCTACAAGATCGGTCCAATTTTTAAGCACATTATCGATTGTGTGCAGCTGTATTTCACCAATGGCTTCACGAATATTGTCCTTTAAAGCGTCAATTGTCTCTGACATGTCGGCGTAACACTTATCTTTTACGGCACCCCACAAATAATAGTCCAACAGTGTCAAATCGCAGCTCCGCGGTGGCCAAACGACATCAGCTCTGCGGCTGATAATGCTTTTCACGCTTTGGTTTATCAATGATGATGCCAGTTTCTTTCACTTTTTTCACAAGATAACGAACATGCCCCCTCATGTAGCTGACCTCCCCGTGGTGGGGGCGCGCAACATGTCTAGGTTTACCTAGACATGGCTGACGAAGCACACACCCAACGATGACAAGAAGAACTAAAAGAGCCTCGGATATTGCCAAGCCTGTAATAATAGGGCGCCCTTTGGAGCCAGGCCTGGAGGGTGGCAGTTTGCGAGCGTCTGGTGGTCGGCTTGTCACGCTCGGCAGTCGGCCGGGTTTAACCCGAAACGGCTACGAGCTTCCTATCAATGGTCTCGCAAACCATTATGGGGGTCAGAGGGTGGATGCGCTATGCACCAATAGGGGCATAAGTGGACTTTCGACAACTCGACAACGGCTTCGACTTAGGATAGGCACGTGGAACATCTCTTCGCTCACGGAAAAAGACCTGGAGCTTGTTGGGGAGGCTGTTAAATATCGACTAGATATAGTTGGTGTTTCCTCAACAAAGCAAAGGGGTTCTGGAACTGTGGACCTTGCAGATGGGTGGAAACTCTTCATGTCGGGAGTAGCACCTTCAATGTCTGCTCAGGCGGGAGTGGGGATACTCAAAAGTCCCAGGCTGGCAGGCAGAGTATTGGAGTGGATACCATTAGAAGGGAGAGTTGCGATCTTAAAGCTTAAGCTTGAAAGATCAACTTTGGCTCTAGTGCAGGTGTATGCACCGAATCTGGAGTCAGGGTACGCAGCTTTCTTAGATGAAGTTGATGCAACCCTTGAAAAGGTTGCAGATATGGATTCTTATATCCTGATGGGTGATTTCAATGCTCACATGGGTGCGGATTTCTCGACCTGGGGGCAGCGCGATTGGGAAACACGGTGACCCCGATCAGAACGCGAACGGAGAGAAGTTGTTGGACTTTTGTTGTTCAAATGGAATGTCCATTATGAACACTTTCTTTCCACACAAAGATATCCATAAATACATATGGTACCGTCGAAGTCTTCAGCAGAAATCGCTGATAGATTTCTTTGTGGTACCATCGTGTATTAAAAGGATGGTTTGTGATGTTCGTGTGTTGAGAGGGGCTGAACTGTCAACTGATCACCACCTGGTGCTGTGCAAATTGTATCTCAATGATCAAATACCTATTCCATTGAATGTAGAGGAAGAATGGCAGTTGTTTTCAACAGCAGTTATTGCCTCTGCAGGACATGTTTGCGGAGTGAAGCGGCTCGGTGTGGCGGCTGGTGGTGAGAAAAGAACTGCGTGGTTTAAAACCCCCGGAGTTCAAGAAGCCATCAGAGAGAAGAAGAAGGCTTTCAAGGTGTGGATTCACTTGGGGGACTCTCCTTCTCGAAACCGGTACATTGAGGCGCGAAGAACTTGCAAATTGGCTGTTAAAGCAGCCAAAGAACATTCTTGGAAGGAGTTCGGCGAAAAATTGGACCGCGATCACAGATCTGCAAGCAAGGTGTTCTGGCAGACCATCCGCCGTCTTAGAGGAAGGAAGTGGAACATTATCGAAGGAGTCAAATCCAAAGATGGTACACTTCTTTCTAATGAGGAGGACATCTTGCGCAGATGGAGCGAGCACTTTTCCGAATTGCTCAATCCAATCCAGGGCATTGAGGGTGACACATCCATCGCCTTAAGCAGGGCGGAAAATAGTCCCACGGTAGAGGAAGTCACTTTTGCGATCAAATCGCTAAAAGCTGGCAAATCTGCCGGAGTGGATGAAATCCGGCCAGAAATGCTAAAGGCCTTAGGTGAAGAGGGAGTCAAATGGCTTTCTCGTGTCATTAAAGTGGCCTGGGAATGCGGCGAAACTCCCAGCGATTGGCAGATTGGGGTGATTGTGCCCCTGTTCAAGAAAGGGGATAAAAGGGATTGCTCCAATTACAGGGGTATATCACTTTTAAGTCTCCCCGGAAAAGTCTTTGCCAAGGTGCTGGAAACGCGTTGCAGAGCTGTGGTCGAGGCACGATTAGGAGATGAGCGGTGCGGCTTTCGTCCCGGCAGAAGCACAACCGACCAGTTATTCACTCTCAGAATGGTACTTGAGAAGGCTTGGGAGTATACTACACCTGTTTACGCTTGCTTCGTAGATTTGGAGAAAGCATATGACCGAGTCCCTCGAGGGAAACTCTGGAGTGTATTACAGCAGTATGGAATTGATGGTTCTCTCTTGAGAGCCATTCAATATCTTTACACAAACTGTAAAAGCTGTGTTCGGGTAAACGGCGTTAAAACAATACCTTTCACCGTGGGCGTTGGACTTCGACAGGGGTGCGTCTTGTCTCCTCTCCTTTTCATTACTTATATGGATTGGATGTTACAGCGCAGTCTTGGCGAGGAACGTTTCGAATCGGGAGATCTGAGGATAAGTCATTTGCTCTTCGCTGATGACTTAGTCATCCTTGGGTCCTCTCAGACTGAACTTCAGCGCGCACTCGATCGGTTTGTAACCGTTTGTGTTGAAGCTGAGATGAAAGTAAATGTGAACAAATCTGAAGTGATGGTAGTCTCTAGGACGCCTGTTCAATGCACTCTGCATGTTAGTGGAGCCCCTTGGAAACAGGTGGAGAAGTTTAAGTATCTCGGGGTCTTATTCACGAGTGATGGAAGGAGCAATGCCGAGTTTTCCTGTAGGATTGGTCAGGCTGGATCGATTTTGAGACAGCTTGGTCATTCTGTTATCAGGAGGACTGAACTTGGTGTTAAAGCTAAGTTGTCAGTCTTTAATTCGGTGTTTGTTCCAACTCTTACCTCTATGGTCATGAGGTTTGGGTAATGACCGAAAGAATAAGATCGCGAATACAAGCTGCCGAAATGAGATTTCTTCGTAGTATTGCTGGTGTGACCCGTAGAGATGGCATCAGAAATACCAGAATACGTGAGGAACTCAATGTCGAGCAGCTACTTCTCCGGACGGAGCGATCCATGCTTCGGTGGTTTGGTCATGTTAAACGTAATGTCCCCGACCAGGATCCCACGACGCGCTATGGAATCCGTACCATCGGGCAGGCGTCCCCTAGGTAGACCCAGGATGAGATGGTTAGATCAAATTCATAATCTCTTCTCTACCCGTATGGGGATTGCCCTTGAGGATTTGGAGTCGATGGCGGAGGATCGAGAGCTATGGAGGGTCCACTTAGGTAACCTACACCCGCGACCCACTTAATGGATAAGCGGGCCATTGAAAATGTATGTATGTATGTATGTATGTAACGAACATACGGAGCTGACGGTGCTTCTCTTCTTCCAAAATCCGTACGCAATTTTCGCACACATTCTGCAACATTACCATGATTTTCAAAGTAATGTCGCAATATTTCCCAGCGTTGTTCAAGCGTATACACAACCAAATTCGTTCAGCGGAAGGATAAAACTAATTACCATTCGCGAAATACAGTGAATCAATTTATACGTTTGCATTTGCACTTGTACTTGTATGTAGATAATTACCTTTGCTAGCTTACGATGACATGGGAACTAAGTCCACTTCACGAAAGTAGTGTTATTTCCCAATAGGTGGGAACTGAGTCCCTCAGTGGACTTAGTTCCTGGGGACTTATTTCCCTGCACCGAAGCCCTACACCGCCTTCATCAAGTGCCAAAGACCAGTCCTATCGATGCCAAGAGGCTATCAGAGACGCACTTTGCAGACGAAAGCCTTGGTTTAATAAAGAGTGCCGGCAGCGAAGCAACTAGCCTATATACAATCCCACTGTAAGGTAGAACGAACTATTCAAACTAGACGATGAAAGCCAAGACTTCCGTCCACACGACCAAACTACAGTATACCTATATGAGGATAGTGTTATTTCAACTCAAGTTCAACAAGGCTTCTGAACTAGATAGCCTGCGGGCTATTTGATTTTTAAAGAAAAATTTGATTTTCCGTAAGCTTTTAAGCAAAAATTAAAGTGATCCAATTCGGTGTTTTAAACCGTACTTTCATTTCACCCAGAGAACTTTTTTATTTCCGCTATTAGAGTTGTCGGAAAGAAACTTTGATTACCAACTAAGAAGACAGAGAGCCTTGAGATCGATGATTGATCTCAAATCCATTGAGTCAGAGCCATTGACAACTACATAATCTCATTTTTTTAGATATCACATTGAGTCCGAGTTAGTGGCCGTATATCTATTTCGCATGTAACTAACAACTATCAAAATCCCGCCATCTTTCGTTAAAAAGTTGCAGCGCTAATGACAACCACTCGTCTGTGTGAGTTTGTTTATGGGATATATGGGCTTGTTACAGGCTCTACAATGGGGTCAACATAATAATAAAAATAACATGTGAGTCACTTACTTAAAACACAGGGCATCGAAAGATTGATGCCAATCAGTGGCTTGGTGAATGATGCATAGATGAATTTTGATGTATTTCCGTGGTATCTGCTTAAAGAGTGAGTGTGAGTGAATTCTTTATTTTTGCTGAGATCCTCAAAAACTGTTTAATCGGTGGTCTCTTTCACCACTTGTTTTGTTGGCGTCCCTAATATCTTGGTCCACCAGTCAGAATCAGATAGTCTGTCTGTATACACGATTTGAGCCGCGAATTTCGGGAAAATGCTTCCGCCTTTGAAACTAAAAACGTAATAAACTAAGGCAACAAAATAAGCGACAGGAATAATTTACCGCTTGACGGAAGCGTCTATGCGTCATATAATAAATAATAAAAAATACACGCTTAGTGTCCATATCTCGTATTTGGTCTGTTCTGTACTAATTTATTTTTAAATTAAAAGGAATTTCAAGCACGCTGTGATTATTGATTAATTGCTGCATAGATGCTAATATTTCGACCGTCGACTAGGTAGGAACTAATCGCTCAGTGCTACACGTACATAAGTTGGTTCTGTTGAAAAACAAATAACGTCATAATACAAATTCATTTAATTAGGTGTGTTGGCGTGACTGCACACAACAACATGAAATTGCAAACCTCCTTAACAAGAGCTTATGTCAACATTTTATTATTTAAGCTGATTTATACATCATGTTATTAAAACACGGCAAGGAGGGAGAAATCGAGTGGCCAGAATTTGCACTTGAATGGACTGTGTAAGCCGAGTAATTGAATTATTAATTGTATGTGTGAGCGGCAGGCCAGTTTATGAATAAAAAAGCTACAATGTTTTCAATTTGCCATCGAATTTCTTAAGTTTGCCACAGGGGTAATATCGTTTTTATAAGTTCCGAAGCCACCAAAGTGTTCAGGGTGTAGGTATATTGGTATAATGCGTTTCTATGTGGAACAATTTTATTATTATTACGATAACTACACCAGAGTTAACACGTCAGTTCCATTCTTATGTGGAAGTCGCACTTCTGACATACATGTGTGATAATACTGACGCCACTACAACCCCATAATCAAGTACTAAGGCGATGGCGATGTGAAAATTGTTAATTGAGACTTTTAAGTCCGAAATGCTTAGGCAAGGGCAGGACAGTATGATATCTTAAACGACGAAACTTAATGACATCGAATAAGTTTCTTTACTTAACCAATACTGTGTGCGGAAGCTACTATTTCGATGTCTACTGAAATACTTGTTTCCGTGAATAATTTCCCCCGGCCGGCGGCGGATTCCACGATAGGGGTGAATATCTAATCTTTGACGGTTTCTGAGGCTGGGCATCGTAGAGTAAAAATTTCAAAATGTCCTCCTATTGTATTGCGTGCGAGGACTTATACAGCCACTTACCTGCCATCTACAATAGTGAGCTTGCCTTGCAGGTATTTGAAACTGTGCAAGGATTTCCATTTAAAGCTATAGTCACAGATGCTAAAGAAAAAAATAAAAAAATATACTGTTCTGATAACTGTTTATATATTTTTCAATGTCTTTTAACCATGTGAGAATGCCTGCGGTTTTAGGCCCTATAAGTCCGCGACTGACCAACTAGAATCGAAAGCGGCTAGAATCGTTTAAGCGGTAAATGCTGTCAACAAGACAGTACACTCAGTACACTCAACATGGATGGAATGAAGAAGAAGAAAAGTACACAATCTACAGCTATAGTTTTGAGGTAGTAAGGGAGACTTTGTCTACCTCGGCTGTGATACAAGTTCTGATAAAACCAGCCCAGCAGAAATAATACGAAGGATAACTCTTGCCAATCGCTGATTTTTTGGGGCTGAGAAGGCAGTTGAGTAGCGAAGAGCCGAACAACCGAAGAGATTTTGTATAAAACCTTGATCATCTCTGTCTTTCTTTCTGGCGCTGATGATATTACCGCGATGTAGGACATACGATGAATAGGATCAGGTATGCGTATGATGTAAGAACAAATTGCGACATTTATTACAGCTGCAACAAAAGATTGCACGTATTAGGATGCGGAATCGCCGTGGGAAATCGGCTTAGGATAAAAGTTATTGACTTCAAGATAAGTGATCACCTCGCTGTGACCAGAGTCAAAGTTACTTTCCAAAACATAAGCCCAATATGTGCACACGCTTTACCATTTTACCAACGATGCTGTAGACCCTATCAAAAAGGAGTTTTCTGGCCTCCTCCTGGATGGAGCCTACGGACCCTGTCAGCAGTATGATGTAAAAGTTGTTCGCGGGGACTTCAATTCTAAAGTCGGAAAGGAAAACATCTTTGGCGGATTAGTTGGTAAGAACAGAACCCCCGAAACGACAACAGACAACCGTGATAAGTATAGCACTAGGTTTCCAAGGCTAAGGATCCTTATAGCAACCTGGCGCTCTCCCAGACGGTCAAACCGCCAACCAAATCGTTAATCGATGAGAGGCACGCACACAACCACAGTAGGGTACCAGCCACCCCAGAGAAAGATCCCGTAGTATGATGATGAATATGCGTGTACAGGAAAAAGGTAACAGAAGATACACACAAGAAAACGCTGCAGCGCAAAACAAGGGCAGTGAGGGTAGAGGTAGAGTATCGAGAAGGGAGGAGAAGAGATCGAAAAGTCTCGCGTAACAATATTCGGAGGTTCTTTAAAAAAGCCAAGCAACTACCTGCTGGTTTCAAAACCAGAACGCAGGCTCTTCGAGACAGCGAAAAGGAAACCTATCACCGAAGCATCTTGTAGATAGAGTGATGGAGCCACAACTCCAAAAGATTAAGAACAACAAGGCCCCAGGCTCTGATGGTTTACCTACGGAGCTCTTTAAATATGGTGGAGCTGATTTGGTATAGGGAGCATGCACCGAATTATCAAGCAATGGGTGGGTGGATGAAAACATTCACCATGACTTAAAAATCGGCTCCATATGACCCGTCTACAAAAAACAACTATCGAGGCATATCCCTGCTTAATGTCGCATATAAGATCCAATCCAACATACTGTGTGAAAGTCTTAAGCCGTTCTGCAACACACAAATCGGCACGTACCAGTGTGGTATCCGGTCCGGCAAGATCGACTAAGACCGAATTTTCAAGGCGAGACTCGCCACCTATTAGTCGACTTCAAAGTAGCTACATACTATCAACAAACAAACAACCATCTGTTCACCGCCTAGGACAAAATGTCACTATTGATAGCAACTATTTCGATGTAGTTAAGTATAGTTCACCTACCTCGAAGTAAACATGAACTCCACGAATGACACCCTAGTGGAGATCCGGCGAAGAATTATCCTAGGAAACCGCTGCTGCTTCGCTTTGGCAAAACAATTGGGTTCAAGCACCTAACTCGAACGACGAAATATACGCCCTACAAAACCCTTATCCTACCAGTTCTGCTTTATGGCACCCAGTGCTGGAGGATAAGGCGCGGTCACAATGAGTCTGGAGTCGGTGTCGGTGTCGTGACTGTTCAAAGGGTTCGCATCTTTCCTTCTGTCTCTCAGGTGAATCGACTGCAGACTACTTGTGGGCGTCCTTTCGGGCCAACAAGCTTTTGCCAAGCACTTAAATGTATTAGGCTTGAGTGACATCACCATCTGTCCTGCTATTGTGGAGAGAACGACGATACAGAGGGACATTTCCTCTGTAGTTGTCCTACCTTTGTTCGCATCAGGTGGCGGATCTTTGGGACTGACGTGGTGAGTGCCGAACATCTAAGCTCTTCATCACTGAAGCTCCGACGAAAGACGGGAAAACTAAGTGCAGTAAAGTATAAGGTGTCTGTCGGTATCAGTACAATGGACCAGTAGTTGCGTCTGAGTGCTCCATCGGATGGTAGTAACCTCCGACAAAAAAAACAACAAAAAAGTAAGTAATTCAGTTGCGAATGAACAGCGAGAAAATATTATTCGTAAAATTGTCGGTCTGGTTTCCTTTGATAGGCTTTGGAGGATGAGATTGAATTACCAAAATATACAATTATGTATTTTTTAGAGTTCGCTTCGCACATCTATGGTAGAGAAGATTCTCTTAGATTGTTTCAAGGAGAAGATTGCTGTTCTTATAAAAGGCACCTTTTCTATGTTATGTCTAATTTTTGGCCACAATAAACAAATACCAACATTGATGGAAGGAACCTTCAAAAAGTGTCAGCTTTTGAATAATTGCCCTTGCCCGTGAATCATTGGAACAGCGTTGATCTCTTAACTTGGACCAACATTATAGGAACAAAAAAATGCATTTATCACAAAACTCTACTCATCATGCGCTCAAACTCAATGCGGCACCAAGAATGTGGTCCATTAATTCTGTATTTAACGCCATTTGTATGGGGAAAATTGAAATTCTGTGGTCGGATTATATGTATCTTTTTTTTTTGTTTAATAACCCTTTGCGCGACCGTTCATGTTGTCGTTGTGGGTACCTACTCTGTGGACGGCATAAAGACATCCAATTCGAAATGGACTGACAGCAAGGTAATAAGGAAGATTCAGTACGTGCTGGTGCCATCACCAGCATCAATGGACTCGTTGCGGGATGCCTCATAAATTCAATAGCGTTGACTGTTTAACAAATTATTTATAGAAATTTAAATAAGCTTATAAGCGGACAAGGGGATATGGAGTTCCATTTATTTTATTGTTAACAGTTTCGCTTTTGACTTTACACCGGGCCGGGCTATTAATATGTTTTGTGGAGCGGTCGCGTACATTTGACAAATGTGTCTTTCATCTTCACCTCAAATGATGTCAAATTATGACACTTTGGTTAGATTTATGTGAATGGAATATGAAGTAATGTCCACGCGGTATTGTCGTATATTGCTATGACAATAATACGTTATCTTTATAGGGTACAAAAAGTCAAGAGAAAATCTGCGTATGCAAGATTAGAAATTTGTTTGTCGAATGTATAGGAAGGTACATAAAAGAAAGTATGTTAGGGGACATGCATGCAGGGGGCATGGCAGTAAGATGTAGGCGACCGACGACGCGACGTGAGTTAAGTTCGGAATGTGACTGCCTATAGAAATTAGAAATTGGTAAAGAGCACTACAAATTCGTACAGTAACCTTTTCATTCATTTTGAGATTGAATACGTAGTTCTCATGGAAATAATTTAGTCATCTGGAGTTTTTGCCAATCGATTTTTAATTTTCAGACTAAAAATGTTTATTTATTTAAAATAGCCGGTTTTACAGTAGGTACAAGTTTGAACTCAGGTTTCGTTAAACTCGCAAGCAAGTTTAAACCAAGTACTTAAACCGTGAGTGTATTACAGTGAAATTTGAACGATTTGAAATTTCCAGCCCCCTCATGTAGCTGACCTCCCCGTGGTAGGGGCCGGCAACATGTATAGGTTCACCTAGACTGGCTAACGAAGCACACACCCAATGATGACAAAGCGAATAAAGAGAGCCTCGGATATTGCCAAGCCTGTCATAATAGGGCGACCTTTGGAGCCAGGCCTGGAGGGTGGCAGTTTGCGAGCATCTGGTGGTCGGCTTGTCACGCTCGGCAGTCGGCCGGGTTTAACGCGAAACGGCTACGAGCTTCCCATCAATGGTCTCGCAAACCATTATGGTGGTCGGAGGGTAGATGCGCTATGCACCAATAGGGGCATAAGTGGACTTTTGGTTACTCGATAACGGCATCGACTTAGGATAGGCACGTGGAACATCTCTTCGCTCACGGGAAAAGACCTGGAGCTTGTTGGGGAGGCTGTTAAATATCGACTAGATATAGTTGGTGTTTCCTCAACAAAGCAAAGGGGTTCTAGAACTGTGGACCTTGCAGATGGGTGGAAACTCTTCATGTCGGGAGTAACACCTTCAATGTCTGCTCAGGCGGGAGTGGGGATACTCACAAGTCCCAGGCTGTCAGGCAGAGTATTGGAGTGGATTCCGTTAGGAGGGAGAGTTGCGATCTTAAAGCTTAAGCTTGAAAAATCAACTCTGGCTCTAGTGCAGGTGTATGCACCGAATCTGGAGTCAGGGTACGCAGCTTTCTTAGATGAAGTTGTTGCAGATATGGATTCTTATATCCTGATGGGTGATTTCAATGCTCACGTAGGTGCAGATTTCTCGACATGGGGCAGCGCGATTGGGAAACACGGTGACCCCGATCAGAACGCAAGCGGAGAGAAGTTGTTGGACTTTTGTTGTTCAAATGGAATGTCCATTATGAACACTTTCTTTCCACACAAAGATATCCATAAATACACATGGTACCGTCGAAGTCTTCAGCTGAAATCGCTGATAGATTTCTTTGTGGTACCATCGTGTATTAAAAGGATGGTTTGTGATGTTCGCGTGCTGAGAGGGGCTGAACTGTCAACTGATCACCACCTGGTGTTGTGCAAATTGTATCTCAACGATCAAATACCTATCCTGCCAAAGCGTAAACCAAGAATGGTTACGCGCATACGGTGGGAGGGACTACAGAACGATGAGATACGGGAGGAATTTGCACGGCAGGTATCTGCAAGGTTTGAACAAATTCCAAATGTTCCATTGAATGTAGAGGAAGAATGACAGCTGTTTTCAACAGCAGTTATTGCCTCTGCAGGACATGTTTGCGGAGTGAAGCGGTTCGGTGTGGCGGCTGGTGGTGAGAAAAGAACTGCGTGGTTTAAAACGCCCGGAGTTCAAGAAGCTATCAGAGAGAAGAAGAAGGCTTTCAAGGTGTGGATTCACTTGGGGGACTCTCCTTCTCGAAACCGGTACATTGAGGTGCGTGAAAAACTTGCAAATTGGCTGTTAAAGCAGCCAAAGAACAGTCTTGGAAGGAGTTCGGCGAAAAATTGGACCGCGATCACGGATCTGCAAGCAAGGTGTTCTGGCAGACCATCCGCCGTCTTAGAGGAAGGAAGTGGAACATTATCGAAGGAGTCAAATCCAAAGATGGTACACTTCTTTCTAATGAGGAGGACATCTTGCGCAGATGGAGCGAGCACTTTTCCGAATTGCTCAATCCAATCCAGGGCATTGAGGATGATAGAACCATCGCCATAGAGGAAGTAACTTTGGCAATTAAATCGCTAAAAGCTGGCAAATCTGCCGGAGTAGATGAAATCCGCCCAGAAATGCTGAAGGCTTTAGGTGAAGAGGGAGTTAAATCCCTCTCTTGTCTCATTAAATTGGCCTGGGAATGCGGCGAAACTCCCAGCGATTGGCAAATTGGCCCCTTTCCAAGAAAGGGGATAAAAGGGATTGGTCCAATTACAGGGGTATATCACTTTTAAGTCTCCCCGGAAAAGTCTTTGCCAAGGTGCTGGAAAAACGTTGCAGAGCTGTGGTCGAGTCACGATTAGGAGATGAGCAGTGCGGCTTTCGTCCCGGCAGAAGCACAACCGACCAGTTATTCAATCTCAGAATTGTTCTCGAGAAGGCTTGGGAGTATGGTACACCTTTTTACGCATGTTTTGTAGATTTGGAGAAAGCATATGACCGAATCCGTCGAGGTAAACTCTGGAGTGTATTGCAGAAGTATGGAATTCTCTCTTGAGAGCCATTCAATCTCTCTATACAAACTGTGAAAGATGTGTTCGGGTAAACGGCTTAAGTCAATACTTTTCACCGTGGGCGTTGGAATTCGCCAGGGGTCACACTGTATATTATGTTGTGAGAATAAAAGAACCTATTGTTTAATATTCTTTATTAGAAGAGCTACAATTTACAACTGACCTACAGACTATGTGCTTCTGAGTTGTAATGACCAGATAATGACGATCTGTCTTTAATGGCCGCCTGACTGTTAATAAAAATGGTGATAATGGTCTCGTGATATACTGGCTGCCATTTTTTGGCTTCACCTTTGATAAGACGAATTTTGAAGGGGAATTCCCAAATTCTGCGTGTTTTTACGAGTTCGTTTTATATTGCATCGCTTTCGGGGTCGGGGCACTGTCACTATGTCAGTAAAGTCTATATTTTCTATCATTTAAATTAATAAAGAAATAATTGTCACTGCAATCGAAAATGGTGTTGTAAGTGAAAGTTTCAAGAGTCTTAAGAAACCAACGTACGAAAATATGGGCAAAGCCATTTTGAAATGGTTTAAATTGTCGAAGATGCAGCACATACCTATATTCGGAGGGTTAATTGAAGAAAAAGCGTTGGATTTTTTGTCAAAACCTGGGACTTCCAAATTTTAAGGCAAGCACGTAAATAAATACATACACAAACATACATATATATATTAAGTCTTGATAACTGGAATTTGTTTTGTGGCAAGTTATGGTTCGAGTTATCGAAGTTCGACTTCGACTTCGACTGCATTCAAAATGTCATATAAAAACAAAACTACATTATGAAAGTTAACTAACGAACAAATAGGTACTTGACCTTTCCTTTCTAGAGGTTTTTCTCATTGCGCTGGTTGTGCTTATACATCTCTATCATATATATATTTACCCTTACTGATTCTGTAACGCTCCTGACTTTTCTTATTTTTCTTATTTTAAATAAAAGTAGGCGGTGGGTATTTGAATAAATTTTCAATGTTTGTGTCTTCTCATTATTCAAATACGCACCGCCTATTTTTCATATATTTTAATTTTCTTCAAAGTTCAAACTCTACTATAGTAAAGTAATGCTCGGCAAGTGTTTTCAAAAGGAAATTGCCAAATAAAACCAACCCTTCTTAGGGGGTCAAAGTTTGTACGGGAACATTTTTATCTTTCATCCGATCGACTTCAAACTCGGTTTGTGTACTCTATATAAGAAATATTTAGGTATTTTGCTTTGGGCTCGAGTTATTGGCAATGATTTTAATGAGAACTTTTTCATAACTCACGAAGGAGTTTGTCGTATCAATATGAAACTTTGTACATTGATAATAAAGAAGTAAAAAGAAGTAAAATATTATTTATACTCATAAATCTAAATTCTAAATCAATAGATACAAAAAAAATAGAAACCGTTTTTAGGCAATATGTACTTTGCTACGAATTTTAAGATCACTGATTTACTAATTGCTCCTCAGGTACTTTAATAGGAAATTTTATTTCGCGATATTTAAATATAAAAGAGAAAACTAACCGATCGTGAAGGAATCTCTGTGGACAAAATCCTGAGGGCTATTAAAATATGAGTCTTCTCATTATTGCAAAATTGCCGCGGGTAGCAGAAATGTATGAAGACGACGTTGTTGAAATTCCCACGGAAATTATATTAACAGGAGACTTAATTAAGACAATTTTTGGCGATCTGCTGCAAAAGTCAATGCAGGAACTTTCAGAACGAGTCATTGCCGCGCTGACAAATGTGCAGACATTAGAAATGAATAGGAGCGATTCTGTTATCAGTGAAGACTGAAGATCCAAGTGATGCACCAAATTTCCCTGTTGAATTCCTCAATCAGCAAACTCCATCCAGCAAGCCACCTCATGTGCTGTACTTAAGCAAGGTGTCATCATCATGTTGCTGAAAAACTTGAACCCTAAAAAAGGACTGCAATGGAACTCGATTGATTGTGGAAGAGCCTGGACGAAATTTGATAAGAGCATGAATTATCACAATGATTCCATTTCCGATAAATTCTAGCATACGCTATAATAATAAACAAGGCTCAAGACCAGTCATTTGATCACGTTGGCATGCATTTGAAGACCGGAGTATTTTCACACGGTCAACTGTATGTGGCTTTATCACAATCAAGAGTTGCAAGACAAAAGAAGGTGTATATTGAATCTAATCCACAGCAAGGAAGATTATTAATTAACCAGAGACAATTTACACGCAATGTAGTTTTCAAAGAAGTTTTTTAAATAAAATCAATTTGTTTATCAAATATTACTTTGCATACCCAGCGAAGCGGGTACAACCAACTAGTATATATATAAAACAAAGTGGAAAAAACTGTTTCCCTCTGTCGCCCGTAATTTTCAACCGATTTTGTTGATTTTTAATGTCGGTAATTACGGTGATTGGGTAATAGGCTAAACAAATTCAAAATCGGACAAAGGGGCGTGGCACCGCCCATACAAAAAAACATTCAAAATCTTATATTTCGAAAACCACCAAATTGATTGAGCTCAAACTCACAGGTAATCTTGCGTGTTGGCCATGGCGAGTGCTTCTGTGAAGATTTGTCAAAGTTGGATGAAGGCGCGTGGCACCTCCAATACAAAAAAATTAAAATATTGTCGCCCAAAAAAAAAAAAATTAAATAAAATAATAAATAAAAAAAAAATAAAAAAAAAATTAAAAAAGCAACAAAAGGACTGGCGAAGCTGGCTATAGTATTATACATATTTACATGCACTAGCCTCTGTATTTTAATAATTGCCTTAAATAAATAAATAAATAAGTAGGTGGCGCAACAGGCGGGTAGACTAGACACCCAAGGCCTAGCTTCTCGCAACCATTCGTTTTGTGTGAGTTTTTATTTTTGGGACGAATGGAAGGGACCTACAATTTTATGCCTAGTCCAAACGGCTAAATTAAGAAGCTTTTTCATGACAGTCATACTGTCGGATGTTTGTCAGACGTTCGCGAGAGGTGGCGAAAACAACTTTAAGATGTAATTTGGGTTTCGAACCTGGGATCCCTCGCACAGTAGTCCAGCACACTAAGCCTAACCACTGCGCTACTGCCCCCGCAATAACAATTGCCTTAAGATTGGATTCTATGTCTGGATCTTGCCACCAAGCCACGCCTCGAAACGTATGTATTGGCTTTACACAGAATTATCCTGGGGGTTTGGTTCCCACTTTCTAGAGACGATTCGATTCCGGGTACAGATGCAGAACGCGATCGCTGCCTTTCTAACTCTTTCACTGATGTTAAGCTTTTAGAGTTATGCTATCTGTCATACTAACTGTACCTACTTTGCACTGTCAGATATTCTTAGGGGTATTCGCTCAAAAGCTGATAGTTTGAATTGTTGTACATAGATAGTTCGGTAGTTCTTTTACTTATTTCATTTCTATTTCAACAGCTCGGTTTTATTGGGATTAAACCTAAGCCAACAGGTCCACGTGTTAAGTATGTTTAATAAATTTTGTAATACATACTACAGACAACTATCTTAACAGCCCTATTTTAATGTTAAAAACAAAGCAGTCTGCTACCACGATAAATGAAATTTTTTTTTATATCAAACGACATTAATGTTATAATGACAAGCGATGATCTCTTGTATCTTCTATACGTATGGTATACATATAAGAATTTTGTTATGATATATGGGAAAACCATCTTTTGACATAAACTCAGATGTATATCAAGTGATTATAACCCAAAAGGTAAATCTACGAACATCATTACTTCATCTTTTCGCTTCAATATTATTATGTAGATAATCCTCCCAGTCTCCCCATGGCAATTTTGTTTGGCATACCTTTACAACACAGTGCATTCGCTGCTGATTTTAAACAATAAAATTCTGTATAACATTGATGGATTTATTTATTGTTGCATCCCTCTCTTGCCGGTGCAAGTGCAACATGTAACAATGTCGTCGCGGTACGGTATCCGTCGCGTCAAGTATATGTATACAAATAGAATATACATAATATTACTCACAGTCTGGCATCTTTGGCGAAAACGTCCAACAAGAATTGCCAATAAAATAAATAGTAAATTACACTGTCGGAATGCAATTATGTACAGTTAGTAAGATTTTGCCTCGTTTTCCCCCTAAATGTCTAAGCGTACAATTTTAGATATGGCTTACTTTCAGAAATAAAGACTAAACTGTAAAAGATATTTGAAAATTCCTCGCACTAAATTGTGGGAAGGTAAGTGATATGCACCTGATGTTACGAGTCTTTTAATTTGAGATACCTACTACAATGTAGTGGGGGTCGACGTGGTTCAATATGGTTTATTATTTTTGTTATAACTGTTAAGCTTAAGAGTGATGAAACACATGTAGCCAACTGAAAAATAAATACATATGTAGATATGTAGGTAACTGCAATTGGGGCCTCGGAAATTTTGTTTGTTATTAGGAAGGAGTAAACTTGGTGTCAAAGCTAAGTTGTCAGTCTTTAATTCGATGTTTCTTCCAACTCTTAACTATATGTAGTCATGAGGGTTGGGTAATGACCGAAAGAATAAGATCGCGGATACAAGCTGCCGAAATGAGATTTCTCCGTTGTATTGCTGGTGTGACCCGTAGAGATCGCATTAGAAATACATACCAGAATATGTGAGGAACTCCATGCTTTGCTGGTTTGGTTATGTTAAACGCATGTCCCCAACCAGGATTCCAATAAGACGTACTATTGAATTATATAATTTATTATTTATTTCTTGATCAGATGCAACTTCTCCGATAATCCTCTAATAAATTATCTGAATAACACTTACCAATAATAAGACTGACTTACGCATGTTCTTTTCTAGATACCTAAATTATTTATTTGTTAACTTATACAAATTTGTCAATTTATCTATTAGTATTTTTTTTCTGTTTTTTTTTCGTTAATTTATATACTTATTCGTTAAATTATTTATTTATATATTTATTTTATTTATTTATTTATTTTTTATATTTATTTTTATTTATTTATTTATTTATTTATTTATTTATTTATTTATTTATTTATTTATTTATTTATTTATTTATTTATTTATTTATTTATTTATTTATTTATTTATTTATTTATTTATTTATTTATTTATTTATTATTTATTTATTTATTTATTTATTTATTTATTTATTTATTTATTTATTTTTGTATTTATTTATTTATTTATTTATTTATTTACTTAATATATTTGTTTCTATATATTTGTTAAATTTTTGTTAATTTATTTATTTATTAGATAATTTACTTAAATTACTTAGATACTAATAATTAAATTTTTTTTTTTAATGTTGGGTTTTCTCGTTGTTTCTCTTCAAAAAAAAATCTGAATTTATAAAATAGCATTTAAAATATTTAAGATTGTTTCAGTTGAAAGATATACATACCCTATTATATCATATCTCTGTATTTTAAATTGTGTGATGGCTCTCCTTTGTAATTTTATGACGAAATAAAAATCTATCTATCTATCTATCATTGCTATTCCTGTCAAACAATTCCTGATAAATGTTTCTACCGGATAGTTTATCAGAGACTTTGACGATGAAACAGAAAAAAATATCAGAAACTTTTATCTGGTGGATAGCGTTATGTGTCGGCTAACTATCCGAAACTTTATCCGGAACATTTGAAACTGGCCCTAAATGTGTCAAACTACTGAGTGATTTAAATTGATTTTAAATCTACAACGTAGATATTTATAAAAAAAAATCTTCCCAGCGACAGCCTTAATTTTTATAATTTAATTTTAAGATTTGCTTTCCGAACTTCTGATTTGTTGCTGTAAAGTTGCAGGTTTTATATTTGACAGTGCTGTTGCTGCAGCTTATATAATATATCATGTTTCCGTAAGTATTACAATGTGGACAATGTCGTCAGCAAGAAATTTATACGTAGGTAATCTATCGACATTCTTGTTTTACTCTTTGTTTTACTCCAGAGTTTGGCGAAAACCAATTTGACAGAACCACCTGTTTCTTTTGATAATTTTCAAAAGCTCGCTTGTTTCTCGTCGGGTTTATTCCTCCTCGTGGACGAAGAAGTTAGCGAGAGAATTAACTTTAATTTTCAACGCAATAAAACACTTTGGTTCAAAGAACGTTATAAAAATTTAGTTTATTAAAGAAAGATAAGCTATTGTGCATCTGCACTACTCGACGATTTAATTTCAACTATCTTGGCATTTTTTTAGTACCAAGTTTCAATCTTAAATTGAGATGCTAGTAATGCCATTGTAATTCGATTTTAGTACATGTTAACATTTCAATAATTTACAATCCAAATTCATTAATTTACGCTGCCTTCTGCAGCAACACCGCCCCTTTCCGTGGAGGTGTTATCTTGGTATATTTTTAATCGAAACTTCTAGGTTATTTAGTTTTAAGAACATTATAGCTCTTTTGTAGATACATACAATCAAAAGCCGTCTTAAAATCAACGATGAAGGCAGCTTTTTACCATTGTGCAAAAACTTTTGGGCGATGCTTGTTAGACATCAGAAACTGTTATCGACCTTTGCAAGATCCGGCTTGAAGCTTGCTAAGTAGAACGTTTTCTTGTTCACTCAATTTGTTAGGACTTCCAAGATAATTCCTGTGAAGTTTTTTGTTTAGGAAAGATATCCCTCTGTAGTTGGTTTGGCTCACTTTTGTCTCCCTTCTTGAACATCAGGATAGTGACAACTCGCCAGCACTGAAAATATTCTCATACGCTTCCGTGAGATTCTGCAGATTCCACCCGACAATGGTGGAGTACTTAGGGCGTCTATTTTGATCATCATCAGAGGCAAGATAAGCTCGAAACGCATTTCTGTAATCAGGCCTAAGAAACTATACAAAGCATGCAAGAAAATAATCTGTACATAATAAAATTGTAGATTTTTTTTGTTACACTATCACGTAAAAGCTACAAACCCGATTGATATGGTCTTTTTGGAAAAGGTAGGCCTTAACATTGGAAGTGCAATAGGCTTTATTTGATCAAAATTGGACGAAGGGGTCCATACAAAAAAAAACATTCAAAATCTTATATCTCGAAAACCGCCGAATAGATTGAGTTGAAACTTACAGAGAATCCTATGTTTTGGCCCAGGAGTGTTGCTGTGAAGATTGGTCAAAAGTGGACGAAATTGCATGAGTACCGGAATGAAATTGTCATTCAGGGAGACTTGTCTACTTAGTAAATGTTGATCGTAGCAATCTCGTCTACCAGATAAGATAAGAATCCCGTATAGAAATTGACTTCGGTCAGTGCTCTCAATTTTTGGTGCCTAAGTTTCCTTTGGGAAGCTGGCCTTGAATCAGCAGTGTCAGCACCTTTGGCTGTGCTACTTTATACTGAAGCCACGTTAGCAGTTGGGCCGCATTTTGTTGTACGGAGTCACGCTTTGCCGTTGGGCCGCATTCTGACGGAGCCACGCTTTTCGTTGGGCCGCAAACTGTATACTCAACGTTAGCCTCAACTTAACCAAAGTTTGATGTTTCTTTGGGCAAATCCTGGATCCGGCGAGCAAAACATCGGCCTCAGAAAAAGCACATCACACTATATGGAAGTATTGCAACGATATGCAATGGACAATGGTATTTTGAAGAGGAGAGGGGGGGGGGTCTTTCCTAAACCATTGAAACTCTAATATCTAGTTTTGCTACCAGAAGGAATAAAATCCCTAGAAGATCCATTTTCGTATCTATCAATATGCGCGGTAAATACAATGGGAAGAATTTTAAAACATAAATCATATACGTACGAGTAGGTATAGCAGACTGCTCGAGGTGTAAGAGGTTAAAGGGGCCTTGTCAGACAAGCCGTGTGGATTGTGATGTGTTAGAGATGAAGAGGTTGTATAAAGAAATATTTCGCGGGTGACCCAGACGCTTGATGTTAAAAATGCCTTTAACTCGGCGAACTGGAAGTGCCTTAGGCGATCCCTGACCAGAATCATAACGCCGTATTACCTCCTAAATATAGTTACAATCTACTTTAACGAAAGTTGCCGCGCGAGTACCACAAAACTAGGTTCGAGGACCTCTCTTGTGGAGCATAAATGTATGACGGAGTCCTGCGACTAATTATGCCAAAAATGGTTGTTGTCATTGTGGTTACTATTGCCACAATAAAAAATTGAAGAAAAGTAGTTGACCTCAACACTGAGGATGTGTTAATAACCATGTATGGAAAATGCAGATTTCCGGGCTAGGAAACAAAGCACTATGTCTATAAGGAGTCATTAATGTATACCTAGGAGTAATGCTCGATAACAGGTTAAATGCTCGTCCAGTATGCCATCAAGAATTCGTCACAGATCTAAAGAAGCAACTTTTCCATAAACTTTCGGTAGTATATTCCAAAGCATTAAGCACGAAGCGTAGAGTATTGATCCCCAACGAGATACAAATAATCTACCTTAATCAAAAGCCAATCGACTAGAGAAAATCTGGCAAGTTAAATGGGAAAACAAGGCAAAAGGCAGATGGACCCACAAACTGATCCTCACAATCGAGGTATGAACAAAGACAACAGGACAACAGGCAGGGACACGGCGGACATCGAAAATATCTTTACAAATTTGGTCACTTTTCTCTCCAGAATGTCCAGGTGAAGAAGATGATACGGATAAGCCATTAGCGACTGGTTGGATATAACGAGCGTACAGGAAGAGCTGAGAGGACTTGAAGAGCCGGAGGGAGGATAGATTACATGTATACAGGGGGCTTATTCCCAAATGCGCGGCGGATCGCTTTTCATGGCGGATTGGTATTTTTATATTTCGAAAAGCGATTCGATCCATTCAAAAGCGATAGCTATTGTGAGGATTGCTGGTAATAAATCCGCCATCAGCAATCCGTCACATGAATAGCTATCGCTTTTGACATCTTTTGGAGATACAAAAATATCAATCCGCCATGAAAAGCGATCCGCCGCGCATTTGGGAATAAGCCCCCAGAGCCTTGTTTAAGTGCGTAAGCGCGTGGCACCAGAGAAACTTATGCCTCAATTCGTGCAAGCCATGACCCATTAAAAAAGCTGCAGAGGGACACCTTGTATAAGTGGCAGGTATTAGTGATAGCGATCACTACATTGGAGTAGTAGCATTGGAAGAGTCCTGAAATGCTATTTTTGTATATGTGTATTTTTGTATAGTCGAATACTATCTAATTGTAGGGATTTGCTTGAAGCTATATCTATAACTATCAAATGGGCATTTGGTTCTTTTCAACTGCGGTAACATAAGAACATTTTGTTTATTCGTCGCGTAATTTATTTTTAAAATCTTGTCATTAATATCAACTAATATTATTATGTCTATATAGTACATATGTGAGAAATTTAAATGAAAAACATTTTAAATGTCAATTTATTTTGAAATTCCCCCCACAAAAGCTTCAAACCGAATGTTGACTGATTTCTCCATCACAAAGCGTATATCTAGATCAATTTTAATGATCATGTGCTGCTCTTCGAGCACACACCATCTCCGCATCTAGTTATTGTATTTATTTTTAGTCGAACGCTCATCGTGTTTTCAACTGTCACAGGTACGGATGATGCGAAACGAACAATAATTAATTTGAAATTTCGTTTGCGCACCGCAATGAAATGTCATTTGCTTTTGAATACAATTTCAAAAAATAGAATTAGAAACATTGTATCGGGCGGGGTGGGGCGTGGGGGCGGAGGAGCTCTCGTTTAGGTGAGGAATGTTTCATTATTTTAAATGAACCAGGGTGCCCGTTCCACCAACCAACACCAACACACAGAGTCATCGCCGTATCGACCGACAGCCATAGCCTGTAAACGTGCCTGCTCGAATATCTGGCAACATAATTCCTTAGAATTATAATTTATTTCTTGTTAATGGATTTCTGTCAATCAAATTATGTGATTGATTAAGTGAGAAAGGAAAAAATAAATATCTACCTATACATACTCGTCGTCGTATATTATAAAAAAGAGAACTCTGCGAGTACGTAGAAATTTAATATGAAACATTTCCTGTTTCACAATCGAAAGTATTTTGGTGGTGTTTTATATCGTAAAGGGAAGCATAAGTGAGGTAGAATTTCCCGGACTCCCTTCTCTTAGTGACATGTATTTCCATATAGGTCTTCCTGGCAAATTGAATGAAAATATTTTTTAAAATGCCCTGCAAAACGAGAAACAGTTCGAGTGAGATTCACTCTTGCATTAAGAATGTTGTGGACCACCAATTATAAGGATGCACAGGTACACGTATCATTGTTTCCTCAATGGCAGTAAATTTGCTTAAATAGGTAAGTCAATACCGCCATGGCCAACCAATAGAAAATAATTTAATCAATTAGATTTATGCGGTTTTAATCATAAGAAGTGCACAACATTCTAGGCTCGGTGCCTACTGAGGTCTTGGGCGTTAGGTCTTATCGCCCAAAATCATAACGCCCAAATTGAAAAATGTCATAACGCCCAAAAACAAATTGCTTAGCAATGTTTTGGGCGTTATGACATTTTTCATTATTTTTGCTAACGCCCAAAAAAATTCATAACGCACAAAAACAAACAACAAAAGGGAAATAAAGGCCAACAAAATTTGCAGTTTAATACGTATGGGATGGCATGCTGCCCCCCTGCAACCCCCCTGCTTAGGGTTACTGTCAGATTTGGACTATTTATATGTGCGAAATTGATATATTGAAGGTTTTTTCTGCAGCACGAACTCCCACCCGCTACAAAATCCAACAGAAAATCCAAGCAAGGGGGCAGCATGCCCCCCATACTTATTTCACTATTGACATTTCTAGATTTGGGTTATATGACTTTGGGCGATATGTCATTCTATTTAAGCTTTGCGACGCTTTATTCCTTTAAATTTTGGGCGATGTGGTGGTTTTTGAGCGTTATGACATTTTTTAAATTTGGGCATTATGGTTTTGGGCGATAAGACGTCCTAACGCCGAGGGAATAAAAAATACATTTTAAATCGTTTTCGAGTTTACCACAGAATAACAACAACTTTAAAATTCCACTTTCCAAAACTTTTTAAAACGGCAGTCAATCTTTTCTAAAGACTTGGACGAATGGAAGGGACCTACAATTTTATGCCGAGTCCGAACGGCTGAATTGAGAAGCTTTTTCAAGACAGTTATCACAATCACAAACTATTAAGAACTAGACCAGAGTATATCCATTAATGAGTAGGGACACTCTCTCTACATATGCATTTCCTACTACCACAAAGCAAAATGCAGAAAAAATCGTACAATAAGTGGAAGCAGGTCGAAAGAATACTTTTTACCTGCATACAACGACTGCTTGAGAAAAAAAGGGTACACAACACATTTTGCCTGTACCACTACATGGGGCTTGCTGCGTACGACAAACGATTGTGGGTTTTTTCATAAAGCATTTTTAAAGGCGACCTGAAGTGATGTCAGTATATTAGTATTTTCTGTCAACCATGCAGGTTGATCAGGTAACCAGCTTTGCTTTCGTAGAATTGGTAATAAAAAAAAAATTTTGTAGTTTTTCCCATTGGTTATTGATTAAATGGTCTTTGTTATGGACATGAAAAAGAAATGTTTCATTCTCTATCACGAAATTCAACCCTTTTGCCTTGCTACGACTTCGTTAATTACCATATTTTACGATTTTAAGTTTTATTGCCAGCACTTTTTAGGTAATTTAATTCACAGCAGATGGTCATACTAATTACTTAGGTTGGTTGTAGAGGGGATTGTTTACATTTTTTTCGCACGTATTTTTAAAGGCGACCTGGAGTTGGATTGTTATCAGTCGTTCATTACCATCAATTGACGAAGTAAAGGGTGTTCAGTGTCAGTGCGTGTGGCAAACAATTAAAAATAGTGAAAATTAAAAGTTGAAGTGCAAGTTTGCATAGTTTAAGAACTTTAAATAAAATAATGGGAAAACATTATGTTAAATGTTTGGCGTGTGGGAGACAGCAGAAAGAAAATTTTGGAGTTAAATATTTCAAAATACCCAGCTAGGACTTTAAATGAAATTTTATTTACATGCATTAAGCAATGAATTGAATTGAATATGAAACCTAGGCTTGTAATCTCAGATCAAGGTGGAAATTTCATTGGTCTAAATAGACTCCTTGGTATTCCCTTTGAAAAGCCATTTTTTTTATGTAGAAAATACTAAAATATTTTATATGTTCGATAGCCCTCATCTTTTAAAATCATTCTGGCGAAATTTCATGAAGTACGATATTGCTGTTGACAACAAAAAAGCAAATTGGAAAGACGTTGTGAACTTTTATTTATGGGAGAAAAATAATTCATTTCGAATGGCTCCCAAATTGACAGATGAGCACATTTTTCCCAACAATTTCCAAAAGATGAGGGAGAGGCTTGCTGCTCAAACGATAAGTGCAACATTTGCAGCTGGTATTTATACTCTAGCTAGTCACGGTGCTGTATCTTCAACAGCTATTAATACCGCTGAAATTATTGACAAAATAGATAAGTTATTTGATATTTTCAATTCATCTAAATTTCGAGAATCCAAAAAATTCAGAAGGCCATTTTTCGCAAACCCGGAACAAATTACTTTTTTGCATGAAATGAATTTATTTTTTGAAAATATGACTTTTCATGAAAATTCTAGAAATGTAACTAAAAAAATGCGTTTTATAAAAGGATGGCAACAGAATATAAATGCCTTAATTGGCATTTTTACAGAAATAAAAGAAGAGAAGTAAAAGAGGGGGAAATAACAAGATGCTGACTCCATTTCAATTCATCTGTTCATTTAAAAGATCTTTTTCGGTAAAGTATATGGAAGATATTACACGTGGAAACTGTGAGCCAACTGCTAACCTGGAACTTCCAGACATTGAAGTGCAGATGGAACCACAAAAACAAAATAAGGACAATTTGGTTTACGCTTTCAAAACTGAACCTGACTATAAAACTGTGGACTTTGGTATTGATAATGCATTCTACTATTTCGCAGGTTATATTTTAAAAAAATACCGCCTAAACCACAAGTGTGAGTTAAAATTGAGTCCGCAACTTAACGTTTCCTCCCTTTTTACAGATTTTAAAGAATATGAAAATGCGAAATTGACACGGGCCAATCAAGAATTTTTAGACTCGTTAGAGAATCTTGAACAAAAATTTATTTCTTGTTTTCCAAATATGGACTACCAACAAACAAAAATATTTAAGTGTAGCACACATGTGAATATATATTAGATATAAAATGTTCAATAAGAAATATTACAAATTGATTTTGCTTTTTTTTACGTCACACCCTGTACCACATTTTGAAATAGTTCGACTACTCTTCCATCCCTCTTTTACTAGAGCACTTTTAGTGCCGTCTATTTCTCGTGTATGTGTACTGCAAATTGTAAACTGATAAGAAACACGTGGAGAGTGTCCCTACTCATTAATGGATATACTCTGAACTAGACCGCCGATTTCCCGTGCACCTACCCGATACTCCCCGGAAAAAAATTACCCTGTCTGTGAATACGTGTAAATGTCAAAATTAATGGCGGTAATGATTTTCCATCATGCTATACCATGGGCCTAGGATTTTTCAAGCATTCGCTCTTTTGATTTTGTACAGCACCAATACATGAAAAATCCTGGGCCCGCCGGCAGCTTGTAGGCAAAGTCCGTTATGTGGGATGAATCGACGGTCTATTTTTACTGATTTGTGACAGCTATACTCTCGGATATTTGGCAGACGTTCGCGAGAGGTGGCGCAGTAGAAAAAAAAGTTTTTGATTTTTGATGTCGGGTCTCGATCGGTGTGATGTGTATGGCGGAATGCCCCACCGGTGCAGACACAAGTTTACTGTCTATGGGCCGCTTAAACTAATGGACCAACACTGAATCAACAGAACGCACCACAGACCATTACTTTCTCTCCTCCATGCTTTATGGTCTGAAGCGTGTACTTTGGCTGCAATTCTTTTTTTGGAGGAGGCCTTACATACGATTTTCCAATGGATTCGAAGAAATTAAACTTGGATTTGGCACTCCAAAGATATTTTTTCAAAATTCCAATGGTTTTTGTAAGTGGAGTCTTTCGAAATTCCGGCTCTTCCTTAGGACGTCTCGGTTGGCATAACGTGTTTTTTTTGTGGAATATAATTGGATTTTCATGGCGAAACACACTTTGGGAAACTCGGAACTAGATCACTGAGATCATTTGGAAAATGGTTTCCTACGTAGGCCTTTCTTAAATTGGCCAGGGCAGGACAACTGCAAAAAGAAAGTGAGTGATAAACTCTTCCTCCTCTTCATCTCTGCGGCTTCTCCAGAAGTCATTGTATTGCAGAGCCCTTTGCGTGTGTCTGCCTAATATGCAGTGCCCGAAGATGACATTAACGACTTTCGGGATGCTGGATCTTTTAAGTCGAAATAGCTCCTCGGATATTTTTGTGTCAAGATCTGACCAGGTGAGCCAATAGCAATATTGCAGTATCCTAGATGTTTCCATTTGTGACTTTCTCTGTCTGCTGCATCAGCATGAATTATTTGTTTAGCGTAAGAAAGTGGTGCTAACACGTTGTGAATACTTATGCTATATCCACCCCAGAGGAGCCTGACCTTGCTAGTTCGTTTGCTGCACACTCTGCACAGTTATCTGGGATGTCACAGTGACCAGGAACCCAGCAGAGGGTGGAGGTATCTTGTATCTATCTTGTTAAGAGATAGGTACGCAGCAATCTTCCATCGCCTTAGATCTTATTTCGCTGGATATTAGGGATTTCATTGCAAATTGGAAAACACTGCAGTGTTTCCAGAAGACAGAAGGAGATGCCAAGATTCAGTTTTTTTTAAAAGACCCCGGGCGCCAACTCTCTCTAAAGTTTTATCTGTGAATATTGACTGTGATTTGTCGTGTAGGACATTTCGTTATTCCCTTTGGTTCCTTTCCGGTATTTTATTTGTGAAGCGTCTTTCGAATTTGATTTTCATAGGCAGGAAGGCAGGTAATCGGTAGATATTGGCAGGAGGATAGTCTGTAGAAAAGGATGATAGCGTGTGCAGTCGGTTGTCCTCTTTTCCGTTTGTGGCATATTCTTTACTGACGTCTGACTTTGTCTACGGGAAGTAAGTTAAGCTTAGTTCGAAGAGCGGCTGTTTGATACGTCCGCGGTGCGCCCCTATGACAAGCGTTTAGTCTTCTCTAGGGCCTTTAGATTGGAACTTTTTCACGGCCCGCCACCACATAGCGATGCCGTATAGAATTTTCGGTCTTATAGTCACAGTATAAAGGCAATGCATTACTGGGTTGAAGCCCCCTCTAGAGCCGAAAGCCCTTTTACAGGAGTATAGAGCCACTAGCGATTTCCTAGCACTTTCGGAAATATTTTCTCTCCATAAAAACTTTCTCTCCAGCCCCAGCTTCAAATATTTAGCACTGCTAACGAGCTCGAGTGGAGTTCCATTGAGCTTGAGGGGAGTGACGGTGGGTAGCTTAAGCTTAGTGAATAAGGCTAACTCTGTTTTCGTCGGGTTGACGCTAAGACCACAACTATCGGTCCAGTAGACTAGTTTACGCAAAGCGAGTTGCAGTTGCAGGATATCGGAAAGTGCTTAAAAAATACTTTTTCGAAGCGAGTAAGGCGACGTCGTCCGCGTAGGCCACAACGCTGAGTTCTCCATCGAGATTAAAACTTCGTTGAGAACTATATTCCATAACAATTTGGATAGCACTCCACCTTGCACCCCACCTATATGCAGCAGTTTTTGGACAGTGCTCTTTGTAAAGGTTGCCCTCAAAATCCTCTGTGTAAGAATGTGTGTGATTACGCGGCAGATTGGTTAGCCAATTTTGAGTTTTGTCTAGGTAAGGCTTAAATAATCGAGTCTCTAAATTATTATTAACAGGAAAATGTCATCAGGTACAGGTGACTTGTACGGTTCTGGAGCACTCGTTTGTGTTGCTTTTGTTCTCATATAGAAGCTGCGTCAGAAGCTACGTTGTGCATTTCGAACTTCCTTTTTAAAGAGCCTAAAACTCTATTTGTATAGGACTCCCAGTCCGTTTATAGTTTCGTGGTTTTGGCTTTGAAAGCCTTTCTGCGAATTTTAAATAGTTGCTTACTCCACCACGGTGGTCTAACTTTGAGGTAGTTCGTTAGTTTGTCTACCTCGGATTCGCTATTGACTCTGAAAATGACATGACATCAGAAATCAAGCGAAGAATTACACTTGCCAACCGCTGTTACTTTGGCCTAAGAAGGCAATTGATTAGTAAGGCCTTGTCGAGAAACACCAAGGAGAGGAGACTCTATATAAGATCCTCATCATCACAATTCAGCTTGATGCCGCAGAATCATGGACGCTATCAAAGGCAGATGAAGATCTTCTTCGTCGCTTCGAACGCAAAATTCTTCTTAAGTGATTTTCGGTCCCGTTTGCGTTGACGCGCTTTGGAGGAGGAGATTAAACAGCGGACTCTACGAGGTGAACAGGGACATCGACCATAGTACGGATTGGATTAGCCGTCTAAGATGGCTGGGGCATATAGAGCGAATGGATATCAACGCTCCGGCCGGAAGAGTTATCGATTCCAACCCGGAGAGACAACGCAATAGAGGAAGACCTCGCCTTAGGTGGCGGGCACAAGTTTAAGGGGACATCAACCAACTTGGAGTGCGCAACTGGAGGCGTTTAGACAAAGATCCTGCTAACTGGAGAGGCGTGTTAAGCAAGGCGTGTAAGTAAGTAAGTACAAGCGAATGGTTGTGGGAAGCTAGGTCTAGGGTGTCTACACGCCTGTTGCGCACCAACTAGTATTTATTCATTTATTTCAAATTCAATCGAATACGAAAAGTGTTTTACTCAATCAATCAGTAGTAAGTTATTGAAATTCGAGTGGCGCCGTTTGTTATCGACCGTGGAATCTTGCGAATGCTCGAAATTATTTCAATCAAAATATTAATTTTGGGCGGGACAAAGCCCGTCCCGCTAGTAGGTATAATTTCATCTATTAATTTGGATCGATCACACTAGGTAAGAAACCACAATATACATTACAATATATTACATTATATTCCTTAAAAAAAATTCCCATACCTCTTTGCCGCATATATTTTTTCAAACCTCGAAACGCTCAACGTCAAACGCGAACGGATATTAATATTTTGAATACATAAATAAATCTCAACAATAAGTTGACAAATGGTTGCACAATTATATTTTTTAAATATGTTTAAACAAGGCAGAGGTAGGTATGTACCTATTAATGTTATACGAAAACACAATGAAAACGTCCAATTATCGGGTTATTGACAAAAATCGTTCCCTCTTCAAAAACAGCCAAACATACTCGCACCACCGGTACCTGGGGGTAAGCGATTTTCCACATTCCGATTCTGTTTATTAGATAAAAGATAGAATTCCTTTGTGTATTAAATGCAAGAGCTGAACAAAGGGGAAGGTGCCACATTGTCACATTGACAGTAACGACATTGTAATACAATGTATGTTTTCGACAAAGAGAAGGGCGCATCGATGATCTCTTGATCCGTGCTGTTGGGTTCTTTCTTCTGTGGCAATATATCGTGACATTTTGTGTGTTGACCCCTGATAAATTTGTTGTTCTGTGTAGTATTTTTTTTTTTTTTGTGATCGTTTTCTATTTCCGTAGCTTGGAAATAAATGATTTATTCAAATTCGTTCATAGTTATTCTATGTACAGAAACCGAAACGAATGTAAAATTTCATCTATAATTTATAATATTGATATAAGGATGAAGTATGACAGTGCCTATGGTCTTAAACGTAGTTTTTGGCTCAAGGTGAGGTACGATTGCTATGAGGGCATTCCTGATGTAATCATACCACATACTAGAAACCTGTGGAAACATCTATATTCTATACAATTTTCTATACCGATTCAAATGGCTGTTGGATACTACCTTACGTGTTTTTTCTTAATCTTGCGTCAATTTTCAAGGTCTCAAGTACCCGATCGATATAAAAGAAGGCTACCATAGTTTTTTTTTTTTTTTTTTTTTTTTTATAATTCACACGCGCTAAAGAGTGTAAATTTCATCAGGGCTAGCGATTTTTCCAATGGACAATAGAGTGCAGAGCTTTGGTATTTTGAGAGCATATTCTGTCTGCTTAGAGAGGTGGTCTATCAACCTCTCTAGTTTTCAGTAGAAAAGATTTGATGCTAATAGGCCTAAAGTCCTTTTCTGGGTTATGAGGGGCTTTTTCTATGTAAAAAACAACTTAAACTAATTCCATAATTTTGGTATCTAATCATAACTTAATCTTGAAGAGACCAGTAAAATAAGCCAGGGCTTGAGAAATGTCATAATAAACATATTGCATCTTTGCCAGTATTAATAATCCACCTTATCCTGTTAATTTGGAAAGGAGGAGCAAACATTTCTGGGCTTAACTTCGCTTGAAATGAGCTGATTTCCGGGATGAAACCGTTCTCGAATTAAGGCGTCATTCACGTAACTTTTTGCAAAGTGTGTGTCTAGAAGCAACTTATAGCAGTCCAGGGCCTCCGCTAGCTGTTCGGCTTAAGGGACCTAACATTCCACGTGCAGATCCGAAATTCGTTGTCCTTAATTCGTTTGCCAGGTTCGTCAACAATAAAATCATCCGTATCCGTGGCTTGTTGTGGTTTCGGAACTATTGTTGTTTTCCGCAGTCGGGCAGTTACCCCGGCGTACAACCCCCAACCTGGAGGGCCAGGCCCTTTGTTGGACCCCTTGGACAAAAGGGGCCGGATTCCTCCGCTGTCAGTAACCCACTTCGGGGATGTGAGAGCTGCCGTTGGCCCATAAAGGGTTCATCCGCCACCATCTCTGTTTCAGCGCCCTGACTAGTCCTGAAAGATCCTCACTGACCTCAGCTCCAAATATGTCGAAGTAGCTCAAGTAAGGTAACTGTCATCTTGACTGTTGACGACACCGTTGATTCAGTCTAATGAATTCATCCGCCGTACGTCCTCTTTCTGAGGGGCTCATGTAAGACTTCTGAGACTCGATCAGTCAGTCTTTCCGACAGAGCATTATAGTGTTGCTATTTTCTTCGTGTTCAACACTCGCGCTTATAAGTTCAGCAAGTCACACCCGGATGGGCAGACCAGTACCCGGTGGTTACCACTAGGAGGTAAAATAAGCACAATTGATGTGTACAAAAAGTTACAACAGCTGGGCACCGCCAGGTTGATGCCGATCAGCGCCTACCCGATTCATACACACCCAACCACCAATAGAAGCAATGGTGTTGGAAAAAAGGCTTTAAGCAGACCTCAATCACGGTGATATCGGTATGCCTTGAACTTGTTTCCTCGGAGTTTTGACTCTTTTTTAAATTATGTTCAGCATGATTTTGCGCCCAATGCTTGTCTCCCATCTTGTTGGTATAATTGCATTCTGAATCTCTTAAGGCAGTGCCTGACCTCGTAGCCTTTTGCTTTTAGTAGTGGAAGTGATTTTGGTTCTAAACAAACGTTAATAGATTCTTCACCACATCCGAATTGATCACTTTTGTGTCGAGTTATAATTCTATGTTGTTTTTACAACAAAAGCAAATTGTCTTGTGTATCGCTTGGTACCAACCAAACAGACCCATATGCATACGAACACTTGTGTAGAGCAATCAAAGTAAAAGAAAAAAAAAACAATACAATTTCGAAAAACTTTAAAATATAATTTTAATCAATTGCCACAAATCAATAATACCAGATGGTTCGCTGATGCCAAAAACGACGTGTTGACTGGATGGTTGCTAGAACATAAGTGAGGAGCTCTAAGAAATTACATCGCATATTCAAGTGCAAGCGCAAGTTGATAATTGGAATTGAAACAAAAGCTCGAACTGTAATGCTCTCACGAGGATCTACAGTTGAGTTGATACACAATTCAAGTGCAAGTGCAATTGGTTTATGACAACGGCATTTACATTATGCATATGCGAGCAACCAAAACCGAAAGAAATTAACCACTAAATATAGCAACCAATCGAACCATAGGGTATGCAAGGGTAATTTATACACTTAGCAAAAACAAAAATAAGTTTAAACTATACAATTAACTTAAATAATTCAAATTAACATATTTAAGAAAAAATAATAAAAAGAAAATGAACAAGATTAACAAAAATAGGTTTTCAAACAACTTGAGTGTAATTAATCCTTTCTTACAGCCTAGTGGTGTGGCATAGATTAAACGCGCCGGTGACAGCTATACCGTAATAAAAGTAACCGCGTTATCGTCATGCATCAGCGCAGCCATAATCAGTAGCTGTACAGCTCGTAGAGTTTGCTGTTAAATCTCCTCCTCCAAAGCCCGTCAACGCAATAGGGACCAAAAATCACTCGAAGAATTATGCGTTCGAAGCGACCAAGAAGATCTTCATCCGCCTTTGTTAACGTCCATGATTCTGCGCCATAAGGCAGGAGTCTCTTTGGTTTTTTCGACAGTGCCTTACTAATCAATTTCCTTCTTAAGCCGAAATAACAGCGGTTGGCAAAGTGCAATTCTTCGCTTGATTTCTGATGTGAAGCATTTTCAGAGCTAATAGCGGAGCCTAACCACCTCATATAGTTATAGCTGTGAGGTCACCGAACTACCTCAAAGTTATACCTGTCTATCATGACGTTCTGTCCGATTTGTCAATGTTGTGTGTCCCTTTTTGTTGACATCATAATATTTTGTTTTGCCCTCATTCACCACTAAACCCATTTTTGCCGCTTCTGTGCTAATGCTTGCAAATGCACCAGTGACAGCTCGCTGTGTCTGCCAATGATATCGATGTCGTCAGCGTATGCAAGTAGTTGGACAGACTTTTGGAAAATTGTGCCCCTTGTGTTGGCTTGCGAGCTTCCCACAATTTTCTCAAGTATATGATGTTAAAAAAGTAACATGACAGCGCGTCACCTTGTCTAAATCCTTTTTTGGCATCAAAGGTCTCGGTGAGATTGTTTTCGACCTTTACGGAGCAGCGAACCTTCGTCATTCTGCTCAATCGGACGAGTTTGGCAGGAATGCCAAAACTAGACATGGCTCTATATAACTCGTCTCTATAAATGCTGTAGGCGGCCTTAAAATCGATAAACAAATGGTGGGTATCAATTTGGCCTTCTTCTTGAGTTTTCTCCATGATCTGCCGTAGTGCGAAAATTTGGTCAGTTGTGGGCTTACCGGTCCTAAAACTGCACTGATAGGGTCCAATCAGTTCGTTGACAAATGGTTTCAGGCGTTCACACAGTACGGCAGACAGGATCTTGTAAGCGATATTAAGGAGACTGATACCTCTATAGTTGGCGCAGTTTAGAGGATCTTCTCTTTTGTGGATCGGGCAAACAATGCTGAGGCTCCATTCATCAGGCATACTTTCCTCTGACCAAATCTTGGAGACAAGTTGGTGTATGTTCTCAACCAAGTCATCTCCCGCTGCCTTGAAAAGCTCGGCAGTTCAACAGTCCGGTCCAGCAGTCCTGTTAGAATTCACCTTGGGTATCTATTGCTATCCTTACTTCATTTTGGTCAGGTGGACGGAAGTCTTGGCTTTCATCGTCTAGGGTAAATGGTTCATTCTGCCTGAGAGCGAAAGACACAGTAAACTTTTATTTTCAATGAACTATCAAGTATAATGTACAGTTTTGTATCATTCAAACGGAATTTAAATGACCTTTCCATCGATGCCAAAATTTACATGAAGTAAGTTTCAAATTATGAGCAGAATTAACTTTAGTTTTGTCAAAATACTTATGCCGGCCACTGTATATATGATCCTATACATTTGTAAGAAGATATACAGTCAGAACTGGTGTAATGAGGTCACAATCACAACAGCCTTTAGGTTAGGTTAGGTTAGAGTGGTAGGCCGCATTAAGTGCAGCCTCACTTAGGCCAGAGGAGGCCCATTGTGATAACACAGATCTAATGATCTCACAACTACCCGTTGAACCAGCAGTAGCTGAGAATGAAGCGTTGGAGGCAACTCATGCTTGCATTAGCGAGTTCGCAAAGATTGTCGAAGAAGTATTCTCCGAGATATACTTTTCTACGAGCTGAAAGGGCTGAGCACGAGCATATGAGATGAAAAATTGTCTCTTTCCTCCTCCTCCGCCATGCAGCTTCTACAGAAATCATTGGAAGGGAGGCCACCCTGAGAGCACGTATCCCAATAATGCATTGTCCCGTGATGACAGCTACTAATGTGCTTATATTGTATCTTTTTTGTTTTACAAGATCGTTGGAGGGCTTAAGATCCAGCATCGGCCAGATTTGTTTCATGATAGAGCACTTGGTGCAGTTTGACCATCTTCGATTAGTGGCGCTTATCGTATTTTGATTATTTAAAAGTTTACACGTAGCGAAAGGCATATAAAGATTCACCATTTTCGGTAGAATCGACAAAGTTGTGCCATGCCTATAGCGAGTTCGTATAGGCCTTGCAATTTCCCGGAATGTCCCTGTGGCCCGACAGCCATATAAGGTGAATGTTGAATTCTTCCGCCATCTTTCGGACTTGAAGATGACCGAATCCAGGGATTTAATCGCGGCTTGACTATCGGTAAAAATTACGATATCCTTTGGGGATATTACATTATACCGTAGCCACGGCAGGGCCTCCTTGATCGCCATAATTTCCACCTGGAACACGCTACAGTGATTAGGCACACGGAATGAGATCATATAATCTAAATCTTGGGAGAAAACACCCCTCCTACTTCTGTTTCCGTTTTGGACCCATCTGTATAAAAGCAGATGGATCTTCTGTGAGATCTCTCTCATCACTCTCCCAGTCAGTCCTGGAGGGTATGCAGGTTTCAAAATTATTTCTGAATTTTAACTAAAAAAAAAAAAAAAATTAGTTGGCGCAACAGGCGTGTACACCAGAGGCCTAGCTTCTCACAACCATTCGTTTTGTGTGAGTTTTTATTTTTGGGACAAATGGAAGGAATCTACAATTTTATGCCGAGTCCGAACGGCTGAATTGAGAAGCTTTTTCGGGACAGTAATACTCTCGGATGTTTGTCAGACGTTCGCGAGAGGTAGCGCAGTAGAAAAAACCTTAAGATGTAATTTGTGTTTTTCCGGGGATCGAACCTGGGACCCCTCGCACAGTAGTCCAGCACACTAACCACTGCGCTACTGCGCCTTCTTGAATTTTAACTGGGGGAGGGTATAATCAGTATCTTTTAGGATGCATTCTATTTTATCTATAGAATATAGACGAGTGACCAGTTTGTCGACTAGTTCACAGACGGATTGCTTTCATACGGATGGCTGCATTCGCTGCCACTTGTTCATCGCCGCTGTTGGAGTGGTCCTAACCGCTCCACTGATACACACACATACCGATCTTTGTACACGACTAAGTTGCTTACATAGCCTTTATAAGCGCGATCCACCGGACGACGACGCCATACTCGAGTATAGGTCTAATGACGGATACATAAAGCCAATATGTGATTCGAGGCTGAAGTGCTGCCATGGTGGCTCTCTGAACCCTCTGCAGTATATTGGGCTTCCAGCTCAGTTTGCTGTCAAGAGTGAGGCTTAAGTACTTAGCCGTATATTAGAGAGCACCAGCAGGGTGCCATTCAGTTTTGGGGGAACAAAGACGGGAATTTTCTTCAGTTTTTTGAGGAGCCTAGAGAGGGCGTTCTGAATGACATTCCTAAGCGTATTGAGATGTTTCCCTGAGACAGCGATAGCAACGTCATCTGCATAGGCAATTACGTTGCACTCTCCCCTTCCCGTCGATAGTATAGCCTATAATCTCATATTAATTTGTAACTTACGTTCAAATGCGTTGCTTTTGATTAAGCCTGTCTGTACCTGAACCATTGTAATGACGTTTTCTGAAATTTGCCTTTTCCAAATTAAAATATACCTATGTATGTATTTTACGAGAATCTAGCGTCATTCGAAAGGGATCTTAGTGCGACAACAGCTTTAATTTTTCTGAAATCTGAAGAAGCATCCTCAGTTAAAACTAAAATCCAAGATCCAATGCTATGTGACTCACTCACTTGCCTAGGAAAAAGTCTTAAAAAAATATAGCGAACTTCAATTGTCGTGTAAATTAGAAAGGAAATCCCCAATTATTGTACATGCCCCATTTACATTTGCAAACCAATTAACGACAAACATTCAAAGCACACACTCGATGACAAATTATTCCGGCGCGGCGCGGTCCAACTGTCAATATTTGCACCTGATTGACTTATTTCCTGGGCCCTGGCTCTCGTCTAATGACAATGCGTACTTAGCCGATTCCTCTATAGCAAGGCGGATTTCTCAAAATTCAAACAAATCGAAAGTGAACCGCACCGCATTCCCTTCCGTCTATGTGACGCGATGGTCCGTTCGTTGTTGACAGTTTTCTGTGAACAATATCCACATACAAATTCGTGACAAATCATTAAATTGTTTGCCCCCAAGGTATCGGTATTCAATCCACTATCCATGTATTTGGACGGAAAATTCTGTGTGTTTCAGCCGAATTTTGATTTCGACGTCGTCGTCTTCGTTGTCGTCGATGCCGTGAGAATTGCTCTGCATGGCCTAGTACACAGGTCTGACTGTTAGCGGCCAAGACCATCAAGAGCTCAAAAATTCACATTGGCTGGGCCGCACAAATATTATCGACTTAATGTGTTAGCACACAGCGTTACTATAGGTATATGCGCCACGAATGTAACGAACGTAGATGTGGCGTGTGGAAATGGGTGATGGTTGGTGGCTGGACATGACAACCTATCGTATAAGTACCCGATGTGCGGTTGGTATAATCGACAATTACAATACAAGTGGTTTCCCCCTTCTTCGCTGAAAAGGCCAACACACAACAAAGAGGGATAACAAAAAGCGCTTTGTAATTCCCAGAGGGGCGCTGCGTGCCACCGTCTAGCGTCAACCTGCTACAATACAATGGCAGTGAATGCCTGGGAAGAGATAACACTTTAATACCCAATTGGGTGCGATTATGCTGGGTGTGTGCATGCTTGAAAAAAGTATCTAGACTGAGTGTATCTTTTGGGTCTTCATGCGACAATTGATATCTACTGATATTGAATTCAGATGTTATGGTGATGCATTGCCATATGACACAGATATCTATGTATTTATATTCGTATTCCAAGAAAATAGGTACAATAGGTATTTCCCATATAGGTACAAGGTGGATAAAACCAAATGATACCCACTGTAGAAATTTGTAACTGTGTAACTTGATCTTGCATTTATCTGTCTAATACTGAATCTAATGGTGTATACAATCTGATTTGCCTTACGTCGCTTTTTATATTAGTATCTAACCTATTGTAGATGTAACTACTGAAGTCCGATCCTACACTAGAGGAAATAGGGACGAATATAATCTGAATCCAAAACAAGTGTAATCACTACATACAAGTCATAGAAAATGTTTACCGTGTGAGGTAGTATATGTAGGTACCTTTTAAACGCATGGATCCAATATTGGTTTTGTATGGGAGGCACCAAAACTGACCTATGCTATGGAATCCGTATACCATCAGGCAGGCGTCCTCTAGGTAGACCAAGCATGAGATGGTTAGATCAAGTCCATTATCGATTTAGAGTCAATGGCGGAGAATCGAGAGCTATGGAGGGCCCACTTGAGCAACCTACACCCGCGACCCACTTAATGGACAAGCTGACCATTGAAAATGAATGAATGAAAAGCACCAGAACTACTTAACCGGCAGAGACCAGTTTTAATACCAACCTGACCACGGTAAAAAGAAGTCCTCTCACACAATTTCATACGCCTTGGTGGTCGATTCGTTTGGACGCTGTCGTGTTTTCAACAGACAGGTAGACAGACAGACAAACATGGCTAAGTCATTGCAGAATGTGATCCTGATTCAGAATACAAAAATACTTGATGGCGTCTCAGGTGACTCCTTATTGGCGTTACAAAAAGTGAATATATACCTACCTTCCTGTGGAGGGTATAAAAAAACTGCAGAAACTACATCCGCTGTTTAAGGACAAAATTAGGGAAGTGCTGGCAGAAAATGGTAACGCTTGGTCGTGTACACAAGAGGAGTTCCTAGATTGAAAGAATAATGAATAATGTAGCGCCTTAGCAAGCACATAAATTGGACGATATTTAAGCAGCCTATATGGTATGTCAACAGGCTGGAGATTTTTGAAGCTTATATAGATAGAAGTGTAAGGTTTGCAAGCTAGATACATATAACGGTTATAAAAATCTATCACAGCACGCTAGGAAGGACAGATGATGTCAGTATCGTCCGTAACTGAAAGAACCTTTTGAATATAGTGCCTTTCCGTTCTGCTCCAGAAGGAGATTGAAGAAGTCACATGTGATATCTCGCGCATATCTCCTTACCTATACGTTTCAAATAGTTCGGAAGAGCAGGCGTCTTTGTAGCCGATGAATATAGGTGCTGAGTATCGATCTGAAATTCGTTGATCTCCTCCAACATTTCTCTGTGTGAAAATTCGGTCTGTGGTAGATAGGTATCTGTAGCTTAGTGTGTTGCAGAACGGTTTAAGACGTTTACGCAGTACGATAGATAGGATCAGGGGGCGCACCAATTGTGCTACAATAAGAAATTCAAATTACTTTTTTTTAATCAATATATTTCATTTTTTTCATTGTACATATAGGAAATTCAATTTAATTTTGTATTACTAATTGTTTTTGAAGATGATAGATATCCACGCATATGCGACACCTGATCAGAACATTGTTAATTGATGCGGCCTGAAGGGTTGAAGTCGGGATCTCCTCAATTATTGCTTTGATAGACTGCATCAATTCAGACAAATTCCTGGGTTTTGTTTTGTACACCTCGTGCTGGACATAACCCCATAAAGAAAGTCTGGTCCAGTCAGGTCAGGTGACCTTGGGGGCCAGCGGAAAGTGGAGTTACTGGATATTAATTTGTTTTCGTTGAAGCTCCGCCATAACCGGTCTGGCTATGTGTGCAGTTACTCCCTCTCGCTGGAACCAAATGCTGTTGAAACCGACACGTCTTCGGCGCAGTTCTGGGTAAAAAAAACTCCCTCAACATCTTTAAATAAGGGTCCCCGCATTGACAGTGAGTTTTACACGTTTTCTTCAAAGAAGTGTGGCCCTACACTACAATGCACCTTGATGATATTGCGCACCACACAGTGACTCGTTCTGGGTGCAGTTCCGTCTCATGGAGTAGCTATTTGTGGATTAGATTCACTCCATAGGTATACGGCAATTTTGCTTTTCTATACATTGCCGTTCATAACAAACTGGACCTCATCAGACATAAACAAGCAATTCATCAAGCTGTTGTCTTCTTCGGCCATTTCAATCAGTTTTTGGTAAAATTCAAGACGAATGGGCAAGTCCAGAGGGTTTAACTTGCTTGTGATTTGGACTTTGTACGGAAACAAGTTTAGGTCATAATAAGTTTCGAGTCGAAACGCTTGGATTTGCCTGAATTGACGCTGCTACAGCCGCGATTGTGTCTTGAACCCGGACATAGGGATCTCGATGGTACGGTCTTCGTGCGATGATTCCAGATTCGGCAAACATGTTTACCTGCCTTACAATGGTCCATCTACTCGGGGGAGTGCCGCTAAATTCCCTTTGGACGGAATCCATCATTTCTGCATGGTACCGCTGTACTATCCAAATCCTATTTTCTTTGTCAAGTGTACTGTATGGTCATGAGCATTAGCAGCCTGTCTTGTAGGGCGCACAAAAGTTGCATTTCGAGGGATAATGTCCTTGAGTTCCTCGGAACATCTACCATGGAAGTACCTATAGAACAAGCATAGGTCAGCGACTTGTATTCTGAGCACTAACGGTCTCCAATAAGTCGAACTGCTCGTCTCTGTATGCTGTCAAGTAGGTTAAGTGAATGTTTTGGGGCCGAGCTTTATATATGTGAGAAATATTCCAGGCCAGGTCTTCCCTGTGCTTTGTAGAGAAGAGGAGAAATTGCTTGGGGCTAATGCGAGAAACAGATTACCACAGCACCAGCAACAGCAACTTTGACAGCAGCAGCAACTTCAACAGCAGAAGTCGCATGAAACACATTGGAAACATCGACAGCAACTTTTTCAAGGAAGGGAAAAAAAATTTGTTGTGAGTTGATTGCAACGCAGCATTACCAGATTACCTTTTATATCTTCCAAAATAAATGGTAAAAGCGAAAAAATGATATTAGGTACATGACGACCTGTAAAATGTTAGAGCAAATCACGTACTTAGTACCAGCACGTATGTACCAGTCAGTATAGGTACTTGGTGGTAGCTAAAGTATAAAATTCGAAAAACATATCTGATGTCATTTTCGACAGTGTTTTTCAGATGTTTGCTGCCCAATCAAACATCAAATCAAAATTTGTATGTACTTTTCTTTTAATAGCTTGTCAAACATTAATTTTAACACAACTTGCGACGATTGAATTAGATAACTCGTTTCCACATTGCAATAGTAAAACTAGAATTCAAAATCACGTCCCACCGACAGTAAATAATTTGACGCCTGCAGATCACAAAAAAAAATGTATTTCTTTTGCCAATCGAAAATGAAAGGCAATCTAAATCAAAAAAAAATTAAAATAGTATTTTCTAAATAATTTACATAAGAATAATTTGTAGACTGCTGAAACTTTTTTTGTATATATCTGGTAATGATGCTACACCTTCAGTATGTCAGCATTCGTAAGTTGAGAGAACTGAAAAAGTCACCGTAGCATTTGCACAGCAACATTGAATTTAGGACTTAGCTCTAACGTCGATGTCGATGTCGATGTTGCTGTGGTAATGTAACTTCAGCCATTAAAAAGCATCAGGGGCTCTAAAAAGTGCGCTGTGGCTGTCAAAGTTGCTGTTGCTGTTGCTGTGCCAATCTGTTTCTCGCATAAAGTACGTCTTTGCTATAAATAGGTAGCTCAACTAGCGGACGCCGATCTTGCGATATAGGATATGTGGTCCTGCCACGTGATTCCTGAATTGACTGTGACTCCGAGAAGGTGCATTGAGTGGATTGGATGGTCATCCATTGGATCTGAGGAACTGTTGATGCAATTTTCCTGGAAAATGTTGTGAGCTGTGTCTTGTTTGCATTAAATACAACCAAGTTGTCTTTTCTCCACTTCAAGATTTTGTCCAGATCATTATTTAGAGAACTAATTTGTTCACCATCTGCTGCAGCCGCATTCACAGGCCCACTGTTCGAGATGGAGGATATAAGAGTGCTGTCATCAGCAAAGCTGTAGATATTATTATTTATCGATCCAAGCAAATCGTTGATGTGGAAAAAAAAATAGAGTTGGAGAAAGAACAGATCCTTGGGGAACTCCTGCATTTATAGCAAACGAATTAGATGATACACCATCTACAACAACTTGGATCGATCTTCCCAGAAGAAAATTTTGCATATATCCTCAGAGTTGTTGTGGTAATCCATAAGACGCTAACTTGTCGAATAGGGCTCTATGCCCGACTCGGTCAAATGCCAGGCTACGGCTCTGGATTCGCCGTGTTGTCCAATTGCTTGCGTCCATAAGTGCGTTACGTAGCTTAACAGGTCTCCAATGGAACGACGGCTCCGAAATCCATATTGCATGTCGCTTATTAATCGGTGGCCTTCTAGATATTTGATTATTTCAACATTTATTGCCTTTTCAATTACTTTTGAGAGCATTGAGAGCAAAGTAAAGCTATTGGTCGATAGTTGTGTGACAGATATTTCCTCCCTTTCTTTGGAATAAATTGAATGCGAGCGGTCTTCCAGTAAGAAGGAAACGTCTTCTGGGAGTAAGATGTATGCTAAAGGCTAAACAGCTTACATTAATCAGGGATGTGCGTTGATAGTTCTGGCAAGGCATACCTATAGGTATGTCGGATCGCTTTTTTTGTAGATGAGTTGAGTTGATGATTTGGGGCATGCGCCCTACCAAAGCATCGCCACCGTATTAAATAAGTTCCGCTATCAAAGCCTGTGGCCATGTTTTAACCTTTTTTTAAAAACTAAGCCAACCTCTTCTATTCTGTGTGGTGGAACTGGTTCTTTATTGACGGGATGTGGATTCTCTTCTTGTCTAATTATTCTTCTTCTTGCCCAAACCCCGAGTTCCTAAGGACTCTCTACATCATTTTCATCTTTAGCAGCTACCAGAAATGTTTCATTCGCTTAAACGAATAGTTGGAAAAATGTAGTCTTACAGTCCTTTATGGGCATACTGCCCCACTATTTAGGGGCATTTGGTTTACTTCAATATCTTTGTGCGCTAAACTGCCATATCCAATCGTCAAATATTCATTCTTACTTGAGCATGAGCGCTCTATCTATTTGTATACTGCGTATACAGTATACACTCCATCACTATTGGTTCCTAATTATTTGAACAATCAATCCAATCCAGCAAATATACAAAGTACCGTTATATAGTTAAAACAAACTCCATCAATTTCACACAAACATTTCATTACATCGATTCCAATTTTCACACTTTTCTCGAGTAGGGTTCAAATTCAACACCCCTTCCCCATTTGCTCGGGCGAAATGTGAATCCAATCCGTTTAGATCCTTGCACACAGCAGCATCAGTAATAGCAACAAGCAAAAAGAAACAAAAAAAAAAAACTGTGTATATAGTTAAACATTATTAGAAGAGAGTGGAAAAGCAATTTTTATGGCGTTGATTAATGATTTCGGAGATAAATTGCTGCCTCTAATTTCCTTTCGATTTTCCAATTGATGATGAGTGAGAGCTGCAAGGATATCTTATCCCAAATAACAAGGATTCGGAGTTGCGGGGAAAATTCACCCCATTGTGGCAAAGGTGAAATTAGACAGTAATTACTTTAAACATAAGCTTTTTAATTTATTAGTTTTAGCACGTATAGGTATAATGAAAAGGATTGGACAGCTGTTGACAGTTTTTGGTTCAGTTTAGTTTTTTTTTATCTTTAGTCCGTTTGAAAGTGTTAAGGGCTTGCTATGGATTTCGACTCTAATTTTATTTTGCTCATTGGAATAGATAATATTGGAATTGCGAATGCATAAAAAGTAATCTATCATTATAGATTGGGCGGGCCTCATAAAATAAGTTGACCAAAGCAAACGTGTCTTAGAGCCGCACTACTTCATTTCCTCACAGGTGACCTGACAGTGGTGGAGATAGAGGGCAAGGGCGAGAGCTGCAAAGTGGCGTCAGCGTACATGCCGGACGATGGCAACACACCAGTCCCCCAGAACCGGTAAAGGCGCTTACTAGCTGCGTCAGAACAAGGTGTAAGAAAAACTTAGTCTTAGGCTGCGATGCTAACGCCCATCATGGTGCCGTGACATAAGGCCAAGCGTCATAAGGCCAAATTCTAGCATTTGGCATTATGTCACTTTGATAAACACTTTATAGATACACACTTTATGAACGCACGCCGTTGCAGTGACCGCGCCGCCCGTTCCCATACCCCATACTATTTGGGGTAGCTCCGATATTAATGCTAGAGGTGAGGCTTTGTTTGATTTCCTTCTCTGTACCAATCTGCTCATCTGTAATAGGAAAAATGATTCCACTTTCATTACTGCGAGCAGAAAATAAGTTTTAGATGTAACATTTGTGGCCCAAAACAATTCTGTCCAACCAAGTTGCTAATTGGAGAGTGTCCAGTATGGCGTCGCTATCCGACCACTGCTGGATACGCTATGAATTGCAAATGGCTTATCGGGGTAAGAAACAGTTCAGAAACCCCAAAAGGGCGAACTGGGAAAAATTTAGCGAGGATGTGCTGAACCACAACAAGCTCTGTCCGGTAAGAGATATCACCTCCGAGGAAGAGATCGACGGGGTGCTTTCCAGATCCTTTGAAAAATCCTGTCCGAAAAGCGGAACACGAGGGAGAAGTACCCCCTGGTGGAGCCCCACGACCGCGGAGCTTCTGCGTAGCTCAAGGTCGAGGTGGAACCTCGCCAAAGAGGGACACATTCAATGGTCGACCTACAGGGAGAGCGTTAAAATCCTGAAAAAAGAGATCAGATTGGAGAACATTTTGCGTGTCAATTGAATCTACAACCAGAAGCGTCTAGGTTAAGGAAAGTCCTCTCAAAGGCACCTAACACCGATGTCTTCGCTAAGAAGAGCGGACGGCAGCTAGACCGACACCCAATTACACAAAGAGACGCTGGAGATGCTAACGAAATCTCACTTCTCAGATACGGACACGGGTATCTTCAGCGAAACACTAAACCTCCGAGAATCATTCCGAATCAACGATGACTGTAGTGTGTTTCAAGCGGAAATTGCTGCTATAACCCTAGCGGCAGAGGACCTAAAGAAACGACACATTGCCGACAAACAAATCACTATATACTCTGACGGGGCATATGGATATTCCGGGCAATGAACAGGCGGATGAGACTGCAAGAAACGGGTCGAAGATGCACGCATCAATGGCCCTAAAATCTGTGAGAATTCCGCTAAGCACGCTTGCTAGGAAGATTGACATTGAGACCTTGAGTAGAACAAATCTAAGCTGGAACAATCTCAACACCCGTAGCCATGCAAAAGAATTACGGCCAGAAATGAGCAAAATAAGATCCAAATTCATGATCGGACTTAGCCGCAAGGATATCGCCATACTCACGGGGGTCATTACTGGACACTGTGCGATAGGGATACACTCAGAAAGGCTGCAGAGAAGTTGAAGAAATAGAATCTGTTCGTCATCTGCTTTGCGAATGCCCAGCCCTTAAAAACAGGAAACAAACGATTCTCAGCAGCTTCTTCTTCGATGAACTGGAAGTTCTGGAGTATGTTGATCTTAAGGAACTCCTGAGATTCATACTCAAATCGGGGTGGTTCTAGTAGGTCAACAAACTCCACATCCTTCGGTTACTCTTAGGACAGGCTGAAAATCTGGAAACAAGACCTTGTGAATGCCTGTGATTAATACCAAATCTAGGTGACTCAATAAAAGCGGTATATTCTTCGTCCCCAACAGGTATAAAATGGAAGGTTTCCGTGACTGGAAACAATGGACCCAACTGATGGTCTACGTGAAGCAACGGCCACAAGAGCGCCCAATTACCTACCTACTTACCTATAGCCGCACCGTAGCTTAGTTGGAAGCATCTATGAACGAATTAAGTATACGATTACGCCATGTCGATATTCGGTTTACACTTATAGGTCGTACCTATCATCAACAACAAAGAAACATAGTTGAAGGAGGACAACTTGTGCATGGCGTTTTACTGTGTTAACAATTCCGCAACAAGTGCTTTGCATATTCTCTTTCTCTGTTTCCATTTCCATACACTTTGGTGTCGGCAAGTTGTCAAAATTAATTCATCGTTCAAGTTATTCAAAGGAACTCCAAGCTCCTGCAGTCCTGCACTGCAATATATTGGAACTAATTGATTTGATAAACACACTACGACATGTCGAACAATGCTATTAAGTATAAGTAGTCTTAATCGCTTTCCACAATTCAATACCAAAACACTGGTTTATACGGGACAATATATTAAGTTGCACAATAATCCACCACAATCCTTCTCCATCCCACCCCACACCATCAAACAATTATACATGACAAAAGCAAGCTCAAGTGGAAAATCCACGATTTTGCTTTGATTGAAGAAAACACACATAAAACACCTTGAAGAAGGAAACCTTACGATTCTTCGTTCTGTTCATGCATTATCCTTCTCTCCGAGCTAGGACTATATAGACGAGTTCAACCCTCAACTATTTGTCGACAACCCAAGACGCAAAGAATGTGTGGCAATGTAATATGATTACATCAAATGACAGACGGAAACACATTCTGTTATTCGATGCCCTATCGGGATTTCAATCAGATAAGTGTACAAAAGGGAAGTCGGCAGTGGTAATCTATACAAGACACGTATAGGACAGCGTAAATGAGACGTTGACTTAGAGCTGATTGAAGAAATTAATTTGGATTTGTGTCCTTTGTACGATTTGTCAACATTAAAGGTAACTTATACGTTTGTTTCGATCGCATGGTCAAATAGATAAATATTAAATCGTTTCCACTAATCGATGTGAGCCTCATGGAACTTCCCTTAATCTCTTTACTTACTATACATAATATACCTAAGTACATTACATAATTTGAAACTGTTATTATTATAGGAAAATGCATTCGTCCACCTAGGCTTTTATTTGTGCAATATAGAAGTGGTAATTATGTCGTCTCTCAGTTAGTAATTTACTTACCTGTGTGCTGTGTATGTACGCGAGTCTAAGTAATCATATCGTGGATAGTATCATTTACATGTATATCTAAACTACTTATGTAAAAGGGGTAGATACAAATTGTATGTGTTATGTGTATCTATCTATACTTCCGAACCGATTCCAAAAATTGGTTCACTTTTACTGAAAAGCTATCCTTGAGAGATATAAGTTTTTTTTTTAATTCACAGAGAAATGTCAGCAGAAAATCAGTTGTTAACCCTAGATTCATAAACATGGGTCTCACAGACCCTCTCAGTTGATTAATCAGTCATAGCAGGCGGTGTGAAAGAGCAGTGGTGTAGCGTGGGTTGGAGACGCCCGGGGCAGATCCAATTCATGCCGCCCCTAGTCATTTTTTTCACATGATTAAAAAAAAAACCCCTTTGTCTACGATTTCAACCAGTTGTACCTACACATATGTATGTCAATAAACTTGGTAAAAATTCTCTTCAAAATTTTGTCAACTATTGTTCTTACTACTTTCTAGCAAGTGAAACAAAAATGAAGCCCAAATTTAAAATTTTCCCATATTGGTTACTTTCCGATTTCCCAATCTCTAAGCGGATAAAAATTATTTAGCTCAGGATATCAAATAAACAACGGTAATTCCAATTCAACTTTAATTAGGTATATAAATAAAATTCTTTAGAAAAACAAAATTCGATTATTTTTTGTTATTTATTTTCCATTTAGCTATTTATTTTTTAGCTTTTACAATTTTTTTAATTTAATTGCATTAAATTATATTGCATTACATTTATTTTTTAAAATTTTTAAATACCTAAATAATTTCATAAGTAAAATTGGTTTAAAAAAAATGTCTAAATGAAAGGATGAAAGCATTTAATTTAGTTTTAAGTAAAAGCGGAAAAGTTTTAAAGATAGGTACCTACATAATGTAATTCTTTTTTTTTATTTACTTATTTTTCTACCTTTCATTAGGGCAACATCTCTTGTTATTCTTTCAGTATCGATGGTCTCTGTGAATTCCTGCTCTATACCCATGATACTGATATCCAGATTAGATAGCCTTAGAGTGCTCATTGTGAACCTTAAATCATTTTTAATAAGCTTCGATTTTGAGAAACTCCTCTCACAACAGGAGAAACAGTCGAAGCAGACTAACTTCCAGTCCAAAATGTATATTTTAATAGTTCGAGTGGGTTTTATTGCCGAGTTCATTTGTTTTGGCTGTAGAAGATATAAGTGCTTTTAACCGTACGCGTTCGATCTCAAATTCATCTTTATCAATGTCATCCTCTGCAACATCTGAATTGCTTTCATAATTTTTATTTATTTGGCTGGGGTTAGGTAGGTAGGTAGGTAATTGGGTGCTCTTGTGGCGGTTGCCACAGCTTCATATAGACCATCAGTTGGGTCCATTGTTTCCAGTCACGGGAACCTTCCATTTTATACCTGTTGGGGACGAAGAATATACCGCTTTTATTGAGTCACCTAGATTTGGTATTAATCATAGGCATTCAAAAGGTCTTGTATCCAGATTTTCAGCCTGTCCTAAGAGTAACCGAAGGATGTGGAGTTTGTTGACCTACTAGAACCACCCCGATTTGAGTATGAATCTCAGGAGTTCCTTAAGATTAACATACTTCAGAACTTCCAGTTCATCGAAGAAGAAACTGCTGAGAATCTTTTGTCTCCTGTTTTTAAGGGCTGGGCATTCGCAAAGCAGATGACGAACAGATTCTTTTTCTTCAACGTCTCTGCAGCTTCTGCAAAAGTCATTCTACAGTATGCCCAGCCTTTCTGCGTGTACCCCTATCGCACAGTGTCGAGTAATGACCCCCGTGAGTATGCGGATGTCCTTGCGGCTAAGTCCGATCATGAATTTGGATCTCTTTTTGCTCACTTCTGGCCATAATTCTTTTGCATGCCTACATAGGTGTTGAGATTGTTCCAGCGTAGATTTGTTCTACTCAAGGATTCAATGTCGATCTTCCTAGCAAGCGTGCTTAGCGGAGTTCTTACAGATTTTAGGGCCATTGATGCGTGCATCTTCGACCCATTTCTTGCAGTCTCATCTGCTTGTTCATTTCCCGGAATATCCATATGCCCCGGTACCCAGCATAGGTCACCGTGTTGGCTTGCGATAGTTCATCCAGGTATTTCTTGCAATGACTTACTGCCCTCGACTTCACAACGACTGACTCCACGGCTTTTATGGCCTCTTGGCTGTCAGCAATGTGTCGTCTCTTTAGGTCCTGTGCCGCTAGGGTTATAGTAGCAATTTCCGCTTGAAACACACTACAGTCATCGTTGATTCGGAATGATTCTCGCAGGTTTAGTTTTTCGCTGAAGATGCCCGCGCCTGTGCCAACATCCATCTTAGAACCATCGGTATAGAGGGCTATCTCCCCTTCTTCTGTAATTGCATTGTGCTCCCATTCATTCCTGTCAGGAATTCTGGTTGTGAATCTCCTTTCAAAAACGAGTGTGGGGGTTAGATAGTCTGTAGCTATCTTCTCCTTTGCCGCGCTAAATTGTGTTTCAATCGAGGCGTGTCCATAGGATTTGGATGGCCATATTCCAGGCTCTCTTAGTCTGATCGCGGTTTTGACCACTCTACTGCTGCAGTAAATATCCAGAGGGGTGAGGTTTAGCATTACATCCATTGCTGCCGTGGGTGTTGCTCGTAGGGAACCTGTTATCCCAATGCATGCCGCTCTCTGGACTTTAGTTAGGCTTGAGAGATGGTATTTTTTCTCCGTGGCCTTCCACCACACAATTGTACCATATGTTAGGATAGGTCGCACTATTGCGGTATACAACCAGTGTACCACGTGCGGCCTGAAACCCCATGTGTTGCCGAATGCTCTTCTACAGGCATATAGTGCCACGTATACTTTTTTGATGCGATCCTCTATGTTTTCCTTCCAGCTGAGCTTGGAATCCAGGATAATGCCAAGATATCACTCTGTCTTTGATATTTTTAGATCCACCTCGCCCATCCGAAGATTGGCTGGGGTTAGAAAGTTGAACTTTGTCGCCGAATTTCGTAGCTGTTGAAATCTTTGCTGTGTTTCAGCACTGACCCTGTCTAAGAAAGGAAATACTTTTCGTCGGAGTTCATTTTCATAGAATAAAGCAGCGTCTATACAAAAATATGTTTTTTTTTTAACTTTCCTGGGACGTTCCATAAAAATTTCAAGTTTTTGACATACATTTTTAGCATAAGTAAAAGCACCGTCAACCAATCGATATCGTTTTTCTGTATAAGGAAGATCTATAATGCATTTATTTTTTGAGCACATTGATTAAGGATTAGCTCTTCTGTTTGCAACTATATTTGGGCATCATCAACTCCGTGCAGTACTGGTTTCCAAAAGCCTAAAAAACGAAGAAATGAAAAGGATTGCAATGCTATTAACAATGCTCCTGCATCCATCCGTGTGTTGAGGCTTTCGCAGGGATGCCAACCCTACAGAATTGTCTGTATAGGTATACCTACAGAATTTTTACCTTGCCTACAGAAAATAATACAGAAATCAAACGAAAATATACAGACATTTCAAATGATATTCCATTAAATGAGGAGCTCGGATTATTAAATACAAGACGAGAAATGGAAAGGGTATTTTGATGACTTTATGATGCTTCATTCGTTATAAAAAATGATAAAAGCCAACATGTCAAAATCAATGCAATGTTGTTCTTTATTTATAACTAGCTGACCCGTGCTCGCCTTGCGCCGCTCGTCTTTAGCAAACAAACATACTTATATTTGGTCCATTTAAGATTACACTTTGAGTGACAACACGAACGTTAGCAAGAAGAAATGAAATGCGACATTATGCTTACCTGGGCTGCATTCCAGGTTTGACTATTTTAACTACAGCGTTGACAAGCTGTGACAGTTCGAAGGAGGGGAAGTTAACTAAATTAACCAGAGGCAAAAGTGTGGTTCATTTCGTTCATACTACAACATGTCATTAGTAACAATAGCTGTCCCAGATTCCAAAAAGTAACTAAATAAACAATCGCTATTAATTTAGTTAAAATAGTCAAACCTGGAATGCAGCCCTGATGTGCTGGGTGCATCTTTTCGTTCTATAGATTTTGCATGCGTTTATTGTTTTTCAGTCTATTCACTTTTCAGCCGAGAGATACCTATTACAGGTGTTCAAAACAACCTTTAAAATCTTGTTATTATTCGGAAGAAGAAGGTATTGATTAGATCTTGAAACCACGCGCGATACTGCCACATACAGTGAGCGTCAAAAGTAAGTAAACACGGATGCTTCTTTGAGTTTTCTTTAGTGTCTGAAAACAGGTCTAAAAAACCAACATTCTGTAAAAAGTTTTATTACGAAATAGCAATAATTAAACATATTTCAAGTCGACAGCAAAAAATACTAAAAATATTTAAAGAAAATTTTATCCAAACTCCAAAACCACATTGGTGTTCACTCACTTTTGACGCTCATTGTATAGTTGCCCGTGGGAGAAAACACTTTCCCGAAGGTCTGCCCCAATCTATACCACAATAAATAAAATAAAATATGGCACATTTCACTACTTGCTTATAATATAACAACAGAGGATGAAACATTTAGTAAATATGAGGAAAGTGTATACTTTTGTTGGTTATATAAAAAACAACAACAACAGCAACGATTTGTTAAGACTTTGTGCACTTTCCTGTTGAAGAAAGAAGAATTAAGTTCACTAAATAAACAGACAGACCAACAGACAGAATTTCGATGATTGCCATAATGTAACGACTTACCGGAAAATAAATTTCTGTTTTTCACTGCAGTTTGTGTGCCAAATGAACGTTAAATATATTGCCTTGAAAGCTTCAACACAATAATTAACTGTTGTAAAAAATATGTCATGAATAACGAACGCAATGTACTTCTCATTTCTTCTACCAAGCGTTATGCACCGTACAGCCTTCTCGCGCACATAACCCACATCAAATCATGATCATGCTTGCGATTTACGCCCACCACCCCAAAGCAGAGCAACAACAGAAAATGATTGGTTTAGCATTGATTTCGCATTTGATCAACTAAGATCTGATATTTAACTTATTGTTTCTCAACTTCTGGATTGAGTAGGAACATGAATGATAGCTCAAAATACTCGAAGAAAAATTGCCTATAAACAGTTAAACGGTTTTTTGTATTGATGGAGAGTTATGAATATTATGGCAAGTTGAATGAAGCAAAGTCAAAATAAATGAAATGGAATAATGTAGGTATGTATAGCGTACAAAATGAAATTTGTTTTTTTTTTCTGCATAGGTAATTAAAGGAATAAAACGCAATTAAATATAGCCTACTGCACGCAGAGGTGCTTAAATAATATTTTAGTGAAGGTTTCATCTAAATCTGTTCAGTAGTTTCTGAGAACACTGCGAACATAATTTTAGTAGTTACGTCTTTATATAATAGTATAGATTCGGATTAGAAAAATCGGAAAATTTTAACTGAATGTTCGGATAAACGCTATGTTCGGATTAAAAGTTATTCGGATTAGCGAAACATTACTGTATATTATAACTAAAAATAAGGTGAGTTTAATGAAGATTGTGCCGAACGAACCACTCACAAAAATGCTCCCAATCTCGGGAAACTGAAGCCAAATTTAAAGCACAACGATCGTAGCAAAATCGCTCAGCGATTTCCAAATTTATGTCAAATTTACGTTGCTTTGCACTCTTCCTAAAGATGTACCTACCTCAATTTGATACGATATGACTGTATTTTTGAGAGACAATGGAGAGTAGGTATATTGGAAAATGGAAATATGTAATGACATTACCATAATTTTCAGCGGACAATGTACAAGTGATACATTTTTTCAGAAAGGTATTTCTATATTAAATTTAGAAAAAGATGATCGAACTCGAACTAGCTTGTCTACTATTCACGAAATTTATAGCAGTGCAAATGTCAAGCGCCTGTTTTGCTGTTAACTTTGTAAGCCACTACTTAAGGACTCACTCAAAGTTGATACCAAGATGCACATAGTTGTAATTCAGTTGTAAATTGTCGCTTTTCTAATAAAGAATATTATACAATACGTTCATTGTTTGTCACACAAAATAGCGCCTGTTTCCGACAATAAATATTAACATAAGGGCATTTTGGATTTAGAAACGGTGTTTTATGGCACCGAAATTCACATTTTAAACACTTTTAATATGTTAAAAATAAAGTCTGGATTTCTACAGAATTTCGTGAAGCATAAATACAGAATTCTACAGAATTCGTATCTTTCATCTACAGACTTTTGAAAATTAGGGTTGGCATTACTGGGCTTTCGTCTACCTCCGTCACTTTTTCCAAGGTATTACAAATGCCCTTATAATGGGTCCAGGTAGTCTCGACTGCATCAGCTCTGCGCTCCATCTTGTTTCTTGCAGCCTCTTGAATGCTTTGCCTGAAATACCTACCAAGCTGAACTTCCCACTGTGGACACGGACAAAAATGAATTTATTTGTTCTAAGGTAGGTACTGATGAAAGTGACCGAATTTGGCCCAACGGCAGCAGCATGCAAACAAACCAAGTTCAAAGAGTGATTGGAGCAGGGTATAAATTCTGCTTTGGGGTTTATCGTTTATGTCTTTCAGTCTCTCTTTGTTGTGTACTGTATTATAATTAGTGTGTGCTGTACAGTGTTGTCATTTCTGATAAAATGTAGTTGCGTACTTGGGAGCAGCGTTCATTGGAATTTGTTGTAAAGCAACACAAGGAATGTCTGATTACTTACTGTGAAGTAGTGTTAATGCTGGTAAACTTTGTAAATAAATTCGTTGGACTGAAAAAAAAATCCGCTCCAAATTGCCCCCTGAGTTTCGTTTCCCGTACTAAAACGTTCTTGCATTGTGCCCTTCTGCAAGAATCCGTTATTATGTTGCACACCAAAGTTGTCGTATCTACTCTCCCCGAAAATGGTAATATGTAAGTAGTTGTAGGTATAACTACATTTTTTATTGATAAATTTCGCGCAATCTTTTTTTACACTGGTAGGTACCTTCATATAGGATATCGTATTAACAAAAGGAATACCTAAAACCTAAGTATCCTCAATTTACATTTCGGTACTACCTACTTTGGAAAGACAAAATGAATAATAAAAGTTCAGTGAACATTATGTAGGTTCATATCTACTACATACATCCTTACAGCATGTTTCAATCGTAGGTAGGTAGAACCTACTTGTCAGCTTATCGATAAAGGTACTTACACCTTCCAACACCTTTCAAAGTTAAAAATTAAAACAATATTTCCTATTCGATGTTCATCTTCCCATCGACGCAAACTCAGCAATGAAATCGTATCTACTTATCACAATTCACAACACCACGCACCGTGACTTACCTACAATTTATTACAGTCTCCCCTAGAGTCAATCGCAATGAATCACTTGTGCCTCCATTTTATTTCCGCCTTTCACCTCCCTCCAACCAAATCCACTTCCACTTCCTACACGGCGACGAATCAAATCAACACCTTAACAACAAATTCCCCACTTTCATCGTGCCAATTCATTTGATTATGTTTTCCACGCCCATATCAAGCAGGGCGTCATAGATCCAAACGAGTTCGGGATTGGCCACAAACAACACAGGAGGAATTAAAGTTCCCAATTTCATTCAATAAATAGCTATAGCAGAGGCGCACCACAGCTCAACAAAACGAAAACACTGTAAATCAATTGTCTCACATCCCAGACTGTCCCTACCTCGATATGCTCTCTAATCAATTATTTGTTTACATAAAGGTCGCATCCCTCTCGTCATCTCTTTCCCACACACGTGTGCTCTCGCCTTCGCTTGTGCATACCCTCTCCGAATCATCAAACAGCGAACGAATCAAAACATTATCAAGCAGGGTTCCGCTTCCATGACATTCTCCTCAGTCAATTGAAATCGAAACACAATGACGACCATCGTTTTGCTGTTCCTCTTCTTTTCTCATTCGGTTTTCGGAGTATAGCCACGATAGTTGACAGATCGGAGCTGCTGCAGTGTTTGTCTTGAAAATTTTTGTTTCTTTTAAACCACTCTCTCGTACGGTAAATGTTTTGTTATTCGCTGTAGATTGATACGCGGGAGAGGTGGCGAATTAATCAACGGTATTTCGTTATCCAATTGAGTGACGTGACAGTTCCACACAACCGCAACCTGTTTCTTTCTCTAGTGGTTGCCGCAGCAGCAGCAGCATTAGCTCTGGTGGTTCCATCAGAATTTCCGTGCACCGTATAGTGAATTTTATAGCAGAAAAATATTTTCGCTGATTGTCAACATCTGTGCGTGTGATTTCCGAAAATCAATCACCCGACTCGAGGTGTAAAGTAGCGTGAGTGTTGAGTGAGTGTCGCTTTCGGGTGCGCGACCCATCTGTCACAAAAAAAAAAAACACAAACAACAACAATTTATATGCTCCTCGGTCTGAAACGGCTCTAGATCGCGATCGCCTCAGGCTATACCGGTATTCAACAATATTTTATCAAACCGTGAAGTTTGTGTGTGTGTGTGTGCTTTGTTTGCGTGTGAAACAATAATTGCACTGTGTGTCCGATGTCAGATGACAGATGAAGCTTTAAATCAAAAATTTTCTCATTTGATCGCTGTTAACGGCAATTCGATAAAACTCTGGATCCACAACGCACAATTGAACCGTTGATCCGCGCCCAGAGTACCTAGTGTCACTGTGTGTGTGCGTTAAATTCAATCAAAGACGAATGAAATTAAATATGGATTGTATCCGATCAAACAATGCGGAACGCGATTCGGACCTAGGAGATGACTCACCTGTGGTAAGTAAACTGTGAAATCAACTTTAGTACCTAGGTACGTCCATAGTTAAAATGTATAACCTGCTCTATAGTATTGGCGGCGGCAATATCGCAGAAACGTAAAAATCGGGGCGCGATTGTTTGACAGAAGTGCGAACACGGCGGAAAGGGAACCCGCAAAATTAATGTGAAATTTCGCGTTGATTAATTGGACAAACAAAGTGTCTGTGCGTCCAGATTTCTGTCCACTTGTTTGCGCTGGATATTATCTTTTGATTTCACCTTTTCCCTTAATGTAGGTATATACGAGTTGCGGTATCTACTATATGAATATGTGAGCGTGCACAAAGTACCATTAACAAATAATTCAAATATTTGCCAACTGAATTACGTTGGTAATGGCGATAGTTGTATATAGGCACTGGTACGGACAACTTTTAATGTCTTTAGAGCTTAAATGAAGTCACACTTTGTTATTTTCAGCAATTGCTCATAAAAGCAGCAAAACACGGCAGCTGGAAGATTAAATTTTTAACTTGTTGTCACGATTAAGTCAGCGAGACTAAGGACATATTATACCTTCATTAAAATGTATCTGTGAAAGCAGGTCAGGTACCTACCCTATTGTTGATCATTGGAAGACCCAGTGCATAGATAAAGGGTCCGCCAAATAACTTTTTTTTTTGAAAATGCTATAAAAAAAAAAACTACTGAATATTTTCTCAAATTTTTTTTTTTATTTGAAAGTACAATCCTTCCGGTTAATAATGGAAAATAATTTCATTCAAATGGCTGCCTCGGCTGGCCATGCAGTAGCTTACATGATCGGTCCAATTTTTAAGCATATTATCGATTGTGTGCAGCTGTATTTCACCAATGGCTTCACGAATATTGTCCTTTAAAGCGTCAATTGTCTCTGGCATGTCGGCGTAACACTTATCTTTTGCGGCACCCCACAAATAATAGTCCAACGGTGTCAAATCGCAGCTCCGCGGTGGCCAAACGACATCAGCTCTGCGGCTGATAATGCGATCTTCAAAAACAGGGCGCAAAACATCGAGTGTAGCTTCGGCTGTGTGGCACGTAGCGCCGTCCTCTTGAAACCAAATGTTGCCAATATCCTCCTCTTCAATTTTTGTGAACAAAAATTCGTTCAACATGGCCCGATAACGATCGCCATTGACTGTAACGGCCACTCCTTGCTCATTTTCGAAGAAAAATGGCCCAATTATGCCTCTGGACCAAAATCCGCACCAAACAGTGACTCGTTTTGGGTATGTCGGCTGTTTTTGGCTTTTCACTCTTTGGTTTATCGATGAGGATGCCAGTTTCTTTCACTTTTTTCACAAGATAACGAACATACGGAGCTGACGGTGCTTCTCTTCTTCCAAAATCCGTACGCAATTTTCGCACACATTCTGCAACATTACCATGATTTTCAAAGTAATGTCGCAATATTTCCCAGCGTTGTTCAAGCGTATACACAACCAAATTCGTTCAGCGAAAGGATAAAACTAATTATCTGTCAAATCAGACATGAGCTAAGTGTTACCATTCGCACTAGGCACTAGTTGAAAAAAAAAACGTTAGACGGCGGACCCTTTACAAACTCTGGTATGAGCATGAGCAAATGCTGAGGCCTGTGGGACATGCAATTTAAGCGATCCTTTTACTCTATTAGTGATGGAAAAACTAATAGAAACAAGCTTGTTCTTCCTCGCTTATTGAAAAAATGTTTTCGGGGAAAAAGATAAATTAAACCCATACTAATAGTTTTGATACAATGTAGGTAATGAAGAAATTTAACATTAAATTTTTTAATAAAAAAATAAGAGAAATAGTGAATAAATTTCGATTCTGGTTTTCCTTAATTTGGCCTGAAAAAAATAATAGGAACAAATTAGTCTTTCTTTTATTTCGATGAGGAATTAATTTACAGTAAAGGTGTTTCATATCCTTTTAATACTTGGTCGTTGCGCTCTTATTTTTAATAACTGCTTTACAACTTCTTCCTATGGAACTAAACAAATCTTCCAAATCTTAGGAAACATAAAACTATGTGTATATTCCAATTGATTGATTCCTATTAGTTTTTAAGTCGTATGTACTTAAACGAACATGCTTAAATAATTTTTTTGCATACCTTTTTTTTTTAAAGGAGAAGACTTCTTGATTTTTTTTAAATGGGATCAATCACCTTATCTGGATCCACAATAATATCCGAATGAACAGATATCATAATCTTGCATTCTCCATAACGCTTCGGGACATTGTTTTAATCCTTTTCATAGCAGAAGGGATTTTTTCAGCACTAGCTGTGGTCACTGGAAGCGTTGCTAAAACCGTAAGCAATAGGTACATTTTTACATCTAAAGTAAGTCTTGTCACATACAGTCTTCGGCATAATTGTTTAGACATAAGTAAAGTTCATGTAAATTTTGGCATCAATGGAAAGGTCATCTAAATTCCGTTTGAATGATGCAAAACTTTCCTTAACCCTTAAACCCTACCCTGGGGACCAGCGCGATGCATAAACAAAACTTTTGTGAATATGTTTACAACTAAAAATCACACGATGGCGCTATTCAAGCTAATCCTCTAATGTATCAGTAAGTAGTCGTCTCGTTATTAGTAATTTTGAATTGTGCGTGCGGTGCAGTCGTAATTATAACAATTTCGGGGTCCTCTAGACCCCAGGGTAGGAATACTGTAATATCGGAAGACAGAAATTCTCATAGAAAAAATACCTTCTGAACATATTATGAATTATGACGAAAATGAGGATTTATCGAATTTCACCAGTCTGTGCCCATTCCTTTTCTAAGGACACGAATATTAGAGAAATAAAGGCATCAAACGAGTGCCAAAAAAGGCGCCATTTCCCATTTCCTCGAAAAACTTGCACTTGACCTCATCACGCCCCAAAACTGCCTTTGCGGCAAACATAGCCGGTCTGTGTGCCAAGAATGCCTCGATTCTAAATTTGAAGGTATTTTTAATATCCAGCAACGTCACACAAGTCACATCTTAATAAAAAATAATTTTTATCAAATCGTCTTTTGATTTTTGAAATAATTACAAAACTATATTGGGGTTTTCTGGACCCCAGGGTAGCAATAGTGTTTCTCCAGGGATGGGTAGAGTTTAAGGGTTAACCGTTAACCCATTAAGTACCCATTGAAAATTTATAACTTTTGTAAAAGTCAACTTTTTTGACTTTTTTCCTCGGTCTAACAAAAAAATTTCTTTGATGCAAAAAGTTTCTTCAAACAATTATTCTAATAGTGACTGCAAAAAAGATTTTTCAAAAATCTCTTCGCTAATATTTTTTATCAATCCCAAACAAGCGAGAATCGTTGTTACTCCTCGCTTCCCCACTCAACTTTGACAACAACCAGCAAAAAAAAAAAATAAGCTACAACCTGCAAGTGGCTGGGAAAATGTAGTTGTAAATTTAAATTCATTTTTCAATGCTTTTTTGCTTCTAAAGCTTTTATTTGTTTGAAGTTTTAGAGTAGGATTTTATTTAATCTCGCAACAACTTTAAAAATAAGGGTAGTACTCAGTGGTTCAATTAAACGTAAACGTAAAAACGTAAACGCCAAAACAGTTTTTTTTTTGGCAATTCGAGTTTGAAGTTTGAAAGCGATTCATTAAAATTCTTTCCGATATAATTTCTTAATTTTTTTCTATGAAGTTTCTATGGAAATTGACAACTTATTTTGTGTAATTGTTTTGCTTTGGACCAATAGAAAGTTTCAGAAATATTTAGGGATTTGTTTAGAATGGAACGTCAAGTAAACGCCATCTGACTTAAAATTTGTTCTCCTTCATACACGTATCTATGGAAAAAAGAGTAGCTTATACGTCAAACCAATTCTTACCAATGGAATATTTTAGTGACGTAAGTTGAGATTTAAGTTTAAGTCGGGAAGAAAGATTTCAGCTAACCTCGAATAAGCTGATGATTTTCATTGTCCAAAGTGAATATTTTTATAAAAACAAATTTAGGAAACAAATTTTTAAAAACCGTTTAATTCATGCGTTTGTTCCTAAAATTTTACGTAAACGGCGGGAATTGGTTTATAAGGCAACCCAATTCTTAAAAGGCTCCAAATTGTGTCGTTTACGGCAAAGTCGATACTCAATATCTTTGTAAATATGAGATAGGGCAAAACTGTTTTCAAAAATGGAAAGAGCATCCTTAAAAACCTATTAATGCAGTAATAAGAAAGTCAAAATGGCGTTTAAGTCAAACCAATTTTGGGTCGACGATATGTAGGTACTTACAAAATTGTTTTGAACAGACTTCAATTCTAATTTCAATATTTGCGTAGTTTACCGCCCTTAACGAAGTGCCATCCGTCATGCAACCCATTTCATTTTTCGCGCCCTCGACCGTCGTCCAACCGCGCCCTACCCTAATGCTGGTACTATGTAGATGCGGCACTGGTTCACGTTCACTTCGCACCAGTGTTGCCACAGAGAAATATTAAAAGGTACATACTGCAGCCAAAAAGGGGAGTATTTTGAATAAAAAAAAATAGGAGTACAGACAGTTTTTGATCTAGCCCAGCATCCTGGTGCTGCTAAATCTATAAGGCGCCTCGTTTCCACTTTGTTTCTCCACACCAAGGATAAATCTAGTCCCTAAATTTTGACAAAAACTCGCGTAAAATAAATTCATTTTAATTACAAAAAAGGCGCAAATTATAACATACGCGTAAAAATTGCAATGGATAGAGACGAAGCTTTGCAGAAGACGTTGTACGATTACAGCTGAAATTGTTGCTATATTGGCTACCTAGTAGAAGACGACATTTGGCACAAAAAACGAAAAGTCGAAATGGTTGGTATGGTACTACAAAATTTTAAAATATAAAATTAAATGCAAAATAGAATATACCATTTTGAAGAGCCAAGCTAATGCCCAAGGGCCTAAAGAAAAACAAAACCGAACTATAGAGTATAGAGAGAGAGAAATTGACTTCTTGACGACAGTTTGTAAGACAAAATTGCTGCCAAATTTGCATTAAATTTGAAATGAAATAAATTTATTAAGATTGAAATTACACTTTGCTGCAAGTGTAAGATATTTTAGGATGAGTACCTACGAATGTGAAAGGAGGAGTACAAGAGTACGGGGGTGTTGAAAGTATTACAATACTCCTATGGGAGTACTTTCGGCAACGCTGCGCTTCTTCGCACTGTAGCTGTAGCGCCGCGACGCCTATAATTATAAAGAAAATAAAAGAGTGTACTGACATAAATGTTTATGTAGTATATTATTATAGGTAAGGTATCTACTTCATTGGAAAAGACGAAATGGAAATTAATTGCCGATGTAGATACAATTTTATGGCGATTAAATTGCGTATCTTTTATCTACAAAACTCTAATCCATCCACTATAATGAAGTATCTATACATTAGCGTTCACACTAACATTTGTTGAAAACTTTAATAAGACAATATTTCTTTTACACCGACTTAATTGCAATTTATATTTCCACATAAATACTTGTATGCAATTAATGGCTATTAGTTTATCAAGCACTTTTGTTTAGTAATTAATAACATTAACTATTATTGTGAATATTGTATGTATAAACCTATTCAATTTTGCATACAGAAGTGAATGGAAATTTTTGCGATCAAACATTTTATATGACACTAATTCAGGTATAAAATGTTTTTTTTTTTTGTTTTTGTTGATTTTTTAATTAGTCAATCATTTGCGTCATGTACTTAAGTATATCTGTACACATGTACAAATGCACGTACCTATACTGCTTGACTTCTATAATAAATTCTCGCTAACGAATGCAAAGCTTATATTAATTTTAATTCAATTATGGACATTCAACATTTGGTGGGATGAAATTTAGAGTGATTGAAACTACACACATATACCTACCTACCTACCGAACCGATATATAAAAAGAAAAACACACAACTAAGTGCAATGCAAATGAATCTAATATCATATGTCTTGGTTAACAAAGTTGATCAAAATGAAATGAGATTTCTCTGTAGTATTGCTGGTGTGACCCGTAGAGATCGCATCAGAAATACCAGAATACGTGAGGAACTCAATGTCGAGCAGCTACTTCTCCGGACGGAGCGATCCATGCTTCGGTGGTTTGGTCATGTTAAACGACGTTTGGACCAGGATTCCACGACGTGCTATGGAATCCGTATCATCGAGTAGGCGTCCTCTAGGTAGACCAAGGATGAGATGGTTAGATCAAGTCCATAATCTCTCCTATACCCGTATGGGGATTGCCCTTAATGATTTAGAGTCGATGGCGGAGGATCGAGAGCTATGGAGGGTCCACTTGAGCAATCTACTCCCGCGACCCACTTAATGGACAAGCGCACCATTGAAAATGAATGAAAATGAATCAAAATGAATGATATATAAGACACATTTGGGCTTTCTTCAACTGAAGCCTCAGCGGCAGCAATATTCTCGACACTACGGGCACTTATTTGTCTCACTGGCACGGGAACATTTTGTACTGTGCCTGTGGATTCAAATTTTTCCATTAGACGCTCAATTGTTGATCTGCTAGGACGATTATGACGACCATAAATTGGACGTAGCGCTTTTAACGTTGAGGCCACTGACTCCGAATTTCGGTAGTAAATTTTAATAATTTCGACTCGTTGTTGGCTTGTATATCTTTCCATCATGAAATGGCAAACCTTACTGAAGAGAAATGTCAAAAGAGCGGCAAGAAATTCGGCGTCGTTTGCTGACCCTGTCGCTCTACTTTTGTAGCGTCCCTGTTGAAAAACCCTTTATAAAGGGTGGTCCATCTAGTGGTTTCTTTTTAAATCATAGGTTATTTTGACACTGACAGCTGTTTCCCGCTCGAAATCTTGACAGACAATTAGTATCATACCTCCGCGGAGTGAAATAAGTCGCTTTACGCTTGAACAACGTTGGGAAATATTAAAAACTTATTTCCAAAGTGAGTGCTGTGTAGTCCAAACAGTTCGTTTTTTGGAAATAAGCTTTGGCCGAGCACCCACCGCGCCTGTTATACGGAAGTTTGTGCAAAAAGCTCGTAAGACTGGTATGCTAGTGAACAACACTTCATGGTCGATAGTCCCCGTCGTGCGTCGTACGAGAATGAGGCTGCTGTAGCCGAGAGTGTGAGACTCAATTCACGAACATCAACTCGCCATCGATCTCAACGTTTCACGCGATAGCCAGAGGAGAATTCTGTACAAAGATCTCGGATTATTCGCTTACAAGGTCCAATTGACACTCAGCAATTGAAGGCGCACGACCATCCATTTTGTTATCGCTTCCCGGTTTGGGCCTTAGAGCAGCTTGAATTGGACAATGATTTTGGGCGAAAAGTCATCTTTTCTGACGAATCGCACTTTCATCTCGGCGGCTACGTTAACAAACAAAATTGCGCATGGGGTTTGGCCTCGGAAAACCCGCACGTTATTATCGAGAAGCCAATGCATCCACAGAGAGTGACCGTTTGGGTCGGAATGTGGAGTGGTGGCATCATTGGACCATTTTTCTTTGAAAATGAGGCTGGAAACAACGTTTCGGTCAACAGGGCCATGTTAACCGACTCTTTTTTTTACTGAAATTGAAGACATGGATTTGGACGACCATGCAGGATGGCGCGCCATGCCACAATGGATCTTTTGCGCACCAAATTGCCAAATCGTCTTATCAGCCGTCTTGGCGATGTCAATTGCCCGCTTTGGAGCTGCGATTTGACCCCATTGGACTTTTTTTTTTAGGGAACCGTGAAGGTCCGATGTTATGCCAATAATCCGGAAACAATTTAAGTACTTAAGGCCAATATCATCCAAGCAATCTGTGAGCTATAGCCCGAAACCATTAACAAGGTCTTGGAAAATTGGAGTGACAAAATCGAAGCCAGTCGAGGCAGCAACTTGAACGACGTTGTGTTCCAGTATTAATGTTGTTCATTTTATTGCATTTTTAAAAAGAAACTTGCTTTTGGCCCACCCTATGTGTACAATTCAATAGTACCTACCAAACGGGGATAAAACCACATCTCTAAATAGCACCACTCGTTTGGAGTCACAATTTGCACCGGAACAGGACGTTTTATATAAGCACAAAGCTCAATGAAATAACCAGCTTAAAATTGGTCCCTTGCAGAATTTTAGACGACTAATTTTCATTTTTCTGACCATTAGGTCGATGTTGCTGTACTGTACAGATTGTCATTGTAGGGTTCGCTGTTAAATCTCCTGCAATACTATATCAATGTAAACGGAGTTGATAATTGCCTACTCGAAGAATTTTACGATCAGAACGACCAAGGATATCTCCATATACGTTTCGCTAATGTCCATAGGTAGTTAGGGTGAGTATCCTATAAGAATTTCTAGCCAAGGCCATACTACTCAATTGTTTTCTGTCTGTTGGTTCAGGCCTAAGGACTGTCTGCTCTCTGGCGCAGAGATCCTTGGGCTTGATCGATGATTGATGCACAAGAAATGGGTTTCAGTGAATCCTCTTAAAACTACGGTTGTTCTCTTCACGAGAAAGAGAAAGTTAACTAGTCTGACTCAACTTGTGCTAAAAGTTGTCACCATCCCGATCTCTGATGAAGTCAAATATCTGGGAGTAATCCTCGATAGAAAACTTCTTTGGTCCAAGCATGTTGAATCGAAAACCAATAAATCGCTGTCAACTTTCTGGCAGTGCAAAGGCGCTTTTGGCAAGACATGGGGCTTATCTCCTAAAAGGGTCCTTTGGATCTATACGGCAATGGTATTAGACCACTTCTCTCATATACATCGGTTGTATGGTGGAACAGGCCTTCGCGGAACCGTGTTACTATGCCTCTTTCGCCAAACTCCATCAAAGAACGGTCTGCCTTGGCTGCACAGGGGTCTTCATAAGCAGTCCGGGCTCTGCTCTATCTAGATACCACGATGACAAACTTCTTTGGGTCCCAGGTCACACTGGTATCCAGGAAAATGAGATCGCTGATAAGCTTGCCAGGCTGGGTTCAGAAGAAGCTCTCTCAGGGCCTGAACCTGCGTTGGGTCTGCCTGCATATGTGGTTAGGTCATCCATTAATACTTGGGTTTCTCGTGAACACGAGTGTCGGCGGCGTGACTGTGCTGGGTGTAGATATACCTCTGTCTCTCAGAAGAATCGACTGCATACTGCTTGTGGGCTTTCTTTCAGGCCACCAAGCTTTTGCCAAACACTTAAATGTATTGGGCTTGAGCGACACCACCATCTGTCCTGCTTGTGGAGAGGACGACGATACAGCGGAACACTTCCTCTGTAGTTGTCCTGCCTTTGCTCGCATCAGGTGGCGGAACTTTGGGGCTGACGTAGTGAGTGCCGAACATCTAAGAAGCTCCTTCTCATATTTCTTCGAAAGACGGGAAAACTAAGTCAGCAAAGTAAGGTGTCTGTTTGGCAGTACAATGGACCAGTAGTTTTGTCTGAGTACTCCAACGGAAACTCAATTGTTTCTTCTTGTTGGTATTATCTTCTTAGCTTTGCCCACCCACGTCTTAGCTGAGTCCTGCTAATAATATCTAAGAATGCCATCATTCAGCGTATGTAAGAATTTCGATAGACTTTTGGAAATTGTGTGATTTGAATATTAACAGGATTCCAGGATAAAATGGGGACTATAAGGCGTCGTTGTTTGAAAGTTTGAAGAACTAATCCCGCTCCTTAAAACATCATCAAAAATACATGCTCCTCAATCGCACGCAATAATGGCTATGAGTTTGAGCACTGTGGTTCTTTGTTCATGGAAGTTTTCAACGAGCTGTTGGTCAGGATAATGTGTCTTCCTTACGTCAGCTAAAATCAAACCAATAAAAAAAAATCGTGAAATAGGTTTTTAAATTTATTTCTTATATTTGTCATTAGCATTTTCCTAATTTATTTCTAAAAAGCTCGCTATGCTCCTTTCAAATTGGTGTGACGCTTTAGCCCGCGTTTTTATTTTTTGAGATCTTCATTTTCACCCTTTCTTTAAGATCATTCACTTGTAAATGGGGGTGTGAAAAGAAATAAAGAGAATCGAATTTGCGGTGAAAGAGTGAAAATATTTTAATTTCACTTTTTCACAGAACCAGAATTGGCCCCCTGGTGTTTGCTTGTAGGTAACTATGTTACGGACAGTTTTTTTTTTTTTAAATAGGTGTATATACAGAGTGGTGCGAAAATAAATAAATCTGCTTCATGATTGTGCTTTCCATTACCTCTCTTTCCTGGATTATTCCATTTTGACATGCAAAGTTAAAAAAAAAACTGACAGGCCTCCTTTCGTGTTGTGGATTTTGGGCAAATGATGCTGAGATTCCATTCATTAGGCACATTTTTCTATCCGATCAAATCTATGAGATGAATTGGTGTAGGTATATCCATGTACTCCACAACAAGTCGTCTCCCGCTGCCTTAAATTCTTCGCCCGGCAGTTCTAGTGGTCGAGTAGTCTTATTCGCCTTGAGTTTAAATGTGCATCGCTTCATTTTGGGCGATTGAACGGAAGTTTCGTTGACCGTCAATTTGGTTTAAGGTTTGATAATATGATGACAGCTTAAAGCCATCAGTTTCCAGACGTGGTGTAGGCTAAGATTTAGAAAAGCTCTTGGTAGAATATACCATTTTGTTTATGGCGTGTACCGTGTACGTGTAGCGGTAGGCCTCGAAGGCACTTTTAGACTAATAGATCTTTCAAAAATGCGTTCAATTACTCGCGTATACACCGACAACATTGACATAATGGGCAGAACGCAGGGGAATGTCACTAGCGCAAGATAAAGTTTATGTTCTCAACAAAAAAGGACACCTAATACCGACCACCGACGTCTTGGAAAGTCGGACAGAACGTCGCCATAGACAAGACCGAAATAACTTTGAGGTGGTTAAGGACCTACATACCTACCTAATCTCTGCTATGAACTCAGACTATCACCAGCGACCAGCCAGCGCTGAGATTAAACGAAGAATAAGTCTTGCCATTCGTGTCTTCTTGGATTTCGAAGGCATTTGAGTGGCAACATTTTTTCTCGAGCAACTAAAGTGGGCCTTTATAAGACCCTAATCTTCCCCAGTCCTTCTCTTAGGCTAAGAGGCATGAACTCTATAAGAATCGGATGAGATTACCCTTGGTTGTGTCGAGGGTGGAGGAGACAGAACAGTAAAGGTCCAACGAGGTGGCCGGGTCATGTACGCGAATGCTCCAGCCCGAAAGGTCTTCGAATCCACACCTAAGGGACCGCAACTTAATAAATATAAAAAAAAGTTGGCGCAACAGGCGTGTGGACCTGGACACCTTAGGACTAGCTTCTGCCAACGATTCATTTGTGTGAGTTTCTATTTTTATGACGAGTGGAAGGGACCTACAATTTTATGCCGAGTCCAAACGGCTGAATTGTTCATTACAGGTATACTCTCGGATGTTTGTCAGACGTTCGCTTGTCAGAAGTGGTAGAGTGGAAAAAACCTTAAGATGTATAATTTGTGTTTTTCCGGGGATCAAACCTGGGACCCCTCGCACAGTAGTCCAGCATAATAACCACTGAAGCACTGCGCCTACATAAAATGGACGCAGGTGGCTAAAGGTCGTGCTGACTGGAGACGCTTCTTAGTTGAGTTTGACTCCCAGGTGCATCCCGGACTGTAGAGCCACTTTAAGTAAGTAAATAAGTTAGCGAATATAGTCTTTATGCGAATAGACGTTTGCTTACAGAAGACTTCTTACCTATACAGCTTTCGATTTGATAGAATATCCGCATGCTTCTCTGTTCTCTGTTGCAGTCAACGTATATAGTTAATTTCGAGGTCGAGTTAATTTCGAGGTCATTTCAGCTGAAGATCCGAATGTCGTTGCTCCATCTTGCTGTTAATCCATCATTATTCGAGGCCCTTGGTTGCTTCTTAATCGTCTTATTTCTTATACCTATATAATCTTTTATACCAAAGTTTCGTTTAATAGAACAAGTACCTACTTACATTTTGAACCCAAACTCTCGTTTTTATTCTGATAAGCTATAAGCATCAAGCAATAAATAAAAATAAACTGATATCGATATTAATATGCGGTTTTCAAGGGAAACACCCCCGTCCATCTTGACGTTTGACGGGCCTAGCCAAGCTATGTGTTTATACACATCATTCTGTCTTTTAGTCTTTAAAATATTCGCCATTTGTACCACTGGCAAATTATTCGTAATTAATTGCTGAAATATTGTTTTTTGCCATTCCATCGCACATTTAAATGCTAAACAACAACTGGTGTTTAAATTTAGAACAATATTATATAAAATTTAGTGTTGTGCCAAATCTTCATTTTAAGCTTATTCCAATTGATAAATTGGTGACAGCTAGATACCTATTTTATAAAATTTTATCGACTTGTCAAATGAAATTAAGAAAGTATGTCTGGCCTTTGTTTTGTATTAAAGAGGAAAGAATGTTCGTCAAGGAAGCAAATCATATCGTAGGTAGTAGAGGGATCAATATTCTCGTCGAAAAAAAAACATTCCGAATTATTTAAAGTGTGTAATTTAGCTCTTGTCTTAGTCCCCTCCCCACGCCATCCATTCGGTTTATTGGCATAATGTTTGAGTTTGTTCAAACTTCTTCTCATTTTCTGGTACTGAGAAATATAGGTGTCTACATAGCTATCCTGAATCTATTCCTGTTTTTCGATTGTTTTGGCTCGTATGTCAATATTAGTAAAATTGTATTAAAATTGTACTAGTTTCCTATATGACACTAAACCATTTGACATTATGTGATGTCGAATTTGAGATTTGAGAAAATCAAAAACGTTGCAGAATTTTATGTCAGAGGGTATATACTTAGTCAAAAAAGGCTCTGCCAAGTTTGGGATGCCTGGGTATAACTTGTGCTCGACATTTACCAGAGAAGGCAGGGGCACTAAATGGAATGCTTGTCTTTGCAGGGTGCAAGTAACGAGTCCTTACGAAGAAAAGGACTGCCTATGCAAGGAAAACCGTCAAGGGTTGATTCACACCTGGCTATCTACTGTAGATAAGGTCACACAGAGTGAAGCTAAGCTTCTTCAAGATCCGAATGAAAGCCAATATCAGGTGGAAAACACTACCCACCTGTGACATATCACGGAAGATGTGGCCAGAGTACAACAGAAGTAGAACCAACAAGCTTCTGCGATACGATAGAATATCGCTGTCTAAGATCGTTGGCGCCCTCACTGGTCACAACCTTCTAAGAAGCCACACAATGAAACTAAATCTCAAGAACGACGACATTTGTAGAGGCTGCGGTGATGAAGAAGCCCACGAGGACACCCCTCACTTTCTCCGTCACTGCTTGAGTCTCTGTCACTTGAGGAATAGAACACTTGGAAGTTACTGCTTCCAGGATATCCAAGAACTCTCTAACGTCTCAATATCCAATCTTTACAGGTTTCTGAGGGCAACGAGATGGCTGGACAAAGTCGAGTAACCACGGGAAGGATGAAATAAAGCTAACCCCTTTGAAGGGTATCACAATGGGTCCACAAGGACCTAAGTGTGAAGAGGAGGCTACTCAGCTTCACCAACCCGTTAACCTAACCTAAGCTTCTTCTTACTTTCACTTTGGAGAATGCTATTTGAATTTAGGGCTTTGATAGCTGCCTATCAATGAAGATTGCCATAAATTTCCTAGTTGAAGGATTGCGATTGAGTGTCCTGCAAAACTCTTGAAATACTACTAGTGCTTTCGTCTGGAAGGCACTGGAATAATTCGACAAGTGAACTATTTTCAAATATTCAGCAATAATATTATTTAAAATTTTAATAAAATGATAAGACATGGCTGATATCTTAAAACTTTTACATTGTTAAAATTCTTTACCTCTAAGTTACCTTCATTGAATATTAATATAATTCAAGCAACCGCCAAGTCGTGAAAGATCTTTTGGCAATCGGTTGTGTATTGTTTAAAGAGATTTAACTTTTTTTCCGACTTATGATTTTGAATACTGTGATTGGAGTGTCAAATAATTTTTGTTTTCTTTGGCGGTTTGCAAGCTACTTAACTGTCAAGGATTTTACAAGTTTATTTGGATTTTTTTTAAATCAATTCAATAAATTAAATTAAATAATTTCTTTTCGCTAAAGTCAGGGGTCATTATGTTGTTCACTATACCCATTTTGGAAATGAAATAAATTTAACTTAATTTTTGTGATTCAGGCAAATTTGGCGCCATTTCCCATTGCAGCCACATTTCATAGCCGTCGGAATGTGCGGAAAGTCATAGCAAATTACCTCGAAGGATTGAATCGTGCACGCGGTATAATTTATGATAATGGCCATAATATTCAGACAATAAAGTAAAAAAACAAATTTCATTGATGTCTGAATTCTGTATTTTATTTTATTTTTAGTTTATTGAAACTTGATAGTCATATGGCCAGTTTCAAATGTTTCGGATAAAGTCTCGTATAGTAACGTACTTCATAGTCATAGATTCTCCGCCATTCGCTCTAAATCATAAAGGGCAATTTCCATACGGGATAGAGGAGATATTATGGACTTTATCTAACCATTTCATCCTGGGTCTACCTAAAGGACGCCTGCACATAGGACGTTGTGGGATCCTGGTTGGGGACATGAGTTTAATATGACCAAACCACCGAAGCAAGGATGGCTCCGTCCGGGGAAGAAGCTGGCTCGCGACATTGAGTCCCTCACGTATTCTGGTGTTTCCAATACGATCTCTAAGGGTCCTCCGTCACAGCGGAGGAATCTCATTTCGGCAGCTTGTATCCGCGGTTTTATTTTTTCGGTCATTACCCAAACCTCATGACCACAGGTAAAAGTTGGAACAAACTGCGAATTAAAGACTGACAATTTAGCATTGACACCAAGTTCAGTCCTAATAACAGAATGACCGAGCTGTTTCAAAATTGACCCAGCCAGACCAATCCTACAGGACAACTCAGCATTGCTCCTTCCATCACTCGTGAGTAGATATGCATTAAACAGGCGTTCTGGAGTCGACCATCACTTCAGATTTGTTAACTTTTACTTTTATCTCAGCTTCCAAACAAGCGACTACAAACGGATAGAGTACACAAGGATGACCAAGTCATCAGCGAAGAGCAAATGACTTATCATCAGATCTTCCGGATAAACTGGCTGATAGACTACCCGAGACTTTATCTGTCAGCTATTACTATCCGAAACCTTTGAAACCGAAATATTACGTTTATCTGACATATAAATTCCGGATAGGCTATCCGAGACTTTATCAGCTAGTCTTGAAACTGGCCCTTAACCTTCTTCCGGAATTTCTCCCGTCTAGATTCCAGCAATAATATGGATCCAAACAACGTAAACCTCATAGTGAAACTTAGATACCTACATCATGTCTTGATAATAAACTTTAAATAATGCAGTAAACTGAGAAAACAAGGCTAACTACACGAAAGTCATAAATTGCACCAGATGACCGTAACAGTACATTAGCGATATTATTTGTAATGCGATATTAATTAAATTATACCAACTCACGATCAATGCTTTAATTGAGGGCATCACCTGCATGCTGCGATAAAATGCATATATCGTCGACTTTCCGCATCGTTTCGCGCTAATTTGTCGATTTCATGATTTCTTTTGACGAATCTGTTAATTTTATTATTTAGTGAGCGCTCCGTAGCCGTACCGCCTGCTGTTACTTTACGTTTCGAAATTTCAAAAACTTGAGTACAGTTCTAATGAAGGCGAGCTTTTGATCGGCACACAGCAGGTGCAAACCCAATTACTATCACGAAAATCTTTCCCTACCGATGCAACGCGACGGCCGCGTGTCGCTGAGGCTTGAAAGTGCTGACATTTTTCACAACAAAAACATTTCCAATGTGAGCTGAGAATCTGATAGCATTGCAGTAAGTATAGGAACCAAACACACTTGTCTTTGCGCTGTGCCGCTTAAATGAGTGGGAAGGGAATACGGACTATTTATGGCACCAATGCGGAGGGGTACACCGGGCCGGGCCACTGTGTCGTCGTGCTCCAGATAAGTGGTTCGAACTCTGTATATGCGGTGGCTGGCTGGTTGTTGTCTTCTTGACTCCATCGGGAGGCGAACGATAATGGAATCTGTGTGATTTGTGGCACCCAGCGCGAGAAGATTTAATGTGGGAACTTTTCGTGCTGACGCACAGCACGAGTCTCGACGATGAGTAGGAAGAGTGTCGACCACCTAAGTGAAAATGGAAGTAAATTTTTGTTCTCTCAGCTCAAATGGATGACTAAAGCAGGAGACCATCAGACATCAGACATCAGAGAACTCGATGACAACAGGTAGCTGTAGCTAAATGAATATGAATGGTTTTCGTATATGGCAAAGGGGGATCGGATTATTGGAGATATTGTTTGCGTTTAGACAACCCGAACCCGTAGAACCAGATGCTTTGTGTGTGTGCAAATTTCACCGACCAGCATATATCCGAATGAAATTGTGCTGCTGGCTGATGATTGGAACGAGATAAAGTTGTCATTTTTATGTATTTCCATCGGTAGTTTTGACATTTCCCACAAACTGTGAAATTGTGAAATTGACTTTTCGGCGCGGGAAGGAAGGTCATGTGTGCCAGTCGCCACCATTGTGTCAATTGGCATTCTGCAATGATAGTGGGTGATGGTTATTTTCAATTATTTTTAAATATCACACGAGTGGTGTGAGGAGGTCAAGAAAAATCGAAATTCACTGACGACTATATTTATTTATGGGAGAAAGTTAATTACGTATGGATAGGGGTATAGGACAAGTCGTAATTTAAAATAAAATAATTTCTCTGATGTGATCCTACAATTGGGTCGGTCTTATCGCGGAAGTGTCTGATTTTATTGGAGTTGGGATTAATTTTGGCTTTAAATAAGTTAATGGTTTATGGATATAACAAAATCAGTGATTAAACAAGGGGTGTTTCCAGCGCCGGGTTTAGATTTTTTCGGCCCTAGGCCTTTACAACAAATGGTGCCCTATTTTATAGTTAATTTTATGTTATCTGGTAATAGACCATCTATTGACAATGGACCTTACCAATAATCATTTGTAATCTTCAACTTATATCAACTAATATTTTGACGGTCACAACAGATAAATTGAATATGGAAATATTCGCCATTGTGACTTTATATAGCCTGGAAACTAAAAATGATTTCATTAGTACGGCGCGGCGTAATGGCATAAGCGCACGAAATAATGTCCTACCCAAAAATGTCTTTTCATATTTTGCAATTAATTGCGTACATTCATTTGCATTATGTTTATATTATGTATCTAAGTTCAAAATACACTCCTACCTCGCTCAAAGGCTTCGGATACGTTCCACAAAATCTGGCCGTCGACTTTAAACCAAAAACCCGATGCTGGGTGACGTCAAAATGCGTTACGCTTACGAGTTTGTTGAGCAAGTGTCTTTACTTCGGATTTTAAAAAATGTGCAGATTGTAAGGAGCAGTGATCGATTTAAAAAACTGTTGTGAGATTATTAGTTTGTCTGCATTGCCCATTCTGAATATACAGGCTGTTTCCAAGTTCACTTTGGGAAGTGATTCGTGGGTATAATCTAAGAAAAATTGTTCTACAGTTAGTGTCTTCAATATGAATATCATTTGCTGAGAATTTAAGAAAAAGCGTATCTACTTTGGTGTAGGTACTTTGAACCAAGCTTACACAAATATTTCTGCTAATATAAACTACCAGAAACTTTGTTTAAAGGTTTAATTTTAGAAGAAATAATACTACATACTTCTAACTGCGCGTTTTTATAAAATCGATGCCTTTTATTTTTGACTTTCTGGTCGCTTCTGCAAGTAAAGCTGGTCCGTTGCAGTATATAACATATTAAAAATTCCTTAAATTTATCTTGAAATTTTAAATGAGCTGTATAGGTATCATTTACAAATATTCCATTAACCAAATGGTCCTAAATCTATTCCGTCACTTGCACGCCGTTCTCCAATTCGCATAAACTTTTTATAGATATTCGCATTTTCTTCTTTTTTGTTCGATTCGCTGAAGACATTCCTCTTTTAAATTTTTTTCAGGTGTAGAAAAAGTTATTAAAAACCAAACTACCAATCTGTAAAAAGTTTGCTTACGAAATAAAATTAACAAAACGTGTTTCATTTCTACATGATAAAATACTTTATATATATATTTAAAGAAAATAGTTTCCAAACTCCAAAGCCATAAATGAAAACATCATTGGTGTTCACTCACTTTTGACGCTCACTGTACGTACGTATCTATCGCTTGGGATTCTCAAATGAACTCGCCGGCGAACACAATCTTCTTCCGGGAAATTCAAAGCGAACGAAATAGGAATTACTTGCTTTTCTGAGATGTGAAGCTATAATTAATAAAAATGTTAATGACGGCGAAAATAATAAAAGAAATCCATTGTAAGTGCGTCTCCCTTCAGTTTTTTCATTGAAATGTGAAAGCAGAAAGGATGAATTTGTTTAACAGTAGAATGAAGTGGTGTTTTTTCTTTTCGGGTACAGTGGTAAAAAATGAAAAAAATATTCAGAAATTGTAGTAGAAGTGACAACACATAGACTATGCGTCTATGTCGAAATGTTTATATCTATTTATAAAAAAATAAACCAAATGAAAACTGCAAGGAAGGAACTGCAGACGATGTAAACATCTATACATATTATAAATCCCTATGACATTTATCTGTATTTAAATATTTAGTAGAAGTTGGTGAAGTTTTGTTTTAAGTGATTAAGGGCCGGTCTGTTCAGAGCTGATTAAATCTGCGGTTAGGTTATCATAGATTTAGTTTAACCCATGGTTATGAATTTTTGATTACGAAAATGTGTTTGTTGACGATTTTTTCACTTTGATCACCAAATAATAGATTTGCGACAAAGCTTTCCACTTTTCCAGTATGTCTGTCAATTTAATTTTCAAACTAAATCTGTGATTAGCTTTGTTTTGGTTTGGGTGGGTTTCCTTTGGTATGTATTTTTTTAATATTAGTTTATCTTTCATATCAATAAAAGTTTTTAGCCATATAAATGTCGAAACCGAAGCGAGCAACGAATTTTTCCAAGAGTGAAGAAGATGAGCTGGTGAAAATCGTGTTGGAGAAGAAACACATTTTCGAAAATAAAAAAACTGACGCCGTTACATCTAGGCAAAAGGATGCAGCTTGGGAAATAGTTGCACAAAAGTTTAGTTCATCGCCTCATAACCAAGTAAAGATTTTGTTCGTTATTTTCATTGTTATTATAGTATAATGTACATGTTTATCCTAGTTTCGAACAGCGAAAGCATTGAAAGACAAATATAACAATATAAAGCGCATAATTCGAAAGAAAAAAGCTGATGACAGGAGGGAACTATTCTTGACTGGTGGTGGACAAGAAAATGTTAGTCCTGTTTTGGACGAATTGAGCGATGTGATGGGCTTGAGTGTTGATGGATTGCCATCTAGGTGTTTACATTTTTATTTCCATTTCTTTAGATTGTATGTGAAACATATTTTTTCTATTAGAAACGATGATGATGAGATTGTCGAAAATGGTTACAATCAAACATCTACTGAAGAAAATATTGAATATATTAGTGGGAAGGTGATAGTGGAAGATTGTGAAATGCCTGCGAATGGTTCGGTCATTTATACCATGCGGGTGGATGACGATACAATTGCATCACCAATAGATTGGGGAAAATATAATCCCCCAATGCTACGTAGAAAAAAAAATGATGTGCTAAAAACCCCAAACCCAAAAAATCGTGAAAAGGTAGCATTTGCAGATACTGCAACTTTAAAAAAAACAAATTTTGGAGCAACAGTTCGAACATGCTCGCCTGGAGCACGAACAAAGAAAAGAAATTGTTCGATTAGAACACGAGCAAAAAATAATGCAGTCGGCAGAAGAACATAGGATAAAAATTCAAATTCTAGAAGCCGAATTGCATTTAAAACGGTCTCAAATAAACAAAAATTAAATAAAATACATACGTGCATTTATTAATCCATATTTACAGCTTGTTTTAGGCGATATGAACAAATGATGTAATATATTACAATTGTTGGAAATATAGTAACATTGGTGTTTAATTCTCAAGCTATGTCATTCTATTATCTTAAAGGAGTGCCGGAAAATAATCAGCCAATAACACTGCACGAATACTGTCACCACTATCTACCCCCATTCTGACCACATCGATTGCTTCTACGGGTGGTATGTTTATTTCGGGAGCAACAGGTGGAATTTCTTCGTTAAAATCTACAGCTATATTGTGAAGAATTGACGTTGCAACAATAACGTCTTGGACTGTTTCCGTTTTAATTCTCATTTGAAGTGACAAAACTGGAAAACGCTTTTTCCAAACACCAAATTGCCGCTCGACTACATTCCGAGTTCTTATTATTGACTCATTGTACAACTGCTCTACTGGATTATTGCATTCAGCCAATGGTGTTGCCATGTACGATGTGTTAGCATATCCGGAATCAGCAACAAGAATATAGTTTTTGAAATCTTTTCGTTCTAATTTCATCTTTAAAACAGAATTATTAAAAATCGTTTGATCATGGCATGATCCTGGCCATCGTGCAACAATGTTCAAAAATTTCAAATCTGCCGAACTAACACTCTGTACATTGAGTGAAAAGAAGCCTTTTCTGTTTCTGAAATGCTCTGCACTATGCCCACCTAAAAAAGTTTGTAAAACTCGTTTTATTTATACCTACATTTTTTTACTTACCAGGAGATTGGATTTTCACATGAGTACAATCAATTGCACCAATTGTTCGCGGAAACTTCGCGAAATTGTAAAAAGCGTAACTTGCTTCTGCCAATTCTGTGTCAGATTGTGGCATTTTAATAAAATCCTTTCTTAGTGAAGCAATTGCGCAGGAAACTCTTTGAATGGTAACAGAAACAGTAGCCTTGCAAACTCCAAAAAAATCTCCAACTGATATAAGCATAGTACCTAATGCATAAAATCGGAGTGCAATTAGAAGTTTTGCCATTGGAGTTATATTGCGGTTTCTAAAAACAAATATTAGGTAATCGTCAATTTTTGGAAAACTGAAACACACCTTTCTCTTTTATCTTGCAATTTCGAGCGTATCAAAATCAAAATATTCGCAACAGTTTGCTTTCGCAGTCTGAAACGCCTGAAGAAGTCAATATCATCCCATTTATTAAAATGGTCCAATCTTTCATACATATTATACTGACGCCTTTCTACCACCAATCGTTGATCAAATTCTTCGTCACTATCGGCAATACTCCACGAATCCCAAATGAAATTTCCAAACGAACTGAATTTATAAATTTAACAAATACAGAGGTTTAATAATGGATATAAATAAAAAAAAATACAAAGCAACTCACTCCGTTTTGCGTTTACTATTATTATATTAATTTTTCTTTTCCGATTTTTAAACAAGCTTGAACAAACAAAATTCCAGAATATCCTTGGTTAAATCGCCTTAACCGACCAAAATCGGCTGGTTATCGATTTCTCGGGTTAGCTAACCAAATCATAGATTCTCTGATTAAAATTTGACTGAACAAACAGATTCTATGGTTATCACCTGGAATAATCGTTGATTAGAGTTAACCAAAGATGAACAAACCGGCCCTAAGTAAGGAAGAATGAATGAAAAAATGAAATGAATGAAAAGTAAGAAAGAATTAGAAGGATCGTCATGTAAATTTAATTTCAATTGCTTCGTTTATTTTGCGGTTTTTGTGGTGCACCCATCCTAGTCCTGGGCCTAGTTGGCCTAAGGGTAAATCCAAAGCGGAGTGTTTCTAAAGAAATTTGCAAGCGGTTATTGTGAATCGGCAAAACATTCTGAACACGAGTCATCTGATGTCAGCTAAAAAATAGATTTTCACTGGAAACACTGAAAACAATCTTTTAAATAGCTTTAAAGTCAGTTGCTTGTGAAAGGTAATATTGCTTTCATTCTTATAAATTAGCTAAATATTATTTTGAAATTTTCTGACATCAAATGAAATTACAGCAATGTTTGAATGAAATCTCACAACTTATCCAGTGCTACTGAATTGCCGTAGTATTTTTATCATAAAGATGACAAGGTTATAACATGTACCTACATACTTTGACCATCTTACACATTATAGTGATTCACGGGCGCACTTGTCCACAATTAGATACTTTATGTTATTAAGCAAATAAGTGTACCAATACCTAATTCATATCCGAGTTCTGATTCTGAGTGCTGTTATTTTGAGTCATACTCTCTTTTTTCCATTCGGCACTTTAGTCCTCTCTGGGTGAATCATAAGCGCACATACAATCCGTTGTTTGTCACATGTTCCAGGAACTAAACAAGTGAAGTATCGTTATTACCATCACTCCCTTACCTCTTCATTATTTTATTGAGTTGTTTGCTTTTAATAATAAAATTCTTTTCTTCAGTCAGAAATCTTCTTAAATTCCCTTTATAAATATTTTTTTTTTTAGTTATATTAAAAAATTTATAAAGAAGTTGTATAAAATGTAAACTTGATTATTTTTTTTATACATTCGGTCAGTTCGAAGAGCATTTGTGGCATCCTCTCCGTGTCTTCCAAAGTGTCTAGGATACTCTTTGGATTTATTCAGAGCTACATCTTAATGCGGTCGTATAATACATGAAGATACCGCGTCCTGTGCGTTTCGCCACTGAACCCATTTGAGTGTCAATCGCTTTGTGCTTAAAACTTTTTGCTCCCAAGGGTGGATTTGAATTTTAACCACTTTTCCTGCCGGCATTGATTGGATTTGGGCCAATACAATATTTCTAGACTGTTCCCTGTCTTTGCCTTTTCAATTCTTTAGAAAGCAGTTCCCTGAGTAACATTAGCCAGTTGAATACATAGTAGATATTTTACAACACGTGTCCTCATAAAAGAAGTATGATGTATGACGTATGTAGATATCAGTAAACAATCTTATGGAGAGAGGCACAGTCAAACCTCCACGAAGACTATATATGTACTTACCTACTTATATAGAGCTATGTCTAGTTTTCGTATCTATGCCAAATTTGTCAGTTTGTGCAGAATGACGATAGAGGACGCTCGCTGCTCCATAAAGGTCTCACCGAGACCTTTGATATCAAAAAATGATTTAGTTAAGGTGATGCGCTGGCATGTGACTTTTTCAACATCATACTTGAGAAAATTGTGCGAAACTCGCCAGCCAACACCTGGGGCACAATTTTCCAAAAGTCTGTACAACTACTTGCATACGCTGACGACATCGATATCATTGGCAGACACCACGAGCTATCGCTGCTGGATGCGTTTGCAATTATAAGCGGCAAAAATGGGTTTAGCGGCAAATGAGAGCAAAACAAAATACATGCTGTCAACGAGAAGGGATACACAAGACAAAATATCGACGAATTGGACAGAACGTCACGATAGACAGCTACAACTTTGAGGTGGTTAGGACCTTCGTCTACCTCGGCTCCACTATTAACTCTAAAAATGACATCACATCAGAAATCAAGCGAAGAATTACACTAGCCAACCGCTGTTACTTCGGCCTAAGAAGGCAACTGATTAGTAAGGCCTTGTCGAGAAACACCAAGGAGATTCTAATATAAGGCCTGATCATCAAAGTCCTGCTCTATAGCGCAGAATCATGGAGAAAGAATCAAAGGCGGATGAAGATCTACTTGGTCGCTTCGAACGCAAAATTCTTCGAGTAATTTTCGGTCCCGTTTGCGTTGACGGGCTTTGGAGGAAGAGATTTAACAGCGAACTCTACGAGCTTTACAGCGACATCGACCTTGTTAGAAAAGTACGCACTGGTCGTCTAAGATGGCTGAGACATATAGAGCGAATAGACACCAACGCTCCGGCCCGGAGAGTTTTGGATTCCAAGCCGGAGGTACAACGCAGTAGAGGAAGACCTCGCCTTAGGTGGCGCGCGCACAAGTGGAAGGGGACCTCGACCAACTTGGAGTGTGCAACTGAAGGCGATTAGCCAAAGATCGGGCTAACTGGAGAGGCGTGTTGGTTGCGGCCCAGGTCCACCCCCGACTGTGGCGCCATTTAAGTAAATAAGTAAGTATTCTTACCTACTTACTTTACTTTAAACAACATAAACAGTCCGGGTTCGGCGTGGGCGACGGCCTTAACTAACAATAACAAGACCTCCAGTTAGCTCAATTCCTAGCTAGCTAGTTGCTCCACCGAGTTGTCTGATGTCGGTCCACTCTGCTACGTTGTCGCTCTAGGGTGAACAAAGTTTTGTATTGCATTGTTTTGAAAATGCTCTACGTGAACTAGTAGGTATATTATTCAGCCATTTTGTTTTAAATTTGTTTTTCCAGGTTAATGTCTCTGAATTGCCTGTATAAAGTTCATCATTGAATCTACTTCTACTCCATGTACTTGTTGGAACAAACCAAATGTATTAAGATAAACAGTGCAGTCAAGTTACCTTAAGCTTTATTAAAATGACTAAGAGGCCAGTTTTGGTTCAGTTTGCCTTTTTATAGTATGGTGATACATGAGTGTATTAGTGTACTTAAATAGTGTTACTCTTATGTACATATGATTTGTGTAAATGTATAAATGCAAAACCTAACAAACCTTCCCTCAAAACTGGCAGCTAACAATTCATGAATATAATTTAAAAGAACAATTTTTAAAGAATAATGTTAACAATTCATTAAATTCATTATATTTACAATTTACTTCAAATATTTAAACCAAGCGAATGAGTGAACTCCCTATGCTTAACTTTCTTGGAGTTTTTTGTAAACACATCAGCGATCATTCTATTAGTTGGAATAAACTTTAGCACAAGCAGCCCCTTCTCGTAAACTTCTCTGACGTAGTGCGCCTGAATGTCGATGTGCTTCGTTCGATTGTGAAACACAGGGTTTTTAACCAACTTCTGAGCGCTGAGATTGTCTCCAAAAAGTTCTGTAGGTTGATCAACTAGTTCGTTAAATCCAAGTTCCTTAACGAAACGCCTAAGATACACAACTTCCTTCGATGCGGTTGATAAAGCGACGTACTCCGCTTCAGTACTGCTCAAAGCGATAGTATTTTGCTTTTTACTTCCCCATGTAATAGCAGCTCCAGCAAGGAAGAAAACGAAACCAGTGTATGATTTTCGGTCTACACTGTTGCCGCCCCAGTCAGCATCGGCAAAGCCCTTCAACTTTTCACCTGTCTGAAAATAATTAAGTTTAAAATTAAGCGTTGAACTTAAGTACCTCAGCACATGTTTTGCCGCATTCAAATGTTCCACATGTGGATCAGTGTTGAATTGAGCCAACTTGCAGACAGAATGCATGATGTCTGGACGCGAACAAATACTCAAATAGGTCAAAGACCCTATCAACGATTGATACTGCTTCTGATCCACCTTCTTGCATTTGGAACAGTCGTGACATTTAACAAACTTTGTTCCTGGTTCCAATGGTGTTGCACTGCTCCTGCATTCTTTCATGTTAAATTCAGTAAGTAGATTGCGGATCAGCTGCTGTTGGGAAATTTGGAATCCGTTTCGCCCACTTGTAATTTCCATGCCAAGGAAATGGTCAACTAATCCTTTGTCAACCACCTCGAATTTCCGACCAATTTTTCCCTTTATCTCCACTAGCGTCCCAAGATTGGAGCAGGCGAGCAGTATGTCATCAACATAAACTGCGACGATGATTATCTCACCTGTTTTTCGTAGCACATAAACACATGCATCCCCATGGCACCTCTCAAATCCGAGGCTCTTTAAAAAACAGTTCAACTCCTCGTTCCAATTCCGGCCCGATTGTTTTAATCCGTACAATGCCTTCTTTAGTCTGCATACTTTATTTTTATTCTCTTCGTCGACGAAACACTCAGGTTGGTGCATATACACTTCCTCTTCCAAATACCCGTTCAGATAGGCCGCTGATACATCCATTTGGTGCACGATCAACTTATACTCAGCTGCCAACGCCAAAATCAGTCGGATCGATGAATATCTTACCACAGGGGAGAAAATCTCCGTGTAGTCTACTCCGTATTTTTGGCTGCACCCTTTTGCCACCAACCGCGCCTTGTGCCGGACTTGTACGCCATTCTTGTCGCACTTGACATTGAAAACCCACTTCGACTTAATCGGTGTGCGATTTTTAGGTACATCAACTAGTTCCCATGTCTGATTTTTAATTAGTGAGTTAAACTCCGACAACATTGCAGACCTCCACTTGTCTGCATCTGGTCCTTGAAGTGCTTCTTCAACGGTGAGTGGATTTGTTGTCTTTTCCTTGTGATTACGTTGCATCAAGCCAGTAAACTGTCTACTGGTTGGATTTCGGGAACGTAGTTTCATTCGAAATCCCAAACAATCGTCATCATCATCACTTTCAGCTTCAACACTAGCAGCACCCTCAGCAACATCTTCAATCACAGTAGCATCAGCCCGACCATTAACATTAGTTGCTTCACAAGCAGCAGCAACATCAGCATAGTTTCCATCAGATGAAACAGTAGGATTATCGTTTGTAGCTTCATCTACTACAATGCATGGTTTGGATTCCACTTTTCTTGCTCCAGCACCAAAAACAGGTTCGTCAAATTCAGCAGCATCGCTGAAATCATCTTCGTCAGAAGACACTGGGTCATTTTTTAGAGAGTCTTTCGCCATGTCCTTAGGGTCCATTATCATGCAGGAACTATCACCCAATAGGACCTTGGAAGAATCATGCATAATGTCAGAACGAAGAAACCTCACATCTCTAGCTATAATCACCGTCCTGCGCCTCTGATCATACAGCCGGTATGCCTTTGACTCTTCGCCGTAGCCCACCATAAAGAACTCATTGCCCTTTGCTGAAAATTTCGATTTTCGCGGCATTTTATCCAAAACAATACCTCTTCTGCCAAAAACTTCTAAATATGACACATTTGGTTTTCGACCATACCATGCCTCATACGGTGTCAATTCATGCAGAGCTTTCGTTGGTGTCCTGTTTCGCAAAAACACTGCCGTGTTTATTGCCTCTGCCCACAGAAATTCCGGCATCGCAGAATCTATCAGCATGCATCGTGCCATCTCAACCAATGTTCGGTTTACCCTCTCAGCAACACCATTTTGCTGAGGGGTATATGGAACAGTAAATTGCCTGCGAATACCCTCTTGCTTTAGAAAGTCAGTGAACTCACGGTTAGCATATTCTCCACCATTATCCGACCGGAGCACCTTTACTTTGTTACCTGTTTCTAGTTCAACCGCAGCTTTAAACATTTTAAACGTTTTGTAAACTTCGCTTTTGTTCTTTATAAAATAAACAAATATTTTCCTACTAAAGTCGTCTATAAATGTGACGAAATATTTCGATCCACTAAGAGATGACGTATTCATCGGGCCACATACATCGCTATGGATTATGTCTAAAACCTTCGTGCTTGATTTATCTAAGCATTTAGGAAACGGCAACGCACTAATTTTTCCTTTCATGCATACATCGCACTCAAATGTTTTCACCCTTTTCACATCCATGCCACGGACCATATTTTTTTTGCACAGAAACTCTAGGCTGTTTATATTCAAATGCCCATATCGTCGATGCCACTCGAAACAATCGTTTGACGCTGCTAATAACAACTTATTTTGCATCATCATATGAGTATATAAATCACCGTTTCTTTTCAGCTGCATGACTTCCATTCCACTAGCTGTTTTTACCACTGCTATATCATGGTCGAACTCTACTCTGCAATTATTTTCGGTCATTTTGCTCACTGACAAAAAATTAGTTTTAAGGTGGGGAACATAGAGGACATTATGTAAAAACATTTTACAGGTTCTGGTTTCAAGACATACTTTGCCTATACCTTCTGAAGAAATATATTTATTTCCCGCTAGCTCAATCTCCTCTCTATGCTCTTCGATGTGGGTGAAAAGAGATTTATCACAACACATGTGACAAGTTGAACCACTATCTAATATCCAAACGGAACTATTGAGTTGTGTGTAACTATATTTGGAAAGATTAAGCAAAGCGCAATTTATATTTTGCTTAACTGCACTACTGCTCCGGCATGATGCAGCATAATGGCCTCTTTTTTGGCATTTGTAGCATTTGCCCTTTTGTTTTTTGCTACCAGACGGAAATTGTGGCTGATTCCGCGAGCTCCCCGCCTGTGCCGCCAACCGCTGCTTATTAGCAAAAAATGCTATCTCGTGTGGCTCATCTCTCTTGTTATCGTTCTCCCTTCTTTTTTCTTCTTCTAATAATTTTGTCTTGAGCACTGTGGTGGTTGGCAAACTGTCTCTTGACTCGATGGCAACAATGAAATTTTCGTAACTCTTCGGTAGTCCCGATAGCAAAATGATCGCAAGCAGTTCATCATTTAATTTCAAGTCCAGCTCCGCAAGTTTTTCAGAGAAATCGAAAAATTTGTTCAGATGCTCACTCATTGACGCTTCTTCAGACATTTTCAAGTTTATTATTGATTTAAATATTGTGACTTTGCGTGCGGGTCCACTTGGAGCATGCAAATCAGACAGCTTGGTCCATGCCTCCTTGGAGGTTCTGGCGTTTTTTATGTGGATTAGTTGGCTTGACTTAACAGACAGTACCAACGTCGCTAGCGCTTTTTCGTCGTTGGTTTTCCATTCTGCTAACATAGTTGCTTCCGTCGGTTGTACTTTTTCACCTGACACATAGCCCCATAAGTTGCAGTGCACTAAAACCGACTTCATGAGGATTTTCCACCCATCATAATTACTGTCATCTAATTTCTCGATTTGATACAGCCCGGAACTCATCCTTTAGCTTAAACGCAGAGTTTATACAAAAAAAATGTGAATGTAGTTAATCCAGAACCAATAAACCTGGGCCCATAACCACTGTTGGAACAAACCAAATGTATTAAGATAAACAGTGCAGTCAAGTTACCTTAAGCTTTATTAAAATGACTAAGAGGCCAGTTTTGGTTCAGTTTGCCTTTTTATAGTATGGTGATACATGAGTGTATTAGTGTACTTAAATAGTGTTACTCTTATGTACATATGATTTGTGTAAATGTATAAATGCAAAACCTAACAGTACTCCGGGAGTTATTCATATGCAAAAAATCCTGCGTGGTATCCTGTTCAGGGTTTACTTCATAGTTTAAAGTTCCTAATGGACGTGGGCCTACTTTTTTCACTGGCAATTTTGGAATCACCAGTGAATTTCTCCCAACAAACCAATGCATATTCATACATAATATACATACTATATACATACTAGCGCCTTAATTAATTTGTACACATACACTTTGCACGCGTATGGCTATGGCTATGACTATGAGTGGTCACATTCCCTTAATGATCACGCTATTACCCAGCATGGAATACCCCTACCAAACACACAATCCCTTCATTTCGCTGATGATGGAGCCGTGCATGCGATAAGCGATGCGTTCAGTAAGCAATCTACCAGTTAGCTACCAGATAGTCGCATTTGTGGTAGGTATCTATTTGATAGGGAGAATTTTCTGCTACGGAACTACTACCGTACACAGTTCAACGAAAAATGTAAAACACAGATAGGCACATACGTGTGTAGGTACATTTATTAGTTTGGTATCCATGAAGACCGACAAGACAATCCAGCATCGACCGGCCGGCGCGGCGCGGCGTGGAGAAGTGAATCGATCCCCAGTTGTTGTTTTTGTTTACCGATACTGCTTCGGCAAACAGATACAAAAACGTGAACTGAAAACCACGAGGAAAACGAGTCATTCCATTCGCGCAGATGATGATGATGAATGCAATTGCACGATCCGATCGCCGCCGCGTTGATCGGAAAGCAGCGCGACTAGAGCTAAATATTCGTGGTATATATACGAATATATAATAAATGGATAATGAAGCGAATAAACGGGTATGATCACTTTAGGCCCCTCCCTTTATTCGACAATTATACAGTATAAGAGTAGGTATAAGACCATGGAAACGGATTAATGGTTTTAATTTACTCGCATGGATACAAGTTTTTTTTTTCCTAAATTCGCTACTGATTGTTGCTGCCGTTCAAAGCGTGTGGTGTTTAAATTTAAATCTATCATTTTGGCGCGTCAATCATAAGCCAAAAAATTAACACTTCCGGGAAGTTTGCCAAAGGATCGTGAACACATGAAAGAACAGAATCATAATTATATTCTTCATCCAGATCTTTCCTTTTCTTTCGGTTGTTTGTGACAACAAAAGGAACAGCCATAAATCCTGTGAGGTTTTTTTTTTATGATAATTCCAAACATGAGCGCAGCATATGCTTAATAGCCACTTGAGTAGACATTGGTAGGTAATTTGAAATGAGAGAATTCTCCTGAATGTCCCTATACTAGGTTAGGTTAGGTATTTGTATTGAAACTGAACTGACAACTACTGACAAATGTTTTATGTATTTATTCGTCCTTTTGTTTTATAAAAGAATTAAATAAAAAAATGTGTTTTCACAAAGTAGGGCGTACGTGCACTCAGCATGGGTATGGTTCTGGTATGTTTCCCCAAAATTGTTTGGCGAATTGACATTTCGCCGGGGTTGACTTCACCGATTTTTGTTTCGCGTTTTCTTTATTAAGTATTTCGTTGTTTCGTATTTTACGTTTGGCAAGTTTTGTTTTGTTTTTTAATTGAAATACAAAACAATCGCTTCCCAATCTTCATTTTGCTTTTTGTTTGATTGGCAATTCTTTATTTGGCATTTTGTTGTTTCGTTATTTTTTATTTGGCAATCAATTGTTTTGCGAATTTTTGCATTAAATTACATATCTTAAAATTTCGCCAAAGTTATTTAGGTATAATAACCCAAATATGCACGTATCAGGCGAAAGCTAAATGGGCAGCCCTAGACACTTGTTTTACCACAAGAATGGTATGGTCGTCCTTCAATGAAGCTACTGATACCTACGGAAGGATATACAGGGTTTGCGCAGAGTGAGCTATATGGTTTAAATGGTTTATAACTTTTTTATTTATGCGATTATTATAACTTTTTTTTTTAAATACAGTATATTATTGGGGAATGTTTTGCAATTAGCTTTGAAAAAGGATATCCTGTAAGTGATGTCCATTTTCTGCTTCGCACATACCTACGTGCTCTTTTTAGAATATTTTCAATAACTTTTCGCAAAATTTCGGGTGTAATGGCCCTGATTTCATTTCGATTGTTGGTTTTTATTTGGAGTATGGTTCTTGGTCTGTTAACGTACACTCTTTCTTTTAAATATCCCCAAAGAAAACTGTCAGGAGCTGTTAAATCTGGTGAACGTGGAGGTCAGTTAAAATCGCTTGTGCGCGAAATATCGCGTTCGCCGAATATGTCCGGCATACCGCTTACTCACGGTCTACATTGAAGATATACCGATTTGTAATGAGCTACGGTTGGGTATTAACTAAATGCATTAATTTTAAGAAAAGCGTTAATGTAAATAATGGTCAAAATTTGAAAACAACTATCCACTCTTATCGGACCATTACTAATCGAAGTCACAACATTCTTGCCAGTAATAAACTTGTGTCTTTTATCAGCAAGTCCATCTCTATCACTTTACAGAAGCTCGCCTTTTTTAAAAAAAATAACTCCATTTTATTCAACTGCATCTGGTTTCTGGTTTTGATTTAGGTTGCGAAAAGCAGACGATGCATAGCATAAGCCAAAAAGTTTTTGTTTTCCTATTCCAGGATTAATCTCCACTTATTTGCACTATTTTCCAATATAATAAAATAAATACTTTGCTCAAATTCTCTCTTTAGAAGTTAGATATTTTTCAATGATATTTTAATAAATTTGAATCTCCACCCTTTTTTTTTTATTCTATATACAACTTAAGGTTTGTGGTAACTTGAAATTTGTTTTGATATTTATGGAAAAAAAGTTCAGAAAATTTGTAGGTGCCAATTTCCGAAATCCTAGTGTAAAATCGGAAATTGGCACCCGGTGCCAATGTGCTAAGTAATAATGCAAATTGGCACCGGTGCCAATTTCCGATACACCGTATTTTAATGAGGACACACAATAGAATTATTGCAGTTTGACATTTTTATCGACCGATGAAGCGACCACGACCATCGCTCGTTGCTCGGTCGCACGATGGCTGCCAATTAGGACGTAGGGTAAAGCCCATTATCCTGCTCGCGCTAAATTTTATCTTCCATACAAAAATGTCTACAGAGAAAAAATTTAATTTAAAATTTATGGTTCGTCTTCTTTCTATCAAGCTTTAAAGTAACAAATTCCATCAAAGGATGGCTACGACTACGATATCAATGGATTAAAAAACGTCCAAAAAAATCTTCAATTCAAACGATATTTTTTTTGTATTCTCCGAAATTTACATGCCATACTGAGTCGGACATATTGGTGACAAATGCATGCCAACATATATGTCAGCGTTAATAATATGCCGAGTACACGACATGCACCCTTTTGTGACATATTCTGACATCAAATTGACGTCAGATTGGCATGCGTATGTCGTGTTTGGCATGTCGTGTACTCATAGCTTTAGTTCAGTCAACGATTTCAGTTTGTCAATATAACGAACTTTCATTCTTGAATAAAATACTAAATCGGTCAGCAGTTGAAGAAATTTTTTGATTTTGAATATTCAATTTTCAATAAAACAAAAAGTTGAAAAATGAAAATGTGAAAAATTGTCCATTCGAATAATAAATTCTTCAAAGATTAACAAAATATTTTCGTGAGTATCACCTATGCGATTTGGTTTAGTGCATGTGCAACTATACATTATGTATATACCTACCCAGGCACGAACCGTGACTTTTTGGGAAACGGAAGCACCCAACTTTAAACTTAAAATTAGAAGTCCTTTATTCAAACAAATATCGCTTTATTCAAATTTTTTAAGGCCAAAATTGTATATAAACAATATACAAAATTCATTAAAAACTGAATAATAAAAAAAATATATATTACATTAGGTCTTGTACATTAAATACAACTTGTTTTAAGCAAAATTATCTATGATCTAGTCATAATAATCCTTTGGCTCGAGATCGTTTCGTTCGTATTAATTGCTTATGTAAAAGAAATATGTATAGAATTCATTTAAATAAATAATAATATAGATAATTTAAAATGTTATTAAGTTTTGTACTTTAAATTAATTCTTCTTTCTCTTGAAGCAAAATTATCTATTATTTGGTAATACAAATTCCCTTTGGCTTGTATTTCTTTTAACAATGATTTTACAATCGAAATTTAATAACTTTTCTTGTCCACATTTATTTCGTAAGTAATTTTTTATTCTTTTAAGACACGAAAATGATCTCTCTACAAATGCTTTTGTCACGGGGAAAGTCAACAATAGTTTACAAAGACAAAAGTATTCAGTGAAACCTTTATCAAAATCAGTACTGATTATAAAAATCTTAAAATTTCTTTAAGGTCAGTTTTTGGCGTAAAATTCTCGTCATCGAAAAAAATTTTTTTTTTAAATTCTTACGGAAGCACTGCTTTCTTTTAATATAAGGACGCTTCGTGCCTGATACCTACCTACCTATAATATAAGTTGTATTTTTAAGGTCCTAGCAAATTCTATAAGTAACGCATACGTTGCGGAGTAATGGGGTCATGTCTCCATTATATTATACACTATAAGCGATGCGTTGGATTTCCATGTAGTGTTGTGATCTAAAATTATTGTGAATTGGGACCGACCAGACCAGTGATGGGGAATGACAAGCTATAAGTGTAACTTTTAGTACTGAAGTGCAACTTTATCGTTCTGTGAATATTAACACCATATGCTGTAGTACGCATGCTTTTTATTACATCTTTAGGTGTAGGTAGCTCAGGATGTAAAAACCAAGTGTACCTAACTGTATAATTCGCAGCTTATTCGAAATAAAATTCATTTAAGATTAGGTACTTGAAATTTCGGCTATTTTTAAAGAAAGTATACCACTGATTATTTTCTTAAATAAAATTCGCTCCCTAATTCACACAATATATTATAAAATTGTTCCAACTTTGCATTTTTTATCACATTCAGATCTATTTTAATTTTTTGACTTTACATATGGGTAGGTGTAGGTACTATAAAACCATAATACAAATTGCAAGCAAAAATTCCGCACAGCACCTGCATAGAATTTTAAACTTATAGGTACGTAGGTACACGATTATTATAGCTCTTGAAGTCGTAAATATCGGCACAACACCAAGTAGAATAATAGAACATTTTGATAAGAAACCGAACAGGGAGGCGTAATTAGTTTTTAATGTCTAAAAACGAACGCTAGCTGAGCTGATATTCATTTGAATATTGTGTACGAGTACTACAATCAAACAAATAGAATATTGCATTACATTGTACACTATAGACTACAGAGGGTATGGCCTCGATGTGTATTAAAATGTCATATTGTTCTAAAAATGTTCATGACAATATTGATTTATAGCAATTGTCGCCATTAATGCCGACTAGGGTGCATATACCTGACTGACACTAATTCATTGTAATTATAAACGATATACCTACATTTCACGGAATACTTAATATTACAAAATAAAATAAATTTATTTCTTATCTTGGCAATTAACCTTTAGCTATCGCTTGCATGTTACGGACTCTATTATAAAATACTATACCTGTGGCTGGGATATTAATTTGTTTCTTTTTTGTTATTAAATTTATTTGAAATCAATTTGATTGTGAGGGAGAGGGGATCTTTCCACGTATATGTATGTGTATAGTATTTTAATTGGAAATGAAAATGCAATCAATTTATTGAAATTGGCGGCAAGGCATTGAAACCTAAATTTCAAACAGAGAATGCATTTCAGGGAAGCTCAAACCCAAGGCAAAGCGGAGATAGACAAAGTCCCTTGCTATCTCAAAGTGAGAGACCTGTCGATTGTGATGTTCTGTAAGATTCGTCGATGTTGAGTGTCCCTTTTTGCTGACGGCACATATATCTAATCGCTTCTGTTTTTATACTAGCAAATGCCAGACGACAAGTATGACGCTGAAGGAGTTTTAGGTTAGGTTAGGTTAGGTTAAAAAGGGGTATAAGATGTCTCATACGGCACTAGGCAACATAAGGGCCCATCGCGATCCCTACGGGGAACCAATTGCAGTGACCTACAATGGAAAAACACCTAAACACTTGCCCTTGAGAAAGCCCCAATTTCCCTGCAAAAACCAAGTAGCCCCTTGAAGTTGGTATTGTCTATCTCCCCTTAATGTTGGAAGTAGTACCTGCCCAACCTACCTTCTACTGCGACATATTGCCTCACATTCGCACAGTATATGTGTTATGTCCTCTTTGGCTTGCAGGTCATCGCAGAATTCTGCAAGTGTCCGAGTCTTCTAGCTCTAGTCTTTTGGCATGTTTTCTAAGAAGACAGTGCCCTGATAATATGCCGATCAGTGTCCTGAGCTGTTCCCTGTCTAGTTTGAGGATTTCCCTAGATCTGTTACGGTCGTTTTGCGGCCAAAGTGACTTAGAGGAGTTTTACAGCGGATAACGTGGTCTAAATCCTTCTTTCTGCATTAAATGTTTCGGTGAGATTGATTGCGCCTTTAATGGAGCAGCAAATGTTTTCTCCATTGTCATTCTGAGATTGCACAGAATGACATTGTCAGAGTGATTGTAGAAATTGTAAGATGCCGTTGTTTATGGAAGCTGACAATTGGTTGGGGTGAAATCGATAAAGTTCCGGCTCCTCAGCTGGCTATTAGGAGTAGCTTCCTTCCTGCTAACAACGGGCCACCCAATCCTTCTTCAAAATGTTACGTCGTTTTTGCATGTCAATTTATCATCCTCACAGTCTTCCAATACGTAGGCAGTTAAAATCTCGCAAATGCAATATTTTGTTCCATTATCCGTACTACAAAAAACAACCCACAAGACTCTGAATTTATCTGACAATGTCTGACAACAGATCGATAAATTTTTCATATTTAAATATCTGTGGACCTTATGAACATACAATTTTCAACTTGACAACGTTGTCAGATAAGCCATTGTCAGACCATTAAGACATCCATTTGACAATGATGTTGTCAAACTTTGGGACAAAATTTTACAACCGTCTGAATGGACAATTTTGTATTGTAAGGTAATTGGCTATAGTAAGTTCATTGTCGGTCATTTCTAGAGCACTGACAGATCTGACAATATTGTATGATCTGACAATCGTGTGTACTTATCTTAAGCAGGACTCTAGAGACGCGTTTCTCTATAAATGCCGTCATATACGCCTTTATAAGATCAATAGGCATATGGTGGGTATTGTGTATCGATCTGGACTTCTTTAGTACGAGTATATGTCGGTTGTGGGCTTACTAACCTTAAACCACACTGACAGTGGCCAATCAGGTTGCTTGCGAAGGATCTTAGGCGTTCACACAATTCGGCAGATACATTGTATATATAGGCTTGTCTTGTGAGACAGATGTCCCCTGTGGTTGGAGCAACTGAAAGTGTTTCGTTTTTTGAAGATTCCATTCATCAGACATGCATATCTCTGACCAAATTTTGGCCAAACTCTCCAGCAGTCTTATTGGTATTAAAAATGGAAAAATAGTTATAGCAAAAGGGTCGTATACGCACCCTGCCCTTAGCTTAACCATTCGTTTGTGCGAGTTTTTATTTTTGGGACGATTGGAAGGGACCAACATTTTTATGCCGAGCTTTCCCAAGACAGTTTATTAGATGTTTGTTAGACGTTCGGGGTGACGTTCAAGGTGACGCGATGCATTTAAAAAATCTTGAGATTTAATTTGTGTTTTTCCGGTGATAGAACCTGAGATTGGTCTTATTGGCTTGAATGTTGCTAACATTGTTTTGATAATGTGAATGTAGGTTCTGCCTTCGTCTATATTGACTGGTATACGTTAAGCCTTAAAGCGAAATTCTATAATCTTCGTGGTCATTACAAAGTCTGCAAGAATATCTTTTCTACTGTGGTTCTACTACAAAGTTTCCTACTCCCTTCAGGATCTGTGCTACCGTGGTACTCTTTACCTTTTGGTAAAAATGTGGTATACATTGTCCCCGAAGTAGCATCTCTCAATTTCTTCGGTTGCGCAGGCTTTTCGTGTTCTTTGGTTTATTTCCTGAGGAGCAGATGTTACTCCCGTAGAACTTATGGAAAAATCTCTGTTTCTTATAAGCAGCGCCGCCTCTTGTAGAACTAATCACGAAGCATCAGGACTGCGATTTATACGGATGGTTGCAAAGCTAAAGAGGGTAGAGGGTCAGGTATATACTTTAGAGATATAGACCACGTGTCATTAAGACTTCCGGATACATGCAGTGTGGTCCAGGCAAAGGTTCTGCACAACCATAAGTCAGTTTGTGTTGGGTACCCGGACACTGTGATATTGAGGGTAACGAAAGGGCTGATGTTCTGGCCAAAAACGGAGCAGAGCTTCCGCCAAATGAAACTATTGAGGGCATAAAGACCACTAATAGCCGTGTCCAAGAGAGTTATTCTCGAGAAAATTAAAAATAAGGCAGATCAAGGATGGTCGGATATAGATAAGGGCACAGGGTCTCAAAGGCCTAAGCTAGATCGGAAAAAATCTGTAGAATTATTAAAGCTCAGCAGATCAAAGCTAGAAAAAGCAATAGGGATATGCAGGGCAGGTATTGCGAAGACTTATACATGTCGCAGAAGATACCTATAACTTATCTCCTCTTATGTGAATGTCAAGCTATTGATCGGTATACAAGAGGAAATACCTTGGATGGTGCTTCTTCGACAATTAAGAGATAAGTTCAACAAAAAGTAATTTAACAACGTTGACTGATGATTTTTGCCCTGTAAGCCCTAAGTAGTACTGCGACATTGGTGCCCAATTGGCCCCATTCAAGTGATTCAAAAACTCCTCTTCTTGTAACTGATTTTTTCCAAAGAATGCTCTCCTTACCCCCTTCAAGATCGGACATATTGCCAAAAAGTGCTTGATGTCTTCCTTTACCTGCATATTACACAGCGCGCAGTTGCTCGTTTCCTCATTTATGTGCGGCTTCAAATTAAGGCTTGATATAGTTCACCTCTATTTTTGAAGATTATCCCAATTGCGTAACTAGTGAACTCGCTATTGAAGTAATTAAGGTCACTGAGGTTATAATTGACTTTAGAATAATACTGACGTGCCTACGATGACTTTGCATTTTCTATGAAAGCGTACCTTTCGTTCTCATCCGTTGTTTTTATAATCTCGTAAAGGATTTTTTTCCATTGTCCGGAATTCGCAGCAGTTAAGTTTAAGGCTATGCCACAGTCAGCTGCAATCTCAGTCCAATCTTTGACAAAAAGGCACTTATATTGCAAAGCATATAGCAGAATTTGCATTTGTAGTCTGGAGTCCTTCATATTCATAACACTTCTTAAATAATCTGCATTCAATCTTAGTATTGAAATATATAGCGTTGGTAGACCCGTTTCTAAATGGTACATATACTTCGGCGTGTTTATAGGTAGACGAAAGGTTTTTCTTAAATAGAATCGCATCAAACTTTCCACTTCGTCGAATTTCTTTGTACCAAAGAATTGTGCCCCATAAAAGAGAATAGCCCGTGCAGTAGCATTGAAAACATTATATTTGGTCTTTACGGATATTAGGTTATTGTTGAAGATACGATTCCAATTGGCACATAGATCAGATATTGCTTTGTCGCGTTTGTTAATAAGATGCTTATCCATCAGCATATTAAAGGCTAAATCCATTCCCAAGTACATATATTCCTTAAAAATATCAAGCGTCGATCCGTTATATTTCCAGGTTTAATTTTTTGCAAGCTTTCCTGTGCCATTTTTAAAAACCATAACTAATCTAAGGCCGTGTTGATCTCAAGACTCCACAACTGACATTCTTCTACCATTGTAAATATTTGCCGTCGATTGCTGGTAAAGTTTCTCAATAGCTTTGCAAAATTTGGATGACACACCTATAGGTTGTAAAGCTTGTAGAATAAGGCGTTTCTATCTATTGTGTCAAAGGCCGCTTTGAAATCAACAAAAAAAGCATACATCGTTTTTTTTTTGTAGGAGCCGAACTCGTGCTAGACTTCCTAGGACAAAAATATTGTCTATCGTTGAGTACCCCTTTCTAAAGCCTGACTGAAATTCACTCAGCTTACGATTATTTTGCACCCAAGTATTCAGTCTTTTGAAAAGCAAAGACGTATGTATTTTGAAAGTGGAATTCAGGAACGAAATCCCTCTATCGTTATTAGGATCTTCAGAATCCCCTTTCTTGTAGATTGGTGCATTGCCAAAACGTATCTGGGGGGTGCCAAATTTAAAAACTATATTAAGAGCTTCTGCTAGTTTTTCCTTAAAGACCGGAGCATTGTATTAAAAAATTCCATTGGTATCCCGTTCGACCCCGCAGCTTTACCATCTTTCATCGATTCCAGAACCGATTCTACTTCCCTTGAAGTTATTTCCGCATCTAAGTCCTCCTAAGTAATGTCAGGCTTTGCATAATTCCAAGCCATTTCATCTTTCATCGGACCAAGAAGGGACGCAAAGTGGAGCCGTAATGAGCCCACGTCTATTTTAGCCGCTTCCTTTCGTGAATCATTTCCGTTCACTTGCTTCTTGAAAGCAAAATAAATTCTGTTTTTCTTTGAAACTCGGTATCCCCTTGCTTTTTCCATTTTAAAGCTCTAACTTCCATTACCGGAACAGGGGAAATTCGAGGACCATCAATGCCAATTGTAATTTCAATCGGGAGATGATCAATTACAATTACTTCTCTTTTAATGTGTTTTACTATTCGATTTGCGTAGGTACATTCTTATCTTTATCATCGGATTCATTTCTTTCGCTACCGCCTTGTAGATTCTCGAAGCGTTATGAGTTAAGTCTGTCAGTCAAAATTTATGAATTCTTACTTTCAGAACCACTTTTAAAGCCGCCTCAAGAACGTTGTAACATAATGGCTATTGCTATAGTCTTGTGCAAACATCGCTGTCATTTCAAACATTACCGCACAATTAGTTGTCAAAGTTCACAATACTTAAATGACCCCATTGGTAATCGACTTTATGCAGGCTGAAGGAAACACTATCGCATGCTTTCCATGAAATTCAGATTCGCGATTGCAAGCGGAGAAGAACTTTATCAACAACTTCTGGTCCGTGAGTGTGTGTCGAATTCATTAACTTCATTTCTCAATGAATGAAACACTCGTCGATTGGTCACGTTGCATTCTCTAATTTAATTGCATCACCGGACTATAATTATGCTACCGTGAAATATTTTCTTCTATACACACAATCACAAAATGTTTTCCTTTCTGAAAAGCATACTTCCTTCCAAGCCAACCGTTGCCAATCGAGAACATTAAACTTAACAAATGACACGCAATTGTGTCGCAGCACGCGTGCCCGTGTTGTACAAATCAAACTGCGATCCAATTGCGTTTTGCGCCCCATTCAGGTTGACATCGACTATGACGCATATTCCGATCGGTACATTATGCTGCCCCTCAGTGCGATAGGGAAATTGTCCGCTTGTTCCAATAAATGTGCCAATAAATCGCGGCCATCATTCCAGACAGCATGACTTTTAATGTCTATTTTCTTCTTTGCAGTCAAACGACGAACATTCTGAGGACGACATAAGAGACTGCGAGTCAGTTGATGACGAGAATACCAGCCGATTAAACGCGTCGATGTCCAACGGCATGGCCATGGACTACGGGGGAATCGGCGGAGCCAGGAGTCCAGAACAACACAGCGCAGAAATTCAAATGAGGTATGTTGTACTTTCTTAACATTAAATTGATTCGCAACACATAACCCTGCCTTGTATATATAGTCACCATCATGCACAGTTCGCCACGAACCATCCGCTGGGAGCACTGGGCAATTTCATGAGTATGGGCGGTTTGCACAGCATCCCCAATCTGCAGCAGCAGCACAACGACGTGCTGGAAAAACTGAAAATGCAGGTCCGCGACATGAAAGTCGGCCTGATGGTAAGTCAATCACAAATTCACCTCAGAATGAGTTTTAATCTGAGCGCATATCCACAGGACCAGGAATACCCACCACATGCAAACTTTGGCTCAAATGTCATTCCAACCCCCATCAATACGGCGTTCACAATCCCGTCAACTTCTCATACCTCGTTTGGTCACTCCCCGCAGAATCTCTCGCAGCCCTCACCGCAGCCACAGCAAACCTTGCTATCAACGCACCAACAGCAACAACAACAGTCGCAGTCACAAACGAGTTCCCAATCGATGCCGAATGGTTTCTCGTTCACATCACCCTCAGCCCCAAGCACAAAAGACGGTAAGTCCCCAGCTTTATATATGCTCCAAATAAATTCCCCTCTGCGCTGATGTGAATTAACTCTGCACGCACGTCTTTGTGGGCAAATGGATACTTAACAGCGGTATAATTAAAACGCTTTGTTAATTGGTCAAAATTATAGTGCCGGGCATTCGTAGAGTTTTTGTTTTTGTACTCAAGTGTTGGATTTCTCGAAGCTATTGAACTTGTGCTAGGCGATGTGCCCAAATCATTCATAATTTGTGTGGAGAATGAGATGGTGACTGGTGAACTCGTTGCTCACAGAGCCACACTGTACAAGGTTAAAAACTCAATTTCCTGGTCAAGAGTTATTAAAATGTTTTGATTGTTTGATGCCTTGTATATCATTATGATTTTTTTTTAGAGTTCGTGAATAATTATATACTGCAGGTGGGTAATCTGTTTAATAAATAAATTATTATTTTAAGTGTTAAGTTGCGATAATTTCTCTATTCGACAAAGTCAACAAACAAATTTAGAAATCAGATGAGCTGAGCAGGTTTATAGGTTTATTTTGCAGGGAATAGTATTTGCACTCTGTACTATAGGAATTAATCAGTTAAGATACATAGTTAAGATAGGTTCAGAGGGATGGCAGTTTTTACAATATAATCTCATCTGTCAATGCCTGCGTGAGCTATCTTCACTTTAAATGACGGACAATTTTTCGACATGTCCATCCATAACTTTCAATCTTCCGCCACCGACCTCAATCTCTTTAAAAGCAATCCTCAAAACGTGAAGAGTATATAGAGCTAGATATTATAGAATTGATGGTAAGCATCTAATCTTGGACCTGTCAATAGAGGAACCCCGATAGCACGTCTTGTAGGTGGTATGCTTTTAACCAAACCCTCACGTATTTTAGAGTTCTTTTTAATACTTCTCCCGGTAAAGACGAACCTATAACGCTTCATCAGCGCCCCGAGATGCTTGCAGATGTATGTTAGTTCTGCACTTAAATTGCTGCAAATTGTAGTCTTCTGGAAATGTACCTATCCCCAGGAAGCGAGTTCCAAAGTTTGCTTGTCCTGTAATAGAAGGAGTTTTGGAAAATTGATGAACCCGCGGTTGCAAGTGGTCATGATCATTAGCAGCCTGACTTGTGGGGCGCCTAAAAGTTGTATTTCGAGGGATAATGTCTTTGAGTTCCTCGGAACATCTACCATGGAAGTATCTATAGAACAAGCAAAGGTCAGCGACTTGTCTTCTGAGCCAACCAACGGTTGTAGATTCGATGTGAATGTAGGGTCTCCAATAAGTCACTCATCTCTGTATGCTGTCAAGTAGGTTAAGTGAATGTTTTGGGGCCGAGCTCTATATATGGGAACGATGTTTCAGGCCTTGTCTAAATATTGTAGAGAAGAAGAACTTGCTTGGGGCTAAAGTACTTCTTGGTCTAAATAGGTAGCTCAACTTAGCGGACGCCGATCTTGCGATATAGGATATGTGATCCTGCCATGTGATTCCTGAATTGACTGTGACTCCTAGAAGGTGCATTGAGTCATTGGGATGGATTGGACGATGGTCATACATTTGGATCTGAGGAACTTTTGATGCATTTTTCTTAAAAATTATTATGAGCTGTGTCTTGTTTGCATTAAATACAACCAAGTTGTCTTTTCCCCACTTCAAGACTTTGTCCAGATCACTATTTAGAGAACTAATTTGTTCACATCTGATGCAGCCGCACTCACAGGACAGGCCCACTGTTTGAGATGGAGGATATTATTGTTTGTGGCTCTAAGCAAATCGTTGATGTGGAGAAGAACTAGAGTTGGAGAAAGAATAGATCCTTGGGGCACTCCTGCATTTATAGCAAACGAATTAGATGACACACCATCAACAACAACTTGGATCGATCTTCCCAGAAAAAAATTTTGCATCCATCCGCAGAGTTGTTGTGGTAATCCATAAGACGCTAACTTGCCTAATAGGGCTCTATGCCAGACTCGGTCAAATGCCAGGCTACGGCTCTGAATTCACCGTGTTGTTCAATTGCTTACGTCCATAAGTGCGTTGCGTAGCTTAAAAAGTCTGCAGTGGAACGACGGCTCCAAAATCCATATTGCCTGTCACTTATTAATCGGTGGCCTTCTAGATATTTGATTATTTCGACATTAATTACCTTTTCTATTACTTTTGAGAGCATTGAAAGTAACGCTATTGGACGATAGTTTTGTGGCAGACATTTTCCTCCCTTTCTTTGGAATAGGTTGAATGCGAGCGGTCGGCCAGCAAGAAGGAAACGTCTTCTGGGGGTAAGACATCCTAACTAGCTTACAAAGTACAGGTGGGTGCAAGTTCTGGTGCACAGCTATTGAGTACTATGGTCGGGATTACGTCGCGTCGGGTTCAGTTGCCTTATTGCAATCCAGTTCTGTAAGAATGTAGTAAATGGCGCTAACAACTTCAAATTGCCTTCAAATATTGCAGTCGATGGCAAGACGACGTCTTTTAACTGGGCTCCACTCATCTCTGTCCATATCCACTCTTCAACTTTTTCTAAAATTTTCTGAGGGACAATCGTAGGCGTTTCTTGCCAGCAAATTCTAAAATGTTTTTGGTCGTACAGTGTTATGGCTTTTTAAACATTTTGTTTTTGCCTTATTTTTCATTTTTACGTCAACAAAATTCGTTCCCTGTTCATGACCATATAGGGTAAGAGTTTTAACAAACAGCAAATTGAAGACCGACAACTTAGTTTTTAATCCAAAGTTATGCTATATTTTTAAATTGAATTGCGTTTTAATACAGAAGTGCGGTATCACGAGTCGGATTTTTCCGGCAGCCACTTCAACTTAGCCTAGTACAATGGATACAAACAGCATTCGCATTTTTTAGCCCTTTCGTCATTAATTATTGACTGATTTATTCCTACCAATTGATTAATTCTTTTATAAATTTAATGACTTGCTATTATTTTTCAATTGAAACAGTGAATCCTGCGTCCAACTCATCAACATCCAGCGAAACATCTAACTCATCGCAGCAGAATAATGGATGGAGTTTTGAAGAGCAGTACAAACAAGTTCGACAGGTAAGTCGTAAAATATTTTTAAAGTTACGGAAACATTTCCTAAAAAAAAGACACATCAAAGTAGTTTTTTTTTAGCTTCCGTACGTTTCTGAACCAAACATCGCTTAATTTTCCATTTAAAATTATCTATAGTCCTCATCGAATTTATTCTTTAGAGACTTTTACAATTACATGTCAACAACAAAGAAGCTATATTTCCGAATCAGTCATTGCCTTCTTATAATTCAAATAATATCAAAGTTTTGTATGTATTATGCAAAGAAAGAGACAGCAACAAGTTTTCGATTACTAATTTGGAAAATGTAATTTAACACCAACAAATTTTCATATATATGCAAATTTAGCAACAATAATTTAGTCCGTACATGACCCACTTATTCAAAAATGCCTGGCCCTGGGCATCAACAAAACGGTTCGAACTACTATTATTTATAAGCCTGCACCTAAGAAATATTGGTTCCTTGTGTATCGTTCAAACATATTTTATAGGTCCAAAAATCCACGGCGGGGTGTTTACAAGGAAAACGGTGCTTGGACAAGAGACCATAGAGATTTGTATGGATGACTTCCACCTTATTACTGTTAAGCTCTGAATTATTGTTTGAGAGAATTACATTAACAACAACTCGTAGACACAGTCACTTTGGTAGGAATGATAGCTATTTCGAACTACACCACTAATTCATCATCAGATTCCTTTAAGTGATTGTTTGAATAGTTTTTGAATTCTGACAGTCAATTCTCCGTATATACCTATCCACTTGGGAAGACATTTCTGGTTTCCCCTGTCAGGAAGTGAACTTGCACCTTGATTTTTCTCAATTGACCAAGTGACTACCACTTGCGCTAATTGAGCGACGAATACAAGCCCGCCAACTGGTGATTAGAACGGAGGAGAAGACCAACCTCTGTGCGTTGTTGTTGCTACGAGGTGTTTTTTCGTTTATTGTCGAAGAAAACAAGAAGGTTTTCTTCTTTAAAAAAAATCTGTAAAAAAAATCTTTCTGAATGAAACGTAAACTTAATTAATCCATCATCCTAGTTCTACATTGTTGCGTCTTGATTGGAGAATTATAATTCATGTATCTGGCGCTTTTTCACTGTCCCGCATCAGCGTTACCGTTGATAAATTTAGAAAAGTCGCAAGAAAAAGGGAAACGGGGGAAAAAAGGGCCATTTAAAGTAATAACTTAAAAGTAAACATAATAAACAAACAAGATATACTGGGGCCAGATCACGTAAAATGAAAACGATCGAACGATATCGTTTTCACTAAACCTGTCTCTATCATATCTGTGGCAATAGACAGAGACTGCTATTGCCGAAACGATATCGCTCGATCGTTTTCATTTTACGTGATCTAGCCCCTGGTAATATTCAATTTTTAAAACTACATATAAGAATTCGGTCGAATAAAACATACCTGGGCATAAACGTAAAATCAATTCAATAACATAACAAATCAATTCATTAAGCGGAGAAGGTTCTAATCCAAAATCTTCTGAATCATTCTCCGACCGCTCTTCCCCGTTTCCGAAATTGAAGGCGCCGCACCGCATTGCTCGTTGCTTGTTATAAAGCACTCCAGCCATCATAGAATCGTGAAATTTGGCAGAATGCTAGATCCTGTGGTGCATACACTGGGAAAAGTCCAAAAATTGAGATTTTCCATTCATCCCTTCATGAATTTTCTTAAGAATGTGAAAAAGGGCCAAAATCATTAAATTTTAGAAAAGTAGTCTCATTGTGCCAAGGTGGTATAAAAAGTGCCAAATTGCAACTTTAGCCCCACAACGGTCACGCTGTCCCGCATAGTTCGGCATAGTTTTTCAGATAAATGCGTTCTTTGGTAAGCAAGAAGGTGTGCTGATTCCGCGGTCTTCCATGATTCCCACATATTTGCCTTTCGATTTTAACCAACTGCAGCTTGCAGTCGGCTTGCCAACTAAACCAACAAAGTCCAAGGGCTACATGATTTAACGTAGCCAACAGATATTAAGACAATAAAATTAGACAACGTTTCCCGAATAGCTTGAGCTTGATGAATTTCATCACGACTATATTTTTATCTTTGTATGATTTGTATCGGAAATTTGCTTCAGCTGGTTATATTCATTACAACTACAGAAGGGATGGAAATGATTAGTATGTACCTCTAAAGAAATATACACAATGTTCAGTTCGTAGGTTAGTTTATGAGCTCTTCAGGCTTAAGTCACAATCACATTCAGGAAAATGTTAAAAAGGTAAGAAAAGTGAAAAAAAAAAAATTGAAAAACACACGCATAATGCGACATCTATATCTTGACACTTGGAATATGTCAAGAATTATGACAGGCTTCATTTTTTTTCATAAGTGTCAAATATTAAACATTTTAAATGTAGGTACAAAGAAGCGTAATGATAAGCTCAAAAAATAGAACACAAAATATGTATATTAAATATATATTAGTATCTTAAAAAAATAAGAATTTAAGAAAACAGGAGTACAAAATTCTAAAACGATGAAAAATTACAGGAAATTCGATTAAGAATAAAATAAAGGTTTTCGCATTTATTTTTAAAAGGCTTGAAATTTTTTTCATTTTTTTTTTGTTTAAAAACAAGAAGCGCCTCGAACAAATCTTTAAGGCGGTTTGACATTGATATGGTAAAGATCTTGAGCTCATCAGGGCCGATTGACGACCAAGCCTTTCAGATAGTTGTTTTTTTTAAGCTGATTGATCCGGTGGATTTGTCTGCCATGCAAGTAAAAGTAACCATTGCGTGTCAGAATCCCCCACAAGTTTTTCATGTGGCTCAAATCTGGACTTCGAATCACCGACTTCATTACCTCGATATTGTTTGTAAAAACCATTCTTTTACGGACTTTGCATTGTGGGCTTGCGTGTTATCCTGTTGGAATATGAAATTGTCTGGAACAAACTATTCCGATACGCTCACTATACATTGAGATCTAACGTCAACACTTCTTGGTAACTACGCGATTTGTAATGTTGCCGCGGAGCAAAATGTTGACCAAATTATAACCAAACCTCCCACACTAGTAATGCATAAATTTCTAAAACCTTACTAACAAATTCTAGTGAACTCACTAACGAAGAATGGGAAAGCTATTGGAAGTTAGGGCTAAAAGCGAATAAACTCTTCCGCTCAGTTTTTTAGCAAGGAATTCAAGCTAAAATGAAGCTGTCAATTATTATAGATTTGGGTATATAATCGAATACTTTTAATGACATTCAAAAGTATTTAGCAATTTTTGTCGGGATGTTTTCGGATGTTTTCGTAAATCTTTGTAAAGATGATAAAATTCGTCATATTTATTACGTAATTTTTAATATATTGAACGGACTGTTTTTTTCCAATAATTAATGGCTGAAAAATAAATTATTTAATGGAAATCTTCTACTTCTAACGCATCCATTTCCATAATTCAAGTATGGCAAGTATTTTAAATTAAATTTTGGCTTTTCGGTGGGCACTGTTCATAATCAAACTTCCACTACAGTATATTCTTTACTAAGCCTTTCTCACAGAATAAATACTTTTTTTGAACTCAAAAGGCCGCTTAATGTCTTGTTATACGTTTAAAGTTAATCAGAAGCAAGGGGTCTTGTAACGAAAAATTATTGAATTAATATTAATTCTCTGTCCTATTAGCAGTCCAATCCATAAAGCGGTTGACATTTCTTTAATTATTTCAGTTAGGTACTGTTTTTGTCTACTTAATATGTCAATCCATCAATTATCCAATTTCTAATTCATTTTAATTAGAGAATGTCGCAATTCAGAAATTTAAAACACAACTTGTACCTATTGTAAATGTCGTTCCTCCCTCTCAGGCTTAATTTTCACGTTTCTCTGATGTCACCCAATTTCGTTTTGAACTGTGTTCTCTTTTACAATATACAAACTGCAGGTAACCTATAAAATAACACCACAAAATAATTCCGTTCCGGTATTGTTTACTTCAATTTAATCCTTTCGCACCTACAAGTCTGCAATGTCATTAAAGGTATACGATTCCTTGAAATCGACTTTACAAACCGCACGAGCAGGATTATAAGATTATCACGGTCGGGCAAACTTTGTGGGAGGGCAAATAAAAGAACACACCGACTTTGCAATAAATCAATCCACTCGGACAGACACAAGAAGGACATCTAATCCGTTTCAAATAAAACCCTCAATCGCCCTCTTTTCCTCCATCACCTGTAGTGATATGCATTTCGCTCTGGTTTCATCTACTTTTGTATAGTTCTCGCTTTCTTCCGAGTTTCATTGTCCGGCAAAACACCCTCGGAAAGAAAATTAATCCCGATTCATGCATTACTTTGCTGGATTTCATTAAAACTTTATGGATTGGGTAGCTGCTACGATTCCCATGAATCCGTATACGTATACGTGTTCGTTTAATGCTCTTGGCAAATTATATACGAGCCAGCACTATGTGGGAAGATGTTTGCAACAACCTATCATATCTGGCTCTGACAGTGAAACCCTAAGGACGACTGCTGGCTCCTTTCGCATATCGCACAGGTGATAATTTCATTAGACCTATATACTCAGAAATTCCAGGCAGCAGCCGCCGCAACTCGAGGGCGATAGTCATGAGACGAGCGCATGGTGCTGAGCTGATGCACTGCTTATGTGTTCCATTGTGTGCTCAGCATCACTGATAATTAGCTGCAATTAAAAACAGCAGAACACCTAAACTATCATCAACAAGTATGTATACTGACTGAGCAGAGCACACAAAGATTTCTGAAAAATTAACACTTTGTCTTCATTAAAGACCTAGTCATGCCTTGTGGGGCCCATCCCAGGCAGCACCAGGCACGACAGATGGTTTGTGCTGAATATTTCTCAACACGCCAGCCACGGCCAGAGAAGGAGAGATCCTTCGCGTGAACTATGCGTACATGGAAGCCAGTGCACTTGAAAAGGACATTAAAAATTAGTTTTGGTTCTAAATATAGAAATCGCCATCGAAACATAAAGATCAATCGACACATTAATTTATTGGAAAGCACATGTGCTGCATTCGGTTGTTGGACAGACGAGATACTATACTATACGATTCACAATGTCTATTGATTCATTATCACATGTGGTCCTTAATTTGTTACAGCACAGCGACATCGACAACGACAATGACAACGACAAGGTTACTGTGTGGTGTGTTGTCTTGTTGCATTTCAATACATACTTGTATGTTGTATCTGGAACAAAATTTCCCTGAATTCTGTCCGAATGGCAAAATTATTATCTGAAAATATTTTCATATGGCCTCAAGGTTAAGGGCAGTTCGGATGTGTTTGACTGCGTGGATGCTCGAGCTCGATGTGTGTGTAATTTTCGTCGAGGTGAGGTTTCTAAATTTAGCTCCGGATTTGGGCGGCAAAACTTGCGAGCAAAGATGCTCATTAAATGCGAAGAAAAAGTGCATTTGCCTCGTTTTTGGCAAACGGGTGACTGCGTGTATTGTTTTAAAATATTGTTTGCAGCTTCTCGGGCGTGGGAAGAAGCAAAACGTTTTTTAAACATTAAACACCTGAAAGTAAATATACAAATCGCAATTTTTTTTTAGAGTAAAGTCGATGAGTGAATGTTCTTTGGATCATCATAATTAAAATTGTCTTTTGCTAACTGTAGATTTTTTATACCCGGTACCACACTGTGGTGAGGGTATATTCACTTTGACATTCCATTTGTAATGCACATAAGGAGGCGTTGTAATTATGACAAACTATATATGTTATTGATCAACATCACTTTCTTAGTCGATCCAGCGATGTCCTTCTGTCCGTCCGTCCGCACGATTGCGGCCGTAATTTAAGAGCTATCGACTTGAAATTTAACACGTAAGCTTTTATCCACTAAACTGAAGCTCGAAGATGAACAAGATCAGATGAAAACTACTACTACCTCTCATACAAAATATATAGCTATTTGATGTTAAAAATTAAATTTAAATAGCCACAGTAAAGAAAGCAGGTTTAAACTTTGCACATATTGCTTTAATACTATTTAAAAAATTTTGACAAAAAATGAGCTTGGTCGAATAAATACTACCCATACCTCCCATACAAATAGATATTTTTTTAATACTAAAATATTTTTTTTTTTAGAATAATGTAGTACCGGGTATTTGAGCTTCGGCATAGTCGAAGATAATTGTCTTACTGGGTTATATTTCTGTAAGGCACCACGGAACGGAACTTAAGTTAAGATGCGACTGATAGTCCTTCCATCATTGAACAATGAACACTAGTAAATAATACAACATAAGAGCTAGTAACATTTTTCCTCAAGGCATAGTAACAAAGTATAATTTTTGATATTATGTTAGGGGTAGGTATTATCACAATCCTATTTCCTGAAAACCAAAACTATGGTCTCACCCCTCCGCAAGACGGCCTAGAAATTCTTTCATAACAAGTGTTCCAAAAATTAATAATGTATTCAGTAGTCACCACGAACTAAGCTCAAAAAGTTACAGCTTACCTACGGGTTTTTCAAAATGCCTTGAGAAGAATCATTGACATGGCTCTTCGACTATATAGACTTCTTTTATATTTATATTGGCTCATTGCCGGTTTTGAAAAAAAGGTCTTTGGATGATTGGGTCCTATTTCTGTAACTTGGTTGATCTCATGAGGGCTACTGAACAAAAAAAATCAAGAAGCAAGTTCATAGTAACTCGCATAAAATTGAGGAAATTTTCTTGCTGTCTGGTAAAAATCCAATTTTCATAAGCTCGTTGACAAGCTCTTAGCTCTTCTTAGGTATAAAATTATTGTTTTCAGTTTTGCAAAGGTATAATCGTCCATCAAACAATAACATGTGTGGCGTCTTGAAGACCCATTTTGACGTTATTTTCCCATCGCCTATTTGTGATATTTGCAGCAGAAGAATTCTAAGGGGTGATCGTTTTTGTTTTTCTTATTATTTTTAGGATTTCCCCTAGAAACAAAAGAGTGCCAGTGCAAACTGTGTTTTCCAAGGATTGATAAATGTCAATTTCATGCAAATGCTTCATCCCATTGATAATGAATGTTAGTTTTTTATGGGCAGCCAATAATTTTAAATTCCTGCAAATAAGCGGCGAATAATATCTAAGCAATTGATCCTTACTGTTTCCCTCTGTGGCCCGTAATTTTCAACCGTTTTTGTTGATTTTTTTTAAATGTCGGTAATTACGGTGATTGGGTGATAAGCTAACTAAATTCAAAATCGGACAAGGGGGCGTGGCACCGCCCATACAAAAAAAACATTCAAAATCTTATATCTCGAAAACCACAGAATCGATTGAGATCAAACTTACAGATAATCTTATAGGTATTGGCCCTAGAGTGCTTCTGTGAAGATTTGTCAAAGTTGTATAAAGGGGCGTGGCACCTCCAATACAAAAAAATTTAGAACATTGTCGCCCGAAAATAAATAAAATAAAATAAAAAATAAAAAAAAAATTAAAAAAGCAACAAAAGGCCTGGCGAAGCTGGCGGGGGTTCAGCTAGTATATTTGTATAATGTATTCAAATGAAAAGTATCTCGTACAAAGTAAAATAAATTAATTGCCTGATAATATTCTCGCCCGATATTATACCTGGTGCGATTTTACAATATTTGAATAAGCTAGGAACATTTACATCGTTAAGGAGTGTCATAACTTGATTCTCTAATAGGATATCGCTTCCCAAGATATTCCTTCTCGTTTCATTCAATATTGGACTTGGACGGACACCTGTCAATGAAATGATGTGTATATTCTCCCTTTCTGCTAAGTTACACAAACTGCATTAGTTGTCGTAGATCTTCTCTGTGTGGTATATTGTTAAGTTGTATTTCATCAATGCTGCACTCATCTCTGAAATAATTTTTCTGCAACAAATTGTGGTTTAAGCGGTTGCAGATAGTTCTGTGTAACGATCGCACAGCTTCCTCTAAGTACCGTGACCTAGCTTGTTCATCTGTATCGTCAATGATTTTGTAAAGCTGGTTCTTAAAACACATTTCATCAGCGTGATTTATATCCTACATTACAGTTTCGAGCTAATGCCAACCACTCTTTGTACCATTCAGATCTACTTTGTATAGCCTGTAAGGCTGCTATTTTTGGGAGTCGGTAATCCGGCATACTAAGCACATTTACTATATAATCCGCTTGGAGTTTCAGCGTCTTCGTAAAAAGAGGTGGTAAGCCAGTTTGCAACATTAGCATGTAATTTGACATGTTGCGCGGAAGGTGAAATATTCTTTTGAGGTAAAAACATAGCAGTTTCTCCACAGAAGAGAATGCACCCCACCGCCTCGAAAACTTTATAATTAGCACTATGAGCAGTGTACCTTGTTATTGTAAAAGCACCTCCTCCATGCTACATTGATGGCTGTTTTCGATTTAACCAGTTTTTCCTCTAAATGTTACTAAAATTGTTGGTAACAAGTACCCTCAAGTATTTATATTTCTACACAACTTCAATTGATTCGCCTCTATAATGCCATTTCTCATTTGCACTCGTTCGGCCTCCCCCTTTTTTGAATACCATGACCTTTGATTTGCGAATAGAAGAGCCTTGACCAGCATACTCCTGCATATATTATTTCTCCCAGCAAGAAATCAATTATGTCCTAAGGCTTGGACTTGGTCATTATATTTGCAACGCCAAGAAGGAGTCACCGAACAGACCCCACTGACCGTCGTCAGGTATTGAAAGTGGGCTGCATTGGTCGAGTAGTTCTGGTACCTAGGTATCTACCACTAATCCACTCGAATCCGCTTTTTATAAAAAATACAAATATCGATAGTTCGCTGTGACTTAGTGGTAAGTGCGCTGAGGAAGCGATTGCAGGTCAACCCCTGGAAAGCCAACACTTACCTCCTCAAGGTATTTTTCAAGGTATGACATCTTTTGAGAATTTCTCCAACAAACATCTGTAAGTATAGCTATAAGAAAGCTTCTGAGCTTAAGAACATAAAATTAAAGGTCTCCTACATATGTCAACAATCAAACGAATGGTTTGGAGCTGATAGCATTCCTAAGGTGGTGAACGCAATTGACTATCTCTACAGTTTTCAGCACTTGGCCGTTGTGTTGCCCTCTTTTCACTCTCGCATGAATAGGTAACGACCTGTAAGCAGGAAGTTTAATTTTTCCTTTCGATGCAAAAAGATGAAACTTCGCTTTCACAGCTTGTAGTCAAAGCCCACTAATAAAGCCAAGGACTAGGCGTAGGCGATGATAGAACGTAAAATTATAATCATAATTCTTTATTGGCACCCTCTGGTAAGATCCAATTTCTTTAACATTGAACCATTCTTAAACTGCTTGGCATATATTTTTAGATCTCATTACTTTTGTGTATGAATAGTTACACGTACCTATATTTTTTTAAGTAAAAGAACTTGGCTCTTTTTTTTACATTTACCTATGTTTTTTTGTGTGATATATGTATTGAACTGTAAGCTCCTGCAAGAAGAACCATTATGTTCCGTTCTAAGCCTCCGCTGTTATACATTTTATTTTAAACTTAAACGAGCGTCAACAGTCCCTCTGAGGTACTTAATAAACTCCTGAGAAATCACTTCATGCTATTTCCAAACGTTAATGTTTCCCGAACTTTTCTACTCGTTTTATGAATGGTGAGTTGCAAAATAACACTTGTACAATATACATAGTTAACAATCGATGGACAGTTGTAGCATTGCCTCCCAGCTTATTTTAGTAAAAACCACCGCGCACCAGTGGCGTAACTATAGGGTGGCAGGGCTGGCAAAATGCCACGGGCCCCCGACCCAAGAGGCCGCGAGCTCAGAAATAACCTAACATTTTTAACAAAATTTTGTACCTAAAAATTACGACTTTTTTAAGTACTTAAATCAATTAAAGTGAGACACAACTAAAGACCATATTCAAACCAATCATTAAAATTTCAACACATTCAATACAAAAAAGTAGTCGGTAAATTTTATAACGCATCCATTGGTTGCTTCATTTTTTGTCGCGGTACATTGGTGGCGCTGGCGAGCTAGTGACGGTCGGGGAATTCGCTCATTTAGTTAACCAAGAAAGTACTTTTTTCGTGGCACTCCACAGGGGCAAGCTAGTAACGGCATCAATGTTAGGGGAATCCCGGATCTCTATTTTGCATTTACGGAGGGCTCTATTGCCCATTCTTTGTTTGATTGTTAAAACAATTGTACATTTGTATCTTGGATTTTTCTTAGTTTTTGTTTTATTAAGCCTGCAAATGGAGGTAAAGTAAAGGTAATTGTGAAAGTTAAATATTAACATATCTAGTTCAAGAAAATATCTAAGTGGGACCGAAAAACAAAAGAGAAAGAGGGATACTGAAGAAAAAAATAAAAAAATTACCTAAAATTAGTCAGTACTTTAAGAATGATCACTTTATTGATGAGTGCTCCGAAAATGAAGAATTGGACCATGTTAAAAGTAACAGTATAGCAGATGCAGCACCTGACACAAGTGTTTCCAATTTCATTGTTTTGCAACCTTCCAAATTTTAATTGACACTGATCTATTTAAAAAAAGCTCTATATATCAAGCTTGTTAATAGGTTTATTTAAAAAAGACATATCTGAAACATTTGCCAAAGAAATTTGCAGTTTTCGGTCCAATTTCAGAGACGAAATAGAAAAGTCTACGTCTATTAAGGAACTGCTGATTTGTTAATAATAAAGAATCATTTTTTGTCGTGCAGCTTTCCTGAAGTAGGTACTGCATTAATGTTACAATTCCTGTGACCACAGCTATTTCTGTACGATCATTTTTGAAACTAAAATTAATAAAAACCTATTTAAGAAACTCTATGGGACAAAACAGGCTACGTAACTTGGCTATTCTGTCGATTGAAAATTCTATGGCCCGATCTTTAAACTTTGATAATGTTAGATACTTTTGCGGAACAGAAAGTTGGAAGAAAATTATTTTATTAATAAATAACTTATTAAAATTACATATATTGGCGCAAAATTATAGTCAGATAATATAATGATAAGTTATTTTAGTACGTGATAAAGTCAGTACTAGTATTTTGTTAATTATAGTCAACATAAAGTCAACTTTATCGTTGTTACCTAGTAATAAATTTAAAACTACGCACTAAATAATCTGTCATTCGTCCATGTGAGGCCAAAATTACCTATATATTTTTTTTTAGAGAATTTTAATGCGAAATTAAAGAACACGTATTCCAAGGATGAAGATGGTAATATATTTGAAGACTTTGAGCTATTAAGAAGATATAAAATCCGGTCAAATCCTTTTGAAGAACCTGATGACGATGTTGTTGCTCCATCAATTTTCGCAGCATTTTGCTTCTCACCACCAAATTCTTTTCTCGATCCATAACAACCATCACAAAATAAAATTAATTTGATTTTTATTAAGGGCATTCATGCAACGTCGTAGTTTACCATTTGCGTAAAGTGGTAAGTTTAGGACACACGTTTCATGAACGCCCCAAATAGCTGCTTGCGTAAATTATGGCAAACCAATCAGATGTTTCACATGAGAGGAAACGAATGATAAAATGCGAACAAACCACTTTTGATGCAATTATAAAGAAAAAATTGCACATTTTGTTATTTAAATCAAATTGTATTAAGAAAACAAATTTTAAAAGGGTTTATAACCACGTTGCATGAATACCCCTAATAATTTCAATTTGTTGTCCTTTCGCTGTGGTGGGTGGCCTATGAAAGAGCCTTCTATAGCACGCTGCTTGTCAATTCGTACGTTTAATTCCCACATGTCGGTATCAGTGAAGAGTACTCAAATTACGCATAACACGTAACCGACAAAACTATACGTTGACGCCAACTACGTGGGCATTATTATAATTTTTATCATTCTACGAAAATATGGTATTGTGACTGACAATTTACCAAATTTTTTGTTCCTATCATTCCCAAAACAGTACGAACAATATCCCTTTTCTCTAAAACATACAAAAGGAAGCCTACTTTGCCATATATCGCCAACATATATTTTTTTATAACCAGCTAACATCAAAAAATTAAAATCACGCCGCCCATAAAACGTTTTATTATTTAATAGCTTGTGTTTATTTTAGATTTACATTTTGCATGTCGCATGTGTCCACAAGAACACATCCTGTGCACAGTTAAAAAAAAGAAGGAAACTCGTCAAGTAGGTAGTAGATTATGTGCATTTGCCCTTCGAATATGATGTGACCAATAAAAGCAATGCCCTTTTGTCTTTGCACAAACATCCCTGCAACCGAAATCAACATCCTTCCCTATATAAACTATGAATATGGTCACCAATCCTTGATTCCTCTCCAACGAATCGACACATAGGTGCGACAGAGACAGCAAACATTATATAAAATAACATCCCTCACGAATAAAGAGGCACAAACGAACTCCCGGAAAGGCCGGTCGCTTGAATTCAATCTGACCTGGCTTCACTGTCGCTGCCTTGCCTTCCAGGAAGGGATCAAATTACATGCTGTTGCTGCCGTAAATAATCTACATAGTATATCTGTTTTATAAGCCCTATTTAGTAGGCATTCGTGAAGGGACAATTATACTATATGGGATTATGATTGTCCTTGTGTGCATCAGAGTAGACGCTGACGATGGCTTTATATTTTAATCCCTGTCGAAACACAAGCGCGACTACTACATCAACAAATATGCATACACAAGCGTACCTACTCCTGGCGGGGTTGTGTTTTTCTATCTCGATTATGCATTGATTGGTTTCTCAATTTTCTATTTTTAGTTTATTAACAGTTCTTGATATCGCTAGATCGAATTTAAATCGCTGTGACAATTGAATGCATCGCGTCGTCGGTAGTCGGTGAACTAAAACATTTTTAATTACATACATTATTTTTAAATTAATTATAATCTGTGATAAATAAATTGATAAGTTTTATTCAATTAAATAAATAAATATTTAAATTTTTTTTTTGTGTAAAAAGTGATTTGAAAAATAAACATCAGAAAACAATGTTACTAACCGAGGATCAGCTTCATGAGGTAATAATAATAATAATACACATCTCTACATAATTTAATAAAAAACAAAACAAAAACATCATGAATTGGATTAATATAAAATTTTGCGTGATCGTCGTGTTGCACGCATGCAAAAGTGTTTTTTTTTTTTTTGTGATTAGCCAGCAGTAAGGTTTGCTGGTTATTGACGTGATTCATATGATTTTCGTGTTTTGTGGCTCAAATTATGTCGGGTTAATGAATCCTAAAGGGGAACAAATCGTAGCTACTGGATATGAAACGAAATTGCTCCCACTTTTCGATACACATTAAAACGATGCAAGAAGGGTTTACTTTTTTGCTTCAATCTACATCAGCCAGACTGAAGTTTATTTATAAAAAAAAATTATTGTGCATCGTTTAATAAAAAAATCGTGTTGTAGGTGAAATACAAATATGTATACAGTTGTATAGTGTAATCGATAACTCGAAGTGTAACTTAGTTTCAGACAAAATACACATCCGGCGAAGCTTGAGTTAATTTTGACGTTTAATAAATTTACTTTGTAATTAAAACGAAGCTGTAATAATTATTTATTTTGAAGATAAAAGAATTCGCTTTGAAATAAAAAGGCGACAAACCAATTACAAAATTCAAGTAGTAAATTTTATTTAGGATTTCAGTGATAAATTCAGATTATAAACGTGACTTATCTTTTGCGATGCTGAAGGAAGAAGAAGGTTACAAAATTGACAGATCAGTTTTGACATTATAGCTTAACGAAAAGTTTAGCAAAATAATGATGACGTTCAGCTAATTATAAGAATGGGAATGTTGCATCTTTGAAAGCGATATTTCCAACAATTTATTTAACAGTGAGTTGTATAGCGAATGTTTCCGTTTTGTTCAAAATGGCCAATTTGATTCACTAAAAATGAGACATTAATAGCAGATATTAGGGAGCAAAGCATTGCTTCGTTTTTATTTTGATTTAAACTAAAGGGTGTTTTTTTAGAGGTATACAAATTCAATATGAAATAAAACACATGAAGCTAATGTTAATGTGTACGTTATTAGCTTTATTTAATAGATAATTTTATGCCATTACTGTTTAAAAATGATTTCGGGCATATGCGCGTCACGGCTAGTTCGAACAAAGCGCAATCGTGAAGTTTTAGACAACTTTATCGAGCAACTGGGGCCGTATATCAGCAATAACACGTCAAATGTTGACATCCAAATCTTCTAACGTCTCTGGTTTATCGGCATAGACTGTAGTGACTTCACATACCCCAAAAAGTGTAATCTAAAGGTGTGAGATCACAGGCCAGGGTCACAGATCCATTACGCGAAATTATGCGCTCCGCAAATGTTTCCCGCAATAAATTGATGGTGTCGCGCGCCGAGTGGCATATTGCGCCATCTTGTTGAAACCTAAACTCTGTCACGTCAATGCCATTCAATTGTCGAACGAAGAAGTCAGGAATCATGCTTCTATAGCGCCAATTGCTGTTCATATGATGGCGAATCGACTCATTCGGATTTTCCTCAACACTGCGCTACAACGGCAATAACTTCTTCTGTTCGCACTGTTTGTCGTGTTTTATGAGGATTATTAGATAATCACCCTTATTCCCGTTGGCGTTTGTCTTTGTCGTATGTATTTAAATATATTTTCGGACTTTTGTCAACGATTTTATTTCATTTTCACTGTTATTTAAAAACGTTTATCTCAAAAAAGTTGCAAACACCGACTTAAAAACGAAATTAAATATTTGTCGTTTACTACAAACGCCAATGGGAATAGGGGTGATTATCCACTAAACAATTTATCGTGTTCCGAATATCTTACTCAGATGGATCGTAAAATGGACGTAGCCCATGATAAGTTTGGCGAACCGAACCGTGGTTTTCAAAATAAGTTTGTACAATTTGCACACTTTGCTCTGGCGTGAATATATTCATTGTAAAATGGCCAAACGTACTAACCACAAATCAACTTTTAACTGTCAAATTGACAATCTGTACAAACAGTGTTGCCAGTTTAAAAACCAAACTTCTAAAATAAACACCCTTTATTATGCACACGATTGTATAAATTTATGTTGGGTTCGGGTGGCAGGCCACACTTAGGCCAGGGTATAGGGCCATTGTGAAACCACCAGGATCAAATGCTCTCAAATCTATACCCGTTGAACCAACAGGCCCTTAATAAATCGTTGGAGGCGGATAATGCTTAGTTTAGGGAGTTCGTCGAGACTACGTAGTTTTCTTCGAGTTGAGGTGGCTGGACAGGTGCATAAGAGGTGAAGAATAGGCATGCCTCCAGTAATGACGCCCATAATTATGTGCTTTCGAAGAATCTTTTAAGTGTTTTTAGATTCAGATCCAGCATGGTTCAGATCTTTTTTGAAATGGAGCACGAGGTGCAGTTGGACCACCTGCGATTAGTAGCATTCACTGTAATCTGTTTTAGTAAGAGTTTGCAAGTAGCGAGAAGCATTTAGAGATTCCCCTTCTCCCGTAGAATCGACATTATAGTTGTGACATGATTTAGGGAATTTGTCGGAGGTGCACTAACGTGGAATGTCCCTATGGCCCGGCACCCAGATAAGATCAATAAGATTAGCAGCAATTAAGAACAGGTTTGGATTTGAAGGTGGTCGAATCAAATATGATGATGACTAGTATGATGATTAATATGACTATGAGCTAGAATGCTGATATCAATTGCGCATATTATATACCGCAGCGACGACAGTTCCTCTTTATATTCGCCATAATTTCCGCCTTGGACACGCTACAGTGATTAGAAATGCGGAAGGAGATTTCACATTAGAAAACACTGTTTCCGTTTTGGACTACTCGCAGAATTTCGCCATACATAACGTTCCACAGCAAGGGTCCTAGGACCGATCCTTGTGGAACACCGCCCATTACTTCATACACTTTTATTCCCTCATCGTAATCATAGAACAGGATTCTATTCGCAAAATAACTTTTTACAATTTTACGGAGATATTCTGGTACATATTTCAATCCGGTAAAGACAGCTCATGATACGCTCCCAATTCGCTGAATTAAAAAGGTTTTTTATGTCCAGGGTTATAACGGCGCAGTATTTTTCGGTTCCTCCTTTCCAACACCTGCTCTCTATAGCGGCTTGGGCTCTCGTTGATTGCGTATACGGTAGATCTTGATTTGCGAAAACCGTATTGGTGGTCCGAGAGGCCTCCGGCAGTTCCAATTGCTGACTGGAGCCTATTGTAAATGATCCGCTCAAGAATTTTACCAATTTTACCAAATAGGACGACAAGAGGATGGCTCGTTTGTATTCCCCTTTCCTTTCGGCAGTAGGACGAGTGAGTCTCTGACCCTTCCAAGGCCCAGGGAAGACGCCCCCCTGGAGACACTCGTTAAATATTTCGGAGATTGATTGCTTTGATTGCGATTTTTAGCGCTCTATTTGGAATGCCACCCAGTCCGGAGCCTTTTTATTCCGTACTTTCTTACATGCTTCGAATAATTCTTCCGTGTGTAATGATGGGTATAGGGATAGGCCCTATCTCGTGAACACTTGAATTGCCTAGCCCCCTATTTTCTTGGTGGGGAAATAGAGTTTCAACTATTTGCCGCAACAATACTGGGGGCTTATTCCCAAATGCGCGGCGGATCGCTTTTCATGGCGGATTGGTATTTTTGTATTTCCAAAAGCTGTCAAAAGCGATAGCTATTCAGGTGACGGATTGCTGGCGGATTTATTGCCAGCAATTCTCACAATAGCTATCGCTTTTGGAAATATAAAAATATCAATCCGCCATGAAAAGCGATCCGCCGCGCATTTGGGAATAAGCCCCCTGGGCACGTTGGCGATTGCATACGGGGAACTTTTAGCCTCATCAATACGCTTTACCCCAGACGTCTTTATTAAGTTCTTCGCAAAGGTTATCATTAAACACAGGCGCTTACTAGACTTAATTGCTTTTTTAAAGCGGGTTCCTGGTACTCGATGTTCGTTCCGTGCGAGTTGCAATTGGTGGTCATCGGCGTATCTACTCCGGGAGCGCTGGTAAATTCTTCGCGTTCGGTGACACACTGATCTCAGTTCCACGTTTTCGGGTATGTCCACCAATATACTGGAGGTCGGTGCTTTGCTGTTCCCAACCTGTACATTGACGCATTACACGCGTTGACTACTAGCCGCGATATTTGTGTTACGAATTCCCCTGCATTTCTGGCTTCAGTGATAGCTTCACTGACGACGAAGCTTAGAAGATCTTCATCTAGCGTCTTAATAGTCCATTTAGATCGCTTCAGAATCGTTCGGTTTGTACGATTTCTTGGCGTTCTGGTCACTATGCGCGTTGTGGTCGCTCACGCGCCAGTTAATATCTCGTAGCAGACTGCTACTTGCAAAGGTGATATCGATGATAGATCCCGGTCTTGCTGTACTAAACGTGTTTGTACCTAAACAAGAGAAAGCTTCTAGAAGAGCAATCCCTCTATACGATTTGTATACGAACTGTCCCAATAGCGTCAGCAACTATTCTATCTATAAAACCGTCTCAAAATTTTCAATAGTGACGCTAGGTGAAATATAAAGGGTCCGCCACATAACTTTTTTTTTGAAAATGCTATAAAAAAAACTACTGAATATTTTCTTAAATTTCTTTTTTTATTTGAAAGTACAATCCTTCCGGTTAATAATGAAGAATAATTTCATTCAAATGGCTGCCTCGGCTGGCCATGCAGTAGCCTACACGATCGGTCCAATTTTTAAGCACATTATCGATTGTGTGCAGCTGTATTTCATCAATGCCTTTACGAATATTGTCCTTTAAAGCGTCAATTGTCTCTGGCATGTCGGTGTAACACTTATCTTGTACGGCACCCCACAAATAATAGTCCAACGGTGTCAAATCGCAGCTCTGCGGTGGCCAAATGACATCAGCTCTGCGGCTGATAATGCGATCTTCAAAAACAGGGCGCAAAACATCGAGTGTAGCTTCGGCTGTGTGGCACGTAGCGCCGTCCTGTTGAAACCAAATGTTGCCAATATCCTCCTCAAAAATTCGTTCAACATGGCCCGATAACGATCGCCATTGACTGTAACGGCCACTCCTGGCTCATTTTCGAAGAAAAATGGCCTAATTATGCCTCTGGACCACTTTCTGCCACAGCAGCAATTTTCTCGGGTGTACGCACTGTTTTTGGCTTTTCACTCTTTGGTTTCTCGATGGGGATGCCAGTTTCTTTCACTTTTTTCACAAGATAACGAACATACGGAGCTGACGGTGCTTCTCTTCTTCCAAAATCCGTACGCAATTTTCGCACACATTCTGCAACATTACCATGATTTTCAAAGTAATGTCGCAATATTTCCCAGCGTTGGTCAAGCGTATACACAACCATATAGCGGAAGGATAAAACTAATTATCTGTCAATTCAGACATGAGCTAAGTGTTACCATTCGCGAAATAAGCACTAGTTGAAAAAAAAAAAAAGTTAGATGGCGGACCCTTTAGTAGCTATATACTTAAATACCTTTTATCTTAGCCTATATAAAGAAGTGTTTGGGCACCTCCAAATATACCTCAATTGAGGCATCCCAAATTGCAGACGTTCCCGTCGTATCAGTAACTCATAGTTATTTCCAGATAGGTTCCTATACTGCTCGCAGAGAATGGCTACATCAATCTTCCGTTCAGGATTAGTTTGTTGTAGGAGATCTTGGGACGCTTCACAGTGGTTAAGATTTAGCTGTAATCCTGTAATATATAAATATGTTTTTTCAATAGTATCTACCGCTTTTTTGTATTCGGGACATCTCCTGCTACCGGTTATATGTCCAGATTCAACATTATTTTCTACAAAAGCAAGGAACTTGGTCTGGCCCTGCAGTCCTTCAGTTTGTGGCCGTTTTCTTCGCACCTAATGCACAGTTCTGTTCGGTCATTAGGGCTTTTGCATGCTCTCGCGAAGTGTCCGAATTCAAGGCATCTCCAAAAGCAACGCTTAATTATACATTCTTTTCCCGAACTGTGTAGTGTATATCTATCTATTTGTGGGAATTTCGGCTCGGTGGAAATGTAATAAGTTCGTTCTTTCCGAGAAAAGTCCAAATTAAAAAAAAAATCGCATTTTTCTAATAAACTGACTATTGAAATTTGCCACGAAACCCAGGTTTGTTTGAATGACTTTTGTTGCACCCTGTGCGCACCTTTTTGTGGTTTGTGGGGGATAAATCCACATTATATTATAACAGCTTTTTAATAGTTTTCGATATTAACTGCTTGGGGATAAATTCCAATTTAAAACTCAACTGTTTGTTGCTTTAGATAGATCTACACTAAACATCAAGCCACCTGGCTTTATATTTTGCAGTCTTTTAGATATAACCTATCCTTGAAAAACTTTGGTTGCATTGATTTTTGTTTCCTATCCATTATGCATTAGCAACAATAGGCACTTTCAATAAATTTGTGACAGCGGTCCATGTGCTCACCACATCGAAATAGATACGGCATTACTTTTAGCACTCCAGGTTGATCTATACCATCATAATTTATATCGACTTATATGGCATACACCCTGCAATGGCGCCTATATGTTCGTCTGTCTAAGGCCAAAGCCTAATACCACCGATAGATATAAATCGCTGGCTCCACTCTCGTATTAGGCACCAGTTCTTGCACTCGATCTATTGCACATATCTTATTTTAATTGAACTCCGTTCATTAACTTTCGAAAGCAATTTACCGCCACACATACTCGCATTTAAATGAGGGCAGGCGAATGACTCGAGTTGAATATTTTTTAAGGGTTTTATTTTCATTAAAAGTGGAGATAAAACCACACCAGAGACTTTTAATACAGCCGTTCTGTGTAGCGTGCGTTGCGGCATCGGTGATGTGGCAAGTATAGGTAAGCCAAATCCATCACATAAATTCGCCCGTACATAAAGCTGTGATGGGCGGATTGACGCCCTCATAATTCGCAATGAAAATTACAATATATAAAGCATTGCCGGAGAGGAGAGAAGAACCATAAAAGGGCCCCCAGTTCGTATAGCCCAGCCAGCCAGGTTAGGGTCTGTTTCATCGGTGGACTGGCCTGGCCTGGCCTGGCCTGGCCCTTAGGCTGCACTATAAGATAAGTTTGCCAAATGTGTAGTGCACACACATGGGCATAGCGCTTGTGATTGGATTGTGTGTTTTTTATGCGTTTTTGTTTTTAATTTAAATTTATGAAGGATACACGGCGGTGAATATTGTTAGACGTGGACGGTTGTATGGCAGATGTGTATAGGCAATTTTTATGGTTCCATCAATTCAGGTGGATATGGCCATAAATCCCTGGGAGGAGCGAGTGAGCGAATTTCCAGAGTTTGTACGCTTTGCACATACACAAACACAACACAGTCACACATGATCCGGACGGAGCGGGAGCCTTTAATGAGTTGGTGAATGGTTTGTATAATGTAATCAGGATTGATGCCGAAGGGGGCGCGCAGGAAAGGTGCAGGAAAGCGGCCGTTTTATTTGGAGTTTGGGATTTCATTTTTGCGTGATGGGCGTGGCGAATTGAAATCAATCAAGCCACGGAGAAACATATGGTTTTCTAGGTTATAGACATCGCGATTTTTAATGCACGAGCTCTAAAGTTTGAATAATCGCACTACTCCATCAATCTGTTGAAATCGTGCAGCATTCGACGGGGGATATAAATTCGTTTGGTGCGCGGCCCCAAAGTGATTAAGAAAATCTTCAAGATATAAATTTGTGTTTTTTTTTTCTGTGTTGTTTTCCTGTAAATCGCTGAACGATTGAGTAACGACTTCGTTTTTCTTCGGATACAAGGGATCTGTGCACATATTTGCCTTTGAAAATCGAGTAACAAGAAAGTCAAAATATTTCACTCCCCTCTCGGATCACAATGGAATAAGAATCACCGTGCTAATTCCACAGACAATATACGAGATACCAGATACCAGATACCACACGTAGATACTTGGAAAAGTATAGTTTCTGTTTGTTTAGATTTCTTTCCCTTTTTCGGTGTGTGTGCAGGATTTTTTTTTTGTGAGCTCATTGAGTTGTCGGCGCATGCCCTCGCTCGTAGACCCGGGGTGCATTGTAACACCTTAGGTGTTTAGGGATTTGCCGGGCGATTATATTAGCACAAAAGAGGGATATCGGTAGATCATATCTGCAGAGGAGATGAGATTCGGTCCATTGGTAGGTGTTGACACAAAATGTGGTTGACACACCAGTCGCCCGGTGGTTGTTAGGGGCTTGTTATATTCCAATTAGTCAACAAGATATATTGTTATCCGGTTATTGTTAGATACACAATTTTTTCTGTTTTGTTCACTTGAATAACAATGCGATTTGTTTGGTTTTTCTTTCACAGCTCTATGAAATAAATGATGACCCTAAGCGCAAGGAGTTTCTCGATGACTTGTTTTCCTTCATGCAGAAGCGTGGTAAGTTTTTAAGTAAAATGTAAAAAAAATAATTTTATGGGAAAATTTACCTTTTTCTGCTGAGATGTATCTATATGAAGAAAGTTGAATTCATGGGATAATAATTTAGATCTTGGAAATATTGTCTTAATTGGAGGATTTTGTTACAGTTGAGAGGATATGTATCAGAGGTTGTTGAACCTTGGTGAACAACACTCAGGTTTTTAAACCTGATGCCCGCCAGCATGTTGGAGTTGGAGTCCTATATAATTATAAGGTCCATGTGATGAAAACAATTTGTAAAGCAAAGGATTACACAGTTTTTGATACAGTTTTTGTGTTTCTACGCCTTCATTAGGGCCGAAAAGATATTTAGGAGAATCTCCTTTGAAAAACCATTCGTATTGACAGTTTCTCCTCTATATTAAAATAAAATTAAAACTTCCGAGAGTTAAAAAAACGACATTCCTGGCAAAACTTCTCAGTCATCCGGATTCGGCACTAAAATATATGTAGGTCCCTTTCATTCATTTTTTTTTCATTCATTTTCAATAGTCCGCTTGTCCATTAAGTGTGTCGCGGGTGTAGGTTGCTCAAGTGGACCCTCCATAGCTCTCGATCCTCCGCCATCGACTCTAAATCATCAAGGGCAATCCCCATACGGGTAGAGGAGAGATTATGAATTTGATCTAACCATCTCATCCTGGGTCTACCTAGGGGACGCCTGCCCGATGGTACGGATTCTTTTCCTTTCATTCATCCCAAAAATAAAAAAACTCAAACAAACGAATGGTTATGAGAAGCTAGCTCTAGGGAGCGTGTACGAACCTGTTGCGCCAACTGGAACAAATTCCTTAGAATACCCCATCTGACTAAGTGAACAACATCCTTCGATTTAAATATGGTCATGAGATGCCTGGTCTCGGTATTCTTATGGACTACTTACGTACTCATATGGTACTACAGTCCGGGGTAGACCTAGGCCTCAACCAACACGACTCTCCAGTCAGCCCGATCTTTGGCTAACCGCCTTCAGTTGTGCACTCCAAGTTGGTTGAGGTCCCCTTCCACTTGTGCGCGCCACCTAAGGCGAGGTCTTCCTCTACTGCGCTGTCCCTCCGGGTTAGAATCGAAGACTCTTCGGGCCGGAGCGTTGGTGTTCATTCGCTCTACATGTCCTAGCCATCTTAGTCGACAGATACGTACTTTTCTGACCAGGTCGATGTCGCTGTACAGCTCGTAGAGTTCGCTGTTAAATCTCCTTCTCCAAAGCCCGTCAACGCAAACGGGACCGAAAATCACTCGAAGAATTTTGCATTCGAAGCGCCCAAGGAGATCTTCATCCGCTTTTGACAACGTCCATGATTCTGCGCCATAAAGCAGCACTGGGATGATGAGGGTCTTACATAGTCTTACATAGAGTCTCCTTGGTGTTTCTCGACAAGGCCTTACTAATCAATTGCCTTCTTAGGCCGAAGTAACAGCGGTTGGGGAGTGTAATTCTTCGCTTGATTTCTGATGTGATGTAATTTCCAGATTTAATAGCGGAGCCGAGTTCCGATCTGCCTCAAAGTTATAGCTGTCTATTGTTACGTTCTGTCCGATTCGTCGATGTTGTGTGTCCCTTCTTTTGACAGCATATATTTTATTTTGCCCTCATTCACCACTAAATCCATTTTTGCCGCCCCTGTACAGATACTTGCAAACGCACCAGTGACAGCTCGCGCTGTGTTCTGGCCAATGATGTGGATGTCGTCAGCGTCTGAAAGTAGTTGCACAGACTTTTGGAAAGTTGTGCCCTGTTAGCTTGCGATTTTCGCACAAATTTCTCAAGAATAATGTTGAAAAAGTAGCATGACAGCGCATCACCTTGTCTAAATCCTTTTTTGACATCAAAGGTCTCGGTGAGATTGCTTCCAACCTTTACGGAGCAGCGAGCGTGCTCCATCGTCAATTCTGCACAATCTGAGAAGTTTGGCAGGGATGCCAAAACTAGACATGACTCTGTATACCTCATCTCTATAAATGCTGTCATATGCGGCCTTAAAGTCGATAAACTTATGGTAAGTATCGATTTTGACTTCTTGGACTTGGGTTTTCTCCAGGATCTGCCGTAGTGTGAATATTTGGTCGATATTTTTGGATACAGGCTCATTATTTAGTTCATCTAAAGCCTAACTGTTCTCAGTTTTACTGGCTCCAGCTTTGACACTCTTTCTTGCATCTTCCTCATCGTTTAGTTGATGGTAGAGGTCAAGGCTGGTTTATAAAAATTTGTTTTAATTCCAACATTTGAGGACAGCAATTTTGGAATTAAAACAATTGTATATTATAGAAAGTTAGAAAATATTCTGTTTAGCAGTTTAGCGTGCAACTTCCGGAAGCACCGGACAGACGGATCTAATAACTACCTACACCTGTTTCTTGAAGCTCTTCTGTCGAATCTATTTTGGTTAGCATCGAACATTTTTATCGACAGCTATTCTCTCTCTAACCCATTTTTCAGGGAAAATTGCAAATGTACGAAGAGTTGGTTCTCAATTGATTTTTGCCATCGGTCCCTTCAAATTGGTGTGACCCTCTGCTTCACTACAAGCCCGCACCACTTGTTTCAAGACTCCTTTAATTTTTATATTTTATAACTTTTGTGTTTTGACTAAAAAATCACTTCCTAAAGTGAGAAACAGACGTCATGAATAACTTTGACAACAGGAACAACTTTAGTAGCATAAGATGTATTAAATACATTGGCCTGGGGACAGACAGTAATAGCCCAGGCCTTTGAAAACATCGACGACCATTTTTTCAAGGGTGAAAAAAAAAATGTTTTCTCTGTTGACTTTAATAGATCGCTACCAGTTTAGATTTGCATACCCGCCAAAGCAAAAAAAAAATAAAAATAAACGGAAAAGAAAAAAAATATATTTTCTATAGATAAAATATGCTAAATATGAGGTCAACAGGTCCAGCGCTGGGGCTGTGTTAATTTGTCTCTCGCATAACATTTCCTGTGAGAGATTTTAACCAAGATACCTACCATTTTGATAGTCGTTTCAATTCTTACTTAAAAAGTAAAGGAGTTGACTTTGACTTTTAAATTCATTTTTATTAATTCTTTATTAAACTTGCATACTAGACAAAAATTACTAAATCGAATTTAAAACTTAATCTAGCTTATTGACTCTTAACGAACACTCTAAACTTAAATATATCCTTATAACTATTGCCTTTAGGCCTTAATTCTATAAATTTTTGTATTTAGCGCTGTTTTTTAATTTCCATGAAACTTGCTAAAAATGTGGACTCTTTATTATTGGTTTTTCTTAAAACTACCTGAAACTACCTAAGCTACTTAACCTAAACAACCTATAATCAGGCTGATGAGCAATCTTTCGATTGGTAACCATTGCATCGATAGGTGCCTGGCAGTCGCCAACACTGTGCACACACGCCGCCGGGACCCGAGCGAGGCCAAGCGTCGGTCAAATCTCGGTAGCACTCATATCGACCATGTCCCTATCCGCAAATGCGGTATTGAAACGGAGGAGCTCCTGAGCATTGGCGGCATCCCCGTCTTGGATGAGCCGCTTATCCCTCTCGCCGCGGTGGAAGTGGTACAATATCGGCACACCGTATATTTAGCTTGGGCTAACCCTTTCATGCCTGCATGAAGAAATGCCTCAGAAGGCTACAATTTGCAGCAATTTAAGTGCAGAACTAACAAACATCTGCAAGCATCTGGGGGCGCTGATGAAGATTTAAAGATTCGCCTTTCCCGGGAGAAGTATTTACAAAAAATAAAGGCGGAACAAAGCCAGACCGGGGCGTACTCCCGTGGTACATTAAATTCAGATAATAACCACACGAGGTCAGAATATTAGCGTTGGCCATTGCCCTTGCAACGTGCCTTCGAATCACCTTAATTAGAAAATTGTCTATCAATAGAGCCCCATCGTATAGGGTTTAGGTCTTGATGGGATAATATTTTATGTACTCAGACTCGGGAGTTCTAAACAACCCTAGGCAAGTCCTGAGACACTGTCTCTCAAACACCCGAATCTTTTCCATATAGGAAGGCACCAAATTAAACCAAATTGGACAGCCATCACCGATGATCGGCCGTAAAAGGGCCACGTAGCGTATGACCTTTACTCTGGAATCAAGCATAAGCCCTCTTGGCCAGAGATATGCATCTATATGTTTGTCAAAATATAGGTACCTACTGGTCAAGCCAGATGCCAAGATATCTGACCACGCTTCGCACCGTCAATGGTTGTCCATTTTGTCCAATAATGGCTAATTTTCGCCAGTTTTTCTAGTACATATTCCTAAGAGACCCTAGCCAGTGGGATTGATTTTCAATTTCCAACCATCACAATACCTCTTAATTTGATAGAAGTCACACTGCAACAGGATGTTGAATTGACCTCGACTTTTAGACCTGATCTGTACGCCACTAAATCTTCTGCGTACGCTATAGCGCATGTCTGAGGTAACCCCCCGATCACTCGTGTAAATATTAAAAAGGATCGGAAAATTCACCGCTCCCTGTTGTACCTAAGCCGCTTTTGATTTCAAAGACTTTGCTCGAAGTCACGTTACCAGCTTTGACAACGAAATTCTTTCCCATAGGCAATGGTTTTTGCATACCCAACCTAGTCAGTTTATAGAAGACATAACCATACGGTGTCGAAGGCCTTCTCAAAGTCGACCAGGCAGGCAGCCCTGCATTATGGTTCTTGCATTTGTGCCACTGAATGTCGGACACCAATTTTGACGCGGCATGAATTGTCTCATGCCCCGCTCTAAACCCAAACTGACTGTCCGGAATAATCTTATTTTCTTCCTTCTCGAATACCTTGCTAACATTGGGGAGCAAACTAATTGACCGAAGATTAGCCTGGCTGGTCCTATCTTTATCCCTTTTAGGGATATGATGTACCACCGCCATTTTCCACTGCGTAAAGGAGTACCCCTAATTTAATGATTCTTAAGGCCTATACTGTAGCTGCGCTTCATACGCACGCTTTCGTCATTTGCAGTCTTTTGAACGCTTGCTTGTACATTTGCTTGCAGCTGGCATAGCATTCGCACATTTAGTTAACAATAACGAAAATCAGTTTCACATAATAGCAGATAGGATCAGCAATTAAGGAAATAGGTTTAACAATTTCCCAAATGAGTTTGACAAAAACGCAAATGAACTTAACAAATGTGTCAACATTATTAACAATACCGCCAATAAGTTTAACATATTCGCAGTTCAATTTGGCAGAATCGCATTTCGGATTAACAATTTCGGAAACCAAATTAACGGATAAACGCAATTCAAATTAACAGAATCGCATATCAATTTCAATGGTCAGTTCAGTCCCATTCACTGTGTCGCGAACCTCTTGAGTTTTGTGAATTTTGGCGTTGTCCATGACCAAAAATCCATCTTTCAGAGAAGCGTTGTCCACCTTCTCAATTTTGGAAGTGATCTTAGGAATTTTACCAGACTTATTTATTAAGAAAACAGCGGCCTCAACGGCCTAAAAGCACTTCTTCTGCATCGAGACGCGAAATGGCACAATAGGAAGATCCTGGAGCTTGTCAAAAACGAGATTAGGCAACTGAACATGCATATGGATGGTACAACAAAGGTGCGTATTATGGAAAGGAATCTCAAAACTCGTATTGAGAATGGATTACTTGGAATGGTGAAATCGCGATTTTTACAGATGGATGTCGGAGCGGGGCCGGAATCTTTTCAGAAGATCTGGAACTAGCCCGTCACACTAGCCTCGGGAAACACACTTCAGTATACCAGTCTGAAATGATTGCTTTGCAGCATGCGTTGGATTACTTGCTTGAGAGTCAGGTAGAAGTGAGAAATATCCTAATAGCACTGGACAACCAGGCGGTGAAGTTGCTGGGACCAGCACCATTCTCTTCAATTGGTAGAGGAATGGTAAAAGAGCTGATTCACAAATGGATCACGGCAGAACACCTGAAAAGATGGTCAACCGTGGACAAGCTAAAATGGCAAGACAATGTCCGACCTGCTCAGAGAGCTCTGAGTGGAGCAGGTTGAGGAACATTGAAATGGGTGGTGACGTTAACTACAGGTCATGGTAATTTCGGGTATCATTTAAGAAAGATAGGCCTTAGAGAGGATAGAGAGGATGATACTTGAAAGCTAAGCCTATGAAATCTATGCTATGAAATCTGAGACAGCGGCACATACCTATATTGTGTCAATGTCCAGCTTTGGCTGGCAGACGAATGAACATCTTGGAAAAGCATTGGGTCGAGACCCATTGGATGAAACAGATCTCACATAAACAGATGCTAGCGCTAACACTAGGAATCGAACTCAGGGAAGAACTCTGGAGAAGTCCAGAGAGTCTCTCCCTACTACTAGGGAGACGAAAAGCGACCCGATAATAGATAATAGTCTGATTCGAATATCTCTCGAAATTTTATATGTTCTCAATCAATTCGCGAAGAAAAATGCAGAACCTAAAATGAAATATATACGCATTCGACCGTCGTTCAAACAGACATTTCTCTGAAGAGTTTCGTTTCATTGAAATTGATATGCGATTCTGTTAATTTGAATTGCGTTTATCCGTTAACTTGATTTCCGAAATTGTTAAAATGAAATGCGATCTTGTTAATCCGAAATGCGATTCTGCCAAATTGAATTGTCGCATTTTCGTATTCGTAGTCGCATAATGGAAGATAGCTACTTTGTGAAAAACACTTTTAATATTTTCGTCTTAAAAATTCTCAGATTGCTTTGAATTTTCACTTATGTATAAATAAATAAATCAAAATCAGCAGTCGAAAATAGGAAAATATTAAAATAAGTTTTTTGGAGCAACATCTATTCAAAATTCAAAATTAAATCAATAGATACATCCGCAAAATGGTAGTTTAATGGCAACAAAATATCAATAGCAACAATTGTAAATCCCGGGACAGACTTAAAATTGACGGTAAGTTGTAAGTCATTACATAGTTGTAAATAAAAACAAAAATAGTCCCTGATTATTATGTCTATAAAGCTGGTGTGTGCTGGAGCTTAAAAAAAATGACAAATTGAAATGTATACGATAGCCCCCTACCTACCATACCCAACCCATACATATACAGCAAAATTAATCCATTACAAGAAATATGAAATCGGATAAAATAAGTACCGTTACCGGTGTCGTTAACCCCCAGCAGTACGTCTCCTTTCAACAAAAGCCCAAGAAAACGAAACGTCGACGTATGTTTGACTTTGTATTCATACATTTACCCAAACCCGTCGCGTCGTCACCCCCGCATTTTATTATACTCGCCGTCACCGCACCCGCACACATTTGCACATCTCATATAGGTACGACGAAATGCAGCGCTATAAGTTCTGTAATTTAATTATTAATTCTACATTTCATAAATTATTTGATTTTGTTATTATTTTCATTTTTACATTAGTAGTGGTTAGTTGGTGTATGTCGTCGACTCGCAGACGATATCATTTTCCAAGCAAAGAAATCATAAAAATGTCGTAAGCCTCTCGATTTCGTTGCTCGCGCCCCCTCCTCATTTGAGCGTTCATCATCATCATCGACGGAATATTGTCGGCGTTGACTGCTCAAGTCACTTTCTTTGTTCATATTTCACAAAACATTATGACTTTCAAGTGAAAATTGCACTTTAGCGAAAAAATCGTATACGCTAGGCAGTAAGTAAGCGGTAGATATCAGCGTGCGGTGGTCAAGTTGAAGAGCTTGCTGAGAAGGGGTGAATATAAGACTGGTTAGCATGGACATGTTGGATATCTACGTACTGCCACTGCTAGGACACAATTGTTTGTATAGATGGTTGTGAAATTTGCAAAATCGATTGTGGGTTTATTAGTCTTTGTAATATCATATTTCAATGGAAAGGGAATTGCATTCGGGTGGAAAGTGCATTTGCCACTTTGTATTTAAACCCAATAATATGGATATGGTTGTCTTTCAACATGTAATAGGCGTTGTTAGTTATACCTATTTTTATAAAATGCGTTTTAAGTTTGAATAAAGATTCATTTTCTAGGAAAGCAACCACGATATCAACCAACAACCCCAACTCATTTGTGAAATTTTTCTGCTCAGGAGTGGTATCAAAGACACGAATTCCCGAAAGGTCATTGCTAGCGCGTAAAGTTCGTCGTTGAACACTTATTTTCACGCTCATTCGATACAAACTGAACGCAACATTAGCCGAAGAATCCTTTTCTTAAAATATCTCAGGAGGTTTTAGCCAGCCTGCCTTCGACAAAGTCCAATTCCAAGCTTCTATATGATACCGGATGATTAGTAGATACGTCTACTTCGCTTCACCGAGAGAAAAATAGAGTAGTACTAAGCAAAAACACGCTTAAATTAATCAATTTCAAACTCATATTCATCGCTATCCGATCTGTGCTTAAATCAAGAACGTTATTCTGAGAATTATCTGAAACGGCAATATGTCACAAGTTTTATGTTTCACTTATGCGGTATTTTGACCTATACGGACTTCGGATAACTGAAAATTTGTTGTACTTAACCGAAATTCGGATAACTAAACAAAAATTTCACTTTCCAATCCGAAAATCCAAGAACCAGTAACATTAAACATTTGACAGCATTTATATTTAAATAATGTTTTATTAAACGTAACGCAAAAACAAAACTAAAATTGAAGAACGCTAATTCACAGGTCACTTTGAAAATGTTATTCTTGTAGGTATGTATTGCATAAAGTGGTTAGTTGCACGGCTTATAAAAGTCGTCGATAGTGCCTACTTTGTTTACGATTCTGCATATTGTGAAGAGAAATGTTTTCGCCAATATCGTCCATCTTGTCGGAGACTACACAGTTTTCCCGAAAAAATTCCTTTAAAATACCAAGCGCTTTCAAAGCCTCCTTTACTGTTGGTTTTTGCGGAGATGTGATCAATTCGTTGTCGGAATCGGCTTCATCTGGATTATTGTCTAATGCTTGAGTCTCTTCGATTATTACGTCTACATCTGACATGTCGATGTCCCCGAAAAAAGTTCTTCCCTGAGTGTGATCGAAAAATTATTTTCCTCTCTTTCGTTATCTTCTGAAAGGATTTCTTCATCAAAATTGTTTTTGACAAAAACCTGACTTCCGAAAGCAATTTTTGATGGTTTGAGACGTCGCCATCCACCAGGCCCTTTTTACCATTCTCAAAGCTGCGAGAAAGTCCACTTTTTTGGAAAATCCATTAAAGGTTGTCCACTATCTATAAATGGAGGATTTGGCGTCCTACTATGCAAGTTCGATAGTGGAATTTAAAAGAACGGATTAGGTATATCCCTTGATCCAAGGATTGGATGAGGGAAGTGATATTAGGAGGTAGAAATTCTATTTTAATGTTGTTCAATGTATAGTATCGTATAATTTGTGACATGCGGCATTGTCAACTAAGAACAACACTTTCTTTGAGTTCGCTCTAAATTTTGCATTCAGTTCTTTCATGATCTCAGTCCAGATTGATCCGGTCATCCAAACCTTTATGTTCGCAAAATATTTTACATGAACTGCAGAGTTCCGGAAGCACTTAGGGTTTGAGATTTCCATATACAGAAAATAATTTTGTCAGTACCGGTGGAGATCACAACAAAAATAATTGTAATTCGGCCTTTGTACCGGTACACATTTCAATCGCATCTTCTTGAACCAAACCGACTGCGTTTTTTTAACGTCTTTATGACGGTTTTTCAGTTCAGCGGAGTTAGTCGTATGATTTTTTTAAATGCTGCGTGCTAAATTCGGGGTTTCAATTAACCAATTTTTTCAGTAAAGCGTACGTAGTTTAGATAAGCGGAGTCGACGTATATCTGTTTGGCTCTATGAGGCAGGGCTTCACTTCTTTGACGTGACTAGGTCGACTTGGCAAGTATGAGCCTTTGTCCGATCTTTTTGCCAAGTCGCCTATGTAGTCAACGTAATCACTTCAAAGTTATATCCAGCCCATCTTCAGGTTTTGTCCAAGTAGCCCATATTGTGATTCATCATACTTCTTGTTGTTGACCCATTTTCGCTGACTCCGTTTCAAAAACTTCGAATGCTCGCCGCATTATAAGCTCGTAGATATTATCTGCACATGAGTAAAGTATTTGATTACATTCGATATTAGGTTGTCAATTCCACGCAATAACTTTAAAAAATGATGTCACATCTTAGATATTTTTCGACATAGAGGACATGGCTTTGTTTAATTCGTCACTCGCTATCGCAGGCGGCTTTTCAGTCGACGTAGTGTGCCCATAGCCATTCCTGGGGTACCTTAACGGTCAAAAACCTAAACCAATTCGCCCAAGCCTTCCCTTCCCTACAAAACCTAAAAATTGTTTCAATTTTGCTAGTGAGGTCAACCTCCTCCAAATTGTCGAAGACGTACCTTCCAAGGTGTTTCCTTCTGTACCGAGCAATGGCTTGAAATTCCCAGAGAAGATGAGTAATATCCTCTGCGACATGTATGTAAGTCTTCGCAGTACCTGCATATGCCCGTTTCTGTTAAACCTAGTCCCATGGCGTGCTTCCTTAGAAAACAGTGCCCGGAAAGAATGCTTTTTACCGTTCGTAGCTTAGATCTGCTGAGATTTAACAATTCTACAGATTTTTTCCGATCTATAGGCCACAGAGCCTTTGAGACCCTGTGACCTGCTATATCTGACCATCTTTGATCTGCCCTGTTTTCAATTTTCTCGAAAATAATTCTCTTGGCCTCGGCTATTGGTAGTCTTATGCCTTGAATGGTTTTGAGTTGTGGAAGCTCTGCTCCGTTTTTGGCCCTCAAAATTTGGCGTAGTACATAATAAAGGTTTAGTAGACGCCTGACTTTTTTTCTTGAGGTTCTGGGCATATACGTAGTATAATAAAGCCGATAAGATCTTACTCTCAACATTCAGGAGACTTATTTTTTAGTAGATGATACATATTTTCATGTCCACATCCTAGATGGAACACACTATTTATGAGGTTTCATTCATCGGGCATGCTTTCATCCTACTTTATTTTTGTGAGAAATGAATGCTCGGCTACATTCAACAGTTTACCCGGTAGGGTTTGTTTTTGGTCTGCAGCATTTATTGATAGACAATGGTTTTGGATGCATGTGAGAGCCATTGTTCCTCGTCGAACGTGGTTGTCTCCTTGGAGCTCATAGGTGGCGGTACTTCTGCACGTTGGCAGTTTTGTCACGCACGGCATTTGATGCTGGGTGATGTGCTTGTTAAAAGATTGTCGACAAAAGTTTTGGCGATCCTCTTATGATAGTAGATTTGTGATATCGAATCTTTTTACAGTTTCCCAATCCGACCAGTCAGTTGATGGGTTTTTAGCTTTTAGGTCGTTCCATCTTTCTTAGTCTCAAGACAGGGGATTAAAAATGGTTTTAGATCTCGATGAGTTTTTGTTTTTCACATACCCTATCATAATCCAACCGACTTACTTTATGATTTTGTTACCAACACTTGTCATACGTCTTATCGTAAAGATCGTAGATTGCTACCTTCGTTGCGTCACATCATTCTTCTCTGTAGGACGTGAGCCCAAATCGGCGTTGTGCTCCTGGTGCCGATTGTGACCAGGCGAGGTTTTACACTTTTGGTTAAGAAGCTTATCTGCGATTTTTGCATCATATGTAAAACCTTAGCAAGATCGCAATCTTTGAGTACCTACTCTCGTATATGAATCACAATGTTAGGGAATATTTTGATTTGTTTTCTTATAAGACATAGCTATCGTGATACCCTCTTTTAAATTGTTTAGTAGATCTTCAACTAAAAGTTCTTAGATATCCGACCAATTGTCAGCTTCAAATATTATTACAAGTGTTCTTTGTAATATCGGTGACATTCGGTTTTCGCCTTTGACCTACCGCTTTCTCTTATTTTTTAAGGTGGTACTGATCACGGCATCAGATATGTTGACCACGATGAACAATGATTGTACCGATCACATAATCATATTGATTGCGATAGCCTAAACTGATCGTGACCAGGATCACCTTTAAAATCGGCGATCTTTACTGATCGCGATTCCAGTATTTGTAGCGATTACTTATCTCGATCCGATCATCATCATATTGAAACCTATTGCCTTATGGTCGATAGCAAGGCTTGTTACCCGCGATCACCTAGATGAATTCAAATATCTAAAGCGTATGCTTATCAAGATTGTTCGCATTATGCATCATTGTAACCAGCTTCCAGTTCGTCCAAATTTTACTCTAAACCATTCCTCCCACAGGATGTAGTTTTTTTTTCTCTAATTTCTATATAAACAAAAACAAAGTCCGACGACTTGAATTTATTAGCGTGTGGTGTTCATATGCATAAATTCCATTTAATGATTTATTTAACTAATGTCACAGAGTTCAGCAACACAAACATTCGTCGAGGGCGAAAAGTGTGATTGATTAAAAGAAAGGAATCGAGGAAAACTAAAATCCATTACTCTAGACAGATTGCAGACGCACACAAGGAGCCCTTCATCCTCGGTTGGCTTGTGAGGTATACCTTCTCTCCTCCTGTCGCCGAACGCGATGCAACGATAGAAAGAAGATATCAGAAAGACATTAACTCTGACTGAGAGCACATCTCTGCTGATTCATTAATCTAAATCCATTCTAGCATCCGACCGAGTCGCGCTCGACACCAACACCAGACCACCACCATCACCACCATTACCACCACCAACAACATCACCAATCCATTTTAGCCAGGAAACTTGTTGTCATTTGCTTCATTCCAAGGATAATTATTATTTTATTTGCATTGTCTGGTCTGGCTGCGTGAGTGCGCGCATCTCCCACCTCGTGTGTCCCAGCACCGCTGCCAGTGCTGTGCACCTCCCTATACGCAAGTACGTTTCGAAAGAAGCATAGAATAAGAAAGCGTAAAGTGATCTATTTCTGGATCTGGTTTTGATTTTTGAATGACATCCGATGATGAACACATGTTTATCTTGGAACTTGGACGAAATTTTCCAATTTGAACACTAGTCACTCACTTTGTCCTTTCAATTGACGCTGTCTTCTCTATGGCTGATGCTCTAGGTGCTACACACACACAAATGTACAATCAAACATGTGTACCATCAGTGCGCGGACTGATGATGGATCGAATTTTGATGTTTGCTTGCTTATTCTAAAATTAACATTTTAATTGGAAAACGTCAGCGGTTATAGTATGAAGTGTATACTTTGTAGTTTTTATTAACCTAATGTGCACGAAACATGTCAAGGAAAGCCAAAGGAGTAAACGGTGTCGCTGTCGATTTTGGAATTTCTTACCGTTAGTATTGCAAAATTACAAATATTGCATGCGATCGTTTTTGAAGCTGTCAAAATATTTCCTTATTGCCAATTGAAATCCTCACGAGTACTTCATTTTATCCTTAAGTGGTGCGAGAGAAAGGTGCAAACCAAAAAAAAAAAATAAAAAAAAAACTGCCTCCACTTGCAGCGGCTGACAGTTGAATGTACCTACCTAAATACACCATGTATTCTCAAAATATTTTGATTACATTAATTTGAGATGTGCGTGTTTCCCGCACGTTCTTGTTCTGGTAGCCACCGCCGCCGCTACACCAATGTCCGTACGTGCGAGTATCTTTGTTTATACTATACTTTTTGCTTCAATCAACATGTCTATCATTTTATTTGATTGATTTCCCCGGCATAAAATCGAACTTCAAAAAAATAAAAAAAAAAAAATGTGAAGGAGAAACAACGAAAAATCTTCCGATTTTTGTTTTAATAAATTCATGTGGAATTATCGACAGCAAGCGTTAATAGCCGAGATTCATTCATTTGTTAGACTGTGCGCACTGCTACTCTCAGTCTCAATGTTATCTAATAAAACTGAAATAAATCTATAGGCGCGCTCTTTAACTCGAATACATTGTTAATGGCTCCTTTTTGTTGAGTTTACTTAAGAATTTACTACCGGTTCGACAGTGTATCTATCGGATGCACGGAGACGGAGGGCATGTATTTGTACTTAATTGAGAAAAAACACTGGGGATTAATTGCGTCAGGCAGAGAATAAACATGAGGTGCGCAATAAAAACGATGGCTAATCGACAATAAAATTTCTATATGAGAGTGCCTATCACTGGGTGCAAAAGGTGAAACAATAAACAATTACGCGGTAATTAGTTGCTGTGCCCATGGAGGCGTTTTAAGTTACACAAATATTTGGATTTGTCCTTGTGGGTGATGGATTTTAATTTAATTTCTTTTCTGTTTTTTTTTTTCGTCTGTGCTTTTTTTTATGTAGCCGACTGTCTGTGAAAGTAATTAAAACACAACACAAAAAAAAAAGTTATTGTTCAAATGGAAGGAAGTCGTTGGCAGTGCATGTAATTCTAGACCATAAAGTGTATCCGGATCTTGGAGATATGTGTCTAAATTTAAGCGCGAGGAAAAATTGTGAAATTATAGACTCCAAACTAGGAAGAGTTGGAAGGAAGTGGGTAAACACTTTTCGGCTATGTTTGTGAAGAGAGGTAGCATTGCATAGAACTGGCGCCCAACATGAGGCCCAAACAAATCTGTTTCGGAATGAGTTTGAAAATTTCTCACGAATATATTGTGAACCTAATTGTGCAAATTCGAAGTTTTCTATAAATTGACAGATCTCAAATTATTCGCGCAAATATCTAGGACGAAAATAAAAGTTTTTTTTTTTCTCTAAAATTATAAATGCATATTTGTGAATTAAATATTGCCGCTGGCATTTATGGTATTTTTTAAGGGGCTCTACGCCTCAGTTGTTCAATCGGTCCCAAAAAATATATGAGGCCAATCAAAGGCTATTTAAAAAAAAGGCTAACCTATTTCGCTACAGCAAGAGCACCCCAACCCCAAGTTATAGGCCTGTTCCACACTTAAATTGTTGTGAGTCGTAGTCCACTGTTGAAAATATGTCCGCATGCAATATATTCCAATGGTTACTTGCCCTGGTGGTAGCCAGATTAGTTTTGGAAAAGTGGTGCCGTCGCGGTTGTCAAGTTCAAGTGTACTAATTTGAGGAATAATTTCGTTGAGTTCATCAAAATGTCTGTCATTAAATAGTACCTTCCTATAGGCATATATAGGTCAGGGACTAGCCTTCTGTGCGCTAGGGAGGTATGTTGTGAAATAAGCTAAGTGAATGGTCGAGTTCCATATATGTTGGCAATATTTTAGGCCTGGGTCTAACCTATGCCTTATGGAGAGAAAAGTAGTTGCTTCGGTCTTAAGTTTGCCCTTGGAGGATTTTTATCTGGCGATATTGGATCGTTGATCATGGTGTTCCGAAAGTAAACCAAAATTGTATGGATTAATTGGTAGTTGATTCATTATATTCTTTGATAAGGTGAAATGTGTCTTGTTCTGTGCATTCCGTGCTGTTAAGTTTTCTTTTACTTATTTTGTCCATGTCTTCATTGAAGGCACTAATCTTCGAGTGTGTGATGCAGTTGCATTTACGGCCAAATATAGCAGTGTTGTCGTCAGCAGAAATATGCACTCAACTGTTATTAATCGTCAAAGCATGCCAATAATTGATCGGGAAAATTATACCTATTGACCATTGGGGTAATCCTGGTTTTATAGCAAGCAACTTTCGGACTGATTTGACATCAGCGATGTCTTGTTTTGAAACGACTGCTTTGTCTTTCTTAACTTCCCGAAAATTGAGGCCGGCATCTGAAGACGCGATACAGTTGAATCAGTTTTGCCGTCGCCATTTTGCTAAAAGAATCTTAATGGGGACTTAGTGCAATTTTTTAAATAAAAAGTGTGTAAGTGTTCAATAAATTAGGCTCAAACAAAACAATTTTTTTTTATAAATACTTACTTACTTACTTAGATGGCGCTACAGTCCGGGGTGGACCGGGGCCTCAAACAAAACGCCTCTCCAGTTAGCACGATCTTTGGCTCTGCCTCCAGTTGCGCACTCCAAGTTTTTTTATAAGTACCTAGATTAAATTCAGAGTAATTCACTTTGGCCAAAGTCAGTCCATTGTGCTCCTTAAACCCGCTTAAGTTTTGGAGAAATTTCACTGTTATCCGTATGTGCAGTATCTGCGAATGCAAATTCCTTGCACTAGAGCTCCCTTATCCAGGCTTCCCCTCCATGCCTTTCAATGCATTCCTATTTCCTAATGTTCCAACAAAGCGCTCTGCGTCTGCTGCTATTAAATAGGCTATTTGTTCTACGGCGAATAATAAGCGTGGTCATGTCAATAGCGTCAATATGGAGGTTTTTATCTTCATATTTTTCAATGGCCTATATGGCGTTCACTCACATTCGACAGCTGAGAACCCCCTTAGTTGCTGTGTGGTTAGTATTATTGCATGTTTAATGTGCATGCAGTTCTGCTGACTTCGAATCGAATTGAAAACAATCTGACGGGAGTATTAAGTTCAACCGCGCAACCGATAGATAGGCAAACGGACCGATATTCCTAAGCAGAAACGGTTTTTCTGAATCTGCAGAATCTATTACGCAATTAGTTGAGGTAGGTATAGGTAAAAAACGTTCGTCAGTACGATAATTTTTTGAAAAGTATCATTCCGTGCTTTAAGCTTATTTTAGAGAATAGACTTTGATAATTTTGTTCACAAACTCTGAACTTTGTAAGCTCTAGAACTAGAGTATACCAAAAAAATGCCCAAGCCTAAGTAATATTAAGTTTATTCAGCAAGCTTAATGTTTCTGGGTGAAACTGGTGCTGGACGAATGTTAAATTTTATTTATTTTTTTATGCTTCTGGCTCGCCTATAAGATGGTTTTCCGTTTTTTTTTATTAAGTTTATAATACTACTACATAATACTATCCTCAGCTAGATTTTTCTTAAACTTTCGGGGTCCAGTTGCGCCGTGAAGAAAGATCTTTTTCTAAATTCAAATAGGGCTAGATACTCGCATATAAAATGTTCAGCTGTTTCGTCTTCTTCAAGGCATAGCCGGTAAATACTAGCCTAAGTCGGTTAGATTTATAATATTCAGGGCTATCGGCAATTCCGGGAGAAAAAAATTCCCCCCGAACATTTTTTGTTCCCTGGAAAATATTCCTCCTATCGTAAATCTGCATCGGAATTTATTTCCCCCGGAATTTTTCGAAAATATGTTCTAAAGCATTGACAGTTGTCAAGTGTGATTTATTCAGTTGTCATTTAAGCTCATATTTGGAAGTTTTGTTGCAAATTATTTGGGTTAAACCGGGGAATTGTGTTAATGTTAGTAATCTCTCAACAACCAAAAAAACATTCGCCAATCTTTCCATCTTTCGTCAAGCTAAGTGCATGCGCCTGCCGTTCCTTGCAGAAGGTGGTAACCGGACAGGAGTCCACTCATGAGATTAAATTAGCACAGTCGGCATTCGCAGAAGTCCTTTCTAATGTTCCTTCAGATTTCAAACTTTATACATCCTTTTACATCTTATTTGTTCCTATTCGTAGCGAAACCGTTGGCAATGTCGCGTTTTTCATTCCATAATTATACACTGAGTACACCAATACTATGCCACTTTTATGTCCTTTGTTAAAATCAAACAAATTAAAAAAATGCAATTGACTTAAATTTAGTCCCACAGTAACTGCTTACATTTTGCATTTCCAACTGCAGATTTACGAAGGAAATATTCCGGGGGGAATTCAATCAAATTCCGGGGGGAATTTTTGTTCACGATACCAATTTATTCGAAATTCATTGCCAATACCTATTTTTGAAAAATGGGAAATGTTTCGGGGGGAATTTTGTTCACGATAGCCCTGATTATGTCTGCTCGGATTTAAGATCCTGTTGAAATTCCGATTGAAGATCAAGGGTAAAAAAAATCCGGGGTGGGATTCTGTAAAATAGGAAACGAAAATCGCTTTCGTTTTCACTAAATCTGTCTCTATCATATTAGTGGCAATAGACAGAGACTGTTATTGTCGAAACGATATCGTTCGTTCGTTTTCATTTTACTTGATCTGGCCCCTGTATATAGTTTGTTTGGCTTATCTTGGGCCTGGGATGTTCTCCCAATTTAGGATACATTTCAAGACAATTGGCATCTGTAATTGAAATATATGAAGACTGACAATTTTCGTCGAAATTAAATTCAGACTTAAAGCCCAGTATCCTGTTCTCACAAAATGTTACTAACCATGCTCGCCAAATTTGCAATACAGAATGCAGATGTAACAAGAATGGGTATAGTATCTATACCTACACATGCTATTGACAAATGGATACTGTTTTTAGTTATTTCTGCATTTTTAGCTCTACACATTTACACACGTTTTGTTTTGAAAATGTCAAAATTTAGTGACGATAGTGTACCGGACAAGACTTTTTTCGAATTAAAATAGTGGAGACTTGTAGTGGGCCGTGTGTAACAAATTGTTTCGAAGTACTATGTGGAACTATGATCTTGTTATACCCGATTGGAATTTAGTTTGACCTATTTTTATGAAGTATGAATTATACTGCTTTACTTAATGTTATATCTGTAGAGAAATTTTTGTATGTGAGTTAAAATTTAGCATGACGAGAAAACTGGTCTAATAGCTAAAATCTTATTGAAGTTCTATTGATTCATCTTCAACGGTCTACTTGTCCAATAAGTGAGTCGCAGGTGTAGGTTGCTCAAGTGGACCCTCCATAGCTCTCGATTCTCCGCCATCGACTGTAAATCATTCTAAAAATGTTTAATATGCTTTAAAAGTGAGTTCATATCTTCTTATTAGGAAGTCACTGCAATATCTTAGCTTAAAATATAAGACACTTGAAATTACATAGGTTTTCGTTAAAATTTCAACAAAGTTTTTGACGACAAATAGAAGTCTTAAAAGTTGAAAATCCCTACTTTCAAATTGTGGAATTGATTTAAAACAGCGATTTCCAATCTTTTTTGGTCGCGGAGCACTTTTTAGGCGAGAAATTCCTCGCGGAGGACTTCATTGTCCGTATGCCATTTTTCGCAGTTATGGAAAACGCAATACCTGACTATTTTTTTTAAATATTATTAAATTGAAAAATTAAGTAATATGTATGTGAATGTGATGAGATCTTTTTGTTTATACATTTTTGGGTTGTAGTTGGTTTTAGGTCAAAATGAAACATGATATTTGGCTTACTAAGTTTCGTCCATATATATATGGATTATGGTTTAACTCCAGTTTGCAATATTTTCTGAAGACTACCTTCAGACCTCCTTAATGTTTTCGAAAAGCTCCTTAGCATATCTTAATTTATTAGCTTTCGACGTCGGCCTACCAGTTTTCAATATCGTATTCTAAGTCGAAACCTTGGACCTTTTGCCATCCGTATAAGCCATTCCTTCACTGTCCGCGGAGTAGGTAAGCTAAGGATCGTTGTCGTATTGGAAATCATATGTTACTGACATGTTTGAAACAAATTGGTTACAATTCGATTCCTTATACGAACTAATGGACCAACGGTGCCTAATAGCCCTGACCGAAAGTTGTTGATGGTTTTGGTTTAGGTGCAACAATCTCCCTAATTTTTATGGACATCAAAAATGGGTTGACTCTACTTATTCGGCAAATCTAAGTGTCTTATTTGGAGTAATTTTGTGTCCAATCTCCTCGTTTAAGATCAAGCTTTGGCCAGATCCAGATCTGTTTTGTCGCCAGACATGTCGTGCCACATGTCCACCTAAGGTGTGATCTTTGGATGGCATCCTGCTTTATTATGAGTTTACACGTAGTGATCGGGATACCTATGGTACATTTGCTTGGTACGATAGGTAGTGTATTTCCGAGCTTGGCAAGTTCATCAGCCTTAGGCCCATTTCACACATGCCCGGTAGCGGACTAAACGGTACGTTGGCAATACATTCTTATGGACGGTTTCGGTTTGCAGAAGTGAACGCGCCCATAAGAATGTATTCCCTCCGACCAGGTAGCCGGTACCGGTTAGCCGGCTGCCGGGTATGTGTGAAATGGGCCTTACAGTTACCTGTAATGTCTCTATGCCCCGGTACCTAGCACAGGTGAATGTTGAACTGCTCCGACATCTCGCTGAGAGACGTGCGACAGTCTAGGGCTGTAGTAGAGTTAATAGAGACTGATTCCAGGCACTTAATTGCATTAGAATATATTAGAATATATTTAGCCAGCATAAGACTTCCTTTGTTGCCACTATTTCCGCCTGAAAAACGCTACAGTTATCTGGGAGACGGAAGGAGAGACTGAGATTTAGTCTATCAGAAAAAACACCACCACCTACACCATCCGACGTTTTCGATCCATCTGTGGAGAATTGAACCGCCTCATCATCCAAGAATGTCCCCTCCTCCCAGAATGACCTATTGAGGATGAAGACTTGGAAGTTTTTATCAAACTGTAGTTGTGGTTTGGTATATAGTCGATGTTTCTCGGGAGAGTCTTGAATGTATTTAAGACAGCAGCATGGCCAGTTGTTTTGCTGGTCTACTGTGAAGTTGCTTTCAGACAAACGGTTGCAGATGTTGCCGTTTGTTTGCTAAAAATATCGATGCCAGGTGAAACAGGATGTCAAGTGCAGCAGAAGGTGTGGTGCGAAGAGCTCCACACAAGTCGAAGTTATTCCTGTGTTTTATTGTCGATTTTTTTTGCATTTGATATTGTAGCTACCTATACGCAAATACAGTTGTCGGTAGTAGGCATCGTTATAGGAGCTAATTTTTTATGGTGAAAAAACAAAATTGTTCTGATCCTTCATGCCTGAATGGTACGCAATATATCTCACCGTTAAGTAGTTCAAAGATTTTCTATAACAAAAATTCTTTTCGCATGACTGCTGCTGCTAATGCTGCTGCACACGAAAAAAAATATCGTCGAAAGAGAACTTGATTTTCAGTGTAGATACAATCTAATTTCAACCAAACGAATTGGAAACAAAATACGGAAAAGCATCTACACAAAGTCACACGAAATACGCAGAAGATATATGCATTTAGAGATAGACCCCCTTAAAAGAATCATTAATTTACATATGAATTCAATCACTCTCCTAGTGACACATGCCAGCACCGAAACGCGCAGTACCCTCAAGTGCCATATGATTGCGCTGACTAAAAATAAAATTTATGTGTCTCATAAAAATATTATAAAACTCATTTAAAAAGAGTGAGGTAAGATATATACCGAACTGAATAATACGAATACCCACTTGCTTAAAGGACCATCATTAACGACATCGTCATCATCATCATCGTCCGCAGCAGCAGCAGCAGTAGCAGCATCCTCATCAGCAACAGAGGCGCACAGCCAAACACCCAGTAGCACGTCAAAAATGCATTTTCAAAGTGAAAATGATTTTTTGAATCGTTCTCCGAGTGCATGCATCTTCCTTGTTCATAAGGTCACAAAAAAAAAGACGTACAATAAAATGATGAAAATTACTCGTGACACTTTGCTTGACACTCATCCGTTTGTCAGTCTCTTGCACCCCAGTCTGCCCCGTTGTAACCTCCCCGTCTTTTCGAGTGCAGCGAAATTTGCATTCGCTTTGAATGTGTATATGAATTTGAATTTGTTTGAAATTGTATTCATCGGCGATGTGCGCCAGATAAGATAGCATGAGCAAACTAACTTTTATCTAATGTTATTCTCACCCACAGGTACGCCCATAAATCGCTTGCCCATCATGGCGAAATCGGTGCTCGATCTGTACGAGCTGTACAATTTGGTTATAGCGAGGGGCGGTCTCGTCGACGTGATCAACAAGAAGCTGTGGCAGGAAATCATAAAAGGACTGCATTTGCCGTCGAGCATAACCAGCGCAGCGTTTACCTTGCGCACGCAGTAAGTACAAATTTAAATTGCACCTTCGTCGAGAAGTCATATAGTTTGAAAAGCGCACGAATGCGGTTGCCTTAAATCGATTTATAAAAAGGCTGCGGTCTGACGGTCGCATACAGGCTACAGTCTACAGAGAGTGAATGATTTACACTGCAGAGTGTTCATTTTCAATGTGTTCGTCTAATACTTTGTAGCCATTTTTATTGTACTTATGGGTTATAGAGTTTCTTTGTTGGCCCCCTCGAGTTTGGGCGGGTAGTTGGGGTGTTTAATATTTTTTTACGACACACACACACACGGACACCATGCAGGCAGGCGTTTATTGGGTCTATCGTCAGCGAATTTTTTTCTTTTCTTTTTTTCGAGTAGTGTTGGAAATTTATCGCCCATTGTAGTAATAGTGAATAATTATCCACTATTTAACGCATTTTTTTTATGTTCGTTGGTTTTAGTCCATAAAATGCGATGATGGAAACCACCAGAAAATATAGGTAGGTCTGGGTGGCAATTCGTTCGCGCACCTTTGCGCTGTGCGAGGCGATGCGACGACGTGTGTACGAATTTATTATACTGACTGACGAACATGGCTTACTCATGTCGTCGCGTTCATGGCGGCAAATAATAATGAAGAAACTAAATTTGTAATTTCCATGTTTTCTTATCGTCTAAATAATAATACCATGTAATCATTCTGAAATTGATGTCGACGATTTCACTCGAACCGAAGTTGGATGGCTGGTCTGTGGTGGTGGTGGTGGTGGTCACTGCGTGTTGTGGGGATTAGTATACCTACCTAAATATGAGTATAGACGGTTCCCATTGGGTTGCACCTTGTGACGTGAGATAGGTAGGCGTGTGCTTGGAAATCGAATATAGGCTCTGTGACACCTGTTTAGTATTCATGAGAATGGTGTTTAGAATTCAAACTGAAAAAGTGAATGCTTCCATTTAGAAATGTTAGTATTTTTGAGGGCATATTGCGGTGGAGGTTCTCCCTTATCTCAATTCGATTAATTGGCCATTTAAATTATGACTTCAGACCTATCATATTTATTGGAATCTTCTTGTTCGATGGTCGGAATTATGATTTGCTTGACCCTTCGTTCGTGATTTGGTAGATATAAATAGGTAGGGATCCAAAAGTTAGCTGGAAACATAACATTGAACGCAAAGTAAGGAAGGCGTCGGTCGGTTGCTTTCTATGCCAGTAGCAAAACCTTTGAAAAGAAATGGGGACTTCAACCAAAGTTGCCCTTGTGGATGTACACAGCCGTAGTGCGTCCAATTCTCACGTATGGATCACTAGTATGGTGGGTTCCGTTGAGCAAAGTCTACAACCTCACGAAACTGAAAAGACTGCAAAGAACAGCCAGTATAGGTACCACCGAGGCAATGAGGTCGGCTTCCCAACAAGTGCTCAGCGGAAGAGGAACAAAGTAGTGAAAGTGCTTCGACACGGTCATATACACCGACGGATCTGTGGTGTGGGAGCCGGTGTCTACTCGGAATCACCGCAAATATCAATTTCAATCCGCTTACCGGATTTTGCCAGCGTTTTCCAGGCGTAATTACTGGCCATCCGAGAAGCCTGCACGTAACTAGGGCGTCACATAAACAGAACCCGCCCAGATATTGCCAGAATCATGGCAATAACCACGGGGTATTGGCCAATTGGAGACCATGCGGTCGAACTAGGTATCCCATACAACCCTCACTGCTGCAGTTGCGGAAATACAAATGAGAAAGAAACTCTCTCCCATTTCCTCTGCAAATGTCCAGCTCTAGCAAGAGCCAGACTGCGCGCACTGAACCATACTTTGACGACCTTAGGGACATCTCGGGCAAAGGGATACAGAATCTTATCCGTTGTCTCAATATTTTGTGAAACCGTTATATCCGAAGTAACATTAATTTGTAAACTTAATCCATTGAAGAGAGTATGTAATGCTTACTTTCCGAATAATTCCTTAAGGTGGCCTCAGGGTGTCTTCGTGATAGCTCGTCATGTCAACCCAATGCTATGAGTACAGTCGATACATATTTTGCACATAACATCGATCTTTAACGGCACGAAATTGCTGCCCCTAGCAGGCAAAGCAATGTCACAAAAGCCTGCATATAATGGGTTATCCAGTTTCAGCTGCGGAAAGTAAAATAAAAACACACAAAAAATTCAGATTTGGATGATTTATTTTTTATTATTTGGACTTTGTCATTAAAAATATGAAAAACAGCAACATTTTAATGTCCTTCACGTGACCGCGTGCACGATTCATTCATTTTGAGATCATTTTTGCCATGACTTTTCTGCACATTCCGGCGGTATACACTGAACCAAAAAGATACGTCATACCTATTAACAACAAAGTTCGTCAGTTGTAGTTGTCAATATGATGAACTTGGGTTGTCAATTAAATTTGAATCAATTAAATGCTCATATTGACAATCGCCGTTGTTAAATTGATGAACGCAGTAGTCAAATTGGAGGAATTGATTTTCGTAATGAAAATCGCAATTGTTAAACTGAATACCTAACTCGATTTTCATAATGAAAATCGCAATTTTCAATCTAATGAACGAAGTATGTAGATAATTGAATTAAATTATTCGATTTTCAAAATAAAAACGTCAAGATTTAAAACACCTGCTAGATTAAGGAATTTATACTTAAAGTGGAGTGTCAAAACGTTTCGCCCCGATGACCCACCATCGGGCTCATCAGTAGACGGAAACACCACTTCTGCCTAGACGCATAGTTAACTCGACGTTTACTGAGACTATCATGTGTTTCACACTCAAAAGTGACTGAACCATAAACCTAAACGTGTTTTCTTGAGTATTCATATTGACAACTGCAATTGTTATTCCTACAACTTTTTTCATAATGTTTGGTACTAAGAATTGACAACAGCCCGTTCTTCATATGGACTATCCGGTTTTTAAATGTATTTGATATTTTCAAAAACTGTTCAGCATATCGACAATTTTGTTCGTAAATTTGACAATTTCCAGTTAACAACTACCGATTGTCAATATGACAACCAATATTTTTTTTAGTGTACCAGTCGGCAAAACAGTGAGACAGTTAAAATTTTTTTTACAAATTAGCTGATGGACGCCTATAGCTGTTATAGCTTCATTAAAGTTTCTCTTACAATAGTTGCGCAAAATGTGTCTTGAGTAGCTGTCAAAATTTGATTCCCATCACTTACGGCCGATTTCTTCACATGAGTATTAGTACCCGGTCTAGCTAGACCTGGTACTAGCTCTGATACTCAGTATTAACGAAAAGTTGGTACTTGTGTATTTCTTCACATCGTTAGTACCGGAGCTAAATTTATCAACCGTAGGTACTAACGACTAATACGTCTAAAAACTGGTCTAGTACCCATTTTTGAGTATGAAATGTCATAACGGTGACATTTTATGCTCATTTATGCTCATCGGGAGCCAAACATTTTGCAGGATGACTGATTTTTATTCAAGAGCAAGTATTTTTTTTATATTGTTGTTGCTTTCCTGCCATAAAATATGTGTGTATAGGGGTATATACCACGAAATATCATATGATAGCGTATATGATTGGTTGTTTTTTTTTCTATTATTGCACATATGGAACTGAACTCACCAATTCGGTGTTTGCAATTTAACATGAGTGCGGTAGGTTGCACTGATTGTTCGTGGAGACTATGCAAAGCGATAAAATGCAGCAGCGGCCACCTCCTGTTTTTCCAATGTTGCTGGCATTTGAATAAATTTGTCCAAACGGTGTGTGAAGGCCATACATCATACTTTTGTCAGTTTGCGACATACACTAGCGGCTGGTACGCGAATGACGTCGGCAACCACTATTTACATCGATCCACTTGCCATGAATCGTAGAGTGATCTAATCAGCAATTGCTGCTCAGGCAATATCTAACGATTACTGGTAAGATCGTGAATAAAAACGATTACCGACTAAAACTGAAAGTATATAAAATATGTTAACCGTACTGCAATTCGTCCACGTTCGAACGTAAAAACACGTTACTCTGGACAACTGAAATTGCCGAAAAAATCCACATCGTCCTAAGTATTTACTGTATTCCATTGTAGCATAATATGGTAGATGAGGCGCTCAGATCAACGAGTTGCCACCCCTTCTTCACCATTCACATTCTCAATGTCGTCATCGAAATTATTGAACCAATTATCCCTATCAAGTATTAAATCCATTTTCTAATCAACTTTATTAGACTTAAACCTACGATGTATTTACTTTTTGACAAAATAGGCAAGAGCTAAAGCAATGAAATCGATCTAATTCAGGTACTAACGACGTTAGACTGCCGATTTTGAGGGTCCAGCTAATACCGAGTACTAACTAATACTCGGTACCAAATTCAGCTTAGTACTTTGTGAAGAAATGACTTGATACCTATTTGAGTATCAACTTTTGGTCTAATACCGGTACTAGCGCTAGTACTTTGTGAAGAAATCGGCTGTTAAAGTAGTTCCTACCACATTAAAAAAATTGTCTCACTGTTCGCACTTAGGACTTAAAAAATGTTGTTTATTTTTTAGTATATTTTTTAATTTGCAATTTACTAACTTTTTAACGCCTTATGGAACACTCTATTTATTAACCTATTTTCAAAATAAATATAAAGCATCCTTGGTTGAAATTCTTGCATAAATTTATGTGAATTACCTTTTGTTGCCATATATATATCAAAAGTATATTGAAAGATGAGTTTATGAAACGGAAAGTTTTTAGATCTAGAAGAAATCTTTATAACGTTCGCAGTTACCTACTTGACAAATGATAGGTATTGACTTTTTGGTTCAGTTTGACTCCTTCGCTTCACACCAGTCAAAGTCAAGAAAAAACGTATTTTAATAATGAAATAGAGCACGTGGGCTGAATATTTATTTAATACTTTACTGTGCAAAAAATTATGGAAAAAAATGTAAAGATTTGCTGCTGTGGGAGCCGCAAAATTTAAGCAGGGCACCTTTTAATCAGCCACTGTTGGTTTACTCATATCCTGTAAATACGGTCTGACAGATATGCTATAACTGACATGGTTTTACTCACAAGTACGGCCTAAATATCTGCTGTAAATGCTTCAAAGATATCGCAAATCATATTGGTGTAGTCAGAAATCCTGGCAATTCAATACCAACACTTGTGCTTTAGCAATTTGTTTACAATAATAAATACAAATCAAGATCGAATGTAACTCTCAAGTGATTAAAGCATAGTGTCATTATCTCCGGAGTATTTCTATAAGTTAAACCACCAACATGCCAGCGAAAGTATGAAGGTATAGTCTTAAAGTTAATGTGAAACTGTTGACTAGGAAGAAAAGTCTTTGTAAAGATAGACATTCTCTCCAGAATTCCGCAAATGCACTCGTAATCGTAACTCTGTGATATTTTTTCTCGAATCCAACGATCAGAAACAAGTAGTGGTCTAAACAGGAGGCTGGTGAAACCAGAGTATATCCATTATAATGAGTAGGGACACTCTCGACAATTTCCTTATCAGCAAGTATTACTGTGTCACACAGACATGAGAAATAGACGGATATATAAAGTGGGTAGTGAGAGGGAGAGAAAAGAGGAGGAATATTTTTTCGGAAAATGGCACAGGGTGCTCCGTTAAAAAAAGGGAAATTTTTAACTTGTCATACATTTTTATTAAATACAAAATTATAATTACATGTGTGTTACGCTAAGATATTTATACTTGTTGTTGGGTTTTTTTTGATTATTCTATTACATTTTTTGATAAAGTCATGCTCTCAAACACGTGCCTACATATCATTTTATAAGAAATTATTTGTTTTGATTTTTACAGCCAGTAATCAATCACATTTATTTTTTAATATGTAGGTAATACATTTTCATTTCAAGATTATTTTTTTTATTTTGCTATAAACTTTCTAATGCATCTAAAAATTCTTTAGGCGAACGTGTTAAATGCGCACTTTCATCTTCCTTAAAAATCTGTAAATATGGAGGAAACACTATGTTGCTGACTTAGTTGCAACTCACAATAGCGTTTTTGACGTTTTTTTTTAATATAGCATACAAAAAAATGGCGTATTTTTTTGGGAAGTGAGTATAACAAAAACAAAAGTGAGTATAATAATTTTGTATGTAAAACCAAAAGTGAGTACCTATAACAAATCCAAAAGTGAGTATAAAACTTTTGTATGTAAAAGTAAAAGTGAGCTAGCTATAGATTCTCAAAAAAATACGCCTATAATAAAACGCATTTTCACTACCGAAATCAGCAGTTTTATAGTCAGATTCAGTTTTGAAAGCGTTTATTTCAACGCCGGAAAGCTCAAAATTTTCAGTTGGCTATTTTCTCCATGTAGCTACTTTGCTGAAAAAGATCTTTTAAATTCACAAATAAATTGAAATGAAGTCAGCAACTTATTATTTCTTCCTCGGTTGCTTTAAAATGGCAATTAAGTCAATTGAAATACCAATAAGACTATTTATATTCTGTTACCATCCTTTTAGTTATATCAGGCGTATTTTTTTGAAAATCTATAGCTAGCTCACTTTTACTTTTACATGCAAAACTTGTATACTCACTTTTGGTTTTGTTATACTCACTTCCCAAAAAAATACGCCTATTGGAAGACTTATCGAAAAAGGCAATACTTAAAAAATGCATTTCATAAAAAATTGATTTGCTCTTCATTTTCCAAAAATGGTCTTCTGAATTTGTTGGGGTCTTTAAATTTATATGAATTAAAGATTAATATAACTTAGGACACAATTTCGACTACAAGCAATACTATTCATTTTAAAACCAAAAGGCGTATATATGTATTTTACATGTGTTCAAGCAAAACAAAAGCAAAATAAACAGCGCGTAAAAAGATTTTAATGAAAAATTACACCTCCAAAAAAGGAGTCAGAAAAGGGATAGTTTCAGGAGTTATCACTAAAAAACCAATAAAGTTAAACTTAATGACCTCCATTATCGGCACATAAAAATATTTTACAGTTGCATTTTCTTTTTGTTCCCGACCGCGCAGGCTAAACACTTGAAAATATGTTTTCCCATTTTTTATTTAATCCAAAAACAATTGCACTGTAGTTTGTTCGCACCGAAAACTATCACGGGTCACCCTGTATTGTGTTTATTTCACTTCTTTCGCACAACTGATAAGCACTCGAGTTTACCGCCTTTAAAAACGCATTATGAAAAAACCTACCCCATTGTCACTGCAGAACCAGTGTGACCAGTTATTATAAAAACTAGCAATTATGGAATGAAATCATTTGTATTGCTACTGCGCCCAATATCGAATTGCATTATTTTTAGCGAAGTCAGAACAGAGAAGAAACATATATTTTCATATTTTAGATTGAAATATTAATGGTAAGAGTTCAGAATTAGTTGTAATTCCTGGAAAAAATAATCATAAAAACGAAGCATGAAACCATTTTCCAAAAAGCAAAGCAGGTCACACTGCATAAAGTGAATAGGTACACACATCGAAATCCGAGTTTACCGCCTTTAAAAATGCTTTATGAAAAAACCCACAATCGTTCGTCATACACAGCAAACCGTATGTAGTGGTACAGGTAAAATGTGTTGTTTACCCTTTTCTTCTCAGGCATTCGTCGTATTCAGGTAAAAAGTATTCTTTCGACCTGCTTCCACTTATTGCACGATTTTTTCTGCGTTTTGCTTTGCGGTAGTATGAAATGCATATGTAGAGAGAGTGTCCCTACTCATTAATGGATATACTCTGGGTGAAACAGCCTATTATAGGTATGTATTGGTAACAGCTGAAAAATGCCACTCCTGATTATAGAATATAGAAACTTGATTATACTCCTGAGGACATGCAACTATAGTGTGCGCTTGTAGTACCTACTTACACAAAGATCACCACTTCCAACTGTCCAAGTCGATGTGCTATATCCTTGCGACAGATTGGGTAAATATACAAAAACGAGTTTCTATATACGTTCAAACATATATCCATGTCCAGTCCATATCCAGTTCAAACAAACGCAACACAAACCTACCACTCCAGCCTATTTGGAAAGACACATCAACTTTATATAAAAACTCGCTAAACAATTTAACAATATAGCGCTGTTTAACTAATAACGATTAAAAAAACATCTCAGCACCGATGAGCACAGTGATAATAAGATTCCGACATCTTATTTGCATTCCACTGCATCATCACATCGATGAGGCGATCATCATCACCATCACCATTGCACCAGCGCAACAACAATTCCATATAAATCGTGTTAACTCAAAGTCACACTTTAAACGCTTGTTAACGTGAATCGTCCATCGAACCGCGCTTAATTTACCTATTCCATCCATAAAAGCCATTCACATTACCTATTCATGAAAGCAAATAAGAAACGAGCAAAGTCGCTTAACCACTCGACGCCGGCCGCGGCCGAGACGATGCTGGTCGAGCACAAGGATCCACATCCAGTGCCCGCCATCGCCATGCCCCAGGTAAACAGATGGAACTGCCGAGGCCGAGCGTATATACATCAAATCAAATATTATCCTGCCATCCTCCTCGGTGTTCGGTCTATGCTCGGCGCATTAATTTAATTAACACAATCAATGCAGTGATTCCGAAGACTATTATTCAAATATTTGATATAAAGTTCGTGGTATATGAGAGCTGTTTGACTACAGTCAGGAGACATCATTCGTTTGGTCCTTTTGCGAGCGGCAATAGCTCAAACGAATGTTTATGCAAATAGCGTGGCATTAACTATTCGGGTGAAGCTGTGCTGTGCCAGTGCCAGTGCCAGTGCCAGTGCCAGTGCCAGTGCCAGTGCATTATCCCTTGTGCGGTGCAGGTATAGTATACCTACGTGTCTCTCTGTAAAGATCGTCTCGAATCTGTCATTAATTTTCATTCAGCTAACAGCACATCTCGCCGGTATGATGGGTGATGACAAATTCATATTTGCACTGCAATTAATAAGTGATTGTGCGAAGGTGTGTGCGCGCACCGACTCGACAGTGAGGGGCATTTCAGGGCGTTGATCTCACAGGTATCTACTACAGTTGTGCATAGTTGAATCGCCAAAATTTCTATCGAAAAATCGCGGCACTCATAAATGTGCCCCATCAGACAGTCGATCGAAATTGTGATTGACAATTGGAATGATCCTAAAATCCGTGGCTTTTATGTTTTATGGCGATTTTATTGCTCGATTTTAATTTCATCCCGTCCTGATACGGAGCAGAGCACATTTCGCGCCAGCACAACGGACTCATTTCGAGATTTTCGTTTTAATATTCAGACTTCTTGATGAATTATCCCCGTTGCGAGGATGCGGAGAGTGTTTTCCGGTTGCGCGTATAGTAGTGTGCGCCGCGCCGGTATGGTCTCTAGCGCGCCTGTATACACTCATGTCGGTCGCGGCATGTCGGTGAGTAATGGCATAAAATTTGCCAACTGTCCGTCCGCGGAACGACCACTAGTAGACGACGCGTAGGATGAAATCCATCAAAATCTGGACGTTAATTTGAAAACCTCGGAGGTTCATTTCGATTGGTTTGTTTCTTGAATCTAAACCGCATGCAGTAATGCAGACGCGGGAGAGGGGAGCCATATTTATTGGAAACATTTAAATTCTCTTGTTAATCCGCTGGCCGTCAGAGTTTTCCTTCTTTTTTTTTTGATTTAAAGCCCAGATGAGATAGAAATTGCAAATTGCGATTCTGTAAAAGGAATCATTTTATTTAATGAACTCGCAGTTAACTAATTTTCATAATTAAAAAGCTCAAGGCGTCAGATTTATCGAAGGCGATCTATGAGATGAGTTTTCCATTCGAAAGGTAATGGGCCATTGGGGTTGGTTGGTTGGTATCTTTATTGACTATGAAAGTTGTAAATACCTAGATACCCTCGACTCAGATATGACTGGGAGAATTGGCAAGAATATTGGAATATTTTAGAGAACTCAGTTATGAATAATTTTCGAAGGGTTTTTTGTATGTGCCAACTGACCACCTGAGCCAATGGCATACCAACAGTAGTCATATTAAACTGCTTACAGGTACTCGTGTAATCGTTAACTACTCTCCTCACAGGACTGCCCTTAGCTACTATACATCGACTTATAAAACCGTTTATTTTCTAAGTCCTTTTGGCATTTGCAGGCTTTCGGTTACTACTCGTAATTCGTGAAGGGCCTCCCCCAAACCGAATAGCATTTCCGATGAGTTGACTGGGGTGTGTCAGAGTGTTAAACGTTGTTCTATAGAGTCTAGGTGCAAATCACTTTCTATAACATTTGGGTACTGTGAACTGTTCTAATTCACCTCACCCAAGATTCTATGTATATACTTCTGGCGGGTCGTAGGAGATGCAATTTTCAAAAGATGATAGTTGCTCGGACCGCTTGCACTGGTAGATATATGCATGACCATACGGTATACACCTCTACAGATATAGGAACACCTTCGTTGGCCTCTTTGGCAATGGATGGTGGTTTTTTCTGTTTTTTTTTATTCAACATTGCATTTAGTGTTTGCCGCTCGTCGTTTGATGACAGCGCCTTGGATTGACTTTCATTGTTAGGTTATAGGTTAGGTTTGGCATACAGTACCCCGTCCAACACTCTGAAAAAAAGTTATCCCTTGCTCATTGTAAACATATCTGTAAAGGCTGTTATTAGTTAGAATTATGTACTTTCTGTCGTGCTACATACAAACCATCCTAATGAAGTTCATTCGATTCTCTGCTGACGTGCTGATGGTGCTTTGGATATCTGGGCAGTGATATAGGAAGTGGGCTGTGTCCCCAAGAACTCTTTCGTCATCGCAAGATCTGAAAAGTTCTTCTTGCGTCTGGCGCATAGTATTGCGTCTCGTTTCTAAGATGGTGGAAAGGGATCGACCATCTTTCCGCATAAGCCTCTTGTTGAACAACGACCACAGTTTTCTAGCACTCTATCTGGTGTTTGCAAATTACGCCTTAAGGTTTTTGTCAACTGCTCCACCTTTCTCGAACGTCTGACAAACATAAATTCGTCCCAAAAATAGAAACTCACTTTAACGACTGACGACGACGACACCATGGCAAGCTCATTGGCTTAGTTAGCACTTTCTTTTAAGGTGGTAAAGGGGCGAAGGAAGATGTGTTGCTTTGAGCGTTTTGACTTCGTCTAACCGAGAAAAAAAAATCTTTGCCCTTTCTAACCGTTCAGACATTAATGTTTTAATCATTTTAGTTGGTAAAATAAGGTTTCCTTAGCTGGATATGAAGTCAGTGTTCATAATTAATCCTCACTGAGTCTTTGTCGAAGGTATGCACAGCCACTGTCTTCCTTAAGTTTTCGTCTACCCGCAACTGTACAAAGGACACATGCAGGTACTGCGAAGACTTACATATCGCAGAGGATATAACTCATCTCCTCTGTGAATGTCAAGCTATTGCTCGGTACAGAAGGAAATACCTTGGTAGGTACTTCTTCGACAATTTGTAGGAGGTTGGCCTCGTAAAGAAAATTGAAACAATTTTCAGGATTTGCAGGGAAATTAATTGTTTGGGCGAAGTGGTTTAGGTTTGTTGACCATTAGGGGTCCCCACCCCAGGGATGGCGATAGCCGATAGGCCCAATATGGTGCCTAGTCCAATGTGATGAACTAAGACCCTACTCAACCTAACCTAACCTAACTGTACAAAGGTTTGTAGGGCTCACTAAATAAGGCACACTGGACTATTTTTAAACTTGTAATTTGTGCCGGCGATTCCTACGCGAACGCATTGTGGCTTAGGTTAGGTTTGTCTGAAAGACTGTTACCATACTTTGCTGATCGGATTCAGTTTATTTGGTACTACCACCGACTGCAAGCATCATCCTTTGACTTGGCGGTCTTAAACTAGCTGCACAATTGATTATTTTCACAAGTCTTGGCAATTTGAATTTGTTTCTCAATATATTGACGATATATCGTCTAAACTTCTTGCTAAGGTCTTAAAATTATAATGGACATAGAAGAGAAGTTATTCTTTCGCTGTCAGCACAATTGCATAGAGAGCGCATTTTTCTTGACCATTAAGCATACTTTGCTGCTTTTTCTGACATCTGTAATTTTTTTGTTTGTGGTGTTAGTTAGTAATCTTTGATAAACTGTCATCTTTAATTCGTGATAGTCCTGTTGGACTCTCCAGTATTCTTAGTTTGCTCATGACGATCTTTGTATTCTTAACCAGGGTTGTCAGATGTGGCGATTTGAAATTTCATTTGGCGACACGAAAATCGGTTTGGCGACGCAAGCAAGATAACGATTTAATTCTTTAAGAGAACTGCGAAAGAGATTGCCTGACTGCAACACGCCTTGTGTTTCTTTGGGATATTTTTCTCCAGGCGTTTGTTTAAGCCAACTGCAACCCTGCTTAAAAAGTCTGCTTGTAAGCTTGATTCCATCCAAAAGCTAACAACTTATTTATATTTATTATTTATTTCTGTCAATTCCTCATGTGAATTTTATCTAGAAAGTGTACCCGAAGAAGACGTTTTGAAGTTTTGGAACAAGGTGTACAAAATGACTTAGGTCAGCCAGAGTTCCAGGAGCTTGGGGAATTTGCATTAAGTTTTTTTACGTACAAATTACGAGTTGCACGAATTCATCTGATTTTTATGGTTTTTGAATGTGGAAAGTGGAAAATTTTGAAATTTGGCGTTTTCTATTTTACGTTTGGCGATTCCGGTTTTTAAAACCTGACAACCCTATTCTTAACCACTGTTTCTTGGGTTCTAATGATTGTAAAAAAAACACCATATATGTTTCAAGGGGTTGGTGACATTTCACATTTTCAGTACCGTCAACAGACAGTAAGGCCTTTCATACTAATTACGACGTGGTAACAGATATACTTATACATATTAATAAAAAAATGGAATACTAACAAGTTATGTTACTTGTTTTAATTCTTACTTGAAAAAGGATTTGTTTTTTTTGGATTTAACTCTCAGTTGTGTATATTGGTAGGCACAAGTCGACTACACCCCACATACAACCTACAAAGATATTATCTTAAACTGCTTAGTATACTAACGTCAGTTTATTTTACAGTGAGAATAATGGTTTCAAGTATTCGAACTTCAAGTTGGATGAACAAAAACGAAGAAATATGTAAGATCTGTCATTTTTACTTTTGACAATATATAACTCTTTAAAGAAAATCGCGTGGACCTTGACCTGATTGTGTTCAGTTTTTAGGGTTAAGGCATCAAGTGACAAAGAACAGAAGCAGAACAGACAGCTTTTCGTTCTGTAGTAAATTCTGGTTATGTTTACGTTGCTCGCTCAACTACACAAAACTGAAAAAGATCCACAAAAACATGGCTGCCGTCTATTCTGTCAAAAGCTATCAGAAAATTATGTCCACTAAAAACATTTTTTTCGTCTAGTAGTCGAATTTGCAACTCAAACTACCTAAATCAGGTAGCCAGATGACAGATGTAGAAAAATGCAATCAAAAAAAACCTTCCTTCCACAATAAGTTGACATTTCTGTCGCTGGCAGAACAGAAACAAACAATACAGACTTGTTTACGTTCTATCGTCGAACAGCCATTTTTGTGTCGCTAAATTCTGTCTCAGTCTCAAACTTATTTTCAAACTGTGTCTGTCAGAATTCTAGAAATCTTTTAAATTTCAGATGGCGCTTCCAAATTAAATTTTTTAGATCCACCATAAAAAAGCTCGTCGTCCCAATTTTTCACAGAAATCTGACAAATCCCCTCCTAATTTTTTTCAAATTTGACTAAAAAATGTAAAGGATTTTAAGCTAGCAGACAATGTTCAGGCTTAATTTTATTAAAAAAAAAAAAAACAAAGCGTGGATTTAATATTTTTTAAAACAATATCTCTGGCGTCTATTTCTTTTAACAGACTCTTGTAAGCGGACTTAGATTAGATGATTAGATTAGATGATTGATCGGGAGAGCCTTAACCGGCCCTGGCACTGCGGCCTCTCTAAATGAGCCTATTGTGCCATCCCTGGTAGGGTCCTAGAGCCATCTTTTTACTCCGGGGACAGTCAGGAAAACAAGTATCTTCTCTGGGGATAATTCAGCAAGATTTGCCGAGGTAATGATTTCTTCGCCGAATACTTTCTTTCTAGGGCGGAAGAGAGCCAGACATTCCATGAGAATGTGAAGAGAGGATTCATCACTCTCTAGGCACAGTGGACTTAATTCAATGGCTGTTAATTCACGGCGGATATTTTCTTGTAGGGACTGAATTGTTACACGTGACTATATCTCTCTCTCTCTCAAAAAGAACGGTCAAAAATCCCTCGGGCAGGAATTGCATTCTACACAGTTGCGTAATTTTTGAGCAATGCAAATATTTTTGATGGTGGTTCCTAGCGTTGTCGGAGTACAAATATCTATTTCATATTCTTTTTAATAAAATAGCTAGTGGTCTGAAAATGTGCTTCGCTACCTACGGATTTACAATCGATCGTGGTCTTCGAAAATATTCTAACATTTTAAGCTGTACGGTCTATTTGTTGCAGTTTGAGGTATGTTTAGAAAAAGTAATATTGGAGCAACCGATAAAAATATATGTATATTTGTATTTGATTAGCAGCCAATGAAATAGTATTCAGGCAATAAAAGAGTTGTCCAGACTGTTAACAGAAAATCTAAGCAAATACTAACCCGTCCCTTGTGCTTCATTTCATAGGTACCTCAGTTCTACAACTAATTCAAAGTTGCCCTTAAATCAAGCGATATCCGCAGCTACCGACTAAAATTCAAATAAAGTTCCATTTTGAAAGCACATTCGAAACTCGGACTCATACTTCATAAGATATCTTTAATGATCAGAGAGACAACAGCATTAATCCAAATTCTTTACAAAAATACCTTTGCTAAAGGTTTTTTTAGCGGTACCTATAATTTCCCATCCCAAACCGCTATCAACGCTATTCAGCCTCATAATTGTACCCATAAAGGTTTCATGTTTACTATAAATTAAATTCCATCTATTCAATGATTAATAACATAAAAGTATCGATCATTCCACAAATTCAGTTCTCAGTCGTAGTCGCTTAATACTCATAATTAGCTCCTCTTATAGAATGATTACCATTATCACCATAATTACTTACAAGAAAAAAAAAAAAAGTGTTAGCCATTTAGTAGATGATGGATTAAGAATCGCCGCCATCACTCCCGTCCTTTTTGCTTGTGTCCATTCTCACAGATACACATGGAAGCCAGTCCCAAACCAAGGAGAACCGATGATGTACCTTTACCTGTACCTGTACCTATCCATATAAAACCCTCGCACGATACTAACAGCAGAATCCATCGATATTTGTCTTTGCGTCTATGTTTGTCCATCCAATTAATAAAAAGGGAAAATATGTTTAGTTCCAGTACTTGGACTCCATGACAAACGGGTTTACTCACGCATTTGCCTTCAGAAAGAGATGCAGATACATTTACCTAAACAACGACGATGACGATGACGATTGTTTTTATTTTATTCTTTGCCGTGATGTTGGATAGTTTGCCTATATCACCCTGCGGCGGAAAGAGGGAAAAAATCTCCACTTTAGCAAACAATCTCTTAATTGTTTATTGAAATGTACGCTTACAGTGCAAAGTCATTTGTTTATGGTTCCCATTCATTGTCTGTTGAACGTATAATAGTCTTTTGTGTGTGCACGTTTTTCTCATAGATACACCCGTTTTTCTGTTATTTATTTTATTTTATATAAATTTATACAACAACTTTATAGGGAATTAATGTATTTAATTGCATTTTATTTTAATTTGTTACTGTGTCTCTCTTTATAGGTACATGAAATATTTATATCCATACGAATGTGAAAAGAAGAACTTGAGCTCACCCGCCGAACTTCAGGCTGCGATCGATGGTAATCGCCGAGAGGGACGTCGTTCCAGCTATGGTCAATTTGAGGCTATGCACAACCAAATGCAGATGGTAAGTACAGGAGGGGAAATGAATGCCGGCTAAAGTGGGCCGACTTTTGGAACCATTACACATTTTGTACTGTGCTATGCTAAGTGCGGTTAATTATAAGTGGTGGCCGGCGCTTGATTCAGCTGTGAAGCATTTATCTAGAAATAATTTGGTGAATATTTGTGTCAGCAGATTGGCCGGTGCTTTCAAGTCGTTGACGTATATTCTATGATTTTGGATTTATGTTTGGATTGCAAGTATCTACGCCGGTCAACGAACTACCATTATTGTTGGGATCGATTGAATTAGCCGTTGCGTAAGGGTTTGCTTGTATGTTGGAGAAATGATTTCTTAGGCGTGGAAATTCGAGACTGTACATTGATATGTCAATATGTCGAGCAGCTACTTTTTCGGGCGGGTCCCATTGAACTTATATCCCCGATTCGATTCCCTCACGGCGCGTACTATTGAATCACCAAGCATTCGCCATTAGGAACATTTTGGAATGTGCTTTAAGTTGTCGCTAGAGTCAGTGATGCAAGAATCTAGAGAGTACTTTGCCTGTGAGTCATCAGCGAGAAGATCTGTCAGTAGAGACACCTGGTAGGGTGGCGTCGTATATCCACTGTTCTTATGCGGCATTTGGTGGTTCATAATTTACTAACGATCCTGGAAGTGTATATCATGCATCATGGCGATCGCTTGAATAGACGACGTTGCTATAGAAATTTCCACAAAGCATTTAAACGCTTTAAAATAACTGCTAAATAAGTCTTTAAATAAGCTGACAAGAGGGACAGTCGACTGACAGTATAGTTTGGGCTTGGTGTGGAAACGGAGCTGATACTCTTCACAAGGAAATACAACAACTTTTGCGTTTTATCTTGGATGGGGAAGTAAAGTTGGAAATGCTACATTCAAACATTCAACAGTTAAAAGGCTACTGTAGCACATTTCTCTTGCAAAAACTTTATTGGCAACTGAATTGCAGCCTCCTGAAAAATACCGGGTCTAAATTTGGGTGGTATAAAGAGGATACTTGCTTACGGGCTTGTCTGTCTAGTGGCCGGTCTTAGATGAACCTATAAGCCGAACGAATCTTAGCAAAGTCCAATGATTAGCTTGTTTGTGCATAAGTGGAGCTCTTCGTAGGACAAGGCCTACAGCCCCATTCAATTGTTTGTTATATAAATGGATGCTGGAATAGCTGTTCGTTCTAATATTACAGTAGTCCAGCAAAAATGTGACCTTCTTTCTATTCTGAGTAGTTTCGAAATTGTTTGGACTTCACAACTCTACCTACTGTACATACTACACTTGCGTCTTTCAAATTACTGTGACGTGTTGCATTCGGAATAAATGACAATCAAAGAAGTCCTATCTTAACTTAAGCACAACGTGATATTTATCTACTTAGGATTTCCATAACTTTTTTGATAGGAAAGTAGCTATCCAAGGACTTAATCCTTCTCCCATAATTCGAAAGTATCACCAGACTGTCCTTCGTCTCTTTAAGAAATTTCGCAGCCAGTTCAATATTCACCCTTGTTGGTTGCCGGGACATTCTGATATTCCAAGGAACTTTAGAACCGATGAACTCACCAGCCATATAGAACTACTTTCAATCTTTAAATTGAAATGCGAAGATAAGGCATTTTATATATACAAAATACACTCCGCACTACTTGAATAGCACACCCCGTAAGGTCGGTTTTCTATCGCCCACTGGTCCCAAACCAAGCATGCTAGAGACCTACAGTTTTTTTTTAATTAAAGTTCATTTAATTGTTGTGATTTGACCAGAAGGACGATTTAAAACTAAAGCTTTAAGTATTAACAAAAATGTGTTAACTAAAAACAGGAAAAATGTGGACCCCTAATTTTGCGCCACTTGAATAGAACATGCATTTAGTTTGACCGTTATCTTTGACACGTGAACTCATATTTTTCTTTGATTGAATTTTTTTGTTAATTTCGACATTTAGTTATAACAAAACAAATAAAATGGGTTGAGAAAAAGCCTTAACCGAGGCGGAAAAAGGACAAATGAAAGCTCAAAGAACGCTAGCCTATTTATTGCCAAATTGGCTAAGAAAATCGAGAGGATCCGACACGTTATATCCATATTTTTAAGTTATGAGTCTAACTATGGACAAAAACATGAATTGCTGCATACACAGTGTGCTTACTAAAAGGCGTCAAATTTTCACGACTCATTTCTAAAAATGAGGAAAAAATGTTTCATGGAAAAATTTTTCACAACTATGCGTCGTATTATTTCGAATGCCAAGGATATAAAAAGACAAAAAAATCAATAAGAAGAAGTCACTCCTTAACCCTATTCGAAAAGCGCAACGCCTCCGTTTTTGTCGCGCACATGTGCCCTGTACTTCGTAGTGACATAACATGTGGTCTTCTCCGACGAAAAAAAATTAATTTGGAAGGCCCCGATGGCTATAGTTACTATTTCTATAAACTCCGCATAGAAACGCATCATTTGTACCGGCTGCATAGCAGATTTGAAGGTGTGATGGTGTGGGGGACCGTTTCGTATTATGGCACCTACAAATTACAATTTTTGTTCACCACAACGAATGAGTTGTCTTACAATGGCATAATGAAACAGGCCTTTCCATACTTTCATAACCTTTTTTAGACCTCTGGCTTGAATTTATCAACATGATAATACGCCAATACAGCCCGGGTGGTTAAAACGTATAATATAGAGCCAAAATGTGGAGCTATTAAGCTGGCCGGCCTACTCACCGGATTTAAATATCATCTAAAATGTATGAGGATGATTGACACGTCAACTTTATAGATAGGGACAACATTATTCGACTGTATCTAAACTAACCCAATTACCCAAGCCATCGAATTAGCTGAGTGTATAGGTACCTAGACCTACTTATCCATGGTCTCAGGTTTGATCTACGAGAAAAAACAGGGCTCCAACTTTCGCGAATGTCTGACAAACATAAGACAGTCAGAGTAGTTACACCTAACTGTCCTAAGAACGCTTCTCAATTAAGCCTCGCCATGACTCGGTAGGTCTGACCTAAACATAAAAAATCCCACCACCTAATAGCTATGTGAATTGCTATGCCTAGGTGCCTATACGGACCTATTGCGCCAACCCTTTATTTTTTAATCATATTGGGAGCAAATCACGTACTCCGACGATAACCATCTGAAAGTTATCAAAATTTAAACGGCCATAAGAAGCTACATATTTTCTAAAACTCGTCCTTTCGTTTGTCTGTAGATTTTATAAAGTTTTGATAGACTGTGAGTGCCCACTGAGCTGCTAAGTCTGTAAAGTTTCGTGACTGTCTTTGATCACATAACAGACTCGTAGAACTCGTATAACTTATGACTTTACGAATACGAATTTGCTTGACATCTGAACTGACATTATGGAAATTATCAGTTACACCCCTATCTGGAATAATATTTCTCCCTCAATGTTTTCCATTCAGCAATCTCAATGTAGTTGGCTTCACAGCTTTAAAGGAAACGTGTAGCCACCGCCTTTTGGGTTGGGCCACAGGTTTAAAAGGGGCGCTATAGCCTTATTCCGTCAGTTAACCACTAAAGACAGATTAACGCCCCTCAGAGCAGGAGGTTCGCCGGTCGACGTTGTTGTGCTTTAAGTTCGATCGCCATTAAATTGGCTCGCTTCTCGCCCTTGTGTTTTTTTTTGCTACTCCTTTTCTCGTTAGAAGTCACAGGTGTTGGTCTTAAAGAACAATTGTCCTTGCAGCGCTCAAGGATGCCGTTGGATTCGATTGCACATTTATTTGAATTTGAAAATGAATTTGTTTGCTCTACTTAACCAATCCACAATGTCTTAACCAATCATCGTGAATTTATCATTTACTTTAACCAACTTCTTCGCCAACTTATAGAAGAAAACTTTTCAATTTAAATTTCTTTCGTTTCAGCCTCAAATGGGAAGATCAAATCTCCCCGGTGCAATGCAACAAATGTCTCCACTTGCCCTGGTCACCCATGGCAATCCACAAGCGGCTGCAGCAGCCGCACATCACAGACTGATGGCACCATCATTTGGTCAGGTACCCAATTTGGTACAACATGAAATCGAGCAACGCATGATGGAATATATAAAGTTGATTCAGACGAAAAAGGAACAACCCCGCCCCAGATCCCAGAGTCCAGAGACAACCACGCGCGAAGCGTTAAATGCCCTCGAAATGTCGCGTGTCGCCTTGTGGTCGATGTATCACAACAACACAAGTCCACCAGCATCGGTGAATACTTCACCACAGGGAGTCGAGCCACAACGGTTGGTGTCTAAACTACGGCGAATTTTGCGAATTGGTGATTGTACAAACTTATCGAAGATTGTTTTCTATTTTCAGTGAGGCACTCAACCTTTCGGACTCACCACCGAATATCCAAATCAAACGTGAACGTGAACGTGACCCTTCGGAGTTGAGTGCAATCTCGGATAGAGAAGATTTCAATCAACCACCACCGGCGAAGCGAGGATTTCCAACAAACCTATATATACCACCTGTTCGGAGTAGTTTTCACGAGGACCATGATATCGAAGATACAGACAATTCCACAGCTAATACCTCACATGAACACGAAGAGTTACACCATCATGACATAGAAATGAAGCCACCTGCGGAAAGGAATAATCAACATTCACCGCTGATGCTGTCGCCACCGAAGAAACTAAATTTGAGTTTTAACGGAAATGACAATGTTAGCACTCAACATAATCGGCTGCAGGAAGAACCAGAGAAGATGGCTCAACATGACATCACCAATACGGAGTTGACACTGCTCTCGGGGATGCAGTTTAAGTTGTCGCGGAAATGTGAGTATTTGTTGTATTTGCTAAAGTTTATCTTTATATAGGGCTGGAAAGTTATACCTAGGGAGCGAGCTTGGTTTACATAAACTTGTTTGAAGGAAATGGTCTTTCTGTCAGCTTTTTCATTCATAGACTTTTAAAATGTGAACGCCATATCCAATCCGCTCTGATATATGCACGTGCATTGCAAATCCTAAATGTCCTCAGTTTGGATCAATGCAAAGTCTAAGCTAATATGACAAAGCTAGACTATAGTCAGAATCTAACTGACTTATGGGATACAAGGTACCTATGGTTGCCACACTAAACAAATGTCATAACCGGAAAATATGCGATTGGTTATTAGGCATGTCCAAATGTTGAACATACGCTTCAATAATTTCTGTGTAGAAACTGCAAAGATGTGGAGCACACTACATAGGTCAATGGTATTTTTACAATCTCAACGATCTAAACGATGCGAGCCTTTAAAGCTTCCTGAAAAAAGCAATTGATCCCAGGAGCGGATAGAGTGAGCCATCGGACGCATGTTTTGTCTTACTTACTTAGATGGCGCTACAGTCCGGGGTGGACCTGGGCCTCAACCAACACGCCTCTCCAGTTAGCACGATCTTTGGCTAACTGCCTCCAGTTGCGCACTCCAAGTTGGTTGAGGTCCCCTTCCACTTGTGCGCGCCACCTAAGGCGAGGTCTTCCTCTACTGCGTTGTCCCTCCGGGTTGGAATCGAAGACTCTTCGGGCCGGAGCGTTGGTGTCCATTCGCTCTACATGTCCTAGCCTCTCCGTCCTGTCAGTGGCAGCACAATGGACCTATCTTGTTCTAAGTACACATAATCGTGAACCACTTCAAACCAACTAACCAAATTAAAGAATAGGATCTGGAATCCTGTTCATTTCAAACTCCTAAACCAGTCTTTTAAACTGTAGTGTTTTTCAGGCAGATGTAACTGGTTGGGTGTCAGTGTTGTTATGAAGAGTGAATATCTCCTCATCTGAAGACCACCTCAATATCTTAGAAAATAAGATCCTTAAGATCATGTAACAACGCTGTTGGGTGTTGAAAGTGGAAAAACACCTTAGACCTCATTTTGTCCGAGCGAATTACTCCCAATCCTAAGTTAAGCTTACTTAACCGTATGGGGCCCATATTGAATTCCGCTTTGATATAGTGACTTATCAATTGCAATACCCCTGTTAGGGTTAGCATACACTATTCTACAACACCTGATGCAATGATTTGAACTCCACTTCAACTGCCCTGGCTAAGATCATCTCCTTTCTCGAACAGACCGATTATTTGTCTTCCGCGGAACCGCCGTAAGGCATAAATTCGCTGGGATCGTTATTTATTTCCTTAGGTGGCGCTATAGTCCGGGGTGGACCTGGGCCTCAACCAACACGCCTCTCCAGTTAGCACGATCTTTGGCTAACCGCCTCCAGTTGCGTACTCCAAGTTCTTCCTCTACTGCGTTGTCCCTCCGGGTTGGAATCCAAAACTTTTCGTGGCGGAGCGCTTTTAATGTAGAAATCAAACACAAAGTGTAAAATCGATAAAACATTCCGTAAATATTCAAACAAAGCATTGCAGCCGTCTTAGACTGATGCGTACTTTCCTGACCAGGTCGATGTCGCTGTACAGCTCGTGGAGTTTGTTGTTAAACCTCCTCCTCCAAACCCCATCAACGTAAAGGGGACCGAAAAGCACTCGAAGAATTTTGCGTTCGAAGCGACGAAGGAGATCTTCATCTGCCTTTGATAGCGTCCATGATTCTGCGCCATAAAGCAGGACTGGGATGATAAGGGTCTTATATAGAGTCTCCTTGGTGTTTCTCGACAAGGCCTTACTAATCAATTGCCTTCTTAGGCCAAAGTATAACAGCGGTTGGCAAGTGTAATTCTTCGCTTGATTTTTGTTGTGATGCCATTTCCAGAGTTAATATAGCGAAGCCGATATAGACAAAGTCGCGAACTACCTCAAAGCTATACCTGTCTATCGTGACGTTCTGTCCGTTTCGTACATGTTGTTGTGTCCTTTCTTGTTGACAGCATATAATTTTGTTTTACCCTTATTCACCACTAAACCCACCACTAAACTAGTACCGCCTCTGTACTGATACTTGCAATCGCACCAGTGACAGCTCGCGCTGTGTTCTGCCAATGATGTCGATGTCGTCAGCGTATGCAAGTAGTTGCACAGACTTTTGGAAAATTGTGCCCCTGGTGTTGGCTTGCGAGTTTCGCACAATTTTCTCAAGAATGATGTTGAAAAAGTCACATGACAGCGCATCACCTTGTCTAAATCCTTTTTTGACATCAAAGGTCTCGGTGAGACTGTTTCCGACCTTTACGGAGCAGCGAGCGTTCTCCATCGCCATTCTGCACAATCTGACAAGTTTGGCAGGGATGCCAAAACTAGACATGGCTCTGTATAGCTCGTCTCTATAAATGCTGTCATATGCGGCTTTAAAATCGGTAAATAGGTGATGAGTATCGATTTGGACTTCTTGGGTTTTCTCCAGGATCTGCCGTAGTGTGAATATTTGGTCGGTTGTGGACTTACCGGGCCTAAAACCGCACTGATAGGGTCCAATCAGTTCGTTGACAAATGGTTTCAGGCGTTCACACAGTACGGAAGACAGGATTTTGTAAGCGATGTTAAGGAGACTGATGCCTCCTGGGATATCCGCATACGTCTACGATCCGAGTCTATGTTGGCCGCTCGCGAAGTTCGGACATCTAGAATACTGGAAGAGTGCCTTGCGTCGATCGCAACATGGTCAATTTGATTGACTGTTTGATGGTCTGGTGACCGCCATGTTCCTTTGTGAATGTTGAGGTGTGGAAACCGTGTGCTTGCTATAGTAGCATTGCGTCCCGCAGCAAAGTCAATTAGCCTAAGTCCGTTTCCAGACGTGGTGTCGTGTAGGCTGTGCTTTCCGATTGTGCTACCAAAGATGTCCTCCTTTCCTATTTTGGCGTTAAAATCACCTAAGACAATTTTAACGTCGTATTTAGGACATTGCTCATATGTTTTGTCGAGGAGCTCATAGAAACATTCTTTGGTAACGTCGTCTTTATCTTCTGTGGGGGCGTGAGTCTGATGTTGGCGAATTTAGCCTTGATGCGGATAGTTGTAAGGCGCTCACTTACGTGTCGAACGCTCAAGACTTCTTGCCTTAGTCTGCCGCTTACAACGAATCCGCATCAGAATAGACGCTGCTTCTGTTCTCTGTAGCAATCACCGTAGTAGATGTCACAGTTTTTCATCCTTCTTTTGCCGGGCCCATCCCACCGCACTTCCTGGATAGCGGTGATATCTGCCTTGTAGCAGTCTAGGGCCTCCGCTAATTGTTCGGCTGCACGCGGTCTGTTCAGAGTTCGAACATTCCACGTGCAGATCCGAAAGTCATTGTCCTTTTTTCGTTTTGCAGGGTCGTCAACAGTAAATCCATCCATATCCGAGGCTTTTGGTTGCTTCGTAACTGGTGGTGTTTTCCGTGGTTGGGTAGTTAACCTCACGCACAACCCCCAACCTGGAGGGCCAGGCCCTTTCTGTGACCCCTTGGACGAAAGGGGCCGGATATTCCGGAGTCAGTAACCCGCTTCGGGGATTTGAGTGCTGCCGTTGATCCATTAAGGGCTCTTCCGCCACCATCTCTATTTCAACACCCTGACTAGTATTGAAAAATCCTCAATGACCTCAGCTCCAAATATGTCGAAGTAGCTCATTAATGTATCTGCCATGCCAACTGTTGACGTCACCGTTGATTCAATCGCGTGAATTCTTCCGCCGCACGTCCTTCTGAGGGGCTCATGTTAGACTTCTGAGACTCGAGCAGACAGTCAGTTCCGACAGAGCATTATAGTGTTGCTATTTTCTTCGTGTTCAACACTCGCGCTTATAAGTTTAGCAAGCCAAGCCTGGATGGGCGAGACCAGTACCCGGTGGTTACCACCCGGAGGTGTTTTCTGCCAATTATGTCAATATAATTAGCGTATGCAAGTAATTGGTCCGACTTTTAAAAGATTGTGCCTTGTGTGTTGCCTGTGGCCTGTGAGTTCCGGAAGATTCTTTTAAGTATGATGTTGAAAAAGTCGCAAGACAGCGCATCACCTTGTCTAAGTCCTCTTCTGACATCAAAGGTTTCGGTAAGATCGTTACCGGCCTTAATGCAGCAGCGATCTTTCTCCACCGTTATCCAGCACAATCATGTTAGAAATACTTTATTATTTTATCTAGTTCTATTTGATTTGTTTGTACACAAATTATTTTTCTTAATAAATTCATTCCCTTTCTATCCTTTCAACTAAACTATTCGTTCCTTTAGGTTATGGGCCCAGAGAGGAATTTTTAGATTTGTCTAATAGTAATTGAATAGTTACCGAAAGGAAGAGCTTTATAAATGGCGACTAAAGACAGCGGTTTCGAGAAGCTTAAGGGACTATCCAATTTTGAAGATTGGAAGTATTCCATGCAGAATTATCTAGAGCATGAGGATCTATGGGGCGCTATAGATGGTTCGGAAGAGGACGTAAAGAAGCTTAGGAAAGCAAAGAATAAAATTGCTTTGCTAATCGATCCTTGCATCTTCGTTCATGTACGAGGTTGCACAACTGCAGCGCAGATGTGGGAAAAGCTGGAAAAAACGTTCCAAGATGGCGGCTTGACACAGAAAGTTGGACTCTTGAAGAAGATGTCAAGTTTAAAATTAGTTGACTGTCAGAATGTTGAAGAATTTTTGTCCGAAATCATTACAACAGCGCACAAACTTCGGAATATAAAATTCAAAATTCCTGACGATTGGGTAGGTGTAATCATGCTGGCTGGCTTACCGGATGAATACAAGCCGATGATAATGGGGCTTGAAAGTAGTGGTATTCCGATTACATCGGATACTATCAAGACTAAATTATTACAAGAAGTCAATACTGAACCGAGAGAAGCAGCTGAATCAGTTATGGTTGCAGCATCTCAGAGTGGTGCTGGTGGTGCGACGTCAAGGAAGCCGAAGAGGGTCAAGTGCTATACGTGCGGAAAATTTGGACACATCTCAACGAATTGTAACACTAAGACTACTCCCAAGGACAAGACAATGCTGTGTTGCTGGAGTAGTAGAACTGATTTCAAGAACAATTGGTATCTGGATTCCGGCGCAAGTTGTCATATTACTGGTTGCAGGTCGATGTTCCAGAATTTTCGAGCAAGTAACTTGGGTCAATCAATTCTTGTTGCTAACAACAGCAGAATGAAGGTTGAGGGAATTGGAGATATTCGAGTAACATTAGAGCACAAGAACAAGAAGCAAAACGTTGTGTTGAAGGATGTCTTATATGTGCCTGAATGCTGTACGAATCTTCTGTCAACAAGCAAGATTGCAAAGAGTGGTTATCAAGTTCTTTTTTCTGATGATGTCTCAACTATATCGGATTTTGAAGGGGTTTTGGTTGAAGCTAAACTTGAAGACGGTTTGTATGTTATCAAGACTCCAAGTGAAAAGAATTTCATGAGTAGTGTGTCTGGAACAAGTGATTTGGAGCTTTGGCATAACCGTATGGGACATTTGAATGTCAGGAACATGGACAAGTTGAAGAACTTCCAAGCTGATGGGGTGGATTACTCCAAAGAAGAAGGAATGCTCAATTGTGAAACCTGTGTTTTAGGGAAACATTGCAAATCACAATTTAGTCACGATGGAAGTCGAGCAACAGAGATCCTCGAAATCATTCATTCGGATGTTTGTGGTCCGATGAATGAAAGATCCATTGGAGGTGCAAGATACATGGTAACTTTTATTGATGATTTTACACGTCGAGTAGATGTTTACGTTATCAAGTACAAAAGTCAAGTCTTCGAAAAGTTCGTCGAATTCAAGAATCTTGCAGAGAACCAGTCTGGAGCAAAGATAAAGAAACTCAGAACAGACAATGGCGGTGAGTACTGCAATGTGGTTTTTGACGATTTTTTGAGGAATGCTGGTATTGTACATGAGAAGACATGTCCGTATACACCTGAACAGAATGGACTTGCTGAACGTATGAACAGGACCATCATTGAAAAGACACGATGCATGCTGATTCAAGCTGGTCTACCTCATGTTTTTTGGGCTGAAGGTGTTGCAACGGCAGTTTATTTAATAAATCGTTCGCCGTGTGCAAACAGCCTTAATCTCACTCCTGAAGAAGCATGGACCGGAGAGACACCAAATTTGAAACACTTGAGAGTTTTTGGATGCAAAGTTATGGTTCACATTCCTAAAGAGAAGAGAAGGAAGCTTGATGCTAAGTCTATAGAGTGTGTATTCTTAGGATATTGTAAAAACACGAAGGGTTATCGCTGCTTTGATCTGAAGAAGAAGTCCATGATTATAAGCAGAAATGTTCATTTTTTTGAAAACGTGTTTCCAAGTTGTGACAAACAAGAAGATCCTAAAGGCTACATCTATCTATTTGATGATGAAGACGAGACCAGAGAAGAGCATGTTCCTGGAGTTGTAGTTCCTGAAGTTGTGGTTCCCGAGGTCGTTTTGGAAAGAGGAGAAGTCAACGAAGAGCTGGATGTTTCTAATGAATTGGTTGAAGAGCAGATTGACAATCCTGAAGATGAAGAGTTTTTCTCTGGAAATGATGAAGAGGATTTCAATGTTGCAGAGACTGAAGTTCTGAGAAGATCAACAAGAATTAGAAAAGAACCAGACCGATACGTATGCAATTTTGGTTCAGAGCTGGTTGACAATGATCCTACAACTGTCGAAGAAGCGTTATCATCGTCCAATGCTGAAATGTGGAAGAAAGCCATGCAAGAAGAATATGATTCACTGTTGGAAAACAAGACATGGGAGCTGGTTCCAAAACCTACGTCAAAGAAACCGATCGACTCCAAGTGGGTGTTTAAGACAAAGAGGACTTCGGAAGGCGAAATTGAGAGATTCAAGGCACGTTTAGTCGTGAAAGGCTACTCTCAGCAGTATGGAATCGATTACGAGGAGACCTTTTCGCCTGTTGTTCGTTACACCACAGTAAGGTATTTGATGGCTTTAGCTGTGAAGTTTGACCTGGAGATAGAGCAGATGGACGCCGTAACTGCGTTTTTGCAAGGTGAGCTTACTGAGGAGATATATATGGAGCAACCTCAAGGGTTTACAAATGGTAACAAGGTGTGCAAGTTGCGGAAATCTCTTTACGGACTAAAACAAGCAAGTAAAGTTTGGAACGACAAGTTGGACAAGGCACTGAAGATTTTTGGGCTAACACAGTCTAATGTCGATTGCTGCTTGTACTACAGGATTGAAGGCAAGAATATTCTGGTTGTAGCAATTTATGTTGACGATATGTTGATTCTTCACAACAACTCTAAGTGGAGAGATGATTTGAAATCAAAGCTGATGAAGAACTTTAAGATGAAAGACATGGGGAAAGCAGAGTACATTTTGGGAATAAAAGTCTCTCGTGACAGGGCCAAAGGAAAACTTTGGATGGACCAAAAGCTGTACATGATAAAGATATTGGAAAAATTCAATATGAGCGATTGCAACCCGATTTCTACGCCATCAGATCCAAACCAGAAACTTGTCAAGAATGATGTTCCGTGTGAAGATATGAAAGGTGTGCCATATCAACAAGCAATTGGAAGTCTTTTATATGCAGCTCAAGTTTCAAGACCGGATATTGCTTATGCAGTAAACTACTGTAGCAGATTTTCACAGAACCCTGGTAAAAGCCACTGGACAGCAGTAAAGCGAATCATGCGTTACCTGAAGGGGTCCATGGACTACAAGTTGGAGTTCGACAAGAACAAAAACGACGAGATTCTAGGATATAGTGACTCAGATTGGGCTGGAGATCAGAATGACCGACATTCTACGTCTGGGTATGTCTTTACCCTATGTGGAGCACCGATATCTTGGAATTCAAAGAAACAACAAACTATAGCGTTATCCACAACCGAAGCGGAATTCATGGGAGTAACTCAAGCTGCCCAAGAAGGCCTGTGGTTGAGGAAACTTGATAAGCAGTTGTTTCCAGATAAGAAACCTATCACAATAAAGTGTGATAACAAGTCAGCCATTAACTTATGTTCAACCAAGGCTTTTCATCCTCGAACCAAGCACATTGATATAAAATACTATTTTATTCAAGAGAAGATCACAGATGGTATCATAAAAATAGAGTACCTATCAACTAAAGAAATGCTTGCTGACTTCCTGACGAAGAGTTTGGTTTTTGAAAAGCACAGTTCATGTTGCAGGGGCTTGAATATCATCAGAAGTAAATACTAAAGTAGAGGCGGTGTTAGAAATACTTTATTATTTTATCTAGTTCTATTTGATTTGTTTGTACACAAATTATTTTTCTTAATAAATTCATTCCCTTTCTATCCTTTCAACTAAAATATTCGTTCCTTTAAATCAAACGAGTTTTGACGGGATGCCAAAGCTAGACATGGCTCTGTATAGCTTGGCCCTATAGATGCTGTCATACGCGGCTTTGAAATCGATGAAAAGATGGTGGGTATCGATTTGGATACCCAAATCTTGGGTTTTTTCGAGCATCTGCCTAAGTATGGAAATTTGATCGACGGTGGACTTTCCTGGCCTAAATCCGCACTGATAGGGACCAATGAGGTTATTTACGAAGGGTTCAAGGCGTTCACACAATATGGCAGATAGCATCTTGTATGCGATGTTAAGGAGGCTGATACCTCTGTATAGTTGGCGCAGTTGAAGGGATCTGCTTTCTTGCGATGCTGAGATTCCATTCATCAGGCATGCATTCATCGTACAAAATTTTGTAAATGAGTTGATGCATGCTCTCTATCAAGTTAGATCCAGCTGTTTTAAAAAAACACGGCAGGTTGCCAGTCAGGCCCCGCAGTATTGTTGTTGTTTAGCTTGGATATTGCTATCCGTAATTTGCTTTGGCCATCGGACGCATGTTTTGTCTATCATCGCTTAAATTGAATGTTACGTTCTGCCAAACAGTGGGATTCTGGTATTCGTCGCCAATATAAAGTCTGCAGAAGCAATTTTTCCACATTCTCAGCACCGACTGTGATTCTACTACAATGTTTCTCGAAATTGATTCTCTACAGGTTTCTGTACGAGATTTTCTGAGAAGGTAGTACGCGAGGGTAAAGTTTGTGTACCATAATTTTGATGGCTGGTAGGTACTACCGCCACATACCTTCTGCTATTACCGAAATCTCTAGAACGACCACACCAGACACCACCCGTTATGTATACTTATATTACGATACGATCAACTTGTCTCTCGCATTTTCACATTACGTTCCTCTTCACTTGCCTTCAGCTCTCCTCACAATAATGGTGATCTGTCCCGATCTAGCACAGTACAGGAGGTGTTTCTCAGAACTTATCCTTAAATATCTATTTTAAGAAATATGTATTTTTCGATCAAATGAGTACACAAGCAAAATTAACAATAATTATCTTCTCTTCCAGCTACCGGCGCTAATGGGGAACAGCAGCTTGTGGTTAATCTCGAACTGAACGGAGTCAATTACGAGGGTGTTCTGATTGCCAGCCCCACCACCGCGTCAACTCGCAGCACAGTCGCTTCGACATCAGCAGCATCGCCCGCAGCAGCCCTTGTGGTTACAAACGGACCAAACGATGTCCAAAAGAAAACACGCTTGGACGACAGACCATTGTCACTCATACAACCATAAATTAGGATAAAATTGCGAAATTCTGAACCCTGAATTTAAATGGTGCACCACAGCACGACAATTCAATTCAAACATACCAACATACCAAAGGATCCAACGGTTATTTTCTTTCCAGCTGTACATATACATAGGCCAACAAGGATTTACTAAATCTTAAGTCACCGTTCATTTGCTTATATACAAATATTCCCGCTGACTTTTTGCTATTCCTGCCGAAATAGTGCTCGCTGCAGTGGGATGCTTTCAAACTGTTATACAACACAGTGAATAGCTTCATTCAAATTTAAGGACATTTCCAAATCAATATCGTATATTTATAAATTTATATGGCAACTAATGTATTGTATCATGGAAAACAAAAAAAAATAAAAAAAAAATTTCGCTTAGGGTAAACATTTGCAATCGTAAAAGACAATTATATTCGAATGGAATTAATGGACTTTTAAGAACAACCAAACAACAGCAAAATAAAAAAAACAAAAACAAAAAAAAAACAAATTCTTTATTGAGAGCATACCAGAGACAAAAATTGTTTTAGTTTTAATTTAGTGGTAGATTTTCGTCCGTATCCTTGCGAGCGTCGTCCACATAAAAATTGTGCAACTACAGACGAAGGTGCCTAGTGTTCTTATTTTTATTTTTATTTTTATTATTATTTTCAACGGACTCGATTTTGACAATTTAATTGTGCAAATAAAGCAAATTCAGTTTAGATACATTGAATTACCAACAACTTGTGTGTAGAATATTATTACTTAAGTTAACTAGTTTAGTAAGGATTGTAAAATGCTTAGTGCTCAAGATGATGAATGCAAAGCAATCTGTATATAGCTTAGTGTAATCTTATTTAGTGTATATATTGCCGCGCATTGCTGATGCTGACTATCTGACAATTTTTGTATGCTAAGGTTGCGGCTGTAGCTGTAGGCAATAGTTTGCTTAGCAGAGCGCCACGCATATGCTCCATAAGATCTTGAAAAGTCGACGAATTGTTTGGAGTTAATTCTGTATTTATCTAAAATTAATTATTTTAAATAGCGTTGCTAGGGAAAAGATTGCCTAAACGTTATTTTTATTTTTTATTTTTTACTTTTGAGTTGTGAAGTATTCATTTTGGTTATTCTATGATAAAATAAAATTATTAGAAAAAAAACAGCGACCTCGCATTTAATTTTTTTTTTAATTCCCATATGCCTAACTACGTACAGTCTTTCAGAGAAATAATCTCGAACCCGGCCCACTGAAGGAATTCGAGCTTCAGCAAAATTGTCAATTCGCTGGATATGACCAAGTCGGAATGTGAAGTTGGTTTTGTCAAAAAGGCTGAGGGTTAGATCGTCGGATCTGCGGTTGTCCCCAAAGAAACAACAAACTTTCTTTATTTAGAAAGAAACTTTTATTAGTCGGAAGAAAAACTTAACAGGATTTGCTGATTTTTTTTTGGTTGCGGCAATGTATGTGCTACCGTGCTACCAACATGCATGATTTGCAAACCCGAATAATCGATGCCAGGAGTGCGCCTGACGTACTAATCCACACCCTATTTCTTTGAACCACTCTCCCCGCGGGACTGCCGTTAGGTATTACTTCGGGGGCTGGTTAGCAACTCATGCTAAATCCTCCGGGTCCGCCATTTCGGCTCTTCTAAGTCCTTCAAGTCTCCTTAATTCTTCTTGTACACTCGTTATAAAGGAGCATACCTCCAGCCAGTCATAACATATGGCTTATTAGACTTTGGGCGTTTGGTAAGTTCGCTCTTCCCCCTGCAAAGCGCCTACAATGGAACATTGCGTGCTCCTTATCTTCTTCTTATTCTGGGCATTCGGGACAGAAAGGCGAGCTATCGTGACCAAATCTGTGAAGGTATATCCGAAAGCCGCTGTGCCCCGATAAGAACTGTGTAAGGTGGTAGTTGCAGGGGGCCAACTATGTAATTCGATTCTACAATCAAAATGTTCGAATTCGGAAGATACGTACTCTGTAACTCTATAGCATGCGCTCATATTCGAAAATCGAACGGACCTCGAATTGTCTATTTTTTTGGTACTACCTAATCCTAAAGTAAATGCCAAAACCATTCGAATTCGCAAATAATCACTGTAATGCAAATGTGTTTGCGAACAGGCTGTGTAGATGGCTGAAATCTCAAAAAATGTGAGTAAGAAATTTGTTCATAACTTATTAAATATTATTAAGAGTATTAAAATATATTTTATGCATAGGGAATCATCTACATGTGCAAACACAAAGACATCTCAATTTGAGATTCTTGTTCAATACATGACAATACATCCCCACTTAGGTATCTAAAGGATTTATCCCGAATTCGCCGTGGCTCAATTTGATCATTGCAATCCTCATTTTCTTCGGTAAAAAATCAAATTGCGACACTGTCCATGTTGATTTAGCACATATTCACGAATCACAACAAATGATTATTTCGTTTTGTTCAAATGTCTGTCAAACACAATGCGAGACTCGTTCGAAAGTCGGAAATTGTTTGGAAAAAAGTTGGCATTACTTACATTCGATTCTAATTTCATACATAGTTCCGTTTGAAAGTAGAATCGGAACCAACTTTCGAATAGAATCGAATTACATAGTTGGCCCCCAGTCCCCGTTTGTTCTTTTTGTCCAGACCTCGATAGTGGGGCTCAGTTTGTTGGTCCATCTGCATTTTGCCGTGTTATCCCACCGGGCTTGCCATAGTGCCATCGATGTTTCCCTCTCTTCTACTGTGACCCTTCCATTAGGGACCTCTTACCGGTTGGCTGTTTGCCTAAGGTAAATCCTTTACATCTCGCTGGCAAGAATGTCGATGGGGATCATTCCCGATATAACGCAGGTTGCTTCATCCGAGATTGTTCGAAATCCCCTTATTGTTCGTATTGCGCAGAGCCTGTATGCTGACGAGAGCTTTCTCCTTGTTTCGTTTGTTTTTAGAGCCACCGCCCAAATCGGTGCAGCGTATAGAAGTATTGAGCTAACCACTCTGGATAGTAGAATCCTTCTGATATATCCAGGTCCACCGATGTTTGGCAGCATTCGGGAAAGAGCTGCTTGCATTTGTGAGGCCTTCCTGCCGGCGTACTGGATGTGCGTTTTAAAGTTTAGCCTGTTGTCGAGCATTACTCCTAGGTACATAAGAGACTCCTTAGACCTGATGGTTTGATTCCCAACCCGGAAATTTGCAAATTCCACAGACTTTCGGCTGGTTATCAAGACAGCCTCAGTCTTGTGGTCAGCTAGCTCTAAGCCGGCGGACTCCAGCCATTTTTTGATTCTGGCAACTGCTTCATCCGTAGCGGACTCTATCTCGTGGATGTGTTTGGCCACCGTTACTACGGTGATATCGTCAGCAAAACCGATCACCTTAACCCCTTGAGGCAGCGTTAGTCGCAGGGCTCCGTCATACATTATATTCCACAGGAGAGGTCCAAGAACGGAGCCTTGTGGTACTCCCGCGGTAACGTTGTAGTACTTAACTCCATTGTCAGTCTGATACCTTAACTTTCTATCGTTAAAGTAATTTGCAACTATGTTCCGCTGGTACACCGGCGCTTCCATTCTGGCCAGCGACCTCCTAATGCATGGATAGTTCGCAGAGTTAAAGGCATTTTTAAGGTCCAGCGTCACAAACGCGCAGTATTTTTTTGTCCCCCCTCTCCATCTTTTTCCCAGTATTGCTTCAGCTGCTGTATCTACTACCGCCTTTATGGCATCGACGGTAGAACGCGATTTTCTGATATTCTTTATCTTCAGCCACCTCGAGCAGTCTGCCTTATATGACACGTTCTAAGATTTTTCCTGTTGTATCCAGAAAACACATTGGCCGATACGAAGCTGGTTCTTCTAGTGGCTTCTTTCCTTTTGGTAACAAAACCAGGTGTTGAAGGTTCCATGGTTTAGGAAAAACGCCCTCCTCAAGACACTTTTGCATCGTTGCAATAAAAAGGTCTGGTCTTTTTCGAACAGCTGCTCTGAGTACCATATTAGGGATGCCATCGGGTCCGGGCACTTTGTCGCCTACATTCCTGCATGCATCGCTTAGTTCCTTCATGGTGATTGCAGGGATGCGTTCTTGGCTAATCTCCCTTATGATGGTCATCGAAGTAGACGGCCTATGTGGGAATAGGTGCTCTACTATTTTCCTCAGCATTGTTAGGCAAGATATTTGTTGCGACTTACTACCCTTCAGCTTTTTGTCACAATCCTGTAAGCCATCCCCCAGGGGTTTAGGTCTGCTCCGTCGCATAGTTCCTTAAAACATCTCAACTTGCTGTCCTTAATGGCCTTGTCGAGATTCCGTCTTGCTAGCCTGAAGGTAGCTAATCGTTAATTAAAATTCTGGCCTTTCCCTGGATCGCTGGGATCTGCGTCGGGCCTTAAGACCAGGCTCTAAGCGTTCTGATTTCGTCGTTCCACCAGTAACAAGGTCCACCCCTTTTACTAGTTGATCTTCTAGGCATTGCTGCATCGCACGCTATATGCAAGATAAACTTAAAGTTTTGAGGCCAGTTTCAAGACTAGCTGAACAAAGTCTCGGATAGCCTATCCAGAATTTATGTGTCAGATAAACCTAATCTATCGGTTTCAAAGGTTTCTGATAGTAATATATGTGACAGATAAAGTCTCGGATAGTCTATCAGCCAGTTCAAACGGCTGTTAAAGCATCTATCCGGAAGATTTAAACAAAATATTTATTTGAAGTGGCTGGAAAAAATATAGTTTCAGAGCATTCTTTCGTTGGCGGGTGTAGACAGCAGTCAGAAGTGTCATATCATGGATTTATTTAAATTTTTAAATGTTGAATTCGATGAATATTACAACCATATTACAGGGCCCCGTAGGAACAGGGGGTCTAGCAATCGAGTTCAGTCGATACAATCGAGCTCTGGCAGCACCTACTTTGTCTCAATCGATTATTCTCGATTGATTATCCTCGATTGAGACAAATTAGATGCTGCCAGAGCTCGATTGTATCGACTGAACTCGATTGTATCAAGTTACGTGCTAGACCCCCAGAGTATTTCAAATTATGAAGATTTCTGAATTTTCACTATTTACACTATTAACATTGGAACATCCGAGGATAAGTCGTTTGCTCTTCGCTGATGACTTAGTCATCCTTTGGTCCTCTCAGATTGAACTTCAATGCGCACTATTATCCGTTTGTAGCCGTTTGTGTGGAAGCTGAGATAATAGTAAACGTGTACAAATCTGAAGTGATGGTCGTCTCCAGAACGCCTGTTCAGTGCACTCTGCATGCTACTGGAGTCCCATTGAAACAGGTGGAGACGTTTAATTATCTCGGGGTCTTATTCATGAGTGATGGAAGGAGCAATGCCAAGTTTTTCTGTAGGATTGGTCAGGTTGGTCAATTTTGAAACAGCTCGGTTATTGTGTTATTATAAGAGGAATGAACTTGTTGTAAAACCTAAATTGTCAAGTTGTCAGTCGTTAATTCGGAGTTTTTTTTCAACTCTTACCTATTTGGGTAATGACCGAAAGAATAAGATCACGGATACAAGCTGCCGAAATGAGATTCCTCCGTTGTATTGCTGGTGTGACCCGTAGAGATCGTATTGGAAACACCTGAATACGTGAGGGACTCAATGTCGAGCAGCTACTCCTCCGGACGAAGCGGTGGATTGGTCATGTTAAACGCATGTCCCCAACCAGGATCCCACGACGTGCTATGGAATCCGTACCATCGGGCGGGCGTCCTCTATGTAGACCCAGGATGAGATGGTTATATCAAGTCCATAATATCTCCCCCCCCCCTATAGTCGATGGCGTAGAATGGAGACTGGAGGGTCAACTTGGATTTGCGCAACCTATACACCCGTTGATCAGCAATCGTCAATCAGCCAGGACAAATTGTTTTATATATGACAAAAGAGGTTGGCCCGCGGCTCCTTTCGCAGATATTAATGATACGTTCCTTTAGACGGACAACAAATAAATGGAAGTATAAAATGGAATTTCCGCAGTCTCTCTCTTTCCTTCATCTGTTGTTTGATATAAATGAGTTTTGGCGTAAGGCCTTACTTTGTCAACTTTTCGAATTCCGGTAAAAAGTTCCTACATATAACTTGAATTATAAAAGAAAAAAGAAACAGACAGACGTTGCCTTTTATATCGTAGTATGGATGGAAACGGATGATCACTATTAGACACCATTCGGTTGGCTGGAATGTAACCATAAGGCGGATGCGTTGGCAAGAATAGGGTGGAAAATGAACTACTTTAAGCGAACACGGATTGAAAATTAGACAGCATGATTAAACTCATCCGTTCCGCAAAAACGACGACAACGTACGATTGGATCCAGATTCTTCCAAAAAACACCGCGGAGTTCACAACATTTCAGATATCGTATCTCATACAACACTTCATCAGAAGGATCAACGGGTTCCCAAACCAACAAGTAACTTCATAAGTTTTGGCTTCATTCTTTTTTTAAGTCTCACCTTCAACGGTGGATTTAAGTCTCTGAGTGGACGTGATGAGCTTTCTTCCATCACACATCCCTTCATAACCTAACCGATACCTTATCCGTCAGACTTCTTTTTACTTAGCTACATATTTTGTACTTCATTTGTAGAAAAACCGCATATACTTTCGATTTAAACTTTCTGACAGCAACAGAGCACCATCAACATCTCTTAAAAAACTGAATATATAAATCAAGATTGCTTCGCACCTCTTCCAACATGGGGCAATGATTTAGATTACACTTCCAGCTGCTTCCGTAACTGGAAGTAAGTACCTATCTTCTCTGATAATTTGAGTTGAACACTTGCTACCGCTTGCTTGCTAAATAAAAACATATTGCGGCTTAGGTACATTTTATTTATAACTCCTTGTAATAACCACCCTAGCATCTTAAATCAACGTTCAGCAAGCATATTATTATATCCATCTTGTCTCTGCGCCCGCCCTTTCGCCTGTCCTGTCCCTGTGTCCTTTCCTGCCGCACTCTCAGTTGTGTTTTACTTTGCCGGATGTTTGCAAAAGAAAGTCTATGTTTTGTAATATCTCGCATTAAGTTGAAATATGCGCTAAAAATAGGATCCTTTCAGCTTTCAGTGCCCTCCATTCTGATGACGGTGTTCAGGAAAATGAAACTAAACAAATGGATTTTAAGGTCGACACCCTGGATGGGGGGAATGTTACAGTTACAGCAATACAGTGTACAGCCCTTTTGTGTCAACATTGCCATAGAAACCGCCACGCAGCGCCATTGCTGTTCTCTTTTTAGTCCTGCAAAATGTTCGTGAATCCTTGTAGTCTTTGAAATTTTTGAGAATACATTTTTCACATGCCTTAAGTGAGAAATGATTTGTTTGCTCCTCTTAGATTAGCAAGCCCATGTGACGATGACGATGGCTATTGTCGTGTCGTCAAGTTAATTTAAGCCAAAAGAAATAGGGGACAAAGTGAAAGCGTAATTTTCTAAGGCAGGAAAATTAAATGGAAAAACCAACCAAAGATGATATAATTGTTTTTTCTTTTTAGTGGCCATGCTGAAGTTTTAATTACATTTACAGAAATAGTTTCCCTTCATCGATGAGGTAATTAAGACATCGTACCTTGTGTGTAGATAGTTGTTGCTGATTAGTTTAAAGAAAAATAAAATATTAAACAATCTTTTATTGAGTGAGTTGTCCGGAAAAGTGATGTGATTTCCTAACACTTGTCAACTCTTTGGCACTGGTCAACTCTTTGGCAAGAGAATAAACACAATTTTAATGGAAAGTTTATTTATTGGACATTTAAGACTTTACTTACTTACTTAAGGTGGCGCTACAGTCCGGGGTGGACCTGGGCCTCAACCAACAAGCGTCTCCAGCCAGCACGATCTTTGGTCAGCAGTCTCCAGTTTCGCACGCTAAGTTGGTTAAGGTCCTCTTCCACTTGCGCGCGCCACCTGAGTCGCGGTCTTCCTCTACTGCATCGTTCCTCGGGTGTGGATTCGAAGATCTTCCGGGCCGGAGCATTTACGTCCATTCGCTCTACATGACCCAGCCACCGCAGTCGTTGGACCTTCACTCTTCTGGCTATGTCAATATCGCTGTACAGCCTGTACAATTCGTCGTTGTATCTCCTCCTCCATTCACCGTCTATGCAGACGGGACCGAAAATTACTCGAAGAATTTTCCTCTCGAAGCAACCAAGAGTAAGCTGATCCGCTTTTGATAGAGTCCATGCCTCTGCACCATAAAGTAGGACTGGGATGATTAAGGTCTTATAAAGGGTCACTTTAGTTGTTCGAGAGACCGCCAAACCCATCTTTGCCGCCTCCGTCTCAATGCTCACAAACGAGCATTTAAGAAGACTAATACCTCTGTAGTTGGCGCAGTTCAGAGGGTCTCCAAACAATGTCAAGGTTCCATTCATCGGGCATACTTTCCTCCGACCATATTTTACAGATGAGTTGGTGCATGCTCCTAACCAAGTCATCGCCTGCCGCTTTGAATAGCTCGGCGGTTCGGCCATCTGCTCCAGCGGCTTTGTTGGACTTAAGCTTAGATATGGCTAGCTTCACTTCGTCCAGGTCGGGTGGACGGAATTGTTGGTCTTCATCGTCCAGGTTGAATGGTTAATTCTGCCTGACAGCTTGATTTAGTTCGTCATCGCCGTTAAACAGTCTGCAGAAGTAGTTCTTCCATATCCTCAGCATCGACTGCGATTCTACTACGATGTTCCCTGTTCGTCCTTGCAGGCTTCGGTTCGGACTCTGTAGCCTTGGCAGGTTCTTTTTACCCTTTGGTAAAACTTCCGTACCTCATTCCTGCTGTAGCATCTCTCTATTTCCTCGATCGCGCGCTTCTCGTGCTCTATCTTTTTTCTCCTGAGAAGCCGGTGTTCGTCTCTTCGTTTCTGCGCGTAGAGCTCACGAGCAGCTCTAGTCCTTCTTTGCAGCGCCGCTTTGTATGCCTCTTGTTTTGCTGCATGTGCTTGCCGGCATTCGTGGTCGAACCAGGGGCTTCGTTGTGGTGGTCGAGTGAAACCAAGCACATCAGAGGCGGCGTCTCTGATGGCTTTTCGGCAACGTTGCCACTGGTCTTCAATACTTGATTCTGGCTGCATAGAACCTCTTGAGAGATTTAGAGATACTTGATCAGAGAAGGATCTGGTGATCTCTTGCGATTTTAGCCGTCCGACGTCAAACTTCCTCACAGTATTTACTTGTCTTGGCGGTGTTCGGGATATCCGATGGCGTGCCTTGGCTACAACAAAGTAGTGGTCCGAGTCAATGTTGGCCCCTCGGAACGTTCGGACATCCATAATACTGGAGGAGTGCCTTGCGTCGATCGCAATGTGGTCAATCTGGTTGACGGTTGATTGATCGGGAGATCTCCAAGTGCCTTTATGAATATCGAGATGCGGGAACCGCGTACTTGCTATGACAGCATTTCGCCCCGCCGCGAAGTCGATCAGCCTAAATCCGTTATCGGAGGTGGTGTCGTGTAGGCTGTACCTCCCGACAGTACTACCAAAGATGCCCTCTCTTCCTATCTTTGCATTAAAATCACCTAGGACAATTTTAATGTCATAGTTAGGGCACTGCTCGTATGTCTTGTCCAAGAGCTCGTAGAACCTCTCTTTGGTGTCGTCGTCTTTCTCCTCCGTGGGGGCATGGGCGCATATTAGGCTAATGTTGGCGAATTTAGCCTTGACGCGGATTGTCGTGAGGCGCTCGTTCACACAGTTGAAACTTAAGACTTCTTGCCTAAGTCTGCTTCCAACGACGAATCCACATCCAAATAAGCGTTGTTTTTGTTGCCGATAGCACATTTGAGACTGCTTATCCCAAAACGTTAATGGTCCTCCCCCCGTATTTTATGGTATCCAGGGTGATATGCTTGCCGCAGAACTCTACAAACATAGCGTACTTATACCAATTGACAAGAACAAGTTAAACATGCTTTCATAACTCCATAAAACGTTTGGCCATTACTCACTAAATCAATGACGACGACGCTTCGAGAACTCTAGTAGTTTCAAACAAACAAGCATCTGTCCACCGTCTGAGACAAAACGGCACTATTGATAGCAACAATTTCTAGGTAGTTAGGGAGCTCATCTACCTGGGAGTAAACATGAACTCCACGAATGACACCCTAGTGGCGATCCGGCGAAGAATTGCCCTAGGAAACCGTTGTTACTTCGGTTTGGCAACACAATTGCGTTCAAAACTTCCAACTCGAAGGACGAAATGAGTGCTACAAAACCCTTATCCAGCCAGTTCTGCTTGATGGCGCCGAGTTCTGTACAACAAGCAAGAAGGAGGAGCTGATACTGGGCTCCTTCGAAAGAAAAATACTTCGGCGAATTTTTGGTCCTGTGTGCGAGGAGGGCGAATGAATATACCAACCTCTATGTTCTATGAGCTGTACCAAGATGTGGATGTAGTCTAAAAAGCCAAAATACACCGACTACATTGGCTCGTTCACATCGATCGAATGCACAATAATGCTCAAGTTAAGAAGATCTTCGAATGCCATGTTCGAGAAGAGAAGGAAGACCAAACCTCCGTTTCACAGACCAAGCTATCGCGGATGTCAGACCGCTTTATCTGAACAACTGGAAGCAGCGGGATCATCGTAGATGATTTAAGGCTGCAGTGTCTCAGGCAGACACTATTCACTGGTCAGGAGCCCGCTAAGTAAGTAGTATTAAGAGTGCTTCATAAAAAAAACTGCGTAGGTACATAAAAAATATTATTCAAATAATACACTGCGTGCCACTTAAACAGCACATTTCATGTTTTTGTTCTTATTTCCTTATTAAATAATATTCTTCTTCTTTGTTGTTTTTGTTTTTATTTCTGTTGCGTTTTCACCTCCATTTCAATTTTCTCAGTAAAAAATTGTACACGATATGTAGCACGCCACATATATATGTGGCTCTGACGTCACCAGATAGTCTACACATATGACACACAATTCGTCTTTCGTTTGTAGCGCAGTGACTACATAAAATTGTGCTAAAGTACACGGAATGTAGCACAGCTGTTGGTTATTCGTTTAGGATGATGCTATCTGCAGTTTTATTGCCCTGTGTGCAGTCAAGTCATGCACTAGTACTAATTGTTTTATTGCTTTGGGTGTATTTAAGTTATCCCATGCTATATGTAATACCATGCTGCTCTTAGGTACAAAACATACGCACACAAACTGAAATGCTGAAATTATATTCAAAAATCCATACGAACCGTGCAGGTTCAGGTAACCACTCGACATTACGTAGTGTATTGGCACAAATCGTATGTGCTAGGGTAGTACACGGAATGCCGAAAAGCCACACACGAGTGCCTTATATCGTGCCTCATACGTATGAGTGAGTGGCACAAAGAGGGCTAGTACACGGTATGTAGCCATTGGCTTCATACGCTGACGTCAAATTACGTCAGAGCCACATATATATGAGGCGTGCGTGCTTCGTGGTGGTTGGGTGTGTATGAATCGGGCAGGCATTGATTGGCATTAACTTGGCAATGTCCAGTGTTTTAACTTTCTCATACACATCAATTGTGCTTATTTTACCTCCCCGTGGTAACCACCGGGTACTGGTCTCGCCCACCCGGGCTTGACTTGCTAAACTTATAAGCGCGAGTGTTGAACACGAAGAGAATAGCAACACTATAATGCTCTGTCGGAGTTGACTGTCTGCTCGAGTCTCAGAAGTCTAACATGAGCACCTCAGAATGAGGAAGTACGGCGGATGAATTTAAATGATTAAATCAACGGTGGCGTCAACAGTCAACTTGGCAGATACCTTAATGGGCTACTTCGACTTATTTGGAGCTAAGGTTATTAGGGCTTTTCAGCACTAGTCACGGTGTTGAAATAGAGATGGTGGCGGATGAACCCTTTATGGGCCAACGGCAGCGCTCATATCCCCGAAGCGGGTTACTGACTCCGGGAAATGCGGCCCCTTTTGTCCAAGGGGTTCAGCAAAGGACCTGGCCCTCCAGGTTGGGGGTTGTGCGTCGGGGTAACTTCCCTACCACGGAAAAACCAGGCAGTTATGACACAACTACAAGCCTCGGATATGGATGATCCAAATGTTGACGACCCCAGCAAACGAAATAAGGACAACGAACTTCGGATCTGCACGTGGAATGTCCGGACCTTAAACAGACCGCGTGCAGCCGAACAACTTGTGGAGACCCTGGATAGGTACAAAGCCGACATTACGGCCATCCAGGAAGTGCGATGGGATGGAGAAGGCATAAGAAGGATGAAAAACTGTGACATCTATTACGGCGAGTGCCGCAGAGAGCAGAGTCAGCGATTATTTTGATGTGGATTTGTGATTAGAAGAAGACTTAGGCAAGAAGTCTTGGGATTTCGCAATGTTAGCGATCGCCTAGTTACAATCCGCATCAGGGCCAAATTTAAAAATATCACGCTGATCTGTGCTCACGCCCCGACAGAGGAGAAAGACGACACAGCCAAAGAAGCATTCTACGATCTCCTTGAGAAGACGTATGATAAGTGCCCGAAGTACGACGTCAAGATAGTTCTTGGCGACTTTAACGCCAAAATCGGAAAGGAGGGCATCTTTGGCTCCGCAGTCGGAAAGCACAGCCTGCACGACAACACCTCCGGAAACGGACTCAGTCTAATCGACTTTGCGGCGGGGCGAAATGTCATCATTGCCAGCACACGTTTCCCACACCTCAACATACACAAGGGGACTTGGCGGTCTCCAGATCAACAAACCGTCAACCAAATTGATCATGTTGCGATCGACGCCAGACATGCCTCCAGTATCTTGGATGTCCGAACGTTCCGAGCGGCCAACATAGACTCGGACCATTACTTGGTAGTAGCCAAAGTACGGATGCGGATATCCAATACTCCACAACAGCGAGAGGATACTGTAAGAAGATTTGACGTTGCAAGGCTACTATCGCAAGAGACCGCCAAAACCTTTGCCGACCGCGTCTCACTAAACCTCTCAGCAAGCTCATCCTCAGCGTCACCAACATCAAGTACAGAGGACCAGTGGCAACACTGCCAGCGTGCCATCAGGAGTGCCGCTACGGAAGTGCTGGGTTTCACTGGGCGACCACGACGAAACCCCTGGTTCGATGAGGAATGCCGCCAGGCACATGCAGCCAAGAACGAGGCCTATCAATTAATGCTGCAGACAAGAACCAGAGCGGCTGAGAGAGCTGCCCGTGAGCTCTACGGGCAAAAAAGAAGGGAGGAACACCGACTTCTCAGGAGGAAAAAGAAAGAGCACGAGAAGCGAGCGGTCGAATCAATTGAGGGACACTACTGCAGAGGCAATGTTCGAAAGTTCTACCAAAGGGTAAAACGTTCCACCCAAGGATACAAGGCCCGAACAGAAGCCTGCAGAGATGAGCATGGGAATACAGTAGTAGATTCACAGTCGGTGCTGAGGATTTGGAAAGAACACTTCTGCAGACTGTTAAACGGCGGAGACAGCCAACAGCCCGCTGTCAGGCATAATGATCTGTTCAGTTTGGGCGATGATAGCCAAATTGTCCGTCCACCCGACCTACACGAAGTGAGCATAGCGATATCCAAACTTAAGTGCAACAAAGCTGCTGGAGCGGATGGCCTCCCGGCCGAGCTTTTCAAAGCAGCGGGAGATGGCTTGGTAAGGAGCATGCACCAACTCATCTGTAAAATATGGTCGGATGAAAGCATGCCCGACGAATGGAACCTCAGCATCGTGTGCCCCATCCACAAGAAAGGAGATACTCTGAACTGCGCCAACTACAGAGGAATAAGTCTCCTGAATGTCGCGTATAAGATCTTGTCGGCTGTATTGTGTGAACGCCTAAAACCTTTCGCCAACAACCTGATCGGCCCATATCAGTGTGGTTTTAGACCAGGGAAGTCAACCATCGACCAAATTTTCACACTCCGACAGATCTTGGAAAAAACCCAGGAATTTCAGATCGATCACACCATCTATTTATCGACTTTAAAGTCGCCTATGATAGCGTATATAGGGACGAATTATACAAAGCCATGTCAAGTTTTGGCATCCCCGCAAAGCTCGTCCGTCTGTGCAGGATGACCATGGAGAAATCTCGCTGCTCCGTTAAAGTCGGCAAGAACACCACCGATCCATTTGATGTCGAAAAAGGTTTGAGACAAGGCGATGCGCTATCATGTACTCTCTTTAACATCGTTCTTGAAGCAATTGTACGAAACTCACAAGCCAACACCAGAGGTACAATTTTTCAAAAGTCCGTCCGGCGAGCTGTCAGTGGCGCATTTGCAAGCATCGAAACGGAGGCGGCGAAGATGGGTCTGGCTGTTAATGAGGACAAAACGAAGTATATGCTGTCAACGAGAAGGGACTCTCAACATCGGCGACTCGGACAAAACGTCACGATGGACAGATACAACTTCGAAGTAGTTAAAGACTTTGTCTACCTGGGCTCCACTATCACTTCGCAAAATGACATCGGCGCAGAGATCAAGCGAAGAATCACTCTTGCCAATCGCTGTTTCTTCGGGCTAAGAAGGCATCTAAGAAGTAAAACCCTCTCTCATAGAACCAAGGAGATATTATATAAGACCTTAATCATCCCGGTTCTGCTGTATGGTGCAGAAGCATGGACCCTGTCAAAAGCGGATGAAAACCTTCTGGGATGCTTTGAGAGAAAAATTCTTCGAGTGATATTCGGTCCAGTTTGTGACGATGGAGTGTGGAGAAGAAGATTCAATGACGAACTATACGGGCTATACAGCGACGCTGACCTGGTCAAAAAGCTGAAAATACAACGGCTGAGATGGCTGGGACACGTGGAGCGTATGGACAACAACGCACCAGCCCGACGAGTCTTCGAATCCACCCCTGAGGGACAACGCAGCAGAGGAAGACCCCACCTTAGGTGGCGCGCACAATTGGAGAACGACCTCAACCAACTTGGTGTGCGTAACTGGAGGCAGCTGGCGAGGGACCGAGCTGGCTGGAGGGGCTTGTTGGTTGAGGCCGTGGTCCACCCCGGACTGTAAGCGCCACCAAAAGTAAGTAAGCGTGCTTCGTGTACAAGCACCTTTAGAATTGTGCAAGAACGCTGGGAATTTTTTGTTTCACTTGAATAGCACTTTGTGGTTTAAGCTTCATTACGTAGTGCAAATCGACAAAAATTGGACAAAGAAATATAGATTTAGTTATTTATATCCCATTAAATTAATTTAAAATTATAATGAGCCGCGCTAAGCCTAAGACCTTAACGAACAAGGAACAAGGCAAAATTAAAGCCTTTAGGGATTGTGGCCTTTGTGTGACTGATGTAGCGAAAAAATCGGAAGAAGCAGAAAAGTTATTTACAATTTTATTGAAAATGGGGAAAAATTTGAAAGGTCGTATGCAAAGTGTCCTCTCTGCTACAGATGAGCGGACGCAACGCTTTGAATTCGTATGATTCCCTGGCCAAAATCAAAGAAAAATCAGGGGTCCTAGCAAGCAAAACAATAGTGTCTGGCGCGTTATTTGCAAAGCAGAACACATCAAACATCTAAAACTTAAAAAAAAACCACCACTCACCCCTGAACGAAAAGAAATGCGATTAACTTTTTGCAGATCCAATATGTCGTGGAACAACGAGTGGCATCGAGTTGTTTTCTCTGATGAAAAAAAATTTAATTTAAATTTAATTTAATTTAATATCGTATTATGGAACCTATGAGCTTCAAATTTTAACAACAACTATGATCGCAAAAGAGTATATAAATGTTCTAGAGAAGGCTTTTCCGTCATTGGACGATCTCTTTGGGCCCCTGCCGTGGACTTTTTAACACGACAACGCTCCTATACAAATACTGCCCGTGTGGTCAAATCGTGGATCGAGTCCAAAAATGTCACCCTTTTGAACTGGCCGCCATACCCGCCGGATCTTAGCATAGTAGAAAATGTTTGGGGATGGCTGGCCCGAAATGTTGATGAGTCGGGAAAGCAGTTTTCATCAAAAACTGAACTTATCGAAGCCATTCACTAAGCCTGGACTTTAATTTCCCTTGATTACATCGAAAGTTTGTATGATTCAATACCAAATAGAATTTATAATACAATATTAAACAAGGCTCTACCCATTACTAATATTTCTTAATTTTCTATTAAATTCATACTATGTATTACTTATTAAAATATTCGTTCATACATAAAATATTAATTAGTGTCCATTATAATATGTAAAAATGAAGTGTGCTATTCAAGTGAAACAAAAATGAAGCCGTATTATTTCAGTATTTTTTGTTTTTCGACTTGGGTTTCGGATTTTTAAGTAAGGATTATTTGTTCTATAGGTCGTAATTATTGAAATAAAAATTGTAAAAAAATTCCTGGCTTTATTTATAAAAATATATGAAGACTAGAAAAACACTTGGCATGGTGTGCTATTCAAGTGAAACGCAGGTATGTAGGTATTATTAGAACATGTCTTGAAAATTGTTCGACATTTTGGTGCGCTACTATTTTTTAGCAAGAACTATAGGCTGATTTCCCAATGCAAGCGTTGCCAATGATTAAACTATACGCAGGAGCAATGATATTGCTGCATTTCGCAAAAAGCCTTTAAACTATACAAAGCTGCTATGAATTGTGGTTGCAATTTTTACGCTAAAGGCTAGCCGACATACTGGCCCGCTTAAGTCGCTAAAATAGATAATCGGCTTTTTGTCGCAAATGGATTACGAAAGCTTATTGAAGAAAACACGGAACTTATAAGAGTTCCTCTGAGAACATCTTATTATTTTGCTCAGGCGTTTACTCTAAACCCCGAGTTAAACTCCATTTTGAGTTTAAATTGGTATTGTACACTAATAAGAGAAAAAATGTTACGTATACGACACAGTGACGGACTACCTCCATAATGGTTTGTAGGACAACTTTAAAGTTGTTGTGGCCAACGTGGGAATTTATTTCCTTTTGAGAGGACATTTACAATTAACAAGTATCATATATCTGCAGTGCGTCTTGGATTGGAGATGACTTAAAATTTGCCAAAAAGGTAATACTTGTCGTCGAGCAAAATTTCTTCAAATGAATGTAATTGTTGGTATTTATTTCTGCAAACGTAACTAAAATAGCGTAACGACTACAATTATTGGCACCCCTAAGGAAATTTCAACTTTGATCAACTATAACATTTTCATTTATATAGTGATTTGAATCTGTTGTATACCAAAGTGTAAATTATTAAATTCCTCGTTGATTAAGTTTTATAAATAAGGGTTTAGTTATTGAAAATATATTTAAAATGCCAATTTAAGAAAAGCTTACTAAAAACTACAATTATTGGCACCCTGACATAATAATTGGCACCCAATGACTACAATTATTGGCACTCCTTAAAACAGAAAAAAAAACATCATTCATTCAAATATTGAAAATCTTATATCTCGAAAACCGGCTAATCGATTGAGTTGAAACTTACAGACAATCCTAGGTATTGGCCCAGGAGTGTTACTGTGAAGATTGGTAAAAATTGGACAAAGCGGCGTGGCACCGCCCATACAAAAAAAACAATCAAAATCTTATATCTCGAAAACTGCCGAATCGATTGAGTTGAAACTTACAGACAATCCTAGGTATTGGCCGAGGAGTGTTGCTGTGAGGATTGGTCAAAATTGGACCAAGGGGCGTGGCACCGCCCATACAAAAAAAAACATTCAAAATCTTATATCTCGAAAACCACCGAATCGATTGAGTTGAAACTTACAGACAATCCTAGGTATTGGCCCAGGAGTGTTGCTGTGAGGATTGGTCAAAATTGAACAAAAGGGCGTGACACCGCCCATACAAAAAACATCTTCTATGGGGTGAAACTCGATGACGTTATAACTCGATAACCGCTGGGCCGATTTTCATGATTATTTTTTTGTTTTGTTCGTATTGCTGTATTTCAGGTTTACGCAAAAAGAAAATCGATTTAGCTATTCTCATTTTTCGCATTTTACAAAAGAAAATTATTATCTAAGATCTATAAGCAATACAATTTCTGTGCACGGGCAAAGCAGGGCGGGTACAGCTAGTGTTTTAAATATTATATCATTTGGATACAGTGCTATCAAAATGACGCCCAGTTGAACACATAACTGACTCACCTAGAGTGTGAGATGGGTACTATGTCCATCAACGAAAATTGAATTTTGAATTGAATTTTTTCTCGTATCAAAAATGGATGAACAACTTTGGAAATGTACTCGTAAAATGTTTGTTTTGTCATCCAGCCATTTTCACTAATTCCATAACCCCAAGTATCTGGAATGGTCTTACGAATGTCGTCTTTCAATCTTTTATAGGGATATATGATCAGCGGAGGACACATCACTCCTAAAGCGGAAAACGAAAACATGACCGTCAAATTTGCTTTTGCTTGTCCTCTCTCAATTTCATATATATTTTTCGCTCCTTTTGCAGCTAGGACAGATTTTGCTTTAGGGCAAAGGAGAAAATTGGTTTCATCACCATTGAATACTCGGCTTGGATCTTCAAGTATTCCATCCGAATTATTTTCAACCAAATAACTATGTATGGATTCAAACCACCCAAATATATCCGTAACAGCTACATTAGCACTAGCCGAGGACACAGGATCAACTGTCCGAACCGTCAAACTCGGATGTCGTCTTAAAAAAGACCTAAACCAACCTTTTCCTGGAATCCCGTCAATACCAAATGGATGTTCCCTCTGATTTTGTTGTAAAAAATCTTGAACAGCAAACAGGACGTCTTCTTTTCGCTTGGGGAATCCTTTTTGCTGGCACACCTTAACCCATTCTACGATTACACCTTCTTCATCATCTGTTAAAACTGTGGACGGGCCTGGACGAATTTTTTTAAAATTAGAGCCTAAGCGAAACTGTAAGGTTGATCTTGGGATGCTGAATATTTTTGGAGCAGCTTTTTTGGATATGTTTCCACTTCTTATGCGTAGCAATGCTTCCTGAAGATTGCTCTCATCGTATTTGAAATTTTTTTTGGCATATTTTTGAGACTGAAATTAATAACGGTCGCATAATGATACAACTATTGGCACTCATTAATAGGGCCCATACACTACACATGCCTGCATGCACAAGCACAAAAATGCGCAAACACTTTTTCCCCATACACTACGCATGCAAACTGTACAATATTCAGTCGTGTGTTCACCGCTGAACAGAAAACTTAAAAAATGTCAAGCTCCGACACCGCTGTTGCGGCAATTTTGATTGCTTTAGCAATAAAAAGTAAAAGAAGGAAAAAAAAGAAAAGAATATTGAGCAAAGAATGGCTCAAACTAAGAAATGGGCTGGGGCATGTCAAATTGTTAAAAGTGCTAGAGGATTCTTCAATGCCCGACTACATATGCACTAGCTTTTAAGACCCGGTTGCAATATTCGTCACAAAACCGGGAGGCTTTGGTACAGTTCCAAAAATTCAGTCCAAAACTTTTTATTCGCCTGCGACATTTTTGAACAACAAAATTCGACGCGTGTTCACCGCTGAACAGAAAAATTTAAAAAATGTCAAGACGTCCGCTTCTAACAAAATCATCCCTAGACTGAGCAAATGTAGCACACACACCACACATGCTTGCATGCACAAACAAGAAAATATCAAAATTTTTTGATATTGCTCATGCCGCTTGCACAAACACCCAGTTCATACCATACACTGGCAGTTTGCATGCGCAAGCACTGTTTGCGCATGCAGGCATGTGTAGTGTATGGGCCCTATAAAGTACAACTATTGGCAGTGCCAATAATTGTAGCTACGTAGGATGTAATTCAACCCTTGTTTTTTTTGGTCCCAATTATTGGCACCCCTTTTATTAATAAAACAAAAACTTTTTTATCAAAATATATTTATAAACGACTTATTTAATGCATTATTATAGTAAACAAAAAAGCTTTCATTAAAAAATATAAAAGGATGTAGTGAAAAAAGAACTTACAAAATTATAGTTCCTTAACCGAAACAATGAAAATTTTGATGTTTTTTTTTTCGTACGTGTTTTCACTTTCACTTAAAAAACGGAATTGGAAAGGAATTTATCCAAACTAAAGACACAGAAATATGCGAAAAATGTGCAAATTCAAAATAAAAAATAAATTGACTTATTCGAACAACGGGTTACTGAGAAAATCACTATTGAATGATGGGGTGCCAATAGTTGGGTCAAAAATGGGGGGTGCCAATAATTGTGGTCGTTACGCTAATAAAATACATTTTGTTTGTTAAATATTTTTCTTACCGCAGTTTTTCCTGTCGCTCGGCTTCTGTTCAACTTGTGATTTAAGTCAAACGGAAACCAATTCTTGACAGAAGAAACTACGGCAGCGTTCAGTGACTATTCGGGTTAATTTCAAATATTTAGGTAGAGGCTGCATCCAGCACCGCTTCGCGACAATACTCTTGTTGAATGGGTTACTTTCTATTTATGATTCTTGTTGGAATACACCTCTAGCGACCCAACAAATTAAAATACAATTATGTCTTCTGAAAGCTTTTCAAGTGCATTTAACACCCATATTTGTAGCGCAAACTGGAAGAAGGGAATATTACATTTTTTTTTAAATTTTTCACTAACAAAATTGCCAGAAAAACAAATAATTTTAAGACAGAAAACACAACAAAGATAAAAACAAACTAAAAACTATTGTGTCAAGTTGTTGACGTTGACTAAATGAAGTTGTTGCTGTTTAGAAATGGGTGGGAATTTTGAAAATTTATGGTGGAATTGGTCCTGGGTCTGAATTCATTCAATCTGGGTTCTTTTGAATATAGTAACTCTCGTAGATAGTCGGATTGTGGACGATCTTCTCGACTTTTAAATTTAGCTTTGTAAGGAGGTGATCATTCTCGCACATGTGCTACTGATGATTTCTCAAACTCCTCTCTTCTCGTATATCCTACATGTTCAGCAAATCGTGTTTTATTGGTCGTCTTGTTTGTCCAATATATTTCAATGGACAATTTTCGCATTTGATTTAATTCCAGAAGCTTAAGGGGGCCGTGCGGCTTATCCTTTGGATTTCCTAAAATTTCTTTAGATTTGCCTTTGTTTCCAAAGACACATTTTATCGGATGGTTTTCGAGAACTTTAGAGATTTCTTGGTATGGTACCTAAGAAAGTGAATTTTCTGTGGTAAATGTTGTCTTGTTTACCTTATTCCTGCAGCGTTGCTACTTTCCGTAGTTTCATTTTTCTGGAGTGACTGGCTACTAGTTGGTCGATTTTTTGTATTGTAAATCCATTAATAGTGGCTATTCTTTTGATGGTTTGTAGTTCCTCAATTAAATTAGCTATATTTGTTAATCTGCATAAACGGTAAACCATGCTGTTGAAGGAGGCAAATTTATGTTGATACGTGGTGAACGAGTTGTTTGTTATGTATCTTTCAGTACTAGTTGGCTTCCTAAATATTGCAACTTCCAGGCTAGTAGAGAAAATTTGCGGTTAGGTGGGTCTGGGTATGTTCTGATATGCGAAAAATCGTAAAAAAATAAAAACAAAATCCTGGATCTCGATCGCAGCGTCAAAAATCAAAATCGGTCAAGCTATATTTAGGACGAGTCCTGTAACCAGCTCACAGAGCTGTGTATGGGAGGTGCCACGCCTTTGTGTACTACCTTCGGCCAATACGAATCCATCAAGCCCAAAATTGTGAAAATTTAACGATCAGTTCTCGAGTTATACATGCACACACGAACGGGGCAGTCTCTCTTATTTAGTACCTACTACATAGTAACTGTGCCCACAACTTTGCTCGCGTCATGCAATATAAGTTACTTAGTTTATTTACCTATAAAAATCGTAGTTTCAGCCATCTGTGCATCTATGCATATTGCATGCTTCTCTTTCCAAGTCTTTTTCTAAGAGACAGTAACACAGTGGAAACACCAAAATAGAGAAAACTATTATAGTTTCAATACCTGGGGAAACAGACTCAATTTGTATTCATACACCACTTGCACAGCGCAAGCTTCCACGTGCACCCACTACCATCACAAAACAGAACCCCGATCGAGAACAAGCCTTAAGTATTTTTTTTTTGTATTAAATAAGTAAAGGGTGTACCGTAATTCACGCAAAATTTGAATTTTGCGCCATTTAATAGTACAGTGATGCCAATGGAAGAAATGATACCAATTTGACAGCTGAAAGTTCAGAGTTAGTAAAAATACGAAAGCACCACGAATTTTCAACGCATTATTCGTAATGGTGACAGTTTTTAGTGCATAAATTACAAGATATGGATGTTACCGACATGTGATTTCGAGATGAAATGCTGAATGGCATGTGGCACCAGCTTCTTAACTCTTATCGTTTGGGCTGAGTATATTGATCATCACTCATCAGTCAAAAAACATATTTTATTGTAGGTAGGCCTACATAATTATAGAGTGCACTGACTTCGAATACAAATGAGGTTTTTTAACACTCAAATATAGGTACACAAATCTGCTGTCCTTACGCTTCGTTATTTTTCCTGCATTGAATTATTTATAATCTGACTGACCAAACTGGCAATTGTCAACAGGATATCCTCCACTCCACAGTCTACACCAAATAAGTCAATTTCAAAAATCATACTTGCTACCAACAATAGAATAAATACCGAACATCTCGTTGTTCAGAGACCACAATGTGATTATTTGTCTGCCATCCTATACGCACATTCGATTTCTATCGGTTGCCCGAGTTAACAATGGATGACACTTCAGCATAATAGCCTTATGCCTAACCCATATTAAATTGAACAACATCAGACAGGACAGTTATAAAATCTATGGAATACATTCGAATCCCGTACAACAATCAAACGCAATTAAGCTATTGTACACCTGCGTCCATCCGGATGTCTACACTCTTATTCACTGAGCTGGCTTCAAGGCCAATTTGTGGCAGCAAATTCACCATCGTTTCCTATCTTATCTGTAAATAGGTTTACCTCTATCGTACCCCACACGCACACCGAAAATGATTCGCAAGCGAGGTTGAATAAGAGAGGAGCCACTATAATAATGGTAGAATAAATTCAGGTCCTTCACAAATTTCCCGGTTTCCTTATCGAGTGTCAGCCTTACGACTATGGCGCCGACAATGGCTAAGTAGGAACATACTTTACCCGTATCTTCAGTGTATGGTTGTGGTAATGGTGGAATGTAGATGGAGATGGAGAATGTTGAATTAAACTTGACTGTTTGGGAATTTCATTACACAGAACACAGCCACAGCCACAACTCACCCCGCACCGACACAATGGATAATTTGTCCCAGACAATTCAGTTCAAGAAGGAAGGACGTAGAATCTATTAGAGTGAATTGAATTTTCCGATATAAAAATGCTGAAACTAATTTGGGACTGTGTTTGCTCTGCAGGGTGCACTTGAAGCAACAGTTGGTGGAAGTGGAAGACGTTTGGGAATACCAACAAAAGTGCAAACGCACAGCACGCGAGGTGTCTTATTGGCTGTGGTACTAAAAATTTAATATCGAAAATCTAAAGAGAGCTGTTCGATGATGATGATGATTACGAACACGATGATGCTTTCAGTGTTGGAATGAGTTTCAGCAAAAACGGTCTGCGCATTCGCTGGTTGCGTGCATGTGTGTGCGAACTTTGTGCTTTTTTCTTACACCGCAGACTTTGGTATTTGATATACTCCTCATTTTCATCGGTGGCGCTGGCGGTCCATGTGGCGGACATCAGACAGTTAAATATTTTCGCTACAGCATTGACAATTATTTAACCTTGTTCTTGATGGAACGCTATTCGCTAAATATCTGATTTGATGTAAGTTGCTTACGATCCACTGCGACCGGGGGCATTTTAATTGATTCGATCCCAATTTATCAACTCGAATGACAAATAGGCACAATAAATCATAGACTATTACGTGCAACATACTTAATCGCTTTGGCATATTGCCACAGATTCCACAAACCCCTCTGATCATAGCGCACAGTGTTTGTGTTTCGGAGGTGCTCTTTAAATCCCGAACGGCTATTGAATGACTGCCTCGCAAATTTAGAATACTGTACCGATTTGTTTGCCAATTGCGGTCTTATTTGATTTGTCGGTAATCAGTTTGCACTCCAATTAGGACTACATGAGCAATCTGACGCGGTAGAAGGACAATTAATTTCATTTGGATTAGAATTGCATTAGTTTTGCGGCCAGTGACATCTGAAACCGGGGTATCTCTTGTATCTGGGGTGGGAGTTTATTTTTAACTTAATCCGCTTAGCTTCTTCCATGAATAAAAGTGTAGGAGTAGGAGCACTTTTAAATTAAAAGAAAACTCAGCTGTATCGTTGCAGTGGTTTTATTTATAGACTCTGTGATCTCACTGTCGTTACATGTTTGAAAATAGAGATGATAATTGTTGACATTTGGCAAAGATTTTACAGAGATTTGTTTTTTTATCTCGGAGACTTTTTTTTTAGCATTTATTGTTTGTAATTTTCTGTTGTCAAGCGCATATAGGACAAATATCGGAAGTACAGAGAAAAATGCTCTCAACTCTTCGGATACAAAACTATAGGTCCCTTCCAATTATAGTGACATAAATAAAACTCACGCATGAAGTGACGGAAAGAAGGTGGATATGTTGTGGTAAATATTATCTTCTTATACAAGGTGGCGCAAAAATAACCTCCCGATGTTTTTTGGCTGTAATTTAAAAAAAAAAATGAAAAACTTTGATTCTTCTTGTGGATTATTTTTATTTGGTCTTTTAATTTTTTTTACATCAAGTCGAGAATATGATGTCATGTAAATGGCCGCCCCCACAGTTGATTGTCATTTGAGCCCTTTTTATGGCATTTTCCATCACTTTGGCCAAAACTTCCGGCGATAGGTCCTCACATTCTTGACGGATATTGTCTTTAAGATCTGCAAGAGTCTGAGGCTTGTTGACATAAACCCGCGACTTCAAAAAGCCCCACAAAAAGAAGTCTGAAGCGGTCAAATCAGGCGATCTTGCTGGTCAGTGCAAATCGCCAAAACGGGAGATTAGGCGCCCGGGAAATGCATCCTTCAGCATATCGGTTGTGGCACGTGCAGTGTGTGCCGTTGCACCGTCCTGTTGGAACCACATGTTTTCCAATCCCAATTCATCAAGTTGCGGCAAAAAGAACTCGTTGATCATTGCTCTGTAGCGCTCACCATTCACAGTAACCGTTTGGCCCGCGACGTCTTAGAAGAAAAAAGGTCCGATGACTCCTCCAGCGTTCTCTGCAGAACGGCTACTCCGGGGTCTGCCACGCCTGGCAGCATCTTGTGTTGTGCCAGTCTCTTCGAGGCGAGCGGCTAAACGTCGCAGTGTTTCACTAGTAGGCGTTGGACGGCTAGGAAATCTGCGACGAAATTCACGTTCTGCCAAAGTCACCGACCGATTATTGCTCAAATAAATAGTCACCAATATTCCGCGTTCTGGAGCAGTGTAGCGTAACATTGTTTATTAACGTGTATTTCGCATGTGTTTACTACACAAATGTCAAAACAGAACTGACATTAGGGGCCAATCGCAAAATTTATAGCATTTTCTGATAGGAGAATTACTTTTGCGCCACCTTGTATATATAAAAATGGTGGCAAAAATGTATAGTAATTTATCAGAACAATGTCCTCCGGAAAAGTCGGGAAATTGGAAACATCGGAAATTTATTTTTTGTATGGAATTTTGTGTGCTATTGTTCCGGAATGGCTTTTTGAATGGAAAAATAGAAAATGTTTAGTGAAAAACTAGGAAAACTTGGAAAATTCCGGAAAAACGCGAATAATTTGAATTTTTTTTTTTGAAATTTTGCATTTTATCGCATAATTTGATGATTTTGGACGATGTAAAGGTGGAAAATCCTGAAATCTTCGTCTTTGTGGCGGCCGGCATGTCAAGGGGTTGAAATTGACCACGAACATGAGAGTCGCATTGCAGAACGACCCATCTGCTTCTGAATTCTCGGCGCTTGGCAATGGCCAAATTCCCGTTAATGTTTCGACTGGATTAATATCGTTCCCGGCAAATTTTCGCGAGCTCACATCGTCGAAGGAGGAACTCATCACCAAAGTGTTCTCCGGCATTGTACAAAATTATAAAAATCTCGATTGGATTAGGTAGTGAACGGGCGTCGATAGCTTGAATTTCATTATTCAAAGTCAAATCGCTGGAGAACTGCATTTGTAAAAACTACAAATCCGTTGAGAGCGTGACCGACGAGGATGAAGCGACAAACATTATTCGACGAAATTTTTTAATTCGCTTGATGTGCCAGGAACTCCACCGCATGATTTACCTACAGCTGAAGGTGTGATCGATCATTATCATGTTGCGAAATCTGAATCATCCGAAATTGTGAAACGGTACGCAGTTATCCGTCAAGAAACTGATGAACAATATGATTCAAGCGACGCGACGATCATCAAGGGCAAATTCAAAGGAGAGGAAGTCCTTATCCAACGGTTGGTCATAGTTCACTCAATGGATGGCGACGGAAGAATCCTTTATGAGCCAACTATAGGTCTCATATCTCCAAAGTGGGTAACTGGAACAGGAGTATGTGGCCTGCTGTCCTATGATCAATTTCACAAAGTCAACAAATAAACGTTTATGAAACAACCAAGAGGCCCAGATAATAGTGGATTTACTGTTGACGACCCTTTAAAACGTTAAAAGAACAACAACATTCTAAAGATTGTGTTTAGGAGTTCCAATACTAAATAAATGAACATGGCGGTAAAAATTTCCTCGACGCGACGGTTTGAATGTGTAAATAGGCAAGTAGGGCATCTTTGAGATCGCAAAACATAGTTTAAATCAGGAGTTCCCTAATTGTGCATCGCGAAGCCCTGGGGCGTTGCAAGACGTCAGCTTGAGCTCGATTTGAAAAAAAAAATGTCAAGTCGGGTTCGTTCGATATAAGCCATTGTGTTTTGCCGTACACAAGAAGCATAAGAATTTTGCAGACTTCAACTTGGCGAATTTTGCGTCGAGACTTGGGCCTATACCCGTTCAAGATCCAACTGACCCAGAAGCTCAAAGTTAATGATAATGTAATGAAATGACCATAGAAAAAGCAGCGACGGTCCGCATTTTTGGATGAATGGCCAAATTGCTATATATGGGATGACGCCAACCAACCACGAGGTGGCAATGCATCCATAAAAAGCTGTTTGGTGTGCATTTTAGACTGGCGGTGGCGTCTTTGCTCCGTTCTTTTTCATGACGTTGGTAAGGCCAATACCATCAACGGCGAGTACTTTAGAACGATGTTGCTAACATGTGGTTCCAGCAAGAGGTGGCTATGTGTCACTCAGCTGCAGGGTATGGTTATCTGATCTCTATCAGAGGTGATCAGAGCTGCACAGTTCCCTGGGATGTCACACTGACACCAGGAACCCAGCAGAGGGTGAGGTTGTACTGTCCAGCGGCAATCTTTCACCGCCTTCGATCTTATTTCGCTGGATATTAGAGATTTGATTACAGCTTGACTATCAATGTATATGACGATATCCCTCTGTGGTTCTGAATTAATCGACAGCCGCGCTGTAGCTTCACGAATAGCTGTAATTTCGACTTCGAAGACACTGCAGTGTTTTGAAAGACAGACAGAGAGGCCCAGATTCAGTTCTTCTCAAAAGACTCCGACGCCAACTTCCCTTAATCTGATTGCCACGTTTGTGGCGTATCCTTTACTGGCTATGTCTACAGTGGAAGTAAGTTAAGCATGGTTTGTAGAGCGTCGATTGGAAATATTCTATGTGTGCCCGTAATGCACCAAGCATGCCAAACGCTGAGTCTTCTCTAGGACCTATAGATTGTAACTCTTATAACCGCAGTATAAATCCAATGCATTATATTGAGTTGAAGGCCCCATCTAGAGCCGACAGCCACTTTTTCAGGAGTATAGAGCCACTAGGGATTTCTTAACGCATTCGGCCTTATTTTCTCGCCATAAAAGCTTTCTGTCCAGCCTGAGCCTTAGCCCCAAATATTTAGCGCTGCTAACGAACTCGAGTGGAGCGCCATCGAGCTTGGTGGTAGTGACAAAGGGTAGCTTAACTTTCCTAGTAAATAAGACTTACGTACTAGTAAAAGAACTTGGTTCTTAATTGTACGAAACCACTTTATTTCAAATAAATTACGGAATAATTCCGTTTTCGTCGGATTGGCGCTGAGACCACAGCTATTGGGCAAGTATTGTATAACAATTAAAAGCATTTCTTGAATGGGCCTACATAGATATGTGAGTATAATGGCAAGTTGAGAGTGGTATGGTCGAAATAGAAATATTTTAACCCCCTTTTTTCAACCTTCATAGAAAAAATTTTGAAAAACGATGAATGAGGCATGTAATAATTTTGACTTATCTGTCAACATACAAACTTTCAAGTTCATACGGCTAAGGGTTCGTGAGACCCCCCTTACACCCCGCGACCCTTTTACTCCTCAAAAATTCTCACACACACCCTACGGCCTTATTTCCCTTCACATCTTCAAATCAGAAAAATATCATGAAAATAGGACGAATGGTTCTCGAGTTATGGGGGGGGGGGGGCAGCAGAAGGACATGTATGTAGATATGCAGGGAGACAGTAAAATATAAAAATATGAATCAGTTTTTAATGGCTTTGCTAATGTAAAAAAAGTGGATGATTTCACAATTGGCGCCCCAAAAACTTGACAAACCCTTATTAAACCAAAGGCAAAGCCACCACTTGCCATTCGTGATTGCAATAATTATTTTCACTGTCTAATCCTAATGCACCATAAAACCAAATTAGCCAATAGTTTTCTGAAACAAAACACACAAAACTTTACAATCATTAGTGAAAGTTCAGATAAATGGGCCATAGTTCTGTTGGACGATGAAACACACTAAGTCCCATTTTAAAGTGTTTACTAGACAAGTGCTAGACTGTCCGTTACATAAGCACGTGAAGAGCATATTTAACATTCAAACAAAAAATTGTCTTATTTGACTACTTCCTTCTGCGACCACTAATGACAAACTATTTATTATTCATGTAAACAGGTGAAAATATCTCAATTGAATTTGTCGTCGTTACGTGACATGTAAGCTTTTTTTCGAAAAAGCATTCGCCCAAATATTTGGTTTCTAATTTAGCTTAAACGTTTCTGATAAAACGTCAGCGTCTTATCATCGCCAATGGTGGGGTGGGTGTGGGTGCTGTCTGAATTACTCTCTCTCTCTCTATCTCTTCGCATACAAATGCACGCAATTGAGGTGCTCTTGCTCTTTACGCAATTCTTGGTCTTGGCATTCAGCAGCGTATAAAAATAAGCCATGTTCTGCTCTGTTCTGAGTGGTGAGCTTCACTTCACCACACTTTCACGTTCCACTACCAAGAAAAGGAGGATAGCATTATCGTATACGTATTACGTATCTGTGAGAATCTGTGAGAGCGACAGCGACATTGAGATTGACTGAGACCCAAGAGCGAATTGGGGATACAACAAAATTCCATTCCCTGCCTGGGGGAGGAACTTTTTGTGCGAATGCGAATACGCAGGGGGCACAGGCACAGTTACAGTATGGTATACCATCGCATCGTGCTTCACATTCACTTCACCCATCAGTTGGGATTCTGAATCTGAATCAACAGATAGATAAACAGATTCACTTGGATATTTTGCGCGTGCAAAACACTGTGCGCGACGAGAACATCTCCAAAGACTATAGTCAGTGTTAAAGAAAATCAAAAAACAAAACAAAAATAATTAAATAAAATTCCAATTAATTTTTTTACGATTTAATAAATATCTATAAATGTAGTCTCGCATCGCAGCAGTGTAACATTGTTTTTTCTTCTTCAGTTTTTCATCGTTAATTCTGTGTATGGTGTGTGTCGAGTCGACGATTGTGAGAGTGATTTCGATTTCGATTTCGATTTCAGTGCCGAAAGTTCAGTTTCAGTTTATTACGGTTCGACGGTGTAAGCAGGCGCTTCGGGGGAGTTTGCTGGCGAATATTTTTCGATAAGACACATATTGTTCCGTTCGTATTGTTATTTTTGTGCTTGTTGGTAACAACATCACTTTGCTCCCTTTAATAAGGGACACACACTCGACAGTTGTTGTTGGTGCAATTAAAGTCGAGTATCGGTCCTACGACAATTAGAATAGTGAGAGTGAAGGTGGATACCTACCAAGGAAAAAAAAAAAGTTTTAAAAAATTGCCGCGTTTATTTTCTTTTTGAAAATTTCTCCTGCGTCCGTTTGCTTTGTGTTTTGCTTGCTGTGACGCTGACGAGTGGTGAACGGTGATTGGTGATATTGCATTGAAATCGCAGTGAAATCCAATTGAGTGACCGGTGCGCGTTTTGAATACAAAGTATCTGCAATTGCGGAATGTTCGCATTCGCACAGATGAATAAGTAAAGTAGTGTTGTCAGTCGTCGTCATTAATATGTATGTAATCCTCTGTTGTTTTGCGAGAGATTGAGTAAGCACGAGCATTACAATTACAAGGCAGCGCAGCAACGTGTGGTGAATTCAACAAGTGGCTAAGTGGTTAACCAGTAGCATATCACTACATATATCCGCGCGTGAGATATACTCGCTTATAGTTTATTATCTACCTTGAACAACCAGTACAGACGAAAAGGCGTTAGTACACACCGCCGCGCTCGTCTTCTGTAGTACATACATAATATTAAAGGAGATAACCGTCGTCAGCGGCTGTGGCGCGGCAGAGGCAGTTGAGCCAAAAGTGAACAGCGCCCCTGCGTCGTTCGTTACGTGGGCCATCAGCGGTGGAGCGGTGAAGGCCGGCGGGCGGCGGGAGCAAATGCTATCGCTGTATATACGTAGACGTGGTCGTAGTTCGTAGAGCACCGCACCAGAGACGCAATCTTCAGCTATTGTTGAGATTGGGATTGGGATTGACTCGAATTTACTCTACTCTACATCTACTATAAATAAAAGGTGAGAATTAAGCGACAGTTTCATACAATTGGACATAAGTCACAACTGTGTATTGTAAATACATGCATACTCATTACACACCTACCCTTTGATTAGACAGTGTATAGGTATCGGTATGTTTATGTTTTGGTTGCTCTTTTTATTATCGTTTCGCTTTATTTTGATTTCGTTCGTTGATTAGTTCTTCGGATCGCGAGAATTCTCGGAGAATTAGCAGAGATACAAGTGTATCTTTCGCGCCCATTGGCGGGGGTGTGTTGTCGTAGGACACCAACTATTTTTAGATTGAATCTGATGAGGTTCATTGTGCCAAGTATACGGCGGAGATAAATTGTTGGTAGGTACGAGTACGAGTACGCCGGCTTGTGGTGTTCTGTGTTAAAAGGATTTTTAGATTTTCTTGCGGTTTACTTATCTCGCGGGGGATGATAGCTTTCTTTTCCATTTTTATGGTGGCAATTCCAAGGTAATGGAGGGGAATGTTTTTGTCATTGTCTGTCGTATGAATGGAAGTTGGCGTCTCTTGTCAGCGTCCATAAAAGTTCTTATGTCATCTTAGCCACAGAAGCAAGTAGAGCTATTTTGTTTTATAGACCCAACGGTACCACCTTATCGTGATATGGGCGCCATAATCAAACATTGAACTCGAAAATTGTTTTCTGAATGTGAAGTGAAATGGTATGCGCATCAGAGTTGTTGGCGTTGGGTGCTTCTGAGTGCAGATGAGTTCTTAAAGTAGGGAGCTTCAGCACTTGAGTGGAAATTTATTTTCAGTTTTCCTTTATTTTTGCTGCGAAAACTTTATGAAACAGTTTTATCATCATTTGCTTGTTTGTATTATAGTATCTATCGATAAAGGTTGTAGGTGAAGTGGAGTGGATAGAAATTTAGTTGGTAACTATCTTTGGCTTTTCCAATCAGAGAAAAATCGCAAGCTAACATCTAGTACGATCAGGCTAAAACTTAATAACGACACCCATAATTTTTGATGTAATAACATAATTTTAAAAATAAATTCTAATTCTTCATTTGATTTGTGATGTTTGTTTGTTTGTGATGTTCGTGTGTTGAGAGGGGCTGAATTGTCAACTGATCACCATCTGGTGTTGTGCAAATTGTATTTCAAACCAAGGATGGTTGTGTGCATACCTACGGTGAGAGGGGTTACAGAACGATGAGATACGGGAGGAAATTGCATGGCAGTTATCTGAAAGGTTTGAACAAATTCCAAGTGTTCCATTGAATGTAGAGAATGAATGGCAGTTGTTTTCAACAGCAGTCATTGCCTCTGCAGGACATGTTTGCGGAGTGAAGCGGTTCGGTTTGGCGGCTGGTGGTGAGAAAAGAACTGCGTGGTTTAGAACGCCCGGAGATCAAGAAGCTATCAGAGAGAAGAAAAAGGCTTTCAAAGTGTGGATTCACTTGACGGACTCTCCTTCTCGAAACCGCAACATTGAGGCGCAAAGAACTTGCAAATTGGCTGTTAAAGCAGCCAAAGAACAGTCTTGGAAGGAGTTCGGCGAAAAATTGGACCGTGATCACAGATCTGCAAGCAAGGTGTTCTGGCAGACCATCCGCCGTCTTAGAGGAAGGAAGTGGAACATTATTGAAGAAGTCAAATTCAAAAATGATACACTTCTTTCTAATGAGGAGGACATCTTGCGCAGATGGAGCGATCACTTTTCTGAATTGCTCAAACCTATCGAAGGCATTGAGGATGACAGAACCATTACCTTAAGAAGGGCGGAAAATACTCCTACGGTATAGAGGAAGTCACTTTTCCGATCAAATCGCTAAAAACTGGCAAACCTCCCGGAGTGGATGAAATCCGGCCAGAAATGCTAAAGGCCTTAGGTGAAGAGGGAGTCAAATGGCTCTCTCGTGTCATTAAATTGGCCTGGGAATGCGGCGAAACTCCCAGCGATTGGCAGATTGGGGTGATTGTGTCCCTTTTCAAGAAAGGGGATAAAAGGGATTGCTCCAATTACAGGGGTATATCACTTTTAAGTCTCCCCGGAAAAGTCTTTGCCAAGGTGCTGGAAACGCGTTGCAGAGCTGTGGTCGAGGCACGATTAGGAGATGAGCAGTGCGGCTTTCGTCGCGTAAGAAGTACAACCGACCAGTTATTCAGTCCCAGAATGGTACTTGAGAAGAATTGGGTGTATGCTACACCTGTTTATGCATGCTTCGTAGCACAAACTTCCTTACTTACTTAAGGAGGCGCTACAGTCCGGGGTGGACCTGGGCCTCAATAAACAAGCGTCTCCAGCTATCACGATCTTTGGCCAGCTCTCTCCAGTTTCGCACGCTAAGTTGGTTAAGGTCCCTTTCCACTTGCGTGCGCCACCTCAGTCGCGGTCTTCCTCTACTGCTCCGTCCCTCGGGTGTGGAATCGAAGATCTTCCGGGCCGGAGCATTCACGTCCATTCGCTCTACATGACCCAGCCACCGCAGTCGTTGGACTCACTCTTCGGGCTAGGTCGATGTCGCTGTACAGTTTCTACACATCGTCGTTGTATCTCCTCGATTATTACTCGAAGAATTTTCCACGCCTACGCACCATAAAGTAGGACTGGGATGATTAAAGTTTTATAAAGGGTCACTTTAGTTGTTCGAGGACAGGGCTTTGCTACTTAACTGCTTTCTTAGCCCAAAGAAACAGCGATTGGCAAGAATTATTGTTCACTTAATATCAGCGCTGGTGTCATTGTCTGAGTTCATAGCGGAGCCTACGTAGACAAAGTCCTTTACCACCTCAAAGTTATATCTGTCTCTAGTGACATTCTGTCCAAGACGTCGGTGTTGGATCTCCTTTCTTGATGACATCATATACTTTGTCTTGCCCTCATTAACCGCCAGACCCATCTTGTCCGCCTATGGCCGAGTCCCTCGAGGTCTTCAGAGTTTACCTCGAGGGACATCGGCTCCTGTATTACAGGATTATGGAGTTGACAATTCTCTCTTGAGAGCAATACAATCTCTTTACACAAACTGTGTTCGGGTAAACGGCGTTAAATCAATACCTTTCACCGTGGGCGTTGGACTTCGCTAGGGGTGCGTCTTGTCTCCTCTCCTTTTCATAACCTATCTGGACTGGATGTTACAGCGCAGTCTTGGCCAAGAACTTTTCGAATTGGGAGATCTGAGGATAAGTCATTTGCTCTTCGCTGATTACTTGGTCATCCTTGGGTCCTCCCAGACTGAACTTCAGCGGGCACTCGATCGGTTTGTAGCCGTTTGTGTTGAAGCTGAGATAAGGGTTAACGTGAAGTGATGGTCGTCTCTAGAACGCCTGTTCAATGCACTCTGAATGTTGGTGGAGTCCCATTGAAACAGGTGGAGAAGTTTAAGTATCTCGGGGTCTTATTCACTAGTGATGGAAGGAGCAATGCCGAGTTCTTCTGTATAGGATTGGTCAGGCTGGATCAAGTTTGAGACAGCTTGGTCATTCTGTTATCAGGAGGACTGAACTTGGTGTCAAGGCTAAGTTGTCAGTCTTTAATTCGGTGTTTGTTCCAACTCTTACCTATGGTCATGATGTTTGGGTAATGACCGAAAGAATGAGATCGTGGATACAAGCTGCCGAAATGAGATTCCTCCGCTGTATTGCTGGTGTGACCCGTAGGAACTCAATGTCGAGCAGCTACTTCTCCGGACGGAGCGGTCCATGCTTCGGGGGTTTGGTCATGTTAAACGCATGTCCCCGACCAGGATCTCACGACGTGCTAGGGAATCCGTACCATCGGGCAGGCATCCTCCCGGTAGACCAAGGATGAGATGGTTGGATCAAGTCCAAAATCTCTCCTATACCCGTATGGGGATTGCCCTTGTTGATTTAGAGTCGATGGCGAATCGAGAGCTATGGAGGGTCCACTTGAGCAACCTATACCCGCGACCCACTTAATGGATAAGCGGGCTATTGAAAATGAATGAATGAATGAATATATTAATTTACTATATCACAAGCTCAAATAGTTTTGAACTCTAGAGAAAGCGCTCGTAGATTGAGAGTCTCAAAGGAACATAGTCGTACGATTTGTATTTTCAGCTTCATTATCATAAGGGTGGGTAAGGAATTATCCAGGTACATATTCAACAACGAATACTGTAACAACTGATAATAATTTTTCCAGAAAATATGTATTTGTTTATTCTAACAAAAGCAGTCGTTTTTTTTATAACATTATTATAGAGGCACCGTTCACTAAACAACAGGCTGCGCACGTTCTCCCTTGTTTAGTTAATATTCAACCGGAACTAGAGAGTGCGATTAGATTTATATAGCTCGATTTATACCCACAAAAAGGTTTAGCTGATAACAATACTGTATCGCGAAAAGCAATATTCGAGAAAATAAACAAAATGGAGAAAGTATTGTCGCACTAAATGAAAATTTGTGTCTGTTTGCGAAGTTTTTCCTAAACATTACAGAGCACTATAAATTGTCCCATATTAACGTTTTTATGGTTAATTATGATTACATAAGGGTGACCTGACCATCTGTTGGTTTGTTTTTGAAGTGTTTTTTTTTTGACAATGCCAACAGTACCTAACGTTCCTGCAGCAATATACTGACACGTTGTTCGGCAACGAAAAAGGATCCTAGGGCAAGCTTCTCATAACCTTCTATTTCTGAGAATATTATTTGAGAGAATGGTCTAAAAAGGAATGGTATAAAATGGTCCTATACTATGCCATACATTGACACTACTATACATGGACTGCTAGCAGCCATGAAGCGTTGAAGCAAACATATAAGCAACGGCGGAGAAAAACAAAAACACTCAAATGTCATCCAGCAAGTCGCGCGATTTTGTTCGAGTACTGAGTGTGCCATCTGTTATAGAACGTTCGAAATAATTTGAATTAGTCGTTATTTTGTGCAATTGCAATAATTCAATGGATGGCGCTGTGTTCTATGTACAATATAGCCGCAATGAACCAAAAGGGCTAGTGCTTAGCTTAATGTTTGCTTAATTTTTCCTGTTTGTAAGAAACTGACATTTCACTATCAGTCCACGTATAGTATGTCAATGATGCCATGTATGAATCGCTGAATAGAGAAGCTCTCTAAAGACAGTTGTGACTAGTCTTTATCAGGCATTCGCGAAAGCTGGAGCAGTGGTTAAACACTGGCGGATATATTCATACGAAGTCGTACCCGATATCTGGCTTCAACAGCATTCTGTACTGCGACATGTCTACCGAAAACGTGCGACCTTCTATTCCGCTGCAGTTTCGCAGTTGCATTGACGAAAAGGAATATATTCTGTGTCACTCTGTCACTTGCTAGCGTCAAAGTCATCCGTAGCAAATTCATCTGGCTGTCTCTCAATAAGAAAAAATTATTAGGAACAATACGTTACCAGCTTAACTTTCTATCTAAAATAAGACCCTAGTATTTAATTTCATTAACAAATATTAGGCTTATATCACTGGTGGGGCAGGGTCAATTCGCGAAACTTTGTATTTTCTGGAGCATAGGACAAAGGTTTATATCCAATCGCTTATCTCGTTGCTGTGAGCATACAGCAGGACATCCTTTTAGTTATTGGCGTGCCTTCGCCTTCCTGAGACGGCAATAATTAAATGTGGAAGCTTTTAGTGGAAGATAACTATATCGGCGATTGCCAGTGTCTCACTGACCATTGATGTAGGTTAGGTTAGGTTGAAGTGGCTGTCGGCATACGCCAGCACACTTAGACCAATATTAGGTCAATTGTGATACCATCCGGATCAAATATTACTCCACGCCTAATTGTTAGAACCATTTTGAGCTTTTAATGAAGCGTAATAAACTCCTGATGTCATTAGTAATGAGGTCACCAGAGTCGATAAAGAAGAAGGCTCCTAAGTGGATTTTTCTATTCCTAGAAAAAGCAGGGCAGGAGCAGAGTAGGTGATGGGGGACAGTTTCCTCCTCCTCCTCATCTGTATAGCTTCTGCAAAAATCGTTTGAGAGAACACCAAGTCTGGTTGCATGCCTGCCTATCAGACAGTGTCCAGTGATGACACCTATCATAGCGCTAATGACGTCTTTTTAGAGATATCAAACACTTAGAGCGTTTCAAATCCAGCCTTATGGCCAAATCTGCTTTGTCGCTAGCCCTGTTGTACCATTTGAACATCTGAGATTTGTTTCCCTAAAGGCGTCTGGCTTTAACTTAAAGTTTACATGTAGCGATTGGTATACCTAAGCTAGCTTTATCAGGTAGCAAACGGCTGAATTTGCAGCAATTTGTCTGCTGAAAATGTCAAGAGGTATGAGATGGAATAAGATGTCGATTGCTGCGGAGAGTGTTGTGCGAACTGCCACAAACCAGTAAGAACTAGACCGCCGACTTCCCGTGCACCTACCCGATTCTCCCCGGGAAAAATTACCCTGTCTGTGAATACGTGTAAATGTCAAAATTAATGGCGGCAATGATTTTCCATGCTATACCATGGGCCTAGGTTTTTCAAGTATGCGTGCGTTAATGGCGCTCCTTTGATTTTGTACAGCACCAATACATGAAAAATCCTGGTCCCGCCGGCAGCTTGTAGGTAAAGTCCGTTACGTGGGAGCAGTCGACGGTCTATTCTTACTGGTTTGTGCGAACTGCTCCACTATAATGCACATGCAGGCTGATCGTTGGACTTTGCTTAGATAGTTCAGGTTTATGGCCTTATCTAGTGCAGTCCACTAAACAACCACTCCGTACGTGAGCATCGGTCTTATAAACCCAGGAGTTCCCTAACTGTGGCGCTATTCTAAGGGCGTCGCAAGTTTAATTTATCACTGCTGTAAGACTCCGAACAAATTAAAGAATTACGTTTCTTTTTACGAATACTAAGACAAAGGTCGAAGCGAAATCCAATAGTCGAAGATTAAGCGCGTTTGTGTTTAACGAATTTCCAGTCAGACTTGCTTCGTGGCTGTCACTCGTATGTTTGCCTGGCACTCGAAATTAAATAAGGGTTTTTCAATTGGTATAGGTCGTTGCCGGCCAGATTCGTAGGGAGCATTGCATTGGTCCATGAGTGTGTAAAGGAGAACTCGAGGCAGTCAATTCGACGTGCATAAGAAATAGGCCTTTCGCATATTACAACTTGGCGAATTATGCATTGGAACTTGTGCTTACACCAAACCAGTAACATGATCCAACTAATCCAGGAGCTCCAAGTTAATAAACACAGACAAAGCCGTTTGTTCGCTGACTTGGCTTCGGAGCATTTGGAAGAGGACTTCAATTTTGGGCGAAAAATTATCTTTAGTGACGAGACGCATTTTTAGATGAGCGGGTATGTGAATAAGCAAAATTGCCATAAATATGGGACGACGATATTGCAACGTCTACCAGTCCTTTAAAAAAAAAACCCCTTTAGTGAATCTTCAGTAAGATCAGCTTCGCAAATCTGTGTTTTTAAAAGGGCGTCGCAAAAATATTTCAACCTCTCTAGGGAGTCGCAGTATGAAAAAGATTGGGACCCCTGTATAACCGAAATATAGAGCCAGTGAGTTATAGGAGGTTGTAAGCCCCAATGGCCTTTTTGCAAGAGAAAAGAGCGACTGTAGCTTTTCTACTTTTTCTTTAATGTTGGACTTCCAATTTAACTTCCTATCCAAAATAAAACCATCATATTTTGCTTCTTTAGAGAAAGTTAAGTTAATGCCATTTAGAGAGGGAGAAGAGACTATTGATGTACAGTAGATGCTCGATAAAGTGAACTAATAAAAACCAGGCCTGTTCACTATATCGAATTTGTTCACTATTTCGAGCGGGAGTTTTTAAATGTTCAAGTAAGCTTAATTTGATATAAATAAACATATATGTACCTAAGTATTTATTTAAAAAAAAAATGTATCAATCTTTAAAAAACACAAAGATGAAGATATTTTTTTTAATAATTAAATTTTAAAAAAATAATTTGTCACCTTCATTTGTGTCTTTTTCGCCATCGTCGAAGACTAACCGTCACCCGTAGGAGCTGACTACATCAGCCAACTTCATTTCGATACTCTAAACATTTCGTTAGAGGCAATACTCGTGGGTTAAACTGTGTCGGTCACCCTTCGTCTTTGCCTTCCCTGAAGGAGAAACTCTAACCCTTTTTACGGTACCAAGCAGTACGATTGTTTACATCAATCAAGCTCTTCCGGCCAGCACCAGTCTTTGCCTTGTGGACGGGTTGTCAAAGGAAATAAACGGGGGGCAGAGTGCTACGGTTACCCTCCATACTTTTCTTTCAGTAGAAAAACCTTCCACCGACTTTTGGTAAAGCAGAAGAACGGATTGATTCAACGACCCATTTCTGCCATGCATCAATATCTCTCTCAGTGGTTGACTGTCAGAGGCAATAGACAAGGGGAAGACTGCTACGGTTACTCTCCGTCCATACCCGAAGACAAACCGCCACCAGAGGATGCTAAATGCAAACATTTTTAACCAACTGAGTTGACTGCTTCAGCCATCATTATGACCTCCTAGCACAGTAAAGTGCACGAAGATACCTCTCCTTAAAAGTAATTCGTATGTAGCAATAAAGTTCCCACCTATAATGTTCTGGTCACTTCCTGTGTCCTGTTTTTGGGACTACCACCTAACCTAACCTTCAATAAATATTTAAAAAAAAAAACACACATATGAACTGTAAATAATCCAGGCGCTTTGCAAAACTTCGTTGAGTTATGTGAAAAAAAGCTGAGTTCACTATATCGAGATTTTCATAGTTCAATATTTAGAGTAGTCTGTTTAAAATTGTGGTGGTTCACTATATTGGATAGTTCACTATACAGAGGTTCACTATACCGAGCGTCTACTGTAAGTGCAACAAAAAGAATAGAATGGCATACGTTTTGTATCTATATAAATTGGGAATAAATTGGTCAATAGATTCCTCCATTTTGGGTCTGTACTTTTAGAATAATATTTTTAGTTAAGCACAAACAAGACCGGAAAGAATCAGTTAAGAAGTGCGTTTCCTCAGTAAGCAAAAATTAGCGAATTTAGTCTCGATCTCCGGTAAAACACTAATTATCTACATCTTAAGGATTTTTCTACTGCCGCATCTCTTGCGCCTGACAAACGTCCAAGAGTTTAACTGTCTTGGAAAAGCTTCTCAATTCAGCCATTCGAACTAGGCTTGTGTAGTTCACGAACGAACTAGTTCAATGAACTAGTTCAATGAACTAGTTCACTATAGTTCACACACTTAGTTCACTAGTTCGTTTAGTTCACGGTTATTATTTTCAATTCGCCTTACCAATAATCATTTTTAACCTGCAAATTACTATATTAAATTATATTTTGACGGTCACAATAGGTAATTTTATATGGAAATTTTCTTGACTTCGTAAAATTTATCCTGGACACTAAAAATGATTATTAGTACCGCGCAATGCTTTTCATACAAACGGAATAAACTAAAGCTAAGCACACACGATTGTCAGATCTGTCAATCCTCTGAAAATTACTGACAATAAGCCTACAATAGCCAACTATCTTACAATACAAAATTGTCCGTTCACATTATGATAACGTTGTCAGATACCTATTTGAATATGAAAAATTGGTCTACCCGTTGTCAGACATTGTCAGACAATTTAAAATGTATGGTCCTTGGTTTTTGCAGTACGGCGATAATGGAACAAAATATTGCACTTGCGACTATTTTAAATCTACGTGTTAGAAGACTGCGAGGATGATGAATTGACATAAAAACGACGTAGTGTTTGGAAGAAGGAGTGCAGGTGGCCCGTTGTCAGCAGGAAGGATTCTACTCCAAATTCAAAGCTGATGAGACGGAACTTTATCACAATTTTTTGCGAATGGACTCAACACAGTTCGAAGGAATTCTAGGTTTCATGAGACCACAGTCCACACATCAAGATGCCAGTATACGCGAGCATCAAGGGTACTCATTCCATAAAATTTAAGACGACAGTCTTCCAAGCGATAGTAGTGCACGAGATCGTCTTTTATTTGCTTCACTTAACTCTACCACCATCGTTTATTTTGAACAAAGTTTGAGAACTTTCGGTACCTTTCAGGAGCTCACAAACAGTAGTTGAAAAAATGATTAGACGTCATCGTTATTGTCATAAATGACACTTGACAAATAACAATGAGTTATTATGTAATTTAAATCGTAAAAAAATCTGAATTCAATAGCTCGCTTTAAAATTCCTGTAAAAAGCTTAAAATTGTCTGCAGAATAAACAAATCAATGCATGACGATACCTAGCTAATAAATAGCTAATTAAACTATAGTTTAAACTATAGTTTAATTAGCTATCGTGCAAATGCTATCGTCTGGGCCATAGTGCTCTGTCGATTATTGAGCTACAAGAAGCAAATGTTGGATCGTAGAAACGATGTCGTGGAGACGATAGCAATTTTCAATGTTACGTGATGCAAGAGGCTATCGTCGAAACGGTATCGTCATGCGATTATTGACTTACGGAATGAGTGCCCAAGAAATCGATACGGTTTCATTGACAGCTTGACCCAACTTTGTTTCTCTATTTGTCGAAGATGTTGAATGTGAACCGCGTCGTCGACCTCTTACCACAGGGCTTCATTGGGTACTTTATACTCTGCATCCAACAACCCCATGAACTAAATTGAACTAAAATGAGCGAACTAGTTCAGTAGGGTGATATGAACTAAATTGATCGATCACTCAAATGAACTAAATTGCTCAACACTAATTCGAACTAGGCATAAAATTGTAGGTCCCTTTCATTCGTCCCAAAAATAAAAACTCGCACAAGCGAATGGTTGGGGAACCTGGACGTAGGACCTGTTACGCTAACTATTTATTTTTTGTTTACCTAGTTCCCCCATCTAATCCTTTCGTATATTATCCACTTTAGGTATCAGTCAATGTTTTGTTATGCAAATCACTTTTTACTTTTTAAAAATCATCACAGTTTCTTTGAATTTGCACTCATTTAAAAAATAAGTCGTATAATAGAAATAGGTAATTTTTATTTTTGTTCTGGACTGGAAGTTGAAATTTCAGATTGCGAAATTGCGAACGAAACGAAAAATCAATCTTGTAATTAATGTAACCCAACTCTAATTTTGATGGTGAGATTTTTGCATTTTTATTATTTTATATGATTTTAGGGGCAAATAATTTGCATGTGTCATTTTTTTTTTTGTTAGAAAGAAATTATCAGAAATCATTGCCAACATTCAAAAAGGTCAAAAATTCGCGAATTTCAATTTACTGCAAATTGTCTCCAATCAATTCCGAAAACAAGAACAAAATATTGGTAAGTCTTTTAGTTAACTTCAATATTAGTTTTAACATTATTATTTGCGAATGTTATGATTCATACCCCGGAAACTTTCAGAGTTTTATCTGAATGCCACAAAGCGTACATTTCATCCATTATTTTATGTAATTAAGCCGTGCGAATGTGTCGGAGGATTTTAATTAATTTGGCCAAAGGTGTCGAATATAATCGAAAACCTATATAAAATTTGTCAATATGTACGTAGATATTTACCTTTCTTCCATCTGCATCATAGTTTTCCATAATAAATTACTGATTTCTCAATTTAGTTATATAATGCAAAATAATAATTTAAAAATGTATACATGGGTATATTAGATACTTTTTATTTGGTAAATTGTTATGTTGGTAATATTATTTTTTTTTATAATTAAATAGCTTATTACAGCAACATTTCCCAAAAAAATATTGTCGATATCTCAAGGAGTCCTTCAGCTCCAATTGGCTGATTCTTTCTTTCTAAACTTATAAGCCACCGTAAATAATATGAATGTTTTTGGATTGGTCCTTGGGGCTATATTATTCATTGGTTCTTATAGTTTAACTTGAAGCCGTTGGGTACGGATTTCTTGTCCCATTTGTATCGCTATAAAATTGGGTCATATTGGTCATTATCTGGACTACAATTTACAACTTTGCGAATTGTCGCAATGGTTAAGGATGTTCCTATTCACCACTCCGCAAAGTAATGTAAAATAGAGACATTAACAGCCTTATTCATTAGATTCATTTAATCTGTTAATTATCTGTGTCTCAGCTAATTCACTTCAAACTCGAAACTGTCATTTTAATTAAGGATTAAAAAATGTTCATTCATAAAGAATTTTTGCTCGTATACCAGTTAATCAAGGAATTAAGGCAATAAGCCTAAAAGTATACCAGCATTTCATATAAAAGTATGCAATTGGTAGAAATATCTGATAAATTCTGACATTTTTCTCTGGAATGTTGTGTGTATGAGATAAGAACGCCATGATGATTTCAACAATTTAATTCAGAGTTAATTTGCTCCTGAATGCCGATTTCGGCATTTAACTTCTTGACACTTGATTAAATGGAAATTAACTTTAAAAAAAGCTTATGAATTACGTTTACTGCAATTAAACCAAAATTAACCCTAATTCAGATTTAATTAAGTGTTGTGAATAAGGCTGTAATAGTTTAAGTTAACTACTTTATTAGCAAATTAACTATTAACCCAAAAAGTTTTTATTAAATTAATGCGTCCATCAATAATGTCAGTATAACAATCGCTTATACCCATTGTCGGTCGTCTCTCTATCCTATCCTAATGGTACTTAACAAAAGAGAATCAACACATACAAATTGATTAGCTCGATTAGCTCTATCGATTTCTTGGAAGGAATATACACCCCATAAGCATTTGCTGGGACGTAGCCTTAATTGCTTCGTTTTGAGTGTTGTTTACTTCGTATTGCATGATCTTGACCTTTCGGTTTCACATTCTTTCATCTTCTACAGAAGCCAGGAGTACCTGCAATATTGTCCTGTTGTAGTATTCTACTTGTCAGTTAGCTCAAGGACTTCTCGTAGCGTTAAGTATGAGTGTTGGATATCGTGGTCAGTTGTATATTCCTGGAAGAGTTTTGCGGTAATCGCTGTCTGCATTAAGTGAGTAACGTTTATAGCAGGAAGTTAAATAAAAGTTAAATTATTCGCCAAGTCTTTCATTTCATCGTGTTCGTGAATGCGTCTACCACTACCATACTATAAGATAAGCGTTCCACTTCGTAGATTTAATAGATGGTCCTAGATGATCAATATTAATCGTTTTGTTTGATTTTTTTTATCGATACCAGTTTTTAAAGTACCTACCTATCTCTTAGATGCGCCATTGCTTTATTTTCAAAGAACTGTCCTATTTGGTCATGGCTTCCTTGAAGTCTGATTTCATTAACCAACGCCCATTCTGCAGTTTACTGTCGTTATGTGTTTCTTTGTCATTTAAATTTAACTGTGATGCTTTGACCATCTAAGTCTTTCATATTACTTCGTCTTGCATCTTGCCAGTCGGTATCAGTTATATACATTATGTAGTATTTTATTTTTATATCATACATGTCGTTCTGCTTTTATATGTGGTTGTCGGGATTATGTTTAGCTTCATCAGCGTATTTTTGCATTAGCTACCAGTGGGCTAGTCGAAGGAATAGTCCCTTGTTTTGTATGCCAGTTTTGATATCACCACATAATCAGTAGCTATTGCAAACTTCTTACCACAGCAGGACCTCTTGTAGCTGTGATAAATGGACTCATTGTTTGTTATCTTTCTGCTAAAATAAGTCATCAAAATGATAGCATCAGTATAAAGTTTATGTACCACGTGGGGTTTTTCGGAAATAAATTTCTTTAGCTCATCGAAGGGTATCTGTTGCACATCATTCCAGTGAAAAAACGCATCCATAGGAAAATGTTTAATAAACTTCAGGAAGTAACTGGCTAAGCAAATAAAACTCCTTAAAGTTCCTTTGTGGGTATTGGAGAATGGTCAGATTTTTTGTTTTAAGTAATGTACATGGATAACAATTTTTTTGGGGTTTCACTTTTTGTCACTACTGTGTTCATATTTTTTTTTTCGAAAATTGAGAGTTCCGCTTTCAAGACTCAAGTGGACTATCAAGAATACCTGTCACACTGCCAGGAGTCAGAAAGTTTTAAAATTAATGTGGTTTTCCATTGGGACATAAAATCAATCTTTTTTTTGATCCGGATCACTTTTTGCAGATCTCGATCATTTTCGAGATTTACACATACTCTCACTAATACCAATACCTATACCTTGCACAGCTGTTTTACGTCATTCAGAATTTGTTTTGAAAACAAAATTACGAAAAGCCTCGTGAAAAGCAATTATTCAGAACAAAAACATTAAATAATGGACATGGACTTAATTTTGGAGCAATTACTATCATCTTCGTCTTCTTCCTCGTCATCTGTGGTCTGTGGATTTCGATTCTTCGTCGATATGATTACCCACATTAAATTCGTATGTTTTCATCGAAAAACAAATAAAAATGTGCACAGCTGATGTACTGTCTAATAATGCACTAATACATTTACAAAAGCAGATCAATCTGCCTATCGTGTTCCATTCGCCACGAAAAATCTGAGATCTGAAATAAAAATCTGATGGTCCCAATGGAAAACGACATAATATGCTCTGCCTTATGCCCAAGACGCATGTGGAGAAATTCTGAACGCTTCACTGCAAGCAGTACTGCAGATGCGCTGCGCAGTGATTAACTTTGTTCAATTCGTTCATGCAAATGTAGTAAATGCGGGGGAAAAAAATACGAGAGTGAAACATAGACGACAAATAAGTCGTTTGGGAGAGTTTTGGACATTAGGCGTTCTTTATTTGTACCTCGTGGCTTTGATCTAGATAGTAGACGTACGAGATCCTATTGTCGTTTTAAACTATCGATATGATAAGAAACGCCTTCTTTCGAGTTTTTGATATCAACTAGAAGTAAGTTACAGAAATATTTGTGCCCAACTAATTACCTACTTAAACCGTCGATTTCTTTCCACCTCTACATGCGATCTTCACCATTTTCCTGTTTGACAAGAATTATAGAAGTTGCGATATCGCATAGTAGTTAGAGTTACCTACTCTATTATTGAGCTTATTGCTTTATGGAACTTTATACGGTTGATACATGAAAGGTTAGCAGCTGGGTTTCAGAAATCGAGTGAAATAAAATCGAAATCGAGATTGAAAATCGAGTGAATTTGTTTTCAGTGTTCTACATTTCGAGCGATTCGGAAATTTTTCCGAAATCACTTTTCATGGAATTGGTCGCTTGGGTAGCTTCCTTTTGCTTTTCAGGTCGGTAGAAGAGGAGGCAGTGCCCGATCCAAGGGGTTGGTTGGTTTCAGTTGGTGAGACCTCTACCGACCTGTTCCTTTCAACCATGGCCGCGGTATCTCGAGCCTTACCGTCAGTGGCAGTGCCATGAGCCATAGCGTGTCTCATGCTCAATCTGCCGAGTGAATCGGACATAGAGCCGCATGAGTCGCTTATGGGTTCGGGTATGAATGTTGGGGCCTCCAGAATCCGTGCCCCGGCCGTAGTCGGGAAGACTACGGATGGATTATGGCTGCTGCCATTACCACCTGGAGTAGACAATTCCGTAAGTTTCTCCATTCATAGCGAATTTTGAGTGTTAACCACTGGCTCCTGTGGTAGGGATTTACTGAGGATAAGCTAGCCGTTACCTCAAACCCTGACCCTCCTCCTTTTACAAGTCCACTGTGATACTTCCATCGAACGGTCTAAAAACGTTTTGCGTTCTTCCATCAATATGTTCATGTCTTTAGCGATTGAAAGGGATCTTTTATTGCGCGAGTCAATTGAGGCTGGATATTGGGGCCTTTGCTATCAAATACTTCGATGGGGCGGGTTCACAGTAGGTATAGGAAATACGCTAAAATTGCAATTATTTCTGCCTTTCCAATGGCCTAAAAGACATAACATTTCTTGGAGAAAATAACAAAATTTTAACTTTTTATAAATTGTTTTTACAAATCCACCATAAACAGTGAAATATCTATTGCCCCCCTGCAGCCCCCCTGCTTGTGCTCACCGTATAGGTGCAAGGTTGGGTATGTGCAAAGTAGGGGGTATTTTTACATATAAAAAAAAACAAATTTGCTCTCCAAAATTTGTACACAGTAAATCTTACAATAATTCATTTTAAGTAAACAAAATAATTTTAAATGCAAAGTCGATATCCTATATTCGAAACCTCAGGCCTTAATCCAGCCGATCGCACTCAGTTTAAAAATTGTCGGCCTTATTTGTAATCATGAGGTGTGAAGAAGTCACCGCCAAGACTACCTCCATTGCTGCAGCAGTGGTTGGGCTTATACACGAATTGTTCTGATGACGCATAGGCACACCAATCCTAGCACTTTGGTGAGAATGTGTCTTGTTCTTGTTGGGAGCTCTTCGTGCTTTCAAATGCGAAAGGAAATTATATGGTCCATTTTAGTCTTCCTTGGAACAAATGGTTGATGCTGTTTTCAAGTAAGTCTCCCTACGGGTTCTATCTAAAACAGTCATGTTGAAAGTGGCCGATGGCCTGCTCCCGCACCATGGGAGTCTTTAAAATTTTCTCGATGAACCTCATGAAGCTGGTTCTTTATTTTTTTTTTCTTTTGGTAATGCCATTAAGTGGCTTTGCCATTTTCCTCGGTACTAATAATCATTTTTAGTGTCCAGGCAAACTTTTACGAAATCACAATGGCGACAATTTCCATATAAAATTATCCATTGTGACCGTAGAAATATTTAAGTTGAGGATTAAAAATGGTTATTGGTAAGGCCCAATGTTAACAAGTTGTTGGTCCATTGTGACTCATACAGTCATGTATTTCCTGTTCACTCCTTTAACTTAACGGCGGCTTCCTTCGAGCGTATTCGTGATGGCGTCTCTGTTATTTCCTCAACTTCTAAGCATTGCCAATATGAGCCTTACCAATAATCATTTTTAATCTTCAACTTAAATATTTTGACGGTCACAATCGAAAGTTTTATATGGAAATTTTCGCCATTGTGACTTCGTAAAATTTTGCTTGAACACTAAAAATTTTGTGGCGGGTTATGTGATCATGAGACACAATTTTCATCAATATTTTGATTGATTCGTCCAGTGGAGTCTAAGGAAATTTTAAGCTAAATTCAGAACTTCTTAACATTTTTTAGTCTTTCCTGTAGCTTGTGTATCAAGTATCATATATCTCATGGGAATATAAAGGTTTTCGTAAGCAAAAGCCCCTTGATCATTTTAGCGAATTCCTAAGTCAACCAATGGTGACAATGACAACAGCATAGATCCGGTAAGTCATCCAAAAGGCATACAACTTCTTCTACAAAAATAGCGCGACAGCTAGCTAAAGTGGTGGAATATCACATTCGTTTAAATTTCAAACCGTAATTCAAAGTATTATGTGTATAGTATAATCTTTTTCTAGAAATTCGCCACTTACCTACTCATCTTCACCCAAATTATGCATTATATTGTCTTATTTTTTTGTGGTGTTCCACTTACATTCATTCTACTCCCACGCACACGTCGGACGTCTGTGCCGTGATATTATGTCTTCAGTTTTTTGTTTTAGCCTTTCAGATAAATATTATTCTCTTAGCTTGGGGAGTGGGCGTGACGACGTCACTCACTTTTTGTCTGCTTTGCGAATGAAAATAGTTTTTGTTTGTAAAGTTAACAACAACCACAAACCATAATTTTATGTTCATTCCAGTAGCATACCAGTGCCGGATACTAGCAGTAGTTGCTGGTCATTTCGGAAAAATTGTTGTTTTTTACAGTGCAATGTATTAATTGCCATGGCTTGGTCTGGAGCTGCTTGTGGCAGTTATATTAACAAAAAAAAACTCAAAAATGTCTTTACTCATTCAGACAGCTGGAAATAAATTAGTTTTATCGTCTTGTAAATCCTCGGATTAAACAAAGTAAATAGAAAATAAATAACTGGGTATATCTGTCCAAAAGAATTTTTGGCAAATGTGTTATTTTGTTTTTGTCAGAAGAGACAAACCTATGGCACCGAAATTCATGCCTGTGATGTTTTGTTAATTGAAATCCTATAGAGTCTAGAAGTATGCCTGCAGGGGGTGAATTGGAATTCCATGCTTTATATGGTTTATGAGTTTTTGTACAGAAATTTCTTTGTAAATGTACATGTCAAGTGTATTACATGTGTAGGTATATTGATTGCTTTTCTGTGTCACTTTTCGGAACTAATTACGTTTCCCAGAAGAGGTAGAATGGACCTACACTGATATTAAGAAATTTGATACACTTTTAATTAATTCATTATTTGCTACAAGGTAGTTTGGTGTAGAAGATGCAGGATTGCCGCTGTTTCCCAAAAAAGTGTAGGTACAAAGGTTCATTTTATATCACAGAATCATCAGATCGGTATTGCTAAACGTTTAGTTCTTAAGTTACTATTACACATGTCATAAATCGTGTCATTTTTTAACACGCTGGCGTCATTATTCGTGAGTTGAAAAGCGATAACTTGTTTCCTGTCGCTACTAACTCTGCCAAACACAAACCAGCGGAAACTCAGGTCAGTGATAACCAGGGCCGGTTTTAGAGGTCTGGAGCCTTCCGAGCTTAAGCGAAAAATCGTTGATGATTTCGCTAAAATCAAGTTCCCGGAGTAAATCACTTTCAATGAGCAGCTGAGCCCACAATTTTTGCTGGGCGTAAGGTTATAGCAGTGCAATCGAATGTATGCAATAATGCACTTACTTAAGTAGACTTGCCAGCATTGTATTCTGAAATTCAGCTGATGATGCATACGAGCGAATGAAAGTTGGTGAATTATGTATGTCGTATATGTTCCATCTGCAGAACCTACTACAGTGCAAAGTGTCCGACTGAGCTCTTTAAAATTTAGCGAGTTTTGATTCGATTCTAAAAAGGTTAATCGACATCGCTGAATTTGCTGACTGAACTCCTTCAAATTTAGCGAGTTTCGATTCGATTTTAAAAATAACGGTCCGCATCGGTGAATTTAAAAAAAAAAGCATTCAAAATTTTAATACAGACAATCTTAGGTATTGGTCCAGGATAGTTCCTGTGAAAATTGGTCCACATTTTACAAAGGGGCGTGGCACCTCCCATACAAAAAAACATATTCTATGGGATGAAACCCGATGACGTTTTAACTCGATAACCGCTGGGCCGATTTTCATGATTTCTATACACTCAGCAAGTTCCTACGGCATTTCAATGAAAGTCACCCCCACGGCTCGAACCTTCGTTACGCCCTTGCTAGTACTGAATATTTACGAAAAAAAAGAGAGTGGAGAACGATTTTTGTCAATGAAATGGAACAAAATTATAAAAAAACAATTAAAATGCTTTTGGCAATTATTATGAGAGCTTAATATTCAAAATTTTTAACATTGATGTGGGAAGGAGTATTTCTCGCCAGCCCACAAACCTAGCCTAACCTAACCTATTTTTTGACACACATATGAGCCATAGTTTTAAAATTTCGAACATTGCTATTATACAATTACATTGGGTCGCATGAATAAAACTTAGCAATTGCTTTTACTTAAAATAAATGTCAAAATCGAAGCAATTGCTAAGCTTCGTATGAATAAGAACTGATTTGAGTTGACTCCAAATGTTGACATCTTCGAAAAGTGGCGCAACCGACCTTTTACTCAGATTGGTATGAATAAAACGTGGAAGACAAAGCAATTGCTACGAAAATTCCAAGTCTGCTATTTTGTTGACTCAGAGCATTTGCTAAATATTTTGCGCCCACATTTCTTTAAAAAAAAAACAGTATTTTCTTTTGAGTTTTCGGTGTTTTTTGTTTGTATAAATAGTTAAATTAATTTTTCTTTGTTTGACTGGCACATTATAGTCTTACCTACTGTTGTTAACGTTCGTAAAAAAACCATAAGCAACGACGAATTGGTTATGATCACAACTTTAACCAACTGTATCGTTTTTTTTATTAAATTAATTTAGCTTTTGCTCACTTTTCCCCAAAAATCGTTTTTCTGATTCTAAATTCAAATTCAAAAAATTAACGACAAATTGTCACAGAAACTGCAAGGGAAGGACACATGCAGTGAAGTAAATGCCGAACTTACTTTAGCAAAGTAAGTTTTTATTCATACCGATTTAAAGCAATTGCTAAGTGGTTTTACTTTGCTACAACCTTTTACTCAAAGCAAATGCTAGTTTTTATTCATACGACCCATTGTCCTGGTAGACAAGAACATATTTTAAAAAAAAATTGTAAATTCCCAAAAAAGTAAATGGAAACTAACAACACAACTTTTGGAATTTGAGGTGATATTCCATATTTTAGGTTAAGTTTGAGTATTGTTTGTGAAAAATGGTCCCAAAACTTCGAGACCCAAAAGTATCTGCAATTACAGTAAATCTCCGGTAATACGGCCCCTATCTTATTGGGCGTCCCCTGTAATTCGACTTGCCAATTGGCGCCTTTTTTTTTGCAATCCTATATAGGCTTAGATAAAACAATAAAAAAAAAACGCCTTACTGTGACTTGGCAGCACGGTGCTAGTTTCATTTGACTTTTCATTTGTTTTGTTTGTGTTTTCACTAAAAAAAAATGCAGGCAGTCAATTAGTTTGCAAAATTATAAATGACGAGAACAAGTTAGCTATAGGCATATTAAAATAGTTCACAAATGAGAAGATATACATTTAGTTTCAGATGCTTTATTTATTGTTGCAAGCTCTGCAGCAACAGCAAGTTCCAGCCGTAAGAGCGATTTGCAGGACGTACTTGCACTTTTAGCGGATGATTAGGATGATTCGAGTTCCAGCGGCGAATCAGTGTCAGTGCACAACTCCTTACGCGCATGTAAGGGGAGGCTGGGGCACCTTGGACAACATGCTGAGCGGTTTTGAACTAGATTGGGGCACTTTTGAACGGCAGTATTTGTAATTGCTTTTGGCAGCTACTATAAACTACTAAACTAAATAAACTACTAGAAGCTTTGTAATTTTTTAATAAAAAATATACTCACCCCTATTCCCGTTGGCGTTTGTCGTATACGACTCATGTTTCGTGTCGTTGTAAAACGATGTGCAGATTTTTGTTTTAACTTTTGTTAACAGTTTTGTTTTGTTTTCTATGTGTTCACCATTATTTCATTTCATTTGTTTAAAAAATGTTACAAAAATCGACTAAAAAATGAAGTGAAATACGAGTCGTTTATGACAAACCCCAACGGGAATAGGGGTGATTAACTTAATTTTTTGAATAAAAAAAAACAAAAACGACTTAACAGAAGCAAACTGAAATTCACAAATTACAAGATATGATACAAATAGCTGTAGAAACTTTATGAAAAGTTAGTTAGCTGTTCAGGAATTTCGGTGTTCTCTATGTTCTCGGAGCGTTGATTGGTGGTTGACCTATTTTAAACGTTCACATGAACAATTTTCTAGGTCCCAACAGTTCGCGAATTTCAGCTTCTTCCTTCGCTCCCATCCTTTACAAATAGAAAATTAATATATGCAATTTAAGCATAAAAACCGCCTCATGTGGCTGATTCCAGGCGAAAGGATATCCGCAAGTTGTTGGCAACTAAAGAAGACGGTATTACCAAATTTAAATTTTGGTTTATGTACTTTTAAGTATTTTTTTAAATGTTGTCTTATTAGCAATGTTCAAATGGCTCACGTTCAAGGGTGCCCCAGTCTCCCCTATTAATTTTGGTTGTCAAATTGACGTAATTTATGACACAAGCACGAGAGGTAGCACTTTCGATAACATTTAAAGCAATCGTAGATTGTTGATTAATGTTGATTTCATATTAAACCTGGTGTTATATATTGTGCTGTTTTATTTACATAATTTCAATTTGTCCGATTACCACGGGTCTGCTGTAGCTTTAAATTTGGAAATTTGTAAATTTTTTATTCACCAATCTATGCGTATTTGCCGTAGAGTTGCGCGAAATAGTTCCAATGATGGAACGAACGTGGAACGATTATTTTTTTTGGTCGGAACTATTTCCTGGAAACTATGTAGTTCATGTTCCATAGACATTTTCTGAACGAACTGGAACTTCGAACAACATAGTTGTATCATGGGCATGGACATGGATGTTTAGTTCTTTTCCACGTTTTTTACGGAAAGATAGAAAATATTGCCGTCAGAGGACATAGTTCCTGAAACTATACAGGTCCGGAACGACCCATCCCTAATTTGCCCATTTCAACTGTTATATTGGCCATGAATTGCGGCCGGATTCCTGATAAATATGAACATATTTAAGCAATAAAGTTCCTATTGACAGTAAATCTCATTGAAATGTTCATTATAACATTTTGTCTACTTATGTATATTTATGTTTATAAAAGTACCCATGTTCCTACATAATACATGTTTTCTTCGAATTTTCATGGGCTACGTGGCGAATACGTAACATTTTTTGTTGGAAAAATAAAATCGCAAGTAAAAAACGTAAGCATAGTAATTAAGACATCACTTCAATTATACGTGGCCTTAATGACAGTCATAAAAATATTTTTAATATTTCCCGATAATTTCAACTGATTCTCTCTTCATCGTCGGGACACGTTCTGAAATGCTATTGAACTAAACCAGAGTGACAGTTGAATAACTCTGTTTTTTTGATTAATGATGTGCGGGTGTGAAATAGTATAATAAATTATCATTTTCATTTCTCTGGATTGTTTATTATGTTTTTATTTTTATTTTTGAGTTATTGCTTAATGAAGCCATTGCTCGCTTCGAATATTTCGAACAATATTTTACGTGTAGTATGTAATATGCAGTAAAACAAAAATATTAGTCGACTAAAATTTATTTCCAATTATAAGAAATGTTTTTCTTTTTCTTTTTAATCAAAAAATTATTGTTTATTACAAAGCAGGTAGTAATTGCTTTCGAGAACATTTTTTATTTACTGCCATTTCAAATAGGGGCTGTTAGGAAATATGAGCAATCATAATAAAGTCTATTGTTTTACTATTAAGCTTAGTTTATTGGAATTTTTTCTGATATTATTTGTAATTGTAGTTGATTATACATATATATTAGGTTAGGTTAGGGTGGCTGGCCGCAAGAATAGCGCATCCACTTATAGGCGAAAGAAGGCCCAATGTCATACCATAGGATAAATAATGATCTCACAAGTCACAACTACCAATTGAACTAAAAATAAAGCATTGGAATCAGCTGACGGTTATATTAGGGAGTTCGCCTAGATTGTCGAAGAAGTATTCTCCGAGATGAATTTTATACGAAAGAAAGGGCTAGGCACGTGCAAAGGAAGTGAAGAGTAGTCTCATCCTCCTCGTCCATGCAGCTTCTAAAGAAATCGTTGGAAGGGAGGACCAGCCTGAGGGGATGTCTCCCAATAATACAGTGTCCCTTCCTAATGACACCTACTAATGTACCTATACTCGTAGTGGATCTTTATAGTGATACAAGATTGTTGGAGCGCTTGAGATCCCATGCCGTTAGTAGCGCGTATCGCATTTTGTTTGATTAGAAGTTTACACGTAGCGAGAGGCATATAGAGATTCTCCTTTTCCGGTAGAATCGACATAGTTGTGCCACGACTAGCGAGTTTGTCGGCCTTAGAAGAAAACACCCCCCCCCCCCCCTACTCCTGCTTCCGTTTTCGACCCATCTGTATAGAACGGATCTCCTCTCCTGTGAGGCAGCACATCGCTGACTGGGAGAGCGTCCTGCTGGTTTCAAAATTCCTGTTGAATTGAAACAGAAGGAGGATGTAATCAGTATCTTTTGCGATGCATTCTGTTTTATCTAAAGTAGACTAGCGACCAGTTTGTCGATTGGCCCACAGACGGATTGCTTTCATACACCTAGCTGCTGCTTCCACTTGTTTACGATAAAGGTCTAGCGGTAGCAGGTCAAACAATATGTCAATCGCCACAGTTGGAGTGGTCCTAAGCGCGCCACTGATGGAAACACATGTCGTTCTTCGAACACGACTAAGGTCAAGCAAGATGCTTGCAGTGAATAGCCTTCTCAAGCGCTGTCCACCAGGCGACAGCGCCATTCGTGAGTATAGGTCTATTAACGGATACGTAAAGCCAATTTGTAATTCGAGGCTGGAGTCAACATTTGCCATACCAATAGCTGTGGCTTTTTGAACCCTCTGCAGTATATTGGGTTTCCAGCTCAATTTGCTATCTAGAATGAGGCCCAAATACTTGGCCGTGTTAGAGAGCACCAACATGGTGTTGGGAATTTCATACTTCCTTGTAAAGAGAACCAGTTCAGTTTTCTGGAGATTGACGCCAAGCCAGGATTTTTTGGTCTATTTAGAGAGTCTAGAAAGGACATTCTGAGATCTTTTCCTGAGACATCGATAGCAACGTCGTCTGCATATGCTACTACTCTGCACCCTTCCCCTTCCAGTATTAGAAGTATGTAGTTCATTCGCCAATAGGTTGCAAAGAAGAGGCATGATAATCACACCCGCCTTGTGGCGTACCCCTACTTATGAACCTAGGAACCGATGTTTCGCCCAGCTTTGCATTGATAAACCTGTTGGTGAGCAAATGTTTCAAGCATTCGCCAATCGACTTATCAATTCCAAGGCTCGTCAGTGCGCCAATAATTGCCTTTGGTTTGACGTTGTTAAATGCGCCCTCGATATTCAGAAAAGCTACCAATATATTCTATAGTCTTTTAGAGATTTGTCAATAGTTGATACAAGTGAGTGAAGGGCCGTTTCAACCGATTTCCCTTTACTATACGCATGTTAAGATGCTGACCGCAGATTTGCATTGAAATGATGACAGAGTAATGGTACAGAGTAAATGGATATGCGAGCTTTTACCAGTCATGGTCGTGAAAACCACATTTACTCCATGACTTTGGAATGTGGGACAAATTCAGGCAACTTTTAAATACTACAGTTACCCATGGGAGGACTAAGATCACATTCTGTTGAACTTCATCCGGTATTGTGCCATCACGTCCAGGATACCTACTTGAATGGCTTAAAACCTCTTATAGCCGAAAGAATTTGGTCTTAGTAACAAGATGTGAGGAGCTGTGACGGCATTGCAACTATTTGGGAAGTGGTTATACCCACAAGAAAATTTAGAGATTGTGCACCAGAGGTAGTCCACGAGCCGTCAGCTCTATTAAGATAACTCGTTATCATAGGAGTCGCTGCTATTTTTTTTGCTGAGTCATGAGGCCTTAGAGATCTCTTCTATCTTTCCACAGAAGAGTCTCTAAGAATTTCGTTGGGCTTTCCTAATTTTGTTTTTATAAGACTTGATGGCCTCTTTGTCCGAGATCTAGTCAGTGGCTTCGCGAGATCGGTTGGCCAGATTGAAGACTCGCCTACATGTTTTGCGTAAAGATAGATTTAATCTCCCGACTTTACCAAGGTGGTCTAATTACTTATTGCGTAGGAGAACGACATATCACGGTTGAGAATTGTAGTTAGTTCTTTAACCATTTCGTCCAGCTCATGCGTATTATTCTGCTCGTCCGCTTAATGCCCAACGCATCAACCAATTTTATTTAACAGTTTATTCAATTTTTCAGTTGAAGAAACAATTTTTTTAGGTTCGTACACTAGTGCACAAATTCACGTTGTTAATGTTGACTGTTGAGCAACGTAATTCCAATTAAATTTCTTTGTTGATCGCATTGCAGGCCCCGTACAAATAGTTTATCAACTCACTCAACTGTTGAATGACCCCGTACACCTAGTTGACCAACTCATTCAATTGTTGAATGACCTCGTACATCTAGTTGATCAACATGTCTGATTTTGGCAAAAAAAAAGTTTCTCGAGTTGGACAACAGAGTTTTCGCTGTGGTTGCTCAAAGAGTTGATGAATGCGTTGATTTGATACCCTCGTACATTTAACAAAGCATCAGTTGTTGGGCAACGCGTTTCACGCACTTAGTAGCTGACAGCTTCTCACACCCTCATGAAATATATCGAGTTTCGCTTTCGACATCAGTTTGGTAGTGATCTTCCTAGGGTACAGAGCATTGTTTCTTGTTTATTTTTATTTTTTTTTTCAATACATACTTTGTTTTACTTTCATTTTGTATCCTTTCCCTTTCTGGATTTTCCTCATGACTTTATTGCTTTATTAGGGGTGGATGTGTTGTCTAGCGCTAATTACCATTGTCTTGTTCTAGACAACTGAGTTGCAATTTAATGATAAACCATGCACAGTGCATAAACAGATGTCAGTTGATTGATTCCAATGGCTCAACTAGCACAGGCACAAACATTTCGTCGCATCCAACGCAACTCGAGTCAACAAAAAATGTAAGAAGTTGAGGAACGAGTTGGACAGATAATGTGCAGCACATTATTGTAAAATCGTTTCTCAACGCGTTGCACAAGCATGTTCAACGAGCAACAACAACAAGAGCTCGTACACTACCCGCACACTTCTTTAGCAACGCGGTGAGCAACGGTGTCCAACCAGATTAAACGCGTTGGTTTGATAAAATTGAGGGCATCGTACATTAGAGTTGAATGCGTTGAATTCGAAATTGATGCGTTGGACAATAAGTGGACGGGCAGCATTAGATTTAAAATATACAACACTTTTAATAATTTCATTAAAAATGCAATATCCAAACTTTTGTCATTTTAAAGTTCAAGTACCTAACTCTAATGTAGATTAGAAAATGAATGCAAAACGTTTATCCAGATAGGTTATCCAGAGTCTAACTTAATCGCATTGAATTAAACTTTTAAACTTTGACGTTAAGTCGCTCAGTTCGTGACTTTTAATTCCGAATACCAGCTAAAGTCAGCACAACATCGATTTTCGATATCGCACGTGTGCTTATGAAAAGAATAACATTGCCATTAACTTTTTCCGTTTAAAGCGATTAGATCCTTCAACTCACTTCTACCAGAATTCCATTATGAAGATTAAGAGTTCCGTAAAACAAAGTTGTTCATCATTCCTTCTCATGAGCACAAACTTAATTGAAACAAAGTTCTTTGGATTTTTCAAACTCTCGAAAAGTCCGAAAAGCATGTAAAAGGCAATTTGGAAAAAGAAAATGTGATTGTCAATTTTTAAAACTGTCACAAAGACGACTGTGTTCACACATAAAATAGAGATCCATTCCAGCGGGCCGATTGTTGGTGGTTTTGTAGGGTATGAATGCGAATAATTGTCAGCCAATTTAGAGGGTTCCTCCTTTCGATACAATAACAACGGGCATGGCAAGCAAACTATGTTATCTGTAACTTTCATGGACAGAGTTAGAGAGTTCAGCTTTTAGTTTGGTTCCCTTTCCATGAAGCTGACATCGTTTATTATGGTAAGAACATTGTTCAATAACTGTTCACGTAAACTGTTTGAAATATATGCAAAATGTAAACTTTGTCTGCGAGTTGATTTTCGGTTGACCTTGTATGAAGTGATGTGTTTGAGATGCAGCTGGTGGTGCCGGTGGTTGATAGTGGGAATGTTGAAAGTCAAATTTATTGTTATTTTGCATCGGGGTGGAATAACTTTGTGCATACCTTGCAGCTATTGCCGGCTATTGCAAAAAGCGATGACAAAGAACGTCCTGTGAAAGTTTTCTTATCGATGGATTTAAAAGCAACCAAGCTTTTTGATTCTAAGCCATTTTCATAAAATCAGTGAGAACTTCTCCTCTTCGGAACAGCATGATATATAATTATATTGCAATAGGTATCTACTGCCCTTAGTGATAAGTAGGTTGGGTTTAAGCGACAAGTGGTTGCAAGGGCTCGAGATTTGATTCGGACAAGTGGTTGGATGTACCTATGGATGGTTGTTTGGTTGGTTGTATGATTTTCAGCGTCCTCCTGTATTATGTTTAGTATCTAAAAATGGATACTCATGTCATAAGTAGTGACCTTAGCCTTCCCTCAGCCTAATTGATGTATAGCATATAAATCGGAGTATATACGAGTACATACTATACATACCTATACTTTTTGAACAATGTCTAAACATGGATTGTAATTTGACTGCTGGTGAAGTTCATCAAGCATCTGTGATATAAGGGCAACTTCATCATTATAAGTAACCATTGATGTCTGCCCAATTTAGGTTCTTCTCGCATATATTGGGTCGGGAAAAGCATGCAATAGCATTGCCTAATTTAGACCAAACAGAAACACCTTTGGTACAATAACAATGATTTTCTTAAAATTTCAGCTCAATCAGTTTGTATTGGAGGTTGTACGCCAATTTGTCCAATTTGCCCAAACTTAGCAGAAAATACTCTGAGCCACTCAAATATGTGAGCTCAATCGGTTAGGTGCTTTTCGAATTTGACGATTATTGGTGGTGTATATGATTCCTATGCCCATACATAAAAAAGCTAACCACCCCTGGTTTCGAGACGAACAAAACAAAAGAAGAATCATCCAAATTGTCGTAGCCAGTTCTCGGGTTTTTGCGAGATTAACTCACACACCAAATTTTATATATGTAGAGAGATTGAATAAAAAACAAGGACTCTTCTTCCAATTTTGGTGCTGTTAATATTCTAACAGTACTCTTTTTTAAGTCTTACTTAATGTTGCTCTTTCTTTTGGATTGAGCAAGGAGAAGGGCAGCAAACACTTGCGCACTATGTTTATTTTGTGACCTAATTTATATTTTATTTTCCGGTACCTACTTGTTCCATGCATCTTATGAATAATTTCTGAAATTTCCAGACCCTACACTCACATCGAATCTACAACCGTTGGTTGTCACTGACCTTTGCTTGTTTTATCAAAGACATTATCCCTCGAAATGCAACTTTTGGGCGCTACACAAGATAGGCAGCTAATGCTCATGACCATACACAGTACACTTGACAAGCGCGAGGACATCAACTTTCCAAAACTCCTTCTGTTACAGGACAAACAAACTATGGAACTCGCTTCCTGGGGATATATTTCCAGAAGACTAGTGCGGGAACCGAAAATCACTTGAAGAATTTTGCAATTGAAACGACCAAGAAGATCTTCATTCGCCTTTGTTTATGTCCATGCTTCTGCGCCATGAGGGATGATGAGGTTCTTATAAAGAGTCTCCTTAGTGTTTCTTGACCAGGCCTTACTAAACAGTTCGTTGGCAAGAGATAATAAGAGATTATAGCGGAGCAGAGAGAGCCAAAGTCCTTAATCACCTCAAAGTTGTACCTGTCTATCGTGTCGTTCTGTCCGATTCTTTGATATTGTGTGTCCCTTGTTTATAGCATTTGATATTTGTTTTGCCCTCATTCAAAGCTAAACCCATTTTTGGTATTGGCTTGCGAGTTTCACACAATTTTCTGGAATATGATGTGGAAAAAGTCACGCGACAGCGCATCACCTTGTGTAAATCCTTTTATGACATTTTTGGTCTCGGTGTGATTGTTTCCGACCTTTACTCAGCAGCGAGCGTTCCCCATCGTTATTCTGCACAATCTGAATAGGAGAAGTTTGGCAGGAATGCCAAAACTAGACATGGCTCTGTATAGCTTCTCTCTATAAATACTGTCATATTCGGCATTAAAATCAATAAATAGATGAGTCCATTCGTCCCAAAAGTAGAAACTCACACAAAACGAATGGTTGCGAGAAGTAAGGCCTTGGCTGTATACACGCCTGTTGCGCCACCTATTTTTTTTTTTTTTTTTTTTGTAGATGATGAGTATCGATTTGGAATTATTAGGATTTCTCCTGGATATTTCATAGTGTGAATATTTGGTCGATTGTGTTTTTACTGAGCCTAAAACCTCACTCATAGGGACTAATCAGTTCGTTGACGAATTTTTTCACACAGTACGGCAGATATGATCTTATAGGCGATATTGAGAAGACTGATGCCTCTATAGTTGGCGCAATTTAGATAGTCTCCTTTCTTGTTGATCGGGCAAACAATGCTGAGCCTCCATTCATCGGGCATACTTGACCAAATCTTGAAAACCCGTTGTTGTATGCTCTCCACCAAGTCATCTCCCGCTGCCTTAAAAGCGCGGCCGATAAACCGGTCCAGTCCTGTAGCTTTGTTGGACTTCAGCTTGGATATTGCTGTCCTCACTTCTTGTCATCATCCAAGCTAAATGGTTTATTCTGCCTGACAGCGGAATTTGTCCGTTTAGCAGAAATGGTTTTACTATATTGGACTGTGACTCTTTCAGATTTCTTTGTTCGTCTCTACAAGTCTCTTCGGGTCTTGTTCTTGGAATAGCACCTCTCTATTTCCTCGATTGCGCGCTTCTAATGCTTTTTCTTTTTCCTCTGAAGTGGTAGGTGTTCTTCCCTACTCTTTTTCTCGTATAGCTCACCAGCTGCTCTTAGTCGTTCGTTGCAGCGCCGCTTTGTAGGCAGGTTGCCGGTACTCTTCATCAAACCTGGGGTTTCGTGGGGGTGGTTTTTGTGAAAAAAATTACAGCTGTCAAAAATAGTTGCCCTAAGAGTAGATATATGCGATGTTTCGATGCTCGTGGTTTTCTGGCGGACGGAAGAATCTCAAGTGAGGTTTCTTAGTAAAATTCTAAGTGAAGAGGAATGGGTGATAGGATGACAGATGAGCGGATCCTAGGTGGACTGAAAGTGATGCCAAATTTGAGCCTATTGAATATTAAACATAACGCATTAACTGCACTCCTTTTTAAACGTTTGCGAATATCGAAAGAAGTTGCATTACCTAAGCAAATTTTCGCTTTCGCAACATTTCTTTCGTTTTTTGAAAAACGAAAGTTTTTAATCATTTTACGTTTTACAGAATTCCACCCCAGAGTTCGCACAATTGGTCTCTTCGACTGTTTTTGACATATTATGTCGGTGCAATTTTGGGTTACAATTATTATCGAGTCGTATAGTCAATAAATCAATAGTAGAGGCTACAGCAGCTACCTCATATTTTCCAAAAATGTTAAATTAAAAGTCAGGGATTTACTCATGAGCCTCTTGTCGATTTAGCTTACTCCAAAAAATTACAATTTAGCTTGTTCACCAACTCATTCTCACTAAATGCAATTTTTCGATTGAAAGACCGGTTAAAAAGAGCTTCACTGTTTGAGAGTTGTCCTTTTCTTGTAATAGAGTCAAAGTCGGTGCTGCGGATATGGAAAATCCATTTCTGCAGACTGCTGAACGGCGAACGCGAAGACGACACAAATTCCGCTGTCAGGCAGAATGAACCATTTGCATTTAGCCTGGGGTCGAATCGCCGCATCCGTGAACGAGCTATACTTTCACGGAATCGACCGATTTTACACTCGAAACAACAAAAAATTCCGTCACGTATTGCTCGTTTGCTCGTTGACGATGACAGCCAAGACTTCCGTCCACCTAAATTAACGTCAGCAAAATCTGAGAGTAATTTTCTCCAAAAGTGAAGATCTAGTCGGGGCTATCTTAGGGCTATATTTTTATTTAGGAAATATTGCAATTGTCATATCTCAACAAGTTGGATTAAATCTATTGATCAGTAAAGAGACAAATATCACGAAAATTGTCGGAAAATTATTAAACAGCCCTCGATGTATTTTGTATACCCTCCACAGGAAGGTATATTCACTTTGTCATTACATTTGTAACGCCAAGAAGCAGTCACCGGAGACCCTATCCATACTACTTATAAAATGCAACGTCCGTCTGTTCGTTTCTTCATAACTCGAGCACCATTCGTCCGATTTTCATGATTTTTTCCTGATTTATAGATGTGTGGCCAACTTAGTCCGTAGGTTGGGTGAGAATTGCTCAGGAGTAAAGGGGTCGCGGGGAATAAGAGGGGTCTTACTAACCGTTAGCCGTATGAACTTAAAAGTTTGTATATTGATAGATAAGTCAAAATTATTACATGCCTCATTCATCGTTTTTCAAAATTCGTCCCATACGGGTTCAAAAACTTTTCAAACAAACTTTTCTATTTCGACCTTACTACGCTTAACTTGCCATTATACTCATAAATGGATTTATGTCAATTGAAGTTATGCTTTTAATTGTTAGGCAATATTTTACCGAGTATTTTGAGCTAACATTCGTTTTTCTACTCCATTCAGAGGGTGAGATAAATAATAAATTGAAATTAGATCTTATTTGGCCAAGTGCGAAAAAATCGCTTTATCGATTGCAGTTGTGCTTAGGAAGGGTAGTTTTGATTTGCGTTCTAAAAATAGAATGATTACTCGCACGACGGGCATTCAGAATGAATGAAGGGATTGAATATGCATAAAACAAACTACGTAGCTATAAGGAGTTTGTGATGCGTAGGTATGTAGATAGCTAAGGAAAGTATAACGATATGATCGCGTTATTAATCAAATCATACCTGTGACGAGTTTTCATTGATGTGAAATATTATGTCCATTGACTAAGGACTTTGCATGGGGGTTAATTTCTAATCACAATACATACAATAAAATAATAGCACAACGCAAAAAATACAATTTACCTATTTTCAATGTTTATCCCGTGAGGGTGTTAGTATGATGTAAGCTATATTTTATTAGATTTTTAAACTATTGGTACGATGTATTTCATTTCTCTCATTTATAGATTTGATACCCGTTTAGGTTTTTTAGTGTAGTGGTAGAGGAGTGAAAATAAAGAGGGTGGTAAAGGATATCTCTCGAACTACTAGGCCGGTTTTAAAAGTTCTTTTACGGTTGTACAATGTACTGGCTTCATTTTTCGGATCCAGTAGAAGTTATTTAGGTAGAAGATGGTGGAAGGGAAAACGGAAGTATGGGGTAATCTTTGGAGCTACTCGGCTATTGCCGAAGTTTACCTCCGACAGCCATGTTTTTCACATGGACAGCTATATGTTGCGTGGTCGCGTGTGAGCTGCAGTGGTAATTTGTTTATACTTGCTCCCACTAAAAACAATAACGTGTAAAGTTTACACAAAAACATTGCGTTAAAATATTTTGTAAACTAAATAAGAGGAAAATATATAAGCAAACGTACAATGATAAGTCAAATAAATTTATTAAATTTAGAATAAATGTTCCGAGACTAGAGCTGTTTTTTGTCAAAAATTACATTTTCAATTCAACAAAAAGTCAAATAATTAGTTTTTGATTAGGTATATAAGCTTATTCGTCCATAATTGAATTTCACTATGGATATGGATTCAGTTGCATTGTGGTTTGATGAAGAAATTTGTGCTGAAGAAAGAATTGAAAAAAAGACAATAAGAGACAATTCTAACATTATAGGTTTATCAAGTAAAAAGTAATGTGATAAAACACAATGCGGTCTTACCAATAATCATTTTTAATCTTCAGCTTAAATATTTTGACGGTCACAGTGGATTATTTTATATGGAAATTTTCGCCATTGTGACTTCGTAAAAGTTAGCCTGGACACTAAAAATGATTATTATGCTGGATTTACATTACCACGCCACGCAATTTTGCATGACTTCAGAAAGAGTGATCCGTTTGCTACAGTCAAGGCTAATGATCTGTAAGAGTGAGACCACAACCCTCCGTAAAAAAGTTATGGCGGCCTAAATTCAATTTATTAGGCTCGTGGTCTCACTCTTACACATCATTAGCCTAGACTGTGGAAAACGGATCTCTCTCTCTAAAGTCATGCAAAATTGCGTGGCGTGGTAATGTAAATCCACCATTAGTTCCGCGGAAATTTTAATGGCAAAATGATTTATACTAAAAATGTTTCCACTTTTGTAAAAAAAATGATCGTCTTTCAAAAGATGCATTTATGTATGTTTTGAACAGCATAAGTGATGATCTGAGAGAAAGAAAAAGATCATCGCAATCATAAAACTAGCTGCAACGCTTAAATTTATTGCACAAGGTGGATACCAGCACCAAATAGGTCAAGATCGATTCACTGGGCTGGCGCATCAGACGGTTTCCACGGTTATTTCTGAGGTCTGTAAAGCTTTCGAAAAACAGCTGTGTCCAACACATAGGGCCTTACCAATAATCATTTTTAATCTTCAACTTAAATATTTTGACGGTCACAATGGATAATTTTATATGGAAATTTTCGCCATTGTGCCGTACAACTTAGCTTTAGACACTAAAAATGATTATTAGTACCGCGGATAAATTTTAATATGACGAATGAGGAAAAGGCAGAATCAAAAAAATATTTCCATTTGAAATCTGGAATACAGGGAATTGTTGCAGTCGTGAATGGGACACACATTCAAATTATTAGACCGAACAACAATGAACATTTATTTTTTAATCGGAAACTGAAGCACAGCATAAATGCAATGGTGGTAAGTTTAAAGTCTAGTTCTTGATTTTTTTTTAATGTATGGAGCTTTGTTTCTTGAAGAAATGTGATCACCGGATGATTATTCGAGCTGTTACTGGAAGTTACGGTGGAGCATCTCACGACTTATATGTTTGGAATCTTGCTAATCAGCGGTAATACCTTGAAAACAACTTCCAAAATGGAGACAAATCAACTTGTATAAATCCGGATGGGAACACATAAAATCAATAAGAATTTCAAATTGATTTTGTTTTGTATTAATATTCCCTTTAAAATAAAAGAAAATCTTTAAAAATATCATCATATTAATATTTATTATATTTTCTTCAATTAATTTATAACATTTCATAAAAAAATATTATTTATGTATTTTTTTTTAAATAAAACCTTGCATTTTAGCTTTCAGCAAAACCTTTCCGGATGGTAAATAGATATCGAATGAAATTTCAGAAATTCGAATGTATTTAGCAACGAAAATAGAGTTGTATAGTACGACATTTCCGATTTTCGAGCAAAAGTATCTAGACAAATTAAATTCGTATTTAAATTTCCGATTTTCGAATAACACAGTACAAATTTTCCGAATTCGAATGATTTAAGTTTAGAATCGAATTACAGAGTTAGGCCCCTGAATCGGGATTACATTCTGAATCGATTTAGCCATGTCCATCTGTCCGTCTGTCTGTTGAAAACACGAACATGGCATGGCAAATATTTTGCATGACTTTTATGGAGTGGAGGGTATCAAAGCATAGGCCAAGCCGATGATAATACTTTAACTTGTTTTTTTTTTTTTTGTCAATTCAAAATAATTAATCCAAATCCCTATTAATTGGAAATGACCATATTTTCCAAATGGTCCACAGCTTTAGTTCAAAAACACTGTCACCTCCTCAGCAGCTGTGATGCTCCTCTTTTTGCTAATACATTTCGCCTTTATTACCATAATAACTAATTTTAGAGTAGGTACATATTTTGTTAAAAAGTTTTCTTTACAACTGGCCATGAAAAACTTTCAAACTGAGAGAAATATCTAACAAACAGGATAAAAGTTTTTGATAATGGAATTAATGTCATGAACGTAATGTCAATAAACATTTAAGCGGTGAAAATTCACATCAAGTCCTCTTGACAACTTTATCATTCATCCAGGAGTTGTTGCGGAGTAGTTTATGTGTGTTGGAATCCCATGTGCTTCTACACATATCGAGAGAAGGAAGTGAAAGGTAAATGCTTTAAATTTCATCTCCATATAATTTGCATGATATTAAGGGATAACATGCAATTACATTTTGCCTGCCAAAATGTCGTTTGTATTTTCTCTTTGAAGAAAATCAATAAATTTCAATGTAAATATAGCGCACAGATAAATATCCTTGTATTTATGTGAACGTCACTGAGTTATCTCTGTAAGCCAAATAGTTTAACCTAGTTCAAAGGAATGGCTGTCCCCATTATTAGGGTTTCACTGAAGTGAAGACCTATCGTCTTCTGCCCATTTGTTAATCCCGTAATGGTGCATGAGACCAGATAGGATTATAGTGTTAGGTGGTGGGACTTTTGGATCGGATTTTTTATGAGAGGTTGGTTGAAGCAAGGTTATTCTCTTGATAACAGATACATACATAAATTCCTAGAATACCTAAATACCTGATTTATATGCAATCCCATCGAGTCAGGCAATGGAATTCACTGAGACCCTTGACGACGTGTGTCTGTGTATGTCGGTCGAAAATTAAACTATGAATTTGCTTCGTGCGAGTATGGGAACGATATGTGGTCGTAAATATGTTGTTCGTATATTACTATACGAAATTGAGGGTATTCTTATTTGATGAGTTCATTGGTACTGGTAAAAATATTTTTAGGGCCATCCTCTGGGATTTGAGTAGCCGTAGTATGGTAGTGCTCACACCCTGTTTAACTTACCTGAGTGTGGTGAAAATGGACTGGTGGTGGATGAGCCATTTATGGGCCTACGGCTGCTTCTACATCCCCGAAGTAGGTTCCTGACGCCGAAATATACAGTCTGCTGTTCCAGTGTTAAGCGAGGGCCTAGCCCTCGATGTTACGGGCTGCGCGTGGTATAAACTACCTAGCCACGGATAAAATACATGGTTATGAAACAAACAAGGGCCTCGGAATGTTCCGAGAACGAAACTGTGACATTTATTACTGTGATTACTACTATGAGGGCAGTGATTTTTTGAATGAGAATTTGGCGTAGGCAGCTGCCTTTGGCAAGACGTTTTGAACTATCGACTTGGTAGTAAATGTTTTATAAAATTCGACGCTAAATTCGCCAATATCAACCAGATATGCGCCCACGTGTATACAGAGGAAAAATTGAATACTACCTACCAACGACTTTTTCTATGAGCTGTTCAAACATATTAGGTATATGTTAGGTTATAAGTCAGAATAGGCACGAAAAAGTGTTTGGTAGTAAGCATAGCCTATACATGACACTACGGCCCGAATCATTATTCACGCTATGTTATAAGTATAGACATGGCTGTCACCAGATCATGTCCGATCTTTACGAGCAGTCAAATTAGACTCTCATCATAACCTTGCTGTAGCTAAGATAAAAGTGCGTAACTTTGCTGTAGATAAGATAAAAGTTTTAGACGCCAATGCCGATCGCGTATCCCTCAACCTATCGAGAAACCCTATGCAGCTAGCATCAAGTGCCAAAGAGCAGTGGTATCGATGCCACTCATTTCCAAAGAGAAAGTATGCTTGATGAATGGGAAACTCAACATCGTTTGTCTGGTCCACCGGAAAGGAGACTCTCTAAACTGTACCAACTTTAGGGTCTTACCTCTTCAGTCTGAAATCATTTATTGGCGAACTGATTGGCCCTTACCAGTGGGGTTTTAGGATCTAAAGGGTGTCCTATAGTTCACGCAAAATGTAATGCCTCCACCAAATAGTCACGCGTTGTGGATGCATTTGTTTCTCAACAATTACTCGTGGGTCTTATGAAACCCCAAAATGCGACAATTTGAAAAATCCATTCAAAAAACTCACTTCGTGCATGGTTGGCCAGTAGTATTCAGTTCTTGAGTCAATTGAACTTTGTAAGCATGAAGTTTCAAGTCTTTCGTGAGAATTCGCTGTAGAGTGCTTCTCGAAATGCTCAATTATTGACTACGGTGCCGAATTGATGTTCCTGGACTGTCAGCAAAACTCTCGCGAACTGCTTCCAGTTCGACTTGTAACAGGAAACTCAGAGTGATTAAGATCACTAATTGATCCAGTCTCTCTTAATTTTTCAATTATTCTCTTCACAGTTGATGGTTTTGAATCACTATGATGACCTTATTTTTTTTTTTCGAAAATTGTGGACTGCAGCTGTCAAACCGTCTTTATTTTTTAAAATTTTGCTCAATAATGAAAATGCGTTGTTCTTTCGTATAGTGCTCAATTTTTACTAACCCCGAACTGTCAGCTGTAAGATTGTTATCTTTTTTTCCGTTGGCATCACTGTACTATTAAATGGCGCTAAATTCAAATTTTGCATGAATTATGGGACACCCTTTATAATGCTACAACCAACCAAATAGTCACTCTATATGTCAGATTGTGGAGAAATTGCAAGAAGACCAGATCGATACTCACTGTGCATGGATATCGATGCCGCATTTATAGAGCCTTGTCTATAGTTTTGACATCCCTACCAAACTCGACATGTTGTAAAGAATAACAATAGGGGAATTGGACTGCTATTAACTCTGATAATATTAATAACATCTAAACAGAAAAAAAACTAAGAATAGACAGGGGAAAGCAGAAATGTCTTCCCAAGTGGATTATATACGGAGAATTGACTGTCAGAACTCAAAAACTATTGAAACAATCACTTAAAAGGAGTCTGATGATGAATTAGTGGTGTAGTTCGAAATAGCTATCATTCCTACCAAAATGATTGTGTCTAAGAGTTGTTGTTAATGTAATTCTCTCAAGCAATAATTCAAAACTAAGAATAACTCTTTCCAATTCGTCATAAAAGGCTTGCTTTATTGGCGTTGAATCTTGGATTTTATCTAAAGCGGAAAAAGATTATTCGTTAAGTTTTTGACAGACTATATACTAGCTGTATAGCGACCTAGTCTAAGATGGCAGGGACATGTAGAGCCAATGAGCACCAGCGCTCTGACCTAAGATATAACGGGATCCCTACGTTATTCCCTTTTCCGAAATCCCTTATTGCAGGGGTTCCCAATCTTTTTCAATCCGCGACTCCCTAAAGAGGTTGAAATATTTTTGCGACGCCCTTCTAAAAGGACAGATATGTGACTAGAAGCTGATCTTACTGAAGATTCACTAAATTGTTTTTCAATAAGGACGGGTCGACGTTGAAATATTGTCGTTTCACATTTATGGTAATTTTGCTTGTTAACATACCCGCATTCATCTAAAAACGCGCCTCGTAGTGAAAGATGCATTTTCGGCCAAAATTGGAGTACTTTTCTAAACGCTCCGAAGCCAAGACAGCGAACAAACGGCTTTGTCTATGTTTATTAACTTTAAGCTCCTGGATTAGTTGGATCTTGTACGGACGTAAGCCCAAGTCCCGATGCAAAATTCGCCAAGTTGGAATCGAAAGGCCGATTTCTTGTGCACGGCGAGGAATTGACTGCTACGGGGTCTCCTGTACACTCTAATGAATCGCTGCAACCAACGAATCTGGCTGGCAAAGACCCGTACCAATTAAAAAACCTTAAACTTGTTTAATTTTGATTGCCAGGCAAATATGCGAGTGCAACACAAGGAACACGAGGGAAACACAAACGCACTTAATCTTCGACTGCAGTATTATGTAACTATTGGATTACGCTTCGACCTTGCTCTTGGTAATCGTAAAGAGATACGTAATGCTTTTCCTTTGTTCGGAGTCTTGCAGCAGTGAAAAAATACAACTTGCGACACCCTTAGGATAGAACCACGACGCCCCGGGGCATCGCGACGCACAGTTAGGGAACCCCTGCCTTATTGGACATAGTCTCTCATATTTTTTTCCTTTCTTTTTTCAAAATCTCCCGGGACAAAATCCCCTATGCTAAAATCTCTCACAAGCAAACTAAACCTTGCATAAACCCAATCTTGCACCTACTCCAAATCCTACAGTGACCCCAAGCAGGGGAGTTGCAGGGGGTAGCATGCGTATCTCACTTTTTAATACCATTTTTCGGTGCGAATTAATAACACCAAATATAAAAATGGGGGATTTTGTCCCTGGGGATTTTCTCTTAGGGTCTTTTGGAGTAAGGGATTTCAGCACAGGAGATTTTGGAAAGGGGATTTTGAAAAAGGAAATTTTGGAAAAGGAGATTCCATCACCATCCCAGAGATACTAACGCATTAAAGCAAATCCTGGACTTATGAGGCGCACAAGTGAATAATTGACCGAGCTACCTGGGTAAGCGTATCAGTTTTAGCTAAGGTCCACCCCTTGCTGTAGCGCCGTATAGGTTGCAAACTCAACGTTAGATACTTCCTCTGGATGGGTATGTCAGCTGAATGCACATTACATCGACGCCATGTTTTGTTTCGCCTAACCAAAAGCCTATATTTTGAGTACTTTTATAAAAACCCTGAAGAAAGGAATGTACCAGACGGATTGCAATAATTTCCATAGAAAGTATAAGCTATGCTAATTGCCGATTAAAAGCTCATTCTCCATCATTCGCTTTCAAGTTCCCTAAAATAAATAAATAGAATAAATCCGAACAATCGAGGGAGCACGGTTCTCTAGAGTCTACAACAAGTAACAAACATAATTATTTCTAAAATTCGCACAAACTGAGTGCCAATTAATTACATTAGAAATCACCCTCCTGTGTCTTGTCTGCAGCATTTGGCGTATCGTCGAAGAGCGAAAGCAATATCAACTCACAGAAAAAATAAATAAATTTATTTAATAAAAGGTATAAAATAAACCCTTTTGCCAACTGCCGAAAGGAACATCCACAATGAGCTGCAAGTTCTCTATTACCAAGAATTGTGTAAGGGTTTTGCCTTTAGGATGTCCTACGAAATATAGCTGAATTCAAATAAATTTACTTTCATAAAGTTGCATGTCCCAAAGTCATTGGCTGACTAATTCAATCATACAGCAGCAGGGTTCTTTTGTTAATTAAGCACTCGAAATTTACTCAACCGAAATCGGACTCGGATATGTCAAATACAGATTCTCAAAATGCTGTAAACACCCATATCAATTCAATGTCTAACTAATTTCTCGGTTATGTAGTTTGTTTCAAATGGCACTACCTATACTCGTATACTGACTGTATATTTGCTGTTTGTAAGTGATAAACCAAAGAAATTGAATTCGCTGATGGACATGGTCTATAAATGTGGACTTATGCTTTTTGTAAGTGAAAGTTAATGACGTTAGTGTTCAGTGAATTCTGTAGTTCCAGCTAATGGGGATAATTTTAATTATGCTGTCTATGTTTTTTAATAAGGGAAACTCCAACTAATGTTTTCGCTTAGATAGGTTTCTTTGAATAGAATAACAAAAGGTACCAAGATTTGTTTAGGTTGGTTCCTCTCACAAGGCACTATAGGCATCATCATTTAATAGATGGAGCAACATACGCCCTTCCCTAAAGGATTTTATTTCCCTACAAAAAATTCGGAGAAATTTGTTTCGCGTGAGAAATGACGCTCTCACCCCCCAGTTTCATAGTGGAAGTTTAAACTACACTTTTGGTTTAAACTTCAGTTCAACAATTAATTCGGTTGCACAGAATAGTTTAAGCCTTAAGCATAGTTCATTCTGTAGTTTAAGTTAAACGATAGTATTCTGCCGTTTAAACCTCAGATCATTTGACACAGCGACATTTCAATTTCAAAGCTACCGATTGTCAAAAATACAAAAATATTTGACGTTATTTTGTGTGTTCTTTGACAGAAAAGACAAGGAAGGATTTTGCAACAGTCGTATAAAAGCTAAGTACTAAACAAGTACAATACTGCCAAATTCTATTCATAAAGTTAAACTGAGTTCTATTGAACTGAAGTTCAGATTACATTGTGAAATCGGACGAATTGAACTTCAAATTTAAACTCAAGTTCAGTTGAAAATGGGGGTTAGAGTATATTTGTGATGTCTTCCTCGACGTCTATGTCACTACAGAAACTACACAAATTCTGGCCCTAACCAGATAGGATTCCTATTCCATGTTTATAAAACTCGATCGCCGGTTATGTTGGCCCATCATAGGACTGCTTGTTCTTGCATCTTTCCTTCGATAATTTCCTTGAATAGAGAAAGTTTCATGTGACACCGGTTTCTCAACAGTTGATTAAATCTACGCTCTCACGAGTATTGCTTAGTGTTGCCACTGTTGGACTATTTTTTCGCAGTAAATTCTCTAAAAAAATGTAGTAGATTGAATTTTTTTGCGGTAGATTTTTTTTTTCAAACAAAACCAAGGTAAATTACAAAACATAACATAAACAATACAAAATTAATAAAGTCGAGTATTTAAACAAAACAGAAAAATGCATTAATATTAATGAACATGGAATATTGTTCATCTTCATTGGCTATTAAGTTTTTCTTTGTCATTAAAGGAAACATAAAAAAGGAAACAAGTTTAAAAAAGGCAATATCGAGGGTATACTGCCTTCCACTAGGTACTAGCTTTGTATCTACGTACCTCAGAGGTTTTAGTCTTTCATCATTAAAATTAAAACGATTTTTTTATCTGTTGACAAGCCTCGATATAAAATTGCAGCACGAAAAACCCCCATCAAGCTAGAAAATATTTGTTTAGAATCAACGTCTAAATTTGACCTGTTGTTGTTCAAAGACATAATTTTGCTGAAACAGTTTCCTTCGACAATTTAAGCCGGGAAAACTCAGTTTCCCAAATTGGCTTGTATTTCTGTTTGTATTTTATCTACTATTTTGGACTTGGCTTCCTCATTTAAGCTTTTACAAAAATGCAGTAGATTTATTTTGGTGGCAGTAGATTTAAATTTTGAAATAAATGCAGTTGATCTACTGCAATTGCAGCAAAGTGGCAACGCTGATTGCTAGGACTCAAATAGACAAGAAAAAGAAATTATACATACTCTTTTTTTTTTGTTGTCTTTAAATCAGCGTTTGATACGGTCAAGAGAAGTGCTCTACTTTACAAATTAACAGATTTAGCCCCGGTGCGCACTTGCGATTTTTGACGCTTGGTGCAGCAGCGTCACCGCTTTTGCGTCTTAGCGGCAAAATGACGCATGTGTGCACTGCTCCATAACAAACAATGTACTGAAAGCGATCTCGCGGGAACCTGCAAGTCTTTTTACCCGCAAGAATGACACGCGTTGCCGCATCGTCATTGCACGTGTGTGCACCAGCGTCAAAATGACGCATGTGTGCACCGGGGCTAAGATTTCTCCACAAGTTTTTGAGGCTTTATCAGAAGTTTAATTATAACACTTCTGCTGCTGTGTGTAACGGAAGCACCTCATCAAACTTTTTCAGCACTAAAACGGGGGTTCCTCAATGTTGCATCTTAGGTCCAATTCTTTTTGCACTGTTCATTGATGATATTTATGTGAATATTTGCAAGTTGGCGGATACATTTTGGGGATCTGGCAATAAAAGTCTTAGGCCTACTGTCCACGTAGCTGCACTTCAAACGCACGCTTTCGTCATTTGCATCTTGGTGTATGCTTGCTTGCAGCTTCCTTGCAGCTGGCATATAAACAAAGCTTGCATTGCCGCTCCGTGGACAGTGGTTCGTTTGTTTATATGAAAGCTGCAAGGAAGCTGCAAGCAAGCCTACTCCAAGATGCAAATGACGAAAGCGTGCGTATGAAGCGCAGCTACGTGAAGCAGATACTACGTTGGAGTAGGTACTCTTATTTACAATATATGTTTGTGTATATACTCCCTGTTGGTATGAACAAAACATTGTTCATGCTCTTCTAGGTGAGAATCTACTCAATAAATTTGGAGTCTAATAGGCATTATGAACTGTGGCTGAGTTCATCCTTTTGTTTTCCGAAAAATATTACAAACCTAGGAGAAGAACATGTGATCGGACTTTAAAGGATTGTATCCATTTACTTGAGAAAATGTCAAGTGGATATCCAATCACTTTTTGGGTGATTGTAGAATCTCGAGAAAGAAGAACTTTGATAAAATAAAAATATTTTTATGACCCAGCACCCAGGTATTAGGTGCAGCGTTGTGCTGAAGTCCCCAATTGGGTAATTTGGCTCAAGTATTTCAACTTTTGCTCAACGCTTCGAGCCAAAGAGAAATAGCTCACATTTGTCTTGAAAGTTAAGCTTCGTTCTTAAAAAAAATGTTAAAAAAATAAAATTTACTCAACTGTGAACTCCGTCACAAAACAATCGCTAAAACGATTCAACCAAGTAAACGCACTCATTCAGAATTTCATATTCCTATCGGGAATAATGTATAGGTATATGCCGTATGCTTCCCTTTCAGAAATATTGCTGACAAGGGAAACATTTTCACGGGCACAGAAGTAGACTTCTAAACCATGTTAAGTTAGAAATAAAAGAACTTTTAAATACCGGCAATGTAATCGTGAGATTAACGCGGGTGTAAAACTTCTTGATCTGTAAGACCAAGAAAGAAGATCATTTTTTCAATAAAAAAAATATAGAAATCCGACAAACGGCGGATTTATCTTCTCAATTTTTTAAAATGAATCAAAAATAATTTGCCTATTAGTCGAACGACTAAGTGAAATCCAAACGGGGATGACGAATGTCATTCCCTTCTGGAGTTTTTATTGAAATGGGTTTGAGCCAGCCTGGCTCGGAGAATGGCTCAACTCCAAAATTTCTGCGGAACAGTGTCTCAGGGGACCCGGGTTTTTCAAACTTTGGGAGAAGATATTAATATTCAACAAACTTCTGTTTCAGACGTTAGTGACGAAAGTTGCTGTTAAGTTAATAGCAGAATGTGGACAGTGTATCTTGTTGATATGGAGGCTATTTTTTAGAGGCATAGATATCCATCTATATCAATCCATAGTACTTTATAAAATGCAACGTCCGTCTGTTTGTCCCTCCATAACTCGAGAACCATTCGTCCCATTTTCATGATTTTTTTTTCTGATTTATAGATGTGTGGCCAAATTAGGCCGTAGGGTAGGTGAGAATTGTAGAGGATTAAAGGGGTCGCGGGGAGTAAGGGGGGTCTCACAAACCGTTAGCCATATGAACTTGAAAGTTTGTACGTTGATAGAAAAGTCAAAATTATTACATGCCTCATTCATCGTTTTTTTAAATTCTTCCTATAAAAGTTGGAAAAAGGAGGTGCAAACTTTTCTATTTCGACCTCAGTACGCTCAACTTGCCGTTATACACCTAAATAATGCTTGTTTCCTCGATTGCAGTTTTGCTTAGGGGTAGTTTTATATTACGTTCCGAAAATAGAATATTATTACTCGCGTAGTATTTAATAATTAAATCATATCTAAATCATTTATGTGAAATAGGTATTATGTCCATTGACTTAGGTACTTTCGGTACAGGTTACATAAGGACTACGTTGGCGACGGGGGAGGGGTAAAGAGGTGGTTAGGACTAACTCTGGAACTATTTGGCCGATTTTAATAATTGTTTCAACATTGTACCGGCTATATCGTTCGGATCAGTATACCTAGGTTAGTTAGAGTGCGACTGGAGGAAGGGCAAACGGGGTATAGGGGTTATCTTCGGAACTACTTGGCCGGAGTTGCCCTACGACAGCCACGTTTTTCACATGGACAGCTAGCTATATGTTACATGTTCGCTTGTGAGCTGTAAGCGTAATTTGTTTATAGCTACTTGCACCCACTAAACAAATAAGATGTAGGTATAGTTTATATAATAAGTGGGCGCAGTAACGCAGTGGTTAGTGTGCTCGACTACTGGTTTTTTCTAACTGCGCCACCTCTCGCGAACGCCTGACAAACATTCGAGAGTATAAATGTCTTGAAAAAGCTTCTCAATTCAGCCGTTCGGACTCGGCATAAAATTGTAGGTTCATTCCATTTGTCCCAAAAATAGGAACTCACACAAACGAATGGTTGCGAGAAGCCTGTTTATTTAATTATAAAATAAAATATTTTGTAAGCCTAAAAAAAAAGACAAAATTGGATATGATAACTCAAATAAGTTTGAATAAATATAAACGATCTCCGATGCGTCAACATAAAGCTCATAGAAAAATTTTCAAAAGTTATCATAAACATAGCCACATTTGCGATTGTTATTCTATTTATTATTCGTTACAGACTGAGAAATATTTGAATATAAAAAGACGAGTATCATCTACTCCTATGTACAGGAGCACGTATAGGTACTCTTCAAACTAAAATCTTTTTTATTTACGTACTCGGAGTTTAAACTCGATTATTATTCATACCACCCACTATATCAAAGTCTAAAATTATGGTTTTTGAATCAACATCTCGAAGGACCTCTCGTCATCATTGGACCTTAAAAAAGGGAACCAATAGAAGTTGTTCAGCAATTCAAATATTTGGGTTTTTTGTTGTCACATAATCTCGACTTCATGGTAGACAGAAATGCTCTACTGCAAAAACGGCAATCATGTGGAACAGTTTCCTTTCTTAAATAAGGGTTGTCTATGGCTTTTATTTTTCTTTAAATTCTCAGGATATCCGTTATACGTGCTATATTCATAACATCTTAGTAAAAACAAGAGACGTACACTTAAACACCTTCTGTCAGTAAGGCTTCTTTAAAAAAAAAAAATAATTTCCTATAAGCATCCATTAGCCTATTTTATTATTCCGCTCATTTGGCTGCGATCATGAAACACTTTCAAAGAGATTGAAAGAATTGCTTACATTTGAGTTATCCAAACTTGACGTTTTTATTGCACGCACTCGTAAACAAAACGTAGTAAAATACCATCAACGAAAATGGAGCAAGATGCGATTGAAATTGAAGTAAACATTATTTGACTAGCAAATTGCTTTATTTATTTTAGGCGAATGCGCTTTTGTAAAAATGTTTGCCCAGCAAGCCGTAGTAAATCATTGTTCAAGGACTTCAAGGTCACTTTCCAGATGCCTGCCCCTGGGTCACTAGCCGAACATTTGTAATAACAAAGCACTTGTCCTTTGTTGCATGCTTTCGACTCTGAGTGTCATGAATTCATTTATTTTAGCCTTGAATTCTCTGCTGGCCAATGATCTGCAATACGTTAATCGGGTTGTTATTTTAGACATAATACCTACCCACACTTTCCTCGATTACTTTCATAATAGAAGCATATAAAATTGGGGTAATAATAAAGATATGTTACCCTGCAGGCGTCAATATTTTCGCTCAATTTATACCAGGGTTCAAGAAGTTTCCGACAGCATATATATTAACATTTCTTTTGATGAGGGAAACACTTTTTTTCACTTTTAAACGCGGTCTTCCCTTAAAAACATGAATAATACCACAAAATGGGTTGAAAATATTCCTTTGAGCATAAGTTTCAGTTTCATATTCAAACTTAGAAGGAACCCTTGTCAAGTAATCCAACATAAAGTAGTGCTGGCATTTTCTATGACAGCATGAGTGGAAGAAATTTTATTTTTTTTTAGTTTTCCCATAAATTATGATGCAATTCGATGAGGCTCTCTACTATTCGAAATTCTTGTCATGGTGGACTTATAATTTCATGTGGGAAGGCATGTTTCCTGCTTCCTTAAAGCTGTAGCATTCATTTTAATGCCTCTATTAATGGACACGTGCAAATAAGACTAAAAGCGAACATATTTTTCACTATATGGGCTAACTTGCCCGTGTCAGAAAAATATAGTCCCTAACTCGGACAAATTTATAATGACTAGTAGGTACAACTTTTCTTAAGGTGCTAGTACACGATATGTAGCACGCCTCATATATATGTGGTTCTGACGTAAACAGAGAATGCAGAAAGAGAACTTGTACACGGCATGTACCCATTGGGACCATTCGCTGACGTCAAAATGACGTCAGTGCTACATATATATGAGGCGTGCTACATATCGTGTACTAGCACCTTAAGGAAAAGCTATTGCTAACGGTAACATTTTTGAGCTCGTAAGGTTAATCAATTCTGATATTTCGATGAGAAAGGAACTCAAAAGAATGGGTCTAGAAAGTATGTATCTATATGTATGTCGCTGTGCCTTCAGGCTGCAATCTAAACTGCAGGATGTGCTTGCAACTTTGTACATATGTATGAGCTCACGTCACAGGTGTTTTTAGTGCTTATTTGAAGTAACTAGGTACTAACTTTATAGCCGTGCATAGAAGTCAGGTTTGTTCGAAAATTCTTTTTGCGATTCGGGCAATGTCTTGGAAATGTTCAACCGTATTGTGGCCATAATTCGTGTTTTTCCTAAAAAGGCTAAAATATTTCTTACGCCGTTTTAGGAAGCCTCGACATTTCTCAGCGTCCTTAGCGACTTCACGTAATGGAAAGCCTTTTGATTTCGGTGATGCAAATGCCATTCATGGATAATGGCCGAGGGTTTAGATTTCGCTTTAGAGACAGTGGACCTCTTTGCCTTTTTGTGGGCATAAAATTTTACCCTTATTTATAATGCAGCCAAGGTCGAAATTAAAGGAGCTTAACATACGTTGCCATTTCAAGTCCTAGAGTGAGTATGAGAAGGTGAAGGTGCTGTTATCAGCGAAGGAATGAATTGGATGAGAAGTTGGCAGACGGGAGATCATTTATGAAAATGAAAAAGAGAGTCGGATACAAAATGGAGCCTTGGGGAATACCAACATTTATTTGTGACAGACTTAACAAAAACTTAAATTAAATATCCATAACAACGGGTCCGCCATCTAACGTTTTTTTTCAACTAGTGCTTATTTCGCGAATGGTAACACTTAGCTCATGTCTGATTTGACAGATAATTAGTTTTATCCTTCCGCTGAACGAATATGGTTGTGTATACGCTTGAACAACGCTGGGAAATATTGCGACATTACTTTGAAAATCATGGTAATGTTGCAGAATGTGTGCGAAAGTTGCGTACAGATTTTGGAAGAAGAGAAGCACCGTCAGCTCCGCATGTTCGTTATCTTGTTTAAAAAGTGAAAGAAACTGGCATCCCCATCGATAAACCAAAGAGTGAAAAGCCAAAAACAGTGCGTACACCCGAGAAAATTGCTGCTGTGGCAGAAAGTGGTCCAGAGGCATAATTGGGCCATTTTCCTTCGAAAATGAGCAAGGATTGGCCGTTACAGTCAATGGCGATCGTTATCGGGCCATGTTGAACGAATTTTTGTTCACAAAAATTGAAGAGGAGGATATTGGCAACATTTGGTTTCAACAGGACGGCGCTACGTGCCACACAGCCGAAGCTACACTCGATGTTTTGCGCCCTGTTTTTGAAGATCCCATTATCGGCCGCAGAGCTGATGTCGTTTGGCCACCGCGGAGCTGCGATTTGACACCGTTGGACTAGTATTTGTGGGGTGCCGTAAAAGATAAGTGTTACGCCGACATGCCAGAGACAATTGACGCTTTAAAGGACAATATTCGTGAAGCCATTGGTGAAATACAGCTGCACACAATCGATAATGTGCTTAAAAATTGGACCGATCGTGTAGGCTACTGCATGGCCAGCCGAGGCAGCCATTTGAATGAAATTATTTTCCATTATTAACCGGAAGGATTGTACTTTCAAATAAAAATAGAAATTTGAGAAAATATTCAGTAGTTTTTTTTTATAGCATTTTCAAAAACAAAAAAGTTATTTGGCGGACCCTTTATATAGTTTTAGTTTCTAGTCCATTAAAAAGAGACACGTCGATCATAAAAGCACGCAATTTCGACAAAAGCACTTGATGTCAAACTCTTTTAAATACTTTTGAAATATCAAGCCCATCAATCGTTATTTGACCGGAATGATGGAGAGATGGGTTCCACTTTTCGGTGAGATAAGATGAGCCATCCAATAACCAGTGGATCTGTTGCCACGAAAACAGTACTGCCGGTCATTGAGGAGTTTACCGTGATTCAAGATATATATTCCATAAGGATAAGCTGTCTGTACTTCCATGACCTTAGAAATATGGACCGAAGTGTCATGGTCGGGAATTGGTGGGAGAAGAAGATTCGCCTTTTTAAAGGGACGGGCTGAACAAATGCTTTTCCACCGAAAATAGATTTGTACTGTAATGTAATATGGAGTATCGAGCTGTCTTCGAAATTGCAGCAGGCAGTTTAGATTTGTCTAAAGAGCTGACAGCAGTGGCCTATTTCACCAACTTACACAAATGTATTTCCAATTATTTTTTGACAATTTTGTTAGAAAAAGGGACAAATTCTGTTTCACCACAAATATTTTTAAAGCAAATTTGTAATTTTTCTACAGATTTTGTGGAAAATTTTTAGGTAAATACAAATTTGTAAGTTGGTGAAATAGGCCACTGGAGTGTCCTTGCAAATGAACGCTGTGATTGATGCTGAGGCCAAACTCGTAATATCTTTTATAAATTACCAAAAACTGTACTTACGCTTGGGACGTTGAACTATTCCTTGCCTCAACTTTTGGTCAGAGGAGAATTTGACACATTTCTGGCTCGTTTAAATTTTTTTTTGGGTTTTAGACAGATGGTTTAGCTTTGTAAGACTGAAAACTTGTATCTTTAATCTAATAACCGCGTTTTCTTTTGGTTAAATACTCTCTACCCTATTAGGGGTAAAGGATTTCGCTTTGTGCAAGACCATGAACTGACGAAAATTTGAAAAATTGCAAACTTACAAACTTATTCCAGCCAAACCTGCTGAACGCCGCGCCGATTTAAACTGTTTTAGCAACAGTACCTGTTGTACGCGGAGCGCCCACTTGCCCCCGTTTGACTTTGTTTTGAGTGACATCATAAAATGTTGAGAAAAAAAGCTTTAGCTCCTGTAGGGTTGACCAATTTTATGTTGAATATGTACATACTAGCTGACCCGGCAAACTTTGTTCTGCCTAAAATAGTTATTTTAATTTTTAATACTATTTTAAGATTTATTTTGTTATTTTTGTTCATTTATTTTTTTTTTTTTGTAATAGGAGTGAAGGCAGATAGCTTCAGTGGTTCAGCAGCCATTATCGGACTTACATACGCACCAACGTTTTTATATAACATAGATGTACCCGCCCGGCTTTGCCCGTGCACAGGAATTGTACTGTTCTTTTGTAAAATGCGAAAAATTGCAATAAATCGATTTTCTGTAATTTTCTTTCGGCGTAAACCTGAAATTCAGCAATACAAAACAGAAAAAAAATCATGAGAATCGGCCCAGCGGTTATCGAGTACCTATTACCCATAGAAGATGTATTTTGTGCGGGAGGTGCCATGCCCCTTTGTCCAATTTTGACCAATCTTCTTGGGTGCACCGTGCATTCCAGGGCCGATACCTAAGATTATCTATAAATTTGAGCTCAATCTAGTCGGTGGTTTTTAAGCTATAAATAGCCGAACACAAATCAGGATCAGGATCAATTTTTATATATAAAGATTCCATACCTATTATTTGCAAAGTGTATTCTTTGCAATAAAGTAACAAACTTTAAAAAATATAGCTTTCTGCAAATTAAAAAAAATAAAACAGTAGATGGCTTGCCCTATTCTTTGATTAAAGCCTTTTGATACAACTCATTGTTCTGATTCTAATATTTTATTTTCTTTACTTTATTTCTAGGTTAGTACCTGTCTTTAACATGTCACCAATGCTATGTAAGTACATTTTAATTATAATTATGTATTTGAATGTAATATTATTCACTCCGTTCCTACTCAATGCTACGAGTCAGAATACAACTTTTCAATGCACATATTGTTTTGCGTCTGGTCTGATTTAAAGATATTTTAATCTCTCTCTCTCTTGCTTTTAAATGTTTCGCAGCTAGTTTTCGTTGGGAACTTTATATTAAAAAAAAATCAGGAAGTTTATTAAATCAAGTTGACTTCAGTTTCGAAAACTGTCCTCTAATTTTCTACAAAGGGTGGTTGGATTCTTTTCCGGGCGGGATGCTTTGTATTATTTATTGAACAAAATTCTTACAAATTCTTACAAATTTTGTTCCATTGCCAAGCAATGGAACAACCTTTCATTCATTCATTCATTCATTTTCAATGGTCAGCTTGTCCATTAAGTGGGTCGGGGTGTAGGTTGCTCAAGTGGACCCTCCATTGCTCTCGATCCTCCGCCATCGACTTCAAATCATCAAGGGCAATCCCCATACGGGTAGAGAAGAGATTATGGACTTGTTCTAACCATATCATCCTTGGTCTACTTAGAGGACGCCTTCCGGATGGTAAGGATTCCATAGCACGTCTTGGAATCCTGGTCGGGGGCATGCGTTTAACATGACCAAATCACCGAAGCATAGACCTCTCCGTCCGGAGAAGCAGCTGCTCGACATTGAGTACCTCACGTATTCTAGTATTTCTGATGCGATCTCTACGGGTCACACCAGCAATACTACGGAGAAATCTCATTTCGGCAGCTTGTATCCGCGATCTTATTCTTTCGGTCATTACCCAAACCTCATGACCATAGGTAAGAGTTGGAACAAACACCGAATTAAAGACTGACAACTTAGCTTTGACACCAAGTTCAGTCCTCCTAATAACAGAATGACCAAGCTGTCTCAAAATTGACCCAGCCTGACCAATCCTACAGGAAAACTCGGCATTGCTCCTTCCATCACTCGTGAATAAGACCCCGAGTTACTTAAACTTCTCTACCTGTTTCAATGGGACTCCACTAACATGTAGAGTGCATTGAACAGGCGTTCTGGAGACGACCATCACTTCAGATTTGTTCACGTTTACCTTCATCTCAGCTTCAACACAAACGGTTACAAACCGATCGAGTGCGCGCTGAAGTTCAGTCTGAGAGGATCCAAGGATGACCAAGTCATCAGCGAAGAGCAAATGACTTATCCTCAGATCTCCCAATTCGAAACGTTCCTCGCCAAGACTGCGCTGTAACATCCAGTCCATATAAGTAATGAAAAGGAGAGGAGACAAGACGCACCCCTGGCGAAGTCCAACGCCCACGGTGAAAGGTATTGATTTAACGCCGTTTATCCGAACACAGCTTTTACAGTTTGTGTAAAGAGATTGAATGGCTCTCAAGAGAGAACCGTCAATTCCATACTCCTGTAATACACTTCAGAGTTTCCCTCGAGGGACTCGGTCATATGCTTTCTCCAAATCTACGAAGCAAGCGTAAACAGGTGTAGCATACTCCCAAGCCTTCTCAAGTACCATTCTGAGAGTGAATAACTGGTCGGTTGTGCTTCTGCCGGGACGGGACGAAAGCCGCACTGCTCATCTCCTAATCGTGCCTCGACCACAGCTCTGCAACGCGTTTCCAGCACCTTGGCAAAGACTTTTCCGGGGAGACTTAAAAGTGATATACCCCTGTAATTGGAGCAATCCCTTTTATCCCCTTTCTTGAAAAGAGGCACAATCACCCCAATCTGCCAATCGCTGGGTGTTTCGCCGCATTCCCAGGCCACTTTAATGACACGAGAGAGCCATTTGACTCCCTCTTCGCCTAAGGCCTTGAGCATTTTTGGCCGGATTTTATCCACTCCGGCAGATTTGCCAGCTTTTTTCTCTGATGGCTTCTTAACTTCGGGCGTTTTAAACCACGCGGTTCTTTTCTCACCACCAGCCGCCACATCGAGCCGCTTCACTCCGCAAACATGTCCTGCAGAGGCAATAACTGCTGTTGAAAACAACTGCCATTCTTCCTCTACATTCAATGGAACATTTGGAATTTGTTCAAACCTTGCAGATACCTGCCGTGCAAATTCCTCCCGTATCTCATCGGTCTGCAGCCCCTCCCATCGTATGCGCGTAACCATCCTTGGTTTACGCTTTGGCAGGATAGGTATTTGATCGTTGAGATACAATTTGCACAACACCAGGTGGTGATCAGTTGACAGTTCAGCCCCTCTCAACACACGAACATCACAAACCATCCTTTTAATACACGATGGTACCACAAAGAAATCTATCAGCGATTTCTGCTGCAGACTTCGACGGTACCATGTGTATTTATGGATATCTTTGTGTGGAAAGAAAGTGTTCATAATGGACATTCCATTTGAACAACAAAAGTCCAACAACTTCTCTCCGTTCGAGTTCTGATCGGGGTCACCGTGTTTCCCAATCGCGCTGCCCATGTCGAGAAATCCGCACCCACGTGAGCATTGAAATCACCCATCAGGATATAAGAATCCATATCTGCAACCTTTTCAAGGGCTGCATCAACTTCATATAAGAAAGCTGCGTACCCCGACTCCAGATTCGGTGCATACACCTGCACCAGAGCTAGGGTTGATCTTTCAAGTTTTAGCTTTAAGATCGCAACTCTCCCTCCTAATGGAATCCACTCCAATACTCTGCCTGACAGCCTGGGACTTGTGAGTATCCCCACACCCGCCTGAGCAGACATTGAAGGTGCTACTCCCGCCATGAAGAGTTTCCACCCATCTGCAAGGTCCACAGTTCCAGAACCCCTTTGCTTTGTTGAGGAAAGACCATCTATAGTCGATATTTGACAGCCTCCCCAACAAGCTCCAGGTCTTTTTCCGTGAGCGAAAAGATGTTCCACGTGCCTATCCTAAGTCGATGCCGTTGTCGAGTAACCGAAAGTCTACTTATGCCCCTATTGGTGCATAAGCATAGCGCATCTACCCTCTGACCACCATAATGGTTTTCGAGACCAGTGATGGGAAGCTCGTAGCCGTTTCGACTGCCGAGCGTGACAAGACGACCACCAGACGCTCGCAAACTGCCACCCTTCAGGCCTAGCTCCAAAGGGCGCCCTATTATGACAGGCTTGGCTATATCCGAGGCTCTTCTAGTTCGACATCTAGTTAAGACATCAAACTCAATGCTTAATTAAAATGCTAAATTCACTTTAAATACATGTGCAAACTTATTTGCTTCCCAATGCTCTAATAAGTATCCAAATTAGAAACTTTTTATAATATTCAAGATGAGTTGGTGCGAGAACTGACTACACTCGACCTTAATGGATGTCGTTTCCCTGGTCTACTATTGAAGAGGTTTTTTCGTTTTTATAATATTAACCAAGGCCATTATAATGGCGACACTTTTATGACTGCATAGTGTGGAATTAAATTTCTTTGTATCCTTAATTCTATTGCAACTACATTATGAAGACATCAATTCCGGATATATAGTGTTTTTGACTAGATAAATTGATTTTATTAAGAAAAAAAAATACTTCCTTTATATTCACTCTATTCTTATGATGTCTTTTGTTTTAAATAATGTATTTCCCCAAAGCCTTTATACCTCTTCCACGAAACAATAAAAACAAAGTTATTTATTCTGCATATTATATCTAGATACAACATTAATTTATAAATAAATATTCTTTATTGTTGAATCTACGCAAAACGGGAATCAGTGTTTATCGCACGTTTATAAATAAATTCTCACAAGACTCGCAATCAGGTAGTAAGTGTGGAAGTGCCAGAAGCATCTCCTGGGAATATCGCTAATAAGCTTCGAAAAATTATTAGAAATCGCTTAATTTGTTCATCGCAGCATTTCCCGGAACATATTCCTCCAAATCGTGTGGGTAATGGGTATCCGATTCAGCAGAATAATGATAAAATTTATCCAAGCATGTTAACTGTTTATTTACAATTTCGCAACATTTTATAGAAACATAAACGGTTCTCGTCAGTACTCGAGTGTTTTGTTTAGTGGTCTATTTATTTGTACCTATTCCAAATCGCATAGCGAGTATCTGTATGAATTTACGCCTACGTTATAATATTCAATGGTAGCAATTGGCCGCCAGCCAGCCACAAAACTTGGGCTAAAAGCAGCCACTGTTGAATTTGTTTTTCTAGTTCAAGAACAATCATTTCGAAATATTAAAGATGAATGCCAAAAATGTGAAGACATCAAACTGAATGGCAGCAAAATGTTTTCGCATTCGTGTCACATTGGATTCACTTGATGACTACGTAATGGAGCAGCGCACAGTCAAAGGCTTTTGTTATATTATGCCATCGTAAACATTTGTTTCGTTTGTTTCTGCTTCAGTTTTAAGGGTATTTTTAAAACCAATAAATGACGCAAAGAGGAGGCCAATGTAATTGACTGACCTTATGTGTCGAGTGGATATCAAGATTGCCTTGATTGATCATCGTTTGTGAATCGAAAGCAGATTTATTGAAAACATTTAGAAATGATTGGGCCTTGCTTTGTTATTATAACATAATGCGGGTGGTAATGGTAAGAGTGATTGGTAGATGAGAGAATAAAAATACGAATGATATTTGCAAATGTGTCGTGTAGTGTGTAGATACGGGTATCACTACTTTTTCATAGTCACATGAGGGCAACAAATAGGCGTACGATCGTTGCAGAAATTTGATTTATTTTTTAAATACCTACCAGCCCAACCCTAAATGTACGTGCGGATATCAAGGTAAGGGGAACTTTTAAATTTTGTTCAATTGCAATTTGCTTATTATGCCCACAACTACATTTATTGAAAAATACTAGCTCGAATACCCCAGCTCCAAATATACCTACAAAATTTTGAACTGCCAACAAACATATTTCCAATATCAGGCAATAGGAGCTTATGAAAAGCTTTATTTTGAATAAAATGGCTAAAATGTACTTCTGGGTCAATATTTCAATATATTAATATTCTGCGGTCAGTGACCGATTTTGATTCTGGAAATTTCCCATGAACTACTTTACTTACATATCGGGCTCCCGACCCGTGAAGAGTCTCTGCCTGAGACACTGCAGCCTTCCATCCTCAACGATCCCGGGCACGCTGCTTCCAATTGTCCAGACCAAGCGCTCTGGCATCCGCGATGGCTTGGTCTTTGAAACGGAGGTTCGGTCTTCCTTGTCTTCTCGAACCTGGGGGCTGGGATTCGAAGACCCTCTTGGCTGGAGCATTATTGTCCATTCGCTCGATGTGGCCGAGCCAATGTAGTCGACGTGTTTTGGCTTTTTGGACTACATCCACATCTTGGTACAGCTCATAGAGTTCGCGGTTGTATCTTCTCCTCCATTCGCCCTCCTCGCACACAGGACCAAAAATCCGCCGAAGTATTTTTCTTTCGAAGGAGCCCAGTATCAGCTCTCCCTTCTTGCTTATCGTCCAGCACTCGGCGCCATAAAGCAGAACTGGCAGGATAAGGGTTTTGTAGAGCACACATTTCGTCCTTCGAGTTAGGAGTTTTGAACCCAGTTGTTTTGCCAAACCGAAGTAGCAACGGTTTCCTAAGGTAATTCTTCGTCGGATCTCCACTAGGGTGTCATTCGTGGAGTTTACGTTTACCCCGTGGTAGGTGAACTCCTTAACTACCTCGAAATTATTGCTATCAATAGTGACGTTTTGTCCTAGACGGTGGACAGATGCTTGTTTGTTTGTTGATAGCATGTACTTAGTCTTGTCCTCATTTACTACAAGTCCAACGGATTTCGCCTGTTCTTCAATCGCCGTGAACGCTTCTATCACGGCACGCTGGGAGCGACCGATGATGTCAATATCGTCCGCATAGCCAAGCAGCTGGACGGACCTGTTGAAGATAGTGCCTTCCGTGTTGACACCTGCCCTGCGCACTATCTGCTCCAGTACGAGATTGAAGAAGTCGCATGATAGAGCGTCTCCTTGCCGAAATCCGGTGCATGTTTGAAATAGTTCGGAAGAGCTGCTTCCAAACTGCACGTTGCAGCGTGTGTTTTCCAGCGTCGCGCGACACAGCTGAATCAGTTTTGCCGGGATTCCGAATTCGGCCATCGCCATATAGAGCTCCTGACGATGTATGCTATCATACGCGGCTTTGAAGTCGATGAATAGGTGGTGAGTTTCGACTTGAAATTCGTTGGTCTTTTCCAAAATTTGCCTTAGTGTGAAAATTTGGTCTATAGTCGATCTGCCGGGCCGGAAGCCACACTGGTACGTGCCGATTAGTGTGTTGCAGAACGGTTTTAGACGTTCACACAGTACGTTGGATAGGATCTTGTATGCGACATTTAGCAGGGATATGCCTCGATAGTTCTTGCAAGACATAGGATCGCCTTTTTTGAAGATGGGGCATATGGAGCTGATAGTCCAGTCATCGGGCATGTTTTCTTCCACCCATACTTGGTTGATGATTCGGTGCATGCTCCCTACCAAAACATCACCACCGTATTTAAAGAGCTCCGCTGGTAGACCATCAGAGCCTGCGGCCTTGTTGTTCTTAAGCTTTTTTATAGCTAAGCCAACTTCTTCTATACTTGGTGGTGGGACTAGTTCCTCATTGACTGGACGTGGGTTCTCTTCTTGCCCTATCACACTCTCTACATGATGCCCATTAAGCAGCTGCTGGAAATGCTGCTTAAACACATCTATTATTCCCTCCGATTCGGTGACTAGGTTTCCTTCGGTATCTCGAAGAGCCTGCGTTCCGGTTTTGTAGCCAGCAACCAGTTGCTTAGCTTTTTTATAAAACCTCCGGATGTTATTACGATCGCGCGACTCTTCGATCTCCTTGAGCTGGGAAGCTGCGTAAGTCCTCTTCTTTCTACGCAGGATCTTCTTTTCCTCACTTCTCCTGGCTCGATACTCTTCTCTCGCTGCCCTTGTTTTACGCTGCAGCGCTTTCTTGTGTGCATCTTCTGTCACCTTTTTCCTGTACACGCATTCATCATCATACCACGGGCTCTTTCTCTGGGGTGGCTGGTACGCGTACCCTACGGTAGTTTCGGCTACCTCTTTGCCATGAAAGGTGACGTTAATACCATGGTTTGGAAGTATATACGGTCTTTGTAGGTGTATTGGTTCATGAGTTACAGGGGCGTGGCACGTCCCATATAAAAAATGCATTAAAAATCTTATATTGCGAAAACCACTAAATCGATTGAGTTCAAATTTACATACAATCTTAGGTATTGGCCCAGGAGTATTCCTGTGAAGATTGGTCAAAATTGGGCAAAGGGGCGTGGCACCGCCCATACAAAAAGTACATTTAAAATCGTATATTTCGAAAACCACCGAAACGATTGAGCTCAAATTGACAGATAATCTTAGGTATATAAAGGGGTGTGGCGCTATTTTTCGACACTCAAAGTTTGTAAAATTTGTAACATTGATAGCTATGCATTGTCCTGATAGACAAGAATACTTTCTACGCAATACGATTCCTGGAAAAACCAAAAATATGTACCACGGAGCATTACAATAAAAAGTGTCTATCACTGATTTAAATGAATTTGACTCTCAAAATGTCATTACCATGGCATGTCCGAAGTTGTACCTTTATTCAACAAACGTATTTTATTTGTAAAATGTAAGCCGGTTTGCAAATTTTATTGATGAAGCCTTGAAGAAGAAAGGACAATGAGAACTGGGGCCCAGTCAATTTATTTTGAGGGAATTTTAAAAAAATTACGTGGAAGGTATTTAGTGATTGTTCCCAACAAAAATTCTCATTTCCCGTGACAAAAAGTAAATATTTATTAAATATATTAAAAAAAATTTAATTTACGACCACAGACTAGGTGGCGGATTTCATATTCACCCCTATCGGGAATAATATTTGCCCCGAAATGTTTCCCTTTTTCACAAAATAGGTATCGAAGAGTTACCTTTGGGACACCTTAGTGTCATTTAGACACCTTTTCGAACACTCGGACACCAGGACACCTCTTTTTAAAAATAGCCGATTTTTGACACCTTTTTGGAATTTAAGAACTTTTGCAATAAACATACAATGTTAAAAAAATTATATCATATCTTTGACATGATTTGTATCTTTGTATTTGAATTCCCAAATGTTTCCGACTTATTAGCCCGTTCGAGTTCGAGGGAACTTGGTTCTTACTAAATCATTTTAAGTCGTAACCTTAAATTAGATTAGATATTCAGTCGGGAGAGCCTTCATTGGGTTTTGGCACTGCGGCCTCTCTTGTGCCTTCCCTGGTAGGGACCTAGAGCAATCTTTTTACTTCGGAGACCGTCAGGAAGACAAGTATCTTCACTGGGGTATTTCAGCAAGATTTGCTGAGTTGATGATTTCTTCACCAAGGACATTCTTTCTTAGGCGAAAGAGAGCCGGACATTCCGTGAGAATGTGAAGAGAGGTTTCGTCGCTCTCCAGACATAATCTGTGGGGTCTGGTGAGACTCCAATTCGGTGAAAATGTTTTTTTCAAAATGCTATGGCCATTAACTATACTTGTTAGGAGTCTTAGGGTATTGTAAGAGATCAAATTTTATGATCTAAAGTCATGTAAGGTATAGTACAACGGAGAGAGTAAAAGGCAGGCTCGAAAACGCCATAGGGTTTGCCATAAAATGAGAAACAAGTTGTACGAATATCAAAATGAATCTGATTTATTTTTCTAAAATGTTCTACTTATATACTAGTTGACCCTCCTGTACCGAATTTAGAGAGTCGGATTACTCCTTCATTCACACTTGCGACGCGATAAGTAAAATGCATGACACTTGTGCATCGTAAATTATCGTTTGTTTACACAACATGAACCTGAGTGAGTCAATGCTTATGCGTTGAATATGAATATGAATATGAATAGCGTTACTGCTATTATAATATGAGTATTTGTGTTACTTTGATTGTTCTAATTGTGGGTACACTACAGTATTTTTATCCAGGTTAGTAAGAAAGTAGGATTTCCTTGGGGAACATTTTGGGAAGGATTGTTTGGTACAGTTCTGCCCAGGTGTTTTAAGCCAGACTTCATTGGATTCGGTTAGAGCTAAGTTCTTGATGTGTTTCCTAAAACATCTCCTTCTGACACCGCAGAAGGGTTCAGGTCCGACAAGTGGCATTGTAGCACCGGCTTTGGCCAGTGAGTCTGCTGTTTCGTTTCCAGCGAAGCCACTGTGGGCTGGAATCCAGTGTAGTATGACTAGGTTTTTCCTTGCAAGTTCGTAGATAGCCCTGTACGTTTGCGGGACCAGCTTAGATTTTATGACAGACGAGCCAAGAGCTTTAAGAGCAGCTTGGCTGTCTGAGAAGTCGTCACCTTAAATGCTTTGTTAATTACAAACAAACAAATTTTTATACAGTAACTTTCGCTATTGTGAGTTAGAAAAAATTAACATTACCGCATATTTAGTTTATGTATTAATATTATTACAGAGTTTTTAATTTTTTTACAGAGTTATTTTTTCGTATCTCAATGGAAATACAAATTTATAGTAGACGGGCAATTACAAATTAATGTTGTGCACTAAGAATACGTTTACTATGAAAAACTTAATTTGTTGGTTCATTATAATAAGGACTGGCAAAAATGGCCAACATACTCAAAAAATATATACCCCAAACTAGAATCAGATAATCAGATACACTTTTCTTTCTAATGTCGTTATGTTTGAATATAAATTTGTATGGGACACTTTTTTACCCCGCGGACACCATTTATGGACACTTTACAAACATTTTCGGAGGTAACCCTGGCAATCGTGAATAATTTTCGTCGGAAAAAATAGCTATCGGGAATAAATATTCGTATTCGTATATTCGCATTTCGTCTGGGAACTTTAGCTAAAGATCAGCAATATAAGTGTTTTTCTGCAAAATATTTAGAAAAACGAATGCACACTGTCAGTTTTAATGAACGGTCAAACACAACAAATACAAAACAGCTACAGATTATTCTAAGTCATATGGAAAAATATCCGGATATAGCAAATGAATTTATACAAAGAAAAAAAAGTACAGCATTGAAAATAGATGATTGGCCTAATCCACAGTGTTGCCAGTTTGACTGTTTTCCAGTCAAATTTGACTGGATTTTGTCGGTATTGCCTGAAAAAACAAAATCCAATCCAGTCGACTGTTTTTTTTTTTACTGGAGCTTTTTCGAATCCGCAAGCCGCTAAAAGTCAAATTGAATCTAGTATTTCTTGCAGTTTGCGCAGCGTCCCTTGAGAATTTTGAGTGATTACCTTTGCTACGTAGGTGACTACAGAGTTAAATAAATATTTAATGCTTTTCGTTCAATATTTTTATTTTATATTATTTTAAACTTAACTAAAATTCTATATGAAATATGGGGCGGCAAAATTTAAGCAAACCCATGGCAACACTGACTTTTAATACGCAACTGCATCAATGTCTTAAATATGAAACCAAAACATGGTTCGATATCATTTACTAATTGAAATTAAATACGTAATTTAGTTTTTGTTTATGCAATATAGTCAATATACATACATTTAAGAAGCCTACATTCTAATCATCATAGCCTCCACAAAACCTTTACGATTGGGCTATTGGCATTATACCAGAGCTTATCAAAAATATGCTTCGTTCAGTGACATTAACGTGCCTATATCAAATTTCCTTATGATGATGGATGTTAGGTCTGAAAGAAACTCAATATAGAAAATATTCGTGTATACCTTCCTGTTTCTGTGTTTGATTTTGATGAATGAGTTTTTTGTGTACTGTCTCGCATAAGCTGTAAATCTCCTACTGTGCTTTATGCAGATTGGAATTTGTACACCTTTAGACTTAAAAAAAAAGTTAAATCTGTTAAATCATAGTTTTTCAACAGCTACAAATAAATTAAGAATGGAATTCATATAAATGCAAATCCAATTTAAATTTAAATATAAAAAGTTTAGCTTGACAGCGACATTTGAAAGTCCTGACTTTAACACTGGACCCGTTTAGTGCAATATGAATAATATTGCGTATGCAAAAAGTTCTGAATCACATTGGCTTTGGCTTTTGATATGCATGATACGAGTATGTAATATGTTTTTATTTTAATAAAGTTGGAAATTTCCTCTGCGTTGTCACAGAAACTATATTCGCATTTACGCGACAAAGGTTAGCTTCGCCAGAACAAAGCAATTACGAATGCATTTAAGCATCTCTTTGGTAGGTACCGATGTATGCAGAACATTCTGCCTTTGATGTCAGTTGTTATCTAATGGAAATGTCCTTTCAATTTAATTTTCCACGAAAATAGAACTCTTGCATAAATTCCGTTTTACGTTCTACTCATTCGCATAGGCATATGCTGTGATAGTGACACGTGCATGGCAAAGGTAATGTTTATCTGTACCATCGTCTGTCGATGTTTTCAAAGAAACAGGAAATTGCGTAAATTTAAATTCTACGCACGGAGATGGTTTATACAACCATGGTCTTGTAGACTTTGTCACTCAGATAATTTTTCTATATCACAACATAGAATATGGCATTTCTGAGATACATATTCAAGATGAATCTATTCATATTTGCTGTTAGGTGTATCTTTAATTATGTGTGTATCTTTCACACTGTAAAAATAAGTAACTGTGCTGTGCACATGGCATATCATTCAAATTTTTTAAATTTTTAGAACCAGGGGATTTTCTAAGAGACTAATACATACAGTGAGCGTTAAAAGTAAGTGAACACCAATGTTCTTTAAAATGGTCTTTAGGGTATTGAAATGTTTTAAAAAGTTTGACAGCGAAATAAAAATACATAATAAAATGTATTTTATTTCAAGAGAATTCTATTAGTTACCAGCAAGGACATGCAATGAAAGGCATTCAAAACGAGCAAGTATAATCTTCATACGCCTTTTCTGAAGTTTATAATTCTGCGGACATATAGCGTGATATGGAACGATGATAGGTTATAAGCTATTATAACACTGCTATGTCAAGATTTGACACGATTGTTGACATGGGTAAAAGTAGATACCTTATAGAATAGGTACTGCCAAGAATTTTGTGACAAGGCCTAAGGCTACGATTACACGGTAATTTTTTCGCGTCATTTAAATGGCGCTCTGACGTAAAAATGTCATCATAAATACGTGATTTTAATGTCGATCCGTATGATCGCCATTTTTGGGATAACATTTTCGGCGTCATTTAAAATGTCTTGGAAAATGGCGGACTAAATTACATGAATTTTGTGCCATTAAAATGACAAAAAAAAAATGGTCGTGTGCTAGTTATTTAATGGCGTCTAGGACAAATGACTAAAATTTTTGGGTATTGTGTCATTTAAATGGCAGCCTTCAGAAAATGACAAGTCATAAAATTCATGCCATGCCATTTTTCTACGCAAATGACGCAGCATTTAATAGGATATTCTGTGCTTTGATTTGGATTTTTGTCTTGTGGCGGCGAAAGGACGTGTAAATTCTTATGTAAAAATTTAGCCTTAAAATGTTTGTCGTCGATTCACGCCTTAACGCATTTACCGTTTTTAACCAAACTTTCACACTTTTTTGGTATTGGTCCATATATGGTTTCTATGTATTTGGTCAAAATTAGACGAAGGGGCGTGGCACCACCCAGACAAATAAAAAAACATTTAAAATCGTATATCTCCAAAACCAATAAATCGATTGAGTTCAAACTTACAGATAGTCTTAGTCATTGGCTCTGGAGTGGTACCATGAAGATTGGTCAAAATTGTACTAAGGGCGTGGCACCGCCCATAGAAAAACAAAACAATAAAAATGTAGGTTGCTCAAGTGGACCCTCCATAGCTCTCGATCCTCCGCCATCGACTCTAAATCATCAAGGGCAATCCCCATACGGGTATAGGAGAGATTATGGACTTGATCTAACCATCTCATCCTTGGTCTACCTAGAGGACGCCTACCCGATGGTACCGATTCCATAGCACGTCGTGGAATCCTGGTCAGGGACATGCGTTTAACATGACCAAACCACCGAAGCATGGATCGCTCCGTCCGGAGAAGTAGCTGCTCGACATTGAGTTCCTCACGTATTCTGGTATTTCTGATGCGATCTCTACGGGTCACACCAGCAATACTACGGGGAAATCTCATTTCGGCAGCTTGTATCCGTGATCTTATTCTTTCGGTCATTACCCAAACCTCATGACCATAGGTGAGAGTTGGAACAAACACCGAATTAAAGACTGACAACTTAGCTTTGACACCAAGTTCAGTCCTCCTAATAACAGAATAACCAAGCTGTCTCAAAATTGCCTGACCAATCCTACAGGAAAACTCGGCATTGCTCCTTCCATCACTCGTGAATAAGACCCCGAGTTACTTAAACTTTTCCACCTGTTTCAATGGGGCTCCACTAACATGCAGAGTGCATTGAACGGGCGTTCTGGAGACGACCATCACTTCAGATTTGTTCACGTTACCTTCATCTCAGCTTCAACACAAACGGCTACAAACCGATCGAGTGCGCGCTGAAGTTCAGTCTGAGAGGATCCAAGGATGACCAAGTCATCAGCGAAGAGCAAATGACTTATCCTCAGATCTCCCAATTCGAAACGTTCCTCGCCAAGACTGCGCTGTAACATCCAGTCCATATAAGTAATGAAAAGGAGAGGAGACAAGACGCACCCCTGGCGAAGTCCAACGCCCACGGTGAAAGGTATTGATTTAACGCCGTTTCTGAGAGTGAATAACTGGTCGGTTGTGCTTCTGCCGGGACGAAAGCCGCACTGCTCATCTCCTAATCGTGCCTCGACCACAGCTCTGCAACGCGTTTCCAGCACCTTGCCAAAGACTTTTCCGGGGAGACTTAAAAGTGATATACCCCTGTAATTGGAGCAATCTCTTTTATCCCCTTTCTTGAAAAGGGGCACAATCACCCCAATCTGCCAATCGCTGGGTGTTTCGCCGCATTCCCAGGCCACTTTAATGACACGAGAGAGCCATTTGACTCCCTCTTCACCTAAGGCCTTTAGCATTTCTGGCCGGATTTCATCCACTCCGGCAGATTTGCCAGCTTTTAGCGATTTGATCGCAAAGTGACTTCCTCTACCGTGGGACTATTTTCCGCCCTGCTTAAGGCGATGGATGTATCATCCTCAATGCCCTGGATTGGATTGAGCAATTCGGAAAAGTGCTCGCTCCATCTGCGCAAGATGTCCTCCTCATTAGAAAGAAGTGTACCATCTTTGGATTTGACTCCTTCGATAATGTTCCACTTCCTTCCTCTAAGACGGCGGATGGTCTGCCAGAACACCTTGCTCGCAGATCTGTGATCACGGTCCAGTTTTTCGCCGAACTCCTTTCAAGACTGTTCTTTGGCTGCTTTAACAGCCAATTTGCAAGTTCTTCGCGCCTCAATGTACCGGTTTCGAGAAGGAGAGTCCCCCAAGTGAATCCACACCTTGAAAGCCTTCTTCTTCTCTCTGATAGCTTCTTGAACTCCGGGCGTTTTAAACCACGCAGTTCTTTTCTCACCACCAGCCGCCACACTGAACCGCTTCACTCCGCAAACATGTCCTGCAGAGGCAATAACTGCTGTTGAAAACAGCTGCCATTCTTCCTCTACATTCAATGGAACATTTGGAATTTGTTCAAACCTTGCAGATACCTGCCGTGCAAATTCCTCCCGTATCTCATCGGTCTGCAGCCCCTCCCATCGTATGCGCGTAACCATCCTTGGTTTACGCTTTGGCAGGATAGGTATTTGATCGTTGAGATACAATTTGCACAACACCAGGTGGTGATCAGTTGACAGTTCAGCCCCTCTCAACACACGAACATCACAAACCATCCTTTTAATACACGATGGTACCACAAAGAAATCTATCAGCGATTTCTGCTGCAGACTTCGACGGTACCATGTGTATTTATGGATATCTTTGTGTGGAAAGAAAGTGTTCATAATGGACATTCCATTTGAACAACAAAAGTCCAACAACTTCTCTCCGTTCGAGTTCTGATCGGGGTCACCGTGTTTCCCAATCGCGCTGCCCATGTCGAGAAATCCGCACCCACGTGAGCATTGAAATCACCCATCAGGATATAAGAATCCATATCTGCAACCTTTTCAAGGGCTGCATCAACTTCATCCAAGAAAGCTGCGTACCCCGACTCCAGATTCGGTGCATACACCTGCACCAGAGCTAGGGTTGATCTTTCAAGTTTTAGCTTTAAGATCGCAACTCTCCCTCCTAATGGAATCCACTCCAATACTCTGCCTGACAGCCTGGGACTTGTGAGTATCCCCACTCCCGCCTGAGCAGACATTGAAGGTTCTACTCCCGACATGAAGAGTTTCCACCCATCTGCAAGGTCCACAGTTCCATAACCCCTTTGCTTTGTTGAGGAAAGACCAACTATAGTCGATATTTGACAGCCTCCCCAACAAGCTCCAGGTCTTTTCCCGTGAGCGAAGAGATGTTCCACGTGCCTATCCTAAGTCGATGCCGTTGTCGAGTAACCGAAAGTCCACTTATGCCCCTATTGGTGCATAGCGCATCCACCCTCTGACCCCCATAATGGTTTGCGAAACCATTGACAGGAAGCTCGTAGCCGTTTCGGGTTAAACCCGGCCGACTGCCGAGCGTGACAAGCCGACCACCAGACGCTCGCAAACTGCCACCCTCCAGGCCTGGCTCCAAAGGGCGCCCTATGTTGACAGGCTTGGCAATATCCGAGGCTCGCTTTCGTCGCTTTGTCATCATTGGGTGTGTGCTTCGTTAGCCATGTCTAGGTGAACCTAGACATGTTGCCCGCCCCCCACCACGGGGAGGTCAGCTACATGAGGGGGCCAAATAACGTTATCAATTATTTTTGGCGCCACAGTTATCGTACTAAGTGGCAATTAAATGCAATTGAAATAGCGAAGAAAATAATGAGCTCCTTAAAAGGAGAATAGTGACAACAAAGACACATAATCACTCAGTTTGTTCAATTCCGGTTAATTATGCTTATCAAGTAGACCTCTAACTTGCTACACACTTTTAGGTGTAGTAAAGCTGCAATCACAGGAGAAAATTCAATTTTCAAAGAATACAGAATACTCCTCTTTACACATCGTTTGTTATGTCACACCCATACTCACGTCTCAAACTTCCCTCTGTGATCTTGTGAAATCACAATGTGTCGACCTGTAAAGTCTGTGTCGAAGATTTAAATTGAATGTCAAAGCACAAACAACCAAGGAACTATTCTATGGTCAGACATTATAGCCAATGTGCGTGTATATGAGTGCATAGCTAAAGACTGGAATGAAATTTGCACTTTAATTAAATCCCTGACATTCCTTTTTGCCTTTGAAGATGCATTCAACAGGTAGGAATTCAACTCACATCACTAACAAGTTACCAACGTAATGAATACCTACCTATAATGTTGTATATGCATGCCCTTTGTGCATGGGCACATATTTTGCTTTGGACGTAAGGATTGCAATCGGTATGCATGTCTGTTGCGAGGGATTTCAGTTTGAATTTCTCTATAAGGTCAATACAAAAGTAAACACAAAGGGCACTGCTTCAATGGTAGGTATTATATTCTGTTTAGAAACTATTGAAAATTACAAAGGGATTTACCTATAATTCTACTCAACTCAGTCTGGTATCAATTTTATATACATATGTACATATATCAAACTGATTGCGTCTATGGAAAATATATACAACATTATATTTTTATTGTCATATAAAGGGTCCTCCATCTAACGTTTTTTTTTTCAACTAGTGCTTATTTCGCGAATGGTAACACTTAGCTCATGTCTGATTTGACAGATCATTAGTTTTATCCTTCCGCTGAACGAATATGGTTGTGTATACGCTTGAACAACGCTGGGAAATATTGCAACATTACTTTGAAAATCATGGTAATGTTGCAGAATGTGTGCGAAAATTGCGTACGGATTTTGGAAGAAGAGAAGCACCGTCAGCTCCGTAAGTTCGTTATCTTGTGAAAAAAGTGAAAGAAACTGGCATACTCATCGATAAACCAAAGCGTGAAAATCCAAAAATAGCCGATATACCCAAAACGAGTCACTGTTTGGTGCGGATTTTGGTCCAGAGGCATAATTGGGCATGTTGAACGAATTTTTATTCACAAAAATTGAAGAGGAGGATATTGGCAACATTTGGTTTCAAGAGAACGGCGCTACGTGCCACACAGCCGAAGCTACACTCGATGTTTTGCGCCCTGTTTTTGAAGATCGCATTATCGGCCGCAGAGCTGATGTCGTTTGGCCACCGCGGAGCTGCGATTTGACACCGTTGGACTATTATTTGTGGGGTGCCGTAAAATATAAGTGTTACGCCGACATGCCAGAGACAATTGACGCTTTAAAGGACAATATTCGTGAAGCCATTGGTGAAATACAGCTGCACACAATCGATAATGTGCTTAAAAATTGGACCGACCGTGTAGGCTACTGCATGGCCAGCCGAGGCAGCCATTTGAATGAAATTATTTTCTATTATTAACCGGAAGGATTGTACTTTCAAATAAAAAAAAATTTGAGAAAATATTTAGTAGTTTTATAGCATTTTCAAAAAAAAAAAAAAAGTTATTTGGCGGACCCTTTAGATTTATTTATGTATTTTGTGTCAAAAAATAATAGAAGAAATTATAAGGCTGCGATAATATGGGTCATCCCCTGAATTTTTGAAGCGGAGCAGCTGTCCTACATCTTTTCCGCTAGAATTCATTCAAAGGCGACAGTATTAAAATTGAATACTTTTAATACATTTAGCTTATGTAATTGTTTAAACCGGGAGTTAGCCAGAGCCTACAGCGAGCACCAGAGTATGAAGCTCTTTTCTAGTGCCATCACTTACCACAGACGATAACAATCATGCCAGTATCGCGACATCATCAAGGAGGTAGCCGAAACCACTCTAGGGTACCAGTCATTCCAGAGAAACAGCCCGTGGTATGATGATAAATTCGTGTACTGGAAAATGGTGAGGGCAGCGAGAGAAGACTATCGAGCCAGGAAAAGGTAGAAAAAGAAAATCTTGCGTAGAAAGGAGAGGGCTTACGCAGCTTCCCAGCTGAAGGAGATCGAAGAGTCGTGCGATCGTAATAACATCCGGAGGTTTTATAAAAAAGCCAAGCAATTGACTGCTGGCTACAAAACCGGAACGCAGGCTCTTCGAGACAACGAAGGAGACCTAGTCACCGAAGCGCAGGGAATATTATATGTATTTAAGCAGTATTTCCAGCAGCTACTTAATGGGCATCATGTACAAAGATAGGGTAAGAAGAGAACCCGCGTCCAGTTAATAAAGAACCAGTTCCACCACCTAGTATAGAAGAAGTTGGCTTAGCTATAAAAAAAACTTAAGAACAACAAACAAGGCTGCAGGCTCTGATGGTTTACACAACAATATCACTATTTTACTACGTATACGAGAAAGTTAAAAAATTCAACAAGCATTTTTGCAACATTTATCGCATAATGTATAGACCCCCAACAATAGTCCTGTCATTACATTCAAGACTCTCATTGCTGGTTTCACAATTAACCATAGACGGGTACCTAATCTTCGTCGATTCTAAGAACAAATATTAAATTTTTTGTTCATTCCAATCCATTCCATTGCATCTTCTCTTTGTGACGAGTCATCTCTAATACTAGGGACAGAGTGCATGCGAAAAGCTAAAGCTAAGGTTTGACAGGTAAAAGCTAATTAACTACATAGAATTAACATCATACATACATCATACATCATAATGCCAAATGACCGAGTTATCGTGCGATACGTGTCTACAAGATAAGCATATGCTGATGGATGCATACAGTTGAGATTTGCAACAAATGCTCAAAATTAATAGTTTATGTTTTTTACGATATTTCTTATTTTTGTTCTTCAATGTTAAATCCATTTTTAAGTCATTATGTTTTTATGCAACATTTTCTAAAAAAGAATTGGCTATAAGAATAAACTTTATAAATTAACAAGCGTTTTGTTGCACACTTTTCGAAATAGTATAACAATGTATGTATAAAAAAATAGGGATCCCTACGTTACCTCTTTTTCCAAAATCACTTATTCGACATAATCTCTCATTTTTTTATCGCTTTTTTCCAAAATCTCTCGGTACGAAATCCCCTATGCCAAAATCTCCCACCTGCATACATACTTATTAAATCACTCGTTAAAATCCCCTGTTCGCACAATTTAGAATTTATCCGTTTATCGCGTAGTTTTGGCATTAAAATAAGCAAACACATAATATAAAATTTGCATATACCCAACCTCGCACCATCTCCAAATCCTACAGAAACTACAAGCAGGGGGGTTACGTATCTCACTTCTGTCGCGAGACAGAATTAATAACACCAAATCTAAGAATCAGAGATTTTATCCCGTGGGGATTTTATCTCAGGGTCTTTTGGAGTAAGGGATTCCAGCACAAGGGATTTTGGAACAAGGGATTTTGGAAAAGGATATATCATACCAAATCAAAAAAATATATGATTACCCTTTTATAGGGTGGGTCATATATGTAGTGGTTTCTTTTTTTATCATAGGTTGTTTTGACACTGACAGCTGTTTCTCGCTCAAAATCTTGACAGAAAGTCAGGGCTCAGAAAAACTCGCTGTTATTGTCGAAAAGCCAATGCATCCACAGAGAATGACAGTTTGGCACGCCATTGCACACAGCCCATACCACAATCGATCTTTTGCGCACCAAATTCCCAAATCGTGTTATCAGCCGTCTTGGCCTCGGAGCTGCGATTTGATCCCTTTGGAGGACTTTTTATTCTGGGGAACCGTGAAGGACAGATGTTATGCCAACAATCCGGAAACAATTCAAGCATTTAAGGCCAATATCATCCAAGTAATCCATGAGCTACAGCCCGAAACCATCAACAAAGATCTTGTAAAATTGGAGTGACGAAATTCGCTACTGCAAAGTCAGTCGAGGCAATCGCTATCAGTGTGTGCGATCACAACAATAGGTCTAATATATTCATTCGAAAATGATTGCATTACGTCACTTTTACGTCAGCGAATGGTCCCAATGCCAATGGCTACATCCCGTGTACAAGCTCTCTTTGTGTGCTCTCTGTATCTTGCTACATGCCATGTACTAGCACCTTTAGAATTAATTTATGGTTAAAATTGTCACAGCCCCATACTGTAGTGTATAGTGAATTCATCAGCCAGTTGAAATTGCATCGACATAGCAGATATACGAAGCAAAAGCAACACACTATTTTGCGTTTTTTTATTTTTTAAATTAATTTTTATTTTATACAGTTTTTGAAAGAAAGTTGTTTTGTTTTTGACAGCTATCCTTGGTTAAATGCCCTTAACCGACCAAAATCGGCTGGTTATCGATTTTTTGTCTTAACTAACCAAACCATGAATTCTCTGATCAAAAATTTGACTGAACAAAAAAATTCTATGGTTATCACCTGGAATAACCGTTGATTAGAGATAAGCAAAGATGAACAAACCGGCTCTTAATGTGCCCGAGTAAATAGATATAGGTTTGCATTTGGTATTTCGTTTGTTGCAGGTTGTGTTGCGCCTATTTACATTTTTTAACTTTCTCTTATACGTAGTAAGAGAAAGATATTGTTTTCGTACAAAATTTCGAACTCGAGATTTTGATCAATTCTGATATTACGATGATTGGGGATCTCAAAAAAGTGGGTCTCGCAATTCTGTCCGTCCGTATGTATGTCTGTCCCACCGCTGGGGAATCTAAATGCTTGGACGGATTTGCTTCAAACTTCGTATTTAGAGTTTGTGGGACGTTTTTTTTTTATATCCTAGCCCTAATATTAACGGTACCTCCCATATAAAAATTTTACGAAATATTACGAAATATGTCTAAATTTAAATTTTTTCGAAAACGGCTCTAACGATTTGAACCAAAATTGATAGTTGAGTTAATGTAGGCATGCTTAACATGACTGCATACCCAGTTTTTTGATAAAAAGTCCAGCAACGGCAGTTTTGAAAATTGGCTTTTTCCCGAAAACGGTAAAAACTTAATTTTTAAGGTACTTTTGTCATTCTTAACTTGATAGTAAACTCAGTTTTTATCTAAAAAGAATGCGTCCTTTGATATCCACCCAAATCCCTAATAATAGTACTTTAAAAAACTGCTCATATCTCAAAAACGCTATTTTCGATTATGATAAAAATGTTACTTTCAGGTAATGCTTAAATCCATAGTAATACCATTTATTTTCAGTTTTGAGCTAAACAGTTGAAAAACTGTGTTTTTTGAACCACGAATGCATCCTTCGATTTCCACCCCAATCTCTAAAAACTGTACTTTAAAAACTACACGTATCTCGAAAACGCCATTTTCGATTTGGTTAAAAATGTAACTGCTAGGTAATGTTTATATCCTGAAGAATACGTCGTACTCAGTTTTTAGCTTTCCGAATCCAAATTGTAACATTTGTCAGCATAATTTTACAAAAAACCGCTCTAACGATTTCGATCAAAATACATATTTAAGACAACATAAGCATTCTAATTCTAAACATGATCACGTACTTAGTTTTTCTCAGAAAACTCTAATATTGCCGTTTTATGAATATTTCTCAAAAATTACTACCCAAATCCCGACCATTGAAACCACTTTTTTAAAATAATCAAAAATTGGAAATTCGAAATTCATCTCCTACTTACCTCCTTTAAGTGTCAGTTGTTCGGGGTGAATTTTGAAAGTAAGTAATAAAGTGTTGTATGTTAATGTAGTATATGTTACTTAGATACTTTTTATTTAATTAACAAGGATTCAGTTACTAAACCTGAGGACATCTTAATTGGGTATGATTTTAAATTTGCTGAAATGACTCTGAGATTATGGGAGATTCGCAATAAGCTCTTTTTAAAAAGAGCTTTGGATTACAAATTTTCGTTCGAATAGAATTTGACATTTAACTCGATCCAATCGATACGGAGAAATGAACAAAATTCGAATCTCCAATCTCCATCGAAATCGAAAGTTGGAATGTTGTCAGTTGGTTAAAATCGAATGACTTTCGATTTGATTCGAATATCAGAATTAACATTTAGATTTTATGTGACTTAAAGTGTAATTTAGAAGAAGTAATTATCTATGCGTGTGCGAAGTAAACATGTTTAATGTCACAAGAACTCATTAAAAGAAATATTTCTTATAAGAAAAAAGCAATTCAGTATTACAGTAGTAGATGCTGCCTGTGCCTGATACACTGTTACTCCATCAAAGTAAAATTACAAATAACATTTCTACCTATTCCCACTGGCGCACTGCAGCCCTAAAAGCTGGATGAAATTCTTCGGACGTCGACTTTCTCTGAAAATAACAAAATTATCATTACATCATCATAGACAAGCTAAACCAAAACCAACAAAAGATGAAACAAAACTCTGTAAACAAGTTTTCTCGTAAACATAACTTACCTGTATACACTCGTTAGGTGCTTCTGGCACGTAAGGTATACAGGTAATGGTATGTCAGTCATTTTGGAAATTCTAGCTAAACGTATCTACAAGAACGTTTGTATACTCTTCTACTATATTCATTTAGATCAAAGAAATCCTGAAAACAAATTAAAAAAAAAAAACGTACAAAACTACTTGCCATCTCCTTCTGCTCCAAGGGATGGAACATGGAAGACTCATTTACTTGACCCTTCAGAGTCGTTCTTGGATAACGAATACGTTACCTACGGGTAGAAAAAAATATATCAAACACTCCTTGGAAGAAAAGATATTTAGGAAAAAACAACAAGAAAATTAATTTTCTTTCGTCTCAACGAATGTTTAAAATTGTGGTTTGCCTATTTAAATGTGAAGGAAACGAAAACTCCTAATGATACGAAATTCTTGTTGCGCCTTCTGAAAAATAAATACAGGCATAAGGCCTTAAAAATTACAAAGCGTTCTTGAATTATTCAATTTAGGTTTGGCCATAAAATCAGTTTGTAACAGTCATCAAAGAATTTTTCTAAGTTAATAGAGCAGTAGACAGGCTGAACAAATTTATTGGTCGCCTGGCTCTGGCTGACTTCGTCGCCTTTCGTCGCCACGAGGAGTTTGGATTTGGACAAGCTAATCGCTCGCTTCAAGTTTTTGTTAACTAGTATTCAAGTCCTGAAGCTCATTCGAATTCCAATCCAGAGTAAAAGCAGTTGCAGCGGAACGTTACATTCTGTGAAACAGATTGACACTAAAAAGCTACAAACAAGCTGCGAACAATTTTTTAAAATAAATAGGATATCTGGGCCAGTTTTCACGCAATTCTATCATGAATAAAAAATCATTATTTTTAAAGGAGGGTATTCTGTTACAAGGATAACAAGGATAAAATTTGCTAACTTTGCTGGTTGGTGCATTTTGCAAGATGTAAGGTGACGCATAAAAATAACTTCCGCACCAATATCTACTGACCCCTAATCTCTTTCTCACATCTGCATCTCCTGCAAAATTCCTGTAAGGCGGCTCTCAGATTGAGGCAACAAGCAATAAGCAACTAAGCAACTAGCAACTGTCAATAAGCAACACGCAACTTTATTTTAGCCTATTCTCACATCGAAGCAACATTATTGAAATTTCTAACTAACATGTCATCCGACGACTCCGATGATTTGATTTTTCTAATGTGGTTCCATTTAAGAAAAAAAAAAAGGCAAAAGAAAAGGAAATATTGGGTGCACCCTGCATTTACTAATTTAATAAATCATGGTGAAAATATTTGCGCTAAGGAACTCAGAGCAGAGCATATCCAACCCAATTTCAAAACTCAATCAAATGAGCCCCGAAACGTAGTATGCGCAAATGTGTCAATAATGACAAATATTGCTACTAGGAAGCAATATTATGTTGTATCGCTAGCGATAATTATTAGAGCAACCAGCAACATTTTTCGTTCGAGCGATATTGAGTTGCTTTGATGTGAGACCTCTAATTTAATTCTATGTAAAATAACTGTGAGCGATAATATTGCGTGTTTCCTATTGCCAGTTGCTTATTGATTGTTGCCTCAATGTGAGAGCCGACTAAGGGATACCCTACCTTTAGGCTTGTCTAGACCGATTGCACGGTGTCCAGCTATGATGTCAATAAAGGGCTTAGAGAGGCCGATCTTTTCTTAGGTACATATACCTACTATGAACCCACTTGGAATATATATTTTTTAATCTATACGTTATACATACTCGCATTTTCTGATGACAAAATCGGAAGAACTGAATAATGAGCTCAGCGGAGACTAAAAGCAGTATAAAATAATATATCCTGTCTCCACGTGGAAAGAACATCACTATAAACAGATTGAATTTTTAGGCAGTAAGGTCATTAAATCAAATCTCCGTATTGACACCACTGACTAACACCCTTAAAACTAGCTATCCTACCACTGTTTATTTGACCTAAGAAGGCAAATACGCGTAAGTAGCACATCTTACGATAAACCTGGTCTTAGCCAGAAAAAAAGCAAATATTTTCATTAAAAAGTTTTTAACCGATATAAGAGAAAAAAAATTAAGTTAAATATGTGAATATTTCAGTATTGTTTATTAGGAACAAAGGTTAACTCTATTAAAAGATTTACAAAACTAAATTTCACATCTTTTACTTCTGATTTCAATATATCGATGGCTTGACATTAACACTAGTCCTGTCAGTCTAGTGTTCAAATCGTTTGTTTCATCGTAGAAAGGGATTTTTTCAGTATGTTGGTACCTATGAGGTCCAAAGGGTTTTTTTTGAAAGGGTTTTTTTCAGTATGTTGGTACCTATAAGGTCCAACATTTTTAAAAGCTTGTGGATATTGGGAAAATAGTTAATTGCATTCCCCAAGAACTGCATGCACTCTGTAGTATTCTCTATTATTTCAGTTTCTTGTTGGCATTTAGTTTTTCGCAGAATGAGAATTCAGATTCCGTAGAGTCCCAGTTTAAATATTACTTATCAAATTTGAAGTTTTTATCATTAAATCGCGCAAAATGTATAGAGTTTTCTAAGCTCAGAGGAATGAAACTCATGTCCATGTCCATAAACGATAAGCTGACATTTTGAAACAAATTTCCTTTTATGGCCAGAGTGGCGATTTGGGCAAAATTTTAACTTTAAAAGGTAGAAAAGGGTAGTCAGAGTTTTTAAGATTTATTTTTTGCATACGATCAACTTCAAACTAGGTTCGTGTACTCTGTATAGTGCAAAATAGGAAAAAAATTTAAAATTCTTTACATCAGTGACAAACAGTTTTTATTGTACAATTCCAAGAATTGTATTGCTAGATAATATTCCTGTAAACCATGGTATTGGTTCACGCATTACAGAGAACATTATCGACAAACACAATACAACATTTTTATACATACATTTTTATATATATACAGTGGCCGGCATAAGTATTTTGACAAAACTAAAGTTAATTCTGCTCATAATTTAAAACTTACTTCATGTAAATTTTGGCATCAATGGAAAGGTCATTTAAATTCCGTTTGAATGATACAAAACTTTCCTTAACCCATTAAGTACCCATTTAAAAATTTTAGAATTTAGAATTTTTGTCAAAGTCTACTTTTTTGACTTTTTTTCCTCGGTATCAAAAAAAAAAAAATGTTTTGATGCAAAAAGTTTCTCCAAACAATTCTAATAGTGACTGCAAAAAATTTTTTTCAAAAATCTCTTCGCTTATATTTTTTATGATTTTTTTAAAATTGCTAAAAATGACTATTTTAGTCACTTTTTCCTCCTTTTCATACAAAGTTTTTCTAAGATCATCCCATTCAAAAAATCATAAAAAATATTAGCGAAGAGATTTTTGAAAAAAAAATTTTTCAGTCACTATTAGAATTGTATGAAGAAATTTTTTGTATCAAAACATTTTTTTTTTTTACCAAGGAAAAAAGTCAAAAAAGTAGACTTTTACAAAAGTTCGAAATTATCGATGGATACTTTATGGGTTAAGGAAAGTTTTGTATCATTCAAAAGGAATTTAAATGACCTTTTCATTGATGCCAAAATTTACATGAAGTAAGTTCAAATTATGAGCAGAATTAACTTTACTTTTGGCAAAATACTTATGCCGGCCACTGTAGATAGATAACATAGATATATAGAGAAAACCGATTTTTCAGATTTCGGAAATTTTGTCTGGGTCCGAGTTGTTAGCGACGGGAAAAGGAGAATTCAGGGCCCAGATTCCGTAAAATGAAAACGATCGAACGATATCGTTTTCACTATACCTGTCTCTATCATATCTGTGGCAATAGACAGGGACAGCTATTGTCGAAACGATATCGTTCGATCGATTTCATTTTACGGAATCTGGCCCCTGGGGCCAGTTTGTATAAGGAACATTTTTTTATCCTATCGAACGCTTAGCAAAGTATATTCAGCCTTATTTATAAACTTTATACACTCTCTATAATAACTCTAAACGCAAAAATATAAATGAGATTTTTGCGATTAGAGTTATTATGGAGAGTGTATAAAATTTATAAATAGGGCTGATTATGTTTAGTTTTTATATATGTATAACTTAACTTAACGGTTTCTTTTCTTTTAAATAACATTAAAATTTATTTGAGTTATTATATGAATGTACATTTGTTTATATTTTTTCCTCTTTTTTAAGCTTAGGTACAAAATATTTTATCGCAATGGCTTTTTGGTATTGTTATTTTTTAAGTGGGCGCAAGTATAAACGCAGCTCACACGCGTAGATGCAGCATATATCTAGCTGTCCATGTGAAAAACATGGCTGTCGGATGTTTTCCCTTCCCCATCCTCTCCCTAAGTAATCTATACTGATCCGGAGGGTGTAGCCGGTACAATGTTGAAAGGATTTTTAGTATCGGCCAAATAGTTCCAGAGCTACTCCCAAAAATCATATGGACCAGAAATATGAATGTTAGCTCAAAATACTCGGTGAGGTATTGCCTCACAAATTAAAGCATTTCTTGAAATGGCATACATAGATTTATGAGTTTAATGTCAAGCTAAGCATAGTAACGTCGAAATAGAAAAGTTTGCACCTCATTCTTTCAACCCTTATAGGATGAATTTTGAAAATCGATGAATGGGGCATGTAATAATTTTGACTTATCGATCAACATACAAACTTTTAAGTTCAGTCGTATGAGAGCTTGATGAGACCCCTTAATCCCCGCGACCCCTTTACTCCTGAGCAATTCTCACCCACCCTACGGCCTAAGTTGGCCACACATCTATAAATCAGAAAAAAAAAATCAGAAAAATCGGTCGAATGGTTCTCGAGTTATAGAGAAACGAACAGACGGACATTTTTATAGCAGTATGTAGGAAGGATGGATGGATGTATGGATGACTTCAGTCGTCTTTGAATACATCCAGATAGACACAGTCCGCATCGTTATTCTGATTTAAAAGCTCCTGTATAAAATGTGCGCAATGGCACTTTCAATGTCCTATTTGCGTAAATATTATAATGCAAAAATATAATTTAGAATTCTATTCCAACCTCACAATTGCTAAAATTAAGTCGACACTATTATAGCCAAATGTATACCTACATACAAAAATGTATTGTGCAGATATTTCAATAACTCTTTGTACAATATCGTTGACATATTTCAATGTTCGCTTTCAAATTTTCACAGTCTTTTATACCACGTCAATGTCTGACTACATATTGATTGTAAATGGCTCAATATTGGATCGAATATAAGATTAAGATAAGAAGTAAATCCCCTTTTTAGAAAATATTTTACCCGATATGTCAATGTCTTTCACTCAATGAAGGATTAAATTTCATTTGACTTACCTTTAGGAGGGCTAACATTTTGAATTCGATTTCATCGATTGTCATGCGAATCTGTATTTTAGCTTCTATTTAAAGGGTTTTTAGTGAAAGGAGATAACAATTATTTAGAATTGAGAAGGTAAGCCAAAATGGTCCTCTTTATGTAAATTATGTTGTGCCATTATAAAATGTGCCCAGCTTTCAGAATTTTTTAGTCAAAAATATCAAGGACATTACACATACACATACCTATCTCATCTCTAAAGTGGCGGAATTGCGACTGGTTCGTTATATGCCTGGTGTATATGAAATCATATCTGAAGGCATGTAATACTTCAATACAGGTTGGAAGCATAAAGATACCGACTTTCAGTACCTATATTGAAAATCTTTTCGGTTGTTGTGTATTGTACGAGTATGAAACGTATAGACGCTGATATCGATATGGCGGTGGACAGTCGTTAAAACTGTCGCATACAATACATCAATTTGTGCTTATATTGCACCTCAAGTCTAGGTAAAGATGACACCACGTCATATGGAAATTGGCCGCTGCCTAAGCTAACCTGTTGTGTGATAGATGCTTCCACAAAGACTGCAAAAATGCAAAAAAAAAAACTAAACATTCATTTGGAAGCTTCCTTAATTCATTAGAATATATGCAGAGTATGACCTGATTCAAGATCCAAAAATACCAAATACACTAGCGCAGGAGTGAAATATTTTTTCTATACATATTTAATAAATGGTTAACACATCATCATCCCGGCAAACTGGGGTTTGCTAAAATTTGAATTAATGTTCGATGCTTAATCACGAGCGCTATACATTAATGACCTCTGGGTATTTATATAGTGAGTCACTACTCTAACAAAAAAATTTTAAAATGACTGGATTACGTCTGCAATAACATGGTGAGTGGCATAATGCTTTCCGAACTGTAGCAGTTGGAAAACAAAATGAAAAATAACTCAAATGGTAAACGATTATTTATAATAATTGAACCTAATGGTCCAAAAAACATTTATCCATTAGACTTTAATGATTTAAAGTTAACATACTCAATATTCGATATGATACGTTGCCATTGACTGGAAGCGACGTAACCCCGCAGTGGGCAGCAATACTACACAAACAGTGATAATAGGGATGTGATGCGAATATCATCATACATAGGTACATAGATGCATGTGGTTAGGTTAGGTTTACAAATTGGCAGAGCAGGGTAAACCCTGCTGTACCACACTTAGGTCCTTGTGGATCTTGAACCACATTGTGATGCCCTTTTATTTGGGGGTTAACCGTTGGTGTTAGGGTTAGTTATCATTATGTCCCTTCTTCTTGTGATTACTCAACGCTGCCGTCCAGCCATCTTGATATCCTCAGAAACCTGTAAAGATCAGAAAGTGAGACATCAGAAAGATCTTATAGGTCATGGAAGTAATGACTTCTAAGTGTTCTGTTCCTCAAGCGACAGAGGATGTGAGGTGTGCCCTTATGGAGCTCTTCGTCTCCGCAGCCTCTTCGGTTGTATGCTTTCTCTAAATCTACGAAGCATGCGTAAACAGGTGCAGCATACTCCCAAGCCCCATCAAATACGATTCTGAGAGTAAATAACTGATCGGTTGTGCATCTGTCCGGCCGAAAACCGCACAGTTCATCTTCTAGTTGTGCCTCGACCACAGCTCTGCGACGCGTTTCCAGCACCTAGACAAAGACTTTTCCGGGGAGACTTAAAAGTGTCCATCTGTCAGTCTGCTGGGAGTTTCGCCGCATTCCCAGGCCACTTTAATGATACGAGAAAACCAATTCACACCCTCTTCTGCTAAGGTCTTGAGCATCTCTAGTCGGATTTCATCCACTCTGGTAGATTTGTCAGCTTTTAGCGGTTTTATCGCAAAAGTGACTTCCTCTACCGTGGGACTATTGGAAGACATACCAATTATTGCCAATTATTTTTGTTAGCAACAGAGGGATTGGTCTTTTAAACGCTGAGGGGATGTATGTTATCCGCCCCTATAATTCCAACAAGACGAGGCTACGTGCCACACAACACAGGAACATTAAGCTCTATTACTTATTAATTTCGAGATTTGGTAAAATCAATTTGCCACGAAGATGATATGTGAATAGACACTTTTGAGTGTCATTTTGTGGGGCTTTGCTAAAGTTCGTCTATAGAGACAGTCCGTAAGCCTTTGCGCACAATCATTCATTAAGTTTTTAAAAGAATAGAAGGGACCTATACAATTTCATACCTATTCCGAACGGCTAAATTGAGAAGTACATTTATTTAAGGGACAGTTACAATATGTTTGTCAGACATTTGCGAGTGCTAGCGCGGATGTAATTTTTGTGTGTTGGTCAAGGGTGAGAACTTTTCCCAAATTTCTATAAATAAACCCGTGGTGTCTTCCAATTAGCAAAAAATATTTCGGTTTTAAATTTCGAAACGATAACTTTGCAAAACAGTTTCAACCAATAAAATCTTCAAGTCAACTTCCTTAAATGTTTAAATGAACAAACTTCTCAATGATGTCAGACCTATACTTGTGTTGTAAACTTATGATGTTGGCTGATATTGATTTCAACTCTAAGAAAATCATGCGGTATACCTTGTTGCATATTTTATTGGGATGAACTTGGTGAAGATGAAGAAAGTTGTTCTGCCTTTTCTGTACTCCAAGGAAGCAGAATTAACACAGCTACGAGGCATGAGTCTATATCGTTGGTATGGATTAAACAGAAATTCCACGTATTTCTCTCTGGAAATGGGAAATTGGATTACGAAATTTCTCAATACACCTCAAACTAATGAAACAAAATGAAAATAGTTCATGTATAGTTGCAGCTGCCAGGGATTTATTGTCACGAATTCACAGCAGAAAGTTGTCACTATACTTGTGTTGAGTATATATAGATATGGGATACTTGGCTCGGCAAATGAAGTTATGTTATCATTTGTCGAAATTAGCTAGTATTATTTGCTTTCCCATCGCCTGTCTGAAATTACAGGGGGGAATCATTATTGTGGTGTCGGCCAGGTTTAGTTCCAGAGAGGACTCTTTTCTTGCGAGCTCATCAGCGTTTTTCATATCCAGACACACCTCTGTGCCCGGGAACCCAGCATACATATGTAGCTCGTAGCTCTTCGCGACAGTGACTTACAAGCTTTGATTTTAACTCAATTTTATTGCCGCTTGACTGTCAATTACAAAGGTAATATCTGCATGAGGTATTTCTGCTGTTGTCACTGCCAGTTCGTCAGCTTGGAACACGTTGCTGTAGTCAGGAAGTCTGATTACAGTAGATAGTCCGAGAAGTTCTGGGTAGAACCCCGCGCTAACGCCGATTTCCATCTTTGATCCATCCGTGTAGGTAGTGTTGATCCGATGGATGTTGGTTGATCTTCGTACTATTCGTCCCTGCTGCGAAAAAACGTGGTAAATGGTCCTGTGAAATCGAGTGGTGTATTTGTTCAGAATTTGTGCATGTCCCGTCTGTGTTTCCAGTGTTTTGTTTGGCTTAACCGAAGAGCGCTGTTTTCAGCAGATCTAGGGGCTTAAGTTTGAGTATATAGCATCTAGCCCTACTGTGGGACTGGTTCTCATTTGAATTTTTGTCATGGTTCTAAGGTTGGTGACCTTTGACAGCGCTTGCCACCAGAATATCAGTATCGGTCTTACAACCGCTGTGTAAAGCCACGTGACTATTTTGGAATTATATTTAGGACCCTATGTTCGTCCGAATATTCTATTACAGGCGTAAAACACTATGATTGCCTTTTTGATTCTTTTTTTAATATTGAGATTCCAGTTTAATTTTCGATCTAAGATAACTTCCAGGTATTTAGCGTTATCAGAAATTATTAGCGGAATCCCTTGAATTCTTGGCAGGCAAAATTCCGTAATTGGTCTTTTGTTGGTAAAGAGAACTAATTCCGTTTTATGTGGGTTCACTGCCAGTCCACATCTGTCCAGGTATAGAGCGCTGCTTAGTTGTTCTCTGATAGTGGATCCTGGATAGGAATTCGCCCCGTTACTCAATAAGTATGCTCTTCTAAGTCTTTATAGTAATGGGTGTTTTTTAAACACCCCGTTTCACAGTGAGAGTTTAAACTACACTTTCAGTTTAAACCTCAGTTCAACAATTAATTCGATTTCAGAGATTCGTTTAAACCTTGAACGGAGTTCATTCTGTAGTTCAAGTTAAACTATAGTATTCTGCCGTTTAAACCTCAGGTCAGGCGATTGTCAAAAACACAAATATTTGACGTTGTTTTGTGTATTCTTTGAAAGAAAATACAATGAACGATTTCGAAAAAGTCGTAAAAAAGCTAACTACTGTACAATACTGCCAAATTCTATTAATACAATTTCGTTAAACTGAGTTCAATTGAATTGAAGTTCAGATTATATTGTGAAACCGGACGAGTTGAACTTCGAATTTTAACTCACGTTCAGGTTCAGTTGAACTATAGTTTAAACTTCGAGTGTGAAACTGGGGGTAAGTTGGTAATACTATTTTAACTGGCGGCCATTTCGTCAGCTGTCAAGTGATTTTTAGTTTGATTTGGCATTTTAACAAATTTCAGTAGACTGACGCCTGAACAACGCTTCCAAATTGTGCAAATTTATTTCTGTTCGAAATACGTATCGCGCACTAAGTCCATTTTACGGTCAACATAATCGTCTTACTTTTGGTTGAATGGATACGTCAATAAACAAAACTGACGTCTTTGGAGTGATGATAATTTTCAAGTGTATGTTGAGACACCGTTACATCCACAAAAACTGACTGTTTGGTGTGCTTTATGGGTTGGTGGAATAATTGGTCCGTACTTGTTTAAAAACTATGCTGGCCAAAACGTTAAAGTGAACGGTGACCGCTGTAGAGATATGATTACTGACTTTTTCGTTCATCAATTGAACAACCATGATGTGCAGGAGCTGTGGCTTCATCAAGAAGACACAACATGTCACACAGCTCGTGCCAGAATTGATTTATTGAAGAAAACGTTTGGTAACCGCATAGTTTTACGTTGCGGACCCATGAATTGGCCTCCAAGATCGTGCGATTTAACGCCGCTTGACTATTTCTTATGGGGATATGTAAAGTCGCTATGGTCTACGCCGATAAACCCGAAACCATTGACCACTTGGAGGACAACATTCGCCGCGCTATTGCCGATATACGGCCACAAATGTTGGAAAAAGTAATCGAAAATTGAACTACGTCCAATATAGCCGTAGCGGTTATATGCCAGAAAGATTATCTTTCGAATAAAGTAAATTTCATCTCAATTAAAAGAAAGCATCTTTGTTTTATTCTATTTGAAAGTTGTAAACCTCTAAAAAAAACATCCTTTAAAACAACGATCGCGAAACTCAAACTATTTCCTTGTGGTTTTGTATCATCATTTGGAGTTGATTATTTTCAGTTTGAAGTCCCATAGATCCGAATTGTATCCGCCCAGCTGCCAAACTTTTACCGGAGCATATAATGAACAAATCAGGATTTGGGGGACGGTAAGGGGCGATAAATCTCTGCCATAAAGCAATACCCTTTAAAGATACCTTTCACTGTTTAAGCACAATTTTAAAAATCAATTAGTGACCTTAAATTTCTCAATTGAGTTGAGGAATTTCCTCAACGAAATCATCTCCAGAATTTCTCTGACGACACTTGGGAATTTTAGTTGAAATACAGCAGTAGGTAGGTACACACTACTGTGCATAACTTTCATAGCATGCACATAAAACTGCAGTAACTATCTTTCTAATTAAACTTTAAATGTGTATCTCGAATTGCTCTTGCTTTATTGCAATTGCTATGGCATAAAGCGATTAACAGAACGACACGAGTAAGGGGTTCAAGTAAGGTCTCCTCGACACATCCGATGTAAGGATTATTGTGAAATTTACTAGCGTACAGCGAGTTTAATTAAAACCCAATAGAGAACTTACCATTAAAGTGATGATGTTGTCTATATATCTACTCATACATGTGTATAAACTCATACATCTTCCAATGTTTGGCAAAATTATTTGTATGTGGATGGGTAGGTAACTTCACACAGATTTCGGGTATCGTTTTGGGTTGTAATCGATGGAGCACTAACAAATTTATAAATGTACCTATACCTATCCGAAAATACAGGATTTCAGTGTACACGGAGATGGAAGAGCACATTTTTACCAGAAATTGCCCCCACCAGACAATATTTTAAGAAAATCGATTTTATTACTTCAAGCGGAAACTTTTATTATATTTGAGTACCGATGTATATAGCCATAGTTGGGAAGAGTTCCGAGTTTATTCTCTTCCAGAATACAGAAAGTATTGCGTAATGTTTGTGAAGCCATTTTCGTTATGAACCTTTATACATTTATTGCGGTTAACCATGAGGCACCATTGAATGTACCGGCTTATAATAATTTCTTCTCGTCGTTAAATGCATTAGAGAGAATTAAGAAAATATCGTAAATATAAACTTTAAATGAAAATTATGTGCACCCACACAACTTGATATTATGGTTGAGTTTAAATTTATAAATTGTAAGTGATGAAAATTGTGCGAACATAAATGGTCATTATTGATATTTATGGTGACTTTTCTTTCTCCATGTGTGACAGCATCCTTCTGTTGCACCACGTGAGCAGAAGTAGCCGTCATAAATTACAATATAATCGTTTGAATGCGATAGAGAACATTTTTTTACAAACGAATTCCTAGAAGGATGTGATATTAATTTTTTGTTTGGAGGTGGTAATCTTCGAAGGACGAAACCGGGCCCGTGCCCATCAGTAGCAGTGTATGATTTTTACTCACTAACCCCTTCTGCCTTCTTACCTGTGGACATTGGAAAAACACATGTTCGGCGTTTTCAGGGCAGTCAACACATTGTGGACAATAAGGGCTGTCATTATGCTTGAATTTGTAAAGGTATGAGCGAAAACATTCATGCCCTTTCAGAAACGGTGTTAGGTGAAAGCCTATTTCACCATGTTGCCTCTCTATCCATGGCTGAATTTGTGGTATAAGCACATGCGTCCATGGTCCACCTGTCTTTATAGGATGCATTCTGAGGCAATAATACTGAGGCAATACTTTTTCTGTTTGTTCCTGTCTTGTGTTCATGGCGCTCGTCCAGATTGGTGCGGCGTAGAGGACTATGGACGCTACAACTCTGGCCAATAGTAGCCTTCGACTGGGTCTAGGGCTTCCTGTGTTGGGCATGATTCTTGAGAGAGCAGCGCTGGCTTTGGCTGCTTTGCGACTTGCGCACTTAAGGTTTTCTTTGAAGGAAAGCCCTTCTCTATGAAATAGCTCTATATACAATTCCTTGAAGTTTATGTAGTCACCTCCTGGTTGCTCGTTCGTAAAGATCGGTTGATGAAGCCTATAATAATCAGCTGCACTGCTTCATGGTCAGAGTCGCTGGTAAGAGTTTTGCACTCGTTGTTCTGTATCTCTGGGAGGATGTTTACCAGGTTAGAGGTCACCATGAAGAAGTCCAGGAAAGATGGGGTTCTGGGGAAGGTCCGTCTTGATTGGGATACAACACCTTGGGAGTGGTTGTGGTAATTGTCTTCCATCCAGTTGACAATAGCTACGCCTTCGGTGCTATCAATTGTATCGCCCCACATTTGCTGCCTTGCGTTGAAGTCTCCGCCGATCATCCCGAATGTGTGTTGGGTTAGGAAGTGGATCCCTTTGAGCATCAATAACGTTCGTCGGTCTTCTCGTGGTGTAAATGAGTGTTGCTGTATTTTCCTTGTCTTGAGGAAGTTCTTGATGGCATCAAAACCTTCCCGATTAGCAGCATTTATGACCGTCTTCGTTGTGTTGACATTCTTGAGGGTATAGTCTATTTTTTGTCCTTTATCATATCTGCTGATTTCGGTGATGTTACCGGAAAAGCAGATGATTGGTGGCATTCCATTTTTCTTTTTCTGCGCCACTGTTGATGTTTGTGCTTGTCGTGTTGGTGATATTAAATTACTTTCTGGTGTAATTGTTGTCGTTTGGTGTATTGACGGTGTCGGTTGCTGGACTTCTGATTCTGATACTGGTGCTACAGCGGATATCTCTTTAACCTGCTGATCCCTTTTCGACTTCTTGGTCGATGAGTTGGTTGACTTTCTGACCCGCTTTTGTCCAGGAATGGGCGACGAACTACGGCTTGAATTGTCGGAGACATCATCCTCGGTGTTGCTGGCAAGATTTATTTCGCCATTGTCTGGTGGTGAGTTGATGTCCTCTTCGTCTTCTGATGTTTCCGTGGTAGATCCTTGGCTTTCCTCGGAATCCATGAAAACATCTTCTTCGGCTTCGTCCTCTGACTCTTCTTCTTCTTCTACAGTTCTCGAAACTTCTTCCGAGAATTGTTCTAGCATTGGTCGCACTTTTGCTCCATAGGTAGGTCCCAAGTCGTCCTTAGGTTAGGTTAGGTAAGGTGGCTGTCCCAGGAGAGCGACGAGGGGTGACCGAAACAGTCTAACCCCCCGTCTATCCTCTCTGACGCAGTCTGAACGTTCTACGTGTGGAGGAGAAATTGACTGACGTGTTCAGCCAATCCCGTTGGCGGTTTGTCTTCAGCAAAAAGACAGAGGGTGACCGATTACTTTTTATTATTTTAAAATTTTCGCGCACAGCCGTTCACTGCTGTGTCTGGCGAGAGAATGGGACTTCGATTTCGCTCCTAAACCACTGTTAATATTGTCTGACAATGAAGAAATTGTAAGCAAATTGTCAGAAATTGTACTCAAATGAACTAAATTGCCCAACTCTACTTGGAATACACGAGAAAGTTTCGTTCGATCCAGTAGAGCACTATTGCGAGTCCATATACCACTCTCAATTAAGCCAAAGGAATGTATTGATGTTGCCAACTTAATTCATATCCGATTTACAAAAAAAAATTCCCTATTAGCTGTGGAATTCAATTATTGAAATTGCAGACAGATAGGCACTCAAACTAGTACACATTACATTTATCATAAAAAAAAGATAAACCCACTCTATACGATTACCAGAGAAGAATCACTTTACTGCACAGCGATGGGTGGCTCTGTTGTACGGCTTTTTAATTAACTTTTTCGATTATTCTGCGGTTTGAAAGCAGTCAAAGTATGAAAAGGACCTTCTATGTTATTCCCATCGAGATTTTTTTTTATTCATTCTCAATAAATATGATTTATGCAGATTAAAAATGATGATCTTTTCTCTCTGAATGATTCTTTATTCATTGACTCTTTTCTACCCTCTTAATCTTTTCAGGTTCATGCATCCTTGAAAGATTTGTTTATTGAAAGTTACCGTGGCCGAAGAATCCAACCAAGCCGAAGCACATCCTTTTCATCAAATGCGAATAATAAACCTGGAGCCTGAATGAAAATTGAATTTTTGACGGTATGCATACGTACTTTTTACAGACAATATACGAGCACGTATATGGTTGATGGGTGTCCCATCTAGACTACTGTCAAAAATCAGAATTGCCTGAAAACCGCTTGCCTCGTGAGAGTCATCCTTTTGCCAATTTAATGTGCGTAAATGATGAAAAAAAATTGAGGAAGTCTTTTTTTTGCGCGCGCGTCACAAATAAATGCTAACGACAATCAAGTGGAAGACCGAGGTGGCGGCGGTGGCGACGATAGGGGAGAAATGTTATGAAATGGAATTTCATTATTGAGACGAAAATTAGAAGCGAGGCGTGACGAAGGACGCAAACGAGGAAATCCCAGTTGTAGTAGCTGCTGTAGCGTCCTTGCCGCATTGCAATTGAAGTCTGTGCCATTGCCATGGGTTGTGCGCCGAGTTTTTTGTCAGATCAAAAGGATGGCAATATCTTATTTTGTATTAACTTCCGGAGGACACGAAGGAGATGTAGCCTTCATAATGGAAATGACGTTATTACCACCGATGATTTAAATAATTCGAATTTATGCAACCAGTCGTTGTTGAACCCGATGCAAATAAAAAATGAGTCTGATTATGATAAGGTAAGTTGTGTTTGCTATAAGATTAAGTACTTGTATTTGTTTTAAGTGCCCGGGTTGTTATAAATCGTTTCACTGTGATATCCCCTCTAAAGTGGAGAGCGTGCTCGTTAATGGAAGTGCACTTGTTGAGATGACGTTGAACTGTAAATTTATATTATGCGAGAAATGGATTAACAGTGCAACATCAAAGGTATGGAAAAGCTTTAACAGTCAAATGAAACCGCAACTTTGCCGACTCTTACATGTTCATCCTTTCAACACTTGATTACTGGAACGGAATTTAAAATCCTTTCAATGTTTTCACAGCAAATTTCAAATTTGGGATTTTAGGTTTGATGGCAATATTGACATCTTGTGCTAATGCGAAGATATAGAAGCGGTCACTGGGTATGGAAAGGCAAAGGCAGCCACCCTACCAATGCATCGTATCTAAGGTGTTCCAAACCTTTAAAACCATTGACTTTAAAAAAGTGTTTTTGGCTGTCAAAGTGGCTGTGCCGATCTGTTTCCGACATTCTACTTATATGTTGGACTTGAATCATTTTTTGGCAAATTTTGGGCTGTGTTACGTCATCGTCCATGGGCTGCGTTCGAATAACGAAGGAAATTTAAAATTGGTCTGCTTAGAATGAGTTCCAAGAGTAGAAATGGTGTCTGAGACTGTTCTACTATTTCTTCCTATCTAGTACACAATTTTCTACACCTATAGGTACTTCTAAGATGGGCGCAGTATCTAAGTATGGGAAATATGCTGGACTACTGAGCTACGGGTATCAGGTTCGATCTCTGAAATTACATATTAAGGTTTTTTTTCATTGCGCTACCTCTGTCGAACAGTCTGAGAAACATTCGAGAGTAAATAGATACTGTGACCCGAGCGGCGTTGGTTCGAGCCCCGGCGGTGACAGCAATACTCTGCCACCGACCATAAGAGAAACAAATAATATCAGAGTTTCTCCACCACTACACCAAAAAAGGGGTTTCTGCTTGGTAGTACAATGGACCGAGATTCGTCTGAGTGCTCCAGGTTTTACTGTACAGGAAAACCTTCTCAATTCAGCAGGTCGGACTACTCATAAAATTGTAGGGCCCTTCCATTTGCTCCAAAAATCAAAACTCACACAAACGTATAAATGTCAAAAAAAGAAAACCTATTTTAGTATCCTTTGTATGTCCTCCGTATTTCTGCAGGTCATCAGTCGATGATATTATTTACACAGCCATTGCATCTCGGGGTTTCTATACAAAGTGCCCGATCTCCCATGGTAGCAGACAGTTTATAGGTCATAACCCAGTATTGAGTATTGTGTTCCTTTTGGGATGATTATTAATTTCTGCGAAAGCTATCAATATGAAAAGAATAGAAAAGAATTTATTTCGTTACAAAAAAATGACAAAGGCTAGCCACCGCACAATTTACAGTACAGAGATATGATATAGGTAGGAGTACATTTATATCTCTCAGCTGAAATATTTTACATCTATTTAATACATATTTTTTAATTAAATTTTATTTATTTTGAAGGAAAACAACGAAAAAAATGTGCACGACTGGGTCGCACGAAACTTTCTCGTTTATTGCGAATCTCGCAGAATCTCAGAGTCATTTCAACAAATTTTACGTTTAAAATTATTTCCACTTACGTACATCTTACGTAGGTTTTGTAACTGAACCCTTGTTAACTAAACACGTAAAACATACAACATACACATTATGTACGTATTAACTACAACACTTTACTTTCAAATTTCACGCCAACTGACATTTGAAGGAGGCGATGAATTTCGAGTTCTCATTTTTGATTATTATTTAAAAAATGGTCTCAATGGTCGGGATTTGGGTAGTCATTTTTGAGAAATATTCATAAAACGGCAATATTCGAGTTTTCTGAGAAAAACTAAGTACGTGATCATGTTAAGAATGTTTATGTTGTCTTAAATATGTATTTTGATCAAAATCGTTAGAGCGGTTTTTTGTAAAATTTTGCTGACAAATGTTAAAATTTGGATTCGAAAAGCACTGTTATTAAACTGTTTAGCTGAATACTGAGTACAACGTATTCTTCAGGATATAAACATTACCTAGCAGTTACATTTTTAACCAAATCGAAAATGGCGTTTTCGAGATATGTGTAGTTTTTAAAGTAACGTTTTTAGCGATTGGGGTGGAAATCGAAGGACGCATTCATGGTTCAAAAAACACTGTTTTTCAACTGTTTAGCTCAAAACTGACCAAATGGTACTACTATGGATTTAAGCATTACCTGACAGTAACATTTTTATCATAATCGAAAATGGCGTTTTTCAGATACGAGCAGTTTTTTAAAGTACTATTTCTAGGGATTTGGGTGGATATCAAAGGACGCAGTCTTTTTAAAGAAAAACTGATCAAGTTAAGAATGACAATAGTACTTTAAAAATAAGTTTTTTTAAAAATCGTTTTTTTTTTTAAATCGTTTTTACCGTTTTCGAGAAAAAGCCAATTTTCAAAACTGCCGTTGAATGTTAAAAATCTACTCCTAAACCAAGGGATTCGTCACGAGAAAACGGTACCATATTCACCACAACAGAATGGTCGAGCTGAACGAGACATGAGAACAATCATTGAATCTGCTCGTTCCATGTTATATGCTAAGGATCTGTCTTTGTGCTTGTGGGGTGAAGCAGTCCAGACCGTTGCATTCGTATTCAATCGAACGTGTAAGACATATCAAGACTCCAAAAGCCCATTCGAGCTATGTTTTGGAAAAGTTCCGTATATATCCTATCTTCAAATTTTTGGGGCAAAGGCGTATATTCATGTTCCCAAAGAAAAACGGAAGAAGTTGGATTCTAAGACTTTAAAAGGAATTTTCGTTGGATAGGCTGCTGGGACTAAAGGGTATAGAATTTGGATTGAGAGTGCACGGAAGATTGAAATATCCAGAGACGTAGATTTTGTGGAAGATCAAGAAAAAGTTTGTATACCATTGACTGAAGCTGACAACTCTTCGACACAAACTGAAACTTCAAGAACTAGTGATGAGCCACTCATCCCGGCAGTTAATGAGGTTGATTCTTCTGAAGGTGCTTCTGGAATAATGCAAGGAAACAATGTAAATAGAGACAGCATTAAATATCGTTTACGAAGCTCGAAGCAAGAAGAATTCATGATTGTTGTGCTGCAATTGTTGAAGGTGATTTGGATGAGCCACAAACTTTTGAAGAAGCTTCTAAATCTGAGTATAGGAACCAATGGAAAACAGCTATGGACTCTGAAATCGAGTCTCTTCACAAAAATGAGACATGGTGCTTGGTAGATTTGCCTAAAAAACAGAAAGCTATATCGAATAAGTGGGTATACAAAATTAAACGGAAGGTTGATGGCAGTATTGAAAAATTTAAAGCTAGACTTGTCGTTCGAGGGTTCTCTCAGAAATATGGAGTGAACTATGAGAAAACGTTTAGTCCTGTTGTTCGTTTCACATCATTGAGACTTGTATTCGCCATTTGTGCCAAACAACATCTTGTTATGAGACAATTCGATGTGAAAACTGCCTTTTTGTATGGGAACTTGATTGAAGAAATCTTTATGGAAAGACCCACTGGATTCAATGACGGTTCTGGCAGAGTTTGTAAGTTACAAAGGAGTCCTGGACTTTTTAGAGAAAAACTGGGTAACTGGGTATGCAGTCAGGTTAAGCATGCTTACATTAACTCAACTATCATAACTATCAACTATAAATAAATAAATAAATTAATTAATTAAAATAAATAAATATATCAATAAATAACAAAAACATTATTTACAAAATACAAAGTTATTCATAATAGTTAACGCATATATAATATGTAATCACAAAAAAAATACATGAGATCAGTTTAATCTTAGGTGAGTAATATTCAACTCATTTTTTTAGGGGGTTATCAGCGAATTTACATATCTAGTCAAAAAAAACTTGGTTTAGTTTCCTCTGATTCTCTCGGAGATCAACTCAACATTAGCTCTGTTATGAAAATCTAGGGTATAGTTGTGCCAAGGGAGGTTCAGCATCATTTTTAAAAGTTTATTTTGCTGTATTTGTAATTTTTTGATGTGACAGTCTGCACATATTCACCCTACACTTGACAGCCGTTCAATAAAATTGATTGGAAGATGACTTTGTGCATAAGTATTTTATTTTCATTTGACAATAAAGAATTCCTATTTATAAAAGGATATAGCATCTTAATAGCAACCAGGCTCGCCCAGTGTTTGAAAATCGACCACACAGTTTTTGTATGCCCCCCACAGGGAGGAATATTCACTTTGCCATTACATTTGTAACACCAAGAAGGAGTCACCGGAGACCCTATAAAGTATATATATATTCTGAATCGATTTAGTCATGTCCGTCTATCTGTCCGTCTGTTGAAAACACACACGATAGCGTCCGAATCGAGTAGGAGAATGCAATTTTGCAAGAGGACTTCTTTTTACCGTAGTCAGGTGGTATTAAAAATGGGCTATGTCGCTCAAGTAGTTCTGGTACCTCCCATACAAAACCAATATTAGACCCATGCGGGTATACTTTACATACTTACTGACATGCCAAACATTTTGCATGACTTGTATGCATTCGAGGGTATCAAAACATCGGCAATCCTTTTCCATTTATACAGCACTAGCGAACCCCCTGCACACTTCGTAGTGCAAAATATGAAAATATAAAAATCAATTTCAAATTCATTTAAATCAATGGTAAACAGTTTCTATTGCAATGCCCTGCTGTATTCACAACACTTGGTTTTTTAGGATTCGTATTGCCTACATAATATTCTTGTCTATCAGGATAATGCGCATCAATGTTAAAAATTTGCGAAACTGTAGCTTCCATGATTGTCGAAGAATAACGCCTCCTCACCCCTTTATCTATTTTTGACCAATCTTCACAGGAACACAATCGCTTCGGTGGTTTTCGAAATATTACATTTTGAATGTTGTTTTTTTATAGGCAGTGCCACGCCCCACCAATCTTCACAGGAATACTCCTGGCCTAATACCTAAGATTGTACGTAAATTTTAACTCAATCGATTCGGTGGTTTTCGAAATATAAGATTTTTAATGTTTTTTTTTTGTATGGGAGGTGCCACGCCCCTTTGTCCAATGTTGACCAATCTTCACGGGAATACTCCTGGGCCGATACCTAAGATTGTATGTAAATTTGAATTCAATCGATTCAGTGGTTTTCGGAGGAATAAGATTTTGAATGCATTTTTTGTATGGGAGCTGCCACGCCCCTATAACTCATGAACCAATACACCTACAAAGACCGTATGAACTTATAAACCATGGTATCAACGTCACCTTTCATGGGAAATTTCCAAAATGAAAATCGGTTCACGCATTACACAGAACATTATCGACAAACACAATTGACCATGATTTTTATATATATAGATACGACCAATATTAAGCCCACGGATTTACACAGCCACAGCACTTCGTCTGAGCGAAGGCGAAATGTACTTGTATGCGTATATTCTCGAAGAATTGATGTTTTGTAGATATGTGCTTAACGCAGAAATTCAATTCTATTCTCTCTCTCTTCTCAAACTCCCTTTGCCATACACAAAGTAATGCTAATGAGCGCAATGCAACACACTCAACATATAATAAGTCAGTGTCTAAATTAAGGCAACGGATCCACACAGCCATAGACTTCGGTTGAGCGAAGGGCAAATATTAATTTTCTTTGTATGCGCAGCGCAGAATGTTGTTGTTGTAACCAATGTAATTTAAAAACACTAATTTACCTATTTTGCAAATACTTTTTCCAAATAATTATTCTTCTTAACACATCTATGAGTGGTAAGCTTCAATTTGGTGAAAAGAAAAATAGATTTTGTATACTTTAGGGTAAATTACTCCGAAGCGAAATCGGGTCGGCTTTTAATATTATAATAGATACCGGTTTTGTGTATAGTGTCCTTGCAATATGTTCCTTAAAGTTTAATTTTTGATCCATACAAACTCCTAAATATTTAACAAATGGTTCCCAATTTATCTGATGTCCATTTATCATCAACTGATTAGACGGTAAGAAATAAGGCTTTAGCTTGAATCTTGTCCGAATTTACTTTTATTTTTTTTTTATTATAAAATGTAGATTTTTGGAAGTTGGCCAAAAGAATGAATGGGGGGAAATATGTGATGAGTAGGGAGCTTACCCCAAACACCCTTCAAGCTCACTTTGATGCCCTTCTGAACCCATCTGGCAATATTTTTAGCATTCAATACGCCATGCCCGACTTTGAGAATGACCTTTTGGATAGACGGATTGTTTTGCAGGATGTTAAGGAAGCATTAAGTAGCTTAAAGGATGGCAAAGCTGCAGGATGCGACAGGATTCCAGCTGAATTTTACAAATACGGCACAAATGAGCTCCACGGTAGACTTACGCTGCTGTTTAACAACATTATGGAAAGTGGAATAATACCACAGCGATTTAAGGAAGCCCTTATCTTCCCCATCCATAAAAAAGGTTCTACGGCTGACCCAGCGAACTACCGGGGAATTTCGTTCCTCAATGCATCGTACAAAGTTTTTACTTCAATTTTGCAATGTCGACTGACTTCATGGATAGACAGCAATAACCTACTAAAGGAATATCAAGCAGGTTTCCGGAGGGGATATTCCACTGTTGACCATGTTTTTGTCCTCAATAGCATAGTGGATTGTTTTATATCAAAGAATAAAAAACTATACGCATTCTTCGTCGACTTTAAAGCAGCTTTTGACACTGTGGATCGAAACGCACTATTTTACAAGTTGGATGGCATGGGTATGACTCGCAAGTTCGGACGAGTTCTTCGAAACCTATATATTGATACGAAAGCAGCTGTATGGAACAGTGAAAAACTGTCAGAATGGTTTCAATACTGCTCAGGAGTAAGACAAGGATGTGCTCTGAGCCCGAGCCTTTTCGCACTATTCATTGGGGACATAGTTGATTATCTGCCAGGAGGCAGAGAATACGCAGGAGTACTAATCAAAGCACTTTTGTTCGCAGATGACATTGTGTTGTTGGCGCATTCACCGGAATCCCTACAGCTTTCTATTAATCGGTTAGCAAACTACTGTCAAATGTGGAGTCTCGAAGTTAATTTAAGTAAGTCCCAAATAATGATTTTTAAAAAAGGAGGTGGAAGAAATTGTGCAAATGAAAGATGGAAATTTAACGGTGAGCTTATCCAAGTGGTTAAAGAATACAAATACCTAGGGGTCTATTTTACGAAAAGCCTTAATATGGAGAGACACCTCAATGAAAAATTGACCAAGTCAAAAACTGCTATAAACGTGGCATGGAGAAAATGCCTCAGCAACAGATTTGTCGCGCATAGTAGCAAGTACAAAGTTTTCGAATCTGTGTCGGAATCTATCCTCCTATACGCAGCACAAATTTGGGGTGGTAAGAGGTATGATACGGTGGAAAAGCTACTCAGATATTATCTAAAGAGAACTTTTCACCTACCATCGAAAACGCCGAATTATATCATAATGTTGGAAACAGGCTTATCGCCGCTTTTTATAAAAACCCTTAAACGACAGGTGGATTACATTCTCCATGTGCGCAACATGCCTGATTATCGAATACCAAAAAAAGCAATGGAGTATACTTTTCAAAAGAAAATTGGATGGCACAAAGATTGGTTGGAACTAGCTAGTGGTTTTGGTATATAACTATGTCTCGAGAATTCATCAACCAGTTGGAAGCCACAGTTGTACCAGTTTATTTCTCAGGTGGACGAAAAGATAAGAGAGGAATTCGTGAATAAGGCAACGGGGTCACTCCACAGATCAATTTATAGTCAATTGTGCCATAACCTGCAGGAAAAAAACTACTTTCGTGATGAACACGCCACTGACGAAATAGCAACATTGTTAAAGCTACGTGGAGAGCTCATGAGACTAAACTTCATACCTCACAGAGATGATTTACCGGTAATCTGTAGTATGTGCAATCTGGACGAAAGGGAGGACATATTCCATTTCGTTGGCAGATGCCCAATACTGCGAGAAACGAGGAGGTCTATTCTTGGAAGCGATCTCTTATCTGAGAATCAAGTCATAGATGTCCTAAATGAGATAAATGTTCCGATACTTACTAAATACTGCAAAACTGCTCTACAATATAGGGAAAATATTATAAATGAAAACTTTTAATAGCATTCAATATTTTTTTATTTTTTATTTTTTATATGTATATTTATCTTTTGTCAACCCGGCAGACGGCAATGCCATGTCAAATGATTTTTTTTTTGTATAATTAATGTTGAAATATTTATGAAATTAATAAAAATCTAATCTAAAATCTAATCTTATAAAATGTACCTAAAATTTCAGCCGCATTTTGAAGAATGGTCTCAATGTTGAGACCAACTACATGCGAGGAAAATACAGCAGTATCATCAGCGTACACAGCAATTTCGCATTCCGGTAAATTCGGGATATCTGCTGCGTATAAGTTATATAATATTGGCCCAAGTACTGAGCCCTGGAGAACACCTGCTGTAATAGGTAATAAGTTGGACGGACTACCATTAACGTACACTCTGTAATAACGACTTGACAAGCAACCTTGCACAATTTTACAATAAAATATTGGGAAATTAAATTCCAGCATTTTAAATAAAAGGCCATTATGCCAAACTGTATGCCTTCTCTATATATCTAGGAGTATCATTCCCGTCGACTTTCCAATGGAACTATTTATTTTTATTCCGTTGCAAATTCTCAGAATTTGATGGCAAGTAATATGATGGCGTCTAAAACCGAACTGTTCATTTGGAATAATATTTCGATCATCTATAAATTCTAACAACTTTCTCTTAATCACTCTTTCATAAATTTTACTTAAGCTACTTAGCAGACTGATGGGTCTTTAGCTTTCCGGTCTGTTGAGAGGTTTTCCTGCTTTTGGGATAGAAACTATTTTAGCTTCCTTCATGAATGAATGAATGCTATATTTTTTTTTTCAAACATTTTTCCGGTCGTGCTTGCAGTAGACTGTCAGATGATGAGGGAGAATAAGCTCCTTTTCAAGATACTTTGCGACAACTTGCTATCGAGCGATAGATGTGTGTAAAGAGTGACGGCATACTGGAGCATGTCCAGAATGTTTTCATCTGTCCCGTGATCAATTGCGGTCTGGTCACCCGTGCACCCTTTTTGACCTAGTTCCCAGGGGTTACTGTTGAGCCGCAGATTTTCCCACTTCCCTATATGGCTTCCAATTATTGCTCTACTTAGAGTCTTGTGGCAAGCTGCCGAAATGAGATTTTTTCGTTGTCTTGCTGAAATGAATCAGAATCAGGTTACATGCGGAGGCAGCTCTTCTTCAAATTAAGTGGTCCATGCTTCAGTGGTTTTATAATGCTAAAGGCATCCCCAATTTGGCTCCCCAAGCCGGCTCTCATATTGAGGCAACAATCAATAAGAAACTGGCAAAAGGAAACACACAATTTTAAAAACAGCATTTTTACCATTCAGTACAACAACCCCAACCCCATTTTCAATTATGGCCATCGCAAATATTTTCATTGCAACAGTTTAAAACTGTAATATCCTAAAATAAAGTGTCAAAAACAGTTTTTTCGAAATATTTTATAAGGTAATAAAAAACATGAGCGAACTATTCACGTAAAATATACTTCTGAGTATTCAAAATTAAACCGCACATAATAGATATTCTCAAACCAAGACACAACTTAATATTTGCGTTTCCCTTATTTGTTATAATGATGCTATTTATATTAACGTTTGCTTTATTGATGACCGACTTTTTTTTTATTTCTTTGCATAAACGGATTGCTGCACCCATTCCATAAAATTAGACTTATCGGTCCTTGGGTACATGATTGTTATTGGTAAACATATTTTGGCCAATTTCGATTCAAAGTTTACTGGAATATAATATTTCGATGAGGGGACATTCTCAACACAGTTAGGCTGCGTTGTCCCTAGCATTCCTCTACATCCACAAAAGAGTATAATATTGATCCACTCCTTTATGAGGGTTCAATCGTGATTCCATTGGTGCCTATATCAACATCATGAATCAATACTTTGTGGACAACGACGATGAACGACGACCTCTACGACGACGACGACGACGACGTCAGCCGATGGTGGTGGTGTTTGTGTAATGGGCCCACACTAACTAATAAATAGGGGCGGATGGGTCCTGGGTCCACGACAAGCATTACCAAGTTGGTCATCCTGCCGAGAGGCAGTCTAGTAATTGGAAGACTTTATTAATTTATCGAGTATACGAGTATACCTTATAAGGGTGGTAGCGAGAATGATGTTTTTTTTATGTCTTGTGGTCGTTTGCTGGTGGCTTCGTTCCTTTAGTAGGATTCATTTCAGACATATTGGGTGATTGAGGGGAGGATTTCAAGATCTTAAGTTAAAGCCATTTTTCCGCAACTATTATTTTGTGGTGTGGTTTTATTTGATTAGGCCCATTTAAAACTAAACCACTTAGAAAAATAATCAATCAAATTGAATGCCTATAGTGAGAGAAAGCTATATGAAATGGATTTTGTTCCTGGGTTGGGTTTCTTTTGAATGTGTTAAGGATTTAGTTGTGTATAGTGTTAATATGTGTTTTGTGCACTGCAGATGAAACTATTAAAACCCTAATCTTTTTTGGTCGCAGAGCACTTTTCTGGAGAGAAATTCCTCGCGGAGCACTTCGTTGCCCGTACGCCGTACGTTGTAGGTACGTATCCCATTTTTCGTATATGAAGTTATAGAAAACAAACAAAATTATATTTGGTCCATTTAAGATTACACTTTGAGTGTTTCATTCAAATCAGTCCAGTAGTTTTCGCGCTTTTGAGAGACAAAGAAAATTCCCACAGTTTTATTATAAGTACCTACAGATATAGTTTTAATGTGCACCCTCTGCATCGCGCTCATTCTCAATGATCTTGCTACTTGTTTGTAATACTGCATTTCCTTTCCTTTGTTTCCCTCTTCCTAATGGAATCCAAAGAAGACTTGAAAAACAAACGAAATTTTGTATGTCGGGGGATAGGTTCAAAAAGTGCACTTTCGTTGCATTGTTTGTGTCAACCACCTCATCCTTCTATACTCACTTAAAATCTCGCTGGAAACGACGTTCATTCGAAGGCAGAATGCAAAGTTGACTAAGGGGGCGGTTATTCCGGAGTCAGGAAACCGCTTCCGGGATTTGCGTGCTGCCGTTGACCCATTAAGGGCTCCCCCGCTATTTCAACTCCCTGACTAGTATTAAAAAAATCCTTAATAACCTGAGCTCCAAATACGTCGATGTAGCTCATTAATTTATATGCCATGCCGACTGTTGATGTCACCGTAGTAGGTTAGGTTAGCTTAAGGATTTGACAGAGCAGGGTATATAATGCTGTGCCACACTTATGTTCTTGTAAACCCATTGTGATGCTTTATATTCCACTCGCTCTCTAAGATTACAGAGTGGTGGCTTAATCGACTGCAGTTCTAGATCATGATCCATTGCAGACTCATTTCTAGCTAGTTCGACGGCCCTCTCATTGTCGGCTTTGTTACTGTGCCCAGGGACCCAGCAGAGGATCGTGGATGTGGAATGCTGCGAGCAGAGAACATTTAGCTCTTCGCGGCAGCGATGAACTAACTTTGATTTTTTTCAATAGCAGAAACTATTTTAATAGCCGCCTGGCTGTCAATCAAAATGGTAATATCATTTCTTGGTATTGCCAACAATGAAACCTTACGGGTCGCTTCCGCGATTGCCAGAACCTCTGCTTGTCAGGAGGCCTAATTGAGCAGTGTATATTTAATACTTCCGAGACTATAGCGGCACCGGTTCCACAGTCCATCTTCGACCCATCTGTGTAGATGGATATCAATTTCTTCTTTGTGGGTTCATCTGTGTTCCATTCATCTCTACTCGGGAACGAGCAGGAGAATGGTCTATCAAAGTTTAGATATGGGATCATATAGTTAGAAGTGACAACACTCCCAATGTATTTCCCTAGAATCTGTGCGTGACCAAAATTGCACGGGTTCCAAGTAGCAGTTTGGCTAATCCTTAAAACACTTTTGGTAGCCGATTCCTCCATATATAGGTCTAGAGGAGTAGGATTGAGAATTGTATCCAGTCCAGCCGTATAGGTGTGGTTCTCATCGCACTGGTTATCCCTATACATGCTAGTGTTTGTATTTTTGTCATTGACTTAAGATTGGTCGCCTTGTCCGCGGCTTGTCACCAGACTACGCTGCCGTATGTGAGTATAGGCCGCACAATTGCCATGTACATCCACAGGATTGTTTTGGGGTTCGGTCCTCACATCCTGCCAAAGATGCGGTGACATGCGAAGAAAGCATTAGCTGCTTTTTTCACTCTTTCATTGACATTCGGCTTCCAATTAAGTTTTCTATCTAAAATCATTCCTTAATATTTCGCCCTATCCGTCACCTTTAGAGGTATTCCCTCGAGAGTTGGTGGCTCGAACAGTGGTATTATTCTTTTGTTTGTAAACGGGACAAGTTCAGTTTTCTGGGGGTTAACCCCAAGGCCGCATTGTTTTGTCCACGTATTGAGTACTCTTAGTGAGTTTCCTAATAGGTCGCTTATGGTCGGTAAGAATTTCCCTTTTGCAAGCAGGACTACATCGTTTGCATATGCAATTACCGTGACACCCATGTTATTGAATTTCATTAAGTATCTCATTCATGACAAGTACCCAGAGTAAGGCAGAGATGATCCCTCCTTGTGGAGTGCCTCTGGAAGCGGTTACTCTAAGGACCGTGTTACCTAGTTTCGTGTTGATGTTTCTTTCACTATAGCTACGATTACACGGCAATTTTTTCGAGTCATTTCAATGACGCTCTGACGTAAAAATCTCGTCACAAAGCAGTCATTTAAATGTCGTTCTGTGTGATCGCCATTTTGGGATAACATTTAAATGACTAAGACTAAAAATGACATGAATTTAGTGGCATTTAAATGGCGGAAAAAAACGACCGTGTGATCGCTCTTCAATGACGCCTAGGACAAATGACTAAACTTTTTGGCTGTTGCGTCATTTAAATGGCAGCCTCCAAAAAATGGCAAGGCTCGAAATTCTTGCCATGCCATTTTTCTATGCAAATATCTGTGCTTTCATTTTGATTTTTGTCTCGAAAGGACGTGTTAGATTAGATTAGATTAGATATTAAGTCGGGAGAGTCTTCATTGGGCTATGTGGGTCATAGAGCGATCTTTTTACTCCGGAGACAGTCAGGAAGACAAGTATATGTATATTTTCTGGGGGTATTTCAGCAGGATTTGCTGAGTTAACGATTTCTTCGCCAAGGACATTCTTTCTAAGGCGAAATAGATCCGGACATTCCGTAAGAATGTGAAGAGAGGTTTCGTCGCTCTCCAGACATAGGTAGTCTACATGTGTGGAATATGAACGAGTATTTGCCTAGGCTGACTGAGAAGTTCGCTTGAGGCGATTCTCCATAAATGCCAGATCCAGTCCCTGTTTCCTTCTTGGACCCGTCTGTATACCAGACAGAAAGGTGACCTCCATGTTAGGAATGGGGGTCGATGATTTTCGAATGGACTAGAGATCCCTTGATTAGACAGAGATTGGAGTAGGTTGTCAATGACTAGAAACCACAAGAGAAGCGAGAGGACGCCCCCTTGTGGACACCCTTTTGTTGTTAACGCCGAAAGATCCACATCATCCATCAATGCGTGTCTGAATTACTCTTTCATCGAGCATTGCCATAGTCCATTTTCCTATTAATGGCCTCCAGTCAAATAATTGTGAGTGATAATATTGCGTGTTTCCTATTGCCAGTTGCTTATTTAATGTGAGAGCCGACTTAGACCATAATTATTTGGTCCATTGTGTTACCACAAGAGAGGGGGGGAAGTAGCCATTCTTTGTGCCGGGCATTACCTTGGGAATTCTATTGCTGCTTGCGAATTTGAGTGACCTACCTCGTTGAGAGGTTTTTGGTGGTGACTGAGGCAGCCAAATCTTATATAAGTTTACACCACCTGGTTGTGTCTTCGCGTCAAGGTCAACAAATAATCGAATACATTTGCTGCCATACGAAGGACATTGCGATATAGCTCAGGTTCTTCTTCGCGCAATTCGAGTAGTAATCCAGCACAATTCACTCTTCTCGCGACCGACGGCTCAATCACTTCTTTTGCCAAATACTCCGCTTTCGTCGCGTTGGCTCGTATAATCAAGATCGTAATCAAGTTGCACGTATGCGTCTTCGCCGAGAGAAAAACACTAAATGACAGTAGCTATATTTTTCTCAAAGGACATTACCGGGAAATGACGGGAAATCGAAATAATTGGAAAGGTGACATTTGCCATTTTGATGCGGCAAGTCATTTCGTGTGATCGTTATTTTTTCACTCGTCATTTAAATGGCATCCCAACGGAAAATTCTAAATGACTTGCAGTGAACGTCATTTGATTTTTGGACACAAATGACGATGATTTCATGTGATCGCCATTTTTCCAATGACGCCAATGACTCGTCGTAGCTTGAATGTCGCTCTAATGCGACATTTTTTCCTGACGTCACAGCGCCATTTAAATGACTTAAAAAAAATGGCCGTGTAATCGTAGCTTAAGTAAGTTTACAATCCCATTAGTGATAGGATGGTCAACGTTTAGATTCTTTAGTGCCCTTTTTAGTGCGCACGTTTTAACGTTACTGAAGGCTCCTTCAATGTCTCAGCTAGCGTATATTCTTTGACTATTAATGACCTCTCTATAATGCTAACGACTTCTTCAACGCAGTTTCCACCTCTTTGCCTCTGATATAAGTGTGCTTAGATGTGGAAATCGGCGCAGGGACATAAGTCCAGAATGTTTTTTTCGGGACCTATGTCCCACTTTAGTGTCGTATTGTGAAGGTGACATAAAGCCAAATTCTTTAATTTGACAGTTTGACGCTTTGGTAAATTAACATTAGGCTATTTTGACTTTGTCATTTTCCACTACATATCCGATTTTGCTTAACTTATTAGTTAGAAAATACGTTGGCCATTTGAGAAGTTTAAAATGGATGCATGAAATTTGAAAAATGGCCAAAACAAAAATGAAGTACGGTACCTACCAAAAAATGATATGAGGACCAACAACTGCAAAAATTAAATAATTTTTTTGCTGAATTGCAAATATGTACATATTTAATTTTTGGGGCACTTTTTCTTTTTATTTCTCTAATTCATTCAAGATGATGATGATAAGTTCTGGCACTCTACAGAATAAGAGAAATAAACTTGGGCATGCAAATAATCCACAGGCAGCAAAAATAGCAAAAAAAAAAACTATTGCGAAAAGGAGAATCAATTTTAAAATCCTAAAGGCGTAGCCAAAAAAAATGTTTGAGCAAGGGAGGATCGATTTTTTTGGCTACGCCTTTAGGTTCTTCACTTTATCCCTCTTATTTTGTTGTGTGCCAGGACTTGCCACCTACATTAATAGTCTGCTTGCCTTGCAGATAGATTACATATTTGAAACTTCACACGGAGTGCCAAAGTTAATTGCAGATGCTATAGGAAAATAAAAGGAAAATAATAGCTGTCCTTGCTAGTGTACATAAAGCGTAGAAGATATCTAACATCGAATTGTAGATGTACCTACATAAATTTTGTAATAAAAGCAATATTATTATATACCTAGAAAAAAGAATTCGGGACTTATGTCCTCGGGCTTATGTCCCTGCGCCGTGGAAATCGTGCTGTGATCCAGTCGACTGCGTAACGTTCATTAGTTTTTCAAAGGTTTTCAAAATAAAGGCTTAGGTATAGGCCTGAAATCTTTGGCGATGGTGTGACTAGATTTCTTCGCCTCCGGAATGAAGACGACCTTGACCTCTCGCCAGGCTTTAGGAATGTAGCCACATTCCACACTACGAATAAAAAGGGAATGGGCCATAATTCTGGATTTCAAAATACTGTATCGACAAAATTCTGTATTTTTTTTTTTGAAAATACTGTATGAACAAAATTCTGTATTTCAGAATTCTGTATTTCAAAATGCTGTATATCCAAAATGCTGTGTATCCAAAATGCTGTATATCCAAAATGCTGTATATTCAAAATACTGTATGTGCAAAATTCTGTTTTCCGAATAGCTGCTTATACCCAATTCTATTTTTTGAAAATGTGTTTGCATAAGAAAAAGCAAGCTGTAATATAACTTTTTAAATTTATTGGAAAAAAAACAAAAATTGGAAATCATTTAGGAACATAATTTAACAAAAACATAACAGTAAACTTAATACTTCAAAGAAATTTAATAAACAATAAACATAAAAATAACAAATTAGCATAACAGAATTATTTAAAACAAAAGCAAACTTTTTGCTATTCGCCTTAAATAAGCAACGTTGCTTAAATCGGGCCTCTTTTGCATAATACGTCGAATTCTCTTGTTTTTAAGTATTGTTTTTTTTTTTTTTAATGTGCTCCCCATTCCTAACCCTTTCCACCTGTGCTTTATATATTGTGTGTAATATTGTGTGTAATTTAATAATGATCAATTCTAAATTGATGCAAGGATTACAAATATTGATTTGGAGTGCAGTAGTAAAATTCTTTTTTTTTTAACCGCTGAAGGTAAAGGTTATATTGCAGTATTCTTCAGGTATTCTTCGCACTTTGTTTTTATAAATCTATGTAGATATGCAAGGAGACAGTAAAATATAAAAATAAAAAAAGTGGTGTTAGAATTCTGTATTTAAAAAAAAATGGTTTTGATAATGTAAAAAAGTGCGCACTTTTTTACATTATCAAAACCATTTTTTTTAAATACAGAATTTTGATATACAGAATTTTGAAATACAGAGTTTTGTTCATACAGAATTTTGTTCATACAGAATTTTGAAATACAGAGTCTTGTTCATACAGAATTTTGTTCATACAGAATTTTGAAATACAGTATTTTGAAATACAGTATTTTGAAAACAGAATTTTGACCATACAGTATTTCAACCCCAACCCGAATAAAAAGTATAATTTTAAGACCGGCGTAATAATGGTCTTAGCTTTCAGGAGCATGATTGGAAAAATTCCGTCGCCTCCCACGGATTTGAACGTGTAACAAAACTTAAAAGCTGCTATTGTATAGTAAAAAAGTCAGCTCTGAAGTTCACATTCTTCCGGATTTTTAAGTGCTATTAAAATTCCCAAACTTCATTGTCATTCCGATTATACGCGTTTCTCATTGTACGTATATATTGCTATAGATAACAGCTCTCTTTTTTCCGACTGTTGGCCCCATCCATTCAAAGAGAATTTTTTTCTCGTTTCTCACCATAAGAACATCTACAATTTTTTGAGGATATAGCACCCGGAAGATATTTATTTCAATCCCATTAAGTCAATTAATATAATTAACAGTGGCAGGGCACAAAACAACTCAATGAACTACCACAAGTGTAGATATGCCTGAAAGCCACTCACACTTAATTTGATTGATGATAACAAGTGACAAATAAATTTGTCACTAGAATATTGTGACCAAAGTTCCACTCAATCATACTATGTATTTTAAAAATGCTGACGTTTTGTCATTTGTTTTTATTTATTAAACAATACTCGTATTCGTCTCTAGCTGCGGAACGCAATAATAAGTAGGTACTAGTACTACATGTATAAATGGAAATTTATTTACAAAACTTTTTCCACCTCCTGTTTACTTTCTCACGACTCATCACAGGCCATACGCGGTATGTAGCTGAAGCCGAAAACTTTTTGAATGTATAATTAAACGTTGCCACTGATAAGGAGATATTAAATAAAAATTCATTTGTACATTTTTAATCACAAACTGCCAAGTTGTCTGCAGTGCTAAACATTGTTGTTCAGGGTGGGGTATAGTACTCGCATATGCATTATTAGAGAAGAACACCAACGACACGCCTATCTGGGGCCCCTGTCCGCTACAAAAAAAAAAAGATATAACTTTATCAGATAAGTTTTAATCTAAGGGTTAAACAAAATAGTTTAGACAGTTTTTAATTTATTTTGTTTATCTCGGTGGATACGTCCGCATATTTTCATTCATGTCAAGAAAATACGAGTTTTATTTGTTTTGTTGTCGCGTTTGGCAGTCCCCGGCATTCGAGAAGGAATATCTTTTTGGGCTTTGTGTGCTCGTAATTAATCATATGATTTCAGTTGAGTGGCAAATATCTATTGCATAAGTTATTTGTTCGTTTGTAAACGCGGCCACTTGGCAATCGCAAATAAAGTTAGAGTGGCAATAGCTCAAGTGGGTTACCGAATTAAGCACTCGATACGTAGAGCACAGGACTAACATTTAATTACCTTCAAAGCGGCTTTTAATTACCTCCTCTTGGCTGAAAGTAGTTTTTAATTTTTAAGCGTTTATCTCTCAGAGAGACACAAATCAATGCAATTTACTACTGATAAGTTCGAACTTGTGTGCTACAATAAATTAAAGTACAAAATTTGTGTAACAGTGTGGAAGAAGGGCCAGATCTTCAATCAGATCATTCCACTATACTTCTTACACTTGGTGACAAAATAATAATAAAAGAACATAGCAAAAAAAGAACATACAAAAAGCTGCGTGGGCTGCGACTCCCACAACAACAAAAAAGATCAAACAAAACTCTTATCCTCGCGAAATATGTGAAATTATTACAGAAAAGAGGAAAGATAGAAAACGCTGGCAACAGACAAGGACGCCACGTGAGAAGACTACACTGAACAATTTATATATCAAGCTTAGAAAATCTATTAGGAAATTCAATAACGAATCTTTAAAAACTTACCTCACAAATGATGCTAGTACTGACTACTCGCTGTGGAAGGCAACAAAGAGGATGAACAGGCCAGTAGCTCATATTCTTCCAGTAAAAACCAGAGAATGTAACTGGGGGAAAAGCAACCAAGAAAAGGCAAACACTTTAGCAGAGTATCTTGAAGACGTATTTAAACCTTATGAAAATAAAGGTTATCAAGGACTCGAAGTAATGTGCGAAAAAGAAAGACCTATACAGTCGGTAACAGCTAAAGAACTTGCCAAAGAAATTAAAGAAGGCATAAATATAAAAAAGGCCCCAGGGTATGATTTGATTACAGGAGAAATTTTGAAACAATTTCCACGAAAATGTCTGAAAAAATTAGCGCAGATTATAAATGCTGCATTTAAGTTAAGATATGTTCCAAGCATGTGGAAAGTCGCGGAGGTAATAAAGATACCAAAACCAGGCAAGCCACTTAACCTCATATCGCCCAATATCTATATTACCAATGTTGTCAAAGTTATTCGAAAAAATGCTGGTTAAACGCCTGCAAAAAATAATTGACGAAAAATTTCTAGTCCCAAATCACCAATTTGGATTTAGAAATAAGCACTCTACAATTGATCAGGTGCATAGAGTCACAGATAAAATCGAAAAAGCATTCGAAGAGGAAAAACTGTGCTCTACTATATTTCTTGATATAGCACAAGCTTTCGATAAAGTCTGGCACAAAGGTTTGATCCACAAACTACAAAGGCAACTGCCAAAACAATATTCGACAATTCTGGAGTCATATATATCAGATCGATTCTTCAGAATTAAACAGGAGACAGAGTACTCAACATTAAGAAAAATTAAAGGTGGTGTACCACAAGGCAGCGTGCTAGGTCCAGTTCTATACCTTCTATTCACTAGCGATTTGCCTGAAAGTGGGGAAACCACTATAGCTACTTTTGCAATTGACACAGCTGTCCATGATGTGGGAGCAATCTGTCGAAGTAGCAACAGTTGACAATATCTCTGATTCCACAACAAAATGGCAGATAAGATTAAATGACCTTAAGTCAGTAAATATTAATTTTACGTATAAAAACGTACCACGTATTCCAGTATACATAAACAACAATGTAGTGGAATACTCAAATACAGCCAAGGCATGACTCTAGGTGCTAAACTGCTTTGGAAAGCGCATGTTTCAATTTTTGGGACGAGTGGAACATAGTCAATGCACCTTGGTAAATACGCAACGCTGATCTACATACAGATCTTAACATTGAAATGGTTGAGGAAGACGTTGAAAAAGTTGCCCAAGGCGCAGATGTATACTTCTTAAACATGTTAACTTAGAAATAACCAGAATTTTTAGATACGGACAATGTAATCAGGAGATTAAGGCGGGTAAAACCTCTTGATCTTAGCTAAGACCAAGAAAGTAGGTAAAACTTTCAACTAAAAAAGTATAGAAATTCGGCAAACGTCGCATTTATCCTCTAAATTTTTTAAAATGAATCAAAAATAAATTGCCGATTAGTCGAACGACAAGGTGCAATCAATTCGGGATGACGAAAGTCAGTCCCCTTGGGAGTTTTTTTTTTTAGATCGGGTTAAAGTCCCTCTCCCTCAGTATTGCAGAAGCATCTCTCGCGTAATAGCTCTGCAATGTCTTTCGACGTCAGTTTTTGTACCCTCTGATGTCAGCGAGAGGTGAGGCAGTGGAAAAACAAACTCTTAACCTGCCACTGAGCTACTGCACCTTACAACTGCTGCGTATTATTATAACGTCTCAACCAGCATTAATTTCCTCTCCAGCCACTTTGACCTCTTCTATATGGCAAGATTCCTCCATAGTTGTTGCTGGCAAGTTGGTAGTTGTCCTCTTTCACCTTATCCAAGATATTTCTCTACTGCATTGTCCCTTTGTGTTAGGATTACTTACTTTTCACTAGAAAGCATAATAGTGGCTTTGTCTAATATTTGTTTTTTTTAACACTCGCTAAAGAGGTTATGACTACGTTTATAGGAAACAGAAACATCACTATACCAATGAAGACATAAGTAATGTTTTTAATGCTTTCTTTAAAAATATTGCTGAACGCAAGCTAAATTGATCTAATAAAGTACTTATATTCGACTAGCGTAGCCCGTGCACACTTCGTTAGTGTAAAACAGTTAAATAGATAAACTGTTTTTATTGACAAGGCGACGCCGACGCGCTATCATGTACTGTCTTTAACATCGTTCTTAAAGCAATTGTTCGAAACTCACAAGCCAACACCAGAGGTACAATTTTTCAAAAGTCCGTTCAACTACTTCCCTTTCCCTATGCTGATGATATTGACATTATTGGGAGAACGCGGCGAGCTGTCAGTGGCGCATTTGCAAGCATCGAAACGGAGGTGGCGAAGTTGGGCCTGGCTGTAAATGAGGACAAAACGAAGTATATGCTGTCAACGAGAAAGGACTCTCAAATCGGCGACTCGCGACAAAACATCACGATAGACAGATACAACTTCTAAGTAGTTAAAGACTTTGTCTATCTGGGTTCCACTTAGGCTGCAGTTATAGCTATCAGTAAAATGCATCCGTAAAAAAATGGTTTCACTTTTTTGGAGCACTTAAACTTAATTGTTGAACTCAATCTTGGTCTTAAAATGTTGCTTTTGAATTAAAAAACTAATTCGTAAAAAAAATTAAGCAATTGACCTTTAAATTTTCTAAAAAAAAGAATTTCTTTATTTTTCCGTACGAACAACTTTTTCTGTTCAACTTCTCAACCAGTTTCACGAAGTATTCCACTGAATTCCTATGATGTGCTATGGTTAAATGTTTCAGTTTTGTTCTGCTTCGTGTGTTTACGGATGCATTTTACTGATAGCTATAACTGCAGCCTTACCCAATAACACTTCGCAAAATGTCATCGGTGCAGAAATCAAGCAAAGAATCACTTTTGCCAATCGCTGTTTATTCGGGCTAAGAAGACATCTTAGAAGTAAAGTCTTCTTTCATAGAACCAAGGCGATGTTATATAAGACTTTAATCATCCCGGTCCTGCTGTATGGTGCAGAAGCATGGACCATGGACCCTGTCAAAATCGGATGAAAACCTTCTGGGATGCTTTGAGAGAAAAATTCTTCGAGTGATATTCGGTCCAGTTTGTGACGATGGTGTGTGGAGAAGAAGATTCAATGACGAATTATACGGGCTATACAGCGACGCCGACCTGGTCAAAAAGCTAAAAATACAACGGCTAAGATGGCTGGGACACGTGGAGCGAATGGACAACAACGCACCAGCCAGACGAGTCTTCGAATCCACCCCTGAGGGACAACGTAGCAGAGGAAGAACCCACCTTGGTATAGATTAGATTAGATGATTGATCGGGAGAGCCTTAATCGGCCCTGGCACTGCGGCCTCTCTACAGGAGCCTATTGTGCCATCCCTGGTAGGGTCCTAGAGCCATCTTTTTACTCCGGAGACAGTCAGGAAGACAAGGATCTTCTCTGGGGGTAATTCAGCAAGATTTGCCGAGGTAAAGATTTCTTCGTCAAAAACTTTCTTTCTAAGGCGGAAGAGAGCCGGACATTCCATGAGAATGTGAAGAGAGGATTCATCACTCTCTAGGCACAGTCTGCATGTGGGGTCTGGTGAGACTCCGATTCGGTGAAGATGTTTTTTCATAAGACCATGGCCAGTTATAATTCCTGTCAGGATTCTTAGGTTGTTTTTGCCCAGATTAGTTAGAAAATAGGATTTTCGTTGGGAGAATTTTGGGAAGAACTATTTGGTGCAGTTCTGCCCAGGTGTTTTAAGCCAGAGTTCATTAGATTCGATTTGAGCTAAGCTCCTAATGTATTCCCTGAAGCATCCCTTACTGACACCGCAGAAGGGTTCAGGTCCGACGAGTGGCGTTGTCGCGCCGACTTTGGCCAGAGAGTCAGCCGTTTCATTTTTAGTAAATCCCCTGTGGGCTGGAATCCAGTGTAGGATGACTAGGTTTTTCTTTGCTAATTCGTAGAGGGCCATGTAAGTTTCAAGCACCAGCTTCGATTTTATAACAGATGAGTTCAGAGCTTTAAGAGCAGCTTGACTGTCTGAGAAGATAAATATGGTTTTACCACTTGTGTTAGAACATAAATTCATTCTAGCGCAGTGATTGATGGCAAGGTCTTTAGCCTGGAATATGGACGAGAACCTGCCTAGGCTGACTGAGAAGTTCGCTTGAGGAGATTCTCCAAAAATGCCAGATCCAGTCCCTGAATCCATCTTGGAACCGTCTGTGTACCAGACTAGATCAAGTCGCGATGGATTGGGTTTGTATTTTTCCCATTCTTCCCTTGGCGGGATGATGATAGAGAAGTTTTTATGAAAGCCATATTCCGGTAACATGTCGTCTAGAAACATGCTGAACGCTCTTTTAGGCTCCATAGTGTCAATTAAAAACAGGTGACCTCCATGATAGGAATAGGGGTCGATATTATTCGAATGGAATAGGCGATGAATGCTTAGTCTTGCTTCGATTTGAATGTGTACTTGGATAGGTAATAAGCCTAGGATGACATTCAGTGCAGTGGTCGGTGTGGAGCGTTGACAGCCCGTCATGCAGTTTCCGGCTATACGTTGAATCCGTTTTAGCTTTTTGACTGTAGTGACTTCGTTAGTCTTTGTCCACCAGACCACGGCAGCGTAGGTGATCGCTGGTCTTACCACAAGCGAATATAGCCAGTGCATCATCCGGGGACTTATACCCCAATTGTTACCGCAGACTGACGGCAGATCCAAAGAGATCTGGTGGCTCTGTTTGCGATGCGTTCTATTTGTGGATTCCATGATAGTTTACTGTCAAGTATGATTCCCAGATATTTGGCTTCCCGTGAAAATGCAATGGTTTCGCCATACATAGTGCGGCGAGTTAGGAGATCTAGTTTCCTCCGTCTGGTAAAAGGTACGATAGTCGTCTTTTTAGGATTTACAGAAAGACCTTATTTGTTGCACCATCTTTCAACTATTGATAGTGCATGCTGCAGTATTTCTGAGATCGTGCTTTCAAATTTGCCACTGACAACGATTGCTACGTCGTCGGCATATCCTATAGCATCAATCCCTAGAGGGGACAGATTCATGTTGTTGAGAGCCCTGTTGGTAGACTCAAAGGATGTGTAATTGAAGGCTCCTTCAATATCCAGGAAAGCGACAAGGCAGATTTCCTTTCGATTGATGGAGTACTCAATTTTAGTTACTAAGTCATTGAGTGCTGACTCAGTAGATTTACCTGGTTGATAGGCATGTTGGGAAAGTTTCGCAGTGCTTTGTCTCTTATGTGTCTATCAATTAGTTTCTCCATGCTTTTGAGGATAAAAGACATGAGGCTGATGGGGCGATTGGATTTCGGACTTGAATCCGAGTTTCTTCCTGTCTTGGGTAGATATTTGACTGTTACTTTTCGCCAGGCTTCCGGTGTATGACCATAGGTCAGGCTGCAAGTAAACATTTTGGCCAGGATGGGTGCTAGCGTGTCAGCTCCCTTCTGTAGTAGTGCCGGAAATATGTCATCATCTCCTGCTGCTTTGTATGGCTTCAATGAGGCCCATTTTTTGGCATCGGTTATGCATATTTGTCTCGCAGTTTTCCAGTCTTCTCTCGTCGGCAGGCAGTTCCGCTCGAGTCGAGGAGATATAGGTTTGCAGTGAGTGAATCAAAAATTATTGATCCAGGAAAGTGTGTTTTAAGTAAGAGTTCAAGTGTTTCTTTCTTATCGGTTAGTGTTCCTAATGTGACGGTTTTGTCAGAGGCAAGAACTTTGTGTAGCCGGAAGCTGGAAGGTATATCAGATATATCTTCATAGAACCGCTTGAATAATTCTTTTTTTGCCTTTTTTATTTCTTTGTTGTAGTTGGTAAGAGCAGCAGAGTTAGGTTTGCCAATCACACATTGCGTTTTGCTTTGTTGAAAAGTTTCCTTACTCTAGATCTAGTAAGGTATAAGATTTTGAATATTTTTTTTGTATGTGAAGTGCTGCTCCCCCTTGACCAAATTTAACCAATCTTCACAGAAGCACTCCCTGACCAATAATTAAGATTGTCTGTAAGTTTAAGCTCATTCGATTTGGTGGTTTTCAGGTATACCTACGAAACATGTCTGAAAGTTTGGTTAAAATCGGTAAATGCGTTAAGGCATTTAACATTTTAGGGTTAAATTTTTATATATGTAGATCAGCCCAACCCATCATCATTTTTCTTTGGACCAGTGAGTAATGCAGACTTTCAGAGCTACTCCCTGTAATTAACAGCCTAGATAGATAGATAGATAATTTATTTCGTTTAGAATTTACAACCTGTTATAGCACAATTTACAAAATGTAATACAGAGATATGACAAATTTATGTCTTTCTACTGGAAAATGTTTACAAATAATTTTAAATAAAACAAATAGACAACAAAATCGGAGAAATGCTTTTAAGGAAAACAACGACCAAAAACCTCAAATTAAAAAAAAAAAAATTATAATAATTAAAAAGTAAATAAATAAATAATAAAATAAAAATAAATGTTAATAAATAAAATAAAAAGTAAATAAATAAATAAATAAATAAATAAATAAATAAATAAATACATAAACAAATAAATAAATAATATAATAAATAAAAAAAATAAATAAATAAATAATTTAATGAGTAAATAAATAAATAAATTAAATAAATAAACAAATAAATAAATAAACAAATAAATAAATTAACAAATAAGTAAATAAATAAGTTAACAAATAAATAAGCAAAAAAAATAACAATTTTATAAAAAAAAAACCAGTAACAGAACGATAATATAATTAAACATATAAACGCATACAATTACAAATTAAAAGTGAACATTTGAGTAAATAAGTAGTAATAAATAACAGATAAATAAATTTACAAACAGTAGTATTAAAATAATAAACATACAAGAAAATTAACAAAAAGATTAACATCGCGTTAGTTAATATCAGTTAAGCGTATGATATTCAATATTTAATTGATTAATAAGAGGATTATCGGGGATATCGCATCTGATTTTAAATTTGTCAATTAGTTTGTGTATTCTGAAGGAGATCATCTCAACACTGGCTCTTGCATGTAGATCTATCGTAGAGTGATGCCAGGGGAGATTAAGCATCATTTTTAATAATTTGTTTTGTGCGATTTGTAACTTTTTAATATGACAACCAGCACAATGTCCCCAAACCTGACAGCCGTACAGTAAAATAGCTTGAAAAATTGTTTTGTGAATTAATATTTTGTTTTCATTCGAAAGCAATGATTTCCGATTTATAAATGGATATAACAATCTTATGCCAATATTAATTTTGTTAAGTGTTTGCGAGGTATGTTCTTTAAATGTTAGTTTTGAGTCAAGATGTATTCCCAAGTATTTTACAGAAGGCCTCCACGTTATTGAATAACCATCGACAAGTAATTGATTAGCTGGAAGAAAACAAGGTTTTCTTTTTCGTGTGAAAAAGATAGCTTGTGTTTTTTCAGCATTTAGTTTTATTTTCCACCTTGTGTAGTAGCTTTGCAGTGTCTCAATCGCATTTTTAAGATTCGTCTCGATATTGAGACTGAACTCATGCGATGAAACTATTGCCGTGTCATCGGCATATATTGCTGGCTTCACATTGCAAGAGGATCGGAAAATCTGATGTGTACAGATTGTAAAGAACTGGTCCAAGGACCGAGCCTTGGGGCACACCTGCATGAAAATGAGTTACATTTGATGCACTACCATTCACATACACTCTAAAACGACGATTTGAGACAAAATTTTGGATGACTTTACAGAGGAACGGAGGAAAATGTAGGGTTATCATTTTGTATATAAGTCCATTGTGCCACACTGAATCAAAAGCTTTTTCTATATCTAGTAGGATCATACCAGTTGATCTTCCTATTTCACGGTTTGCTCGAAAAATATTGCACAATCTTAAGACTTGGTGGGAGGTACCATGACCACGCCTGAAACCAAACTGTTCATTGGGATATAATTTGTGATCCTCGATAATCTTCATAATTTTTTCCTTTAGAATTTTCTCATAAATCTTACTTATGCTACTAAGCAAACTAATAGGTCTGTAACTTTGGGGTTTATCCAGAGGTTTTCCCGCTTTTGGTATTGGAACTACCTTTGCCAGTTTCCATGCATCAGGAAAGTATTGCAATTTAAGGCAGGCATTTATGATAAACGTTAGAACTTGGATTCCTTCTTTCGGTAACTTTTTGATATATATATTTTTAATATAATCCATTCCACCTATTTTTCTAATATGCAAGTTGTCTACATAATATTTTATATCTGCTTCAGATACAAAATCTTCCAAGGGAGTTTCAGAGTTATTTGCATTAAAAGTCACTATAGCATTTTGAGTCAGTGCTTGCATCTCCTAAATGTTGCGATACAACATGATTTTCGGCGAAATTAGATGCAAATGAATTCGCTTTTTCAGTGTCTGTATAATAGGTAGTCGAGCCATTTGTAAGACAAGGTATTTGCCTGTTTTTATTCTTAACAATTTTAGCTATGTTCCAAAAAGGCTTTGCAGATCTATTTAGTGAACTTAATTTATTGTTCCATTCAGCGTTTCGTAAAACTTGAATACTTTTATTTATAAATTTGTTAATTTTTGACATTTGAATTCGAAAAATAGGTTGTCGATATCTCTGCCAGTTTCTTCTATGCATATTTCTTATTCTAATAAGTTCTAAGATATGAGATGGTAATTTTACACATTTAGATTTTTTAGGAATATTGGGAATACAATTATTAGCTGAATTAATAATATGCTCAGAAAATTCGTGAATTAGGAAGTCTACATCATTGTTGGTTGAGATATTTTCAATAACTGTAGGAATTGTTCTAAGGTTTCTTTTTACTTCGGTTCGATAACTAGACCAATTTGCGTTTTTCAAGTCTTGATAATATTGCACTTTTTCGACACCCGACCGGAGAATATTACAAAGAACCGGATTGTGGTCAGGGCTAAGTTCATTTACAGAGATGGGCTGGGATATAAGACTTGACACATTAGTTACAAATAAATCGATGACAGAGGGAGAACTAGCTGGGACATAGGTCGGACTAGGTGGATACATAATGGACATTGGCAACGTAACTGAAAGTTCGGACAGGACATTTCCCCAAGAATTTACTCTAATGCAACCCCAGTCCCTGTGTCTGCAATTTAAATCACCTCCAATTAAGAAAGCACAATTATAACTAAACAATTTTCTTAGATCATTTTTCAATCTTTGTCTTTTTTCAACTGGTGATAAGCCTCCTGTAATTTTCCCCGGGAAATAAACACAAAATATCTTAACTTTTCTTAAGTTGTTTAATGTTATTTCAACTCCTATGTTCTCTACATAATTAGATTGTACGCAAGGCAAGAGCCCGTGTTGCCTAAAGACAAAAAGATCATGCGGAATAGGCGGTCCTATAGGTAGCTCAAATTTATTTAGTTTGCTTGTACCTACAATATTTATGTTTTATTTTTTCTTTCTGTATTCTCTTTAACTTTTGTCTTTTATTTAACAAATATTATGATAATATTGTACTTTGTTGACAAATCAAATAAATAAATAAAAAAAAAATATCCGACCTGCTGAAGGTATCTTATAGATTGGGAAAGAAAGGCGCAAAAGCCCAAACATTTGTATGTTTATTAAATATTTTCAACATGAATTCCATTGGCAAATACGATCCTTTTTTTATCCACTTTGCCTTTTCATCTTTTCGAAAAGCACAGTGCAAAAATATTATTGGGCACAGCAAAAATAAGCACACGGCTTTAACCTACACAAGCCTTCAGGAGAAAATCTAATTATAACGTCTTTGATTTTGCCTACCTACCTACTAAAAAAAAATAGGAGAAGTGGAAAACGATGCTCGTCTCATTTCATTGCCGCCTTTGTCCTAAATAATCAGATTTATGTCAAACAATTGTCAGTTAATTTAACATCTTACGCTGTCGGCATCGTTGTCTATGCCAACCGAACAATGGTGACAGCATACCAGAAAGAAAAGGGAAACGCTCTTCTCAGTGTACCTACACAGGAACAAAGACCAGAATCACATTTCTACAGGATAGGCAAAGGAGATTATTTTTACATTACCGGCAGCACCGAGGCCGTATGGGCTTGCAAGCAATCCGATAGAAAATGTTTCGACATCTGATTGAAGGTTGGAATCAAACTGAAGATACTTTTACTTTATCAAGACAGTTGAATCCGCTGTTACCATAGAAATTTATTAACACATTGTTTGCATAATATGATTCTCCATTCTCATGCGTTTGTGTTTTCTATTTTCAGATGAGTAGCGGGAAGAAGGATTCCATAGTTACTGTAGCAGCATTAGGAAATTTAGCTGGATTTAATACAATTCACACGGTGGTGCGGCGGACAACTGGAAGTGAGTAAACAATTAAATTTACATATAGCTGCCATTGGTGGTGGTTAGTTACATTTTAAAAAGGCCAACATAGAATTATATTTACTGTTCACAAAGGAGTATGGGAGCTTTTTGCTGTGGCAAAATGTAAGAATGCGCAAAAGGGCTTAAAAGTTCCGAACGAGCTACAATAATGAAAGGAGAACAAAGACGTTTGGGAATGTAAATTAATTTGTATTGTGCATCCGCACCAGTGAATGGCATAGCGACGTAGTTGTTCTTGAAAGGATAATATGAATGAATGAATATTTAGGAATTCAACGACTACGATCTTTATCCTAATTAATATTCAGGAATACAATTTCAATTATAAAATATTTGCTTTCAGAATGTGGTACAACTAATTGGTAAATAACCAAGCACATAGAACGCGTTTGCTCTTGTGAAAAATTCAGTGATGCGCGTAGCGGCGAGAGTTATGTCGTTTTCGGTAGGTCGTCCAGAACCGTCCGGAAGAGCTCTCCGCGATTCTGAAAAAATCCAGAAGCAAATTTCTCTTCTTTTCAGTAGAAGAACTGTCAGTTGAGTGCCAATCGAACGCTTTCAGAAGCGTTCGGATTGTTTCCGGACGGTTCTGGACGACCAACCGAAAACGACATTATTTTTGTATAGTGTCATGTGTCAAATGGAAATATTAATAGAATTTATGAGAAATCACTCATGTCTTTACGATTTGGGCGAGGTATGGGAAACCATTGCAGGGGAATTAAATGAGAACGGTTAGCATATTTTTGTTTGCAAAATACCCTGTTCCATAACCCCCTGTGCTGAAATCCCTTACTCCAAAAAGACCCTGAGAGAAAATCCCCACGGGACAAAATTACGGATTTCCCAGATTTCTTTTATACATCAAATATATTTATTATGAGCATAATTTACATCAATGAACCCATTATTATATATGTAATATACTAGCTGACCCGTGCTCGCCTTGCTCCGCTCGCATTTAACAAACAAACAAACTTATATTTGGTCCATTTAAGATTACACTTTAAGTGTTTCATTAAAATCTGTCCAGTAGGTTTCGCGCTTTTAAATTCCTACTGTCCTGTACTGCCGCACGATCGCAGAAGTATAAACATCCATTTGTAGCAAGGTATATGTGTATGTATATATTTTCACTTCAAAGAATACATTTTGGCCAAAAACTGTTCCTACGGACGTGGCTATAAACGACATAGCCTATAGCAGTCTCACAGTCTTAAGGAACATTTAAAAAAAATTCATCAAAATCTGTCCAGTAGTTTTCGAGTTTTTAAAAGCCAAAGACAATTCCTATAGTTTTACTATATGTATAGACGTCAATCCACTCCACATCTAGCCTAGCACAGCATAGATATTAAACATATTTATAAATATATATGTACATAAATGTATGCATATTTTTTATGTATGTACAGTGTACACACTATGCACTCATAGCATACCTACATACGTACAAGTTATTTTTGTTAAATTTTTCGACTAATTTCCCGCTCAGGCGTCTGACAGTCGTTATTGCGCCTTTCTTACAATTCATTTCATATGCTGGAGCTGGAGCTGGAAGTGGTTCAAATAAATACATATTTTTTTTTCTTTCCTAACGTTTTGATTTTTTTTATATTGATTTTGATATTCTGTACGAACATCCCATAACAGTAAGATACGTATGGGTATAGAACCCTGCATGTGGTCATTGTAGGCTTTGGAGTAGGTGCAAGGTTGAGTATATGCAAAGTTTTATTATGTTGTTTGCTTAATTTTAATTTTAATTTTAATTTTAAAAATTAAAAGTACGCGCTTTTTAATTACCATTATAGAAAATGAAATCACAACGCACATATTGATTCTGATGGTGAAGCTAAATTGAAGTTACAAGAAGAAAAAACGTATTGATTCTAAATTGTGCGATCAGGGGATTTTAACGAGGGATTTAATAAGTAATTTTATGTAATGGGAGATTTTGGCATAGAGGATTTTGTCCCCATAAATTTTGGAAAAAGAGAAAAAAAACAGAGATTATGTCCAATAAGGGATTTTGGAAAAGGAGATGACGTAGGGATCCCATTTTGGCCAAACTTCAAATTTCTGTAAAAGACAGAAATTTCATACGACCAGTCGCATATAATTTATTTATTTGTTTATAGAGGATCATTATTAAAGTAAGATAAAAAATGTTCACGTGTTTGTAATGCAGGAGCGGTGGGTTTTTTTTTTATTAAAAGATAATTTTCCAAATCCTAGAGCACTGAGACCAATCCCGGTCCATTGTACTACCAAGCAGAAACCCTTTTTGGTGATGTAATTGTGAAGAAACTCTTATTATTCGTTTCTCGTTATGGTCGGTGGCATAAGACATAGTATTGCTGTCCCACGCCACGGTTCGAACCAACTCGGGTCGCAAACAATGTCTCTAACCACTACACCGTGGTCATCGCTTAGGAGTGGTGAGTTTATTGGAGTCCGTGTTGGCAGGGCTTGATTAGGCTCATTTTCACTTTTCGTATCAGTAATAGTGATCGTTCCCTGTTTTATTTTGATGTAATTTTGAAGATCACATGCAGCCCCTGTATGTCCTGCCGTTTCAACTTCACTCTCGATTGGTCTTAATAAGATTCTCCACTTTTGTGCAAGAATGCCAAACGTGTTCTCGAAAACACGTCGTGCCCCACAAAGTCTTTTATTGAAAGTTTTCTTTCTGTTATCTACCACGGAGACTGCTTTGGGAAAAGGACACAACAAATACATTTCTAAACCAATCACTTCATCACCTATAAGTACGTGAGGCACTGGATCACTGTTTCCTGGTAGTGGTTTTGGGGGAAAAAGCAGTTATCTATTTGACATCGTCTAACGCTGCGTTGAGAACGTCACATCAACATTATCTTACCGCCCCGTAAACATTCTGTTTGACGAAACCTTTATAGCCGGTTTTACAATGCAAGTCTAAACTCAGGTCTAATTAAACTCGCAAGCAAGTCTAAACCAATTAGGTACTTAGACCCTGAGTGTATTACAGTGAAATTTGAACGAACGTTTAGTTAAACTTCGGTTTAACTTTTCTCGTCTGCTTTGTACGCCACTGTAAACGTAGAACTCATGTGTATTTGAAATTTCAATCAGTTTTATTTATTGTGTCAGTTTGGCAATTTAAAAAAGTGAAATACCTAGTTACTTTATTTTACTTTTACTTTTGATGGCACTACAAAGCGTGGTGGTCCTGGGCTTTACTTATTATGACCCTCCAGCCGGTTTTATCTCTAGCCTGCCGTCTCAAATTTCGCACTGCAAGCAGTCGGAGGTCTCCTTCTACCTGGTCGCTCCATCGAAGATGAGGTTTTCCTCATTACCCTCCATAGCTCTCGATCATCCGCCATCGACATAATTCATTATGAATTTGATCTAACCATCTCATCCTGGGTCTACCTAGAGGACGGCTGCCCTATGGTATGGATTCCATATCACGTCGTGGGATTCTTGCGTTTAGCATGACCAAACCACCGAAGCATGGACCACTCCGTCCGGAGAATTAGCTGCTCGACATTGAGTTCCCCACGTATTCTGGTATTTCTAATGCGATCTCTACGGGTCACACCAGCAATACAGCGGAAGAATTCTTCTTCTTCAACTTGTATTCGCGATCTTGTTCTATCGGTCATTACCCAAACCTCATGACCATAGGTAAGAGTTGGAACAAACATCGAATTAAAGACTGACAACGCTTTGACACCAAGTTCAGTCCTCCTAATAACAGAATGACCAAGCCGTCTCTCTCTCCTACAGCAAAACTTGGCATTGCTCCTTCCAACACTCGTGAATAAAACCCCGAGATAATTAAACTTCTCCACCTGTTTTAATGGGACTGCACTAACATGCAGAGTGCATTGAACAGGCGTTCTGGAGACGACCATCACTTCAGATTTGTTCACGTTTACTTTCATCTCAGCTTCTATACAAACGGCTACAAACCGATCGAGTGCGCTCTGAAGTTCAGTCTGAGAGGACCCAAGGATGGCCAATCATCATCAGCGAAGAGCAAATGACTTGTTCTCAGATCTCCCAATTCGAAACGTTCCTCGCCAAGACTGTGCTGTAACATCCCATCCATATAAGCAATGAAAAGGAGAGGAGACAAGACGCACCCCTGGCGAAGTCCAACGCCCACGGTGAAAGGCATTGATTGAAAGCCGTTTACCCGAACACAGCTTTTACAGTTTGTGTAAAGAGATTGAATTGCTCTCAAGAGTGAACCGTCAATTCCATACTCCTATAATATACTCCAGAGTTTCCCTCGAGGGACTCGGTCGTATGCTTTCTCCAAATCTACGAAGCAGGCGTAAACAGATGTAGTATGTACTCCCAAGCCCTCTCAAGCACCATTCTGGAGAGTGAATAACTGGTCGGTTGTGCTTCTGCCGGGACGAAAACCGCAATGCTCATCTCCTAATCGTGACTCGATCACAGTCCACAGCTCTGCAACGCGTTTCCAGCACCTTGGCAAAGACTTTTTTGGGGAGACTTAAAAGTGATATACCCCTGTAATTGGAGCAATCCCTTTTATCCCCTTTCTTGAAAAGGGGCACAATTACCCCAATCTGCCAATCGCTGGGAGTTTCGCCGCATTCCCAGGCCACTTTAATGACACGAGAGAACAATTTGACATCTTCACCTAAGGCCTTGAGCATTTCTGGCCGGATTCATCGAATACTCAAAGAGTGCTATTTGCCTGACGACGACGCGACGGTTTAATTATGTGCGGGAACAGCAATGTTTCTGGTTACAGTAACTAGGTATACATAAGCCCTGCAGCAATGCCAATTACCTTGAATTCGTATCCAGACATATGGTGTCATGTAGGCTATGCATTCCAATTCTGCTCGTCCTACTAAATATATCCTTGTTCCCAATTCTGATGTAAAAAGCACAGTGGACGACTTTAATGTCATGCTTGCAATTTTTTCGAGGAACTTAACATCACAAACTTGCCGAAAGATCAATACTAGCCGGCCACTTATACTAATTGTACGACCCGTTCAGGCTCAGAAAATTCCACATTCCAAATTTCGTTGTCCTTTTTCTGTTTTGTAGGGTCTTCAGCAGTAGATCCACCATTATCCGATGCTCTTGGTAGCTTCGTAAGACCCTTTTCTATATGGCTCTCCAGTTAACTCTACGCACAGCCTGCAAAATGGAGAGTCAGGTCCAGTAACCTATTACGGGGTTGCCATTGTTGTAGACCCATAAATGGTTCATCCCTCAACATCTCTTTTCCATAGATATTTTAGGTGAAGCAAATATTGATTTTTCATTGTTACATATTTATTGGCAATGGACTTGTATGAAGGCTATACCTATGCTACATATTATTGAAGCACTAGATTAATACCAGATTTTTTAAATAATTTCTAAGAATGTCATTGTACGATGACAGCATTTCCCCATGACTTGCTGTCATCGATATGTTTTTCGCCCCCATTCAAGGAACCATGCAACAACATCAACTTCAGATCAATAAACTCTATTGACTCCATCGGCATCTGTATTAAACACATGAACCCATCAACGCATCAATGAAGTGCAAAATGTATCGAATTACCTCCAACGAGTTACTGTTCGAAAACCTCATAACCGAGCTGCGCAAAGGGCCACCTGTTGATCAAGTCAACTGTATGTGTTTCTGTTTACGCATATTAATCTGGCCAGGAGATGAAGAATGTCATCTGTTCAGCTTGAACCGACACCGAACAGCAGCGCGGAGCGGCGGCCGGCCTAAAAGAATGTTATCTTTGCGGCAATATCACGCTCAAACGCAGAGCTGTGCCTTTGTTGCCTCTCGCTCTCCCTCTCTATCTCTGTCTATCTGCCAATGTAGAGTTATTGTTTAAACAAAACTTGTTTGCCAAGTTAGTTTTAGTTAGCCTTAGCAAACACAACGCAAAGCAACATATATACGATACGCTACGCATATGTGGGGAGCGTATACTCAGTCTCACATATGTTGAGAGTTGGTACCAGGGTGTAGTAGTTCCAAATGCCCAGTCGAAATTCCAAGGCGTTTCACTTGATGTCCCACTGACAGCAACAGCTGCTCGCCTGACGCGACTATGAACGACTTTTGCGGCTAAACACTGAACAGGGTCTTGTCTATATCATTACCTTATCCGTAGTCTGGTTGGTCTGCGCGCTATCCACTTGGGCACTTGCTGACTGGATGGAACTGGAGTAGCGCTCTCTCTTGCTCTATGCAAACATGGTTACACTGGCAGATAGCAGGTTATCTGACACCAGCTCCGCTCCGCCATTGCCAGTCATTTGCTCTGTATACTGTATCGCAAGCGTAGCGCTGAATATGATTCAGTCGACAGTTATTGCTGCAGCGGGCGGTCGACAGTGAGTAGACGGGCATACTAGCCTAAGGTCGGGTTTTTAGTCGTTCCGAATTCAGATTAGAGCTGCTCTACATTATCAAAGCGGGACTACTCGTAGCCGTATCATTTGAAAAGTCACATTGTGCGTAAATTGACAGCCGTTTTGTGCGTGTTTTTTTGTTTTTAATTTCTTGATTCGGGAAGAGTTCAATTGAGTTATTCGTAATCGATCTGGATTCGCACTGTGTGTACCGTGTGGTTCCAAAAGTGAGGCTTTGAGGTGCTTTCGGTTCTCCATTTCCATTGCGATCACAGCGCAAAAGTAGATCGCAGTGAAAAGTTGAACAAGTGAATGGCCGCGTTACGAAATATTCGCGTAGTATTCGAAGTTTCATTCGAATTTTGGATTCCTAAAACAATAATACTTAACCCTTCAAAATAAATTGACTAATTAATACAATAACTTGACATATTGTTGTCGGCAGTGCGCGGTGCTGAAGATCGAACGCAGACGTCGTTGTCGTCGCTGTCGTTTTCGTTTTCGTTGAAGACGACAGGAGGAACGTCGAAAACAAGTTCACTTCACATGACTGTCATGAGTATAGTTGGTGGCTAGATTAGTGCGCGAGGTTTTCTTTTTTTTATACATTTATATCTCGATCTTCGCAATCAGTAGTAGAATAAATAATTCGTAGGCGATACAATTAAGTGAGGTTTCTAAGACAGTGTTCGGAGACGTGTGGGTTTGTTTGACAAAGAGTCTCAGGTCTTAATAGTGCGCTGCACCTGGGCGAACATTTGATTATTCTGCGGCGCAGCGTTTAATTTAATCTGTGAAAATTCATGTTGAATTCAACTCTTCTATATATGCGTTTACACGACTCCGCGCGTGTGTGTGCAAATAAAACAAACAAGTTCACACACCTTTGCGAGGTAGGTAGATGGAGTAACCTAACCTAACCACTGCGCGTTAACGATGTGTTACTCGGTTCGCCACCTTGTGCTCTCAGTTGGACTGTTTTTTTTTTTTTTTTTTTTATTATTATTATAATAATTTGCATGGAAACGATGAAAATAATAATATGACGCGTTCTGTTTTTTTTTTGTTCTCCAAAACAATACTCGTCGTAATAACTAATAACGAAAAGAGTGAGATAAACTATTTAGATAAGATGCGCTATGTTTGTAGCTATTTTTAATTGCAAATGCCCATGTAAAGTGTTTTGTTGGTTTTATGATTTTTTTTTTTGTTCGGCTCAGCTATGGTGTGTTGTGTTTGTTTCGGGAATGGCGCAGCGCGCAGGGAGCTATCAGCAACGCTCCAGCTGTGTGTTTGCTCGGTTAATCCACATGTCATTCAGCGATTCTTGAATCTCGAATCTCGTTTGTTTACTAAACACACACATAAATTGAGCGTTTCATGGGAGGGAATAATATTAGATGTTTAATGATTCGGAAGGCCTCGTAAATGTGCAAATATAGCGCGGGTTTGTTAACTAAACTTATTCGTTTTAAATATTTTTCCAACGCAATTTTATTATTTAACTTTTATAAAACTAGTAAAATCGTAGGCAAGCCGCTGCATATGTATCTAGAGCGACCACTTGTCTACATAAATGTAGATATGGTGCGATGTTCTAGGCTAAATTGGGTCTCGGTTTAAAGTTGGTAGGCATGGTACAAGTTTTTAGTGCAATGCTAATCGAAACGCGCTAGGAAGGGAAGCTAAAATAATTTGCCTTTTGGGACAAAGTGAGCACTAAAGCTAAGTACATACGACTGTCAAATTTTAAAATATTGTCAGATCTGTCTGTGAAAAATATGTCCCAAATGTCTTACAACCAGGGGCGTAGTGAAGAGGGGGGGGGGGGCTTTTCAAGAGTCGGCAAATCAAGGAAGCTACATCTATTAACTTGAGCAACTTAAAAAAAAAAATATCGCAATCCACATGATCGAATCGCGTTTCATAAACTAGCGAATAAAACACTCGTTCGAATTTAACCTCAAATTAAAAATTGCTGAAAGAAACCGATGGATGGAATTTGCGAACTGTCAAAACTCGCGAACATTTCTTCGTTCGTAATAGATAGTTAGTCCTTAACATACACTAGTAACTTTTTATTTTTTCACTCAGTGACTTCGCACTGCAAACCCGGTCGTTTTTGAAAATACATTATGAAAAAATGTGCACGACTGGGTCGCACGTAAATTTCTCGTTTACTGCGAATCTCGCAGAATCTCAGAGTCATTTCTGCAAATTTTACGTTTGAAATCATACGCACTCAAGATGTACTCAGATAACTGAGCACTTGTTAACTAACAACGTAATACATACTACATAAACATACATATTAACTTCAACATTTACTTTTAAATTTCACCCGAACTTACACTTGAATTTCGATGAATTTCGAATTATATTGCCACTGAAGTTTTGGGCTCTGCAAAAATATGACGTGTGTGAATAAAGATCGGGATTTGGGTAGCCATTTTTGAGAAATATTCATAAAACGGCAATATTCGAGTTTTCTGAGAAAAACTAAACTAAACTTCTAACTAAAACTAAAAAAACTACGTGATCATGTTTAGAATGCTTATGTTGTCTTAAATATGCATTTTGATCAAAATCGTTAGAGCGGTTTTTTGTAAAATTATGCTGACAAATGTTACAATTTGGATTCGGAAAGCTAAAAACTGAGTACGACGTATTCTTCAGGATATAAACATTACCTAGCAGTTACATTTTTAACCAAATCGAAAATGGCGTTTTCGAGATACGTGTAGTTTTTAAAGTACCGTTTTTAGAGATTGGGGTGGAAATCGAAGGACGCATTCGTGGTTCAAAAAACACAGTTTTTCAACTGTTTAGCTCAAAACTGAGCATAAATGGTATTACTATGGATTTAAGCATTACCTGAAAGTAACATTTTTATCATAATCGAAAATGGCGTTTTTGAGATATGAGCAGTTTTTTAAAGTACTTTTATTAGGGATTTGGGTGGATATCAAAGGACGCATTCTTTTTAGATAAAAACTGAGTTTACTATCAAGTTAAGAATGACAAAAGTACCCTAAAAATTAAGTTTTTTTAAATCGTTTTTACCGTTTTCGGGAAAAAGCCAATTTTCAAAACTGCCGTTGATGGACTTTTTAGCGAAAAACTGGGTATGCAGTCATGTTAAGCATGCCTACATTAAGTCGGCTCTCACATTGATGCAACATTCAATAAGCAACTGGCAATAGGAAACATTCAAAATTATCGCTCACAATTATTTTACTTTGAATTAAATTAAAGGTCTCACATCAGAGCAACTAAATATCGCTCGAACGAAAAATGTTGCTGATTGCTTATTGGCAGTTGCTATAGCAACTATAGTTGCTTATTGCTTGTTGCCTCAGTCTGAGAGCCGCCTAACTCAACTATCAATTTTGGTACAAATCGTTAGAGCCGTTTTCGAAAAAATTTAAATTTAGGCATATTTCGTCATATTTCGTAAAATTTTTATATGGGAGGTACCGTTAATATTAGGGCTAGGATATAAAAAAAAACGTCCCTAGCGGAAAGCCCACAAACTCTAAATACGAAGTTTGAAGCAAATCCGTCCAAGCATTTAGATTCCCCAGCGGTGGGACAGACAGACATACGGACGGACAGAATTGCGAGACCCACTTTTTTGAGTTCCCCTATCATCGTAATATCAGAATTGATCTTTCTCTTACTACGTATACGAGAAAGTTAAAAATGTAGGTATGCGAGAACAATCTCAATTCAACTCTAAATTACTTTTGAACTTAAAAATTTGAATTCAAAACTTATATCTCGAAGGCCACCGATTCGATTTTACAAGTGGTCTTAGGTATTGCCCCAGGACAAAGGGGCGTTGCACCTCCCCTACAAAAAACATCGTCTTTATGGTGAAATTTGATGACGTTATATCTTGGTAACCGCTCGACTGATTTTAATGATTTCTATACAGTCGGCAAGTTCCTAAAATAAGTCGGCATTTTAATTAAAGTCACCCCCACGGCTCGAACCTTTCCTACGCCCCTGCTTACAACCGCCTGAACTTACAATTTTGCCTGACAATATTGTCAAAAAAGTCATTGTCATACCATTGTAACTGTTACATCTGACAATGAAATTGTAAGACTTTGGGACAAAATCTTACCACCGTGTGAACGGACAATTTTGCATTGTAGGCAACTGATTTCGCTGAGCCGGTTGTATGAGTAGTTGTTAAATCTCCTCTCTAAGGCCCATCAAATCAAAGCCCATTAAAGCCAACGGGACCAAAAATGTTACGAAAAGTATTTCTCTAGAAGCGCCCGAGGATAGCTTTAGATAGAGTCCAAGCTACAGCGGCATAAAGCATGGCATGACTGGAATGATTAGGGTCTTCTACAAAGTCTCCTTAGTTGTTCTAGATAGAATTTTTCTACCCAATTGCCTTCTCAGCCCAAAGAAGCAGCAGTTGGTAAGAGTTATTATTCGTTTAATTTCATCTGAGATATTGTTAACAGAGTTTATAGCAGAGCCGAGGTAGACAAAGTCCCTCACTAGCTCGTTAAATTTGTCGATTTTGTTGACAGCATATGCTTGGTTTTGCCCTCGTGAACCACTAAACCAATTTTAGCCGCTTCTACTAGCAAACGCACCAGTGGTAGCTGATAGCTCCCTGTATTCTACCAAGTATGTCAATATCATCGGCATAAGTAAGTTGATGCTGCCTTGTGCGTTGGCCTGTGGGTTTCCTTCAAGCATGATTTTTAAATCACAGGAATTGGTGAGTTCGTTACCAAACTAAATGAATCATCGAGCTTTCTTCACACAGATAGATGAGTTTTGTAAGAATTGCAAAAACATCTGCGTATAGCTCGCTTCTATAGATGCTATTATAGGCGGCTTTAAATTCGTTAAAATATGGTGAGTATCGATTTGGACTTCGTGGATTTTTCCAAGAAATTTTTTGGCAATATGATCTGTGGCGGATGGTTTTGGTCTAAAACGACACTAATATAGGCCACTCAGGTAATTTAATAAGAGTTTTATAGCGCCGGCTAATTACACATTAAGTTGCCTCACTGCATAACCTTAGTGACCTGTTTGTACGCCGACTAGAGTTGCAATATGTGATCTGCTACAATTTAGCAGGCTCCTAGTCCTACGCCGATTTACACGTGGCCATGTCCGATTTGACTGGTTAAACCTGTCAAGGTCATGTCATCTTTCGTTGCAGCGCTAATGAGCTGATTTTGTGTCTTTCTACTTCTATTGGTTTCTATTTTTAGCAGTCAAGGGTAGGTTAGGTCAGATTTACGGGTTGGTGAAACTGAGTAGTCTCTTCTTCACCCCACTCAGGTCCTCGTGAACCCTTCGATGGGGTTAGCCATGTTTTATTGGCTTTATTTTATCCTTCCCGTAGTTACTCGACTTTGTCCAGCCATCTCGTTGTCCTCAGAAACCTGTAAAGATTAGATATTGAGACATTAGAGAGTTCTTGGATTTCCTGGAAGTAGTAACTTCCAAGTGTTCTGTTCCTCAAGTGATAGAAACTTGGGCAGTGACAGAGAATGTGAAGTCGCCACCGCAGCCTTTATCACCTCAGCCTCTACAAATGTCATCATTCTTGAGATTTATTTTAATTGCATATGGCTTTTTAGAAGGTTGTGACCGGTGAGGGCAGTCAAGGGTAACTCTTCGTGCCATCACTGGCTAATTCGTCTACTCTACAATGATTGCCTCGTATGTCTCTATAGTAGTCTAAGAGACTGGTGTTGGAAGAATGGAACTCGGAAAATCCCTACTCCTAGAAAGTCACATGTCTTAGACTGGGAGCATTGCGAGGGCCGATTCCATTAAGTCTCGTGATCAGTTTTCTATCGCATCAACTCAGGGGGCTTATTTCCAAATGCGCGGCGGATCGCTTTTCATGGCGGATTGGTATTTTTGTATTTCCAAAAGCTGTCAAAAGCGATAGCTATTCAGGTGACGGATTGCTGGCGGATTTATTGCCAGCAATCCTCACAATAGCTATCGCTTTTAAATGGATCGAATCGCTTTTGGAAATATAAAAATACCAAACCGCCATGAAAAGCGATCCGCTGCGCATTTGGGAATAAGCCCCCAGGTTTCCCGTCCAATGATTCCAATGACTTTGTGGACAAAAGTGTAGTCGAGACTTCGGAACATCACTCCGGGATCGGCAAATGAATCATCTTATCCAATTCATGCCCATATATACCACTTAATCAAATTAAGCCATAGGTACCTACTATGTCGGCCAATTCAGCGTCACAGTCATTGCATTGTTAAGTTCCATTACAGTGACTCTTCCAAGTTTGAACACAACAAAGATAACGAAAGGTGTTTTTGTTATGACTACCTTTGTTTCCTTTGCAAGCTAATTAAATTATATATATAATTATATTAACAGTAACACGTTTTTATTCACACCTACACCGATGTCTACTAACGTCACAGAACGCATTGTCACAAAACGCGTTGGGTATCATAATGTGTGACACCTTAAATAAGGCATATTTAATGCCCAAACTCCTAACTATCCAACAATTTCCATTTGTTAATAGATATTAATTTAAATAGCCTGTGGAAAGGAGGCTAAAATACATAAGATACAATTTGTGAACAGATTCATGTTCACATTTATGTGGAAACCTGGAAACCCCCAAAGGTTAGCAACATCTATACATTCCCAATGCTCTACGTCAATAGTATGCCCAACAAGCGTCTCTATTGAAGACGCGTGCATATTTAATGATGCCCCTAGACTAGACACTACTCGTACTCGTACAATCCCGTATTACCGTTGTCAGATCAGCAATCAGTAATCAGCATCATCTCATCAACATCTGTCGCCGCGCCAGCAGCCACTAAAATCACAAACGGAAAACAACCCAATTGGACCGCGAGATTGCCAGCCATATCCACACAGAGTGCACGACCTGCCCCTAACGGCGCAACGCAAACAATCGAGTTCAAAATCGTCAGAATAATTACGTAAATTAAATGATTCGATCCTAATTAAGTGTTCACATTTATGCAAATGCCTTCCATGCGCCATACCCCCAAAGACAGCTCCGTATAGTGACGTGAGACGAGCCTATACTATGTGCAGCAATAGCAGCTCGTCCCAGACACAGCAATATGAGATATGGCCCCGCGCTGATTGCCTTGGCTCGTTCATTGTACACATTGAATGCTCTCGCTCTGCGCTGCGACTATGGTCAGGTCTTTTGGATGGTATTTAACCTACTTTGGCATATGAGCGGTGACGTGAACTGCCTTTTAATAACTAGATTTTGAGTCGCTTGGGAATTAGTTGCACACAGCAAAATACTGCCAGGGTGTGCAGCTTAATGTGAGCGCCGCTTTTTTGAGCTAGCCTTATAAATGTGTAACATATTTCAACACATTGCTGTATGACAGCATTTGCATTTTGCAAAAACGTACCTACGGTTGGAAGCATTAAAATTAAACTCGAAATCAAATATCATTATTTCAAGATTCTATTATACACATGATTGGAAATAAATGAAAACAATATTTCAAATCGATGTTAACAACGTTTGGCCACATGCTAAAATATGCTGACGGTCGACACTGTCGACAGTGGTTGTCTGCACCTCGGGGTCTATTAATTAAGCAATTTCTACGTGTCAGGAGTTAATAATATTTGATTATGTACCTAGATATCTTTGTATCTAGTTTTAATTTGCAGCGAGGGAGTGCCTAAATATATAGGCATTGTCACAATTTCGTTGTTCTTTCTTATGAAGACAATAGACTTCGGAATAAAATCCTATGCAGGAAAATATTTCAGAAATTTCTCTTTTCAAAAGAAGCTGTGACAATTTTTAATTCAATAATTCGGCAAAATGTTAGTAACATATTGGGCGCCTCATTAAGTTGCTCAAAGTTTGTTGAGGTAATGAGGACCCCTTTCATTTATCAGTGAAGTCTTCGTCTACTGCTTCGTCGCTCTAGGTTGTAGTCGAAGAATCTTCGGGCCGAAGTGGGCCATCTAGTGGTTTCTTTTTAAATCATAGGTTATTTTGACACTGACAGCTGTTTTCCGCTCGAAATCTTGACGGCGTTAGGTCTTTTCGCCAAAAATCATAATGCCCAAATTGAAAAATGTCATTACGCCAAAAAACCACCAAATCGGCCAAAATTTAAAGGAATAATGAATGAATGACATATCGTCCAAAGTCATAACACCCAAATCTAGAAATGTCAATAGTGGAATAAGTATGGGGGGCATGCTTTTGGATTTTGGAGCGGGTGCGGGTTTTTACTGCAGAAAGCCCATCAATATTTTCAATTTCGCATATACATACTCCAAAACTGACAGTAACACCAAGCAGGGGGGTTGAAGGGAGGCAGCATGGCCAAATGCTGCAAATTCTTTTTGGCTTTTATTTCCCTTTCGTTGTTTGTTTTTGGGCGTTAGCAAAAATAATGCCATCACGCCCAAAATCAATGTCACATGACCCAAATTTATGTGATTCTTACAACAACTTATTGCCTAGCAATGTTTTGGGCGTTTCAATTTGGGCATTATGGTTTTGGGCAGTAAGACCTAACGCCAATCTTGACAGAAAATTCAGTATCGAACGAAATGAGTCGCTTTACGCTTGAACAACGTTGGGAAATATTGAAAACTTATTTCCAAAGTAAGTGCTGTGTAGCCAAAGTGCGTTTTTTGAAAGTAAGTTTTGGTCGAAAAGAAGCTCTCACCGCGCCAGATGTACCTATGCATGTTTGTACAAAAATTCGTGAGAGTGGTATGCTAGTGGACAACACTCATGGTCCCCGTCATCATACGGTGCGCACATACGAGAATGTGGCTGCTGTAGCCGAGAGTGTGGTACTCAATTCACGAATATCAATCTCCGGAAAAAAAAAACAGAAATTACATCTTAAGGTTTTTTCCACTGCGCTACCTCTCGCGAACGTCTGGCAAACATCCGAGAGTATAACTGTCCTGAAAAAGCTTCTCAATTCAGCCTTTCGGACAATTGTTGTGATATTGCATAAAATTGTAGGTCTCTTCCATTCGTGTCAAAAATAAAACTCACAAACGAATGGTTGTGAGAAGCTACGCCTAGGGTGTCGTCTAGGCTTGTGTAGTTCGCGAACGAACTAGTTCAATGAACTAGTTCACTATAGTGGACTACTGAACTAAGTTCACACACTTAGTTCACTAGTTCATTTAGTTCGCGGTTATTATTTTCAATGGGCCTTACCAATAATCATTTCTAACCTTAAAATTATTAAATTATATTTTGACGATCACAATAGGCAATTTTATATAGAAATTTTCTTGACTTCGTAAAATTTAGCTTGGACACTAAATGATTATTAGGACCGCGCAATGATTTTCATACAAACGGAATAAACTAAAGCTAAGTACACACGATTTTCAGATCTGTCAATCCTTTGACAATGACTGACAATGACCTTACAATATCCAACTATCATACAATACAAAATTGTCCGTTTACACGATTGTAAGATTTTGTCCCAAATGACTTTTCTGGTAACGTTGTCAGGTTAAAAATTGGGTGTTCACGTGGTTGTCAGATGAATTTGAAAAATTGGTCTATTCGTTGTCAGACAAATTAAACTTTTTGTTCACCAATTTTCGCAGTACGGATGGATAATGGAACAAAATATTGCACTTGCGACTATTTTAACTCTACGTGTTGGAAGACTCGAGGATGATAATTTGACACAAAAACGACATAGTGTTTGGACAAAGGAGAGGGTGGTTCGTTGTCAGGGGGAGGATTCTACTCCAAATTCCAAGCTGAGAAGCCGGAACATTATCGCAATTTTTTGCGGATGGACATGGACTCACAATTCGATGGAATTCTGGCTTTGGTGACTCCACACATCAAGACACCAATATATGCGCACGAGCATTTAGGAGATCGATATGGTTTCATTGGCAGCTTGACCCAACTTTTTTTCTGTATTTGTCGAGGTGGCTTTTGAATGTGGATCGCATGGGCGACCTCTTACCTCAGGGCTTCTTTGGGTAGTTTGTACTCTGCGCATCCAACAAACCTATTCACTCTGTACTTTCTTTGTGTACGATACTTTTTTTCGACCTTTCTAATTCCAATGGGAATTTAAATTCCATTTTGCACTGTGGTTCGTATCAATATGTTATGAATTATAGTCCATCGGTTAAAAGCAAACTTCGATTTCGCTCCCTAACCACTGGTCTGACAACGAAAAAATTGTAAGCATTGTCAGCTTCCATAAACAACGACAACTGACAATTTCTAATGAGTCGGACAATGTCCTTATTATCTGCAATGATAAAAATTGTGTGTTCAGACTTCTTCAGACAATGGTCAGCAACCTGATGACAATTTCATATTCAAATGGAGGGCTGTCAATGGGCTTACAATGACTTTTCTGACAATATTGTCAGACAAAATTGTGAGTTCAGACGGTTGTATGACATTTGGGACACAATCGATGGTTTCTTCTTTATGACATATGTGTGTTCCTTTCTGCTTTATGGCGCCGAGTGCTGGACGTTGCAAGAAGGGAGAGCTGATACTGGACTCCTTCGAAAGAAAAATACTTCGTCGGATTTTTGGTCCTGTGTTCGAGGAGGGCGAACCGAGGAGAAGATGGTAGGTAGGTAGGTAATTTGGTGCTCTTGTGGCGGCTGCCACAGCTTCACTTAGACCAGCAGTTGGGTCCATTGTGTCCAGTCACGGGAACCTTCCATTTCACACCTGTTGGAGACAAATAATATACCGCTTTTGTTTGAGTCGCCCAGATTTAGTATTAATCACAGGCAATCGCAAGCTCTCGTGTCCGGATTTCCGGCTTGTCCTAGGAGTAACCGAAGGGTTTTGGAGTTTGTTGACCTACTGGAACCACCCCGATTTGAGTATGAATCTCAGGAGTTCTTTAAGATCAACATTCTCCAGATCTCCTAGCTCATCGAAGAACAAGCTGTTGAGAATCCTCTGTCTACTGTTTTTAAGGGCTGGGCATTCGCAAAGCAGATGACGAACAGATTCTATTTCTTCAACGTCTCTGCAGCTTCTGCAAAAGTCATTATGCAGTATGCCCAGCCTTTCCGCGTGTACCCCTATCGCACAGTGTCCAGTAATGACCCCCGTGAGTATGCGGATATCTTTGCGGCTAAGTCCGATCATGAATTTGGATCTCTTTTTGCTCACTTCTGGCCATAATTCTTTTGCATGCCTGCAGGTATTGAGATTGGTCCAGCGTAGATTTGTTCTACTCAAGGATTCAATGTCAATCTTCCTAGCAACCGTGCTTAGCGGAGTTTTTACAGATTTTAGGGCCATTGATGCATGCATCTTCGACCCGTTCCTTGCAGTCTCATCCGCCTCTTCATTACCCGGAATATCCATATGCCCCGGTACCCAGCATAGGGTCACCGAGTTGGCTTGCGATAGTTCGTCCAGGTATTTCTTGCAATGACTTACTGCCCTCGACTTCACCACGACTGACTCCATGGCTTTTATGGCCGCTTGGCTGTCAGAGTATATAGTGACTTGTTTATCGGCGATATGTCGTCTCATTAGGTCCTTTGCCGCTAGGGTTATAGCAGCAATTTCCGCTTGAAACACACTACAGTCATCGTTGATCCGGAATGATTCTCGCAGGTTTAGAGTTTCGCTGAAGATGCCCGCGCCCGTACCAACATCCATCTTAGAACCATCGGTATAGAGGGCTATCTCCCCTTCCTCTGTAACTGCATTATGCTCCCATTCACTTCTGTCCGGAATTCTGGTTGTGAATCTCCTTTCAAAAGCGAGTGTGGGTGGTAGATAGTCTGTGGTTATCTTCTCCTTCGCCGTGCTCCATTGTGCTTCGATGGACGCGTGCCCATAGGATTTGGATGACCATATTCCAGACTCTCTTAGTCTGATTGCGGTTTTGACCGCTCTACTGCTACAGTAAATGTCCAGAGGGGTGAGGTTTAGCATCACCTCCATTGCTGCGGTGGGTGTTGTTCGTAGTGAACCCGTTATCCCAATGCATGCCGCCCTTTGGACTTTAGTGAGGCTTGAGAGATGGTATTTTTTCTCTGTGGCCTTCCACCACACGATTGTACCATATGTTAGGATGGGCCGCACTATCGCGGTATACAACCAGTGTACCACGTGCGGCCTGAAACCCCATGTGTTGCCGAATGCTCTTCTACAGGCATATAGTGCCACGTATGCTTTTTTGATGCGATCCTCTATGTTTTCCTTCCAGCTGAGCTTGGAATCTAGGATTATGCCCAGGTATCTTGCTGTTTTTGATATTGTTAGGTTCACCCCACCCATCCTTGGTGGATTAAATGGGGGAATTACTCTCCTTCTCGTAAACAGCATGATCTCTGTCTTCGATGGGTTTACACCCAGTCCTCGCCCTTCGACCCAGTTGTTAACTAATAGGAGTGCGTAACTGAGTCGTTCGCTGAGAACTGGAGTGAACTTTCCTGGGACTAGAATTACTACATCGTCTGCGTATGCGCTCACAATGAAGCCTTCCTTTTCCAATATTTTCAGTAATTCGTCTACTACGAGGAGCCAGATGAGCGGTGAGAGAACCCCACCTTGTGGTGTTCCCCTACTCACCTTTCGTTCAATGCTCACGTCCCCTAGCTGCGACTTTATCCGTCGTGTGCCTAGCATGAGTCCAATCCAGTTACATAGGCTGCTATTTAGGTGGGCTTTCCTCAAACTACGCAGGATTGCGTCAGCTTCTATGTTATTGAATGCCCCCTCGATGTCTAGGAACGCGCTCAGCGTATATTCCTTATGTTGTAAGGATTCTTCCACTACCGATACTACCTTGTGTATCGCCGTGTCTACAGATCTGCTCTTCATGTACGCATGTTGTGATTTTGATAGATAGTTATCGCCGATCACTTGCCTTACATACAGATCGATTAGTCGTTCCAGTGTTTTCAACATGAAGGATGACAGACTTATTGGTCTGTAGTCCTTGGATGTGGTGTGGCTAGCCTTCCCTGCTTTTGGGATGAATATCACTCTCACCTCTCGCCATGCCTTTGGAACATAACATAGCCTCAGACAGCACGTGTAGATGCGACTTAGCCATGGAATTATAGCTTCCTCTGACTTCTGAAGCATTATTGGTCGAATATTATCTATTCCGGGTGCTTTGAACGGGGCAAATGTGTTAATTGCCCAGGCTATTTTTTTGTCGTTTATTATCTCTCTGATTGTTACTACCTCCATTCCCTCACTTGTGCCTTGTGTTGTTACGGCGTGGTCGTCTGACACCTCGGCGCATCCTGGGAAGTGAGTTTCTGTTAGTATCTCCAGCGTCTCTTTGTGCGATTCAGTCCAGCTGCCGTCTGCTCTTCTTAGCGAAGACATCGGTGTCGGTGCCTTTGAGAGGACTTTTCTTAACCTAGACGCTTCTGTTGTAGATTCAATTGACTCGCAGAAGGTCCTCCATGAGTTTTTCTTTGCGAATCTGATCTCTCTTTTCAGGATTTTAACGCTTTCCCTGTAGGTCGTCCATTCGATGTGTCCCTCTTTGGCGAGGTTCCACCTAGATCTTGAACTACGCAGAAGCTCCGCGATCTTGGGACTCCACCAGGGGGGGCGCTTCTTCCCTCGTGTTCCACTTTTTGGACAAGATTTGTCAAAAGATCTGGAGAGCACTCCTGTTAGAGCTTCGACTGCATCGTCGATCTCTTTCTCGGAGGTGAGATCTATTTTCGGACAGAGGTTGTTGTGGTTTTTCACTTCCTCGCTAAATTTTTCCCAGTTCGCTCTTTTGAGATTCCTGAACTGTTTCCTACCTTGACAAGCCATTTGTAATTCATAGAGAATCCAGCAGTGGTCTGATAGCGACGCCCTGCTAGATACTCTCCAATTAGCAACTTGGACGGAATTATTTTGGGATACAAAAGTTACATCTAAGACTTCCTTTCTGCTCGCCGTAACGAAGGTGGGATCATTTCCCCGGTTACAGATGAGCAGATTGGTACTTAGAAGAAAGTCAAACAAAGCCTCACCTCTAGCGTTAATATCAGAGCTACCCCATATAGTATGATGGGCGTTAGCATCACAGCCTAAGACTAAGTTTTTCTTACCTTGTTCTGACGCCGTTACTAGCGCCTTTACCGGTTCGGGGGGTACTGGTGTGTCGCCATCGTCTGGCATGTACGCCGACGCCACTCTGCAGCTCTCGCCCTTGCCCTCTAACTCCACCACCGTCAGATCGCCTGTGCTGAAATGAATTAGTATTAGTGCGTGAAGTTCTTTCTTTGCCATGATACACGATCTTACCTTTCCTTTATTTCCTACATATAATGTATCATAGTTTTTCGACCCTAATCCCATCACCTGATTGTCATTAATCCATGGTTCTTGGATTAGGGCCAGGTCCAGCTGCTCCTTCTCGAGGAGAAGCTTCAAGTTGCCTGAGGCGGCCTTACTGTGGTGTAGGTTTATTTGCACTACTCTCATCACTGGTCGTAGCCGTCACCTCCACCGTCTCAGTCTCCTTTGGGTTGTCTGCAGTCCGCTTTAGGAGCTTGAGGGTCACCTCGCTCGCTGCAAATGATAGCGGCATCTGCATCTCCTTTTTCAATGTTGCAGGTGGTTCATCAAAAAGTATGATATACCCTCTTGCGCCATTCTTTGGTTCCTCCTCGGACACGATCTCCCAATCCCTCATCGGGATCTGGGGGTTCTGTGCCTGCAGAATGCTCAGGATCTCGTTTTTCTTTACCCCTATCTCGGGGATAGAGATTCTGCCCTTGGACTTTTTGGGCACTTCCTCTGTGGGTACAGCCTTAAGCAGTGCTCCCTCCCACAGTTGTGCACCGTTTAGCACCGTCTTCGCAAAATCGTTTGACACCTGGTCCTTGCAGTCGATGTAAGTGATGCCTTTGGACCATCTCATTTTCCCGTAGGCGGGAATCTGTGCACCTGTCTTTTCTCGAATGTGGGAGATAATCGCCACACCTAGCGTGTTCTCAATTATCTTGTCACATTCTACAGAGTACTGACCGCTTGGTTTCTTCGAGTCCACCACAGCTAACTGCAGCGGGTTCTTAGTCACCCCGCTGTACTTCCCGCTTGGGCCGGTTCCCCGCGCGGGTGTTCTTTTGGGGCTTCCCGTGCTCTGTTCGTTCCGCTTTGCCTTCTTCGGAGCGTTGGGGGCGTCCTCTGGCGACCTCAACCTCTTCGCGGCTAGCTCGTTTTTGTGCCCCTCAGTGGCAGGTTTCCTTCGGAGTCCACTCGGGCCCGGCTTATCGTCGGTCACCCTTTGTTTTGTCCTAGCGTCCCCCTTCACTGGATGGCTGCAATGGGCTTTGGGGTCTGCCTTAGCGGCATCGTCCCTCGGCCGTTTTGCGCCGTCGGCTTTGTCTTTTGAGCCAACTCTCTTGTTCACCTTAGCAGCGGACGGTCTTATCGGCTCAGGCCTCGTAAGAGCGTCTTTTGCAATGGTGTCCCTGGCCCATTCCAGGGAGGCTCGCTCCTTCTCTGTAAGAGAGCTCTTCTCTTTAGCGACGAGGATGCCATAGATGTGCTTGGCCTTTAGGTATTCCCGTTTCCTCAACAGGCCGGGGGATACCTTCTTCTCCTTCGCTTTCTCTTTTCGGGGTCTCTCGTCCGAGGGTTCAGCCAGAAGCTTCTCCTCCTCCTCTTTAGAGATCTCCTCATCCGATGTTCCGGCTTCCAGAGCCTCTTGGATTTTTGTGAGGTCGTATGGCTCCACGGGTATTGTGTCGGCCACCGTCTCACTCTCGGTACTTATCGCACCCTCTCTCCCTTCATCCTTTTTGTTTATATTTTTTGTTTGTTCAATTTTGTTCCCACGAGTATGTCCGGAAGAACTGTCCATCCCGGCAGAGCCGACATACCGGGACAAGGCACTGAATACAACCGACCTTGCCTGGGCATCGGAGGGGACCGTTAGCGATCTGCATTTTTAACCACCTGCTGACCATGCAGCCATCGGCACGGGTGCCTCAACACCTTGGCTTAAGTGGGATTTTTGCTGGGGTTTACTCCCCGGACACCTTAACTAAAGGTGGGGTGATCTTAGTTTCGGTCTAGAGACAACTGATTTGCTACAACTCACTCAGAGGGGTGACCTTTCGACCGTCCCTCTGTTGTTTGCGCCTCCCACATGTCTCGTAGACTTACTACAAGCCCTTTCGCCCCGACAAGGCGTCAACCCGTCGAAAGAGTAAAAGATACAACCGCGAAGTTTATAAGCTGTACGAAGATGTGGATGTATTCCTAAAAGCTAAAACACGTCGACTACATTGGCTCGGCCACATCGAGCGAATGGACAATAATGCTCCAACTAAGAGGATCTTCGAATCCCAGCCTCCGGGTTCGAGAAGACAAGGAAGACCGAACCTCCGGTTCAAAGACCAAGCCATCGCGGACGCCGGAGCGCTTGGTCTGGACAATTGGAAGCAGCGTGCCCGGGATCGTAGAGGATGGAAGGCTGCAGTGTATCAGGCAAAGACTCTTCTCGGGTCGCGAGCCCGATAAAGAAAAAAAGAAAGAAGTGTGTTCTAGACACAGAAGACAATCATGTCATGAGACAACAGCTCAGCTCACTCACTTATATAATTTTTTTATATTTTCAACAAATTTTCATTTTTTTTTAATTTCTGTGAATTTGCCTATTTTGAACTAAACTGAACTAAAATGAGCGAACTAGTTCATTAGCGTGATTTGAACTAAATTGATCGATCACTCAAATGAACTAAATTGCCCAACTCTAGTGTCGTCTACACGGCTGTTACGACAACTATTTATTTGCTTGTTTTGTTTTTTATGTCAAACTTCTGAAACTCGTTCAACCAGTCATTCTGAGCATCATAGTATTGCCATTTCCTTCCTCTTTTCTCAATTATAAGTTTGACAAGACCACAAGACTAATCTGGATAAAAACAACACTACCCGATGTCTACCAGTTATACCTAAAATAAGCATAATTACTGAATATCGCCATGGAATTTTCCCTACTCATCCAAAACCCAACCATTCTTAATTATAACAGTTTTAAGTTTGCGTATACTAAGAGGTATCATAGACATGTGGATTTCTTCCATTGACTCTTTATCTTTGATAAGAGGATTACAACGTTTAACCCCCAATTGCTGTGAAGATATCGATGATAACCTCCCATACCTGACAGAACTGTCAGAACTCCTCCTCCTTCGATTTATTTTCATTGCCCATTTAGCGCAGCTTATTAAGTAAATCTGTAAGTAACCCAACTGTCTTGAGACACGGCAGAGATACATTTCTGCTTTATACCGGAATTGTCTGAATTTTATTGCTGATATATCTCAAGTTGTATCTGCAATCACACACTTACCTATAGCACCTCCCACAATCAATTCTCAATTGAGTTATAATAATCCACCTGGATTTGGACATAATACAATAATTTCGGTTTTTTTTTTACATTGAAAAATAAATAAAATTAATACTGATTAGCAATTAGTATTCTATTAAAAACACATTTATCTTTTTATGCAGTGATCGTATCGTATATATGTATTTGGGAGATTTGATTAAAATTCAATCAGTAAACAAATTTCTGAGATAAATCATTTGTCTCGTCGTCGATTGACAATCGAAACGGAATCGAATATCGGATGACGATTCACGTGAGTCAATTCACGTCAATTCCGTAAGATTGCTGTCTCTGTTTTGTTGTCGCTCATAAAAGGCAGTCAGCTCATGTACGCGGTACTATGGCGTGTGCGCGTGGGGAAATTTCAAAATACCAACGTGTATTTATTCGTGACGTCGACGTTGTTGGTGGGGATGCGGTTTCCGACTGGTATATGAGGTATTTTTTTCGGAAAAACCAGTAAATACCACAGTAGATCAGCGATATCAATGAATATTAATTCCATTTCCAAAATCAATCTTAATACAACAATTTTTCAATTTAAATCAATTCCAACTGATAAGCGTCTTTGTAGAGTTATTTCCAAATTACGTTTGGTTTTTAGTATAAATCGGGCAATAGATAAGTAAAAGTAACCGTCAGGGGTTGGGCGGCACTAAAAGTGTCACTTTTACGTAAATGGTCGTGATATTGCATTTTTTGAAATTCATTTTCGACATAAACAAACTCTTTCCTTCTAATACTAGTCAATTGGATTGATTTATGAATACGGATTAGCGAAACGACTAGACCAATTGGCAATATGTGATGTCCCATGGATGGATTTAGTATTGGGGCAACGTGCGTCGTGTACGTTAAGTTCAAGGTGCAAAGCGTAATCTTGCTTAATCGTGTACAAAAGGTGAGGAATTATGCATGGAAGGTGCTATTGCGTTGAGGTGCTGTATGCGATATTAACGAGAGATAAGAAACATTTCGTCAAAGTTTCGACTACGTCAATTGTTGTGGTATTTTGGTATTTTATTAGGACTGCCAGTATCGTTATCTGCTTAAATCGGCTGCTTTATTTTTTTTTATAAATGCCGACTATTTTTAGCACAGTTCTAAGAATGTTACGTTGGTATGGTGAGTCAAAAGATATAGGTGCGATGTGAAAGGATAAATAACAGCTAAAGCGCTATAAGCAGGAAATGGATTTTGTTGACGCAAAAAATCAAAAAAAGGCAAAACTAAACTGTAAAAAAGGCATAAATGAAAAAGGTTTTAAGCCTTATAATAACAGTGTACAACCATAAACATTTTGCAACGAACGCCTGCGATTGTCCCTCAGGAAAGCTTTGAAAGAGCCGAAGAGAGGACACGGGCAGAGGCATGTGTAACCCAGTTAAAAGACGTCTTGTCATCGATTGCAATATTTAAAGCTTTTAGTACCATTTACTACATTATTTATTACTTTGATGATGGTCTTGAGACCTTCATTTGCAGAAAAGACGCCGCGATCTTCAGCCAGCTGGTCTTTTTGCTTTGCAATTACTCTTCGATCCCATTCGAAATACGTCAAAACCGCTTGTAACGACGTATCGCTTATTACGACCAAATTCTAAGGTGCCGTCTGAGCTCCATTATAATCTCATTGAATAAAAAATCGTTTACAACGACCGTTTTTCCTTTTTTTGCTATAAAATATTGGTTACAACGACTAAAATCGACGCTGCTCTTGGTGCGACTGGATACAAATGTTACAGAGCTTACCGTTTGTGGACATGTTTTTCTTTTTGTTTTGCGATTATTAAGCTAAGATTAGACTGTATGCCAATTGTGCATATGAATGCCAACAGGCAAATGACCAGATTAGCTGTCAAGTGACCAAAATGTCCGGACTATCAAAACTGTATATTAGACTATATGACCAAAATTACTAATATGGTCATATTTGCTTTGATGGTCATTTAAGGCATTTGTTATTTATTGCCAAATGTTGTAGTAGGGTAATGATGTAAAGAAAAACAAAGCAAAAATTTGAAGTTGGAAATTTTCTGTAAAATAATAGGTATTATTTTATCTTATTTGTTTTTGGTGTTTCACTGCTTGAAATTGATTGTGGTCATTTTATTGTAGTAAAAAATGAATAAAGAGAGCTGTTGCGCATTGGTTTTGACGGCGTGTTTGATTGACGAGATCGGACATCGTGGAAAGCCTGAGTAATTAAAGTCCGCTTCACGTAGACCACGTCGTGCTTGGGTGAAGAAAAGGGAAGAGGATGGCTTTTGCGTGAAACTCATGCGCGAGTTACGGGATGAGGAACCCGCATTGTATAATAATTTCTTGAGAATGTCCCAGGAGCAGTTCAGCTACCTATGGGCTAGTGACGCCACTTGTAATTAAAAAGAACACGCATATGCGAAAGAGTATTGCTCCAGCGGACAGGCTTATGCTGACCTTGCGCTTTTTGGCTACCGGCGAAAGTTTCAGGTCATTACAATACCTCTTTCGTATTCCACAGTCGACCATTACCACCATCATCCCCGAGATGTTAGTAGCAATCTACAAAGATCTTGTAGAAGAATATCTTCAAGTAAGTAAGAGGCCTCTCCCTGATTTTTCGGTGTGGTATAGTTTCTCGGCCTTATGCAAAGTATTATTATATAATTTGTTAGACACCTTGGACCCCGGAGGCTTGGGAAGCCATAGCAAGGCAGTACAATGATTTGTGGCACTACCCAAATTGCATAGGTGCTGTTGATGGTAAGCACGTGGTAATGGTTGCACCGCCGAACGCTGGAAGTGCATTCTACAATTACAAGGGTACACATAGCATCGTACTCATGGGTATATCCGACGCTGATTACAAGCTAATAAATATCGATGTTGGTCGCAATGGTTGATGCTCAGACGGTGGCGTTTTCAATACATGCAGCTTTGCTCGCGCTTTGGACAGAGGGCTGCTTGGAATACCACCACCAAAACCTCTACCGGGACGAGAAGTGCCAGTGCCACACGTTTTAGTGGCTGATGATGCGTTTGCTCTGCGATGCAATTTCATGAAGCCGTATTCACAACGTAACCTGCACATGGTGGAGCGTGTCCATAATTTTCGCTTGAGCAGAGCACGTCGCGTAATTGAAAACGTCTTCGGCATAATGTCAGCGCGTTTTCGTGTTTTACGCAAGCCAATAGCTTTAAACGCCGAAAAAACAAAAAAAGTTACTTTGGCATGCTGCGTACTTCACAACTACCTGATGACTACAAACAAACAAAGATACGCACCAGCTCAATCGTATGATCGATATACCGCAGAAGGCGTGTTAATTGCAGGTGATTGGCGTCACGAACCATTAAGTGGAACTTTCATTTCGATTGAACTAAGGTTGCATCCCGTTTCCGTCGCTGGGTAGGGCTGAAGCTGGACGAAGAAGGCAACTGCTGTTGCAAGCCACCTGTGCGTAATCCGACCAGTTCACTTGGATCAAAATCGTCGGCATCAATCTAAAAGAAAAGAAGAATTATGTGATATGTGAAACTATGCTCATAGCTGTTTATTTTACCAAATCTAAATTCGAGGTCGACTCTGTATACTGCTGGCTTTCAGTCAATTCAACAAATTTCATGGCATCAAAAAATCGCCAATTAATCTTCACCAACTCATCTGTTCCTTGTCCAGAGCGCTGTTTTTTTTTTTTTGATACCGCCATATTTGTTTTAAAGGTAACACGCAGACCTTGCCACTTCGCTCGGCAATCTAACCAATCGTCAGCTTTGCCCAGCTCAGCGGCCACCTCCTTCCATGCCTGATCCTTTGGGACCCGATATGTACGACTTCCGACATCGTAAAGTCCGGGTCGGAGCTCGACAGCCGAAATCAATTTGCGGATGCGATCGTCTGACCATTCGCCTTTAATTTGTTTTGTCGGTCTCTTCCTCTCCCTGTCAGATTTTGCTTCCTCCACCATCCTGCCATCGCTGCCCGCTTCGATTGAGCTCCCCAAAAAAATGGTTTAGAAAAGTACAAACAGAAAAAAAGCAAACACACAAAAGAACTAAAAAGGGTAAAATGACAAACAAAATATACATCAAGTGAAATAAGCAATCGAACCAATGAAAACACATAACGAATATTAACAAAAATACAAATAACTGGCACAAAACAAATAGATAGCAAACAATTTCTACACAAACAAATTTTCACAACAGGACAAAAGTATACATAACCACAATTACTGCGGAAAAGGACAAGACCACTAATTAAACATAAACAAATTACAAAGAATAGATCAAATAAATAGTTTACACAAATAATAGATTGAATAATCCACAAAAAAGAGAAAGAAAATTAAAATAAATCACAATCCCACGAACTCAAACACCGATGACAACAAAATAATGCTTGTTCCATCAAAAATGCCAGCAATGCCATAACGAAATTTCAATAAAGTGCATATGGGCATATAGGGCTTTATGCTGGCATATGTGCTTATTGTCCGATTACACTATATGCCATTTGGGCATTTTTATCTGTCAAAATCAGCCTGGTAATATGTGGCATTTATGTCATTAGAGCATATGAGATATGCCCATTACATTGTATGACCATATTTTGACAGGAAAACTGTCAGAAATTGGCATTTTATGACCACTTGGCATACAGTCTAATCTTACCTTTAGTGGTTTTGAGTTTGTTCAACAGTATAGGTTGAAAAATTATTTAGTAGGAATTTTTTTGTGTACTACCTACCAAGTGGTCGTAGAAGTTTAAATTTATCCGGATCTCGTAGGTATATTGCTCGTATTTATGTATGTCAGTAACAAGTAAGAAGAATTATGAAAAAAAGAATCTCTACTTGAAAACAGATTTATTTACATGTGTACCTTGATATCGGTTACAGCTACCTATCGCTTATAACGACCAAATTCGCTAGTCCCTTGAAAGTTGTTATAACCGATTTTGACTATATTTAAAATATCTCCAAGCAATTGCACACTAGACACAAAAAAAAACAGATAGATAGTTCGCGCAACAGGTTCGTATAGGAACCCTAGGCGTAGCTTCTCACAACCATTCATTGGTGTGAGTTTTTCTATTTGGGACGAATGAAGGGGCCTACGATTTGTATGCCGAGTCCGAACGGCTGAATTGAGAAGCTTTTTCAGCGGATTTACACTCTCTGATGTTTGTCAGACGTTCGCAAAAAAACGGCCATATTATTTTTTTTTAACTCTGCAGTTAAGAAGAAAGTGCACATGAACTTGATAGATTAGATACCTATCAGCAAAAAAAGCAGATAAGGCCAATGTTGTTAAAAAAGATAAGGCCAACAAAATCCGTTCCCTGGCTATAAGGTTGCCGGTTGTATTATAGGCTCTAAAACGGTCTATTACTTTTCTGAGCAAGACACTAAAAATCTGTCAAGTTAAAAAAATTGACAGTAATGCTCTCAGAGAACGTAAAATGTATAAATGTCCAATTGTCGGCCGTATATAAGCAATAATACGGCGAATGTTAACTTCCAAATCGTCCAACGTCTCTGGTTTATCGGCATAGACTATAGTGACTTCACATACCCCCAAAGAAAGTAGTCTTAAGTTGCGAGATCACAGGATCGTGGAGGCCAGTTCACAGATCCATTACGACATTATGCTCTCAGCAAATGTTTCCCGCAATAAATTAATGGTGGCGCGCAAGCAAAAATGGGTTCAAACCATTCACTTAAGGCTCCAGTTATAGCTATCAGTAAAACGCAACTGAAAAAAAAATTATTTTGCTTTTTTGGAACATTTAAACTTAATCAATCTTGGTCTTAAAATGTTGCCTTTGAATTATAACGTTAGTTCGTAAAAAAAAAATAGTAATTGATCTCTTAATTTTTTAAAAAAATAAATTTATTAATTTTTTCATGCGTAAAACTTTTTCTGTTTAACTTTTCAGTCAATTTCACAACATTTTCCACTGAATTCCTATGATATATAGTTAAATGTTTCAGGTTTGTTCTTTTTCGTATTTTTACGGATGCATTTTACTGATGGCTATTACTGGACCCTAAAATTACCTTGAATTCAATGTTTTCCATTTTTATTTTGTCCGTGTGAAATGAAAGATATACGTAGTTTAATCTTTTTGATTTACTGTCATTGAAACGACATCTATCCATCTTTGTCATGCAATGCATAAAATGCGTTCCGAAACGTCAAACTTATGCAAAGTAGAATGTAGACAAATCATCTCTGCCGATGTGTATGACATGACATGTGTATTGTGAGGCGCAGGGACATAAGTCCCGAATTCTTTTTTCGGGACCTATGTCCCACTTTAGTGAGACATAAGTCCCTAATTGAATTCTAATTGAATTGGGGACCTATGTCCCACCCCAGCGGGACGTAAGTCCGGAATTTTTATTGTCGCAAATGGGACACAAGTCACGAATGAAACGTAAACGCATTTAGCATGATTGTAGTTCGCATTTATGAGTCTTATAAATTCAGAACTGTATTGTTAGGTCCTGACATAATAAAATAAATTATTGCTATCACTTTATATTTATATATTGTGTAGTAGTATATAATTGTTTACTGAATCTAATGCCAAGCAAAAGTAGTTTCACATGCAGATCCACCCAAACTAAACGAAAAGTTGCCCCAAAATAGGAAAATGTTCAATCCAATAATAAAAAATCACCTCAAACTAAGTATATAATATTATTGTTTTTATTACAAAATTTATGTAGGCACATCTACAATTCGATGTTAGATATCTTCTACGCTTTATGTACACTAGCAAGGACAGCTATTATTTTCCTTTTATTTTCCTATAGCATCTGCAATTAACTTTGGCACTCCGTGTGAAGTTTCAAATATGTAATCTATCTGCAAGGCAAGCAGACTATTAATGTAGGTGGCAAGTCCTGGCACACAACAAAATAAGAGGGATAAAGTGAAGAACCTAAAGGCGTAGCCAAAAAAATCGATCCTCCCTTGCTCAAAAATTTTTTTTGGCTACGCCTTTAGGATTTTAAAATTGATTCTCCTTTTCGCAATCGTTTTTTTTTTTTTTTGCTATTTTTGCTGCCTGTGGATTATTTGCATGCCCAAGTTTATTTCTCTTATTCTGTAGAGTGCCAGAACTTATCATCATCATCTTGAATGAATTAGAGAAATAAAAAGAAAAAGTGCCCCAAAAATTAAATATGTACACATTTCCAATTCAGCAAAAAAATTATTTAATTTTTTGCAGTTGTTGGTCCTCATATCATTTTTTGGTACCGTACTTCATTTTTGTTTGGGCCATTTTTCAAATTTCATGCATCCATTTTAAACTTCTCAAATGGCCAACGTATTTTCTAACTAATAAGTTAAGCAAAATCGGATATGCAGTGGAAAATGACAAAGTCAAAATAGCCTAATGTTAATTTACCAAAGCGTCATACTGTCAAATTTAGGCATATGGCTTTATGTCACCTTCACTACACGACATATAGCCAGATTCAGAGATTTGGTCTTATGTCACTGGGCCTAATTTAACGGCACCATAGGATAGATCTACGAAAATATGTTTGGTGGGACATAAGTCCCGACTTTTTTTTTCGGGACTTATGTCTCGCTGGGGTGGGACATAGGTCACCAATTCAATTAGGAACTTATGTCCCACTAAAATGGGACATAAGTCCCGAAAAAAACATTCGGGATTTATGTCCCTGCGCCTATTGTGACCGCATTTAAACTTTTTGTTGACGTTTTGTAACTCAGCCTTTGTCGATTATCAAAAAGACACACCAAAGCTGTCGCAAAGCTCATTCTCTACTGAGGATAGCAGATGACCGTATATTTTTTCTGCTCTCCTTAGTTTTTATATAGTTGTTTCTGTTTTCGAACTTGACGATATCCATTGCTGATGATTGCGTTCACTGCAATAATTCTCGATTGATTTTTATTCGATTTACAATTATTCATTGTCTAAACTCCTTTACACACACATCAAAACATTAAGATTAAACTTGTGTTGTTTTGGTATCGAATCTTAGACCCCTTAGTAGGCCAGCAAATTAGTCACTGGGTAGACTCAAAGTCCGTGAGCCTTTAAAATTGTTGAAATAAAGCACTAAGACTAGAAGTCTCTGTCAAACGCTTATTCTGAAGTTCTATTGAATCGAAAATTCTTTAAATTTTAAACAATCACTGGAAAAGCTACTTATACATTCTTGTCATGGGAAATTTCGAACCTCAGAAAAGACGTGGTTATAATTTGTGGGTACTTACCTACAAAAATAACTCATTTAAAAAAAATTACAAGACCACAAAGTTGATTCATGTAGTTTCTCTGCGAAATTATACAAAAATTCGAAAATTTTCTGAAAGTAGGTAGAAATGCAGCTTTTTAAGGCAGCTATTTATACAAAATGTAGTCATTGCACGCCAACTCCTTTTCCCATGTGTATTTTAAGCTAAAATGTTGGGTTATCTCTATTTTACTGAATCAATACAGATTAGGTTTCGTCAACTTTTACCCGGAATCGTCGTTCTCACTACACTTCCTGGAGTTATATGACCTTCAGGCATCTGCTACAAATGAAGAACCCGTGAATTGCGTCATCGCACTGACAAGTTCTTAACCTTTGAAAAGATGCATTGAAATTTGAAACGCCAATATTTGGTTAGGAATTAAATGAAACTTGGCGGGATTTCGTTTGTTCGAGGTGAGGTTTTGATCTCTGCAAATATTATATGTGAACAAAAATACTTTTTCTACGGCCCAAAATCGCACAGATATTGTAAAGCACCGGCTTTTGTCGTTTACGGATTATTGTACACAGAATCTTGAATGTGATATTGAGGACCGAAAAAACGATGTCCCCTCTTCGGCTTTATCAACGTTTAACTTTCCGTTCGAAAACCTTTGATTAGCCTTAAGAAATGCGGATATCTTTGAGTTTCGGTTATATTCATATCTTTCTAACTGTGAAAAACTGTAAACTTTGAGTGGTCTTGCCGTTTTTTGTCGATCATCCTCCGCACATTGACATTGAGTCACCAGCGTAGATAGCGCAATCTCAATTGACTACGTCATTGTATCTTATGGAATGTCGAAGTCGACCAAGAGGATGAGATGAGTTTTATCCGTCAGATAGAGTAAGGCAATAACGCCCAAATTGATTTGAAAATAACGCCCAAAGACTACAAATTTTTGTTGCAAAATGTTTGTCATTTTGGGTGTTATTTCCTTTCCAGGGTTTGTTTTTTTGACAAAATAGTAAGTGGAAATGCATAAGCAGTAGAATAAGTATGGGGGGCAAGCTGCCCCACTGCAACTCCCTCCTTGGGTTTTCTCTTAGATTTTGGAGTAGGTGGGAGTTTGTAAAGCAAAAAAAAAAACCTTCAATATATAAAATTTCGCACATACTCCAAATCTGACAGTAACCCCAAGCAGGGGAGTTGCAGGGGGGGGGGGGCAAAATGGCCCCCATACATATTAACTGCAAATTATTTTTGGGCTTTATTTCCATCTTGTTGTTTATTTTTGGGCACTAGGTATGCATTTTTTGGGCGTTATTTCCAAATCGATTTAGGCGCTATAGAAAAATCAGCGGATCGTTTTCTTAATCATTATAACTGCTTAGTTAAAATACTCCCAAACGTTTCAGATTAGCCTTACGTTGAAGCCGAATTTATTCGTGTGTCTGACTTCTCAATAAAGGCCGCCGTGATAAAGTTACGAAATCTCATCTTTATATCTAATCTAATTTAATTTCGCAATATTTTGTAATTTTGGACAATAACTCAGAAACTGAAATTGTTTTTCTTACTGATACTTTTTAATTTGTCGGTTCTTAAACAGCCACAATGCTATTTGTACCAACAAACCAATTTATTTTTCTTGTAGGCAACGTAACCCCACCAGTTCCTTTCGACAGAATATTATGACAATGACAAATAACGCCTTCAAGATCCAAATTCTATATATTGTATCTACAGGCGGTGCTGACTAAACGAGCTAATTTGTAACGAATCGCTAGCTCAATGTTTACTTATAAATATTTTAAAAAATTCTCGAGTGCTGACATTTACAAGAGTGTGGAACAATGGCAATCATGTTCCACATAAGAAAAATAAAATAAACAAACTATACATCATTTTTCATAATCGAAATTAATCAATTGTGTGTTGTTACGACATTTACAATTTCCTTTTTCACTTCAAATTTACCTGTTCAGGTACGATACCATTATTTACTTTTGACATGTCCAATGGAGACGAGGTTTGTACCTGTACTTTGTTGCAAGAGGTTAATAAACGAACGTTTTAGTAGTTAGCAACCAACAATATCACTTTAGTTGCAATTGTAATTAATAGTTGGACAGAATTGGTATTTGCACTTTTTTTTTACTTACACCAGTAAGGGAAGGTTTGTGATCGTGCAAAAATGCGAATTTCAGTAATTGGTGCAATTACACGTCGTCTCCATTATTGGGAACTAGATGTTATGCAGGCAACTATTTTAACGATTTACTTTAGATTTCAGGTCTGGAGTAGTGGTTAAGTGCGCAGATGTGTTTTTGGAAGTGACTTTCTATTTTTCACTTGAAAGAATCACAAGACTGTCAATAAGCCTCAATTCAAGAACGCTTCAGTAGCACTTTTCTCTTGCAGAAAAGCTATTGGAAATAAATGGGGTCTACAACGGCCTCTATATATCGGTCATAAGACCTATACTTACACTATGGGGTAATTGTCAGGTGGACAGCCTTGAAAAAAGCTATAAATCGCGATTATCTAAGCAAGGTCCAGCGCACAGCTTGTACGTGCATTAGCGGGGCAGCAAGTTCAGTCATTCGCCTTAAAGCTACCTCACAGTGGTCAAGGCAAGACTTTGGCCACGCCTTTCATTCTGAATAACTTCAAAATCTCATCCGAAAACACAGACCATCTTTAAATTTCGGGGAAGAACTTTCTCGTCACCATTCCCTCCAAAACAATCTGAATGAGAATACATTTTCGGAAGATAAATCAGTTCACTTCTATACAGACGGCCCGAAAGCCAAAGACGGAGTTGGTGATTGGTGAATGCTTTTTTCCCAACAGTCTTAATCTTAGCTCTCCTTCCGTCTACCAAACTATTGTAGCGTGTTCCAGGCGAAAACTATGGCGATAAAAGAAGTCTTATTTTGGCTCATGAAAAACGTGATAGCCGTTAAAGATAACTGCATATTTTTTGACAGCCAAGCATCTAAATCTTGGATAGATCTCTATAACTTCTCAAGTAGCCCTGCCGATCATCTGTCCGAATAGTTCAACATTCACCTTTTTGGGTGCCGGGGCATAGAGAAATTCCAGGGAATTGTAAGACCGATGAACTCGCCAGATATGGAACAACTCAACCCATCCTGCCGGATGAAGGCACCCTAGGGATACCAATGGCTATTTGCAAACAAAGATTGAAGATATATGCTATCGAGAGTGGATATATGGCACCACTTGTCTAGTGACAAAACAAATTTGGCCTAAGCTGGATTTGAAACATTCTAAGAAATACATTTCTTTCGCACCACAATAGGTGTCATTACTGGACACTGCCTGACAGTAAAACATGCCGCAAGGCTAGGCCTTTTCGCAAACAACTTTCGCATAAGCTGTATGGATGAGGAAGAAAAGAAAACTATTCCTCACCTTCTTTGTTTCGCCCAGCTTTCTTTAGTAGAAGGAAGAAGTAGGAGCCTTTCATTATCTTCTTCGACTTGGGCGATCTGACAAACAGACATCAGAACCCTCTTACGATTTACTTTACTTACTTATCGGGCTCCCGACTCGTGGAGAGTCTCTGCCCGCAGACACTGCAGCCTTCCATCCTCTACGATCCCGGGCACGCTGCTTCCAGTTGTCGAGACCAAGCGCTCTGACATCCGCGATGGCTTGGTCTTTGAAGCGGAGGTTCGGTCTTCCTTGTCTTCTCGAGATTGTTGGAGGTTCTTGTCTGAGCCCAGCCCCCATTCGAAGACCCTCTTAGCTAGAGCATTATTGTCCATTCGCTCGATGTGGCCGAGCCAAAGTAGTCGACGTTTTTTGGCTTTTTGGACTACATCCACATCTTGGTACAGCTCATAGATTTCACGGTTGTATCTTTTCCTCCATTCGCCCTTCTCGCACACAGGTCCAAAAAGTATTTTCCTTTCGAAGGAGCCCAGTATCAGCTCTCCCTTCTTGCTTATCGTCCAGCACTCGTCGCCATAAAGCAGAACTGGCAGGATAAGGGTTTTATAGAGCACACATTTCGTCCTTCGAGTTAGGAGTTTTGAACCCAATTGTTTTGCCAAACCGAAGTATCAACGGTTTGCTAGGATAATTCTTCGCCGGATCTCCACTAAGGTGTCATTCGTGGAGTTTACGTTTACTCCGAGGTAGGTGAACTCCTTAACTACCTCGAAATTTTTGCTATCAATAGTGACTAACTAGTGACCCTAGGCGGTGAACAGATGCTTGTTTGTTTGTTGATAGCATATACTTAGTCTTGTCCTCATTTAGTTCAAGGCAAACGAATTTCGCCTGTTCTTCAATCGCCGTGAACGCTTCTATCACGGCACTCTGGGAGCGACCGATGACGTCCATATCGTCCGCATAGCCCAGGAGCTGGACGGATCTGTTGAAGATAGTGCCTTCCATGGTTACACCTGCCCTGCGCACTATCTGCTCCAGTACGAGATTGAAGAAGTCAGAAGTCGCATGATAGCGCGTCTTCTTGCCGAAGTCCGGTGCAAGTTTGAAATAGATCGGAGGAGCTGCTTCCAAACTGCTCGTTGCAGCGCGAGTTTTCCAGCGTCACGCGACACATCTAAATCTTTTTTGCCGGGATTCCGAATTCGGCCATCGCCATATAGATCTCCTAACGATGCATGCTATCATATGCGGCTTTGAAGTCGATGAATAGGTGGTGGATGAGTTTTGACTTGGAATTCGTTGGTATTTTCCATGATTTGCCTCAGTGTGAACATTTTTTCTATAGTTGATCTGCCGGGTCGGAAACCACACTGGTACGTGCCGATTAGTGTGTTGCAGAACGGTTTTAGACGTTCACACAGTACGTTGGATAGGATCTTGTATGCGACATTTAGCAGGGATATGCCTCGATAGTTCTTGCAAGACATACATAGGATCACCTTTTTTGTAGATGGGGCATATGGAGCTGGGCATCTTTTCTTCCACCCATACAGTTTTTCTTGTACTCAATATTTGGCTACTTGAAAAGTAGTCACACTCATAAATACTTACTTACTTAGATGGCGCTACAGTCCGGGGTGGACCTGGGCCTCAACCAACACGCCTCTCCAGTTAGCACGATCTTTGGCTAACTGCCTCCAGTTGCGCACTCCAAGTTGGTTGAGGTCCCCTTCCACTTGTGCGCGCCACCTAAGGCGAGGTCTTCCTCTACTGCGTTGTCCCTCCGGGTTGGAATCGAAGACTCTTCGGGCCGGAGCGTTGGTGTCCATTCGCTCTACATGTCCTAGCCATCTTAGTCGACTGATACGTACTTTTCTGACCAAGTCGATGTCGCTGTACAGCTCGTAGAGTTCGGTGTTAAATCTCCTCCTCCAAAGCCCGTCAACGCAAACGGGACCGAAAATCACTCGAAGAATTTTGCGTTCGAAGCGCCCAAGGAGATCTTCATCCGCTTTTGACAACGTCCATGATTCTGCGCCATAAAGCAGGACTGGGATGATGAGGGTCTTATATAGAGTCTCCTTGGTGTTTCTCGACAAGGCCTTACTAATCAATTGCCTTCTTAGGCCAAAGTAACAGCGGTTGGCAAGTGTAATTCTTCGCTTGATTTCTGATGTGATGTCATTTTCAGAATTAATAGCGGAGCCGAGGTAGACAAAGTCCCGAACTACCTCAAAGTTATAGCTGTCTATCGTGACGTTCTGTCCGATTCGTCGATGTTGTGTGTCCCTTCTTGTTGACAGCATATATTTCGTTTTGCCCTCATTCACCACTAAACCCATTTTTGCCGCCTCTGTACTGATACTTGCAAACGCACCAGTGACAGCTCGCTGTGTTCTGCCAATGATGTCGATGTCGTCAGCGTATGCAAGTAGTTGCACAGACTTTTGGAAAATTGTGCCCCTGGTGTTGGCTTGCGAGTTTCGCACAATTTTCTCAAGAATGATGTTGAAAAAGTTACATGACAGCGCATCACCTTGTCTAAATCCTTTTTTGACATCAAAGGTCTCGGTGAGATTGTTTCCGACCTTTACGGAGCAGCGAGCGTTCTCCATCGTCATTCTGCACTACCTGACAAGTTTGGCAGGGATGCCAAAACTAGACATGGCTCTGTATAGCTCGTCTCTATAAATGCTGTCATATGCGGCTTTAAAATCGATAAATAGGTGATGAGTATCGATTTGGACTTCTTGGGTTTTCTCCAGGATCTGCCGTAGTGTGAATATTTGGTCGGTTGTGGACTTACCGGGCCTAAAACCGCACTGATAGGGTCCAATCAGTTCGTTGACAAATGGTTTCAGGCGTTCACACAGTACGGAAGACAGGATTTTGTAAGCGATGTTAAGGAGACTGATGCCTCTATAGTTGGCGCAGTTTAGAGGGTCTCCTTTCTTATGGATCGGGCAAACAATGCTGAGGCTCCATTCTTCAGGCATACTTTCCTCTGACCAAATTTTAGAAACGAGTTGGTGTATGCTCTCTACCAAGTCATCCCCCGCTGCCTTAAAAAGCTCGGCCGATAAACCGTCCGGTCCTGCAGCTTTGTTGGACTTTAGCTTGGATATTGCTATCCGTACCTCATTTTGGTCAGGTGGACGGAAGTCTTGGCTTTCATCGCCCAGGTTGAATGGTTCATTCTGCCTAACAGCGGAATTTGTGTCGTCTTCGCCGTTTAGCAGTCTGCAGAAATGGTTTTTCCATGTCCTCAGCACCGACTGTGACTCTACTACAAGGTTTCCTTGTTCGTCTCTACAGGTCTCTGTTCGGGCCTTGTTCCCGTGACACGTTCTTTTTACCTTTTGGTAAAACTTCCGAACATTGTTCCTGGAGTAGCACCTCTCTATTTCCTCGATCGCGCGCTTCTCATGCTCTTTCTTTTTCCTCCGGAGAAGCCGGTGTTCTTCCCTCCGTTTTTGCTCGTAGAGCTCACGAGCTGCTCTCGTCCTTCTCTGCAGCGCCGCTTTGTAGGCCAGTTGCTTTGCTGCATGTGCTTGCCGGCACTCTTCGTCAAACCAGGGGTTTCGCGGTGATGGTCGGGTGAAACCTAGCACATCAGTTGCGGCTTTTCTGACGGCTTCTTGGCATCGATGCCACTGGTCTTCAGCACTTGATGCTGGCTGCACAGGACTTCTCGAGAGGTTGAGGGAGACGCGATCGGCAAAAGTTCTGGCGGTTTGTTGCGTTTGTAGCCGTTCAACGTTGAATCTTCTGACAGTATTTCCTCGTTGTTGTGGTGTCTGGGATATCCGCATACGTACCTTGGCTACAACAAGGTAGTGATCCGAGTCTATGTTGGCCGCTCGGAAAGTTCGGACATCTAGAATACTGGAGGAGTGCCTTGCGTCGATCGCAACATGGTCAATTTGATTGACCGTTTGATGGTCTGGTGACCGCCATGTTCCTTTGTGAATGTTGAGGTGTGGAAACCGTGTGCTTGCTATAGTAGCATTACGTCCCGCAGCAAAGTCAATTAGCCTAAGTCCGTTTCCAGACGTGGTGTCGTGTAGGCTGTGCTTTCCGATTGTGCTACCAAAGAGGTCCTCCTTTCCTATTTTGGCGTTAAAATCACCTAAGACAATTTTAACGTCGTATTTAGAACATTGCTCATATGTTTTGTCGAGGAGCTCATAGAAACATTCTTTGGTAGCGTCGTCCTTATCTTCTGTGGGGGCGTGAGCGCATATCAGGCTGATGTTGGCGAATTTAGCCTTGATGCGGATAGTTGTAAGGCGCTCACTTACGTGTCGAAAGCTCAAGACTTCTTGCCTAAGTCTGCCGCTTACAACGAATCCGCATCCAAATAGACGCTGCTTCTGCTCTCTGTAGCAATCACCGTAGTAGATGTCACAGGTTTTCATCCTTCTTTTGCCTGGCCCATCCCACCGCACCTCCTGAATGGCGGTGATATCTGCCTTGTAGCAGTCTAGGGCCTCCGCTAATTGTTCGGCTGCACGCGGTCTGTTCAGGGTTCGAACATTCCACGTGCAGACCCGAACGTCATTGTCCTTTTTTCGTTTTGCAGGGTCGTCAACAGTGAATCCATCCGTATCCGAGGCTCTTGGTTGCTTCGTAACCATTAATTTTTCCGTGGTTGGGTAGTTAGCCCCACGCACAACCCCCAACCTGGAGGACCAGGCCCTAAGATAACCCTAGAACAGCGGGTCGGATACTCCGTTGTCAGTAACCCACTTCGGGGATATGAGTGCTGCCGTTGGCCCATAAAGGGTTCATCCGCCACCATCTCTATTTCAGCACCCTGACTAGTGCTGAAAATCCTTACAGACCTTTGCTCCAAATATGTCAGAGAAGCTCACGCAAGGTATCTGCCATCTCGACTGTTGACAACACCGTTGATTCAATCTTGTGTATTCATCCGCTGTATGTCCTCTTTCTGAGGGGCTCATGTAAGACCTCTGAGACTCGTTCAGTCAGTCATTCCGACAGAGCATTATAGTGTTGCTATTTTCTTCGTGTTCAACACTCGCGCTTATAAGTTTAGCAAGCCAAGCCCGGTTGAGCGAGACCAGTACCCGGTGGTTACCACGCGGAGGTAAAATAAGCACAATTGATGTGTATGAAAAAGTTACAACAGCTGGGCACCGCCAAGTTGATGCCAATCAGCGCCTACCCGATTCATACACACTGTTCGGCTTAGAACTTTTGAAACAAAGAAAATTCGAGAAAAAACGCCTTAACTTCCGCAATTTAATAAAACACCGCTTGTAAATTTACGTTATAAAACTGAATATATTTATTTGAAAAATGTACTTGCTTTTATATGCAATTTTTGGTTATGTACCGAGTATATACAAATGTCAAAAAGTGTGGAGAATTTTATGACAAAATGTCAATAAATGGCTTATGGCTTATTCACAATAGTTTTGTTTTCATATTTACTTCACAACTTTACTTAATTTTTCTTATTTACAATTAAAAATGAATAATAATGATTTATCGTAAACATTCTCCCCCGCCGTGAACTCAGTTCGCAATATGATCATCAACTCAGATTTATGAAAAGTGGCATCACTGGTACGGCAGTCATCTCGTCAGATATCGTAATTTTCCACTGAACTCTGGTATCGATTTGCTCATCTGTGGCCTCTGTTATGCTAACCATCTGTGGACTGTGGGTGGTAATCGTTCTTCTTTGACACTGTTAAAGAGACAATTAGTGGGACAAAGATAGACAGAGTTACAAACAAACAATATTGACAACAAAACAATGGTGTATGCATTAGACAGCGTAATTGGAGTGAGTAATGTTTGCCTTGTGCCATCATTTGCCGACTCTTTTCCTCTGCCTGCGAGTTGAATACATTTTTTTTTGTTATTTATTTCGTCTTCGTATGGTGCGTCGGTTCGGCTTCGGTGGATTAATTTTTGTTGTGAAATGTTTTTATTGTTTAAATTATTAAGTGTTTTAGTGATATTCAGGTGTGTATTTCATATTTTAATAATATTAAGTGATAATTTTAGTATTTTAACGTAGTATTAAGGGTTTTGTGTTGTGATCGTTTTACTGCAGTAGGTAATTCTATTAGTGTGTGGGTGGATGTGTATTTTAAAAGGGGAAATTATTGCTATCAGTGTCAACAAAATATTTGTTTTATGAATGAGTTTAATGTTTTGTGTGGAATTTCGTTTGTGGACTGTATTTATTGTGATAGGCAGTGTTTGTGTGTAGGGGAAATTTGCAATTCAGATCTTTGTGTTCTATTCAGTAAGTAAAGGGGAATTTTCCAAATGTGTATTTTGCGAATTGTGTTGATTCAATTAGGTATTTGTGTTGTTTATTACGTTGTAATTTTTGTGATTTGAAAATGTTGCGAATTCCAAAATGGGTTGGGTTTGTTTAGATTAAATATTAATGTGTTTTATTTTGGTAGAGTGTTTCTTAGTTATTTATTATTTTAGTTTTGTTGTATTTGTTTGTGTAGTGTTGTATATTATAGAGAAAGTGGTTTATTATTTATGTTTATATTTTTTTTTTTGATATTTTACTTGTGAGAAGTGTGTATGTGTATAAAGTTTGTGTGTTTTTTTTTTGCATATTCGGTAGCAGGTTTTGGCTTTTAGGTTTTAGTGGTATTACCATATTTTTTTGATTATGGGAATTTATACAAGCGATTGATCAGCGGTTATTTTGTTGCTCGGAAGTGGACAGATTTTCGTAATTGGGCGTTTAAGTTCTCCATTTTGAGTTTTTAGAGTTACGACGCGAATTAGACCATCCGTTCCAGGATGTAGCTGAATAATGCGTGCCATTATCCACTTTGATGGTGGTATCCGTTCATCCTTCACTAGGACTAAGTCTCCTAGCTGTGGGTTTTCTTCCGTCTTCAGCCATTTTGGGCGCTGTTGTAGACGAGACAGATACTCGGAACTCCAATGCTTCCAGAAGTGTTGGTAGAGCTGCTGAATCCTTTTCCATCGATCATTGTAGCAAATCTTCTCCTCGGTGGTGTCCGGCTCTGGCACGCTTCGTATGGGTTCGCCTATCAGGAAGTGTGCTGGAGTTAATGCAGTGAAATCGTCGGGGTTACTGGTAAGTGGACACAGTGGTCTGGAGTTGAGGCATCCTTCTATTTGGATCAACAACGTTGATAACTCTTCGAAGGTGAGAGTGGTATTACCAGCAACTCTTTTTAAGTGGTACTTCACTGACTTAACGCCAGCTTCCCACAATCCCCCAAAGTGTGGAGATGCTGGAGGGATAAAGTTCCACTTGGTGTTGTCTGCTAACAAAGATTCTGCGACCTGTTTCTCATTGTAGTTGGCTGCTTTTCGAAGATTTTCCAGCTCCTTAGCAGCACCCACGAAATTTTTTCCACAGTCGCTAAATATTTCCTTGCAGACTCCTCGTCTGGAAGAAAAACGTCTATATGCCGCAATAAACGCCTGTGTCGTCATGTCGCTGACCAATTCCAAATGAACAGCCTTGGTAGACAAACAAACGAATATTGCGAAATATGCCTTGAACATTTTTGACCCCCGACCTTTCCATGCTTTTACATCGATGGGTCCAGCGTAGTCGACGCCAGTGTAAGAAAAGGGCCGAGAAATCCTAACTCTCGGTGCTGGCAAATTGCCCATGAGCTGGGAACTAGGTTTAGCCCTTTGCCTAAAACAGACGTTGCAATCATGGATACATTTTTTAACGGAGTTTTTGATATTCAATATCCAAAACCTTTGACGCAATTGAGCGATCATCTGCTGGGTTCCTCCATGGTAAGTTGTAGAATGTGCGTCGCGTATAATTAGTCGACTAAAATGATCACTTGATTTCAAGATGATAGGGTGACGTTGTTCATAGCTCAGATCAGCATTTTGCAACCTTCCTCCAACTCTTAAAATTCCAGCTTCATCGAAAAAGGGTTGTAATGACTTTAATCCTTTCAGATTAGGTTGATTGTCGTCGTCATTTGTAAAAAACATGTTCCTTTGAACTATTTTTATGGCAACCTTTAATGCTAGGTCCATTTCCATCGGCGAGAGTAACATTAGTTTCTTATCCTTGTGCCGCATATTGGAAATAAACCTGCGGCAATATGCCAAAATACGCAGCAGCTTGCGCAGATTTGAGTGGCGATGTATCAGGAGATCGATGTCATTGCTCTCTGTGCTGACACAATGAGATTGGATATTCCGCTTCTCTTCATCAGTTGTCCCAATTGGTGGTTGAGATGGTGTTTCGAACATCCATTCGGAACTAAGGAATTCTGGTCCATTCCACCAAAGTTTGTTGCCGTTCAAATCAGGTGGTAAAAGACCTCTTGATGCAAGGTCAGCAGGATTTTGATGTGTTGGTATGTATCGCCATATACTACAATTCGTTAGTCGTTGAATCTCCGCAACACGATTATTGACAAAAGTCTTCCATCTAGCTGGGTGTGCCATGATCCACGCCAATGTAATTTTCGAGTCCGACCAAGCATACTTCCTAACATTGTCCAACTTCAAGATTCCAGCAATGTAGTCAAGGAGTGTCGCTAGGATTACCGCACCACAAAGCTCCAACCGTGGAAGGGTTACGGTCTTCAACGGAGCAACTCTCGTTTTGGACATCAATAGGTGAACGTGAATATTGCCGTCCTCATCTAACACACGTAAGTAGACCACGGCTCCGTATGCTTTCTCTGAAGCGTCACAAAATCCGTGTAATTCCAGGTCTCTCCATTTATTTCCCAGATGAATCCACCGAGGTATCTGGATATTTTCGATGGATAGCAGCTCACGTCGAAAATCATCCCATTGACCTTTAACTTCCGCTGGAATCGGATCATCCCACGCTAGTCCGCGACACCACAGCTGTTGCATCAAGATCTTCGCTAAGATTATGCATGGTGCGATCCATCCAAGAGGATCGAATAGTCTAGCAATAGTAGATAGCATCGTTCTTTTTGTTGGAGTCTTAGCTGTATCTACAAAGACGTTTTGAAAAGAAAAGTAATCACCTATGGGAAACCATCTAATACCTAACGTCTTAATTTGTGGAGCGGAACCAGCTTCAAAGGGTAAGGAAAAGCCTAACTCTCTTTGCTCAATCGGAATCTCGTTTAACAGCATGTCGTTATTCGACGTCCATTTCCGCAGGTTGAACCCAGCTGATGCCAGTAAATGTCGGGCCTGATCGCGTATAATTCGCGCCTCATCCAATGTGTCGGCTCCAGCAATTAGATCGTCGACGTACATGCCATTTCGAACGACATTCGCTCCTATCGGATAGCGATGCTCCTCATCGACTGCAAGTCTTTGTATCGTGCGATTGGCAAGGTAAGGTGCACTGGCCGTACCAAAGGTAACCGTCTGCATGCGATAGGTCCGAATGGGTTGAGTCGGATTTTCGCGCCAAAGAATGAGTTGGTAATATGAATCGTCCTCTCTCATTCGTATTTGCCTAAACATTTTCTCAATGTCGGCGGTGAAGGTAAATTGATGTGTTCTCCATGCTAAAACTATGTCATTAATATTGTTTTGCGTTTTAGGTCCTATCAATAAGTGTGCGTTCAAGGACGTACCATCTAAAGTCTTCGCAGCGGCATCAAAGACAACTCGCAGCTTAGTCGTCGTACTGGACTCTTTCAGAACAGCATGATGCGGAACAAAATAATGATAAGGAGTACCGAGAATAGCATCGTTGAGAACATCAACTTCTGACATCTGCCCCAACTCCAGGTATTCCTTTAAGCATTGACAATACTCCTTGTAAAGTGTTGGGTTCGTCTCGAACCGTTTCTCCAACTGATGAAACCTACGCAAGGCCTCGTGCTTCGAGGGTCCAAGCCCAGGTTTACATCCATCCTTAAAAGGAAGAGATACTTCATATCTCCCATCTGATAGACGTCTGGTCGTCTCTTCATAATGCTTTTCACAAGCAATATCTTCTTGACTCTCAGCTTCGGCGTAGGGTGCTTCTTCCATTTCCCAAAACTTTCGTAACTGGGTGTCGATGTTAAAACACTGAAGAAAGCAATGTTTCGAAGCTTTTGGTGTGTCGATGGGTACCTTACCAAGCAGAATCCATCCTAGTTCCGTTCTTTGAGCAATGGGTGACATGCTATCTTCTCCTCTGACAATATCTGGAAGAACGAAGTCCGCAAAGACGTCACTTCCTAGAAGCAAATCTACTGTAGCCGGCTTGTAGAAGGCAGGGTCCGCTAATTCCAAGCCGTTGAGGTGTTTCCAGTTGCTGAATGTCAGTTGTTTGGCCGGGAGAAGCCCAGTCAGGGACTTAAATACAAAGGCCTGCGTGTTGGTCTCAAAGGTAGTGCGCAGAGACGCAAAGGTTATGTCGACACACTTGCGACATGCTCCGCTGCTGACCTTTCCCAACCCTGACACTTCAACTAACGTACTCCGTGTCCTCAGGTTAAGCATTTGCACCGCTGCCTCCGTAATGAACGTGGCTTCCGACCCTGGATCAATCAACGCACGAAGATTGAAATACTTCCCCCTAGAAGACATCACCTTAACAACAGCCGTAGCTAATAGAACCTGAGAGTTAGTACCCTGATGAGCATAGTAAGTGTTAACATAACTAGTACTCGTCGATGGGTGATCAGAAGTACCAGGGTGAGATCCTTGAGTATTTGACTGTTGGAATGCAGATGGATTAGGAGGAATTCGTTGTATATTAGTATTTGTAGTTTGTGTAGGGTTAAATTGTGTTGTATTTGTATTGAGTGTAGGGTTAATGTGTGTTTGTGGCTGTGAAATTTGAGTGCAATTACTGCTTAAATTGTTTTGAATGGGAGCGGAATGCAGAAGTGAGTGGTGTTTTTGTTGGCAGTAGTAGCAACGTGCCTGACTAGGACAGTACTGAGTTGCATGGCTGTAAGCAAGGCAATTGCCGCAAACACCTATCTTTTCCACGATGCTACATCGCTCAACCGGATTCATTTTTCCAAAATAGTTGCATTTGCGCAGCGAATGTTGCCCCTTACTACACACTTTGCAGTTGTATTTATCCTTTGGCTTCTGGTGCAGATGGTAAACGTTTTTTGGCGTATATTGTCGCTGACTGGAACCTCCGGTAAAAACTTTTCCCGATTTGGGTTTGTCCTGGTCGACTACTTCCAAAGTTCGGAACCTTGTTTCCAGGAACTCTGAAAATTCGCTGAATTTTGGTAGCTCCTTCTTCGCACCCAGTCGTTCTTCCCATAACTGCTGTGTACAGGACGGTAGTTTGTGTAATAATATATAAATTATGATTGTATCCCAATGTTCTATAGGAACATCAAGATTCTTTAGAGAATGAAGACACTCAGTTGACGTATCCAGTATTCTTCTAAGGTTAAACGAGCTCTCGGTTGAAATTGACGACTGATTAATAAACATCTTCAGGTGAGTGTTCACTAAAAATCGTTTATTATCGTAGCGAGAACATAAAAGTGACCATGCCTTCTCATAATTTCCCTCTTCAACCTCCAGGTGCTGCAACAAGCTATCCGCATCCTTGGACAACCCAGATTTTAAATAGTGCAGCTTCTGAATTTCGGTCAAATCAGCATTGTTGTGAATCATGGATTCAAATTTACTTTTGAATGGTCTCCATTTGTCGTACTGTCCCGAAAACACAGGAAGAGACATTTCAGGGAGGCGAATGCCATGAGGATTGGAACTGCTTGAAGTTGGTTTGTTGGCAGACGTGGATTCCGCAAGTTTATCTAAACAATCAAGGAGTTCGGTTCTGTATTCAAGGTAAACTTTTCGAATTTCCCCTAAAATCCCCTCAAACAAAGAAATATCGTCCTCATCGTCCAGTAACATAACCAGCTTATCACCGGTGTTTTTACCTTGCCTAAATACATCTTCCATAATGGACAAGCGACCGTTGACGAGGTTTTTCGTTCGTTTGGCTTCCCCCGTTGCCGTAAAACTTTTAAAATCATTTTGAAGTATTGAGAGCGAATTTTTTAATAGTTTTAATTCTTTCGCAGAACTCATTTTGTAAATTTTACGAATATATATGGGCAAATGAATAAAAAAAATGGCAAAGGCTGGCTTACTCACTCACCTCAATAATTTTGCATGCACTTTTGATGTTGCTGAATTGTTGCACAGCGTATTAAACTGGTTTGCTTGCACAGTTGTTGAATTACGCGGCGCGAGAAACCGATTGACACACAAAACTCACAAGGAATTGTCTTTTGTTAGTTAATTTAGCATTAAAAAATATGATTAAAATGTTTAATAATTGTTTTTCTGTATTGCAGATATAAAACACACAAAACTGTCACTGGAAATAGGGTTATATGGCTCGAATGGACCAAATGTTCGGCTTAGAACTTTTGAAACAAAGAAAATTCGAGAAAAAACGCCTTAACTTCCGCAATTTAATAAAACACCGCTTGTAAATTTACGTTATAAAACTGAATATATTTATTTGAAAAATGTACTTGCTTTTATATGCAATTTTTGGTTATGTACCGAGTATATACAAATGTCAAAAAGTGTGGAGAATTTTATGACAAAATGTCAATAAATGGCTTATGGCTTATTCACAATAGTTTTGTTTTCATATTTACTTCACAACTTTACTTAATTTTTCTTATTTACAATTAAAAATGAATAATAATGATTTATCGTAAACACACACCCAACCACCCACACTCATAAATGCATGTATGAATAATGAATAATAACTATAAACACATGTTGCGCTAAAAAAAAAACAAATCATCAAACGTATTCATTATTTTTGAGAAGCGAATAATTGGTGTGCATATACCCTTCCTCAATATAGAGGCACTTCAATTATGATGAATGAGATACAATGCTGAACGAAAAGCACGTCCAATTAGACCGCGGGACTAAGTATTTAAGGTATACTCTACTCATATATTATACGCTCCTTAATAATATAATTTAATCAGTTATGAATGAAATATTTTGAAAATTGCTGATTGATGAACTAGTAATTAGTGGTAGGTTTTATTTATAGCTTCCGACTTGTCCACATTGAAATATTTGCATGGAAAACCTGGCCAAAATTATTAGTCATTATTTTTGCTTAAAATTAGCAAAAAAAAAATTCATTTAAGCGTATTAACGTACCGCTGGTTTCTTCCCATGACTCTTCATAAAATGAATCTTCATAGATATAATAAGGCTTTCGTTATTCGTATGTGAGTCCTCTGGAAAAAGCGTTTTTAAGTTACCTCTGGAAAATGACTTTTTTCTTTTTGGTGGGGATTTTTTTAAGGCTCGGTGAATCGGAGCTCAATAAAATTCTATTGAGGATGAGGACATCCAAGTTACAATCTCTCCTGGAGAACTTGCTGGCACAATTATGATAGTATAACCTGACAGTTCAAAAAAGTATTATAACCTACACTACACTAAACTGTGTCCAATTAACCTACACTACGCTAAACTGTGTAGTGTAGGTTCTGCCGCTTTTATGAAGAGCCTTTTCTATGAGTATCTACAGATCCGTGCATTCGGATTTTATGCATAGGTATGACATGGCACATAAAAATAGACATACAGTCTTGATTTATTCATTGTGTATAATTGAAAGCATCAATTTTGTATCCACTTAAGATTGTCTCCAAAATGATTTTAAAGAGGGAAACCAAGGGGAAATCAATTTCCGTTACTTCGGCGCAAACTTCCGGATTATTTAAGAATCTTCCATCAATTGTGTTGCCGAAAACAGCTCGTGGTAGATCTTTAATGAGGCCGATTTTTTTTTTTAAATTCTTGTTGAATTTAAATCTCTTTACCCTTATAGACTTTTAGCTGCCATTGGAAGCTTGTAAGCAACATGCAGAAGACGTTAAAAAAGTTCAATTCGCACATATAAAATTGATAATTCAAACTGATATTTGGTTTATTTACGGCCGATTTCTTCACATGAGTATTAGTACCCGGTCTAGCTAGACCTGATACTAGCTCTGATACTCGGTACTAACGAAAACTTAGTACTTGTGTATTTCTTCACATCGTTAGTACCAGAGCTAAATTTATCAACCGTACTAACGACTAATACGTCTAAAAACTGGTCTAGTACCCATTTTTGAGTAGGAAATGTCATAACGGTGACATTTTATGCTCACCAATTCGGTGTTTGCAATTTAACATGAGTGCGGTAGGTTGCACCGATTGTTCTTCGAGACGTCCAAGTTCGCACGTAAAAAAACGTTACTCTGGACAACTGAAATTGCAGAAAAAATCCACATCGTCCTAAGTATTTACTGTATTCCATTGTAGCATGGTATGGTATGGTAGCTGCGGCGCTCAGATCAACGAGTTGCCACCCCTTCTTCACCATTCACATTCTCAATGTCGTCATCGAAATTATTGAACCAATTATCCCTATCAAAAATGAAATCCATTTTTTAATCAACTTCATTAGACTTAAACCTACGATGTATTTACTTTTTGACAAAAATAGGGAAGGGCTAAAGCAATGAAATCGATCTAATTCAGGTACTAACGACGTTAGACTGCCGATTTTGAGGGTCCAGCTAATACCGAGTACTAACCAATACTCGGTACCAAATTCAGCTTAGTACTTCGTGAAGAAATGACTTGATACCTATTTGAGTATCAACTTTTGGTCTAATACCGGTGCTAGCGCTAGTACTTTGTTAAAAAATCGGCTGTTAGTTTCTTAAAGTCTATCGAATTGGATCCGGTCGCTTCTATACCACGTTAGAAGTTATTACAGATTAATTTTGTCTGAGCTAAGGACTTGCATTTGTTTTCATTTAAGTTGCCTGTAACTTCCGTTCCGGCATATGCATAAGTAATCGAGTTACAATGAGGTCCAAAAATTCCTGCATGTGGTCCTCCGATAAGATAACAATATTTGTTTTGCCTTTTGAAGTATATTGCAACAAAAAACAAGTAAAAGTGTTATCATCGGCATGGCCGATGCTTTGATACCCTCCACTGCATGAAAGTCATGCAAAATGTTTGCCATGCGAGTTAGTATGTTTCTAATATTAGTTTTGTATGGTAGGTAGCAGAACTACTTTACCGACATAGACAATTTTCAATACCAACCTGACGACGGTTAAAAAAAGTCCTCTCACAAAATTTCATTCACCTAAGTCGATTCGTTTGGACGCTATTGTGATTTCAGCAGACAGAGATAGACGTGGTTTTGTATAGGAGGTACCAGAACTACTTGACCGACATAGCCCATTTTCAATACCAACCTGGCGACGGTAAAAAGAAGCCGTCTCACAAAATTTCATTCGCCTAGTTCAATTCCTTTGGACGCTATCGTGCTTTCAACAGACAGACAGACAGACGGACAGACAGACAGACAGACAGACAGACAGACAGACAGACAGACGGACATGGCTAAATCGATTCAGAATGTGATTCTAATTCAGAATATATATACTTTATAGGGTCTCCGGTGAATCCTTTTTGGCGTTACAAACGTAATGATAAAGTGAATATACCTTCCTGTGGAGGGTATAAAAAGCAACAATTTCATGATGTTTTTGCGACTACCCTGCTTCAGCAAACCTGGTTTTTCTTCTTTCAGGGGAGACCGGGAGAAAAAAATTTAATGTCAATTGTTCGTGCGTATGAAAAAAAATATTCGTATTCATTATGACACCTCGTCACGCGATGTTATGGCCTTTCATTCGACAGTCACTCGCCTCTGTCAATCAGCTCTGTCACATCATGACAAAGTGAACATGTCATGGTTTTTGGGGCATAATTGTAAGCAATGATCACAATACTGTTTGATCAGATGTCAATTGCCGTTAACACGCTCAGGAATGACATTCACATGACGATCTGATGAGTACATTTTGTGACATCAGCATGTCAATAATTGACACATTCGTTACATGTGTAGTAGTAGCTCAACTCCTCGCTTTTTCCCATTCAACAAATTAGCCTTGGTCATTAAATATTTTCTGGGAAATTAGTTTCACATGGCATAGGTCAACTTGCCCCATAAACTAAGTCAACTTACTCCTGTATCGGGCTAGTTGGCTCACTCAAAAGGCTCTTGTAAAATTAAGAAAAAACGGTCATAATATTTCATTTTTTTAAGTCAACTTGCCCCGGTCTCCCCTATATTTAGGGTCCACTATACCAAATTTTACTTCTTGATTTTACTTCTAAGAAAGTCGAATTTTGGGCAGGTTTTTGATGCTATTAGCGATATAGCCACTTTCACCTGAAGAGATCTATTGTGCCAAAAAGGTCTGAATGATACTTAAGTTAGTAGAACTTTTACTTTTCTTATGAGCTAATGATACATTTAACAGGGTATTTCTTTAATTCTCTAGAACTCATTTATTCCTTGAAGAAGAATTTTCGTGGCGCCATGTTAGGGCGTTTAAGATATCGTACTCGTGGGATGGTTGTTAATCGGCAGTATGACTCATTTGGTCTGTCTTAATGAGATATTTTCTCAATAAGAGATATATTTGCTGATCATTACCTCTTTGCATGAATGAACAGCTGATATGTTAAATGTTGAGATACTGCAAAGGGGGTTTCCAAATTCCAAGGCATAGAGAGCTAAGAGCATTCATTCCTTTTTTAATTCTTATCATTTATTTTCCAAAAGTCTTAAATGTTGTCGATGTATTTCACCTCAAATAAGCAATATTTGTACAGGGTTTTTCAATAAGAGCTCTACAAAAGTTTTTTTTAAATAAAACAAAAACGGTTTTGGATATCAATGAAATTCTTTATTCCTGTGAAAGTACGTTCGATGCCATTATGTATGGAACTCGATTTCTTTTGCATGGCCACCACGGGCACGCTTGCAGAAGTCCAGACGCTGAACCCAATTTTCGACGGTTTTCAAGCATAAATCGGCCGATACTGCTGCAATTTCTCCTTCGATATTCGTACGAAGTTCATCAATCGTCGCTGGCTTGTTGGCATAGACCATAGACTTGACGTAGCCCCACAGGAAATAGTCTAACGGCGTCAAATCGCACGACCGAGGCGGCCAAGCGACTGGACCATTTCGTGAGGTAACACGTTCTCCAAACTTGGTTTCCAACAAATTGATTGTGACATTCGCTGTGTGGCTTGTGGCGCCGCGCCGTCCTGTTGGATCCACATGTCCTCCAAGTCTATATCATCCAATTGGGGCCAAAAATATTCGGTTATCATTGAACGGTAGCGATTCCCATTCACAGTAACGTGCCGGTCTTGATCATCACGGAAGAAGTACGGCCCAATGACGCCGCCGGCCCATAAACCACACCAAACCGTAATTTTTTCGGGATGCAATGATGACTCATGGAGTACGTGTGGATTGCTGCCTGACCAATACCGCATATTTTGTTTATTGACGAAGTCATTCAGCCAGAAATGAGCCTCATCATAAATTGGACGTAGCGCTCTTAACGTTGAGGCCACTGACTCCGAATTTCGGTAGTAAAATTTAATAATTTCGACTCGTTTTTGGCTCGTATATCTTTCCATCATGAAATGGCAAACCTTACTGAAGAGAAATGTCAAAAGAGCGGCAAGAAATTAGGCGTCGTTAGCTGTCCCTGTCGCTCTACTTTTGTAGCATCCCTGTTGAAAAACCCGTTATCACTCAGAGAAAAATCTAGTAGGTATGATCATTGATCAGGCTTGATTTTAAATTTTTTTTATTCTTACGTGCTAAATCTTAATATGATACCCATAATTCTTGATGTTAGAACATAATTCTGAAAAACAAATTTTAATTCTTCATTTAGGAACAAAAAAACTTGATTTGAGATTGCATATTCTGCATATTAGTGTATTTAAATCTAAATGTAATATTATGTTCTTGAAATAAGCCGAAACAATATTAAAAGATGACACAAGTAAGCTTGCCAAAATGTTGAGTTATTTTTTTGTTCTTGAAATAAATTTGTTTCAGGCATAATGTAAGAACAACATTCTTAAAACAATCGCAAAACAGTATTAAAACAAGCATCTGAAGCTTACTAAAAACAAAAGTAGATTTTTTGGTATTGTTTCGACAATTTCTTTCTCATTTTAAGGTGGCTTCATTCTCATTCACGGCGTTTTCGAGCTTAATTTAAGTTGACAATGGTCCAAAACGTGGCCTTTGTATTCTTAAAGAAGAATGAACATTCTTAAAATAATTCCGAATCAGGATTAAAGTAAGATTTTAGGCTTACTAAAAATCTCAAAAGAAGATTTCTTTGTCTTGTGAAAATGAACTCAAAATAAGATTTTTGTACTTGGAATAAGATTTTCCGAGTTTAGCATACTTTCAACAAATAGGCTTGAAATGACACTGATATTCTTAATTTTAGCTCGTTTTTTTCTGAGTGTAGTGCCAACTAGTTTCGGTAGTTATTCATCTATTGCGGCTGCACAAGGGTTTTGGGAGTTGATCTTTCATCTGATATGAGTCAATGAGTCGAAATGGATTTATTAATCGCCACATACAACTAACTGCATAAAATTGCATACATTATGCAGCATTCTCGAATCCATTTAGGGTATAAATATTTTGTTATGAACGAGGTTTCGATATTAACATACTATAAATATGAGTTCAACAAACTCGGCAATGATTTAATAAATTCGCTTGTATAATAATAATAAACAAACTGGATTTAAGCAATCGAGGCAAAAAATAAATCTTGCGGATTAAATAATCAACTTGGATTTTCGGATCACCCAAACAAGTTGGTTGATTACACTGAAACTGAACTCACTATGGTTTTAACCTCTTACCCCTTTTGCATTTCCAAATGCTCGGGTTTTTAAAATATTCAAAGTACTAATCATCAACCCAGTTCTAGCTTTAATTCATTCGACTTGAATAAACCTGACCTTCAGGAGACATATGACTAATAACAGTGATAGTTAAATTATAAGCTTGACATTAAAGTGAATATGTCGGTTTGAAAAACAGAGCTGGCTGGTGTGTTTTCCAAGTGCATTTCGAAGTGAATAAAATGTACTGCGTTATAAATGGAGTTCTGTTTACACTGATACACTCGATCGGCTCGGTTTTTAACCACCCAATTCACTGGACAGCAAGCGATAAGCAGGAGCAGCCACAACTACTAAGCTCGAACTTAAGTAATATTTTACTAATACCTTCTCGGTCTTAACATATAATAATTACAAACGATTTTACTTGCGTGGAAAATATAAAAAAGCTAGAGTGTACTTCAGCTGTCCCTGCGGCAGTTGGTACTAAAGCACCATTCACATGAGAGCGACCAACTACCTACGAATGATCGAATATTCGCAAGTTTTGACAGTCCGTTTACTATGACTTTTCTAGATCGCGGCAGTTGGCGAATTTTAGCCACCAGTAATTTCCACCCGCATTGTCTAGTTTGAGGTTAAGTTCGAACGAATATTCCCTAGTTTGCGGAATGCGAATTAAATGATGTGGATTGCGAATAAACTTTGACAATTCGCGCTAAGGGTGTTTCCATGCGGCGAAAAATGTCGGAATTCGAGATTTCGTTTTATAAACTGTTTATGAACTTGGTTTCTTAATACATTTTAATGGGATAATTAATTATCCTAGTCTTGGAATAATAAAATGTGCAATTTTCTGTTTAAAAAACCATAAATTTCATTCATTTCATCAATTTGTTCGTTCGCTCCCATGCGTATGGTCCTTAAGACAAGGCTTATATTGAACACCATTGATATTGACTAGAAAGCTATTATTTTAAAACAAATTTTATTTTAAGGCTAAATTTTCTTTTAAGACACTTAGAAGCAAATTGGGGAAATTTGAATTCGAAAGGAAGGTCAACATTTATATGAGAAAATTCGTATTTTTCATCCGATCGACTTTAATCTCGGTTTGTGTATCCTGAATAAGAAAATTTTACTTATTTTTTTTAAATACTTCTCCCGGGAAAGGCGAACCTATAACGCTTTATCAGTGCCCCGATATGCTTGCAAATGTATGTTAGTTCTGCACTTAAATAGTTGTAAATTGTAGTCTTCTGGAAATTTATCCGACTTAATAAATTTCATCATCTGATTTATAGGAAACTGATATATTAAAACAAATTTCCTTTTATGGCTGAAGTGAGCAACTCAGACCGTCCGTAAATTGGGCTAAGTAATTATACTCGGATAATTTTCGGAAACTAGTAATGGAAAAATTGTTCAGTTGTCAAAAAATTAGCGCGAAATTTGATTTATCCATTTTTTGAGCTAGGAGTTTGGACATCTTATGTTTTCAAAACATTCATAAGTGTCAGGAAATTAGACGAATGTACACTGGTCGGCATGAGTATTTTGACAAAACTAAAGTTAATTCTACTCATAATTTGAACTTACTTCATGTAAATTTTTGTATCAATGGAAAGGTCATTTAAATTCCGTTCGAATGATACAAAACTTTCCTTAACCCATTAAATACCCATTGAAAATTTAGTACTTTTGTAAAAGTCTACTTTTTTTACTTTTTTCCTCGGTCAAAAAAATATGTTTTGATGCAAAAAGTTTCTTCAAACAATTCTAATAGTGACAGCAAAAACAAATTTTCAAAAATCTCTTCGCTAATATTTTTTATGATTTTTTGAACATCAATAATGGCCATTGTTGGAATGATTTTGGGTAGTTTCGTGGTGCTGGTTGTGGTTTCGATATGCGTTAGGGTCCTGTTCTTTATTCCATATACAAAATGATAGGTCTTACCTCGTTGAGAGTTATTACAAGAAAAACTATTTTCGGTTAGTATTAGAGAAAATAGGAGATACAAAAAATGGAGTGTGACTGAAACTTGGTCCGACCTCTTACACGAAATTAAAGAATAATGCTCGGATGTAAATATTCTAGTACAAAAAGTATCTTAGTGGTGGGTTTTCACTCAAACAGCCACTTATTTGAATAATGCGGTCATCTTTTTCCACGTTACAACACCTGTTCCCAGACAGGAAAATTTAGTGGATTATTTGCGGGAAAAAATATAATTCCATTTGGTTTTCAAGGCACCGTCTCTATATTGAAAGACATGTCCAAATTAAGGCTTTTGACTATAACACATATTTAATTTTGTATTTTATCTACAAGGTGGGCCAAAAGAAGTCATCCGATGTTGTTTGGCTCAAATTTTGTTTTTAAATAAAAAACTTCTATTCTGTTTTTTGATTATGTTTATTTGAACCTTTAGAATTTTGTTGGTCAAGTCGAGAAGATGATATCGGCCAAATAGGCGCCGTCACAATTGATTGCCATACTGGATCGTTTTATGACATTTTTCATCACTTTGGCGAGAACTTCGGGCGACAGATTCTCGCACTCGTGTCGAATGTTGTCCTTGAGGGCTTCTAGGGTCTCGGGCTTGTTCACGTAAACACGGGAGCGATAGTTTTGCTTGTTCACGTACCCGCTGAGGTGGAAATGAGCCTCATCGCTTATTATGATTTTGGTCGAAAAATCGTCCACTTCGTCCTCGAGATTGAGGATGGCTTGGGCGTAGGTTACACGCATTTGGCGGTCGACAGGCAGCAGCTGATGCACGAACTGGACTTTGTACGGGAACATGCGCAAGTCTTTGACCAAAATTCGCGCCTTAGGGACGATCGGCTGATGGCTAATTGCGAGGCACGGCGTTTGGTCGATGTTTCCGGCGACATCCTCGGCAACAGCGGCTCCGGGGCCGGCCACTCTTGGCAACGTCTCGTGTGGTCCTATACTCTTCAAGGTTGGTGGCCAAACGGCACAGTGATTATTCCGCGTTCTTGGGGAGTGTATCGATCCATGGCTTGTTCACTTATATTCTACATCTGTCTAGTCCACAAATGTCAAAACAGATTTGACATTGGCGGCCATTTGCACAAATAAGAGCATCTTCCAATAAGGTGATCTCTTTTGGCCCACCTTGTATAACTCACCGCATTGAGTAGGGTGTTTTTTAATGCACCTCAGCAATTTTTTCCTAAATACCTACATAGGTACTTCTTCCATGAGTGCCTTGTACCTTTGGCAAGACAAATCTACAACACTAAACATTGTTTGAATGTTATCGAAATAAAAAAATGTTTTCAATCCTCTCTTTATAATTTCTTAACATTATGCAGCAGTTATGTCAATATATCAACGATATTTTTAATGACATTTAATTTGTGTCATTAAATGTCGTTAATATATTTTAATGCCATTCTAGCGAATACCGTCGTTATGGTTGATTTACGGATATCAGCTATCTTTCGATATAGCAAGAAACTAATGTCGCCATTGATGATAACGATTAACGATCGTTGTAGCGAGCTGCAAAGGTAACTGGTGATGTAGCCAAAGAAGTCCTGAAAAGTAAGTGGTAGGTGCGATGTGCATTGGTCTTGTAGGACGCTCATACTTGTATGCTGCATTTCGAGGAATAATTTCCTTAAGTTTCTCCGAGCATCTGCCATGGTAGTTAGTACATAGATACCTATATAGAAGCAACTAGTTCTCTGTTTAACCCCGTGGCTCTACGGGACTCCGTTGCACGCCTTCGCTCACTCTTTGAGACGAATAGAAGGGTCCTATTATTGTAAGCTGAATCCAAGCGGGTGAATTCGTAAGCGTTCTCATGGAAGTTATACTCTCAACGTATGTTTTTCAGACGTTTCCAAGAGGTGGAAAGTTTACCTTAAGATGTCATTCGTGTTACTAAAGGCGCCAAGTGACAAAGAACAGAAACTTAAACAGAACAGAAAGATTTTTCGTCCTGTAGTAAATTCTGGTTCTGGTTTACATTGCTCCCTTAGTTACACAGAACTGAAACAGATGCAGAAAAAACATGGCTGCCGCTGCCTTCTACTCTGTCAAACGCTATCATGAAATTATGTCCGCTAAAAACATTTTTTTTCGTCTAGAACTTGCAACTCAAAGTCAAACTACCTAAAGCAGGCAGACAGATGACGGATGCAGAAAAATGCAAACAAAACAACCTCCCTCCCACGATTGCAAGGGCAATAAATATCCAGACGGGAACCTCAAAACTCCGAGGAAGGGTCAGCATAGGTTGCCCATAAGGAGGTGTCCTTTCACCTGCACTGTGGTTTCAATAGCACTGTGGACTCTCTACTCGACAGACTTGAGGCAGCTGTCATTCACACAGTGGGATATGCCGACGACATAACAATAATGGCAAGAGGCAAATTCATAGAAGTCACAGCGGATATCATGAGGAGTGCATTCAAAGTGGTTGAGCGGTGGTATCTGGAACAAGGACTCTTCATTTATGCGGAGAAAACAGATCTATTAATCTTCATTAGGAAGAGGAAAAATCTGGAATTTCAGCCCTTAACACTTTTCGGATCGGAACTAACAACAACCAAGAAGGTTAAGTATCTGGGAATATACCTAGATACTGGACTTACTTTAAATTACCATGTTGAGGAAAAGGTCCGGAAGGCAAAAATGGGTGCAAATGTGTATGTGGACAGAGATGGGGGCTCTACCCTAGGTCAGCATACTGGATGTATACGATGATTACTAGACTCATTATCACCTACGCTTCGGTTGTATGGTGGGCGAAAGCCTCCCAGAAGACTACTTAGAAGCACCTGGAGCATGTATAGGAATTACAGTTGCAATACGCACAACGCCAACATGCGCATTGGAAGTGGTTAGGGATTTTACTGCTAGACTTATTTATTAAGAAAACAGCTGCCTTAACAGCACTTCGTCCGCATCGAGACGGCACAATAGGGGTACCATCTATGAATACATAGGATCGCTGTCAGCAACAGAAACCATCAAAACAGACCTTTACGTTCTGTCGTCAAACAGCCATTTTTCTGTTGCTAAATTCTGTTGCTGAAAAAAAATTGTCTGTTCGTAATTCTGTTTCTTTTGCAAATGTATATGGGATTCTATTTCTGTTCTTTGTCACTTGGTGCCCTAAGTATGATCACCTCAAAGCTCTACGGCCTATGCACTGCCGGTGGAAGCTTATTGCGATATGTTTGCCGAATGTCCACTTTAAGCTTAAAAAGATCAGCCAATACTTAAGTTTGCTGGTTATTTTTAGCCAGCAATGACAGCCATATTGAGTAGAATTTCACTTTTCAGATAGGCGATGAGCTCTTTTACCTATGTAATTTTTTCGAAAGCACCCTCAATATCTCGGAACAGCCTATATTATTTTCGGTCAGCTCTGCTATTGTTTCCATTGGCTTTCCTCTCTCACATATAGGTACGTATCGGCGGTACAGTCGAAGGTTTGGAGAATATAAATATTTAAACTCATTTCATCAATTGGAAGGGAAATGACTATATTAACTCAAATCAAATTCGCCATTAACGCCTTGTTAACATTATTTTTCAAGCTTGCCTGGAAAATCTCCATGGAGTAATTCAATCCGCCTTTAAGCAATATCAGCCAAAACAGACTACCTATACCTACCCCACCCGCATTTTCTTTATAGGTTTATTGGACCCGGACACTGTTTGTTTTGACGCGCGGACATTCACACAACGCGGAATCTTGTATATACACACTCAACCCGCTTATCAGTATCGCTAACATATTTTAATAAAAACGTTCTCCACTGGCAAATAATAAATTTATCTATATTCTCACAATGACTCAATAAATTGGTTACAAGGCGGCTGCTACAAACATGTATTAGCGCTCACTTACGAAACAGAGCAAAAAAATAAATCGCCAGTATGCTCTGCTACGCTTTTTTGTTAGCACCTTTGGTCTACTTTCCCAAGGGGTAAATTAGCCGTCTTTATCTCCATAGATATGCGCGTTATACGAAAATAACGTGTTGCCTATCGCGTGTATTCGCATCAGCTTTCAAATAAAACCAGTCAACGTCACGAAGGGTTCAGTATATGGCTGGGCTGTGCTCCACCTCTGCTTCCCCAAAAAATCCATTATCCACACTTAAAAGGCTCTTATCTTATCTGGTCCCTATATAGTGACAACTAAAATTGTGTATCTAGCTCTTCCTGGCTGATGGGTTGGCAATAGTCCGTATCCACACCAAATGTCACGTATAAGTCAAAAAAAACTCTCATCGAATCTTGGCCTTCGTTGTTGATGTGTGCCAATTTCGTAGTGATTTGTGATCGTTGGGCAAATAAAAAGAAAACCTCAGCAATATAAACAATAAACAGGAAATTTCATTTTATATACAACAGCAGACGAGAGTTTGGCAAATAAGCCACGGCAAACGCGGAAAGTCATCGATTGACCAAAATTGGATTACGGGGCATTAAATTGATTGCATTAGTGCGTGCCAGAGGAATCGTATTCGTATATCTGTGAATTCAACAAGTGAACTAAAATGTAAACTCTAAATGGGATAAACACTGCGAAGCTCGGTACTATGGTGCTTACGTAGTGGAAGTGAATTAATTCCAACAAAATTTAAAAATATAACTGGTCAACGGTTAGAGTGCAACAAAATTAAAAAAAAAATAATTAAATAAAAAAAAATTGAGAAAATTAAAATGATTATCGTAACTGGTGAACACTCGCAGTCCAGCAGCAGCGAAACGCTTGGATCTACTGCGTCCACAAGTGAGCTACATTCGTCTGAACAGGATTTAGCTGGTAATTTGTTAATTAAGAAACCATAACTTGAATTAAATTATTTTATTTGCCTCGTAAATGTAATTGTGGTGTGAAATTTGAATGCTATGGTGTAAACTGAGATATTTCAGAGTGTAAAGCGAATTTGGATTGGATGTATCTATTGATGATAAAATTGTATTTATCTTTATTACATTGTTCCATGTGACAGCTGTCTCATTTTAATTGAATTTCTTGACACTTTTTTTGCATGTAAGATAAGAGAGAATTAAATGCTTCAGTGTGAAAGAGCGATGAATGCGTATGCAAATGACGTTTATTTGCACCTTCGGTTGACAAAGAAATAACATTGGCAGAGGGTGCTTCAAGTGGAAGTTGATTTATTTTTAACCGTGGACAAATGCACAAATAGTTTAACAAACTCGCATAGTATTCAGTGTCGATTGAAACTACTGTCAGCGGCCCAACATGCATATTGCAAAGGTAAATCAGAGACGGCATTACACGCCTTGCCTTCCTTCCTTGACGTAGAAGATACTTTAAACAACGTCAATTATACATCAGCGATAGCAGATGCGCCATCAGCTCTGAATGTCGACAGCTCACTTTGCGAACTGATTAATCTACTGCTTAATGGTCGGATTATCAACTGCAAGCTGGGTGAGGTGTCCGCAAGAAGATCTGTTAGTAGAGGCACAAGGAGGTGTTCTATTCCTCCTTCTTTGGAATTCGGTGGTCAACGAACTACTGAAGGTGAAGGACTCGTATGCACGACGATCGCTTGTGTAGCTGATGTTGCTATAGCTGTCTCAGGAAATCACCTAAATACTTTAAAAGAACTCCTATGCAAAATGCTGAAACAAACTATAGTCGGTGCGCGGTATGGGTGTGATCCCTCCTCCACAAAACTGATCTGGTGCTCTTCACCAGGAAATATAAAATTCCGATAGTCAAACCTCCCGCTCTCAATGGTGTAAGCCTAACTCTCTCTGACAAAGCAAAATATTTGCTTATCCTGGATAGGAAGCTTCGTTGGAAACTTAACATCCAAGAAAGAGTCAAGAAGGTTACAGTAGCACTTTTCTCTTTTAAAAATGCTATTGGAAATAAATGGTGCCTACAACCTCGAATAACTCACTGGTTCTAGGTTGAGGAGCTCAAAAAATTTCAACTTGTAGGGAGATCTTATATGATCCGCTTTTCGTGGCATCACAATGGATGGACCAATGCTGTTGAACTTTTCCCAGCTGGCTAAACATAGTATTCAGCCGTGTTTATTAGATTTGCTTAAAATACCTCTTAGAGGTTGTTTAGTTAAACATAGCGTAAGAATTTACGCAACCTTTACGCTACTATACTGAAATTGTTATTTATTAACAGTTTTTTACTGGGAATTTATTAAACAGGCTTGGTGCCCAGATAAGGAGAAATATATGGGAAACTATTACGTAAAATACAGAAAACTAGTACTTTCTTCTGTAATTAAGTTACATGGCCTTCAAACTAACTTGCTTAAATTCAAAATTTTTTTATAAATAACGTTTTCCTGGGTAAGGGCATTTTAAGGGGTGCGTAAAGTTAAGCAGGCTCTACCACACGTTTATAAATGCGCTGTTTATATCGAGGTTTATATAGACGCACCCATCAAAGCAGAGTGGCGTAATTTTTTCAGGTAGCGTAGTGCCTTGCCTTAGAGACGACCTTGGGCTACTTTAGAGAGGGCAGTTTTGGACATTGTACAATACTAGCGGAGTTACTCCCGGGTGTACAGGTGCAAACTGATGAAATACACCCTTTGGTCGACTTCGACACTCCGTACGAAGTGTCATACCCGGAAAGATATGAATGGCAAAGGGATAAAGCAATTAAGCACTGCGAAATAGCGGTCTACACAGACGGCTCAAAAACAGCGGAAGGTACAGGTGCTGGAATCTATTGCCTAGATCCAGATCTAAAAGTGTCTATACGACTACCGGATACAAGCAGTGTCTTCAGAAGTTCTGGCTGTTCTGAAAGCGGCAGAGCTAATGCGGATGAGATCTATATCTGGAAAGGATATAGCCATCTACATCGATAGCCAGGCTGCACTCAAGGCACTGGAATCTACGAACATCAATTCTGAATTAGTCAGGACCTGTCGCACAATGCTTAAGGCATTATGCAGTCAGAACCGAGTGAGACTGTGCTGGGTACCAGGACACTGCGGTATAGTTGGAAATGAGCAAGCGGATGAGCTTGCGAGGATAGGCGGGGAACTGCATGACGGAGGAGATGTTGATATTAAACCACCTCCTTGTATCATAAAAAGCAATATTAGGAATAAAATAAACAAGGAAGCCGACCGGAGGTGGGAGGTACTCACCGGTCACGCAGTATCTAAGGCACTTTGGCCGCAATACGACCGTAAAAGATCTAGGGAAATCCTCAAACTAGGCAGGGAACAGCTTAGGACACTGATCGGCATATTATCAGGGCACTGTCTTCTTAGAAAACATGCCAAAAGACTATGGCTAGCAGACTCGGACGCTTGCAGATTCTGCAATGACCTGCAAGCCGAAGAGGACATATCACATATACTGTGCGAATGTGAGGCAATATGTCGCAGTAGAAGAAAATTTTTGGGCAGGTACTTCTTCCAACATTTAGGGGGGATATACAATACCAACTTCAAGGGACTACTTGGTTTTTGCATGGAAATTGGGGCTTTCTCAAGGGCAAGTGTTTAGGTGTTTTTCCATTGTAGGTCACTGCAATTGACTCCCCCTAGGGATCGCGATGGGCCCTTATGGTGCCTAGTGTTGTATGAGACATCTCATACCCCTTTTTAACCTAACCTAACCTAACCTAGAGACGACTGATTCTATACACTTTTCTGATTAGAATAACATCGCTATGAAGCCCTTTTTCTCCGAAGCGCCCTAATGCAATAAAATGAATAAATAGGTGGCGCAACAGGCGGATAGATACCCTAGGCCTAGCTTCTCGCAACCATTCGTTTGCATTTCTCATAGAACGCTATAAATGGCATTCTATGAAAAATTGCTCGTGGAGACGCGGTGTTGTTTGAGTTTCTATTTTTCAGACGAATGGAAGGGACCTACAATTTTATGCCGAGTCCGAACGGCTGAATTAATAGTCATACTCTCGGGTGTTTGTCAGACGTCATCTTAAGATGGTAATTTGTGTTTTTCCGGATATCGAACCTGGGATCACTCGCACAGTTGTCCAGCACACTAACTACTGCGCTACTGTGCCCACGCCTTTACGCAAACGAAACCAAAAATACATCGAACCTAGCGTTTAAACGATCTTAATCTTTTCCTGATTTCTGATGTGATATCGTTGTGATATCATTGTCAGTTTATTACTTTATATATTTGGTTATGGCCCCAAGTAACAATTTAACTTGTACAAGGTCCAATTGTTTTTATTTAAGTAGCTAGTGTTGTCATGTCATAAGGCTTATTTACGTAAGTTTTCGTTAATAGCTTCTTTAAGGCATTTCGGCAACAATTCCAGAAGCTGTACAGAGGGGTGTGATATTCTTATTTAACGAGGCCTCTATAAGGCCTGCCGAAGTAAGTTAAACGAAATCTGAAAAATTAAAGCTTCCATAAAGCTTGGTATTCGAAGTCAATTCAAATATCCTCTATATGGCTTGTAAAACAAAGCCTTACAATCAATATAAACAGTGGAAAGTCAAGAATTAAGTCGATGCAAATAATATAGAAATCTATATAAGTACTAGGCATCGGCGCTAATGAAAAAGACTACCTACATAAATATGGAATTAGTTTTTTCTAAGTAGTTCTTCTATTAGGAATAGGTACATACTATCATTTATATACAGTCAATTTCGAGGATGTTTAAATTGACTTTGATTACTAAGCTTTATGATACCCTTTTAAATGGAGGTTAATCGTTGGTGTTGGGATGGTTAGCCTCCATGTCCCTTCTTCTAGTAATTACACGGCTAGGCTATTTGGGCCACTTTTCCTTTGAAATCCTGTTATAAACATATTATCCATACTATCTGCTAGGTTCTACATTTCACTTTCACTCGAAATGAAATCGGAAATGAATTTTTGTGTTCTACATTTCATTGTATTCGATTTCGATTTCAAAATTTTCGGAATTGAGACAAAGTGAAATTGTGATTTCGAAAAAATGTCGGAGTTTCCGAATCGCTCGAAATGCAGAACACTGAAAACGAATTCACTCGATTTGCAATTTCGATTTCACTCGATTTCTGGAACCTAGCTGTATACCTTCAGGATTGGTTTCAAAAGATAGAATATAGTTCATACTTCTTAATACTTAGAAATATCTTAGAAACATCTGAAAATATTCATCCTCCATATTCAGAGCTCCATAATGTTATGTCAAAAATGTGTATAAGAGAAAAGGTCTCATACAGCACTATGCATTATAGAGGTCATATTGGGCCTCCGCACACGAGATGATTTCTGCCGGCAGAACAAATTATATACATGAACCCCTTTTCATTGTGGTACATAGTATTATTTTCACAATTGAAATATTTTAAATGTTGTGTATCTATGTATTAGTTTTATGCCTTGTTCATCTGGTCAAACTCTGCAGAACATTTTCTCCCGTTTCTTTCCACTCACTTCAGTCTTCTCGCCTACAAAGCCGGTTTTATGCCGGCAGAATTAATCTCGTGTGCGGAGGCTCATTGAAAACACCCAAATTCCCTGCAGGAAGCAAATATTTCTTTGTAGTTAATATGGTCTATCGCCTAAGCTTTGGAAAAAAACCTTCTCCAGAATATTCCTTATTCGACTGCGAAATTTATTGCCCTTCATTCGCAAAATATATCTGCTATATAAATCTGCAGTTGTCCGAGTGTCTACCAGGATGAGCCCTCTTTTGGAATGTTTTCTAAGAAAGCAGCTCACAATATTTCGACCAATGCCTTGCCTTGCCTTGGTTGAGAATTTCCGATCTAGTTGAGGCCAAAGTCCCTTGAACACTGTGTGGCCCTTTGGATCTACGGAATAGATGCCATCAGCACCAATGACTCTCGTTCCTTTGATTGGTTTTGTTCTGTCTGTTTGGACTGTGGTTTAACCTTGTTTAATTACTTTATCTCTTTGTCATTCATATCATTGATACGTCGTACCACGCCGAATGTCAAAATTGACCAAAGGGTAAATCACATCCACTTGACCGTCTACCCCCGGCAAATGAAATGTTGTACTGGTAATGTTCAGGAGCAAAAGCCTCTGTAGTTTGCGCAGGTACGGAGAGATAGTGTTGTGATGGAGGTATCGACTTCCTCGTGGATTTGACAACAAACAAATGTTCCATTCATCAGACATAATTTGCTTCTGGTTTACTTAAGCTTTTGCAATGGGGCGGTTGTAATACTTATCTTCGTCAATGTTTAATGGGTCTTTCTATTCAATAGCAAAATTTCGTCGTCGCAGTTTAACAGTCCGCTGTGTTTTTTCGTGGTTCCTTTTAAGATTTTGTTGCCTTAACACTTAAGGCGCCAACTGACAAAGAACAGAAACTGAAACAGAGCAGAAAGCTTTTTCGTTGTGTAGTCAATCCTGGTTCTTTTTTTTCCACTAGAGGAGCTATCACTTCGATCGCTATTTATAGTTTCTGCCAGAAGTCTTAGCTTTCTAGTCTGTTTCCTATTACATAACTCAAGGTCAAAAATGAAAATGTCTTCATTTGGATTAAAATTTTTTAAAATGACAAAAATCATTTCAGTGGAAAAAATGTTACGTATACGCCCCCGTATTTGAATTTAGTCCCACATGCGTTCACCAACGTATCGAAAAGGGACACATTTTAAGTATTAATTCAGTTGATTGTCAAAGTTAATTAAATAAAATAATAAACTCTTTCAACTTTAAACCCATAGACAATATAGCCGGCCGGCGGTTACTTTTGTTCTCAATTAAAGTTCATACCAAACTCAGTAAACAAACTACGATCTTGTTTTTTTCTAATGTCAAAAGAAATTCCATTTCGAACCCTTCGTGGTACTAATTTTGTAAAATTCATCTGCACAAACAAACAATTTACAATTTTCCTACAATCCGTTTGGTTTCACTTTTCGCACAATCGCCGAACAATCTAAATAAATTAAATGTACAAGAGAAAAAAACCGAAGAACAATTTACACACTACCACTACTACTACTGGTATTCAAAACTGATAACACTAAACGCATACATTCCTCACATTTTTATCAACATCCAGATCGTCACAGTACGATAACCCACCCAAAGTAAACGACTGTGAATTTATCAATCTGCCTAAAATGGCGCAATGAAAGTTGCTCACTCCTCACAGTCTATCTCTGTCGATAGAATATTGCATTCTATGTTTAGGCGCAGCTCGTATATAGAGCTGAATCACAGTACCGGTGTGAATGGATCCGACAGAATATCAATTGGTTCTCTGAGTTTACACTATGCACACATTGTAATTCAATTGCTTGGGTAATGTAATTTGACGGGATCTTTTATCACTAGTCCCTTACTATACCACTATAGACAATATACGTGTATGCCAACACATACAATATGCAAATTTACTTTCTTTAATGAAATTTTATAACCCATGTCATTTTGCAGGTACCGGGACATCGAGTTCATCGGGGAGACTCGGGCACAGGAAGTCATCTCTGGCGCTGACACCGGAAGATGAATCGATGGATACAAATAACCAGGTAAACATTGTCACCCTTGTAGGTATTCACAGGAATTATTTTTGAGTGAAACAATAGAGATTTCTTGGCAGTTGGTACTATGCTCTAGTGCTCTTTTGCAAATGACTATAAACGGTGTGTATGTGCATGGAAGGAAATCTTTGAGAAAATATGGGCTGGAAATGGATTGACACGAGTTAAAATGAAATGAGGGTTACCGGGTTTCAATTTAGGATCACTACATTTGATTGATGAACATTTATCTGAGGAAAACGATGGCACGAATTAATCAAGGAAATTCCGTTCGATTAGTGCGAGCAATGTGAGGCATTGCATCTGCTATAAGTTGTTAAATGATCCACACATAAGTATTAAGTGGAATTAAATTTGAGTAACGAATGACAAATACTAGATGTTTGAAGGGATATTTATTTCATGTTTATGTTTATATACAAATATCCACGGATATGGGATTTACTACAAATACGCTATTGTTAAAAGACTACGTCCAATCTTCAAGGACGGACTTATAAAGTTTAATTTAAAAAAATGTTACATGGGTCTCTGGTGTTAACCACAAGATGTATTCTAAATATTTTTTTTTAAATTTGTTATTATGCATAATTAGGAAAATGTATGACCTTAGAGCCCATTATTTACTAAAACAAATTGTGAAAGCCAACATTTTATATTTGAACACGTGTTTTTACTCATAATTTTGCGATATTTCACTTAATATATTTCCTCTTAATCCCTGCACAGCCTTTGATATATCCATTCCGTAACATTTGGATAGCCTCACGCATTGGGTGGTATGCAAAATGCTTTGGCTCAGTCTCAAATCTCACTTTTTAATAGATTTAGCTCGGGTTCGTATGCAAAAAGAAAATGAGACAGATCTCAGAGACTGAGCATTTGCTAAATGAATGAGACAGATCTCATGTTTTGATTTCTCGTATGCAAAAAACATGGCAGTGTCTCACGACAATGAGGTACATACATACATACATTTTCAATGGCCCGCTTATCCATTAAGTGGGTCGCGGGTGTAGGTTACCTAAGTGGACCCTCCATAGCTCTCGATCCTCCGCCATCGACTCTAAATCATCAAGGGCAATCCCCATACGGGTAGAGGAGAGATTATGAATTTGGTCTAACCATCTCATCCTGGGTCTACCTAGGGGACGCCTGCCCGATGGTACGGATTCCATAGCACGTCGTGGAATCCTTGTCGGAGACATGCGTTTAACATGCCCAAACCACCGAAGCATGGATCGCTCCGTCCGGAGAAGTAGCTGCTCGACATTGAGTTCCTCACGTATTCTAGTATTTCTAATGCGATCTCTACGGGTCACACCAGCAATACTACGGAGAAATCTCATTTCGGCAGCTTGTATTCGCGATCTTATTCTTTCGGTCATTACCCAAACCTCATGACCATAGGTAAGAGTTGGAACAAACACCGAATTAAAGACTGACAACTTAGCTTTGACACCAAGTTCAGTCCTCTTGATAACAGAATGACCAAGCTGTCTCAAAATCGATCCAGCCTGAACAATCCTACAGGAAAACTCGGCATTGCTCCTTCCATCACTCGTGAATAAGACCCCGAGATATTTAAACTTCTCCACCTGTTTCAATGGGACTCCACTAACATACAGAGTGCATTGAACAGGCGTTCTAGAGACGACCATCACTTCAGATTTGTTCACATTTACTTTTATCTCAGCTTCAACACAAACGGTTACAAACCGATCGAGTGCGCGCTGAAGTTCAGTCTGAGAGGACCCAAGGATGACCAAGTCATCAGCGAAGAGCAAATGACTTATCCTCAGATCTCCCAATTCGAAACGTTCTTCGCCAAGACTGCGCTGTAACATCCAGTCCATATAAGTAATGAAAAGGAGAGGGGACAAGACGCACCCCTGGCGAAGTCCAACGCCCACGGTGAAAGGTATTGATTTAATGCCGTTTACCCGAACACAGCTTTTACAGTTTGTGTAAAGAGATTGAATGGCTCTCAAGAGAGAACCATCAATTCCATACTGCTGTAATACACTCCAGAGTTTCCCTCGAGGGACTCGGTCGTATGCTTTCTCCAAATCTACGAAGCAAGCGTAAACAGGTGTAGCATACTCCCATGTCCCATGCCTTCTCAAGTACCATTCTGAGAGTGAATAACTGGTCGGTTGTGCTTCTGCCGGGACGAAAGCCGCACTGCTCATCTCCTAATCGTGCCTCGACCACAGCTCTGCAACGCGTTTCCAGCACCTTGGCAAAGACTTTTCCGGGGAGACTTAAAAGTGATATACCCCTGTAATTGGAGCAATTCCTTTTATCCCCTTTCTTGAAAAGGGGCACAATCACCCCAATCTGCTAATCGCTGGGAGTTTCGCCGCATTCCCAGGCCACTTTAATGACACGAGAGAGCCATTTGACTCCCTCTTCACCTAAGGCCTTTAGCATTTCTGGCCGGATTTCATCCACTCCGGCAGATTTGCCAGCTTTTAGCGATTTGATCGCAAAAGTGACTTCCTCTACCGTGGGACTATTTTCCGCCCTGCTTAAGGCGATGGATGTGTCATCGTCAATGCCCTGGATTGGATTGAGCAATTCGGAAAAGTGCTCGCTCCATCTGCGCAAGATGTCCTCCTCATTAGAAAGAAGTGTACCATCTTTGGATTTGACTCCTTCGATAATGTTCCACTTCCTTCCTCTAAGACGGCGGATGGTCTGCCAGAACACCTTGCTTGCAGATCTGTGATCGCGGTCCAATATTTCGCTGAACTCCTTCCAAGACTGTTCTTTGGCTGCTTTAACAGCCAATTTGCAAGTTCTTTGCTTAACAATGAGGTTAAGCTCATAAAAAGTTGAGACTAGGAATTTGTTGTCTCATTAGGTCAAATGGGTGCATATTGGGACGTTCTTGGTTCAACTGCACAAAATCTGGACTTGGAATTTATTTTTAGATTTAATCCGGTACAAAAGAATTGAATAACTGACCACTTTTTGTCAAACATAGACGAATTCGATGGAGGGGAAAATAAGTAATCAAACCAGGATGATGGTTTTTTTGCGAGCGGGGCCTTATTCTGTATTCCATAATTCCGTATTACCAAAATTCTGTACCTAAATCTCTCAAAACTTCTGTAGATATGATTACATTTTTTTTATTCTGTTTTTGAAAATTCTGGAAATGGAAAATTCTGTCAATTAATGCAAAATGTTGAAGGTATTTAATTCATTATTCTGTAATTAGAAAAGTATAAAACAACTGAATAAGAAATTTATTTATCTATTCTATGTAGACTATGAAGACTAAAATATATTTATTAATTAATACAAAACTAAGTTCTTTGATATTCTTCTCAGATAACCAGTGCGTCTTAAATTCATTCCTTTTTTTATAATTCATTTAATTTGTTTGTTTCTGATGATTGTTTTTCGCTTCTTCCCTAATTTTTAGCCATTTCGAACTCTATCAATTTTTATAGATCAAAATTCGGGCGAATATTTTGGCTGCGTTTTCTGACTGTGAATGAATATAAGTAGTATTTTCAAACCAAGTTCCAATTTTTTGAATGTCGATATCATTACATATCTAAAAAACTACGCATTTGCAACAATAGCCTTCCACATTAATAAAGAAAGCAAGAGAGTAATTTTAAGTTGTGTAGATCATTATGTAAAATAGAGAACCGGTTTTATAGGAGGTGCCAATTTTCAATTATTTTCCTTTGAAACGCTAGGTACTGAATGACCCCCAACTCGTTTTTTTAATGATTTACTGGAGTTCCGACATTTCAAAGTGGCATAGCGGACGAGTTTAGAATAACTGATCACTACACAAGAAAAAGGAACTTGATCAACAGAAAATTTTCATTAGATTTTAGAATAAGTTAATCCAGAAATTAATGCAGAATAGTTAGTGAAGTTGTGGAAAAAATGTTGGCGAAGTGAAGACTGGATAGAATATCCTGCGAATCTTTCTATTTCCCGTTTCATTTACATCACATTTGTCTTTAAGCCTAAATCTGCTTTCATACATTTATATGTTTGTAAAGCGAGATTTTTTTTTAATTTCCGGTACTTGACTTTTTGAGAAGCTGTTTGTCTTCAATAAACTGCACAAGAAAATAGTTATTTTCATCAATTGCCCTTTTAGTTGTTGTTTCCTCTTTGCTGCACTCACTCTGTAAAGTCATATTGGCATTTGTTAAGCTGAGACTGAGACAATGAACTGAGACAAAGGTTTTGCATACCACTTTGAGGTTTAGCTCATTGCAAACGCTCAGTCTCAATACCTTTCGCTCTGTCTCACATCTCAATCTCATGAGACTGAGCATTGCTTTTTGCATAAAATTAGGTGTTTCCGTTACTTTCTTTCATCTTTACAAAAGGAATTATATATTGAGGGTCAATATAGGGGACTACTCTCTGAGACTTTGTCAAAATTTGAGAAATTTCTTAAAGCTAACGGAACTTTCTAAGCCAATTTTGTTTGCAGTCACTAAAATGTGAATTTTTTTTGTAACATTAGAATAGCCTCAATCAAAGTTTAAGCGAAAATTTGGAAGCGTGAGTGTCAAAAAGCTGTCGGAAAGTGATGAAACGGTTTTTTGTATCTTTTCTTTGTTTTAACTGTTAAAATGGGTAGAAAAAAATCATTAACAGTTGCAGAAATTGCCAATATAGAGGCCTATCATAAGCAAGACCATTCTAACCACACTGTAGCTCATAAAATTAATCGAAGCCCGAAAGTAATTATTCACCCCTATTGTCGTTGTCGTTTACGACTCCAAAAAAAACGACACGACTGTTTGGTATTGGCGACTAAAAATAAACGGCTTTTGTCGCGGCGACGATCGACAAATGGCGTCTGAAATGTCAAAAAATGTGGATTGTGTTTTTCGACGACGATCGTCAGTATTGCGTAAGGCGTTTTGTGACGACGTTTGTCGTGGAAATGATACATTTCTGTCGTCGACTATTTTGCGAACGACTGTGTGTAAATGTGTTAAAAAAAAGTATGTGTACTTAATGTTTAATTAACTAAAAGACATCATCATCATCATCATTTTCAAATGGTCCGCTTGTCCATTAAGTGGGTCGCGGGTGTAGGTTGCTCAAGTGGACCCTCCATAGCTCTCGATCCTCCGCCATCGACTCCAAATCATCAGGGGCAATCCCCATGCGGGTAGAGAAGAGATTATGAATTTGATCTCACCATCTCATCCTTGGTCTACCTAGAGGACGGCTACCCGATGGTACGGATTCCATAGCTCGCCGTGGAATCCTGGTCGGTGACATGCGTTTAACATGACCAAACCACCGAAGCATGGATCGCTCCGTCCGGAGAAGCAGCTGCTCGACATTGAGTTCCTCACGTATTCTGGTATTTCTGATGCGATCTCTACGGGTCACACCAGACCAGAAGGAAAGTTTTGTATCATTCAAACGGAATTTAAATGACGTTTCCATTGATGCCAAAATTTACATGAAGTTTCAAATTATGAACAGAATTAACTTTTTGTTTTGTCAAAATACTTATGCCGGCCACTGTATAACATCCTTTATAGACGGCCGATAGTTTCCTAAGACAAGGCGCGCAATGAAGTGGTGTGGTAGTGGAATGGTGCCCAAGGAACAGGTGGCATCGCAAAAACCTATGTAAACAAAAATGTAGACGCACGCGTCAAAGCGACGTGACGCCAGTCTGATTCCACTTGTCTGGAACAAGTTTAATTTTCGAGTGGCAAGCGCCTGTCGGCGACGTGGAATTGGAGAGGCATATCCCTTGTATGTCATATTGTATTGGCTGGTCAAAACGTGGATATTGGAAATGCAATCGCGTATTTTTGTTTACCCGGAAACTAGAAATATGCCAGATGACCACGAATTCAACATAGGACGACATTTTAGAAACTGATGAATCAGTTGCTTGCCACTTCAGTGCGCGTTGAATCACTTTCATGCCACTTCGCCGCCATTCCATCCCCACATGGACTTGGTCACCAAGCCACCACCACTCCAGACTCCAATGCCACACATTTCGGTGCGCGCCTTATCTAAAACTAGCATATAATTATGTGTTTGTTTGTACGCGTCCTATTTTCCATTATAGTCCCTTGTGGCGAGTGGCTTTCCTCGATTAATTTTTTTTTTTTTTTTCAGTCGAGCTGTCTCCGAGATTATTGTTAGGCTTCCGCTACTGCGCATTGTATTAATTTGTCAGGTAATAAGCCAATTTCCAATACTCCTCGAGTGAGTAGGTAATAATTTCGGTATGCAGGTTTTGGAAAACAACTTCTATGTCTAGAAACTACTCGTTAGGCAAGCATGCATCTGTTTTCCAATCGGAGATCTATGCTATCCAAATGGCTTCCGATTATATTGTTAGGAATAAGTGGCGGATTTATCTACGTCCGTAGCTACAGTCAAGCTTCGCTTAAGGCCTTGCTCGACCCTGTTATCCGTTCCAAAATAGTTTGAGAAAACAAGAACTCTTTAAACTCGGTCGCAAGGCTGAGGCTCTTAAAAAATTGCCTAAAAAAAAACAAATAAAACTCTTTATGGTGTTATGACTTACCACTGGTTCTAGCAACCTCTTGTGATGTTTTCACAGATCTGCCTGAATCTGCGTGATATACACCGCATAATAAACCACTTACCTTGAGATTGGTCCTTATTTGCATGTGAACCGTCAAATTTGCAAGCAAAAAACTTCATCATTCGTAAAGCATTACTATCGAAATATTTTTCTTAAATTTCTTTCTTCAGTGTTTAGCTATTTATTAATTTCTAAAATAAAAACACCACCAAGTATAATTAAAATAAAACGAAAACATGCACGCTGTGCAATGTGTCATTGGAGCCTGTTTTTATTGAGTACAGTTGAGTGGTAATACAGGACACAGTCGGATACTAAAACAGTGGGTGGCGCAACGCAAAGTGTACATTAAATCTGCCAACTACGTTTTGGGAAAATTATATTCATCGATAGCGTTTTAGAACACGTGTAGTTGTCTAGTAAGTTGCTTCAAATTATTATTTCTGTTTAAAAATTAAAACTCCTGGAAAATTACTATCTAAATCCTAAATCAACGAAATTCATGTAACATCTCATGATATCCTTATTCTGAAACCCACATCTACTTTATATGTTATGTCACATTATCAGCTGGAAAAAAAGCCAACACAAGCAGTACAAACTGTCACTAAAATAGACACAGCAGTGACAGATTATTTTTGACAACATTGAATGCAAATTGCCCTCGTTGGAACAACATGTAACCGGGGTTATGTAGCAGAAACAACTTGTTATGCTCACTTTTCCAATTTGAAAATAAATTTGTTTCGCAAATAAAATTCTCAGAATTGTGCAAAGCGAGCATGAAAATCTGTTCTGGAATAGCGCGATGGGATATTTTGAATCATATTATGTTCCAGATATCTGCTTTCAGTAGTGTCACTTCGTTTGAAGACAAGTGAACAAGTGACAACTGCAAATACGGCAACAAAGAATATTTACTGTCACATTATGTAATTTTAAGACAGTAGGTCTTTTCTCAGCAACGTACGTCAAAACAGTACATTTTAAAGAGGAATAGCAAGTTGAATAAAAACCACAGGTCTAAGAATAGAAAATTAAAATATTTTGAGTACTTTCAGCTAATTATAAAATAAGTATATTAAGAAAGGGTAAAGGGAACAAATAAATAATGCTCTAAGTCTAAGAGACTACAATAAATTACAGCAGCACCATAGTGTTGAGCATAACAAGTATTCTTGCACCCACATTACAGGTACTGGGATGTCATAAATCCCGCATTTATGAAAAGTGTGTCAGTTCGTAAGCGCATAACTCGGCTGAATATCATTTGCATGCGAATTTTTTTGTTAGATATCGTATCCAGGTAAACACACTATGATGCCGAAAATTTACCAAAATACAAATTCAAAATCTTATAATATAATGCAGGGGTTCCGTAAGTGTGCGTCGCGACGCCCTAGGGCGTCGTGGGGCTATCATAGGGGCGACGCAAGACAATACGCACAGATCGCCTGCACACGGAGTCGGGTTCGTTCGATGTTGGCCATTATGCTTTGCCGTCCACAAGAAGTACCTATTTTGCAGACTTCAACTTGGCGAATTTTGCATCGAGACTTGGGCCTATACCCGTTCAAGATCCAACTGGCCCAGGAGCTCAAAGTTAGTGATAATGTAATGACCATAGAAAAATCATCTTTAGCAACGGGCCGCATTTTTGGAAGAATGGCAAAATTGCCATATATGGGATGACGCCAGTCAACACGAGGTGGCAATGCATCCATAAAAAGCTGTTTGGTGCGCATTTTAGACCGGCGGCGGGCGGTAGCGTCATTGGTCCGTACTTTTTCATGACATGTTTGTAAGGCCAATACCATCAACGGCGAGTACTACAGAACGATGCTGCTAATATGTGGTTCCAGCAAGAGGTGGCTACCGCTACGTGTCACTCAGATGCAGGGTACGGTTATCTGATCTCTATCAGAGGTGACGTGAATTGGCCACGAAGATTGTGCGAGTTAACCTCGCTAAATTTTTCTTGTGGCGTTGCCTGAACTCGCAGCTCAATGCGAGTAAAACGCAATCGCAACTGATGTCTTTAAACCCAACATAACCAATGCCAGATTGGACCACTCGGATCCGTGACAACGTGAGAAGCTGCGGCAGACATTTGGGCATGGTGTTATATTCCAAACAATAATGGCATACATGGGATTCGTTAATACCTTGCACACAGCTTGTTTTATTCCATTTCAATGTCGACCAATCCTCATTGAAAACCCCTTTAGTGAATCTTCAGTAAGCTCTAGCTCAGCTTATATTCACATATCTGTGCTTTGTGGTTGTGTGCTTTTAGAAGGGCGTCGCAAAAATATTACAGTCTATATAGGGAGTCGCAGTATAGAAAAGTTTGGGAACCCCTGATATAATGGGTTCATTGCGACTTGTTTTTTTAATCTACTAGCGTAGCCCGTGCACACTTTGTAGTGCAAAATTGATAAACTGTTTTTATTGTAATGCTCTGTGGTACAAACAATTTTTTTGTTTTTCCAGAAATCGTATTGCCTAGACAATATTATTGACTTTCAGGACAATGCATTATTCACATCAATGTTACAAATTTTAGAAAACTTTGACTTCCAATTCCAAAACTGTCGACGGCTTTGCCCGTGCACAGGAATGGTATTGCTCAGGTCTTAGGTAATAATGTTCTTTCGTAAAATGCGAGAAAAGAGAATGAATCAACTTGGTGGAATTTTCTTTCTGCCTAAACCTGAAATCCTGCAATACGAACAAAACAAAAACAGAATAATGAAAATCGGCCCAGCGGTTATCGAGATATAACGTCATCGAGTTTCACCCCATAGAAGGTGTTTTTTGTATAGGTGGTATACAATTTTTGAATGTTTTTTTGTATGTGAAGTGCCGCTCCCCTTTGGACCAAATTTGACTAATCTTCACAGTAGCACTCCAGGGCCAATATCTAAGATTATCTGTAAGTTTTAGCTCAATCGATTTGGTGGTTTTCAAGATATACGATTTTGAATGTTTTTTTTGTATGGGCGGTGCCACGCCCCTTTGCCCAATTTTGACCAAACTTCACAGGACAACTCCAGGGCCAATATCTAAGATTATCTGTAAGTTTTAGCTCAATCAATTTGGTGGTTTTCAAGATATACGATTTGAAGGCTTTTTTTGTATGGGCGGTGCCACGCCTCTTTGTTCGATTTTGACCAAACTTCACAGAAATCACATATAGACCAATACCAAAGATGTGTGAAAGTTTGGTCAAAATCGGTTAATGCGTTAAGGCGTGAATCGACGACAAACATTTTATGGCTCAATTTTTATATATATAGATTACCTATATAATTAGCTGTGTCCACAACTTTTTTCGCGTGGTGAAATACATAAAACTGCTTAGTTTATTTAACTATAATAATCATATTAATAATCATAATATCATCAGGCTTCACTTGTCAGGGAAAGAAATACATTTTCGTTAAAAGCTGCTCCAAAGGCCGTGGCTATGAACGACATAGTCTAAAACCATCTTGCAATCTTAAGAAACATTTAAATCTGTCCAGTATTTTTCGCGCTTTGAGGTAACATAAAAGACTCCTTCGGGGTGGAATTCGATGACGTTATAACTCGATAATCGTTGGACCAATTTTCATGATTTTTGTCTTGTTTTGTTCATATTGCCAGGTTTAGGCAGAAGGAACATTTCGGAGAATTGATTTCTTCGCATTTTTCACATTTTACGATGAATAACACTACGGAATATATTGAATGGCTGTTTTACCAAACAAAATTTGACCATCGTGTGAAATGTCACAAAAACTATAAACAACTATAAACATTAACACGCACGACATAATTGCCGTCTGATGGCCAACTGTTGCGGAAACTTTATTTCAGCCTGTAGGAACAGTCTCTGATATTTACTTTTTGAATATAATTTCATGTAAATTTTACCCGCGACTACACCGAACGTTCAGTTCATGGTCCATTCTAAAGGTATAATTTGGATCACAGTTTCCAGCGCACAAACCACACATAAATAATAGATTTTCGACTCCTCCCACAAAACGAACTTTGCCTACAAGCTGTGTGGTAGGTATAGGATTATTTATGTATGAGCCTGGTATAAATCAAAGGGAAGAAATTTGCGGCACACGCATACTTAGCAAATCCTATGACAGTTACACCTGGCAGTGGTTTATGGTTTATTTCACACGTGTCCACAGACAGGGTAATTAAGAGGGAGAATCGGGTAGGTGCACGAAAGTTGGCGGTCTAATTTTATATTGTTTTTGTTACAGCATTGCGACAGGTATTTGTCCTATTATGCGAATAATGTTGGCTTCTAAATCCTGGATCGTAGATGACTAATCGGCAAAGAATTTTGACTTCAGATAGTTCCAATGAAAAATGTATGTACTATAAAAAAATCTAGGTGGCCAATTGACAGTTCCGAATCGCCAAATTAGCTGGCCCCCAAAGTTATTTCTCAATAAAGCCATTGTTTCGGATGCCGATTTTTGTAATATCTACAACTGAATAATTTGGAGACGTTGTTGAGAAGTGTGTCCTTCCACGATGAATTTTCAAACAATATTGCATAAAACTAACAGGACAAGGACACCCGTGATCTGTCCAAAAAATCGTATCGTACATAGGTACCCCGATTCACGGCTTGTTGTCTTCGAAAGCGAGTGTTTCTGTGAAGCGTGGTCAAAATCAGACACACTTCAAAAAATAATCGTCCATTTAAGCTGAATCTTACGCAATAATAAAACAAAGTGGACAGTGGCTCAGTAGTTAATGTATTTTACCACTTTTCGATGGGTCCCAGGTTCAATCCCCGGACAAACACAAATTACATCTTAAGTTCTGACAAACATACGAGAGTCTGAAAAAGCTTATCAATTCATCCGTTCGGACTCGGCATAGAATTGTAGGTCTCTTCCATTAGTCCCAAAAATTAAAAAAAAAAACTCACAGAAACAAAATGGTTGTGAGAAGCTATTCCTAGGGTATCTACACGCCTGTTGCGCCAACTATTTATTTTATTTTTATTATAGCACAATATACCGGTTATGCACGTTGGTCAAAAGTTCCCAAGTCATTCCAATAGATGGCGCTGAACAGCAAAATCTCAAAATTACACTATATCTTGACATTTATGGCAGCTTTAGCCTTGGAATTTGGTAGATCGGTATTTAACGTCTTTAAAAGCATTTTTCCAATTAAAACAAAAGACAAAATTAGAAATTGCAAACGTTATATCTTGAAACTTGTAAGAACTAAAATTTTAAATTTAGAACAATGATGTGTATTGTTCTAATAGAAAAAAACATAATTTAAACAATACAATTCCTGGTCACAGGCAAATCAGGCGAATGCAGCTCCAGCTAGTGCATACTACAAATAATGAAAATTATTTTATTTTTATTATTTATTATTTTGTTAAAAAATATTGATACATAATATCCCGCTTTGCAGTTATAAAGATTTCTGCAACATTGACAAAAATTGGCACTCCAAACTGTTCACTAGGCTCATATAGGTATTGGCGATTAAATGGTGAAAAAATCGTTATCTTTTAAATTAATTTCAAATTTATTTATTATTTATTTTTTAAGCTAACAAAATATTTTATCGCTATGCCTTTTCATAAACTATACCTACATGTTATTTATATAATAGGCGCAAGTAGCTATAAACAAATTACGCCTACAGCTCACACGCGAACATGCAGTATAGCTGTTCATGTGAAAAACGTGGCTGTCGGGGGTCAACTCCGGCAATGGGCGAGTAGTTTCGAAGATAGCCCCTATACCCACGTTTCCCCTTCCCCCATTAGCACCCTAACTAACCTATACTGATCCAGAGGATGTAGCTAGTAGATACAATGTTGGAAAATTTTTTTAAATAAACTAAATAGTTCCAGAGTCTTATTATACCCTCCACAGGAAGGTATATTCACTTTGCCATTACGTTTGTAACGCCAGGAAGGATACACCGGAGACCCTATAAAGTATATATATTCTGAATCAGGATCACATTCTGAATCGATTAAGCCATGTCCGTCTGTCTGTCTGTCTGTCTGTCTGTCCGTCTGTCTGTCTGTCTGTCTGTTGAAAGCACGATAGCGTCCAAAGGAATTGACCTAGGCAAATGAAATTTTGTAAGACGACTTCTTTTTACCGTCGTCAGGTTGGTATTGAAAATGAGCTATGTCGGTCAAGTAGTTCTGTTACCTCCCATACAAAGCCAATATTTGACCCATATATCTCTGTCTGTTGAAAGCACGATGGCGTCAAAACGAATCGACTTCGGTGAATGAAATTTTGTGAGAGGACTTTTTTTAACAGTCGTCAGGTTGGTAGGGAAAATTGTCTATGTCGGTAAAGTAGTTCTGCTACCTACCATACAAAATTAATGTTAGACACATACTAACTCGCATGTCAAACATTTTGCACGACTTTTATGCAGTGGAGGGTATCAAGGCATCGGCCAGGCCGATGATAAAACTTTTACTTGTTTTATATTGTTGTTGCTTTCCTGCCATAAAATATGTGTGTATAGGGGTATCTACCACGAAATATCATATTATAGCGAATATAATTGGTTGTTTTTTTTTTCTATTATTGCACATATGGAACTGAACTCACCAATTCGGTGTTTGCAATTTAACATGAGTGCGGTAGGTTGCACCGATTGTCCGTGGAGACTATGCAAAGCGATAAAATGCAGCAGCGGCCACCTCCTGTTTTTCCAATGTTGCTGGCATTTGAATAAATTTGTCCAAATGGCGTGTGAAGGCCATACATCATACTTTTGTCAGTGGGCGACATACACTAGCCGCTGGTACGCGAATGACGTCGGCAACCACTATTTACATCGATCCACTTGCCATGAATCGTAGAGTGATCTGATCAGCAATTGCTGCTCAGGCAATATCTAACGATTACTGGTAAAATCGTGAATAAAAACGATTACCGACTAAAACTGAAATTATATAAAATTATATTAACCGTACTGCAATTCGTCCAAGTTCGAACGTAAAAAAACGTTACTCTGGACAACTGAAATTGCAGAAAAAATCCACATCGTCCTAAGTATTTACTGTATTCCATTGTAGCATGGTATGGTATGGTAGCTGCGGCGCTCAGATCAACGAGTTGCCACCCCTGCTTCACCATTCACATTCTCAATGTCGTCATCGAAATTATTGAACCAATTATCCCTATCAAAAATGAAATCCATTTTTTAATCCACTTCATTAGACTTAAACCTACGATGTATTTACTTTTTGACAAAAATAGGCAAGAGCTAAAGCAATGAAATCGATCTAATTCAGGTACTAACGACGTTAGACTGCCGATTTTGAGGGTCCAGCTAATACCGAGTACTAACTAATACTCGGTACCAAATTCAGCTTAGTACTTCGTCAAGAAATGTCTTGATACCTATTTGAGTATCAACTTTTGGTCTAATACCGGTGCTAGCGCTAGTACACCGAAAGAAAAACGTTGGTAAAATCAAGCATGAACCTTATTTGATTTTGCGTCAACCAATGGGCATTGTCATTTCAACAAATGCGACATTGTCAATTTTTTATAAAAAAACATAACGGGTATTTTTTCATAAATCTATCACGCCATTGTCAATTTCGTGTTTAAATAACCACGCATAAGGTTATTCGTATTAAAGCAAGCACGGTAAGCGATTGATTAAGCACGATCATTGTTGATTAACAAATTCAAAATTGTACAATGGTCGTGTTTCTTTTAACACGTCCGTGCTTACTTTATCACAGGGAAGCGATTGATCAAGCATAATCATTGTTAATCAACAACAAAAACATTGTACATGTACATTTTTCGTGATTCTTTTACAATGCTCACGTACTGGATAGTGTTTGATAATGCATGACCATTGTTCATCAGCAATGGAAACATTGTAATGTTTTTGTGCTTCTTTTAAAACGTCCATACTTACTTTACCATTTTATTTCTACTCGCACCCAGCTGAAAATACTATTAAAAACTGAAAACTAATATTAATCTACGCAAAATTACATTACATTTATTTACATTAGTATTTATTGAACTTTCATATATCAGTTTGACTTAAGGCTAGTTAACAAAATGGTGATAAATAATTAATATTTTAATATGTTGGCTCAACAACAGTACAAATATTATTTTATAAATAATTATATTTACCTACATAAATTGTGAGTGTTGTCTCGTACCGTACCTATGCACCGTTGGCTGTGTTGACTTCAGGGTATTGAAATCCGGGTGTCGAATCTAAGCAAAATTTCAAAATTATGAGTGGTAAAAGTTTACGAGAAAAAAACTTACTTTAGATGGCGCTCACAATCACTTCAGGGTATTGAAATCCGGGTGTCGAATCTAAGCAAAATTTCAAAATTATGAGTGGTAAAAGTTTACGAGAAAAAAACTTACTTTAGATGGCGCTCACAATCCGGGGTAGACCACGGCCTCAATCAACAAGCGCACTAAAAAACAAAACGTCACTGTACACTACAAAGAAAAATACACTGTTGACACTCGCTCGTAACGTAATGCACCTACTACTTGCACTTCTGACTGAATACTGAAGATTTTTTCAAGAAAAAAGATGACCGACGCCAACGAGGCAAACTGACAAGACAAATTCCGTTAAGCATGTCGCGACTGCGATGTTTGTGGTTGGTTTAACAAGAAAACATGTAAATTAACTACATTCGTGATAGTTCTACAATGTTTGTGTTGCTTTAGCAATGTTTATGCTTGGCTGCATTATTATTTCAACATTTTCGTGATACATTTAACTGAAGTGTGATACTTTAACAACGTTTCTGATTGTTACACGTGACACACGTCTTGGCAAGAATGTAGGTTGTGATAATGAGAAATATTTTTATAAAAACATGTCCGTAGATACTTTTAACATGTTCATGATACTTTAATAATAGTCAATGAAATTTTACCTTGAAAATGTTTGTGTTTAATTGCACTGTAATCGTTGTACTCCAACTACGAATGTGTTTAATTTATAAGAAATATGGTTGATTTTAAATTTATTGACAACGTTTGTGTTTAATCAAAAACACTTATGGTCAAATTAATTGTAAAGTCCCTAAGTTGTAATTTCATCCTGTTTATTGTTGTTTAACAATGAAATCAACAATTAAATTGTAGGCTAACAATGTTACCATTTTTGAAACAACTACAAACATGTTCAAACTAAATATATCTGTGATACTTACGAGCATTTTAATCAACAACGCCAAAGTAGTTGTTTCAAACATGCAGCGTTCTTTGATTTAATCACATACGTATTTGATTTGACAATTTTAAGCACATTGTTAGCTAACAACGAAACATTTTTGATTCAACCAATGTTTTTTCTTTCGGTGTACTTTGTGAAGAAATCGGCTGTTACTGGTTTTGTTTTTTTGTGAACCTTTTCCTTCGAAGAATAATCAGGGTATTTTGGTGGTTGGGGCCAGTTTGTCGCCCAGTCTTTAGAATGAATGAATCAAATGTTAATTAACGCGTTTATATACTTAAACTATTTTGCTCCGAAACGGATATCTCGAACTCTTTGAATTCTGAAGAGATTTGACTTTCGTTTCGGATTTTCTTCCGAACGGATACCTCGATAGGGGTCATAGTCCCCTTCGGGTTGAGACGTTGAAAGAGTATTGCCAATTGCTATAGGGATCTAGAATATAGTCTCCTCATCGTCGTCGTCCATGCAGCTTTTACGAAAATTGGTTGCAGACAACTATTTAACTATTTAAGTGACGAAAAAACCTAGTTATGAGACTTCGACAAATGTAAAGTTAGAAGCGGATGAATTTTTGCAATAGTGTCGGACTTGCGGTTGGCTCACCCACTAAAAACACCCGAGGGAAGCATGGTATTACCATCGTTCCAAAAATCGCATCTAGTCGTTAAACTTATTAGCAATTTGTTTTTAATACTTATGATAAGAAGCGGCCGAGTAACATCAATGAGTGCGCATCAAAATTTACGACAATATACAGTAAAGCATTTAAAATCCTTGGTTAACTTATTCGAGGGTGCTATTTCGAAAAGCATTTTAGTTTTTTACTTTAACATTTATGTTTAATGTTTTATGCAGTTAAATGCAAGGCCGTAACACAATATTAGTGTTTTTAAAAAGTATACTTGTAAAATAGTGGGTGCTTGCTTTTGATGTTGATGAAATTAAACTTATTGACTGAAGTTTTTACATTCTTGCCTCTGAAATAGATTTTTATATTTTAGTTTTTTTTTTTTGTACACCTTTTACAATTTTTCTGAGTATCTATGGTGTTTATTTTTTTACTGTTCGCTTTACAGATCTTAATCCAGATTTTAAAAATTAAAAATGTTAAATTAAATTGACGAAATTCCGAAACATCGATTTGGCAATACCGCTGTCAATCTGGTCAGGAATGTCTTCTTCATTCTTCTCTCAGTCTCTCACAGTGAATAGGTGGCCTTAAAAGCAAAGCGTTTCCCCATTCCAATAACGTACACTTACCCTGATTAGCTTTCGATGGTCTCATCGCTAGACAAGCACACCTGATAAAGATTCTAATTGCTTAATAAGCTTGGCCACAAAAGAAGATAATAGTTAACCGAGTTGTTTTCTTTAATTTAAACAAGTTTACAATGTCTTTATGAACGTATTACCCCCGATGTGATGGTGCCGCTTCTACGTTGTATATGTAATCATATTTCGGTGCAGACGTTTATCAGAACAAAGTGAAACAAAAGAGAGTCTAAAGACCCTATCAAGGGGGTGAGAGGGGAGCGAAAACGCTGATATAACTATATCAAGCTTTGATACGCCAGTCTTATCGTCCATCAATAATTTCAATTCCGTTCCTTTCCTTTTTTTCGTTGAATGATTCAAAGTCAGTCAATCGCTAAACGTTGTTCTTAAGGCCGAAAATTCGGGAAAAGTGTTCGTTTTTTTTGTGTTTCTATTTCGCCTTCGACCTTATTGTCGTTATGCAAATTGCTTCAATTTGCCATTATAACTGGCGGATACATGATTGTGTTTCACCTTAAACAGGAAAAGAAAAGTGTTTCATGACTTTTATCGATAAATTTCCACTCAAAATGCGCGATTGTTTCCTTAAAGTGACAAGCATATTCCGTAGCAAGTCGAATCACCCATTGGAATCGGAAGATATTGAAATTCAAAGTTACGGATATAATGATGAAACCAACCCCACTGCCGAGGAGCCGCAACAGCAGTCCATTGTAGAGACTAACCAAGATAAAATAAACTTAATAACAAAGTCCGACACACAAACGAAATCGTGTCTTTTCGATAAAATTTCCAATAAAAACTGTAGCAGCTCTGTGTCGGATTACAGTAGATGTTACCGAAAAAACTCGATTAAGAGCTGCAAGCCGTCTTATCAGGTCATAAATAAGTGCGTCACCAATAACGATAAATCGATTCCATCGGCGAGGTGTGATAATTTCGAAATCGGAAAAACAATGAATTCCAATTCCGTCTCCGCCATCAGTTCCAGTGACGACGATAGCTGCCACTCGGTGCAGTTGAGAGTAAAAATTCCACCATTTGTTGACTTCAACATCAGAGGGGGCTGTTCCCTGACGCCAGAGGAAATCGAATATGAAAAGAATGTCGTCGACGAGGGTGCTGATATTGCTACGCCATTGCCGCTGCCAAATGCTAAGCAATTTGCCTTCGCTAATGCGCGACCAGAAATTGCCGAAGTCATTAGAGATCTGGACCCCTATGCGCTGCGGATTAATAATCTGACAACAGAGGACAAAACGGAGCTAATAAAACGTTTCACCAAGGCAACTGATTTTACAACCAAGAGCAATCAGCGAACCTGCAATAATAGCCGGAAGCAGTTAAAGTCAAAAAATAGATCGGCCACCGAATGCACGAAGAGGCGTCCGACCGGGTTGTTGGAACGTCGCCAGCCGGATAGTTCAAAGTTGCAGTTGCAAATTAAAAACGTGTCACGGACAACCACCAACAGTGATAACAGCAGAGAGGTAAATTAATTTGGTTGAGTCTGAGTGTGTGTGTGTGTGGGTGGGCGGTCGAAACTTGGATGATATGATAGTGTGCACCTACCGGAGAAACAAATATGATAATAAAATTCGTATCTGTGAACATTTTTTTTGGGAACAAAAATTAATTATTGCATAATTGGATCTTGTCTGTGGGTGGGATCGTCGTGTCGTTAAATAGAAATTTTAGTTCAAAAATCTTCTTTATATAACATTTACAAGAAATTGCAATTAACGTTGAAGGTTATAAAAAAGGTTTTGCCAAAAATTGCGGCATAGATACTTGCGTTGTTGTTTCAAGTTGCAAAGTTGCTTGATGAAATAGAACGCAGAAAGCTTTGACGCGCTGTACGAAACTTCCCTACAATTTTGCAAATCTACGAGTCGGTATCGGTTTTCTTTTTTAAGAATTGGCATTTTGCAAATCATTTTCTTTACCATTATAATTCGAACATTACTTACTTACTTAGGTGGCGCTATAGTCCGGGGTGGACCTGGGGCTCAACCAACACGCCTCTCCAGTTAGCTCGATCTTTGACTAACCGCCTCCAGTTGTGTACTCCAAGTTAATTGAGGTCACCTTCCACTTGTGCGCGCCACCTAAGGCGAGGTCTTCCTCTACTGCGTTGTCTCTTTGGGCTGGAGCGTTGGTGTTCTGGCTAAGGCGTTCGTGTCCTAACCATCTTAGCCGACTAAAACGCACTTTTCTGACCAGGTCGATGTCGCTGTACAGCTCGTAGAGTTCGTTGTTAAATCTTCTCCTCCAAAACCCGTCAACGCAAACGGGTCCGGATTATTCACACGAATAATTTTTCGTTGGAAACGAACAAGAAGATCTTCAGCTGCCTTTTTTAAAGTCATGCTTCTGCGCCATAGAACAGGACTGGGATGATGAGGGTCTTATACAGAGTCTCCCTAGTGTTTCTTGACAAGGCCTTACTAATCAATTGCCTTCTTAGGCCAAAGAAACAACGGTTGGCAAGTGTAATTCTTCGCTTGATTTCTGATGTGATGTCATTTTCAGAGTTAATAGCGGAGCCGAGGTAGACAAAGTCCCGAACTACCTCAAAGTTATAGCTGTCTATCGTGACGTTCTGTCCGATTCGTCGATGTTGTGTGTCCCTTCTTGTTGACAGCATATATTTTGTTTTGCCCTCATTCACCACTAAACACATTTTTGCCGCCTCTGTACTGATACTTGCAAACGCACCAGTGACAGCTCACTGTGTTCTGCCAAAAGCCAATGATGTTGATGTCGTGGAAAATTGTGCCCCTAATGTTGGCTTGCGAGTTTCGCACAATTTTCTCGAAAATGATGTTGAAAAAGTCACATGACAGCGCATCACCTTGTCTAAATCTTTTTTTGACATCAAAGGTCTCGGTGAGATTGTTTCCGACCTTTACGGAGCAGCGAGCATTCTCCATCGTCATTCCGCACAATCTGGGCAAGTTTGGCAGGGATGCCAAAACTAGACATGGCTCTGTATAGCTCGTCTCTATAAATGCTGTCATATGCGGCTTTAAAATCGATAAATAGGTGATGACTGATGAGTATCGATTTGAACTTCTTGGGTTTTCTGCAGGATCTGGCGTATTGTGAATATTTGTTCGGTTGTGGACTTACCGGGCCTAAAACCGCACTGATAGGGTCCAATCAGTTCGTTGACAAATGGTTTCAGGCGTTCACACAGTACGACTGATGCCTCTATAGTTGGCGCAGTTTAGAGGGTCTCCTTTCTTATGGATCGGGCAAACAATGCTGAGGCTCCATTCATCAGGCATACTTTCCTCTGACCAAATTTTAGAAACGAGTTGGTGTATGCTCTCTACCAAGTCATCCCCCGCTGCCTTAAAAAGCTCGGCCGATAAACCGTCCGGTCCTGCAGCTTTGTTGGACTTCAGCTTGGATATTGCTATCCTCACCTCATTTTGGTCAGGTGGACGGAAGTCTTGGCTTTAATCGCCCCAAGTTGAATGATCCTTGGCAACTCTGGCTGCAAAGTGTCAATAAGGTGCAAAAATAAGCTCTCGAATTTTGTTTAAATATTGTGTATATTTCAAAAGTATATTGAAACTGAATATTTTCTAAGTGCGCAAGAAACCTTTCTTGGTCTAAAAAAAGCAATCTAACTCACAGAGTAAGTCATAGATGCTAAGAAATAATTAAGACAAAATTGCTCTTGCGAACAAAGAAAGTATTCCACGGTGCACATACACATATACAAAATAGCACTCCCATACATATGCTAAAGCGAAAATTCGGTGAGACTTCACCAGAAACACAACAACAAAGTCAAAAAACACTTTGCACAATGGGAGTGGGAGATATGACAGTAAAGGAGCTCGAAGAATTGTTTGATCGAAAAATCGTTAATCTGGCAACAAAAAATGATCTAGCTGAATTAAAAAACAGCATTAAGGAACAGAAAGATCAAATCGATAAACTGCAAGAGCAACTGGTGTGTACACAGTTCCAATTGCAACAAACACAAGAAGCACTACAAAAAACGCAACTCAGATGTGGTACGTGGGAGAGGGAGGTGCAACTATTGGCAAAGAGGGCATGCGAAAACAACGTCATTGTCCACATACCAACAACTACAAATGTCGACCCTATCATTCGCGCAAAAGAAATTTGCGCAGATTTTCTAGATGTTGACATTAATGAAAACACTCTAAAAGATGCCAGAAGATTGGGATCCGCAAATCAAAGTGTGGCAAATGTACTTGTCAAGGTAAACAACACGGAGGATGTCAAGAAAATAATATCCAAAGCAGGCAAACTGCGCAATACGGGAGTTTCTATTCACAGAGACTTTCCTAAGGCAGTTCGCGACCGCCGAAGAAGAATATTCAGCCTAAAGAGAGAATTACTTTCCCGCAATCAAAATCTAAAAGTGTTTCTAAGGGGCGAACATATTCAAGTGGAAACTAAAACATTCTTTTACGACGAAAACGACAAACTTGTTTGCAGCGACGGAGATGGTGATGGAGCTGAAATTCTAATTCTAAATAGGAAGAACTTTTTGAGGTCCTAAGAAAATGCAAACGAAACAAAGCCCCCGGAGAAGATAGGATACCATACAAATTTTTCCAAAATGCCTCCATAAAATTTCTTGAAAAACTTTTAGGCGCATTTAACTATATATATAGAGAAGGAAAAGTGCCGGAAGAGTTCCAAAGGTCTATTATATTCCCAATTTTTAAAAAAGGTGATCCGAATGATGCGGTTAACTACAGAGGCATATCGTTCATGAATACAGTAACTAAAATTCTCATGGGCCTAATGAATTCAAGGCTAGCAAAATGGGCTAAAGAAAATAACAAGTTGAGCCAGTTTCAGGCAGGATTTAGAGAAGGTTTCTCTACAGTGGACCAAATTTTTAACCTTACAAGTATAGCGGAAGGCTACTTAAATAAAGGCAAAAAACTTTACGCGTTTTTCATCGATTTTAGAGCCGCATTTGACACTGTAAACAGAAACTGCCTGTTCTATAAACTGTCACGGATCGGAGTATCTTCAACTTTTTTAAAAGCGCTTCTTAATTTATATGGAAAAAATGAATCAGTGATATGGAATGGTAAGGAGCTTTCGGACTCGTTCGAAATAAAAAGTGGAGTAAGACAAGGATGTCTTATAAGCCCTTTATTATTCTCACTCTTTTTGGATGACATCACAGATTTCATGCCCGCTGGAATCGAAGTAGAAGGAGTGAGAATTAAAACTCTGTTGTTTGCGGATGATATTGTCATTCTAGCAGAATCACCGAGTTCATTACAGCTAATGATAAATAAGTTAGAAAACTACTGCAAGCTAAACGACCTGCAAATAAATACAACAAAGTCAAAAATTCTTATCTTCAGAAAAGGCACAGGACGATTTGCAAGGAATGAAAAATGGAAATATGGCGGGGATGAATTGGAGGTTGTCAAGACGTTCAAATATCTGGGAATAACCCTAAGACACGACCTTTCACTGAAAAAACATTTCTCACTCAAGCTCTCCGATGCAAAGAAAGCTATCAATTATACGTGGAAAAATCTTATGTCTAATTCGAGGATCGGAATACCAGCAAAAATTAAAGTCTTCGAAGCTGTTATGCGATCGGTAATGTGCTACGGTGCACAGGTATGGGGAGGGAAATATTCCGATGAAGTGGAAAAGTTACTGCGTTTCTTTCTGAAAAAACTGCTTCGGCTTCCATCGAGCACGCCCAACTATCTGCTACAAATTGAGAGCGGTATAGCGCCACTTCTTGTATACACCCTTCAGTTGAATATGAACTTTGTTATAAAGGCTTTGAATTTAGAAGACGATACACGACTCACAAAAATACTAGTGCGGAAAGCAATAAGAACAAAAACCCTTTTCTTCAAGGACTGGGAAACCATCGCCACAAAATATAACATCGGGCTTGATTTAGAGGAGAGTAATATTTTAGACTGGCAGAGGATTGCGAACAAATTTATATTGGAGGTAGAACAGGCCATACGAATTGATAATGTTAGCAAAGCGGAAAGCTCAAGCTCACGCCGATTATATAAACAGCTCCAACATCAACACATGACCTATCTGAACCTTAACCTCAATACTGCCCAAATATCATTGGTACTTCGAGCGCGAGGAGAACTACTCAAGCTCAATTGGATGCCACATCGGGATGACCTTCCGCATCGCTGCAGCTTGTGTAACACTGGCGAAAATGAAGACGTGATACACTTCATCGGATCCTGCCCCATTATGAAGGAAATCCGGCGTAATCACTTTGGTGCCGACACTCTAATGTTGGAAGAATTAAAAAATATTCTTAACGACAGTCGTAATTGGACTACACTTGCCTCGTACTGTGAAACTGCTCTTAATTATAGAAAAAGAATTTTGGATGAAAACTTTTAAATGTACACTACTTCAGCTACTTTTTGCTTTATTGATATTTGTGTGTAAAATTATTGTTAAATTTGTTGTCAAATCTCGGCAGACGGCTAGGCCATGCTTAAATGTACAATTTTTATACAATTAATGTAATATTCAGGATTTAATAAAGTACCATTAACTTAACTTAACTTAACTTAAGTTGAATGATCCATTCTGCCTGACAGCTGAATTTTGTGTCATCTTCGCCTTTTAACAGTCTGCAGAAATGGTTTTTCCATATTCTCAGCACCGACTGTGACTGTACCACAAGATTTCCTTGTTCGTCTCTACAGGTCTCTGTTCGGTTCATATTCCCGTGAAACGTTCTTTTTAGCTTTTAGTAAAACTTCTGAACATTGTTTCTGGAGTAGCATCTCTGTATTTCCTCGATCGCGTGCTTCTTATGCTTTTTCTCCGCTGAAGTTGGTGTTCTTCTCTCCTTTTTTGCTCGTAGAGCTCACGAGCTGCTCTCAACCTTCTCTGCAGGCGTTTGGTTTTGTGAAACCGATCACATCAGTTGCGACTTTTCTAATGACTTCTTGGCAACGATACCACTGGTCCTCAGCACTTCATGAGTTCGAACATTGCAGCGTCGTAGTGTAATTCTCAGTACAAAATTGCGTATCGTGGGTTGCGTAAGCTGGGAATGTGGACTTTTTTGAATCTGCTGTACGCAATAACCATAAACCCCACAAACTACATATAAAAGATTTTTAATAAGAACGGATCGATGTTGAAATGTCGTTGTTTTAGTTAACAAGCTGTGTGTGAGGTATTAACGAAATTCCTTTTTTATTTGAAAGGTTCATGTATGCCATTAATCCAACTCCAACTTACTAAACCTCCGCGCGGACTCCCATGGTGGTACGGATCCAAGTGGTCCAATATTCAATGACTCTACCGCATAGATCCGACTGAACGATGGCATTCGTTTTGTTGGCTTTAATTATTGCAGAGGCCGATTGCGCCTTTTTGTCATAGACCTGCGACTTTAGGTAACCTCACAAGAAAAAGTTTAGCGGGGTCAAATCGCACAATATTGGTGGTCAATTCAAATTACCACTGCGAGAAATAACCATAGACACCCTCAAGCCGTTCATGCAGAATGCTCATGTCCATCGCCTGCTGTGTGAGACGTAGCCCTGTCCTGCTGTAAGCACATGTCGTCTACCTCCGTATTGTTCAATTTGAGCCGAAAGAATTGATTAGCATCGTTCTTAGTGCTCGTAGTTGATGGTGATGGACCAATGACAAATTTGTTTCACTAGTAACTAAATGTGGACTGGACTGATTGTCAAAGGAAAATCAAAAGGAGGCAGACTGCTACGGTTGCCCCCATCCTTTTTCCAACAGACAATCCATCCACTGACTTTTGGTCAAGCAGCTAAGCAGGCAGACTGGTTGAATCGGCCACCTCCCTCCCTAGTGATGGCCGCGTCAGAGGCAATAGGTCGCCCTCCACATTGACCCGAAGACTAAGCCGCAACCAGGTGAAGAAAAATTCGCAAATTGCAACAGAATTCCTAACACCGCGTCTCCACGAGCAATATTTCATAGCTTGCCATCTGTCATTTCTGATAGAAAGAAATAACGATAGTATGCAATAAAATGTAGGGTGGGCATTTCATATCATACTATTTCCATAGCCATCACACGAAAACACATGCGTCACAACAAAAAAGTACACCCCATAGCATACTATTGATAGCAAGCTATGAGCTGAGCAATAGATGGAATACCATTTTTCATAGAATACTATTTGTGGTCTCCACGAGCAATTTTCATAGCATACTATATTGCAAGCTATGAAATATTGCTCGTGGAGACGCGGTGTAAGGTAACGCCCGGCACAAAGAACTGTTTAGGCCACTTCCCCCCCCCCTTTCGTGGTATCACAATGGACCACAATTATGGTCTAAGTGTGTCCCCTTCGGGACAGCCACCTTACCTAACCTAACCTAACTAAATCAATTCACTTCCTTAATCTAGGAGTTATTGTTAAGGGAACAACACTAACAACTCTAGGTGCGTTGGGTTGGGGAAACCGGATTAGCGAGAAACGTTAACAGTCAGACCCATCCTCGCCGTTTCCTTTTCCGTATAGTGTCAATATTATGTAACAGCATATTATGCAAGTATATATGAACGGACTTTTGAAAAGGTCTACCTCTGATGTTGATTTGTGAGTAAAACTGCTTCAAAAATGATGTTAAAGAACTTCAATCATAGCACGTCACCTTGTCTTAAATTTTTGTCGACATCAAAGGACTCCGTGATATTCTTTTCAGCGAGATTTCTCTACTGTAGAGATTGACAGGAATGCCGAAACTTGATACGGCTTTGTTCAATTCGTTCCTCCATACCGCAGGGCGACTTTGAACTCGAGATGGAGAATTTCGATTTGAAATTCCTGCGTTTTTTTTTAAATATGTCAGAGTGTGACGAATCGGCCTTGGAATTCGAAACCTAACACAAAGGCCCTTTTGATGGCACGTTGCAGTGCACATAATGCTGAGAGGTTAAGGGAGACGTGGTTAACAAAAGATCTGGCGGTCTCTTGAGACAATAGCTATTGCGACGTCATGTCTTGTGGGTGTCGTTGCGTGGTGGATATCCGCATCCGTATTTTGGTTACATCTGATCCACCTTCGTCCCATTGAACGAAAGGGATATTCCAGTGCCAGCGTTGGCCCATAAATGTTTCCGTTTGACTAGGGCTGACCTCAGCTTAAAATAATATCGAAGTGGGTCAATTAAGTTATCTGTCATTTTGACTGTTGCGAACACTGACCACCGCCAAGCAAATGCCAATCAGAGTCCTACCCTATTTATACAACACTCAGCCACCAGCGAATAAATTTATTCTGCATAAAAATAAATCACTCAATAACAGATTGTGCCCCGAGCGAACAGTTCACACTTTCTTTGGCGCAAGATAGTGTCAAATTGTTACACAAGGAATTAAGGCTTAACGCATTTCTAAATCAATTTACAATCAACCAAAGCGTAAATATGCCTCATGGCACTTTTCAATTTCCATAACTATAGCAATTCCCTTCGTAATGCGAACTTAGTCAATTATCTTAAAGTAGATACGAATAACAAAAATGTTTATAATCATTGTTCACGTGTTTGATCAAATCCTAAATTTGTTGTATTGTATATATCTACTACTGTATGAATCAGCAATCTACAATTATTATCGCTACTACTTAAATGTTTATTATATCATAAATTATAGCCAATAAAAATAAGTAACGATTTAATATTTTAAGAGGGTTTGTCATTTCAATTATATATATTTGTTTTATACGTTTTTTTAGATGGGGCTTGTAGATAAGTTACTTAAATGTTTATGATTATAAATTTTCGATTTTTTTTTGTAATGACCTTAAGTTTATTATTTAGTTCGGTAAGGGAAAGTGGGCTCGGTGGTTAAGCGCTGGATTGCTAAGGTGTTCAGGTTTTTTCCACAGCGCCACCTTTCGCGAATTTCTGACAACTATCCGGGATTATAACTGCCCTCATAAAGGTTTTCAATTCAACCGTTCCTACCTTCCATTTGTCCCAAAAATTAAAAAAAAACTCACAGAAAACCAATGGTTGTGAGGAGCTTAACTAAGCCTAGGCGCCTTATGAAACGGACCAGTTGCGCTAACTATTTATTTTTTTAAGAGATAGAACTCTATTGCTACCTGCGAACATTTCTTTTAAAAGAGATATCTTCATTTTTACTTCGTTAAGAGTAGCGTTGCTATCCGTCCGGGTTTTTACCGGACATGTAAGAACTCTTTTTTTTTCGTCTATGCGGGGAACGTCCGGGAAAGTTTTTTCCAGATTGTCAGAGTTTTTCATATTTAGATCGTCAAGAGAAAAGGAAATTTTAAATTAACAGAGCTTAAAAGTGTCAATTGAATTCTGAAACATTTTATTGTAATACCTACCACCTTTGGTAATCGACAAAAGAAAGCTTAGAAAACACTGAATCAAAAAATTAATAGTGCTGTATGTCCACCACAGTATGCGATCTATTGAAGTCGATGTCGATCACTTTAAAAGTATAAAATATTTTGCTGAATTGCTCGACAATGAATATAGAATACCAGGCCCTTTTGAACCATTCAAAAAGGTGAACGACTTTTGCTTATGTTTAAAACCCTAAAGTAATATTTCGAAAACGTCAAAAATCCATCGAAAATATGAATTTTTTTTATCTAAGATTTTAAGATTTCAGTTTAGTCAACTTCTTTTTTCAACACATTTATATGTGTCAGAAAATCAGCCGAAAATAATTATTCAGTGCAAATGACACATGGCCTTAAAACATGAAGTACCTACCGCAATAGTACGCGCATTTTGGTTCTAGTTTTGTAATCTTTTTTAGATCCTATTTTGTCCGGGAAAGTCCGGGATTTTCATGCTCGAGAACTACTTTCTAAAAATTATTTCTGGCAACCCTAGTTAAGACTGAATCAGTCAACTCAATTGGTTAAAAATGTTTGAAGTTATAGCCTCTCCTGGTGGCGGTTTGTCTTTGGGTAGGGGAAGAGGAGGTAGAATACGTCAGTTTCTTTCGACGGACCTAGAGGTAGCAACACAGGCCTCTTGGACGAACTGGAATATCGCTCCAGTGCATTCATTATCTGTAGTTTGACGTCTTTCCATAGGGGGCCAATCTTGGGGTACGTTTTTATGTTTGTAAGAAGTCGATGGCGCTATTGTTTTTGAATTTTGTAAGTTTCTGTAGGATAAACAAATGTTTATTTGATGAAGTTTATATATAGAATGAAACATAAACTCAATTTTATTAATTACACACGGATATAATAGAGACAGGTTTACAGAAAACGATATAGTTCGATCTTTTTCATTTTGCGTGATCTGGCCGCTCATTTTACCCCCGTCGTAACAATTGTTACAAATCCCGTAGAGCATGTGGTCTTTTACTACCTCATTGAAGGATCTAATCGCCGTATCAGCATTCTTCGCCTTCTTTGAGGTCATCATGGGAGTTTCTTCCATAGATGTGCGTCTGGGTTTTTTGAACACGGAGTCCTTCTTGTCATCACCTACAGAGGATCCTCGCGAAACAGTAGGACATCTCTCTTGCTGCGAAAATTGGCTTATGCTCCCCTAACAAGAGGACTCGCCGTCGATTTTATTGGGCCCTTTTTGTTCAGAGGAGGGCTCTGGTTTTGATTGTGGGCATACACTCGGCGGACACGCTACTCGATGGTTGGCTACAGCCACTAGTAGAGAGAGGGGCATCCTCCCATTGAATGTCCCCTTTGCTCAGTATCGCGCTGGCCCATCAAATGGTGTCCCTGTCCTTTTGATCACAGGAGCTATCTGGCTTCGACAGAGGACTATATATAACTTTCGAGAGATATTCGAATCAGACCACCATTGTTGGGTCTCTTTTCGTCTCCCTACCACTATGAACTCTACCCAGAGGGACTCTCTGGACTTCTCCAGAGTTCTTTCCTGAGTTCGATTCCTAGTGTTAACGCTAGCATCTGTTTATATGAGATCTGTCTCATCCAATGGGTCTCGACCCAATGTTTTCCCAAAATCCTCATTCTTCTGCCAGCCAAAGCCGGACATTGACACAATATATGTGCCGCTGTCTCAGATTCCTCCAGGCATAGCTTACAAGTATCATCTTCTCTAAGACCCATCTTCCTTAAATGAAACCCGAAATTACTATGACCTGTAGCTAACGCCACCACCCATTTCAATGTTCCTCGACTCATGCTTAGAACATTTCTCTGAGTGGAGCAGGTCGGCCATTGTATTGCCATTTTAGTCTACATTATTGTTCCACGGTTGACCATCTTCTCAGATGTTCTGCCTTGATCCATTTGTGAATCAGCTTTTCTACCATTCCTCTACCAATTGGAGAGAATGGTTCTGGTCCCAGAACTTTTCAGTTGACCCCTGTTTTGCAAGGGAGTCCGCCTTTTCGTTGCCGTCGATCCCTATGTGTCCTCGTACCCAAGTCAGTGTTACCTGATTTTTAGATGAACACTTATTGAGCTTGAATACACATTCCAGTGCCAGTGATGTTGTGATGGTTGTCCGCTCCATGCATCTAATCACCGCCTGGTTGTCCAGTGCTATTAGGATATTTCTTCCTTCCACCTGACCCTCAAGCAAGTAATCCAACGCATGCAGTAAAGCAATCATCTCAGCCTGATATACTGAAGTGTGTTTCCGGAGGCTAATGTGACGGGCTAATTCCAGATTTTCTAAAAAGATTCCGGCCCCCGCTCCGCCATCCGTCATGGATCCGTCTGTGAAAATCACGATTTCACCATTCCTCTTTTCTGGAAGTAATCCATTCTCAATACGAGTTTTGTGATTCCTTTCCATAAGGACTAATGCCAGTTTGTGTCCTGCATTTTTTGCGCTGGGGCTGAACTTTTTGCCTCGTTGAGCAAATGCCAAAGCGGCTTTTGTTTTAAATTCCGCATCCGACGCAGACGCGTCGACAGATTTAGAATCTGAGGCTGATGGGATCACTGATTCTTCGTCTTCGTCTATTGTTGTTCTATAGTTCTTTGTGTTCCTTTTGATAATATTTTGCAGACCTTTTTGAAGTATTGCCGGTGTTTTCTTTTGTGCCAATAGATGTGATAATCTTCTAAAGATGCGGTAGCCCGTGCTCTCAAAAACCCCGAATAATCGATGCCAGGAGTGCGCCTAGCGTACTAATCAACTTCCTACGTCCTTCAACCTCTTGGCGCGATTTATGCTCGGATGTTGACTTTCAGCTCCATTTAAATGAATGGTTTGTCGTTGATGTAGAGGTAAACCTTCTCCTTTGGATAGCACCACAGCAAAAGATCTGGAGTCTACTAAAGGCGATGGCGGAGGCAATTCTTTATCACCGTTTTCTAAGATCATACTGAAACTATTCTCAAAAACTTCATTATTTTACGAAATGTGTGTGGGCCTCCCAGGCCTTATCTATGAAACAAAAAAAAATCAACAATAGGTATTAATAGATATTTGTTTTTTTTTTTTACATCATAATTGTGCAATATTCTTTGTACTCGTATGTATGCCTCAGATTCTGTTAATGAAGGTGTTGACATTGGTATTTTTTATTATTTATTTACTTTTTCTTTTTTTAATTGACAATAACAAACCTATCCTAACATTTAAATAAATTAGAAAAAAGGTTGCCTATTCAAAAAATACAAAATAGCAAAATTTGTTTATATCGCATGCCTAATTGAATGGTCCAGATAATAATTCATTCCGGTTCGGTACAACAATACGTTCATTATACATGTGTTCACCATACATGTGTAAAATGTTCTCTTTATTTTTTGATAACAACTTGATTGCCCAAATCGGCACTGTCAATCAATATTTTATCAGAAATATATATTTTTCTAGCTGATAAGCAATATGTTGATGTAGGTATATGTAGAACCTGCCTCATATTCCAATCGAAGCAACGACACAGCGCAGTTTTTACTTCATACAAGGCCAAGGGTCGAAAGGCTGGGCTATATCAATGAATCAGCTACTACGACCATGAAATTGTTTAAATTTCACATACAAAAAGAAATTCAGTTCGAGACCAATCGGAACCTGGTTAAGTTCAGACGCTTTATTTTTTTTATTTACAAAAAAAAATTAAATCTTACCCAATTTCCTTACAATACATCTACCAGATTGGGTTTGTAGTTTTTGAGGATATAAGATCGCATAGATTAGATATCTTATATTTTTGGCTTCTAATGGGTAGTTTTTTAATCGTTTGGATTTTAAAATTGAAAAAAAAAACAACGAACATTTGCAAAATTGAGTGAAATTTTTAATAGGGTCGATAAAACAATTTTTACCAATTACTTTTTGAATATTATTTTGAGACCGCGACAGCGCCTCAAGTGCAATGTCCAATTTAGGCATACTTATGTTAGTTATGTTGTCTTCCAAGGCGGCTATAGTTGCTGGCTTAGGCTCCGGCCACGCAATGAGCGACTGAGCGATGAGTCGCTGAGCGACGAATCAGAGCGATAAGTGACCATTTAATGAACGACGTCGCTGAGCGATTGGTTGGGAAAATGCCATCGTCAAGTGCGGTTCGTCGTAGCTTATTAATTGAAATCGCGTTTATGTTTATAGATCTATAATAAGATCGAGAATACGTAGATTTGGTGTACACCTCATAAATCGTGAAAAGGCAAATTATGGTGAATTTCATCATTTATATCAAAATCTAATCTTCGCAGATTTCCAGATCAATTTTGGTAATATTGTCGTATGTCAGTACCATCTTTTGATTTGCTGTTGGAAAAAGTTTGACCAAAATTAAACTTTCTGTTTATTTTGTCCATCTTATTACTTCGTCGCTTAGCGATCGACTGAAAAATTAAAACAGATTTGATTGCAGAGCGATATCGCTCTGTCGCTTAAAAAATCGCTCAATCGCTCAATCGCTCAGGGTTTATGTGGCCCTGGCCACTTCCATACGATTTCATGTGTTTTAATTTTTTTGCGTCGCTCAGCGACTCGTCGCTCATTGCGTGGCCGGAGCAGGGTTGGCCGAACTGTCACTTTTTAGAAAAAACTACATTTGTTACGTCTGCTACGTAGTTTATGTAGTTAATGTAGTTAATGTAGTTAAGTGTAGTTAATGTAGTTAAGGAAACAAATTGTAGCTTCAACTGTCAAATTTGAAATGGGACGCTTGCTATTGAATTCGAAATCGCTTCTCGATTGTTCATTGTTCAATCCGAACATCCATTGAAAGACTTTTCTCCCACTGGTTTTTTGTTCATACAAAATCAATTTTGTTCATTGAATCTTGTTAACTGAAATTCTATTATTTTTCTGTATTTGCTGCATATGTAGCAGACGTAACAAATTGTAGTAAATAGGGCGTGTAGTTTATTTAATTTACTACGCGTAGTTAATGATGTAGAAAATGTAGTGTAGTTTATTCGGCCAACCCTGGGCCGGAGCCTTATCCGTATAGACGAGAGACTTTAGGCGGCTCTCAGATTGAGGCAACAAGCAATAAGCAACTATAGTTACTATAGCAACTGCCAATAAACAATCAGCAACATTTTTCGTTCGAGCGATATTTAGTTGCTTTGATGTGAGACCTCTAATTTAATTCAAAGTAAAATAATTGTGAGCGATAATATTGCGTGTTTCCTGTTGCCAGTTGCTTATTGAATGTTGCCTCAATGTGAAAGCCGACTTACATATCCCCACAAAAAATAATCCAGCACCTCAGCGGTTCAGGTCCAAAACGTGAGATGAATTGCTCACCAAATTCGGGTCACAATGTGCCCATGGATTCGCGTGCTGTGCATGTGCATATCGCGCTGTCCTGTTAAAACCACATATCGACCAAGCCCAAGACCAGGCAAAGAAAAAATCAGAAATCATCGAACGATAGCGAGCACCATTGACGATTACGCCGAAGTGCTCTAAAAACATTTTTTACTAAGCAATAAAATTCAATAATTTGCAAACGTTCCGAGCCAGAAGCGCTGAATTAATACAGTGGCCGGCATAAGTATTTTGACAAAACCAAAGTTAATTCTGCTCATAATTTAAAACTGACTTCATGTAAATTTTGGCATCAATGGAAAGTTCATTTAAATTCCGTTTGAATGATACAAAACTTTCCTTAACCCATTAAGTACCCATTTAAAAATTTTAGAATTTAGAATTTTTGTCAAGGTCTACTTTTTTGACTTTTTTTCCTCGGTATCAAAAAAAAAATGTTTTGATGCAAAAAGTTTCCCCAAACAATTCTAATAGTGACTGCAATATTTTTTATGATTTTTTGAAAATTGCTAAAAATGACTATTTTAGTCACTTTTTCCTCCTTTTCATACAAAATTTTTCTGAGATAATCCCATTCAAAAAATCATCAAAAATATTAGCGAAGAGATTTTTGAAAAAAATTTTTTGCAGTCACTATTAGAATTGTTTGAAGAAACTTTTTGCATCAAAATATTTTTTTTTTGGAACCGAGGAAAAAAGTCAAAAAAGTAGACTTTTACAAAAGTTCCAAATTTTCAATAGGTACTTAATCGGTTAAGGAAAGTTTTGTATCATTCAAACGGAATTTAAATGACCTTTCCATTGATGCCAAAATTTACATGAAGTAAGTTCAAATTATGAGCAGAATTAACTTTAGTTTTGTCAAAATACTTATGCCGGCCACTGTAAGCTTGCTCAGAACAGTTATGCCCTCGGATCTGGGCCCTGTTTCATAAAAATTGACAATGCGACAGGCGACAGGACAGGTGACAATTTGTAAACTGACAATCCGACAATTGTCAAATTTCTGTTTCATAAATAATTAGACAATTTTGGTAATTTGTCACAAAATAGCCGACAATTGTCAAGTTTTGGTTTCATAAAAAAATTATCATGACAATAAATTGTCAATTTTTCGAGAATTGTCATGCATTCTCTGACAAATTTGTCGTGACAATTTTTTTATGGGACAGATAAAATCATACAATTGACAATTTTGTTAGTATTTAATTGACAATTCCGACAGGCGTTTGAGTCTCGGTCAAGAATTGAGAGTGAAGTGACAAGTATACGATTTAAAATGCTTAGGTAATATTTTTTCTTGAAATGAAGGTTATGAAGAATCTATAATGCAATTTCGTTTAGTACGCAATCGACATTTTAAAGAGAGTATAAATAATGATTTTGTTGCGCTAAAGCTTAGATCAGACGATTTATGTATATACACAAATTTCATTTGTTTGTGACATACACAAATTCTAAAAAAATCATACTCAGAAGCGTTTTGTCTATTCGACAAACATTTGTGGCTCAAACGATTTGTGTATTTTGTCCTAAATGTGCAAATTTCATTTATGTATGGCCATACACAAATGTCCCATACACAAATCAATTTGTGTATACAGATTTGTGGCTCAGACGATTTGAGTATTCCTACAAAAATGGAATTTGTGAAAAAGTTGTGTATTGGGCAGATTGTTTTTGATTCGCTCGTGTTTGACGTATATTCAATAAAAATAAATAAAAAATTGCTTGGATTCGGTCAGGTTTCGAATTTAACAAAGTTGATTATAAAATGTGTTGCGGTTATTTTGGCAGCGTATTTACTCGAAAGTGAAATGGAAGACGGAAGCCAACAAGTCATCAAGTTACCACGCAAGCGCCGTACTTGTTGGAGAACAGATTGGCTTGGCCACCATAAGTGGTACATAGTTGCAGTTCCAGAGTTGGAACTACCTCTATGCGGGATTGCTCTAAATGCGCTAAATCCAATAATACTGCTCGCGCGAAATACAAACGAACTTTGCGGGTGCGTTCATGGCTAAAAAAGGAATAGCGTCAATGTCTTACTCATTCATATCTCAGGAATGCAACTACAAAAAATTGCATTTTAAGTACAGTGCAGTATGGCACAGAAATGCAATTGTAAATTGCGTTAGTCTTAACTGTGCTGTTCAAGTTGTTTCAGGCACTGCCACAAATCTTTAAATGAGATCTCGGGTATGTGCACGTTAACGCTGTGCTGGTTCCCTGGGTCATAGCGATATACCTACTAGGTAACTGTAAAGCAGACGAACTAGCAAGGGACGGCACGAAAATGGAGCTCTCTACAGGTAAAGGAGAGCCCCATGTGCCAATTGAAACGGTAAGATACAACATCTCCACACTAGCACTGCAACAGGCTAACGAGATCTTAACACTTGTAAGCTTGTAACCATGCAAAACAGGCATGTTAAACGTCAGTAGAACACACATCGGAACTCTTGTCGGAGTACTAACAGTCCACTGTATACTGGGAAGACATGCCGCAAGGCTTGGAGTTACCGCTAATGACTTCTGTCGCAGTTGCATGGATGAGGAGCTTCGGGGAGCTTGCGGATATTCCCGAAACGGATATCAGCAAAATACAGATATTTCTCCAAAATTCGAAATGGTTTCAAGAGTAGCGGAAATAACCGACTCTGTTTGTGGTATCACAATGGACCTTATCTGGTCTAAGTGAATTACTCCGTATTAATGGATAATTGCCACCTAACCTAGCTGTGCTGTTCCACTCAACAAAAACGTATTTCCAGTTGCATTTCAAGTGCAGCGCAGGATCGCATAGAAATTCAATTGCAAATAGCGCTAGTAGTAGTGCCACAAAACAAAAACCTCAGTTGCAATAGCGGTAAAAATTGCTTTTCGTTGGGCCGCTTTCAGACACCCAGAAACCACGCTTTGTCGGACCTATTTTTATACTTACTCTCCATGACCACCGTATCATTTTCATATTCGTCACTACGACTGCCACCGGGTAGTTCCATGTACATGGCCAAGCATACTTTCCCACGAAATTTTAAACGGTGGTAGTTTCCAAATCATTTATATGGTAGTTGAAAGTGCGAATGCTAAAGTGTACATATCTACCTAGGTTCTTAAATATGAAAGCTTCAATTGTAGTTTTATAACCATATGATAAAAACCTTATTTTTATGTCATAAATCATGCGATGCCCATGATCCGTGTCCATCCCCATTTAATTGAAATATCAAAACCATTTGTGTATGCGAACGAATTTGTGTATGCGCTATTTTTCAGAATACACAAACTATAGGACATACACAAATTTTTACACAAATGTTTGTGTATACACATATCGTCTGATATTAGCTTAAGTGTGTTCAAATGTGAACACTTGTTGACAAATTTGTCGTGACAATTACGACAATGACAAAAAAGTCATGACAATTTTGCCGTGGTATTTAACTGACAATTATGTCACCTGTCTATATTTTATGAAATGAAAATTTGTCAGACAAGTGCGACAAATTTGTAGAATTGTCACCTGTCAATATTTATGAAATAGGGCCGGCCCTGTATGAGAATTTCACGAGAGGTGGCGCAGTTTGTTTGTTTAATTTGTGATTTCCCTTGAATCCAGTGATACATAATATAACTGACCTTACATTTTATTTAATACAAAAATTCAGTAGAACGGCAACTCTCCCTTCACTTCCTAAAATAAAAGCCCAATCCCTCAGTGTACTTTCTTTCTTGGCACCTCAAATAATTTAATTATCTGCCATTCATCGAATTTTCTATACCTACTACTAAATGTGGAGTTTACATTCGAAAATTTCCCTTTTTTCGGCCGGTTCTCTTTTTCGTACAAATTGTACGAGATTTTTTTTGTACGGTGTTTTTTTCCAATTGGTTTGGACGTTATTGCCTAAAAGCCATTTTCACACTTAGCCGGCTACCAGTTACCCGGGTCGGTTAGTCAGTTTTCTCAAAAAATATGACAGCAAGTTATGAAATGTGAATTTTGTTGCAGTAGTGGCTTTTTCTGTTTTTCATCCATCACTTCAAAGTCATTATTTAATTCTTTAAAGATTTCTTCTCACGCATTTTTTGTGGCATTTCAATCTTTATACACTTGTAAGTTTTTGTCCCAATTCACGGGTCTTGCTTCAACCAAGGTAATCAATTGTTCGATGTCAATATCCATTTAAAAAAGTATATGTTACCAAATTCACAAACAGAAAACAATTTTGATGTAAATTGTTAAAAAACAAACCTTTATCTTGTTCACACATGGAAAACTGAAAACCGACTACGGCAACTGGGCATGTGTGAAGGCACAATTCGATCTTATGCATCGATCCACTACCGCTTACCCGATTTTGGCAGCCGGCTACCGGTTAACCGGAGACTGTTCCAACGACTGGGTGGCCGGTACCAGTTAGCCGGGTGCCATATGTGTGAAATGGCTCTAACACGTATTTTTTTTTATAGAAGATGGACTTCGGCTTAAGCAAAAATTATTTAATAGAATTGTCGCTCAAAAGTGTTTGGACTTTCCTCTGGTTTCCGATTTAATTGGACTCGAGTCGAGTTGCAGATTGGGACAGAGATCCTAAACAGTAATTCATTTAAGATCAGGTATAACTATTTTCATTGGTGTGGTAAAGCGAAGGAGACATTTTTTCATATCTATAGCACCGTTCTTATTGGCTATCTATACTTTTGAGTTGAAGAGAAGGTTCTTCTTTTAACGTTTTGCAGATATCTGTTTTTATTCATGACATTAGCATCGTAGACATAAGATTTAAGCGCACGTACATTGATACAATAGCCGTTTTTTATTATCAGTGTGATCTGATCCGGATCAGATCATGAAAATAAAACAAACTGGATCATTGAAGGATTTTATATTTAAGTTGTGGCAACAGTTGTTTTTCACATATAAAATCCAGTACCAATTATGACAAACTTTGTATTGCCACCGCCATATTGCAGCCACTCGGTACAATGTGACGTCACAACACGATGATTTCTCCATTGCACTTGCTCATATTTGAGTTTGACATTTCGCTGTTGTGTCGGGGGTGTTACCATATGAATACAAATCTGCATACATTTTGCACTCAATATTTTTTTGTGGAAAACTATGCTCAAATGTTATGTTCAAATACGCATCATAATTAACCGTATTGTACTGATAATATTTCCATTTATATTTCTGTGCTATATAGCGAAACAAAACATCTCGAAAGTCGGAGTAGTGACTTATTAGAATTTGGAAAAATGCTAATGGTTTTATGTGTTGTTAATTTTGTTCCATATTTTGGTCTGGCAACATTACTGTATGGCTATAATTTACAGGGACACCAACATTTAGTGAATGAAATAAACAACGCCACGAAACAACAACGAGAAATAGTTGAATTAATTTTCAGATCATATTTCGTGATCTCGATGAAAAGTAGGATCACATGTTGTTGTTGTTAGTGCATGTAAATCGATGATCTATATGGATCACAGTTGATAATAAAAAACGGCTAATGTATTGCCGCTCTACCAAGCCGAGTGCTGTCCGTTTTACTACAAAACTTTAAAATCTTGTGCTTGTTGGTATCTAATAGCTTCCTCCTGTAAAGTCACTTTACTAGCCTGTAATGTTAGCCTTATCCTCCAACATCATTTCGACTAATTTTTAATTGAAGATACTTACCTAAGCACGATAAAATGTCGAATGCAAATTTGTTACCGAAGGTGTCAAAATATTTTTTATTTTTATCCAAATATTTTGCTGTGGAAAGAAATCTGATGTCCTTACCTTTTGCTTAAATCTCCTGACATTCATTTTGAATTGCCAAATGACAATTTCGTTATTATTCCCATGGAACTTCATATATTTTGTTCAAAAACCATTTTCGTAAATACATTCCCTACCCCGATTTTACTTATACAAATAACCATAATGCCAATAAAACACTTTGTCTTTTTTTTCCTAACTTTAATCGATAGCTTCCTACCTTTAAGAACCATTTACATCCAATTTGATTCCTTCTTGTGTTATTAAAGAAAAAAAGGACATCCGGAATTTGTTGATATCTTTTTGTGTGCCTTTCCTTACCTGAGGTATCCAAAGTTACGTGAGTTGCTTTTTTGTATGTCCAATCCCATTAGGGTAGAGTAATTTGAATCAATAATTTGTAGAACAAAGAAATAATGGAAAAACGACTCCCAAAAGTGTGTATTTAAATAGTAAGTAGCACAAGTCAAATTGATTGGGATATCTTTGGCTATTATGTGTTCGGTATAGTGGAATTGAATTTGGTGAAGGGTCTATTTAATCATAAAAGCCAATTTTATTGTGATGTCTGAAGAGAAATCTTGCTTTTTAGGAAATAAGTTTTCAATGGATTCTTTCAAGAAGACAAACATCGTTCGATATAATGAGAATGAGAACATTATTAAGTCTTGTTTCTAAACCGGCCTACCATATTTTTTCTATAAATATGGGCTATACGCTATACCTAATCTTACCCTTTTTGTAAAGAAACGAGTAACCTTCTGCTAAGCCAGACCAACCGATACCTACCACAGGATCAACAAAACCCATTCATACGGATGAATCAAAGATGTAGGTGTCTGCATTGGCGCGTGTTTTTACTCCGAAAGTTTTGCTATATACAGTTCAATTGGACTTCCTTAATACAGCAGGACCTCTGCTTGGAAGACGCTGGGCTGCTATGGTCGGGGAGGCGTATCGATTTTAATATACCCAGCGATTCAGAGAAGACACCTGACCCTAATCTGGCCAGTGTTCATATTAGATCCGTCTGTAAATACGGCTATGGTTGGTGTGCTAGGTAAGAGTCCGTCTCTCCATTCTTGCCTGCTGGGATAGGCGCTAGGGTCTTGTAAACTCTAGGTAAGGCGTAAAGTATTCCGTGACAGGTCCATGGCCAGGCAAGGATCATCGAATAACCTGTTTCGTTAAACTTACAGTTTACCGATTGACTGATTCTCATTGAACTAATTGCGGCCGATAGTCATATATGAATGTCTAGCGGAAGCAGGTTGAGGATTGCCTCAAGTCCTGCGGTTGAAGTTGTCCTCATCGCACTAGTGGTGCCGATGCACACTATTCTTTGAATTTTCGTTAACGCTTTTAGGTAAGTCGCTTTGTTGGTTACCGGCCACCAGACGAGACTGCAATAGGTCGGTATAGATCCTACTATAGCCGTGTACACCCAGAGCTTGATTTTGGGGGATGGTCCCCAGGTTTTCCCGAAGATTCTGCTGCAGGAATGAAAGGCTATTGTGGCTTTTTTGATTCTTTCGTTGGTGTTCAATTTTCAGTTTAGTTTTCTGTCTAGTATATAAGTCCCAGTGCGATTCACGCATCCATCATCCTCGACGTGCACACATTCCGAGGGGCAAACGTCGACTCTAGCCATTTCCTTGTCGCGGCTTTATTCAGAGCTCGACTGTCCAACGAGAAGAAGATGCGAACCCCTGGAGTAGCCAGAGCCTACAAGGAGAGCCTGACTATGAGACTCTCCTCTGTGCACTCACCTACCACAAACGCCAACAATCAGTGGTGCCAGTATCGCGACATCATCAAGGAGGTAGCCGAAACCACTTTAGGGTACCAGCCACCCAAGATCCCGAGGTATGATGAATGCGTGTACAGGAAAAAGGTGACAGAAGATGCACAGAAGAAAGCGCTGCAGCGCAAAACAAGGGCAGCGAGAGAAAAATATCGAGCCAGGAGAAGGACGGAAAAGAAGATCCTGCGTAGAAAGAAGAGTGCTTACGCAGCTCAAGGAGGTCGAAGAGTCGCGCGATCGTAATAACATCCGGCGGTTTTATAAAAAAGACAAGCTGGCTACAAAACCGGAACGCAGGCTCTTCGAGACAGCGAAGGAGACCTAGTCACCGACGCGCAGGGAATAGTAGATGTGTTTAAGCAGCATTTCCAGCAGCTGCTTAATGGAAATCATATGTAGAGAGAGTGATAGAGCAAAAACAGAACCCACGTCCAGTCAATGAAGTACTAGTCCCATCACCTAGTATAGAAGAAGTAGGCATAGCTATAAAAAAGGCTTAAGAACAACAAGGCCGTAGGCTCTGATGGTTTACTAGCGGAGCTCTTTAAATACGGTGGTATGATGTTTTGGTAGGGAGCATGCACCGAATCATCAACCATGGGTGGAAAAAAACATGCCCGATGACTGGACTATCAGCACCATATGCCCCATCTACAAAAAAGGCGATCCTATGTCTTGCAAGAACTATCGAGGCATATCCCTGCATAATGTCACATACCATTATTCTGATACCCTTGTTCTTAAGCTTCGTGAGCGAATCATTTAGAACAATATGACCCACAACAGTGAGGAGATAACCCCGCCCTGAGGTGTTCATCTGGAGGCGTAAGCTTCTAGCTTAGTACTCCCAAGTTCGGCAATAATGTGTCGTTCTTCCAGCATGCTGATTATCCAATTGACAATAATACTGTCAATAGTTGTGTTTTTATGAAACCTCGCCAGCCAGTAGTTGCCAGTAGTTGGCAGTTGAGGCACATTTCACATGTTAATTAAAACATCAACCTGCTGGCAACTGCTGGCAACAACTCTTGATTTTCTCCCCAGATGGAGAGCTGCTGACTGGCAGCTGGCTAAATTCAATTCACAATGAACAAACAGGTGGCGCTGAAAGCATCAAGTGGCTTAGAATTTCCGTACAATTTGCTTAAATCACAATTGCGTTCTTATCTCATGCACACAACATTCCAGAGAAAAATGTCAGAATTTATCTAATATTTCTACCAAATGCATAATTTTATACGAAATGCTGGTATGCTTTTAGGCTTATTGCCTAAATTCATTCATCTGGCATCATCTTGCTGGCAGATGTGCTGGCAACTGTCCAAATGAACGGCTGGCTGGCGAGGTTTCAAAAAAACATGCCTAATGTTGAGCTTGCTTATAGCGTTCTACGTGCGCCATCAGTAATGTGACCGTTTCAGCCGCTTTTGGCGGGTTTTACCCTCTTTTTTACCTAAAAACCCTCCACCCGCCACCACAACCATTTTCCCGCTTTTTGATAAAAAATCGGAATTTAATTTTCTTACGAATTTTCTTTAGACCTTCTTTTCACTACGTTTGAAAAATTGTTTAATTAAGAAATTGTATAAGAACACTGATGACAGAACTAAGCTGCCGTAGACAACTTCAGTTGGCATAAGTGCGCGAAAATTGCAAATTTCATGTGTCAAAGAAACAACCAATGTTATTCATTGACATTCGCTGTAAGTACGGAGCTAAAATTTAGCAAGATCACGAGAGACACACGAACTCCGAGATAAAAAATACAAAAATACAAAAATAAAAAAAAAATGTATTACGCCAGAATAGGAAGCAGTTTTTCCGTATATTAAAAAACCTGATGACGTTTATTTTTAAAGAATTATATTAGATTTTACGTGACAATACGTGAAATAAACTGTTTTCTACTATTTTGCACGAAGTTTTTGATGTCAGAATCTACTTTTGGGAGACCCGCCAAACCCGCCAAAACACGCCCGCTTTACGCTTCAAAAAACCCGCCGCTTTTTGCCAAAAAATAAATGGTCAAGTTAGCCATCAGTGAACTTCTTGATGTTTCTCAAGCACTAGTGGTAAAAGATGATAACACCATCGATTGCATTTCAATTTTGATGGTAAAATAAACGTTCCAACTTTTATTATTTGAGTCAGGGACATCCTAAAACTGTAAGGGATTCTATAATACTTACCCCCACTGCTCTTGTCCCATCTATTTATGCCTCTGGTTAAAACTCAAAACATATCCTTCAAAAAAAAACTTTACATATTTTGCCAAACGCAATTTTCATAATATTATAGCTTCTGCAGTAAATCAAAGCAATCCCTTCCAAAAAAAAATTGGTTAACCCAAGGATCAAAAATGTTTAATTCAAATACATGATAGGAATACCCCCCACCCAGATGAACATGGAAGTTGTGCCCAACGGCACGGCATACAAGGTCTTGGGCAAACTACATTTCCGACAAAAAAAAAAAATATTCCACCGCCGCCGACAGAAATAATTCAGTTTTATCTGCCCTATTAAAATGGCCTATAAAATTATATCTATCTGCTATTTTGCTCTGTCAGATGACATTGACGTCAACGCTGGTTAGAGATAATGAAATCGTTAGTAATGAATATGATATTTTTTGATTATCATTAATCTTTTTTGTCTTTGTGCGTTTATAATTATTTATTATATAAATATGTACATCAAACATGTGGGGCGAATTCTTTGGTAAATTGAAAAAAATAGTAAATTTATCGTCAAAGTGTTGGCAGCCGTATGATATATAAAATAATTTGTTGAGTTCTCATAATACGATATTTTGTATGCGTAAATTAAATTGTTTGCGTTGTTTTAAGTAATTAAAAATGTGATTTATTTGTTGGCGCCGTACAGCGAGATTTTGGAAAAATAATATTTAACTGATTTTGTTTTATAATTTCTAATTTAATTACGACAAACGGAAGTTCAAATGAGGATGAGTTCTATGATTCCTAGAAGTCCGCGATAAAGCTGACTGAAAATAAATGGGCAGATGACACACAGATACGTAATGAAAGTAAGAGTGCAAGTGAAAATAAGTGGGAAATCAGACCATAGAAATGTCCTTACGACGGTGTTTATTTTGCCCATAATACACAAAAAGGCGACTGGAAGTAACATTCGAAAGAGTGAAAATGTGTTAATGCGCGATCAACAACGCATCGTATCGGCGAGCACCCATGCGTGGCGTTTTAAAAGGTCGAGTTCGAGATTCTTGAAGTACAGGGCCCAGATCACGTAAAATGAAAACTAACGAACGACGTCGTTTTGATACTAGCAGTCTCTGTCTATTGTCACAGATATGATAGAGACAGCTTTAGTGAAAACGATGTCGTTCGATCGTTTTTATTTTACGCGATCTGGCCCCAGGGTTTTTCAATAAGAGCGCTACAAAAGTTTTTTTTAAATAAAACAATAACGGTTTTGGATATCAATGAAATTCTTTATTCCTGTGAAAGTACGTTCGATGCCATTATGTATGGAACTCGATTTCTTTTGCATGGCCACCACGGGCATGCTTGCAGAAGTCCAGACGCTGAACCCAATTTTCGACGGTTTTCAAGCATAAATCGGCCGATACTGCTGCAATTTCACGTTCGATATTCGTACGAAGTTCATCAATCGTCGCTGGCTTGTTGGCATAGACCATAGACTTGACGTAGCCCCACACGAAATAGTCTAACGGCGTCAAATCGCACGACCGAGGCGGCCAAGCGAAAATGTTTCCACTAGACGCTCAATTGTTGATCTGCTAGGACGATTATGACGTGACGACCGTATTGGACGCAGCGCTCTTAACCTTGAGGCCACTGACTCCGAATTTCGGTAGTAAATTTTAATAATTTCGACCCGTTGTTGGCTCGAATATCTTTCCATCATGAAATCGCAAACCTTACTGAAGAGAAATGTCAAAAGAGCGGCAAGAAATTCGGCGTCGTTTGCTGTCCCTGTCGCTCTACTTTTGTAGCGTCCCTATTGAAAAACCCTTTATAACAGCTTCTATACACAACTGAAAAATATTGATTCTGGTCTGACTGTCTGTCAGTCACATCTTCTGGCTACAATGGCAGTCGATAATAAATCGCTATCAGCCAATGCAGATTTGATTGATATTAACTGATATGTGTCGTGTAATGATATTTCAATCCAGGTTCTTTAACCTCGATGGTGAAACGCATTAGAAGATGCACACCGTTATTTGGCGCGTACATTTTTAGGCGCCTGTCGTCCGAACGATAAACCTTCAAGTGCAAAAATTGCACATCTTAAATAGGTAAATATATTTAGACTTACTTAAGGTGGTGCTACAGTCCCAGGGGGGACCTGGGCCTCAACCAATGAGCGTCTCCAGCCAGCACGACCTTTGGCCAGCTGTCTCCAGTTTCGTACGCTAAGTTGGTTAAGGTCCCTTTCCACTTGCGTGCGCCACCTGAGTCGCGGTCTTTCTCTACTGCGCCGTCCCTCGGGTGTGGATTCGAAGATCTTCCGAGTCCATGGCTCTGCACCACAAAGTAGGACTGGGATGATTAAGGTCTTATAAAGGGTCACTTTAGTTGTTTGACAGAGGGCTTTGTTACTAAGGCCTTATATCGAAAACGAGGAAGTAGTTCGTATCCTGGACAGCGAAGATATGTGTAGTCAGTGTTTAAGTTTATTTGAGTCTTGGTGAAGACTAGGACGTCTGGCTTTTTTTCTTGTAGATGCTGGTGTACGCAGCTGACGTTGACATTGTTGAATCCTAGACCTCGAATGTTGCAGAAATCTGTTGCTAGCTTTCTTCTGTTAGTGACCTTGTTTTGTCTATTTTGTCTTTGTGTTCGTTGTTGTCTGTCGTCTTGCAAGTCCTGTTGGTGAATATTTGCATGTTGAACCCCCGGAGATCTGAATGGGAGACTAGTTTACCTCCGGAATTCTTTATCTCAGGAAGTTGCATCATGGCTTTTGTCCGTTTTGCACCGGCCCATCTGCCAAACTCCGAAACGTAGTCAAGACTACTTCACGGAGCCTATAGCATGATGTGGTGGTTTCTCACCGGGCGACAGGTGTATGGGACCCTGTCTACCACCTGGTAATTATCTGGCTCTGTTGTGAGAAACAGATCGAGAGTGCTCCCGTAATTTGATGGATTGTCTGGAATTCGCGTGGGCTCATCAACGAGCTGAGTGAGATTGCAGCAAATGGCCAAGTCTTCAGCTCGTTTCCCTGCCTCGTCCGTTCGGTTAGAATATCGTAGCCAATCCACCGGTATGGGCATTGAAGTCACTAAGTATAATAACTTCAGCCATTGGATGATGAATTTGTATCCAGTCCACCTCTCACCCAAAAATGGAATCTCCATCCGGGAGCGGATTCCACTAACGACGCTTTCGCTTTATTAGAAGCTCAATTTGGCTCAAGGGATAGGGGAAATAATTTTTCCTAGATTTAATATACAACTACAGGTTAATAATGTCAAAAGTTCTCGTACAGATACTTGTCTTGATTGTGGAACGTCTTCAACTAATTTTAATATACAATCTCAAGATTTCTGTCTCCGAAACCAATCTGAACGTCACTTTTCCATTGGCATGCCACTTATTTCCTTAATGGATACTTGAAGAAACCCTTATTCTGCGACTGTAGTATGGGAGTGAATAAATATACCAATAAGTATTACGTTACATAAAAGTAGATATATGTATGCGTATGCGTATGCTTATGCATAATATTTACCTTTACTTCCAATTTGTGGCTTTATTCAAGTCGTTTGACTCCTTATTCTCTAATTATATTCAAATTAAAATTGATTGACAGAGAGCAGAACGGTAAATAACATTTTAACCCCAGCATAAATAATAAGCACATAATTAAAATTCAAGTCAACTCGATGTTGGTTCTCGACATTGTTTGGTAATTTATTGCGGTCAGATTTATTTTGGGAAAAATGCAAATTTTTCTATTGATTTGTACTGGTTGAATGAAATCCTGATTTTGCCGTAGGGAGTTTTTGAATTTCACGCAAATCAATACATCCCCATATACCTACCTACTGCTCGACCATGTATTTTTGTATTTTAGAAAATATCTAACGGGTTGAGTGGAAAACTTTTCAATTTGCTAACTTTGGTGCGGATTTCATGGGGGTTTATGTTATGTTCCATAATAAAATGGAGTCTGTAGTGCTAACAAACCGCAATTTATCATTTCAATTTGCTTCCCCATGTGTAAACCTGGACTACAAATTCTCTTGCCATTTTGTATACACTCTGTAACTCTGTGGAAACTCATAACCTAGTAACATGCATCTACTGCAATGAAACTTGTTTACCAGCATTGGTATAGTGTGCGACTACAACACCGTAAAAATTGACAAAGGCTTGTTGAATCTCATAAATTGTAATGAAACAATAACATGTCAGCACAAACCACACAGACTGCATTAATTAACTGAAGCCAAGAATGCTTGTAAAACGTTGATTAACGAACTTGTTACATTTTAATAATCCAGAGGGATCACATGCTAGATTTGTTTTTAATTACATACCAGTTGAGTGTTGAGATACTTTGAGATACTTTGTGCGCTTAAATTGTCACTCTAAAATTTTTCTTCTTACTACTTACTTACTTAGATGGCGGTACAGTCCGGGGTGGACCTGGGCCTCAACCAACATGCCTCTCCAGTTGGCCCGCTCTTTGGCTAACAGTCTCCAGTTGCGCACTCCAAGTTGGTTGAGGTCCCCTTCTATACTTGTGCGCGCCACCTAAGGCGAGGTCTTCCTCTACTGCGTTGTCCCTCCGGGCCGGGTTGGAATCGAAGACTCCAAAAAATATTTTGCATCTAAACTTTATCAAACTTAGTTTCTGTAAGGTTCTTTATAAGTTGTTCTACCTATTACAATTTTTACTTGCTTCCCATTAGGCCGAATCCTATTAGTGCAGTTGGGTTCAAAGATTTTATTTATGACTGATTATACACAATTTATTTAATGGTTTGCAAAATATAGCTGTCATTTTGACAGCTGTCAAACTTGAATGTCATTCAACTTGTGATTTATTTAGTTTGTTCACTGAACAACGCGTTGCAATATTGTTAAAGGTTTACAAAAATGCAGATTCTATCTTAGTGGGGTTTCACGCTATACGAGCAGATTATGGTCGGCATAAGCGTCGTTCTGAGCGTCTTTCGAAGAGACTAGGTCTATTATGGATGTGGTTGGTAAGAAAAGTGCACCATTGGAGAGATCGTTGTCAACTTTCAACTAACGGAGGAATTGAATACCAACAACAAATGTGGCGTACTATGTAAGCAAATTGGGTGCTCGTACAAATAGTCAGTTTTCGATGGTCGGTGGAAATTTTGAAAGACACCTCCCTTTTTATTTATGACTGAATTGAAACTCATTGCGAAAAGTAAAATCATATCGTTCTCAATATAAAGGGTCTTTCGATACTTTGAACCCAATTTTTGATACGGCCGCCATTTCTTGTTCAATATTAGCTCTGAGCTAATATCGGCACGATATCAGCGGCCTATAGAAGGGTCCGTTTCTCGAGATAACACGTTCACCGAACTGAGACTTCAATAATAACTCGATTGCTACACCCGCTGTGTGGCTTGTGGCACGTCTTGTTGGAACCACATATCACTGATGTCCAATTCATGCAATTGCTCAAAGAAATAACGTTCCAGCATGTCTCTGTAGCGAATACCATTTACCGTATCGGGACGGTCATTTTCATCGACCAAAAAGAATAAAACGGCCCAATGACGCCACCGGCACCAAACAGTGGTTTTTTGCGGATGAAGTGCTGTTTCATGAAGTACATGAGTGTTTCTGCCCAGTAACGCATATTTTGCTTATCGACGAAGCCATTTAACCAAAAATGCGCTTCATCGCCTCGTTCATCGCTGAAGATAATTTTGCGATGAAACTGTTCATTTTCTTCCAACATGTCCAGAGCCCAATTCAAGAACGTACGTCGCTTCATTTGATCAAGTGGCTTTAGTCATCTTGATCTTGTAAGGGTGTAGGCGAAGATCTTTACGCAAAATTCTCCATAATACGGTCATAGAGGGGCCCAATTATTGAGAACGCCGTGAAATTGACTGATTTGCCTCGTTTGCGACGGATGCCTCTACGGCAGCAATATTCTCCAGTCTCACTGGCACGGCAACATTAATCAGCGAATATTCTGACTCAAATTTGTTCACTAGACTATGAATTGCTTGTCTATTGGGACGAGAATTACGGCCGAAAATTTTCGTTAACGCTCTAAAAGTTGCGACCACCGACCGACTCGGAATTTTCGGTAGTAAATTCTGATTATTTATAAACGTTGTTCCTTCGTGTACTTGACCATGATAAAAATGTTAATTTTACTGGATATTTTGACTTTGTCAGTTCGGTAATTGGTTTAAGGGTGCGTTCACACTGAAAGTTTAAAGTTGTCAAGTCGCTAATGAAAGACCCTTTAGTAACAATAGCCGCGTTTTATTATCCCCAATGATCCATAAGGATCATCGATTTACCCGCACTACAACAAATCTACGAGATCCTGTGTTCTATCGGGTTCAATTTTCATGATCCAGATATCCAATCCCAAAACCCAAAGAGTTAAGTAATTTTTACTTCTGAGTATTAAAATATTTTCAAGACAAACAAGAGTCTGGACGAAGGATGAAACAAACGCTTTACTCCATTCCTATTCAACGTATACATCAATTACAGCTGGAGTTATGTTTACTAAAGGGTTTTCCAATAACGGTGTAATGTAGTTTGTGGAATGCCCAATTCCAAAGAACGACGAGGAATGGACAAACCTGGGTTTTCTTCAACACTGGGCTACAGCAGCAATATTCTCAGATGTTCTTAAGCGACGTGCACGGGTTTTTCGAATTTTTCCACCAATTTCTGTATTGCTGTCCGACAAGGTGCTTCACGACGACCAAAAAATGCTTTAGTTTTGCGAACTGTGACTGCAAATTTTTCACCATTTTTGTAGTGAATTTTAATAATTGCAATGCGTTGTTGAAGCGTGTATCGTTCCATTTTTAGTAATGGTGTAGTTTCTACTTGTCAAATGTCAAAGAATAAAAGCTTCAAAAGTGACAGCTACCGAAATAGCGGGCCATTCACAATAACACCTCTCATTGGAAAACCCTTTATTTGCTTCGTAGGTATGTCGAAAATTAATCAGGGGTGCCAAACTTGCAAAGTAATATTTTTTCATGATCTGGATCGTTTTATTATCAGAAGATGATCCATATGGATCAATAGGGATAATAAAACGCGGCTAATATAATTAATGCCGACCTTAAGGGTAACTGGATCTGGAACTGTGCTGTGCAGGACCCTGATGATATGCCTATAAAATGGAGATTTAATTACACCTATAGATATATGTATTTAAATAATTTCTTTGGAGTGAAACTCGATAACGATGTAACTCGATAACCGCTAGGCCGATTTTCATGATTCTTTTTTTTTTTTTTTTTGTTTTGTTTGTATTTAGGCAGAAAGAAAATTTTTCGAATTATTGCAGATTTCGGATGACAGAAAATGTTGAAATGACACTTACCACATATCCGCACTACCCATATCGTCGTCAATCGTAGATATCAATCGTGTCACTGCGTCATGATGTGTAATCGTCTTTCATTCGCCGGTCACTCGCCTTTGTCATTCATGTCTATCACAGCATGACCAAGCGAGCATGTCATCGATTTTGGGACACAATTGACATTGTATGGTCAGGTGTCAATTGGGCACGCTCACAAATGACATTTGCATGACGATCTAATGAGTATTTACATTTTTTTGACGCCAGCATGTCAAAAGTTGAACTCGCTGTGGCTCATTTCTATTTCAAATTCAGCGAATATTTTTTTTTAACTTCTGACTCACCAAAGTGAGATGTACGTTGGCCTAAAAGATCTGTTGTGAAATGTCAGATGTATGTTTAGGTTGGCATAGCGTTTCTATTTTTCTAATGTAGCGTGTAGTTGATGATGCATTCAAAAGAGGTTTTCCTTAATTCTTTGGTACTTATTATTTCCCTTAAAAATGATTTCCTTTCTAATACCATAAATGGCCGGGCATTCGCACATGATGTTCCAGTGAGTCGACTAAATGCAACTATCTCCTGCCAAAATTGGAAATCTTTGATTTAAAATGCAAGCTGTTGGTTCCTTTTTGAGGAGCCCTTAACATACTCCTCCCTATTACTCACTCTCGTTTCTTGCAGATGTAAAAGAAACAATAAATGCAAATGACCCATTTGGGTCGTCGAATTTAAACGTCAGCCCCTGTGTCTGATAGGATAGGCCATACTCAGGATGCTATAAGCCTATTTTGATTTGTCATTAAAACCCTGACAGTGTTATCTTACATAACACCCCCCATTAGTGGAGTGCAACCAAAGTAAGCTCCAAAATCACTGCGAAATAAATAAGGATCCCCATATTGGTGGTGATATGAAATACATTCACGGATACGTGGAAAAAAGTCTATCAGACAAGGGGATATAAAATCGTTCCCTTGTCTTACATGAAACTCGTTCGTGTTGCCATATAATATAGTATGTAACGCCAGGGATTTATTTTGACACAAATACCTAAATTGATGAGTATTTCGTCGGCCCGTGACTCCGGCGCGGCGCTTTCTGGCAGAGCTCTATTTTCCCAAAATTGAAACTAAATCCGCTTTGTTCGGTATTCACTTCGAGGATATAGGTCTTAATCGTTTCCGAAAGTAGCAATAAACCTTACTGACATCATCATCGGTACCCCAACCCTCCTATGGAAACTGTTTTTATATTGTGCCGAGAACCTCTCCCCTTGTACACATCTAAGGACGAAGAATAATTTTGTATTATTTTGTTTCAGAAATCTCTGATGGATTTGAAATACCCAACTGTATTACCACCGAATCCTCAACTGAAGGTAAGAATGAATCGGCTCTAAAGACAATCGCAACTCATTTTGGTTTTGTGCAGGCCTTATTAGTTTTCCACAAGACAGACAATGTGTCCGATGTCTTCACGACGGCATGCCATCGACAGCAACTGGAAGTGACGTTGGTCAAGTCGAAAGAAGTGGCTCTCGAGACACTGCAGAACAATGCTGCCATTGACAATTACCACCTGATAATAATTGACGCCCGCTCATCAAAGTACCTCGATGCTGAATACATAACCAGGTGAGACTTTCTTGTGCAACATTAGCCACTATATAAAAACAATATTTCATTTCAGGTCAATACGGCACACAACTGGTTATCATTTTACGACAATAATAGCTGTGGTGAAGAAAAGGTAAGTTGGCCAAGTTAATTCGCAACGCAAGTGCCATAAATTATCTGGAAAAGTATTATTTCGTGCTTCGTATTTCCAAGTAGGTTAGAACTTAGGAGTAGACTTCCACTCTAATTACTTCTGAGTAACTTCTCATCCAGCACTTTGTGTATTAGTGCACTGAAGAATCCGAGTCCTACCTCGCGACGGAGGGCTAATGAAAATTTATTAACTGTCTAGAATGACGACAGGTTTTCGCTACCAGTGGATAATTAATGTTTAAAAGGTGTGAAATAATCCGAAGGAAAACTTCTGCTAATGAGTTTAAAATCAGGTTATGTACTCCTAATAAGATAATTAATCTTGAAGTTTTCAAGAAGCTCCCTATGCGTCGGCATAACTCGATAAAATAACTTAAAAGTTAACAGTCGTGAAATGGTACTAGTTGATACCAAGAAATGCTTATGGCAGTGCTGCGATGAGGGAAGGAAATTTTATCTGTGCAATTGCGTGCAAAGGGGAATTATCTATGTCTAATTGGGTACTCGTTTAAGGGTGGTGAGAAGTTCTGCTGTCAAGTGGGGTTTTCATTACGTCAGGCATCGCTAACATGTATAATTTACCATTTACCGCTGTGGATGAGTAGTATTAGTGCTTAATGATTAGCTTGTACGTCAGATAAGTTTTATAAACTACAAGTATATTTTTGCATTTGCAGTAGAGCGAACCTCTTGAGGTCGTAGTTTAGGGCTATTGGAGTCAGATACCTATGTAACTTGATTTATTCCTCGTATTTTCATTTCATAATATTAGGAATTCAACAACGAGCCCTCTGTTGTCATATTCAATTCGATAAAATATCCAAGCCTCAGAATAACGACACTGAGAAAAATACCACCCCTTCAAAGACTTTGGACAAATTTTATACAATAAAAGTTAAAAATTCGACCGAATTTTAAGATTATCTTGAATATTTGTTCTTAGTCGGGGTTTAAATTGAGTTTGGGGTGATATTTCTTAAGAAGATCCCAATATTTAGGGTCGATTTTAACATATTTTTCGCGTTTTTCATTGAGTTTGGGGCCATTTTTCATTCTTTTGGGGGAATTTTTCATTTTTTTTGGAGTGATATTTCTTAATATTTAGAATCAATCTTAAATTGGGGAATAATTGCACAAATTCCCCCAATTTTTATTGGTGGAAGGCCCCAAAAAGTTAAAAATCACCTCGATCCTACTACAAAACGTTGTTGCTGCTTACTGCATAATTTTTTGGGGCCTATATTCATTGGGGCCTAATTTCATGAAGCCCATCCAGCTACACCAAGGAATCATCGTTCAGCAAAAAATTGGCTCGCTATTTCCCCAAAATTTTCCGACCGGTAATACTGGTGTTTGTAAGAAATTCATTGATTTTATTGGCGTTAGAAACTCGGTGCACCTCTCTACAGACTGTGGCTTTACTTATTCGGACTCCATGATATTGGCCCCCATTTCCATTCCAACGTGTAAAAGTTAAGAAATTATTTCTTTAACTGTTAAATCTTAGGTTATGTCAATATTCAATATTTCTCTTTGTAAAACGGAAGCTTTCCAGGGTTGAAAAATGATTTCCAACTATGTAATCCGGTGAAACTAGTACCACTTAAAATGTATTTGATTGTAACTCTTCATAAGCAATTATGAGTCGCAATCAACCTTCCAAATCCAAATCGCAATATTAGCCGCACTCTTTAATCAATTTAGACCAATTATCCACAGGGACACTTATTTCACATACAGAAAATGACATCACTCGTTTAGGTGGTTTACGAGATACACGATTTTTATTTTTTTCTTAATGTATAATTTTAACCAAACAGAATCACCTTTGGGTCAATAAAAAGGATTTTCTTAAAATTTGAGTGTAATTGGTTCGGTGGTTTTCGAATTTTGCGATTATTTAGTGAAAATTTTGATTTTTTTTCGATTTTCCAACTTTCCATTGGAGGTTTTCAGAACTTGTTTGCTAAATCTGTCGAGCAGTTCTCGATTTGTGAGACTAAGAGCCGGTTTGTTCACAGCTGGTTAAATCTGTGGTTAGGTTATCATAGATCTAGTTTAACCCATGATTAAATAACTGTGATAAACAAAAAGCGTTTGTTGACTTATTTTTCACTTTGATCACCAAACCACAGATTTGCGACAAATCGTTCCAGTTTTCCAGTTTATTTGTCAATTCAGTTGTTAGATTTAATCAATAGTTAAAATTATTGTCACAACCGCAGCAATGCATGCAATTTTTTCACACTGTCTTGCATTGTATTGAAAATGCGTTCACATAGCAGATACGAATGCAACACACTATTTTGCTATTATTATTTAATAAATTAATTTTTATTTTTGAAAGAAAGTTGTTTTGTTTTTGACTATTACGTCAAAGCTTGAACAAACAAAATTCCAGAATTTCCTTGGTTAATGTCGTTAATCGACCAAAATCGCCTGATTATCGATTTCTGTGATTAACTAACCAAATCATGGATTCTCTGGTTAAAATTTGACTGAACAAACAGATTCTATGATTATCAGCTGGAATAATAATTGATTAGAGTTAACCAAAGATGAACAAACCGGCCCTAATTGATTTTTATATAATTACTAGCTGGACCCGTGCTCGCCTTGCCCGCTCGCACAAAATTATATTTGGTTATGTGTATGTATATATTTTCACTTCAAAAAATACATTTTGGCTAAAAATTGTTCCTTAGGACGTGGCTATAAACGACATAGCCTATAGCAGTCTCACGGTGTTAAGGAACATTTTAAAAAAAGTTTCATTGAAATCTGTCCAATAGTTTTCGAGTTTTTAGCTGACAACGAAAATTGCTACAGTTTTATTATATGTATAGATATAGATTTCAAAAATTTGCCCTTAATTTTACAACTCATTGTAAAATATTAAGCTAGTATCAGAAGATATGTTTAATCAGCAAACGTTTGCGTATGCGTACTCTAAAGGTAAATCAGTGGAAACAGCTCTACATACGCTGACATGTTCCATCGAGGATTCCCTCCATCACAAGGAGTATACCATGGTTGCATTCCTCGACATTGAAGGCGCTTTTAACAACTTTGATGCATCTGCAATCGCGCAAGCACTGTCAGCTCTGAACGTGGACACCTCGCTCAGGGAGTTGATTAATCTGATGCTCAATAGCCGGATCATCAACTCTAGTCTGAGCGGGGCGTCTGCCAGAAGATCTGTCAGCAGAGGAACCCCACAAGGTGGCGTCCTGTCTCCCCTTCTCTGGAACTTAGTGGTCAATCAACTGCTGACATGCCTGGAAGCGGAGGGCTACAAGGTGATTGCATATGCGGATGATGTTGCTATTGCCGTGTCAGGAAAGTATCCAAATACCTTAAAAGAACTCCTACAACACGCTCTCCACACGCTAGTAAAATGGGCGTATCAATGTGGGCTGGGCGTTAACCCTCACAAGACCGAACTTGTTCTCTTTTCTAGGAAATACAAAATTCCGCACATTGACCCTCCATCTATAAATGGCATAAGCCTGACTTTCTAAAATGAAGCCAAGTACTTCGGCATTATTCTAGACAGAAAGCTTAGCTGGAAGTCTAACATACAAGAAAGAGTTAAAAAAGCAACCATAGCTCTCTTCTCTTGCAAAAAAGCAATAGGAAATAAATGGGGCCTACAACCTAGCATCACCCATTGGCTATACATCTCGGTCATAAGGCCGATACTTACATACGGTGTGGCTGTCTGGTGGACTGCCTTAGATAAAGCGACAAACCGCAGTAAACTAGGCAAAGTGCAAAGAACCGCTTGCTTGTGTATCAGTGGTGCTCTTCGCACCACACCTTCTGCTGCACTTGATATCCTGTTTCACCTGACTCCCATCGATATTTTCAGCAAACAAGCGGCAGCATCTTCAGCAGTTCGTTTGAAAGCAACTTCACAGTGGACCAGCAAAACAACTGGCCATGCGGCTATCTTAAATACATTTAAGACTCTCCCGAAAAACATCGACTACACCATACCTCAACTACAGTTTGATAAAAACTTCCAAGTCTCCATTCCCAATAGGTCCTTCTGGGAGGAGGGGTCATTCCTTGAAGATGAGGCGGTTCAATTCTTCACAGATGGATCGAAAACGTCCAATGGTGTAGGAGGTGGTGTTTTTTCTGATAGACTTAACCTCAGTCTCTCCTTCCGTCTCCCAGATCACTGTAGCGTTTTTCAGGCGGAAATTATGGCAATAAAGGAAGTCTTATCCTGGCTAAAAGAAAACGTGATATCCGCTAAAGATATCCGCATCTTCTCGGATAGTCAGGCTGCAATTAAGTGCCTGGAATCAGCCTCTATTAACTCTACTACAGCCCTAGACTGTCGCACGTCTCTCAGAGAGATGGCGGAGCAGTTCAACATTCACCTCTGCTGGGTGCCATGGCACAGAGACATTCCAGGTAACTGTAAGGCTGACGAACTTGCCAAGCTCGGAACAACACTACCTATCGTACCAAGCAAATGTACCTTAGGTATTCCAATCGCTACGTGTAAACTTATGATAAAGCTGGATGCCATCCAAAGAACAAACCTTAGGTGGACATGTGGCACGACATGTCTAGCGACAAAAGAGATCTGGCCAAAGTTGGATCTCAAACGTTCTAAGAATTTGATCTCTCTTGACAGGAGGCATATCGGCGCCACAATAGGTGTCATTACGGGACACTGCCTTATAGGTAGGCATGCAGCAAGGCTCGGCGTACTCTCAAACGATTTTTGTAGAAGCTGCTTGGACGAAGAGGAGGAGGAAACCATTCAGCATTTCCTCTGCACCTGTCCGGCACTCTCCCGAAAACGGAATCTCCATTTGGGAGCCTTCTACTACAACGATCTAAACGATCTAACAAACATAGACATTCGTAGTCTCCTTTGCTTCACCAGAAGCTCAAACTGGTTCAACGAGTAAGACGAAATTTTTAATAGATTCATGTGGTATCACAAGGGACCTAATTGGTCTAAGTGTGTCGGCCTTTTGCCGGCAGCCACTTCAACCTTACCTAACCTAAACGTTTGCTGAAAATTGTGTTCCAATCACAACATATTGTGTAAAAAAATGTCTGTCATCAAGTATGCACGATTTGATGTGATTGAAACACAATTTTCAGCAAACGTTTGCTGATTCAACATATCGTCTGATACTAGCTTTAGTTTTAGTATCCTCCGTGTCTTTGAAGCGTGCTTCGAAACGGTTCCTTTTTTTTAAGAGCCAGTTTAAACACTAGCTGATAAAGTCTCGGATAGACTATCCGGAACTTATCTGTCGGCTAAACTTCAATTTTTGGTTTCAAAGGTTTCGGATAGTGATATGTGACAGATATAGTCTCGGATAGAGTATCAGCCGGTTCAAGTGGCTGTTAAATCCTATATCCAGAAGATAAACAAAATATTTATTTGAAGTGGCTGGAAAAAATATAGTTTCAGAGCATTTTTTCGTTGACGAGCGTACATTACCCCGTAGGAGCAGAGTATATCACTCAAGGCCCAAAGCAACTTTAAAAGGAACAATTTAATCACTTTTTTCCTAAACCTTTCTACCACAAAGGGGCGGTCACTTTGCCGTTGCGTCCTTTCTGGACGTTGGTGGTGTGGAGCGTGGAGTTGGCTGTCGGCGGCTTTAGTCCCCAGTAGGGTCACCCATGACAGACAGACTGGAGAGCTTATCTACTTCCCCCTTCTTCTGCTACTTCTATCTACAAATCACCATTCTCTCTATTTCTTATCCTAAACTATATCCCTTTCCCTCGTGCTGGCCGAAGGTGTCATACGACCCCTGCTGATAATCAGCCTGGTTGGTGGCCCAGTAATAGCTCAGCAACAAACGGAGTAATCGGACTCGGATACCTGCTTCAGCTCCTCTGTTATAATTCTTTTTTGGATTTTTGGAGCTTCAATTTTTTCTTCCGTTAAATTTCCAAGGTCTTTTTTCTTTTGGTTCACCTAAAACAACAAAAAATATTAGAAAACACGAAACAAAAAAAAAATACAAAAATGACATGTGTCTCGAAACAAACTTAGCGGCTGATAAATTTTTCCGCAAGTTAGTCTATCCGAGACTTTGACGATGAAACAGAAAAAAAATATAAGACGCTTTTATCTGGTGGAAAGCGTTATGTCTATGTGTCGGCTAACTATCCGAAATTTTATCCGGAACCTTTGAAACTGGCCCTAAATATTTTTAACTTTCTCGTATACGTAGTAAGAGAAAGTTGTTTTCGTACAAAATTTCGAACTCGAGATTTTGATCAATTCTGATATGTATAACGATGATAGGGAAACTCATCATATGTTCTTACCGCCACAATGTGATCAATCATGGCCTGATAAAAAGAACTGTCTAACATTAAGGCGTCAAAGTTCTTAACCAATATTTTTTTTTTAATAGTTAATTAGTTTTTAGCTGGAAACTAATACAAATTATTAAATGAAAAACTTGTAATATTTGTTACCAAAAGCAATTCAATTTTATTTTTATTTTTTTTTTATATAACTGAAATTAATAATTAATATAAATTCTTTAATAAAACTTGTTTTTTTATTAGCTTTTTTGACAAGGATGAGTTACCTCTAATTGCACTCTTAGACGCTGGCGTAAATCGGGTAAGTAACCGCAAATATTTTAAGAGCAACTCATAATTTTAATTTTTTTTAGTGCATTGCTGAAACAACAAGTGTGCCCATTTGTTGCACGGAAATGAAGCAGATCCTGCATTCAATTGTTAGACCACACAATGTCATGTCCACGCAACAGGTATTAATATAGAATTATAAGTCCATAGCGCTATTTTAGCTGTTTATTTGTAACATTGATTGAGAAGTCTGTAGGATTTAATTTTATGCAGAGGGAAATGGAAATCGCGCCAGGAATACCGACTTGGTTTATTTAGTTGCAATGTGAGACAGGCTAAGAGGTTAAATTTTACAACTAATTACTTGATCTTTATGTGGCGGCCAGTTCCAATTCCAATAGGTTCCAATTAATTGCTACATTTTCTAAATGTATCTGAATTCATTTTGTTATTTTTGAACATGTCACTGGTGAACTAGCCAATTGATTAGGTACTTTTTTGAAATAAAGTGATGTTCTGTCTTACTTATGGCTTTCGTAAGGATATGTCAAATAAAGGCGAACCTATAATGGCTTCAACAATGCCCCTAAATGCTAGCAGATAGGTGATCGTTTTGCATTAATATTTTTGTAAGCTATGGTCCTCGGGAAATATGTCTAAGGAAAGTGTTTTTCAGAGTTTTATTGTCCCCTATAGACCTTCATAGTTTTTAAAAAGTGATGTCATCCCCGTTGTTAAATGTACTGATACATAGATGGAGCTCATTGGTTGTCTGTCTTTTAACACGCTCATAGATAGCATTTCGAGAAATAATTTCATTAAGTTCCTCTAAAGATCTGCCATGGTAGTTCCAGTAGAAAAGAGGCCTAGATCACCAACTAGTCTTTATTACCGGTTGTAGATTTTATTTTAGTGTCGGATCTTCTATTAGTCGAACTGCTCGTTGCTGCATGGGGCCGAACTCAATTCATTGGAACAATATTCGATACGGTCTAACATTTGTTTTTTAGAGACGGAGAAGCTGTATCGGGCTGAAGTATCTCTTTACTACGTTTAGGGTTCTGATCTCATGATGCTGTGAATACTGTCATGTTATTCCTAAATTGACTATGGCCCCAAGAAGGCTCATGGATGGATAATGGATTGCTTGGTCGGCCATTTAAGTCTGTGGTACAGTCGAAGGAAATTTCTTTGTAATATGTTTGACAAACATCAACTGTCCTGCAAAAGCTTCTTAATTTAGACCTTTCGACCCGGCATAAAATTGTAGGTCCTTTCCATTCGTCCCAAAGTTAAAAATGCAGACAAATGAATGGTTGTGAGAAGCTACACCTTTACGGGCCTGCTGCGCCAACTTATTACTTGTGTTCTAAATTGCCTTTTACATCAGGTACCTTGGATAGCATGGAATTTAAAGCTTTAGATTTAGACGGTAAAGTTTTGCGGCAAGGATTTTCTTCCTCTTATAGGAATCGCTTTAATTCGAGTTGTTTTCTCCAGCTCTTTTCAGCTCTTTAAGGATGCGATGAATTATTTGTAGTTGAAATTTTACCATCGTCGATGATGACGTCTCGAATTTAACAGAATCCAGGGAAACATTAAAAAACATATGTATCTATTCTTCTTTGTTAGGTGTTAAGGCGATCGGATCCGTGGGTGCAGTAGTGTCGTGGTTAGTGTGCTGGACTACTGTGCAAGGGATCTCAGGTTCGATCCCCGGTCCATTCCATTCGTCCCAAAAATAGAAACTCATACAAACGAATGGTTGCGACAAGGGTGCATACCCGCCTGTTGCGCGATCCGCCGTCATTTACTAAAGTTGGAAAGGAAGAGCAACTAAAGTTACTGCTTATTGTCTTTACCATACAGCAGTAGGAGCGCGAACCATTTTGGATACCTATGCAATAAGTTTGTTAGTGATTCCCTAGTTATAAGAAGGTAGTACTTCTGCTTCTAATGTTTAATTGCTCCTTATTCGGAGACTTACTTTTTTCAAAGGATGTGACTGTCATTCCTTGAATGGCTTGTTCTTCGTAGTGGTGGCTTGCTGTCGTTCATTTCTGAACCAGATTTTGCTCAAACCTGATGTTTTGCTGAAATGAGGAACATACCGAATTAGATGGCAAAAAATTCTGTACTCAGATTTCTACAGAGTGCTCTGTATAATTATTTTGAGTACTGAGCACATAGAGTCCGTTCTGATCATGCTCTGGACGAAATAAGAAACACTGTAACAGCCTTATTTATTTTCTCTCCATTTTCCATTCTCCGTGTTTTAAGCCATCTCTGAAGGTAGGTGTACCTTACCTTTTATGACAATACTCGGGGAGAGCCATTCCTTACTGTAAATTTCATACAAAGTCAAAGTCATACCTCGGTTTCTTGTAGTCTGTGAGTGGCATGAGGCCGCTCTGATCAAAGATGTGAAGTATGCGTGAGTTGAGTGACCTAATGATTTGGGCTTCCAAATTTTATTCTCTCGTAGTCTGAGAGCACCTTTGGCTGCCACCCACGTTCTTAGTGTATAGCTCGATGGGTTGTAGGTTCAGCAATGTTTCTACACCCAGTTGCGGTGTGGATTTTAGTGAACCCGTTGTACATTGTTCAGATTCTTGAGGTGGGATTTAGTGTTAACAGCCTCCCACCACACAATCGAGCACTATATTCGGTTGTAAGCCCCACTTCCTTCCAAAAGTCTTCGTGAAGGCGTAGAAATCATCAAGTCCTTTCTTCATTCTTTCCTTCGTATTCCGTTTCCAGTTTAATTTTGAGCTGAACACGATACCCAGGTATTTGACTTCGGGTGAAAGATTAAGACGAATGCGAATGTCATTTATTTTTCCTGTAATGTCGTTAAATTATGTCAATCATCGAAAGTCTGTCTTCGTATTTCATTTTTTTGCAAACGAAGCAAGGCGAGCACGGGTTAGCTAATATAAGTAGAAAAGAGGCAACTAACTGACTGTGAAGGAATCTCTCTGTCCAAATCCTGAGGACTGTGCGAGTGAAGCCACAGTTTCTTATAAAATGATGCGTTTGATAGAAATATAAATGGGCCTAGAGTTAGTAGTCAGATTTGGTTTTCTGTTATGCCCTAGGGTTTCCGGATGTCCCCATAAAAATAGGCGCTAAAGCAGCTGGAAACCATTTTATCGTAGATACCTTAAGTTGTTTAGGTTTAAAATATTAAAGTCAGTGTAAGCATATTCGAGTCAGCATTTTAACTCTTGATTTTAAGCAAATTCCCAGTATCCCGCATTATCAAACTGTATAGCTTCGGTTTAGGAAATATCTTCCTGCTTTTAGCTAGTAATCTTTCAAGCCCATCAAATATCAGCATCTTGTTATGTCTTGCATATCATAAATTAAGTTCACGCACCATGAATCGGATTTTTCTTTTCTTCGTCATTTAACAACAACGCAATTATTGTAGAACATCCTTTCGTGCGAAATAAAGATCCATATGGCCTCCATATAATCCAGAAATGTAATGTTTTCCCCGCTCCATATAATTGCAATATAAAAAAATCAGGGAAGGCTTTACAGGCATTATTGCGGATGAAAATCATGTTGTCCTACTTTTGATGATATGGTTCTTGCTGTCCTTTTATTGTAGGCAAATTTGGAATGGTAAATAAAAATATGTACACCTACAGTATATAAGTAGTTAAATATTGATTGTTCCAGAAATAATAAGAAGAACACAGCTTTGTGAAATTCATTATTAAAATGATTTTGATTTCCATATGGATTGCAGTGTGATGGTTTTTTTTTTATTTTCGTGTGCCTTTTTATTTTCAACTAGTGATTAACAAACAAGCCCAATCGAACAGGGTGTGACAAAAACTTCAAGAAAAACATTTTTTTTTTTTAATTTTTGGCTTATTAAGTTTATTTTTTTTCTATTTCTCATGAATAACTGCGGATAAAGTGCAGTGTTGGTTAATTATTGTTTTTATAGCCAGGCCATAATAAGTCTGTTCCTTTAGTTATTTAGAAAAAAATGGAAAAGACTGTCAAAATGGCAGTGGTGGGAGAAATACTTACGAAAACGTTAAGGAACGCTTTTGTAGTATTCTATGAAAATGACAGATGCATTTTGTTTTTCCATAAATTACATGTGAGTATGAATTCAAGTAGGTATGTGGAAGAATTTTGACTGACTGAACAAGCATTCAAGAATACAAGAAAAGCAAAAAAAACTACCTACACTATTTTATCGCTTTCTGATATACCTACCATTTTTATACAAATTTGTTTCTCATATCGCAGGAAATCAAAACACAAAATGCAAATAGTCGTTAAACGCACATGCCAAATAGAACGACAAATTTCAAATCATCTGTCAATTTTCAGTGACAGTTGTTTCAATTCTTAAAAAACAAAAAATAGGTGGCGCAACAGGCGGGTAGACACGCTAGGCCTAGCTTCTTGCAACCATTGGTTGTGTGTGAGTTCCTATTTTTGGGACGAATGAAAGGGACCTACAATTTTATGCCGAGTCCGAACGGCTGAATTGAGAAGCTTTTTCATGACAGTCATACTCTCTCGGATGTTTATCAGACGTTCGCGAGAGGTGGCGCAGTAGAAAAAACCTTAAGATGTAATTTGTTTTTTTTTTTTTTTTTCGGGGATCGAACCTGGGATCCCTTGCACAGTAGTCCAGCACAGGAACCACTGCGCCCACTGTTTCAATTCTTACTCAAAGAAATTTGTTGAGTAAAAACTAGTAAGATTCTCAGTGAATGTGGATGGGCAATATGAGCCAACATCCCACAGACTGCGCTGCGTCTCGATTTCCTGGTTCAATTGTTTAAGTAGGTATGCTATCGTGCGACCATTCACTCTGGACTTACTGTCTATAGGATTTTTTGTAAGTTTTTTTTTTATGTTGGCGACTTTTCCAATACACAGTTGTTGAACCGATTAAATTATTTTTCATCGTGTATAAGTCGGCTCTCAGATTGAGGCAACAAGCAATAAGCAACTAGCAACTGCCAATAAGCAATCAGTAACATTTTTGGTTCGAGCGATATTTAATTGCTTTGATGTGAGACCTCTAATTTAATTCAAAGTAAAATAATTGTGAGCGATAATATTGCGACTTAGTCGGCTCTCGCACTGGAGGCAACAATCAATAAGCAGCTGGCAATAGAAAACCAGTGATACCAGATCGGGGGATTTATCCCGTTTTGAGGGATTTTTCACCTCATAGTACCAAAAAAAGGTTTTTTACTCTTTGGTCAATTTTTGTTCTTAATTTGCTAGTTTCATTAAGAACAATAAAATTATAGAACTTATTTCTATTTCTTAAAACATGTACTTGCTTTATTTAATCAGTTCAACTCACTTTTTCAAAACAGAAAGGTTTTAGTTCACTGCATTGTGCGGGAGAGCAAGATATTGATTTTGAAAATGTGTCGCTTGTTTGTTCAAGCAGACTTTTTTGAACTTCCATGGGATGCCCAACTTAAAATTTTTAGAGATTCCAACACACATTTTATGAATAACCTAGATAGTCTGTTTTTGGGTCAAGAATGTAAAAGACTCCTTGACAGAGTTAGATGCTGATGGTAAATTGGAGGTTAAGAAAAACTGTCTCAGTTTTTATAAGACTGCCATCGTTGAAATGGTTCCTAGCCTACCTTCTGTTGAATATTATTTTCATTTTAATGCCGAATGCAGTTTTATGTTCCCTTTTTTAACGTTTTAACCCACATTTCTATTTTTGTATTATATACAAACGTACCTATCTTAATATGATTATTTTTGTTAACTTGCATAGTTAATGTTAATGTAACTTGTATTTGTTCATAGTAAAAAAGACTGAATTTAATAAAATACATGTTTTTTTTGTCTATTATTTCATGGGTTAAATGTGGGATTTTTTAAATGTTGGCGAGGGATAAAAGGGATCTTTTTGGCATAACTGTGGGATAACCTGCTTCCAAAGTCTGGGATCACTGTAGGAAACACGCAAAATTATCGCTCACAATTATTTTACTTTGAATTAAATTAGTAAAAGCAACGCAACTTATTGGCAGTTGCTATAGCAACTATAGTTGCTTATTGCTTGTTGCCTCAATCTGAGAGCCGCCTAAAAGTAAACTTCGATTTCGCGTATTGTAAGCTATTGTCAGCTTCAATTAAAAATGACATCTGACAATTTATGAGTCTTACAATGTCCTAATTTTCTGACAATAAAAAAAAATTTTTTTGGTTCAGACTTGCTCAGATGATTGTGAGAAACCTGACAATTTTATTGTCAGACGGATTTCTTACAATGGGCTGACAATGACCTTTCTTATAATGTTGTAAGACAAAATTGTAAGTTCAGACGGTTGTAAGACATTTGGTGCACATTTTTCCCTGACAGATCTGGCAATATTGTAAGATCTGAAATTTGTATGTACTTGGCTTATAGCCGGTTTTACAGTGCAAGTATAAACTCCGTTTAACCAGATATCAGGTTTAAACCGACGTTTCACACAAAAATGTGTATTAGTGCTAGTTTAAACTTAATCGATAGTTTAAACCGAGTTTAACTTAACCGGCCAGGGATGGGGGTTTAAACTGAGTTTAAATATGTCTGAGGCCAAATCATTTCGTAGAATGGAATAATGCAAATTTCTTTTAACTATTTCTGCTGACCAAACTAGCTGCTCAAATGGTTTTTAATCAAATAGAACACAGAAAAGAACACAAAAGGAAATGGTATCTACGAAACAAATATAATTTTTCAGATGATGTTAGCGATATCATTATTTATGTATCTTATTGCAGGAATAATGGATACCTATAATTGCATAGTATTGAAGTGAATTAAAAACCTTTCGCTCCACTTAACTACAATTTATTTGTTCTGGCGTTTGGGTTACATTACATTACATTAGGTATACAATTCAATTAAATTCTATTTTAAGAAACTATAGTGGCTTATGTCTTATATCTTCGTTGTCTGCTATTTATGCCCGTTCTCTTCTATGGTTGATAGCATCAGTAGCGATTTCTATGCTACGGCACCAATATAATAAATTTCCTCAGATCGAAGAGGAACTCAATACCGAAGTATACTGCTAGGTTCCACATTTCAATTTCACTCGAAATGAAATCGGCAATGAATTTGTGTGCTCTACATTTCACTGTATTCGATTTCGATTTCAAAATTTTCGGAATTAATACGAAGTGAAATTGTGATTTCGAAAAAATTTCGGAGTTTGCGAATCGCTCGAAATGCAGAACACTGAAAACGAATTCACTCGATTTGCAATTTCGATTTCACTCGATTTCTGGAACCTAGCTGATAATGACTTTTATTTATTTTTTTTTTATTTCAATTTTTTTATTTCACTATTTTAAATTGCCAAACTGACATCAGAATAAACAAAACTGATAGAAATTTCAAATACAGTGGCGTACAAAACTGACGAGAAAAGTTTAACCGAAGTTTAACTAAACGTTCGTTCAAATTTCACTGTAATACACTCACGGCTTACGTACTTGGTTTAAACTTGCTTGCGAGTTTAACTAAACCTGAGTTTAAACTCGCACTGTAAAACTGGCTATTATAAGGAATGGCATTGAGTAAAAATTCGTAAAACTGAATAAGATTTAAAAGTAAAGGAACAGACCTAATATTTGCTTCTTAAATGACGTTTTTGGTTTACAGTTTACAGTCAAAAGGAAATTTGATTTTACAAGTCTGCGGTGTGAGTAATACATGCTCACAAGTTGTTTTCTTTCAAAAAGCAGTATTAAAGCAGTATCTACGTTGAAGGGTATACAAAGGCCTCATGATTTGGTAGCGCTTGGTACTAAAATCATCACAGAAACCGAAGTCTACTTTGCAAGATTCTGAAGCAATGAAACCTGTCCCTAATTAAATTAATCCCGTTCGGTCCATCCGATAATTCTAACTCCGATGACCTGAATGGAATTCAATGAAATTTGAACTTGAAGTGGCTCCAGAATAACAATAGCGAATATTCCAATCATTAGTTGAGTTCTTAGATTATAAAAAGTTTTGCAGTTAGGTTATGTTTGTTATGAAGCTGGGTTTGGCGGAAGAAAACTTATGACAGTTTCCACTGTTCCAGTGCCCGAACAGCGAATATATGACGCATGAAATTGTCATTAGGCTTTAGTTTTTGAACAGATTTAATTTTACAAGGAAACATCAGGTCCAAGCCTTTACACAAAAGTTGTCAAATAGAATCATATGAATGGCCAAGTTTTTGATAACGACGCGAATTTGAGACGTTTTGGTTCTCGCGCACACTTTGTGGTTCGTGCCATCGCAGCAATATTTTTGACCGCGAGTTTCGTTTACATGCTGAGCTGGAACTGCCCGATCAGCTACTGAACCTTGAATTTCTTCATAATTCCCCAAATGGTGAGTTCGAAGGGACTCGTAAGGGCCATAAAATCGTACAAAACTCAAACTTTGATAACACATTTTAACGGTTTCTGTACGTTGTTGAATGTTGTAGGACTCATAGGGAAATAGTGAAAAAGGACAAAGAAATCAGAATAAAAAAAAAATGTTTTCAAATATTTATTCCCGCAATCGGGTCTGAGTTTATGTGCCCCTTTGAAGCTTCTATCGCACCACGGTGCATCAACATCTAATTTATCTTCTCTTCATACATTTATGTAAAGTATTTTGATTTTGACTTTTTAGCATGACAATTTGACTACCCACTGTTTGAGAGTGTTTTGTTTTATGTTTTAACTAATCACATGGTACACATCCAACCTGCAGGCATTGTACACCGCTTTGCATCGCCTCAAGGAGGTCCTGATAATCACAGATGACGTCCTAAGAATACAGTATGCTAACAAGTCAGCTGAACGATTGCTCAACATGCGTTTGGTAAGCATCTAATCCGCTGTTAAATAACTCTCCATCTGTGTTTCCACGTTTGCTAACCAATGAAAGGATGTTTTGTCCCATTTGTACCCCCGAAGGACGAAATCATTAGTAAGCCGCTGGCGGACGTTTTCGTTTCGGATGTATCATCAATCAGCACACACGGCAAAAATATCAAAGAGTTCGATGGCATTCTGACGGTAAAGAGAAAAGGACACGACGGCATACCGATGCATGTGCGCGTAGTGCCAGTGGCGTGTATTGGCAGGTGAGTACCTCATACAATTCGCATTCGCAAAGCAGCTGCAAAGCGTATACGCATTTAACTGGAACACTCAATATTAGCATTGCCTTACTGATAGTAGTTGTTGTTGTGTTGACAATATAGGCAACCAACACATTATGTTTTCAATTTTGATGTGCCCGGAGGACAAACAGATTTCATTGCTTCATTGCCACAGCCAAAGGAAGCACCACGGGGATCGCTTCATTCGATTCGCAGGGGAAGTTTCGATGTGCGTTCGGTAGCCTCAGACGGTTTACGCAGAACCAGTTTGGCCAAACTCACGTCTCTGCCACTAGAGGCACCCATTACAAAAGTAGGAACAATAAATCTATTCACCACTACCCGCTAGGGTTTGACTTCTAATCATGCACCTTTTTCACTCTCACTGATAACTTTAGATTATTAATCTACTCTCCCAAGTACAGGAGAATTGCTCATCGGACGAGGCAAAGCTCATAGATAAGGTGATGGAGTTCCTCAAGCGGGAAGGCCTCTATAGCCCGCAAATGAAAGAAATAAGGACTGAGGATCCCATAGCCACAGACCTGATTGGTGCATTGCTGACGGTTAGAAATCATTTGATGTTTCTCGTTGTATCGATTCTTAGATTGTTTTTTTTCTTTTTGCAGGGTCCTAGCTTATACTCTTCAAGGCGAAGCTCAAATGATTCCATTATCAGGACATCAAACAGTCGGCCATCAGGAATCTTACCAGCCAAAATGAAGGTACGTACGATAAATCATCGTTTCAGTGTTTGTATGTTATTTTATTTCAGGCTACACCCCTCATCATGGAACTTCTCGAAGAATCTCTCTCGTGGGAATTTGATATTTTCAAATTGGAGGAAATCACGGAGCACCGGCCTCTCTTGTATCTGGGCATGGAAATGTTCCGGCGATTCGATGTGTTCGCCACATTTAACGTTGAGGAGAATGTGTTCAAAACCTGGCTGGCGGTCATAGAGGCTCACTATCATTCACAAAACACATATCACAATAGTACCCATGCAGCTGATGTCATGCAAGTAAGCATTGTGAATCAATGCTGTCGTGCGAATTGTTATTAATCTGCTCCCTTCCATAGGCGACTGGAGCATTTATGACCCAACTGGCAAGCAAAGAAATGGTGATGGATCGAATGGATGAGGCCACCGCATTGATTGCATCGGCAGCCCATGACATTGATCATCCTGGAAGATCCTCAGCCTTCCTCTGCAACTCAAATAGTCCCCTGGCCATAATGTATAACGATTTGACTGTACTGGAATCGCATCATGCGGCAACTACATTTAAATTAACTTTAGGTAACTTCATCCATGCATTCCTACTTATGAGTTTGTGGTATATAAAACCGTTTCCTTTGTACCATTGCAGGTGATGATAAGATAAATATTTTCAAGAATTTAGACAAGGATACTTACAAGTCGGTGAGAAGTGTAATCATCGACATGATTTTAGCAACAGAGATGACGCGGCACTTTGAGAATTTAGCTAAGTTTGTCAGTGTGTTTGGAACAGACGTGGAGCCGAGAGATGTAAGTTTGTTAGATTGGTTTGGCTTCTGGTAATTTCAGAGTTTCTACAAAATAAATTAGGCAAATTCTCTTCAAAAAAAGCAAAAGTCACATCCATTTGAAATCCCTTTCATTTCAATACGATCGAGTTTAAGAATGGTTGACTGACTACCAGAAGTGTCAGCAGCAAAAATGTTCACCTTAAGGTCACAAATATAGATCCCGGATCATTATTTGGTAACAGGATACATTATGGTAACGCACCCTCCACACTTCTCTTTGCTAAAACAAAAACAAATTCCCATAATGCCACCTACATTTTGAGGAAAATAAATTAGTTTAAGATATAAAATGTGAACAAATTTTCAAAATTTCGATTTTAAAGAGGCATAACTTTTTTGTGGCTGGCTGCATAAAATTGCACAAAGTTTTTGAGAGGATATTATGTACTCAGGGGCGCAGTAGCGCAGTGGTTAGTGTGTTGGACTACTGCGCGAGGGATCCCAGGTTCGATCCCCGAAAAAAAAAAAAACAAATTACATCTTAAGGTTTTTTCTACTGCGCCACCTCTCGCGATCGTCTGACAAACATCCGAGAGTATGACTGTCATGAAAAAGCTTCTCAATTCAGCCGTTCGGACTCGGCATAAAATTGTAGGTCCCTTCCATTCGTCCCAAAAATAGAAACTCACACAAAACGAATGGTTGCGAGAAGCTAGGCCTTGGGTGTCACCCGCCTGTTGCGCCACCTATTTATTTTTTTTTTTTTATTAGGTACTCAGACGCTTACAACCAATCTTCCAATTATAGAAGAAGCCCGTCTTATATCTAACCACCAGTTCGAGTTTAGATACAAACATTCGACGATCGATCAAGTGCATCCGATAACTGTCGTAATAGAGAGACCTCTAAAACTTGGATGTTTCGCAAGCATTTGATAGATAAGGTGTGGCATGAATAGGCTGACCAGACGTCGTCGTCGTCGACGGACATGTCCTCTTTTTATCTAGAAAAAAAATGTCCGGTATCTTTTTGGAAAAATATGCAATTTGTCCTCTTTTTGGGATTTCTCAATTTTCGACACCACAAAGCTAAAACAAAACTTTTTTCAACACTAATTCCGACATTTTCTCTATATTTCTGGTATGAACTGAACACGACCTAAAATTTGTAGTTAAATGTGAAATTTGCTCAAAAGTGAAAAAAAAGTTTTAGAGGTTTATACATGCCGCCTTACCAATAATCAACTTTAGTCTGGCAGCTAACACAAAGACTACACAAGTACACACTTTCCAAAATGCTCATACCAATAAACAAATTTAGTTGCCAGAATATCGTTAACTGTAGGGTTAAATGTTAATGTTGAGAAAGTCATGTTTATCTCGGCCATTAGCTAAATAGGTCTACCCTTATGTCATTTTCAAGAGGAGTGTTGCCTATGCAATCAAATTTAGAGTATCAAAAATCTGCCTGTACAGATCATTTGTATATATTAATTAACTTTGGTAATTGTGTAACATGATTCCTTAATTTATGGGTTGTGATAAAACAATTCAAATGTTTGCTGAGCCTGAAATTGAAATTGAGCAAAATCATTGAAATACACACCAAATAATAGAATAGTCCATTCCTAAACACAGTAAAAAAACAAAAATGATCTTTTCTGTCGATGTCTTTAATTAAGAACATTTGGTTAACATTTTAAATTACCTGTCAAAGCAAAGTTTTTTTTTCAACTACAAGCAGTAGTTTATAGTATGTAATGGCTTATACACTTACAGCCTTATTCATAACACTTAGTTAAATCTGATTTAAGGTTTATGTTGGTTTAATTGCAGAAAACGTTATTCATAATCTTTTTTCAAAGTCAATTTTCATTTAATCAAGTGTCAAAAATTTAAATGCCGAAATAGGCATTCAGTAGCAAATTAACTCTGAATTAAATTGTTCGTTGATTCAAATCATGGCATATAATAATTATTATGTTATTAGTTCACTACCAAATATCTTATATATAGTTATTGATTTGTGCATTAGCACAACAAAAAACAGTGTTATCCAAATTTAAATAACAAAATTCTGTAAAAAAAAAATCTCATGACAACTGCGTAATACAATTTGCTTAAATCATAATGGCGTTTTATGAATGAACTTTTTTTAATTCTTAATTAAAATGACAGTTTCGAGTTAGCTGGAACACTGATAATTAACAGATTAAATTATAATCTAATGAAGAATGCTGTTATATTTTATTTGGTGTCGCTTTCATTCTGAAAGTTAAAAAACGAAGTCAACAGTCTGGATCATATAAATGATATTTTATATATCAGTGTGATTTTTTTTGTAAATGTAGGTACAAAATAAACAACGTTCCATGAAATCCGCAAAAAGTACCTACATATGTTCACATATTCATGTGATGTTTCAGTAGTTTTTCTATTTGTAACATTGTAATTGTGATTTGTATACTACAAGACAAATTTCCTTTTGCATCAAAAGCCTACGAATAATTAAAAAATTGTGTTCTTATTATTATTCAATAATCTGAAATGACTTTTATTAGAACAGCTCTCAATTTTCGAAATTAATACAAAAGTTCCGAAATGCATAGGAAAACGTATTGTAAATAGTACTAAAAATATACCCTATTTGTATGATACGGCATTACTAATTTTCGTATGAATTTGACAAAACAGCTGACAATTTCTAGATTTCCTAATTCGTGTTTCGGTTTTTGCTTTTAATAAGCGTTTTAAAGCCTTTGGGCGAAATCTGATGGGCGAATTTAATTGTAATTTGGGTATAAATTCGTTTAGAATAATTTATTCGGCATAAACATGGTGAGTGGTCTTGTTTCGGCGAAACCAAATTATGGAATTTGAGTCCTGCAATGACAGAAAATGTAATAGATCCCAATAAAGTTGTCGCACTAGTAAATGTGGAGATCAAAATGTTTATTGGTACCATTTCAATAAAGCTATACATTTTATTTAAACCTGGCAGACAATTAATAGTCGGAATTAGGGTTTGATTATTAGTAAGGCCGATGGTGTTTAAAATATCTTCAGAGATGGACCGAATCTCTCGATGAGTCTGATTGTTTTACCTACATTGATGGGTTTGAACAAAATTCCCAACTGGAGCGATATCGAAAATTCGTTGCTTAAGGCGGCTCTCAGATTGAGGTAACAAGCAATAAGCAACTATAGTTGCAACTATAGCAACGGCCAATAAGCAATCAGCAACATTTTTCGTTCGAGCGATATTTAGTTGCTCTGATGTAAAACCTCTAATTTAATTCAAAGTAAAATAATTGTGAGCGATAATTTTCCGTGTTTCCTATTGCCAATTGCTTATTGAATGTTGCCGCAATGTGAGAGCCGACTTATTTGCGAAACAAAGGTGTCAAATTATACGAAAATAAATTGTTTGACCAATTTTGTAACCTAAAAATAATTGTAGAGCAAGAACAAAACTAGAATAACTTTTTAAATGCTCCTAATGCACGAAAAACGGGTAGAATACTTAAAAAAAAATTATTGTTATTTTGGTTATTGTTTTTTGTTCTTCAATTCTTCATTCGACATTTTTGAAAGTGTTCTCTTTTTGATGGGCATGGATCTGGTCACCATAGGCCTTAAGTGCAAATTAAGACACGTTCTCCCCGAACGGTTGGGAAAAATTCGAGAATCTAGAATCATTCGTGTCAAACACGGAAACGAATATTCCGAATTAAAAGAAATAAAGGCATGTTTGCCGCAAGGAAGCGTCCTTTGGCCACTTCTGTACCTTTTATTCACGCGTGATGCGTGATATACAGCAAATAGAAGGTACTACTGTAGCCGTACTTTTGTGGATGACACTGCTATCTATACTAGCAGTTTGTACAACTACCAAAGAAACAAACAAAATATTACATACCGCGCTTAACCGGGTCAATGAATGGACAAAAAATGGAAGACCGCTTTTAACGAAACGAAATCGGTCCACGTGAATTTTACATGTATCTTAGCAAACAAATTATTATTTGCTTTTTTTATAAAGATTCCAAATTTCGTTTGCAAATTAGGCCAAATATCTCGGAATGGCTCCCAACACAAATTTGAAATGGAAACCGCATCAAAAGAAGAACTTAAAAAATAAACATAGAGAACTGTATTGGCTACTCGGAAAATAGTTCAAGCTTAACCTCGAGAATTAGCTTTTATTATATTTGTATAAGCAAGTGCTTAAGCCTGTATGGACGTATGGTATATCGTTATGGGGTTGTACCAGTGACACAAATCTAAATATTTTACAAACTTTTCAAAATAAAGTATTAAGATCATTCGTCAGTGCACCGTGGTATATTAGAAACGAACATCTCCACTCCATAGAGACCTCGGAATTCCCACGGTTACAGAGGAAACGAGAAATTGCTTTCGAAAGCATAGAAATCGACTAATAGGACACGTTAATGGCCGCGTTCCATTAACCGCTAGATGACTAGCGCGGAACGCGGGCAATAACTCGGTCTTGGAAATTCTCGATGAAACAAATTTATTTCGGCGCCTACAACGTACTTCTGACTTAGCCCGATAATTATCAACTGCGTTAGAATTGTGAAACGAGCAGTAACTATCGCCGGAATGTTGCCTGCCAAACGTGTATAACTTCGAGATAAAAAAAAATTGCCTGATAAGTCATAACAGTCTTCAGCAATTTTATGCGTTACCAAACTGTCTCTATAAAATGTAGCTATAATAGTTAAGAAGTTATACTATTTAAGATGGATATCTAGGTAATAAGTGACGTGGGTGCAGTGGTTAGTGTGCTGCTGGACTACTGTGCGAGGGTTCCCAGGAAAACCACAAATTCTTAAGGTTTTTCCATTGTGCCACCTCTAGCGAAGGTCTGACAAACTGGAAAATTTTCTCAATTTAGCCATTCTTCGGATTCGGCATATAATTGTAGGTCCGTTCTATTCGTCCCAAAAATTAGGTCTCACACAAACTAATGGTTGTGGGAAGCAAGGCCTAGGGTGCCTATATGGAGCTGTTGCGCCAACTATTCATTTTTTATTAATATGTTACATTAAATTAAAGGGGTACCACTTCGACGAGCTATAACTTAGAATGGAGTTAAAACAAACCCCCTGTCATACGTTTTTTTTGTTCTCTGGAACTTTAAGAATTTCCACTTAAAGGATTATACTTTTTAACTGGGACACCCTCTATAATAATGTGTGATACATATTTTTGTTATTTCAGTTAATTCGGAAGCACTCGAAACCAGTTAGGTCGGTCCTCAGTCAACTGCCTCGATTCGGTTAAGGTCCATTTTTTAATTGTGCGGGCGACCTTATGAAGAATGGTCCGATAATAGCTCCAGCCCAAAATCCGCTCCAAACAGTCGCGCGTTGTGGATGCATTTGTTTCTCAACAATTACTCGTGGGTTATCTGAACTCCAAAAGCGACAATTTTGACGATTAACGAAGCCATCAAGATGAAAATGAGCTTCATTAACTGAAGATGATTTTGTTCAAAAATTGCGCACTGTAGCTGACAAGCCTTCATTATTTTTAAAATATTGCTCAACAGTGAAAACGCGTTGCTCTTTCGTATAGCGCTCCATTTTCACTAACCCCGAACTGTCAGCTGTCACATTCTTATCTTTTTTTCTGTTGGCATCACTGTACTATGATGACAACGCCAACGGCGAAAAATTCAAATTTTGCGTGAATTATGGGATACCCTCTATAATCAGACGACTGATTTGCACTTTTCCAACCGGATTGTACAATTTAGCTTGAGTTGCCTTCTTCAAAACTATTCAACGCGAACGTGGCGGTATATATTACGAAGAACTGTTCACTCGAAGCGACCAATGATATCCTTATCCACTTTCGAAGGGGTCAGTGCTTCAACAGGACTGGGATTATTATGATCTTATACAGAATAACCAAGGTTTTTCGGGAGAGGCCCTTACCACAAATTGCCATTTGGCTTATTTTATATATAATGTGCCGACAAATCTCTATTTCCTCTGCATGGGTTTGAAGCAATATACATTTGTTTCTTTCGCGGCACTTGGCCTAATGGCGGCGACATTTTTGCTTTAAAAGGAGCAGATTTAATCTGATTGATTGGACAATGTCCAATAGATTGAACTGAGTGCGAAACGTTTCAATAGCACGTCGCGTGCACATTCACATGGCCGCAGTATGGATCATAAAAGCATCAAAGTACTCATCAACTTCAGTTCTAAAGAGATGAGCTGGGATAATTAATGTCCTTTTAAGAGCGTCCATTGTTTTATCGGAGCTATTCGCAAGAGTTCTTTATTACTATCATCATCATTTTCAATGTCCTGTCTATCGACTACGACTCAAATAAGCCCTCCATAACTCACAATCTAAATCATAAAGGATAATTGCAAAACGTGTCGAGGATAGATGTCGCATATTATGAAACTGATGGCACGGCTTCCAAATTCGTTTTGAAATATGAGTTTGATATACATTGCCAGCTCCGGCACCATTGGTAGTATTATTCCGGTCCTTTTTATACGATCGAGTTATCTCTGCAATACAACGAAGGAATCTCATTTCGGCAGCTTGTATCCAAGTCGATTATATACGGAGAATTGACTGTCGAAATTGAACTCTTTAAAGGCAATTACTTAAAATGAGTAATATCATTGTATATGAAACTAATAGTACTATCACTTTGGCAAATCGATGGTGATGCTTCTAACGGCGCGAGATACAACTAGGGCAAAGAGGGTTGAAAATATTACGCTCTCTTTATTAAATTTAATGGAGATCCACTCACATAATTTACACAGTTCCACTCTAAAATTAAACCAATCGCATGCCAATATGCTATTTTTTTTCCTTAATTTTGCCAAATACGAAAGCGAAGTGAGTTACTTTGTTGCAATGCGAGTGTACTGTACTACCTCTGCGGCTCTACCAAGAAAAAAAACCAAGTCCAACTCCAACCACTGATCTGAACAATCGCATTTCATATCTTAATTTAATCTCAGTGCTGCAAAGCCATTTGCTAAGGGAGGTTGTACATGTCTTGTTTCGTATTTCACTCAGATTAAAATTTTATTTTCGTATTTTTTTGTTAATTTACTCAATGTACTAAAATTTGAGCCTGAGTGAATAATGAAGCAAGATGTTTAACTCCATGTTAATGTATGATGTTCCCCATCCCCTATCATCTTCGTCGTCCAAGTACAGCATGCATTCTGCTTCAACTCAATAACCGGTTTTTGATTATTTTTTGTGTGTGTGTGTGCTTTATTGATACTCATCGCTCATTTTCAACCATTGTTTTGATGAAGTGCAGTGGCAGTTGGTTACAGACAAGTGGTGAATTTTACTGTGAATTTTTAATTGTGTTCATTTCACGTAACTCCAGAACATGCCATAATCCAAACGTTATTCAAGAAACCGGCGCCGGCGAAACTGAAAATGTTGCAATGTGTTCACCTATCAGTTCTGTTAAAAGGGTTGCTAACCCCGTAACATATGTAAGAGATTTCTCTTTACCACCTCTTAACAAAAGCTCCGAAATTTCTCCCTCACAGTTTCCATCTCCCGGTTCACGTTTTGTGTGCGTTACATTTTCGATACACCGAAAAGATTAAAATATGATAAGAAGTATAATACTATCATCTTCGTCATCTTCTTCTTCTTCCTCGTCATCTGTGGATTTCGATTCTGCGTCGATATGATAACCCACATTAAGTTCGTATGTTTTCATCTACAAACGAAAAAAATTTTGCACAGCTGATGTACTGTCTAATAACGCACTAATACATTCACAAAAGCAGATCAATCTGCTATCGTGTTCCATTCGCCACGAAAAATCTGAGATCTGAAATAAAAATCTGATTGTCCCAATGGAAAACGACATATAAGTTACATCATAAAGAAAACGATCACCTCTACCATTGTATAATATATTGCTAATTATCTTATTTAGTTTAGTGCGAGTACGACAAAACCGGTTTGTGTTGTTTGCACTCTTCAAGTCACTCATAAACTCACTCATTACACTATTATTTACTCTATTCAATAGGAGTGAACAAATGTTTCTTCTCTCGGGAGAAACGATCGATCACCCCCTAGGCGGCTGGAGACAGAAATAAAAAAATAGCCGTGATGATACTACTATAAGTTTCATATACAATGGTAATATTGATAAATGAGGACCGTCTTTCATTATTAGATATCAATTGTCGAGCGCAGGATATTTTCGAAGATTTTCTGAAATTGTAGCCCCTGTCGTTTCATGTATACACACCCACATTTACTTGCGTTTTAGTTAGGTTAGGTTAGGTTGAAGTGGCTGCCGGAAAAGGCCGACACACTTAGACCAATTAGTCGGCTCTCACATTGAGGCAACCATCAATAAGCAACTGGCAATAGAAAACACGCAAAATTATCGCTCACAATTATTTTACTTTGAATTAAATTAGAGTTAGACTTCGAGGTCTCACATCAAAGCAACTAAATATCGCTCGAACGAAAAATGTTGCTGATTGCTTAGTGGCAGTTGCTATAGAAACTATTGCTGCTTATTGCTTGTTGCCTCAATCTGAGAGCCGCCTAAGGTCCCTTGTGATACCACATGAATCTATTAAAAATTTCGTCCTACTCGTTGAACCAGTTTGAGCTTCTGATGAAGCAAAGGAGACTACGAATGTCTAGGTTTGTTAGATCGTTTAGATCATTCTAGTAGGAGGCTTCCAAATGGAGTTTCCGTTTTCGGGAGAGTGCCGGACAAGTGCAGAGGAAGTGCTGAATAGTTTCCTCCTCCTCTTCGTCCAAGCAACTTCTACAAAAGTCGTTTGAGAGTACACCAAGCCTTGTTGCATGCCTACCTATAAGGCAGTGTCCCGTAATGACACCTATTGTGGCGCCGATATGCCTCCTGTCGAGAGAGATCAAATTCTTAGAACGCCTGAGATCCAACTTTGGCCAGATCTGTTTTGTCGCTAGACATGTCGTGCCACATGTCCACCTAAGGTTTGTTCTTTAGATGGCATCCAGCTTTATTATAAGTTTACACGTAGCGATTGGAATACCTAAAGTACATTTGCTTGGTACTAGGTAGTGTAGTTCCGAGCTTGGCAAGTTCATTAGCCTCACAGTTACCTGTAATGTCTCTGTGCCCCGGCTCCCAGCAGAGGTGAATGTTGAACTGCTCCGCCATCTCTCTGAGAGACGTGCGACAGTCTAGGGCTGTAGTAGAGTTAATAGAGGCTGATTCCAGGCACTTAATTGCAGCCTGACTATCCGAGAAGATGCAGATATCACGTTTTCTTTAATCCATTATTTCCGCCTGAAAAACGCTACAGTGATCTGGGAGCCTGAAGGAGAGACTGAGGTTTAGTCTATCAGAAAAAACACCACCTCCTACACCATCGGACGTTTTCGATCCATCTGTGAAGAATTGAACCGCCTCATCGTCAAAGAATGTCCCCTCCTCCCATAAAGACCTATTAGGGGTGGAGACTTGGAAGTTTTTATCAAACTGTAGTTGTGGTATGATGTAATCGATATTTTTCGGGAGAGTCTTAAATGTATTTAAGATAGCAACATGGCCAGTTGTTTTGCTGGTCCACTGTAAAGTTGCTTTCAAACGAACTGCTGAAGATGCTGCCGCTTGTTTGATGAAGTTTTAGTTGCACAAACGTAATTATTTGTTGGGAATGTGGGAACTGGGAAGCTCTCTGTTTGTATCTTCCATTTCGATTATCCCTTTAATCGGATTCTTTCGTTATCTATGTTTCTTTCAGATAGTACAATCCGAGGACGATAGTCAAATTCTTATAAGGCGAATGCTAATAAAGGTTGCTGATGTTAGCAATCCGGCGAGACCGCTTCACTATTGCGTGGAATGGGCTCGTCGAATAGCCGAAGAATACTTTACCCAGACTGATGAAGAAAAGGCTAAAGCATTGCCCATCGTTATGCCCATGTTTGATAGGGCGACCTGTAGCATACCCAAAAGCCAAATAGGGTTCATTGAATTCATCATTCAGGACATGATACATGCGTGGGACAGTAAGTTTAAAAAAAACATCTTTAATTGAGTGAAGCCTAAAAAAACCAATTTATTTCTTTAAAGGTTTTATTGACATGCCACAACTCATCACACATATGCAGCTCAACTACTCGCAGTGGAAAAAGTTCGAAGAGCAAGGCGTTCACACACTAGCTGACATTAAAACCAAGCAACTGACAATGGGCCCAAAGGCGGGTGCCTGCAAATAACATAAGGCGTTTCGAAGGGTGTTTGCAGGACTGCTGACACCTCAGCAAGTGCAGCCTCATTGTCCACTAACATCTGTGGGCAAACGACAGATAGATTACAGTTTTATAGACGAATAGGAGAGAAATTGAAATTTTTAAAGATTTCATTGCCTGAAGCAGTATGTGTTCGGCGAGTATATTACAAAAGATACCGGGTGGATTGACACATACCTATTTATACACAGTTATTGTTGTTAACAACTGAGTACTTCTCCGATCTATTAGTTGAAGTCTGCCATACACGTTCATCTGAAACTGTCAGTTTCTACCCCGAAAATCAGCGGCCAAAAATTTGTATTTTATTGCTATAACTTTAAATTTGTTAACCATTTTATATGACTAGGTTCTGTACAATAAACTAGCTGTACAGTTCTCAAATCAGTTGGAAGTGTGATCGTATTGACGGACTTGTACACCTGTTTTTGAGTGTGTGTGTGGTATGCTTTATACATTATTACAAATAATGTTACGTTTAAGGGCAATTTTGAAAAATAATATTTACAAAAAAAAACACATCTAATAAATTTGTTTGTTTGTTCAATGTTAGATGTAAAAGCTAAAAAGTCTACTAACTCCTCTGTACTTAGTACATATCTTGAGGTTTCAAACATTTACTACATGCACTTTTGTTGAAATGTAAGAACCAACATTTTTCCAAGATTTTAATAAAGTAGTATTATAATGATTTATTTTCAGTTTCTATATGAATGAACACTTGTAATCTAAACTTAGTTAAATTTCTACATAACGCGATTGTACATTTTTTACTATACAAACATAATATTTAATACCTATGGACTTCATCGTTTTCAAATTATTTCTAAGTGTGCGGCTATGCTGGTCATAGCGTCTTCTGATTCTATTTAAAAAGAAAGGAATAGTTATAGTGAATATACATATATATATATTATATAAAGAACAACAAATAAACATGTACCTATTTAGAAAAATTTAATATTAAAACAAAAATAATAAACAAAAAAAAAGAACAAAATATATGTATATTTAAAACAAAATATAATTGTATACTTCTGTAATTATTTATAACATATCATTATTTAGAGATACATTTTTTGTGCGGAAGAAAATAAAACATAAACAGTGTATTCATGTTAAAAAAAAATATTACCTAATTGTATTAATTTTCTCTCAAAAATTTTGAGTGTATATTTTGTACTAGCTGTTGCGCCAAGTGTGAATGTTAAAGATAATTTACGAGAAGATAGGAAACCAATTTACTAAAAGTTTTAGTAAAAACAACTTTCGTTTGTACGTATGCTAAGGATAGTTAAATGTGCGCAGAGAGAACATTGTAGACCCTATCCTATCTCTCCCATTAGGATAATTATTCCCAAAGAGAAAACATTCGCAAAAAAATTCCCCGTTCCTAGCTTTCAACGCAGCTAAGTAAGAGCATCATTGATGTCACGCTGAACTCGACTTATAGAACGTTATAACAATACTTCCGGTTGTATAATAATTTGCAACTTGTGGCCGCAATAGATATACGCTAAAATATCAAAGATCCTAACATCTTTTGATAGAGACCAAACCCAAAACCAAAACCAAATCGGGACGCGTGCGGCTACCTACTCTTGAACATATGGGATCACGGTTCTTTGACGGCGGTTTTCATTCCCAAAGCTGGCAGGCAGGGACATACAGCAGCCAAGGATTTCAGACCAATCAGTCTGTCATCTTTTATGCTAAAAACCCTAGAGCGGCTATTAGAAGTTCATATCAGGAGCAAATGTAATAAAGGATTCTTAAGCGAATCGCAACATGCATACATGAAGGGAAAGTCAGTAGAAACAGCTCTGCATAATGTAGTAGGGAAGATAGAAAGAAGCTTGCACTTGGGTGAGTTTGCTCTTGCAGCTTTTCTGGACATTGAGGGTGCTTTTAATAACGTAGAGGGCAAGGCTATAAAGCGTGCCATGTCAAATATGAACATTGAGCACAGCATAGTTTTTTGGGTCTGCAACATGCTTGCGAGTAGGAAAATAAACTGCTCCCTGGGACAAAGTTCCATTAGAATGTCGGTGACCAGGGGAACACCACAGGGGGGAGTCCTTTCACCTCTCCTTTGGGTGCTTGTTATGGATGACATTCTGAAGAAACTGAGCTCCGGGGGAATAAGTGCCACAGCATATGCTGATGACCTAGTTATTATCATTCAGGGAAAGTTTTTAAACACTCTAAGTGAGATTATGGACAGTGCCTTAAGAAAAGTCAATTTATGGGCAAAGGGCTGTGGACTTAACGTCAACCCCTCCAAAACGGAACTGGTACTCTTCACCAGAAAGCACAAGATACCACACTTTAACCTTCCTAAACTGGAAAAAGTGGAATTGCCTCTGTCTGACAAGGCAAAGTATCTTGGGGTTATTCTGGACAGGAAACTGAACTGGAATGCAAATGTAGAGGAAAGAATTAGAAGGGCGTATAACGCTCTTTTCATTTGTAAGAAAATAGTAGGCAGGACTTGGGGCCTAAAACCAGCTATGGTGCACTGGCTATATACAGTAGTGGTTAGACCCATACTTACATAAGGCGCACTAGTATGGTGGACGGCGACAAAGAAGAAAACAACAATCGGCAAACTAGCGTCGGTGCAGAGAGCGTCCAACGTAGCAATAACGGGTGCACTTCGCAGCACCCCTACGGCAGCGCTGGACACCTTTCTACACCTTACGCCACTTGAGTTGCACATAAAGCAACTTGCGGGGAATAGTGCGCTACGGCTCACAACCTTGGGCTACTTTAGAGAGGGCAGTTTTGGACACTGTACAATACTAGCGGAGTTACTCCCGGGTGTACAGGTGCAAACTGATGAAATACACCCTTTGGTCGACATCGACACTCCGTACGAAGTGTCATACCCGGAAAGATATGAATGGCAAAGGGATAAAGTAATTAAGCATCTATATCTGGAAAGGATATAGCCATCTACATCGATAGCCAGGCTGCACTCAAGGCACTGGAATCTACGAACATCAATTCTGAATTAGTCAGGACCTGTCGCACAATGCTTAAGGCATTATGCAGTCAGAACCGAGTGAGACTGTGCTGGGTACCAGGACACTGCGGTATAGTTGGAAATGAGCAAGCGGATGAGCTTGCGAGGATAGGCGGGGAATTGCATGACGGAGGAGATGTGGATATTAAACCACCTCCTTGCATCATAAAAAGCAATATTAGGAATAAAATAAACAAGGAAGCCGACCGGAGGTGGGAGGGCCTCACCGGTCACGCGGTATCTAAGGCACTTTGGCCGCAATACGACCGTAAAAGATCTAGGGAAATCCTCAAACTAGGCAGGGAACAGCTCAGGACACTGATCGGCATATTATCAGGGCACTGTCTTCTTAGAAAACATGCAAGAAGACTAGGGCTAGCAGACTCGGACACTTGTAGATTCTGCAATGACCTGCAAGCCGAAGAGGACATAACACATATACTGTGCGAATGTGAGGTAAAATGTCGCAGTAGAAGGAAATTTTTGGGCAGGTACTTCTTCCAACATTTAGGGGAGATAGACAATACCAACTTCAAGGGGCTACTTGGTTTTTGCAGGGAAATTGGGGTTTTCTCAAGGGCAAGTGTTTAGGTGTTTTTCCATTGTAGGTCACTGCAATTGGTTCCCCCTAGGGATCGCGATGGGCCCTTATGGTGCCTAGTGCCGTATGAGTCATCTCATACCCCTTTTTAACCTAACCTAACCTAACCTAGCTTTCAACGCAGCTAAGTAAGAGCATCATTGATGTCACGCTGAACTCGACTTATAGAACGTTATAACAATACTTCCGGTTGTATAATAATTTGCAACTTGTGGCCGCAATAGATATACGCTAAAATATCAAAGATCCTAACATCTTTTGATAGAGACCAAACCCAAAACCAAAACCAAATCGGGACCAAATGCACACTGCCCCTCTAATCTAACCTATCCTAGCCTAACCGTTCCTATTAATATTGTTATTTCACTTGGACGAAATTTTCCTATTGCAAGTCTAACCATTACCAACCCTATGTGGATCTAAGTTCCGTAATTAAATAAATTATCGAAGATTTTACATATTTTTAAATTAAGCAAGTGTCTGGACTGTTGTGGCGTCTCTTTGAGGACCTCCTTTGTTGCATCAGTTGAATGTACTATTACTATGCGAGGGATTTCCCACACATAATCTCATGTAAATCATCCAAGAGGAAGTCAGCCTAACACGGCCTCAACCAACAAGCCCCCCAGCCTGCTCGGTCCCTCGCTAACTGCCTCTAATTACGCACATAAAGCTGGTTGTGGTCGTTCCCCAATTGTGCGCGCCGCCTAAGGTGCGGTGTCTTCCTCTGCTGCGTTGTCCCTCAGGGGTGGATTCGAAGACTCGTCAGGCTGGTGCGTTTTTTTCCATACGCTCCACGAGTCCCAGCCATCTCTGCCGTTGTATTTTTAACTTTTTGACCAGATCAGCGTCGCTGTATAGCCCGTATAGTTCGTCATTGAATCTTTTTCTCCACACACTCTATCGTCACAAACTGGACCCCATATCACTCGAAGAATCTTTCTCTCAAAGCATCCCAGAACGTTTTCATCCCCTTTTGACAGGGTCCATGCTTCTGCACCATACAGCAGGACCGGGATGATTAAGGTTTTATATAATATCTCCTTGGTTCTATGAGAGAGGGCTTCACTTCTTAGATGTCTTCTTAGCCCGAATAAACAGCGATTGGCAAGAGTGATTCTTCGCTTGATCTCTGCGCCGATGTCATTTTGCGAAGTGATAATGAAATCCAGGTAGACAAAGACCTTAACAACTTCGAAGTTGTATCTGTCCATCGTGATGTTCTGTCCGATTCGTCGATGTTGAGAGTCCTTTCTCGTTGACAGCATATACTTCGTTTTGTCCTCATTAACAGCCAGACCCATCTTCGCTGCCTCCGTTTCGATGGTTCCATATGCGCCACTGACAGCCCGCCGCGTTCTAACAATGCTTGAAGAACGATCTTAATGAAAGTACATGATAGATAGGTAATTGGGTGCTTTTGTGGCGGTTGCCACAGATTCACGTAGACCATCCGTTGGGTCCATTGTGTCCAGTCACAGATTCCCAGTTTGTCCTAACAGTAACCGAAGGGCGTGGAGTTGTTTATCTACTGGAACCGCCCCGATTAAAGAATGAATCTCAGGAGTTTCTTAAGATCAACATCCTCCAGATCCTCTAGGTCTAGTTCATCGAAGAAGAAGCTGTTGAGAATCCTTTGAAAAATGCGAATGTCAATCAAGCCTAAGTCCCTTAAGAGGATAGTACAACTGGACTTAAAGGAAATGTTTCCAAACGTATTAGTAGCTAAAAGTATTTTTTAACGATGCCAGTGACTGTAGGTTCTTGAGAAAGTTTATTCAGTATACTCACTCTGATAAAGGCATACTTGCGCTCAACAATGATTCAGGAAAGGTTATCTCTTCTGGCAATGTTGTCGATTGAAGCTGACATAGCACGACTCCTGTCGTATGATGATGTCATTAAGGACTTTGCTATGAGGAAACCCCGTAAACGTAGAGTAAGGCTACTCTCAGATTGAGGAAACAAGCAGTAAGCAACTATCAATAAGCAATACGCAATTTTGTTTTAACCTATTCTCACATCGAAGCAAAAAGATTGCCTCAAATTTCTACCTATCAGGAATATTTTTCTACAACTTAAACGAATTTTGTGTTGAAAACAGGATCGTCTGACATATTTTCCAAAACTTTGTAGAAAGTAGTAAGCGCAAAAGTCTGAATAAAAATATTGCTACTAGGAAGCTTGTTGCTTTTCAATAAGCGCTGTGTATCGCTAGCGAAAATTATTGAAGCAATGAGCAAAATTTTTCGTAAATGCAAAATGGAGTTGCTTTGATGTGGACTTCTGATTCAATTCAAAGTAAATTAACTGTAAATCAATGTGAGAGCCAACTAAATCTTTGAGTAAATATTAGTCTTATTTTGTTTACGTTTACTGGTGTTTTATGGCTTTGCCTAAAGTTAATATATTTTTAATTCTAAAAAGTAAACTAAACAAAAATTTAGATATCTGAAAAATCAGTATATTTTTCGAGGGCGCAAATATAGAAGCTCGCACAGGACACATAAAAGCCTAGTTACGGCACTGCTGAGATTGTTCCAGCGTAGGTTTGTTATATTCAAAGATTCAATGTCAACCTTCCTAGCAAGTGTGCTTAACGGAGTTCTTAAAGATTCTAGGGCCATTGATGCATGCATTTTTGACCCGTTTCTTGCAATCTCATCCGCCTGTTAACTGCCTGGAATATCCATATGCCCTGGTACCCATCATAGGGTCACCGTATTGGCTCGTGATAGCTCGTCTAGGTATTTCTTGCAATGACTTACTGCCCTCGACTTTACCACCACTGACTCCATGGCTTTTATGGCCGCTTGGCTGTCAGAGTACCTATATAGTGATTTCATTCATTCATTTTCAATGGTCCGCTTGTCCATTAAGTGGGTCGCGGGTGTAGGTTGCTCAAGTGGACCCTCCATAGCTCTCGATCCTCCGCCATCGACTCTAAATCATCAAGGGCAATCCCCATACGGGTAGAGGAGAGATTATGAATTTGATCTAACCATCTCATCCTGGGTCTACCTAGGGGACGCCTGCCCGATGGTACGGATTCCATAGCACGTCGTGGAATCCTGGTCGGGGACATGCGTTTAACATGCCCAAACCACCGAAGCATGGATCGCTCCGTACGGAGAAGTAGCTGCTCGACATTGAGTTCCTCACGTATTCTAGTATTTCTAATGCGATCTCTACGGGTCACACCAGCAATACAACTGAGAAATCTCATTTCGGCAGCTTGTATTCGCGATCTTATTCTTTCGGTCATTACCCAAACCTCATGACCATAGGTAAGAGTTGGAACAAATTTGTTTGTCGGAAATGCGTTGTCTCATCTCTTTAGGTCCTTTGCCGTTGGGGTTATACCAGCAATTTCCGCTTGAAACACACTACAGTAATCGTTGATTTGGAATGATTCTCGCAGATTTAGTGTTTCGCTGAAGATGCCCGCGCCTGTACCAACATCCATCTTAGAACCATCGGTATAGAGGGCTATCTCCCCTTCTTCTGTAACTAGAGATGAGCAAAAAATAGCAACCTGCTAATTTTTCACTGCTAATGAAAATTCGCATTCGCAACCTGCTATCAACTTCTAAATAAACTGCTACTGCTAAATGCTATTTTTTCGCTTCTATCTCTGAGTCACATCACATTCACAAGTCACAATCGTAACTTCATTTTTTCATGCATTCCAGCATTACACACACAAACGAAAAAGTATGTTTGGCTGATACGAAAAACGTAAAGAAGAATGAAGAAGAAGTGTATCGCCCGTTTCAAGTCACTCTCTCACTCTCTCACTCAACCCCATGCAAATGCAAACTACCCTTTTTGTAGGGAACGTCTCATAACTCATAGCGATAGCAGTTTGCATATAGCAATCACAGTCGCAGTCGCAGCTGGTAGGAAAGTTAAAGTTGGTTTGTTGGATGCTATTAGCAGTATAATATGTAAAAGCGTAAGGAGTTGCTATTTGCTAAGTTGCTACTTCAGGAGAGAGGGAGGCTATTGCATTCGCAATCGCAACATCGCAACATTGAGCGCAACAATGTGATATACCAACGAAACGAGATAAGTTAAAGTACCATTGTATCTGCGGCTGCGACACTTTTTATGATGTGGCGGCCGGTCGGCCGGCGGCCACAGAGGACAGCATGAGGCAGTCTGTCATCAGGCACTATGCCTATGGCTATGACAAACCATCACCAATTAACAGAGTTGCATATCGCATTCGCATATCGCAGTTTCACTTGCAGCTGGTTCAAAATGTTTTTAGTTGGTATTGGTAAATAATAACAGCAGTTAGGTTGTAGTTGCTAGTTGCTACTTGCTACTTGCTAAGTTGCTATTGCGGGAGGGAGATCGAGAATCATAACTTTAAATGATCGCATTCTCAGCATTGTGATATATGATATGATTTACCATACCAATAAATTACTATGTAAGTTTTGTTTAGCGTTTGCTTGCGGTCGATGTAATTTCAAAAAGGTTGTTGGTGGATATTTAATAAGTAGCTTAAATTCAAATATATGTACATTGTGTTACTGTGCTGATAGTTTAGCTGTGTGTATTTAACTATTTAATAAATAAATTCCCTATTTCCCTCCATTAGAACGAATTAAACGAAATTAGTATCCTTTCTGATTCCGTCATATAAATTGAAAATTAGACATACCATTTATAGAACGCCAATAGCTGCTATGTACTATGACATAAAATGCATGGTAGGTACTTACTCTTCTGCACAAAGCCTATAATAATGACTCCATATCGAAATCGCATTAGCAGTTTACATTAGCAGTTTACATTCACTGTGAATAAGAAATCGCATTCACAGTTATAACTGCGAATACAAAATAGCAACTTAGCTCATCTCTATCTGTAACTGCTTAGTTGTCCCATTCGCTTTTCTCCGGAATTCTTGTTGTGACTTGTGAGTCTCCTTTCAAAATTGAGAGTGGGGGTAGATAGTCTGTAGTTATATTCTCCTTTGCCGCGTTCCATTGTGTTTTGATGGAATCGTGCCCATAAGATTTTGATGACCATATTCCAGACTCTGATTGTGGTGAGAGGGGTGCGGTTTAGCATCACCTCCATTGCTGCGGAGGGTGTTGTTCGTATAAGGAACTCGTTATCCCAATGCATGCCGCCCTTCGGACTTTAGTGAGGCTTGAGAGATGGTATTTATTCTCCGTGGCCTTCCACATGATAGCGCCTCGCCTTGTCTCAAACCTTTTTCGACATCAAATGGCTCGGTGGTGTTCTTGCCGACTTTGACAGAGTATATTCTAATAGACGACTTAGAAATATAAAACATTTTATGTAATACAGGTTTGGTTTTTCAACTGGCAGCACATTTTCGACAGATTGTAAATTTGACAGTTGAAAGTTTATTTGTGGTTAGCACGTTTTGCCATTTTACGATGAATAGATTAACGCCAGAACAATGCCTGCAAATTGTGCAAACTTATTTTAAAAACCACACAAACTTATCATGCGCTACTTCAATTTTACGGTCGACATAATCGTCCATCTGAGCAAGTTATTCGGAAGACGCTGAATCGTTTTCGCACCATGTACACTCTAGTGAATAATACGCATCCCGGCTTCCCTAGTGGAGTGGAAAAAGTCTTTGTCGAGATGCCCTTACACCCAATGACCCAATAAAACTCACTCACTCGTCAATAATTGAGAGCGGTAAACATTTTGCTGAGCGCGCGTAATGGACCTGCAAACTGGCCCCCACGATCAAATGATACTTTAGATTACTTTCTTTGGGGGTATGTGAAGTCACTAGCCTCTGTGGATAAATCAGAGACGTTGGACAATTTAGAAGTCAACATTCGCCGTGTTATTGCTGATATTCGGCCCCAGTTGCTCGATAAACTTGTCGAAAATTGGACTTTAAGATTGCGCTTCATTGGTGTTAGCTATGGGACGCATAAGTCCGAAATCATTTTTAAACAGTAATAGCATAAAAGTTTCTATTAAATAAAGCTCATCATGTACATTGCCATTAGCTACATGTGTTTTATTTCATATTGAATTTGTATACCTCTAAAAAAAACACACTTTATATGGGGTTCAAAGGAAAAAAAAATTCATGACCATCCATAATTATAAATATATAGTACATCTTTATTGTATTTTTTTTACAAACGCAAACAAGGGCCTTACAACCTCCAACTAAGAAGGCTGAGTGATCAAGATCAATGGCTCTCTACTAAGCCAATACCGTTATATGGCCAGATTGGTGTACATTGCATCCACCGTCTGACACCGTTCAAAGTTAAACCTGATCGACTTCCGAGGGTTGCAATCCGATCACCATACGCTCACTAACTGCCACCGTTCAGGTCTAGGTTTATATGGCGCCCTAATTTGACAGATTTAACAATATCAAAACAACTCTTAATTCTTCATGTTACTCTAATTGTGCGGGCTTCACAGCGTGCAGATGGATGGATCCATTGTTAAAAATAAATACGAAGCATTGACCAATGTCAGGGGGTCATGTTCAAAAAATTATTTCGAAACAAAATGATTCCATACGGTAATTCGCTAACTCGTAATCATTCTTAAGGGAAGATTACTTCACAATTTTATATCTCATATGGATGGAAATCTTGGTAATGGTCTTCTTATTGCAGTCACATTACCAGACAAAACAAGAGGATTGATAATGAGGCCCATTGTTGTCGACTTCAAAAACAACATCAACTGATTATCCCGTATTCCCATATAGTCCTGATAACAATAATTACAAACTGAGCAAAAAGAAAACGATGAGTACTTGTAGATAAGTTCACCACCTCTTAGAGAAAATGTAATGGATAGTAGTGCGTGAAGTGCAAGTAGGTACACAGTGAGTGTATGTCCGCAAAGTCGATGACTCTGCTATAAATTCAGACTCACACCTTAAGCTCGTTATTAATTATTTTTTCCATACAAAAATGGTAAGAATTGCTTTGAAAAATATTCAAATTTATATTACGCAAGATCATTAATAAAAAAAACCGAAGAAATAGCATAATAAACGCCGCCCAATTTACCTTTCTGCTCTTACTTTCATCAATGACTATCGATATTTACACCTAATGCCTGAGCCCTCTCCGAATCCACTTTCAATTGTTATATAACATTTGTTTACATCCAACATGTGTATATTCGTAAAAGAAAGTCGTCTATTAGGTGTGCAAATGAAAGAGCGTTAACACCTTCAAACATAGCGCATTGTATACGGCGTATACCGTACCGACACTTTCATTTCGGGCTGACCTCTTTGCGGTTATAGATGCTTTCGTTACTCAATCGCTTAATTGTAATCTATCTGGAAAAATTATTTGAGTGAGCCCTAAACTCAGTGCAGTCGAGAATTTGTACTAAGTGCACTGCAACTGCAATACTTTGAGATCAACTACCTAACAAAAAAATTTACTCTTCAAAGTTCGAAAGCAAAATTGCGTTTGGGTCTCTATGCCAGTCGATTGGTGTCCATTGAGTGTTCAAGTTCGGTAAATTGCATCTGCACCGCGTTCAGGATTAAATAAATAAACGTAAGTGGCGGTTATTCTAGCAAAATAAAATAGTGCAAGTCTGATATAGACCATAGTCTGTACCCTATTCTGTAGTAAAACCTAAAAATTGTATTTAAAAAAAAAATGTACAAGGAATAAAATTGTGAAATTTGTGGTCAAGTGAGATACAAGTAACTAGGTCAATCCGAATGAGTATTTTCTTCCGCTTTCTCGTATCAATTAATTGACTTTTTATTCTTGGCACTGTTGTGTTGGTTTTGTTTTTTTTTTTTTTTCTCAGATGCCCAAATCGTTTTTTCGCGACGAGCCTGTTCCCCGGGAACTTATACCCAAGATGATAATAACAGGTGGGTACGCATCAGTGTACACGGAGGAGGCTCCAACTGTGCCAATTGTTGGTGATTGGAAGAAGAGATATTGCACTTTGGCTGATTCCTTTATACCCATACTGGACCGGGTACACAACTTTGAGGTAAGGGACTCGGATGTATGGATTGTGACGAGCACAAAGTGTGGGACAACATGGGCACAGGAAATGACCTGGTTAATAATGAATGACTTTGACTTCAAAAAGGCGAAAGAAGTGGATCTTACCATACGATCTCCATTTTTAGAGTGAGGCTTTAATATAAACGTTCAAATGGGGAATTAAGAAATTTGTTATCTTACTTAGATTCAATGGGGTGGTAGCGAATGTGGCCAACGATACAATGCAACTAGCTGATGAAATGGACTCACCGCGATTGATCAAGTCTCATTTGCCTATACAACTTTTGCCAAAGCAGCTGTGGACGAAGAAGCCAAAAGTAAGTAGGCCTAAAATAATTCTAAATGTTTTTAAGGTTCCGTACATCGCTACGATGTCTGTATTGCTTTACAATATTTTTGTTATATTGTTAGATTTAACAGGGGAATAGAGAAAAGTTCAACAATAGAAACCTTGGAGCGATTTATAAGTTAAAACAGATTTAAATAAGAGGCTATCAAAAACTTGCATTCTTTTCAATTTACAAAAGTTTGTATAAGACAGAAAATATCCCATGCAAAATTATGCAAAACAATTTTAAGTATATAAACGGAACTATTTATTTCTTAGTTATAATTCAAATAAATTCCTGTTTTGGTATTGTTTTGTTAGAATAAACAAGCGGTCCCGGCAAACGTTGTGTTCCTTGAGTGTTTATTATTCATGAGCTTTTTGCTTTTTAATTTTTTTTTTATTGTTGAGTGCTTATTATTTGAACTTGTGTAGAAACGCATCGCAGCGCCGTTTACGGGGTCCAATCTAATCTATCATTGGAATCTAAACCATCATTGGACCCATTCAAACACACACACAAAATTTCATTCAAATCGGTCCAGCCGTTTAGAAGTAGTTCGGTTACAAACACTTACAGAAGAATTATTTATAATAAAAATATAATTCATTTTTTATAATTTTAGTAAATGAATATGAGAAACATACCATCTTTTCTTTGAGTTCCAGACAAAATTTAATATTTAAAAACAATAAAGTCACCCTTAAATACAACTAACTCACTTTCGTTTCAGATCATTTACGTCTTCCGAAATCCAAAAGATTCTGCAATTTCATATTTTCATCATTGGCGGGGCATGGTCGGTTATAAGGGTAGCAAAGAAGAATTCATGCACACGTATATGGATGGCTATGTAAACTTTAACCCCTTCTGGCCGCATGTTCTAGACTTTTGGCATTTACGTGATCAACCGAACATATTTTTCACTAGTTACGAACGCATGAAATTCGACCTACGAGCTGTGATATCCGATGTATGTCAGTTCCTTAATAAGAAAATCTCTTTCGACAAAATGGAGGAACTTGTCGATCATCTGTCATTTGACAAAATGAAAATAAATCCAGCTTGTAACCATGAAAAGGAATTCCAAAGTATCAAGCAAGCTGCTGGGGTGGAAGTCGAAGAATTTAGGTAAATAAGCATTTAAACAAGTGTTCACCTTTTAATAATACTTTTGCTCAGTAGATTTGTTCGAAGAGGAGTTGTCGGAAGTCATAAGGATGAGCTGGCACAAGAAATCATTGAGGAATTCGACGAATGGACCGAAGATAATTTGAAGGATTTTAATTTGTCGGTGGATGAAATTATTTCTTACTGCAAATATGAAAAGTAGACTCAGATACAATTTGTTTGTGTATCTAATGTTATTTAAGAAAGTGATATTTTTATGTTAAAAATATAAACGTCAGTTAACTATAATTTTAAGTTAACATGTTAACAAATTCACTAACCCATTTTTCTTTCTTTATTTTTTAATGAACTTTGTGATGTGAGATGTCATTTATGATAGAATCGATATGTATAACTTTTCGATAACATTTAAAGTAATTGTAGTTTGGTTGCACAATTTTTATCGGGGCTAAGTAGTAAGCCCCGTTTGGTGAATTTAAATTCTGAAGCAAAATTATTTTTATCATGGTGAATTATACGGAGGAACGACGTTTACAAATAATTAAAATTTACTACCGAAATTGCGACCACCGCAAATTTAAGAAGAATTTCATCGTTAAATCATCTTCAGCGATGAAGCGCGGCTTCGTCAATAAGCAAAGTATGCGTTACTGGAGAGACCCCTCATGTACTTCATGAAACAGCACTTCTTCCGCAAAAAATCACTGTTTTGTTAGGTTTTTAAGGCCCCGACACATAGAATCCATCGCATCCGTTGTGTCGACGGATTGACGTATTCGACGGAACGAAAAGTCAAATAGAATCCGTCGCATACGTTGACAGTATATGTTATTTTCTGCAGCATTTGACAGTTTCCCTCTTCATCTCAGTATTTCCACCAATGAAAGTGCTTCCTCTCACGCTGTGAACATCAGTGATATGTGGTTCCAACAAGACGGTGCCACAAGCCAGACTCACATTCTGTCTGTCTGTCCGTCTGTCTGTCTGTCTGTTGAAAACACCTTACCGTCCAAACAAATCGACTTAGGTGAATAAAATTTTGTGAGAGGACTTATTTTTACCGTTGTCAAGTTGGTATTAAAAATTGTGTATGTCGGTCAAGTAGTTCTGGTACTTAAGAAAAGAACAGTACATAATATAGTGGAGGGTATCAAAGCATCGGCCAGGCCGATGATAACACTTTTACTTGTTTTTATATGGAGTTTGGCGTGCCGCTAGTCATCTAGCGGTCAATGGAACGCGGCCATTGCTTAACATACATTTGAATTGAGAATTAAAACAACAAACACAAAATAGATATATTTTATTTTCCACAAAATTCAATATAAACATCAACTATCGGTAAGGCCACGGGCAGACTGCATGCAAAAAGCTAAGCGAAAGCTAAAGCTATAGATTCTAAGTTATAAGCAAAGCGTATAGTGTGCTTAAGAGGCCTCTACCCATATTGTAGAACATAAAGTGGAACTCAAAGCGCCATCTATTTTTGATTTGCGAAGCTCTTATCATGGTGTGAAACCACTCTCGTCATTCATTTCACTTTTGAAATCAATTCAGGAGGCGGAACTTAGGTGGGATATTATATAATACTTGGATATGAAAACTGGTTTTGTGTCATTTATTGATCGTGTGTGGGGGATGTTTTATTTTTCTTGCTGAGAATTGCATACAAATGAATGTTGGAGTGAGAGGAAAATGTAGATAAGCATAAGACAAAGAATCCATTCTCCATTGATTACATTATAATGACTTTGAATGTGCAAGGGAAAATTAAATCAACGATGGGGTAGGTATTCTTCGTATATATATATAGATGGTGTGTGTGGTAGGGTATTTTCAGCATGGCAAGGTTGATGATGCTAAAGGATAACAACGTGGAGAGAAGGAATGCGAAAATGCAGATCATATACTTTGCAATAGGATTTTGTATTTCTGTGATCCATTGGGTTTTTTTGTAAGGATAGTTTTAAGATTTTAATGGTATAAGAGGGGAGCAGGTGAGGTAGTAAATGTACTATTGTGTTAGGTAATTGCGGGTAGAAAAATAAAATCGCTTCCACAAGTCAACAAATTCCCAATACACATAAATCTTTTTATTGGATCCTGCATATTATCGAGTGAATGTGCACAGGTATATGTATAAATTTGCATTCAGTAATATTCTCTTTAGCAGAACCCACAATTCCTTACCAACTAAGCCCCACTTGAATACCCCTTGCATCATGCCCTCTCACAATCCTGGTGTAGCATTTGCCACTTATCTTAGTGATCTTCATAATGTTGCAAATTCTTTCCTCTGTCCCCCTCTTCATACGAAAAACCAAACACCTACCCTACCATAGCTCATAAAAGGTAAGATAATGGCAACAGCGCAAACAAAATTGCATAATCTTTCCTTGTAAATGGCAACAGCGCAATGCTGCTGGTGCATACTACAATTTGCTTTCAATTATATCTTTTTTAGCCTAACCCACCATTTCACCCTCTCCGTTTCGTCTCTTTTCCTACCAACACAAACCAAACCATTATCTGCTTTACACCTGATCACGGTGTGACCGGCAAACACTTTTCAAGATACAAATTTGCTATACATGAAATATATAGAATTTCTAAAAATCTGAGTACATTCATCGTTTAAATTAATTTATAATTTTTGCTATGAAGTTTAAACTTTTTCCAACATAATAATAAGTGCTTCACAGTCACTTGTTGATTGAAAAATCATTAGTCTCGGTGAAAATCGAGCAAACAGTGCGTCTAGATCAGATGTGGTGGTCGTCTACTGATGAGCCCACCCACCACATCGGGGCGAAACGCATTACTGGAGTCGAGGCCAGCTCAAATATAAAAATTTGTGATGACAATCGTACACTCCACCACTATTCAATTCATAAATATGTTTATGATTGAAAACAGTTTGATGAAAAGTGCTTCTGTCGACCCCTCTCTCTTTTTCATTTTTATTCAAGAAGCAAAAATTACTTTGAATCCCCATGAAGCAAAAATCACTTTGAATAAAGAATCCCCATCTGCTTACACACATATCAACACACGCATCCTTGATTGCATTTCGATCACACTTCACGCCAAACCTGTTTCATTTATAACACACCTCTCAATGCAGTTGACAAACTACACATTTATCCCTTATAGCTTGGGTGTCATTCTGATTGGCTAATCAAATCAGACGACAGAACTACCGCCATCTAAATGAGAAACTTGGAACTTTTTTCTGAGAATGTGCAACGGGTCGGGTGCAACTCATCCGGTGGCAAGTCATCCGGAGACAAGTAACGCCGCCTACATCTTAACTTTGCAACGACAGCGAATATTCGCATCACTCACCCTTAGTGGAACGTGTCGTAGTCGAGCGTGTTTATTGTTGTGGGTTAGTGTTGCGATTACTAAAATGACAAATATACTGTTGGAGGGGGGCGGTTTAAGTTATTATAAATGGATGCCCTTGTTGAACTCGGAATGTTTTGTTGTTGTAGGAGGTAGGTACTATCGCAAGTAGGGGTAATCGTAGCTGTCGGTAGTATGGATAAGGGTGGGGTGGGAAATGCGTTAGTAGGAAAAATAGTATCATATAGCATGAATGATTTTAATAGATATATGTTGGCAGTGTAGCCAGCAATTTTCTAACGGAATATGCCAAATTAAAAAATAAAATGCTTAATTAGCTATATGCGCTATTTATTTATTTATTTATTTATTTTTGGGTAACACTATTTGTAAATGGTTGACAAAATCGTTTATATTGATATTAATTTATAAATACGTACAGGTACACACGTGGATGTGTTTAAATTATGGAAGTGAGTAGGTAGATGTGGAATTTATAATAGAGATTTTAATTAAACCAAAGGGGAGAAACCCCGTGGCTGGGAAACGTCAAATATAATGGCGAGAAGTTTGATATACATATAAGTGTTGTCACTAGATTGAAAGGAACAAATTGAATAAAAAAATAGATTTAAAAAAATAGGAAGGTAATTGATATGCAGACAGCATATAATATTTGGTTATATGTATGTATTTACTATTTCCAATTTCAATATGTATCAATATGTATGTACCTACTTTGGAAAATAATTCTTGGGTAGGTAAATACATTTTTTTTTGTTTTCCAGATACGTTTTCATTTTTCCAAGTTTTTGACTTTTTGGTCCCTCCTGTGAATGAAGTTTCCGTCCGGGAATTAAAAACATTTTACACGATTTATACTGGCTTTACATTACCAAGCCACGCAATTTTGCATGATAAAGTAGCAAATTATTCACCTGTTTGTGTATCAGACGTTTTAAAATTTTTTCTACCACTGAGATGTATGAATTGACAAACATCACATACCTACTTAAATTTACGGAAAAACAAAATGCATGTATTTTTTTTAAGAAAGCGTTTCCTAACTTTTTCGTAAGTTTATCTCTGAGAAAGAAATTATCCCCACAGGCCACAAATGCCACTTTGACAGTCTTTTCCCAGGTTTTGTTGAAAATACATCGAGTATTAAGTTTTATTTGTATGAAGTTCCTTTTTAAAATTTTGGCTACTTTTTGGCGACTTTATTATTTTGGGCATCGGGAACGCTGCAGCGTTATATTTAGGGCTAGCATAAAAAAAACGTCCCTAGCAAGAAGCCCACAAACTATAAATACGAAGTTTGAAGCAAATCCGTCCAGCGTTTCCCCAGGGGCGGGACAGACAGACATACGGACGAACAGAATTGCGAGACCCACTTTTTTGAGTTCCCCTATCATCGTAATATCAGAATTGATCAAAATCTCGAGTTCAAAATTTTGTACGAAAACAATATCTTTCTCTTACTACGTATACGAGAAAGTTAATAAACATGGAAAAATACAAATTCGGTATTTTATAGGCATATTTTTGGTAAAATGTTTCTATTTTTTTTAATGAATTTTGTTTTGTCAGTTGTCATTTTATGACAAAATCGATATAACTTTTCGATAACTTTAAAGACAATGATAGTTTGGTTGCACAGTCTTTATCGAGGCTAAGGAATAAGCCCCGATAATTATCTGGGCTAACAAAATCTATATAGAATTAAATTCGTATGAAATTATTTTTCTAAGCCTATATAGAATAGCCACATTTCGTTTACATTTCTTTAACTAGAAGTTTCTATAACTCGAATTTATTTTCTTTCATTTTGAGAGTTGCCCTTATGGAAGTTCCACTTTCACTGTACCTATATAATTATACTTAGGGGTATGGGGATAATTCCATCAAATCAACATTTGACTTTTTGATATACATTTCTAGGGACTATGCCTGTTACCATAGCGTTCTTTTTTTGCATGCGCAGGGAGCAAACGCTACCAATTAATAGGTAATACTTATTAAAAAATACGTTTTTCCTTCAGGCTGATGTTTTTCAGGTTCATAAAAAGAGTCGTCGTTGAATTGCATATTTTTGTCTTTTAATGAAGAAGATTTTAATTTAAATACACACTATAAATAAACCAAAACGTAGAGCTTCGTTTTCCCATTTCAATTGTATATTTCCCCTTATTTTGATTGAAATAATCACAAAATGGGAAAAAATCCGCACATCTGGCATCGCTGCAAAAGCATATAAACTCATTCCAACACAAACCCACACGATGTGGGTGTAGTGAAAAAAAAATGGATCAGGGTTACCTTTGCGACACCTTTTCGAGCACACCTTTCTGAAATGTAGCGACTCTTGGAGACTTTTTGTAATAAACATATAATTTCTTAAACAAATTATTTCTACCCAGCCTGTTATCAATCATTCAAAATAATTATATCTATTTCTATAAATGTCATACTATCCTCTGACATGATTTGTATCTTTGAACCTATTTGAATTCAGCCCCAAATGTTCTTTCTTCAGACACATAGCGAACGTCTGCAAGTTTTTCTGCATGGATTATTATGTACCTACCTACTTTTTTCTCTTTCCAATGTCGTTTCGTTTTAATATAAATTTGTATGAGACAATTTTTTACCTCCCAGACACTTTTTGAACACTTTAGAAAAATGTGCAGAGGTAACTCTGCGCTGGAATCCAACAATCTGATTTGTCAACAGTACTACAATATAAGGTTGCATCAAGCTGTTTCATGTATTGTTTCTTTTTGTGGAACGATAAAAAAATATGCGTTTGACAATGGTTTCCTTTTTGCTAAATTTATTTGGTTGTGGTACAGGGACTCATCTCAGCTTGGACTTATTTTGAAAAGTTGCATGTGATTAATATATAGATGGCGCTTTTGCGTTTGTCTTATGTCAGAAGATGACAGCGCACACGCAGCTGTTCTGTCACTGAAGAATTTGAATTCAATAACTTGTTTTCCCTGAAAACAAAGCCGCTGATAATTTGTATGCCAAATAAATAATTCTAAGTGAATTAACATCCAAATTGCATTTAAATTCGCCCATCAAATTCCTCCCAAAGGCTTTCAAATGCTTACTAAAAGCAAAAAACGAAACACAATTTACAAAACCACCAAAAATATCAGCTGTTGTGTCAAATTAATTCGAAAAATCAGTGTGGCCATAGCATAAAATTTGAATCCATTTTTACTACTATTTACAAAAAACTTCATACGCGTTAAATTACATTTGTATTGTACCTATTAATTTCGAGGTTTGATAGCTATTCTAATAAATCCATATCAGATTATAAAATAATGAGAACATAGTTTATAGAAGTTTTTGGACTACTTGTGGGCTTACACTTTGCTCCGATAAATGATTGAATTATGTTGTTTAACGATTCGAAAGATTTTTTTTTTCTAAACACACACCAAATATACCTAAGAAAATACAATATTTTTATTAGGTATATCGTGTACATTCAAGTCCTTTTTGTATTTTTCAGGCTCCAAATAATTTACTTGTTTTATCCCAGCTAATTGGAATCGGTTAATGAAATTGTCTAAATTATATGCTTCGAGTCCTAGGAAATGTCAGTGTGAATGGTTTTCCGAACACCCACTTTCCAATCTTTTCTTAATTTTCATCAAGATTAAAAAGGAATGAATAAGAATAACTATTTATACATATTTTTTCTCTAAACATTCCTCAGTTTTTTTAAATTTGAAAATATTAGATAAGTTAACTAAAACTAGGCTCCCGAAAACATAACTCAGTTCTTAGGTGGGTATTAAATACAAGTCAATTAAATTTGTCAGCAATTAAGTGCTGACTGTGAAATAAATTCCGAGAATCAGCCTTAAAATAAACGTTGTACGAGACTTATAAGTCTTTACTTCAAAATTCGTTTTATTGACAATTTACATTTTCGCGGGAATACACTGTGTCGCTGGTTATGACAATACTCAACATTTTTTTAGAAAGAAATAATTTTATGTAAGTTAAAATTAAGGGAAAATTAGACAGCAGTAGTTTAATTTAGTTATGCTATGTTTCCACCGAACGCTAACCACGAGATTAAGTGCAAGAGATTTAAAATTAATCCTGAAGTGTTTCCACCAAAAAAATAAAGAGATTAATTTGACATTTCACCAGATGTTGGCATAAGCTGTCCAATCGAAGTGTAACAAATGATAAAAAATTAAACAATTTCTACTTTCGAAATTAAAAGTAAAAACAAAAAATGAGTGGCAGTAATCTAAAAATATTATTACCGTATCATTTTGTCCTCAAAACTAATATGTATGAACGTTTTAAAGGATTTCATTGGCAGGAAGTCGCTATTATGGGCAGGTACAAAAAAGATTTTTTTCTTTTGCTCACCTATGACATAAATGTCAAATGTAGCTCTGTTTGTTTTTAATTTTAGACATTTCGACCTGTGGAGAGTGTGTTCAGAGACCGAACTCTACATGTAAACCTAGTCAGCTTAGGAGATTAATTTTGAATCTCCATTTTATGAGATTAATTTTTGTATGATAAATCTCGAGATTTATTCGAGGTTAACGAAAATTAATCCTAATCTCGGAGTTCATCTCCGGACGTAGCATTACGTATATGTGGGTATGTGAAATTTAATTTTTACTTAAGTATAAAACACATAATTGTGGTATTACCGCTGAATCCTGTATCGCTTTCATCGTACAATGCATGGTGATCTGCAACAGTGGTAATGTATCACACGTTTATTGTTGAAATAATTCTCTTGATATCAGCGATTCAGTATATCTATGTACCTATCTCGAGATCGCTTCAAAAGTCTAGGATAAACAAAAATCAATTATTTAAAGAGCAGTGAGAATTGTATTTTAAATAATTACCGAAGGATTTTTGCTAATACTTCTCGTTTTCGCATAATCAACTTAATGTCCTCACTAATTTTACAGCCGCGCAAGGCGAAATCGAACACTCTTTAGATATCAGACAGAGGGAACGTGCGAATATTTCGTAATAGCCTGGAGAGGCGAAGGCTAGCATTAGATTCTCGTCACCGTCATTATAATATTTCATGATTTATGAGGCAGTTTTACAGTTTAAAAAACGTTTGCACAAAATATGCAACTGGTTTCACAAATAAAATGTTTTTATTTCAGCCGAACTGTCAACGGGAAAAAATTCAACACGGCATTATGACAGCTTGAAGAAAGTTCAATTACCTATTTCACCTGCCGCCATTAAGAATTATTTTTGTTTTTGCTTATTCACACGTATTCACAGAGAGAAAAAGAGGCGGAGGCGCTTATTTCAAAACTGGCTCTATGGATCTCTCATTTTTGCCCGAAGCTGGTGGTCTATTCTCTCTGGTTTGTGGTTGAGAAAAGTACCTACAAGAGCGTTTGCATGCGCTGGGAGCAAACGCTACCTACGACTACCTATTAAAAAATGTTTCTCCCACAGGCTAACATTTTCAGGGTCTTAATAAGAGTCGTCGCTGAAATGGATATTTTTTTTTAATGTGGAATAAAAAAATCGAAAAGAATAATTTCGTTTTTCCCATTTGATTAAAATAATCACAAAGTGGGAAAAACCGCACACATCTGGCAACGCTGCAAAACCCCATAATCTCATTCGAACACAATGTGAGTGTGTGAATATAATTAATCAGGAATCCAACAATCTGATTTGTCAACAGTACTACGATTTAATGTTGCATCAAACAGTTCAGTGTATTGTTTCTTTTTGTGGAACGATAAAAAAATATGCGTTTGACAATGGTTTCTTTTTTGCTAAATTTATTTGGTTGTGGTACAGGAACTCATCTCATCTTGGACTTATTTTGAAAAGTTGCATGTGATTAATATATAGATGGCGCTTTTGCGTTTGTCTTATGTCAGAAGATGACAGCGCACACGCAACTGTTCTGTCACTAAAGAATTCGAATTCCGTAACTTGTTTTCCCTGAAAACAAGGCCGCTGACAATTTGTATGCCAAATAAATAATTCTAAGTTAATTAACACCCAAATTGCATTTAAATTCGCCCATCAAATTCCTCCCAAAGGCTTTCAAATGCTTATTAAAAGTAAAAAACGAAACACAATTTACGAAATCACCAAAAATATCAGCTGTTGTGTCAAAATAATTCGAAAAATCAGTGTGGCCATAGCGTAAAATTCGAATCCATTTTAACTACTATTTACAAAACACTTCCTACGATTTAAAATTTCTTTGAGTTAATTTAGAGATTGATAGCTATTCTAAAAAAAATCCATTTCAGATTATAAAATAATAAGAACATAGTTTTTAGAAGTTTTTGTATTAAGTTGCACAGATAAAGATTCAATTATATCTAGTGTTTAACGTTTTTTTTGCTGTGTCAAATTAGAATGATCTAAACGACAAAAATATAGTTTCGAGAAAACAATGTACCTACATACGTGAATTTAACGAAACGCTTACAACCGAAATAAAAACAACGACTTTAAATAGTGCCAATATTTCAATTTTACTATTTATTTAATTTATTAAGTTGATAATATTAAACTACGTTTCTGTTGTATAATTTGTTTAATGAGTGGATTTTATTGGCAGATATGTGGCGCTTATCACAAACCTTGGTGTCATTAAAACACTGAACTCAGTTGCATGAGGAATATCGAAGTCCAATTGTACATAATATGGAGCATTTAAACATTAATACAAGATGTTTTTGCGATACGTTATTTCTTAATACTGATAGCTTCTGAAATAAAAGATTACCTACTTCAACTGATATTGCTTTTTTCATATACCTAAAACAAAAGTGATATAAATTACTGCAATATACTGAGGTATATATTTTTATACTTTTCAATTCGACCTTAAGGACTAAAGTTAGTACCTACAAAGAAAAACGGTCGCTACCATTTTTAAATACATATAAATACGTAGCTAGGTATGCATCTATATATACCTAATAAAATAAAAATTAATGCGTTAATTATAACTAACTTATTTTAACCAAAAATGAGTCGTGTTTGTTTTCCTAATATAAGTTGTTTAGTATTCACTTTTTTTGCTTCCAGCTCCAGTTAACTTTTTTAGTCGTTTATGAAACATCCTCGTCAAAAATTTTCAAATGATTCCTGAACGAACATATCCAATATTAATAATTGTCTTCAAAAGAAACTAGCTGTCATTTTCAATAATTTATTTCTAAATGAGTAGATGAATTATCGTGGTGTGCAAATTGAAAAAAAAGTACTAAGGCTAAATGGGAGAACTTAGAAAACATTTTTTATCTATTTAAAATGTTTGATGTCTTTATTATAAATAAAAGGAAAAATATATTTAAGTTTCCGTTTAGAAGTTATTGAACAATTATTAAATTTGGATGTGAACTGTTTTACTTTTTTTTAATTCTCTCTGATTTTCCATTCAATCTACCGAATTTTTGCAATTATGTATAAGCGGCAACACTTGTGCTTCAAACTCCTCGACATTACATTTGACGTTTCACAGCCTCGGGTTTTCCCCTTTTAATAAAAATCTTTATTATAATTTTTTCAATCTCCATATATGTATCATACCTATTCACTTTTGCATATGCATGTGTATGTGTTCAGAAATGAACGATTTTGTACCCCATTTACCAATAGCGTCTCCCAAAAAAAAATAGCCACACCCTTTCAAACACTAAATGCGGCGTTGTCAGGGGCAACGATCCACTGCAACTCGAACAATAAAGGTGAGTGGTTTGAAGGTAAGCGTTTATGTGGTGAATTGAAACATAGGTGGCTTTTAGGTTCCTGTCTAGGGTCGGGTGAAATGCGACCGGGTGAGTTGCGATGACCCCTGTGCAACAACTATGACACATGCAGTGTATTTTTCTTGAAAAATATATAAAATTTAAACTCAGTATTTTGCAACAAAATACATGTAAATACATAATTTTTTTTTTGCATCCGATAGCTGGTATGATACTTTGTTGTTTTGAGTAAAAATTGCATCAAGTATAAATCAATATATACAGGAAAAACGTTGTTCTTTAATTCAAAAAATTGTTTGTTTTAAAACACCTGTTTTTTTAAAACCAGGATGAAATTTTAAGATTTATTTTAAACTCATTTGTGTTTTGCATATGACCTTTAAGATGGACAAGTTATCTTAGACTGTTTCGAACTCTATCATATCATGCGTTGGCAAACAAAAAGTCGGTTTTAGGCCAATTTTCCCAAACACAGCTGGGAATTCTTTCAATAAAAGAAAAACGAGATGTCGCTTAAAAAAAATGCTTCAAAGCTTTCAAAGGACATATTTTGTTCTTTCCAATGCATCCAATATCATTTCGATCGCTTCAGTATTGACTTCTCTAGGAGGTTGACAGATGAGCACATTTTTCCCAACAATTTCCAAAAGATGAGGGTGAGGCTTGCTGCTCAAACGATAAATGCAACAGTTGCAGCTGGTATTTATACTCTAGCTAGTCACGGTGCTGTATCGTCAACAGCTATTAATACCGCTGAAATTATTGACAAAATAGATAAGTTATTTGATATTTTCAATTCATCTAAATTTCGAGAATCCAAAAAATTCAGAAGGCCATTTTTCGCAAACCCGGAACAAATTACTTTTTTGCATGAAATGAATTTATTTTTTGAAAATATGACTTTTCATGAAAATTCTAGAAATGTAACTAAAAAAATGCGTTTTATAAAAGGATGGCAACAGAATATAAATGCCTTAATTGGCATTTTTACAGAAATAAAAAAAGACGGTATTAAGTTTCTTTTAACAAGAAATCTTAATCAAGATTGCTTGGAAAACACTTTTGCTGTTTTACGTAACCGAGGGGGAAATAACAAGTTGCTGACTCCATTTCAATTCATCTGTTCATTTAAAAGATCTTTTTCGGCAAAGTATATGGAAGATATTACACGTGGAAACTGTGAGCCAACTGCTAACCTGGAACTTCCAGACATTGAAGTGCAGATGGAACCAAAAAAACAAAATAAGGACAATTTGGTTTACGCTTTCAAAACTGAACCTGACTATAAAACTGTGGACTTTGGTATTGATAATGCATTCTACTATTTCGCAGGTTATATTTTAAAAAAATACCGCCTAAACCACAAGTGTGAGTTAAAATTAAGTCCGCAACTTAACGTTTCCTCCCTTTTTACAGATTTTAAAGAATTTGAAGATGCGAAATTGACACGGCCCAATCAAGAATTTTTGGACTCGTTAGAGAATCTTGAACAAAAATGTATTTCTTGTTTTCCAAATATGTAGCTACTACCTAAATAATTTTGAGGGGAATATTTTTAACTTTTTGAAAAATGAATTTCATTACAACTGTTGCAAAAATCAAAATAAGGAATTTCTTATCAAATTTTACGTCCGAGTACGGGTTTACTTTATTCTAAAACAGTTCAATAAAAATAACAAAAAATGTACCAACAAACAAAAATATTTAAGTGTAGCACACATGTGAATATATATTAGATATAAAATGTTCAATAAGAAATATTACAAATTGATTTTGCTTTTTTTTACGTCACACCCTGTACCACATTTTGAAATAGTTCGACTACTCTTCCATCCCTATTTTACTAGAGCACTTTTAGTGCCGTCTATTTCTCGTGTATGTGTACTGCAAATTGTAAACTGATAAGACACATGTGGAGAGTGTCCCTACTCATTAATGGATATACTCTGGACATGACGACCAAGGGATGAGATGGAACATGGGAGATAATCTCTACATCATTCAATGTCTGGCTCTGTGTAGTGGTGAGTATTTCATTCATTCGTTGATCATTCCTTTCCGTTTCTAATGTAGTTTCGTTTAAACAGCAAAGATCAGAAAATTAACTTCGGGATAGGACAAGCAACATCCGCAAGGATCTCTATAAACTATTGATGTTCCAAAAAAATAGATACTAGCAACTTTCGGCACACGGCCACCTTCCACCAAAAATGTCGACAATCCACGGCATCGTAATCGTTGACGCAAGCCCGCTTGTGCATTCGATACAGAAAAGTTTGTCTAATGATTAAAACCAATTTCAGCTCACGCACTTTAGACAATTTTCTTGCATTTTTTACACCTTTAAGTCTACGGCTACTTTTTCCCACTGTAGAAGTAAACGCAATGTAATTCATAAAATGTTGGAACTTTCAGCTATACGCAGCGTAGACATTTGACCCTGTTTTTTACAACTTAACAAATTTACTGTAATTGTAATCGTTGTGGAATGAGAGATTTTGGGTGTTTTGCTGCCTGCCACGATGTAATTTTGGCTGTGGCTGACAGCCTTGAGGATGACCTTTTTGAGTTTGGTATCAGTTGGGTTGAATTATTGAATTATTTTATGTTGTGCTAGTTATTTCTGTAATGGTTTGTTATCATTGACAAATGTAGGTTGACGTGATTCGTATTATTGATGATAAGGTTGTTTTAGGGGACAGCGAAAATTACAAAAACTTAGCCGCCAAAAAGTGATAACGGTTTACGGTAGATGGGTTAAATACAAGCATTTTTTACTATAGGTCTATCTTTCTCCGTTTAGGCTGGAGGTGTATTTTAAAAAAAATAATACTTAAAATAAACAAAAAAGAACGGCCACACTTACGGCCTATATAGCATTTTTGAAAGCAGCAGGAGACTAGACTAATTTAGACTATTATTGACATTCCAATATAAACCAACGGAGCGCTGCCAAAAATGTATTTTCGTGTTCAGTAGTCACCACGAACTAATCTCACAAAATTACAGCCTTGCTAAAATGACTTGAGAAAAAACGTTGCTAGCTCTTACTCTATCTGTTATTTTATATAATTTTTAAATTAAGTTATTTCTGTTAAAAGTTTTTGAAGAAATGCTTTCAAACTCGAAATTTAAGGAAGCGTCTAGGAAGATAAGCGGCGACTGCACTTATTTGGATGTGGATTTGTCATACGCGGCAGACTTAGGCAAAAGTTCTTGAGCTATCGGCACGTTAATGAACGACTTATGACATTCCGCATCAAGGCAAGGGGAATATCTTTGGTAAGAGCTGGCAAACACAGCCTACATGGCAACACGTCTGCGAACGGACTTAGTATAATTGACTTTGCTGCGGGGCGAAATATAGTTATAGCAAGCACCAGGTTTCCACATCTCAATATCCATAAGGGGACATGACTGTCTCCGGATCACCAAACTGTCGGCCAAATCGATCACATTGCGATTGACGCAAGGCACGCCCCCAGTATTCTGGATGTCCGAACCTTCCGAGGGGCCAATATTGACTTGTTGCGGCTAAGGTAAGAATGCGGATATCCAACAAACCCTAACAAAGAAATACTGTGATAAAGTATGACGTCGAAAAACTGCAATCGCAAGAGATGGCCAGAATCTTCGCCGATCACGTATCCCCATGCCTCTCGATCAGTCTTATCGCAGCAACAGCTAGTGAAGAAGACCAGTGGCTGCTCGCGCATAAGAAACGGGAGGAACGTCGGATTCTCAGAAAGAAAAAGAAAGCGCACGAGAAGGGTATAATCGAAGAAATTGTGAGATGCTACTCCAGGAGCAATGTAAGGAAGTTTTTTAGTCGTGAGAATGTGGAAAAATTACTTCTGCGGACTCTATAATGGCTACGCAGACCAGAATCCCGCTGTTACGCAGAACGTACTATTCAATAAAGACGATGATAGACAAAACTTCCGTCCACCTGACCAAAGCGAAGCGAAGTAGCTAAAGAACAACAAAGCTGCAGGGCCTGATGGTCTACCTGCGGAGCTTTTTAGAGCAGCTGGAGATGACCTGGTAGAGAGCATGCACCAACCCTTTTCCAAAATCTGGTCAGATGAATGCATGCCTGATGGATGGAATCTCAGCATCGTTTGCCCGGTCCACAAGAAAGGAGACCCCTTCAACTGTAGAGGTGTCAGTCTCCTTAACATCGCATACAAGATCCTGTCTGCCATATTGTGTCAACGCCTTAAACCCTTTAGAAATAAAGTGATTATCAATGCGGTTTTAGGCCAGAAAAGTCCACCGTCGTCGATCAAATTTTCTTATAAGTAGTTCAAATCGATACCCACCATCTTTTCATCGATTTCAAAGTCGCGTACGACAGCATCTATATAGAGACGAGCTATACAGAGCCATGTCTAGCTTTGGCATTCCTGCAAAACTCGTTCGATTGTGTAGGATTACTATGGAGAAAGCTCGCTTTTACATCAAAGTCGATGTCAAACGAGGATTTAGACAAGGTGACGCACTGTCGTGCGGCTTTTTTAACATCATACTTGAAAGAATCGTCCGAAACTCACAGGCCAACACACAAGGCACTATCTTTCAAAAGTCCGTCCGATTACTTGCATACGCCGATGATATTGACATAATTGGTAAAACACAGCGAGCTATCACTGGTACGTTTGCTAGTATAGAAACGGAAGCGCCTAAAATGCGTCTAGCGGTCAACGAGGACAAAACCAAGTATAATATGGTATCAACAAGAAGGGACAACATCGTAGAATCGGACAAAACGTCACGATCGACAGCTATAACTTTGAGTTAGTGAGGGACTTTGTCTACTTCGGTTCTGCTATAAATTGCGACAACAACATCTCAGAAGAAATTAAACGAATTAAACGAAGAATAACTCTTACCAACCGCTGTTTCTATTGGGCTAAGAAGGCAATTGAGTAGTAGAGCCCTATCCCGAGCAACTAAGGTGATTCTGTATAAGACCTTGATCATTTCAGTCCTGCTTTATGGCACTGAAGTTTAGACTCTATCTAAAGCGGATAAAGATTCATCGCTTCGAGAGAAAGATTCTTCGTAAAATGGTCGGTCCCGTTTGCGACGAGCTGTGGAGAAGGAGAATCAGCGACGAACTATACGAGCTGTACAGCGACATCGAGGATCGAGCTGGTCAAAAAACTGCGAGAGAGTCGTTTAAGATGGCTAGGACATACTCCGGCAAGTACAGTCTTGGAGTCTAACCCGGAGGGACAACGCAGTAGAGGAAGGCCTCGCCTTCAGTGGCGCGCGCAAGTCTAAGGCGACCTCAACCGACTAGGAGAAAATAATTTGTGGCACTTAAAAATATAGCAGTTAAACCGCTGGGTTAGGTACACAAGAGAGAAGATAGGTAGCTAAATAGATATTTTATTTCGTTAACAAATTTCATAGGCTTGTTACAAACATAGGCATTTTTATTTAATACTTCTTCCAGGAAAGGCCAACCTATAACGCTTCAACAGCGCCCCGAGATGTTTGTAGAAGTATGTTAGTTCTGCACTTAAGTTGCTGCAAATTGTAGTCTTCTGGAAATATATCCCCAGGAAGCAAGTTCCAAAGTTTGCTTGTCAGAAGGAGTTTTGGAAAATTAATGTCCTCGCGGTTGTCAAGTGTACTGTATGATCATGAGCATTAGCTGTCTGTCTTGTAGGGCGCCCAAAAGTTGCATTTCGAGGGATAAGGTCTTGGAGTTCCTCGGAACATCTACAATGGAAGTACCAAGCAGAGATCAGCGACTTATCTTCTGTGCACCAACGGTTGTAGGTTCTATGTGAGTGACTGGTCTCCAATAAGTAGCTCAACCAAAAACTTGGATCGATCTTCCCAGAAGAAAATTTCGCATCCATCCGCAGAGTTGTTGTGGTAATCCATAAGACGCTAACTTGCCTAATAGGGCTCTATGCCAGAGTCGGTCAAATGCCCTTGATATGTTTAACGCTACGGCTCTAGATTCGCCGTGTTGTTTAATTGCTTGCGTGCACAACGTAGCTGAACAGGTCTCCAGAGGAACGACGGCTCCGAAATCCGTATTGCCAGTCGCTTATTAATCGGTGGACTTCTAGATATTTCAACATTTATTGCCTTTTCCATTAATTTTGAGAGCATTGAAAGTAACGCTATTGGACGATAGTTTTGTGGCAGACATTTCCTCCCTAGGTTGAATGCGAGCGGTGTTCCAGCAAGAAGGAAACGTCTTCTGGGAGTACGACATGCTTAACAGCTTACATAGTACAGGTGCAAGTTCTGGTGCACAGCTCTTGAGTACTATAGCCGGGATTCCGTCGGGTCCCGTTGCCTTATTGCAATCTAGTTCCTTAAGGATGCCTTGAATTATTCGAGGCCGAAATTTCACTTCTGCCATCGATGTTTGGATATTTGGTGGCTCTAGTTGTGCAGAATCTAGGGTGGAGTTCAGTGAAAACATGCTAGCGAAAAGGTCTGCCTTTTCTTTAGGAGTTGTTGCTAGCGTGCCATCTTCTTTTACTAGAGGTGGAAAGGAAGAGCAACTAAAAAGTTATTACTGATTGCCTTTGCCATGGGCCAGAATGCGCGTCGAGCCGTTAGGACATCCAACTACTTCGTTAGTGACTCTTTTGTTGTAAGTTACAAAATAGGCCCACTAAATAAAAAATCGTTAAATGAATCTCCAATATTTTCTAAACAATTAAAAGGTGAATATAAGTACCTAAACTGTATATAAATTCTGAATATTTATTTAGCAAAAGAATGAATTTGACCCAATAAGTACTTAAAAATAGCTCTGCAATATTTACCTATAAATATTTTTCTTTTAAGTTTATTTGTTAATTAAGTTTTATTTGACATTGTTTACTATTTTTAATATAAATTGACTGATTATTATCAGATGATGTGAAATATTGTGATTTTTATTTTAGGGATTTTGATATTTCGTATTTTATTTTATTTTTCTTGTGTTTCTAATAAAAATATTTAGATATTGAAACAAAAAAAAAAACAATATTTTCTTGTATTTAACTGGCTGAAATGTAGGTAGATAGTTTTAATACATTTTTCGAAAAGTCGACGGCAACATTGCTTACGACTTACATTCCAAATATGTACTCAGTCGCAGCCCTTATCATTTTCGTTAGTGTAAGACTTTTTATAGTTAAGGGAAATTACAATGTAATTCAAGTGTGTGTGTGTGACTGTGTGTATATATTTTTCAACAAACTTCGAAAACAAAATTTCGTTTAGATTTGGATCTCTAATCTCTGTGTCAGTCGATAAGTGTCCCTTGAGTGTTCAAGTTCGGTAAATTGTATCTGCACCAGGTTCAGAATTCATAAACGTAAGTGGCAGTTATTCTGTGAATTTAAAAACAAACTAGTGCTAGTGAGAACCCTATTACCAGAAAACCAACAATTGCATTAAAAGAAGTGTAGAACGAATTTAATTGTAAAATTTGTTTGTCAATTGAAGAAGAAGTAACTAGGTCAATCCGAATGAGAATTTCATTCCTCTTGTTCGTACCTATTATTTAATTAAGTTCTTATTCTTGGTTGTGTTGTGTCTCTTTTTTGTTCAGATGCCCAAATCCTTTTTTCGCGACGAACCTGTTCCGCGGGAGCTTATACCCAAGCTGATAATAACAGGGGGATATTCATCAGTATATACGGAAGAGGCTCCACCTGTGTCAATTGTTGGCGATTGGAAGAAGAGATATTGCACTTTGGCTGATTCCTTTATACCCATACTGGACCGGGTACACAACTTTGAGGTAAGGGACTCCGATGTATGGATTGTGACTAGTCCAAAGTGTGGGACAACATGGACACAGGAAATGACCTGGTTAATAATGAATGACTTTGACTTTAAAAAAGCGAAAGAGGTGGATCTTACTATACGATCTCCATTTTTAGAGTAAGACGTTAATATAAACGTGCAAATGGGAAATTGAATTTCTTACCATACCTAGATTCAATGGGGTGGTCGCGAATCTGCCTATCGATACAATGCAACTAGCTGATGAAATGGACTCACCGCGATTGATTAAGTCACATTTGCCTATACAACTTTTGCCAAAGCAGCTGTGGACGAAGAAGCCAAAAGTAAGTTCGTAGAAATATTATACATAAATTATAAGTATACAATGAAATATTTATGAAATGCATAGTGAATGTTTTTCATAGTTTTTAAAGTCGAGATTACTCACGAACCGTACCTACGCAAGTTTTATTAATAATATTAATTTAATATTAAAATGTTATATTATGATGAAGAACATGGCATGGCAGATACCTTAATGAGTTACTTTGACGTATTTGGAGCTGAGGTCATTAAGGATTTTTCAATACTAGTTAGGGTGTTGAAATAGATATGGTGGCGGAAGTGCCCTTAATGGGTCTACGGCAGCTCTCAAATTCCCAAGGCGGATTACTGGCTCCGGATTATCTGACCTCTTTCACAGAAAGGGCCTGGCACTCTAGGTTGGGTGCAGAAAATGGTGATTGCTACAGGGAACCAAAAAAGAATTTGTGCAGTTAATTTAAATGCCCATTATATTCGTGTATTAATATGTAAAATTAAAGAATTTTGATGGTTAATTATAAATAATGAATTAATATTAAGTGGGAGTGTGGAAATTTGTAATATTAATTTTGCGAATCACTGTATATTGATTACCAATTGTACCAACTGCATATACTATCGTATATTAATGTCTTGTCACTTTTTGACTTTAACTTTCAGTTAATAAATATCTATCTCTTCTTTTATCAACCGTCACCAAGTAAAGACCTTTTTATTTGATCTGGCTCAACATGTATTTTTATAATATTCAGGCTCATCAACAACAACTTCGTTATAATATCTATTAAATGTATTTTAAATTTCACTTACTTAAACCCGTATATGGGTGGTCACACTGCACTACGAGCTCCATTACGAAACTAGCCCAATCTGTATCTCAAGCGCTCCAATAATCTTGTATCACTAAAAAGATACAATGTAAGCACATTAGTGGGTGTCATTACAGGACACAGTATTATTGGCAGGCACGCTCTCAGGTTTGGTCACTCTGCCAACGATTTCTGTAGAAGCTGCATGGGCGAGGAGGAGGAAGAGACTATTCTTCACCTACCAACCAGCCCTCTCAGCTTGTAGAAAACTACATCTCGGAGAATACTTCTTCGACAATCTCAGCGAAATTGCCTAATACAAGCATAAGTTGCCTCCAACGCTTCATTATCAGTTTCTGGTGGTTTAACGGGTAGTTGTGAGATCATTAGATCCTGTGGTATCATAATGGGGCTCCTCTGGCCTAAGTGAGGCTGCACTTGTTACGTCCTGCCATCCAAACCTAAGCCTATATTTTTTTTGGCGCAGGGACATAAGTCCATGAGACATAAGTCCATAATGGCCATGATTAGGACTTATGTCTCACCGAAGTGGGTTATAAGTCCGTAGAAATCGTGTATGGAATTATGTCCCATTTAACATGTTCTCGTGAATTGCCACTTTTATTTTTTTTTCAGACGCAAAATTATATTTTACTTAGTTTTTCTTCGAATATGAGAAAAAGGAAATTAGGCTTTCTCAACTTTTCATATTGCATATCACCAAAGACATCACAAATAAACTGTCATTACGGTGGGTTTCCTTTTTTACCCTAAAGAATTTTCAATTAGCTTTAAATGCAATTATTGCCCAGTTTTAAATGTCTGCAAGGCAAGCAGACTATTTTAAACGGTAGGTCCTGGCACATAGGAGCGATCAATTTGGTCATGTAAATAAACCAAAGGCGTAGCCAGGAAACGATTGCGAAGGGGAGGATCGACTTTTAATGAACCTAAATGCGCAGCCAAAAAAAATGTTGAGCAAGGGAGGATCGATTTTGGGTGTGAAAATTAAAAATTCGCGCGAATTTTTTTTTTTGGCTACGTCTTTAGATTCTTCCCACGAAAAATTGTATCCCTCATATGGTGTCAGGAATTACCACCTACAATAGTCTGCTTGCCTTGCAGATATTTAAAACTTTGCAAGAAGTGCATTACTGCATTTAGGGCTATTAGAAGATACGTTAGGAAAAAAAGGAAACCCACGTTTTATTTGTGATGTCTTGAGTGATATGCATATTATCTTAAATGAATTAGAAAAATGAAAAAGTGTCCCCAAACTGATAATATTGCAATTAGTGACTGATTATTAATTCAAACGTTATAAACAAGTTTTTCCTATGGAAAAATAGCATTTGGCCTTATGTCTCAAAATAATTTGGCACACAGCACCTATTTATGCTACCAATAAAATTATGGACTTATGTCCCATTTTTGAAAAATAAATTATGGACTTATATCCCACTTCGGTGAGACATAAGTCCATAATGGCCTTATGACCCACTTCGGTGGGACATAATTCCATATTTTGATTATGGACTTATGTCTCATGGACTTATGTCCCTGCGTTTTTTTTTTTTTTTTTTTTTTGAATTTTGCATGCATTAGAACGAATATTCCCAACATCAGATGTAGATATGTCAAAAAAATGCATTCAAAATATATTTAAACTGCATTTTTCAGCTGCTGGCACCATTTTTTTTTTAATTGAAAATTTGTGTTGCTTTGCAAATACCTAGGCTTGCCACCCGTCCTCCTTTGAGGAGGACAGTCGTCCTTTGTAAGGTGATGTCCCCTGTCTTCCACATAAAGAAAAATGTCCCCTACAAACAAAACTATTATAAAAAAAAATCAAATTCCTTTCACTTCTCAAAGAGTACAATTTTATTTTACAAATGTAGCAACAGATACATTGCAAGTTTTAATACAAATTACAGCACCTGCAGAAGAGCAACATAGTTTAATGTTTCTCATGTTTTCTCTTCTGGGACTATTGAAAATTAGTCAAGCAAAATAACATAAACATTGCATATAGGTACCCAACCTTGAACCTACTCCAAAGATCTACAGTGGCCACAAGCAGGGAGCTTGCAGATGGGCAGCATGCCCTGATACGTATCTTACAGTTCCCGCGATTTATGTAAAAAGAATTAAATAAGTCAGTATAAAACTGTTTAAACACAAAATATTAGCCCGTATCAAGGGTAAGGAAAATGTTAGTAGAAAAAGCAAAAAAATTAGCTTTTTTTATTTTAATTATCTCATATTTTCGGTTTTAAAAAAAGTTTTTTTCAAGTTCTCCACGAGACTTTCTAAAGGCTCCGTACATTTAGTACATCAGTTGTTAGTTCATATAAAAATGCATAGTTTTCCTAACGTCCAGTTTAAATGTCGGCTTGATATACCTTATTTACTTAACTTTTCGATACATGCTGAAGCTGAACTGCCTAATTAATTAGCAATTGATGTAAGAAGGGCTAAAGAAAGAGCACCCAAGACCAACAAAAAATTATACGCGAACCACAAATGAAAGAATGAGTCGAATAGTACATGCGTTAGGGGAATGGGTATGCATTGGAATTGAAACAAATGGCCAGTAATATCATTGAAATGCATCATTGGAACAAATCAGTGGAATGACAAGTCAGTTATAGCAATCATTGAAAAATTCCTGTCAGTGAAAGGACCTGCACTGACTTGGCAACAAACAATTCTAGGTTTTGAGGTTAGTGTTGATCATTAAAACCAAAATTGACAGCTGTGAATAGAAAGAGAATCGAACACATCAGTGAAACGATTGGGTTCAAAATTAGAGAAACGAAAATCAGCCCTTCATTGAAATCGATTTCAATCAGTGAAATAATAAATGTGAATTTAAAGAAAAGTTTTAATCAAAATTAAGTAATTTCCTTAAATTAAAGACAATATTCTTCGATTAATCGTTTTAAAATCGGAAATCTAAATTTTCAATGATGCATTTAAATGATAGCTATAGAATAGACAGATAACTATGGGTTCCTAAGATACGAAGCTTTTTTCGACATTTTCCTAAACTTCTCCGATAGCTTCATTAATCTTATATAATTATACAGCATAGCCCGTATTTATATCTAAAAACTCTAAAATCATCTTTAAATATAACTAAATCATTCTCGTTTCAGATCATTTACGTCTTCCGGAATCCAAAAGATGCTGCAATTTCATTTTTTCATCACTGGCGGGGCATGATCGGCTACAAGGGAAGCAAAGAAGAATACATGCGCACGTATATGAATGGTCATGTACACTTCAACCCCTTCTGGCCGCATGTTCTAGACTTTTGGCATTTACGTGATCAACCGAACATATATTTCACTAGTTACGAACGCATGAAATTAGACCTTCGACCTGTGGTATCCGATGTATGTCAGTTCCTTAATAAGAAAATCACTTTCGATAAAATGGAGGAACTTGTCGATCATTTGTCATTTGACAAAATGAAAATAAATCCAGCTTGTAACCATGAAAAGGAATTTGAAAGTATTAAGCAAGCTGCTGGGGTAGAAGTCGAAGAATTTAGGTAGATAAGCATTTAAGCTAGTTTTCACCTCTTAATAATACTTTTGCTCTGTAGATTTGTGCGAAGAGGAGTTGTCGGGAGTCATAAGGATGAGCTGGCACAAGAAATCATTGAGGAATTCGACGAATGGACCAAAGCTAATTTGAAGGAATTCAATTTGTCAGTTGATGACATTACTTCTTACTGTAAATATGAAAAGTAGACTCAGATGCAATTTGTTTGTATAATTATAATTAAGAAAGTGTTATTTTTATGTTAGAGATATATATGCACGTCAGTTACCTATATTTTTAAGTTACATAGTTAGTTTGTTTACTATCATTTGGATTAGGACAATAAACTAATTTTACAAATTTTCCTATGCAGAATTTGTAATAAAACTAAATAATAAACAATTAAATAAACTGTACCTAAATTTAAGTTTACTTCTTTTAATTTGTCTTCTTTTTAATGTGTAAAAGACACACGTTACAATCTTAATATGCTTTATCAATTAGTTTATCACTATGAGTTTATTTCAAAAAATGAATAAGTTTTTATTATATATTTAAAATGCAATAAAATACAAAACGAGTTTTGGGCTTTATTTCATTTTTGAAAATGAATTAAAGTCCAAAAATCGTTTTGGACATTTTTGCATAAGACTTTATTTCATGGCACCAATGCATTTCTCAATATTCCAAAATTTAGACTTTTAAATCTTATGTGGGTCGATAATTTGTAGAAAAATTTCTTTTGGTTCTGATTCCAATGGCAATACTAAATGAAATCAGAGCTGGCAATGTGATTGTTCGAGATTTGAGAAATATTGAAAAATAAAAAGTAATTTTGAAAATTTAGAAAAGAAGAGACATCGCTCTAAGATCATTAACGAAATCCCGACCCGACATTGTTCCATTCAGTAAAGAAGACTGAATACCAACGAAGATTCTACATATCTATATAAAAGTTAGGGTACCTACTTTACTTTTAAAAATTCTCTATACCTAATTATTTTTTTCTTTTTTGGCAATCGTTGATGAGTGATGACAGTTTAAAAGGACTAGGTCGAAATATCGAAAAAAAATTGAGAAACTCCAACTCCAACTCCTGAAATCTACTTGCATATCAGCATACACTCCCGCTCATCTGAATAGGTTCAACATTATTTAAAAAGTAAAATAACGATATCTCTGTAACCAACTTGCCGATTTTAATGAAATCAATTTTCTTATATAGAATAATCAATTGTTAATGAAACAGGAAAGTTTGCGGTCTCTAACACACGTATTTATATTTTTATGATTATTTTTCCAAAAACGTATCGAAAAGTGATCATATATTTTGGCTCATCTGAATAGGTTCAAAAATTTAAAATTAAGAAAAAATATATATATTAAGTACTAACTCACAGCTTTGGTTATTTTTAACATTTAGCTACATATTTAAGTATAATTTAGTATGTAGTACTATCTCCTTTGTTCAATATAACTTCATAGATACGATTTGGAAAATATTTATAATATTTTTCAATAAATCCAAGTGAAATTGTTGATCCGGTTTTTTTAATGGCGCCAATTAGGCTTGCAGGATTCCCAAATTGTCCCCTGTCCTTATATACTTTTTTGGACAATAGACCCCAAACGTTTTCAATAATATTTATGGCCGGGGAGTATGGCAACCACTCGAGCAATTTCACATTTTGATCCTTTATCCACTGTTTAACAACACTCCAGTAGGTATGAATGGGGCCGTTGTCCATGGAATCCGTTCAAAAATATTCGAAAAATTTGGAAAAGCATTTTCTACTATAGTTTTGCATACATTCGCATTAATTTTCGATGTAACAAATTGCAGCTCACAAAGTCACAAGTCCCATAATATGATTTATGCGGAACATCGTAATGCCCCTGATGCACAGGTGTGGTGACTACCTAAAACACATTTATCCTTTCGCAGGTCGTGAATGTAATAGTTGTAGCCATCCGGTCCATCAAGGTTGAACTTCTTTTCATAGGAAAACACGACAGTCTGCCACTTCCTATTCCACGTCATATGATCTTGAGCAAACTGAAGTCGTGTAGCTTTGCACACATCATTGAGATGTGTTCTTTTTTTACGTTCAGTCTCTTCAAATGCTTGGCACTCCGAATAATGCGTTTTTCAGATGCCAGACTTTTATTAGCACCGAATTCTTCCCTGATTCTAGCACTACAACGTTGGGAATTTGAAGCAGTTCAGATGATAAGTCTTCTCGCTGCTGGTGTTGTCGCATGTTGAGCCCCTCCTTTCATATTGATATTATAGCTTAATTCATTCCGACTAAAATTACCAACTACATTTTGACTTCGGCAAATCTTCTAAGCGATTTGGACCGGCTTTAAACCAAATTTGAAGTATCCCTTTATTTATCCTTTTTCAAAGTCGTTTAATTGATTTCCGCGACCAATTTTAGAAAAAACGGGTGTAATTACTTTCAATTTAAAAAAGCAAAATAATTGACGTCGTTACATAATCGTTGTAGATCGCAAACTAGAGTTATTGCCCTTGAACCTATTCTGATGAGCCAAAATAAATGGGATTTTTTTGACATGTTTTTCCAAAAATAAAAATAAAAATATATATACGTATTAGACATCTGCAATGAATGTCTTGAAAGCAGTTTCAAGACATTCAGTATTTTTTCGTGTACCTTATTCACTCTACTTACATTTTGAAACATAAATGGAATGAATCGCTTGATATTTGATTACTGAGTGAGTATTTCACCCATTTATTACAAACTACTTAGTTCAGTGTACTCATATAGAATGGGTGCACTACACTGAGTACACTGAGTACAATGAGTATACTCATTTCAAATGGGTATACTCATTTCAAATGAGTATACCCATTAATGAATTGAATGCAATAGGTGCGATTGATCTTCGCTTTGAGATGAGGAAATAAATATAGCTGGGCTTACAATTGGTTTATTAATTAATCTTATTCAACAAATAAATTTATTTAATAAATGCATGTACAGACATGTTAATAAAATGTTATTTTAAACAAGGATCTAACAAACGATTTAGATAGATTTAGATTTAATGTACCTAAATAGACGAATTATGAGTGTATTAATTAACAAATTGCAAATATTGTTATTTTATGTATTGCAATCAGTACCCGACCGGGTACATTGCATCGGAAAAATTGGATACTTTTGAGTTAGGTACGTGCACTTTTCAGTTTATAGGAAACATAATGTGTTTCAGTTCAGCCTACCGCATACTTTTCGAAGTGTCGAGGAAAGTAGTTTGCAATGTTTTTTTTTTTTTTTTGTTGTATGGGATGAGCCGCTGTACTCTAGAACTAATCCTGAATACTGCGTGGACATTTTAGCTTAATCGGTTTGTTGTTTGGGTGTCCATAGCCCTGTAAACTAAATACATATTTGTCTTACAGACTACCGAGTACCGACCTCATGCACATTCGGATTCATATTTTTTTTATTGTTGTTCAATATTTATGAAGAGCACAGAATGAAAAATTTAAATTAATAATAGCCCAATGCATAATAGAAGTATTTTAATATGCAGTCTGTAAGGGCAATGATTAGTTACAGCCTTACCAAACAATTTTAAGCTATCTAGGGTTAGCATACCTACATACACAGGTACAAAATTTGAGTTTTATATTATGTACAATGCACATGTTATATCAGACCAACAACAACCAGGGCTGTCAGGTTTTAAAAACCAGAATCGCTAAGCGTAAAGCATAAAACGCCAAAAAATCGCAAAATTTTCCAAATTCAAAAACCATAAAAATCAAATGAATTCGAGCAACTCGTAATTTTTACGTAAAAAAAACTTAATGCAATTCCCCAAGCTCCTGGAACTCTGGCTGTCCTACGTGCTACGACATTTGTCATTTTGTACACCTTGTCCAAAACTTAAAACCGTCTTCTTCGGGTACATTTTCTAGATAAAATTCATTTGACTAATTGACAGAAATTAATTTTTCCGACTGAGCCTCAACAAGTTGAAAGCTTTTGGGTTGGGTTGTGGCAATCTATATTGTGTCGATCGCTTATTAGTTATAGATCTATTTAATTTGTTCTGCGAACAGTATAAATAGAGAAAGCAACAAGCCTCAGTAGGTTCTTATTACTATATCACGGAAGCAACAGCACGAATTGCTGTATTAAATAAATAGAATCATTTTAAATTAAAATTAAAAGCGGTGTTTTTATTTTCCTTTCGTTACGTCCAGAATTTACATATAGATAACACACCCAATTTTTACTGCCGCTGTCCAGAACAATTCTGCAACCATAATGTGAAATACATTATGTATTATTATTTTTTTATTTTCTTAATTCCTTCAACATATCCAAATCGTTTATTGGATCCTTGTTTAAAACAAACTGTTATTAACATGTCTGTACATAAATACATACATTATTATTTACTTTCATTTTGTTGATTAAGATTAATAAATAAACGAATTGTAAGCCCAACAACATTTATGATCCTCATCTCAAAGTTAGAAATCAATCACCTATTGCATTCATTTACATCAATGGGTATACTCATTTCAAATGGGTATACTCATTTGAAATGAGTATACTCATTGTACTCAGTGTACTCAGTGTATTTTATAGCGTTAAAATGGTACATGTTTTGTTCAAAGCAATAACTCACTTGTATGAATTAAACCGAGCAGTGTACTCATTTTGGTATTAGGTGATCGAGTAGTGTACAGTAACTGTTTCTTTTAATGTGGTACTCATTTGTACTGTACACTTGCTCGTATTATTGCAATGAATAGAGTACACTGAAGTAATTAAATGATTACAGAAAGCAAATGAATGCATTCATGCAGACGTCTAATACGTATGTTAGAGACCGCAAACTTTCGTGTTTCATTAACAATTGATTATTCTGTACAAAAAAATTTATTTCATTAAAATCGGCAAGTTGGTTAGAGAGATATCGTCATTTTACTTTTTAAATAATGTTGAACCTATTCAGATGAGCGGGAGTGTATGTAATTATTGGTCAGTATCAAATATTTTTAACATTTTTAATTATTTTTTGCTTCCTTCCGACCTTCCGAGGCATCGAACCAGGGATACCTACCTTAGTGTCAATTACACACATTTTCGAATACTCTTTTTAAAAAGAGCCGATTTTGGACACCTTTTTTTTGGAATTTAGGAACTTTTATTATGATTTGTATCTTTGTTTATAGTAGACCGGCATTACAAATTAATGCTGTGAACTAAGAATACGTTTACTATGAAGGACCTAATTTGTTGGTTCATTATAATAGGGACTAGCAAAAATGTGGCAAGGTCCTCAAAAAATATACCCCAAACTAGAATTAGATAATCAGTCACAATTTTCTTTCTATTGTCGTTTTATTTTAATATACATTTGTATGGGACACTTTTTTACCTCGCGGACAACTTACAAAAATTTTCGGAGGTAACCCTACATCGAACGCTTTGCCAACGCTAACACAATTTTAACTATAAATACCAGAGCAAATTATTTCCAAGATCAGTTCTGTTTTACCATTAACAAAGTTCTCGTCGTTAACTTCCCTACACCAGTGGTAAGGGGTCAACCAGAGAACAAAATAAAAATATATTAGGAAATTAAATATATTAATTTGGATGAGGGAAACATGAATCTATAACCTTAATTTAAACATTTTCCTCGTTCACTCTGTTGGATAAATAAATTAATAAAGTCAGTAACTTGCAAAAACTTTCTGAGGAAAACGAATGCATTTCGTTTGAGTGAAAGAATCACAGCGTGCAGACCGACCCACTATTTAAAAAAAAGTACGAAGCATTGACCAATGCCAGCTAGTCATGCTCAACAACTTATTTCGAAACACTGGCATGAGAGATCAACCCTTCCATACGATAATTCATAATCAATCTAAAGAGAAGATTAGGTACTTCACAAATATGTAGGCATCTCATACGGCTGGAATGGGAATTCGGCATTAGAAGAGAGGGAAGATGTGCAAGTGAGACGTGTGATTTTGGGTGTTTTGCTGCGTGCCCCGGTGTAGTTTTGGCTGTGACAATCTTGAAGACGACCTTTTTGAGTTTGAAATGAGATAAGTCGATTAATTGGTTGTGTTGTGTTTGTTATTTCTGGTATGGTTTGTTATCATATGCCAAGTGTAGGTTGACGTGATTCGGAAGTATGATTCATGATAAGGTTGTTTTTGGGGACCGCTTAGGAACTTAATTGTCAGTTTAAATTGTTTTATTTTTATTTAATTGCGTCTAAAATTAGAGGTAATTCGAAATTGTTTTGTTAACGATAAGAACGATAGAGGCGACAACATCATGCTATGTTTTGTGGACATTTAGAGGAGATATCACTTTATGGATTTCGCATCATCTGTACATACAAATATCTTATCCTTCCTGTACCTCTGTATCTTTCTTGAATATGTTATGTGTTTTACTTTTCAATCGGATTTGTGGAAATTGTAAAAGATTTTGGGGCGATAAGATTTTACATAGAAACCAAAATGATTAATCCATGCGGAGTAGTTATTGGAAAAAAAACTTCCACTAGCTAATTTTACAGATTTTGACTGCCTGTCAAAACATGTGCCATAGATTTTTGTAATAATTGTCTTCTGACTTTTTCAGCAAATGCTTTTACAGTTTTAATTATGGGCTTAAAAGTATCTTCAAATTTTGCTTCTTTCACAATTGTTTTTTCTTTAAAGCTTTTTTTTGCATTCGATTTTTATACCCTCCACAGGAAGGTATATTCACTTTGCCATTACGTTTGTAACGCCAAGAAGGATTCACCGGAGACCCTATAAAGTATATATATTCTGAATTAGGATCACATTCTGAATCGATTTAGCCATGTCCGTCTGTCTGTCTGTCTGTCTGTCTGTCCGTCTGTCTGTCTGTCTGTTGAAAGCACGATAGCGTCCAAACGATTTGACCTGGGCGATTGAAATTTGGTGAGAGGACTTTTTTTACCGTCGTCAGGTTGGTATTAAAAATGATCCACGTCGGTCAAGTAGTTCTGGTACCTCCCATACAAAGCCAATATTCGACTTATGTATCTCTCTGTCTGTTGAAAACACCTTAGCGTCCAAACGAATCGACTTAGGTGAATGAAATTTTATGAAAGGACTTTTTTTAACCGTCGTCAGGTTGGTATTGAAAATTGTCTATGTCGGTAAAGTAGTTCTGCTACCTCCCATACAAAATTAATGTTAGACACATACTAACTCGCGTGGCAAACATTTTGCAGGACTTTTATTCAGTGGAGGGTATCAAAGCATCGGCCAGGCCGATGATAACACTTTTACTTGTTCAATAATTTTCCATCCATAGCTTCGCTATTCATATTTCGACAATAGTCGATTAGTATTGAACAAGTAAAACGAGCTGGTATGCCTTCCCAAATAGGGGGTTGTAGTTCCAAGCACGTCGAGGACAAGTCTCGGAATGGGTTGGATTTCAAACCAGAATTTATAATGATATTTATGAATAGACTAGCTTTTGCCCGTGGCTTCAATCGATATAACGAGCGGTTCGTGAATTAAGAAAAGGCCCCCCTTAAAAGGGGTCATCGCCAATAACTCGGACCTCAAGCCAAATTTCCAAAATCGGACAAATTAATTATATTTATTTCTTATAGAGACTACACAAACCGAGTTTGAAGTCAATCGGATGAAAAATAAAAATGTTCCCATACAAACTTTGACCCTCCTTTTACCCCTTTAAGGGTTGAATTTAAAAAATCGGAAAAACTAGTTTTCTTTATTTCTCATACAGTATACATAAAGTCAATCGGATAAAAAATAAAAATCTTTCCATACAAATTTTAACCCCCTTTACCCCTTTACCCCTTTAGGTGTTGAATTTCAAAAATTCCTTCCTTAGTGCTTGTATACATTATAAAGGAAACCTCTGTGCAAAATTTCAGCTTTCTAGAGCAAATGGTTTAGGCTGGGCGTTGATGATCTGTCAGTCGGAATCTTCATTTTTAAATAATAGATTAAGTTTCATTTTCGAGCACTTGCTGATCGATAGCTTTTATGTTCGAGTAAACCGCGTTCAATCGTTGAATAAGAGTTTCTAATCGATCCTCCTCCTTTTGGATACCACATCCATTGGCCTTTTAAGAGTTTTACCAGAGTATTCTGCCGTTTAAGCCTCAGATCACTTAGCACAGTGACATATCAAATTGAAAGCTGCCGATTGTCAAAAAGCACCAGGAGCGATTTTGCAAAAGTCGTGTGAAAGCTAAGCAGTGTACAATATTGTCAATTTCTATTCATTAAATTTACTTAAACCGGGTTCAATTGAGCTGAAGTTCAGATTATAATGTGAAACCAGAGTTGAACTTCAAACCTGAAGTACAGCTGAATTTTAGTTTAAATTTCCACTGTGAAACTGGCGGTAAGTCCCCTACCGAATAAATTATGAAAACAGAGAAGATAGATAGATAGATATTTTATTTCGTTTAAAAATTACATAGGCTTGTTACCGCACAATTTTCAAAACAAAGATATCTTTCTACTGCAGCATTATTTAATAGCTATTAATTAATTTGATGTGATAAGTTTCCTTTTATGTTTGAGGAAAAAAACGAGAAAACCCACAATACAGGAACAAACTCAGGCTGTTTTCGACCGCCCTCTAACTTCGAAATCAATTGAGCCAGAAACTCCAAACTTGTAACATTTACCAATCTCATTAAAAATGTCCACCTCACCAAATTTAATCTCTATAGCTTTAGTGGTTCTCAACATACAAGAAAGACTTCAAAAATCGCAAAAACCGTAACTGACTCACTCACTCATTCACTCACTTAGATGATCATCAAAATTATGAAGCACTTCCGACCATCATAGAATCGTGAAACTTGGCAAATTGCTAGATCCTGTGATGCATACAGAACAATAATTGGGTTTGCTTTACGTGGGTTTCACCGCACGGTGAGCACACTCACTTAGTGTTGGTTTAACGTTTGACCAAAACGCCCAGAGTCAGCTTGGCAAGCCTCACTGACCCCGGTACAATTACCGTAGCTGATTGGTAAGATAAGCCAACGATTCCCCTAGTAGGAGCGAGGTCTATCTCCACCTCTGTGCTCTAACGAACACATTCTGGTCACGCATTTGGGAATAAACCACAGCCCTCACATTGGTCCTTCCCACAGTAGGCCTGCATCAATAAAGACTACCCCCGTGAGTACCATGTATATAGCTACTGGTCGAGCTTCCGTAACCCGAAGGAAACTACACATTCAACCTTACCAGTTAGAGTTGTGCTACACTCTTCAGCTATATATAGCAAGCTACATATGTGCTGGCGTTCAAAAATGTTAGGTAAAGAGTAATTTGTCTCCCACAATACTAGCGAAGCCAATTCAACTCAAACACCTTATTTGTTCTTGCACTGTTTAATCTCGTGAAGCTACAATAAAAGCAACACTAAATTAGGGCAGTGCCCCCCTGTGATGCATACACTGGGAAAAGTCCAAAACTTGAGATTTTCCATCCAGGAGGCGTGGTTTCCGCCCACTTTTGAAAATCGGTTGTTATTTATTTGCGCCAATTCCAATAGCCGTAGAATGTTGAAATTTGGTAGAGCGATCGGACTTGCAGAGTACGAAAATAGAAATAATATCAAAAATTAATAATTGTCCATTTAAGAGGCGTGGAATTTTCCCACTTAAAATATGAATAGAAGTTAATCTACCCGCTGAATATAATTTTAATGAATAGTTTATAAGAAAGAAAGCCAAAGTGATGGTAGTCAGTGTCTATTGACATATTAAAAAGCGAAGACGTTTCAACGTTGGTGTAGTGAAATCACACCAAAAACATAGCCAAATTCTCTTATATAGAACAGCAAAAATTGGGTTCGTAACTAGTTAGCCACGAAAAGTAATGAGATCTAAATGTACGCCAAGTTCTTAGTTTAAGAAGGTTAAATGTTTAAAAAAAATTGGTAGGTTTACTTGGCAAGTTTTTCGTTTATAACTTCATTATATTTCAACCCCCATCTACATCACATCAGACTCAAGATGACGAGGTGACTTACTCCGGTCAGCATCTCACCAAAAATCCGACTTTAACCAACCATCAAACTATGCAGTAGTTACAAATACTCGTGCATAAATAAAGTTTCAATAAATGTTTTTTTTAAAAAATCTTTTCTTTTAATTTTAATTTTAAAATTCATAAATGTTAATTTTGTACATAAATATTATGGTAATAATGTTATGATTGTATTTGATGGTTAATATTGATCATCAAAAAAATATCAAAGCTGCTGAAGAACGTCGTCGATGCGCAAAAGTTTCGTCATCGACTGATATTCTCATCGATGGATACATGACTATTACAATGAGTCAAGGAAAATTCCTTGGGAATGCAAGTAAGAAGCATTACATTTATTTCTATGTTACGTGAAAAATTTAAAGCTACTAATGTCTATGTAAAACAATCTCAAAATGATGCTGATGTTCTTATAATCAAGAATCTCATAGAAGAACAAGTATTGTAGTAGATGAAGACGTAGATTTGTTGGTAATTTTGAATGCAATATTTTAAAATGCAAATATACCAGCAAAAATGTACTCTTCACAAAACTTAAGCTTGTATTCTAGGTACGTATAAAAAATCATATATTATTTTTACATGCAATGACCGGTTGCGATACAACATCGGATATTTTTCGCAGAGGTAAAATGAGTGCCTCTAAATTAAATATTTGAAAATAATATGGAATTAATTAATTACGCCAATGTTTTTACAAATACTCCCCCCATTGACATACTATACATGGACTGCTAGTGAAATGTCAGTTTCATACAAACCTGCGAGGAAAAATGAAGCAAACATAAGCACTAGCCCTTTTGGTTCAGTGCGGCGAAAGTAGGAAAGATGTTTGAACCTCTGCTGGAAATTGTTATTTTTTTACATAGAACGCAGTGCCATCCATTGTAGAAACATTGCAACTGCAATTGCAATTCAAATTATTTCAAACGTTCTATAACAGATGGCACACTCAACACTCAGACAAAATCACACGAATTGCTCGATGACATTTGAGTGTTTTCGTTTCTCTCCGCCGTGAACCAAAAGAGCTAGTACTTATGTTTGCTTCAACGAAAAATTAGCTGCTAGCAGCAGCGTTCCCACTTTCACTACAATCGTAATATTTCACTACGATTTTGCCTTAGTTCGACAAAATCATTACGTCACTACGAAAAATTTGGAAACACTACGATTTTTCGTTCAACTTCGTATCCATTATATTTCTTGTATAAAATTCCTTCAGTGTGTAATATTATTATATTGTTATTATTATTATTTTATTTCATGATTGGAGCTTAAACACAGTAAGATACAATCTTATAAATTAGTGCTAAGCTTAAGTTAGGTTGGATAAGTACAAGAATAGAGTGTACTCGATGGAACTAAATTTCAAGAGAAAAGAGCAAAAAAGGAAAAAATAATTACAGAGATCAAATTATTAAAGTACTTCATATAGACAAAGACAAGTAGAGAGAACGAGAGCTATTCATTTACTGAGAGAGCAGCTTTTAATTTCAGTCGAAATGTTGTTGGGTTACCAATCCTTCTAATATTTCTAGGCAACGAATTCCATAATCGAGTCGCATTTATAAAGAACTGCCGCTCTGAAGTCAAGGAAATATGACGAGGAGGGATCAAGTGACCGCATCTGTCAGAGGCTGAAAATCTTTTTTTTTTTCGTAGAGATATATGGGCTGATGAGTAAAGAGAATATCCGAGAGAAGGCAAAGCGTACGAAATTCCAGAAGTTTCTTGAAAGTCATATTATATAGACTGTTAGCATAGTTCGATACCCGAGAGAATCTTCGCAGTCCAAAGACAAAGCGAACAATGCTATTGAAGGCAACTACCTACCTACATTCAGAGATAGAGCTACATTTACAGTATATCTCACACCCATGGGTCAGGATAGGCACCACTAAAGTTTTGCAAGTAGTGCTCGAGTTTGCAATGGGGTGAAAGACCTGGTAGCCCAAAGAGTACGAAGCATACCATATGTCCTTCCGACAGCTTTGTTAATGTGGTTATCCCATGTTAAACTACGATTAAACGTAAAGCCAAGATTTTTAGCAGAATCTACATATTCAATAGGGACGCGATTAAGTTTGATTAAAGGAAAATATGACATATCTAAGAATTTTTTCGAGATAACCATACACTTCGTTTTATTGGGATTGACTAGCAAACCGTTTATTTCGGACCAGCGTGCTATTTGAGCAAGGTCATTATTTATGCAACTCACAGCATTCTCTATAAAACCAAGTGGGCAGCTGAACACTAGCTGTGAGTCGTCGGCATATATGTGAAAATAACAATGTTGTGAGACTGAAGGCATATCATTTACATAAAGTGAAAATAATAATGGTCCGAATATTGATCCCTGAGGGACACCACTTATGACATCAAGTAGTCCGGAAAGAACATTATTCATAACTACGGCTTGCTTTCTGTTACTCAAGTATGATGCTATTAACTTGACTGCACCAGGAGAAAAATTGTAAATATGTGATAATTTATGGCATAAGAAAGAGTGGTCAACAGTATCAAATGCTTTAGAAAAGTCAATGAGCACCAAGAAGGAGACATTTCCATTATCAATAGCTTCGCGTATTTCCTCGGTAACATCCAAGACAGCAGAAGTGCAGCTGTGTTTCGGTCGGAAGCCCGACTGCTTAGGAGTTAGGATATTATGAGCTGAACGAAAACTTACAATTTGTTTTTGAATGATTTTCTCAAATACCTTGGATAGAAATGAGAGGATGGATATTGGTCTAAAGTCGTCCCCCTTGGGCGTCTTAGGTATTGATTTCTAAAATCTTTTCTCTAGTTGTTTGAACGGATTCACAATAGGGCGATTAATTGAACACATTCAGTTTTCACCGCAATAATGATGGTTACAAGGGGTCGATTTCCGTTCTGTGACTCTGTGATTGATAAATAATATAATTTAATTTGCAATTTTTGAGGTTTTCAAGGTAGAATACTTTTCATTAAGATTAAATACATATTTCTGGTTTCTGAATCCCTTTGTCCGCGCTAATTTTTCGTTTCCATTGTGAGTCATAGAGCGTTGTCTATGTTTTTCGCACTTCTTCACAAATGAAACGGCTGTGATAAAAAAAAAAAAATATCAATGAAAAAAATTGGACATTGTTTTCATTTTTAATAGACCGAGAATCGAATTTAGCGCGAACTTATGAAAATTCTTTTCACAGTATAATAGAACAAGAATCGACCCCCAGTTGAGTGCATTGCGTCGTATAGTCGTACTTGGCTTAAAACTAAAACATTATGGAGATTGCAATTATTTTTTTATATTTCACTACGATTCAGCTCCAAACACTACGTTTTCTTCATCTCGGCACTACGCTTTCGTAAATTTGAAGTGGGAACGCTGGCTAGCAGTCTAGTATTTCATGCAGTTTGCGCAGCTTCTCTCGAGAATTTTGAGTGATTGCCTTTGCATTTAATTCGGTTTCTTGTATGTTGTTCATGTTTTGAGTTATGGCTGCTGTTTTTTTTCCCAATTTTATCGAAACAACTCTATTTTGACCATTAGAAATAATTTGCGAGATAAAAATAATACTTGTATATATATCAAAATGTAAAGGGTGGCCCAAATACAAGTTTCTTTTTAAAAATGCAATAAAATGAACAAAATAAAAATTCTTTCGTGTATTATGATTTTATTAGTAGGTAAGAGTAAACATTCCGTTCAAGTGGGTGCATCGGCTGTCTTCGCAGTAGCGCATTCTATCAATCCAATTTTCCAAGACCTTGTTGATGGTTTCAGGCTGTAACTCGTGGATTGCTTGGATGTTATTGGCCTTAAGTGCTTGAATCGCTTCCGGATTGTTGGCATAACATCGGTCCTTCAAGGTTCCCCACAAAAAAGTCCAAAGGTCAAATCGCAGCTCCGAGGGTCCAATTGACATCACCAAGACGGCTGATAACACGATTTGGGAATTTGGTGCGCTTGTGGCATCCCGCATGAACCAGAGATCGTTCAAATCCAACGTCTTCAATTTCAGTAAAAAAAAAGTCGGTTAACATGGCTCTGTAACGCCCACCATTGATCGAAACGTTGTTCCCAGCCTCATTTTCCAATGATGCCACTACTCCACAATCCGCACCAAACTGTCACTCTCTGTGGGTGCTTCATTTCGGCCAAAACTTTTTTTAAAAAACGCGCTGTTTGGGCTACACAGCACTCACTTTGGAAATAAGTTTTTAATACTTCGCAACGTTGTTCAAGCGTAAAGCGACTCAATCCGTACCGCGAAAGTATGATACTGACTTTCTGTCAAGATTTATAGCGGGAAGCAGCTGTCCGTGTCAAAATAACCTATGATTTAAAAAGAAACCACTAGATGACCCAACCTGTAGATACAGAATAAATATAGAACTGCAATGACACAGATTCAAAAGACTGCATTTTAGTGGTATAATATTATTACCAGTTAATGTTTTTGAGAATTAATAATTGATTTATTTGATAAATTGAAAAAGGGGTTTATAAGAAACTAGTGCTGGGAAATAAAGTACGACTTATTTTTTGTCAAACAGTCAAATTTGACTAGATTTTGCCATTTTGACCTGGCAACACTGATAGTGTGTTGTATGTCAATGACTCCCCCGATGCGATTTTTAATACCTTTTCTCCTGGTCTGGTATAAAGTATAAACCACCACTAAAAGAAATATATATTAATAACCACAGGTTTTTGACGTTTGAAAAATTAACACAGCTTAAAAAACCTGTAGAACCATCTTCTCTTTCGCCAACTCATTTATATCGACTTACATATACTTACTAGATACCTACCAAGTGCAATTATGGCTTGGCAACGAGCTTAACCATCTAGTCTAGGGATGGACATTGCAGGATCAAATTTTAGTGCCATTAAATTTGATCTTCCACCTGCTCCTGATAGTTTACAGAAAATAATGTTTTGTTATTGCACCGATGGATGCGCCTTAAATTGTGGTTTGCAGAAAAGTTGAATTATACAATTCACCAGTTTGTGGTAATTGTCACGGATTGTCAAGGATTGTGTAAATGTATCACCCGGACCCGATACGTAATAATGACGAGCCTACTGAAGATTTAGATACATCGGGTTTCTTGAAAACTGTGGAAAAGAGGAAGCAAAGGAAGAAGAAGATAATGAAGAGATTGAGATCGAAGCAGAAATGAAGAAGAACCATAATGAATTATGATAGCACTGAAGAAGAAAAAAATAATTATTTAATCATTTTATAATAATTTATGATATTAAAATAAATACTTTTCAAATAATAAAAAATTTTTAGTAATAATGAAAATAAAAAAAGATTTTTTTAGAATAAATACAAAAATAATTTATTACAAATTTTATACATCATTATTTTTCAATTAAAAAAAATGATAATAAGTATATCGTTATGTATATATGTACTTTTTTTTCTTTTTCTTTTAATTTAAATTTTAAAATTACAATTACACATGGGGACAGCACTTAAAAAAACGCGTCTTGTAATCTATTTCAAAGGTAGCCATCTATCATAAAAAACATCAACACTACGAGTTTGCAAATTGAATTGTCTTAATCTTACCATAAAAGGAATGATTTGCTTTTTGTAGGCAATTTCATAAGCTACAAACTTTGATAAGCACTATTCTTCGATAAAAGTAACCTTTTTGAGATATTCGCGCAAAAGCGTTTATTATGACTTATTTTGACCCCGCTGGCGACTTTTGGGATAATGTTTAGAGCCAAAAAATGAAGGTTCATACAAAAATCTAGCTTTCCCCTAATTTTTCCTAAGTTTGACCTTTTTTGTCTTTATTCCCTAAACTATCGTTTGAGTAAAAGAAAAGAAGCACATTGTCATAAATAAGCATTGACTATAGCGTCAGCGGGTCTTCACAATAATTATGTATCTCATATGGCTGGAAATCTTGGTAATGGACTTCTTATTGCAGTCACATAACCAAACAAAACAAGAGGATTGATAATGAGGCCCATTGTTGTCGACTTCAAAAACAACATCAACTGATTATCCCGTTTTCCCATATAGTCCTGATAACAATAATTACAAACTGAGGAAAAAGAAAACGATGAGTACTTGTAGAGAAGTTCACCATCTCTTACAGAAAATGTATTGGATAGTAGTTAGTGAAGTGCAAGTAGGTACACAGTGAGTGTATGTCCGCAAAGTCGATGACTCTGCTGTAAATTCAGACTCACGCCTTAAGCTCGTTATTAATTATTTTTTCCATACAAAAATGGTAAGAATTGCTTTGAAAAATATTCAAATTTATATTACGCAAGATCATTAATAAAAAAAACCCGACGAATAACATAATAAACGCCGCCCAATTTATCTTTCTGCTCTTACTTTCATCAATGACTATCGATATCCACACTTAATGCCTGAGCCCTCTTCGAATCCACTTTCAAGGGTTATATAACATTTGTTTACATCCAACATGTGTATATTCGTAAAAGAAAGTCGTCTATTAGGTGTGCAAATGAAAGAGCGTTAACTTAACACCTTCAAACATAGCGCATTGTATGCGGTATGCCGTACCGACACTTTCATTTCGGGCTGACCTCTTTGCGGTTATAGGTGCTTTCGTTACTCAATCGCTTAATTGTAATCTATCTGAAAAAATTTAAGTGAGCCCTAAACTCAGTGCAGTCGAGAATTTGGTACTAAGTGCACTGCAACTGCAATACTTTGAGATCAACTACCTAACAACAAAATTTACTCTTCAAACTTCGAAAGCAAAATTGCGTTTGGGTCTCTATGCCAGTCGATTGGTGTCCATTGAGTGTTCAAGTTCGGTAAATTGTATCTGCACCGCGTTCAGGATTAAATAAATAAACGTAAGTGGCGGTTATTCTAGCAAAATAAAATAGTGCAAGTCTGATATAGACCATAGTTTGTACCCTATTCTGGAGTAAAACTTAAAAATTGTATAAAAAAAAAATTATAATGAATTAAATTATGAAATTTGTGGTCAAGTGAGATACTAGTAACTAGGTCAATCCGAATGAGTATTTTCTTCCGCTTTCTCGTATCAATTAATTGACTTTTTATTCTTGGCACTGTTGTGTTGGTTTTGTTTTTTTTCTCAGATGCCCAAATCGTTTTTTCGCGACGAGCCTGTTCCCCGGGAACTTATACCCAAGATGATAATAACAGGTGGGTACGCATCAGTGTATACGGAAGAGGCCCCAACTGTGCCAATTGTTGGTGATTGGAAGAAGAGATATTGCACTTTGGCTGATTCCTTTATACCCATACTGGACCGGGTGCACAACTTTGAGGTAAGGGACTCGGATGTATGGATTGTGACGAGCACAAAGTGTGGGACAACATGGGCACAGGAAATGACCTGGTTAATAATGAATGACTTTGACTTCAAAAAGGCGAAAGAAGTGGATCTTACCATACGATCTCCATTTTTAGAGTGAGGCTTTAATATAAACGTGCAAATGGGAAATTAAGAAATTTGTTATCATACTTAGATTCAATGGGGTGGTAGCGAATGTGGCCAACGATACAATGCAACTAGCTGATGAAATGGACTCACCGCGATTGATTAAGTCTCATTTGCCTATACAACTTTTGCCAAAGCAGCTGTGGACGAAGAAGCCAAAAGTAAGTAGGCCTAATATATCCAATAAAATATTTCCTTACTTAATGGAAACCTTATAATTTCGCTACGATGTCTGTATCATGATGGAATAATATAAGGTGGTCTCGTCGGCTGCCGAATCGTTCGTTTTTTGGTCCCTTAACGTTCAGTGAGCGTTTGCTTATTGAATCGAAAGGTTGTGTGCGGACGAATTTGTTTACAAAACGTCAACCCTTGTGCAAAAAAAAATTTTTTTTTTTATTATAATAGGCAACTTCAAACCAATTCCACTCCACTTAAAAGTTAATCAACAATCAACATACTCATGAGCAGTGATGCCATTCTGACCGGATTCCGGTCATATCTGACCGAAATCTGTTTAATCTGACCGGAGAAAATTTTGAAATCCGGTCTAACCGTTTTCTGACCGGAACGAAAAATGTTTTTAACCGGAAAACGCTTTTTTGACTGGAAAAATAAAATTGCTCTACTGACTATAAATAAAGATAGATTTCTATATTTAATTTGAATAAAACTTTTCCATACATTACGAGAACGCTCCCAAGTTCAAACAGAAACCAATATACTGCGAATATTAGAACATTAACAACATAACACATGGAATTCTCCTTCGAGAGCAGGATAATATATTATCTTATAGGCTAATTTTTGGACGTTTTCTTTTGCTATAATGTTGAGGAGGAAATTAAACAATGAATTTCAATTAAAAGTGTGAAATTCGATAAATCTCAGATTAGAGTTTGGTGAACTACTCTTTTCAAGTGTCACAAAATTATCCAAAAATAATTATTTAGCCATACACGTCTTCCCATGACTTTTATTTCCATTAACGTCTTGTCTACAAACAAAAACGAGGCGTCATTGCAATGAAATAAAATTTGACAGGTAAAAGAATATTGAAATCGGAAACACAAACAAATTGTATAGTAAAGCCGAAGCCGACGTCCGGTTTTGACGCACTCACTCAATCAATGCAAATATCAAATGCAGATTTATATCGAAAGCACAATGGTACGAAAAAGAGCCTTTATGCCCTGCGCAGACTATGCCAGAATTATTTCTGAAAATGGATTTTCAAAATCAATCAAAATCTAACTGCCTCACTGGACATTGTAAGACGTTGTATTTGTATGGTCATGCACTAAAAGTGTATTTCAGGACTTAAAACACATCATATAAAATGAAAAATTAGTCTCAGTAAATTTTAAACAAACGACATAAAAAACAAGTTTACAAAGTCAAGATTCACATATTATTACCACGTTTTCTCAACATGGATAATGTTTATAATGTAAAAAAATGGCTAATAATAGTTAACTTTTGTTTTATATTTTTTGTTATACATAATGTTAACATAATCTATTTTTGACCGGGTTTTCGGTCAAAAACACTGATTTTGATTTTTGACCGGATTTTTTAACCGGATTTAAAAAATAAAAATCCGGTCATACGGTCAGATTTGACCGGATTCAATTATTATTAGTGGCAACACTGCTCATGAGTCATGAACAGAATACTCTCTCTGCACACTCTATTGTCGTTTCACTTACACTTACTACGCTGAACCCTTTCACACGCACTTATTACTAGTATAGTTAAGGGACTACTTTTTGCCGACGAGACCACCTTATACTTATTCCATCATGGTCTGTATTACTTTACAATTCATATTTTTTATTTAGGTTATATTGAGTCTTTGTGGTTCTTCTAGTCGCTCCTTTGTTATTTTTGTGAAGAAATTAGAGGAATATAGAAAAGTTCAACAATAGAAAACTAAACCTTGGAGCGATCTATACGCTCAGTTAAAACAGAAGCTATCAAAAACGTTCATCCTCTCAATTTGAAAAAGCTTGTAGAAGACAGAAAATATCCAAAATGGGATGCAAAAAATGTTATGCATGACCTTTATGCTGTTTAATTTTTATACCCGGTACCACACTGTGGCGAGGGTATATTCACTTTGGCATTCCATTTGTAACGCACATTAGGAGGCGTTGTAGGTATGACAAACTATATATATTATTGATCAGCATCACTTTCTTAGTTGATCTAGCGATGTCCGTCTGTCTGTCCGTCTGTCCGTCTGTCCGTCTGTCCGTCTGTCCGTCTGTCCGTCCGCACGATTACGGCCGTAATTTAAGAGCTATAGACTTGAAATTTGGTACGTAAGCTTTTATCCACCAAACTGAGGCTAAGTTCGAAGATGAGCAAGATCGGATGAAAACTACTACTACCTCCCATACAAAAATATCGGATTTATATAGCTTTTTGATGTTAAAAAATAGATTTAAATAGCTACAATAAAGATAGCAAGTTTAAACTTTGCACATATTGTTTTAATAATATTTAAAAAATTTTGACAAAAAATGAGCTGATAAAAACTACCCATACATCCCATACAAATATATATATTTTTAGTACTAAAATATTGTTTTTAATTTTTACAATAACATCGTACCGGGTATTTGAGCTTCGGCATAGTCGAAGATAATTGTCTTACTGGTTTTATTTATTGTTGAGTGGTTGTTTTTTTAACTTTTGTGGAAACGTATCGCAGCTCCGTTTACGGGTCCAATTGTAAATCTAAACCATCCTTCGACCCATTCAAACACACACACAAAATTTCATTAAAATCGGTCCAACCGTTTAGGAGGAGTTCGGTTACAAACACTTACAGAAGAATTATTTATAATAATTTATAAATTCTATAATGAATATGAGAAACATACCATCTTTTCTTTGATTTCCAGTCAAAATTTAATATTTAAAAACAATAAAGTCACCCTTAATTATAACTAACTGACTTTCGTTTCAGATCATTTACGTCTTTCGAAATCCAAAAGATGCTGCAATTTCATATTTTCATCATTGGCGGGGCATGGTCGGCTACAAGGGAAGCAAAGAAGAATTCATGCACACGTATATGGATGGCTATGTAAACTTCAACCCCTTCTGGCCGCATGTTCTAGACTTTTGGCATTTACGTGATCAACCGAACATATTTTTCACTAGTTACGAACGCATGAAATTTGACCTTCGAGCTGTGGTATCCGATGTATGTCAGTTCCTTAATAAGAAAATCTCTTTCGACAAAATGGAGGAACTGGTCGATCATCTGTCATTTGACAAAATGAAAACAAATCCAGCTTGTAACCATGAAAAGGAATTCCAAAGTATCAAGCAAGCTGCTGGTGTAGAAGTCGAAGAATTTAGGTAAATAAGCATTTAAACAAGTGTTCACCTTTTAATAATACTTTTGCTCAGTAGATTTGTTCGAAGAGGAGTTGTCGGAAGTCATAAGGATGAGCTGGCACAAGAAATCATTGAGGAATTTGACGAATGGACCGAAGATAATTTGAAGGATTTTAATTTGTCGGTGGATGAAATTATTTCTTACTGCAAATATGAAAAGTAGACTCAGATTCAATTTGTTTTGTATATAATTATATTTAAGAAAGTGTTTTTTGCACGTTAAAAAAAATTAGCGTAGCTATTATGTGAATTTATTGACTTTAAATTTGTTCAATTAAAAGGAAATTTGTTATATTCTTCTTTCTGGTTTTAAAATTTTTATATTTTTAATATCTAAATGTACCTAATGGATTTAGTTCTGAAGGAACACAATGTTTCAACTGGCTCTTATTATAGTTTTTGTAGGTGCGGGGTACTTGTAACATAATTTGCACCAAAATATATAACTAGATCGCGTATTTCTGCGATATTGGTTTCCTTCAAAGGGCCTGTTCCGAGAAAAGTGGCCCAGATTCATTATTATAGTCTAATCCTATATCCTACAATCTTTAGATGGAAAGTTCTTAGCAATAACTTCATCACCACTTAGCTTTTTTCTTCCCAATATCTCGTTGATTAAACTTCAAGTTCTTCGAGGCTCAGCTTGATTCTATTCAATTTGTTCTTGTAAAAACTCGATTTCTGTGCCAATATTTCCCGATATTACAAAATTTAGTCCAATGTAAACCTAATAATCTTATATTGAGAAATAAACAGCAAAAATTATTTTTAACTTTCTCGTATACGTAGTAAGAGAAAGATATTGTTTTCGTACAAAATTTCGAACTCGAGATTTTGATCAATTCTGATATTACGATGATTGGGGAAATCAAAAAAGTGGGTCTCGCAATTCTGTCCGTCCGTATGTCTGCCTGTCCCACCCCTGAAGCTAAACAGTTTAATAACTGTGCTTTTCAAATCCAAAGTTGTTACATTTGTCGGCATAATTTTACAAAAAACCGCTCTAACGATTTCGATCCAAATACATATTTAAGACAACATAAGCATTCTAAACATGATCACGTACTTAGTTTTTCTCAGAAAACTCTAATATTGCCGTTTTATGAATATTTCTCAAAAATGACTACCCAAATCCCGACCATTGAGACCACTTTTTTTTAAATAATCAAAAATGGGAATTCGAAATTCATCGCCTACTTGCCTCCTTCAAGTGTCAGTTCCATTGACATACTATACAAATGGACTGCTAGTGATTAGTGAAATGTCAGTTTCATACAAACCTGCGAGCAAAAATGAAGTAAACGAAATTGCTCGATGACATTTGAGTGTTTTCGTTTCTCTCCGCTTCATATTTTTGCTTCAACGAAAAATTGGCTGCTAGCAGTCCATGTATAGTATGTCAATGGTCAGTTCGGGGTGAAATTTGAAAGTCAGTAATAAAGTGTTGTAGTTAATATCTACGTATAACTATTGACTATGTAGTATGTATTACTTTTTTAATTAACAAGGGTTCAATTACTAAACCTGCGTACATCTTAAGTGGATGATTTTAAACGTAAAATGACTATGAGATTCGCAATAAACGAGAAAGTTTCGTGCGACCCAGTCGTGCACATTTTTTATATTTATGCCTTCTTTAATTTCTTTGGCAAGTTCTTTAGCTGTTTTCCGCGAAGCTTATCTGCAGAAGGTTATAATTTACAAAAAAACGTTAACCATTATTAATGTGAGCTTAATTTAGGATATTGCATATTAAAATTGTTTTTAAAAAAGATAGACATTTTTTAAAACATTTTTGCGAAAATTGAATTTACAATGCTTCGCCTGCGTGAACGTGAAATTTCATTTAACACTGTCGGAACGCTGTACTTCAATTGTTTTCTACCATACATATTGTAACTCATCGGAATTTGAAATATGCCTTGTGATCGTCTTATTGTGTTGAACTGATGATCAATTAGCTCCTTAAAAAGTGAGTCAGCCCCCTCATGTAGCTGACCTCCCCGTAATGGGGGGCGAGCAACATGTCTAGGTTCACGTAGACATGGCTGACGAAGCCTAAGATGACAAGACGAATAAAGCGAGCCTCGGATATTGTCAAGCTCGTCAAATTAGGACGCCCTTTTTTCTTGTTGGATTTTCAAATGGAATGTCCATGTGATGTTCGTGTGTTGAGAGGGGCCGAACTGTCAACTGATCACCACATGGTGTTTTCCAAATTGTATCAAGGATGGTTACGCGCATACGGTGGGAGGGGCTACAGAACGATGAGATACGGGAGGAATTTGCACAGCAGGTATCTGAAAGGTTTGAACCAATTCCAAATGTTTCATTGAATGTAGAGGAAGAATGGCAGTTGTTTTCAACAGCAGTTATCGCCTCTGCAGGACATGTTTGCGGAGTGAAGCGGCTCGGTGTGGCGGCTGGTGGTGAGAAAAAAACTGCGTGGTTTAAAACGCCTGGAGTTCAACAAGCCATCAGAGAGAAGAAGAAGGCTTTCAAGGTGTGGATTCACTTGGGGGACTCACCTTCTCGAAACCGGTACATTGAAGCGCGAAGAACTTGCAAATTGGCTGTTAAAGCAGCCAAAGAACAGTCTTGGAAGGAGTTCGGCGAGAAATTAGACCGTGATCACAGATCTGCAAGCAAGGTGTTCTGGCAGACCATCCGCCGTCTTAGAGAAAGGAAGTCGAACATTATTGAAGGAGTCAAATCCAAAGATGATACACTTCTTTCTAATGAAGAGGACATCTTGCGCAGATGGAGCGAGCACTTTTCCGAATTGCTCAATCCAATCCAGGGCATTGAGGATGACACATCCATCGCCTTAAGCAGGGCGGAAAATAGTCCCACGGTAGAGGAAGTCACTTTTGCGATCAAATCGCTAAAAGCTGGCAAATCTGCCGGGGTGGATGAAATCCGGCCAGAAATGCTAAAGGCTTTGAGTGATGGAAGGGGCAATGCTGAGTTTTTCTGTAGGATTGGTCAGCCTGGATCAATTTTGAGCCTGCTTGGTCATTCTGGAGGACTGAACTTGGTGTCAAGGCTAAGTTGTCAGTTTTTAATTCGGTGTTTGTTCCAACTCTCACCTATGGTCATGAGGTTTGGGTAATGACCGAAAGAATAAGATCGCGGATACAAGCTGCCGAAATGAGATTTCTCCGTAGTATTGCTGGTGTGACCCGTAGAGATCGCATCAGAAATACCAGAATACGTGAGGAACTCAATGTCGAGCAGCTACTTCTCCGGACGGATCGGTCCACGCTTCGGTGGTTTGGTCATGTTAAACGCATGTCCCCGACCAGGATTCCACCACGTGCTATGAAATCCGTACGATCAGGCAGGCGTCGCCTCTAGGTACACCTAGGATGAGATGGTTAGATCAAGTCCATAATCTCTCCTCTACCCGTACGGGGATTGCGCTTGATGATTTGGAGGAGCTGTCAATAAAATGTCCTACCATAAGTCTTGCACACAGAAAGAACGCTTAGGCAATCTAAAAGAATTTTTTTTAAATATGATGGGAGAATGGGCTGTTGCTTTGCACTCACTAAGTATAAGTATAACCGAACAAAAAATAATCATAAAAATGTTCTTCCCTACCAGAGACTACAGATCTTAGTAGAACTTAAATTTTTATAGGTACCCTTCATAGGAAGGAATATCCGCTTTGCCATTACATTTGTAACGCCAAGAAAGAGTCACCTTAAACCCCACAAGGTATATGGCGCAGTGGACAATACCTTAAGATGTAATTTGTGTTTTTCCGGGGATCGAACCTGGGACCCCTCGCACAGTAGTCCAGCACGCTAACCACTGAGCCACTGCGCCTACGCAGTGTAAAAATAGCATTGCAACTGCAAGCGCTTTTTTGACACTTCGAAAATTAGTCGGTTGATTGGCTGAAAGTTGACGTAGCTCTAAATTTGTCCGTCGGTAGAAGCTAGTACCGGTATATCTCTTTTAGTAGTCCATTCGTTTCTAACCTTCACACGCACTACTATTGGACCGCCTATTTACAACATCTGGGTAATCTTATCTTACAAAAATATAAAGAAATGTTACACTAAGACAAGACGGCAGAGCATCTCTTTGTGTTTTATCATAATCGGTCACTGGATGGGGATGCGCTTCAGCTTCACTCTTCTTTTTTTTTTAATAAGTATGTATAGAAAATCATTTCAGCTACAACAAAAAGTATAGAAAAAAGTTGCTGTCGTGCGTACATAAACAAGTTTGCTCTATATCGCTTAGTTTTGTTTGTGTTATTTTTTGCACCGATAAGATTGCATTTAGTGCAATAATTATCAGTACTAGTTACGCTTTTAAAAGTATAGCATAGCAATTGCTGTTTAACTTTCAAATGGAAGTAGTAAGTGTTGTTCCAAAATGTTGGCCATCCATGTGGCTGGATAAAGATTGGGAAAACCGTACTTGTAAATATACCAAAGCCTGTGAGGTGTACTCAGAAATGATACATGAACTAGAAGTAAGAGATGATGACGTTTGGATTGTCACCCTGCCGAAGTGTGGAACTACGTGGATGCAGGAAATGGTTTGGCTAATTTTGAACTCGTTCGATTTCGAAAAAGCGCTTTCAACTGATCTCGACGACAGGTCACAATTTTTAGAGTGAGTAGTATGTTAATTAGGCTTTGGGTCTTGTACTTTTTACGAAATTATTTTTTTTAGTATTGCATGGCTTTTGCCAGCAGGAGTTTTTGACTCTATTAAGAGGACTGAAGAACATTCGTCGCCCAGGTTGATAAAAACTCATCTTCCGCTGCCCTTATTGCCATATCAGGTGTGGACAAAGCGACCTAAGGTAACTGCTATCTATTTGTACCTGTACATAGACCAAAGATCTTGTTTAGTTCTTATGTTTGATAGGATATTTTATGGAAAACGTGTATTAGTAAGAAATGTAAACAGTCTTGAATTGTGGGAGGTATCAAGACTCTAATTCAACAAAATTGCCCACTTAGTATTGCAGGTATATGCACAATGCTCATTTTTGTAGCATCTCTAATATTGCAGGTTTTGATCCACACATTTTCTTGATTTCCATATCCTTTAGTAGTTCTCCTGAACTTATGTTAGGTACCTATAAACTTCTCCGACTGGATATAGTATATACATTCGTTGAACTATTTTGTTTTACTATCTATTATTGTACAGATAATTTATGTATTTCGAAATCCAAAAGATGCTGCAGTTTCTGGATATTACCATAAAAGATCGATTTTAAAAGATATAGAACCTAAAGAATTATATTTGGAGCACTTTATTGAAGATAACGAACAATTTTGGCTGCATGTACACGAGTTTTGGAGTCTTCGGAACGAACCGAATGTGTTCTATACCAGCTATGAGAGAATGAAGTCAAATCTTTCTTGCGTAATTAAGGAAGTTTGTAGCTTTCTTAACGTCCAAATAGACTCATATCTTTTGTCTCGAATGCTTGATCATCTATCATTTGAAAACATGAAAAGTAAGACGAGCGTACCTATTATAAGTTTATTGAAGAGTTAAGTGAAAATGTATTTCAGGTAACATACAATGTAGCCACATTAAGGAAACTGAACTTCTACGAAAGTATCGCATCAACGAAGGGAACAGCATTGAAAAATCTGAGTAAGTCGAATTAATTTTTTTAATTACGATTTGAAGTATGTATGTCAGGCACGAAGCGTCCATATACCTATTGAAGGGAAGCAGTGCTTCCGTAAGAATTTCAAAAAAAATAATAATATTCATAACAAAGAATTTATTTAATCGAAATTACAAAAAAAAAAAACGTTTTAATAAATAATATAAAGAAAACACTTTTCTCCCCCAAACAAACCCTTAACATACTCGAAAGCGTTATTTAAAATGAAGGAGATTGGGACACCGAGGGCCAGTTTCAAGACTAGCGATAAAGTCTCGGATAGCCTATCCGGAATTTATATGTCAGATAAACTTCAACTTTCGGTTTCAAAGGTTTCGGATAGTTATTGCCCTGTGCGCAGTCTTGCACTAGAACTGTAGGTACTATAATTGTTTTATTGCTTTGGGTGTATTTAAGTTATCACGTCGCGTTCGCTACTTTTATGACCCACAAAAAAAGAAATACCATGCTGCTCGTAGGTACAAAACACAAGCACACAAACTGAAATGCTGAAATTACATTCAAAAATTCATACGAACCGTGCAGGTGCAGGTAACCACTCGACATTACGTAGCGTTTGGCACAAATCGTATGTGCGAGGGTAGTACACGGAATGCCGAAAAGCCACACACGAGTGCCTCATATCGTGCCTCATACGTATGAGTACCTTATGTGAGTAGATCAGACAAACCAATCTAGATTTGTTACCGCAACAGCGACAGTTCCAGAAGAACTTATAACCGAAGATAAAATAAACTGGGCAATCGATACATTCTCCCCGTTCAAATCCCCGGGAGGCGATGGGATTTTTCCAATCATGCTCCAGAAAACTAAGACCATTCTTACGCCGGTCCTAAAAAGACTGTTTACTCGCAGTGTGGAATGCGGCTATATTCCTAAAGCCTGGCGAGAAGTCAAGGTCGTCTTCATTCCGAAGGCGGGGAAATCTAGTCACACCACCGCAAAAGACTTCAGGCCTATAAGCCTAACATCCTTTATGTTGAAAACCTTTGAAAAACTAATGAACGTCTTTGTACGCAGTCGACTGAATGACAGCGCGATTTCCAAATCTCAGCACGCTTACATCAAGGGCAGAGGGGTGGAAACCGCGTTGCATGAGGTCGTTAGCACTATAGAGAGGTCATTAACAGTCAAAGAGTATACGCTAGCTGCGTTCCTAGACATTGAAGGAGCCTTCAATAATGTCAAAACGTGCGCAGTAAAAAGGGCACTACAGGATCTAAGCGTTGACCAGTCTATCACCAATGTGATTGTTAACTTACTTAGCGAAAGAAATATCAACGCGAAACTAGGTGACACTGTCCTTAGAGTAACAGCTTCGAGAGGCACTCCGCAAGGAGGCGTCATCTCCCCCCTACTCTGGGTACTTGTCATGAATGAGATACTACTGAAATTCAATAATATGGGTCCGTATTCAAAGTGAAATTTCATTTTTATTTGAAACTGCATTCTTTTGCTAGTCTTTCCTATAGGTATCTAGGTAGCGTTGCCATCCGTCCGGGTTTTCCCGGACATGTACTCTTTTTCGCCTATGAGGGGAAGGTCCGGGTTTTTTTTATTTTTTTATTATTCCCGCTTTTTGGTAGTGATTTCGAATCGTAACTTGTTGCTTCTGAGTTCTGCAATATATTATCGTAATAAAAAAAAATAAATAGGTGCCGCAACAGGCGGTAGACACCCGAGGCTTAGCTTCTCGCAACCTTTCGTTTGTGTGAGTTTCTATTTTTGGGACGAATGGAAGGGACCTACAATTTTTATGCCGAGTCCGAACGGCTGAATTAAGAAGCTTTTTCATGACAGTCATACTCTCGAATGTTTGTCAAACGTTCGCGAGAGGTGGCGCAGTAGAAAAAACATTAAGATTTAATTTGTGTTTTTCCGGGAATCGAAACTGGGATCTCTCGCACACTAACCACTGCGCTACTGCGAGCACGGTATTATTGTAATATCAACTTTAAATTATACAAATTTCTGCATCCCCCAAACTCGTCCGCCTGTGGACGATGAGGATGAAGAAATTTTGCTGCTCCGTCAAAGTCGTCAAAAAACCACCGAGCCATTTGATGTCGAAAAAGGCTTGAGACAAGGCGATGCGCTATCATGTACTCTCTTTAACATCGTTCTTGAAGCAATTGTACAAAACTCACAAGCCAACAACAGAGGTAGGTACAATTTTTCAAAAGTCCGTTCAAGTGCTTGCCTATGCTGATGATGACATTATTGGGAGAACGCGGCGAGCTGGCGCATTTGCAAGCATCGAAACGGAGGCGGCGAAGATGGGTCTGGCTGTTAAAACGAAGTATATGTTGTCACGGAGAAAGGACTCACAACATCGGCGACTCGCGACAAAACATCACAATGGACAGATACAACTTCGAAGTAGTTAAATACTTTGTCTACCTGGGCTCCACTATCACTTCGCAAAATGACATCGGCGCAGAGATCAAGCGAAGAATCACTCTTGCCAATCGCTGTTTCTTCGGGCTAAGAAGGCATTTAAGAAGTTAAGCCCTATCTCATAGAACCAAGGAGATATTATCATCCCGGTTCTGCTGTATGGTGCAGAAGCATGGACCCTGTCAAAAGCGAATGAAAACCTTCTGGGATGCTTTGAGAGAAAGATTCTTCGAGCGATATTCGGTCCAGTTTGTGACGATAGAGTGTGGAGAAGAAGATTTAATGACGAGCTATACCTAAGGGCTATACAGCGACGGTGACCTGGTCAAAAAGCTAAAAATACAACGACTGAGATGGCTGGGACACGTGGAGCGTATGGATAACAACGCACCAGCCCGATGAGTAATCTTTTATCTGGTGGATAGCATTATGTGTCGGATGGCTATCCGAAACTTTATCCGGAACCTTTGAAACTGGCAACTTTTTTCAGACAAAAATGGTCAAACATACAGCTAGGTTCCAGAAATCGAGTGAAATCGAAATTGCAAATCAAGTGAATTCGTAGGTTGCTGAGTCTTTGCGAGCCCTTTTGGTGGATTCGAATCCCTCGTGACCTGGAGTCCATAGAATAGTGACTTTGTTATGGACAAGAAGCTTTTTGATAGTATTCAGGAAGCCCAATAAAAGTCTGGAGTTAAATGTTGTATTATTAAGAAAAAATAAATAAATAAATAGGTGGCGCAACAGGCATGTAGACACCCAAGGCCTAGCTTCTCGCAACCTTTTGTTTGTGTGAGTTTCTATTCATGGGACGAATGGAAGGGACCTACAATTGTATGCCGAGTCCGAACGGCTGAATTGAGAAGCTTTTTTATGACAGTCATACTCTCGGATGTTTGTCAGACGTTCGCGAGAGGTGGCGCAGTAGAAAAAACCTTAAGATGTAATTTGTGTTTTTCCGGGGATCGAACCTGGGATCCCTCGCACAGTAGTCCAGCACACTAACCACTGCGCTACTGCGCCCCCTTATTTTATTATTATTATTAAGAGCTGCCTTAATATCTGATAATGTGCTAGGATGTGGCTTTCTGAGATTTCGTCTTAGACATTCTTTGGTAAATGTATTAGAGAATGCCTTGAATTGTCAGTGTATATTACTGAGTACGATTCATCTAGCCTGGGGTCACCCAGTCTCCCACACAGACCGGTCTAAAATGGATGATGGCTGTTTGTCGCAAACGTATTTTGTGATTACACTGTCCGGTACAATTGACATTCAATCAGATTTTAAAAAAAATCTAATCGATGATTTCTTCGAGTCTTGTAAATGGAAACTGCCACAATCTAGAAATAACCTTAAATGTGGTCCTTTCATTCGTTTTCATTCATTCATTTTCAATGATCCGCCTGTCCTTTAAGTGGGTCGCAGGTGTATACTGCTCAAGTGGACCCTCCATAGCTCTCGGTTCTCCGCCATCGACTCTAAATCATCAAGGGCAATCCCCATACGGGTATATGAAAGATCATGGACTTAATCTAATCATCTCATCCTTGGTCTACCTAGAGGACGCCTCATGTGATTTGTAACAAAATAGCTACTTACCCCTCTCAAGTCTAAGATATAACAAAAACTGATATCGGTGATTTCCAATAGCAATGACCGTTGAATTTATGAAAAATATTCGCGATATCTCAACACAAATAAACAAAAACCAATTTTATAAACATTTTGGATTGAATTTGTATAACTGTAAAATATATTAAAGGCCAATTATAAACCAATACTGAACATTTTCTTATATGTACAACTAAAATTTCGCAACCATTTCCTATTAAATGAAGCGTGTCATTATTTGAGCACAGTGCTCATATAATCTTCAAATGCTATTCGCTTTGCTGTCATTTTCTTGTCAATGCCTCTTTGCCTCAAGGGCTTATGCCGTTCATCTATTCGCATTGCGTACATTTTCGATGTCAGGCCTATAAATTCTGTCAAAACTCGACCATTATTTCTGTCTTTCATTAAGCCCAATGCTTTTGCGTTCACTTGGGGAATTTTCCAAATATTATCAGGTGGATAATCACTGGTATCAAATTGATGCTGACAATCTTCCCTAATCGACTCATAAACATTGTACGCCGTTATTTCATATAAAAGCGAATCCCTATCCGTATAGCATATACTACAGTTGTCCTCAAACTTTCGCTTCATATATAGATAGTGGAATTCGTATAGTTTCGTCTTAGCCAAATCTAGAAGACACATCCCTATATAGATTGGTTTGTTGAGAATCACCTTGTTTTCCTGCGCCTCGACTGCTACCAGCTCTTCGCTTATAATGGTTGACAGTTTAAACTCAGGGCTGGAGATACAAGATTCGGCTCCATAGCGTCCGAACCACTTCGTTAACAACTTTGCACTGCTTTCCCCCGTAAAACAATCCGTTGTCTTTTCGAAAATAGCATAATTCATCCGTTCAAATAGATTTCTTTCGAAACCGTTTCTCGCTGACTTGGCCAAGGATCGGTTTAGATCAATATACTTCTTAAGCCATGGCGACTGTTCGAACTGAAGAATTCTGTAAATTTTAGTTACTTTCAAGCCGTGTTTGAGGGCCTGTTTCAGATTGCGATAGTGGAGAACATACTTTTCCTTATCGTTCAATGTGGTCATTAGCTTTTCTTCGGAGCCCGATGCCTTGACATATTCGGCTAAAAATGGCAGATCTTTGTGGTGGTCATAGAGGAATTCTGGATATTCGAGATCGACTTCCAAAATGTATCCAAGAACGCCATCGTCAGGAACAAGTTTAACGTCGAAATTTGTAAAATCTTCAACCCATTCAAAGTGACCAAATGGCAAATGTTGGGACATTGCCCAATCAAATTGGTTATCCAAGCCAAAGTACATCAGATACTTCGGAATTTCCGTGGCACTGTAGTTTTCCAGATACTTATTGTTAGCTTTCGAGTACCTTTTAGAGCATTGATTCAAGCCGCACCTAGTGCCTCGCTTGATAAACATTACCATGTCCATATCGGTCAATAACTCCAAAGAAACATTGGTATGCTTTAGCATGACATCCCATGCGTAAGCCGGCAATGATAGGTAATGTGTAGGATCTAATACAAAATTGTCCATACATCTGCTACGAAACTCCTCAAAAAAGTCTGCGAAGAGCAACACCTTCGTTTTCAAGCACAAGTCAGAATATTCACCCAAATCGCCGATTTCGAAAAGATTCCAAATTTGCTTAGCTCGTGTGTACTCAGCAACATCGCTAAAGGCTTCAAGTGGAGGTAAAGTTGTTTCAACAAATTTAAGCGGGTCGTCGAAGTACTCCCGAGGGTATGCAGCCTTACCAATTAGGAGCTCCACTTGCTTATCCGTCAGGTGCGGTATTTCTGACTGTAAGATGGGAAAACCAGTCAAACATGACGACATAGTGTATAGACCCCTACCCGTAAATTGAAACGAATCCATAAATTTAAACTTAATCCGACAATCGGTATAAGTTGTGAAGGCAATAAAACTCTGGTTCCTTGGCGTCTCATTGAGTTTTATGCGGCCATCAGAATTTGATTCAATGCTCTGTATTAGCAAGTGCGAATCATATTCGCTTAAATTGTAAAAGTATACTGGAATAGTCCGGCTGTCTACAAAGTGCATATTACAAATCTCATGAGATGGTCCGTGGTAGGCACCAGTGAATCGGCAATTCGTTCGCACTTTTCTCGTATTGTCGGTAATTGGTTTCTCGCAAACGTAGCACAACTGCAAAACAGTTGAATCATCAAATTGTTTTTTCTCCCGTGGTGTCATCGGATTTTTTGGTACGTCTGAAACGAATGTGGGCGCAGCCTTTTCAGCAAATTGTTGTAACTCGCGTCTCAACCAACTGGTGCAGTTCTCACCTCGATACGATTTATAAAAGGAAAGTTTCGGATCATACGAGCACTTCACATAGTAAGCTATACTACATGGAACTTTAATACAGTAGCTTTTGCTTTTATCATATAAAAACTCTACACCAGCGTAAATAATAAATGGAGCCTTTCGCTTCTTCATGTAGTTTTCAAAACCAACATTTTTGCACGGCTTTGGTGGTACGCGAATTTTGCAAATTCTCTCCCGGGAACATTCCTCCATGTGTTTATCTAATAGCGTGGGCTTGGTGAAATAATGCAAACATCGGTTGCATATGTATTTCCCCGATCTGTTGCGGCTCAAATGGGCCGACACCAGACGTGACAAGTGTTTTATCCAAACGTAGTGATATCTCAACGGCTCCCTATGTGCATCACTCTCGCCTTTTGTTTCCGAGTCATTTCCATCTGTGTACTCGCTTTGGATTAGCAGCAAATTTATATGTTGATCGACAACATTCTTGGACACGTAGGTTGGGAAGGTATTGAATTTTTGGTCTGACTTTTCTTCCGTGTTCAATTTCAAGATGAAAACATTAATTGATACATTGTTTTGGTGCTCAAAGCGGGGGATTTGTGCAATTGTCATTGGGAAGGTAATGCCGCTTAGGTTCAGAACATCTTCATAGTAAGGATAGCTGGTGGTTCTATTTGAACCCTGTTTTTTTGGATAGAGGGCAGACACTACTGCCCATGCAAAACACGCATCGTCTTCATTCTGGATATTGACGCAGGCTTTCTTCCTTTTTATTTCAATGGGCAGATCGATGTATGAGCAACCCAATAGCATTGTGAATCTATTTATATTAATCTTCAGATCAACGATTGCGGATAGGGCCCATCCACTACACGGTTCATCAAATTTGCCGACATCAGCAAGTATGGCTTTTTGTATATATTCAGAGAACCAGATTTTAAAATCGTCGGTCTTGAAAATTTGAGCACTTTTGGTGGGCGTGTAGATGCGTTTGAATATTTCTTCGTCATCTCTGGTTACCTTATATTCACAGCTTAGTATAGCGCTAATTTTTAGAACTTCCTCGATTTTAAAAACGCAATCTAATCTTTTTTTAAGAACCCCACAGCTATCCTCTAAGAACTGCTTTGGATCGATATGCGTCTTGTTCACCAGCAAGACAGTTTGAATCCTAGAACGATATGGAATTTTTTAATTTGTATACGATTATAGAAAATTTGTAAGGTCTGTCATTTAACAATCAGAAAAAGAAATTAAAATTAAGAGCTACCGATGTATTCTAAGGCTTAGGCATTTTATGTGAAACACAAATTGATAAACTCTGGTTAGTCATTCAAAAAGATCTGTCATGCATTAAGTGGTGATGACTACTACATAAATTTGTCCTAGGGTAAATCAATAGACTGGCCCTCCATGTTGGGGGTTGTGCGTGGGATTAACTATCCAACGGCATGTTAGTTAACGTCTTAAGACAATCTGCATCAAGGCTAAATTCATCAACATCAGATGAAGCCTTATACGACACCGCCTTCATCAAGTGCCAAAGATTAAGGGTAGATATTAATGGCAAGAGGTCATCAGAGACGCCACAACTGATGTGCTAATTTTAACCGGATCTACCCCATGAAACATGCAGTAAAACAACTCGCTGGCCAACCCACGCTGCAGAGAAGGCCGAGGGCGGTTCATAAGGTCGACGTGTAAAAGAAGAGGGAATAACACCGGATTTTTAGGAGAAAAAAGAAAAAGCACGAGTTAATGAAGAGGTGGTACTCCAGGAGCAATGTTCACCAAAAGGTAAAAGACTCGAACAAGACTCGAACAGAAATCTGTAGAGATGTGTAAGGAAACCTTATAGTAGAGTCACAGTCGAAGGTGCTAAAGATATGCTATACTTTATGCATGATAACTAGTGCATATGCATATACAAGATCCTGTATGCTGCACTGTGTGAACGCTTAAAGCAATTTGTTCGATAACCCTTTTTCCATTTAAGCATTTCAGCAATATACAAATATCCTCTTTTTGAAAACCTCAATACCAACTACAGTATCAAATTCATTATTAACACACACAATTTGTCAACGCAATGATTGGTCCCTACCAGTACATTTTTAGACCCGGTAATCCAAAACCGATCCAATATTCACACTATGGCAGATCCGGGATAAAACTCAAGAAGTCCAGACTGATACCCATACCATCTATATGTTAATCAATTTGACTGCATTTATAGAGACGACATTTGCAAATATGGCGACAGAAGCTGCAAAAATGGGATTCATATATAGTGAAGAAGGATAAAACCAAATATATGCTGTCAATAAGAAGGTACATACGAAATTGACGAATCGGACAGAAGGTCCAAATAGACAGTTTTATAACTTTGTGATACTAAGGGACTTTATCTACTTCGGCTCCGCTTTAAACTCTGAAAACTACATCGCCTCAGAAATCAAGCGAAGAATTCCGCTTGTCAATCGATCTTTATTTGGCATAAGAACACAGAGGGCCTTGCCAAGAAACACTAACGAAACTTCTCTTCATCCCAGTCCTGCTATATGGCGCAGAAGCATTATTAAGCAAAGACGGATGAAGATATCCTTGGTAGTTTTGAAACCAATTCATCGTGTGATTTTCGGTCCGGTTTGCGTTGACGGAATTTGGAGAAGGAAATTTAACAGCAAACTCTACCAACTGTACAGCAACATCGACCTGGTCAGACAAGTGATCTGTAGTCTAAGATGGCTGGGACATGTATGAAAGCCAGCCCTCCGATCCGAAGAGTCCTCGATATCTTTAGCTCCCATAATTATTACGAAATAAAATTTTAAATTTTCTTTTGCAGAAACAAATTTGTATTTTGTTTACATTAAGTCGGCTCTCACATTGAGGCAACAATCAATAAGCAACTGCCAATAGGAAACACGCAAAATTATCGCTCACAATTATTTTACTTTGAATTAAATTAGACGTCTCACACTCTCACATCAAAGCAACTAAATATCGCTCGAAAGAAAAATGTTGCTTATTGTTGCAATAAGCAACTATAGTTACTATAGCAACTGCCAATAAACATTAAGCAACATTTTTCGTTCGAGCGATATTTAGTTGCTTTGATGTGAGACCTCTAATTTAATTCAAAGTAAAATAATTGTGAGCGATAATTTTGCGTGTTTCCTATTGCCAGTTGCCTATTGAATGTTGCCTCAGTGTGAAAGCCGACTAAAATAAATTGTTATTCACTCTCTATCCTTGTAAATATTTAGTATAAAATTTCGGTAATGCCCTTCTTCAGACAATCTCCTAGCCAAATTACATTCGCCCTTATTCTACGTGGCATTTATATTAAACGACAAATGGCGTTTTTTAAATCGGCACCTGCTTACACACATATCAACACAAGCATCCTTGATTCCATTTCGATCACACTTCACGCCAAACCTGTTTTATTTATAACACACCTCTCAATGCAGTTGACAAACTACACATTTATCCCGTATAGCTTGGGTGTCATTCTGATTGGCTAATCAAATCAGACGACAGAACTACCGCCATCTAAATGAGAAACTTGGAACTTTTTTCTGAGAATGTGCAACAACTATGACACATGCAGTGTATTTTTCTTGAAAAATATATAAAATTTAAACTCAGTATTTTGCAACAAAATACGTGTAAATACATAATTTTTTTTTGCATCCGATAGCTGGTATGATACTTTGTTGTTTTGAGTAAAAATTGCATCAAATATAAATCAATATATACAGGAAAAACGTTGTTCTTTAATTCAAAAAATTGTTTGTTTTAAAACACCTGTTTTTTTAAAACCAGGATGAAATTTTAAGATTTATTTTAAACTCATTTGTGTTTTGCATATGACCTATAGGATGGACAAGTTATCTTAGACTGTTTCGAACTCTATCATATCATGCGTTGGCAAACAAAAAGTCGGTTTTAGGCCAATTTTCCCAAACACAGCTGGGAATCCTTTCAATAAAAGAAAAGCGAGATGTCGCTTTAAAAAAAAGCCTCAAAGCTTTCAAAGGACATATTCCGTTCTTTCCAATGCATCCAATATCATTTCGATCGCTTCAGTATTGACTTCTCTAGGAAGGAAACCAAATGCCATTTTTCGCACTTTTGCTCGATTTCTGGGTAGAGGCCTCTTAACATGTTGTTAGGTAGATACAGTAGTGGGTAACTTAAAAAGCCTTCGAAGATAGAACATTTACAGCTTTTCTAAAGTATCATCTTGTGCTCCATAAAAAAATATTGACTTAGACACGGCTTCGTATACATTGTGATTTTGAAAAAAGTTCCTCTATGTAAATCCAATGGCACCTTTAGACGGAAAGCTGTAGTCTTTCAAAGGATCTTTATTATAAAACAATATATAATCAGTATGTGCTGTGTGCCTCCCTCCTGAAAGACATTGAAGTACCTATGTCCTCTGCGTAAAATAGTAAATATTTACCCATATTCCCGTTGGCGTTTGTCGTATATGACTCACGTTTTGTGTCGTAAAACGGTGTTGAAAATTTTTTTTAACTTTTGTCAATAATTTTTAAACTCTGTGTTCACCATCACTTCCATTCATTTGTCTCAAAAAAGTTAAAAACACCGACTAAAAAACGAAGTGAAATACGAGTCGTTTATTACAGACGCCAACGGGAATAGGGGTGATTGATGTCGTATCATTATAACCTCGCAAAACGTCTACTCCAGTAGTTAATCATGCTGACGATCCGTTTTCAAACCACTGCTTTCGTGTTTTTCTATACAAAAATGTTGGTGTCAAAGATTGGCATACAGTGTAATCACGTTATAACTCGATAACCGCTGTGCCAATTCTCATGATTCTTTTCTTGTTTTTTCGTATTGCTGTATTTTAGGTTTAGGTATAAAGATTCCATAAAATCGATTTATTCTCATTTTTTGCATTTTACGAAAGAATATTATTATCTAAGACCTAAGCAATACAATACCTGTGCACGGTCAAAGCCGGGCTGTATAAAAACGTTGCTTAAAAATAAATAAATAGGTGGCGCAACAGGCGGGTAGACACCCAAGGCCTAGCTTCTCGCAACCATTCGCTTTGTGTGAGTTTCTATTTTTGGGACGAATGGAAGGGACCTACAATTTTATGCCGAGTCCGAACGGCTGAATTGAGAAGCTTTTTCATGACAGTCATACTCTCGGATGTTTGTCAGACGTTCGCGAGAGGTGGCGCAGTAGAAAAAACTTTAAGATGTAATTTGTGTTTTTCCGGGGATCGAACCTGGGATCCCTCGCACAGTAGTCCAGCACACTAACCACTGCGCTACTGCGCCCACGTTGCTTGGTGCGTATGTAAGTCCGATAATGGCCGCTGAACCACTAAAGCTATCCGCCTTCATTCCCGTTTGCCGGGTCAGCTAGTTTACATATAAATTTCAAGAAGATCAGACTTTCCGCTGATTAACCAGAGCAATTTGTAATGGGAACCCATCATTTGACTGAAAAACAAAATCCCGAAAATGCAAAATTCCGAAAATACAAAATACCGAAAACATGTTTGCCCGAAAGACACAATCCCAAAAAAATTCCGGATTTCTCTAGTCGTTCGTCAATGATTGTTATTAGTTGGACCAAATCCAAATTTTATTTTATAAAATCCAAACGAAATATCAAATAAAATCTCTCTAACGAATCATTTTGTCATTCTTAAAAGAACGAATTTTGAAAAATAAAAATCGCATTGTACTATTTTATTTATCCCTGCACTTTCATTTAATTTTTTTCTTATTATACTTACGCAACCAAACGTGTATTGTACCATTTATGGTAAAAAACGGCTGCTTAAGTACTTTTAGCAAACGAGTTTTTCTACTGTATTTTTAGGTAAATAACTCGTCCGGCAAATGTACTTAGGGAAAAAAAGTTAGTTCTTTGTGATTCTCACAAAAACGAAGGACTTTTAATTACTAAGTAGTGATCAGAAAATTTAGCAAACGAGTTTTTCTACCGTATTTTTTTTGGTAAATAACTCGTCCCAGGAAGTTCAAATCGATACCCACCACCTTTTCATCGATTTTAAGGCCGCCTATGACAGCATTTATAGAGACGAGCTATACAGAGCAATGTCTAGTTTTGGCATCCCTGCCAAACTCGTCCGTTTGTGTAGGATGACAATGGAGAATGCACGCTGCTCCATCAAGGTCGGTAAAGAACTCACTGAGACCTTCGATGTCAAAAAAGGATTTAGACAAGGCGATGCGCTGTCATGTGACTTCTTCAACATCGTTCTTGAAAGAATAGTGCAAAACTCAAACGCTAACACCAGAGGCACTATCTTTCAAAAGTCCGTCCATCTACTCGCCTACGCCGACGATATCGACATAATCGGGAGAACGCAGCGTGATGTCACTGGCGCGTTCGTGAGCATTGAGACGGAGGCGGCAAAGATGGGTTTGGCGGTCAATGAGGGCAAGACAAAGTATATGCTGTCATCGAGAAAGGACACCCAACACCGACGTCTTGGACAGAATGTGACTATAGACAGATATAATTTTGAGGTGGTAAAGGACTTTGTCTATCTAGGCTCCGCTATAAACTCAGACAATGACACCAGCGCTGAGATTAAGCGAAGAATAACTCTTGTCAATCGCTGTTTCTTTGGGCTAAGAAAGCAACTGAGTAGCAAAGCCCTCTCTCGAACAACTAAAGTGACCCTTTATAAGACCTTAATCATCCCAGTCCTACTTTATGGTGCAGAGGCATGGACTCTATCAAAAGCGGATGAGCTTACTCTTGGTTGCTTCGAGAGGAAAATTCTTCGAGTAATTTTCGGTCCCGTCTGCATAGACGGTGAATGGAGGAGGAGATACAACGACGAACTGTACGGGCTGTACAGCGACATTGCCCTAGCCAGAAGAGTGAAGGTCCAACGACTGCGATGGCTGGGTCATGTAGAGCGAATGGACGTGAATGCTCCGGCCCGGAAGATCTCTGAATCCACACCCGAGGGACGGCGCAGTAGAGGAAGACCGCGACTCAGGTGGCGCACGCAAGTGGAAGGGGACCTTAACCAACTTAGCGTGCGAAACTGGAGACAGCTGGCCAAAGATCGCGCTGGCTGGAGACGCTTGTTGGTTGAGGCCCAGGTCCACCCCGGACTGTAGCGCCACCTTAAGTAAGTAAGTAACTCGTCCGGTAAATGTACTAAAGGAAACAAAGTTCGTTCTTTGGGATTCTCACAAAAACGAAGGACTTTTATTTACTTAACTAAAGTTAAGTTAACTGAGTACTTAAGCTAATACTATCAATATCAACTAACTATAATAGGTTTGTGTTTTTTTTTTCACAAAATTGTTTGTCATTTATTAACCAAATAAAGTTCCTAAAGTGGGACTTACATACATTTTTTTTTAACACAAGCGTTCTTTTAAGAACGATCAATTCAATATGTATTGAGGTATTTCAGATGAACAATTTTCTTTAAAACTTGAATTTCAGGGTAAACATGAAAATAAAATCGCCACGATTTTAAACACCAATCATATTCACTGATTTTCGGGATTTTGTAATTCGGGATTTTGATTTTTCGGGGTTTTGGGTTTCGGACATTTGTAGACGGGATTTTGTAAACAGGATTTTGTGCCTCGGGATTTCAAGGGTAACTTGTAATTTCAAATTTTTCGTCGAATCTTAAGTCTTATTCTGAAAAATTATCTTTGGCAGTTTTTCCTTGTTGCCACAGAAATAAAATCGATTAATAGGTCTGTTGCTGTTCTTTTACTTTCAAATCTTACTAATTCTTACGAATTTTTATCCAATGTCGTTCCTTAACGAACAGTCCCATAGAATCTGTCGCCGCAGTCCGAACTTGGAATCTTTAAAACAATTTGCAATTTAATAAATTCGAAAATATCCACAAAATTATTTTGATTTAACTGTTATCTGCAGCGTCTCACACTTTCTCTCAATATCTAAATATGCCCACCAATGAAAGTGCTTCCTCTCACACTGGCGCTGTACAATGCCATATTGTCAACGGATGTGACGGTAAGAAAAGTAGATAGTAAACCTACTTTATCCGTCGCATCCGGCACGTGCGTTGCTGTGTAGTGTATTCTATCAACCTGTCACTTGTCAGTCGAATACGTTGCCGCAACGGACGCGACGGTTTCTATGGGTTGGGGCCTTGGGCCCTTAAGATATTAAGATGTTGAAACAACTGTCAGTCGCCTGAAAATATAGAGCTGATTTGAAATTTGTTGTCCTATTTGGCTCGCGCGTGTAACGACTATTTGCATTTCTCTTTTGATTTCCTGCAATATGAGAAACAAATTGGGAAAAAAATGGATCAGAATTCAGAAGGCGAGAAAATAATATGGCTATTTTCTTTTTGAGAGAGAATTCATTCCCACCACTACCATATAGTACCATTTTGACAGTCTTTTCCATATTTACTACAAATGGCTGTGGAGGGGATAAATTCTCTCTCAAAGAGAATTGTACAATAATCCTAAAAATGACTGCATTTTGTTTGTCAAATAAAATCTGTTTGCTTGTCGATAGGCATCCCGAACCGAAGAGTTCTTCCGGACTGTTCTGGACGACCAATTGAAAACGACATAAGATAATTTATGTCGTTTTCCATTGGGCACATCAGATTTTTATTTCAGACCTCAGATATTTCGTGGCGAATGGAACATGAAAGCAGATTGATCTGCTTTTGTAAATGTATTAGTATTAATACGAACTTCATCATATGAATATTCATATCGACGAAAAATCGAAATCCACAGATGACGAATTTCCAAAATTAAATCCATGTCCATATTATTTACGTTTTTGTTCTGGGGGGTTTGGTATTTTCTTTTTGAATTCAAATTTAAATTTAAATATGTTGGGAGAGTATGTGTAAATCTCGAAAATTATCGAGATCTGCAAAGTGATCCGAATCAAAAATAAGATTGATCTCTTTGCCCAATGGAACATGAAAAATGATACGGATCAAAAAAAAAAAAGATTTTTTTTTATGTCACAATGGAAAACCACATTAGTATCTTGCTCCCGGAGCAGGATAATTTTTTAACAGCTGAAAATCCGTTTTCCATTACGATAGTGTCAGAAAATTATCCGCCCAATTGACACACGACCTAAGGTTACGAAGTGTTCATCACAAACCAGTAAGAATAGACCGTCGACTCCTCCCACATAACGGACTTTGCCTACAAGCTGCCGGCGAGACCAGGATTTTTCATGTATTGGTGCTGTACAAAATCAAAGGGGCGCCATTAACGCACGCATACTTGAAAAATCCTGGTCGCATGGTATTGCATAGAAAAACATTGCCGCCATTAATTTTGACATTTACACGTATTCACAGACAGGGAAATTCTTTCCGGGGGGAATCGGGTAGGTGTACGGGAAGTCGGCGGTCTGTGTGTGTGTGCTAGTCGCCACAAACATTTCATAGCTAGTTTCACAGCTAATTGAAACGTCAAACGAAAACGAGTTGGTGTTCGGTGTGAATGCATCGACGAGTTTTCTAAACATTTTTGACGAAAACTCGGTTTTCGGCTTGGTGTGAATAGGGTATTAGACGAACATCCAACAGTATAATGTCCTAAAAAAGATACTCAATACAGCCTTTCGGACTTGGCATAAAATTGTAGGTCACTTCAATTTGGCCCAAAAATAAAATCTCTCGCACAAACCAATGGTAGAAAGTATAGTGCCTATGCCTATACGAACCGTATATGACAACTCTGTATTTATCACAATGAAATTCCACAACACAATAAAAAAAATCTCTTTAAAAGTCACTATCACAAATTTATAATTTCTTTTATATATACTTAATTCAAATTCTCATTTAATAAAAATACCTATACACTCTTTACAAAACAAAAATGTTCATAAATTGTTATTACAACGACATAGGAACCTAGTAATGACCACACACAATTACTCTTAATGTCGTAACATGACGCTCGAGTTTAGTGTTTACTTTTTCACCAAAGAATGCATATAATCGTCAAATGCTATTCGTGGTGCTGTCATTTTCTTGTCAAAGCCTCTTTGCTTCAAAGGCTTACTCCGTTCATCTATTCGCATTGCGTACATTTTCGATGTCAGGCCTATAACCATTATTTCTGTCTTTCATTAAGCCCAATGCTTTTGCGTTCACTTGTGGAATTTTCCAAATATTATCAGGTGGATAATCGCTGGTATCAAATTGATACTGGCAATCTTCCCTAATCGACTCATAACCATCGTCCACGGTTATTTCATATAAAAGCGAATCTTTTTCCGTATAGCATATACTACAGTTCTCCTCAAACTTCCGCTTCATATATTGGTAGTGGAAGTCGTACAGTTTCGTCTTAGCCAAATCTAGAAGACACATCCCTATATAGACTGGTTTGTTGAAAAAGAGCTCTTTTGAGTACGACTCGATAACTACCATATCCTCGTTAATAATTGCTGACAATTTAAATTCAGGCCTGGAGATACTAGATTCGGCTCTATAGCGCCCGTACCATTGTGTTAACAACTTGGCAGTACAATCCTCTGTAAAATGTTCTGTTGACTTTTGGAAAATAGCATAATTCATTCGTTCAAATAGATTTCTTTCGAAATCGTTTCTCGCTGACATGGCCAAGGATCGGTTCAGATCAATATACGACTTAAGCCATGGCGACTGTTCGAACTGAAGAATTCTGTAAATTTTCGATACTTTCAGGCCGTGTTCGAGGGCTTGTTTCAGATTACGATAGTGGAGAACATATTTTTCCTTATCGTTCAGTGTGGCCATTAGCTTTTCTTCGCAACCCGATGCCTTCAGATATTCGGGTAAAAATGGCAGATCTTTGTGGCGGTCATGAAGGTATTCTGGGTATTCGAGGTCGACTTCCAAAATGTATCCAAGAAGGCTATCGTCAGGAATAAGTTCAACGTCGAAATTACTAAAATCTTCAACCCATTCAAAGTGACCAAATGGCAAATGTTGGGACATTGCCCAATCACATTGGTTATCCAAGCCAAAGTACATCAGATACTTCGGAGCGTATTTGGGATTGAAGTTTTCCAGATACTTATTGTTAGCTTTTGAGTACCTTCTATAGTTTTGATTCAAGCCGCACCTAGTGCCTCGCTCAATAAAAGTTACCATGTCAATGTCGGTCAATAGTTTCAATGAAACATTGGTATGTCTCAGCATAACATCCCATGAATAAGCCGACAGTGTTATGTAAAATGTAGGATCTAATACATACTTTTCCATACAGTTGCTACGGAACTGCTCAAAAACATCTGCTAGAAGCAACACCTTCGTTTTCAAGCAAAAGTCAGAATATTCACCCGAATTGCCGATTCCGAATAGATTCCAAATTTGCTTAGCTCGTGTGTACGCAGTAATATCGCTAAACACTTCTAGTGGGGGCAAGGTTGTCTCATAAAATTTAAGTGCGTCGTCAAAGTACTCCTGGGGATATGTAGATCGTGCAGTTAGCAGCTCAAATTGTTCGTCAGTTAACGGCTGCATTTCCGATCTCAAGATTGGAAATTCAGTTAAGTATGACGACAGCGTGTCTAGACTACTATCAGCGAATTGACGCGAGTTCATAAATCTAAACTTAATGCGACAGTCGCTATATTTAGTAAACGTAATAAAACTTTCGTTACTTGGTATCTTATTTAGGTCTAAGCGACCCTCAAAGCTTGTCTCAAAACTCTGAATTAACAAATGTGAGGCATACTCGCTTGAGTTATGAAAGTATACTGGAATCACACGACTGTCCCTGAAATTCATATTGCAAATCTCATGCGATGGCCCCTTGTACACACCTGTAAATCGACAATTAGTTTGAACCTTTTTACAACTGTCTTTGATTGGCTTGTCACAAGCGTAGCATACGCTGTTTGGACTATTGAACTTTTTCTTCTCACTAGCCTTCATTTTGTTCTTGGGAACATCACAAATGAATACCGGCTCAACGTCGTCAGCAAATTGTTCCAATTCGTTCGCTAGCCAAGTTGTACAATCCTCACCTCGATACGATTTATAGAATGAAAGCGTTGGGTCATACATGCACTTAACGTAATAGCCTATAGTATATGGAACCCGGCTTGTATCGGCAAAGCTCTCAATGCTGGCATATATAATAAATGGGTTCTTTTTCTTTCGCATGTAATTCTTAAACGCTATATTCTTAGACTTAGTTGATGGCACACGAATTTTGTAAATTCTTTCCTGGAAACAATCTTTAACATGTTGGTCAAGTCTCGATTGCGTATAAAAGAAACGTAAGCATCGGTTGCAGATGTGTTTGCTGACGGTTTTACTGTTCAACTGACTTGAGAGCAAACGCGATATGTTTTTTATCCAAGCATAGTGATATCTTAGTGGTTGCACATCGGCATGCGGGTTTTTCTCATCTCGGTACTCGCTTTGAATTAGCAGCAGATTTATATGTTTATCAGCCGTATTTCTTGATACGTATGTTGGTACTATATTGAACTGTTTGTCTGTATTTGTCTCGCCATTCAATTTCAAAATAAAAACGTTAATTGATAAATTGTTTTGCAGCTCAAAGCGGGGAATCTGTTCAATTGTCATTGGAAAAGTAATATCGGTTAAGTTCAGAATTTCTGTGTAATGCGGATAGCTAGTTACTCTATACCCGAGTTTCCCAAAGTGTGCTCCGCGGAGCACTTGGTGCTCCCCCATGAAAATGCAAGTGCTCCGCGGAAAGATTGGAAAAAATATGAAAATTCCATCAGACTAGCTAATTTTGAGCTTCTGAAATTTGTCATTTTGTTCGCAGCAATGGAATTTGTGTATTGATTACACTGTACAAAAATTCGTAAGAATAAATCGTGAACTTCAGAGCTATCAAAATGGAAACGAATCAATGGCGTTGATTGCGAAAAGATTTGGTTGTTCTACGAAGCTTGTTTTCGGGGAAATACTTGTTTCTAAGAAGACCGAAATCCGGAAGTTTTGAGAACCGCAAAAGAAAAAAGATTGGACGCAAAACTGCTCCAAAGAAAGATTTGCCGGACAAGTAGAGCCAATTCATTTTTGAAATTTATACAAATTAGGGAGATTGTTCTGAACTTCATCAAGAACTCGCGGCCAGGGCTGTTAGGTACGGAAGAAAATCTTCGCGGATGCATGTTCCACTAAAAACATGTGGAAGAAGCGGAACTTCGCAACACTCCACCTACAAAAACCATTGCAGTTTTGGAAAAAAGTTCGCTGGGGTGCCATATTCAAGTATAATTTATTTGGATCAGATGGAAAAGTGTGTGTGAACCGAAATAAAAACTTGTGCGCCGACATCGAAACAGAATTAAAAGCCAAAAAATCAAGGAATGCTGAAGAGCGCCAAATACTTATTTATTTATATAAGATGCCGTATTTTAGTGGAAAGTCTTCAGAAAAGATTGACTGTCATTTTAAAAACATAAAGGCTAAGCCAGAAAATATTGGCAATTTTTATAAGTTTTGGAAACTGGAGTTTTAAAGTTTTTGTTATTCTGTGGCAAACTCGAAAATGAGTTAAAAATGTTTTTGAATTACGTAGATATTTTTTTTTTAAATATCTACCATATTTAAATATTTTATAAAATGCTTAAGGTCACATCACATACATGTTACTTGTTTCTTCAATTTAATACAATATTTTAAAAAAATGTGCACGACTGGGTCGCACGAAACTTTCTCGTTTATTGCGAATTTCGCAGAATCTCAGAGTCATTTCAGCAAATTTAAAATCATCATACCCAATTAAGATGTCTTCAGGTTTAGTAACTGAATCCTTGTTAATTAAATAAAAAGTGTCTAAGTAACACATACTGCATAAACATACCTACAACACTTTATTACTTACTTTCAAAATTCACTCCGAACAACTGACACTTAAAAGGAGGTAAGTAGGGGATGAATTTCGAATTTCCAATTTTTGATTATTTTAAAAAAGTGGTTTCAATGGTCGGGATTTGGGTAGTAATTTTTGAGAAATATTCATAAAACGGCAATATTCGAGTTTTCTGAGAAAAACTAAGTACGTGATCATGTTAAGAATGCTTATGTTGTCATAAATATGTATTTTGATCATAATCGTTTGAGCGGTTTTTTGTAAAATTATGCTGACAAATGTTACAATTTGGATTCGAAAAGAACTGTTATTAAACTGTTTAGCTGAAAACTGAGTACGACATATTCTTCAGGATATAAACATTACCTAGCAGTTACATTTTTAACCAAATCGAAAATGCCGTTTTCGAGATATGTGTAGTTTTTAAAGTACCGTTTTTAGCGATTGGGGTGGAAATCGAAGGACGCATTCATGGTTCAAAAAACACTGTTTTTGAACGGTTTAGCTCATAACTGAGCAAATGATATTACTATGGATTTAAGCATTACCTGACAGTAACATTTTTATTAGGGATTTGGGTGGATATCAAAGGACGCAGTCTTTTTAGGGAAAAACTGAGTTTGCTATTAAGTTAAGAATGACAATAGTATCTTAAAAATAATTTTTTTTTAAATCGTTTTTACAGTTTTCGGGAAAAAGCCAATTTTCAAAACTGTTGTTGCTGGACTTTTTAGAGAAAAACTGGGTATGCAGTCAGGTTAAGCATGCTTACTCAACTATCAATTTTGGTTCAAATCGTTAGAGCAGTTTTCGCAAAAATCTAGATTTAGGCATATTTCGTCATATTTCGTAAAATTTGTATATGGGAGGTACCGTTAATATTAGGGCTAGCATAAAAAAAAACGTCCCTAGCGGGAAGCCTACAAACTCTAAATACGAAGTTTGAAGCAAATCCGTCCAAGCGTTTAGATTCCCCAGGGGTGGGACAGACATACGGACGGACAGAATTGCGAGACCCACTTTTTTGAGTTCCCCTATCATCGTAATATCAGAATTGATCAAAATCTCGAGTTCGAAATTTTGTACGAAAACAATATCTTTCTCTTACTACATATACGAGAAAGTTAAAAATCGGAAAATAGTATAATTGCGTTTTCCGTAACTACGAAAACTGGGATACCTGGGGTACGTACGGACAACGAAGTGCTCCGCGAGGAATTTCTCTCCAGCAAAGTGCTCCGCGACCAAAAAAGATTGGGAACCGCTGCTCTATACGCACGCGTTTTAAGCATTTTTAGAGCAGATACCACTGCCCATGCGAAACACGCATTATCCTTATTCTGTATGTTGACACAGGCCCTCTTTGTCACTATTTCAGCTGGCAAGGGGATATAAGATGAACCTGTTAGCATTGCGAATTTATTTATATTAATCTTCAATTCAACGACTGCTGATAACGCCCATCCACCATGTTGTTCCTTGAATGTGTCCATGCCAGCAGCTATGGGGTCTTTTATATGTTTGACGAACCAGATTTTGAAATCGTCGCACTTGAAAATAGAAGCACATTTTGATTGTGTACAGATGCGTTTATAATTTTCCTCTTCGTCTTTGATCAACTTGAATTCACAGCATAGGACTGCAGTTATTTTTAGAACTTCCTCAGTTTGAAAAACACGATCTACTCTTGGCTTCAGAACCATACAGCTGTCGTCTAAAAACTGGCTTGGATCGATATGTGTTTTGTTCGTCACAATGACATTTTGAATCCTAGAATGTTATGAAGGCGGTTAATTTGGTAAATTCATATGATAATGATCTAGTTGAAGGTTTAAGTTTGTTTACATTTACGCTTTTAGTAGTAAACTAGTTCCAAGGACGCGTATTAAAAACAGAAGAGTCGCATCCATATGTACGACAACGGAATTCAATTCGGGAACAACATGGCAGGACCACTTATCCATTATCGCAAGATCAGCCTTCTCAAAGTTAAGTTACCTATTTAGAGCAAAGATATACAGCTCCTTTATATAGAGCACAAGTTAGACCAGATTTCGAATATTGCTCCCACGTAGGAGCTCAGCCCCAAAACATTCATTTAACCAACTTGACAGCATACGAAGACGAGCAGTTCCACTAATAAAAGATTCTACACTAACATCAAATCTTTAACCACTGGAGTACAGAAGATTAGTCGCTGAACTGTTCCTATTCGATAGGTAGGTACTATCCCAGCAGATGTTCAAAGGGACTTAATGATATTATTTCTCAATGCGACCTAGCCTAGCTATAAACTCTTATGTTCTCACAGTTGGGGACATGCGTTTATCGTGACCAAACTGCAGAAGCGTGGACCGCTTCATCCGGAGAAGTAGCTTCTCGACATTTAGTACCTCACGTATTTTGGTGTTGCTTACATGGTATCTGCGAGTCACACCTGCAATTCGACGAAGAAATCTTATTTCCGCAGTTTGTATATGCGCTCTTATACTTTCGTTTATTACTCAAATCTCATGGCCCCAAATTCGGTCTTCCTAATCATAGAGTGACCTGACTGTTTAACAATTGTCACAACTTGACCAATTAGCGACCGATCGATATAAAGTGGGTTGTGAGAGAGAGAAAAAAGAGGAGGAGTATTTTTTCGGAAAATGGCACAGGGTGCTCCGTTAAAAAAAGGAACATTTTTAACTTGTCATACATTTTTATTAAATACAAAATTCTAATTACATGTGTGTTACGCTAAGATATTTATACTTTTTGTTGGTTTTTTTGATTACTCTATTAAATTTTTTGATAAAGTCATCCTTTCAAACACGTGCCTACATATAATTTTATAAGAAATTCTTTGTTTTGATTTTTACAGCCAGTAATCAATCACATTTATTCTTGTATATGTAGGTAATACATTTTCATTTCAAAATATTTTTTTTTTTTATTTTGCTATAAACTTTCTAATGCATCTAAAATTTCTTTAGGCGAACGTGTTAAATGCGCACTTTCATCTTCCTTAAAAATCTGTAAAGGAGGAAACACTATGTTGCTGACTTAGTTCCAACTCACATTTGCGTTTTTGACGTTTTTTTTAATATAGCATGCAAAATAATAAAACGGATGTTCACTACCGAAATCAACAGGTTTATAGTCAGATTCAGTTTTGAAAGCGTTTATTTCAACGCCGGAAAGCTCTAAATTTGCAGTTGGCTCGCAACTATTTCCTCCATGTAGGTAGCTACTTTGCTGAAAAATATCTCTTAAATTCTCAAATGAATTGAAATGGAGTCAGCAACTTATTATTTCTTTCTCGGTTGCGTTAAAATGTCAATTAAGTCAACTGAAATACCAATAAGACTATTTATACTCTGCTGGCATCCTTTTAGTTATATTGGCAGACTTAGAAATTGATTTGCTCTTCATTTTCAAAAAATGGTCTTCTGAATTTTTTGGGGTCTTTAAATTTATATGAATTAAAGATTAATATAACTTAGGACACATTTCGACCACAAGCAATACTATTCATTTTAAAACCAAAAGGCTTAGATATGTATTTTAAATGTGTTCATTCATCATTTACTCTAGGGATATAGACCTACACGTGTCATTACGACTTCCGGATACATGCAGTGTGTTCCAGGCAGAGGTTCTGGCCGTGCTCAAAGCCGCGGATCTACTTGATATGGGATCAATATCCAACAAGAATATCGCTATCTACATTGATAGTCAGGCTGCGCTAAAGGCGCTAGAGTCCTTCATCATCAAATCTGAACTAGTCAGGAGCTGCCGCACAATGCTCATGGCATTATGCGCGCAGAACCAGGTCAGATTGTGTTGGGTACCCGGACACTGCGATATAGAGGGTAACGAACGGGCTGATGTTCTGGCGAAAACCGGAGCTGAGCTTCCACCTAATGAAACAATTGAGGGCATTAGACCACCAATAGCCGTGGCCAAGAGAATTATTCTCGAGGATATCAAAAATAGGGCAGATCAGAGATGGTTCAATATAGAAGGGCACAGGGTCTCAAAGGCTCTGTGGCCTAAGCTAGATAGGAAAAAATCTTTAGAATTACTAAAGCTCAGCAGATCAAGGCTAAGATTGACAATAGGGATACTCTCCGGGCATTGTCTTCTAAGGAAGCACGCTCAGAGATTAGGTCTAACAGATACAGACATGTGCAGGTATTGCGAAGACCTACAGGCCACAGAGGATATTACCCATCTCCTCTGTGAATGTCAAGCTATTGCTCGGTACAGGAGGAAATGCCTTGGTAGGTACTTCTTCGACAATTTGGAAGAGGTCGGCCTCGCAAACAAAATTGAGGCAATTTTCAGGTTCTGTAGGGAAATTAATTGTTTGGGCGAAGTGGTTTAGGATATTTGACCGTTATGGTTCCCCAGGGATGGCGATGGGTCCAATATGGTGCCTAGTCCTATGTGATGAACTCACACCCTATTCAACCTAACCTAACCTAACCTAAATGTGTTCAAGCAAAACAAAAGCAAAATAAACAGCGCGCGTAAAACAATTGTAATGAAAAATTACACCTCCAAAAAAAGTAGTCAGAAAAGGGATAGTTTCAGGAGTTATCACTAAAAAACCAATAAAGTTAAACTTTTAATGATGGAGGGCATCATCGGCACATAAAAATATTTTACACCTTCATTTTCTTTTTGTTCTCGACCGCGCAGGCTAAACACTTCAAAATATGTTTTCCCATTTCCTATTTAAATTTCTATTTAATCCAAAAACATTTGCACTGTAGTTTGTTCGCACCGAAAACAATCACGGGCCACCCTGTATTGTGTTTATTTCACTTCTTTCGCACAACTGATAAGCATTCGAGTTTACCGCCTTTAAAAATGCTTTATGAAAAAACCAACCCCATCGTCACTGCAGAACCAGTGTGACCAGTTATTATAACAATTAGCAATTATGGAATGAAATCATTTCTATTGCTACTAGGCCCAATATCGGATTGCATTATTTTAAGCGAAGTCAGAAGAAAGAAGAAACATTTATTTTCATATTTTAGATTGAAATATTAATGGTAGGAGTTCAGAACTAGTTGTAATTCCTGGAAAAAATAATCATAAAAACGAAGCATAAAACCATTTTCCAAAAAGCAAAGCAGGTCAAACTGCATAAAGTGAATAGGTACACACATCGAAATCCGAGTTTACCGCCTTTAAAAATGCTTTATGAAAAAACCCACAATCGTTCGTCGTACACAGCAAGCCCCATGTAGTGGTACAGGTAAAATGTGTTGTGTACCCTTTTCTTCTCAAGCATTCGCTGTATTCAGGTAAAAAGTATTCTTTCGATCTGCTTCCACTTATTGTAAGATTTTTTCTGCATTTTGCTTTGTGGTAGTATGAAATGCATATTTAGAGAGAGTGTCCCTACTCATTAATGGATATACTCTGGTAGACATTGCCTCCATACGCTGACGTCAAAATTACGTCAGAGCCATATATATGAGGCGCGCTACATATCGTGTACTAGCACCTTTAGTAGTATGATAATTATGCTACATGTATGATAATTTCAGGTCTTGTATGATGTATGATAGGAATTCATTAGCATACGCAAAATGTATTATAATTTTCATATTTGAGAAAAAGTGGAATAATTTTCAATTCTCGTAAAAAATTCAAGTACAGTAGACGCTCCATATAGTGAACCTCTGTATAGTGAACTATCCTATATAGTGAACCACAAAAATTTTACACAGCCTACTCAAAATAGTGAACTGTAGAAATCTCGATATAGTGAACTCAGACTTTTTTTTCGCAAAATTCAACGAAAAAGGTGCCAGTTTTACAATGCGCCTGCATGTCAACTATATTTCAGAACAATTTCATTTGTGCGTTTTTCTGATATTTTAGTTATGAAACGGTTGTCAGAATACCGAACCGAAGGAAAGAAAATTAAACAAGCCACAAACTCAAATTTACTGTCTTTATTGAATAAAAGAATGCGTCTATTGCGTACGGCGTCCGAAATGCAACTCCTCTTGTTTAAAGAATTCATAGAAGTCGTGAGGGACAAGGACAGAAGGAGGGTATTATAAAAAGGGATAGATGATGATGTTTGTGTTGCAGTGTTGATAGATGAGTAGAATAATCCTGTGATAACACGGTTACAAGAAAAATCTGTGCAATTGAATTTAAAGAAGACACAATTGAAGGTTATTTTTGAAAAATTTAATTCATTCATTCTTTATTGAACAAAATTATATTTATATCAAATTAAGCTTTGGTAAGTGAACGATTTCGATATAGTGAACAGGCTTTGTTTTTATTAGTTCACTATATCGAGCGTCTACTGTATATACCTACACTATACAGCAATTTGATTTTAATCACACAAAAATTTTGTTATATTTTTCTAATCGAAAATAACGGGTTTTTCAATAGGGACGCTACAAAAGTAGAGCGACAGTGACAGCAAACGACGCCGAATTTCTTGCCGCTCTTTTGACATTTCTCATCTTCTCTCATAAGACCAAATATTGCTTGAATTTAATTTGTTTGCTCTGAGCTTGAAATACCTAAAATGAACCAATTTATGCGTTTGCATTTACACTACTACACTAGTACCTACTTACCTTTTCTAACTTACAAAATGTTTAAAACTGAAAATGTATCTGCTGTTGTGTGAGGTTCAACTAAGTAATTACTTACAAAAGCAGCAATAAAATTTCCAACACAAGAGTAGATGCAAATGATGAGAAGACTCGGAGAGATTAGATACTATTTATGTAAAGTTCATTTATGAGTTAATACATTTTGTATACCTTCCACAGAAAGGTATATTCACTTTGTCATTACATTTGTAACGTCAGGAAAGAGTCACCGGATTTGATCAGGATCAAATTCCGAATCGATTCAGCCATGTCCGTCGGTCACCCTTTCTGTTGAAAACACGATGGCGTCCAAACGAATCGACATAGGTGAATGAAATTTTGTGAGATGACTTCTTTTTACGGTCGTCACTCGTCAGGTTGGTATTAAAAATAGTCAATGGCGGTAAAGTAGTTCGGTTACATCCCATTCCCATACAAAGTCAATATTAGATACCTCCTCAATAAGAAAAACGCATTGAAAGTCTACTTCCTGGGTGATGTGGAAAAGACTTATGCATGTGTGGAAATATGAAAAAAGGGCGCTTTCTGTAAATCTTGCACAGGGCTCTAGTTTGACTGGGGCCGGGCCTTGTACGACTCGAGAATGTGATGGTAAAGTGGATGAAAAGTGCAGGGGATAGCCGAACACGGATAGGCCGCGAATTCCCATCCGATTCTTGTGTTCTCTTTTCGCTCTCTTTTGTAATTTTCAGCGTCGCTTTGTTCTTAAACCGTACTCGGTCGCGCTAGACGTCTGCATTTGCTTTATTTTCGAATTGTGTGCGGGCTGCGCTTCGAAAATGTGGCTACCTTCTTCAATCGCGAACGACGCGTCGCAACGAATGCGAAAAAAGGAAGGAAACAAATACAATTTCACAATCAAGGCATTAAGTGAAAACACTGGACGTATAAATGCACCATAAGTGCCCAAAAGAGAATTAAGAAGTGTCGTAAAACACAAATCGGTGCGTGCAAAACGGGGTGAGGGGACATAAGGCCCAGAGACATAAAGCTCAATGTTTATTTTTGAATTGAATATATTGGATTTCGGCCTTAAGTCCCTCCAAAGTGGGACATACGTTTCAAAATTTTTTTCTCGAAGATGGGACATAACTCCAAAATTTTCGGGGAGATAATATTTAGCAAAACATTGTGAATTTCCATAAGGCATCCAACAAACAAACTTCACAAGTAAACAAAAGATATGTTTTTAGTTATCTGCCGGCAAAATGGACACAATAATTCATTCGCAAAACAGCTACAACTACACATCTTGCAACGGTTGCAGGGTTGCAGTAACATGTTTCTAGGATTCTCCTAACAAATGCCGCAGATTATTGTTTCGTTATTTGCTTTTACCCAGGGTCGTCCAAAACATTTTCTTCGCTGTCACTCGATTAGCTATGTACTTTTAAGTTTTATTTTCTCTGAAAAGAAAATAAAGTTATAAAATTCAAGTTTTTACAAATTTTTAGTTTTATTTTCTCAAATTCTCAAAAACTAGATTCATCCTCTTTAACATGATAAAAATTAGCGAATTGTATGATAACTCATTTACAAAAATATGGGAGCACTGAGTAGGCTGTCGTTTATATTATACCAACCCATGATACAACAAGACTTGTCTTGTCTTGTTGTATCATGATACCAACCGATGTGTTTTAAATAAAGTTCTTGTTCTCTGTCACAATAATATCAAACAAAATCCGACAAAAATTTTCCCACATAAATTGTCGACAGTTTGTGTCGAATCTGTGCAATGCAGCTATATTACATACAGTTTGTCCTGACTGATTGATGATCAACTTGCAGTTCAAACGGTAAGAACTAGGAAGCTGATATTTTGAAACAAATCTCCCTTTACGGCCAAAGTGAGCGCTTAGAAGCGATTTTGGAGAAACTCGAACTCCAAAAGGTGTATCATCAAGGGTAATTAATTATATAAACGTAGTTGCATTTAATACCTATTATATTTAGTGCAGTTAAGCCAGTCGGTTAGAGCCGTTTCTGCTTAGACCAGTGGCGTAACTATAGGGTGGCAGGGCTGGCAAAATGCCACGGGCCCGCGACCCGAGAGGGCCCCGACCCAAGAAGCCGCGAGCTCAGAAATAACCTAACATTTTTAGAAAAACTTTGTACCTAAGTGCTCGAAAAAAAATAAGCTCTAAAGCACTTCAGTCTAAAGCCACCGATCTTTCAAATGCATTAACCTTAAGGGGTTTGAAAATGTGTCTAGGCAAATTGGAAAGGTATAGACAAGAATTTGTAAATTTAAAAATGAAAGCAAATAGTGTAGCAGAAAAATGTTCCATCAACCCCAAATTTTCTAAAACTGGTCAGAGGAAGGTAAAACGCCATTCTGACGAACTTTGCGAAGATGAGCGTCTCCAAGATCCGGAAAGTTTGTTCAAAGTGAACATATTTTCTAGAGTATTGGACATAATTATTAATCAACTGAAATCGAGTTTCCTTCCAATGAATGAAATTGTTTCCAATTTCAGTGTTTTGCAAACTTTCACTTTTTAAAAACAGCTGCTAAATTTGTTTATATATACAAAAAGACATATCTGAATCATTTCCCAGGGAGATTCTCAGTTTTTGCCCCACTTTCAGAGACAAAATAGAGAAGTCTTCGTGTATTAGAGAATAAAGAATTACTTAATGTCGTGCAGCTTTCCTGAAGTATGTACACACTTACTTACTTAAGGTGCGCTACAGTCCGGGGTAGACCTGGGCCTCAACCAACAACAACAATCGTCTCCAGCCAGCACGATCTTTGGCCAGCTGTTGGTTAAGGTCCCCTTCCACTTGCGTGCGCCACCTGATTCGCGGTCTTCCTCTACTGCGCCGTCCCTCGGGTGTGGATTCGAAGATCTTCCGGGCCGGAGCATTCACGTCCATTCGCTCTACATGAACCAGCCAACGCAGCCGTTGGACCTTCACTCTTCTGGCTAGGTCGATGTCGCTGTACAGTTCGTCGTTGTATCTCTTCCTTCATTCACCCTCTATGCCGACGGGACCGAAAATTACTCGAAGAATTTTCCTCTCGAAGCAACCAAGAGTAAGCTCATCCGCTTTTGATAGAGTCCATGCCTCTGCACCATAGAGTAGGATTGGGATGATTAAGGTCTTATAAAGGGTCACTTTAGTTGTTCGAGAAAGGGCTTTGCTACTCAATTGCTTTCTTAGCCCAAAGAAACAGCTCCGTTTAATCTCAGCATTGGTGTCATTGTCTGAGTTCATAGCGGAGCCTAGGTAGACAAAGTCCTTAACCACCTCAAAGTTATATCTGTCTATAGTGACACTCTGTCCAAGACGTTGGTGTTGGGTGACCTTTCTTGATGACAGCATATACTTTGTCTTGCCCTCACTCAGTATGTACTGTATTAATGTTATTTATTACAATTCCTGTGCTGAACGATCATTTTCAAAACTAAAATTAATAAAAACCTATTTAAGAAACTCTATGGGACAAGGCAGGCTACGTAACTTGGCTATTCTGCCTATTGAAAATTCTATGGCCCGATCTTTAAATTTCGATGATGTTATAGATACCTAGTTTTGCGGGTCAGAAAGCTCGGAGAAAAGAATTTTATTAATAAATATCTCATTCAAATTAAACTGTTATTTCATTACAAATGTATAAACATATGCTCTTGAAAATAAATTTATTAGATAGATAGAAATTTTACTAAAATGCACACAATATTATTAATAGTGTTGGGTAACTACTTAAGAGGTTTATTAAAACTAAATTACAACGTGTCGATTTTTACTGGGAGGGCCCCATCCAAAGAATTTGCCACGGGCCTCAGATGGTATAGTTACGCCACTGCTGGCTTAGACGTGTTGCCGTAGTTATTGTAACATGTGCCAAAATGTATAAATTCAGAAATAATAATTTTGATATCAGTTGTGCTTTATAAATACATAAATGTATGTAGGTAGTTATTTGTTTAAATTACCACCGTGAGAAATTCAATCGTTTTGAAAATTAAATGCTTAAAAACCATAATGCGAGAAACAGATTACCACAGCACCAGCAACAGCAACTTTGACAGCAACAGCAACTTCAACATCAGAAGTCGCATGAAACACATTGGAAACATCGACAGCAACTTTGTCAAGGGAGGAAAACAAAATTTGTTGAGAGTTGATTGCAACGCAGCATTGCCAGATTACCTTTTATATCTTCCAAAATAAATGGTAAAAGCGAAATAAAAATGATATTAGGTACATGACTTTTCTTTTAATAGCTTGTCAAACATTAATTTTAATACAACTCACGACGATTGAATTAGTAGATAACTCGTTTCCACATTGCAATATAGTAAAACTAGAATTCAAAATCACGTCCCACCGACAGTAAATAATTTGGCGCCTGCAGATCACAAAAAAGAATTGATTTCTTCTGCCAATCGAAAATGAAAGGCAATCTAAATCAAAAAAAAATTAAAATAGTATTTTATAAATAATTTATTATAAGAATAATTATTTGTAAACTGCTGAAACTTTTTTTGTCTATATCTGGTAATGATGCTGCACCTTCAGTATGTCAGCATTCGAAAGTTGAGAGAACTGAAAAAGTCACCGTGGTGTTGGTAGCCGTTGCACAGCAACATTGAATTTAGGACTTAGCTCTAACGTCGATGTCGATGTCGATGTTGCTGTGGTAATGTAACTTCAGCCATTAAAAAGCAGGGGCTCTAAAAAGTGCGCTGTGGCTGTCAAAGTTGCTGTTGCTGTTCACAAACCAGTAAGAATAGACCGCCGACTTCCCGTACACCTACCCGATTCCCCCCGGAAAGAATTTCCCTGTCTGTGAATACGTGTAAATGTCATAATTAATGGCGGCAATGTTTTTCTATGCAATACCATGCGACCAGGATTTTTCAAGTATGCGTGCGTTAATGGCGCCCCTTTGATTTTGTACAGCACCAATACATGAAAAATCCTGGTCTCGCCGGCAGCTTGTAGGCAAAGTCCGTTATGTGGGAGGAGTCGACGGTCTATTCTTACTGGTTTGTGGTTGCTGTTGCTGTGCCAATCTGTTTCTCGCATAAAACGAAAGCAAACCCCTATGGCCGCCATTCAAACTTCAAAATGTATACAGCCTGCAACGCACATTAATGTGGTTTTCCATTGGGATTGGGACATATGCGATATATACCTATACTCGTAGGTAGTTAGTAGTGGTGGTGTGTAGGTTAGGCGAAGTGTACTTTTAGCATTTATGAGAATAACAATAAGAAAAGAAGCAATATGAAATGAAAGATCGGATCGATTTATACTTTTCGCATATAGTGGTGGTGTGTGGGGAGAGTACTTTGGGATGGGTGAGCTGAGCATGTGAGGTGCACTAGTGGGGAAGTTTGGTTGGATCTTAGCAAATAAATCACGTACCTAGATCGATTCAAATTTTCAATTTTCTCATATTGTAGGTAGTGTGAGAAAGATATTGTTTTAAGTCCAAATTTGTAGATTAAATAGTTATGATATTACGTTGAGAGTAGGTACAGAAACCGAAACTGAGTCTCGCAATTCTGTCTGCCTGTTTGTCTGCGTGGTGGCAGCTATACATACAATACAGCTACCTTATTCTTAACGACAGGACGGATTCGTTTGTACCTCTAGTAGTTTGTTTCAAACTATGCATAAGTAGGTATGCGATTTGTAGGCTGACAGTTTGAGTTCATTTGTTTATTTTAATTTTAAATCCAAAATTAACCTTTTGTACATATTTAGATACAATTATTTTAGGAGCAGCTAGGTATACACAGGTCGCAGTGCTACGCTGAATGCTATTGCAGCAATCAGCGCTATACATTTAAAATACGGATTATTGTAGTATGTAGGAAATTGATGAATAGGTATGTGTGTATTTAGAAACTTTCAGTTCAGATTAGATTCTTACTATGAAATTAAGTAAGCCATTGTTTGTTTTAAATAACTAAGTCGTCAACGCACAGCCCAAAACGGATAATCTAAGACCGTTTTCTAACCATTGATCAACGATCACATGAAAGTGAGGGAAAATGAAAATCAAAAAGGAATAAAAATATGTAGGAGAATTTGTTAATGGTAACGAGCGAATAGCTCACAATTATCTCCAGACCAGAAATGACAGCATCAGGCGGGTAGCCCCAAATAACACAAGCAAGACCATCACGGGACTGCTAGTAATCTCTTTTTTATATTCCGTTTATAACTCGAGTTTGGCTACACCGAATTTGATGATTCTTTTTTTCTATAAAGGTATATTCTTCTGTAGCAGGTTTGTATGTAAAAAGAATTGGACAAAGGAGCGGGGCACTGTCCATTTAAAAATCGTGTTATTGGTATATGAACTCACATTTTGATAAAATGATAAAATCTTTGTTCTGTGAAGTTTGGTCAAAATTGGACAAAGGGATGCAAGGCTATTCTTCGACAGTCACGGGAGCCAAAGTTTGTAAAATTTGTAACATTGGTATGCATTGTCCTGATAGACAAGAATCTATGCAATACGATTCATGGAAAACCCAAAAATGTGTACCATGGAGCATTACAATAAAAGCTGTTTATCACTTATTTAAATGAATTTGAAACTGATATTTTTATTTTTCTATTGTGCACTACGAAGTGCATGATAATCAAACATAGAACTTCTTCTAAATACATAGTAGGTAGTGCCTACATTGTTAGAAAAACATACCTAATCTTATTTAAATAGTTCCGCATAAATCCTCTGAATATGTACCTATGTATACATATGTATCTACTCTTTAGATTTAATTCCCTATACATATTAGTTTTATCAAAATGATTATATATTAGTGGTTATGGGAAAGGAACAATAATTGCAGTACATTTCATATAAAGATAACCGGCTTTGCACGTGCCTAGGAATTGTATCTATACACAGATATATTTTTGTCCATCAGCACAATGCATATCAATGTTCCAAATTTTAAAAACTGTTGAGGAATAGCGTTTAATATTTTTTGTTTGTATTGTCTAATTTTCCACACTTCACAGAAATACCTACCTTTGCGTTTGGTTCGGTGGTTTTCGAGTTTTGCGATCATTAGTGGTGTAGGTACTTATATTCTCATACAAAATGGAAATTCAGATTTATTGCAATTTTTCGGCTTTTCATTTGGGGGTTTCCGAATTTTCTTTTTTTGCCAAACCCTGATTCAAGACGAACAAAACAAAGAAAAATCATCCAAATCGGTCTAGCATCTATCCTTTCTCGAGTTTTGCAAACAATTGATTTTTGTATACTTATACCCTATTCACACCACGCCGAAAACTGGGTTTTCGCGAAAACCGTCGAAAACTTCATCGAAAACAGAAGTTTTCCCATACATATTGCAGTTTTCAAAACGAGTTGTTTGAGGTCGTTTTCCATGAAAACGCCACGAAAACGAGTACGATCGTTGGGTTGTTGAAGCAGACACACCTTTTGCAACATTCAGCGAGCTCAGCAAAACTGCTGACAGGATGTGAGAGACTGAGTGAGAGTGAGAGTTTTTTTTGTTATCTTTGCTGTTTGCTTGCACCACAAACCAGTAAGAATAGACCTTAGAATAAGAAGTACAGGAAGGGGCATATCGAGGAAACAGTGAGGCTTTTTTCAAAATAGTGTGAGTTACACTAACACAAATGCATTGACACAGGGCCGGCCTAAGGGGCCAGCGTAGAGTTAGGACGCCAAAGTGCTGGGGCGGACGATGTAACCCTTACCCGTTTCTTTAAAAGTGATAAAGTAGGAAAATATGTAGCTTAGCTTTAAGGAAGCACTAGGTTATGGTTTTTATCTTCTCAGAAGTACTTAGGCACCTTTAAAGAATCACAGCTATTAATAATAGCCTTAATAAATAAACGTACCTTTTACAGGAACCTACAAATTTTAAACGTAGGTATAAATAAAATTCAGTTTTTAGTTTTAGGTTTAATTTTAATGCAAAAACACAATCACATATATTTTCCTTAGTTAAATAAATTTTAGTTTGGTACATTTTATCTACATCCATCTGATAATAATTCGGTCATACATCTGGGGTCTTCGCGTATTTCAGACGATCATCGTCTCGACGATTGAACAAAACGTAACGATGTAACATCACAATAGCGTCGTTCAATCGAATCGTTCATCGTTTTCGTTTTGAACTGTAAAGAAACTGTGCCAACTGAAAACTGATAAAAAAGGTATAAATGCAATTTGTGTGTGTTGTTGTCTTTTATGTGGAAATAGATAAAAAGGTAAACATTTTTTGGTACAGGCAAATTTGTATTGATTAGGGGTCGTAATATAAGACAAAATTAGTGAATGCATTCTTTAAAGCCAATTTAATAAATGCAATTCTATCACTGCCTACTCCAAAGAGAACATAACAAGAGTGTGATGTGAACTTTCTAATGTAGGTACCTATTTCGTTTAACTAGAATGAAGGAAATGGATATTTTTTCTATATTTTCACATTTCACCGTACAAATGCATAATGGAGAGTACTATTTGTCGAAATTATAAAAGATTTAATAGAAACAATATTCTTTTAACCTTTGTTTTGCTTTAAAAGACCCTATATGGAAAGAAAATATACCAAAAACGATGAAACGATTGCCAAAGAGCCATCGTTCAATCGAATCATTTCGACGACAGTATTTGACAGTTAAATTGTTTACGTGAAGCAACAAGAAACGATGATCGTTCACTCATTTCGACGATCATCGTTTTGGTTGTTACACGATGTAGCAGCATCGACGACGTCGTTCGATCGTTTTAGCCTTACGCGATTAGACATCTGTTCCGTAAAATTGTATATTTTTTTGTCCATTAGTTTTGATTGGATTCTTAGCTGTTTCTCCGTTGTAAGACATATGTCTTCAACATCTTAACGACGATACCAACCGTCACGATAACAGGACAACAGAAGAAATACATTTAAACATATTTTCTATTTATAACAAGAAAACTGCACTAGGGCGCTCAACCGATTTAAGCGCCTTGCCCTCACCAACAAAAAAAATAGTTCGTCCCTGAACGAGAGTTTTCGATTTGACAGATGAGTTTCAGTTAAATCAAATGCTATCAGATAAATAAAGTATATTTTTGTTTTCAACCAAATTCCCTTTTTTGCAACAAAATGTCATGAAATACTAATTTAAAAGTGTTCCACAATAATATATCTACCCAAAAAACACTTAACAACATTATTTTATGTGGAATATTAGATAAAATTTACATGTGAAATGAAAAATTGTTTCTCTCCTTATTATGCTCGTTTTTGCAGAATTTAACACACACAGAAATGTTGTTTTAAATTTCTTTCGGTAAAGAATTGTATTTATTCACTGTATTCACTGTTTTTTCACTGTTTTATTAAGTTATATACGTAATTTCACTATTTTAACAGTTTGAAATTTCAAACACGGCAAATTTCCCCAGCAAAATGACAGATGAGTTTCAAATTCTCTGGTTTTTTTTCATATCTTGCGGCCTCACTCACGTACACTGTATATGTGATATACACTCTTTCCTGTACTTCTTATTCTTAGGAATAGACCGCCGACTTCCCGTACACCTACCCGATTCCCCCCGGAAAGAATTTCCCTGTCTGTGAATACGTGTAAATGTCAAAATTAATGGCGGCAATGTTTTTCTATGCAATACCATGCGACCAGGATTTTTCAAGTATGCGTGCGTTAATGGCGCCCCTTTGATTTTGTACAGCACCAATACATGAAAAATCCTGGTCTCGCCGGCAGCTTGTAGGCAAAGTCCGTTATGTGGGAGGAGTCGACGGACAATTCTTACTGGCTTGTGGCTTGCACCATAAAGAGCAAACTACCTGCCACAACGAAATGGTATTTTCAGATGTTTTGATTTTGAATGTTGCTTATGTTAATTATTTGATGCATTTAACCATAAGTTAACGATTATCAAGTAGCTTAAATAATTCTGTTTTTATATTATGTCAATACAAGCGAAGTTTAGTAACTAAAATAAAAGTCTAGTCGCCACAAACATTTAATAGCTAGTTTCACAGCTAATTGAAACGTCAAACGAAAACGAGTTGGTGTTTGGTGTGAATGTATCTACGAGTTTTCTAAACTTTTTTGACGAAAACTCGGTTTTCGGCTTGGTGTGAATAGGGTATTAGAGAGATATAGACTCCTATAATAGTTAGCTGCTCGTTTTACCGACATAAAATTCTTCTACATTATAAACCTCATAAAGTATACACATGCGCATGCCTATAATATTTTAGAATCAATTAAAAAAAGAATCCCTTAAATCGATGCATATTTGACAAAAATATTGGCAAAATAGTGAGAGTCTAGCATACATTATTTTATGCCCAATCCTCAAATCTTCTGCAACGACAGAGAGGAAGCCAAATTCAGTTTTTATTCAATTTGTCTTTCCCAACTGATCACCCTCACCCCTTGCATCGTGCACCCCTCTCCAAACACACAAATCCTCCACCACCACCATCCTATCATACACGCTACACCACCATGCTGTTGAATTATATTTGCTCTTGCTCATAATATTGCACCTCCTTTCCTCTATTCTCCTCTCCTATCACTAAGAAAAACCAAACCAGTTGCACTTGCAGTTCTTTCTCTACCCTACCCTGTTACATCCAGTGATGCCATTCTGACCGGATTCCGGTCATATCTGACCGAAATCGATTTACTTTGACCGGAGAAAATTTTGAAATCCGGTCTAACCGTTTTTTGACCGGAACGAAAAATGTTTTTAACCGGAAAACGCTTTTTTGACTGGAAAAATAAGATTGCTCTATTAACTAAAAATAAAGATATATTTATATAATTTGAATAAAACTTAGCCTTACATTACGAACACACTCTCATGTTTAAACAAGCCAATTTACTGCGAATAATGGGATATTTACAACATGACGCATGGAATTCTGCCCCGGGAGCATTATCTTATAGGCTAATTTTTGGACGTTTTCTTTTTGCTAGAATGTTGAAACTAAACAATGAATTTTAATTAATTAAAGTGTGAAATTCGATAAATTTCAGATTGGAGTTTGGTGAACTACTCTTTTCAAGTGTCAGAAAATTATCCCAGAATACTTATTTAGCCCAATTGACACACTGCCTTAGTGTATGCATATGGCCAAACACGTCTTCCCATGACTTTCATTTCCATTGATGACTTGGCTACAAACAAAAACGAGGCGTTATTGCAATGAAATAAAATTTGACAGGTAAAAGAATATTGAAATCGGAAACACAAACAAATTTTATAGTAAAGCCGAAGCCGACGCTCGTTTTTGACGCCCTCACTCTATGAATGCAAATATCAAATGCAGATTTATATCGAAAGCACAATGGTATCTACGAAAAAGAACCTTTATGCCCTGCCCAGGCCATGCCAGAATTATTTCTGAAAATGGATTTTCTGCGCATTTTCTATGCTATCTAATTTTCTCCTTTCTACTCACTCAAAATCTACCCGTCTCGCTGGACATTGGAAGACGTTGTATGGTCATGCACTAAAAGTGTATTTCGGGACTTATAAAAACACGTCATATAAAATGAAAAATGAGTTACAGTAAATTTTAAACAAACGAAATAAAAAACAAGTTTACAAACTCAAAATTCGCATATTATAAAAACGTTTTCTCAACATGGATAATGTTTATAATGTAAAAAAAATGGCTAATGATAGTTAACTTTTGTTTTATAGTTATACATATTACGTTACCATAATTTATTTTTGACCGGGTTTCAGGTCAAAAACTCTGATTTTAACTTTTGACCGGCTTTTTTAACCGGATTTAGAAAATAAAAATCCGGTCATACGGTCAAATTTGACCGGATTCACTTTTTTTAGTGGCAACACTGGTTACATCACATCAGAAATAATTTTATACCTACTGATGGATGGAAATGGCGATATGAATGAAGAAAGAGAAGAGGCATACCAGTTTGACTTTGTTTTGTTTATTTTGGTTTTCTCTATACACATTTCCCCAATGCTCGGAGTTGGCTGGCAGTGTACAAACTAAATCAACTGAAGCGCCACCTGGATCGTCGAAGACGCGTAATTCAATGCGATGGGATGAGAGTACTATAGTGTGCACAAACCAGTAATGCGAGAAACAGATTACCACAGCACCAGCAACAGCAACTTTGACAGCAACAGCAACTTCAACAGCAGAAGTCGCATGAAACACATTGGAAACATCGACAGCAACTTTGTCAAGAGAGGAAAACAAAATTTGTTGAGAGTTGATTGCAACGCAGCATTGCCAGATTACCTTTTATATCTTCCAAAATAAATGGTAAAAGCGAAAAAAAATGATATTAGGTACATGACTTTTCTTTTAATAGCTTGTCAAACATTAACTTTAATACAACTCACGACGATTGAATTAGTAGATAACTCGTTTCCACATTGCAATATAGTAAAACTAGAATTCAAAATCACGTCCCACCGACAGTAAATAATTTGACGCCTGCAGATCACAAAAAAGAATTGATTTCTTTTGCCAATCGAAAATGAAAGGCAATCTAAATCAAAAAAAAAATTAAAATAGTATTTTATAAATAATTTATTATAAGAATAATTATTTGTAAACTGCTGAAACTTTTTTTGTCTATATCTGGTAATGATGCTGCACCTTCAGTATGTCAGCATTCGAAAGTTGAGAGAACTGAAAAAGTCACCGTGGTGTTGGTAGCCGTTGCACAGCAACATTGAATTTAGGACTTAGCTCTAACGTCGATGTCGACGTCGATGTTGCTGTGGTAATGTAACTTCAGCCATTTAAAAGCAGGGCTCTAAAAAGTGCGCTGTGGCTGTCAAAGTTGCTGTTGCTGTTGCTGTGCCAATCTGTTTCTCGCATAAGAATAGACCGTCGACTCCTCCCACATAACGGACTTTGCCTACAAGCTGTCGGCGAGACCAGGATTTTTCATGTATTGGTGCTGTACAAAATCAAAGGGGCGCCATTAACGCACGCACACTTTAAAAATCCTGGTCGCATGGTATTGCATAGAAAAACATTGCCGCCATTAATTTTGACATTTACACGCATTCACAGACAGGGAAATTCTTTCCAGAGGGAATCGGGTAGGTGTACGGGAAGTCGGCGGTCTATTCTTACTGGTTTGTGATAGTGTGTATATACAATGCTAATACCAATATAGTTACCTTGCACAGCTGTTTTACGTCATTCGGAATTTGTGTTCAAAACAAAATTACGAAAAGCCTCGTGAAAAGCAATTATTCAGAACAAGAACGTAAATACATAATTGACATGGACTTAATTTTGGAGCAATTACTATCATCTTCGTCTTCTTCCTCGTCATCGGTGGTCTGTGGATTTCGATTCTTCGTCGATATAATTTCCCACATTAAATTCGTATGTTTTCATCGACGAAAAAAATGTGCACAGCTGATGTACTGTCTAATAATGCACGAACACATTTACAAAAGCAGATCAATCTGCCTATCGTGTTCCATTCGCCACAAAAAATCTGAGATCTGAAATAAAAATCCGATGGTCCCAATGGAAAACGACATTAGTGTATGTGTGAATCATCGCCACCGCTTGTATTGTAGTACGTTATGCTCAAAATCTACCTGTTTGGTTGAAGAAGACTTTCATTGAAGGGCGTGTTGTGTGCCGTATTTAATAGTCAATGGTAGGTACATTAAACTAGATTGACAAACATTTTCCGGATATTAAAACAACCCAAAACATTGATTGTTGAAAAACGAAATGCAAACAAACTTAAGTGTATAAATTTGTTTTGCACATCTAGTTAACTTACCGGTTTTCAAAAGCAGTATTAACATCCCGGCAAATAATATCAGTTGGCTGTTCGTTTGCTGAATTATTATTATTAGTGTTAAGGGAAATTTCTTTCTCTTCCATTATTTGTCGCAATTCTTTCATCTCATCAATTGCTTCTATAAGCGCCATTTGGTCCGACACATTATTACAACATTTAAGAAGGTCATTCAAGAATATTAAATCATTATCACATTGTATCTTTATTTGGGATAATATTTCTGGATTTGGACTAGAACACGCATCAGTAAGTGATGTCTTCGTTTGTAAAACTATTGATTTTGCATTATTTCGCATGTTTCTTTTTAACTTTCACCGCTTTGTGATTGTCCAATTTGTAAGACTCTAATTAGCCAAGTTGTGATACACAGATTTTTAGCGCAAAACGGCGGCAGACAACAGATTTTAAAATAATAACGAAGGAACTTTATCAGTTCCATTTGTTTATATGAAAAAAACTGTTCGCTTTTGTCGCTGGCGGCAAAACGTCAAAATAAGGTTTGTTCGAATTTGTACAGAACGCTTGCTCTCTTGGGTGCGTTCAGTTTCTTTTCCATAATTGAAAATAAAAAAAATGGATAGGTATTCACTTGAACGCGTAAAAGCCTCATAAACCGCGTAAACTGCAGAAACTTACCACCTCGTAAATGAACTTTCACATTTTGTATGGAGAATAGTTTATACAGACTTCATAATGTTCCGCTCGGAAATCAACCGCGGAAAGTTACGCATCACAAATGTCAAACTTTGACAGACAGTCGTTTGAATTGTTTGTTTGGATTTACGCAATGACCACAGAAATTTATACATTTACGAGCTGCATAAATTTACCTATCAGGTAAATTTACCTATTAGGTTAAGTGAATACCCTGAATAATATTTTTTAATTTTGACGACGAAAAGAAGATGTATTAATTACTTATTTTAAATAAAATGATAATTTTGTAATCTCACTAAGTGGACCATTGACGTACTGATACTATACATGGACTGCTAGTGAAATGTCAGTTTCATACAAACCTGCGATGAAAAACTGAGGCACACTCAGCACACAAACCTCGACACAAACCAAATCGCACGAATTGCTCGATGACATTTGAGTGTTTTCGTTTCTCTCCGCCGGCCGTAAACCAAAAGAGCTAGTGCTTATTTTTGCTTCAACGAAAAATTGGCTGCTAGCAGTCCATGTATAGTATGTCAATGAAGTGGACGATATTAAGCATTTTTCTTTTTTAGTTCAGAGCTTAGCTCTGTGGTTCAATTCTCAAAAATGCTCGCATACGTCTATCTGTCAAAATCTCCAATTTCATCCGAAAGACTGAAATTTGCAATTCTCAAAATCCGCATACGAGAATTTCTCTTCGAATGTTACTCGTCTGCTTTTTCTAGGCGGATTTGCTTCTCGCATACGGAATTGTGAGTTTGGCACTTCGTTCGAATAACGATTTGTTTTTTTTTTTTTTAATTTCTGTGTGAAATAATTTATTGTGAAGAAGCAAATATAATTAAAATGGAAGAAAAACAAAGGAAGAATACCGGTCATGTGGCCAACGACTAAAGAGGCACTTTTTGAATTCATTGAAATGAATATTACTTTTGTCGTGCAGCATTTAACTCTTGTAAATTTCTATGAAAATAAACATATTCGACGAGAAATCTACTAATGCTTACGGAGTCTAACATTCGGTGTAAGATTCTGCTTACTGCTTACTGCAGAATCTGCCCAATGTAGCCATTGTAAAAACACAATTAATTATTAACCGAAATTAGAACCATTCACACACAATCACAAAATGCTTTTTTTGGTTTTTGTTAATCGCAAATCAAAACCCACATCGACAATATTTCATAGCCAATTTTAATTGAATTTTTTTCATGGCAATGGCCGCGTTCCATTGACCGCTAGTCATCTAGCACATACTTTCCCTGATGGAGGAACGATGGCGCTAGAGATCTAGCGGCAGCGGCAAAGTGACATTAAAACCAATTTGAATCCGTATTATTTCATCTTCATGAGAGTTAAAAATTTATTTTGGGCCATCATGCCGCATATTTATTAATACACAATAATTTAAATAAACAAATACAATGTATATTAATTACATCGAAGCTTCATTTCACATTTTACACCAAATTGGAAATATTTGACTTCTGCACTTTCACTTTTGTTTTGACAGTTCGTTATTTTTTTTTTCAATCTAGCAGTTCATTTTGTGCTAGATTGAAAAATTTCCCAGAAAAGGATATTTCACAAAATGTGCTAGAGCTCTAGCGCAAATGCTGAACTGTCAGTTTTTTTTATATGGAGTTTGGCATGCCGCTAGTCATCTAGCGGTCAATGGAACCCGGCCAATGGCATTCTTTGCACAAAAAGTGGGTACATTTTGACATAAAATTCTATCTCATGCGAGAGGTTAATACAATTTTCGCAGAGGTAGAAACAACTTTGAGAATACCAATTTCTTTCGTATGCGAAAATTTCAGGCGGATTTGCTCGTATACGAGTTGCGTTATCCGGAATTTGAGAATTGAGGTCATGAACAGAGCTCGAGCATTATGAGCAGCGCTCTGATTTGTTAATGAAACATGAGCTGAGCACATAACTGCCATATGGTTGTTTATTAGTTCTTATTTATTAAATTTGGTTTACCTTCTGTGGCAGAACAACAACTCTCGTCCACCACTTCAACTATTTTGTTTATCCTGTTTTTTTTCTGCGTAATCACCTTTTTACTCAGTGTGCTCAGTCAATTTATTCTGACAAGCAAAATCGCTGCGACCCAACTTTTGCTGTCATTTTTGGATCCGAAAAATGTGAGGCGTTCCACGCACACATTTGGAAATTCGCAGTATCTACACAACAAGTAAAGCGAGAGTCGCGACTCGCGAGACTTTTTGTTTTGTCTTTTTTTATGCAATGAATTGAGATCAGCGTTACCACTTGTACTACATATGTAGTGCTGTACTACATATTTGCTTGATTTTTCAACGCTGTACTACATACTACATCGTTACCCTAAAGTACTACATTTTTTAACCTCCGCCGTTTTACTTTTTTACGAAAAAATGTTCTTTTGTAAATTTCCCCACTTTTGCTTTTATAACTAAATAAATAGATATAGAAACTTTGCATCACTCCAAAGTAAATGCAATTGTTCAGCTGAATGCTCATCTTTACATACGACAAGAAGTGTTTGTCTCTGTCTATCAGCAGAATGATAGAATGCAATGAAAGTGAGATCGTTCAAAGTCTGAAATGTTGTCGGACAAAAATAAACTTTCCTTGTCAAAACTTGAATTGGTGTTTTTGCCAAATTAAATATTGGCAAACAACTAGTAAAACAAAAATGTTCTTCTGATGACTACTGATGTGTCAACCGAAAACTGCCTTGCCTAGTGATAATAGCTAGGTAGTGTGATGAGTGTGCTGTAAAAGATAGATGTATTGGATTTCAGTAGCTCAAGAAAAGCAATTCCGAAAAAATTGTCTAATCAGTCCTGCGTGAATGCAAAGACAATAACATCGACATTTTAAATGCAATTGGTTTTTGCTAAGGTAATGCCTTAGTAATGCTGGGTGAGTGAAAAACTGTCCAATGTCTGCCCAAATCTATTTTCAAAAGGATGCAGTAGCCACAACTTTCATTTATGTTCATTGGCTACATGCAAACTCTTGCCATTAAGTATACTAAGCTTTATTAAAGCTTACATGTCCACTTTTTTCGATTAAATCAAAAAAAAATATGATACTACATTTTGTTCAAAAATGCTACATTTTGCTGGCTTACATACTACATTTGGTTTAGATTTTAGTGGCAACGCTGATTGAGATTGAGAATAATGAGAGAGTGAACATCAGCCGGTGATTAATCTTTCGTTGACTTTCGTCATCTTTATTTATTTATTTGTTAACTTTAAACTACATATATTTATCTATCTTGAGGCAGGAGAAAAGACCTCAAACGTTTTTGTTATGAAAATAGTTATTTTACCTTAATAAATTCCTTGAAAAAATCCATGCAAATGTAATAAAACTTGTTTGTATTTCGTCTGAAAAAGTAATTATCTTCGATACTCGATTGTCATCTGCCAGTGCCAGCGCTTGCCTCGTTTTTTAATTTTTTTTTTTTTTTTGATCCGATTTGGATTCAATTTTCGTTGAGTGCGGCGAGCTCGCTCTCTCATTCTCTCACCAACACATGCAAAAGTGGGACCGCATCCGCACTCCGCGGTGATTCTAAATCTAATTTCCATACTAATTTGAGCCGGCAAACGCAGTTTCGCGGATCCGTATGCGGAGCTGTATACGGAGTCTTCCATATGTCATTGACTCCGTTTTTGAACCGAAAACGGACTCTCTTGCTTGAAGGGAGATAGGGGTTAACTGTCAGATAAAACACGATCCCATTTTTCATTAGTCGAATAGCAGCTTATCGAAGAATATAACATCTAACTGTCTCATAAAGTTATCTGCATGTTACTGAGGCGGATAAAATGTAATTCTCTCTCAAGTTAATGTATGCGACCGAACTGTCAAATTTGAAAATCTTATTTTACAAAGTTTTGTTTTGGGAAGGAAATATTATGTAGGTACATACAAATGTATTGATTTTATTATTGAGGAATAAGAATAATTGGCAAATAAATAGTTCATATTTGTTCTAATGATATCGTTTTTAATGTCCTCGTTTTGCATTTTTATAAAGCTCTATAATTTTAATTGTAATTGCTTTCAATTATATAATACAAATTCCTTGCTATGAAATATCCATGTCACTTTGTGTAGCAGCTGATGGAATTCTCCACAAATTATTTTCCGCGGTCTTTTTGCCGACGTTTCGTTATGCAATTGAAGGACAACCGGAAAATTCCGTTTCGCAACAGACATTGCGGTTAGAAACTGAAATTCGCGAACTGTCACGACATAGGAAAGTGTTCATGTGAACGGCAACGGACTGTCAAAACTTGCGAATATTCCTTCTCATGTGAATGGTCCTTTAGAATTGCTATCTGCGAATTTCTTTTAAAACGAGGTATCTCCGTGTATTTTACTTCGTTAGGAGGTCATAATGATGACTGAAACAGTCAACTCATACGGTTAAAAATGTTTAAATTTAGTACCTACTGGTGACGGTTTGTCTTCAGGTAGGGACGGAGGGTAACCGTAGCAGTCTACCCACTGTGTATTGCCTCTCTGACAGTCCATCCTTAAGGAGGGAGACAGGTGCTTGGCAGAAATGGGTGGTTGAATTAATCCGTTCTTCTGCTCGACTAAAAACTCAGTGGAGGGATTGTGTACTGGAAGAGGATGGAGGGTAACAGCAGCAGTCTGACCCCGTTTATTTGCTTTGACAATCGGGAAAAATACTGGTGCTGAGCAGAAAAGCTTGACTGAAGCAAACCAGCCTACTGCTTGGTACCGAAAAGGGTAAGTTTGTTTTTCAGGGAGAGCAAAATGCGAAGGCTGACTGAAACCCCCCGTCTATTGCCTCTGACAAGATGTTCAAAGTGTCGAAATAAAGTTGACTGATGTAGTCAGCTCCTACAGATGGCGGTTAGTCTTCGGCGAGAACGAAGAAGTGACAGAATCAGTCTAACCCTCCGCCGTTAGCGTCTGACAGTCCGCTTGTAAGAATGGTGGCTGTTTACAGATCTACGTGTCCAGGTGAGGTTGACAGATGATTCAGCTCCTTACTGTGGCGTCATGTCTTCGGGGAAAAAGGAAGGGTGACCATAGGTCACCGAAGAAATAGCCCCCTAAGGTGGCCCCTAATAAACCTACGCAAGGAGGCAAAAGCTGGATAGGAGCAAAAGAGGCGAACGGTAGTTTCCTCTTCCTCTTCGTCCATGTAGCTTCTACAGAAATTGTTGTAGGGTACTCCCATTTTGAGGGCATGCTTGCCTAGCCTATAAGACAGTGTCCGGTTAATGTTCCCACAACGAAGCTAATTTTGTTCTAGTTCTACTGGCGTATAATTTCGGCCAAATTTGGGGTAGACCTGAGCAGCAACCAATATGTCTTAAGGCCGGCGTAAATTTAAAAAGGATTTATCAAGTGATATATCTATTTATCTATCTGTATTCATATAAAAATAAGTTGTATTGAGTTTGTGATTGATGTTCTCTGTAACGCGTGAACCGATTTTGATTCTGGAAATTTCCCATGAAAGGTGACTTCAATATCAAGGTTTTTATGTATAAATGATCTTTGAATATGGATTGTTTCAAGAGTTATAGGGGCGTGGCACCGCCCATACCAAAAACATTCACAATTATATATTGAAAACCGCCTAATCGATTGAGTTCAAATTTAAAGATAATTTTAGGTATCGTCCCAAGAGTAAGGATTGGGTAAGTAAATTTGGACAAAGGGGCGTGGCACATACAAAGAAAACATACAAATCGTATATCTTGAAAACCACCGAATGGTTTTAGCTCAAGATTGGACAAAATAACATTGCAAACGCTATTCTTCGACAGTCATTGGAGGCAAAGTTTGTAAAATTTATTGATATGCCTTGTCCTAATGGACAAGAATATTATCTAAGCAATACGATTCCTGGAAACCCCAAAAATCGTGTGTAGGTACCTCAGAGCATTGCAAAAAAACCGTTTATCACTGATTTATTGTTCTACTACTGTTCTGTGTGCATACAAGTTCATCAAGTGTATTTTAATTTTATTCGAAAGTAAATAGTCCTTGATACCATGTATATATTTAAATATCCTGTATATAATATTAAACAAATCAAATTACCGTACTTTCAGCGATTCATCACATCAAACGCCTTTTATTAGAAAAGGTCAAGCTGGTGGATATAAGGACGATTTTTCCAAGGAAATTAACGAAAAGTATGATCGCTGGATACACGCAAATTTAGACCAATTCAATTTAAGCCTTGACGAACTGTTGTTAAAATCGAAGTCAATATAAAGTTTAAAAAATATTTTCTCATAATCATATACAAAACATTTAAAATTTATTTAAAATATAAAAAAAAAACTATAATTAATTATATCATCAAATAAAAAATATATATATTAAACAGTCTGGATGCAGTTTTAGTTACTGGTAGTCTCAACTTTTTTGGCGTTATCCTCTTTACTAGAAGGACCAGTTTGTGTGATTGGTACAACGCGTTCACTGGCTGGAGGTGGGATCTTTTTCATCGGGGCTGTTACTGTCAACAATCCATCGGAGGACAGAGATGAGGAAACATTGTCCGGGTTGACGTCATCTAAAAGAAAATTTTATTTACAGACCACATACTATGATTCACATATGTGATGTCATATGCAATTTCCGACACTCACTTGGCAAAAGATAGCGCCTCGAGAATTGACGTGCAACAAAGCCATGTTCATCTTGTTTCTCTTCGTGTTTTCCCTCAACAACAATGAACTTATCCGTCACTTTGACGGTGATCTCATTTGGCGAAAACTGCTGAACATCCAAGATAACCTCGAACTTTTCGTTGTCAATGTTCAAAGTTGATCCGGATTCCTGCTTTTGCAAGTTTGTACTACGACGCCATGGCCGAAGATATCCCTGTCGCAGAACTGTTGGGTTCGAGCTCCAAAGCGAAGATAATAGATCCTCACGTCTAAAAAAAAAACAGTCATATAGCATTGCACTTTCAAACAGAATGTCTTCTATTTACTTTAAACCGGTGCCAAAATGCTGATCCAGCAGGCGCGAAGTGCGCACTGGCATATCAAAGTCATCCCACCAGTCACGGAACATTAGGGGAACTACGGACATCTACGAACGAGTCAAAATTTAATGGAAATTCACTGACTATCACCACTAAAATTTTGCAAAATAACCAAATGAGTTCACTATTTCGGGGGATTGTCTTAAGACTGTTTAAATACCTTTCGTAAAAAGTAGTAATATCTATAAAATCAGCACTGTGCTTGCCGGGACTTGGAAAACGTATGAGAATAAGGTTCGACTGATCGCACTTATATATCCACCTTTTCGGTTTTAATCTAAAAATACGAAAATATAAATTTTTCTAATTATAGAAACATCATATGGCAAAATTATTCATCGGTGTGTTTTGGGGCCTACCTTGTGCGAGCTCTCCTACAGAGATTTAGGGTGTAATGAAACACATAGAGCATGTGCTGTTTGGCTCTCAATGAGGCGGTATTTATTAAATCGGCTATTTATAATAATATCACTCAGACGTTAGTTTTCCATGCATCCGAGCGGTTAGGTCGGAAGCAGTGGAAATTGTTTTTGCTTTTAATTCTGTAGTTGAAATTTCGTAAACAAAACAAAGAATGCTCTCTAGGATTTAAGACACAACTTCTTTTGTTTGAAAACATTAGAATGCAAGAATATACCACTTACGAGTAGGTATATTTGTACAGATGGCTTTTGTGTTTGGAATTTAAAAAGCATTGGAATTGGAATTTATCATAAACATATAAAAGTTGGACTTCATTCAGAACTGCTTTGATTTATAGAACGTTAAGTTACTGCAATGCTGAGCGTACCTATATACAACATTTCATTTGACCAACATTTCAATGATTGGGTTTTGTATGAATCGGGTAGGGCTGAGATGAGCATCAAGCGGGCTCAAGAACTCGAACTATCCCAAACACACCAACTGTGGTTATTTAACCGATACGTGATAGATCCACCGGGTACTGCGATTGTGTCTATTTGGACTCGACTTGTTAAGCTTATAAACGCGAGTGTTTAACGCAAAGAAAATATAGCCACACTATAATACTCTGAACAGACTTGCTGACCGAATATCAGAAGTCTAACATGAGACCCTCAGAAAGAGAACGTACGGCTGATGAATTCGGTGGAATAAACTGTGTCGGTAACAATCAATATGCCAGATACCTTACTTGAGCTACTTCGTCATTTTTGAGGATTTTTAAGATTTAGGGTTCTAAAACAGAGGCCCTACTCTTTATTTCGTTCCGAAAGCCAATCCTATTCGAAATGGCTGTAATATTTTCGATTTTCCGTAGATCAATCCATTTGACATTTTTTTAAAGATTTCGTTCCGCTTTCGAAATAGAGAGTACCAAATAAAAATTCACTTTCGGAACGACATACAAAGAAGTGCCGCAGAGATGGCATTGCGAATCAACCCTGTATGGGCCAAAGGCAGCTCTCATATCCCCTAAGTGGGTTATTGGCCCTGGAATACCCTACCCCTTTCGGCTAAGATAGAGTTACGCCGCATTATAGGGCACAAGGCAAAACATTTCCATATTGTGCTCTGTAACCCATGCGATTTTTTTTTTTTTTTTTAAATACTTCTTCCGGGAAAGGCGAACCTATAGCGCTTCATCAGCGCCCCGAGATGCTTGCAGATGTATGTTAGTTCTGCGAAGCGAGTTCCAAAGTTTGCTTGTCCTGTAGCAGAAGGAGTTTTGGGGGGGCGCCCAAAAGTTGCATTTCGAGGGATAATTTCTTTGAGTTCCTCGAAACATCTACAATGGAAGTACCTATAGAACAAGCATAAGTCAGCGACTTGTCTTCTGTGCACCAACGGTTGTATATTCGATGTGAGTGTAGGGTCTTCAATAATTCGAACTGCTCGTCTCTGTACTCTATATGCTGTCAAGTAGGTTAAGTGAATGCTTTGGGGCGAAGCTCCATATATGGGAGCAATATGCCAGGCCTGGTCTAACCTGTGCTTTGTAGAGATAGGAGAAGTTGCTTGGGGCTAAAGTACTTCTTTGCTCTAAATAGGTAGCTCAACTTAGCGGACGCCGATCTTGCGATATAGGATATGTGGTCCTGCCATGTTATTCCTGAATTCACTGTGACTCGTAGAAGGTGCATTGAGTCCTTGGGATGGATTGGATGGTCATCCATTTGGATCTGAGGAACTGTTGATGCATTTTTTCCTGAAAAATGTTGTGAGCTGTGTCTTGTTTGCATTAAATACAACCAAGTTGTCTTTTCTCCACTTCAAGATTTTGTCCAGATCATCATTTAGAGAACTAATTTGTTCACATCTCTGACTGTGTGATGTAGCCGCATTCACAGGCCCACTGTTCGAGATAGAGGATATAAGAGTGCTGTCATCAGCAAAGCTGTAGATATTATTATTTGTCGATCCAAGCAAATCGTTGATGTGGAGAAGAAATAGAGTTGGAGAAAGAATGCATCCTTGGGGCACTCCTGCATTTTTAGCAAATGAAGAAAATGTTGCATCCATCCGCAGAGTTGTTGTGCTTGCCTAATAGGGCTCTATGCCAGACTCGGTCAAATGCCTTTGAAATGTCCAAGGCTACGGCTCTGGATTCGCCGTCTTGTTCAATTGCTTGCGTCCATAAGTGCGTTACGTATATAGCTTAACAGGTCTCCAGTGGAACGACAGCTCCGAAATCCGTATTGCCTGTCACTTATTAATCGGTGGCCTTCTAGATATTTGATTATTTCGACATTTATTGCCTTTTCCATTACTTTTGAGAGCATTGTAAGTAAGTCTATTGGACGATTGTTTTGTGGCAGACATTTCCTCCCTTTCTTTGGAATAGGTTGAATGCGAGCGGTTTTCCAGCAAGAAGGAAAAGTCTTCTGGGAGTACGACATGCTAGACAGCTTACATAGTACAGGTGCAAGCTCTGGAGCACATCTCTTGAGTACTATAGCCGGAATTCCGTCGGGTCCCGTTGCCTTATTGCAATCTAGTTCCTTAAGGATGCGTTGAATTATTCGAGGCCGAAATTTCACTTCTGCCATCGATGTTTGCACCCTCGGGATATTTGGTGGCTCTAGTTGTGCAGAATCTAGGGTGGAGTTTAGTGAAAACATGCTAGCGAAAAGGTCTGCCTTTTCTTTAGGAGTTGTTGCTAGCGTACCATCTTCTTTTGCTAGAGGTGGAAAGGAAGAGCAACTAAAGTTAGAACTGATTGTCTTTGCCATGGACCAGAATGCGCTTGAGCCGTTAGGACATCCAATTACTTTGTTAGTGACTCTTTCGTTGTAAGTTGTCTTCGCCGATTCAATGATGAGGTTGCATCTATTTCGAAGAATTATGAATTCTGATCTGTTTTGCTCCGATGGGTTTGACCGCCATTCACGGAAAGCCTTGTTTTTCGCTGCGGTAATTCGCTTACATTCTTTGTTAAACCAGGGTTTATTTGAAGCTGGTTTTTTGATGCTGTAACATCCTTTCCTATGCCACCTGCTCTCTGCTGTCTCTGTCGATCAAGTCACAATTTTTTTTTTAATTTTTATTATTTATTTTATTGACGTTTTACATTAAGTTGCTAGGATACTACAATTACTTTCTTTTTTTTTATATAATATATACTTCTTTATTCATAGCTCATTAGCTAATGTCACTCATGGTCGCATTTATCATCATAAATGGCAATAAAAAAATAAAATATATACAATACATACTATTTGTACTTGTATTTACGAACATTCAAGTTGCGCATCAACTTTATTTTGTTTGCGAACATCTAAGTCGCATCGCACCATTTTGTTTTTCATTTCTTTTATTTGCGAACATTTAAGTCACATCACACCATTTTGTTTCCTTTTTCTTTTACTTGCAAACATTTAAGTCGCATCACACTTTTCTTTTATTTGCAAACATTTAAGTTGCATCATATTTTCGCTATTGCATCACTAGGTTTTATATTTTATTTACCTGCATTTTTTGTTTTAATCCTCGTCGCCAATGTAACATCCTATCCTATGCCGCCTGCTCTCTGCTCTCTCAGATATATATAGCAGATATTAGAACATGATCCGAATTCCCTAAGGGGGCAGATATTTTTATTTTATAATTATCTGGCTCGGTTGTGAGAAACAGATCTAAAGCGTTCCCGTAATTCGATGGATTGTCAGGAATTCGCGTTGGTTCATCAACGAGCTGAGTGAGATTGCAGCTAATGGCGAAGTCTTCAGCTTGTTTCCCTGCATCGTCCGTTCTGTTAGAATATCGTAGCCAGTCCATGTTATTGGCATTGAAGGCACCAAGTATAATAACTTCAGCCGTTGGATGATGAATTTGTATTCAGTCTTCCTTTTCGGATAAATGGCGAAATAATTTAGATGGTTCGTTATCGTTTGGCGAGCGGTACAGGCAGCAAAAGAATTTAGTACAACTTTGTAGGACGACCTTTAGCCATATTAAGTCGAGATCCGCAGGTTCCATCTCTTCTTTTCTTCCACACGCCAGATCTGTTCGGGCAAACACACATAGTCCCCCCTTATATCGAAAACGAGGAAGTAGTTCGTATCCTGGATAGCGAAGATATGTGTAGTCAGTGTTTAAGTTTATTTGAGTCTTGGTGAAGACTAGGACGTCTGGCTTTTTTCTTGTAGATGCTGGTGTACGCAGCTGACATTGACATTGTTGAATCCTAGACCTCGAATGTTGCAGAAATCTGTTGCTAGCTTTCTTCTGTTAATGACCTTGTTTTGTCTATTTTGTCTTTGTGTTCGTTGTTGTCTGTCGTCTTGCAAGTCCTGTTGGTGAATATTTGCATGTTGAACCCCCTGAGATAGTCCCCCCGGAGATCCGAATGGGAGACTAGTTTACCTCCGGAATTCTTTATCTCATCTCAGGAAGTTGCATCATGGCTTTTGTGTCCCATCCGTTTTGCACCGGCCCATCTGCCAAACCCCGAAACGTAGTCATGACTACTTCACGGAGCCTATAGCATGATGTGGTGGTATCTCACCGGGCGACAGGTGGATGGGACCCTATCTACCACCTTCTAACCTTCGTGTTACAGAAATGTGATACACTTATATAAATTCACTTGTACTACAAGTACTTGTAGTATTGTGTTACAGCCCCCTGTTCTTAACATACTAATGCTATTGGGCCTCCGCACACGAGACTAATTCTGCCGGCATAAAACCGATTTAGTAGGCGAGGGGACTGAAGTGAGGGGAAAAAACGGAATAAAATGTTCTGCCGAGTTTGAGAGGTTGAACAAGGCATAAAACTGATACATACACAACTTTAAAAATATTTCAATTGTGAAATATATATATATAATTTTTCTGCCGGCAGAAATCATCCCGTGTGCGCTCGAAGTATGGTATAAATGCGTAATACAGTAATAATATACAGATTGCAATGACATTAAATTTATTTATCTAATGATTTTAAATCTGAAAAACATATTTCTAGTTGTGAACCGCAAATTAATAGTTCACAAAAATAAAACTCACTCAAATGATAGCTACGATTGACAGCCAAATCCAGCATGGAACTCTTGCCCTGACTAAATACCTATAGGATCAGTTTACTGCTCAACGAGGGCGCCCCAGTACTTACTTCAAACACTGGTTTCCTTTGTCAGTGCGAACTTAATGCTATATGTGTTAGGGCTAATCCAGAGCTGACTAGGTCCTAGGCCAAACAAAACTATTATACTTGAGAACGAAAAACCCGAGAGAACAACCCCTATCGTGGAATCCGCCGGAGGGAACCATTCACCGAAAAAAATATTTTGGTATCGTCAAATCCGCAATGTGAACACTGAATAGTTCCCCGTTTGGGTAATGTGAACGAGTTTCACTGTATCGTTGAAAACATTCAAATCGAATTTTTCCTGAACAAAATGACGTGCTTGCTGCACGTCGTGAGAATTTTTTTTAATAAAATGTACATATAAAAGAGCTGCTTTATTAAGCCGAATATTTGTATTACCCCCAGTTTCACAGTGAGAGTTTAAACTACATGTTTAGAATTCATCAAAAACATTATTATTGTTATTATTTTCATGATCACCCTACTCCCAACATCGACCACCCTATACCTAACAAGATTTCAGATTCCCATAATATATCACCATGAACAACTTCTTATCAGCATTCTCAGGTATCCCATTCCCATTCCCATCAAAACTCATGCACTGCACATTGTACAGGTGCTCGATCACATTACAAAATTATTCCCATAGAATTTAATGCTGGCTTATCATTTTAGTTTATAAAATAGAGTATAAATAGCCATAAGCATACAGAAATAAATCACTTTACGTTCAGAAGTCAATCTTTTCATTTGCTATCCCCCACCAGAGGTAAGGAGCATTTTATAAGAAATCAACTCTGGAATCAAAAGAGGTTCCAGGTCAAAACACTACACTTTCAGTTTAAACCTCAGTTCAACAATTAATTCGATTTCAGAGATTCGTTTAAACCTTGAACGGAGTTCATTCTGTAGTTCAAGTTAAACTATATGTTTTGTGTGTTCTTTGAAAGAAAATACAATGAACGATTTTGAAAAAGTCGTATAAAAGCTAACTACTGTACAATACTGCCAAATTCTATTCACACAATTTCGTTAAACTGAGTTCAATTGAATTGAAGTTCAGATTATATTTAAACTCACGTTCAGGTTCAGTTGAACTGCAGTTTAAACTTCGAGTGTGAAACTGGGGGTTAATATTTGCAATATTGAACTTTATTAAAATTAAAAAATAAACATTCTAAACACACATTTCATCTAAAAGTTCCCTGAAATCATTCACTGCTCCTCTTAACCTGCCTCGTTTTTTTCTCTGAGAACACCGCTCATTTCGTTCTTCCTCTTATGCTTCCAAGAATAGAGCTATCGTATACATTACTACATCATAAACACTATTTTTTATTTAAATGTCTTACCAAGTGAACGGAGATTTGACTGTCAGAATTCAAACAAAGTCTGATGATGAATTAGTGCTGTAGTTCGAAATAGCTATCATTCATAAAAAAGTGACTATATCTACGAGTTGTTGTTAATGTTATTCTTTCAAACAAAAAGTCAAAAAAAGCTTTCTGTTTATTTTTCTATTGTTTGTCACAGTATTTTGTCGCTGGACTACTGTGCGAGGGATCCCAGGTTCGATCCCCGGGAAAACACAAATAACATCTTAAGGTTTTTTCTACTGCGCCACCTCTCGCGAACATCTGACAAACATCCGAGAGTATGACTGGTCCTGAAAAAGCTTCTCAATTCAGCCGTTCGGAATTGGCATAAAATTGTAGGTCCCTTCCATTCGTCCTAAAAATAGAAACTCACACAAACGAATGGTTGCGAGAAGCTAGGCCTTGGGTGTCTACTCGCCTGTTGCGCCACCTATTTATTTTTTTTTTTTCTGTCACTAGGCGGCTCAAGACACTTTGCCTCCCACTGACAGCGAATCCGCACCCAAACAAACCTCCCATCAAGGTGGCAGTTCCCGTAATAAAAATCACAGTTTTCTGCTACTATTCTTAGAGCAAATAAGCCCAATTTCATTACATACAAGCAAAATTTGGTTATGCCCGGAAATGAGTAGGTAACATCTTATCAAATGCAATTTTTCTGTCATGGACGTCTGGCTACGATTGGGTACTATCTAGAAATCTGTCAGTGATCATCCTTTAAACAATTAGGAAGCCACCACCCACCAGCAGCTCACAACACTTTGGTTTTGATATAAGAAAATATATTTTTTGCCATGTGAGTCGCATCCACCATGAATAAGATCCCGGAGATTCGACATTATGGTTATCAACAAATATAGTCAATGATAATAATAGTAGATGACATTTATTTACGTGGCAGAAATGTTTACAAATTCTTAGACACACAACTAATGATCAGTCAACTTAAAAAAAAAAAAATAGTGCGCATACGCCACAGTAACCCCAAATTTCAGTTTGCCTACACTTCCTTAAGGAAATCGCATACACTCACTGTAATTTATTATTAATACATGCATTATCGTCGAACAAATAACAATATTACTAGATAAATATATTTTTAACATGATCAACTATTTGTACATATTTAAAATATAAAAACAAAATCCAAATGTGTGTCTCGCATTCGATTTCGTACCTGTGTCATCGGAAACAAATCACTTTTTTCTGCCCACATATTGTTTTCGAATAGCGAAATAAATTATGAGATTCACATCAATTATTTTTAGAAATGATACGTCACCGGCGATAATTTTATGATCCATATAAATCCGTATTTTCGTGTAGATGCATAAGAATAAAAATTCTCTTTGAAATAGTATTTCTAGCAAGTTCGCGTTATGATAGGCGCGTGGGAAACGTCTAGCATATTCCAAAAACACTTATTTTTATCGCGTAATCACTCTCGGCAATATTTTCTTATTTTGTTTTTATTTTTCATTCAATTTGTTTACGTTTAGATACTATGCATATGATTATGAGGAATGGAATGTTAACATGAGATTTTAGTTGATTTTTTTCTCTTTCAACTTTAATGGTTATTTGAAGAAAGACAATTTCCTAAAATAGCATAAGGATGATTTAATTACGCATTTAGCTGAGACAACTCCACGGTTTATGGGGAATGACGCAGTTTTCGATGCTTGCATTTCCGTTAAGGGTTTACGCTGTTTTGGCAATATATCTTATTAACGTACCCATGGGGGTGAAAGTAATACAGTGGACCAGATAGTATTCCTATATGGGCGTTCTTAATTTTTATCTTATTAAATTCCTATGATTTGTTCCGATCCAATTCATGCCACAAGCCCTTTGAAACCCCGTCGTCTTCTAAGTTTGACCATCTTCGGTCGGCCATATTGATTGTTTTATGGATAATAGTTCTCTTAGCCAGGGCCATTAAAGGTCTTATGCCCTCAATTATTTCATTTAGTGGAGGCTCTGCTTCTTTTCTAGGCAGTACATCTGCACTTTCGTTACCTTATTGAGTACGACAAGAACCTCGGCATGAAATGAAAAGAGCATTGTGAGGCTTACGAACCTAAAGTTTCCAGTTCAGTTTTCTATCCAGCATCATTGATCATACCCGAATATCGCGTGATCCGAGAGACGTAGCTCCACTCCAGCACTACCTAAGCCGTTTGGAAGGTGATATCTTGCATTTGCATGTAAGGAGTTACAGGTAAAGAGAGTTGACATGAAGTCTGCACTCTTCAGCCTACTCAAATACAAATAAATTAATCAAATAATACAATCAATCATAAAAGGGCAACCTATCTTAAGGGTTCTGCTATCAGAGGGCACAGTTCCACAGGTAAAAATGGCATTACGAGGTTTCAAGACTAAGAAGAACTGGTTAAAAACCTGTTCTGATATGAATGCTCAATCTAGCCTAAGAAGCAACGAACGCCCAATATGGAAAATACTGACCGACGCTACGTAAGGCGAATTTTCATGCACAGCTTTAAAAGCCGAGCAGTTCAGTGACATAATCGGTGAAATCCTCGGCGCTATTTTGAAGGACTGAAAAACGCTTACACACAAAACCACGATTGAAATTAAGTGCACCAGTCACCAATAAGATGGATCAAATCACAATTTCAACTAAACATGTGGACAAGAAAGTCAAATATTTAAGACTTGTGCAAACGACTCACTTTGTGTCTGGTGTAAGACAGCTAAGCCAGAGAATCCTTGCAATTGTGTAGTATGCAAAATATCCTAACCAGTTAATATGATGAATATCATTCAGGTACACGTTAGCCACTATGCAGAGGATGAAAAAAAACTTCATACTTCATATTTAGTGAGCCATACAAATCGCTGCTTGGTTGTAGAATGTAGATAGGTGACAACTCAACGAAGGCAGTTGTCCTGTGTGAAACTAGCTTTGGCAAAGGTTGGTGCAGATATTTAGACTTCTCCTGAATAAAACGACATAGAGACAAAAAATATCGTAATTTCAATGAAAATTTGGCAAACTTACGACACAGTTAGGACAAATAATCTCCTTGGCAGAAAACGTGTAGATGTCGCTAAATGAACGTACCTGGTATGTACGGTCACCGATCCAAGTAGTTGCGCAGACTTTAGTAAGAATGAAAAAGTATTTCCTTTTCTTTGTGGGTATCTGCCTCTGGCCAAGAATATTTACCGCACAATATTTTCACCAACATTATTAAATTCCCCAAGTCCACAGGATGGTTTTGAACTTCTCTCGCATTTTCTACAGGCCTTGTAATAATAATAATAACAACAATAATGAAGAGGGTTTAATGCACAGCGACCTTGTGGGCTATTGTGCCCCCTAGGAACCATGTTTGAGGGTTTTTGCTCTGTCTTTAGCCTTGGCAAAAATATCAACTTTAGAGCACTTCATCCAGTCCAGTTTCTTTTATGAATCTGAGAATGAGTAGTGGGTCCATGGTTTGTATATCCTTATCTGTTATCTATCAATGCCCCACAGGATTCTAGAATGTGGTCTAGGGTTTCTGCATGCTCATCGCAAAATCTGCAGACTCCTTCTTCTGATAAACCCATTTTCCTCAGATGTTCCCCCCGTCTACAGTGTCGCGTTAGGAGACCTGTGAGGATTCTTAGGTTGTTTTTGTTTAGACCATTACACGTCTTAATCTTTTTAGGTTATAGTTCCCTAGGAGTTTCTTAGCTTGCCTTAGAGAAGGTTTTTAAAAGATGCGGTTCTTTTTTCTCTTTCAATCCTCCTATTGAGGCCTTGTAAGTAGTGGCCTCAATACGACGCTCAAGAGCTAATTGCGTTGTTTCTGGCAACAAGCCGAAAACCAGCCACATAAACCGGCCAACCAAAGGTTGGTGGTCCTGTGGACTATTTCCAAACCGCTGGGATAAATAGCCCCCACATCTACAGATTCTATTTAGCAACGGAGATGACCCTATCAAACCATCTGACATTTGTTTTCAAACTTAGCTCAACCAAATGCATCCCTTCAATGGTAATTTCAAAGAGTGATCGTCAAAAAGAGTGAGCACCGATGATCTTTTGAGTTTTCTTTAGGGTCTTGAAATAGATCTAAAAATGCATCAATATGTAAACAGTCTGATATCGAATTAACAAGAAAAACACATATTTCATTTCGAGAGGAAAAAATACTTTCCTGAAAATAAAAAAAAATATTTTTCAAACTCCAAAGACAAATGAAAACCGCAGTTGTGTTCACTTACTTTTGACGCTCACTGTATATAAGTACGGCTCAATTAACTTAATAATACTATGACTTAAAAGCTTTGCCACACTCGAATCACTGGCTGTCGTTCAGTTCTTTTCAAATTAGCTGTATGGATTGAAGGATTGATTAAAGGCAAACGCAATTAAACAAATATCGACTATTTCATTAGATCCGAATGACAAAAGTTACTTGAATTGTTTGACTATACCTATTAAACGGTTGTCGACTAATGTTTTCCTTGCAATAATAAACAGTGTTGCCAACGCAAAAAAGATAACATTAGCCGCGTTCCATTGACCGCTAGATGACTAGCAGCATGCCAAACTCCATATAAAAAAAAACTGACATTTCAGCATTTGCGCTAGAACTCTAGCACATTTTGTGAAATATCCTTTTCTGGGAAATTTTTTAATCTAGCACAAAATGAACTGCTAGATTGAAAAAAAAATAAATAACGAACTGTCAAAACAAAAGTGAAAGTGCAGAAGTCAAATATTTCTAATTTGGTGTAAAATGTGAAATGAAGCTTCCATGTAATTAATATACATTGTATTTGTTTATTTAAATTATAGTGTATCAATTAATATGCGCCATGATGGCCCAAAATACATTTTTGGCTCTCATGAAAATGAAATAATACGAATTCAAATTGGTTTTAATGCCACTTTGCCGCTGGCGCTAGAGATCTCCATCAGTGATATTATGTGCTAGATGACTAGCGGTCAAAGCAACGCGGCCATTGTGGCGGCTTAGTAAAAATGGAGCGCTATACGAAAGAACACCACATTTTCATTGTTGAGCGATATTTCAAAAATAACGAAGGTTTGTCAACTACCGTCCGCAATTTTCAAACAAATTATGGCCGTCATATAGTGATTTAAAACTATCAACTGTGAAGAGAATAATTGAAAAATTTAGGGAGATTGGATCAATTAGTGATCTGGGTGTCCTGGCACAAGTCGTTCAACAAAAAACATCGAAGCAGTTGAGTATTGCTGACAGTCCAGGAACATCAATTCGGCACCGTATTCAAGAATTGGGCATTTCGAGAAGCTCTCTACACCGAATTCTCACGAAAGACTTGAGACTTCATGCTTACAAAGTTCAATTGACTCAAGAACTGAAGACTACTGACCATGCAGCGCGAAGAGAGTTCGTTGAACAGATTTTGTGGAAGCTGATTTTTCGAACAAAATCATCTTCATTTTCATCTTTGATGGCTTCGTTAATCGTCAAAATTGTCGCATTTGGTATTCAGAAAACCTACGAGTATAATTGTTGAGAAACAAATGCATCCACAACGCGTGACTATTTGGTGCGAATTTTGGAATGGAGGCGCTGGCCAGGAAGGGCTCAGCACTCCACGCATCGCTCTCAACGAAGGTCCACATCCCGCTAGGCGCGGTTAAGGGACAAATACATTTACATTTTCTGCAGAAAGCCAATCTCCGATGGTCGGGATTGACAAACTGCGTCATATCAAGGAAGAGCCTACCTACAACCAAAACAGAACAAATAACCTGCTAAACAGAACCCGCCCAGATATCGCCAGAATCACGGCAATAATCACGGGGCACTGGCCAATTGGAGACCATGCGGCCAAACCAGGTATCCCATTCAACCCTCATTGCCGCAGTTGCGGTAATACAAATGAAGAAGAAACTCTCTCTCACTTCCTCTGTAAATGGCTCAAGAACTAAGAGCTAGAGCTGGAGCCAGACTGAACCAACCATTCTTTGACGACCTTGGCGACATCTCGGGCAAAGGGATACAGGATCTTATCCGTTTTCTCAATTCCACAGGTTGGCTATAGGCACCGACCGGACCACATCCTTATCAATCACCACAAAATAGGTCACACGAGGCGTGGTAACAAAACTGCACACCCTAGTGCTAATTGGGTTCAAGGCATGAACCACCACTTCTACCTTGGAATGGAGGCATTATCGGACCATTCTTCTTCGAAAATCCGGCAGGTCAGGCACGGGCAGTAACAATAAATGGTGTTCGTTATCGTGACATGATAACCCAGTTTTTAGTGCCTAAATTACAAGATATGGATGTGACCAACATGTGGTCTCAACAAGACGGTGCCACATGCCATACAGCCAGAGAAACAATTCAATTACTGCATGCATCATTTCCTAATCTTAATTGGCCGTTTTAGCGATCAGAATTCGCCATCCAGATCCTGCGATTTAACACCATTGGACTTTTTTCTTTGGGGTTCTTTGAAGTGAAAGGTCTATGCAAATAAGCCCACAACCACTAACGCCTTGAAGCAGCAAACTGGGAGGTGTATTAATGAAATTCAGCCACATTTATGCGAAACGAAAATAAAAAATTTCAATAAAAGTGTACGTACTTGCCATCAAAGCCTTGAGGGCCATTTATCCTATATCGATAAAAAATTTAAGCTTTCTAATAAAAAATCTTTTTTTTTCCTATAAAAATTACATTGAGCGTGAATTATGGGACACCCTTTAATAGGTATTGGGCTTCATACCTTCGGTATACTTGTACATAATGTTTAGGACAGTATAAATGCTCGTGCGGCGAGTAAATTCAGCGAATTTATGTTGCGATTAATAAATGAACTGTGCATAAGCATAATAATGTAGAGCTTGTAAGAGTACCACTTGTTCTGCTCCTGTGAATTCCTGAAATGTATCATTTAAGAGAATATACATTTTCAAGTCGGCTGGCATACTCCCTTCGCTCAGCCAAATTAATCTACCATGCCTAAGAAATGCGTCGAACATCTTTTTTTCAAACTTCACCAAACCAGAAGAACTTCTCACCACGAATACCCTGCAAGGGATGGCTGTATGCCTTTCCTCCCTTTTGGGCTTCCAATGACGCAAAAATGAATCCTCGCATACTTCGGCAAACGGCCAAGCTACAAGCTATAAACAAACAACCCAACACATAAAAGGATTATGCTTGAATAGAACTGGCTTTGGCTTACCGCACAAGACGAGAGCAGATTCGTTGTCGACACAAAGCAAGCCAGTGCAGTGAAAGTGCAGCACCTCGTAACGAAACAGTGAGCGCAATGAAAAAGGTAACCGCAACATTTTGACCAACAAATTTATAAATTAAAAGATAAAGTCCTTGTTTTCAGATCCTTCTAACGATTTTCACCTGCACCCTGATGATTAGCTCAACGCATCTGAGAATAACCAAACGAAGCTACTCCGACCAAAGCGTTCACGGTTACATGACAGAGGTAACCAGAAGTAGTGATTTTACAGTAATTAAAAATTTAAATTAACCAAACAACTTTGTGCTAAATTTAAGCGTACGTGCTGGTGGAATGAGGTGTGTAAGGAGGAGTTTCAAAACATGTTTCGTTGCAAATGCCCACAATGGTCGTACTGCAGGTAAGAGTGCGGGTGGGGGTGATGCCTTTATCAGTTTTGATTAACACTTGTTTTGTTATTAGGTCACCGGGTCGCTATTACAATGCGTACTGCTCCATGACGAACACCGGTTACATATGGACGCAACCGACGTGGGACTGGGGCCCTTAAGCAAGCCAAGCACCCTTCTTCCTATAGGCAAATTCAACAAGCAATCCCCATTGCAAGTTACCATTTTATCTAATGTGTTCTTCGATGTTCCAAGGAAGACGTAGTGTTGTATTTTGTTAGGTTTTTAAGAAAACATTCTAGTATAGCCTCATTTACTTTCTCAATAAACAATCAGAGTCGGGTAGTAGATACATACATATTAAGGTATTTTATTTTGGCGCGACACAGTTATGCACTTGGGGGTGGGAAGAGCAACACGTTGGAAAATCGATAAGTGTACAAAATGTTCCACATACTCGTTCAGCGACTCACAGGAAGCGCCACCGGTCACTGCGTTGTCAATGATGAAAGTCATTCGTCAGTACGCAAACTCACCAAAGTACTACAATTTCGATGTTATAGTGATAGGCAAGTTAGATAAAATTTTCATTTGTATTTTCAACAGCATCTGCTGGTTTTACGGAAACTTTAACGAGTGAAAACGTTCTCAAATCAGCGAACGAAATCAATATGGAACCTGGAAATTGGTTTGTGAATCTTTTGCTGGCTTGGAGCTGGTTACACTTGGTCAGTGGGGACTCCTTGTCTTTAAATGACCAATTTTTCAATGACGTACGAACTCTGATTAAACGACGATTGAAGGAAAACGTAAGTAAAAACTGTCTACGTATGTGAATAAGCTGTGTGAAAATTTGTATCCAGCAGCGAGCGCCTGAGTTAACCTCTGACGAAGAACGTACGCAAAATGTTCCCACTCCGATTCTTGTGGAGAACTGGCCACAGGAGAAGCATTCATTTGGACAAGTAACAGCGGTGTCTATCGATCCCCATGGTAATCCTGTTATTTTCCATCGTGGCGATAGATACTGGGATGCAAAGTAATATGAGTTGGGGTATGGACATTTTGGAAAATTCATTCATTCCCTTTCGTTTCCAGCACATTCAACGACAGCAATATATTTTACTTGATCGAGTATGGACCAATCAAGGAAAACACAATTTACGTGCTCGATTCAAAGACCGGAAGTATCCAGTTGGGATGGGGTGCGTCGATGTTTTACATGCCACATGGTATGACTATTGACACATATGGCAACTATTGGATAACAGATGTTGCCATGCATCAAGTTTTCAAGGCAAGTGTATGGCATTTAAAAGTGACACATTGGATAAATATTTTCAAATACTTCACAGTTCAAGCCGTACGATGAAACACCACACATTACTATTGGAAAACGTTTCAAGCCTGGTTCGTCTTTGAATCATCTCTGCAAGCCGACCGCGGTAGCTGTGTCCACTACTGGAGAGGTAATTATTCAAGATATTATCATTGTCTTTAGGTCCTTATATAAATACTGCCGGTCGTTTGTAGTTTTTCGTCGCAGATGGGTACTGCAACCAACGAATTCTTAAATTCAACGCAGCTGGTCGTCTTTTGCGAACAATTCCCCAACCTCCAGGTAAGTGAAGTATGGTTTTGAAAAAAATTTAATTGATTTATTTATGTTCTTTATAAAGATGATTCCTTCTTCGAAAATTTTAGTAAAATCCAGTCATTCTATTTGGGAATTATTTTACTTTACATATTCTGTTTATACCTTTCTACAATAAGGCTACTGAATCAACCTCACATACGAATTCGGTATGTTTACCAATTCCTTCTCTAACTTCATTTCAATGAACTGAACAAAATTAGGTCAGTAGACCTAACTCCAAACTATCGATACCGATACGTAGACGCCGCACTCTAAGCTGAAGTTCATAGTATTCAGAAGGCATTAGCAGCGCCATGGCCAAGAAGCACTGACATGCCGATCTATTAATGGACTCTATGACAATCAAGTACTGCAACAATACATTGCTTATCTTATCCCTATGAATGTAGTGATAACAAAGTTAATCTTGGTTGAGTACCCGATCACAGGCAAGCAATTTGCGGATGAATTAGTTAGAATTGACTCGGAATCCGCGTTCCGAGGACTAATTAACGAAGTGGAGGCACCAACTTTATCAGTCTCTGAATACAGCAGCTTTTCTGAATGCATTCAGGACCCTTCAAAGAAAAACGGACTACACCATTCAGCGTTATTAAAAGCAGTTCTTCTGGACTGACCGGTTCTTTCAAATTTTTATATATTAGCCTTGAAGGAAACATTCGATGCATTTCCGATAAAAACTTTGGAAATGAACATGTACTCCGTTCAGCTTCCGCCTTACGTTGATCGAACCAGTTTCCTTTTTTTATCCTAAAAAGATGTACCTAGTATCTTCTTTGTGTTTGTATATCTTCTTCTTTTTCTTCTTCTTCTTTTGGTTCCTGTTTTATTCCGGGAGCTGCTCTTTGCCGCAACACTTTAACTCAACCAGGTACTTCCATCTCTTTCTGTTTGCAGCTCGATACCTCAGCTGTGTCCACGATCGCAAACAAATTGGAAGCAGTCCTTTGCTATGTAGTCATCTAGTTCCCCCAGTGTATTGCCAATCCAGCGCCATTTTCTCTGTTGGATACCAAAATACGCTTCTATTTGTCCAGTCCTAAGTCACAATAATTTATTGTTGGAAATTGTTTGTGGCTACCGGATCTTAAGGATGTAAGGCAGATAACGACTAACTAAATCTTGTAACCTGCTCCCGATGTTGCCCGATCATTTTCACGTTTCGCATATGTATAGCAAGACAGATTTTACATTGCTAGAGTTCCAGATTGGAGAAAGTCTTCCGAATGCACTTCAAGCTTTATTTAGTCTATTTTTCACATCTGGATCCGTTCTGGGGTTCAACTGCGTTACCTCTCTCAAATTTGTAATTCGTCCATATTAGAAACAATGGTGATATCTAACACTTCCTGATTCTTTCTTACCACAAACATGGGCGTTAATAAAATAATAACAATAATGAAATTATAAAGACACTTAGCTCTCATATTTCTACCACTACTCCTCCATATCCGAGATGACCTCAACCTTGTCTTTGGTTAGAGTTTTCTGTATCGTACCATTCATATGGATTTTTTTAGGTAGGTTAGGTTAGATTAGTGGGTTGGCAAGACAGGAGAAACATGTACGTTCCACACTTAGATCAATATAGATCCGTTATGATTGGTAAACCAATTTACAAGTTCAAGTAGGTCATTAATGGCCCTGTCGAAAAGTTCTTCTAAATCCTCGAAAAAGTAACTACCAAGGGTTATATTTCTGAAATGCAGAACACTGAAAACGAATTCACTCAAATTGCAATTTCGATTTCACTCGATTTCTGGAAGCTTACTTACTTACTTAAGGTGGCGCTATAGTCCGGGGTGGACCTGGGCCTCAACCAACAAGCGTCTCCAAACAGCACGATCCTTGGCCAGCTGTCTCCAGTTTCGCACGCTAAGTTGGTTAAGGTGCTTTTCCACTTGCGTGCGCCACCTGAGTCGCAGTCTTCCTCTTGGTTTAATCTCAGCGCTGGTGTCATTGTCTGAGTTCATAGCGGAGCCTAGGTAGACAAAGTCCTTTACCACCTCAAAGTTATATCTGTCTAAAGTGACATTCTGTCCAAGACGTCGGTGTTGGGTGTCCTTTCTTGATGACAGCATATACTTTGTCTTGCCCTCATTGAAAATCCCGATTATGCCGATGTCGTCGGCGTAGGCGAGTAGATGGACGGGCTTTTGAAAGATAGTGCCTCTGGTGTTAGCGTTTGAGTTTTGCACTATTCTTTCAAGAACGATGTTGAAGAAGTCACATGACAGCGCATCGCCTTGTCTAAATCCTTTTTTGACATCGAAGGTCTCGGTGAGTTCTTTACCGACCTTGATAGAGCAGCGTGCATTCTCCATTGTCATCCTACACAAACGGACGAGTTTGGCAGGGACGCCAAAACTAGACATTGCTCTATATAGCTCGTCTCTATAAATGCTGTCATCATAGGCGGCCTTAAAATCGATGAAGAGGTGGTGGGTATCGATTTGAACTTCCTGGGTTTTCTCCAAGATCTGTCGCAGTGTGAATATTTGGTCGATGGTAGACTTTCCTGGCCTAAAGCCACACTGATAGGGACCAATCAGGTTGTTGACGAAAGGCTTCAGGCGTTCACACAGCACAGCAGATAAGATCTTGTAGGCGATGTTAAAAAGACTAATACCTCTGTAGTTGGTGCAGTTCAGAGGGTCTCCTTTCTTGAGGATCGGGCAAACAATGCTAAGGTTCCATTCATCGGACATACTTTCCTCCGACCATATTTTACAGATGAGTTGGTGCATGCTCCTAACCAAGTCATCGCCTGCCGCTTTGAATAGCTCGGCGGTTATGCCATCTGTCCCAGGACTTAAGCTTAGATCTCGCTATCTTCACTTCGTCCAGGTCGGGTGGACGGAATTGTTGGTCTTCATCGTCCAGGTTAAATGGTTCATTCTGCCTGTCGGCGGGATTTAGTTCGTCATCGCCGTTAAACAGTCTGCAGAAGTAGTTCTTCCATATCCTCAGCATCGACTGCGATTCTACTATGATTTTCCCTTGTTCGTCCTTGCAGGCTTCGGTTCGGGCTCTGTAGCCTTGGCAGGTTCTTTTTACCCTTTGGTAAAACTTCTAAACCTCATTCCTGCTGTAGCATCTCTCTATTTCTCCGTAGAGCTCACGAGCAGCTCTAGTCCTTCTTTGAAGCGCCGCTTTGTATGCCTCTTGTTTCGCTGAATGTGCTTGCCGGCACTCGTCGTCGTTTCGTTGTGGTGGTCGAGTAAAACCAAGCACATCAGAGGCGGCGTCTCTGATGGCTTTTTGGCAATGTTGCCACTGGTCTTCAATTCTTGCTTCTGGCTGCATAGAACCTCTTGAGAGATTGAGAGAGACTCGATCGGAGAAGGATCTGGTGATTTCTTGCGATTTTAGCCGCTCGACGTCAAACTTTCTGAAAGCTAGCTGTTAAATTTTAGATAAAATAAAATTATTTTCCTGTTATTACTCCAATATACAAGTTGCATACATAGGATAAGATTTTAATGAATAAAAATCTTCTTTTTCAGAATTTATGTCCCTGCAAGTGCCACACGGAATAACCCTACTTGAACACTTGGATTTGCTATGCATCGCTGACAGAGAAAACATGCGAGTCGTCTGCCCGAAGTAAGAATATTTTACAAAGCCCATTCATACATCTTATGAAAAACAATTTAACGTTCTATTTGACTTTTTAGAGCCGGTTTGCAGTCTTCTTTCGGTGAAGGACAACCTGCTGCTACCATTCAAGAGCCGGATTTGGGACGCGTCTTCGACGTAGCTGCATATGGCGATATTGTATACGCTGTCAATGGCCCTACTTCAATGTTGCCAGTTCGCGGATTCACTATCGATCCCGGTTCCGAGACCATCATCGGTCATTGGGGAGAGTTTAAAAATCCTCACTCCTTAGCAGTATGCCCGAATGGAACTGCTCTTTATGTTACAGAAATAGGGGACAGCCCGGCTACCAACAAAGTATATAAATTTATTTTAGTTTAAGAAAATGTTGTGTTTGGATAAACAATAAACACATATTATTAACAAAAATATAAAACCTAAATAGCCCTCATAAAAATGCCCATATCAAAGGAATAATAAGCGTTTTATATATTTACATTACCTACTTATGTATAACATGTACTTCCCAAAGAATAATTTCACTATTTGCACACAGCGTAGTAATCAAAATGAATAGATCAATTTATAGGGGCAGTGAGGTTTATTGTAGGTAATATGCTTCCTGTGGTGTGTATATAATATACAATATAGAAAATGTATCCCTTAAAATATAAAGTTATATTTGATGTTAATAATACCGTCGTTGATTTATTTTTATTTAAAATAAACCTAATTTATTTAAACACAAGGTGTAAGTTACTTTTATGTACATATTTAGTTTAGCTTAAAAACAGAGTTTGGAGGCTGTCTCAACTCACTTGAAGATGCTGGTCAAAGTCGCCATCGCCACCTTATTGATATTGGTATTGACATTGACATACTATACATGAACTGCTAGCAGCCAGTTTTTCGTTGGAGCAAAAATAAGCACTAGCTCTTTTGGTTCACGGCGGAGAGAAACGAAAACACTCAAATGTCATCGAGCAATTCGTGCGATTTGGTTTGTGTCGAGGTTTGTGTGCTGAGTGCGTGCCATACTGCCATCTGTTATAGATCGTTTGAAATACATAATTTGAATATGTCCGTTATTTTTGCGCAGTTGCAATGTTTCTACAATGGATGGCACTGTGTTCTATGTAAAAAAAATAGCAAAGGCTCGCAGAGGTTGAAATCTCTTTCCTACTTTCGCCGCACTGAACCAAAAGGGCTAGTGCTTATGTTTGCTTCATTTTTCCTCGCAGGTTTGTATGAAACTGACATTTCACTAGCAGTCCATGTATAGTATCAATGGGCATTGAGCTATAGGAACGGCCCAAGTTCAGTTGGTGAACACATGTAACATATCTGACGAGGTTTAAGTATATGGGTACTACCGCTATCCGCGATGTGCGATGGGATGGGCTAGACAAATGTGGATGTAACATACTATGTAAATACGCTACAAGGAAAGATGAGGATTCCCTGCGAGCATTAATCCTCATAGGTCCCCATGTGTCCCAGCCATCTTAATCGATTGATTTGTATTTTCTTGACTACGTCTATATCGCTGTACTTCTTGCTCCGGGATAAACGTCTTTCACTACCTAAAATTATAAGTGTCCCTGTCCATTGTTAGCTGGCAGCATATTTTTGTTTTACTAGTCCTTTCTTTGAGGCTTTTACATGAATACTCACAAATGCACTACTGACAGTTCGGCGTATTCTTCAGAAATAATTGGGTCTTTTCCATTCCAAATTCTAAACGGCCTAAAACCTCACCGAAAAAAATCATATCAGGTTGATGACCATCGGCATGAGGGATTTTCAATTGATTGCAGATAGAAACTCGTATGCGATGTTGATTTAGATCAAAGGATATTCTTTCTTCAGGAGGCGACAAACAGTGCTGAAATTTTATATATGAAATGGTGTATGCTCAGTAACAAATCATCTCCTCCAGCTTTGAAACGCTCAGAGTGTCTTCCGTCGATCGCAATGTGATCAATCTGTCTTGTCGTGTAGCCACGTTTGTTTATCACGATATATTTCACAGTTTTTCACACTACCATTCCATCCCACCTCTTGAATTGCGGTGGGCGGTGCCGTAAACAATAATCTGCTCGGCTTTTGAGTAGCTCGGCAAGAGTAGCGGCGTTTTTGGAGGGCTGGGCAGTGGCACAGGAGATGTTCCACAGATTCTATTTCATCTTCATCCCTGCAACTTCTGCTGAAGTCATTTGTAAAGATACCTAGTCTTTTGGCCACGTTTCCAATGATGCTTTGCCTATTTATTACGCCGACGAACACTCGGATTTAGTTTCTATCAAAAGTTGTTAGGATCGTTGACCTCTTAATGTCAATTGGGGGCCACACGCTGTGAGTTATAGTACAACCGGGAGTGTTGTTCCATCGTTATTTAGACAAGTTTAACGTGACATTGTCAATGACGCCCTTAGTTGAAAACTGGTAGTACTTGTCTTGTCTGTCAGCTAATAGTATGTCCGTTTGTTATGAGTCGAGGTAGGCCACAGAGACATCTTTGGGTTAGTGGTGGAGGACGGTGGCACGCTTGCGGTTGCAGGGCTATCGCTCGTTGGACGGGCTAGTTCTAGTCACTTTTTACACTAAACCTGCTCAAAACAAAAAAAGAAAACTAAAGATGGACAGTCGGAGAACTAATTTTAAAACCGACATCGGACGGATAAAAAAATCAAAGAAAAGGGAAAGAAGAGAAGGACAGGAAAGCAGAAAAAGAAAACTCAAGAACCTCTGCCCTACCAAGGAGAGAGGCGCGGAAGTCAGATGCAATGAATTCTTAACCTAATTATCCTAATCTACGTCCATGCTAATCTAAAACGTAAGCTAAACCCTATTCACTAAACCTATTCTAACTTACATCTATCCTACTCTAGCCCTTTGCATCCACTGCTTCCCGCGATCGCTCCTCGGTAAGGTTGGCTTCGTTCCAGAGACGGTGGCAGATGATATGAGCATTGGCTTGTAAATAAAAGACAGTTTGTACGTTGTCTCTTCGATGTGACCAGTACATACGTAGCGTCTACGTCATGACACTAGCGAAAACACACTTCATTCATTTAAAAGCAATATAATTCTAAAAAAAAAACTTAAAAACTACAAAACTACGTTAAACTACCAATAATTAGATACCGGTGTTCTTAAAACAACAAAAACAAATTAAAAACCTACGGCTAATAGCGTCGTCCTTCGATAATTCGATAATTCACTTGAGAAAATTTGTCTTTTTGTTCTGGAGTTCTGCAAAGGCAGATTCAATCATTAAACTTTTTTTGAGGCCTATGGGTGACTTTGACCTTTGGCTTGGCGAAGTATTCCTTCGAGAGGGCGGTGACTTTAAGTTTGGCTAAGACCGATGCAGAAATTTGCTCAAGAACGTTTGTACCCGTTGCTTGCGTTTGTGCTTTTATGGCAGGTGCCGTAAGCAATCAATAAACCGCAGAGCAAACCGTCCTCCTCCGCTACTCCAAAGATGCCCCCGTGGCCTACCTCGACTCAAAACACGTTTCAAAGCCGCATCTGGGCAGTTTATCTGCTTGCCCCGTTCCCTTCCACACCAACATGTCCATGAACCCAGCACAGCATTATTGTGTGATAGTTTAATTTTATATTTATTTTATTTATTTATTTACGAGTTTACCATATTGGAGTTAATCGCTTTAAGTGCTGCTTGGCTGTCCATGCAGAAGGTAATTTCCATTGCTTGTAGTTCCCGCGGTAAGACAGCTTGAGCTGCTTTTTTAACCGCGTAGATCTCTGCATGGAAAGCACTTCATATTGATCTGCCAGTCGGTATGAATGGCTGACACTTAGTTTCTCTGAGAAGACTCCCGTTCGATTCTGTGTTTTTGAGCCATCTGTGAAGATGGGTACACCTTTTATGACAGTACTCGGGGAGTGCCAATCCTGCCTGTCCGGTATACAGACTGTAAATTTTGTGTCAAAGTCATACCTCGGTTTCGTGCAGTCCGTGAGTGGCACGAGTTCGCTCTGATCAAAGATGTGAAGTATGCGAACGATTCGGGCTTCCAAATTTTATTCTATTTCTTAGTCTGAGAGCACCCATGGCATGGCTGGCACGTTCTTAGTGTATAGCTCGATTGAATATATAATTTGAAGCCAAAAATTTAAAATTGGAATGGTAGTTAGTAAATTTATTATCAAAAGTGGTAACAATGTTGAAAAATAACAAGTGACAAAACATACGACCATAAAAATACCAACATAAAAAAAAAACTTTCTTACTAAGTAAATATTATTGCACAGCAAGCTTATTTCATCCAAGCTGCAATGAACTCTAACACTTCATTTAAGGCACTTATCCAATAATTGAGATCGCTTTGATTATCGGCTGAGAACAGGCATACGGAAGGCGTTTCCGTTGACTGCAACTCCAAGCGAAATGATCGAGATCGGGCGCAAACTTCCCTCGGCGCGCTTTCCACGGGAAAGGATATGCACTTAGACAAGTCGACTGTGTAAATTGGTTCATTTGTCGACACATCATTTGGACACTTCCACACATTTAGCGACAATGTATCCAACTCACACCATCGAAGGTTCCAATTATGATGTTTACTAGCATCCTGAACATTTAAAAACCCTCTCTTTGAATATTTTCGAAACAGCAACTCCACTTCACCTGATACATGCACCTCGTTGAGCAAATTTGAACTTCGAGTTTGCGGAGCAATACTGAATTTACACGAATTGGCTGCATGCAGACAAAACGAGTCCGAATCCTTACTAGGACAATTGTCCACCAATTGGTAAGGCACAAAATCACTTGGATGCATTACAAACGAGGCGTGTGGACGAAATCTGGACAGGATTTCATCACTCGATCCAGAGTTTAGCGACAACTGCTAAAAATAATCAAACGCATAATAAGGATCATGGAATCTTTAAAATATGGTGAAAACTAACCTTTGGTTGATGTCTACTAGTCGATACTTTCCTCAGTCTCAACATGAATATATCACAACGGATTTCCGAATTAGACTTTACGTTATCGAACGAGATGTTGCAGTTCCGAAAGATGGCCTCTCCATTTTTGCAGTCAGCTGACTGCGTGGACTTGACATGTCTTCCACTGGAGAACACTCCAATGTAATAGTAGTTAAAGAAAAGCTCTTGTTCGTTGTTTGCCTTAATGGGCAAACGTAGTGAATTTAGCGTCAGGACGCCTTTCGGCTCACCATCATCTTGAGAAGATACACTTGTATTGGGATTCTTTCCATCTCTCTTTAGAGTCGAAAACAACAAAAGCCTCTCTGCTTCGACCATTTCAGGCGATATCTCCAATTCGGGAATCAGCCTGCATATGTTGACTGCCTGGGTCAATTGATCTTCAACAGGCGCCTTGTCGTCCATTGAGAAAAGATTTGTAATACACAGCGAAGACGCATCCCATGGTTCGTTGGTCTGTTTAAAATTCAAGGGTTTTGTGGAATTAAGTGTGTTCGTGATTCGTTTCCCTTCGTTCTTGAGGAAATGCCTACTTCTTCGGAATGATTTTCGCAACTTATCCTTTAGAGTTCGATACTTCCACAAACTAGAATTTGTTGCCTTTTCGTTGGTTGTGGTCGATTCTTCATTCAAGCTCATGGACTCATCCACTGGAATGTATTGTTGTTCATCGTGTAGCAACCATCCAGGCGTCGCCGGACAGCTAGTCGTTTGATGAAGGGCATCGTTACTCATCATTTCCATACCAAACTAAATAGAATACATTTCGTAGATAACAGAAATTAAATTCACGAATTTGGGACATTCGAACCAGTATTTACAAGTACATAGAATGCTTATGAGTAAAGGAATAAAGATGCCAATTTTTTGTTGTGTATATAATAAAGTTTTAATATTACGAAAAATAGCAACCAATTCTATAACACCGTGATATGAGACTACATACAATAATTTTTTGTAGTTCTTTTCTTTTTTTGTTAATAAAAGCCAGGAAAGAAGAAGATGGGAAACTGTTGTTAGTATGAATCAATATAAAATTCTACCTTAGACAAATGAATAGACTTCTTTGGTGTACTCTGATTTCCAGTCGCGTTCTCGGTATTAATTGGGTTTGTGCTGTCATCAGCCAGCTCATAGGAGACTGCATCAAATTCTTTGGCAAGCGATTCTCTGTAGCTGTCAACAGATACATACGAATCATCAAGATTGTTCTGAAAATGAGAAACAGTAGATTGTTAGAGAAGATCGCTCAATGATATGGTTGCACACAAATTGGTTAAACTGTGGAAAAATAAATTAAAACTACTATTTGCAAACTATCGTGCTATTCTATTCTATTCTATTCATTTTCCCTATCGGCGGACAATAGAGAAATTTTCGGCCTGTGACCCGTAGAGATCGCATCAGAAATACCAGCAGCTACTTCTCCAGACGGAGCAATCCATGTTTCGGTGGTTTGGTCATGTTAAACGCATGTCGCCGACCAGGATTCCACGACGTGCTATGGAATCCGTACCATCAGGCAGGCGTCCTCTAGGTAGACCAAATATGAGATGGTTAGATCAAGTCCATAATCTCTCATATTTCCGTATGGGGATTACTTACTTACTTTAGATGGCGCTCACAGTCAGGCCCTCCAGCCAGCTCGGTCCCTAGCTAGCTGCCTCCAGTTACGCACACCAAGTTGGTTGAGGTCGCTCTCCAATTGTGCGCGCCACCTGAGGTGGGGTCTTCCTCTGCTTCGTTGTCCCTCAGGGGTGGACTCAAAGACTTGTCGGGCTGGTGCGTTGTTGTCCATACGCTCCACGTGACCCAGCCATCTCAGCCGCTGTATTTTGAGCTTTTTGACTAGGTCTACGTCGCTATATAGCCCGTAAAGTTCGTCGTTGAATCTCCTCCTGCACACTTCGTCGATACAAACTAGACCGAAAATCACTCGAAGAATCTTTCTCTCAAAGCGTGCCAAGAGGTTTTCATCAGCTGAAGATAAGGTCCATGCTTCTGCACCATACAACAGGACCGGGATGATTAAGGTCTTGTACAATATCGCCTTGGTTCTGCGAGAGAGGGCTTTACTTCTTAGATGCCTTCTTAGCCCGAAGAAACAGCGATTGGTAAGAGTGATTCTTCGTTTGATTTCTACGCCGATGTTGTTTTGCGAGGTAATTGTAGAGCCTAGGTAGACAAAGTCTTTAACTACTTCGAAGTTATATCTGTAAACCGTGACGTTTTGTCCGCGTCGCCGATGTTGGGAATCCTTTCTCGATGACAGCATATACTTCGTTTTGTCCTCATTAACAGCCAGACCCATCTTCGCCGCCTCCGTTTCAATGCTTGCAAACGCGTATGGGGATTGCCCTTGATGATTTATGGCGGAGAATCGAGAGCTATGAAGGGTCCACTTGAGCAACCTACACCCGCGACCCACTTAATGGACAAGCGGACCATGATGATGATGGTATTCGGCCTTGTGACAATACTTTAATACAAAGACTAGTCTCTGGGAGCTTAAACAAGCCGAGGAATTAGTTAGTAGGGACGCTGAACAAGGCCGATATTACAGCCATGCAGAAAGTGAGATGGGATGGCCCAAGAAAGGTGAAAAACTGTGTGATTTGAGTTTCTGAACAGAGGAATACTTTAGCAATATTTTCCTGCCACCAGAGAAGAGAAGGATGACGCAGCCAAAGAAGCGTTCTTCTCGCGAAGACGTACGATAACTGCCCGAGTATGATATCAAGATTTTTCTGGGCGACTTTAACCGTACACGATCGAAAAGGATGGCATCATTGGCTCTACAGTCGGCACAGCCTGCACGAAACTGATTCAGGCGAATCTATTTTGCTGGGGGCGAAACGTCATCATTACTAGCACACGATTCCTACACCTAAATATAAACAATGGTACTTAGCAGTAGGTCCCTTCCATTCGTTTTAAAAATAGAAACTCACACAAAACTAATGGTTGCGAAATGCTAGGCCTTGGGTGTCACCCCACCCGCCTGTTGCGCCACCTATTTATTTTTTTTTTTATTTAGCAGTAACATTAACCAAGCAACGGTTAATCAAGTTGATCACGATGCGATAGATACCCGGAATGCCTCAGTATCTTGTCCAAACGTTCCGAACGGCCAACTTAGACTCGGACCACTACCTGGTAGTGGATGCGGAAACTGCGCAATAACACCCAACGGAGGGTGTTAAGAGATTTGTCGTCGCTAGGCTATTTTCGCAAGAGACCGCCGACCGCGTCTCCCCTAACCTCGCATCATCAGCATTAAACGCAGAGGATCAGTGGCAACATTGTCAACGCGCTATTAGAATTGCCGCCACCTATGAACTCGGTTTCACTAACCAAGACCACCACCTATCAATCAATCGGTGGTGGTGGAGCTGCTACGAAAGAAAAAAAGAATAAAGAAAGGTGGGGACATCGGCGAGGGCACGTGAAACGAGCGGTTAAGTTTATACACGAATGCTCTTGCAGGGGGGCAATGTTCGGAATTTCTATCAGAGGGTAACAAGATATTCCCAATGATACAAGGCCCGAAGAGGAACCGACTGTTAAATGGCAAAAACGACTAAAATTCAGCTGTCGATGATAGTCAACATTTTCCATTATTATTATTACCATTTGCCAGGACAGGAAATCCCGTACAGAAACATATAGAGATGACCCAGGAACCCTTGAACATACAAATAGTAGAATCACGGTCACTGCTGAGAACATTGACAAAATGTAAAATGGAAGAATAGTAGTGCCTTCTTTACTCAAAATCTATTAGCAGCGGCAACTCAGAGAGCAAAATCATCAAAAGCAATCGGACACGACTGGATATCAGCTGAAAAATCTCGAAGATCCAGGCACCAAATATGTAACTTCCATCCTTAACCTTTCAACTTAAAACTTATTGATTTATTCATTGTTCAAAACAGGATAACCAGCGAGACCCTGGTAACTCATATCGACCGATCTTTCCCCCGTCACTAGTCGCCAAAGGCCTTAAGGTCCTCCTTCTTCTCATCGAACACTTGACACGACGTGATAAATGTCATCACCAGTCACATAGATTGAACCAATCCTGTGACATGGTTTGGGTTAGTTTAAACAGTGCCATACATCTTTGAGTCATCGCTAACAAACTCCAATAAACGCTGGCTTGCAAATGACCTCTTTAACAGACAAACGTACCTAGAATTCCGGAATTTCAGCCCAAAACACAGATAAATTCGACTTATTTTCAATCATCAAAGTTACCATACGAATTGTTGTGAGAAGCTAGGCCTAGGTTGCCTATACGGACCTACCTACAATTGCGCACACAAAACTCCTGGTAGTTACCATTGACACATGCCAGCAACATCGGAGTTCGCCTGGGGTTCAGAAACAACATTATCAAATCCCTTGTCAGCAGTTTGTGGCGTGAAGACACATACACAGCGATTGGTCGATCTGTACTGTACTGCACAATAGCACAGCGATGCAAGCCATCACGGACTTAAAAACAAACGTAGTGCTTCAACATCATACTTGAAAGAATTGTCCTAAACGCACAGGTCAACACACGAGGCATATGCCGACGACAATAACATAATTGATAGAACACAGCGAGCTGCCACTGGTACGTTTGCTAGTATAGAAACGGAAGCGGCTGAAACAGGTCTAGCGGTCAACGAAGGCAAAACCAAGTATATGCTGTAAAAAAAAGCGACACCCAACAAAACGTCGCGATCGACAGCTATAACATTGAGGTAGTAAGGGACTTTATCTACCTCGGCTCTGCTAAAAATTCTGACAACAACATCTCAGAAGAAATTAAACGAATAATAACTTTTTCCAACCGCTCTTTCTTTGGGTTAAGAAGGCAACTGAGTAGTAGAGTCCTATCCCGAACAACCAATCAGATTCTGTGTAAGATCTCGCCTTAAGTCGCGCGCACAAGTAGAAGGCGACCTCAACCACTGGAGGCAGTTAGCTAAGGACCGGGCTAACTGGAGAGGCTTGTTAGTTGAGGCCTCGGTTCACCCCGAACTGCCGCCTAAGTAAGTAAGTGTTCGATGATACCCCCCACCAATTGCAAACGAAGAGAAGCAACAACATAACAACTCTAGAATCAACTACGATGGGCAGGTGTCAACTACTAAAAAGTTACTTATCTCACCTCGACCCCAGCATACGGATGTCCTGACTGTAGAAGCCATTTGAGCAAATTTCTAAAAATTTGTTTTAAAACTAAACGAATCCCTACTAAAAACGCGGCGATTAAAATGTTAACGAAACCGATTCTTGTCCCTATTGAAGAAATTACTGAATACAACACATACAACAACACTATGCTATCAAAATAAAAAAAAATAATATTAGAACAAAAACAAAAAGATAGCAACTAAATAAAGTTAATACTTACAGCTCCATTCGACAATCCCTCTTGTTGCGGTATATTTGGAACTTTTTCCGCTTTCTCGTAGCAAAGATTTAGTGAGGCGTTATTTTCGGATGTTAAGTTCTCCAAAAATATCTCACTCTGTATGGACAAATCAGTTTTACTGACGTTCCGGAACTTAGGTGGGCTATTCTGTTCCATCACATTATTATAGGAACTCGAATGGTTGCACTTTTTGGGAGTTTTATTGATCTTCGCATAAATAGCCTTGGGATTATTATCCACCAGAAAATGTTCAATACCATTTGTGTTATCACACACTGGACTGCCACTGATGACAAAGCTGTCTTCCTCAATTTCCGAATACGAAGGCTCTGCCTCATTATGTACATCGGCTTGAGCCGATATATGGTAAACCTTCTGATAGTCATAGCCATCGACACAGTCGTAGCTAAAGGCACCAGCAGCAGCTGCATCTTCTTTTCTTTGGATATCACGGAATGTTCCAACAGCGTGATCATCACTCGCCTCTAACCGATGTCGAATGTTACTAAGCACTTGACCCATTTTGCTTAGAGTGAAATCTTTGTCCAGATCTGAGTTGTAGGATTGATATGTTCGATTTTGGTTTTTATCAATGTTTATCTTTGGGGGCAGTGTCTCTTTGAGAATATTACACGTTGGGAAGAGCAGTTTACGTGGGGGTATTTTATCGCGTTTGGGCGAGTGAATTGTTCGAGAAAAGTCGAATTCGGTTTGGGAACTTTTCGATGTTTTCGCGGGCGTATTGGAAAAATAGCTTCCTGGCGGTGATTGAAGATTAAAATGCTGTTGCTTTTGAAAATCTGAAGCAGGTTGAGCAGAGGTTTGTACTCCAATCGTTCGACTCTTGGTGGAAGGAGATTTAATCGTCACAAACCGCAAAAGTTTCTTCTTCGAAGCGTTCAAAAATGAATTAGATTTTTTTACATTTTGCTTGTCTTTCGCCTTTTTATTTGACCAAGGCGAATTGGAAACAAAGTTCTTTAGTTGTTCGGTTAGAATAAATTTTTGACTTTCACTTTTGTTAGTCAACATTTCTGTCTTGACTGGTGTGCTTTTAGACTCCATATTGGCGACTAGATTATGATACGCTCCATCGACAGTGTCGATGTCGAGTTTTGGTGGAACTGTCCACCCCACTTGGGGGCCACAAACGGGATTGTTGGATTGAAAATTCTTCGATTTAACATCGAGGTTTAGCATTTCTCGAATTTTTGGACTTTGCCAAGTGAATGGAGGCTCTTGTATGATCCCGCAACTTTTGGCAGACTTAATACTACCAAAACCTTCTATATCACTCAGTGACGGACAAGAAGGCAATGGTTTTTCACGCACAGACATTTGCTCAGCTCCGGGGTTTACACTTTTACCCAATGGATACGATTTGCGATTTTTTTTGTGCGTTGAAGCCATCCGGGGAACCGGAATGCCTTTTCGCTGGAGGAATTCATCGAGTATTTTTTCTGCTTCTCGTATGGAAGGAGCAGTGCTAATGGATGTTCGTTCGCTGCTGGAAGCTGGAATGTTACGGGGTGGTTTTCTAGGCGGTGTTGACAAGTTTCTTGGCTTATACTCCACTCGAGTACTACTTAAACGTTTCTGTAGCAAGCGTCCGCCGTTCTTCCCACTGCTTCTTGAGCTGGTGTTTAATGAGGATTGCTGGAATTGTTCAGTAAGACTATCTATCTCGCTGACACGATCAACATAGGCGGGGTTTGGATTAGTAGGGAGGTCTGGTTGTACGTTGATGATTTTTTGCTCTGTGACTATTTGTTTTCTTTTTGGAGAACTCTTATGGGGTATCTTTTGTTTGTTCACACGTACCTCTGACACTACGCAGTTATTGCGTATTTCTTGGATTATATGAATCAATGGTGCTTTTGAGCTTCGATTAAAGTCTTCTAATTTGCTTATGGCTGTCACTTTCCGCGGAGAACTAGTTTTCGGGTGAGCATTCGGTCGCTTTCTTGAATTTAAGGGAAATGTCTCTCTTCTTCTCACCTTAGAACTAGCGTCTGAAATATCTGAAATCTTTTAAGAAAACATTTATTAAGTCTAAGTTTTTCACATTAATGGCAGTGAAATTTTATATAAATCTTAAAACAGCTAAAAATACTACTATAATGTTTGAAAATACTTGATTTACTTTCATTTTAATCTAATATTGCGTCTCGGAGAGCGAATATTCTATATTGTTATGTATACATTTATTTATAACCCGAACTAATGTTAAATACAGAGAGTTATAAAAACACCTATTTTCGTTAAAGCACACAATTTGGACACTCCTGTTCATCTTGGTGATATGTTGGACAGAAACAATTATAATAAGAACAGATATGAAGAGTAAAGTAAAGCTGTTACAAAAGACTACACGCACATGTAAAAAATAAATTTTCGTAAACTTCCTATATGTACGTTTATTAAAATGTGCTAAGTTTAGTTTATGCGAGAGATAAACCAGCTTTTTTGGGACAGACAATAGAAACCCTTTCTATTGATCTCGTCTTCATCCGAAACAAGAGAGCCATCTAAGGTTTTGATCAGAAAGATGTCAACCTGTCTTCTTGGTAATTCAATGGACCGTTTTGCTGTCACACCTACACCTAATACATTTTTAAAAAGTGTATAGCAGTATTTTCCAACGTAGTGTCCTACTTTATAAATCAATTAACTATCTTATCTATCTTTGATTTCAAAAACGATAGGTAGATGTTTAAAGTACACAACGAGTGAAAGAGATTAACTTTTTTGTAATTCAATGAAAGTTTTATAAGACATACAAATACGACTTAATTCAAAGTTTTTAGTAGGTATGTAAATAATTCTAAATAAGCCCCTTATGGTAAAGGCACGCTGTGCTTGATGAGCGATTGAGCGACGAGCGATAATGTGAAATTGTATGATTGTCGATGATCGGCGTAAAATGTTTTAAGCTTATTTTTAAGCTCGTCGTACAACTAATTATCTAATAGGTCGGTTCGGTACATGAGAGAAAAGTAGAATCACTTTCACATTAAGAAAAAATTACAAAAATATTAATCGATTAGTTAGCAATGAAAATCAAAATACCATAGATACAAGTAACTACTTGTTTTAAGGAGATATCAGTTCCAATTGAAACGCAATAAAAATCTTTGCTTTAGACAACCTGCTACACACTTCCAAAAGTACAAATGCCATTTTGATTTTAAATATCATTCAATGCCTATCAATGCTTATTGCATTACAAGCAAAAAGTGAAATCTAACACCAACCTGTTCTTCAGTTGTCTCTGATCTGCGAGAACGCCTTTTATCGTCAGACTTGTATATTCTGAAATCATCACTGTCGCTTGTAAAGCAGTAGCAGAAACCATCCTTGCAGGGCTTACTAATTCGCTCATTCTGTTTATTTGATTTATTCTGGTTTATCAAGTCATCATCAGTATTCTGACTTTGAGATGAACGATGAATCTTCTTCAATCTAAACTCGTTTACGCATTCTTGGAGACTAAATGAGGAAGATGATGCTGAATGTCCGGTTTTATGTGACGCCACAGATTCACCTGTAATATGAATGTGCTATATGAATTATGTTAATCCAAAACAAGATAAAACAAAAACTCTGTAACCTTCATCTTCGGTATGATGCTCTTGAAGTGGACCACGCGATGTGTTCGAACATGTTTGCGGAGTGCGCATTTTTTAATTCGAAAATATGCATCAAAATTAAACTCAATGCGAGTATTTAATAAGCAGAAATTGCATAGCACGAGCTAATTTATACAAAATAACAATGTTATTATAAAGATTATAATGCAACTGCAATCCAACTAACTCCACAAGTCCACAAAACATAAGAAATAGAAATAAAATAAATTCAAACGACTGCATACACACAGCCACAGATTTGTGACGTTCACGTTTGCAGACCTTATCGGTTTTTGAAGTTTGTGCAAGCTTGCAGTTTAAAAAGTGCTGCCAAGCCCTATCGATTTTTAAAGCAAGAACAAGAATAAATTCTTGTATGTACAAAATGAAATTAAAAAAATATAGAATTGAGTTATGCGGAATAGGCACGTGTATTTTATAGTTGTGTTAGTAGTTAGGTACGCTATTGCTTGGTTACATTTGAAAATGTTTGGAACAATATTTCTTGTCTAATTTATTTTTTTTTGGACCCCACATAAATCTAAATCCACCAACCGAAAAAATCACAAGCAAATGAAGAGAGAACGAAATAAAAGACGCACACTCTCCCACATGATAAAGTGGACCTCTCAATTTGCCCTTAAATGATAATTTAATTACAATCCATCTCAATGGGCCCTTCCCACTTGGCTACACAAAAAAATAAGGCGCCAGTACAATGAAATAGAATTTGGCAGGTAGGTAAAGAAGTAGTGAAATCGAAAACACAAACAAATTCTATGGTAAAGCCGAAGCGGACGCCCTTTTTCGACGTCCTCATTCTATCAACGCAAATATCAAATAAGCATTTGTATCGAAAGTGGAATGGTGTGGAAAAGAACCTTCATGCCCATGCGAGAACTATTTTTCAAAGATCTCCTTTCTACTCACTCGAAATCTACCTGTCTAGCTGTACAGATCGTTCATTGGAAGGCGGATATGAATATGGACCAAACCGGCGCGTGCTCTGAATTTACCATGGAATACGTTTGCGTTTTCGGTTTTACGATTTCCTAACCTGTCATATTCTATTTCATTGTATGCCTTGTTTTTTTGTGTAGCAAAGTCGTTCATGGTAATAAACTTGTTAGTTGCGAAGAGAAGGCTAGATTACACTGAAAACACCTTCACTTAAAATAGGCCTGTCTCGCCTGGCACGACTTTCATGGGAAGGCATGTGTAGCCCTGACCAAAGAACATCTTGGGTGTCAATTTATTGTACTTTCTTGTTCTTAAGGAGTATTCACATAAAAGCGACTTGTCTATGAACGAACGAATATTTGCGAGTTTTTGACAGTCTGTTCACATGAACACGAAAGTTCTTTATTTAAAATGTTTTTAAACTTGCTTACCTTATACATTTTCAGGGGATAATTAATTATAGTAAAATGTGTAATAGCAATGTGCATAAAAAGTGGTTTGTTCGCATTTTATCAATTAGAAAATTGCGCGAACCCGTAAATAAGCCCCACTAGCTGTCAAACTCAAACGCGCTTGCATTGGTAAATATCCGTCAACTCTGAGAAATTGATTTAGATTCGCAAAAGCGCTCTCGATTCTAAAAAATACTTTTATGTGCCAATTGAACACCAATAGTTATCAAGAAAATTATTTTTTTTGTCTAATCGAATAAGCCACAGCTGTTCAACCTTATCTACTGCTGAACATCCCTGCACCACTTAAGTGTCAATTTATTTTGGTTATGTGATTTGTTCATAATATTCAATTCAGAAATTTATTTATAAAAAGTAGTTAATTAAAATCATGTCCAATAGTCATCTGTTTATGAAATCTGGTTTTCCCAGAGCTCCTTTACAAAATGGTGTTGGAAGATATGTTTGCCAATTGCAAAGAATAACGCTTAAGTTTTGTAAAAACAATGGTTCCAGTAAGGGCATGAGGTAACTTATTGAACATGTTATCCAATAAAATTATATTCATAATTCTTATTTCACAGAGAATTCCTGGAGGAGGAACTTGTTGGTTTCGCTAAAGAAAATCCCGGTATCGTGGTATATGTAAAACCTAGACGTCATAGGACCCCAGTAATAGTTGGAGAATATTGTAAGTAATTTGAAGAAATCAAGTCGAAATTTATCACTTCTTATCTATTATTATTGAAGACTAGCTCCGGCGAGAGTCTGGTCCGCATTTTTTGCTAGGAAGACAAACAGAACTAAGTGCAATCCCTATGGTCATGTTCATGTTACATGTGGTATGTCGTCAGTGGTGGGGGAGTAGCATATCCAACTTCCTACAGCCGAACCGTAACTAAGACACTGCTTAACCCTTTAATTATCTCGAAACTGGTGTTGAGCCTACCTCCCTGTTGTTATTTTAAAATTGTGTTTACTCGGAGGCCCCCAACCTACATTAAGTTTACCAATACATATATGCGATTAGGAGTTGGTTTCTCAAAATAAGCAATTATGACCGAATGTCTATAAGAAGTCTGCATATTTCTTTGTGTCTTTCTGTAGGAGGGACTGAATACGATAAGAATTTTGCAATAAGAATTTTGCAAGGCTTGCGAAGAAAGCAACGTTGCAGCGGAATATTTTCACTGCCGCACAATGCTCAGAGCATTATGTGCGCAGAACCAATTCAGATTGTGTTGGGTACCCGAACACTGCGATATTGAGGGTAACGAAAGGGCTGATGTTCTGGCCAAAACCGGAGCAGAGCTTCCACCTACTGAAACAATTGAGGGCATAAGACCACCAATAGCCGTGGCCAAGAAAATTATTATCGAGAATATTAAAAACAGGGCAGATCAGAGATGGTTGAATATAGTAGGGCACAGGGTCGCAAAGCCTCTGTGCGGAAAAAATCTGTAGAATTACTGAAGCTCAGCAGATCAAGGCTACGAATGGTAATAGGGATACTCCCCGGGCACTGTGTTCTAAGGAAGCACGCTATGAGATTAGGTTTAACAGACACGGACACATGCAGGTACTGCGAAGACTTACATGTTGCAGAGGATATAACTCATGCTCGGTACAGGAGGAAATACCTTGGAAGGTACTTCTTCCACAATTTGGAAGAGGTTGGCCTCGCAAACAAAATTGAAACAATTTTCAAGTTTTGTAGGGAAATCAATTGTTTGGGCCAAGTGGTTTAAGTGTTTTGACCGTTAAGGTTCCCCAGAGATGGCGATGGGCCCAATACTACCCTACTCAACCTAACCTAAGATGTAGGTGTCTTTTTGGCACTATAATAGACCAGTAGACCTACGACATAAAACTTTGAAACAATGACCTCTATGACACGCTTGGCCCAAACCACTAGAATTTATCGTTCTGGCCTCTTGAATTAAGTATTTAGCTTCCCATAATCTTTTACATTTGATTCGAGTTGGACCTATAATATTAAGCACCCAACATTATTATCGTTCAGCCAAACGACAATAGGAATAGGGGTTATTGAAAAGAATATCAATTGAAAGTTGTGCATTTTTAGCGTGTAGTCCATCTTTATGGCCCATCATTGCTTTTGAGTCGCTCTTCCGTACTCATTCTTCGCCATCACCCATCTAGATACACACCATAGAAAAATAATGACATTTTTTTTCAACAGTAAATGGCGAACGTGAATGGCTCAATTGCAGAAATTCCTCGAAAGAAGACATCTCCAAATGGGTTCAATTGCTACGAACACAAAACGGTGCATCCAGTTCTTTGCGACTCAGAAAAATGTGGCACACAGACATGCCCTCCATTCAAGGACCATGGTCACCATTTTTATTAAAGACTCCCGACTCAAACTTGGTCGTCTATCCTAACGAAGAGGCTTCCAAACCCTTGGACATTGAACAATCTGCAAGTGAAAAACTCTTGGAAATATTCCGAAGCGAACGAGACTCCTCCCTCAATAAGAACCGCGCAGAGTAGAAAAATATCCTTACATACAACAAATAATATATGAAATAAAGTCTATAAGAAAAATCATTTTATTTGCGTGTGTTTTTTTTTTATTTTAAAAAGATATCCTTGTGATTGAATACAATTACTATTTGCGTGTTTCAATTTGCTCTCAATTAAGTACATAAAATGCTAATTTTAACAATAAAACCTAGACCGTAGTGCAGTACAACATAGACTTTGAACATCAATCGTACAGCTATTCGAAACAATAACAAAATAAACAAATAGTGCAACAATATTTGATTTGTTTCATCCAACATGCAATGTAGACAGACATTAACTTATGGAAATTTTCCCAGAATACAATCTAAAATAACAACACCTAATGTTTAGCGGGCCTTTTGAGACCCCTTTATAAATAAATACAATATGCGTATAAACTTTGTACTTAACTAATAAATTTGTGTATATCGGCAATAATAAGAGTTAAAAAAATATATATAAAATACAATTGTACAATGATCGTAATAATAAATTGTGCCATTTATTGTCACTCGGATATGTTCCGTTCGGTATTGCCTACCATAGTATTAGTATCCAATAGAAATGGCATACATAGAACTTAACTGTGTGTAAACAAAGAGGGAATGTAAGTTTTTGATGCTGTTCTGTTCATCTGAATGGAATATCTTAAATTGAAATTTGTGAACGTGTTTAATATCAAAATTTGCAGTTTTCTTTCGTTTAATATCAAAGCAAACATTTTAGTTTTGTGTATTAGTGTTGGTCCGCATTTTTACGTGTTTTTTTGATATATTTATTTATTTTCTTTTTTATAGAAAAGTTTACTACGAAATATGAAAATTTGGAACAAACGTCCACAGATTGATATATAGAGTTGAATTAGTCAAAGAGATTAGAAACTTTTGATGCGGTACGATATGCTTTAAATTTTTCGATTTAAATAGGTTTTTTTTTTCCTTTTTTTGTATAAAAACGTTCTTTATGCCTTCTCCAAAAAGACATATAAAATACTAACAGAAATATGTGCACAGACACAATATACAAACAAATTGTTGCTGTTGCACACAACAAATACGCGACGAAAAAACACTGCACTAATAAATATAAGACAAGATTCCCTAATTTCTTGTTGTTCTTGTTGTTGTTGTCTTTTGTCTGATAAAAGTCGACTTTTTAAAAATGGGACGTTTCAAATATCACCTACAAACTAATAACAATTTGTTTTACTCAAAAACACTTAAAATGCATTTGGTGCAGCACCCGTATGGTTCATCATTATATATCACCGGTGTCCATGGCTTGATTGATGTCGGCGACAATTTTGCCCATCACTTCACGGTAAGGTGAGTCGGATTTGAATGCGGTTTCCAAGAGTTTAGCGTCACTGAAAAACTCGAATACTTCGTTGATGCGATTAAGTGACTTGTCCGTCAAGTGTCGCTGTACAATTGAATTGAGGGCAATGTGTGACTCGGAGAAGGACTTTTGCAAGTACGGTAAATCGAAACTAAAGTCCACTTCGTAGAACGAAATCACAGCAAGTTGAGTATTCTGGAAAGAGAGATAATAATAATGGTGTAAGCAAAACTTTCTGAATTTGTAGGATTGGTTGGGTGTTGTTTAAATACGGTAGACGCTGATTATCACCGCTATCAACTTTGCGGTGTCCAGTCTTGTCCATCCGAATTATATTATTTGTTAAACTAATTAGCGCGACCTCTGAACACGAAGAAAATAGCAACACTAAAAAGCTTTTCTGAATCAAGTCCACAGGAACAGGAACTACGTTTTTCAAAGCGACAGGAAATATTAACGTGATGTGCATGGATCAGCTCACGTATTATGTACTATAGACTTCTATTACGCACGACATTCTTTGCCTACCTTACCCACTATTTTGTACCGTAACCGAATCTTTGAATTGAAGCTTTTTATGCTCTCGAATGTTTATCAAACTTTCGTGAAAAGTTGCGCAGTGGAAATTTCCTTAAGGTGTAGCTACCTTGCGTTTTCGGGGCCTAAACTTGAAAATCCCCGTTCAATATTCCAACACACTAAACAAGTGTTAGCCATGCTGCATTAGCCCGCCAGTATTTAACAAAGAAGGTGGTTTCGCAATCGAAACTTATTTCTTTGAAATGATTGGAAAGGTTGATATTGGATATTGAGGGAGATACAAATGGAAAGGCTTTTGACAGTTCTTTAAATGGTAGTGCTAGGTTAGCTTAAAGGCCTTGTTACGTGGCCATATATAAATTGTACCTGTAGAAAAGAAAATTGCAAGTCCAAGGCGATGACCTTCAAGCAGAAAATCATCTCCTTGGAGTCGCAATCGGCCTAGCCGGTAAAAACGTTGGGCGCCATTGTTGTGAGCCAGGGTCGAGCCACAGGGGCAGCAGGTGGCATAAGGTGACGGGGCAAGAACACCCCCGTCCGACGAGCTCTAGCCGAGCAACCGCAAGCATGCCACGCCCTCCTCACCTGTGCCGAAGCTGCCCCTGTGGCTCGGCCATGGCTCACAACAGCGTAGGTTAGGTTAGGTTAGGTTAGGTGACAATTATCCGTTAATACGAAGTAATTCACTTAGACCAAGTAAGGTCCATTGTGATACCACATGCAGAGTCAGTTATTTCCGTTACTCTTGGAACCATTTCGAATTTTGGAGAAATTTCCGTATTTTGTTGATATCCGTTTCGGCAATATCAGCAAGCTCCCCGAAGAAGTACTCTCCTAGAGTCTGCTTTCTAATCGAGGATAGCGCCGGGCAGTCACATAGTAGGTGGAACGGAGTTTCCTCCTCCTCCTCATCCATGCAACTGCGACAGAAGTCATTAGCGATAACTCCGAGCCTTGCGGCATGTCTTCCTAGTATACAGTGGCCTGTTAGTACTCCGACAAGAGTTCCGATATGTGTTCTACTGACGTTTAACAGGACCTTTGTCCTGCGCCGATTTATTCGTGGCCAGGTCTGTTTTGCATGGTTGCAGGTGTCAAGTTCCCGCCATCTCTCACTAGCCTGTTGCAGTGCTAGTGTGGAGATGTTGTATCTTACCGTTTCAATTGGCACATGGGGTTCTCCTTTACCAGTAGTTCCATTTTCGTGCCGTTCCTTGCTAGTTCGTCTGCTTTACAGTTACCTGGTATATCTCTATGGCCAGGGACCCAGCACAGCGTTAACGTGCACCTATCCGCGATCTCATTTAAAGATTTGCGGCAGTGCCTGACCAATTTGGATCTTAATATTGGTGATTCGAGTGCTTTAATAGCTGCTTGACTGTCGGTATAGATGACGATATCCGAGTTCGATATCGATCTCACCTTCAGTAGTTCAGCGGCTTCGCGAATAGCCATAACTTCTGCTTGGAAGACACTACAGTTATTTGGTAGTCTGAAAGACTGGTTTAGGGAGAATGAAGCCGAGAAGATCCCGGCTCCTACTCCGTCCTCTGTCTTCGACCCATCTGTGTATACTTCTAGCGTATTTTTGTCTATAACCGTATTCTCTTCCCATTGCTGTCGGTCGGGAATACTGGTCTTGTATTTAATATTGAAGTCTAGGACCGTGGTTACGTAGTCTGTGACTTCCCTTTTAACATTATTAGTTTTTATAATATTGGCATGCCCTATGTCACTGCTTTTCCACTGCAGTGATTCTCTCAGACGCAATGCCGATTTTGCCGCCATCTCCTTACCGTGTATGTCCAAGGGCAGAATGTGAAGCATGGTTTCCAGTGCCGCGGTTGGTGTTGTCCGTAGGGCACTGGTCACACAGACACATGCCACTCTTTGGATTCTATTTAGTAGAGAGAGGTAGCTTATTTTATCTAGTGCTGGCCACCAGACGATGATTCCGTACATGAGTATCGGTCTGACTACTGCTGTATACAGCCAGTGCATTATTTTTGGACTGATGCCCCATCTGAGGCCCAGGATCCTTTTGCAGGAGTAAAGTGCAGTAGCGGCCTTCACAACAGCGTAAGAGAGAGAGAGTAAGGCCTGATGCGGCAGCCACCATTATGGACCCCATCGTGATTCGGAGTAAATGGTAGCCATTGAACGTCTACTAATTACGGTACTGACATAATCTTATAGGTTGAATGAATATTGTAAGGCTGTTCTTTGATTAAGGATGAAGGTCATAGGTCACAGGAAACGGATGAATTCAGACAGTAACCATTTTGATAGATTAATTACGTTCCCATCGACCGCGGCAAATGACACTCGATCTGTCAGTATATATGAATCTCCCTCCAGTTGTTGGCTTTATAGGTTTTGGCTGACTGACAGAAGGTTTGTAGATGTTAATAACCATTGAGGGAATGGAAGGGACCTTACATTTTATGCTAAATACGAACGGCTGACAGTTATATTTCTCTCATGTTTGTCCGACGTTTGCGGGAGGTGGGGCAGTGGAAATAAACTTTTTTTTATGATAGACACGCGCTAAAGAGAGTTTGAATACTTTTTTAATGTAGGGTGAACTACACAGCCGTTAAGGAAATGAGGATAGTAATAAGATAGGAGATACCGATGCATATGGGTTTTAAATGTCTGTAAATTGTAACAAGAGGGAAAAACAAAGTTTGGTAAAGCATTCCACATTCGTTCTGTACGGCTAATGATTGAATCTTTATATTTCATAGTACGACCGAAGATAGGCTGAATGGTAAACGGATGAGCATTCCTAGCATGGCGAGTATTGCGGTTGAATTGCTGAAGGGGTGGAATGCAGCTAACAATTTTGTTTGAGCACTGTTTGTTAAAAAAGCGATAAAACAGCGAGAGACACGTGACATTTCTGCGATGTTTAAGCGAATTAATAGAATTTACGATATTCATGTCTCCGATAAGCTTTGGATCCTATACAGTAGACGCTATAGACCAGATATGAGAATTGTATTCAAGTTTGGGGCGAATGAACGCCTTATATGTATAATTGTAGCCAGATCAGAAGGGGTAAAATATTTCTTGCACCGTTTGAGAAAACTAAGAAATTTCGCTGCATCCGAACAACTTTACCTAATTGAACGGCCAGAAAGGTAGTTTCTAATCCCTTGGATAAGAGACGCATCGATCCCATAAGCACGCATTTTCGACAAAAGAGCTTGGTGCCAAACTCTGTCAAACGCCTTTGAAATATCGAGTGCAACAATCTTCGATTCACCGAAGTGATGGAGAGATTGGTTCAACTTCTCGGTGAGATGTCTTCAAATCACCAGTGAACCTGTTGCCACAAAAACCGTACTGCCAGTCATTGCGGAGTTTCCGTGATTCAAGATATTTCATAAGCTGACGGTTTTTCAGCGTTTCCATGACCTTAGAAAGAATGGACGTAGGTGCTATGGTTCGGTAATTGGTGGGAGAAGAAGATTCGCCTTTTTTTAGGACGGGCTGGACAAATGCTGTTTTCCACCTACTCGGAAAGAGTCCAGAAGAATAGGATAGATGAAAAAGCTTACGCAGTGGTTTTGCCAGCGTGGAAGAACACCTCTTCAGAACGATGGGGGAGATACATGGTAAATGGTATGTTGAGATCATAAAGTACTCTTGCGACTGGTAAATGGTAATGACGAAAAGTTCTTACTACCCTTGGGACATTGTAGTATTTTTTGCCTCAACTTTTCGTTGCTGTTAAGTCCGCTCCAGTTGGCTTTCTCGCATTGCCATACGGTTCTTTTCGGAGTTTTTTCTTTAACATTGTGGTCGGAGTACGAGAAATTAGCTGATCTGGTGGTCTGACGAGCCTAGAGGCGATAATACTTCAATGGAGTATTTATTAGGGTGGGAGGTGAGAAATAAGTCCAGTGTGTTGGCATTTAATGAACTACTTCCCTACGGACATGGAATTTGAGCCATTTGAAATTTAATTCCGGATTGGAACACTAGCCATAATCTACAGGGGCTTGGTAGGCTACATCATTACACACATAAATGGCCAGACCGCGATGGGAGAATAATGGCACTAAGCGATATCCAGGCAGGTCAAACTCTGATGTATAAGATTTTCCACTCTCCTGGGTCTCACCCAGTAAAAATACAGCTGGTTTATATTTCGCAATTGACGGTTTTCAGAAGTATTCCCAAACTCCATGTTCAACATTCGCTGAGGACGAATTTCGGATTAATTAACTTACTTGAAATTTTCGTTTGAATTGCTCGGCAGCTTGTTGTTCTTCTGGACTGAATTGATTATTTCTATGCAGGACACCAATTTTGATCACAATTTTAATAATGTTCTTAATAAGCTTTTCGGCTTCCTTCTTGTTACCGGTCTGTAAGTAGTCTAAAATCAGTATCAAATCCAATGTCCGAAATTATTAAGCAACTTACGTGCATCTTGCAAAGCTTATACAGGTTATCCAGCAGCGAAGCTGTAGTTCCGTCTATAAATTGCTTTGCAATGTTCTTCGTTGCCATTCGAGAGAGAATCTTTTTCTGCGCCCTCAGGCCGATGTCACGGGATTTAAAGACGTTGTCTGTCATTACTGCAAAAATAAAGGGTCATTAATTTTCTAAGAAATACTAAACAAAAGCAAAACAGAAACAAAGAAAAAAAATATATATTTGCAGCAACTCAAGTGGGTGTTAAATCAATTAAACAAAAGGCGAACTAAAATCGTAAATAAATAAACATTAAGATAATGGTGAGAACTAAAACAAAAAAAAAAAAACGCTAATAAGTCATGTTGTTGTCCAAAAGAAGCAGGTACCTTCCAAATTCCAATAGTCCACACTCCATAGCAGCAAATACTGCCTTATTCCAGCTGAAGTCATTTTTCTGTTACTAGCGTTATAAATCTGCTAATGGTAGAGAATGTGTTAGTTACCCCTAGTGTAAGACTAGTAAAAATGTGAGCCCACATCCTGATGCATAATCTAGCCATAAGAATTAAGACCAGAATATAGCATTGACCTAGAAGAGCCTACTTCCTCATACTTTTAAGAAACCAAGAATGACATTTCAAGTTCAATACAATGAGTAATACAACAAAGAAATCGTTATCAGCCCTTAATTTTTTCCACTGAAGTTTAACGACGCATAAAGTGCCTACTTAACCATTTTTAAAATATATTACGTACATACTTGCTATGGTAGAGTAATTAACATTCCAAACCAATCTTCCTATACAACGTTAGAAGTTCATTCCACTTCCTGTCTGCCCTTGTAAGATTTCAACGCACAAATAACATGGGCAGTTACCTACACTAATTTCTAGTGAAAGTAAAGTACAATCGCAATAAAGCAATTTTAGCCAGCGTCTTATTGATTTTGCCCAATTCTAAGCACCTGACATGGTTACAAAACGAGTCCTTCTAACTTTGGCTGAATGATGTCCTTCAACTTACCGTTGCTGATGTATTTTATTATGTATTTAAGAAAACCAATTTATCATAATATATTTGAGGAAAAATATATCACGAGAATGAAATTAATTTTGCCCGCTTGATAAAAATAAACTGCAAAAATTCCATCCACTAATATTTTCCCCGTCAGATTGATGGCAGCTGTCGAATTTTTTTATTTGATATTAACTGAAGTGATGCCAAGTCTAACTTATAAAGTTTTTGATTAAGTAGAACTGAGCACAATTTTTATGTAGCTCTTTTTCGAATAGAGAACACTCTTTCGAATTTAGATTTCTTTTAAGTTGCTCGAGATTTATAAATTTAAATTCATGAGTTGAGTTCGACAGCTGGTGGAGTTTGATTACGTTTTTTGTGAAATGTTTTTGCATCGAACACATAGCATTGGGTAGATAGTTTTGTTATTTATTAATTTTAAAATATTTATTCCGAATCCACTTCGCAAACGCCAGCAATAGGCATGTTTTATTTGGCTATTCTATATCGGCTTAGAAAAATAATTTCATACTAATTCAATTCTATATAATAGATTTCGTTAGCCCGGATAATTATCGGGGCTTATTCCCTAGCTCTTTTTATTTTTCCGTGCATTTTCTATGTTTATAAATTTGTTTGAATCGCGTATATACCAGTGTTTGTGGATTTTTTTTTCTTTTGATTTTTCGGAATTTTTTTCTTTTTCTAATGTTTTTTTTGTGAGTGACATTTTAGAAATTTCTGTGGTAGGAGTGCTGTCAAACTATTACGAAGAAAGAGCTATAAAGCCCCGATATTGCAGAATATTTTAGCGGATTTTATACCATTTTGTCTATATGAGTTTCATTGGGGTACAGCACAATGAGACGCTCGATGCAACACTTATTCTTTATTTTCCAATATTTTAGACTAGTTAGAAATTTAATTTAATAAATATTTAATGACGCTTAGGTTCTTTTTCGTACATTTTTTCACTGATCTGTCAAATTCGTATGTCCAGCAGGGTTCAAATTGTCGCCGCTAGGGTACACCCTCCATTTCTAAATGAAATTTGACCCGGATCAGGAGAAAAATTATATTTTTTCCCAATTAAAAATCGGTTGGACCTATTTGTTATTTTTTTTTTTTAATTGTAGACCAAGCGAAAACAACTTTACTGATGGCAACGCTGACGTTCCTAAAGCTTTTTTCTATAAATGTCAGTCGACGTAATTTCTTCCGTACTCGAAAAATGGATATTTTGGAGAGGCTCGCGTATTTCTGTAATTTATTTTACTGATAAAAAGTAAACAATTTGTTTTGTGACACAATATAAATCAATTTATATACTTTCATCTTACGGAAGAAGTAAGTCGTGAACATTCGTGCAATCGATTTTTAATACAGTACTTGGCCTTTGTAAAGGATTTGACAGAAAGTCTAATTATGCCCTTATTGTCCTTTTTCCAGGTAGGACATCCGTGTGTCCATTAAACTAGCTGTTACTGGAAAATCAATGGTTGTTTTCTAATCTATAAAAACGTATATATTTTTAACCACTGTTGATAATATGAATCAAACAATCGACGGTAATGGGCCAAATATTTCGATGAACAACAACTCAAACAACACACAGAAGAACCGTATATGTCGCGACTTTGTAAGAGGAGTATGTCGACGGAAACATTGTCGCTATCCACATGTGGTATCTCCAGATCTGGTCGTATTTTGCCATGACTATCAAAACTCATCATGTGCGAGACAAAACTGTAAATTTTTGCACTACACTGTCCAAGAAGAAGAATACTACAAGATTAACGGTGAATTTCCACCAGAAATGACTGAAGACAATCCCTTGCATTGCAATGAGTATGCAATGTATGGACGATGTCGTCACAAAGATTGTTACATGGCTGACACTGCCATGACACGATCTCCTACACCGCCACTACGAATTGAACGTGTGGAACGTCAGCAGCCATCCTGGAACCACGCGGAATATAGAGAAGTATTATTGCGTCCAGGTGTTCACATGACTAATTATAGACCAGAACTTGACGATTATCCCTCTTTGAAGCGTCCCTCAAAAGTGGATCCTCTAGAAAGCTCAGCAGCATACAAACGATTCCGTGATGATATCGAGCGTATTGACATCGTAGCGCTAGTGCGTCGCTTTGAAGAAGAACAGGTTATGTTAAGGCGACGAGTCGAAGCGAATGAAATAAAGATCGCTGAACTTCGAGCATCAAATGAGTATTTACTTGCGCAAAATGCTCAACTACGACTCACCAATGTGCAGTGCTCAACCGTGGTTAACCCGGTTACCGTCACACAAACAACATCACAGCCTCAAACACAACTTATTGGTGGAGTATCTATTGCTCCAGTTCAGATGCAAGCAACACCCATTGTCAGCATAGCGACTCCACAGACACAGATAATAGCAAGCAGCGCCACCCCATTGGCTATTGCGGCAACCACATCGCAAGGACAACAGTTGGCTATTTCTCAGCAGAATATAACGTCATTATCCAACACCACACAGCAACTGGCCCCCACACATGCTCAACAAATCTTGGGGACTTCCCAAATCACACTAACTCCAGCTTTGGCTCAAGGCTTAACCATAAACACTTCGCAAGCCTTGGCAATGTCAAATGCTACACAGCCTATTATATCGTATCCGATTATGACGCATAGTATTCTCCCTCATTAGATATTCGAATATTTCTTGGCTAAAACGGCGGGAGTTATTTAAATTTCAAAGATTATAATTTAAGCTCATTTTCTTGTAATAACTAGTAGAACAAGTAGGAGTAGACTAATGAACAATATTGTTGTATGAATTCTATTTAAGAAGTCCCCTAATTTTGATGCACTGCTAATTTGAGCATATTGTTAAATCCTAACATTTACTTATTAATACAATTGAGCAGAAATTGTAGAACGCAAATCAAGAGGAAATGCATTAAAATAAATGGAAAAAAAAACTGCTATTACTAATACTTCATCTAGTCTAGGTACTAGGTTCGGTTAAGCTGTTTACAAGTTGCAACCAATCACGATTTATCAATCTACTTAAGTGTGAACGCCTGCGCTCATTTATCAATAATGGAAATGGAAAAGAGTTGGGGCGGATGAGCCCTCAATGGGTCAACGGCAGCGTTCATATTCGCAAATGGGTTACTGATCTGGCTCGCTGTCCTAGGGTCAAAACATGGGCCTGCCCTCCATGTTGGGGGTTGTGCCGTCGGGGTAACTTAGCGACCATGGAAAAAACAATTGTACTACAATTTAAGAGTATGTACATGCAAGAAACCACGCTCTACACCCCAGGTGTTACTCAAAAACTTGAGTTCGTCCTCACGCGGTACATGGCAGATATAACCGCGATCCCGAAGATACGACTGATAGAATCAGGTATGATAAAAAGCGGAAATTGCGACATTTATTACATCTGCAACAAAAGTTTGCATGTAAACAACAAACAACGGAATCGAAACGACAACAAACTAATCGATTTTGCAGCAGCTTGTAATACGTTGATAAGTAGTACTAGGTTAAGGCTAAGAATCAACACAGCAACCCCAGAGAAAGAACCCGTGGTATGATGATGAATGCGTGTACAGAAAAAAGGTGACACAAGAAAACGCTGCAGCCAGAGAAGAGTATTGATGCAGGAGAAGGGAGTAAAAGAAGAAAGAAGAGGGCGTACGCAGCTTTCTAGTTCAAGGAGTTCGAAGAGTCTATAACAATATCCAGAGGTTCGATAAAAAAGCCAAGCAACTGACTGCTGCCTTCAAACAGCAACCCAGGCTCTCCGAGACAGCAAGGGAAACCTAGTCACCGAAGCGCAAGTAATAGCAGACATGTATAAACAGCATTTCAAGCAGCTGCTTAATGAGCTTCATGTAGAGAGAGTAATAGGTCAAGAAGAGAATCCACACATCCATTCAACGAAGAACCAGTTCCACCACCCAGTATAGAATAAGTTGGCTTAGCTATAAAAGAGCTACAAAACCATTATCCTGCCAGTTCTGCTTTATGGCGGCGAGTGCTGGACAATAAGCAAAAAGGGAGAGCTGATACTGGGGTCCTTGAAAAAAAAAAAATAATAATGAAATGATCCCCATCGACATTCTTGCCAGAGAGATGCAAAGGATCTACCTTAGGCAAACAGCCAACCGGCAATAGGTCCCTAATAGAAGAGTCAAAGTAGAAGAGAGGGAAACATCGATGGTACTATGGCAAGCAAACAAAACTAACTTTCTGAAAACAGATAAAGTTCGCAGCGGAACGAGCCTCTAGAGTTACAACATCACTCAGCAGATTAATTGCGAACATAGGTGGTCCAACGCCAAGCAAGCGCAGGTTATTAGTCGACAACGCATGCCATTCTTCTATATGGAAGTGAGATTTGGGCAGACGCACTTCGACAAGAAAAGTACCGGAAGCAGATGGCGGCAGTGCAAAGACGTGGAGCTCTACGCGTTGCTAGCTCTTACAGAACGGCGTCGGAACCAGCCGTCCTTATAGATGCAGGAGTGGCTCCCATCGATCTCCCAGCGGCACAAAGGAATTACTTCCACGACAACAATGCGGAAATTGGTATGGGAGCGGCAATCGACCAAGCAGAGCAGCAAACGATACGGAAGTGGCAAGATCGCTGGAGCTCGACAAGCAGAGGAAGCAGATTTCAACGCCTTTCTCCATAAGATTGACAAAACGGATAGCCCTGCCTGCCAGTACGGCGACTCTCCAACAGATGACGCACATCACACGTTTTTTGCCTGCAGAAGATGGGAAGCCAAAGCACAGTCATGGAAAGCAGCATTGGTGCCTTCAACCCAGAAAACATAGTTGACAAAATGCTGACGAGCTTGAAAATTGAATTGGGGAAAAATTTACCAGTTTGTGGAAGATATTCTCAAAAGAAAGAAAAAAGAAGAAGAACAATACCTGGAAAGCACGTGAGCCCGAAAAGGTTGAATGATTACAGCCTCCTTGAAGTAATGCGAACAGCGGTCCCAGGGGGTGTGTCAGAAACCACAGGGTTGGAAGGAGTTTAAGTTTGTATGCCCCAAAAGCATGCGGAGAGAGCCGGACACACGGGGATGGTCAACGCAAACAGGCCTTCTTATGGTGCGTAAAGCATTTCCCCTCCCCCCACAGGGAAAAAAAATGGCAAGCCAGGTGGGATAACGCGACAAAAGGCAGATGGACCCACAAACCGATCCCCACCATCGAGGTCTGGACAAAAAGAACAAAAGGGCACCGCAACTACAACCTTACGCAGTTCTTATCGGGACACGGCGGTTATCGAAAATACCTTCACAGATTTGGTCACGATAGCTCGCCTTTCTGTCCCGAATGCCCAGACGAAGAAGATACGGAACGCGCAATGTTCCATTGTAGGCGCTTTGCAGGGGGAAGAGCGAAATTACCAAAGACCCAAAGTCTAATAAGCCATATGTTGAGGTCAGAAGATGACTGGCTGGAGGTATGCTCCTTTATAACGAGCGTACATGAAGAATTAAGGAGACTTGAAAGACTTAGAAAAGCCGAAATGGCGGACCCAGATGACTTAGCATGAGTTGCTTACCAGTCCCACGAAGTAATACCCAACTGCCGTCCCGCAGGGAGAGTGGTTAAAGGAAGTAGGGTGTGGATTAGTACGTCAGGTGCACTCCTGGCGTCGATATCACATACATTTGCGCAATAAAAAAAAAAAAAAAAAACACGCGAAGTCTCGAACCTTGCAATGTATGCGCGGCATATTGAAAACGATGAGGAATACAAACCTGCGAGGAAAAATCCCTTCTGACTCAGTGCGGTGATTGCTATTTTTCACATAGAACACAGTAGAAACATTGCAACTGCGCAAAGTAACGACTTATTCAAATTATTTCCAACTTTCTATAAGAGATGGCATACTCAGTTCTTACTGTATTCGCTTCTCTCCACCGCACCGTGAACCAAAGTATGTAGTGCTTATGTTTGCTTGGCTTTAACGAGAAATTGGCTGCTACCAGTCCATGTATAATGTATAGAGTATGACAATGGAAGTAATTTTTTTTTTCATTTCAACACAACTCACTCTGTGGAGTTTACGATTTCCGAGTATTTTGCTTACTACTTGCATTCAGAGTAAGCAATAAATCATGATTGAAAAAATACGTCGATTCAAAATAAGTAGTTTTATTTAAGGAGGGGGCCAGATCATAACCAAAAACCAATGCAAAAGCACAAGAATCTGTTTAAGTTTATGAAATATATATATATTATTTTTTTGATAATAAATACCTTTGTTTCTCTAATATTTAATTTATATAAAACAATATATATGTATGTATGTTACTGTTTCTTTTAATTGCTTTTGAATATTCATTGCGATAACTCTAATAAGAAAAGCGTTGTCACGAAAAATCATAATGGAATTTATCATTAAAGATGTAACAGCAGATATATCATCAATTGGGACTATAAGGCTGAATTAGATATTCGGAAAACTTCTTAATATTATTGGCTCCTCGGACTTCTTTTTCCAATAGGGGTAGTTTAATGACATGAAAGTCCTCGTACAGGTCAGCAATCTGATCTAAGTATTTTTCCTGTATCTGAAAGAAGACAACAAGACTAGGTATTATCATCAATTACAATGGTTGGGTGAGTAGTACTCTTAAATAAACACATACATAAGTTCAATATCGAGGTGCTATGAATACCCTAAAATATAGTAATGGATGAAAAATGCCATGGGCTCCATTCCACTTCGCATGCAGTAGCCAATTTCATTACAGCACCAGAACTCTTAATGAAGAGTCTTAAGTGAATGTCCTAATATGGCAGTACATTCATAACACGCCCTCTTTCCCTGGCTACACCGAGTATGTAATACATTAGTACATTTACTCAGACTTTTTCCCTTTTTATTACGTAAATGAAATTAAAATAATGTTTCCTATATGGAACCAGCCCAAAAGTAGAATCGAATGAAGAGACCTCCCAACCAAAGATGGAAACATACATAAATTTCAACTTACCTTGTACCGGGAAGCGCACATCGAACAAGGCTGCTGATCTGATTTTCTAAAAAGTAACTGATTGACGATTATGTTGTGTGTATCAATGCCGCACTTAGTAAGTTCTTGCACCAGCCGTTCAGTTTCATACAAAGAAAGAAATTCCGCAATGCAAACACACACGAATGTGGTTTGATTCTGAAAAAAAAAACAACATATAGAGTGTGTGTATTACATTTTGAACTTGATGTTATACCGGGTCCCGGAATTGATCGTTGACTTGTCTTATTATGGTTAACATCTCCTCAAGTTTAACTGTTAAGGCATCTGCACTAAAATCTTGTAGACCAAGAAGGGTTCCAAATTGAGAAATGAATGGGGCGATTTTCATTTTCAGGCGCATCAATTTTCCTAGACCTTTTTCAACAACCTGGAATGAAATCATAATTTTAATCAATGCTTGCATATTTTGTGTGATGCTTACCTGGGGAAACGAAAGCAATCGCAAAGTATGGCCTGTGGGTGCAGTATCAAAAACAACAGCTGAAAAGTTCATTGCTTTCACCAACCTAAAATAAGAAGAACGATATGTTAAGTTTTCCGTATCTCAAAGTATATTATTGTACTACATATTAAATTGCAATTATGTTCAACGCTTCAATTGCGTTAAAAAAAATGGAAACAGAATGGATTTGCTTGTTCATCAGCGATTAGTGCATAATGACTTTCTTTTTTTATAACTTCTTACTAGCCTAGATGATGAAAAGGAACGTCGATTAAAAATATGTATAGTACCATAGGTTAGATTAGGTGGCAATTATCCATTTATACGGAGTAATTCACTTAGACCAGATAAGGTTTATTGTGATACCACAAGCAGAGTCGGTTATTTCCGCTACTCTTGGAACCATTTCGAATTTTGGAGAAATTTCTGTATTTTGCTGATATCCGTTTCGGCAATATCAGCAAGCTCCCCGAAGAAATACTCTCCTAGAGCTTGCTTTCTAATTGAGGATAGTGCCGGGCAGTTACATAGTAGGTGGAGCGGTGATTCCTCCTTCTCCTCATCCATGCAACTGCGACAAAAGTCATTAGCGGCAACTCCAAGCCTTGCGGCATGTCTTCCTTGCACACAGTGGCATGTTAGTACTCCGACAAGATTTCCGATGTCTGTTCTACTTACGTTTAACAGGATATTTGTCCTGCGCGGATTTATTCGTGGCCAGGTCTGTTTTGCATAGTTACAGGTGTCAAGATCCCATCTCTCGTTAGCCTGTTTCAGTGCTAGTGTGGAGATGTTGTATCTTACAGTTTTTAATAATTGGCACATGGGGCTCTTCTTTACCAGTTCGTCTGCTTTACAGTTAATTGGTATATCTCTATGACCAGGTACCCAGCACAGCGTTAATGTACACATATCCGAGATCTCATTTAAGGATTTGCGGCAGTGCATGACCAATTTGGATCATAATATTGGTGATTCGAGTGCTTAAATAGCTGCTTGACTGTCGGTATAGATGACGATGTCTGAATTCGATATCGATCTCACCTTCAGGAGTTCAGCGGCTTCGCGAATTGCCATAACTTCCGCCTGAAAGACACTACAGTTATTTGGTAGTCTGAATAACTGGTTTACGGAGAATGGAACTGAGAAAATACCGACTCCAACTCCGTCCTCTGTCTTAGGCGGCGGCGGTTATATAGCAACAAGCGCTAGCACTCCAAGTACTCCACCCTGCGGAGTGCCGCGTTGCACTGACCTTCTCAGTTTGCAGCAGCCAAGTTCTGAGTTGATAACCCTAAGCATGTGGTTAATCCAGTGACTTAGAATAGCATCAATCTGCAGGTTTTCAAGTGCGTTAATTATCGCTTTCGGCTCTATATTGTTCAAAGCCCCTTCGATGTCTAGAAAGGCTACCATTGTAAATTCCTTGACAGCTAGCGATTTTTCCACGGTGCCGACAATGGAGTGCAGAGCTGCCTCTACCGACCTGTCCTTACAGTAGGCGTGTTGGGATTTCGAGAGAGTTCCTGCTTTGATGCTGTGGCGAATATACAGACCTATCATCCTCTTTAGTGTTTTCAATAGAAAAGATGACAGACTAATAGGCCTAAAGTCCTTTGGAGTGGTGTGAGATGTGAGAGGCTTTTCTCGTCTTGGGTATAAAAACCACTTTCACCTCTCTCCATAATTTTGGTATGTAACCATTCTCTAAACTTAAGAACAGTAAAATCATCCAAGGTTTAAAAATGCCATAAGCATGTTGCATTTCTGCCGGGATGATTCCATCTTGGAGGAAGCTATTAATCGCCAATGAAATGTTGCGTTCGCTTATCACTTCCTTTGAAATGAGATGAGTTTTAGTACCATAAGTACCAGAAAGATATTCACCCCAATCATGGAATCCGCCGGAGGGAATTGTTCGCGGAAAAGAATATTTTGGTATCGTCGAATCCGCAAATTGAACGGTTATTATGTCATATAGGTAGGTATATACATAATATTAACACATACTATTGGTAGAGTGTGGTTTTTTTTCCAGATTTCTGTTCACTTTTCCGATTCGACGATACCAAAATATTCTTTTCCGCGAACAATTCCCTCCGGCGGATTCCATGATTGGGGTGATTATGAATTTCTTCTACTTTCCTTATAATGTTGAAAATGCTGCCAGCAGCCGATATATTCACTTCTTCTGGACCCAATAGATCCCTGAACAAGAGCAGTAAGGGCTGAACTTTCACGTTTTCAAGAGAAACGATACTAGAAGGTATGTTGCTGGATGACGACCAAATAATAGTATAAAATGCGATGGTTATGACCAGGAAACGGATTAAATTGGATTAAATAAATAAAGAAAACTGAAAGTCGCAGCCAAGCTTAGGACAGCGGGCTCTGCAGTCAAACTAATAAAAGAGATCTTTAAATTCACTCTCCGTAGGGTACTCTTCCCTCGTTTTACCAAGGAAGCACGGGCCGTACCGTACCCCTTTAAATGTGTGGCACCTAGCCCCCAGCTGAAACTAAACTAAATGTCGGTGAATACACAACCAAAGGAGGCGCATCTTAGAAACAAAGACCAGGACTGAAACAATGAAAAGCTACCCTCTGTAAAAGGAGATAAGAACTCATCCAAAGAAAACAAATCAGTGAGTAAAGGGATGGTTAGACTTATGCACCTCTGGCTGTAGACTCTGAACTCAAAGCTAAGTTGTTCAGTTGAATAACGAACAGCTCATTATATACAATTATAAACGTATGTAAATGCACTAGCATATTGCGCATTATACTAGTCACCTCGATCAAAGATAGCACTCGACCTTTCGACTTAAGATATGTAATACCAACTATAATTTAGGAAAAAGTTATAAGTACCCTATGAAATACTGCAAAAAAAAAAACATGCAAGCGCCATCTTTCCGACATTCGATTGTAATATATAAATTTGAAAAAAAGTATCTCGGTTTATTCGAAAGTTATACTCACTTCATAACTTCAGCATAGCTCATAGCTTCATCTATTCCGGGCAAGGCACCAATAAACTCATGCAACACGCTCTTGCTCAACTTTAGAGCATCGTTTTCACCTTCGAAGTATTCATCGGGAAGCTCATTAAGGCCAACATTCGGATCAATTTCCATTGCATACAAGTTACTAAAGCCATTAACCTAAAAGTAGATTGTGATGCATAAAAAAGTTGAAATACATATCAAAATCGAATGACTTTTTACCTTTGTTGGAACTTTTGTGAATTTTTGATCGAATGCATCCGAAATATTATGTGCGGGATCTGTGGAGATTATCAATACGGATTCCCGCACTTTAGACAATTGAACAGCTAAACTGCAGCTAAATTGGAAAATTGATAAAATCAAAATATTTTTTTTAGTAATAAAAATGTACCTGCATGTCGTTTTGCCAACACCGCCCTTTCCACCCACAAATATCCATTTTAATGATGATTGTTCGATAATATTTTTTAGACTAGGTTCTAAAGGCTCAAAATCATTGCTCATGATTGCAGTTTATTTATGTTCTTTTTACAAATTTCAGCAGCAAACAAAATAGAAATGTGAAAGGCTTGTTTCTGCACATGCAATCAAAATCAAATAATCTGTCAAATTATTGAAAGTAGGCAGAAAATCAGCACCCTGTAATGTCATGAAGTATTTCAAAAAGTTCCGTTTCATTAAAAGATAATTTTATTGAATTGGCTTAATTCATACCTACCTATCTGTGGGTTTCATGTTGGTTGGTTGATTGACAAAGTTTGACAGCTCTCGCGTTTATGGCATTGAACGAAACCACCGTCAGTTCATTTCCACTTATGTCAATTATTGGCAAAAAATCGCTTGTCAGTTGATTGGCAAACTTATGAACTTGATGCCAAATAATTTTCACTGTCAATTATAGACAAAGTGACATTTTGTTTGCCAATTCAGCTATTTCCACATGCCAATCCAATTTTTTGTCAGTTATTGGCAAACGCTTTTCGCTATTTGCACTTGCCAATTTTTTAATTGACATAAAAATATCTACGTCAATTGCCAATTTCAATTCGCAAGTGGAAACACAGCGAAGGTCGGTCTATCATAAGGCCTATTTTATTGCACATCTATCTCAGTGAAGTAAAGTAAAGTGGAATTTTCAGCACGCAATTACAACAACTATATGGAGTCTCAAAAGTATCAAGCAGTGTGTAGTTGTTGTAATTGCGTGTCAAAGATTCTACTTTGATAGATTTTCAAAATGACTTCGTTTCCTTTATTTTTCATTCGTCCTTAGTAGTGGTAGCTGGATAGAAATCGGAAATAAAGCAAATGCAGATATCTAGCCCGACCGATTAGGGTTTAAAGAATAAAGTAAACGCAGAAAACTACGAAGAAGGCAAAAAGATAATACAAGAATAGGATAAGATTTCGCGGCACATCCGTTTTCGGCTATCCCCTCCATTTTCCATCCTCTTTACCATCACATTCACGAGTTGTACGAAAAAAATCGTAGCGTGTAAAATGGGTCTCTTTAATGGGTCTCTGGCATTTAATTGAAGCGCCACATTATTCTGCTCCTACCGCTCTTTTTCAGATTAGCGAACAGGCCTAGGAAAAGTGACACTTCGATATCTGCACAATCTGCACAACTTTAATCGTTTGTTTCCATCAGTTTATCAAAATTGATCAAAACACCACTTTGCAGCTACCAAATATTTATATTTTTTATGATTTTGGACTTGGATTTTAGTCGAGTTATACTATACGTAACATTTTCCGAACTACTCCTTTGAAATATGTTGTCCACTACTGTAAGTAGTTTTTCTTAAAACTAATTTGCTCTCACCAATTGCATTTAAACGTTACAGAGGTCAATTTTAGCGAGAAGCATTGGCAGCAATTCAGTAACACCTTCAACAAGTAGAAATGTGAAAAAACATGGTATACCATACTATAAAATCGTTGCTGGAACGGTGATAAGTACGTTTATTGCGTACGACTATGTTGCTAATGAATTTACATATATGGGGGCGATTACCCGATTCTTACGATCGTTAAAAGTCGCCACACAAGTATCGTTTGACTATTTTTTGCTCGAACAGAAGGAGGGCTGTGACGATTACAACGAACTTCTAAAAGATGTTCACTTAAAAAGTGCAAATAGACTTCTCGAGACTTGCTTACGTAACGGTGGTCTCTATATAAAAGTAGGCCAAGGAGTCGCTGCCATAAATCACATTCTACCAGTTGAATACACTAGCACACTTAGTAAATTGCAGGATCAGTGCCTGCCAACAAAAGAGGAAGATGTGCGAAGGGTTTTTCAAAACGATTTTGGACTTTTACCGGAGGACATGTTTCAAGATTTTGACTATAAACCCATAGCGGCAGCTAGTCTGGCTCAAGTCTTTCGAGCTAAGCTGAAAACTGGGGAAAATGTTGCAGTGAAGGTAAGGTATTTTTGCGAGAGCATATTTGTTTCTTAATGCACGTCCAGTTTCCGCTGGATCATTTAATGTCCAATAATGTTTACACTGTGTTCTAGGTTCAATATGGAGACCTACAGAAACGTTTTAAAAGTGACTTGGGGACCATTATATTCCTACAAGATATAGTCGAGGTCTTCTTCAAAGACTACAATTTCGGTTGGATTTTGCGCAATTTGCGAAAAAATCTCGTACAAGAAATGAATTTCGTCCAAGAAGGCAAAAACTCAGAGCAATGTGCCAAAGACTTGCACAAACTCGAATTTGTTCACATTCCCAAAGTTTATTGGGACTACACGAAGCAGGTAAATATTGGTATATATGTACTTGTAAGAGGTAGTGTCTTCTATGTTCATTTCCAGAGAGTACTCACATTAGAATGGATTGACGGAATTAAGATTACAAATATGGTCGACATCAAATTGCAAAAGTTTAATCTCAAAGAGATCGATACAAAACTCTTTACAATGTTTGCAGAGCAAATCTTTAACACTGGCTTCGTGCATGCTGATCCGCATCCGGGAAACAGTAAGTGCAATTACTCAGTATAATCGTTTGCTTCACCATTGCCAACGCTTTCAATTCAGTTTTTGTTCGTAAGAGCAAAAGAAATAACAATGCCGAACTAGTTCTTATTGATCATGGGTTATATGAGACAGTGCCGGCAAATATTCGCATTCCATTGTGCGAATTTTGGGAAGCCACTATTCTTAAGGATGAAGAACGAATGAAACAAAGTGCCTTAGCCCTAAGTATAAACGGATATAAAGATTTTGCGCAAGTACTGTTTCAGGTTCCATTTGAAATAAATGCGGGACAAGTGAAGACAAAGCTCTCTGAAAAGGATATAGAGTATATGCAGCAAGTAGCAAGAAAAAATTTCAACAGGATAATGCAAACCTTGCGCGAGATGCCAAAAAACATGCTCTTTGTTGTTAGGTAATGTCATAGGCTTATCGATTTAGAGATACATGTTCGATAGTTAAATTCTTCTAGGAACCTCAATACTATTCGTGCGATAAGTCGCCATCACGGCGACGTTGTGGACCGACCAAAATTGATGGCGCGTCACGCTCAAAAGTGCCTTTATACTAAGTATAGCTCTTTTGTTGGTTATTTGCGTTGGATTTGTAGAAGAATGTTATTCGAATATTGCCTTGTGTAAGTTTGGATCATTATTCGGTGCACAATTTACTAAAACTTTGAAGAATACTCTTACAGGAAGAACTCATTTAAGACTTCCATCTTTAGTTTGTACATAAACATACTGTATAAATTAGGCAGATCACCTGTAACATCAACTCAAGTTTTATATCCAACCATACCGTCAAAGGCAGCATGACAATACCCATCGTCTCTAGATAATCGTAAGCACTAAAAATTAAATAAAACTATTGTGAAAAGTAAAACCCGGGTTTCAGTGAAATTTACTTAATTTTGTTATACCTACATATAAAATGAATACATGTGATGGAAAGAACAACGATGGTGTTTTACTGTAGGTTTGACCAACTTGTTATCTAAAAGACCGAACTTGATGTTATAGCTAACTTAATAGTGCAAAATTCGGTGCTTGTTACCAACTCTATTTGGCCATAGTCTACTTCACCATACAACCGGACATAGCTACAAAAAGTTGTAGGTTCTTTCCGTTCGCCTCAAAACTAACACACAAACGAATAGTTTTAAAGAGTTAGGCATTGGACCTGTTGCACTCCCCATGTATTAATTCTTGTACATAGTAAACTATAAATTTAAAAACAATTGATAACAAATTTTCTATACGGATTTATAGCCTACATTATAGAGCAGAATGACTTTTCTTCTTCTGCGGTCGTTAAGCCAGCTAATTCGTTAGCCTTGACTTCCAAGTATGTATTTTTATTTTTATTTGACAGCCATTCAGGCAAGGGTTTGGCCCAGTCATCAGGCGGACTGCTTCGCTTTTTCCATGTTGTGTTTGCATAATGAGCGCTTAGACGCTTATTTCTTCGCACTTCCTCACTTTGTATGACAGCTTGACCAGCGGTGATGTTGTTTCCATTGGAATCATTGTAGTCAACACAATTATTGTAGTCGGTTAGCCATTGGCTACAGTCAATAGTTTCTCCATGAATAAAGTATTGATGGAATCTTGCTTTGATGCTTGTGCAATCACTGTATTCCTCTTTATACATTTTACATGGGCGAATCTGCAATGTGATTTGTTTAAATACGAAAAAATGGGTGTTATAAAATATTCCTACCGCCCAAGTATCTTTCAGCTCATTGTTATTGTTATTGTTGGTGGCATGACTCTCTTCCGTTTCCTTAACCATGATCGTCCTGGACGAAACAGTTTTTGGCTATTTTCTTGATTCCCTGTCCCTGATTTGAACCTAATTTTGCAAGAAAGCAAAAAAGTTGTTCAATTACAATCAACTTTAACGTCACTTTGATGTTTGTGATATCGACTGCATTCAGGGAAGTAGTTTAGTACCTATGTCGGCGTTTATACATCAGCAAGAGATTCTTCCATCGACATTCGATTTCGATACAACTGTATTCACTCGACGTCAACCACTTCAGATGATAGGCGTGTTTGTAGTATAATAAACATGCTTCGGTGCGTGCATTACTTCACACCAAGGTTATATTCCGAGCATTCATTTTCGTTTCGTTCTGCGTATCTGTCAAAAAGGCATGCTTTTCCATAGAGAAACGAATAGTCACAATTTGTCTGTCATGAGAATCACATACGCGCTTATATTATGTTTATACTTTTTATACCCGTAATAATAAATACAGCATAGCGACGAGTTAACTCCTAGTTAACACCTGTTAACTCGTAATTCTTATTAAAAAACATATCTTAGCTTTCACTGACATGTCTTTCGGAGCGGCGGATAACTTAACTCACCGAATTCGGCGTATAGAAAGTGGTTAACTTACTCACACACAGAGATAACTTTCTGCAACTGCTATACACATACTTCAAATACACATATACCAACAAAAAGTTGGATTTGACGCGAGAAATTTTAAAGCTGAAATATAATTTCAGAGATAATCTAAAAATCGCAAGCAAAAACACATAACATGCTCTGAGCAAAATAGTGACAGCTGATGGAATATGACAAATTTACAAACAAAATCCTTGAATTATGGAAATGGTCATAAAAAGAGGACTTTCCATTAAATAAAATTATTAGCCATTCATTGTTGGAAAAGGACAGTCCGTTCAAAAGATTAAAAAAATCAGCTAATAAATATGACGAATATTATCATCTTTACAAAGATTTACGAAGACATCGGAACACATCCTGACAAAAATTGCTGAATACGTTTGAATGTCATTAAAAGTATTCGATTATATACCCAAATCTATTGACAACTGCGATTTAGCCATATTATGGCCAGTGCGATTAAAATGTATGAGCGCAGTTCATTAGCTTTGGACTGTCAAACCTTAGCTTTAGCTTTCGCTTCGCTTCTCGCGTTCACTCTGTCCGTAGCCTACCCACAAAATCTTGCTCATTTATTTTGTTTGTAATTGATGATTTATAATTGATGATTTATAATTGTCGGATGAGTTATTATATAATTTAAATCGTAAAAAAAATAACCGAATTCAATTGCTCGCCTTAAAATTCCTGCAAAAAGCTTAAAATTGGTTGCAAAATATTTAAATCAATGCAATACGGTACCTAATTAGTTGGATTGTCGAAACGATGTGGTCGAGACGATAGCGATTTTCGTTGTTACGTGATGCAATGCTATCTTCGAAACGATATCGTCATGCAATTATTGACTTACTTTGCGCCCAATGCACAAACCAGTAAGAATAGACCGTCGACTCCTCCCACATAACGGACTTTGCCTACAAGCTGCCGACGTGCCCAGGATTTTTCATGTATTGGTGCTGTACAAACTCAAAGGAGCGCCATTAACGCACGCATACATGAAAAATCCTAGGCCCATGGTATAGCATGGAAAATCATTGCCGCCATTAATTTTGACATTTTCACGTATTCACAGACAGGGTTATTTTTTCCGTGGAGAATCAGGTAGGTGCACGGGAAGTCGGCGGTCTAGTTGTTACCTACTGGTTTGTGTTGTGGCCCAATGGGAAAATCACATCAGAATCCCAAAAGAACACGCCACAAGAAAATAAGCAAAGGCGATCTGGAATAATTAAACGAACAGGTCACATAAAAATGCCAAAATATTTGTTTAACTGTGAAAACGTCAGTCAGATGGGGATGTAATTTCGAATTGGTAACTTTCTTAAAACTTTAATTAAAATTTATTTAAATATGTCCAAACACAACAAATCAGAAGTTTATATTGTTAATGAAGTATCTATCAACTTCTGATTTGACCAATTATTTGAATTAAAAATCTTAATTTTGTGCTAAAATTGTTGCCAACAATGCATCAGAAATTAGATAAGATTGACTGTGCCTAGACCTAGACTACTGCATTGTCAGTCCTATCGTGTTATTTTGGAATGCTCGATGAATCAGAGTAACTCTGATGCGGGCTGCGGGCTAATCGTCATAACGTTTTTGGTTTCAACTGATAAGCTTAATTACATATTCGCTTTTAGGTTTCATAAAAAAAAGTGAACAACGCTGAGTTCTTTACCGAAATATAAGTGGAACTGATGATTCCGCTAAAATCAAGAAGGATGAGCACAAATTACAATGATGTTCCCTTTGGGATTCGAATCATCCAAAAGCTGTCACGAAATTGCTGTCCCCGAACATTATTTCCGAATTTTTTTCTGTAAGTTTTACTTTCTATATTGTATTGTTATGGATTCCTAATAAAGTGTGTAGATACTAAGTACTCAAGTTTAACAATTCCTACCGAAATTAGATAAAAATACGTACATACATAATAGCCTTGATTCGCGTATAAATCTAGACTATCTACCCATCTGCTTTCATTTGTTTATTGTTTAGATAGTACGTAGGTATTTGCACACCTCCTATCTACTATGTGTTATTAGCAAACATCAAAATAAATGGTTAAACTATTTTCATATTGGAGAAAAAATGTTCTTCTGTTTTGTATGTATTTTAACATTTATGTGCTGATTAGGCCCAGGGTCTAGGTATATAGGTCGTATTACAGACACCAAACAAAGAGCAATGGCGAATTTAAGATGAACATGATTAAAGAATTTCCAGTGCTGAATAATTGAATAAAAATAATTTCTTTATTTCACTAAATGCTGCTATCATACAAATGTTTGTTTATCCAGTTTTTTTAAATCTTTTATAGTGCAGGTTTATCTATTAATACTAGGTACATATGTATTTAATATGTACTACATGTACAGCAGTACATATCTACTATTAACGCATGTATGATTTTTTTCAGTTAATTAAAAACCAATAGATTATATTACAAACAGGAATGTACATTATGTTATTCTAATAATTTAACATTATATCCCACACAGATTCAAATCATCGATTCTAGTACTCACATATATTTCGTATACGTGTTACCACATGACTAGGAAACCAATTTCGGTAGTTAAATCTGTTCTGCACACAAATTGCACAAATCCAGACAACTCAACAACTGAAGGCGGCTACCCACCGTTTGGTAAGAATACCATAGCATGTCCTTTCATATCCCTTAATTGGTTACTTTTAGATGGACATGACTCCCAAACCCTGTTTGGTGCTCTGGACTCTGCATTCCTATTTTCATATGCGGCTGCGATGTTTGCATCCGGTTTTGTTGCGGAGCGTGTATCATTGCGTTATTTCCTCTCGTTCGGGATGATTTTATCGGGAATTTTCTCGTACCTCTTTGGCATTGCAAAAACGTACAACATTCACAACTTGTGGTACTTTCTGATAATACAAGCATGTGCTGGTATAACTCAAACCACTGGTTGGCCAGGAGTCGTGACTGTTGTCGGGCGATGGTTTGGAAAATCAAAACGAGGCCTTATTTTCGGTATCTGGAACAGTCATACGTCCATTGGCAACATATTGGGCTCCTTAATTGCAGCTCACTACGTTGAGAAAGACTGGTCCATGTCTTTTGTTGTGCCTGGCATCATAATAGCTGTGCTAGGCTTTGTTATATTTTTGTTTCTCGTGGATTCACCTGAATTAGTGGGAATTCATCCGATACCATCGATCGAACGTCGTGCATCGAACTCATCTGACATCGAAGATGGTAATGCTGACTTCCGAGATGCGGTAAGTTGGTTCTTTATTCAATCGCATAGATTTTATGTGTTTATTTGTTTGTATTGTAATAATTTGCATGCTAAGTAACAATCTTCTTATCTTATCATCAGGCTGGTGTCGATGATTTACCTAATATAAACATTATGAATTCTGTAAGTGCATGCTTAACTTATGACTAACATTTTTGCTTACGTTTAGAGTTTCGATGCATACTTGTTAATCATAGTTGTAAAGTAGGTGATTATGAATGTAATTAACGTAAACTTATTCGGTTTTAACTCGAAATTCTTACATTTATTTTCAAATTCTACTAAAGGCTAGATTGAGAAGTATGTGGCTACAATTGGAAGGTAAAATTAGCACATTTGATGTGTATGACACAGTTAAGATATTGAGTATAACCAGGTTAACGCCAGGAGTTAGCTCTATTCATACAATCCACAACCACTTAAGGACCATTCACATGGGAGCGAACGAACGAATTGATGTAATGCGAACAAACCACTTTTTATGCATTTATAAACGGAAAATTCCACATTTTACTATTCCAAGCGTAGGATAATTAATTATTCCATCAAAATGTATTAAGAAAACCAGTTTATAAACAGTTTAAATAACGAAATTTAGAATTCCAAACTTTTTGCTGCGAACGAAAACACACTGGCGCGAATTGTCAGTCTATTCTCAATCCACATCATTTAATTTGCGTTCCATAAAGTAGCGAATAAAAAATTCGTTCGAATTTAGCCTTATTCCAAGAGGAGGATATCTTGGCATAATAAAATGTGCAATTTTCTGTTTATAAATGCATAAAAAGTGGTTTGTTCGCATTACATCAATATGTTCGTTCGCTTCCATGTGAATGGTCCTTTACTAAGATATCCATCTGACCATAAGATAGTACAAGAAATAATGGATAACTCTGAGCACGTGTTTATAATCTCTGTAACTGCTCGCCTTATCTCAAAATACTGCACTTCGGATCGTTTTTTCTTACAATTATGGCGAATTGGCAACCAAAAGCCCAAATTGTCTCCGTAACTTTGTTAACCGCACCGACTGGATTAAGGCGCTGAGTTCCGTAAACCCATCTACTTTTCCATGCACTTCGGTGACAAGTATTCCTTTCTTGTTTCGAAGTGCATGAGTTCTGGTCTAAAAGTCTGCCGCCATTTGATTTGTTTATAAAAAAAACATACGTAGTTATGAGAGTCAAATATAACAACCAAAAAAATGTTACGTATACGCCTAGTCGTATTATTGCTCTCATATCCACTCACCATTGTCCAAAAAGGACCATATTTTAGTTAGTTGATTGCCAAATTTAATAAGATTTTTTACTTTTTGTACTCAATCGAAGTTCATAGCAAACTTATTAAATTTGTGAAATCACTGAATAATTACTGATTAGTTAAGAAAATAAAATAGTTTAATGTTTGTAATTTTTTTTAAATAATCTGAAAGTTAAAGGCGATCTAACAACTACCAATGCAGTCTGATAAATGCACTGTTTGGAGCGGTTTATGACCTGGCGTCATCATTCTTTCAAATATAAAGAAAATCGAAATGTCACCGTCGATGGAGCCCGGTAGATAGCAATGATCAACGATTGTATTATACAGAATGCTTGGTGCGACTCGAGCTGCAGGTTGAGAGAGTTGAGTTTTCGGGCTTATAAAGCAAACCCAACCGAAGAAAACCGGAAAAAGTTTCGACGAGTCCGAAATGACTGCAATCACATGACCAAAAGCTACGACAAAAAATAGTTCACTGTCCCAGTGGTAGTAAACAGTTTTGGTCTTTCGTGAAAAATATTAAGAACTCCACCACGTCGTCAATTCCTACACGCGTTTACAATGACAATCTAGCTGTCAGCTCTTTTTACAAAGCTGCGCAATTCGCCGCAAGCTCCAACATTCCGGATTGCATCATGTCTCCACCTGTGCTCGAGAGCGTCGAATACTTCATGGGATAAATACATTTTCGCACTCGCACAGTAGCAAGAGTATTAAAAGATCTTAACATTCACAAATCACATGGTCCAGATGGTATATGTATATCCCCCATAATTCTGAAGAGGTGTTCTTCAACGCTGGAAAAACCACTGCGTAAGCTTTTCCACTTGTCCTACTCTTTTGGACTCTTTCCGAGTAAATGGAAAATTGCATTTGTCCAGCCCGTTCCTAAAAAGGCGATTCTTCTTCACCTACCAACTACCAACCCATTGCACTTACGTCCATTCTTTCCAATGCCATGGAAACGCTGATAAATCGTCAGCTTATGAGATATATTTAATCTCGGAAACTTCTCAATGACCGGCAGTACGTTTTTCGTGGCAACAGGTCCACTGGTGATTTGATGACTTATCTCACCGAAAAGTGTAACCAATCTCTCCATCACTCTGGTGAAACGAAGATTGTTGCGCTTGATATTTCGAAAGCATTTGACAGAGTTTAGCATCAAGCTCTTTTGTGGAAAATGCGTGCCTATGGGATCGACGCGTCTCTTCTTCAATGGATTAGAAATTACTTTTCTGGCCGTTCAATTCAAGTTGTGTTGGACGGTTTCAAGTCTGCAATTCACCATATAAATGCTGGTGTTCCCCAAGGCTCTGTTTTGTCTCCGACACTCTTTCTCGTATTCATCAATCATCAATGATCTCTTGTCTGTTACTTCTAATCCAATACATTATTTTGATGATAGCACCCTCAGTTTTTCATATTCGTTCCCTGACTCACGTCCCTGCTCTTCGGCCGTGGAACTGGAGCTGCAACGTATGCTACACACATTAAATTCCGATCTTGACAGCATTATGAAATGGGATACAACCAATAGAGTGGAATTTAATGCTTCCAAAACACAAGTCTGCCTTCTATCATTAAAGCGAAACCTGAACCCTCACCCATTATCCATGAATGGGACTTGCATCGACGAAACCGAACGAATTACCATACCATGTGTGTCAACGACAAACTCCGTTGGAATGACCACATATACGAAGTCGCCAAAAACGCTGCGAAATGTCTAGGTTTCTTAAATCGGTGTAAGAAATACTTTACACCCTCCGATTTAGCTTCAATATACAAGGCTTTTATTCGGCCTAAACTTAAGTACAACGCAGCAAAAACTTCATTGCACCTACTAGACAGACTTTAAAAGCGCGCGATAAAACTTATAGGTGATAGAAATATAGTGGAGTCTATTGACCCGCTCGAACATCGCCGAAATGTTTCTTGCCTTTCCTTGTTTTATCGATATGTTCACCACCAATGCTCTGATGAAATAGCTAACTGCATTCCGCCCCTTCAACAATTCTCTCGCAACACCCATCAAACATCGAATGCGCATCAGTTCACTCTTAAGCCTACCCTCCGACGTACTGTAAAATATACAGATTCTTTTGTGAGTCGAATAACACTCTTGTGGAATGCATTGCCTCACACGGTTGCCCCTCTCATTACGACCCACAATTGTTTAAAACCAAAGTGCACCAGTACCTCTTCTCTATCCTTCCTATTAACCTTTCCACTCGTGCCGTGCATTAGCATTTTAAGGGAACAAAAACCCCTTGAGCACTAGTGAATTATATAAAAAAAAAGCGATATTGTTATATCACTGGCATAGGTATTCGTTTTCCCTTCGTTAAATTCGTCCATTCACAATCGACTTCTACAAGACTTTTTTCCTAACAAGTTGGTAAATATTCTTTATTATACCCTCCAGGTATATTCACTTTGCCCTTACATTTGTAATAAATGAATGAATGACATTAAATACAAGCTCGCCTTGACCAGCGAAATTACTTATGCGAAATTCCTGAATTGAATTGAAGTTTTGTGTAGTCTGTGGTGTGTTTATTAATTGTATAATTTTAATATAAGTGTTTATTAAAAAAAAACACGTTGTGGCTTTGTTTCAATTGTTTTGTTTACTTGTTGCAATGCAAATGCTCAATTATTTAAAAAAAAAACGTAGCTGAACTGTACGATGGCTTAATCACCAATTCCGATAGGCGACATTGCATGATTACATATTACAAGTAAACTTTAACTGAAAAACATATTATATCAATATGAATTGGTTGCGCCCAATATTTATTTTTATTTGTATAATGTACTTAAACCTTTATTATAAATGTAAAGATATAACGAGTGACACTTCGACATTTAAAATAAATTGAGCTCTTTAAACAATAATATATATACATAATGCTAAAATGTTATACAAGTTGGACTACACTTACTAACTCAATCTAGTCTTTCAAATAACCTAATGTTTCAATCCTAGGCATACTTGTAGTATAAATAATTTTCTATTTTTAATTGACAAAAAAACAGGAGGTTAGTTACCGTCCAACAGAGAGAACACCTATTTTGGAAACACCGTCAACATCTGCCCAAGAAAGGAGGCCGATCGGATTAGTCAGTGCTCTGAACATACCTGGAGTTGTTGACTTTTCTTTGTGTTTATTTTTTTCTAAGCTTGTAAGCTACACATTCCTCTATTGGCTGCCATTATACATACAGTCATCCAGTAAGTCAAAGACCGTTTCTCTTCGATGAGCGATTCAGATCGTGAATTCTTTTTTTAATTTTAGCAACATTGGGAGCCAGCTCGAGTGCCGATTTATCGACACTATTCGACGTTGGTGGCATTGTTGGCGCAATAGCTGCCGGCATGGTTTCCGACTACACTGGTATGTCGGCAACTACGTGCTCAGTTATGCTCTTACTGGCGAGCCCAGTGGTAAGTTTTATATCTTTAATACTGCCATGAAAGATGAATCGAATCCTAGTGTTTTTCAGCTACTTTTGTATAATCAATATGGAGCCGTTTCGCTCTCAATCAGCATTGTACTGCTGTTTTTAGGCGGTATTTTAGTTAATGGTCCATATGCATTAATCACAACTTCTGTCAGTGCTGAGTTAGGTCAACATAGCTCTTTGGAAGGTAATGCAAAAGCATTAGCCACTGTCACCGCGATCATAGATGGCACCGGCTCGATTGGTATATACAATTTAAATAGGTAATGTTGAGCTGCTCTTTTCATTCGAACTTTTTCTTTGTAGGTGCTGCTGTGGGACCTTTGCTAGCTGGAATGATATCGAGTCACGGCTGGGAGAAGGTGTTTTATATGCTTATTGTTTCCAATGTAATAGCTATGTGTTTGCTGTCAAGGTTAGTAATAAAAGAACTATCCAGGCACAAAAGAAATACACGAAGGGAATAGGAAATCAAAAAAACTGAAGTCAAACTCTCTTTTTATGAATAGTGATATTTTATCGTAATAGTCAAGAAAATAAAGAAATGCTGTTTTATATAAATTGTAACCGAATGCTAGTTTCGCAGAGTTGACAATTTTTATCAAAGCAACTATAGTTGAATACAAATTTTAGTTTTTTTTTCTACTTTACCTTGGATTATATGTATTTTTTGTTTTTCCAACTTTTTTAGTACATTAATCTAAGATGTTTCTCAATGTAAATAAACATTTTTATAAAGCTGTCCAATATTTTTGCTTTTATTTCATATACGAATGCTAAGATTAATTTTATCTGGTAATAAAAATTATTCACTGTAGTAAAGAAGTTCTACATTTAATAAAACATGTGGAACGGTTGTCCTGATGGTCTGTCGACTCAAGCGAAGCTTGAATGCTAGCTTTAACGGTGTCCTCGTGAGTGGCGTATGGGTATTGTATAAATCGGGCAATGTTGAAAAAAATCATCATCCCCATACCACATACCACAGTGCTTCCGTGCTGACGTCTGCCTTATGCGCACTATCGCCTCCAGAACGTGAAAAGAACTTGTCAAGGGTTTATCTTTGTAAATAACTTTAAAGCCAAAAGGACTGACACAAGTTTACTTTTAACGAATTGGTTTTATAATTTAAATTTCTGGCAAAGATTTTAAATTTATTATAGATACGTAGTTCACATCTATCAGGTAACAGATAAGAAATATGTTTTTATTTACCTACTTTATAAAAATTATAGCGTGAAACGTGTTAAAAAAGTGCAACTGCGTTTCCTCAATGAGAAGCCAAATGCATCATTAGCCCCAGTATGTAGACCGTGGTGTCAAAGCTGCAGCGTCATCTAAAAAATATTTTATTCAGAATCGGGGACGTGTACAGATGTCATTTTAACGTCAACATGTGGTCCTAATGGCTACATGCAATGTACTAGCTCTCTTTGTGACACTATAATCACCCCTATTCCCGTTGGCGTTTGTCGTAAACGCCTAATATTTAATTTCGGTTTTAAGTCAGAGTTTGAAACTTTTTTGAGACAAGCGATTTGAAAATACAGTGAACACATAGAAAAAGAAGCAAAATCGTTAACAAATGTTTGAAAAAAATCTGAATATCGTTTTTATAACGTCACGACAAAAGAGTCGTATATGACAAACGCCAACGGGAATAAGGGTGAATATGTACGATATGTACGTACATACGTGTGTGGCATACTTGAGAAAATACATTTTGGCTTAAAACCGTTCCAAAGGACGTAGCTATAAGACACATAGCCTATAGCATTCTCAAATACGAAAATGAGAATAAATTTATGGAAATTTATGGAATTTTCTTTCTGACTAAACCTCAAATACAGCAATACGAACAAAACAAAAAAAAAATCATGAAAATCGGCCCAGCAGTTATCGAGTTATAACGTCATCGAGTTTTACCACATAGAAGATTTTTTTGTTTGGGAGGTGCAACGCCCCTTTGACCAATGTCTACCAATGTACACGGGAATGCTGCCGGGCCAATACCTAAGATTGTCTGTAAATTTGAGCTCAATGGGTTCGGCAATTTTTGAGATATAAGATATTCAATGTTTTTTATTGTATTGGCGGTGTGGCGCCCCTTTGTCCAATTTTGACCAATCTTCAGAGGAGAACTCCTGGGTCAATACCTAAGTTTAGATAAGTTTACATATCTGTAAATTTGAGGTCAATCAAGTCGGTGGTTTTCAAGTTTTAAGCGGCCGAATACAAATCACGGTCCATCACTTATATAAAGTATAAAGATGTTATACAGAGCCATGCCTAGTTTTAGCATCACTACCTAACTCTTTCATTTGTGAAAGGTGACGATGGAGACAAATAGCTGCTCTGTCAAAGGCGGCAAGAACACCAACGAAATCGTTGATGTCGATCCGCCGCGCATTTTGGAATAAGCTCCCTGCGTTGTCGTGTGGGTTCGAAGACTCGTCGGGCTGGTGCGTTGTTGTCCATACGCTCTACGTGTCCCAGCCATCTCAGCCGTTGTATTTTTAGTTTTCGCGTCGCTGTATAGTCCGTATATTTCGTCTTCTTCTTCTTCTCCACACTCCATCTCCATCACAAACTGGACCGAATATCACTCGAAGAATTTTTTTTCTCAAGGCATCCAAGAAGGTTTTCATCCGTTTTAGACAGGGTCCATGCTTCTGCACCATGCAGCAGAGCAGGACCGGGATGATTAAGGTCTTATATAATATCTCCTTGGTTCTATGAGAGAGGACTTTACTTCTTAGATGCCTTCTTAGCCTTACTTCGTTTTGTCCTCAACAGCCAGACCCATCTTCGCCGCCTTCGTTTCGATGCTTGCAAATGCGCCACTGACAGCACGCCGCGTTCTTCCAATGTCAATATCATCAGCATAGGCAAGTATTTGAACGGACTTTTAAAAAATTGTACCTCTATGGTGTTGGCTTGTGAGTTTCGTACAATTGCTGCAAGAACGATGTTAAAGAGAGTACATGATAGCGAGTCGCCTTGTCTCAAACCTTATTTGACATCAAATGGCTCGGTGGTGTTCTTGCCGACTTTGACGGAGCAGCGAGATTTCTCCATCGTCATTCTGCACAGACAGACGAGTTTTGCGGGGATGCCAAAACTTGACATGGCTTTGTATAATTCGTCCCTACATACGCTATCATAGGCGACTTTAACGTCGATAAATAGATGGTGTGTATCGACCTGAAATTCCTGGGTTTTTTTCAAGATCTGTCGGAGTGTGAAAATTTGGTCAATGGTTGACGACTTTCCTGGCAAAACCACACTGATATGGGCCGATCAGGTTGTTGGCGAAAGGTCAACAAGATCTTATACGCGACATTCAGGAGACCTATTCCTCTGTAGTTGGCGCAGTTCAGAATATCTCCTTTCTTGTGGATGGGACACCCGATGCTGAGGTTCCATTTGTCGGGCATGCTTTCATCCGACCCAATTTTACAGATAAGTTGGTACATGCTATCCTTACCAAGCCATCTCCCGCTGCTTTGAAAAGCTCGGCCGGGAGGCCATCTGCTCCAGCCGCCTTGTTGGACTTAAGTTTGGATATCATACTATCCTTACGGTCGGGTGGACGGAATGAATGGATCGTTCTGCCTGACAGCGGAATTTTGGTCGGCTTCGCCGTTTCAGCAGTCTGCAGAAGTGGTCTTTCCAAATTCTCAGCACCGATTGTGAATCTACCACCGAATTCCCATGTTCATCTATGCAGGCTTCTGTTTGGGTCTTGTATCCTTGGGCGAATGGATCTTGTAGTGAAACCCAGCACTTCGGTTGCGGCACTCCTAATGGCACGCTGGCAGTGTGCCACTGGTCCTCTGTACTTGATGCCGGTGAAGCTGAGGATGGGCTTGCTGAGAGGTTTAGGGAGACACGGTCGGCAAAGGTTTTGGCGGTCTCTTGCGATAGTAGCTTTGCAACGTCAAATCTTCTTACAGTATCCTCTCGGTGTTGTAGAGTATTGGATATCCGCATCCGTACTTTGGCTACTACCAAGTAATAGTCCGAGTCTATGTTGGCCGCTCGGAACGTTCGGACATCCACGATATTGGAGGCATGTCTGGCGTCGTTCGCCAGATCAATTTGGTTGACGCTTTGTTGATCTGGAGACCGCCAAGTCCCCTTGTGTACGCTGAGGTGTGGGAATCGTGTGCTTGCAATGATGGCATTTCGCCCCGCCGCAAAGTCGATTAGCCTGAGTCCGTTTCCGGAGGTGTTGTCAAGCAGACTGTGCTTTCCGACTGTAGAGCCAATGATATGCCCTCTCTTCCGATTTTGGCGTTAAAGTCGCCAATAACTATCTTGACGTCGTACTTCCGGCACTTATTATACGTCTTCTCAAGAAGATTGTAGAATGCTTCTTTGCTTGTCTTTCTCCTCTGTCGGGGCGTGAGCACAGATCAGCGCGTGATGAGCATTTTCATACTTTTCTTTTTTCCTAAACCTTCGCGTAGTAATTACCAAGAAATCCACAGAAGGAAGTATCCAACTTGGTCCAGTTGTTTTCTAGTTTTAAGCATTCGAACAAATCACGATCCCTTTTTATATATAAAGATAATCGCTGATGAATGTAATCTCAGTAACGGGTACACATTCATAATAATGAAGATGCTCCGCATGAACTGATAAGAAGATATGTGTGTATGAACAACCCCCAATCTAGAAGACCAGTTTCACTTTATACCTCTAGAGAGAACCGAGCTATACCGTTGAACTAAAAATGTCGAAGCTTTTATAGAAATAGGCATCCAAGAACATAATAAAAACATTTCCAAAACTTTTATTTACGTTGCCAATAATATTTATAAAACCCAAGAAATTAGGAACTCAAGTTAATTACAATTTGTTACATCTGCATAGTTACATGCATTGATTTCAGTATCGAACACTAAATTCGGGGGACATTGGAAGTAAAATTTGGTACCCCTGTTGCAAAAGTAGAACTTTGAACAATCCTTTGGGTCCCTATAGTATCCAGTTGATTCACCACACAAACCGGTCGTAGAGGGTGTAGTAGAAATAACGGGAGCTTTGCTAGTTGACAAGAGAGCTCCTTTTCCCGCAAGTACCGAATTTATTGTCTTCAGTAGAATGTACTTTTCACCACACATTCCATTGAAATCATCTGACTCAAGTGACCAAATCATAACTCCCGCTAAGCCTTGATCTACAGCATACTGTGCCTTTAACTGAATGCTTTTCGGGTTTTCAAATCCAATCCATTGATTTCCTCGGAATATATACGGTACTTTTTGTGCTTCCTCCCAAACATAACTCCATTCCTCTTGACGCATTTTTTCACAAATTTCATTGTAGCCAATGTGCCCCGGTTCGTTAGAGTACTGGCCTGGCAAACCCTGACCAGTATGTGGTGAGCCAATTGTATTTTTGTTGGGATCTGCCAACGTAAATGTTCTGCCATAAAATGGCATTCCCAACACAATTTTGTCCTTTGGTGCACCTAAACTTATAGAGTTAGTTATGGCTATGAATAAATAGAAAATCCAATTTACGTACCATTGTTTAACCAGTAGCTAATACTAGCATGAACATTTAACTGTTTATCTAATTCAGTAACGTCTTGTGGTCCTTCGTACAGAGGGGCATTAATACCAGTTACCTCATCCCAAGAGCCGTGCAAATCATAAGCCATTATATTAATAATATCCAAGTACTGACAAACCTCTGGAATGTTGTAAGACACAGATGACGAGAACTCGGCCGATCCAACAGCGGCTGTTAGTAGAAGATTTTCTCTGCTCAATCTAACAAACAGACACACGTTAAAAATGTTAAGCCCACCGGATTCCAATTCTAACTCACGCTTGTTTCAGTTCCTTTAATAAAGTCACATAATTGGCCTTATCATCATTTGTGGAATTTTCGTGTCTTTGGTTTGGGTACTCCCAGTCTAAGTCGAGACCGTCGAAATTATGTTTTTTTACAAAATCAAGGGAGGACTGTACAAAACGGGATCTTCTGACGGGATCATTTGCAATTTCTGAAAACTTTGCTGAACCCTCATTCCATCCGCCAATCGCAGCCAATACCTTCAGCTCAGGATTCTTATTCTTCAGCTGAATGAATTTCTTAACGTTTCCTCTTCCCCAGTTTTCTTCAAGATCGAGGTATGGGTCGATTATTCGAATATCTCCGTCGGGCTCAACGCCAAAGAATGCATACATCAGATGAGTGCAGAGGGTGGGATCAATATGAGACGTATCAAATTTCCCATACGAGTGCCGATATGTCGCCCATGTTCCTTGATAGCAAACGACGAGTTCTGAAAGAGTATATCGGAAACACATATTCAATTTATGTTAAACGAATAAAAGCTAATGGTAATTGTTCGAAATAGTTAATGTGCGTAATTTTGTAGCCAATTAGAATAGAAAATGAAAGTAGCAAAACCATAAAATTATCCGTGAAATTGTTTAGCGTAAAAAGCCTAAAATAAAAAAAATGGCCGGCGATTTGGCCCTCGTGTCGTATACGCAACTTTTTTTTTTCTTTTGAATTTTTAGTGACTCTTCTTTGGATAATCTCTGAATCCTGTGTCCAGTAGTTTTCGCGCTTTGAGGTAACAGAGAAAATTCCTACATTTTTATACCTATATAGCACAAAGGGTGTCTCATAATTCACGCAATGTAATTTTGATAGAAAGTTACTTACTTACTTAGATGGCGCTACAGTCCGGGGTGGACCTGGGCCTCAACCAACACGCCTCTCCAGTTAGCACGATCTTTGGCTAACTGCCTCCAGTTGCGCACTCCAAGTTGGTTGAGGTCCCCTTCCACTTGTGCGCGCCACCTAAGGCGAGGTCTTCCTCTACTTCGTTGTCCCTCCGGGTTGGAATCGAAGACTCTTCGGGCCGGAGCTTTGGTGTCCATTCGCTCTACATGTCCTAGCCATCTTAGTCGACTGATACGTACTTTTCTGACCAAGTCGATGTCGCTGTACAGCTCGTAGAGTTCGCTGTTAAATCTCCTCCTCCAAAGCCCGTCAACGCAAACGGGACCGAAAATCACTCGAAGAATTTTGCGTTCGAAGCGCCCAAGGAGATCTTCATCCGCTTTTGACAACGTCCATGATTCTGCGCCATAAAGCAGGACTGGGATGATGAGGGTCTTATATAGAGTCTCCTTGGTGTTTCTCGACAAGGCCTTACTAATCAATTGCCTTCTTAGGCCAAAGTAACAGCGGTTGGCAAGTGTAATTCTTCGCTTGATTTCTGATGTGATGTCATTTTCAGAATTAATAGCGGTGCCGAGGTAGACAAAGTCCCGAACTACCTCAAAGTTATAGCTGTCTATCGTGACGTTCTGTCCGATTCGTCGATGTTGTGTGTCCCTTCTTGTTGACAGCATATATTTCGTTTTGCCCTCATTCACCACTAAACCCATTTTTGCCGCCTCTGTACTGATACTTGCAAACGCACCAGTGACAGCTCGCTGTGTTCTGCCAATGATGTCGATGTCGTCAGCGTATGCAAGTAGTTGCACAGACTTTTGGAAAATTGTGCCCCTGGTGTTGGCTTGCGAGTTTCGCACAATTTTCTCAAGAATGATGTTGAAAAAGTCACATGACAGCGCATCACCTTGTCTAAATCCTTTTTTGACATCAAAGGTCTCGGTGAGATTGTTTCCGACCTTTACGGAGCAGCGAGCGTTCTCCATCGTCATTCTGCACAACCTGACAAGTTTGGCAGGGATGCCAAAACTAGACATGGCTCTGTATAGCTCGTCTCTATAAATGCTGTCATATGCGGCTTTAAAATCGATAAATAGGTGATGAGTATCGATTTGGACTTCTTGGGTTTTCTCCAGGATCTGCCGTAGTGTGAATATTTGGTCGGTTGTGGACTTACAGGGCCTAAAACCGCACTGATAGGGTCCAATCAGTTCGTTGACAAATGGTTTCAGGCGTTCACACAGTACGGAAGACAGGATTTTGTAAGCGATGTTATAAGGAGACTGATGCCTCTATAGTTGGCGCAGTTTAGAAGGTCTCCTTTCTTATGGATCGGGCAAACAATGCTGAGGCTCCATTCTTCAGGCATACTTTCCTCTGACCAAATTTTAGAAACGAGTTGGTGTATGCTCTCTACCAAGTCATCCCCTGCTGCCTGAAAAAGCTCGGCCGATAAACCGTCCGGTCCTGCAGCTTTGTTGGACTTCAGCTTGGATATTGCTATCCGTACCTCATTTTGGTCAGGTGGACGGAAGTCTTGGCTTTCATCGCCCAGGTTGAATGGTTCATTCTGCCTGACAGCGGAATTTGGGTCGTCTTCGCCGTTTAACAGTCTACAGAAATGGTTTTTCCATGTCCTCAGCACCGACTGTGACTCTACTACAAGGTTTCCTTGTTCGTCTCTACAGGTCTCTGTTCGGGTCTTGTTCCCGTGACACGTTCTTTTTACCTTTTGGTAAAACTTCCGAACATTGTTCCTGGAGTAGCACCTCTCTATTTCCTCGATCGCGCGCTTCTCATGCTCTCTCTTTTTCCTCCGGAGAAGCCGGTGTTCTGCCCTCCTTTTTTGCTTGTAGAGCTCACGAGCTGCTCTCGTCCTTCTCTGCAGCGCCGCTTTGTAGGCCAGTTGCTTTGCTGCATGTGCTTGCCGGCACTCTTCATCAAACCAGGGGTTTCGCGGTGGTGGTCGGGTGAAACCTAGCACATCAGTTGCGGCTTTTCTGATGGCTTCTTGGCATCGATGCCACTGGTCTTCAGCACTTGATGCTGGCTGTACAGGAATTCTCGAGAGGTTGAGGGAGACGCGATCGGCAAAAGTTCTGGCGGTTTGTTGCGTTTGTAGCCGTTCAACGTTGAATCTCCTCACAGTATTTCCTCGTTGTTGTGGTGTCTGGGATATCCTCATACGTACCTTGGCTACAACAAGGTAGTTGGCCTATGTTGGCCGCTCGGAATGTTCGGACATTTAGAATACTGGAGGAGTGCCTTGCGTCGATCGCAACATGGTCAATTTGATTGACCGTTTGATGGTCTGGTGACCGCCATGTTCCTTTGTGAATGTTGAGGTGTGGAAACCGTGTGCTTGCTATAGTAACATTCCGCAGCAAAGTCAATTAGCCTAAGTCCGTTTCCAGACGTGGTGTCGTGTAGGCTGTGCTTTCCGATTGTGCTACCAAAGATGTCCTCCTTTCCTATTTTGGCGTTAAAATCACCTAAGACAATTTTAACGTCGTATTTAGGACATTGCTCATATGTTTTGTCGAGGAGCTCATAGAAACATTCTTTGGTAGCGTCGTCTTTATCTTCTGTGGGGGCGTGAGCGCATATCAGGCTGATGTTGGCGAATTTAGCCTTGATGCGGATAGTTGTAAGGCGCTCACTTACGTGTCGAAAGCTCAAGACTTCTTGCCTAAGTCTGCCGCTTACAACGAATCCGCATCCAAATAGACGCTACTTCTGCTCTCTGTAGCAATCACCGTAGTAGATGTCACAGGTTTTCATCCTTCTTTTGCCTGGCCCATCCCACCGCACCTCCTGAATGGCGGTGATATCTGCCTTGTAACAGTCTAGGGCCTCCGCTAATTGTTCGGCTGCACGCGGTCTGTTCAGGGTTCGAACATTCCACGTGCAGTGAATCCATCCGTATCCGAGGCTCTTGGTTGCTTCGTAACCATTAATTTTTCCGTGGTTGGGTAGGTAGCCCCACGCACAACCCCCAACCTGGAGGACCAGGCCCTAAGATAACCCTAGGACAGCGGGTCGGATACTCCGTTGTCAGTAACCCACTTCGGGGATATGAGTGCTGCCGTTGGCCCATAAAGGGTTCATCCGCCACCATCTCTATTTCAGCACCCTGACTAGTGCTGAAAATCCTTACAGACCTTTGCTCCAAATATGTCAGAGAAGCTCACGCAAGGTATCTGCCATCTCGACTGTTGACAACACCGTTGATTCAATCTTGTGTATTCATCCTTTTGATAGAAAGTACAGATTTTTAATTAGAAAGCTAAAATTTTGTATTGATTTATAGAGTACACAGATTGGGGTTAGGAATGGAATAGCACAAAGCCACGGCTTCGCTTTGCTGGCAAGTACGTACTCTTTAATTGAAATTTTCTATGACCGTTTCGCATAAATGTGGCTGAATTTCTATAAAACACCTCTCAATTTCCTCTTTCAAGGTGTTAGTGGTCGTGGGCTTATTTGCATAGACCTTTGACCTCACAAAACCCCAAAGAAAAAAGTCCAATCGCATTAAATCGCAAGATCAGTGGCCCTACTCTGTATTTCGTTCAGAAAGTAAAATTTTCCGAAACCGAATATTTGGTACTATCGATTTCGAAAGCGAATTGAAATCTCCTAATGTCAAAGTCATTGTATACGGATTCAAACGAAAAGCATTTCCGAACATTTCGGAACGAAATAGAGAGTAGGTCCCCTGGATTGCCAATTCTGATCGCAAAAACGGCGTATTACACGATTAGGAAATGACTCATGCAGTAATTGAATTGTTTCTCTGGCTGTATGGCATGTGGCACCGTCTTGTTAAAACCACATGTTGGTCACATCTATATCTTGTAATTTAGGCACTAAAAAACTGGGTTATCATGCCACGATAACGAACACCATTAATTTTTACTGCCTGACCACAGCGCTCCATTTTTACTGACCCCGAACTGTCAGCTATCACATCTTACATTCGTTGGCATCACTGTGCTATTAAATGGCGCAAGATTCAAATTTTGCGTGAATTATGGGACACCCTGTAATAACGAAAATAAAGATTCTGGAACACAGTAGGTATGGCATAGGTTAAGTTTAGGTTAGGTTAAATAGGAAGACTCTCATACAACACTAGGCAACAAAATAGGCCCATCGCGAAACCCGGTGAAACAATTTGAAATTGAAAAGCCGAAAGGAAAAACCTAAACACTCATCAATTTCCCTTAGTTTGCTTGCAGAATTTAAGCAGTCGCATGTAGTTCAATATCCTATTTCTTCCAAATGCTAAAAAATCCAAGGAAGTTTCTGTGATTTCGCGATACTCGCTCATATGGTGCTATGTTCTTCGACTTCGAAGATACCCAAAAATTATTACATTCACTACTCTCTAGTTACCCTTCCTTTTTCGACAGCACAAAAGCTTGCTTTTATTATGCGCCTGTTCTAACATAGTCCCACTTGGTTCTGGTCTTGATCGCAGCCTAATGGCTATCGAGATTGTCGATATCCTTCTATATATTGATCTCATGTGTATTAGCCAGAATTTCTGATTGCTTCTGTTCGGGAGTCATCATATACCAAGGCAGGCAATTCAACCGTCAAAATCTCTCTCAGAAACTCGACCAGATCTTTGCAGTTTATATTATTATTGGTATAACATATACCGGAATCAGTTAATAATAAATAATGCCATGTTTAAAGTTGAGATTTATTAAAGTTCTTTTCATAAATTTATTCTCTACTTTATTAGGCCGTGTGTCAAATGGGCTAAATAATTATCGTCGATAAATCTCTATTTAAAGACTGGAGTTTGATAATTTATCTTTTAACTTCTTCCATAAGTGTCAGAAAATTATCCGATGAAAATTATTTAGCTCAATTGACACACGGCCTTCTCTATATTCCTTAATACACTAATTGGCTATCTATGTTCGCATGCAGTCAATATCGACATCATCGGCCGCTGCGGAGAAGGCAATTCTACAAAGCGCAAACAGAACCCTACAGAATGAGCGGGGGAATACAGTGTAGTAGTTACGCATCACATCAGTCACTGCTAAGGATTTGGAAAGAACACTTTCAGAGAATAATCCGTCCAACCATATTTGATTATGATCATACTAAAATATCCATCAACCCGACCAACGCAAAGTGAGGACGAAGTTTGCTTTCCCTACTGGCTTCAAAAATATTTTAAAAAACTATGGCCCTTATTGTGATTGTCGATCAGCGATCGTCACGACAATTGTCGATTGCATCGATTGATTTTAGCTATTCGTACTCACAAAACTTTTTTCGTTTTCAAGAGAAAGCATCGATAAATGTCTGATTTATAATCGACTAACAGCGACTGTCAAATCGACAAATATCAATCGCAATCGTCAATCATAGTTGTCGATCAACGATCAACTATCGACGCTCACAATAGGGCTCTCTATATCCTTGCGTTGTCAAGTATAACTGTTAGGTAATGATGTGGATTGATTGTAAGGGCGCTCATAAGTCGCATTTCAAGAAATAATTTCGTCAAGTTCCTCAGAACATCTGCCATAGTAGTTTAAAGTTGAACTGCTCCTTCCTGTATGCTGCGAAGTAGGTTATGTGAATGTTTTGGGGCTGAGCTCCATGTTCCATTGGGCTACTAATAACTAGTTTAACTTTGAAAACGCCGATCCTGCTGTATAGAATTTCTGGTCCTGCAATGATTGTCCCGAAATGACTCCAAGAAGGTGCGTAGAGATTACTTGGGCGATTCTTGGGCTTAGTTTTTATTATACCCTCCACATGAAGGTATAACGCCAAGAAGGAGTCACCGGAGACCCCATAAAGTATATACATTCTAAATGAGGATCAAATTCTGATTTAGCCATTTCCGTCTGTTTGTCCGTCTATCTGTATGTCTGCTGAAAACACGATAGCGTCCAAGTCCAAACAAATCGAGACACTTTGAGATCGAGTTCACATTCACAACACATGAGATCTAACTTGAACAGTGTTGAGATTTAGTGCTCAACATGGTTGCTGTATATAAAAACCAATTTGATGAAGACATAAACGAAAAAAAAATGTGCACGACTGGGTCGCACGAAACTTTCTCGTTTATTGCGAATCTCGCAGAATCTCAGTCATTTCAGCAAATTTTACGTTTAAAATCATACCCACTCGAGATGTAGGTATACTCAGGTTTAGGAACTGAACCCTTGTTAATTGAAAACTTAAAACATACTACATAAACATACGTATTAACTACAACACTTTATTACTTTAAAATTTCACGTTTTTTAGCTTCAATTATTAATACTTTAAAAATTTATATTAATTTAAAAATTTCACTTAATAAATTAATTTGGTTATTTTTTTTTTAAAAACATTTAACTTTTATGAATAAAATTTGACACTTGAAGGAGGCAAGTAGGATGAATTTCGAATTAATTGAATTTTGGGCTTCGCAAAAATATAACGGGTGTGAATACAGATCGGGATTTGTGTAAGTCATTTAGAAATATATATAGATAATACGGCTATATTTGTGTTTTTTGACAAAAACTAAGTACGTGATCTTGTTTACAATTCTTATGTTGTCTTAAATATGTATTTCGACCAAAGTCGATAGAGCGGTTTTTTGTAAAGTTATGCTGCAAAATGTTTCAACTTTGTATTCGAAAAGCACTGTTATTAAAGTGTTTAACTGAAAATTGAGTACAGCGTATTGTTTAGGATATAAACATTACCTAGAAGTTACATTTTCATCCAAATCGAAAATGGCGTTTTCGAGATATGAGTAGTTTTTAAAGTATCATTATTAACATTTAGGGTGGAAATCGAAGGACGCATTCATGGTTCAAAAAACACCGTTTTGCAACTGTTTAGCTCAAAACTGAGCAAAAGGCATTACTCTGGATTTGAGCATTACATGCCTGTAACATTTTTATCATAGTCGAAAATGGCGTTTTTGAGATATGGGCATTTTTTTTTAAAGTACATACATACTGCCGCAAGGCTTGGAGTTATCGCTAATGACTTCTATCGCAGTTGCATGGATGAGGAGGAGGAGGAAACTCCGTTCCACCTACTATGTGACTGCCCGGCGCTATCCTCGATTAGAAAGCAGACTCTAGGAGAGTACTTCTTCGGGGAGCTTGCTGATATTGCCGAAACGGATATCAACAAAATACTGAAATTTCTCCAAAATTCGAAATGGTTCCAAGAGTAATGGAAATAACCGACTCGGCATGTGGTATCACAATGGACCTTACTTGGTCTAAGTGAATTACTCCGTATTAATGGATAATTGCCACCTAACCTAACCTAACCTACATACTATTATTAGCGATTTGGGTGGATATTAAAAGACGCAGTCATTTCAGAGAAAAACTAAGTTTGCTATCAAGTTAAGAATGACGATAGTACCCTTTAAAAATGTTTGGTTAAAATCGTTTTTACCGTTTTCGAAAAAAAAAACTATTTTCAAAAGTGCCGTTTTTAGCGAAAAACTGGGTATGCAGTCATCTTAATCATGCCTACATTAACTAATTTTGGGTCAAATCATTAGAGCTGTTTTCGAAAAAATCTACTGTTTAAAATTTTGTAGAATGTCTATATGGGAAGTACCGTTAATATTAGGGCTAGAATTAAAAAAAAAACTCCTCCTCCGTCCAAGCGTTTAGATTTCAGAGCTATGGGACAGACAGACATACGGACGGACAAAATTGCGAGACCCACTTTGTTGAGTTCCCCTATCATCGTAATATCAGAATTGATCAAAATCTCGAGTTTGAAATTTTGTACGAAAACAATACATACCTATCTTTCTCTTACTGCGTGTGTATACGAGAAAGTTAAAACAGAGGTCAATATGATGTTTTTTTTTTTTTGATTTATTAGCAAAATAGTTGTCAGCAAATCCAGACAACAGATTCTTTAGAATTGGAGAAAGTGTCGCTAATTTTAATGGACTCGGTAATGCCACTCTAAAACATATACCAGCTATATGTATACATAATTGTAAGCATTTAAGGTGTAGTAGTTGGCGCAACAGGACCGTATAGGATAGGCACGCTAGGCCTAGCTTCTCACAGCCATTCGTTTATGTGAGTTTTTATTTTTGGGGGAAATGGAAGGGACCTTAAAATTTATGCCCAGTTTGAACGGCTGAATTGATCATTTTTCAAAACAGTTATACTTTCGGATGTTTGTCAGACATTCGCGATTCTGTCTATTTAGAATTTAGGATCTCTAACTCCAATAGTGTATCACAGAAACATTTTTTTTTAATTTTTTCTGTCTCCTGCCTGTTTCCATATTCCATTGTCGGCCCCAAACATTTTTCAGTTAACAATTGCATAATCTTTTTACTAAATCAATACAGCTGATGAAAGTCTTCGGCCATGTTGGCGGTTGCATATAGACTGTGTAAGCGAAAATCCATGCTTAACCATGATGCTTAGCTATCTAAATAAACAAAATAAGCTCTGTCGCACATCGGCTTTCAATTTGAGATCGATCTCAACACTTTGAGAGTATGAAGGATAAGAAGATTCAACGACAAACTTGATTCATCGATGATGATCATGTCGAAAAGATGAGATGGCTAAGTCAATTATAACGATTTAAGTTCTACTTAAATGTTGATGGCATTTTTTTGTCATAAGCTGAACCATAAGAGCTTATGTGCAACTTAAATCCTCTATGAGTTGTATCAGGAAAGGGCATAGCTGAGGCAGCGGTCCGTCTTGGACTGTAAGCGCTACCTAAGGTAAATTTACATACAAATACATGGTTAACTAACTAGTCATCTAACTCGGGTTAAACATCAACCCTAAGCTGACCAATTTTATTGTTTGGTTTGGACTGACAGACCCATTTTCCTGCCATTTCTGATTAACGGGACTAAGTGTTGGACGGTACGGTAAAGCCGGGATTTCTCGATGTATTTTCGATCCTGCATTCGCGTATGTCAATGTCTCAATCTCTGATCTTCACTGGTCGCGAAACCCTAAAGTTGTCACTTACAAATTAAAAGACGATCGTTGCTCAATTATTGTTTCACTGATCACACTGCAACTGCACATGTATTGTATGGTGTAGTGCAAGAAAGAATTTAGTTTAGTTAAAATTTGTATAGTATAGTACATATAAGTATGCGAGCAGTGATGGATGATAGCAGCAACAAAATCGGAAAAATATTTTACAGTTTAGTTGCAAAATAGTAGCTCTTGAGTACCTGAGTGTATTATGTATTCTGAGCTTCTCGTCATATAATAGTTGCCTGCGACACATTTAGAGTACCATTCTTACCAATATCGTTACCAGGGAACAGATCGACAACTTCTAGCACAACCATCAAAAGTATTGTGTAGGTTAAAGCGTGTCTGCACTTGGCATGCACCAACGAGCCATAAGTATCTACATAATTATGTATTTTCATATCAATCGATGTTAACCAATATTAAGGAAACTAATGACAACAACAAAATACAGTAGTAATACATTTTACAAATTTTATTTAAAAGAAAAACACTGAATTGAATACAATATATGACAAAATAAAATAATAAAAAAAAATAATTAAAATTATGAGTTATGAAAAACACAATCTTCTTAACGATTGTCGCTTAGAGCTTAGTTTACAGTTAGATTTACTTTTGTGTTTTGCGTTTTTTTTACAGATCAACAATTTCGATGGAGATTCTGGCTCCGAGATCTTGCAGTTTTCTCCAGGATGATAATCGCATAAGCATTTCGGACAGAACATAAATTTGCACGCCAAGCTGGTACACGCACCGAAATGCACTGGTTTCGGCTCTGCCGGTTCTTTAGTAATTAGAAGAATACTGTCCGATGCGGTATCGTTGAATACATTAGTGGCACTTTGTGAGTCGGATGTTGCTATGGGTACTCGCGTTAATGAAGCTAACCGTTGAGGAGAATCTGAAACGATGCTCCCCTTTCCGCAGCGTGGACACTTGACCAGTCTTTCATTTTTGCACAACTGCTGCACCGCGCTTTGATTTTCGTAGAAACTGCTGTTGACTGAAGTTGTACTTGAATTTGATTTTGAAGTAGATATAAGGTTAAAGGTTCCAAAGGGATGCCGATCTATATTGGCAATGGGCGGCTTCTTAACTGGTTCCTTGCAATTTTCTTTAACATTTCGATAATCACTCAAATAGCGTTGTATTCTGGCGTTAGCTTTTGAGTTGGATTTTACTATTCTGCACCAATTCTTCGATACCTGTGTCATGTTCAGCAAGTCCTTGCTGGTGAGATTTTTCAATATATCATCAATAATTCCGGGAAAGCGCTCTAATCTCAGAATAATGTTTAAATACTTGGTTCCATTGCAGTAGGTCCGTACAATTTTCTCATCTGATGGCACAATGTTTAGCTTTCTTTTTGAATGTATCACTGTCGGTGTGAAGTATCGTTGACCCTTGGTAGGCCTTCCTGGCATCAATTCTTGTTCCTTTTCCCTACAACTATGGTTACTGGAATGCTTATTGTCAAATAGTTCATCTTTTGAAATATTAACTGTCGCCGAAGTGTGCAAATAATTGTGGCGTGGAGTATCATACCTATTGAGGGCCTTCCGCGTATACGAACTATCTTGTTGTCCAATTTTATTAGAAGCCTTGGGTTCATTTTCGTCATTTTCCGACTTTATTCTTTTGGATATGCTGGAGCTACTGAGTGTGCTGTATAAATGTCTTTTTATTGATGCATTACTCTTGGGCGTTGAAATGTGATATTTTAAAGCGGATGACTGCTTGCTTGGTGTTCGATTCGCTGCGTTTGGACTAAAGATATCAAAACTTTCCCTGCTGAAGCTTTTTTCCATCAACACAGAGGAACATCCATTGTAAATAGAATCGTAGCCCGAATCCACCGCAATCGAGTAAGATTCCCCTAATTTAATTTTTTTGTTTTCATCTTGGCGTATTCCGCAATCGTATTCGGAGACGTCCATAGTATAGCTCTTGCTCTCAATTTGATATTCGATTTAAGAAATCTGCAAATTCTTGTGGTTGAGATTCCGCATCTGTTATTTGTAAAACTGATTTATATTTTTATTGAATTTATATCTATTTAATCACTTATTTAATCGAAACAAATAAATAAAAACACGCAAAATGAGTGACACAAATTTGGAGGCATAATTCACAGCTTTAATGGTTGCCTTCAGTAAAACTTTAATTGGTTTCCAACAATGACAAAAAAGTGATGCCAAACTATCATTGTTGAACTATTGCATCTACCTTGTTTGCATAAAAAGATGATTTCAATTTCAAAATCAATTGCGTTTTCGATTGGATACCTATTTTGTAATTTTTTATTTTAGATTTTGTTTGCCAGTCGTAAATGAAATCTAAATTGCTAGATTAAATAAACCAAAAGGAATATTTGTTCACCCAATTTAAAATGCCACACGTTTTAATATTTTGTGTCCCTAGCCGATTCATTGAAACTACTTCAATACTTCAATGCCCATTTGACACACGGTAGGGGCTGCAATAAAAATTATAGTTTTTCAATCTGTTCATTGCAAGGATAACTTTAATCTATAACAGTATTTTTATCGTTCCCGTCACGGCTGTAGGCCGTCAAACAAACACAAATTTTTGTATGTTATCGATGAAAATGTCATGAAAGGCAATTGACAAGTTTACAAAACTGAAATTAAAAAAAAAAGTAATATAAGTATTCACTATCTTTTTTAGCAATTTGCTAAAGATGTTGGACGTGGAGGAAAGAAACGCAGCTTATATTAGTTAAGGCGCGTTCGGAGAAAATTAACTACAGGAGAAAACATTCTCCAATTATGGTAGTTGAAGAAATTTATTTCGTAAAATCAATAACCATATTCTTTATAAAATATATGTTATTTGTCGTTTGTTTTCGATAAATACTCTGTTTATTTACGATTCTTAATTGAAAATCTTAATTGATAGCAAACAAATATCATTGTCGGTAAATGTACGAACTGAATGACGACATAATTAATAGCTTTGTAATTATCAAGCTCAAATACTACATCCTCTCAAGCACTTATAGCAAGATAGCGTCTGATATGACTTCATTTTCAGTATTATTTCGCAGAAAAAATTGTAAGTATACATAACATACATGTAGGATTTTTTATTTTATTCAAATAAATAATAATAGTAGTGTAGTGTACGTACTAGATTTCCAGCAGCTGAATTTGAAGGTTGGTATTGCTGGTAATGATAACGAATCAAAAAGCGAACAGTGCAACCTGGTTGTCTGTCGTCTGTGTCCAACTGACAGCCGACGAAATTTCGTTTACGTTTCGGTACATATTTTTTTTTTTTTTGTTGTGTGAATTGAAAATAAAAGTATAGATATTAAACATGATTTTTAGTGCAAAAAAAATAAGCTACGCTGCTATTATAAGTTTTGCGATAGCTATACGAGCCATTGTTTCACTCAATTCGTATTCGGGTGCAGCGACACCTCCAATGTATGGAGACTACGAAGCTCAGCGACACTGGCAAGAAATTTGCGTTAACTTAACGCCATCTGAATGGTACACCAATTCCTCGGATAATGATCTACACTACTGGGGCTTGGATTATCCTCCACTGACGGCTTATCACAGTTTATACTTGGGAAAGTTGGCCAAACATCTTAATCCATCGTACATTGAGTTGCATACGTCACGCGGATTCGAATCAGATGATCACAAGTTCTTCATGCGGCTGAGTGTATTAGCTGCAGATGTTCTTATCTACATTCCAGCAATACTGTTAGCTGTTGTCGTGATACATTCTCTGCAAAAACGGAAAGGACAACCCACATTGGGACTTCAGCATCTAGCGGTTTGCTTGTTATATCCAGGACAGATTTTAATTGACAACGGCCACTTTCAGTATAACAACATTTCATTGGGGTTAGCAACATTTGCTGTTGTGGCCATACTACGAGATCGTCTAGTTTTGGCGTCAATTTTCTTTTCACTGGCACTCAACTACAAACAAATGGAATTGTATCATGCTGTGCCGTTCTTTGTGTACCTTCTTCAAAGCTGTGTTCGGGATAAGAACTCTCAAAAAGGAATATTTAAGCTTGTCAAAATTGGTGCAAGCGTTCTAGTTACATTTTCCATTTTGTGGTTGCCATGGATTCATTCGTGGGCAAACTTCGTTGCAGTCGTTCGGCGAATATTTCCAATTAACCGAGGAGTCTTTGAGGATAAAGTCTCCAATGTTTGGTGCGCAGTAAATCTTCTAATAAAAATCAAGACAATATTCAGCAATGAAAATATGGCATTTGTATGTCTAGTAGTGACCTCCCTTATGCTTCTTCCTAGTGCCGTCCAGCTTTATAGAAAACCAACTAAAGTAGCCTTCCTATATGGACTCTTCAATTCAGCTATAACATTCTTCCTGTTCTCCTTTCAAGTGCACGAAAAATCGATTCTACTAGCAGCCCTCCCAGCAATGCTACTATTTCCTTTTGAGCCTTTTTTGATGACTTGGTTTTTACAAATTTCTACATTCAGCATGTTTCCACTCTTGGAAAAGGATAAGTTGACGCTGCCTTTCATAGCGATGTGGCTAATTTTTCAAACTGTTCTTCAGTTGATAAATGATATCGAGCCCATGGCTAAGGACCGCATGCTACACAGATTCAAGGGTCTATATCATGGCTCCTGCACGATGTGTGTTGTGTTGGTTTTATGTTATTTATATGCGCCTATGCCCAAGGGACTGCCACATTTACATGTACTAGTGATATCAGTCTATTCATGTATACATTTTATGGCTTTCTTTTTATACACAAGCTATAAGCAATTTATGACATAAAATAGATTTTACGAATTTGTTATTTAGTTATGTAGGTCGATTTTTAATGAAATAAACTTAAAAGGTGATCTGTTCCATACCCAATATATTTAGGCTTTTTTTTTGTTGTTATTCATAGTTATTCATATTCGGGAATAAACCGAATTACGTACTCCAAGTTAAATTACTTATTTAGAGGAAAGAAGTACATACTTCAACCCGACGAAACTTTTTTTTCTCCAGGAATCCAGGGCATTGAGGATGACAGATCTATTGCCTGGAGCAGGGCGGAAAATAGTCACTTTTGCGATCAAATCGCTAAAAGCTGGCAAATGTGCCGGAGTGGATGAAATCCGTCCAGAAATGCTCAAGGCCTTAGGTGAAGAGGAAGCTAAATGGCTCTCTCGTGTCATTAAAGTTGCCTGGGAATGCGGCCAAACTCCTAACGATTGGCAGATTGGGGTGATTGTGACCCTTTTCAAGAAAGGGGATAAAAGGGATTGCTCCAATTAGAGGGGTATATCACTTTTCATTCTCCCCGGAAAAGTCTTTGGCAAGGTGCTGGAAACGCGTTGCAGAGCTGTGGTCGAGGCACGATTAGTAGATGAGCAGTGCTGCCTTCGTTCCGGCAAAAGCACAACCGACCAATTATTCACTCTCAGAATGGTACTTGAGAAGGCTTGGGAGCATGCTACACCTGTTGACGCGTGCTTCGTAGATTTGGAGAAAGCATACGACCGAGTCCCTCGAGGTAAACTCTAGAGTGTATTACAGGAGTATGGAATTGACGGTTCACTCTTGAGAGCAATTCAATCTCTTTACACAAACTGTAAAAGCTGAGTTCGGGTAAACAGCGTTAAATCAATACCTTTCACCGTGGGCGTTGGACTTCGCCAGTGGTGCGTCTTGTCTCCTCTCCTCTTCTTTTCATTACTTATATGGACTGGATGTTACAGCGTAGTCTTGCCGAGGAACGTTTCAAATTGGGAGATGACTTGGTCATCGTTGGGTCCTCTCAGACTGAACTTCAGCGCGCACTCGAACGGATTGTAGCCGCTTGTGTTAAAGTCGAGATGAAAGTAAACGTGAAGAAATCTGAAGTGATGGTCGTCTCCAGGACGCCTGTTCAATGCATTTGCATGTTAGTGGAGTCCCATTGAAAAATGTGGAGACGTTTAAGTATCTCGGGGTCTTATTCACGAGTGATGGAAGAAGCAATGCTGAGTTGTCCTGTAGGATTGGTCAGGCTGGGTCAATTTTGAGACAGCTTGGTCATTCTGTTATTAGGAGGACTGAACTTAGTGTCAAAGCTAAGGTGTCAGTCCTTAATTCGGTGTTTGTTCCAACTTTTACGTTTGGTTATGAGGTTTGGGTAATGACCGAAAGAATAAGATCGCTTATACAAGCTGCAGAAATGAGATTTCTCCGTTGTATTGCTGGTGTGTAACTTTTGCAAAACAAACGCTTCGAAATAACATTGAAAGGAAATGAAATCGTTAACAAAGTTTTAAAAAAATCGGAATACCGTGTTAACAACGAGATGACATAAGTCGTGTGTGAGAAACGGCAATGGGAATAAGAGTAATTTAATTACTAACGACGACACCTATTTAGGCATCAGGACAAGCAAACTTTGGAACTTGGATAGTTTGATAGTTGAGTTTGACAAATAATTAAACTTCCCTTTTGGGGTCATATTTCTAAACAGTTCAAGTGCAGAAAAAAACGTACATCTCGGGGCGCACGTTAGATGAGGTGACATAAAACGAATGAACTGGCGCATGAAGAACAGACTACATTATAAATAATAACTACGAATAGTCACAAGTAGGAAACAACAACAACGAATATACATAAGAAATAAACAAGAAGGGCGACAACATTAACAGCTAGGTTCCAGAAATCGAGTAAAATCGAAATTGCAAATCGAGTGAATTCGTTTTCAGTGAAAGTAAAATGTGGAACCTAGCAGTAAGTACTAAGGAAGCTTAATCAATAATAAAGCAAATCCTACTAAAGAAATGTAGAGTAAAACCAAGCGAAGGACTAAACCATCGCGATTTAATTGAAACGATTTTTTTTACACAGAAATAGTGTTTATTATCCAATTGTGATTTTCGATTTCTCCTTATAGAAAAAGTCTGATAGCGTTCGAAGCGGATCAAGGTGATAAATCAACTTCGAGGAGAGAGCTTGGGGAAAACCTCAACAGTCTATCATAGATTGATTAGAAAGGGTCGGAATAGGAAAAGTATTGACATCGTTTAAGGAAGAGCTGGACCCTAATTGGCAACGCCCAGCTCTTTTTTTTCGTAAAACTTAACAATGTTCGCCCAGCCTATATTTGATTGTCTCAATTTAAAAACATGGCACAATAAACATAAAAAAGAGAAAGAAATCCACCTTGTGAATTTTTCCGTTTAAAATACCTACACCCACTTCGAACCATCAGCGATAAGAAACTTACAAGATTACAGTCTCGTGTAGGCGATGTACACCGTTTATAATTTCATGTTTAGGTACACGCCTTTTTACAATGGTACGGAATTCCAATTAAAATTGTTCGAGGATTTCATGTTTCTGTCTGGAATTGTTTTTCTCCGATAAGAAGTCTTCTTGTAATCATATGTAAAGAGGTTATCTACTTCATATCATTTGTGAATGAACCTGAATTAAATTACCACGCACACACTCCTGATGATAGTTACAAAGAGAATAACTTATCCCGGATAGTTAACTTACTTTTCGACTCAACAGCACAAACATACAATAACACTAGCACGCTAAATGTAATTAAGAACTTAGTTCCCATGGCTTTTACTACTTATTTTGTTTCGATCAAATTTAACGACTCGCAGAGGAACTGAAGGCAAATCGTGCCAAGTGATTGATTTTATACCAGAATTATTGCGGTTAATGTCTTTTCTAGGTAGTTTACAAAGAGGGACCGATAGGAAGGTGAGATAAGATTGCGTTAAGTGAGTATATCTTCGAGAGCACCACCATCACTGCACATCAAACAGGCTCTTAGTTCTCAATAACACTATTTGCTACTGTCAATGCCTTCAAAAGGCACAGAGTAAATATTTGCGCCTATTATGTTTTAAAGTGATGAAGAATTTTCGGACGTCATACTGATTGATTCATTAATATTTCGCAATAATTTCTGCATTTAATGGCAGATAAAACGAGTTAAGACATTAAAAATTATCAATGTTAAACTTATTTTCCTCTGGAAAACAATTTGTACTAAGAGAATACCTCTACAAGGAGACGAATGTTGACGCAAAACTTTCAAATAAACGCTGTTTCTTCTTGTGATGTGTTCCATTGCTTCATGGCATGGAGTAGTCTAAACTGAAGTATTTTCGAAACGTATTGCGATTGCGATGTGTGCCATTGACCTTGTTACGTAGTAATGTAGTTTATACTAGCGTGAAACTATGCAACTGCCACCTTTTCGAAGCTAAAATACATTTTCTGTCAATTTTGTCACTGGGTAGTTCTATCCAGTTCTATTAAAACGTATGTGAGTATTTTAGTATTTCGGGGGTTTATTCACTAGAGATAGAAATAGAAATTCCGAGTTTTTCCGACAGGATTTTGAGGCAGCTAAGTCTATCTGTTATCAGGATGACCAAAGGCTAAATTATTGAACGTTAATTCGGAAGTTGTTCCAACCATTACTATTATGGTAATGTGATTGGAGTACTTACCGAAAAAATAAGATCACGAGCATAATGCAATAATGCTACATCATTACATCAATAGACATCCCAATTAGTGTAGCAAAAACAAAGTATTAAGCAAATATTGGGACAAAAAAATACCGCCACTTGTTCCAACATACACGAAGGTTCCAACATACACGAAGGTGTAGCCCGAAGAAAACCGGCTCAAACGAACAATCATGGTGCCATTACGATTTTTTATCAACAACAATATAAAAGAAACGGAGACAATCAACCACCCGCTCTTTGAATGAACCAACATATAAACAAGTCCACAATATATTGGAAAAAGAGGAAATAGTGCAGGTACCATTGGCAGACACAACCATTTTTAAAAAAGCTCTGGATAAGTTTAGTATATCAACTTCATCTAAAGAAAATGTACAAAAAGCACAGCACCTAAAGTGCATTTCCTTTCTAACCTTATCCAACCGCTTTAAAACTACTACCGAATATTGAAAACTCTAGCTGTTTTTATAGCCTTGCTGTTCTAAAGTAGTTCTGAAGCGTGAATGACAAATCTTAAGGTGCTAGTACACGATATGTAGCACGCCTCATACATATGTAGCACTGACGTCAGCGAATGGTCCCAATGGGTACATGCCGTGTACAAGCTCTCTTTGTGCACTCTCTGTTGACGTCAGAGCCACATATTTATGAGGCGTGCTACATATCGTGTACTGGCACCTTTAGTATCACCCTTATTCCCGTTGACATTTCTCGTATACGGCTCATGTGTAGTGTCCTTTTAAATACCTACGGTATTTAGCTTTGTTTCGAACTTTTGTTAGTTATTATTTCTTTTTCTGTGTTTACTGACGTTGTTTGTTTTAAAAAAAGCTAAAAAACACCGACTTAAAAACGAAATTAAATATTGGTGGTTTACAACAAATGCCAACGGGAAATAGGGTGAACATGAACAGTTACTGCTTGAAAAGATGTAATATTAATGTCGTTTTCCATTGGTTTTACTCGAGGATTCACAGATTTTGAAATCCAATGGAACAAGAAAACTGCTTCTGGCCGACTACACTCGCGTATTGGATCACTCAGCTGACTTGTATAAAATCCATAAATGGCACTTGTGTGTTTCTTGAGTGGATTTAACAGAAGAGTATTTTTTTGCGCCAATGGAACGGTTTCAGAAGTGATTTTCTTGATTCCCAATGGAAAACGACATGTCTCCGATTTGAACCATAGTTAAATTAATGCGCCATTAAACTAACCCGTGATTTGATTATGAATTCGAAAATAACGTCTAATATTCTGAGTTGAAATGAATGTTTCTTTTTTCAATATGATTTTAATAATTAAGGCGTTAAAAATCTTCGGCAATCAATTCCCATTTCTGATTTAATGGGAGCTATTAAAACCTCAAAACATTAAACAATATAATATGTATAACTTTACAACTATATAACTTTGTGTTATTCCTTGCTAAAACTTCTTCAGCTTGGCCAATTTATTATTCCTTCTTAGTGCCATTTTACGTATCCGTCTCCAGTAGAGTTTTGTGTTGGGATCTAATTCTTCCAAGGGCACAACTCCTCCATAGTTTATCTTCCAAAGCCAGTCGGGATATTCTGAATCGTCTTTGATCTATGTAAGATAATAAACAGGAACATTGATACAGTTTTGAAATCAATTTGCATTGCAACTATATAATCTATTTACTTTCATATCAGTCCCAGTTTTGTTAATGTTGCTCCCACAAACATATGATACCAATTTATTTACATCGGTTTCGACGGGTATCTCCTTTTTTTCAACTATTGGCCCGAGTTTTCCAAGCTTTTTCTTTTTTCCCATTGGCGATGCTGTAGGTATTTTACTTTTTATTCCAGTCCATAGAATATAACCAAAAATATTTTACCTGCCATTGGTTTTGCATAACTCCTAACCATGAGTGATGGCAACAAGATTCGTTGTTTTAGGACATTAAAGACTAGGGAAATTGAAGAAATGTTCATGTTTTTTTTGGTTTATAAGTTAGTAATTTTATTTTAAATTTAAAAGAAAAAATGCGGAGGATTTCAATTTCAAGTCTATTTTGCAATGGGCTTCTTCTGACACTTTAGTTTTGACAGCAAAATTCATTCAACAAATTCATCCATCGTTCAGGGTTTGAGTGGTGAGTTTACGTATAGGTCTGTTCCTTATGCTACGTTTCCACCGGAAATTAACTCCGAGATTAGGATTAACTTTCGTTAACCTCGTATAAATCTCGAGATTTATCATACAAAAATTAATCTCATAAAAAAGAGATTACAAATTAATCTCCTAAGCTAACTAGGTTTACATGTAGAGTTCGGTCTCTGAACACACTCTCCATAGGTCGAAATGTCTAAAATTAAAATAAAACAGAGCTACATTTGACATTTATGTCATAGGTGAGCAAAAGAAAAAAAATCGTTTTTTTTTTGTACCTACCCCTAATAGCGACTTCTTGCCAATGCAACCGTTAAAACGTTCATACATATAATTTTTCAGGACAAAATGATGCGGTAATAATATTTTTAGATTACTGCCACTCACTTTTTGTTTTTACTTTTAATTTCGAAAGTAGAAATTGTTTAATTTTTTACCATTTGTTACACTTCGATTGGACAGCTTATGCCAACATCTGGTGAAATGTCAAATTAATCTCTTCTTCTTTGGTGGAAACACTTCAGGATTAATTTTAAACCTCTTGCACTTAAACCTTACGAATTTTTACTCAATAGGGGTATTCACTTAAACGCGTAAAAGCCTCGTAAACTGCGTAAACTGCAGAAATTTACACCCTCGTAAAAGAACTGTCAGATTTTGTATGGAGAATAGTTTACGCAGACCTCATAATTTTCCGCGACGATTTAGGCTCGGAAACCAACCGCGGAAAGTTTACGCAAGTCACAAATTGAGAGAGATGATAGACGTGGTGATAGACGTGATATCGAAGTGCTCTTACAAAAATTTTAAAATCAGAGGAAATTATACACAAAAAAATATAAAGAAGTGTAAAATAAGTGTCATTAACAATTAGAAGTGAAGAGGTGTTTATAATACACGCATTTTTAAAGAGAAAAGAGATTTTATATTAGTTTTTTTCTGGCTGTGGAGAGAGATTTTATATTAGTTTTTTTCTGGCTGTGGAAATCGGAACCAGTTAGCGGCTTAGTGCCATTCCTAACTGCTTGTCGGTATATACACTCAAAGAGAGAGACAAATATAATAATATACAACAATGCAACAGTGTTCTAAATGCAAGTCTTCAATTCGTGGAGAATCGGGAATAGATTGCGAGGGAGTATGTGGCAAAAAATTTCATTTAAGCGTTAAGTGCTGTGGCATTGATCAGTATAGCAGTGGGGTATTAAAAACAAACCCAATGATAAGATTTATGTGTGATGACTGTGTCGTATATATTCAAAATGTTGATCTTGTTCTAAAAGATATACAAGAAATTGTTAAAAAAAATGGAAATAATTTGAGAGAGTACAAGAATGAATTTGAGGAATCACTAAAAAAGAATGAAGCGGATATGAGAAAATTAATTGAATCAATTGATTCAAAATGTATGGATCGGTTAAGTGCTATGAAGGTGACGCAGGAGGTATGTCAAAACAGCGTGAAAGAAATAAGAAAAATGAGTGAAATGAGTATACTATTTAAAGACCAAAGTGAGAAGATATGTGATAATGTTCAAAAAATAACGAGTGATAACCAAACAGTAATAAGTAGTGTGAAAGAAATGAAAAATGAAATTGTGAAAGAGATTAAAAATAATGAAAACAAAACAGTAACATATGCTGCACAGTTAAAAAATGTAAATAATCAGCATAAGGAACAGGTGTCATATGCCGCTCAAGTGAAAAAGGGACCACAGTTAATAGTGAAACCTAAATCCACTCAAGCGAGTTCAATAACAAGGGAGGAGATAAGAAAGCAAATCAAACCTTCATCTCTATCCATAAATGTGAACGGTTTATCCAATAGGCAAGATGGTGCAATTGCAATAAATTGTGGTAATGAAGAAGCATGTGAGAAATTACAATCAGTTTTTAATGAAAAAGAAATGAGTGGCAAATACGATATTCAAATTCAACAAATGAGAAACCCAAAAGTGTTAGTTTATGGTATGAAGGATAAACTGGATAGAGAAGAAATAGAAAGTGCAATAAAAGCACAGAATAATGTGATCGAATTTAAATTACTAAAATGTGTTAGTGTTTTTGAATCCCCTAAAAACAAAGGAGTGTTTAATGCGGTTCTTGAGGTTGATGGTCATTCATTCGAAACAATGTTGAGTGTTAAAAGAATTAATATAGGATGGGATAAGTGTGTTATATATGAAGAGCTAAATGTGAAAAGGTGTTTTAAGTGCTGGGGATTTAACCACTCGGCAAACATATGTAAGAATAAATTGGCCTGTGCAAAATGTGGTGGCGAGCATAAGCAAAGTGATTGTAAAAGTGACTCAGTGAAATGTGTTAGCTGCATTAGAAGTAAAGAGTCTCTTCATCTGCAAAATCTAGATATTCACCATGACACAAGAAGTGAAAACTGCCCAGTTCTTCAAAGAAAGTTGCAATTTGAAAGGCAAAAAATTTTATATTAGCAACTAGCAAGCTGTAAGTGTTTATTCTTAAATATAGAAGGACTAATTAATAACTTTAATGAAATTGAAAACATACTATCTGAAAAAAGGTATGAATTTGTTTGTCTAACTGAAACTCATTTAACATCCAAGATTAAAGACGAAGATATCTATATTGAAGGGTATCGACCAGTTAGATGCAATTCAATTTCTTCACATACAGGTGGTGTTGTGCTTTACGTGCGCGATTTCTGGAAAATTGATTATTTAGAGAATGTTGCCTTAGGCATAGATCTTTGGTGGTTGGTTATTAGGCTAACATTTAAAGACCGTGTTATTTTAGTAGCTGGTCTATACAGATCACCTAGCTCGTCACAGGCTAGATTTTGTGAAACCTTTAGAGAGTATTTAGATAAGCTGCCAATAAATGAAAATAATATCATTGTGATGGGGGACTTAAATATTGACTGGCTCAAGTGTGATACTTATTCATTAAAGATTAAGCAAATCTTAAGGGACAACGCATTTAAACAAATTATACAACAGCCAACAAGAATCACACCTAATTCACGGACTATTATAGACTACGTAATTACGAACAACGACAAAGTAAGTGCCAATGTTGTGGATAATCTAAAAGTAAGTGATCATGAAAGTATCGAAATAAGCATAAAAATGAGCATAATATTAAAAAAAACAAAGAAAAAAATCCAAATAGTAAAGTATAATAGACGCAAATTTTGCGAGTGTGTTCAACGAAACTTAGCAGCGGTTGGAAATTATGATACTGATGTGAATATTCTAGCGGGAAGTGCAACAGAATGTTTAAAGGGGGCTGTTGATTCATTAAAATGTGTCAGAAATGTGGATATTTCTTGCACAAATCAGTGGTTCAATAACACGCTTAAATTAATGAAAAAGGATAAAATATTTAAATATAGAATAGCTGTGTGGTCAAACGCACCAAACGATTGGCAAAACTACAAAATAGCTAGAAACAATTTTAAATCAGCCCTTGATAGGGCAAAAAGTAACTTTGTAACACAAAAAATACAATCAGCTAGAGACCAAAAAACTATGTGGAGAACTATAAAATCTTTAGTTTTAAAAAAACAGAAAAGTGCAATAGAAAGTGTTATGTTCGAAAATGTGTTAGTTGCTGATTGTAAAGCCATGTCCAGTAAGTTCAATGTTTTTTTTGTTGACAGTGTTCGTGAATTAAACAAAGCTATTCCCCAAATTCAATATGAAAACGTTATTCAGACAGTAAACAAAACATTCAAACTTAAAAGTATTTCGCTAAGTGAACTAAAGAGCATCTTAAAATTAATGAAAAATAAAAAAGATCCGAATATGCTGAGTATAAACATGATAAGGGACGCGATGTGTAGCATAGGACCGAAATTATGTAAAATTATAAATAAATCTATGACTGAGGGAGTTTTCCCGGAAATATGGAAAGAATCTATAGTGATACCAGTAGAAAAAACGAAGAATCCGACAAAACCAGCAGAGTTTCGCCCAATTAATATGCTACTCAACGAAGCAAAACTTTTAGAGAAAGTGGTACAGCAACAGCTACAAAGGTATATGGAGGACAACCAGCTCTTTGCGAAATGCCAATCAGGATTCAGAGGTAGGCATAGCTGCGAGTCGCTTATTAATCTTATTTTGGCTGATTGGAAAAACGAGGTACACGCGAGAAACAAAATTGCCGCTGTTTTCATCGACCTACGAAGAGCATTCGAAACAATTGACAGAGGTATCCTACTGGACAAATTGGATAAATATGGCATCAAGCAAAATGAAATGAAATGGTTCGAGTCATACTTGGAAGGAAGGACGCAGAGAACAAGAGTTGATGATGCAGTCTCAGATGCAATCAATGTAGTCCTAGGTGTTCCACAAGGATCAGTTTTAGGAGCACTGCTATTTATAATTTACATTAACGAAATGCCAAATGTTATTAAATCGTCACGATTGCAACTTTTTGCAGATGATGGTCTTATATATGTCTCGTGTAGTAATCTAGATGAATGTATTGAAAGAATTAACTGTGACTTAAAGGAATTGGATAAATGGTTTAAAATGAACAAACTAAGCTTAAATATAAATAAAACAAAATGTATGTATATTAATGGGCATTCAGATAATTTGGTTGTGATAAACGATGAAGCGATCGAGGTAGTTACTGAGATAAAGTACCTAGGAATAATAATTGATAATAATTTAAATTTTAATAGTCACATTGAATATATTTCAAAAAAGATAAGTAAAAAAATTGGTTTCTTTGGCAGAATACGAAGAAGAATGTCTACAATTAGTGCAATAAATGTATATAATACAATAATTAAGCCTCACTTTGAATACTGTTCAACGATAATATATTTAGCAAATAGTACAATGTTAGACAGACTGCAGAAATTCCAAAACAAAGCAATGCGAATAATCTTAAAATGCCACTGGCTTACACCGATTGTAAACATGTTAAATGTACTTAAATGGTTAAGTGTTCGACAAAGGACAGTTATGAATGTTTTAATTTTTGTGTTCAAAATGAAAAATGAATTGTTGCCCAGTTATCTATGTGATAAAATGTTATATGTTAGTAATGTACACAACCACTACGTCCGTAATAGAAATAACTTGCGTCTGCCACTTCTTAGAACAAGTAAAGCACAAAATATAGTTTTTTATAAAGGTTTTAAAATGTTTAATGAACTGCCAAATGAATTGAAGTTTGAAAATGATCTAACACGATTTAAAAGACAAATTGTTTATTATGTAAAAATGAAGTATGATTAGAGCAATTGATATTTTCCTTTATTTGTTAACTTACTTAACTTACATAATTTTCTTGTATTATAGTAGCTAAATATTGCTAAATAAATGAAATGAAATGAAAAATGAAATGAAACAAATGTCAAACAGCCCATATGAATTGTTTGTTTGATTCCAGATTTACAATCGATTTATGCGGTTTACGCAATAACATTTCCGAGGGATGTTCATTTAAAGCACCGCAGAAATTTATACATTTACGAGCTGCATAAATTTCAGATTAGTGAATACCCTTAATGTGTTTCTTTAACTTGAAAAATTCGTAAAATTCGTTCCACTGGGAATGTTACTAGTGTTTACTCAACAAATTTCTTTGAGTAAGAATTGAAACTACTGTCAGTCGCCTGAAAATTATAGGCCTGTTTTATTGGATATCTATTATAGTGTAAAGTAAAGTAGAATTTTTACCACGCAATTACAAGTGTTTCAAGACTCTATATAGTTGTTGTAATGGCGTGCTGAAGATTCTACTTTAACCTTACTTCACTGAGATAGATTGCCAATAAAACAGTCCTAGAGTTACTTTACTGAAATGGATGTTCAATAAAACAAGCCTTATATTCATTTTGGGTTCTAACAAAATATTTTAATCAAACAGACCGAAATTAAAGAAACTACAATTTTCGAGACTCGAACTTCTTGACAGCCAGCTGATTAACTACCGGTCATTAATCTACATTCTACATCCTTCTTGCAGGGATTACGCTCAATTTGATCTTAATTTAAAACAAAATAACAGAGTAAAATGCGATTTCCTTCTAATAAAACACTTGGTAAAATAGTGGTTTATGGTGCTATTGGTTCCATATCGGCTGTCATGTATATGCGCTATCAAATTCAGGAGCGGGTACGAAATGCCCCTTATTTTAAATCTGCACTTCAGACCATTAGACAACACAAAGGTAACACAAATAAACAAGTATGTAGTAATAAAACCACTAAAAAGAATTCTACAGGCGCTGTGAGCCTTCTTGGCGAACCAATTAAAGAAATAGGATTCGATTTATCAGATGAGAAGAAGAACAACTGCGACGGACAGACAGCGCATTTTGAGGTTTCAGTCAGAGGACCAAAAGATAGAGGTGAAGTATAAATTGTACACACATGATAAGTAATAAAAACCTTATTTTGGAAGTAGGTACCGTCTTCTTTTGGGCAACACGATCCGACGAACTGGGATGGATTTTGGATCGATTAGACCTGGAAGTTAAATCCCAACCGGACAAAAGATTTCTTATCAAAAAGGCTGAAAGTTAATATTTCCACATTATACGCAATAACAGTAAACAACCAAATATTAATAAACACTTTAGAAGTGTATTTTTATTCTATTTTTGTTTTACACTGAAGTTGATATTTTAAAAATAAAAAAAAAAAGTCTAGTTAATCGAACCAAAACTGGGAGCATGGATTTTCTTTTCAAGATCAACAATGGGCTACAATAATAAACTTTTCATCGAATGATTATTTACACAGCAATTTGAATTTATTTCTCTATTATTTTGTTGAAAATAAATCAACACTACGCTCTATATGAATTGTTTTGCTCTAATGGGGGTAACATTTTCATGGATTTTAATATAAATGTATAGATTTTTTTTTTTAAATATTTAATAACAAATTGACGACTTTATCTACTAGAGCTTTTTTTGCTTTGTTTTTACTATTTCTTGTTAAGCATTTTTTATTTTAAATTATTTGTTTTATCAAATTTAAAATTTACATTTTCTTCGTTTTCGATTCACTTTGAATAGTGGCGTTTTAAAAAATGTACGTATTTTACCAACACCTTTGTTTCGGTTTTATCGAATTTGTTTCCCAAAAAATAGGGACAATTTTGAGAAAACTAATAACAAGACGAATTCTGGACGCAATTGGGACAACAATTCGAATCAAAAGGCATCGCACTAATTCTACCCAAAAACCAATTCAAAGTAAAATGCAAACTATTCAATTGAATGTAAATAAATTTTGTTTTTATTTTAATTAATTTATTTTTGTTTGTTGTATGAAGAATTGCTTTATTATCTACTGATAAAAATATATATATTTATAAAAATTTATATAGTATACTTTATAAACGAATCCAAAATGATGGTGTAAACAAAATTGTAATTTATTACCGATGGTTAAATAAAACGGAATCGAGTGTTGTAGAAAATGCGTATATATAGGTATATAAAATAATTGAATACAAATTAATAGAATAGAAACTAAATAATTATAAAGGGTAGTATGTCATTTATCCTTAATAAAAACGAACGGCAATTTTTTTCTGTATTTAGCATAATTCAGCCGTTAAAATGCAAGTATTTGCACAACAAAATATATAAGTTGATAATTCTCTTTATTTTTATTTGTTTTAATAGGTTTTGTTTTATTTAAAGAAAATGAACAATTTTTTTTATATATTATATTTAATATGCCTTATTGCGTTTTCAGTTCTTTACCAATACTATACGACACGATTTTGGTCCAATCGATTTTAGTTCGTGTGATTGGCAGTTGTCTGCGCATTGCCTTGAATGTTGTGTCCGACATTGTCTGGTAGTTTTCGGATATTGCCAGTTGATACTCGTTTTCGGCTTCTTCAATTAGTCGAATAATCTCTCTGGCTGTCTGTTGTTCATTAGTGACAATAAGGGCATCGCGACATTCTTTTGATGACACTAACTGGACGTTGCCGTCTTCGTAATAATGAACCTACAAAACATACGCGAAAGGGAAAGTGATTAGAATACGTTCACTGAGCTGTTGGTGTTTCAATTTCAAACCTGCACTTTTAAGACACCTTTCAGTTCCGCACTGCCACTGCCCGACTGAAAGCTAACGTGCCACTGAGATCGCCATCGACCGTTCCAATAGTTTTTCGGTTGAAATTGGTGGTCTTCAATACAGATGGTTAATGTAATTTGACTTCCCTGTGACTTGCCGAATACAGAGCAGACCTGTAAGAGAAAGGATTTAAATGAACAGACGCTCTTGTGGTTGTAGGGCGATAAAGAGTTTGTAATTACCCCGTGCCTGTAGTGGTTGGAAGTGTATGCAATCGCTTCAATGTCTAATGCGGAACGCCATGATTCAGCTGAGACATCACTTTCCAAATTTTGATAATCAGTGGCTTCCTTCCGCAAGTGGTCATACTTGAATGATTGCTTGGTGCGTGGATCGTAAAAGCGTCCGCTTCCTAGAATTGCACAGATTTAGTTGATAAATAAAAATCACTTATCACACATCCGCTCAGCATACTTTATCTGCTGCGCTTTTTTTTATAAAGAGTTTATGAATATGTACTATTATTGTCGTGTGATGTACACAGCGCGGGCGTTAAGGAAAATGGGAAAGAGAAGATAGATAGGAGATTCTGATGCACATTGGCTTTAAATGTTTGTAAATTATACTGAGGAGCAAAGACAGAGCTGGGCAAGGCATAACACATTCGTGTTGTACGGCTTATAAAAGAATCTCTATATTTCAAAGTACGGCCGAAGATAGGCCCATCTTAAAATGCTGTCAAGGTCGGAATTTAATGAGCTTAACATACTTTGCCGTTCCAGTTCCACGGCTGAAGAGCAGGGACGTGAGTCCTGGGAAGAATATGAAAAGCTAAGAGTGCTGAGATCATTTAAAAAAATGAGAAAGGGAGTCGGAGACAGAACGGAGCCTTGGTGAGCACCAGCATTTATATGGTGAAGTTCAGACTTGAAACCATCCAAAACAACTTGAATTGAACGGAAAGGTAGTTTCTAATCCATTAAAGAACAGACGCATCGATCCCATAAGCACACATTTTCGAGAAAAGAGCTTGGTGCCAAACTCTGTCAAATGCCTTTGAAATATCGAGTGCAACAATCTTCGATTCACCGAAGTGATGGAGAGATTGGTTCCACTTCTCCGTGAGATAAGTCATCAAATCACCAGTCACGAAAACCGTACTGGCGGTCATTGAGGATTTTATAAGCTGACGGTTTATCAGCGTTTCCATGACCTTAGAAAGAATGGACGTAAGTGCTGTGGGTAGGTATTTGGTGGAAGAAGATTCGCCTTTTTTAGGGACGGGCTGAACAAATGCTGTTTTCCACCTACTCGGAGAGTCCAGAAGAATAGGACAGACGAAAAAACTTACGCAGTGGTTTTGCCAGCGTGGAAGAAGACCACTCATCTCTAATTCATTTTCATCTCCTGAATATAATTCTTTCCCTTTTATTGTTAAACATAAGTGAAAAGAGTTAGTTCCCATTTATTACACTATAGACTATAGATATGACATGTTGAGAGTTTGAGAAATGAGATGTTTTAATTTCGCATAGTCAATTTGTATCAGTGTCCTATTCTATTGGGATATAAGTACAAATTTGGTTTGTGGGGCACATGGGACAACTCCTAGATAAAAGAAAAAGTAGTGGACCTTAAATGGCGACTGGATATAGTGGGTGTGTCCTCCACACAGCAGGTGAGTTTAAAACTTTGCACCTTGAAAATGGATTGAAACTCTTCATGTGTGGAGCAGCACCCTCAATATAAGCTCAGGGGACAGATCACGTAAAATAAAACCGATCGAACGACATCGTTTTCACTAAAGCTGTCTCTATTATATCTGTGACAATAGATAGAGACTGTTAGTGTCGAGCCGATCGTTTTCATTTTACGTGATCTGGGCCCTAGAGTGGTGTAGGCAAAGTTTTGTGGTGGATACCATTAACAGAGAGAGTTGCATGTGCATGCGCCGAATCTAGAGACGGAGTAGGCAGATGTTCTTAGATGAAGGTCATGCATATATCTTCCTGATACTTTTTAGATGCCCCATATATATCATAAGCAAAAGTGATTTGAGCTGTTCGCAAAAGGATCCGTGGTAAATACATTTGTCTAAGATATTTTCTATTGCGCAACATCTAGACATTATTTGACAAACATTCGCCAGCATAATGCCTTCTGAAAGCTTCTCAATTCATACGATCAGACTCCAGACTTAACCTGCCCATTCCATTCGTCGCAAAATAAAAAAAACCTTAACCAAAACGATTTGAAGTTCCTTTACGGATCTGCAACAGTTTTTTATAGAGCATTTGTCTAATTTACTTGGCTTTGTTGAGATGGTTGTTTATTAAAACAGGGCTACTATAATAAACAATACTACTATACTATATTTCGATTGTTTTTACCAGATTGTTCTGACCAGATGCTATAAGTATTAACCGTGACATGGTAATAAATCTCGGCTATATCTGTTTCATATGGTTAGAATCACATTACTGTCTTAGATTGTGGTGGGACGCGTCAATGTAGGATTTTTTACAGTTTCTGAATTCCCGCTGGACTAACTTGCAAAGCTGTTCAGTTAAAATGAAAGTTAAACATCGAGTACCTCTCTGCGTAAATACTTTGTGATTTTAGATTTGGGATATTACATTTGTAAGGTAAAAAGCCTTGCTTTAAGGTTAATCTAAGTGTAGATAAGTGAAATATGATATATAGATAGGTGATGTCACTTTATCTGAGTGGTAAATAGATAACAGTCAAAGTAAAATTAAATTTTTTAACTACAGGTAATCCTTATTCATTTTTATATGTATAATATTGAAGGCTTTCTAGTAGTGCGTAAGTAGGTAACTTATAGTCTAGAAACCATAAATAGCAAGCACATTCAAGAGAAATGTAGTTTGTTTAACAAATTTAGTTTAAAATGCAATTTAGCCTGTTTTGTCAAAACACAAAAGGCCATGCATGCAGTGTCATTGTGACTACATTACCTGTCATTGAGTAGTTAAAACCTGAATTTAATTGATCACTTAGCACCACTGTACTACCAGTAATTAGGATACTCGATACATAATTACACAAGTCATTTTTTCTGGGCTTAAATAACACTCCCAAAATTATATAAGCATACAGCATAAGAAAGCTATTTTTTTTATAATTCACCATTAACTAAAACTAATCCCACAAATTTCTATTCGAAACGATAACCATATATGGTAGCAATGAAAACCTTGTCTCCGGAATTTAGTATGCATCTTACCCAGATCATTGTATTCCGAAATAACAGCATTATGCTCGCTTCCTTCGATCCTCACTGGGGTCAACTGATCTTTATTGTACTGAGCAAACGCTGAGCTAGCACCTTCTTTAAGTAGTCCATCGTTCTTGAGCAGTTCACGGACATCGTTAAATACTTCATTGAATTCTCCAGGCGGTGCATGAAGAATGAAATCGGACACGATTCTCACTTTTTCGGCATCACTGATGTTTGTTTGTTCCATCATGTAACTAGCTGATGCTGGAAAATGTTTTTACACGTATAATTTTGCTATTTAAATACCTTTAAAGTATGTTAAAATTAATTTTCATATCAAGAAAACAAATTAATATGTATTTTGTTCTTTTAGGTGACGATACTCAATATTACAAATGTACTAGAATACATAAATATGATTCATTCTGGGCTTTCAGTAAACACAAGAGCAAAATGAATCAAGAGAATAAAAAAAAAGAACATGACAGATAAAAAGCTGAACAAGTTTTCGTTAACCAACACCCTGATTAATAAGCCTAGATTTCGCGATAACAAATCCAGAAAGTGAATATATGCAATAAAATTGACACACTTTTGTGATATTTATACTAACAAATACGAATATTATTTTATTACTTATGGCAGAAATAAAAAAACTGGAAAAGCGGCTGTCAATTGTCAGTCAACTCGGTGTAAATTCTACGAAATAAAGATAAAAAGTAGTAGATTAAAGGTGTTGATAGATATTTGAAGTTGCGATGGTGGCTGCAATGAGACGATATAATACAGGGTGACCTCTACTTATTTAGTAGTAATGTAGTACTTATTTAATAGGCTACACACTCTAGTTTCAAAAAATATTTCCAATTTCTATACCTACCTACAAAATTATAGTTCCCATTTTATACCAAATTGGAAATATTTGACTTCTGCACTTTCACATTTGTTTTGACAGTTCGTTACTTTTTTCAATATCGCAGTTCATTTTGTGCTAGATTGAAAAATTTCCCAGAAAAGGATAGTTCACAAAATGTGCTAGAGCTCTTGCGCAAATGCTGAAATGACAGTTTTTTTTATATGGAGCTTGGCATATGCCGCTAGTCATCTAGCGGTCAATGGAACGCGGCCATTGGTTAAGTCCGACTCAAATATTATCTGAGCTGGTTATGCCTCTCGCCCCTCAGAGAGGCTTAGTTTCGAGTATCTTCCGAGTTCCGAGCAGCCAATACATTTCTCTCAGAGCTCGTCGGGCTTTTTTAACGTGTGGCCTGCACTTCAGTTTTGCGTCTAGGGTCATTTCTAGATATTTTGCCTCATTTGCGTACGGTATTCGTACCGAGTTAATGTAAATAGGTAGGTAGGTGGTTTAACTTTTATCTCTTAACTTGATCTCGTTAAGGACGATTCGCCAGGTCTTTGTCCAATTGCATAATTTGTTTAGAGCTCGCGTTAATGATTCGACTGACTCATCCAAATTCAATTCAATTTAAAAATATACGAACGAAAGACATAGTTTAGACAGGGTTACTCGTGTGAAACGGCTTTAAACTGGGTGATCGAAGACTGGAAAAACCAGATAGATGAAGGAAAGGTAGTTGTAGCAGTCATTTTGGATTTCAAGCGAGCTTTTGAGACAGTAGATCGGGAGATTTTACTAAAAAAACTATTTAAATATGGGATTAAAGATAAGGAGCTAGAATGGTTTAAGTCTTATTTAACAGGGCGTACCCAAAGAACAGTAGTAAATAATAATATTGCTAGTCCATGTAAAGTAAGAGTAGGAGTCCCACAAGGCTCGGTATTGGGGGTGTTTCTATTTTTGATATACATAAACGATATTAACACGGTGGTAAAAAATAGTAAATTGTGTATGTTTGCGGATGACGCACTTTTAGTCATTAGTGGCAATTGTGTAAAAACTTGTGTAAATAAAATAAATGAAGATTTGAAAGCTATAAGTAAATGGCTTAGAATTAATAAACTAAAATTGAATATTAAGAAGACTAAATGCATGTGTATGAATAGTAATGAAAATGTCGATGTCAACATCGATGGAGAAACCATTGAGCTCGTCAATGAATTCAAGTATCTTGGGGTCATTATAGATCATAAAATTAATTTGAAAGCCAATATAGATTACGTATGCAAAAAAGTGTCTAAGAAAATATACTTTTTTACAAGGTTAAGAAATAAAATATCAACCAGCACAGCAATACAGATTTACAACGCCATTATAAGACCACATTTTCAATACTGCACAACAATTTTATATCTTTCAACTGAAACAGATTTATCGAGACTACAAAAACTTCAAAATAAAGCAATGAGGGTTATACTAAGGTGTCATAGGTTAACTCACGTGAAATATATGTTAGATAATGTTGCGGTTACCTGGAAAGAAAAAAATTAAAGGTAATCAGGGAAATAAGAAAATAAATAAATTAAGATAAATGTTAACGAAATCCACCCTGCTCGTTCTTTGAACGAATTTTCATTTTGACAACCTGTCAGCTGGTTTGTGGCCTGAACAGGCTTTAGACCATTTGTGTCTTGTGTGAACGCATCCAATGTCAGGTATGTACGTGTCCCAAAAGCTTCAGGGTGAATACTATCTTAAGCACAAACCTATAAGCTGCAATGTTTTGAAAGAAAAGGAAACTATAATTGCGTTGCACTAAGAGTAATTTAAAATACGGAACCTTAGAAACGGCTGTTATATCGGATGATGGAGCGTATTGTGGACTCATATAGCTCTGCAACAAGCAGTTTGGCCTTGCTTTGCCATTGTGCTTCGAAGAGCGTCAACGGATACGTGTCATTAAATCAATCCCATAAAACGGGAAGAATTAAACGAAAGGTATATCAAAGTGATAATTATTAATTGTGTGAAGTCCTAAATAGGCAGTGAAATTTGTTTCTTTTAGTAAAAGGCATAGAAATTAAAAAAAAAAAAACATAGTGGCGGTGAACTGGAAGAACAGGCCTACTACATATTCACCATTAAATGAAATAAGGTGGTGAGCGGTGGTGAGTGTAGACGTTAAGTGAAGTTATATTCGGTTAGGTAAATTGAATTTAAATTTATTCATTAGGCAAATCATCGAATCGAACTCGAATTCGAGCGAATTATTGGCGGTCAGACGGCACAGTCGTGGCCGCCAAAAAAACTACTTGGTAGCGGCAAAAATCAGTACACATATATGCACAAGTATCTAGCGAGCACTACATACAGTAATTTTTTTTTATGAAATCTTCGCACAAAAAAGTGACAGCGACAGGGGGCTCCGTCAAAAGGGTGCTCCGCTGACAACTCATGATAAATACACAACATCAAAGTGCCTCGAACAATAAATTAAATAGATGTACCCACATGCATTTATCAAATAATAGATCGATACATAATACCTACATTCTAACCATAAGAACGATATTGCCAACACCAATAATAATATTACGATAAGTATTATTATTACACAATATCGTAAAGCGCTGCTATCACAAAAAAAAAAAAAAAAAATACAATAACCAAATTGTTCGCCGTCCTTACAAAAAAAAATATTGCTTGCCTGTTTCTTTTAATGGTTGTTTCTGCAAAACAATAGCAGGCAACATTTATAATAATTTAGTGTTAAGTTTTGACGTGAATCATTGTTTGTTTTTTTTTTTGGTTTATACTTTTTTTGCGTAGTTTAATTTATTTTTATTCTGTTTTGCCTGTAATAAGTTTTGTTTCGCCTTTTCTTTTTTTCTTGAGTCCGCTTAAAATTATCAACAGTAAACCCCATCTATTAGAGCTCTAGATAGGTAGGCACCGCGAGTAATTTAGATTAATAAAGGGGGGGATGGTAACAAAAAGGTTATCCAAAGTAGACTTTTAATACAGGGTGAAACCAAATTTAGTTTTAAATATTTTCTTTTTTTTTTATTTTTCTTTCTTTTCTTTTGTTATTTATTATTAGTTATTTATAGTTGGTTTGGTTTAACTTTTATTGTTTTTTTTATTCCTTTTTTTTTGTTTTTGTTCAATTTCTCTTATATTTTTTTTTTGTCTGCATTTAGGATTAATTTTAATTTAATTCAATTTAAATAATTAGTTAGTCTTATACTAAAATAAAGTAATAAATGACATGATCACGTCACATTATCGGAATTCAAGTGGTTTTTCTTTTGAAGTCCATGTGAACTTGATGGCGCGTTAGATACATTTTTCAGGGGTGCAGAAGGATTGCTACGGCACTTTCGGTGATCATGGGCTGAGTTAAGGCAACGATCCGAAATTGGGGAAGTTTTAATATTCGGCCTCAAACTTCCAGGAGGGGAGGGAATTGGCCAGGCTGCAACAACACCAGCAGCCCCCTCAGTGTGGTGGACGTCCGTCTGCTTCAACACAAGGTAATTTTGTTTTGTTTTTGGCATGTTTAATGTTTTGTAGTAGGTTAGGTCGAGTAGCGAAGACAAGGACCACCCCGTCCGGCGAGCTATGCCGTGCGTTACAAGCATGCCGCGCTCTTCGCCCTCGACACTCTCTCCCTTCTTATTTCCTCTCCAATCCTTAAGTCCCATCCACATCCTGACTTCCTGCCCACTTACCGCTTCCAACGCCCTCTATTTTTCCTCAAATTAACTTATTACAATAAACTGGGGTGGTTGAATATTAGACAGCAAATTAAATTTAGTGTATTAGTCTTTGTATTTAAAATGAAAAATGACTTGCTGCCGAGGTATCTGTCCGATAACTTAAGGTATATAAGTGAAAGTCAACCGTATAACCTAAGGGGGGGTCAAAACTTTAGACCGCGGTTTAGGTTAACAGTGCGCGCTCAAAACACCGTAATGTTCAAGGGACTAAACATGTTTAATAATCTTCCAAATGAAATAAAAACACTTGCAAATGTTACCAAATTTAAAAAAGAATTACTTAACTACATAAAATCAGACAGTTAAATAAATATTTAAATAAATAATTAATATATTAAAAATGGCTTGTTTTAGCCAAATAACCAGTCACACACTCTCGCACCCTTAAACAAAAATACATCTTCGGCTTCAACGAATAATAAAATGCATCTTATAATAAATAAATAAATAAATAAATAAATAAAAAGGTCCGTCTCACGCGCGGTTTAGACGGGGAGAGAGGGCGTGGGCATAATAATAATAATAATAATAATAAATCCACGTTGCTACAATGGTCCCTTCATCCTGTGGTATATCTTTTGTATAGAGCAGGAATAAAATTATACCGAGAACGCTTCCTTCCGGAACACCGGCGTATTCGACGAAAACCGAATTGTTGATCCGGGGTCAAGCGGTTTTCTTCAATTACTGGTTGTATTCGTTTTAACATAAAATTTTCGAAGACTTTAGATATTATCGGCAGAAGGGAAATGGGTCTACGTATATGATTTCTTATCCTTGGTTTCGGAACCATAATAACTTTAGCGACTTTTCATTGCCTTGGAACATATAAAAATCTCAATGAGCCATTTACAATGTAGAGCAACTTAAGTAATTTTTTTCGATAGCTCCTTCAAGATTTCGCCAGTGATTAGGCCATATTCTGAAGCCCTGTTATTTTTCAGATTTCTTAAGGTGCTAGTACACGATATGTAGCACGCCTCATATATATGTAGCACTGACGTCATTTTGACGTCAGAGAATGGTCCCAATGGGTACATGCCGTGTACAAGCTCTCTTTGTGCACTCTCTCTTGACGTCAGAGCCACATATATATGAGGCATGCTACATATCGTGTACTAGCACTTTTATAGTCATTCTAAGCTCGGATAGAGATACAGATTTTATTTTATAGTTGTCGATTGCCGTATTAGCATTCGGTTCTTCGATCAATGGTAGTCTATCGAACGGTGAAGGTTTCTTCTAGATGCTTGGCAAATTTAATAAGTTACAAATTGTTGTAAAAATTCCAAGTGCCTGACTGCTGCGACTGGGCACGACAAAGGCGACCCCTATAAGCTATAAGGAACCAATTGTAGTAAACTACAATGGAAAAACATATAATTTCGGTCCAGAAATCAAGTAACATTTTTGTAGTTAGTATGGTCTAGTGTTGGTCTAGTGTAGTTGTTGTAATTGAGTGTTAAAGATTCAACATTACTTTACTTCACTGAGATAGATGTGCAATAAAACAGGCCATTGTATCGCATTCGCACAGTTGTTATGTGTTTATATCATTCTCGGTTTGGAGTTCGTTGTAGAAACTGCAAGTGTTTGGAAATTTACACTTTTTTGAAGTGGCATCTATTGTTAACAATGACGCAACAATTTGAATTTCAACCGTTTTACTTACCAATTTCACTAGGTGTCTCTAGCATTCTATGGAGAAATAAAAGATGGTTTTCGCATTGGCTCCCGTTTTCCAATGCCATCTAACCTAAACAGTGACGCAACAATTTCAATTTTAAATGTCTTACCTCATAAATTCTGTCACGCTCAATAGGTGCCTCTAGCATTCTATGGAGAAATAAAAGATGGTTGTCATTTTGTTTCACTTATTTTTCGCTCCGAACCACGAGCGCCGCGCCAGTTTATGTTGGCGTCTTTTTCTGGGAAAAATTTGTATGAACTGACATTTCACTAGCAGTCCATATATACTGCTAGGTTCCACATTTCACTTTCACTCGAAATGAAATCGGAAATTGATTTTTGTGTTCACTGAATTTGATTTCGATTTAAAAATTTTCGGAATTGAGACAAAGTGAAATTGTGATTTTGAAAAAATTTCGGTGTTTCCGAATCGCTCGAAATGCAGAACGCTGAAAACGAATGTACTCGATTTGCAATTTCGATTTCACTCGTTTTCTGGAACCTAGCTGATAAAGTCAATAAGTCAATGGGTATGACGTTTTAATGTACATACAATTAACTTACTTTTCTTCTTCTTCTTTCTAATTCTTAGCAGTTACACATCCATTATTATGTCAATTACATAAAAACCGACTCGCTAATCTCTCTCTAATCACTGGGATAAACCCACTAACTCTCCATATTGGCTTGTGGAGTTTCCCTTTGTTCCTCTGCCTCTGAACGCCAGGTTGAATTATTGCATGCAATGGTGCAATCCGATGAAACCTATTAACACAAAATGGAAGAAATATGTGGCGCAGTCCAGCTGGGAAGATACAAAGGCATATTGCCGGAAATTGGACACGATGCCAAATAGACATAGTAGGGGCCCAAAGACTCGGAAGGGATAACAGTATAATACTAATGCAGTTACTATATAATATATAACAGTATAATACTAATGTAGTTACTATATAATATATTCTTAAAAAATACCGACATTTTAATATTGACAATTTACATTTTCTCAAAAGTTTCCGTGTATTGGCAAGTGACGCATGCATGGGTATAATCATCATCTTCCTCGTTGTACGTTTCAGGACCAAATTCGTGTTCATGAGTTGCTTTGGTTGTTTTTGTATACAAGCTACTTCTCACGTCCATGCGCAATTGTTTCATTTGTTTATTGTATTTCTTAATCTTTGTAACCTCCCTCTTTTCTTCTCGATTTTCCTGCTGCTTAATAAGTTCCTCCTCGCTGCCCCAAACCTCCATAGCTCTTTCATGTACCTATACAGTAGACCAATTAATCAAAATTAATATAAACCATAAAAACGACCGTCTTACCTGCAAGAAAAGGTAAAGTTTCATTTCGCCCCATCTTATGTTGTGCGGATTCTTGCGGCTAATGTACTTTAGCGGAGGCTCTCTTCTATCGAAATCACAATCTTTAAGTAAAAACTCCGTTTTGGCTTCAGTGCGAGTGATAAGTGAATGCTTCTCATCTGGATCCCGACATTTGTCACAGACAGCATACCCGAAATTGTCCAGAAGGTATGAATCGGAAAATTTATCGCCACATTCTAAACATTCTTTGTATGTGATTGGAAAAGTGAGGCTGGGTTCTTCGTATGCTGTAGTTGTTGGCTCTGCTAATCTATCTATTGAAGCTGCTTGGCTAGAAGTTAGTGGAGCTTCTATAAGGAACCCACCACCGCTATCAACGAACTTTGTTCCGTGAACCTTAACCACCGAATTAGCATGAATATTTAGGTCCCTAAAATGAATATTACAGTTAGAAAGCCGCATAAACAGCAACATAGAAATATTCTACTTTTTCATCACAGAATACGGATGGCTTACTAGTTTTCCTTTACGTAAATTTTCCGCTTTTACGCGGTTTCTTTCAATGCGCGATATTTGGGCAGGTGTAAGAGCTGTTTTTTTACTTTCTGCCATACTTTTTTTTCAATTTAAACAAAACGTTAATTAATAAAATGAGAATTCGCGCACAAATGATGCTATTTTATTCTAAATGTAAATGCGATATGCGATGCGATGTATTGTAAATGTCACCCGATATTCGATTTTCCCTAAGAATAAGAAGTACAGGAAGGGGCATATCGAGGAAACAGTGAGGCTTTTTTCATAATAGTGTGAGTTACACTAACACAAATGCATTGACACAGGGCCGGCCTAAGGGGCCAGCGTAGATTTAGGACGCCAAAATGCTGGGACGCACAATGTAACTCTTACCCGTTTCTTTAAGAGTGATAAAGTAGGAAAATATGTAGCTGAGCTTTAAGGTAGCACTAGGTTATGGTTTTTATCTTCTCAGAAGTACTTAGGCACCTTCAAAGAATCACAGCTATTTTTAATCCTTAATAAATAAAACGTACCTTTTACAGGAAACGTAGGTATAACCAAAATTCAGATTTTAATTTTAGGTTTAATTTTAATGCAAAAACACTATCACAGATATTTTCTTTAGTTAAATAAATTTTAGTTGGGTACATTTTATCTACATCCATCTGATAATAATTCGGTCATACATCTGGGGTCTTCGCGTAACTTTTCAGACGATCATCGTCTCAGTCTCGACGATTGAACAAAACGACGTCGTTTTAAGTTTGCTTCATGTAACATCATAATAGCGTCGTTCAATCGAACCGATTTGAACAGTCTGGGCAGGGCTGTAAAGAAACTGTGACAATTGAAAACTAATAAAAAAAGGTATATTTATGCAATTTGTGTGTGTTGTTGTCTTTTATGTGGAAATAGGTAAAAAGGTAAACATTTTTGGTGCAGGAAAATATTTATTGTTTCGATCAAATTATAAAAGATACATACATAAATTATATATGTTTCTTAAAATTGTGTTTTTTTAGTCCATTAGTTTTGATTGAATTTTACCAAACGTCAACAGAACAACAGAAGAAATACCTTTAAACATATTTTCTATTTATAACAAGAAAACTGCACTAGGGCGCTCAACCGATTTAAGCGCCTTGCCCTCACCAACAAAAAAATAGTTCGTCCCTGAACGAGAGTTTTCGATTTGACAGATGAGTTTCAGTTAAATCAAATGCTATCAGATAAATAAAGTATATTTTTGTTTTCAACCAAATTCCCTTTTTTGCAACAAAATGCCATGAAATACCAATTTAAAAGTGTTCTACAATAATATATCTACCTAAAAAGCGCTTAACAACATTATTTTATGTGGAATATGAGATAAAACTTACCTGTGAAATGAAAAATTGTTTCTCTCCTTATTATGCTCGTTTTTGCAGAATTTAACACAGCACCGCATGTTTTTTAAAATTTCTTTCGGTAAAGAATTGTATTTATTCACTGTATTCACTGTTTTTTCACTGTTTTATTAAGTTAAATACGTAATTTCACTATTTTAACAATTTCAAATTTCAAACACGGCAAATTTCCCCAGCAAAATGACAGATGAGTTTCAATTTCTCTGGTTTTTTTTTCGTATCTTGCGGCCTCACTCACGTACACTGTATATGTGATATACACTCTTTCCTGTACTTCTTATTCTTAGGATTTTCCCCTGTTGGAATGATATGGAGCTGAAACATTCTGTAGCGGGTTCAGCAATGAGTTTGTTAGGCTAATGCGTTCAGTAAATATATTCAATTCCATTCAAAAGTTCTACGTTTGACGTTTTGAAAAAACCATTGCTGCGGGTTGAATTAAAGTATTTGTTAGCATAACGTTAAAATAATAATCAAAAAATGAAATAAAAAATAAAAAATCTGTTTTAAATTTATATAAATCAGTGATAAACAGTTTTTTTTTGTAACAGGGGCCACATCGCGTAAAATAAAAGCGATCGAACGACATCGTTTTCACTAAAGCTGTCTCTATCATATCTGTGACAATAGACAGAAAGTGCTAGTATCGAATCGACGTCTTTCGATCGTTTTTATTTTACGTGATCTGTGCCCAGGAATCGTATTGCATAGATATTTAGTATTTTTGTCTGTCAGGATAACCCAGGTAACAATTTAGTTTCCATAAGGCTCAAAGAAAGCTATTTTTTTTTATTTCCATAACAACTGCAAGAGATCTTATGGGAACCTATTCGGGCCACTTTAACGCAGTTATTTACTTTCCCTAAGACTTTTCCCCGCAGGTCCTATGAAAGCTATATAACTGCTGATGACAGGCTGTAAGATGTTATTCTAAGGCCTTATAGAGAAGTCATTACGGAAATCCTAACGAAATTAGAATTAATGCGTAATCAACGTTACAGATTTTACAAACTTTGGCTCCCATGATTGTCGAAGAATCGCGCCACACCCCTTGACCTCTTTTGAATGCATTTTTTGTATGGAAGGTGCCACGCCCCTATAACTCATGAACCAATACACCTGCAAAGACCGTATACACTTATAAACTTATTGTATTAACGTCATCTTTCAAAAAGAAAATGGAAAATTTCCAGAATCAAAATCAGTTCACAGAGAACATTATCGACAAACACAATACAACTTTTTTTTGTATATATAGATATGGCTATTCTATAATAGGCTTAGAAAAATTATTTCATACAAATTTAATTATCCTATATAGATTTCATTAGCCCGGATAAATTAAATATAAATAGAATATAGTATTTTACGTTGACTATATTTTTGCACGCTTCTACCAAAAAAAAATATTGTTGAAGTCTTTATTTCACTTAAAAATAAACTTAAAGCTATACAAACGATAAATCAATAGTTCAACAAAAAGAGTCTTTATTTTTTTTTTTTTAAAGAATACAGCTTTTAGCTTTAAAGTGAAATAGCTACCTACATTCTGTTGTCAGATTCTGACAAGAGGCGAATGTACGAATCGTATTTAACAAACAAGGATTAATTTATCGATGGGGATGCGATAAAATGCAGTGATAAAAACAAATAATAAAAAATGAAAAAAAATAAAATAAGAGACTAAGTACAAAAATGTTTTAAAAATTTAGAAAAAATATAATCAGTAACAAAAAGAAAAGAAAAAAATTAAACTATAGGAATCAGCAAGTCACCAATAATATCGTAGTTTAAAGAAAAAAGCCAACGCTTAGAATTTTTAAGGAAGACGTATTTAACTCTCAGGCATCTTAGACTACTAAGCATTTTGTTAAATAAACGGGGCGCAGTAACAATATAAAAACGAGAAAAATGCGATTTTTTTTATAGTGGGTACATTGACGAAATTTCTGGTGTTAACACGTAGATTTTGATTATCATAAACCCTTGAGGAGTTATAGCCGGAATTTTCAAAAAATATTTTTAAAACCTTATAACAGTATAAATGCCTTAAAGGTAGAAAACCAAGACTTTTAAACAGCTTAAAACTATGAGTTCGACGATTAACCCTACATAAAATACGGACAGCATGTTTTTATTTGATTAGCAGAGGCTCTATTTTATTGGAGTGTGTACCACCCTAACAAGCTATACCATACTGGAGTTTAGATTTAAGTAGACCGTTATAGACTAGCTTTAAGACACGCAAACTGCAATATAGACTAAGATGGTAAATATGCCTAACAGCACTGTTTAGATATTGCTTCAATGACGTGGTATGTTCTTTCCAACTGAGCCTGTAATCCAAAGTAATACCTAAGTACTTAAAGTTGCCTACGCGTTCGATTTCAAAGCAATCGGCAGAGCAATATGCATGGCAATCAAAATTGGGTATATTATTATCGTATGTACAGGAATTGATTAAACGGAATCTATTGCAATTGGGTGAGTGGTAGTGTAAAGGCATGTCTTCACAGATTTTACCCATTATGTTGAAAAACATGAACTTCGTTTTATTGCTAATGACCAATTTGTTAAGTTTGAACCATCTCCTCATTAAATCTAGGTCATAATTTTCATCCAAAAAAATGTTGAAATAGCACTTACCGTGATAAGACAAGGCGGTGTCATCGGCAAAAGCTGTGAGTTTACCTTTGAAATGTTGAATGAGAAGCGAATTTACAAAAATTAAAAACAGCATAGGACCTGAAACACATCCTTGTGGAACACCTATGTTGATAAGAACTTTTTCACTCAAACAATTTCGAATTCGAACTCTCTGACTCCGATTTTCTAAATAAGTAGTAAACCAGTCATGAATATTGGCGCAGTGGTTCTTGTGCTGGTCCATAATAACCACTGAGTTTCAGCACCTATATCCACCGACAGTGCAACTAAAGGCCTGTTTTATTACACATCTATCTTTAACACACAATTACAAAAACTACAGACTGCTTGACACTTTCGAGGATCTATATAGTTGTTGTAATTCTGTGCTGAAGATTCTACTTTATTTTACTTTACTTAACTGAGATAGATGTGCAATAAAACAGTCCTTATATACTCTTTTACGAATTGACAGAGACAATTCTCCTCACCACAAGGACATCGATACCCATATGAACGGTCCAGAGGAATAATGGCTTAAGTTCACTCAGATCGATTTCGAAAAACACGAAAATATAAGTTTACTTACTAATAAAAACCGAAATTTAAACGAAAATTAATTAGATAAAAAAAATATATTTTAAGCGAAATGTTCTCAATTAGAAAACATATATACATTTTTATTTTATAAATTTATAAACCTAACACATTAATCGAAGTAAATAATTAATGTGACTTATGTCATTTTCCATTGAATTTTGACTTGATTTATTTTGCCTGGTAATCAAGCGTCCATAAGTGCATCAACTGATTTCTTGGTTTTGGTCGACAAACGTTAATTTTCTTTTGAAAATCTTTGGACTCTCTCAAGAAATGTTGTAACATGTAAGTCTTTCAGTCTTAATGGGTATGCGACTATTGCAGAGTCTCTACAATGCTGCCTGTTGTTCCTGTTTTTTTTTCTCTTTGGAACTTTTTTTGCTATCGAAGAGCTGTTGTATATGCCTTTGTAATTTGATTTGTTAAAAATTATGTTGGTATCCTCATGGCTATGCTTATGTTATGACTAATCTTGAAGACTCTACGGTCGCGGTTTCTTTTGTACTGCGAAGTATAGAAGAGCGATGGTTTAGAAAAACGACACAAGTCCATATAGTATTATGGACTTGTGCCATTCTTCCAGACAACCTTAAATATTTTTTATTAATTTTTTGGGATACTAATTTTTTTTTCCAAAAAGTAAACATAACATAAAATACTACTCATTAAAAATTAAAAGACTGCATCATTAGCTTATTTTTGAGTAAAAATGGACTTAAGCCGTTTTTCCCCTGGACCCTTCATATTTGAACATCTATTGTAAAAAATAACTGCCATATATCTTAAATAATAAATAAAATACTCAGTAGAACAAACTGAAGTTAACATCCCCAGCATGTAATTATAACAACTATACGTTAGTTAACACTTTTGAGCCCAAGTAGAAATGACTTGGGATATGAGCAAATAAATTTGTATAGGGAACAAGTTGAATACGAATAGCGCATTTTTGACGCTAGGTTAAGTTAGGTTAGGTTTGTGGGCTGGCGAGGATTTCTCGGTGCCACACTCAGGTCAATACTGACCCTTTATGATGCCTGTAGGTGGAAAGTGGTTATCCCTTACCCATTATAATCCTGTATTCAAACTACTTACTATGCTGCTACATACAAATCATTTCGTTGATTTGACGAAGCTCATTATCTTGTCTATTGATGTGCTGGAAAGCTCGTCTAGTTCGTTAAAGAAGTGACTCCATAGGATTTTATACCTGGTGTGTAGAAGACCTGGGCAGTGACATAAGAAGTGGGTTGTATCCTCCGGAGCTCCCTCATCACCGCAGCCTCTGCATAGTTCTTTTTCCGTTAGGCCCATTTTCTTCATATCGCAGAGTGTTGTGTTATGATACCTGCGAGGGTGGACAGGAATTTCCTATCCTTCCGCATGATCTTCTCGGTTTTGGTTTCGTTGAAGGACGGCCATAGCATTTTTGTGGTGTTACAAGTGTTTAGGTTGGCCCATCTAGAGTTCGCCTCTTACAGTTTGGGTTTGGGTTACCGTTAAAATCCTGGTATAATTACTGGCTTTATAAAAAAACATCTTGAATTTGAGTCTCACCGGACCCAACATGTAGACTATGTCTGGAGAGTGATGAAACCTCTGTTCATTCTTATGGAATGTCCGTCCCTTTTTCGCCTTAGAAAGAATGCCTTTGCCGAAGAAATCTTTACCTCAGCAAATCTTGCTGACATTCCCCGAAAGAAGATAGTTGTCTGCCTGACTGTCTTCGGTGTAAAATGATGGCTGTAAGTTTAATACCTTACCAGGGAAGGTACAATAGGCTCCTTTAGAGAGGCCGCAGTACCAAAGCCCAATTAAGGCTCTCCCGACTTATTATCTAATCTACCGTTTGGGCGTGGCACGCCCCAAAGTTTCAAAAATACCACATAAAAATACCTACCAACATTTCGTGAATAGAGGGTAGAATTGTTCAAAATTAAATTTTTTACTTAAACAATATGTTCAGTTTTGGGGGCGTACCCCGCCTAAACCGTAAGAGAGCGCTAATTTTTTTCGAATGGGCAGTAAAGTAAAATCTAGCCCAGAATTATAATATTATAGAATCCCAGCTGCAGCCACCGAAGCACATAGCGAAAAGAGGACAAGTCCTAGAAATAATTTTTAAGCCAGAGATCTGATTGAGTGCAGCTTGCGAGCAACTGATCGCTGGCTTGTCCTTTTGACAGCCAACGGAGTTTATCCAGAACCGGCTACGAGCTTCACTCGTCAAATCAATGGTCTTGTAAGCCATTACAGCGTTCAGAGATAATGGTGGATAATGGATAATTGGTGCATAAGTGGACTTTCGGGCTTTCAACAACAGGTTTACATTACGTTTGGCATGGACGTTAAAAAATAAAATCAATAAATCGAAAATACCCTAGGCCTAGCTTCTCGCAACCATTCGTTTGTTTGAGTTTCTATTTTTGGGAGTCCGAACGGCTGAATTGAGAAGCTTTTTCAGGACAGTCATACTCTTGGATGTTTATCATACGTTGGCGCAGTAGAAAAAATCGTTAAGATGTAATTTGTGTTTTGCCGGGGATCGAACTTGGGATCCCTCGTACAGTAGTCCAGCACACTAACCACTGCGCTACTGCGCTCACCATGGGCATGGACGTTAGTCATCATAAAAACATACAAAAAATGTTCAGCAATAAGTGTAGGCAAAATGTCACTATATTAACAATCAACAAATTAACAGATAAAATTAAAAAAAACAAAATCATTGTGTGTCTACCCAAAAGTTATGTTCGATGTACAGCGGCTTTTGGACGGCAACAAGTGGTACAAGTCGCACACTGCTACAAAGTTTTCCCCTTAGATTTGCTGCACTCACAGTGCACACACAGCTCACTTCATACACTATTCGAATACCAACACGAACACGATAGAAATGAATAACTTGCGATAGGTTTAGTTTGGTTGACTTTTTTGTGTACACAACCGGTTTTTAGTTTTTAGCGTTTGGGTTTGGGTTTTGTCCTGACTCTCTCACACAATCACCCCAATGTGCTTATACAGCAAGCGTCTATGCTTTGTGTGCATGTTTCACTTCGTGCGTTCCTAGGCAACATTCAGCAACGTTGCTTGTTTGACAAGTGTGTGTGTGCCGTGTGGGTACGGTTTTGTTGTTTGTTCGTTTGGATTTTTGGAATGCTGCTTTCTGCTGGAGTTCGAGTTTGGCTTTCGACGGGTTCGAGTCGTGGCGGTTTGTTACTGATCGTGTAACTGAGAGTGTTTTCTCATTGTCTGCAAATAACAATAATTTATTTGAAATAATAAAATTACCAATTGTTGTCGGTATAAATCGAATTTACTTAATTAATAAATTAAAGCAAAAGTGGCGTTTAACGTTCTTCGCGTCTTGCTTGTGTTAATAATTTCACCAATCTTTGCGTCCCTTTCTCTCTCATGGATTTACCTGGAGTTTACCTGTGTAATAAATAAATAATTATAAAGCAACGAAGGGGGAAGGAAGAATGAAATTATCATTTCAACCACTCGTTCGCGTGTGTTCGTGTGTGTAGCATTTCAGGTTTTTTTTTCGGATTTTCCGTTCCATGAAATGCATTCGAAAGCAAAAATGCCGTGTTGCCTTCTCACCGTACACGATCGTCATCTTCAGCACCAGATCCAGCAACAGCATCCTCATCAACACTGTGACTCATTTTACAAAATTCACTCGAAAATAGTTCTATTGTGAGCAAATAGATAGAGGATTACATATTTTCTTTGTTTGTCACTCTCACGGAATATAATATCGCATTGGAATTGTTACCTATATCTACCTGCTTAATTGAAGAATATGTACAATTGTACAAGTACATGCCTATGCTATGCCATTGTGTTTGTAGATAAGTGCAACAAATATATGAATAACCGTTTTTAGTGGCTGTTGGGTGAATGAAAACCGTTAAATAGTGTATAGTGAAAAATAATTAATTATACGCTTTTAATAGTGGATTTATTTTAAATTTTTTTTTTTCAAATTTTGTTTATCGAATGAAATTATGATCGATAGAGTATTTAATTTACTAGTAACGGTCGCGTGTTGCGTGGTTGCCATCACTGTCGTCGTCGGTGGTAATGAACTATTGCCTGATGGCACGAAAATCGGGTACAAAGACGACACTCGACTTGACCGCCTGAAACGTGAATCGAACTCGGTGTATCAAAATCCGCCTACGTCTCGAAATGGCGGCGACAGCATTTTCTTCGGGAATGGCGGCGCTAGTGACGAACTAAAATCGGTGGACAATCGAAAGCCGGCATTTAAAAATTGTCTAGAATATGCTCCGTCGGTTAAGGAAGAGCAGCCGGAGAATACATTTGTGATTTTAGTTCAAGCCGAGGATCCTGATCCTGGCCAGACAATCAAGTACAGCTTGATACAGTCGACAAGTGAAAGACCGAAATTTCATATAAATTCGAATACGGGCGTGATCGTGACGGCGCACACATTTGATCGTGACGAACCGATTCACGAGAAAGCCGTTTATGTTACTGTGCAGGCAACGGACGACGGGCGGCCGGCTTTGGACGATGTGTGCACGTTCAAGGTGACAATTGAGGATATCAACGATAATCCACCAGTTTTCAATAAGGGCAAATACGATGAATCTATGTCGGAGGACTCACAAGTAAGTAGCTACTACATAGTAGTGAAAGAATTAGGCTGGTTTAAAAATCTACTACTTTGCAGGTGTCTGTTCCCTATAAAATGTAATTGGATAATGAAATACATATGTAATCAAACTTTAAAATTTAAGCCGAAATAAATATAAAATTTCACACTTTTTATTAGACAAATTTAACGAAGTCAGTATATAAATCGGGCACGAGTACGATAACTACGGCGCCAAGAATTGATAACGGTTTTTTGTAGAGGGGTTAAATACAAGCATTTTTACTATGGAAGGGGGGGTCTATCTGGCTTTGTTTAGGCGGGAGGGGCAATTTTGTAAAAAATGACTTAAAATTAAAAAAAAAAAAAGATTTAATAACAACGGCTACACTTACAATACAAAAACTATAGATTTTCTGAAAGCCAAAAACTTGTACTTTTATCTTTTGTTTCAACCTAGTTATTTGTGTTAATAGTTTTTGAAAAAAATACTTTCAAACTAAAAATTTATAAAAAAAAACATAAAAAAAAGTTACTATTTTTTTATTCAAAATTGTGAAATCAAATACTAAATTGGTTTTAATTATTTGATGACCCTATAAATTCTTAATCGAACACTGAAAACTAGATGGTTTTATGTCTTCTAGTTTATGAGAAAATTGAAAATTACTTTTATAATGTTGCTCCGCTTAGAGTACAAAGTTCTTAGAAAACAGCACCGACCGCGCGCGAATTGCTACCCTTGTGCATTGAAATGCGTATGGGGGGGGCATGCTGCCCCCCCCCCCTGCTTGGGATCACTGTTGGATTTTGGGATGGGTGCAAGTTTGAGTATATGCAAACTTTTCAAGTTTGAAAATTTTTTTTCCTAAAACTAATAACGGAAATAACTTTATTTAAAAACAATATGAAAGAACAGATTCCTGGCTTTCAAAAATGCTATAGTAGTTTGTTGTAAGTGTTGCCATTGTATTTTGAATATTTTTTGTTTTCACTTAAAGTATTATTTTCTTTAAATTACTCCTCCCGCCTAAACGGTGGGAGATAGTAAAAAATGCTTGTATTTAACCCCTCTACAAAAAACCGTTATCAATTTATGGCGCCGTAGTTATCGTACTCTCCCCATAAATCGAGTTAAAACAGTTCATTGGAACTCGAAAGCTAATGTCATTTCACTATACATAGTTCCAGTTCCAGGTACCTACTAAAGCTAAGTAGGTACACACAATTGTGAGATCTGTCAGTGAAAAATGTGTCCCAAATGTCCTACAACCGTCTGAACTTACAATTTTGTCTTATAATATTGTCAAAAATGTCATTGTCAGCCCATTGTAAGACATCCATCTGACAATTAAATTTTCTGATTGCTGACGATCGTCTGAACAAGTCTGAACACACAATTTTTATTAATGTATAGACGCGAAATCGAAGTTTACTTTTATACACGACGGAAAATAATTTAATCGACAACTGTGCATTGAAAAAGTTACCAACATTAAAAAAAACTTAAAAAGACTGTTGCACTGGTAGTAAATACCTTTTTATTTTCATTATTTCACTTAACCGTTTCCGCTTTGTAGTCTTCGTCTCACGAGGATGCTACTGCAACAATATGCCGACTATGATGAAATGATGTTCATTCCAAGAAGAGCAATCCCCACTACTGAAAGTATCACTAACATTCAAACTATCACGACTCATCAAATGAAAACTTCAGTGTATAATTTTTATATTCATATTTATTTAATTAAACAAATTCTGGATGGTTGTGGTAACGTTCATAATTGTTTTTTATCCTAAAGAAGTCTTAAAACGAAGCTCGCAATTCGACGAGTAATTTAGAGTAGAGTCCATCCTGCTGACGAAGGGCCACCCAATCCTTTGTCCAAACACGACGTCGTTTTTGACCCAATTCATCATCCTCGCTGTCTTTCAACACACGACGTTAAAATAATCGCAATTGCAATATTTTGATCCATTATCCGTACTACAAAAAACAACTCACAAGACTTTGAATTTATCTGACAATGTCTGACAACAGATCGACCAATTTTTCATACTAATTTAAATATCTGCCGAACGTGTGAAATTTTCACCCTTACAACGTTGTCAGAAAAGTTATTGTCAGACCATTGCAAGCAAGCGTACAACAAGATGCAAATGACGAAAGCGTTCGTGGAGTGCAGCTACGTGGACAGTAGGCCTAACATGCACGATTCGCAAACCCGAATAATCGATGCCAGGAGTGCGCCTAACGTACTAATCCACACCCTACTTCCTTTAACCACTCCCCCCGCGGGACTGCCGTTAGGTATTACTTCGCAGGCTGGTTAGCAACTCATGCTAAATGCTCTGAGTCCGCCATTTCGGGTCTTTCAAATCTCCTTAATTCTTCGCGTACCCGCGTTATAAAGGAGCATACCTCCAGACGATCATCTTCTGACCTTAACATAGGCTTATTCGACTTTGAGGGTTTGGTAAGTTCGCTCTTCCCACTGCACAGCGCCTACAATCGAACATTGCGTGTTCCGTATCTTCTTCTTCGTCTGGACATCATCATCATCATCATTTTCAATGGTCCGCTTGTCCATTAAGTGAAGTTCAGTCTGAGAGGATCCAAGGATGACCAATGCATCAGCGAAGAGCAAATGACTTATCCTCAAATCTCCCAATTCGAATCGTTCCTCGCCAAGACTGCGCTGTAACATCCAGTCCATATAAGTAATGAAAAGGAGAGGAGACAAGACGCACCCCTGACGAAGTCCAACGCCGACGGTGAAAGGTATTGATTTAACGCCGTTTACCCGAACACAGCTTTTACAGTTTGTGTAAAGAGATTGAATGGCTCTCAAGAGGGCATTCGGGACAGAAAGGCGAGCTATCGTCACCAAATCTGTGAAGGTATTTCCGGTAGCCGCCGTGCCCGATAAGAACTGCGTAAGGTGGTAGTTGAAGTCTCCATTATTGTTCTTTTTGTCCAGACCTCGATGGTGTGAATCAGTCTGTGGGTCCATCTGCCTTTTGCCGTGTTATCCCGCCTGGCTTGCCATCGATGTTTCCCTCTCTTCTACTTGGACCCTTCTTTTAGGGACCTCTTGCCGGTTGGCTGTTTGCCTAAGGTAGATCCATTGCATCTCGGTAGCAAGAATGTCGATGGGGATCATTCCCGATATAAAGCAGGCTGCTTCATCCGATATGGTTCGATATCCCCTTATTGTGCGTATTGCGCAGAGCCTGTATGCTGACGAGAGCTTTCTCCTTGTTTTGTTTGTTTTTAGAGTCCCCGCCCATGCCGGTGCAGTTTATAGAAATATTGAGCTGACCACTCTGGGTATAGTAGAATCCTCCTGGTATATCCAGGTCCACCAGTGTTTGGCAGGATTCGGGAAAGATCTGCTTGCATCTGTGAAGATTTCCAGTCGGCGTACTGGATGTGCGTTTTAATGTTTGGCCTATTCTCGAGCATTACTCCTAGGTACCAACCCGGACTTTCGGCTGGTTATCAAGACAGCCTCGGTCTTGTGGTCAGCTAATTCTAAGCCGGTGGACTCCAGCCATTTTTTTAATTCTGGCAACTGCTTCATTCGTAACGGACTCTATGTCGTGGATCTGTTTGGCCACCGTTACCACGGCGATATCGTCAGCAATACCGATCACCTTAACTCCTTGAGGCAGCGTTAGACGCAGACTCCATCATACATTTAGGGGTATCGTGATGGAAATATTTCCCTTGTCAGGGGAAATATTATTCGCGATATGGGGGATTATATTCCAAAGGAGAGATCCAAGAATAGACCCTTCCGCAGTAACGTTATAGGACGAAATGGGAAAAATGGTAGGTATGAATTGAAATTCGACCGAAAATTATCATAGGGATGAATGTATCCGTTTCAACATTAAAAATCCACACTCAAAAAATAAAAAAAAACTTGCGACACATACTCCTCTGCTGTGAGCTCGTATTTTGTTGTGTAGTTTTTGGGATTCTTAATGGATGGCGTCCCAGTCAAAGAAATATTCTTCCATTTTTCTAGGGTTAAGTTTGGAGAAAACGTAGCAGGTACCTACAACTTAAAGTAAACAAATGTCCCAAACCAAAACAGAAGTGTACGTGAACGTGATCGATAAAACTTTATCTAAAATTGTTTTCATTTTAATTCATGGAAAATAAATAAATCAATGTGTCACTTTGTTTCCGCTGGCGCTGGAGCTCTACCGGAGATAACCTCAATCTAGCGCATTATGTGCTAGACGTTTAACGGTCAATGGAACGCGGTCACTCGCACTCGCATAATATAAGCTTGTGTTTTTTTTTAGTAGCAAATGAATTGACTAAGTAATCCCCACCTTCCCAATCCCAACCATTTGGGTAGGTATGTCTCGATGGTGTTCTAATTTGCACATCGTGATATTTTTAGGTCAGAATGAAAAGTGAATCACTTGCCTTTTGCTAAGTAGTGCATATGGTTCCAATCAATTGTATCCATTACATATGCTTACAGCTTTTTCAATGTATAGGTATGTCTTCCCTAATTATGTAGGTATATGGGTAATTTATTATTATTGATACCTATTATGTATGTATTTTTTTAACGAAATGTCTCCTCCAACCAAATTTGTTACCAGCAAACTTTTGTTTATTTGGCAAATCAACAATAAAAGCAAAATCGACAAGCATACGTCCCACGCTTAAAACTCTTCAAACTGTCACCGTGTTGAAGGGATGTCGAGTTTGTTTCTTTCGAATTTATATTCGTTCTAGATGTGACCCCGATTCCCATAGTCGCCTTTCTAAGCGTACGGTTGGTTGCCGTTAATTTTCCAAGGTTCATTATTATATTTTTTTGTTTCGCGTTGAAGGTACATACCTACACTAACTTTTATATAATGTAAGTACCCACATAATGGGATTTATAATTAAAACTCACGTTGACCGTTTCGCAATCTAACACATTGTTGAGCTTGAGCGTCCCTTTTTGGTTTACTTTTCGCCAATTGGCTTTTTCATTTTGTATTATTTACCTCGCTTCAGTTGAAACCTGTTTGGAACTAGTGTGAGAGCAGTTATTTAGTTTGACCGTTAAAAGGCAGTTGAAATTTATTTAAACTTGCGTCTCTTATTGACTATTGTGTGGTAAACAATAAAAATGTGTTTTAATTTTAGCTTGGCAAATGAGTCAGAGGTGAGATATACTTGTACGCATAGGATATATGTATCTACATTAAAAATGCAACCGCCCACATAAAATAAAGTGGAATTGTTAAAATGTATTAAGTCGTGCTCACGTTTGGACTTTAAAATGTTTATTTTTAAAGATGAGCTGCAAAGTACAAGAGCTAGTGTATAGTGGTGGCGTGGCGACTGGTGAGTTCATCAATACTGCGAGTTGAGTCTGAAAAAAGTGTCTGAAAATAACATTTTTCGGTTTCTTCCTTTTTGAAGTTCCTTTTTGTTTGTGCACTCTCTCTTTGCTTAATACGATACATTAACAAATTTGTTGAACCGTTGGTGAATTGTGGGAGAAAATGTTAATAACAAATGAAAATATTTAGACTACTGGTGAAGTTGCGAAGGAGCATACCTACCTACATTGAAATACGAAACAAGATGGCTGCGCTATGTGTACACTGTACAGTACACACTTTTGTATTTCGGGTTTTCATTGCATTTAAAATACCTAGTCATTAGAAGAAGATAGTTACAGACAGGAATCCATTAGCTCCCTTCAAGACAGCTAAAGCCGAACGTTGTCGACGATGTTGCAGGATCCAACTTTTAACTAATGTGGAACCCAATCACTGAACTCATGTCATGACGCGAACGGTGATCGCCTGATAATTCACTAAACAATTCTATCGAAATTACGTACGTTTAATTCGGCTCTCACATTGAGGCAACAATCAATAATCAACTGGCAAGTGGCAAAAGGAATTACTTTGAATTGAATTATAGAGGTCTCACAACCAGTGTTGCCAGATTTTTTCAGTGGAAATTCCCCATTTTGGGGCCAAATATAAGAGTTTTTCCCCATTTTGCATTTCGATTTTCCCCACTTTTTCTCCCATTTCAGATTATGTAAAAAACTATGTAATTTAGTCTACTAATAATTTTAAATTTAATGCATTTTGTTCTTTATTCAAGTACCTACATATTTGAAAGTATTCCAAAGAGTAAAATCTACAGTTATTTCTGTAAAAAAAAAATTCATTTTAAAGACCACTGACATAATATAACCTATATAGCTATATACGGGTTGCCAGATAAACTTGGTATTAAAAACTTTAAATACTTATAAATTTCATTCCAAACGGATTGGATTTCATAATTTTTAAATTTTGATCTGGAATATCCTGCCATCTTTCGTGTCAACCAAACCGTAAAAAAATGAAATGGCATTTAGGTAGAGCGACTACCTACTGTGAAAATTATATCAAATCAAGATTTGGGCTTTTGATATAGATACTTAGGAACCGCCCCAGCGTGCTTGAGGCCCTACGGAAATCATGAAACTAATAATCTAATTTAAATACTAATTATTTTAAAGACCGCGGCCATTGAAGACAGCATTGTAGATACTAACTAAATGAATTAAGGTTGTCACCAACCATATCACCGAATGGTATGTTCATTCAGACAAGTTGGTTAACATAATATGTATAGTATATATGTAATGTATGTCCATCGTTACTCGTATTTGTAGGCCACCGATTTGCAATGTCGAGTTGCGTAGCCCGATTTATCTAGTCTTTCTGTTATTTCTATTTCTACACCTTACTAAAGTATTAAAAACACTGAATTTCGCTAATCGTATGGAGACACAAAATCAAGATTTACACTGTTGCAGAAAAACTAGGTAACTTTCTTCTGTAAATCTTTTTCAGCCTTTTTAACTAACCAGTCTTAGCAACGGCTGAAGCTCTATCCTTCTAATGAAATACATATGTTCCAGGAAATTTTTTTTAAGTTCATAATAAGAATCGTCGTTGAAATGCATATTTTTGTTTCTAAATGAGAGAGAATTTTATTTTAAAATCACAATAAATAATGGAAAAGTAGAAGTTGGTTTTTCCCCATTTCAAGTGTGTTTTTCCCCATCTCCCCATTTGATTGAAATATCCCTAAAATGGGGAAAAATCCCCACACCTGGCATTGCTGCTTACAACAAAGCTTCTCAATATCGCTCGAACGAAAAATGTTGCTGATTACTTAAATAATTATCGTTAGCGATACACAGTGCATGTTGCAGAATATTTTACCAGCTTAAAACGCTCCATTCGTGAAGGGAAAGAGCTCGTCAAGCTGGTTGGGTCTATGCTACAGGTGTGATAGCAGATTTAGCAAACAGTGAAGTCATAAATGCATCCTCGATGACTTCAAAACCCCACGAAATCAAGCTTAAAATTTTGTTTATGGTTAAACCATTTTGTCTATATGAGTTGCATTGGGATTTGGGGTACACCACAATGAGACGCTCGATCCAACACTTTTTAGTTTCCATTAGTGTAAATTAATTAGGAATTTATTTTTATGTTTTTACTTAAAAAAATTTAATGCATAGCTTATTTTCCGTGTATTTTTTTTGCTGATCTGTCAAATTTGTATGTCTAGTAGGGTTCAGATTATAGCTGCTAGGGTACACCATTCATTTCTCAATTGTGACTCGGTAAATTGATTTCCACGCCACCTACCAATATTTTTACGTATCCGTTTTGTGATAGCTGATTTCATCACAGAAGTTCCTACTGAAATTATAAATTGAAAGTGCGCGCAAAGTATTCTAATTTAAATTTATTGTATATATGTACATTAACAAATTTGACATCAGAATGCCGCTAGAAAATGCCTTAATATATAAAACAAGTAAAATATTTGTGAAAAACTAAGGGATTATGAATAAAATTATACCTTCAACAATTGTAAACAAAGCACTCCAGACTCGAAGTTATTGTGTTATCTATTGCCCTTTAGGATTTACAAATAATATAATGTCTCGTATTTGAATTTAATTTTCTCCATACGGGCATACGCGATTGCGGTAGGTTTTTAGTTGGGAATGCTTTCATTCATTCATTCATTTTCAATGGTCCGCTTGTCCATTAAGTGGGTCGCGGGTGTAGGTTGCTCAAGTGGACCCTCCATAGCTCTCGATCCTCCGCCATCGACTCTAAATCATCAAGGGCAATCCCCATACGGGTAGAGGAGAGATTATGAATTTGATCTAACCATCTCATCCTGGGTCTACCCAGGGGACGCCTGCCCGATGGTACGGATTCCATAGCACGTCGTGGAATCCTGGTCGGGGACATGCGTTTAACATGACCAAACCACCGAAGCATGGATCGCTCCGTCCGGAGAAGTAGCTGCTCGACATTGAGTTCCTCACGTATTCTAGTATTTCTAATGCGATCTCTACGGGTCACACCAGCAATACAACGGAGAAATCTCATTTCGGCAGCTTGTATTCGCGATCTTATTCTTTCGGTCATTACCCAAACCTCATTACCATAGGTAAGAGTTGGAACAAACACCGAATTAAAGACTGACAACTTAGCTTTGACACCAAGTTCAGTCCTCCTGATAACAGAATGACCAAGCTGTCTCAAAATCGATCCAGCCTGACCAATCCTACAGGAAAACTCGGCATTGCTCCTTCCATCACTCGTGAATAAGACCCCGAGATACTTAAACTTCTCCACCTGTTTCAATGGGACTCCACTAACATGCAGAGTGCATTGAACAGGCGTTCTGGAGACGACCATCACTTCAGATTTGTTCACATTTACCTTCATCTCAGCTTCAACACAAACGGCTACAAACCGATCGAGTGCGCGCTGAAGTTCAGTCTGAGAGGACCCAAGGATGACCAAGTCATCAGCGAAGAGCAAATGACTTATCCTCAGATCTCCCAATTCGAAACGTTCTTCGCCAAGACTGCGCTGTAACATCCAGTCCATATAAGTAATGAAAAGGAGAGGCGACAAGACGCACCCCTGGCGAAGTCCAACGCCCACGGTGAAAGGTATTGATTTAACGCCGTTTACCCGAACGCAGCTTTTACAGTTTGTGTAAAGAGATTGAATGGCTCTCAAGAGAGAACCATCAATTCCATACTGCTGTAATACACTCCAGAGTTTCCCTCGAGGGACTCGGTCATATGCTTTCTCCAAATCTACGAAGCAAGCGTAAACAGGTGTAGCATACTCCCAAGCCTTCTCAAGTACCATTCTGAGAGTGAATAACTGGTCGGTTGTGCTTCTGCCGGGACGAAAGCCGCACTGCTCATCTCCTAATCGTGCCTCGACCACAGCTCTGCAACGCGTTTCCAGCACCTTGGCAAAGACTTTTCCGGGGAGACTTAAAAGTGATATACCCCTGTAATTGGAGCAATCCCTTTTATCCCCTTTCTTGAAAAGGGGCACAATCACCCCAATCTGCCAATCGCTGGGTGTTTCGCCGCATTCCCAGGCCACTTTAATGACACGAGAGAGCCATTTGACTCCCTCTTCACCTAAGGCCTTTAGCATTTCTGGCCGGATTTCATCCACTCCGGCAGATTTGCCAGCTTTTAGCGATTTGATCGCAAAAGTGACTTCCTCTACCGTGGGACTATTTTCCGCCCTGCTTAAGGCGATAGATGTGTCATCCTCAATGCCCTGGATTGGATTTAGCAATTCGGAAAAGTGCTCGCTCCATCTGCGCAAGATGTCCTCCTCATTAGAAAGAAGTGTACCATCTTTGGATTTGACTCCTTCGATAATGTTCCACTTCCTTCCTCTAAGACGGCGGATGGTTTGCCAGAACACCTTGCTTGCAGATCTGTGATCGCGGTCCAATTTTTCGCCGAACTCCTTCCAAGAATGTTCTTTGGCTGCTTTAACAGCCAATTTGCAAGTTCTTCGCGCCTCAATGTACCGGTTTCGAGAAGGAGAGTCCCCCAAGTGAATCCACACCTTGAAAGCCTTCTTCTTCTCTCTGATGGCTTCTTGAACTCCGGGCGTTTTAAACCACGCAGTTCTTTTCTCACCACCAGCCGCCACACCGAGCCGCTTCACTCCGCAAACATGTCCTGCAGAGGCAATAACTGCTGTTGAAAACAACTGCCATTCTTCCTCTACATTCAATGGAACATTTGGAATTTGTTCAAACCTTTCAGATACCTGCCGTGCAAATTCCTCCCGTATCTCATCGTTCTGTAGCCCCTCCCACCGTATGCGCGTAACCATTCTTGGTTTACGCTTTGGCAGGATAGGTATTTGATCGTTGAGATACAATTTGCACAACACCAGGTGGTGATCAGTTGACAGTTCAGCCCCTCTCAACACACGAACATCACAAACCATCCTTTTAATACACGATGGTACCACAAAGAAATCTATCAGCGATTTCTGCTGAAGACTTCGACGGTACCATGTGTATTTATGGATATCTTTGTGTGGAAAGAAAGTGTTCATAATGGACATTCCATTTGAACAACAAAAGTCCAACAACTTCTCTCCGTTCGCGTTCTGATCGGGGTCACCGTGTTTCCCAATCGCGCTGCCCCATGTCGAGAAATCCGCACCCACGTGAGCATTGAAATCACCCATCAGGATATAAGAATCCATATCTGCAACCTTTTCAAGGGCTGCATCAACTTCATCTAAGAAAGCTGCGTACCCTGACTCCAGATTCGGTGCATACACCTGCACTAGAGCCAGAGTTGATCTTTCAAGCTTAAGCTTTAAGATCGCAACTCTCCCTCCTAACGGAATCCACTCCAATACTCTGCCTGACAGCCTGGGACTTGTGAGTATCCCCACTCCCGCCTGAGCAGACATTGAAGGTGCTACTCCCGACATGAAGAGTTTCCACCCATCTGCAAGGTCCACAGTTCTAGAACCCCTTTGCTTTGTTGAGGAAACACCAACTATATCTAGTCGATATTTAACAGCCTCCCCAACAAGCTCCAGGTCTTTTCCCGTGAGCGAAGAGATGTTCCACGTGCCTATCCTAAGTCGATGCCGTTGTCGAGTAACCGTAAGTCCACTTATGCCCTTTTGGTGCATAGCGCATCCACCCTCTGACCCCCATAATGGTTTGCGAGACCATTGACAGGAAGCTCGTAGCCGTTTCGGGTTAAACCCGGCCGACTGCCGAGCGTGACAAGCCGACCACCAGACGCTCGCAAACTGCCACCCTTCAGGCCTGGCTCCAAAGGGCGCCCTATTTTGACAGGCTTGGCAATATCCGAGGCTCGCTTTCTTCGCTTTGTCATCATTGGGTGTGTGCTTCGTTAGCCATGTCTAGGTGAACCTAGACATGTTGCCCGCCCCCCACCACGGGGAGGTCAGCTACATGAGGGGGCTAGTTGGGAATGCTTTGTCCAAAAAAAGATATTTTTTTTCTGTTTTGTGATTCTTTGGAAAGAGCTCCTTCCGATCATTATAGACTTTTCTGGGGATTCGGTGCATATTTGGATTCCTGTACAGTGTGTATGTAATATGTAACTCGACAAAGTTCCCCAGTTTTGTTCCCAGTTTTTAATTTAGTTTCTTCTGCCATCGTTCTTTCACCTGACCACAATTTCTACTGTGATTATCTCGCGTATTTGCTGACTACAGACAACTACTTAAGGCTGCTTTAAAACGTTCTTACGATGCTTATCTACTTAAAACTAAACAAAATATTAAAAATAATCCAAAGCTGTTCTGGAACTATATTAATTCAAAGCGGAGTTCTTAAAATTTTTCTAAGAATATGGAATACAACAATTGTGTGTCTAGTAATGACAATGAAATATGTAATATGTTTCCTGACTTCTTTCAGCAGAATTGACTCGAGTTATTCCGACTGAAAATTAAATCGTGCAATATATAAAGACTTTAGATGATAACTGTGTTCCTGGTCCTGATGGTGTTCCGAGTTTATTTGTCAAATCGTCTGTAAATTTCATCTGTAAACCGTTAACATATTTATTCAACTTGTCGTTGTCCATTGGAATATTTCCGATAATGTGGAAATCGTCATTTATCAGTCCTCTACATAAAAATGGTAACAAACATCATATTGAAAATTATAGAGGAATCGCAAAACTGTCTTGTATACCTAAACTCTTTGCAACTACTACGTGCAATTTCACTGCTCTAAAATGTTTGCTGATGGAGCAGCATGGATTTTGTCCCAAAAATTTAATTATAACTAATTTATTCGAATTTACTTCCCATGTCAATGAAAGCATGGCGAATGGGTTACAAATATATGTTTTTTATGCTGATTTTAGTAAAGCATTTGACAAAGTTAATCATGTTATCCTGTTAAGAAAACTTGAATTGTGTGGATTCCCGCAATGGATCTTGAAATGGATTTGCTCATATCTATGTGATCGTACGCAAAATGTGAAATTCAATTACTGTTTGTCTAAAAATATTGTCTCAAAGCAGCCACTTTGGTCCACTCCTTTTCCTGTTATTTATCTACGATCTATGTCCTCTTATTACATACTCAAAGATTTTACTATTTGCGGATGACTGTAAGCTGATCTATTCATATAGTAGCCTGCAAGGTTTATTTTTGCAGCATGACATTGACACTATGCAAGAAAAGGAACTAAATACAGCTTAATCTTAAGAAGTGTAAAAGCATGACCTTCACTAGACGCCAAAATCCAACTGCGTCAATTCATTTTATTTATGAGGAAGCTGTTGAAAGTGTTGATTGCTTTAATGATCTTGGTGTGGTCTTTGACAGAAAGCTCAACTTCCACCTCCACTTGGATTCCATTGTCAGCAAAGCAAGAAGCCGATTGGGACTTATAAAACGTTTCTCAAAGGAATTTAAGGATCCCAATGTAACCAAAATTCTATACTGTTCTCTCGTCCGACCTGTTTTGGAATACTGTAGTCCTGTTTGGTGTCCGTCCTACGAATCTGGAATCTCAAGAATTAAAAGTATTCAAAAGCAGTTTCTTCTTTTCGCATTACGTGATTTGCCTTCGGACCCCGAAAGTCGTCTTCCTCCCTACATAAGTCGATTAAAGCTGCTGAATCTGTAGACTTTGGAAAAACGAAGAGAGATATCCAATGTTATATTCCTGTTTGACTGGTAGCGTTAACTCCACATATGTTCTCAATTTCGTAAACATCAATACCAGACCGAGGACAACAATGAACCCAATTTTTTTTATACCAAAGTACGTCTCGATGTAACTATGAGAGTTATGGCCCTATCAATAACCTGACGAGGGATTTCAATAAGTACAATTATGTGATTGATTTAATATCTCAAAATTTAATTAAAAAAAAATATTGAAAGAATTGTAAAATAGCATAATTACTCTATTTTCAAAACTGATTAACTGTGACATTTATTTATAGTAGTTAAATAAATAAATAAAAAAAAATAAATTTGATTTTTTTATTTTTCGCGACAGAAATTTTCATACGATTTGATAGATAATGGCGCGACTTGTCCTGTACGCTGTATGACCAAGTGTCAATGGGTTTTTCATACCACAGGATATCAAAAGACAAATGCAAATAGTCGTAACACGCGCATGCCAAATAGGATAACAAATTTCAAATCTCTGTCAATTTTCAGGCGACTGACAGTAGTTTCAATTCGTACTCAAAGAAATTTTTTGAGTAAAAACTAGTAAGATTTTCAGTGGAGGAGGGCGGAGGGGTAATATCTTGCTCTCTCGAAGCTGCTCTCTTTTACGAATTCTTAAAGTTAATCAACGACATTGAGTAAAAATTCGTAAGATTTAACCCTAGAAAGGTAATCATATTTGTTGGTGTATTAAAAGTAAACACTCGTCGAATCGACGAAGTATTAAATAAAAAATAAATAGGTGGCGCAACAGGCGGGTGACACCCAAGGCCTAGCTTCTCGCAACCATTCGTTTTGTGTGAGTTTCTATTTTTGGGACGAATGGAAGGGACCTACAATTTTATGCCGAGTCCGAACGGCTCAATTGAGAAGATTTTTCATGACAGTCATACTCTCGGATGTTTGTCAGACGTTCGCGAGAGGTGGCGCAGTAGAAAAAAAACTTTAAGATGTAATTTGGGTTTTTCCGGGGATCGAACCTGGGATCCCTCGCACAGTAGTCCAACACACTAACCACTGCGCTACTGCGCCCACGACGAAGTATTATTGGACTTAAATTTTTACGAAAATTGTGCCTGTTAATTTTAATAGTGAATATTTACAGACCATTTCTTTTTTTTAGAAAAAAATCAAAAAACAATAGTTATTTTAAAAACTTTTGCGTTTAATTGAAAACAATATGCAAAAATGTTCCCTTTTCTTGGCATTTATTGCATCTATGTTGTCCTCTCTTATTTGTTCGTTAATTTTGGTGGAATTTTTTTTTTTAAATATTAGCTCGAATTGAACACTAAAAGTTAAGTATGTAGAAGGTAATCTTCGTCGTTTCGACGAAAATTGGCATCAATTTTCGGTAAAAACAAGACTAAGGCAAACAGTTTTTTTCAACGAAATTCCACAAACTAGAAGACCTTAGAGATGGCTGGTGTGACACGGAGAGAAGATGCTAACGGAATAAAGATCGAATAGAAAATCGAAAAAAAATAATTTGATGTTCGTAATCGACGTAGATTTCTAGGGTTAAAAGTAAAGGAACAGACCTTAGGTCTAGCTTCTCATAATTACTCGTTCGTATGACATATAAATCTCTTAGTCCACCCTTCACACACTCCATTATGGAAGTTGGATCCCCTTCAGCTGTGCAGTGTGTAATGGAGTTAGACTTGCGTTAAAAAATTTACTTCTAAGTTTCATTTTAATACAACAGAAACGGAACACAAGTATGATAGGCGGCAAAAAATAATAATGTATTTTTGTAGAGATGGGCTCCATCTCCGACCGTTTAGACGGGAACAACAGTTGTGGAAGCCAGAAATCTGTTCTCTTATATTTTAATACTAAATCAATACTATAATAGGTTTTGAAAATATGCCTTTCAATTCAAACTTTGAAAAAATTAATTCCTTAATTTTACTCCAAAAATAATGAAAACAAGACTGGAATGCAAATTCTTTAATTTCTTATCCATGTTTTACATGGGTGGATAGAAACTTTAAGACCAGCGAACAAATTCTGAAGTGGGGAGAACATTTTAGTTATGGCTATAGGTTAGGTTATGAAGTTTATATAATTGAAAAAAAAAAAAAAAAACTCAAACCAAAATCAATCAAGTTACTGGCCGATTTGGGGTGCTCCTAATGGTGCTCCTAATGAATTGTAGGAGATCCGATACCTGAAAATAATCTGGATCGTCGGGTTCGTAGGTATCGTTCGTAGTCAGAACAGGGGAGTGAAAAAGCTGATATTGGATCGACTCTATCTCCTCCTCTCCTCATCTCCACTGCATTTGCATAAAATGTTGGACTAATCCTCCATTAAAATAGCATGACTCCAATGGTAATGTGTCCAGTGATTAAACCATTTAGGTTGCGTATAGAGGATCTATTTAGTTCCAGATTTAGCACAATCTCAGTATAGATTCGACATAACCAGGATGAGTTGACCTCTAAATGCAGTTATGAAAACAGTCGTTGGATGGCATTGTGTATATTTTACTCCACGTAGTGTATATGGTCTTGAGTTTGTGCCGAAATCGTATCGTGAAAGTTAGGTGCAGTTGTTTTCGGCTTAAGATCGTCATAATTTTGGAAACATACGTATATTATGTAGTTTGTTCAAGGCTACGGTAATTCGACTCTTCTTGGTTGGGACCGAGGTTGGGACTCAACAGCACCTCGAAATACTGCAATATTATATTGACCTGCTTTACCAGACATGAGTTACGTAGATAGTTCTTAATGTGTGTCAGTTTCAGTTTACCTTGATAACATGCCACTATGGTAAGCTCGTTAACTACAAAAATTATATCATACACAAAAGATGCACAAGATAATGTATTTAATTACTTAACACAACAATCAACACGTTGAGAGCATTATAGCCTAACTGGTCAATCATCACTGATTGGTCAATTTACCTGCGTTTTTATTGAAGTGACTGGAAAATTAGGTAAGCTTATGATCTAGATTAAGTCAGTTTCTGTCACTATTTTGCTCCTCCTCTACTCCTCAACTTTAAACACTCAAGATTGTTTTATAACAGTTGTATCTTTTATGAGGAACTAGACACAGTGAGAACATCTGAACCCTCCCATTTGTATTAAAACAAATATTTAAAATACAGGGTGGGCCAAATACAAGTTTCTTTTTAAAATGGCAATAAAACGAACAAAATTATTTTTTTTCCATGTATTATAGCTCTATGTGTAAGAGCAAACATTCCCATTAATTATGAAACACAACGTCGTTCAAGTGGCTGCCTCGGCTGGCTTCGCAGTAGCGCATTCTGTCACTTAAATTTTCCAAGACGTTGTTAATGGTTTCGGGCTGTAGCTCACGGATAGCTTGGATGCTATTGGCCTTAAGTGCTTGAATCGTTTCCGGATTCTTGGCATAACATCGGTCCTTCACGGTTCCCCACAAAAAAAAAGTCCAAATGGGTCAAATCGCAGATCCGAGGCGGTCAATTGACATCGCCGAGACGGCTGATAATACGAGTTGGGAAAAGATCGATTGTGGCATGGCGCGTGCATGAACCAGAGGTCGTCCAAATCCATGTCTTTTAGTAAAAAAACGGTTAGAATTGCTCTGTAACACCCTCCGTTGACCGTAACGTTGTTCCCAGCTTCATTTTCGAAGAAAAATTATCCAATGAGTCTCACACTCTCGCCTACAGCAGCCGCATTCTCGTCTGTGCAACGACGGGGACGGTGCAGGGAAATAAGTCTCAGGGAAGGTGGGAAATAAGTTCCGAAAACTCTGTGTCAATATACCCAATTTCGCACAAAATGCAAATCTGACAGTAAACCCAAGCCCGAAATTAGAGAATTTTGTATGGGAGCTAAAATTTAGCTTGCTCGAGCAGCTTAACCTTACTTAATAAACTTTATGCATTCATAAAGGGGTCTGTTCCCCGTTATGTTACTACCTGGAAATAACGATTTTTGGCAGTCAATTAGTTAGGAATATTTAATTGTTTAGTTTAATGGGTCTTTATGTCTCCTTTTTGTAAAAACAAAACACAATACTAACTGGTTTTTCGTCGTGACTGATTTAGACCTTTTCCCTTTTTATCTTTCCAGCCCGATGCTATCGTAATGCGAATATCTGCCACAGATTTAGATGACGGCGACAACAGTATTATCGCTTATGAAATTCTGGCTGAACATGATTTTCAATATTTTCGAATCGACAAAGCTGCCGGCATCATATATCTAAATCGTCCAATAGACAAGCGACCAGGTCAGTATTATGCTATAACTGTGCGGGCATACAATATAGCGCCAGATCCACCACAAGACGCTCAAATTGAAGTACGCATCCGCGTAATTGAATCGAGTAAGAAACCACCATCGTTCATCAATCCCATTGAGATACCGATTTACCTGAAGGAGGACTTCAAAGAGTACTCTGAGCCAATAGTCACGCTGAAAGCTGTCTCCAATGTACCTGATAAACCAGAAGTAATTTTCGAATTGATCACCGGCCGCACCGAGCAAACAAATAGTAAGAAAACCTTTGTGTTTAATCAAATTGGCAACACCGTAGCTATAAGTTTGGGTAAAACGCTGGACTTTGAGGCCATAACCGATTACACACTCACCATGTCGGTGCGTAACATCTATGACTTGGTGGCCGAACATGTACTTAAAATCAAAATTGAGGATGTCAACGATAACATTCCATACTTCACGGAGGTGAAAACGGGAACGATATTGGAAAACGAACCAGCGGGAACGCCCGTGATGCAGGTGCGTGCATTCGACATGGACGGCACAGAGGCGAACAACATCGTGTCGTTCGAATTGGCCGACAATAAGGACTTTTTTGCGATTGACCCGCATACGGGCAACATTACAGCATTGACAACATTCGATCGAGAGGAGCGGGACTTCTACAACGTCAAAGTAATTGCAAGTGATAACTCGCCATCGGCGTTGTACAAGAACGGAGAACCCAATCGGGGACAGCAAGTGTTTCGCATTGAGATTGCCGATAAGAACGATCACAAGCCTCATTTTCAGAGGCCAGAGTATGTGGCGGATAAATTGCCCGAAGATGCCAACATCAACTTTATGGTCATCGAAGTGACTGCAGTGGATGAGGATAATGCTTCACAGATTGTCTACACTATCGAGAGTGGCAATGTCGGCGAGGCGTTTAGAATTGAAGAGAAAACCGGCAAAATTACCGTCAACAATAGACTGGACTATGAGAAGATCACGGAGTATGTTCTGAAGATACGAGCGTTCGATGGGATCTACGATGATTACGCGACTGTGACGATCAAGGTCGAAGATGTCAACGACAATCCACCAGTGTTCAAGGAGACCTACAGCAAGACCATCCAGGAAGAGGAGGTGCTCGACTATTGCATTTTGAATATCGAAGCCTACGATCCGGATATCAAGGACCCGTTGGCAGATCAGCATATCAAGTATTTTGTGGTGAAGGACGAACAGAGGAAGCTGCTTACAATAGACGACAGTGGGTGTCTGCGCTTGATCCAGCCGTTGGACAGAGACCTGCCAAATGGACACAAGAACTGGCAGGTAGTGATCGCAGCAATCGATGAGGATGGAAACGGCCTCAAGTCTGCCACTGTGGTCACGATTACGCTTCAGGACATCAACGACAATGCGCCGTTCTTAACTAACAAAATGCCAGTCATATGGCAAGAGAATCGTAACCCAGGGCAGGTGGTTCAATTGCAAGCGAACGATTACGACGAGCCGCAAAATGGACCGCCATTCACATACGGAATTGACCCCGATGCGCCGGAGGATATTAAAAAGAAATTCTCCATCGACAATGATTATTTGTTTGCGATAGTACAATTTGATCGCGAAGAACAGAAAGAGTACTTCATCCCAATTCGTATCAGTGACTCTGGAAAGCCGAAGCAAAGCAACGTCAGTATATTGCATTTGATCATTGGCGATGTAAACGACAACCAAATGAATGAAGGATCTAGTCGCATATTCATCTACAACTATAAAGGAGATGCGCCAGATACTGAAATTGGCCGAGTGTATGTTGACGATCCAGATGACTGGGACTTGGATGACAAGACGTTCGCGTGGAAGGATGGATTTCCACACGAATATTTTCGTCTAAACCCCAGCAGCGGCATGATCACAATGTTGGAGGGCATTCGGGAAGATGAATACTTCCTGACTTTCAGAGTTACTGAAGAATCTACAATCATTCCCCGGCACTCAGTCGATGCAGTGGTGAATGTAGTTGTCAAGAATATCCTTGAAGAAGCCGTCGACAAGAGCGGTTCCATCAGATTCGTAAACATCACCAAAGAGGACTTCATTTCTATACCGCGTTACGGTAGCCCAGATGCGCTCAGTCTGAAGGATAATTTGCAATTGATTCTGGCAAAGTTGTTTAATATCTCCGTCGTGAATGTGGATGTTTTTACGGTACTGGAACACGCAAACCGTACCCTGGATGTCCGATTCTCAGCTCATGGCAGCCCGTACTACGCGCCGGAGAAACTTAATTCAATGGTGGCACAGTACCAGCGCAAGATCGAGAATGAATTGGGCTTGGATATGCTCATGGTAAATATTGACGAATGCCTGATTGAGAAGTACAAATGCGAAGCGTCCTGTATGAATACCCTCCACAAGTCAAGCATTCCGTACATGATCTACTCAAATACGACGTCATTCGTGGGAGTCAACGCCTTCATTGAAGCGGAGTGTGTCTGCGTGGAAAAACTGAAGAAGTACTGTCTGAACGGAGGCACCCTCAACGATGATGAAGTATGCCAATGCGTTGATGGCTTCAACGGCCCTCACTGTGAGCTCGTTTCGATTGGTTTTTACGGCAGTGGCTATGCCATGTACGAGCCTGTATCACCATGCGACAACACCAAGATTTCGATGGAAATCTCTCCGCACACTGACAACGGTCTAATTATGTATATCGGCCCAATCAACTACAACCCTCTGCTGCCGATTTCGGACTTTCTTTCCCTGGAACTCGTTAAAGGATACCCCGTTCTAATAGTCGACTATGGTTCTGGGGCGATTCGAATCGAACATCGCTACATTAAACTGCAGGGCGGAAAGACCTACGCTATTGATATCATCCTGCAGAAGACCAGCATCGAAATGACGGTCGACAATTGCAAACTGTCCACATGCATGAGTTTGGGCGCCCCACAAGGGCCCAATGAGTTCCTAAACGTAAATGCTCCTTTGCAGCTGGGCGGGACCCCAATCGACCTGGAGCGTCTCGGCAAACAACTCAATTGGACGTACATTCCAAAAACAACCGGTTACTTTGGTTGCATACGCAATCTAACGGTCGATAGCTACACCTATAACCTGGGCACCCCATCAGTCTTCAAAAACGTTGATCCCGGTTGCCAGCGGGCCGTAGCTGTTGCTGTATCATTTGGCATCGATCGCAACTTCATTATCGCCATCGTCACTTGCATCGCGTTAATGTTAATCATCCTGCTGGCTGTTGTTGTACAAAAGAAGCAGAAAAACGGCTGGCACGAAAAAGACATTGACGACATCCGAGAAACAATCATCAACTACGAGGACGAAGGCGGCGGTGAACGTGACACCGACTACGACCTGAACGTACTGCGCTCGCAGCCCTTCTACGAAGACAAGATCTACAAGGATAACATGCATCCGATGCATGATCCCAACGATATCCCCGACATTGGGGGCTTCCTAGGCGATAAGAAAGAAAACTGTGACAAAGACTCGGGCGCGTATCCCGTCGACGATGTGCGGCACTACGCGTACGAAGGCGACGGTAACAGTGATGGTAGTTTATCTAGTTTAGCGTCGTGCACAGACGACGGCGATCTCAATTTCGACTATTTGTCGAATTTCGGGCCGCGGTTTAGAAAATTGGCGGACATGTATGGCGAGGAGCCCTCCGACACAGACTCGAACGTCGACGACGACCAGGGCTGGCGGATATAGTTGAATTGCAGTTTTTGATTTAACTTACATAAGAATGTTAAGCGTATTTTTTATAAAAAAAAAAAACTAATTTAAGCGAAAAAAGCAACAAAAGAAAAACAAACAGTAAACAATGTACATTTAGGTTAAACGGAGTGGAGATATATTATTAAATAGTATTTACCATCCAAGTGAAAAAGGAAAAAAATAAATCGACTTATTTTTTAACATTTTATACAAAAATACGTTTTTTTTTTTTTTAAATTTGGAATACCTTACCTGCTGCATTCTTTGGAAAGACAATAGTACTTTTTCTTCAGTTGTTCGGTTCTTCGGTGGTGGCAGGAGCAAGCAATGCTTTGTGAAAATTGTCGGCGCTATTTGGATGAAACCGTTGTTTGGACATCATCCGGTTTGCCTGTAAGTATTATTTAAATGTTGTTGTAAATAGTTTAACTTTTTTTGGAGCACAAATGTGAGTGATGGCCCCAGAGTGATCATAAACAATATAACACTGTTTGGACAATATTAAAATATCAAAGTGGCGCTCGAAGCATAATATGTTTTGGCGGATCGGTGGAATCAACTAAAATCTGGACAATATAACCTATGAGTTTGGTAACAAATGGGATTTACAATCAAACAGGCCCACATTCCAGAAAATATTGCTATAATTATACCTTGGATAGAAACGACTTTTACTAAGCCGTTCGGGTTGGGAATACAATTCCATAATAGAACTATCGGCGAAGGATTTTATGTTTAAGTTAAGCAAGTCCCAGCGTCACGCACTTTTCAACTCAGCTGTTCGTGTTCGGCATAAGACTAGGACGTAGGTACCTTAAAATAAAAAACAAGTAAAAGTGCTACCATCGGCCTGGCCGATACTTTGACACCCTCCACTGCATAAAAGTCATGCAAAATGTTTGTCATGCCAGTTAGTATGTGTCTAATATTAGTTTTGTATGGTAGGTAGCAGAACTACTTTACCGACATAGAAAATTTTCAATACCAACCTGACGACGGTTAAAAAAATTCCTCTCACAAAATTTCAATCACCTAAGTCGATTCTTTTGGACGCTATCGTGCTTTTAACAGGCAGAGATATATGAGTCAAATATTGGCTTTGTATGGGAGGTACCAGAACTACTTGACCGACATAGCCCATTTTTTCAATACCAACCTGGCGACGGTAAAAAGAAGTCGTCTCACAAAATTTCACTCGCCTAGGTCAATTTCTTTGGACGCTATCGTGCTTTCAACAGACAGACGGACATGGCTAAATCGATTCAGAATGTGATCCTGATTCAGAATATATATACTTTATAGGGTCTCCGGTGAATCCTTCTTGGCGTTACAAACGTAATGGCAAAGTGAATATACCTTCCTGTGGAGGGTATAATAAATAGGTGGCGCAACAGGCGGTAGACACCTTAGGCCTAGCTTCTCGCAACCATTCGCTTGTGGGTGTTTCTATTTTTGGGACGAATGGAAGAGACCTACAATTTTATGCCGAGTCCGAACGGCTGAATTGAGAAGCTTTTTCAGACCAGTCACTCTCGGATGTTTGTCAGATGTTCGCGAGAGGTGGCGCAGTAGAAAAAACTTTAAGATGTTATTTGTGTTTTTCCGGGGATCGAACCTGGGATCCCTCGCACAGCAGTCTAGCACACTAACCACTGCGCTAGTACTGCGCCCACTGCCTTACACTTGGCAATTATATAAAACCTCACAAATGGTTGTCAGAAGCTAGGTATTCCTATTTATTTGATTTAATATTTTGCAAGGTAAAAGAGGTCAGCTCAGATGACGGCTTCTATAAGCTGTTTGTTAGTTTTTAATCGACCCAAATAAATACGCTGCACGTCTTAAAAGCTTTGACATGTAGACATACTGCTGATGGGAGGACACTTATGGGCTGCGTGTCCTGTTTTTACGGATATTGAAAGCTGCGATTGTACGAATTTTTGCGTTTTTGCTCTTTTAACTATTTTTGCTCTATGAATGGTGTCACGCCCAGTGCCATGAAATAAAGTCTTATGCAAAAAGGTCCAAAACGTAATTTGGAACTTTTTGGACTTTATTGCACTTTTGAAATTGCAATAAGATCCAAAACGAGTTTGGACTTTATTTCATTTTTGAAAGTGCAATAAACTCATTGGACATTATTGCACTCAGCAATGTAAAAGAAAGATCGTTTTGGACTTTATTGCAATTTCAGAAGTGCAATAAAGTCCAAAATTACTTTTTGGACCTTTTTGCATAAGACTTTATATCATGGCACCGTCACGCACGCCCAGTTTTCCATACAGCCCACATTTTGTAAATTGCTTGGTATTTAATTTACTTTCATTCGCTGCTATTACATACATTTGTATGTAGAATTTGGGCGCCAGGCCCAATATCCTCTACATTTTGGAAAATGCATCCAACATGTAATAATTTTTTTTTGTTGGGTTAGAAAACACTTCACTGGAGCACTCGGACACAACTGGCCTATTGTACTACCAGGAAGCGAATCCAGTACATAATTCACATTTACTGGAACTTCTTCGAGTTTCGGAGAAAGCCGAGAATACACTTCAGCGATGAGGAGCTAACAGTATCAGCCTAACCACATCAGCGCCAAAAATCTCCCATCAGATCCGAGAAAATGCAGGATAATAACAAAGGAAATGATCCCAAGTATATAGTCGGCCACACCACAAGCCTAGAACACTAAAATGCTTTGCTTTGCAGTGTCCCGTAAGAACGCCAATAAGTGTTCTGCAGTCTTTTCTACTAAGAGACAGCAGTAATGCCGCAGATTTCTTACTGACTTTCGGGAGCTTGCGTTTAGTTTGCCCACATCTTGTAGAGCCTTGCCATAAACAATTGTGTTCGTTTGAGTCCCAATCGTAAATGTCAGCCCTGACCGAGGACGCAGGAAGACTCGGCACATGTTATGATCCCGAGCAATTATCATCTGAGCCTTGCTTAGCAATCTCATCGGATATCTCATTTCCAGCAATCCCAGTGTGTCAAGTCAAAGAGTTAAGCCTTGCGACAAAGTTTATTTATTTATTCATCTACAAGTCAATCTTACAGACTACAATATTTCATATAAGTACAAAAAAATAAGATTGATTGCCGTATTATAAACAGTATACCTACAAAATAATTATTATAATTTAAAGTTCATTATAAAGCAGCTAAAATATCATACTTTTAAAGGGGTCTCTTGGAATATGAAAATCAATATAATTTCATTATACAAACTTAAGGATCTAGAGATTGGTTCATTGCGACCATAGTTTGTTTGATGCCTCGTCTGAAAAAAGAATAGCTGATCTTCAAATACCCTCTCTGGAGCATAAATAGGTAACATAGATAAAATAATGGGACTATTTACACGAGAGGATAAAACGTTCCTTATAAACATAACATCATGTAGACGCCTTCACGCTTTAAGAGTCATAATACCCAAAAGTCTAAGGCGGTTCAAAAGTCTAACGCATTTTGAAAAAGATCTACATATTTTGTAAAGCGCCTTCGGACTTTTTCAATGCGATCCGAAGGTGGAATGGTATGGATTTCAAACAACATCTGCATACTCAAGAACGGATCTCACCAAAGCGATGAAAAAGTATGGGGTTCAGAAAAATCTTTAGAGTTTCGTTTAATAAACCCCACCAGCGAATTAGCCTTCGTCACTATGTACTCAATATGGGAAACAAAAGTGAGATTGAAATCGATGATTAACCCAAGATCTTTTATTTTATCAACTCTTTTTAATTAACTGTTATTAATATTGTAATTAAAGAAGCAAATAAATTCAGATCTATAAAACGATATGCAATAGCATTTACTAATATTTAACATTAAACAATTATTAACACACCAAGTGGATGAATTGTTAAGATCAACTTTAATCTTAGAGCAGTCATTGACGCTTTTAACTTTTATAGGAATATTTTTAAGATCGTCAGCATATACATAAGGCAATGAATTCAAGGTTTTGGATAATATCGTCAATAAATGTAATAAACAGGAGAGGCCAAGATGACTGCCTTGTGGGACACCAGAAGTACAAGAAATAGATCTTGATTAATGATTATCTAAGCATACTCGCTGATGCCTGAAATTCTGAATGCTATCGTTGATATCGTTCAATTGTTTTTATTTTACGTGATCTGACACCTGGTAAATATTGTATATGATATATGAATATGTTTTTAAAAGCTTTGTAGAGGTGTGCCAGGGCACGTATTTCAATCCCGCCCACATTTCGAGAAGTGATTTGTTTAGATTAGACAATATACATCATCATCATCATCACTCTACGCGAGTATCGAAAATATCGCTTTGAATGTTTTTTTGTTGTTCTATGGCGTCTTAAAGACGTTTGTTTTATGAGAGTGGTCAGCGTCACGCCCCCTAATCCGAAAACCTTTCTAGAGTGCTAGGAATACTCTCAGAAGACCTACAAATTATTGACGGTTCATGGATATCATTTCAGTCTAGAGCTGTGTCAATCGTTCAACTTGAATGATCGAATCGTTCAAGTATTGGTTGAAAAAATGATTCGGTCATTTCAATCAATCATTCAATCATTCAATGACAGATGAGAGTATTGTATTGCTCCATTCAATTTCAATACAATCAGAAAGCCCAATCATCATTCGTTAAATTTTTTTTGAAAGCTGCATGTTTATCTAAAGACAGAGACAATAACAAAAAGAGATGAACCGATTATTGCATATCTCATCAGGGTTGTTTCGCTCTTTCTGAAAGTGTCAAATCAACCAGCACCAGATGTACGACAAAAGTATTGCCTCTATGAATGATTGATGTGTGAGCGTGATTGAGGTTGTGTTGTTTCGTTCTTTCTTATACTCGCTAACCGGGAAAAATAACCCATATTAAGATGCGCAACAAAAGTATTGATTCTGTGAACGATTGATTATTGGATTGTGTTGTTTCGTTCTTTCTTTACTGGCTAACCGAGATAAATGAAATGAATGAACCAGTCAGAACAAAAGTATTGACTACATGAACGATTGACTTGGGGTTATGTGATTGCAATCACCAATACTTTATTGTGATCGGGTCAAAAAGACCGAATCAATCACGATCAGAGTGACCATAATTATTTTCTTAAATCTGCTAGAATCTAGCATTTAGCAGATTTTTTTTCGAACCAAATCCTGCTAAAAAAGTTGTAAACATTTTTTGGCTTTTGGATTCTGCTATAAAGCCTGCTAAATTAAAAAAAATCCTACAACTAAATAAATATTGATCGGAATTATCTTTATTTTCAGCTAGGTTTCAGAAATCGAGTGAAATCGAAATTGCAAATCGTTTTCAGTGTTCTGCATTTCGAGCGATTCGGAAACTCTGAAATTTTTTCGAAATCACTCACAATTTCACTTTGTCTCAATTCCGAAAATTTTGAAATCGAAATCGAATACAGTGAAATATAGAACACAAAAATTAATTTCCGATTTCATTTCGAGTGAAAGTGAAATGTGGAACCTAGCAGTTTATTCTATTTTTATTTCATTATAAAAAATTCATAATTAATTCTGTAAATCATACATTTTTATCACATTACGTTGTGTTCACTGTTCACCTTAATAAAATGCGAAATTATTAAGAACTTTCTTCAAGCGTAGGTAGATATGACTTACACGATTATTTTCATAATTGTTTTCGTTATAAATCTGTTCTAATCCCACCTGTTTTACAATAGGCGTATTTTATTGAACGTCTCTCAGCAAAGTAAAGTAAAGTAGAACTTTTAGCTTGCAATAACAACAACTATACTCTGCTTGGCACCTTCGAGACTATTTATATGGTTGTTGTAATTGCATGCTGAAGATTCTACTATACTTTACTTTGCTGAGAATTGAGATAGATGTTCAACAAAACACGCCTAATATAAGAAGGAATCTGTAATTTATCACAACATAAATTACATTCGTCTCGTCGCGTCGCCCTAATTGGTAATACCTTTTTCTGTTTTTATGAAAATGAACGTTTCGTTTGAGTTATTCAGAATCACGACACAGACGATTTGGATTTGAATAGGTATTACAGAAAAAGGTGGGAAATGACTTTTTGTTATTAGGTTCAGCAAATTTTCATGGCTGACAAAAAACCCAAAGAAACCCCAAAAATTTAGTTTCATGCCGAACACGAAATGTAACCCTGAGACCTGTCCCTGAAAAAATTTTGTAATATAGGGATTTAACATTAGCAGCAGCAATAACATAACATTTGTTCAATTAATGATTTTAATGTTGAAAAACAAATTTCATTTAACATTTAGTATTGCAAATTTAAAAAAAAAATATAATAAAACAAAATTCAGCTAGATTCCCTGCCAGATCAGAAAATTCTGCTAGAAATTATGCCGGCAGATTTTAATTTTTTTTTCCAGCTAAAAAATATTTTTTCCTGCTAGATGTGGCAGGAAAAATGCCAAATTGGTCACTCTGAATTCACGATTGACACAGCTCTATTTCAGTCTCTCTCCAGGTTTCAATCCGAAATGGACTTACGCTGTTAGACTGTTAAAAAAAATTAAAAAAATGTGTTTGTGGCAATTTTGTTTCTGGGATTTGTGGGCTTACACTTTGAGTCGTAATCGAAATTTGTATATTAGCCCCGAATTTAACAATTTATACATCGGAATTTTTAATGTAGATCTTATATTAGCAGACAACCGAAATTTGTTTACCAAATTAGAAGTCTTTAGTTTGCACAAACATTTAGATAGCAGTTAGTTTCGCAGCTGATTGAAACATCAAATATAACACATTGATTATGATTTTATTACTTTGACATAGTATCTTCTTTGAAGATTTTGAAAACTTTAACCACGAGTAGCTACATTTTCGTAGGTAGGTAATCGTGTGCCTTTGTGGCGGTTGCCACAGCTTCACATAGACCATCCGTTGGGTCCATTGTGTCCATTGACATAGTTACGGAAAATGCACCAACAAGAGCACGAATTCAAAAGTAGTTTCACAGTCCAAGAATTTCGTCTTAGACCAAAGATGACCATACATCGTCATCACCCATCGTGATTTGTACTAGTCAATTTCCTGACTTGGTGTACTGAGATACGTGACGTTTAAATAAATGTATTGAAAAATCGCTTATCAGAAAATGAGTAATCCATTTTTTACGATTTCAAGTGAAAGATATTTGTATCTATTAATCAAAAACGTATCACATCGGTTTTAGTGACATGAACTCAGTAATGAACAATTTTTATTTTAACACCGTAAAGTTGTGCTGGTTTGTTGCTTCCCGCACCTTAAGTAGACTTAACAATTTATAAACGTTGACATCAGAGTGAAAATAATGTAATTTGTATTGTTTAGCTGGGAATTTACTGGATTTTCTTGTTTCGTCTTAATTGGTTAATTAATTAATTAATTAAATTAAAAACTTTTTTTTATAGAACACTTTTATTTGCGTGCCATTTTCATACAAAAATGCTCGCCTTTTTTTATTACCTCGCTAACTGCTTGCGTGCCCTATACAGATTTTTAGTTGACAACATTAATTTGCTGTCGTAGAGGTGAAAGCAAATTTAGATTATACATAAGTATACGCGTTTTTATTGCAAAAAAAACTGGTGGCCATTTGTTGTTCCTACAGGGCCTCAAAGTTCTTGTTGGCGAAAGATTATAAAAAGTTGAGATACGAGTAGACAATTAACTTAGGTTAGGCCTGGTTGTTGGCAGGCCGCAACAAGTAGAGCCTCACGTAGGCCAGAGGAGGCCCATTCTGACAATTAACTTAAGTGCTATTAATATTTAGATCTAGAAAATATGCCGAGCGCTATAAATGCTTAAATTTCACAGTTCTTTTTTTTTCTCAATGCGTTTGGTGGATGCTTGAATATGTCAGCATACGTTCAGTATAGCGACAAAGAATGCAATATTCAGGGTTACATTATGCAACAGAGGTATATAAAATCAACCTCTTATATTGGGTAGTGGTAGTCACTTTTCCACTGATTGGATTTGTGCCCCAGGGATCTATACTTTCCAAACTCTATTTCTTGTATCTTTGGTGACAAAAGCACTATTCGTTCTTCGTTCAAGGATAACTTTCATGTGAATAGAACTTTTCCTAACTACCAGAGATGCAAAATAGTTTTATAAATTAAGAATTAAAGAAAATCTCAAAGTTGGGGCAAAGACAATTTGATTGTATTTAATGCAACTCGCCATCTTTCATCGGAAAAATATTTCGGCTGTAATACCAATCAAAATGGACGACCACTTTATCTATTCCATGCAGTTTCTTGGAGCAACTTCTCCTTCTCTGCAAAGCACAGGTTAGACCAGGCCTGAAATATTGCTCCCATATATGGAGCTCGGCCCCAAAACATTCACTTAACCTACTTAACAGCATACAGAGACGAGCAGTTCGACTTATTGGAGACTCTACACTCACATCGAATCTGCAACCGTTGGTGCATAGAAGACAAGTCGCTGACCTATGCTTGTTTTATAGGTACTTCCATGGTAGATGTTCCGAGGAACTCAAGGACATTATCCCTCGAAATGCAACTTTTGGGCGACCCACAAGACAGGCTGCTAATGCTCATGACCATACAGTACACTTGACAACCGCGAGGACATCATCTTTCCAAAACTCCTTCTGTTACAAGACAAGCAAACTTTGGAACTCGCTTCCTGGGGATATATTTCCAGAAGACTACAATTTGCAGCAATTTAAGTGCAGAACTAACATACATCTGCAAGCGCAAGCATCTCGGGGCGCTGATGAAGCGTTATAGGTTTGCCTTTCCCGGGAGAAGTATTTAAAAAAAAAAAAAAGAAATGTGGACTGGCAATAAAACCACAAAAGGCATAGAATAAGCTATCTTTATCAAGGACAATTCGGGAATATAATCCGCCTACAGCTGATGGAACAATTTATTGATGGATCCAAGTACCAATAAGGATTATCCTGAATCGAAACAGCAATCTCAACTCAAAGAAAAGAAAAAAAGAAGGCAATGAAATGTCTTCAATAGAATGTTCTTCCGAATCTGGGGCGCATAGTCCTTAAATAGTCATGTATGACTTGACACGGCGGCGATATAGTAATACTGGTAACACATGGCGATCAACCTTAAAAGATTCAAAGATTCAAAAAAAGGCTTTCATTATCATATATCTGGATGCTATAGTCTTTACCAAGAAGGGGACTTAATATTTTTGGTAGAGGGACCTGTGCCCTTCGGCACGTTTCTAAAATAGAAACTGGACATAAAGCTATGTCAGTCATTCGCAAATCCTACATAAATCCACGAGAATAATGTATGCTCCCTCGTCAGACCTTTTGTTAGTTGTTCCTAGTGCATAGGGATGAATAGCAAATCAATCAACCGATATTCATTTCCACAAATGTATCCAAGATGGACGTAGTCGTTGGCACGGGGTCTTACTTTAAGTCTTTGGACTATTCAGTTCAATCAGACTTCCTGGATATACAGCAGCCTGACAACAGCTGCTAAAGTGATTGTAATGATGACGATATCTCATGCAGCTATTACTTTTTAACATTAACAGCCAAGCGACAATAAAAGCGACCTCTGTGACAGAGATTGAGAAAAAATGTATAGAGCAGGGGTTATCAAACTATTTTACTTTAGTGCCCACTCTGACAACTCAAATTATTTTGGCGCCCAAGGGTCATTTTCGTGAGGAAAAGCCTCAAGTCTCCTTGGTTTTCATTTTTCCAATGTGAAGTCTGCTTCTATTTTTCGTTATTAGATTTGTGATGGCGCTGAAACCACGTTCAACTAAATATGATGATGGTAAGGCAATGAACATCTTTTGGACAACCTTCCACAACCCAGGATAGAGATCTGGTATTTCCTTTTGAAACCACAACTTCCTTGCCTAAATTTGCACTTCAGTTCCCCATTACATGTAAGCTCAATTAGTTCTTCTTGAACAGGGTCAAAATCAACATTGTCTGACATGCTTTTAAAAGGATTTAAAATCCAAGCTGATATGCCAAGTGGCGGTGGCCATGGTGTGGTGGTTAGAGTCATTGCTTGTGACCCGAGCGGCCTTGCCACCTACCATAAAGAGAAACGAATAATATCAGAGTTTCTCCACCACTACACCAAAAAAAGGGGTTTCTGCAATAGTACAATGGACCGAGATTCGTCTGAGTGCTCCAGGATTTGGAATCCCCTTAAAAAAAAAAAAATAAAAAAATATATGACCAAATGTCGTCAAACCGTGTGCATATGCCTGAATGCAGAGTTTCTAAGTGGGCACAGTAATTAAGTCTATATTGATCGATAACTGGAAAACTGGCTCAAATCTCAATTCGACCAAATGCAGACAGAACACTTTTTGTTGTTATCAAATTCAGATCACCTCCAATTGAAGTTTCAAATTGAAAGCATTGAACTTGTAAAAAAGGTACGTCAAATCACTTCTTGCAGCATCACTTCTTGCAGCATTCAGAAGTTTTTCACGAAGAATATGAACCTTTCCTTTAAGAAATTCCAAGCCAAAACTTCGTAAATTGTAGTAGGCAAGCCTCTTTTGACAACCATCTCACTTCAGTATGCAAAAGTAACCGATTGAAATCTTCGTCATTTTCTATGCAGAGTTGTTTTAAACAATCGATCATTCAAAGTACTGCTCCTTATTTTGTTCACATGCTCTTTAAAAAATTACTTTTTATTTTAAAGGTTAAAAGCGATTGAGAAAAATAAAATAATCTTAAATTTCAAACTTAATTTTTTTTATTAACTAGTAATTATAACAAAAGTAGGAATAGTTTAAAAAAAATTTGCACGACTGGGTCGCACGAAACTTTCTCGTTTATTGCGAATCTCGCAGAATCTCAGAGTCATTTCAACAAATTTTACGTTTAAAATTATTTCCACTTACGTACATCTTACGTAAATTTAGTAACTGAACCCTTGTTAACTAAACACATAAAATACATACTACATAGACATTATGTACGTGTTAACTACAACACTTTATTACTTACTTTAACATTTCACCCCAACTGACATTTGAAGGAGGCAAGGAGGCGATGAATTTCAAATTATCATTTTTGATTATTATTATTTAAAAAAAGTGTAGTTTTTAAAGTCCCATTTTTAGCGATTGGGGTGGAAATCGAAGGACGCATTCATGGTTCAAAAAACACTGTTTTTCAATTGTTTAGCTCAAAACTGAGCAAATGCTATTACTATGGATTTAAGCATTACCTGAAAGTAACATTTTTATCATAATCAAAAAATCAATTTTGGTTGAAATCGTTAATGCTGTTTTCGAAAAAATCTAAATTTAGACATATTTCGTAAAATTTTGTTATGGGAGGTACCGTTAATATTAGGGCTAGCTTAAAAAAAAACACGTCCCTAGCGTGTAGGAAGCCCACAAACTCTAAATACGAAGATTGAAGCAAATGCGTCCAAGCGTTTAGATTCCCCAGGAGTGGGACAGACAGACATACGGACGGACAGAATTGCGAGACCCACTTTTTTTGAGTTCCCTATCATCGTAATATCAGAATTGATCAAAATGTCGAGTTCGAAATTTTGTACGAAAACAATATCTTTCTCTTACTACGTATACGAGAAAGTTAAAAAACAAGAAGAACACATCCAAGGTATCCAGTATGCCTTTAAAAATTTCTTTCAACCTTAATAATGCGTCATGATTTTCGAGTTTTAGACATAGCCGTTAAATTCTTCCACTTAGTTTCCGGATAATTTTTTTGAATGTTTTCCTGCAACAAGTATATGTTCGTTTTGCGGATAGGTAGTTTAAAAAAAATTCCAACCGATTTTACAATGTCAATCGAATTATGTATATGCTGAATTTGGCAAGAATGTTCTAAAGCGAGGTTTAATGAATGTTCACTGCAATGAACGTATAATGCTTCTGGGTAAAACTCCCGTACAACTGCTTCGACACCTTTAAAACTACCCCTCATAGCGGAAGCACCATCGTACCCTTGCAGAGAGAATTTTGTTAGCTAAGTATTTTCCGGTAGTGATGAAACCCCTGTGACCCCCTCTAGTTACGGCCTTGCTCAGACCGCCCACCGAACGCCAACGAACGCCCAGTTTGAGAATGGCTGGTGTAGAGGATGCGGTGACGATAGGAGGTACGTAAGGACACTCCACGTCATATCACTGAAAAAAAAAAAAAATGAAATCATTGAATGAACATTTTCCGAGGACTTAGAATAACTTTCCGGGAGATCTGTAAATGACCTGCTTACATTTTGTAAATGCATCGGGGTGGCTTGTTAATCCATAGGTTTTAATAAGTTTCCAGAGGGTGAGAATCATAAACAAGAATGGCATCACAATGGATCCACAATTATCTACATTGATCTAGGTGTGGCAAGTATAGGTTTCACTTCTCTCGCGTTGTTTAATAACAATTTGGAAGGTCATATCCAAATTGTGTTGCTCTCATTGTTCACATTTGTGCAAGAGAAATTTAGAATGTATTGAAAGTATTTCAATTGATTTAAAAGATCAAAAAGACACATGTAAATATAATTTTTTTTCTTGCTTAAAATTTATGGAAGAGCAACCAGTGGCGTAGCGTTGGTTGAGGGCGCCCGTTAAATTTTAAATACCGGTAATTCACATTTTTTTGCCTGTTTTGCCTGTAGAACATATAATTGCTCTTAACCGTACACGTTCGATCACAAATTCATTCCTATCAATGTCATCCTCATGAGGTTTAACATCTGAATTGCTTTCATAGTCTTTATCTAAGAGTTTGGCTGGGGCTAGAAAGTCGAACTTCGTCGCCGAATTTCGTAGCTTTCGAAATCTTTGCTGTGTTTCAGCACTGACCCTGTCTAAGGAAGGAAATAATTATCGTCAGAGTTCATTTTGATAGGATAAAGCAGCGTCTATAATTTCCGTCACCAAAAATATGTTTTTTTAATTTTCCGGGAGGTTCCATAAAAATTTGAAGTTTTTGACATAATTATATTTTTAGCATAAGTAAAACATTGTCAACCAATTAATACATATTGTTTTTCTATAATGCATTTATTTTTTGATCACATTGATGAAGGTTTAGTCCTTCTGTTTGCAAGTATATTTGGGCAACATAAATTGCATTACTGGTTTCCAAAAGCCTAAAAAAACAAAGAAATTAAAAGGATTACAATGCTATTAACAATGCTACTGCATCCGACGTGTGTTTAAGGTATTCTCGACTGCATCAGCTCTTGCGCTCCATCTAGTTTCTTGCAGCCTCTTTAATGATTTGCCTGAATCACCTAGCTGAACTTCCCAACAACGGTGCGTGTGTTGTGTATGGACACGAAGAAAAAATTAATATATGCGTACTAAGGTACCGAAGGAAGTGACTGAATTTGGCTTTGACAGTAGCAGCATGTAAACAAACCAAGTTGAAAGAGTGATTGGAGCAGGGTATAAATTCTGCTTTGGGGTATATGTCTTTCAGTCTTTGTTGTGTACTGTATTATAATGTGTGTGTGCTGTAGAGGGTTGTCATTTCTGATAAAATGTAGTTGCATACTAGGGAGCAGCGTTCATTGGATTTTATTGTTAAGCAACACAACCGTCTGATTACTTACTGTGGAGCAGTGTTAATGCTGGTAAACTTTGTAAATAAATTCGTTGGACTGAAAAAAGGATCCGCTCCAAATTGCCGTCCCTAGCAAAGTGCCGCCCGGGGCCTGTGACCCTTTGCCCCCCCCCACCCTCCCTAATATTGGCTACAGTTTTGTGAACATCTTGTAATATTGGGGCAAATTGCAATTGGACACTTTTTTAGCGCTGTAGATATGTGTGAAAAGTGAGTGAACACGAATGTGATTTTATATATCTTTAGTTTAGATGCAATTTTTTTTTAAATGTTTATAAAGTTTTTATTGCTGTCGACATGAAATATGTTTAATTACTATTTCGTAATACAATTTTTTACAGATTGTTGGTTTTTTAGACCTTTTTCCAGACGCTAAAGAAAACTCAAAGAAGCATCGGTGTTTACTCACTGTACCTATTCAGTGTTCCCTTTCCCGGTCTTCCGACTTTCCACAAACGCGTACGCATACTACTTATGTACATACAGCAGATTAACGTTCTCCTCTCGAAAATAAATAAAAAGCCAAAGTAGATAAATTAGCTGCGATTTATACCCTTGCAACTTACTCAGAGGGTTTCGCATAATTCGTTTTTTTTTCTGCTCCTTTATACATTCAACAAATTATAAGGCAGTCCAGCGCCCTTCTCCGAGAATGTTTTAATTAATGCATCACTTTCAAGAAGCGTCGGCGCAGACAATCAAGCACTTTTAATTGAGTAAAGAGATGAATCGTACTTGAAAACGTCAGACTGTGCCGCCTGCCGTCGCCACAGATTAATGCAATTCGTTTGTTCAATTAAACTGCTTCAAATACATTTCAGTTCTTTAGTTTTTTCTCTGGCGTTTCGCTTAAAAAAAAAGTTCCTTCCTTATCATTATGTTCGAGTCGAGCAGCTCTAAACTCAAGGGAAAAATGTAAGTCAAGGGGATGAGTGCTTTCCCTTCGGCGGGCGGCCCCTCGATTATGTTTGTAATCTTAAATAGAGTCAAAGTGGATTATCTATTGGATGTGACCCCATATGGTGTAAGTTCAGTAGTGTGCTACTGCACAAATTCGATGATTGCAGTGAATCTATACTGAATATGATAAGACGAAACATACTCGTACATACATGTAGTTTAATTGGGAACTGATTTGCTTTTCAGATGCCCGCCCAATTGAAAACAAAGAAATTTTAAATTAAAATTCTTTTGGGCATTCATTTTTGAATTTTTTTATTACATATTAAAATCTCCGCGGAAGACACAATAGAGTCTGCACTGATGATCTAATAAATTGATTAATTCCTCACAAGTCACAAATCACACTAATTGGTTCAGTTATTTGGAATTGTTAAGAGAGCAAAGATTCCCGAATAAAATTGATATGACTGGTCAAAATGGCAAAAGTTGAGTCCAAAAAATATCTTGTTCTTTTATCTTTTCTCCCATCCACATCCGGACGTGAGAGAACAAATAAAATACTTCGAACATGAACATGTGATGCTTAAAATACACCTGCGTCTCAGATGTGCTTAGTGCTTGGGTCTTGGGTCTTTTTATTTTATATCCCTATTTCGTCGATGCCATTGCTATGCCATCTGTTCATTTTATTTTCTAATGAAAATAAGTCTTTCGACCGGTTTCTTTCAGGACAGGTAGTTTCTTACCTGCTAACCAACAACCCGCATGAGTTTCTTTAAGATTATTTTTTGTGTTGTGTGCAGTTTTTTTTCCCAGAGAGAGAGAGAGAGAAAGAAGGTTCATAAGGTCAAACTGGAAAACATTTTCGGAAATACATTATGTGTGTAAATGGTTAGGGACATTATTGTAGCTATGCGACGCAAGAATAGTTTCTGTGCGCTCTGAGACAGGAAAGTAATTACGTTTTACAAGCGGCGATTACCTGACAAATGACAGTTGAAATGGACACAGGAGAGTCTGACTGGACACTAGGAGTAGGAGGCACAAACTAACGTTATAAGTAGTACAGGAGATGGACACTTAAAGCATACTTTATGAATTATGTGCTATCACTATCACAATCACAAATATATAGACAGTGTGATATGAAATACATAGAAATTATGCGAAATGTCTACATTTTTGTCGACTCTAAGAAAATCAACGTTACTCGATTAAAGGCCAGTTTCAAATGTTCCGGACTAAGTTTTGGATAGTTAGCCGAAACATAACGCTACGCTATCCTCCAGATAGGTTAGTTTAGGTAAGGTGGCTGTCCCAGAAAGAAACGGGGACACACTTAGACCAAATTTGATTGGTCCATTGTGATACCACCATAGGTCTTGGTTTCTAAGTTTAGGTGGAGCTATATTAGGAATTTTGTATTTCTTTGTAAAGAGTATTAGTTCTGTCTTGAAGGGGTTGACATCAAGTCCAACCGTATCCGTCTATTTTGCTAGTTTTTTGAGAGCTGATTCCATGAGATCTCTTATGGTATTACGAAATTTGACAGAAATGGCAATGGCAATGTTTTCCAGTATGGTTAGCACCTCGTCCACCACTAAAATCCAGAGAAGTGGGGAAAGTACGCCTCCCTGGGGTGTACCCCTGCACACTGACCTTTTGGTTTGACAACTCCCCAGCTCGGACAGAATCCTTCTGCTATTTAGCATGTTTTCTATCCAAAAGCGTAGGCAGATGTCAACCTCTAGTCTGCAGAGTGCATTGGAGATAGCCTCTGTTTTGACATTGTTGAAGTCACCTTCGCCAGATAAAAGTTGCTTATATCTTTTTTTGTTTCATCGTCCAAGTCTCTGATGAACTATCCGGTAGAAAAAATTATCAGGCACTAATTGTTTGATAGGAATGACAATGATGTACGGATTCCATAGTATACGTCTTGGAATCATAGTTGGGGACATGCGTTTAACATGACCAAACCACCGAAGCTTGGACTGGACCGGAGAAGTAGTTGTTCGACACAGAGTTCCTCACTTATTCTGGTGCATCTAATACGGTCACACCAGCAATACGAAGGATTTTCAATTTTGTATCCGCGATCTTATTCTTTCGGTCATTACCCAAACCTCATTCATTTAACCAAACGTAAAAGTTGGAACAAACAACGAATTAAAGACTGACAACTTAGCTTTGACACCAAATTCAGTTCTCCTAATAACAGAATGACCAAGCTGTCTCAAAATTGACCCAGCCTGACCAATCCTCCAGGAAAACTCGGCACTGCTCCTTCCATCACTCGTGAATAAGACCCCGAGATACTTAAACTTCTCCACCTGTTTCAATGTGCCTCCACTAACATCAAAAGTGCATTGAACAGGCGTTCTGGAGACGACCATAACTTCAGATTTGTTCACGTTTACTTTCATCTCAGCTTCAACACAAACGGCTACAAACGGATAGAGTGCGTGTTGAAGTTCAGTCTGGGAGGACCCAAGGATGACCAAGTCATTAGCGAAGAGTAAATGACTTATCCTCAGATCTCTGAATTCGAAACGTTATTCGCCAAGACTGCGCTGTAACATCCAGTTCATATAAGTAATAAAAAGGGGAGGAGGCAAAACGCACCTCTGGTAAAGTCCAACGTCCATGGTAAAAGGTATTCACTGATCATAGATAAAGTTAAACAAAATAGTGAAAATTCAGAAATCAAGGATTTCTCAAAATAATTTAAAATACTCTGTTCCTATACGGGGCGGTGTAATTTGGTTGTAATATTCATCAAATCCGTCGTCTAAGAATTCAAATAAATCCATGGCGACACTTCTGACTGCTGTCTATGCCCGCCAACGAAAGAATCACGAAAGAATGATGTTTTTTCCAGCCATTATGGACTATTGTGCGAAGGGTCTCAGGTTCATTACATGTTAAGGTTTTTCCCCCTGCGCCACTTCTCGCGAACGTCTGACAACCATCCGAGAGTATAACTGTCATAAAAAAGCTTCTTAATTCAGCCGTTCGGATTCGGCATAAAATTGTAGGTCCCTTCCATTCGTCCCAAAAATATAAACTCACACAAACGAGTGGTTGGTGAGAAGCTAGGCCTATAGTGTCTCCACGCCTGTTGAGCCAACTATTTTGTTTTTTTTTTAGTAGGTGAAGCCAATTTAACGACTAACTATACAAGTTGTACTGCGACATCGACTTAGTCAGAGAACTGCACATTGGACGTTTGAGATTAATAATAATGAGTGAATGGACATCAACGCCCCAACAGGGAAGGGAGAGCCTTCGATTTTAACCAAGAGGGGAGTTAAGGCAGAAGAGGAAGACCGCACCTAAGGTGATGCACACCTTTTTTATGTACCTCCTAAAACTTAGAGGCCGCAGATGAAGACATTTGGCTGACGGTCGGGCCAACTGGCGAGGTGTGTTGGTTGAGGCACAAATCTACTCCGAGGCCGAAGGGTAGCGCCGCTTAGGAAGAATACCGCGGAAATTATTTTCCAGCTTGTGGAACAAATAAACTAAAGTTATTTTTCCACCGGTCCGGGTTTTTTTTCTCATTATGGCCCTTGCGATATGTGTCATCATAGCATTGCCTGCACCCACATACTCCTGCCTATACGAATTTCGTTTTTCGCGGACATGACATTGGAATAAACTACAAATTGTTCGTCATGTTCGTAGATAACTTTGCTTGAAGTTCAATTGTCAATAGAGCGATATCTACAAGTATGGAATTCACTCAACAAATGAGTGCATATTCTGACTAAGTGATTTTATGCCAAAACACTTCAATCACAAACGCAATAAACCACGTCAACAGTTAATAACTCAGAAGTTTGATAAAAAGAAAATCTTTCGCAGAACCTAAGTATGTCTAACAAAAGGGGAAACCCCAGAGTGTATTACTGGCTCAAAGAGTCATTATTTTAACTAGAAATACTCTCGAGTTCTGTCAATTTAACTTAAAGTACTTCTCTGAACCCTCAGCTCAAACCCATTTAACTTTAGTTTTTAGTTACAATTACCCCGAATAAAAATATTTCATTACATGTGCATGTGCCTGGTCATATTGCTTTCATTGTTTTATAAATATTATAATAAATGTTTAAGATTTCATTTGTTCGCAGAATTCCATTCTTCCCATGTACAAATTCACTGGAAACCCTTCAAGTGAAATATGAGCCCAATAATAACCTTCCCTGCATAAAGCGTGGTCGAGACCGAACGACATTGTAGTGTTTTCTTTTTTTTTTTTACGAAAATACAATAACACTACACCAAATGCATTAACAATATCCGTATACCGCCGAATGCCAATGTGTACACAAAAAATGCCTCCCTTACAATATAATATATTTCCTATTAAACACACCCTGTACTCTTGTATAGCATGTATCATAATGAAATACCCAAAAAAAAAAAAAAAACTAAAGGAAATCCATACACACACGCGATGTGCACAATAAAATAATGTACAGACCTGCACACCCAAATAAAATATTATTGCAGAGCGGACTACATATCCATCGCACTCAAGGACTAGTCCCGGAACGAACATATGGCGTGCAATGTCAAAATGGAATGTATTGAACAAAAACAAAATTAAATGGGGAAAGGAAAACATGAAACGAAGGTTCTTCTAACCACAAAAATTGCATACTCTCCCTTCTTTAAGGAAATTAATGTTTTCACTTTTCTGCTTAACAAAAATAGAACCCAGACGCAGACGATCGATGCGAAGGAGAGTCCAACATATTCACAGGGCATGTTGCCTATGATATCTGGATAAGAGCTGCTTGGAGTGAGATTCTGAATTTTGGTTTTGTTAGCGCGCCAAAGTAATGAATCACTTGTAGGTATAGAAAGAAGTCTGGATGGAACTACAATAATGCAATCAAAAAATAGCATCGAATCGTGCATAGAGAAACATAATCTTAATGAGGAATAACGAGTGAGAAACATGCTCCTTCACACACTTAATTTCTCCTTAAGTATAAGTAGCTTGGGAATGTTGGCAGAGGCTACAGAAATAGCCATTCAAAAATGAGCTAATTCCTTGTCGTTTGCAAAAGTTGTAAATATTAATGTCATGTCCTATTATGAATGAATACAAATTTGACGTAGAAGTAGTCTGATCTTGTAGTAAAGAATTTTTCAGAAGTTTTTCAAACATTTTCACAAACTAAACTGTCTTTTCCATTTTAGAGTATGGCCAATTTTAAATATTCCCACTTGCCACTTTGCAAACTAGTGTTTGGGTATATAACGAAACATTTTGGAACTTTATAAAATACATAATTTCCCCTTTGGAAATTTGCGTCTGATGAAAACAAAATTTGCAAAGACATATTGGAAAACTGTAAAGCGTAGGGGAAAATTATGGCGCTGGTAGTTTTTATCAGAAAGCACGAGACAAAGCAATTTCATCTAACAAAGGTTCATACAAAAGCTCGTATCTATACTGTTTTTCGCGGTGTATTATACTGTTTTTAGACTCAAAAACCGCATATAGCTTTTTCGTCCAAAATACCGCGTTATTGCGGAAATTATTAAGCTTTATTTTGGAGATTATAGAGAAAGAGCAACATTTTTTCTCAAGTCATTTTAGCAAGGCTGTAACTTTGTGAGTTTAGTTCGTTGTGACTACTAAACACGAAAATATATTTCTGGCAGCGTTGCGTTGGTGTATATAGGAGTGCAATCAATTTACATTATTTTAGCAAATTTAAGATTTTGGAATAATGTTAATTTAAGACCGATGTAGACAGAAAATGCAATTACTATATCAGGTTGCCGGTTTTAAAGTGAGTCTGTTGAAAACACGATAACGTCCAAACGAATAGACCTAGACCTCGTCAGGTTAGTATTTAGAATAGGCTTAGATATGTCTACAGGTGATCAAGAATCAAAAAATTAAACTGCCCCACATAGGGCCAGTTTCAAGACTAGCTGATAAAGTATCTGATAGTCTTATCTGACAGATAAACTTCAAGTTTTGGTTTCAAAGGTCTCGGATAGTGATATCTGGCAGATAAAGTCTCTGCCTATCAGCCGGTTAAAGAGGCTGTTATAGTCTTTATCTGGAAAATAAGCAAAATATGTATTTGAATAGTGGATGGAAATTATATAATTTCAAAATAATTTCAAAACAATTGACGAGCAAATATTGCAGTCACAAATGTCCTTAAAATGTATTTCAATTTTTAGAAGACAAATTTGATGAATAGATATTACGAGCATATTACACGGTCCCGTAGGAACAGAGTATTTTGCCCAAGACCAAATTATTTTGAAACACTCGACGATGAGGATTTTAGAATTCGATTCCGGCTTACCAAAATAGCTGTAAATAAATATTCTTACATTAATAGAAAGTGATATAAAAACTTCAATTGACTATAGTAAGTAAAATAATTATTAAATGCATACATCTAAGACAGGCCAAAAAAGCTATACAGCCTGTCAAAAAGCTACTAAATCTAAGCAGGCACGATATCAAAAATCTAGTAGGCTACCTAACAGGTCACCACGGTCTGCGAAATCACCTAAATAAATTGCATTTAGCCGACTCACCGGAGTGCAGACTTTGTCTTGAGGAAGGCGAAACAGCTGAGCATATTATAATTATGCAAATGTACGTCTCTCTGTGGTATTAGAAGGAATTCATTTTTCAGGAAAGCAATAAGTACCGAAGAATATTATGGGAAATCGTCTGCTGAATGTTTCATCTTCATCACCTACATTAGGAAAGTAGGGGCGCTACTAATCTAACTATAAACATAAACATAAAACTGACAATTTTAAGCACAATAGATCTTTTAGATCAAAGTGCATCTTACCGCTCTAGTGAGTCAGCTTATAAAAAAAAGATACTTCAAGGTCACGGATTGATATTTTGTATTTAAACATTCTTTTTACTGACTTATCATATTTTATTTTTAACAAAAATCGCATAACCAGGGAGATACGTATGGGGGGTATGCTGCCCCCCTGAAAGGCAAGGTTGGGTATATATAAAGTTTATATTATGTCGTTTGCTTAATTTTACCGCCAAAAACTATGCGTTTTTTTTTTAATTATTTTATTTCTTTTGATTTTGATAAAACTTTTTATTAGTTAACTCTACATTTAGGGAATATAAAAAAATAATTTTAGAAAAATGGGACACTCCGTTCTTGAAATGTCAGTACTATTTTATATGGTATTTTTTTGAACTTTGGGGGGCGTGCCACACCCAAACGGAAGAAAGCGCCAACATTTTTTTGTGCAGATTTGAGCTCAGCGCATTGTCAATCGGAATAAACAAAAAAATTTTTTTTTTTCGAATGGGCAGTAAAGTAAAATCTAGCCAAAATATATTCAACGTAAAACTTGGTTAAAAGTATATTCGTTTCTCGAAGATGTAAGGCATGGGTGTGGCACAACAGAATCTGAGCCAGGGAAAGAATGCCATCGTGTATTATTCACGGATGTCTCTAAAACCGGACAGGGGTCTGGTTCTGGAGTCTTCTTGGAAAGCGAGAACATTAGACTACACCTCCGACCTCCCCTTGGGTAACCATGCGTCTGTCTTCCAAGCGGAAGCGGGGGTTCTTTGGGGCTGACGTGGTGAGTGCCGAACATCTAAGCTCTTCATCACTGAAGCTCCTTCTCAACGTTTTTCGAAAGACGGGAAAACTATGTACAGTAAAGTCAGGTGTCTGTTTGGCAGTACAATGGATCAATGAGTGCTCAATTGGATAGCAGCAACCTCCAAAAAAAGAAAAAAAAAAAAAAAAAACAGTCTATTGACCCGGGGATCGCCTAATCCACTCGCGAATAGAAGAGCTTGTTGTAGTTAAATTTCGTCATCCAGCAAAGTCAATTAGCAAAGTCCTTTACCAGACGTGGTGTCTTGTAGACTGTGCTTACAATCAGTTCTACTAAAGCTTTGCTTCTTTCTTATTTTCTGTACCGACCCATGCATTCCTAACAATCCGTCTGGTTTTTCTTTTGAACGTCGTATTTCCAACAAATTGATGATGATGGCGTGAGTAATGGAATCTGTCAAATATATGTCAAAACTAATTGAATTTAAATTGACGTTAATGTGCAAACTGCAAAATTTTGTTTGTCAAACCATTCCCTCAGCGATTGACTGGAAAATTCTCCGGACTCCCACGAAATTTTTAAAAATTGCACGAAAAGTGCAGGATATGACCGGCCTATCAATAAATTTTAATAAATTCATGAAATTTGAAAGCGAGAATGAGTGTAATCAAGGAACCAAAGAATACCCTTACTGTATGCATTCGTTCTTTTTGAATAAATATCCCTGGCGAGCGCAAACCTGTTTATATAAATTTTGCTGATCAAACTTCACTAAATTACTGAGACAACAGCTATTTGTTCCAACTTTCTCTTGGCGATAAATATATATGTATATATCTTTTTTTTTAACAAAAATTACCTTTTTCGACAACAAACATTCCATTATTCATTCATCCGAATGAATAACAATCAGATGGTGTGGTGTAAAGCTTCAAAAGGCACAAAATTCCGAAACGTGCGCGGAATCAATTAGTTGATTCTTTCATGCGAGATTCCTTTGATTTGTTTGAGGTGTGCACTGAGCACTGTGCTGCTGTGCTGTATATTGTTGTTGATAGATTGCCATGAAAATGTCCACTTACCCTTATTGGGTATTCAGTGCAGGTGCATCTACTTATGTATGCATTAAGTTATAAAGGGTTGCGAGACTTACAAGTTCTCTTTTCCCTTAGAAGTCAAATGTGCATGCGTTGATATTTTAAATGTCACCGCATGCGGCACCAAAGATAGAACCAACAATTATTGCATGCGGGGTTACACAAGAAACAAACCAAGTACACAGGAGACAATTACCTGTCCACTTGAATCGATGTCACATGGAATAATAATAATTGAAGCGTGTCATGTGCCCTAGAATGCGTAAATCTGTTGCCAATGTAAAGAATAGCGCTTTGGTTCAATGTTATTCTTTTTGTACGCTTGCACTATGCCTATGGGTGGGTTGATCTATGACTAGGTACATTATGAGGACCTACTAATAACAACTATGTGTATGGGTATTTTTCTTTTTAAAACACTGCCGCAATTTAACCCATAATTGGTGACACATATTTTGTAATGTAAGTAATTGCGTTGTGGGTGTTGATTTCAGTAAATTAGCACGAGTGCCATTAGAAAGTATAGTATACTTATATTCGAGTGAAGCCTATAAAGTATTGCTATTCATGGTAGCGTAGCACAAAATATTAATTGTGTTGTCTATATTTCAGTTATATGCATTAATACATTGGTTAACGTTAAGTCGACACACGTTAGATAACGTCCTCCATGGTCAACACACTGAAAAGGCCTTTTTCGGTCGTTTTCGTGCGCTTTCTCAAGCCTGGCGACGGTTGTTGGAAATAAGGTACCTACTTGAAATAATACTACCGAAAAAAAATGTGCACGACTGGGTCGCACGTTACTTTCTCGTTTATTGCGAATCTCGCAGAATGTGAGAGTCATTTTAGAAAAATTTTACGTTTAAAATCATACCCACTCAAGGTGTAATTAATACCGTAAATACATATTGCATAAACATAAACCTACGTATTAAATAGAACACTTTATTACTTTCAAATTTCACCCCGAACTGACACTTGAAGGAGGCAAGTAGGCGATGAATTTCAAATTATATTGCTATGTACTGAAGTTTTGGACTTTGCAAAAATATACCGTGTGTGAATACAGAGCGGGATTTGGGTAGTCATTTTTGAGAAATATTCATAAAACAGCAATATTCGAGTTTTCTGAGAAAAACTAAGTACGTGATCATGTTTAGAATGCTTATGTTGTCTTAAATATGTATTTTGATCAAAATCGTTGTATGATAATCCACCGAAGAAAAAACGATGCTGATAACGAAAGAAATCAATTCCCAATTATAGAAAAAAAGAAGTCGAGTCAACGATGAGAGTTTATTGGGAGTTACGTGTTACCAGTTGAGCGTCTGTGATCCAAATGACCGAGCTAAGCCAAAAACATTTTCAAGCTCAGCTGTAACACGTCTCAGTAGCAGAAAAAATATGAACATTACATAGTTAATTTATGAGAGAACAAACGCTATTTTACAATTGGTATAAAAGAAGAGTTGGAACAGTTGTAAACAAATAGGGTAAATTAACATTGTTTGAATTAAATTAAACAGAACAAAACGATATGGGTAAATAAGCAAGTAAATTAATAAACATTTTAAACAATTCAAACATAAGAGCAAAGCAATTATAATTAATTCTCAAACAATCGTTAGAGCGGTTTTTTGTAAAATTATGCTGACAAATGTTACAATTTGGATTCGAAAAGCACTGTTATTAAACTGTTTAGCTGAAAACTGAGTACGACATATTCTTCAGGATATAAACATTACCTAGAAGATATATTTGCATCCAAATCGAAAATGGCGTTTTCGAGATATGAGCAGTTTTTAAAGTACCGGTTTTAGCGATTGGGAAGGACGCATTCATGGTTCAAAAAAACACTGTTTTGCAACTGTTTAGCTCAAAACTGAGCAAATGCTATTACTATGGATTTAATCATTACCTGAAAGTAACATTTTTATCATAATCGAAAATGGCGTTTTTGAGATATGAGCGGTTTTTTAAAGGACTATTAGGGATTTGGGTGGATATAAAAGGACGCAGTCTTTTTAAGGGAAAACTGAGTTTGCTATTAAGTTAAGAATGACAATAGTACCTTAAAACAAAAATTATTTTAAAATCGTTTTTACCGTTTTCGAGAAAAAGCCAATTTTCAAAACTGCCGTTGCTGGACTTTTTACCGAAAAACTGGGTATGCAGTCATGTTAAGCATGCTTACATTAACTCAACTATCAATTTTGGTTCAAATCGTTAGAGCCGTTTTCGAAAAAATCTAAATTTAGGCATATTTCGTCATATTTCGTAAAATTTTTATATGGGAGGTACCGTTAATATAAGGGCTAGAATAAAAAAAAAAAAAAAACGTCCCGAGCGGGAAGCCTACAAGCTCTAAATACGAAGTTTGAAGCAAATCCGTCCAAGCGTTTAGATTCCCCAGGGGTGGGACAGACAGACATACGGACGGACAGAATTGCGAGACCCACTTTTTTGAGTTCCCCTATCATCGTAATATCAGAATTGATCAAAATCTCGAGTTCGAAATTTTGTACGAAAACAATATCTTTCTCTTAGATACTACGTATACGAGAAAGTTAAAAAATTTAAAGGTGCGTGTGCAATTTATTGAAACCCATGTTTTTCAATTTTATATTTATTATTTTGAAAATATGCTCAAAAATATGCATTTATGTATTTTCAAAATATGCAAAATATGCATTTATAGTAAAATATGCAAAAATATGCACTAACGATTAAATGCCAGTTTAAAGGAAATTTCATGATTCGTAAAGATAATAAAGTCCCTTTCTTCCAAAGTGTCTCAAAAAAAATATGCATTTGCATGGAAATCCTAGCCCTGTTCATTACAGACTCAGAAAAGGGGAATGGGCCATAATTCTGGATTTCAAAATACTGTATCGACAAAATTCTGTATTTTTTTTTTTTTGAAAATACTGTATGAACAAAATTCTGTATTTCAGAATTCTGTATTTCAAAATGCTGTATATCCAAAATGCTGTGTATCCAAAATGCTGTATATCCAAAATGCTGTATATTCAAAATACTGTATGTGCAAAATTCTGTTTTCCGAATAGCTGCTTATACCCAATTCTATTTTTTGAAAAAGTGTTTGCATAAGAAAAAGCAAGCTGTAATATAACTTTTTAAATTTATTGGAAAAAAAACAAAAATTGGAAATCATTTAGGAACATAATTTAACAAAAACATAACAGTAAACTTAATACTTCAAAGAAATTTAATAAACAATAAACATAAAAATAACAAATTAGCATAACAGAATCATTTAAAACAAAAGCAAACTTTTTGCTATTCGCCTTAAATAAGCAACGTTGCTTAAATCGGGCCTCTTTCGCATAATACGTCGAATTCTCTTGTTTTTAGTATTGTTTTTTTGTTTTTTTTAATGTGCTCCCCATTCCTAACCCTTTCCACCTGTGCTTTAGTAAAAATTAGCTCCTTTTTCAGGTCGCTGATAAGTTTATACAGGCCCGGCTTTTTCCTCCCAACCAAGACTTTTAATCGGCGATGCCATGACTCAACGCTGTTTTGTGTCCTCGGAAACACTTCTGTTCTTGTTTTTGAACTTTCAAAAACAGACCAAAACATCGGTTTATGTTTTATAAATCTATGTAGATATGCAAGGAGACAGTAAAATATAAAAATAAAAGAAGTGGTATGTTAGAATTCTGTTCAAAAAAAATGGTTTTGATAATGTAAAAAAGTGCGCACTTTTTTACATTATCAAAACCATTTTTTTTAAATACAGAATTTTGATATACAGAATTTTGAAATACAGAGTTTTGTTCATACAGAATTTTGTTCATACAGAATTTTGAAATACAGAGTTTTATTCATACAGAATTTTGTTCATACAGAATTTTGAAATACAGTATTTTGAAATACAGTATTTTGAAAACAGAATTTTGACCATACAGTATTTCAACCCCAACCCTCAGAAAAGTTTGAAAATAAAATGACTAGAGTATCTACTCCTATGTACAGGAGCACGTACTCTACAAAATAAAATCTTTTTTAATCATATAAATTGGAGAACAAACTATCACTTCATGCTCATGCTCAGGAGTACGTAGGTACTCGGAGTTTAAACTCGATTTTTATTCATATAACCCATTATCTGAAAAATCAAGACCAATATTCATAAAAATAAGGAAAATAAAATAGAAAATCGAAAAATTACCCAAGAATTGTGTGGAGGTTGCTTCAAATATTTCTTTGTCGAATTCATTGCTCACGGTTGGTTGGAGGGATTAAAATTGCTACCAAAAACTGTCTTTGCGTAATTTTAAATTTGACAATATATAATGTTGCAAACGTTATGGTCATAAAAAATGCATTATTTTTCTAGGTGATATGTTCTGTCACTTTCTATTCTAAGGAAGCGCGCATTATACTTCCCCACCGGACTTATCTCTTATAAGGTCCATTATCTTTCTTAATGTCATGGAACTATTCAATTTACTATTACCACAACCTATTCCTGGACGCACATTGTCATTATCATTTATGACAGGCAAATATGTATGCACTGCACTGTAATACCAGCTGGACACAGATGATAACAAAATCGGGTCAGACGCGTGGCGCCATAACATCGAAACAAATCATGACGAACAATAATTGCTTGCATTGCAATGCATAACAAGTGTCAGTGACGCATAGTTCTCGAGTAGTAAATAACATATCTCAAGTAATATCGTAATAGAACAAACAGTTACTATTACAATTATTCAGTTATTTTCTCACGAAAATGACAAGAAAAGTCATATTTCAAGCGTCGTCTTTCATATGAAGCCACAGTTGAATAATTTATCTATACATGCCTCGCAAAGAGAGATCCCATTGCAGTTGCAACACCCCTCAGGAGGTTGCAACAAACATTTCGTTTTAGTTTATTTTTATTAGAAAAATATATTCTCAAAACATTAGCTACATTATAGTTGCAAAAACACTGAAGGTAATCGCCTTAAGTCTGATTGGGTCACTTGGATACATTTCCAATGAAACTGGGTAAGCGGTCAGAATGTCTGTCCCCCGTGAGCCCTGAACTAAGTGAAACAAGTGAAAGAACGAAAGAGCCAAGCCAACTATAGCGCAGCGCAACAACGAAAAGTGTACAATTTTCAATGATGCATGCACATTTCGATAGAACCAACACAAGCATTCTAAAATAAAGCACAACCTAGTTTTAAATTTCACAAGACTCACATTAAAAAAAAAATTGATGACACACACTTAACAAGCTGTGTTATGAGGATTGTTCTAGTGAACAAACATGCGGTGCAGTTTAGGTCTAAAGGGGGCCAACCTTAGAGGGAAAACAAAAAACGACCAGACAATTGATTTGTTAACTCAAATTTCAAATAGGATTATGGTAAGGCAGCCACAGCCGCAAATTCCCGGGTGAAAGTGAGAGTGAGAGAGGGTAGCAGGTGATTTGATCTGCTTGAACTTACCAGGAACAGCGGTGGGTGGGGGGCTACTATTATGTGCGGTACGGTAGTGAATTTGATTTTATTGGCTTAAAACTGCTAGCAAATTGGTCGTTAACCTAGTTTTCTAATCAATATAACTCGTAACCTTTGTTATAAATTAAATCGATTTTGTTTGAACACTGGATAGATTTTGGCACTGGTTTTATATTGAGAGCTGAGTTACATCCTCAAATGAGCAACTTATAGGAGGTACCAATTAGCTTCTGAAGGATTTGATGTCGTCGGTTAGTGCACCACAATTTGAAAGTTTCAGAGAGTCAGTATAGTTTTATTGACCCCAATCACTTAAATTCATTGAGATTCCAAAAGGCGCCTACGCCTAAAGATCATTAGGTGCCATGAAATAAAGTCTTATGTAAAATGGTCCAAAACGTAATTTTGGACTTTTTTGGACTTTATTGTACTTTTGAAATTGCAATAAAATCCAAAACGAGTTTCGGGCATTGCAAGCCCCTTCCTTGGGGTCACTGTAGGATTGGGTGCGAAGTTTTTAGTATGTAAAGTTTGGAACTTCACCTTTTTTTCAATTCTTCCCATATAATTGTTGTTTGGATTTTATTTCCACTTCGATTTTGACTTTATTGCACTTTTGAAAATACGTTTTGGACCTTTTTGCAAAGACTTTATTTTATGGCACCGACCATTAGCCTTAAGAAATGGCGTATAGCCAAATATTTTTTAAACAAGTGTTCCTGTTTTATGCTATCATCAAAGCTCAATTTTTAAGTAAGCTTTTATGATTCGTTTCAAAAGTAAAGTTCTAACCAAAAAATGGCTGGGAGATGCTCGGCTTATGGAACTGGACCTGTTGCATGAAATTTTTTTTAACTCCTGACTTGTCTAGGCGATAAAAAGGCACGTCGACCCAAAATATGTTGTTCTATTTAGAAAGATAGTCGAGGGCATCTAGTCGATTTTTTTTAATTCTTCGAGACGCAATTGTTCCCTGGATAAGATCTTCCTTCTAATTCAACAAAGAGCTGGACATTCACATCAGTACATCGCATAAAACAATAATTATAGTGAACTGTTCGTTTTCTTCAAGACATAGCAGGCACTTTAGAGAGCCTGTACTCGTAGATTTGTCTCTGAAAGGTATTGAAACAGTAGTGTAAACATTATTCTTGCTGGGTTATTGAATTGCTTAAGGCATGCCTGATAGGGATAGGGATCTCTATCGAGGACTTTTGGCTAAGCATTAAGGGGTCAGGTCATGTAAAGCTCAGAGAACTTATTCCTTTTGCAAATCTCCGGAAAGATCTAGACGTGCAAGACAGTGTACCTTTTTTTATGTTGTCTTTTAGGTCAATGAAGAATCGACTGCGTGACCCTAAACCATTCGCCCAGAACTGAATGGTATATGTATCAAAGTTTTTGTTGAATTGAATCTGGGGAGTGTGTAATCAGTGTCTTTTGGAATGTATTCTTTTATATCAAGAATAGACGAAGTTTGCCAACTGGTTCACATAGTGACTGCATTTGTAATCCTGACTCCCTTAAGCAATTTTTTGTTTGTGTAATGATTAAAGTAATGGCATCTAAAGGTTAAAATTGAAGGCAGGTAACAGACATAAAATTCCTACTAGTTTATTATAAACTTGCCATGCCCGCGGCTCCGCCAACCAGTTTAAAATTTTTTAAATAAAATTATAAATTTTTTTTTAATTTACCAAATATGTACGTTTGTATGTACATATTCCACATAAATGAAAATGCGAGACAGTTATGATTTGATTAATTATACTACGCGTTCATTTCGATACACTTTCCATAGCCGCAGATCTCATGTATATGTATGTATGTCACATACTCCTTATATGTACATATTTTGGTTTATGCATATCCATTCCCTACATCATGTACAATTCTGAATTCCCACAGCTATGAAGTATTGCCTAGAAATAGAAATGTTTTGACCCCCTTTTTTTCAACCCTTATAGGACGAATTTTGGAAAACAATCAATGAGGCACGTAATAATTTTAACTTATATATCAACAAACAAACTTTCAAGTTCATACGGCTAATGGTTCGTCAGACCCCCCTTATTTCCCGAGACCCCTAACTCAAAAGCTGATTTTAGGTTACAAAAATACAATGGTAATCTAAATGACACAAGACAGAATGTCAATATGTCAAAAGAGGTTCTAAAAATGTAGCTTCTTATGTTGGGTGACATTTTAATGGGTAACAAATACAGGGTGTCCGCTGGGAATCAGTGTTCCCAGGGTTTAAGAAAAGAAATCCCCTTTTTTTAACACCAAAATGATATTTTTTCCCCTTTAGAAAGAAAAAAAATCCCTTTTTTTCCGAAGAAAAAATCTTATCATACTTAACCATGTTTTGAACTCGAGCAATGCTTCCAATTGCTTGAGATATTTGTATTTTTTTGTTAGTTCCTTCTTCATTCAAAATCCAAAATAAAATGAGAATTATTACACATTAAGTTGTGCCGCCGTTGTTTAGAAATTCGCGTAATATTTTGAATTAAGGCATAGTGCAAGGGCACACTATGTGCTGAGCCACACATGCCTTCCCATGAAAGTCGTGTCGGGCGAGACGGGTAGATTTTTAGGTTATCTAGTTGAGAAAAGAAGCGTATATTACACTGCAGATCCATTCTCTTTTCTACTCACTTAAAATCGACCTGTCTCGCCCGAAATGACTTTCATGGGAAGGGATGTGTGGCATAACTTTCATTCTAATGAACGACTTGGCTACACACAAAAACAAACCCTCATTGCAATAAAATAAAATTTGACAGGTACAGGAGTAATGAAATCGAAAATACAAAAATTTGATGGTAAATTCGAAGCGGACGCCCGATTTTACGTCCTCCTCTAATTAAAGATTTTTATCGAAAGCGCTATGGTTCCGGAAAATAACCTTCGTAATCATGCGCCATGCTCATGTGAAAATTATTTCTGAAAGTGGATTTTTGGTCCATTTTCTGTACTACCTATCTTTTTTTCTACTCACTCAAAATCTAGCTGTCTCTCTGTACACGACGTTCATGGTAAGGAGTGTATGGCCATGGTTATAGTTTTATTAAATGTCAAAAGAATGAATGCATTCAGAAACCAAACAAAAAATTAAGTGGGTGTTGCATGGGCACATTTCTTGAGCATGGTTATTTTTTGTAGATTGTTTTGTAGGTATTCATTCTAGAAGATTTTCTTACAAACTATTTTTGATAGGATTTTAAGATTTTCCCCTTCTTGAATTTTTTCCCCGTTTTTATCCCTTTCCCCTTTTTTCTCCCTTTCGTCTTAAAAAATCGGCAAAAATGGTGATTTTCCCCTCAACCTGGGAACACTGAGATATACTACTTTGTTTTGCCGCCATTTTGGTAAACATTAGTCTTGACAGTTCATATTTAGCAGTCGTGAATTAGACACGTGGCAATTTATTATGGAAAAATATTTGATAAACCAACGTGTTTTAATCGTTAAAACATTTAATCAAAATCAATCGTCGATTACTGTGACGATCAGAAAGTTACGTGAAATTTTTTGGAGAAATGAATGATTTCGAAGAAAGGCTGAAAACATTACTGCCTTTGCATCCATTCAAAGTTACAATCTGGTGTGCAATTTGGTCAGGAGGAATCATTCGACCTTACTTCTTTGAAAATGAAAACGGCGTAACTGTGAATGGGGACCGATATCGTGATATGATTGAAAACTTTTTAACGCCACAACTTTATGCTTTGGGCTTGATTAACATGTGGTATCAACAAGACGGTGCCACATCGCAAACAGCCAGGATTACAATGGAATTACTGCGAGACCTCTTTCCACAACAAGTTATTTCAAGAAATGGTGATGTTGATTGGCCTCCACGGTCGCCTGATTTGAATGCTCCGGACTGCTTTTTGTGGGGATATCTGAAAAGCAAGGTTTATGCAAACAAACCAGAAACGCTTGAGCAACTCAAACAAAATATTCGTGATGAAATTAATGAAATACCGCGTGCTCAAAAGGGCTCGCATTTGTGAGACTAACAGAGGCGGACATTTACCTGATATTGTATTCCATACATAATTGCCGACATTAAATAAAACATTTATCAATATAAGATCCATTCTCTTTTATTTAATCAAAAATTATAAACAAACAAAGTAGTATACCTTTCCGGCAGACACCCTGTATACAGGTTACTCGAAGTGCTTAAAAATCGTTGAATGAAATTTGACATATAATACTATAACGGTATTATACTGATACAATCTTTGCTGATATTTCTTGATTTGATTAAAATAAATTTAATTTTATAACGTTATAAGCTTTAATTTGTACATCAGTTTCGGTTTGTAATACCTCGCCTTCTGGATGAAGTAAAACAAATCTGATTGTTACCTAATATATGTTAAGGAAGTGTTATTTTTTGTGCATTGATATTGATTAAGAATTTTTTGGGTAATAACAAGTCAAAGGCATTGAAATAGGAAGATACATTTTAAACTCTTTCAAAAAGTAGGCGTGGCAATGAAAGACATTATCATATAGCCATCTCATGAGTCTTAAAAAACATATCAAACTAATTTTTATCGATATCTTTCCAGTAGATAGTTTTCACTGAACGATATTATACCCTATTCACACCACGCGAAAACCGAGTTTTCGTCAAAAAAAAGTTTAGAAATCTCGTGGATGCATTTACACCGAACACCAACTCGTTTTCGTTTGACGTTTCAATTAGCAGTGAAACTAGCTATGAAATGTTTGTGGCGACTAGACTTTTATTTTAGTTACTAAACTTCGCTCGTATTGACATAATATAAAAACAAAATTATTTAAGCTACTTGGTAATCGTTAACTTATGGTTAAATACATTCAAAATCAAAACATCTGAAAATACCATTTAGTTGTGGCAGGTAGTGCTGTCGTTCTAAAATTATAGAAAAACTGAATAATTTGCTCTTTATGCTCAGTCTCTCACCAGTCTCTCACATTATGTCAGCAGTTTTGCTGAGCTCGCTGAATGTTGCAAAAGGTGTGTCTGCTTCAACAATCCAACGATTGTACTCGTTTTCGTGGCGTTTTTATGGAAAACGACTTCAAACAACTCGTTTTGAAATCTGCAATATGTATGGGAAAACTTCTGTTTTCGATTAAGTTTTCGACTGTTTTCGCGAAAACTCAGTTTTCGGCTTGGTGTGAATAGGGTATTACATAAAACCTAGGGATTTGCGAGTATTAACTATGAAGCTAGGCAGTGCTGACTTCAAAGATTTTGAAAAAGTCGCAAAAAAAAGGGGATTTGCGTAGAAAAAGGGGCAATACTAATTTGCCCACAAATGTCAGAAAAAAAACGAGGGAGTTCACTAAAGTTAAGTGGCTTACGCATATTTTCATCTCGTTCTATCTTATTGTTGCATTGAACATGGTTATTGCTAAATTGTTAATGCCTAAACTTATGACAATAGGACATAAATAGCTAATAGCTGATACCTCTGGCTGATAGAAAAAGGACGCATTCAGATCCCAATTAATTGTGAAGTAGTTTCGTGAAGCATTTATTATGTCACATTTCGTATTTCATACAAAAGGGTGTTTTTTTCCAAAATGGGAAGAACTATCAACGAAATACAGAAAAGGGGCAAATATGGACAATTTTGGAAAAGTCGTCTCATTGGGGATAGAAAGAAAAAAGGGCAAAATGCAACTTTAGTCCCATAAAGTCAGCCCTGAAGCTAGGTGCCATTCAAATATGTATTTCCGGACTGTATTAATCTATAAAAAAAGTTATAGACTATCAATCAATCAATGCGGTATGCAAAATAATTTTTCATTATCAATTTACTGCTGTCAGATAAAAATACAACACAAGTAGAGTAACACATTAGCAGAGTAGCATGCTTGACGGACTTTAAATCTTAATTAAAATCTATGCCTGCATGCACACATGTGTTCAGTGTTGACAAGAGTGTACACTAAATAAAGACACTATTCAAGAAATGCTTCCACCTTTGCGCCTTAAAGTCACTGCGAGCTTAACTATCACTACACTCGTAAGCTCACCAGTCACCACCCACCTATCGCTGTTTTACACTCAAAAGAATATTGTTTCGAGGTCACTTTGCTTTCGTTTCCATTCGATCGATTAATTAAGAAAAACAGTGGCGCTCTATAAATAAACCGTCTCTATATAACATGCTCCTTTATGTGCGGCAATAACCCCTCCCAGCTATCTTGGTTGAAATGAAATACATTAGTTATTGATTTTTCTTTTATTGGCATAGCGGACGAATGCAAATACGTAGTCAACGTTTAATTGATTTACAATTGAACGTCTTGCTCCCTTGGCGTTTCACATGCATCCGAAGTTGGGATAGAGTAGAGATAGAGATTCGTCCGTCAAGTAGAAGGGGAAACGCGACTTCCGTGTACTGTTAGTGAATCTATCAGCTAGAGGCAAGTCTCCCAACAATAATTTTCATTCTACTGTGAGAGAATTTCACTTGGTAGCTTCTTATCTGTGGCGTTTGTATTTTTATCTTATTGTGGATGTTTACTCATAAATATAGAATAATCACTTAACGTTAGTGTATTTGTTATCAAAGAGATAAAAATAAATTTCTTTCAAATGCAGGTATATCAACGGTATTAAGTTAAGGAATGCATACGAATACTTTGAACCTAGAGACAGACATACACATTTATTTATTTATTTTTTTTTGTTATAAAGGTAAATATTTACCAGCGTTATTTATTTTATGAGTTGAAAGAAAAAATTCAACTGTTGCCCTCAATTGTTTTATCCTAAGCAGTCACTTAGAAGTAAAGTAAAGTATGTATGTATAAAGAAAGAGGTACCCTTTATAGTTGTGCGTTGTGTATTGTGTACCTCTAGATAAGGGTTTCAATTTCAACCGTTTATGCAAGAGGAGGAGTTTCAATTTCAAACAAATTAAATGTAGTACATATTTTTTTTTATAAATGTAGTTAAACGCAAAATCCCATATTAATTGACATAAGTCCGACGAAAGTAGTGTAGCTTGGCCAATTTGCATCGACTTATTAGAGGCCCTACGCTCACTTCGAATCTACAACCGTTGGTGCACAGAAGACAAGTCGTTGACTTGTTCTATAGGTACTTCCATGGTAGATGTTCCGAGGAACTCAAACAGCTAGGTTCAAGAAATCGAGTGAAATCGAAATTGCAAATCGAGTGAATTCGTATTCAGTGTTCTGCGCCTCTGCGATTTCGAGTGATTCGGAAACTCCGAAATTTTTTCGAAATCACAATTTCACTTTTACCCGATTTCACTCTGCGAGCTTAAGTGTCGATCCATGGATAAACTCAGGATTAACACAAATTTGGTTTTCACAGTGTATAGGTTTAACGATAAACTTCACTTAAATAATGCATAAAGTTAAGCCACCGACTTCCGTGGCTTAAGTATCAATCCAGAGAATACATAATTGCCAAGTGCAATAAGATAATATTTATCCCAAAATACTCTGAAGAAAACCTAAATATGCAACAATATAATTATGCTTGGCAATGCTGTTCAAGAGAAATGTCACATTATCTCTTTGTTATTGGTGGAAATACTCTCTGACACTGAGCATGCAACAACATCGACATGCTTCGCTTCCACGCACACTCATAGTTTTAGTTGGCACACACATTCGCATACAGTCACCAGGTTTGTATATTCATGATTAATGGTTCACAATGACACTCATTTACATTTGGTGGTTTTACTAAACCAAGCTTAACTATGGACTATGGACGAAAAATACTTAAGCGAAGTTTTATGTTCAATCCTACACTTAGCTAAACCCAGGATTAAGCTGCCACTGTGAAATTGGCTATTTGTCTCAATTCGGAAAATTCTGAAATCGAATACAGTGAAATGTAGAACACAAAAATTCATTTCCGATTTCATTTCGAGTGAAAGTGAAATGTGGAACCTAGCAGAAAGACAGATTGATCATGAAAGGGGTGTTGTACTCCCATTGTGATTGATGCGGACCGCTCTCTCACTCGCCAATATTTTACCGACGTGTAATTTTTATAGATCACATCAGTAACGAAAGGATTGTGACTTTAAGGGTATTGTCACACGAGTTGCCTTTTCTGCATTCTTATTAGCTCGCGGATTATAACTATACAGGAAAGCAATAGAACTGTTATAGGCACATTAGCGCCCGCTACAAAAAAAGGAGTCAGTGTTTTTTTTTTGTCCAGTGACTTCTCCCTCAGTGGGCGCAGTAGCGGAGTGGTTAGTATGCGAGGGATCCAACTATCCGAGGTTCGATCCCCGGAAAAACACAAATTACATCTTTTCTACTGCGCCACCTCTCGCGAATGTCTGACAAACATCCGAGAGTATGACTGTCCTGAAAAAGCTTCTCAATTCAGCCGTTCGGACTCGGCATACAATTTTAGGTCCCTTCCATTCGGTCCAAAAATAGAAACCCATACAAACGAATGGTTGCGAGAAGCTATAGGCCTAGGGTGTCACGCCTGTTGTGCCACCTATTTATTTATTTATATGACTTCTCCCTTCATTACGCCCGTCATGAGTGATACTATTTTAGTATGTATATTATATCCGCATTAACAAACGAGCTCCCATATTTTATTCATCGTAAAATTTTCCGGTTTCTAATTATCTTTCCCTTTTGGTATTTTTGCAACACAAACTTTTTTTTATTTGCACTGAATCAATTTTAAATAACAAAATAAAATAGCAAACATTAACAACATAATATCGTGTGACAACAACTGAATTTTTAAACTGGCAACACTGTTTCTACAATTGTCAATTTGACAGTTGAAAGTTGATTTGTGGTTATGGTTAGTACGTTTCAAACCAAAAATGTTTCAAGTCAAGAATAAATTCAAGAAATGAATAAATTTTGTGGAGTAAGCATTAAATATTATTAAACATTTAAATGGCCTCTACTCCAAATGCGTTTCGCCCCGATGTGGTGGGTGGGCTCATCAGTTGACGAACCATAATGCTTACTCCACAAACTTTATTCTTTTCTTGAATTTATTCTTGACTTGAAACATTTTTGGTATTAAACTACGCCAGGCCACGGGCAAATAATCCTAAACGATTAAATCTTTGACCGAAGACACGTATTAGGTTATGGTTCACAGTCACTTTGTGTTTGTGATACCATATACTCTCGGTCAACATCGAGTAAATAGTGCGTCTAGGCAGATGTGATGGTTCGTCTACTGATGAGCCCACCCACCACATCGGGGAGAAACGCATTTGGAGTTGAGGCCACTTAAATGTTTAATAATAGTTAGTATGTTTCGCCATTTTAAGATGAATAGATTAATGCCAGAACGTTTGCAAATTGTGCAAACTTATTTCGGTTCGTCAAACTTATCGTGCGCTTAGTACGTTTTACGGTCTACATAATCGTCCATCTGAGCAAGTTATTTTTAGTTAAATTACATTATTTTAGTTTAATTTACCGACGATGCCGGTCAGAATGTTACCATCAATGAAGAGCGCTTCGTTCCTCAGTTGAATGGCATTAACGTGACAGAGCTGTGGTTGCAACAAGTTGGAGAAACATACCACACGTCGTGCAACACCATCAATTTATTGCGGGAAACATTTGCTGAGTGCATTATTTCGCGTAATGGACTTGTGAACTGGCTACGATCCTGTGATCTTGCACTCCAACTCGAATTGGACATAATAGTTCGTTGTCAATAGCGGCCTTCAATACAACTCTACATATTTAGATCGGGATCGAGACTTTGACGTTTAACCATTGCATTCAATTTTGGGATCATCCGGCGCGTGATGATGCAAAATTAATTTCTTTAAAATTGAATTCACAATTAAAGATAGTGCTATAAAAATAGATGACATTGTCAACCATTCTTCGGGTTTTAATTACTTTCCAGATGAAATTCCTTAAAAAGTGATGTTCAGACGACAAGTATTAAAGCATAAATACTCGTACTTTACAAAAAGTAGAATTTCTGAATAGATTTTATAAAAATCATAACAACCGTCGGTCGATCGTCATTCGCGACGATTTATGTTTTCGCCTCCATTTAACAATTTGTCGAAAGCTTTAAAGATAAATACTTTCACTTTGGTAGTTTTTGTTACTACAATTTGTCAGCCTTTACTCATTCTTATCGATGAATATAGGAAGGTATGTTCTTTTTATCGGTGGACTACATTTGGTTTAGCTGTTATGTGTGTTCCTTATCAAATTTTGATGATATATCGGTATTTTAGCTCTAGAAAACTGATACCCACTTTTTTTTCGGTATTTCTTAATTTGATAAATCTATAATTCATTTACATACTCGTATATTTGGTGATACAATTTTCTGATTAATTTTTTTTAGAGAAATCTGTTTCAGGTGTTCTTTCGTAAATTATGGGCCAGACATTACTACAGGTGGGAATTCTATTGCTATCTGCGAATTTCTTTTAAAATGAGGTATCTCCGTGTATCTTACTTTGTTAGGATGACTTATCTTGATGACTGAAACAGTAAACTCAATTGGTTAAAAATGTTTGAATTTAGCATCTCCTGGTGATGGTTTGTCTTCGGGTAGTGACGGAGGATAACCGTAGCAGTCTGTCCCCCGTTTATTTCCTTTGACAACCCGTCGACGAGGCAAAGACTGATGTTGAGCAGAAGAGTTTGATTAAAGCAAACCATCCTATTGCTTGGTTCCAAAAAAGAGTTAAAGCACAGATACTATAGTTCCAGTTACTCTATTATCTGTGTTTTAACTCTTTTTTGGTGCCAAGCAGTAGCATGGTTTGCTTTAATCAAGCTCTTCTGTTCAACACCAGTCTTTTTTGATGATGCAACAAGGCAACTCTCCATAAAGCTTCGCTGCAGAGATTGTTGAGAGCGGTCCGTAAGTTCTACGAGCAAAAGAGGAGAAAAGAACATCGGCTTCTCAGGCTCAAGAGCAAAAATACAGAAATCGAGAAGCGAGCAATCGAGGAAATTGTGATGTAATACTCCACAGGTGTAATCTTGGGAAGTTTCACCAAAGGGTAACGTAATAAGACAACAAGACTCGACTGCATATTGACTACCTAAATAGTAGAGTAGCAAGGAAACCTTGAAGTAGAGTCACAGTCGATTTTGGGGTTATATAGAGTTAAGTCTATAGTTTTAGCATTCCTGCCAAACTCGTGAGGTTGTCCGGAATGACGTTGTAGAACACTCGCTCCTCCACTATTTTGGAAAAGACTTTTAATGCCACAAAATAAATTAGACAAGGTATGATACACTTTGGGAAAAAGATTCTTCATATAATCGGTCCCTTTTGGTACGAGATTCGAGCGTGCTGTTCATCGGTCGTCTAAGATGGCAAAGACATGTAGAACGGGTTGACACAAATCCTCCTACCCAGAAAGTCTTCGAGTTTAATCGAAAGGTATAATGCAGTAGAGACCATTCGGTGGCGTGTATAAGTCGAAGGAATTTTCAATTTCGCCTAACAGACGTTTGAATTAACCTCCCAGATCGCTTGACATTTTATATTATTTTCGGTATACGGCATATTTGGTTTTACTATTTTCATGTTTTATCCGAAGACCTAAGACAGCGAAAAGGGTTAGTGACTTCGACGGTCGTAGTTGTTAACTTCTCTTGCTTTTACATTTTAAGTTTATGCGTATTGTTTTTTTCGACAACTAATCCATTTCTGTAATCGCTAGGTACAAATAATTTAAATCACTTCTTTCTGCTTGAATTTGAAGTGTTTTAAATACAAACAGCTAAATAAATAAATAAGTGGCGCAACAGGCGGGTGACACCCAAGGCCTAGCTTCTCGCAACCATTCGTTTTGTGTGAGTTTTTATTTTTGGGACGAATGGAAGGGACCTACAATTTTATGCCGAGTCCGAACGGCTCAATTGAGAAGCTTTTTCATGACAGGCATACTCTCGGATGTTTGTCAGACGTTCGCGAGAGGTGGCGCAGTAGAAAAAACTTTTAAGATGTAATTTGGGTTTTTCCGGGGATCGAACCTGGGATCCCTCGCACAGTAGTCCAACACACTAACCACTGCGCTACTGCGCCGACGAAATACAAACAGCTGCTAACACTTAAATTGTACTTTTTTTCCAAATCAGCTACCAAATTAACAAAACCAACAGTTGTATAAATAAACGTGAAAATACGTACTTACATATTGTAAATAATGTACCTTTATGAAGGTGCTTTGTTGATATGCTTGATGGGTTAACCGCACTTAAGACAAAACTCTTCATCTTGCTGCAAACCTTACGCACGACCAATAATAGCAAAAGCACTTTTGTATAATTTTCCTTTGAAGTCGCTTTCGTATTGACAGAAAAACTAAAATAAACTTTCGCCAACTGCGTTAAGGGTTATTGGAAATATGATGCTACAGTATGGCAACAATATTAGTAAATTAGTAAAACATAACTACGAGTATTAATTTATAGGTATACAGTCGACGACGGATATAAGAAACCTCTAATATCAAAAAAAAAATGTTTCTTATATCCGAGTTGTTCTTTTATGCGAACACGTATATATGTAAGAAACAAAGTTTCATGATGTTTCCACATGCGTGTCTTATAAGCGATGTGTTCTTATATGAGTGTTTCTTAAATCCGTCTACCACCTTTCATACATTTGTTGTCCATATAGAATATTTTAGTAATAGTCCAGTAGAAATAGAATAAATAATTCGTTACAGCATTCTGATAGTGGATTATTGTCGAACAAGCTCTTGTAAAAGAGGACAAATTAAATCGAACCGACAGCATCTATCCGTGGTGCATGAATGGGATGCATTTTTATGAATTGAAAACAGTTTTCCTGCGATTTCTGGCTAAACTGTGCATCTTATCGAAAAAATGTTATGTGTAAAAACTTAAGGAAATAAAAAGATCTACAACCTTTGTGTTTACCATGTTTTACCATTTTTCGAAATGTTGAGGTTTTTTTTGCCCCAAAAATGTTATATGAAGCTAAAACTTTGGCAAAAAATACCTTTTAGTGTTGTTAAAAGGCAGTAATTTTTTCAGAAGGAAATATTTAGAGGTTGATGTTAAATTTAATTTTTAATCAAAAAAAAAGCGACATTTTTAACTGGGATTCCTCTTAAAACTGCACCTTTAAATTACAATTTTGGAAATGTTAAAGGAATGACATAGCATCAATCAAAATACTCCCAAAAAATAAATGAAATAAGGCCCCAATGTACATTTTTATATTTTTTTTTTCAAATTTTAAACAAATGAAAATATGTATGTCTAGAAAACTTAAATAAACACTTTCATTGTATCTTTTACAAATCGTCTACAATAAGGACATTGGAAATTAGATAAACCTCTACCAATAGCTTCAGCTAGCAGTTTTAGGTTGCATTCAGTGCAAATTTCTAAGTGCTTGCAAAGCAGTAGCACTACGTTTGCCGGCAAATCAGTGCAAACTAAAGGCTCCGTCAAACAGAGCGCGTTTTAACGCAGCGTTTCATCGTCGCGTTCCACTGCAGCGTTGTAATATACTGCAATACATATCCCCTGTCACACAGAGCGCGTAGTCAACGGCGTTAAAAACGCTCTCTGTTTGACGGAGCCTTTAAGGTTTCGTCCACCGCTGTGTTGTAATATACTGCAATACATACCCCTGTCACACAGAGCGCGTTTTCAACGCAGCGTTGAACTCACCGTGACGTTCAAACGCGGCGGTGAAACGCGCTCTTGTGAAAAATTACAGATTATTTCTGTGACGCAGAGCGGTGAGAGTAATTTTTGTAGTGGCAAACTGGCAAATGAAAATATTACGATATGGGCGAAGAAATGTATTAAAAAATGTTAAAGGGTGATATGAAAGACAATTGCAAAGGAATTAAATGAGAACGGTATTCCTTGACTTCTTCTCTCTTTTTATTTATGTTGTGTTCGTTTCGTGCACCCAAATTCTTTTTCTTTTTCGGAAATTTCATAGCACGAATTTGAGAGAATTTGATGGACTTTGATGATAGCTATCTGTTTGACGTCTTCTAACGCGGCGTTGAGAACGTCGCGTCAAAATGATCTCATCGCCGCGTAAAATAATCTCACCGCGGCGTTAATAACGCGTTCTGTTTGACGAAACTTTAAGCAAACGTGAGAATCTTCGAAAATGGTGGGAATTTAGTGAAAGAAATAAAAGGTTCAAAATTCGAGCAACATTTTTTTTATATTTAGTTTTATTTCTTTTTCCAGTTCAGCTTCGTATTCCTTTACTATATTTTCTCGAATGATCTTCAATTTTTCTATTTTCATCATGCTAGATTTGTTCGTACCTACTTGATTATTTGAATTTCATCTTTTACAATTTGCTTTCTTCAAAGTAGATTGCTTACACTAGAGAATCACTTTAACGGCTAAGAAAGCTGTTATGTTTAAATTTGTCTTGGATTTCAGAAAAATAACAATAATGAAATAAGGCCCAAACAAAATTTGTTGGGTCTGATTTCATTCTCTAAAGTTGAGGCCTTATTTCATAATGAAAAAGGACCTCAATTCGAAAAATGAAATTAGACCCAAAATACATATATCATATTTTCGTACGTACCTGGTACGTTGGCTCATCTACATAAGTCAAAGGGATAATAAGAGAAAAGAGTCAAAGTATTTTTCTCTGAATTTTCAGATTTCGCTTTCGCCTGGAGGTCTGAAGTAAATTTTTCGCAGTTCGTATCGCAGCTTTCATTCGGAGATTTCTTACGAACGGATTCTGTGATAGGGCTGAGTTTAAATAACGAAGTTTCCAAATACGATTGCCGCGAATGGTCAAAGTTTATTCGCAATCCACATCATTAAGCCGCATTCCAGAAACTGGCGAATAAAACATTCGTTCGAACTTAACCTCAAATTAGAAATTGTTGGTAGAAACCGATGGCTGAAATTCGCGAACTGCAGCTACCAAGAAATTGGTTATGTGAACGGAATGTCAAAACTTGCGAATATTCGTTCGTTCGTAGATAGTTGGTCGCTCTCATGTGAATGGTCCCTAAGACAGAACCTCGTTCGGTAATGATGAATTATGATTACCATAATGACCACAATATGATTAATGATCGTGATAAACTGATGACAAATCTTGATAATGCGGTTACGATTTTTGTGAGCCAAGAACATTTGTTTTCCTCCATCAAATGTTTTTTATGTAGATACAGCGATCGTCAAAAGTTTTTCTTTTAAGTTGTCTTTGGGGTGTAAACTGGTCTTAAAAACCACCAATCTGTAAAAAGTTGGATGTCGAAATAATAAGAAAACATATTTTATTTTGACAGCATAAAAACTTTATAGATTATAGACAAATGAAAACAGCACTGGTGTTCATTTTCTTTTGACGCTCACTGTATGCACGTATATTTCTATCGCTAAATTATTGTTTACACAAAACTTGAGAAATTATTTAACACTCGCTAGACCTAAGTCGACATACAATACGATAATATCAGATTTAACCAAACAATGGTCCGCTATCCCAATGTCAATCAACGACAATTGATTGAAATTCAATTTTGTAGATATGAGTGTTCTCCCGTCCAGTAGTGGTTCTATTCAACTCAACATACGTCCTCCTTTACCAAACAAGTCAAAGTCCCAAATATTTGCGATTTCCTTTCCGTTTCTATTAATGGTGATCACACGCACATTCATCCCTAAATTGATGTACTTGAGAATTGAGGGTACATAGGACATACGTGACTAGGCATTGTTGAATTTAAACGGAAAGAGCAGCTGCACTCTGCACAGATAAATCTATCGATGAAAACTCGTATTTATAACATAACAACATAAAAGAGAGCTCCGGTAGGTATTCCGTGGTTCGCTATTATAAGTATAACACCACCGCACCGTGCCACTATTGCAATAATTGTAGTACAGGGATTTCGAGTTGTGTCTGCATGGCTACCCCAGGCGCAGTCACCTCGCCACCTCTCGCTGTTGTTACACTAACATTACAATGCAAAAAAAAAAAAAAAAAATAAAGGAACTAAGGTTGGACATCCATTTGGGTTTCCACATTTAGTTCTTTTGTTTCATGTGCCATGCAGGTAACACAAAAATAAAAGACAAATGTTGCTGCAATAGCAAAACAAATGACCCTAAGAGCGAGCCATGCCCAAGTTGTTTGCTCCGAATTTAATGCTTTGAACACGTATTCACAACACAACACACAAGAAAGACAGTCTCTCTAACATAGTCTCTCTAACATAACATTTGCAGCTGTGTGTGAAGAGCTTAGGACGTGGTGCGAGGGCGGAGGAGGTTTGTTTCTTAGTTATAGATGTCGTGCTGCCGTTGGGTGGAGTCATTGGACTCCTTTCAATGATGTCCGGTCTTGCCGATTCAAGCTAAACGTGACTTTACACATAAACTGTTCCATTAAAGGTTACTTCAAGAGACAACAAAAGGTAATAAAATTTTATTTGAATTTGTATCAGCTTAAGGGTGCTCTACCATTCTTATAAATACATATACACTATGCATATGCATTTGGAGGAGAACATTATTTTGGAGAGTATAGTTCTTATTGAGAAACACGTTTTGTAGCGGCTATTTATTTTTTTTTTGATTTGCAAAAATGGTGCGAATAAAAGTGTGAGCCTCTCTCAATCTCATTTACATTCCACATTCTCATTCCTCAATCCCATGCGTCACATTTATCACACTACATAGCTTATTGCAGGAATTGAAGGGCAAAACTTTAGTCTACAATTTCTCGTAAGGTGGACGTTGCATTGCAACATTTGTGAAAATCTTCTCTATAAGTTGTTCTTCAGAACTCACCAGATAAAGCAATTTTAAGGGAAATAAGATGCTTATTAAAGGGCACGGTAGTGGCCCAGCCAAGTTTTCTAGTAAAGGCACTTCCCCTACAAACTCAGGCTGTTTTCGACCGCCTCTAACTTCGTAACCGATTGAGCCAAAAACTTCAAACTTAAAACATTTGTCACACTCTATAAAAAGGTCCTCCTCACTAAATTTCATCTCTATAGCATTAGTGGTTCTCAAAATACAGGACTTCAAAAATCGCAAAAACCGTAACTGATTCACTCTCACTTAGATGGTCATCAAAATTATGAAGCACTTCCGGCCATACTAGAATTGTGAAATTTGGCAGAATGCTCCGTCCTGTGGTGCATACACTGGGAAGAGGCCAAAACTTGATATTTTCCATTCAGGGGGCGTGGTTTCCGCCCACTTTTGAAAATTGGTTATTATTTATTTGGGCCACTTCCCATTGCCGTAGAATGTTGAAATTTAGTAGAACGATAGGACTTGCAGTGTACGAAAGGAGAATGAATATCAAAATTTAAAAATTGTTCATTTAAGAGGCGTGGAATCTTCCCACTTAAAATATGAATAGAAGTTTATCTACCTGCCGAATATAATTTTAGTGAATAGTAAGCCAAAGTGATGGTAGTCAGTGTATATTGACATATTAAACAGCGAACACGTTTCAACGTTGTTTGTGAAATCTAATAAAAAAAAAACTTCGCAAAAAGTAGTGAAATCACACCAAAAACATAAATGTAAAAAAAAAGTAACTAGTCAGCCACGAAAAGTAATGAGATCTAAATGTACTCCAAGTTCTTAGTTTAAGAAAGGTTAAATGTTAAAAAAATGGTAGGTTTACTTAGCAAGTTTTTCGTTTATAACTTCATTATATGTATTGTACAATATATTAGAATTTTAAATACGCACCTAATTTTTGCTGTCCTATACATATATGTAAAAGAACTTGGCTTTTTGTTTACAGTTATGTTTTTGGTGTGATCCTATATATCCGTATCTAGCTTTTTTTTCAAATCGTTAATATTCTACGACCACTCAGACCATAAGCTTTCGTGATTAAGTATTCAAAATTATAAACACTTTTCTCCCTTTGTCCCCAAACATGCCTTAAAGCACAAAAGGTAAAAGGTATTATTCCCTAGCCGACCTATTGAAGGCCTAAATAAAGAGCAAACGCTTATTTTTCATATCCTACCTTAAATATTGAGAAGTATTCTTAACAGCCCTGCAGACTAAAAGATTTAATCAACGTTTTAGGGCTAACTTCACAATTTTTTTTTTTTCAGTTTTATAGCAATCTCCTGCTATTTCGTTTAAATGTTGTTTCTTGTGAAAGATTGCACGCACTGCCTTTATCTAATACCATTCACATTCTGCAAAATGCATCCAACATGCTAAATACATCCACTTTAGAGATTAAATCTGACCTCAATGTCAATATCAATCTTGAATTATTTAATAGCCGAAATACGACAAAACTGAATATGTATATGTAAATATTTTGTATTTTTTATTTTTTTAAGGCTTTTACTTCTTCGTGAAAAATTTGTTATGCTCAAATTCCTTTAAACTTTGAAATTTTCCATACCATACCAGTTGGATTGTGAAGACAATGCAATATTTAGAAGGAATTTTTGGGATTTTAACATAAAATTTTTTATTGTAGCAGAAAAGATACATTGTTCATCAATCATCACATAAGCACTATTGCACAATTTACAGAGATATGGTAAAACTACCTTACTACAGAAAAATTATATATTTTATTACAAAAATATCACAGAATTTAAAAAAAGAGGAAAGGAAGAAGAAGAAGAAGAAGGAAGAAGGAAACTTTAATAAGATTTTGACTTCCTTTTTTCATAACATATGAACCATTAGCCGTATTAATTGGAACTTTGTATGTCAATCATTTAAAATTCTTCCTGTATAAGGGTTGAAAAAATAGGGTGCAAACTTTTTCAACCTTACTACGCTCAATTTGCCATTATACTCATAAATCTGTGTATAGGTCAACTCAAGAAATCCTTTTAATTGTTGGGCAATACTCCACCGAGTATTTTGAGCTAAAATTCGTCTTTCTGGTCCATCCAGAGGGCGAGATATAATAAATTGAAAATATATCTTATTCGGTCAAATGCGAAAAAAAATGCAATCTAGATTGCAGTTGTGCTTATTTTGCGTTCTAAAAATATAATTGTCACTGCGGCGGGCAATTAACCAAGCTATTTTTGAGATTTATCCTGGAAGAGGTTTACTGTAAGCCATGTTTGCAGTAATGTATTAGGTACTCTAAACCTCTTCCAGGATAAACCTTAAAAATAGATTGTATAATTTTTATTTTCTTACTTTTTAGAACAGTATTCTTTTTATATAAAAATGGATCCTGATTTGTGTTCGGCTACTTATAAGTTGAAAACAACTGACTCGATTGAACTAAAATTTACAAATAACTAGAACTTCGTCTCGCCCAATTTAACGCCTTCAGGATAAACTACAGAGTGTTAATAAAACAACGATAGTAAATAGCACATTTGCTCAATAGAAAATGACAATGCAAAAGGACACCTGTCAAATTGCGCACAACCTAAGTCAATGTATAACGCCATCTATCGGGTTGTGGCATTGATCGCAGCACAGTGCTATCTATTATTTATCTCGTTAACTTCTCCACCCAAAATGCACGCAAATTGTATTTTATAACAATGAATTTCACAATTATCCGAAATTTTCCAAGCTTCACAATGAATTTTCCATAAAATGCAAAATTTCGAAAGAAAGAAGAAATTCCGGAACAATTGCACACAAAAGTCCATACAACATTTTCTTTCGTAAAAACCTTCTCCTGGCAGTTATGAAGCCCAGCCGCTCTCAATTTTCGATTTTTCCAATTTCCCGACTTTTCCGGAGGGTTTTCCCAAAATTGTTCTTCCTTGTAATTTCTTGGCAATTACGAACAACTGAAACATTTTTTTAGCCAAATCGGCCCAGCCGTTCTCAATTGATGAATTACTAGATATACATTTGTCACACCATTTTTATTGTATATAAAGATCTTTAGGTATTGTTCCAGAAGTGCACATAAGAAGATTGGTCAATATTTGACAAAGGGGCGTGGCACCTCCCATACAAAAAACAACTTATATAGGGTGAAACTCGACGACGCGACGTTGTAATGTAACTCGATAACCGCTGGGCCGATTCTCATGACTCTTTTTTTGTTTTGTTCGTATTGCTGTATTTCAGGTTTACGCAGAAAGAAAATTCCCGAAAACCGATTTAATCTCATTTTTCGCATTTTACGAAAGAGCATTACTTTCTAAGACCTAAGCAATACATACAATTCCTGTACACGGGCAAAGCCCGCCGGGTACCTACATCTATATTATATATAAGAACGTTGGTGCGTATGTAAGTCCGATAATGGGCGCTGAACCACTGAAGCAATCCGCCTTCATTCCTATTCAAAAAATAATTGAACAAAAAAATCCAAATAAATCTTGAAATATTTAAAATAATTATTTAGGGTCAGCTATTTTACTTATAAAAGCGTTTTATTAGTTTTTTAGACTTATAGTTTTGTTTTTATATAGATATATCATTATTCAGGTGTGCCGCAAATAAATCCAGACATTTTTAGATAACCGTCAACTAAAATAGGTTGAGAAACACTGCATCAGCAAGTGAGTTGCGGCATCTGTTGGGTACATAAAAGAATTATTTGTAACAGACTTGACCCAGTATACTGAACAAGTTTACAGGATTATAAAAGCAGTACTGAGCAGTACTCTCGACGTCAAAAATGCCTTTAACTCGGCTAGTTGGAGTAACATATTCAATTTCTGAGGAATATACGCGTGCAAAACTATACCTACTTATGTACCAATGGCAAATTATTAACATGAAACCCCTTCTTCTCTATGATATGAACGAAGGCCCAAAAAAATATTATTATAAAATTACACGAATTCCAAAGGGGTTAGTGATGGGTCCAGCGTTCAGCCCTGTTAAACATGTATTACGATAGAGTGCTATTTATTTTGTGACAAAGAGTTGACATAAGACGTAAGTCTTAAGGTTATGGCTTCAGGTGCCCGAACTAGCACACCTCATTGCTGTTTTTTTTTTAATACTTCTCACGGGAGAGGCAAACCTATAACGCATCATCAGCGCCCCGAGATGCTTGCAGATTTATGTTAGTTCTGTACTTAAATTGCTGCAAATTGTAGTCTTCTGGAAATATATCCCCAGGAAGGGAGTTCCAAAGTTTGCTTGTCCTGTAACAGAAGGAGTTTTGGAAAATTGATGTCCTCGCGGTTGTCAAGTGTATCTACTGTATGGTCATGAGTATTAGCTAGCTGCCTATCTTGTGGGGCGCCCAAAAGTTGCATTTCGAGGGATAATGTCTTTGAGTTCCTCGGAACATCTACCAAGGAAGTACCCACAGAACAAGCAAAGGTCAGCGACTTTTCTTCTGTGCACCAACGGTTGTAGATTCAATGAGAGTGTAGGGTCTCCAAGTCGAACTGCTCGTCTCTGTATACTGTCAAGTAGGTTAAGTGAATGTTTTGGGGCCGAGCTCCATATATGGGAGCAATGTTCCAGGCCTGGTCTAACCTGTGCTTTGTAGTGAAGGAGAAGTTGCTTGGGGCCAAAGTGCCTCTTTGCTCTAAATAGGTAGCTCAACTAAGCAGACGCCGATCTTGCGATATAGGTTATATGGTCCTGCCAAGTGATTCCTGAATTGACTTTGACTCCTAGAAGGTGCATTGAGCCCTTGTGATGGATTGGATGGTCGTCCATTTGGACCTGAGGAACTGTTGATGCATTTTACCTAGAAAATGTTGTGAGCTGTGTCTTGTTTGGATTATATACAAATAACAGCTAGGTTCCAGAAATCGAGTGACATCGAAATTGCAAATCGAGTGAATTCGTTTTCAGTGTTCTGCATTTCGAGCGATTCGAAAACTCTGAAATTTTTTCAAAATCACAATTTCACTTTGTCTCAATTCTGAAAACTTTAAAATCGAAATCGAAATCGAATACATAGTGAGAAAATGTAGAACACAAAAATTCATTTCCGATTTCGTTTCGAGTGAAAGTGAAATGTGGAACCTAGCAGTAAGTTTTTTTTTTCCCCACTTCAAGATTTTGTCCAGATCACCATTTAGAGAACTAATTTCTTCACATCTCTGACTGTGTGATGTAGCCGCATTCACAGGTTCACTGTTCGAAATGGAGGATATAAGAGTGCTGCCATCTGCAGAGCTTGGTCGATCCAAGCAAATCGTTGATGTGGAGAATAAATAGAGTTGGAGAAAGAATAGATCCTCGGGGCACTCCTGCATTTAAAGCAAATGAAATAGATGATGCACCATCTACAACAACTTCGATCGATCTTCCCAGAAGAAAATGTTGCATCCATCCGCAAAGTTGTTGTAGTAATCCATAAGACGCTAACTTGCCTAATAGGGCTCTATGCCGGACTCGGTCAAATGCCTTGATATGTCCAAGGCAACGGCTCTTGATTCGCCGTGTTGTTCAATTGCTTGCGTCCGTAAGTGCGTTACGTCCGTAAGATTGACACCATAACCCATTACCGTCTAGAGACTCTTGAGAGTGAATAGTGCGACTGAATGCGGACAGCGCGGGGGTTAAAATAGTATCAAGTTCCAAATAATGCATCAAATCATTCTGAAAAATTGCAATTCCAATAAGGTGCCACTTGGACTACTGCGCGCAAAACGGCTCCCAGAAAAATATGTTGAATAAAATAGCTAAATAGCGGGTTATAGCTGGAAAATATAGCACACAATGTGACTGAAAAGACACATTCTTCCACTCATTCTAAACAATTATAATATTTGGATGAAATAAAGCATTTTTGTTTGATATCCCCGCATTCCTCTTCTTACACGCCTGAGAAGCCATCATACTTACACACATCTTTCCTCAACCTTTTATGCAATGTGTGTGCAAATGAATCAACAATTCCTTGCAACTCAATAAAATAAAAAGTGCGCACTCTTCCATGACAACCAGAGTGAAGAAAAAATTCCCACAATTTTCCTGCACTCAAAATGGTAATTTTTCAAACGCTGTGAGGGAGTGCCGTTGTCTTCGCCTATCAACATCAAACAGTAGGACATTTCTTTTTAAGTCAAACATTAACAAATTTGTGCGGTTTCCCAATTGAAGCAATGGCATCACATCAAAAGCAAGGGTCTACCCCTCTTCTTACCAAATTCTGGGATTGGTTGTATATTTGATTTTTATTTTTATTTCAAAACAAAAATCGCAACGCTTCAATGACTCCGTGGGAAACGAAATTAGGGCAACTTTTACTTTGTATTGGTCATCAATTAGCATCAGCGTGGCTCACATCGATGATAAGACACTCCTTCATATATTGTCGAAAATTTATGTTGCATTTCATGATATTTCACAAAATGTTTAAACATTTAAATATGCTAATCAATTTCTAATCGAATCGATTTGTTTTCAACAGAAAAAAAGTAACGATTTCCGGGACATTAATAACACAACCACATTTCAATTACTCGTACCTACATGTGACTTTGTGTTACTGTGTATGCGATTCGATTCGACGGATCGGAGAATACCAACGAAAATCAACAAACAAAATTAACGACCGGCCGGCGGAACAGTCTGGTAAATGATGGGCGGGAAAATAGCTCTCAATTAATAAACAAAACCCGAACTTGAAGTATGGGTTTTTATTTGAGCTCCCCAAACAGTGGAAATGGACGCTGCGACTGCGACTGAGTATTGTTTATCCAGTTATCAATGTAAACATGGTCAGCCGAAAAAAGAATGCCTAATGGCACTCTTTCCAAGGATGTTCTTTGAGATTTGTTTATATCACTGAAATTGCGATACTAACGGTTAGATCTGTGTTGCCGAAAGGGATTTTAATTAGATCGCCATGGGGGAGAAGATATCCCCATTTCGGTTTTAGAAATAAACAACTTATTCGGAGAACTGCCTACGTCAGTTGTGGCAAGCGCAAGTGTATATGAAATTGTTTATCGATACTTCCGGGAATTATGGGAAAATTTCAGCGAAGTAGGTAATTAAAAGCTGAAATTGCACAAAAGATTTTTAGTTTCGTAGTTTCCAACTCTAAGATATGAAGTAAGTGTATACACTTAGTCTAGTACGCAAGCAGCATTTTGTTTTCGATTGCCACAAGCAAACGCCAGGTGTGCAGAATACAGCGAGTGTACAGAATTTTTGATTATATTAAAGACAGACTTTTTATGTTGCTTTTTCGGTTGCGCCTGGATGTGAGTCATTTTCAAAAGATACCAATGGTCCGTAGGACCTTACCATTGGTTATGTCCGACTCATATATTATCTGACCTGACGGTAGCAATTCCTAGACCTCTGTAAATATTACTATTCCTTATAAAGGGGTTTTCCAATAGGAGGTGTTATTTTGGTATTAAAAAAAAAGCCATTTTTTGAGATAAATGATCGGATGTTTATTATAAAATAGCCTCACGAATTTTATCTTTGAGGTCTTGAATCGACGCTGGGCTGTTGGCGACGTTGTTGATGATCGGCCGGCTTGAGTTCTTGTGTTAACTGAACTTTATAAGCCTTAAGACCCAAGTCTTTATGCAAAATACGGTGTAATGACGTTTGTGGAAAGCCCAATTCCAAAGAACGACGAGGAATGGACAAACCTGGGTTTTCTTCAACACTTTTGGCTACAGCGGCAATATTCTCAGTTGTTCTTGAGCGACGTCAAGACACATCACTAACTTGTCCCAACAGCTCGAATTTTTTCACCAATTTCTGTATTGCGGTCCGACAAGGTGCTTCACGACGACCAAAAAATGCTTTAGTTTTGCGAACTGTGACTGCCAGATTTTCACCATTTTTGTAGTGAATTTTAATAATTTCAATACGTTGTTGAAGCGTGTATCGTTCCATTTTTAGTAATGGCGTAGTTTCTAGTCATTCTACTTGTCAAATGTCAAAGAATAAAAGCTTTAAAAGTGACAGCTACCGAAATGGCGGGCCATTCACAATAACACCTCTCATTGGAAAACCCTTTATAGCATGGAGCATTTAAGATTATGCTCTTAACGATTTCGAGCTCGTCGCGCTTTTTTTTAAAGTGTGGCTTCAACTTTAAAGTTTTGCATTATATTGATACGCGAACGTTGCTACGATGGTCCATTCATCTTGTGGTATCGCTTGGGTTTGTTGCACTCTCCCGGGAGATGTGTGCCGGCACATTTTACGCAGCGTAGTTCATTCTGGCAGTATGCCTGCGTGTGGTTAAAGCCTTGACATCGTTTGCACTAAGACTAAGGTATCGTTCTCCTTCCCTGGCACATGGGCTCGATTTTGACCTTAAAATTTAGAATGGTTTGGATTTTGAAAAGGTTGTACATATCCTCGGTCTTATTAAAGGTAAGCATGAGGCCCGAAATACACATGCGATTTCAATCGCGCGACTGTTTAGTCGCAAAAAATGAAACACAGACATTTCAATGTGAATGCGCGCACATAGGTAATTTTGGATTTTATGTGCGCGCAATCATATTGAAATGTGTGTGTTTCATTTTTTGCGACTAAACAGTCGCGCGATTGAAATCGCATGTGTGTTTCGGGCTTAAAGAGTGGAAGGCCACGTTTGACTACGGTATCTTTGTCTCCTTCCGTACGTTGCTTTTCCTTCTTGATTATATTCACGGCGGCGTCAAGAACTTTGAAGCTTTGTTTCTGCACGTCGTCTATAGCATCTTATTTTGCGCAAGACGGGTGGAGTCCCCTAACGAAGACTCGCCTCGCCACGGATTTTCATACTTATTTGCATAAGTAACCATTTGATATTCTCTGCGTTTAATTTTAGAGACAGTGCTCAGTAGGAACCGGACATCTACGTTGATTTTTCACGCGTTGTTTAGACGCGATGTTATATTGTGCTTTGGCTTCTGTGTATTTTTGAGAAGATAGCGAAGTTTTCCGTAGTCCGCTATCCCGACGACATTTATTACAGGTTGACGATTTTCCTGGTCTAAAATAACATTGATATGGGCCGATCAGGTTGTTGGCGAAAAGTTTAAGGCGTTCACACAATACAGCCGCCAAGATATTTTACGCGACATTCAGGAGACTTATTCCTCTGTAGTTGGCGCAGTTCGGCTACTACTTTATTCCCATGCTCATCTCTGCAGGCTTCTGTTCGGCCCCTGTATCCTTGGGTGGATCGTTTTACCCTTTGGTAGAACTTTCGAACATTGCCTCTGCACTCAGTTGATTCGACCGCCCACATCTCATGCTCTTTGTTTTTCCTTCTGAGAAGTCGGTGTTTCTTCCTTATTTTTTGCCCGTAGGGCTTGCGGGCAGCTCTCTCAGCCGCTCTGGTTCTTGTCTGCAGCATTAAGTGATAGGCCTCGTTCTTGGCTGCATGTGCCTGGCGGCATTCCTTATCGTACCAAGGGTTTCTTTGTGGTCGTCTAGTAAAACCCAGTACTTCGGTAGCGGCACTCCTAATGGCACGCTGGCAGTATTGTCACTGGTCCTCTGCACTTGATGCTGCTGAAGCTGAGGATGGGCTTTCTGAGAGGTCTAGGAAGACGCGGTCGGCAAAGGTTTTGGCGGTCTCTTGCGATAGTAGCCTTGCAACGTCAAATCTTCTTTCAGTATTCTCTCGGTGTTATGGAGTATTGAATATCCGCATCCGTATATTAGCCGCTAGGAACGTTCGGACATCCAAGATACCAAGGAGGCATGTCTGGCGTCGATCGCAACACTGTAAAGCCAAAGATGCCCTCCTTTCCGATTTTGGCGTTAAAGTCGCCAAGAACTATCTTGCCGTCGTACTTCGGGCACTTATCACACGTCTTCCCAAGTAGATCGTAGAATGCTTCTTTGGATGACGTATTTCTCCTCTGTCGGGGTGTGAGCGCATATCAGAGTGATTGCAACTAGGAGATCGCTAACATTGCGAAATCCCAAAATACGCTGCTCGAGCTAAATTTTAGCTCCCTTTCAAAATTTTCTCCAAAATTCTGCTAAAGTACATAATAAAATTTTCATTTCAGACTGTACCGCAGTATCTATCAAAATCGAGATCGAAATTTAGCGCGCCCATTAATCGTTCGGGCATTTTCTGAAGCTAAAGCCCTAATTGTGATTGTCGATCAGCGATCGTCACGACAATTGTCGATTGCGTAAAATGATATTTGTACGCATAAAATGTTTATACTTCCAAGAGGAAGCATCGACCAGACATTTGAGTTCGACTACAAGCGACTGTCAAATCGACAAATATCAATCGCAATCGACATTCACAGTCGTCTTCTTGTCTAAGTCTTCCTCTAATCACAAATCCACGTCCAAATAACCGCTAATAATCTGCTCTCTGGGGTACTCGCCGTAGTAAATGTCACAGTTTTTCATTCTTCTTGTGCCTTCTCCATCCCATTATGTCGGCTTTGTACCTATCTGGGGTCTGCCGGATTTCCTGGAGTCTGTAACCCGCTTCGGGGATATGAGCGCTGCCGTTGGCCCAAAAAGGGCTCATCCGCCACCATCCCTATTTCAACACCCTGACAATGGTGAAAAGCACTAATGACCTTAGCTCCAAATAAGTCGAAGTAGCCCATTAGAGTATCTGCCAAGTTGACTGTTGACGCCACCGTTGATTCAATCATTTGAATCCATCCGCCGTACGTCCTGATTCTGAGCTGCTCATGTTAGACTTCTGGAATTCCTTATAAATAAATATGTATACGTTCTTCTGTATTTTTCCTGATAACCAAAATAATCGCTCTGAACCACTTCACCGAATATCAATCCGGTTTACTTCGAACACAAAATAATCTATAAAACCACAACCATATTTAATGAAATTAACAATAAACAGTGAATAGTTATGATTATGCTAATTTAACTAACATCGACTAAACGCCGCGATTTGATTGCTGGTGAAACCAATTTCGATCGGTATAAAAACATTTTTATTGCAAAGTTATGAAACAGAACTCACGCATTCCCTCCCCTTTCCAGAATATCGGTTCAATGTAAAAGCTCTAATTTTATATCAGAATTAGACATGAATTTCCCTTCCTTTAGTGGGAAATGTTTCCTTCCTTCGTTACGGTTGGTTTGGCGTTATTTGTTGAATACATGGCTGGTTGGGGACGGGCTAAACACAATTTATGGACTAGTTTCGAAGTTTGCTGTGTTTTGATGACTAACGCACATGCATCACGAACGCTTGAGTTGTAACATCTGATGCAGTAGCGATAGTAAACGTGGCAATTAAAATCTTCAAAGATTTGCGTTGGATGTTCTAATTTTGTGTGATGACATTGATCTTTAGCTATAAATATACGTTTTTGGAGTATCGCTGGCATTTTTGAAGTAAAAATAGATTTATTGTAAAATCAAATGCCCAAACAAGCTTTGTAGATTGACACTTTGAAGTTTTTAAATATTAACTTGATTGACTTTTTGGAAAATATGTATTGATAATTTTTAGAAATACGTGTCGGAGTTTTTATTGGGGTTCTTCAACACAGTCCTTGTACTTATTGTATTCCTATTCATTTTACATTTGTTCTATCTTTTGGTATGCCACTTTAAATTAACTTTTATTATTATTTTGTTTCAGATCATAACAATTGTGCATTGTCGAACCGTCAATAATGGATAGCCAATAGAGGTACGTTTCACGCTTTTCATTCTTTACCATATTAGAGTGAGTAAAATCAAAATAGGGAAGAGATGTAGGAAATAAGAAGCCGTTTTCAACGTCATCTCTTAAAGTCTTTAATTTATTATTTACAATATTTCTTGTAAAACTTACCTTTGTCTTGTTCCAAGAAATATTATACATCTTTTAAAAGTAGATCAAACTTTGTTGACCTTCTTTCGACAAGTTAGCTTCACAGATGAACAAACAGATGGGCTGTCCCCTTTACACTTTGGCAGTGAAATAGGTGGCTATTTATACATACATACAACCATGTGACTTCCATTATTGTCGATCAAGAAATTTGCTTCTTATTTGATTGCCGGAGGTCGTTCTGGTGCATTAAGTATTAGTAATGTGTTCCTTGTCCTTGTTAAATGACTACAATTCAAAATCATGAAATACTTGCTTACTTAAGTGGCGCTACAGTCCGGGGTGGATATGTGCCTTTGGATAACCGCCTCCAGTTGCGCACTGGCGCCATACCTAAGGCGCCATACCTAAGGCGTAGCCCTCCTGAGTTGGAATCGAAGACTCTTCACCCCGGAGCATTGGAATCCATTTGCTCTAGCCATCTTAGTCGAATGCTACGTACTTTTCTGACCAGGTCGATGTCGCTGTACAGCTCGTAAAGTTCGTTGTTAAATCTCCTCTATCAAAGGCCGAAAATCACCCGAATAATTTTGCGTTGGAAACGACCCAGAAGATCTTCATCCGCCTTTGATAACGTCCATGATTCTGCACCATAAAGCAGGACTGGGATGATGAAGGTCTTATATAGAATCTCCTTGGTGTTTCTCGACAAGGCTTTACTAATTATTATTTTATTTAAAAAAAAATAAATAGGTGGCGCAACAGGCGGGTGACACCCAAGGCCTAGCTTCTCGCAACCATTCGTTTTGTGTGAGTTTCTATTTTTGGGACGAATGGAAGGGACCTACAATTTTATGCCGAGTCCGAACGGCTCAATTGAGAAGCTTTTTCATGACAGTCATACTCTCGGATGTTTGTCAGACGTTCGCGAGAGGTGGCGCAGTAGAAATAAACTTTTTTTAAGATGTAATTTGGGTTTTTCCGGGGATCGAACCTGGGATCCCTCGCACAGTAGTCCAACACACTAACCACTGCGCTACTGCGCCCATTTTATTTATTTTATTTATTTATTTTCATTATTTCTTAATTTAATAATTGTTATATAAATACTTATTCTAACAAAATCAATAATAATAAAGCAATAATCAATTGCCTTCTTAGGCCAAAGTAATAGCGTTTGGCAGGTGTAATTCTTCGCTTAATTCGCGTTAATAGCGGGGCAGAGCTAGACAAAGTCCCGAACTATCTCAAAGTTAAAGCTGTCTATCGTGACGTTCTGTCCGATTCGTCGATGTTGTGTGTCCCTTCTTATTGACAGTATATTTTAGCCCTCATTTCACCACTAAGCCTACTTTTCCGCCTCTGTACTGATACTTGCAAACGCACCAGTGACAGCTCGCTGTCGTGTTCTGCCAATGATGTCGATGTCGTCAGCGTATGCAAGTAGTTGCACAGACTTTTGGAAAATTGTACCCCTGGTGTTGGCTTGCGAGTTTCGCATAATTTTCTCAAGAATGATGTTGAAAAAGTCACATGACAGCGCATCATCTTGTCTAAATAATTTTTTGACATCAAAAGTCTCGGTGAGATTGTTTCCGAAATTTACGGAGCAGCGAGCGTTCTCTATCGTCATTCTGCACAATCTGGCGAGTTTGGCAGGGAGGGATGCCTCCTCTACTCATATTCGTCTATCTCGTCTCTATAAATGCTCTATAAATGGACTTAAAGTCGATAAACAGGTGGTTGGTATCGATTTGGAGTTCTTGAGTTTTCTCCTGGATCCTGCCGTAGTGTGAATACCGCATAGATAGGGACTAATCAATTCGTTGACAAATGGTTTCAAACGTTCACACAGTTTGGCAGACCTGATCTTGTAAGCGATGTTAAGGAGACTGATTCCTCTATAGTTGGCGCAGTTTAGAGGGACTCCTTTCTTGTGGAACGGGCACGCAATGCTGAGGCTCCATTCATCAGGCATACTTTCCTCTGACCGAATCTTGGAGACGAGTTGGTCTATGCTCTCTACCAAGCCAGGATATGATTCATATAAATAAGCTATTTGTACCCGCCCGGCTTTGCCTGTGTCCAGGAATTGTATTGCTATGTATTTTCCAAATTGTACAACACCTTTAGGCCTCCCTCGCACTTACTTATCGGGCTCCCGACTCGTGAAGAGTCTCTGCCTGAGACACCGCAGCTTTCCATCCTCTACGATCCCGGGCACGCTGCTTTCAATTGTCCCGACCAAGCGCTCTGTCATCCGTGATGGCTTGGTCTTTGAAACGGAGGTTCGGTCTACCTTGTCTTCTCGAACCTGGGGGCTGGGATTCGAAGATCCTCTTAGCTGGAGCATTATTGTCCATTCGCTCGATGTGACCGAGCCAATGTAGTCGACGTGTTTTGGCTTTTTCGGACTATATCCACATCTTGGTACAGCTCATAAAGTTCGCTTCTTCTTCTCCATTCGCCCTCCTCGCACACAGGACCAAAAATCCGCCGAAGTGTCAGCCCAGTATCAGCTCTCCCTTTCTTGCTTATCGTCCAGCACTCGGCGCCATAAAGCAAAACTGGCAGGATAAGGGTTTTGTAGAGCACACATTTCGTCCTTCGAGTTAGGAGTTTTGAACCCAGTTGTTTTGCCAAACCGAAGTAGCAACGGTTTCCTAGGGTAATTCTTCGCCGGATCTCCAATAGGGTGTCATTCGTGGAGTTTATGTTTACTCCGAGGTAGGTGAACTCCTTAACTACCTCGAAATTGTTGCTCTCAATAGTGACGTTTTGTCCTAGGCGGTGGACAGATGATTGTTTGTTTGTTGATAGCATCTACTTAGTCTTGTCCTCATTTACTTCAAGCCCAACGGATTTCGCCTGTTCTTCAATCGCCGTGAACGCTTCTATCACGGCACGCTGGGAGCGACCGATGATATCAATATCGTCCGCATAGCGAAACAGCTGGACGGACCTCTTGAAGATAGTGCCTGCCCTGCGCACTATCTTCTCCAGCATGAGTTTGAAGAAGTCGCATGATAGAGCGTCTCCTTGCCGAAATCCGGTGCATGTTTGAAATAGTCTTGCAATTAATTCTTTAACCCTGATGGCCTTGTTCAGTACGCCATCCAATCCAGTTACCATCGTCGAATGGTCAGCATATCTTCAAAAGATCCATTTGTCGGAGGGCTCTCCCGCATGCCCTGACGTGGTTCTTTACGGTCGACTGAAGTTTGTTGTGGAAATAGTCTTGACACAAATTTTTGTACTAGAAAAGGGTGTGAAAGTGAGTGTGCTCTGGATTCGTCGAGTTTTGCAATGACGCGACGGCCAATTGTTTGACGGGTTGGATACCACAGCTCGCCCAAGAAAATCCTCAATTTCTGGATGCAAAAAAACAGTTACCATTCCTCGGTATCGCTATCTATTAACTGTTATATTCACTCTAAACAGTCACACTTTCAGAATCCATTGGCTTCTCTTTATAACTATACGGGCGGATTTTTCGACCCAAAATACGGCAATTTTGACTGTTTAGGTGTCGGTTATAGCAATCCGTAAACTGAATCCGTAAAAAGACGAAACAAAACAAAACTGAAACACTAACCATAGCATATCATAGGAATTCAGTGGAAAATGTTGTGAAATTGACTGAAAAGTTGGACAGGGAAAGTTTTACGTACGGAAAAATTAATAAATTCGTTTTCTAGAAAATTTAGAGATCAATTGCTTATTTTTTTTTTACGAACTAACTTTATAATTCAAAAGCAACATTTTAAGACTCAAGCAACATTGAGTTCAAGTTTAAGGGCTCCAAAAAAGCCAATGAATTTTCTTTCAGTTGCATTTTACTGATAGCTATAACTGAATCCAAGATGGAAATGCGCCTCATCTAAATAGATAGATGATTTTTTACCAAAAGTGCTCACAGGACGAGCATGGAAATATGTTCGGTTATCAATCAGTAAACCAGTCCCACTCTCACGCACTTAGCTGAAATTGGTGCATTATTTTGACCGACATTTTTGTTCAAAATTTGCACTACTTCATCAACACAGCATCCATTTTGCATTACGAAAATATAATACTGAGTTTCTGTACATTTTGTTTACGCATTAGAGCTGTCAGTGTCAAAATAACATATTATGCACTTAAAAAGAAACCAACAGATGGCCCACCTTTTATTTTCGCTTCTTATCAAATTAATATTTTTATTTTATTATTATTTAGAAAAAACTTAAAAAAATGTAAATGAAAAGCAAATGCCCCTCCAATTTACGATCTTCGACAAAGTACTCCCTTCGTACCTACATCTTTGGCTTCATGTAATGGTGATGCGTCTGTACTTGATCTTTCTAATGAATACATCATTCCGCCTTCCGCTTCCACATGCCACATCGCCGACCGCGTCGCTACGCTAATCACCCGAGATAAGTGCCGACGTTGTCATTGTAGATAATGACGTTGCTCGGTGCGTACTTTTCATTTATTGTCATTAAGTGTAAGTAATTGTGAAGCACGCCATACACGCCGGGATAACTTTCTTTGACTTTTCGGTATCCAAATGTATAGGCTTAGGCAGCACACGGAAACGTGCCGACATTATGTCAAAAATGTTCTCGATAATACAACCAGCGCAGCTCAATCGATAATTGTGTACATGCGGCAGTACATGCCAGTTTTCCCGTCCAAGGCGTTTAAGGCATCTTCTTGTTGAGATGCATCTCCTTGTTGAAGATGGTTGAACTTTACGTCTGTCTTTTAGGCACTTCGCTCCGAGTGTAAATGCGAATTTATGAGCCGTGTAGAATTTGAAAGTTTTTTTTTTAGTGACAGTAGCATATCACTTTCGCATATGGTCTGCTCATGGCTTTAGGAGGTGCCCTATATGTCCCACCAGCTCAGCACACCCATAGTATAAATATTTTAAATTTGTTATGCTTTGTGTTAAACAAATAATAATAAAACAGTGTTGGATCTTTTTATTTCTTTCTTCGATACCAGTGTATATTACAGCCTGTCATTGGAGCTATAACTTTTTGCGCTGTCTCAAGCTCAGCACATACAACGAAGACAACCGTGTCAGCAAAATTGAATTTGACTATACAAAGCTATTGGCGACGAGCAACACTTTTCGTTTGTACGATTTAGACCCAATGCACACAAAACTGTAAAAAATCTAAACCGGTTGGCAACTTGGGTTACATACCCAGTTACGGACTCAGCGGTGACTTGAATCCCAAACAATCACCACCAATCAAAACCTCTAGTTCGTTATAGTTCAAAGTCTCTAGTTCGTTCAGTGTCGTCAAGTCTTTCAACTTCCCCCACCAAAACTAAACCGGTTGGCAACTCGGGTTTCAGACCAGTTACAGACTGAGCGGTGGCTTGACTCCACACACGAGGAAACTCACTACCAATCAAAATCTCTATAGTTCGTTCAGTGTCGTCAAGTTTTTCAACCTCCCCCACCAAAACTAAACCGGTTGGCAACTGGGGTTACAGACCAGTTACGGACTCAGCGGTGACTTGACATTCACACACGAGGAAACTCACCGCCAATCAAAATCTCTAGTTCGTTCAGTGTCGTCAAGTCTTTCAACCTCCCCCACCAGCAATAGGTTGGTCTGTTGTTCGCTCATCTTTGACAAACTAGAAACTGAACCTGATCTCAATAGGCAACCCGACTTGCAAATCAATAGACGCCTGGTTACAAAATGGTTTTTGTGGATCGCAAACGAGTTTTCAGCCAATAGCGTCGGCGTCGTGTGCGTCATCCCATTTGATTACTCAGGGTATGACTCAAAGCAAACTAGTTGCCAATTCGCATTGCTGATCAGTTTTTTTTAGTTGCTCCGTGTGCATTGGGCCTTAGTTTGAGGAACGAACGTGAAATTGTATCACTCTTTGGCGCTTCGAGTTGTAGGATACTTTTCAATAAAACGCACTCAGCATTGTACACGCAATATAATCTAACCTCCTGTCAAATTGCCATGTGTCAAATACTTATTCCGTTGTACGCAACAGGAACATTACAAGACACCTCTATGAACTAGGTCACGTCATACTTTTCATCGTGCAATAACGAACGAACGTCTGTTTGCATATTTCAATTTACCGCATAGCATTTTTGCCTCGCATGCACGAACACCGTGACATGCGAGCATACGAGTGTATCATTGCAGCTCAATTGTTCTACAGGAAAACGGTGTACACTGTGTATCGCACAAGCCAAGCATAGTTATAATTATTGGCTTTTATTACTATGTCAAGGGCTTACGTAATTTGAACTGAACGCACAATTAATTGGAACACACATTATGGCGGTATGCTGACCTCATTGTAGGAGCAATGGTCTCGCGCGTCTCGCCGGCTTATTTAAAATACCACATCCCAACCTCTTTTGAACTGTGAATGTTATTTATGGGATACTTTTTTTCCCTCCAGAGTTGAGGTTAAGTGTGCCAACTTTGTAAATCTACCTCAGTTTTGCAATTTCTGCGGTTTATTGTCTCGATTTCTAAATTCTGAGTCAAAGCGAGATTTAACTCAAACTAAAGGTGTGTTTGATTTCCTGGTACAAAGTGATGAATCATTTTAGGCAATACGTGATTCTTGAACACTTTTACACATTACAAAATTGGATTAATTATTCCCTGTGAGGTTCTTATTCCCAGGACATTTTAAGGCATAGATACACATGCGATTATCTCGTAATGTTGCATGTGTAAGACTAGAGTTAAGCCCTCCCACAAGTCGTTATGCAGCCTTGAGTGCGCGTCATCTGGGTGCTTTTGCAACTACAACTCGGTGGTTTTCTGAGAAGAAATCTTTTATTGTGCTTATGATTCAACTACTGGGTGACGTTAAGCTTTTAAAAGACACTTTGAATACTATAAAGAAAGACTTGGGTCAGTTCTTATCTCTTCTATACAGACAAATGCAATCTGTTTCGTTCCCCCCCTCTGTATATGTACGGTATGCCTGCTATTGTTATCTTCTCATTAAGCACTTTACGGGTATGTTTCGCACACTCCACATTTAATGGGAATAGCAGGGATTCTAGCTTTTCCCTTTATACCATATATAATACGTCCATCTGCATCCCTTCGACATCTAGATGAGAGGGTAAAATCTAATTTTGTTTACTTATTCCCATGGTGGAAGCAAGAAATCGTTTAGTGCATCAGGCAGTACACAAAAGGGGTCGACTTTCAGTAGTCATGTCTTCCCTTGCAATTTGCAATTTGATTTAGTGTAATCACGTGTTGCCTGAGTACACAATGACGAAATAATTGGAATCTGCAGTGATTTATGTTGCAAGATGCAGCCCTTGTGTGTACACAATGTTTCCTCCGCAATAAGCTACCAAGTTTGGACAAAAAGAATATGTTTGTTCTGCGAAGAATTTATTACTTTTGATAAAAGTAAATATCGATCATAATGTTAAGTAAATATTATTTTACCGAAGTATATGAAATATGTCAATTTATGTACTCTGTTTGAATCAATCGTAAATATTACAAGAGCCCGCAGTAAGTTTTGGACGTGAAAGGCAACAGGATGAATTTTACATAAATACGGTGCTTTGATGCCCAAGATTTCAAATATGCCCGTCTGGCAACGCTTAATGACAGCTAAAGGGTGCAACTGCATATTAAAAATGCGTTATGATTCAAAAAAGGAATAATTGGTGCAACCGCTTGAGAGAATAGAGAATGGTCCCCTCAGTACAAATACATGTATCCGAAAGACGTTTTAGGTGTCGCCAAAGCCCTGCGTTAAAAATTCCAATTTTGAATAAATTTTATTTATGCAATTTATTTTATTTTAGAATTTAGAGAAAATTAGAGAAGACTTCCCGATTAGAGAAAACTTCCCGATAACAAATATATAAGTCCAAGACGTTTCACTTGTCGCCAAGTCCTTGCCAGACGCATCCAAGGGTTAAAAATTCGCTAAAAATGTCCTATATATACCCAAAAACTAACAACTGAACATTAAATAATTGACGCAACCACACAAAATCTCTCCTAAGCATAGACTGAAACACCAGAAACATAATAATACGCAGTTGCACCCTTTAGCTGCCATTAAGCGCTGCCAGACGGGCGCATTTGAAATCTTGGGCATCAGACAGATCAGCAACGTATTTACAAAAATTCATCCGGTTGCCTTTCACGTCCAAAATTTACTGCGGGCTCTCGGTCTATAATATACATAATGTACATTGCGTGCGTTGAAATTGAATTTAATTCGAGAAAACTATTTTTTGTACTAATTTTATGAAAAAACCGGCCAAGTGCGAGTCACTCGCGCACCGAAGGTTCCGTACGTACGTATAGTACTAGTGAATTACATTTACATAATCTTTTAGTTCATATATATAGGTACTGTACACTGTACATGCATAGTTAAAACGCATCATCGTCATCGTCGTTCGTCAGTTAAATCCACCGACTCGACTCCACCCAACCAGGGATGTCAGATGTGGCGATTTATCGCCAAACAGGCGATTTGAAATTTCATTTGGCGACACGAAAATCGGCTTGGCGACGCACCTCAAAAAAGGCGATATTTTAGCCTTTGGCGATTTAAACTTTTTTAACCAAAATCCTCATATTTTTTCTTTTTTTTTATAATTTTCACTCAAACCTTACATCTGTGATGACTGTGACGAAATATTAAAATTATAATGAAAGAATGAAGACAACTTTAAAACTTGGAAAGATATTGATTTAGGGTCGGATTTTGAAGGAATCGCGAAAACAGTGGTAGCACAGGGCTTATGAATGAAGTTAAGGAGCAAGTAAACGATTTGATTCTTGTTTTACAAAGAAATGCGAAAAAGATTGTCTGACTGTAACACAGCGTTTGTTTCTTTGGGATATTTTTAGCCAGGCGTTTGCTTAAGCCAACTGCGACCCTGTTTTAAGTCTGTTTGTAAGCTTGATTCCACCCAAAAGCTTATAACTTACTTAGGCTCAGTGGGAAAAATTAATTTCTGTCAATTGGTTATCTACATATCTAGAAAGTGTACCCGAAGAAGACGTTTTGAAGTTTTGGAACAAGGTGTACAAAATGACAATAGGACAGCCAGAGATTCAGGAGCTTGGGGAATTTGCATTAAGTTTTTTTTTTTTACGGAAAAATTACGAGTTGCATGAATTCATTTGATTTTTATGGTTTTTGAATTTGGAGAGTGGAAAATTTTGAATTTTGGCGATTTTTTTGGCGTTTTATATTTTACGTTTGGCGATTCTGGTTTTTAAAACCTGAATCCCTGCACCCAACTAGCAATAACAATAATACAAATACAAAGAGCACCCATGAATGAGAAAAAACTACGAACATGATCTACATAAAATTACTAGGTATATGTATTTTTTGTAAATCAAGAACTAAACAGTAGAGAAATTAAAAATAAAACCGCATAAATGAATGGATGTTGTGCATTTTATGTGTACAAGAGAATGAGTATCTATTGAAGTTCCAATCCAATTCCAATTGGAAAGTATTAAGTTTAAGAGAACAGCCAAAGTGCAGATGCCATGCCGACGACGCCCCGCCACCGAACGACACAAACCGACACTCGAGAGCGAAAAAAGAAATAATATTATGTATGCGTAAAGTGACCCTTTATTTTTTGACAAAAAGCGGCGGGTTTTTTGAAGCTAAAAGCAGGCGTGTTTTGGCGGGTTTGCCGGGTTTCCCAAAAGTAGATTCTGACCTTCAAAATTTCGTGCAAAATAGTAGAAAACAGTTTATTTCACGCAGCGCCGGATTTACATTTTTTGGGCCCTAGGCCTTTACAACAAATGGTGCCCTCTTTTATATTTCCTTTTAAGTTATCTAGTAAAAATTGTCTATCGACAATGACAATACTTGGCAAGCGCAGGAAATTATTTCCTTTTCCTTAATTTACATTTTCCCCCTAGACCCAATTTTTTACTTTCTGATAGCTTTTGCAAATGAAGCTAAAAATACATATTTTAAAAATATACACTGCTAAGAGAAAATTAGGAAAACGAAAGCCAAAACTAAACTTTCCGTTAGTCAAAATGTTCTTAAATTAATTGTTAGTATAAAAGCCAAAAAAATTGCTTACGTTGTTTTAATGCTGTCCAGCAGTGTATAAAGTAGAAATCTTAGTACGCTGCTCGAGCTAAATTTTAGCTCCCATATAAAATTCTTTCCAAAATTTAGTTAAACTAAATTAAAGCGAATCCATTTAGCCAGGCCATTCATTTCAGACTGTAGGTACTTCATATATCTGTCAAAATTTAGCGCGCCCATTAATGGTTCGGCACATTTTCTCAAGCATAATTTTGACAGATCTGTTGCGTTAATAATAATAAAATAAAAGCCATCAGTTTTCTTAATATACGGAAAAACGGAAAAATATGTAAGCGTTACATATTTTTTTTAATTTTTGGATTTTTCGGCATCTCGGAGTCGGAGTACGTGAGTCTCTCTTTACCTGGTTGTTTCTGTGACACATGACATTTGCAATTTTCGCGCGCTTATACTAAAGGTGCCAGTACACGATATGTAGCACGCCTCATATATATGTGGCTCTGACGTCAACAGAGAGTGCACAAAGAGAGTTTGTACACGGCATGTACCCATTCGGACCATTCGCTGACGTCAAAATGAATGACGTGAAAGAGGGTAAAACCCGCCAAAAGCGGGTGAAATGGTCACATTATGTATGCGTGTGTATGAAAATGAGTATTTCTTGGAGTTCCAGTTCTATTGTAAAGGAAACGTCTAAGATAACACGCTTATGAATGACGTATTGGACATATTTTTGTAAATAGCTCGTAAGATATTAACTTTTTTGCAAAACAGTCGTCAGCACATATATAGCTACGAATATGATCTAAAAAATAGTAAAAAATTGTTTGTTGTAGATCAAGAAAAAACCCGTTTTTTGTGCAAATGAAAATATTTTTTTCGCTAAATTACTTATTACTCCAAAACTAATCAATACGTCGCTATCATTGCTATTTGTCGTTTAACTAGAGGTTATACCTGATGTTGTGTGTAAATTTCAGCCTTCTACGTCTATCATGTCTTGAGATAGACCTAGGTACAAAATTGGCTTAGTTTATTCGGACAGACATCGTAGCGAAAGTAATAAGGTTCCTCCATATGGAAACGGAACCTTAAAAATGGGGAAAATAACTTTGCCGCCTATTCCATGCATATTTCAGAGGGATAACGTGTCTATGCATAACTCACGCATTGTTAAAGAATGGATTGATAGTGAAAATATTCAGATATTGCACTGGCCGCCTCATTCGCCTAATTTTAGTATGTATTACTGAAAATGTTGGCCCGTGAAATTTATTGAGACGGCAATCAGTATCAATACAATCAAGAGCTGATTGCGGCGATTAAAGCTGTAGTGTTCGCACGATTAATTCAAAAACAACCTTTCTAGATGAGTTCAGTTTATTGACTGCCTTCATGATTACTTAACTATGTTAGTATACATTAAATAGAATGAGAGGGAGAGTCAATTAGATGTACATATATAATGAATGTCTACAAGACATTCCGCATCCTCCCTAAAAAAGATAATAATTATTATTTTATTATTCGTAAACGTACTTCATTATAATTATAGTGATATACAAAAATAATAAACGATTAAAATTTATTTTCAAAGTACATAGTTCGTTAATATCTTACTTCGCCGGATAAGTCCAACGATCGGGTGCTTTTGTTGTTCTTCCGGATCTTGTCGTGTATTGACCTGTAGATGTTGTAGGTAAACTTATTTCTTGAGATTGGGGTTGTCTACTTTCGCTGCTATGCACCTTTATCCCCTCCTTCGAAAAGTTTGAAGTGGTAGCTTGCAACTCTCCTCCAACTACTACCTCAGGCTTGTAAGGTATATCGTTTCTATGAGCATTGTTTAGATGGAAAACGTTTCTCCTGTATAATTCTGTATTTGTTTTGATGTAAAAAGACCTAGGCGTCTCAGCCTTATCTTCAATACGACCCCATTGGTGGATATCTCGAATCCATACCACGTCACTAATTTTAAAACTTCTGGTGTCGCAAACTTCATGCCGCATATTAAAGTTGCCTGATTGTTGTTTCCTTAGTTGATCTTCAGCCTTCCTGATTTGATAAATGTTTGCGGGTTTCGGTACAAAATGATCGCTTGTCAGTGGTAATGTTGATCGAATTTTTCGACCCATTAGCAGATCTGCTGAACTTAAACCGTTTGCAAGTGGCGTTGCTCGGTACTCCAAAAGAGCCGATTCTTGGGGCAAGATTTCCTTGAATTAGCCCATAAGTTTATATTGCTCTTTGAAGAATATAATTATTGAGATTACTATATCCAATCTGGCTTTGTTTAGGCGGGACGGGCAATTTTGTAAAAAATGACTTAAAAAAAAAAAAAGATTTAATAACAACGGCAACACTTACTATACAAAAATTATAGATTTTCTGGAAGCCAAAAACTTGTACTTTTATCTTTTGCTTCAACCTAGTTATTTGTGTTAATAGTTTTCGAAAAAAATACTTTCAAACTCAAAATTTATAAAAAAAAAAAACATAAAAAAAGTTACTATTTTTTTTATTCAAATTTGTGAAATCAAATACTAAATTGGTTTTAATTATTTGATGACCCTATAAATTCTTAATCGAACACTGAAAACTAGATGGTTTTATAACTTCTAGTTTATGAGAAAATTGAAAATTACTTTTATAATGTTGCTCCGCTTAGAGTACAAAGTTCTTAGAAAACAGCACCGACCGCGCGCGAATTGCTACCCTTGTGTATTGAAATGCCTATCTGGCCCTGCAACCCCCCTGCTTGGGATCACTGTTGGATTTTGGGATGAGTGCAAGTTTGAGTATATGCAAACTTTCTTCAAATTATATCAGTTTACCCAATGTCAACAACATTCTTCAGCTAAAGTCTCTGGCCCGAAATTGCACATTATAGACAAAATTTTGCTTAACAGCACCGACCGCGCGCGAATTGCTACCCTTATACATTGAAATGCGTATGGGGGGCATGCTGCCCCCTTGCAACCCCCTGCTAGAAGTTAGTGAGCATTTTTTGACAATCCGCATCCAGGCTAAATTCGCCAACGTCAGCCTTATATGCGATCACTTCCCGCCCACAAAGCAAAAGGATGACTCTATCTAAAATTGATTCCATGAGCTGCCCGACAAAACATACACCTAAGTACGGCATTAAGGGCGACATATTTGGTAGTACGTATAGCGTGGCTGTCACCAGCTACAAACTTTTAACATATTGGAGTCGATGTAAGGCACTCCTACAGTACCTACTCTCGGTTAGGTTAGGTTAAAAAGGGGTATGAGAGAGTGGTCTCGCGATGCCTAGGGGAAACCAATTGCAGTAACCCACTATGGAAAAACACCTAAACACTTGCCCTTGAGAAAGTCCCTATTTTCCAGCAAAAACCAAGTAGCCCCTTATAGTTGGTATTGTCTATCTCCTCTAGATGTTGGAAGAAGTACCCACAAAGTAGTAGTGCAAACTTCTTTCTATCTTCCCTATTACATTGTGTAGAGCTGTTTCTACGGACTTTCCCTTCATGATATGAGCCTCTAATAACCGCTCTAGGGTTTTTTAGCATAAAATATGAAGACTGATTGGTCTGAAATCCTTGGCTGTTTTATGACCCTGTTTGCCAGCTTTGGGAATGAATACCAACTTACTTCCCTCCATGCTGTTGGTATGTACCGTAGTTTCAGACTCTGTCTTAAAAAAAATAAATAGGTGGCGCAACAGGCGAGTGACACCCAAGGCCTAGCTTCTCGCAACAATTCGTTTTTGTGTGAGTTTATATTTTTGGGACGAATGGAAGGGACCTACAATTTTTATGCCGAGTCCGAACGGCTGAATTGAGAAGCTTTTTCATGACAGTCATACTCTCGGATGTTTGTCAGACGTTCGCGAGAGGTGGCGCAGTAGAAAAAAACTTTAAGATGTAATTTGTGTTTTTCCGGAGATCGAACCTGGGACAGTAGTCCAGCACACTAACCACTGCGCTACTGCGCCCACTCTGTCTTAATCTCCATAATTTTCCGTATCGCTCTCTCAGGTGCTTTTTGCAGCATGATAGGCAAAATGCCATCTGGGCCCGAGGATTTCTAGGGTTTGAAGGACTGTATAGCCCACCGCACTTTTTTCCGATTTATGACATGCGGATGTACTCGCATCAAACTACCAGAACTTTTTCCGATTGCGTATATCGTACGGCAACCGACTACACCCACCCGGGTATTTTACCAAAAGATAAAAACAACGTGGCAACGCTAGACTAGACCAAGCGAAGACCCGTATAGAGATTAGAAACGATACCTTTGAGTAGAGTCACAGTCGGTCTTGAGGATATAGGAATATCCCATCTATAGACTGTTAAACGGCGAAAGCCACAGAAATGATCCGCTGCCCGGCAGAACGAATCATTCAATCTGGACGATAAGAGACAAGATTTCCTTTGACGAAAGTCACAAAAACGAAAATTTCCATATAAAATTATCCATTGTGACTGTCAAAATATTCAAGTTACATTATTAACATTGCAAATAGCGGCAAAAATGGTTTCAGTCGTGAACGGGCCCAACAAAGTTTATGATGTCAACAAGAAGGGACACACAAAATCGACGAATCGGACGGAATGTCATAATAAATAATATTAATTGAATAATTCGCTCGGGAAACCCGTCGTTCAGTACACACTAACAACTGAACCACTGGCGGCCAACTGAATGTTATACTTGACAGTTGTAACTTTGAGATTGTTTTGAACGCAAAATTCTTCGAGTGGTTTTTTGGTCCCAGATCGAACTGAAGAGACATATATTGGACCTAATGAATATGATTTTCCATCTGTCATTCACAAAACAATTTCAAAAGTCGTACCCGATATCAGCGTCTAAAACTCAAACGTATTACATTGTGGTTTAATTAAAACGCTGCTCATGCAACAAAGTGCGAACTTATTGAATAAACAAAATCAATAACTTGTTGAAAGACCCACATAAGCCTCTCGCCTCTCACCATCGTCATCATCATCATCATCACAGTTTCGAGTCAAAGTGTCAATACATGCAACAGACAGCCGGCTCTCGAAAGCTGATTTAATAACCAGGGGGGCTGATATGGCACATATGTAGCGTGCTAAGCATTCTCGATGATGGTGAATACAGTAGGTATGTTCCCCACTCGTCTCGTATAGTTCAACAACTCCCATTCGTTCGCTTACCGCATTAGCTTGCTTCAACACATTAGCTAGCTCCTAGCAGTCGTACGTTTCGTTTTATTTTCAGTCAATAGCACTTTGGGTGCCGGTGATTAGCTTCCCCGCATAAGTCGCCTTATGCATTCGTTATTCCACGACAATAGATTCTTTCATATCGACACTTTCTGGAGGAGGAAAGCAACAACGTACAGAGACCGATATCTACTCGTACTTCATGCTGCCCGGTGTGATCATGTTCATGACGTTTGTGGAACAACAAGGAGGCCATTGACTGAGCGAATTGAGCTATACAAAGTTTAGAGAAGAAGAAGAATGTTCTTCAATTACTTTTGTCATTTGACATAATTAGCTTTTACGGTGGATGTGTTTTCCTATTCGTTTTCACGTTTGTTTGTCCACGTTTTCGTTGAATCGTCATGCTTCTTCGTTTACAAACACCAATCGGGCGAATGGCAATACACAAAGCGATATGAACGTTAAATGTATCACAATGATACCGTAACCATACCATACCATGCTACCGAAACGCAGACGTTTGTATTTAAAAAAAAAAAAACTTGAAAAGTGTCAGCGTGACGAAAATACTGCCTGTGTATAATTTGGTAATTGCCTTCTGATAATTTGCTAACTATTAGAAGGATCTTAAATGTGAGCTGCACGTTGCCACTTTATTCAGTATCAAAAGTAGGTATGCTGAAAGTATTTTCAAAGAAAATGTAGCAAAAAAGTAATTTGAGTTAATTTTCTTTTAATTTGCTCATTCAACAATAAATAACGACTTGGACGGTACCGATTTTGAATAATTTGACACTTGAATTGCAGGTGCCAAAACAAACTAGCAAATTAAGCAGACTCTTGGGAAAAGGTGGTTAACGAGTTATCTATTGTGGTTCGAAAAATATAGCTAAGTAATTTTGACAGCTGTCAAATTTGAAAGTCATCCAACTTTTGATTTGTTTAGTTTAAGCTACAGAATTAGAATTCTTGAATCTTTTAGACAAGAATGGTGAAAACCATTAAGTTTTACCTTGTCGTAACTCTGACAGGTGGCAAGCTACTCAGCTGTCAGGGTCAGCGGGTTGAAGTTTATATTTAATTTCGTGTTTGTTGATTTAATTCTTAAAATATAGATAACAATTTGTAAATATATGGACTCAGATTATGATTTAGATTTTGAAAGTGAATGTGAATAATGACGAATTGTTTAGTGGTTTAATTTTACGTCGTTTTCACTAAAGTTTAGGCTTCCTTTGGCGATCACAATCTATTTTGAATTTCAAATAAATTATCAAATTATGCTGTAGAAGACATTTTTTTAAGTGCTGCCAGGTTATTTGTGCCATTTGACGTGAGTATTTTCAAATGACTGTAAATCGCAAAATAAACTTGAGTGACACTTACAATTTTCACCACAGTCAAGAAATTCGAAGAAAGTGTCGTGGTGTGGCCTGTAGCATAAGGATAATATTGCGAATTTATCGATTCCTCGACTCAGTTCTATACCTACTCAGCGATTTTTTTGGCCAAAAATTAAATATTTATTTTGAGCTTATGTGGTTTCGTCACAAACACGAAAAGTTACAAGGACACGTAATATCGAGATTTCTCTGAGATTCTGCGATCTGGAGTCCAATGTACAATTTCTACTACATACTATAAAAGTGGCAACTCTGACGTATACATATATGGAACAATGGAAACAAATTTAACTTAACGCCTTTTCACCGCTTTGTTATTCGAATTATTAAGCGTGTCTATATTTTTTGCGCTTGGTAGCAAAAGTAGATAATAGTTCGTAAACGGAATGTACCTACTACCACCTATTTAAAAATATTTCGAAATACATATGTAAGAGAGATATCTACATTTTATCTGGCTAGTGGCGATAACTGTGCAATACGGAACGAAGTGCGATCATTATTATCGCATCGCATCATTATTACTCAAATGTTCGTAATTGTCCCAATAAGGCTTTTAGGAAATAAAAATTGGAAAAGTTGCCCGCGGAAAATTGGAAAATTCCGCAAAACTTAAAATTCTTTTTCCATAGGATTTTTGTATGAATTCGCGACTCGCGGATTTATTTATTTTTTTTTTTTGACAGTGAGCTCAAAAGTCATCCGAATGACTTTTGTTCGATTTGACAAACTTACAAATGCAGCGATGAAATTCAACATTTCGAAATGTTGGAAAAAATATGGCGAAATGCTGAATATTTGGCCTGAAATGCTGAATTTAGCCGAAATGACGAATTCAGGTGCGGTATAAACGTACTATTACACAAAAATCAAGAAAAAATGCCAATAGGTGGCTCTACGTGCGCATCATTTGTAGCATCTCGTTTGACAGTTGATCAATTTGCACGGTCTTTCTTTTGCGATTAGGTTAGGTTTGTTGGCTGGCGGGGATTTCTCCGTGCCAAACTCAGGTCAATACTGACCCATTGTGTTGGGTCGTAGGGGAAAGAGGTTGTCCCTTACCCATTTTTATAACCTTGTATTCGAATTATACTTACTGTGCTGCTGCTACATACAAAACCATCTCGTTGATTTGACGAAGCTCATAATCTCGTCTATTGATGTGCTGGAAAGCTCGTCTAGGTCGTTGAAGAAGTGACTGGCTAGGAATTTATACCTGGTGTGTTGGAGACCTGGACAGTGACATAGGAACTGGGTTGTATCCTCAAGAGCTCCCTCATCACCGCAGCCTCTACAGAGTTCTTCTTCCATTAGGGCCATTTTCTTCATTATGGTACCGCAGTGTGTTGTGCCCCGTTATGATACAGGGATTTCCTATCCTTCTGCATTATCTTCTCGGTTTTGGTTTCGTTCTTTTGCGATTAGCCCACTCACGTATTTGGTTCGAAAGATACATTCCACAGTTCGTCGCAATCGTTTTAGAAATGTGTTATCTCAAAAAAAGTTTACAGATTTACCTAAATACGGTGAATTTTGAAGCGCTAAACAGTTGTACCTACAGAAAGCTGTTCACAAATTCACAAAACGATTCACAAACAAAACAAATTTATTGAAATGTTGACAGGACAACGTTTGTCGGGTCAACTATAGTCTTTTATCTTCTATTATCTATCTTTTATCTTCTATGTTGTTCTTCTATCTATTTCCTATCTTCTAGTATATAATTCCTTTATGGTAAAACTCGATGACGTTTTAACTCGATAACCGTTGGGCAGACTTTTATTTTTGTTTCGTTCGTATTGCTGATATTATTTTATATATATAGCTCTTTATATTTGGAGTGCATTTGAATGAAGAGAATTATTGTTTAGCTGTTTTAGTGTTGGCGTATAATTCCCAGAATATTGTTTTCACAAAGTCAACGTTAATAAATCGTTCCTCCCCCTTTTTTTTATAAAATCTTGAGTATGGTTTGAGTACCCACCTCTTTCCATTTGAACCCAATTAACTGATACCACTGATTAAAATCGATGCAAGTAATATACTGCAGTGCAATATGATAAGGTTTATTTTTCCATTTGCACAGGTGAGTCATTTTCATTTGGTATCAGATAAAAATACCCCTATATGCAGTGTAGTAACATTTGCTAAAAATAACAGCCCTTATCACCATTTTATCAATGCAAAAGGGTTTGCATTAGGTGAGGAGTTCCAGGAACGAAGTTATCCATTGCAGAAGGTATTCACTGTAATAAGATATCTTATCTTTTTTTTGAAACAGTTATTTATCATCTGCTTGCGATGACAGTGACAGATGTCCATTTACTTTTGCAATTTTGTATTACACATTCCGCTTTACTTGATTGGTTGCAAATTTTATTTCAAGAATCTTTAAGAATCTTATAAAAAAAACAAGCAATGAAAGAAATTTTACTCGTTTTTTAGATTCTAAAATTTCATATTGCTTTTTTTTGCCAAAATATAGCTACTAGGAAGAAATATTAAGCCTTAATTTTTCAATGCTTTGAAATTCTAATTTATTAATTGCAATGCGCAATAGAACGGCTAACAGCCAAATGTTTATGGCAACAATATCATATTAAATTTGTATCTAATAAATTAATGTAGTACAAGTAGGTACGTACTCGAGAAATAATAGACCTACATGAGTGCCAAGGATACTTACGAATACAAGAAGTGTGTTCCAAGCAGAGGTTTAGGTCCGTACTTAAAGCCGTACTTAAGCTACCTCTTGAAATGAGATCAATCTCTTCTGTATATATAGAAAACAAAGTGGAAAAACTGTTTCCTCCTGTCGTAATTTTCAACCGAATTTGTTGATTTTGTTTAAATGTCGGTAATTACGGTGATTGGGTGATAGGCTAAACAAACTCAAAATCGGGACAAAGGGGCGTGGCACCGCCCATACAAAAAAAAACATTCAAAATCGTTTTTCTCGAAAACCGCAGAATCGATTGAGCTCAAACTTACAAATAATCTTAGGTTTTGGCCCTAGAGTGTTCTAGAGTACTCCTGTGAAAAAAAATTAAAAAATTGTCGCCCGTAAGTTTCTTTTTAATGTCAGTAATTACGGTGATCAATTGATAGGCCAAAAAAATTAAAAAAAAATTTATTGAAAAAGCAACAAAAGGCCTGGCGAAGCTGGCGGGGGTTCAGCTAGTACCCTATAAGAATATCGCCATCTAAATTGATAGTTAGGCTGCGCTAAATTGGCCTTATCATCTCACCAATTTTGAAATAATAATCGGAAATTACCGCACAATGCTCGCAGAACCATGTCTATGATGGGTAGGTACCTGAAACTGACAGTAGTGAAAAGGCCGATGTCCGTAAAAGAAGCTTTCATAATAATAAATAAATAATAATAATAGGTGGCGCAACAGGCGGGTAGACACCCTAGGCCTAGCTTCTCGCAACCATTCGTTTGTGTAAGTTTCTATTTTTGGGACGAATGGAAGGGACCTACAAGTTTTATGCCCAGTCCGAAGGGCTGAATTGAGAAGCCTTTTCATGACAGTCATACTCTCGGATGTTTGTCAGACGTGGCGTAGTAAAAAAAACCTTAAGATGTATGTAATTTGTGTTTTTCCGGCGATCGAATCTGAGATCCCTCCCACAGTAGTCCAGCACACTAACCATTGCGCCACTGCGCCCACAGCCGAGCTTTCATAAAATGCAATAATTTAGGTCATAAGACCACCAATAGCCGTGGCCAAGCGAATAATTCTCGATAAAACCATCAATACGTCAGACCTAAGATGTCCACAAGGGACTCAAAAGCCTTTTGGCCTGCTAACTGCCTCCAATTGCGCACTCCTAGTCGGTTGAGGTCGCAAACGGGACAGAAAATTCTACGAAGAATCTTTCTCTCGAAGCGACCGAGGATATCTTCATCCGCTGTAGATAGAGTCCAAGCTTCAGCGCCATAAAGCAGGACTGATCAATGTCTTATACAGAACCTCCTTAGTTTCTCGGGATAGGGCTCTAGTACTCAATTGCCTTCTTATAGCTTAAAGGAACAGCGATTGGCAAGAGTTATTCTTCGTTTAATTTCGTTTGAGATGTTGTTGTCAGAATTTATAGCAGAGCCGAGGTAGACAAAGTCTCTCACTACCTCAAAGTTATAGCTGTCGATCGTGACGTTTTGTTCGATTCTACGATGTTGGGTGTCCCTTTCTTGTTGACAACATATACCTGGTTTTGCCCTCGTTGACCGCCAGACCCATTTTAGCATTTTATTGCTTAAAAAAACGTGTCTTTAACAAAAGGAAATACGTTTACCAGCAGAGCTCAGGTCAGGAACTCCTTTACTTACGATATAATGACCTTCACTAGACAGGTCATCCATCTCTTAGAAAAACTCTATCCCTCTTCGATACAATTGATCTTTTGAGGTCACAGTGTCAGGTAATTAGGCAGGGAACTTTAAAATAAAAAAAAATGCGTCAGGCCAAAAAGCTTGTCAGCTTTCAGCTAGAATAAGAAACGTACCCTTCACATGCTCTCCTTGAGTAAAAGAGGTGCTAAAATCTTAATCAATTTCATCACCGGTCACTGCTCCCCTTTACTACATAATTCTCTCCATAAAATCGCCAGAAGTTCCATGCACTTACCTACAGCCTCCGCCTAGGAGAGCAATAAATAGCGGAGCACATATTCTTATGTCAATATTCGCCAATTGTCCAAAGAAGAATAAAACGTTTCTATAGAAGCTTATTACATCAGCATCAAGACACCGAAAACTTTGCGACATTCGTAGGCGTATAAGGTACCTTCGGGACCTTGATTTAAACGAATGACCAAATCAATCACTAATCATAGTGACCCCGAGGGGGAGTACAAAAGACCCACTCAGGTTGCAGTGCTCCGCTCAATGCTAATTTAAGCAATCTGTCAACCCACCCTTAAAAAAAAGTTCCGATTCCAAGAGGTTGGATTTACATACCGCAATGATGGTCATTTCACTTTCAACGTTCTACAATTGAGTTTACTTTGTTTACAAGTGACAACGATCAAGTGTTGAATTTTTCTAAACATACGAGTACCAACCATAAAAAACAACGCTCGTTTCAACTGCTTTATAGTTATTATTCACATGCCTCAAAAATGTTTAGGGAACTCTCTTCGAAATTCCCAATTTGTAAAGCTGACCTCAAAGATTAACTTTATTACTCCCGAAGCTACAAAAACAAATTTCAATAATTAAATCACCATCACTGTTTAAAATATGTATATATAGCTGTGATTTGAACAGACCAGCATAATATCGCAGCGCACTTCATTTTTTTGACGAAAGGAGCACAGTAACAATGCTGCACTAGCACTACCCTCGTCCGTTGATCGTTTGTAATTTTTATGGGACAGGGACCCCGATTGTAACTCGAGATCTCTACGGGAAAGTGAACAACAATAAATATCCAAAGCCATGCTCTGAATATATATCCCAAAAATGTACTCGTGTTGTCGCTGATGGATACGAGAATGCTGCGCGTGTATTCGTATATAAGCTGATTGTGCGAGTAATATTTAATTAACGCGGTTTTTCTTTAGTCCCAAGTCCCAACCCTGCTCAGTTTCAAGTACCACACGACGGATTTATTACGTTACACAGTCGTCATTGTGCATTGTGTACATATTTGGTGCGCTATTCATTTGAGATGCTGGGCTGACTCTTAAGATGCAACAACAAGTAAACAAATCTGGATTGCATCTCAGATTTACAGTGTGGAATGCGGTGACGCGTCGTCGTCGTCGTCGTCGTAGATGGAGAGAAATCTCGGTGGCCACACTGAAAATAATATATTATTATAGGGGGTGATGCTCTGGAAAGAGTTTGTCATATTGGCCGTCTGTTACTTTTAAGGGTGAAGTGAAAGAGAAAAACTGCTTGCCACCATTCATAATAATAATCAATTCGTCAAGTCAATTATTAAAAGGGAATTGAAAATGTGTGATTGACGTTCTGTTAAGAACACGCTTTGTTCACGCTGTCTTTTATATTGCAGATACTAGACCCGGGACGTAGATACACTCATAAATAATTTCTACACAACGGGAATTAAAGGAAATTAAGTGCAAGGGGATACAAATCTTATATTTCAATCAGTTGCTCCATCAATTGATCTTCATTCAATCAGTATCAGTTTATATTGAAAATGTGAACCATTTGAATATGGTTTTAATAACGTAGTTGCTAGAGAATCTATTTTTGTATTTAAGGAACATGGGGTATAGGGGGTATATAATTAGTTCCTGGATTGTCTTAAAAAACATGGGAGTCAACAAGAAAATGTAAAAATACGATATACAAAGAACGAACGTTACATCTCTAATTTCCGTGAAGGATTGAGCGTATTTGAATACTTTAATTCTACTCACGGTGCACGCAACAGGTTAAAGGCAGGAGGATTTGACGTGTTTTTTTATAGTCTCCACAGGATGGTAGGTATATTCCCTTTGCCATTACATTCCATTGCATTTTTAACGCCAAGAAGGAGCCCATCGAAGACCCCGTAAAGTATATATATTCTGAAACAGGGTCAAGTTCTATATCGATATCGGTTTCTACTCTTTTTCCATCTCTTGTTTGTGTATGTATTAAATTCATTTTTGTAATTCATTCCTAATTTGACGTTCTTTAGCGATTTCATTATTGTCATCTTAAATCCCTGTTTTCTTTATTTCTGAATATTGGAAAGTGTTTAATTAGAGTTTGTGACCATCTGTGTATTACAAACAGGGGCGTAGCGAGGGTTCGAGCCGTGGGGGGTGACTTTCATTGAAATGCCGACTTATTTCAGGAACTTGCCGACTGTATCGGGCCAGCGGTTATCGAGTTATAACGTCATCGAGTTTCACCCCATAGAAGATGTTTTTTGTATGGGAGGTGCCACGCCCCTTTGTCCAATTTTGATCAATCTTAACACGAACACTCTTGGGCCAATACCTAATACTACCTGTAAATTGGAGCTCAATCGATTTGGTGGTCCTCAAGATATCTAAATGTGGGGCTACAGCGCCACCTGTTGAGAATTTTCCGACTTTTTTTTTCCTAAACCTTCGCGTAGCAATTACGAACAAACCCGCAGAAGGAAGTATCCAATTTGGTCAAGTCGTTTTCAAGTTTTACGCATCCGAACACAAACCACGATCCATTTTCATTAAAGACGATATGAGACATTTTTATTACAGTGGTGCATTTATTTATAAATCCTCGCTACGCCCCTGATTACAAAGTCATTAGACTGGAGCGGATGCTGGCTACAGCCAACGTCGGATTGCGGTGTCACTTGGCGTGCCTCCAACCACTATTATATAAGGGATGCCATAAGACGATTTCGGGAGACTGGTTCAAAAATTGTTTTAGAACATTTCAATAAGTCGGAAATTTGACAAACAAGTGTCTAAAGAAAAGAGAATGGATGTGTTAAAAAGTTGGTTAATTTTAACCGACGTTGATCGACTTGTTAGAATTAAACAAGCAAAAGTTAGGAAGACAATATTAATAGAATCACATTGGTTTGGGACAGGATTTTAGTACATGTTATAGGTGACGTTCACGGTGATAGTAAAATTATCCCACCTAAAAATTATTTAACTTGTATAAGGCCCAATTTGTTAAGTTAATAAGATATAGCTTCTATCTTATCGTTATAAGGCTTATTTTGAGATGTTAGCCATTTTTCAAGATATGTTTTCAGTAACAGCTTCTTTAAGGCATTTGAAAAATAATTGCACAAGCTGCACAGAGAGGTGAGATCTTCTTATTTAACAAGGCTAATATAAACTAAAAAAAATTATGTATATATAATTACAGTGCATTCGCTTCCATAGGTTTGTCACAAAAATTGCGAACTATCCAACTTCGGTGTAACTTCGAGTGCCCATGGGTGACAGCAATACTGACTGACTTGTTGAACTATTTGAAAAAATCGAGGGAAATTTTCGGGTTTTAACAATTGTTACGGTTTTTGTTGTGTTACGCCTTTAATCTACACTTGTTAAACAAACATAATTCTACAAGTACCTGTTGACTTGTTGTTCTGTGTTATAGGCCCCTGGTCAAGGTAGACACCGGTGCACTTCCGCTCGAAACGACCGTTTCGTTGTCAATAATCTGCTGAGGGATCGCTTTTCTACAGCTACTAAAGCTCACACTTGTCTCGTGGAAGTGATAGATGTTGCAATTAGTGATCGAACAGTAAGAAGAAGACTCGCAGTTCGCAGAGAGAAATCTAGGGCCATTTCGCCCAGCTCGGGCTCCAAAACTACTCCCACAAAACCGTAGAGCAAATTTCAGTTTGCTCGAGAATATGCTGAATGGACGACGGATCAGTGGAAGAATGTACTCTTTTCCAGGTCCAGATGGTCGGCTCTCGTCTGTATACACGCTCACGACCATCTGGACATCGCATACCAATACCTCAGAAAATAGTAGAAACAGTGAATACTTATTGCACTATACTGCATCTCAGCATAGGATAGCTTGGGTCGGGACCAAGATTTCAATGAAAAGAAAACAAAAATTTCTAAATGTGAAAAATTTAAGAAAATCTATCAAAAAATTTATCATCTTTCTCTATTACAAAAATGCTTTCAAGGTCCTGAAAATGCTAGATCTTGCATTAAAAATGCTGCTATGGCATCACTAACCCTGAGCTGTTTCTAGCCAAGAGGGGAACTGCTCGTTACTCGTTATTCTGCTGGTTTTGTCCTTTTCTGTCACGTAATTTTTGATTAGACTTTGTGCGATTGCTAATGTATTTTAGTTTACAAATTTTTCAGAAACGACCTACCTAACTTGAATTATCTTTATATTTCAGCTAAGGGAACATTGAAAATTTCATTAAAGTCGATTCAGTAGTTAACAGATATAAATAAAAATGTTGCATAAAGGAAATTTATATTTATGTATCTGTCTTTTGTTTCATAGACTGTACATGTTAATGACATGTTTTCCCTTCAGTTTAAATCAATGAAAGAAAAAGACAAGAAATTATTTTTTAAATATTTAATTCAAATAAAAAAACAGTAATTATGTATAGTAGAGCCTAAATCCACAGAGTGCTCCAGCTTCCAGTCATTATTCTCTGGGTGGGGAATCCCCCGTAAAACGTAAACGAAATGAAAAGTGTTGACAATTACGAAATGTAAAATTGGCGCTGAAAGCAACGACCTTTTCATTTTTAGTTTATTTATCGGTAATTCCCCGTTTCTGACTTGGATTGAGAGTTGTAGTAATGACATCATTATGTCGTGGTGGACTGGTGGTGTTTTATCGAATTCGTTTAAAATTAGTTTTAAATTTTTGATATTTTATTTGCCAGATTCATGAGCACTATGAAACTATGATCCGCCGTATGTTTCGGAACATTATTCTGCTGAAAGTGCCAGCATAGTGGCATATTTTTTCTCAGCAAATGGAAGCATGACTTATCCTTCTCCCAATTCTAAACGTTCTTCGCCGAGGCTAGGCTACCATGTGAATGTGTCATTCAGTTCATTTAAATAATAAAAAGGGGAGAAGACAATCGGCACCAGCGTTACCGATGGATAATTTGAAAATGTCTCCAAAAAAGGTCGCCCGAGCCCAAAAATGCGTCCCAAACAATAAAAAATTTAAATTTCCATTTTATAGGAATATACACCACCAATAATCGCAAAACTCGAAAACCACCATGAACCATGTACTCAAATTTTGGGAGACTATTTGTTATTGACATAAAGGAGTTTCTGTGAAGGTTGTTCAAAATTGGACATACAAAAAATTCTTATAAATTTTATATCTCGAAAACCACAGAATAGATCGAACACAATTTTTAAGAAAATCTTTTGTCAGCGTATATCTCAAAAACCACGGAGTGGATTGAGCTCACATATTGAAAAAATCTTTACTGTTTGCCCGAAGGTGTTTCGGCGATAAAAATTAAAAATCCCATACTAAAAACTTATGCATTGCAAAAGTTGTAAGATTGTTAACATTGATGTGCAGTGCATTGTGCATAAAAATTTGAATAAGGTGGGATTCGAAATCGGGGAATGGCACGACCCATAAAAGTAATTTAAAACACTATAGTTTTAGCTTTGAAATTTGGTAGTTAAATTGATATAAATTTTTATAAGTTGCTAAATAAAAGACATTGAATTCATTTGAATTATACGAACGAGTTTAATTTAATCACCAAACGAAACTTAAACTGCGAAGTAGGAAGGTTGATTGGGACTCATAATCGCATATAAAGAGTTACAAATAAATACATTTTAGGTGGTACGAACTTCACCGGGTCATTTAGTATGTAATAAAAAGCCCACCCATATGTATAGAAGCAAATAAGACTTTGCTGGCATTGTGTTGACGTTTGGAATGGAAAGTGTTGCTCTGTAGGTTATTTTATTCCGTTTGGTACCTACTACAACTATTCAACAAACATGAAGATTTATTAAAGCAGAAAACACACACAAATGCTTAAGTATACTTCAAAATGTTTAGGTGTTATTTGAGAAATAAATTGAAGCTTTGAAAATGCGTCCCAATGTCGCCTGTATTTGTGAAAGGGGTCCCAAAAACGCTTATTTCGAAATGTGGTCGCCACGCGTCCCGACAGTAGAAAAGTCGCCATTTGGCGACATATGTCGCCCATCGGTAACACTGATCGGCACCCCTGACGAAGTACAACAGCCACGGTGAAAGGTATTGATTTAATGCTGTTTTTCCGAACACAGCTTACAGTTTGTGTAAACAGATTAAATGGCTCTCAGGAGAGATCCGTCAATTCCACAACCACACTTTTGCTATGTGTAGTCGTAGTCTCTCTAGGGACTCGGTCGTATGCCTTTTCCATATTTACAAAAAAATGTGTAGTAGGTAGTGTTGCCAGGCGAAAATGTTAAAATCCAGTCAAATTTGACTGTTTGACTGGATTTTTTCTCTCCGAATCCAGTCAAAAGAAACAGTCGAAACATTAAAAATAAAAAAATCCAGTCAAAAAAACAGTCGAAAATGTAAACAGCTATTTTTTCGAAACCAAAAATTGGTGGGGCATCGTGGTTTCTTTTGAAAACATAGGTTATTTCAACACTGACACCTGCTTCCAGCTCGAAATCTTTACAGAAAGCCAGTATCATACCTGCGAGGAACGAAGTGAGTGACAGTGACAGTTTGGATCATTTTTCTCCGAAAACGAGGCTGAGAACAACGTTTCGGTCATCGGCGGACGTTACAGAACCATGTTAACCGACTTTTTTTTACTGGAATTTAAGACATGGATTTAGACTTCCTCTGATTCATGCAGGATTGCACGCCATGCCACACAGCCCACGCTACAATCGATCTTTTGCGCACCAACTTCCCAAAACGTGTTATCAGCCGTCTCGGCTATGTCAATTGGCCTCCTTGGAGCTGAGATTTGACAATCCGCCCGAAACCACCAACAATATCTTGGACAATTGATGTGACAGAATACTCTACTGCGAAGCCAGCCGAGGCAGCAACTTGAACGACGTTGTATTCCGTAATTAATGGGAATGTTTGCTCTTACTAATAAAGCCATAATACATGGGAACAATTTTATTTTGTTCATTTTATTGCATTTTTAAAAACTTGTATTTGCCCCACCCTTTATATTTTGATCTATAGTATTCTTTACAACTTTTTGTATAACTTCTTCAAGTATTTCAAAATTTATACAAAATTGTTTTTATCTCGAAAATTAGGTATCTATTTCTAATGGTCAAAATAGAGTTGTGTTTATTTTTTGTTTCTAAAATCTGGAACAAACAGCAGTCATAACTCAAAACATGAACAACATACAACAAACCGAATTAAATGCAAAGGAAATCATTCAAAATTCTCAGAAACGCTGCGCAAACTGCAAGAAATATTAGATTCAATTTGACTTTCAGCGGCTTGCGGAAAATGGGTGTGTTCATTTCATTGCACTGCGCGAATCTCATATACACTAGCAGCTAGGTTCCGGAAATCGAGTGAATTCGTTTTCAGTGTTCTGCATTTCGAGCGATTCGGAAACTCCGAATTTTTTTCGAAATCACAATTTCACTTTGTCTCAATTCCGAAAATTTTGAAATCGAAATCGATTACAGTGAAATGTAGAACACGAAAATTCATTTCCGATTTCATTTCGAGTGAAAGTGAAATGTGGAACCCAGCAGTAGGTTTACATTGGAGGTGCAATTTTTTTTTAGGAAAAATTTCAGTCAAAAAAACAGTCGGCTGGATTTGATTTTTTTTTATAGTCAAAACCGAAAAAACAGTCAAACTGGCAATACTGGTAGTAGGTATTGATTGTCCAAGAACTTCTTAAAACGATAATACTTCTTGAGAAATAGTTTATATCAGACGAAATGGATCCTAAGATGTCACTCATTTATTAAATAATAATCTAAAAAAATCTATAAATAAATATGACCATCGCCTTAATTTAAATTTAATAAATTTATTTTTATCTACTTTTTTAAGAGAAATCGAATAAAAACATTAATTCAATAATTTTTCCCATTTCAGATATTTTTCCCATGGAAAATGGAAATCCACCGCTGAACTTTACTATATTTAAAGAAATACCTACATGTCTATAAATTGAACAACGGTTGTCAAACAGATTGCCTTTGGAATTGAAAAAAAAGAAACACTTGAAAATAGCCTTCCCAACGATCACTATTTGGGTATACCAATTTGTGGTATACTTATCTAAAAATGTACGTCAAAAACAATATTCTAAAAATATAGAAAACAGTTGATTTAAAAATCAAAAATAAAGACACAAATTTTAGTATATTAAGATAAGTGTTACAAATTAAATAGAAATAGTGAAACATGTCCTGCCATTAGGATATCTCACTTTGTGCCTCTAATGATAGCTGCATAGGTTACAAATTCCTTAGAGCATCGTCATATTTTCCATTTCAAATAATGTTTTTATTTTTTACAATAATAATGTCGCTGGCGAAAAGATAAGATTTATTACAACATATTGTAAAAATAAAATTATACCAATTAAGTATAGAACAAATATTTTTAACACTGTAAATTTCTTCATAATTTCATGAGTGTAAAAAAATACATACCTACACAATATTTATTTTAAATTTGAGTAAGTGCTTAATTTACTTTAAATCTTTATTAAATATTATTTCTAATAAAATGGTGGTTATTTATTACTATTGCCGTTGGACTTCCATATTTTAGAGAAACTACATTTATATAGAAATTATAATTTGCTTTTAACAAATTTTAGTATTCTTTAAAATCTGTGTACAAAAATAGGCTCGAATTATTTTTGCATTTTGCTTACATAAGTATATACATATCTAACAGTGTTATACATATATAAAAACAAAGAATTATTTTTCTAAGTGGAAATAAAAGAAAATCAAAAAAAGACAAAAGACTACCTATATACATAATTTTGAATTTAGAAATAAGTCATATTTACTAAAAAAGAAAATAATACAAAAAGTATGATTACTTGTAAGAATATTTAAAGACATATACTTATGATAGATTTAAATCAAATTTATTCTTTCATTATTATTTGTCTTTTTAATTTACTACGATTAATAAGATTAAGTAAGAGGTGAAGACCATTTTATTTTCTATTTCCTAACGATTATTATTATTATCTATTTTTTTTTTTCAAGAATTATTTAGGATTAATTGAAAACATAATCGTGATTCGTATTTTGTAAGTTTTGTACGTAAACTGATTAAATGTGAAAGAATATTTAATACAAATACAAAATTTAGAAAATGTATAATATATGTATTTTTCTAACTTAAAGAAAAGTTGTTTTTCTTTTATTTGGAGTTAATTACAGCAGTTTGGACAGTATCAGGTGCCAATTTTAAACTTGAAGGTTAGTAGAGATTAAAAGGTGATTGTATTGGGACTATCCACATAAAATATAGGTTCACTCTTTTAGATTTCTTTTACTCTTATTTGCCGTCAAGAAAAAAGGGCGCAAACGCCAAATTTAAAAATTGAGTTAGCGGCATATTTGGAATCGTTAAACAGTGCTTTATTTTTGTGCGAAGCTTAAAGGGAACATTTCCAACAGCAAATGGCTTAAAATCAGCAATGCAAATGGGCACATCTACCATGCTTAGCTCTATTGCTAAGTAATAAAGGCTTATCTGCCATTTACTACGTTAAAAAGGCTCATTTGCCTACATTTTCTGCTTATGTGACTTTTTTGCTTAGTTTCATACGATTTTTGTTGGTTAATGCGCCTTTTTTGCTACTTAACTGTCATGTGCAAGAGCTGTGTACGAAGAGGCACGTTTGAATAAGATCTCAGGATTTGAAGGGATTTTATCTTGCGCTACTGCGTGAAATTTGTAGTTTGACGAAATCTTTGAAGTGAATGGTAAGAGCAACTTATTGTCCTCGTTTTAAACAGAGGGAATATAGGAAAATTTCAGATTTACGTAAAAACTGATTGACGGATACCCTCCATCTGTTTCCCAAGGCAAACCGCCACTCTTTCGACGTCAAACTGCAGATCAGACTACTCCAAATATCCTTCTTTGACCTGTACCACCCACCCTCTTAAGAAGTGGACTGTCAGAGGCTACTAACGAGGGGTTAGACTGCTTCGGTCACATTTTTGCCTTCTCTGAAGACTTACTGCCCAGCTGGAGGAACTGATTACATCAGTCAGCTTCATATTGAGACAAATGTAGGCGGGGGTTAGACTGTGTCGGTAACCTTCCGTCTTTTTCCCCGAAGACAAACCGCGACCCATTTTTCGGTACCAAGCAGTAGGGTGGATCGCTTCAATCAAGCTTTTTGCACAGTTTTTTTTGCAGTTTCTCTCTTGCGGACGGGTTTGTCAAAGGAAATTAACGTTGGCAGATTGCTACATGTATAAGTATACTTCATCTTTTTCTGGAAGACAATCCGTCACAGACTTTCGGTGTCAAGCAGCAAAGAGGATTGATTCATTCACCTATTTTTGCCACGCACCAGTCTCTCTCCTTGAGGATAGCAATAGGCAGGGGCAGACTGTTACGGTCACCCTCCGTACTTGCCTAAAGACAAACCGCTACCAAGAGGTGGTAACTTTATTAATTTTAACCTATTGAGTTGCTTCAGTTACCACACCACCAAGACCTCTTAACGAGGTAAGATACACAGATCTCTCTCTCAAAAGAAACAGATAGCAATAGAGTTCCCATTTGTAATATCCGGCCCATACATTTTTCTATGGGCTTTCCCCTTCCCTTCCCTTCCCTTTCGTGTGGTATCACAATGGAGCTATTATACCTAACCTATAATCTAACTCAATGAAATAATTTATTTTAATTTTTCTTCAAATATATTAAAAAAAAAAAAGCTTATCAACTTATTGCAAAAACTCAGTTTTGTTAAAACTTCAAGCTATTTTTTGAGCTTATACTAAGAAAAAAAGTCGCAAGTCCATTTACTCAAAATAATCGCCAAAATTACTGAAAGTTACGGGCACGATAAAATTACATAATTTTTTTTATTAAGAAATCGTTTTTTTACATTTTCAAAGCCATTTAATTTGAAGGCGCGAAAACCAAAAACAGTAAATTGCATTTATCTCAAAACTACTAAAATGGAGATGCGCCCTTTCTTCACGAGGGCAGTTAAAATACGTCTCCAGTTTTAGCGAAGTTTTAATTTCACGTTTAAAATTGAGAAAGTTGCAATTCGCCTGCCATTTCTAAAGAAATCATGGCTGAATTTTGTTAAATTTGCTAGAGGGCAATTTAATATTGTGGTATTACTTTAATTTTATTGAGTTAGTAAACATGACTAGAGGAAAGTTATTAAATGTCCGTGAAATGGCAAAAATATACATTTCCAAAAAGCTTGCAGAGTACGTGAAATCGCCCAAACAATTAAATCAATTCTCTTGAATAAAATAGATCTAAATTCTAAATAGAGCAAAATTATGAAGTAGCGTTTAGAAGAAGTGCTAGTTAACTGCTCAAGCAAACAAGTTTACGACAATACGAATTCGCAGTCAAAATGGCTTTGGAGGAAGTACTTACTAGGTACTATTAACAATTTTTGGTCTAGAAAGATTTTTGCTGCCTCATTATCAGTTTAAGAGCCCGGGAGATATTCAATTCTCAGTATTTTATGACCTAAAAGGTGGTGATAGTCCTTCCGGACGCGGGCGGGGTATGTCTGAGAAGTAGTGTCCATTTAGCGCTATCGTCGCGGTCGCCTTCCATGCTTCCATGTGGGTACGACAGTCAGTCTCTGAAATGACACTTATTTCGTGTTAGTCATATCGAAGCTCACAAGTCACAGTGATTAAGAAAAGAGAACACCCACTAACTTTGTGATCATTTCCTTCGTGTTTTTAAAATGCACCACTATTACTGCCCTACTATTTGGAGTGTCGATTTTGATCGACCTTTGTCAATTTAGCAGGCGTTTAATGCAAGGCAAATTACATTTTTGTGGGTGGACCACCTTCTATTGCAAACAAAGGTCCCCTTCTTTTTGTGGTCGCCCTCACATTGAAGCAACATTCAATAAGCAACTGGCAAGGCAATAGGAAACACGCAATATTATATTTTACTTTGAATTAAATTCTTCCGGCCAAAGCACTTTCATTCGCAGGTAGATATATCGCTGTAATGATGTAAAGCTCGTACAGTGTATAGGTAGAAAAGAAACTTTAACACACAATTTGAAAACTGCAAAATAGAACTAGAATCATGACATTTCACTTTGCAAATCCACAAATTGGCACTCTGGCATTTGACTCTGCCTCTGCTATTAAATAATCACCCCTATTCTCGTTGGCGTTTGTCGTATACGACTCATGTTTCGTGTCGTTGTAAAACGATGTGCAGATTTTTGTTTTAACTTTTGTTAACAGTTTTGTTTTGTTTTCTATGTGTTAACCATTATTTCAATTCATTTGTTTAAAAAATGTTACAAAAATCGACTAAAAAATTAAGTGAAAAATGAGTCGTTTATGACAAACGCCAACGGGAATAGGGGTGAATATGTAGTTCCGTTCCGTCAGTCATAAAATGGTCCACAGAATACAGAATACCACAGCAGAAATCAAATGAAGAATTACACTTGCCAACCGCTGTTTCTTTGGCCTAAGAAGGCCAAACAGAAGGGCCTGAGCATAGATTAGCTGCGATGCACCCATCAGCTGATGGGGACTTTCGGCACTATGTAAGAACGTCGTTCACCATAATTCACCGCAGAGACGGGCGTGAAATGGCCAAATATATGACATGCCGTCTGGTCGATATGAACATAGCCTTTATGACATCACAGCAGCGATATTCTCGACCGAACGAAAGGGGCAAGACCTTCCAGGGCTTCCTCAATCTAATGCTAAAGTCTCTAAGAGTCGTGCGGCTAAAAGCCGCATTGAACTACCAGTGGAACCCGGGCAGTCAGGAAAACTTGCACGAAATGCGCACGTTGCGCCCAAATCACCGACAAATTGCTAATCGAAAACATTGTGACGATTATTACGGGTTCTTTAGGTGTATTGCAAATTGTAACTCGGTTTACTTCTTAAATGTCAAAACTGAATGGACTTTCGACGACGCAATTTGTAAAATCAATGGCACTTACCGATAGGGTCATAATTCATTCTAATAGTCCCATCACCTTGTAAAATACCAGACCGAAGGTGAATCGACATAATTGACATGGAGTACGTTTGTGTCCTTTCTTCCTTCCTTAGATGGCACTACAGTCCGGGGTGGACCTGGGCCTCAACCAACGCGCCTCTCCAGTTAGCCCGATTTTTGTCTAACCGCCTCCAGTTGCGCACTCCAAGTTGGTTGAGGTCCCCTTCCACTTGTGCGCGCCACCTGCGGCGAGCTCTTCCACTACTGCGTTGTCCCTCCGGGTTGGAATCGAAGACTCTTCGGGCCGGATTCTGGCGGTTTGTTGCGTTTGTAGCCGTTCAACGTTGAATCTCCTCACAGTATTTCCTCTTTGTTGTGGTGTCTGAGATATCCACATACGTATCTTGGCTATACAACAAGTCTACAAGTGATCCGAGTATAATGTTGGTCGCTCGGAAAGTTTGGACATCTACAATACTTAAAATCACCTAAGACGATTTTAACGTCGTGCTTAGGACATTTCTCATATGTTTTGTCGAATAGCTCATAGAAACATTCTCTGGTAGCATCGTCTTTATCTTCTGTGGGGGCGTGAGCGAATATCAGGTTGATGTTGGCGAATTTAGCCTTGATGCGGATAGTTGTAAGCCGCTCACTAACGTGTCGAAAGCTCAAGACTTCTTGCCTAAGTCTGCCGCTTACAACGAATCCGCATCCAAATAGACGCTGCTTCTGTTCTCTGTAGCAATCATCACCGCAGTATGTCATCCTTCTTTTGCCGGGCCCATCCCACCGCACCTCCTGGATGAGGGTAATATCTGCCTCTTAGCAGTCTAGGGCCTCCGAACGTCATTGTCCTTTTTCGTTTTGCATGGTCGTCATTAGTAAATCCATCCGTATCCGAGGCTTTTGGTTGCTACGTAACAATTAATTTCTTTCCGTGGTTGGGTAGTTAGCCCCACGCACAACCCCCAACCTGGAGGACCAGACCCTAAAATGACCCTAGGCCTAGGACAGCGGGTCGGATATTCCGTTGTCAGTAATCCACTATGAGTGCTGCCGTTGGCCCATAAAGGGTTCATCCGCCACCATCTCTATTTCAGCACCCTGACTAGCGTTGAAAATCCTTACAGACCTTTGCTCCAAATATGTCAGAGTAGCTCACGCAAGATCTGCCATCTCGACTGTTGACAACACCGTTGATTCAATCTTGTGTATTCATCCGCTGTATGTATGAACTAAATCCCACTGCATATTTGGTGAGACTTAGTTCATTTGGCTAATGCAAGTTAGTTCCAGTTGGACCTTAGTTCGTAGGGCCGTTCTTCAGGTGTAGGTGTCGTTTTCGGTTGGTCGTCCAGAACCGTCCGGAAGCAATCCGCTTTTAGAAGCGTGCGATTGGCACTCAACTGACAGTTCTTCTACTGAAAACAAGAGAAATTTGCTTCTGGATTTGAATTCAGAATCGCGGAGAGTTCTTCCGGACGGTTCTGGACGACCAGCCGAAAACGACATCAGTTTGCTTCACAAATGTCAAAACTGAACTGACATTAGACTCCATTTCTAAAATTGATGGCGGTTACCCATAGGGTCATACATTATGGCCCACCTTGTAAAATACCAGACCAAAGGTGAATAGACACAATTGACAATTATCGATTAGGTATGTACTTTTGTGTCAATGATTAACATGACTAACTGTACTAGGCTATTACTTTTTCCCAATATTGAATTTCTGTTGAGTATGTTTTTCTTTATCCATGTCTATTACCAAACTACCTATATGCCTTGCCTAGCCATTTGCATACCTATAACGTATCTATAAACGAAGACTTTAACTTTGCAATAAAAATCAGTTCAAGGACCATTTTACCCGATTCGCCACAAAGAATAACTGGTTCTGGTTGTGCTTATGATGAAATGGCGATGCCGAGGCGATGCGATTTTAAACGAAAAAGACATTTACCAAGATGAAAATGAACGGAAAGTATTTCCGGTTTAAGATTTTCGGTTTCTCTCACGTTTCTCTCGCCTAAAAGAAGATCAAGGAGAAAATAAAAGAACACACTCCGTCTCCGACTCCCGTCTTACACTCGATGATGTCATTTAGCCATAGTCAGTAAGCAGTACGAGTAACCCAGCAAAGATTTACTGCCGCTGCCGCATACTAATGTATGGGACATTCGCTGTGCATAAGTGGCTGGCACCAGTAAAGGCAGCAACCAGACTCGGAACGAATAGCGACACGCTCACCCGCAGCTATTCTTAATTGAAAAACGTTGAAGGGAAACGACTGGAGAAGTGTAGAAAAATCTGTGTAATGCTAAGAGGTCAGATATTATAGCTGAACCTATCGGCTAGCATGCGGAACTTACACCGTCGCGAACGTCGAACAAAGCTGCATGGGCATGGAGATGGAGTTCTTTGTTTGGACATTTTTCATGTGGTCAAAACACTCTGCACAAACAGGTATGAGTGCTCTTAACCGTAGTGGTGGTAGACGGAATCAGACATAAACATAACACATAAGGCAACTTTAACTGCTTTTGGTCTTTTTTACCTACAGTTCGTTGTTATTTCCTTACCCAGGCTGTTTGTGCCTGACATGGCCTAGCGATAGCATTGCAGCAGCAATCGTTTGCCTGTATTCGTTTATCTTACTTTTTCGTATGCAAGTTTTGTGGAGTAGGTCGGCTGTCGTGACTCACCTAAATTGGAATGTATGCTAAGAATACGATTTCAACTCCGTAGTCTGTTGGCCATAATGTACAGTTTTTTATTGCTTATGGCTCTTCAGCGGCAGCCGCTAACAGCTAACTATAACAATTGCATGTAGAAATTTTCGCGAATGATTGTTGTATAATAAAATGCCCTCTCTTGGTGGGTACTTGGTAAATTGAAGAAAAATAACGCATTCACACTCCAAACCGGAGGAGGTGTCAATGAACTTGAATAAATAGTTGCTTGATGTGGTTGAGGTTTCCTCAGCGCAAATAGTAGTGGTTTCGAAGCCAGAGATCATCTTCAATCCTATTTATTTGTTTTATTGTAGTCGTATGTTAAGACTTTGCGGTCAGATGGGTGAGTGCTGAGATGCTAACTAGATGATGCATCTGCGTTGTAGTTGTATCCACAATCCGCATACTCGTATGCTTAGATAAGGTAATTACTCGCATCTGCGGCATAAGTGAAAAATAAATTATCTACATTGCACTTCTTATGTTTGGCGTAGGTAGGTTATAGAGTTGAGTGGATATATCATTTGTATTTGTAGTGTGTGGGTCTGCCGCTGACAAACAAAGCTTGAGTTTTGGCTAAATGCCAAATGCAGTCGAAAAGCACAAGGTTCTCACACCTCAATATAGGTACTTAAGGGTACTGGAACTGGCCACTGGGTAGTCTCCAGATCATTATCGGTCAATCATGTTGATCCTATCACCTTATGCCTAATGCTACTCAATTCCAAATTTGGCAGAGATGTCAAAACTATAGACATTGTCCTATATAACTCGTCTCTATGTTACTTGCTGTCATTAATCGATAAACAGATGGTGGGTATAGATCTGGACTTTTTGGATTTACCTACTCCAGGATCTGCTTTAGTGAAATATTTGGTCGGCTGTGGACTTGCCGGTCCTAAAAACGCATTGCTAGGTGCCAATCAGCTCCTTGATAAATGCTTTCAGGCGTTCACAGAGTATGGAAGACGGGATTGTATATTGTATATGATGTTATAGACTAATGCAGTCTTAGAGGGTCTTCCTACTCGTGGACCGAGCAAACGATGCTGAAGTTCGATTCATCAGACATATTTTCTTCCGACCAAATATGTACCTACATATATCACGGTCCACCAGCCGTGTTGGATTTGAGTTTAGATTTTCTTATTAGTATACCCACATCAATTTGGTCGGTTGGACAGATATCTTGGCTTTCATCGTCCTGATTGAATAGTTCGCTCTGCCTGACAGCAGAATTTGGGTCGTCATCTAACAGTCTGCAGAAGTTGTTTTTCCATATCATCAATACGCTGTGATTATAATAGAAGGTTTCCTTGCTTGGGTCTTTTCCCTTTGACACCTCTTTATAAAATTTCCGAACATTGCTCCTGGAGTAGCTCTAGCATAGCACCCCTCTATTTTCTCGATCGCTAACTTCTCGTACTCTGTCTTCTACTTCTGAGAAGCCGATGTTCTTCGTTTTTCATCCAACCAATAATTTCGTGGGGATGATCATCAGTTTCGCCGCCTCTTTGCATCAATGCAATTGGTCTTCGCCACTTGATAAACCCAACAAAGGGCTTCCCGATAGGTTAAGGGATAGGCTCTGACAGATTGTAGCCTATCAAAGTCAAAGCTCATAGTATTTCTCCTTTGTTTTGGTTGTGGATTTTGAGATATCCGCATTCGTAAATTGGCTACAACAATGTAACAGTCCGACTTTATGTTGGGAACTCAAAACGTTCGGACATCTTTAATATTCGGAGAGGGCCCTTACATCGACCACAACATGATCAATTTGGCTGACGGCTTTTTGACCTGGTGGCAACCATGTTTCTTCGTGAATATTGAGCCGAGGAAATCGTGTGCTCTGCAAAAAAGTCAATTAGCCTCACTCCATTCCAGACGTATGGTGTTCTGTAGACTATGCTTACCTATAGATTCAAAGCCCAAAGATTTCTGCCTTAAATAATTTTGGAGTTAAAATCACCAAGGACGATTTTAATGTCATACTTAGGACATCGCTCATTATGTTTTGTCGAGGAGCTCGTTGAAACAATCATTGGTAGTATTGACTTTTTACCTAAATCTACTGCGTATGAACTTGGTTGCTTTGTAATCACGCATAGCCCCGAACCTTGAGGGCCATGCCCTTGATCGACCCTAGGACAGTAGGCCATGAGGTATTCCGGTGTCAGTAATCCACTTCGGAGTTATGAGAGCTCATAGGGTTAATCCGTCACGTATTTTCAATGTCTACGAACTTTCCACTTCGCACTTTTTTTACTTAAGTATCTAGAGCTCACCTCAAATAATTGTTCCTTTCTTAAAATTGTTGAAACAGTTGGGATATTCCAAGTTCTTTACACATATCTGTAATTCTTACACCACTTTCGATTTTTGAAATAATCTCATATGTTTGGGTAATAGAAAATGATTTTCGTTTATTAATCGTCACCATCTTGAGAACTAGGTACCTATACATCAACGCACTACTTTTTGTGCAAACACATATTGTGATAGGTGTTTTTTTTGGTGTAAACTTTTTTAAGCCTATATAGAATACCAAAAAAACACACCTATTGACAGAAATAATGGAAATCGGTCAGGTCAGGGCATGCTATATGAAATCAACTTTAACCCTGTGCTGTAGGCATGTAAGGATCAGGGTTGTCAGCAGGACGGTTGTCAGACGTGGCGATTTATCGGCAAACAGGCGATTTGAAAGATATTGATTTAGGGTCGGATTTTGAAAGAATCGCAATAAAAAACAGTGGTAGCACAGAACATGTGAATGAAGTTAAGAATCAAGTTAACGATTAATTCTTGTTTTACTAGAACTGCGAAAAAAACTGTCTGACTGCAACACACCTTTTGTTTCTTTGGGATATTTTTCTCCATGCGTTTGTTTAAGTCAACTGCGACCCTGTTTTAAAAGTCTGCTTGTAAGCTTGATTCCATCCAAAAGCTTACTAATTACTGAGTCTCAGTGGAAAAAATTAATTTCTGTCAATTGTTCAAATGAATTTTTTTTAGAAAGTGTACCCGAAGAAGACGTTTTGAAGTTTTGGAACAAGGTGTACAAAATGACAAATGCCTTAGGACAGCTAGAGTACCAGGAGCTTGGGGAATTTGCATTTAGTGTTTTTTTTACGTAAAAGGGGGAGGACATGCAGTATGCACAGACTGCAATCGCTCTGGGATTTAGATAAAATGTGCATACATAATATAGATATTTACAGATAAATATTTTCAGAAACAGAATCAAAAAACATGATAAGAACATGGTTATCATCAGTTTTAAAGACTTAAATCGAATACATTTCATCGCTATAACCGATTTATTCGTTCTATCTGGCATCCTAGTAACCGATTGCAAATTACATACTTTAAATTAAACGCAGTTTTGCTGGCTTTTGGCCGTGACTTCCTTTGCGCACTCCTCAGGATTTAACACGCAGAAATACCTTCATAGTAAGTTAGTTCCCTCTTTTAAAGTAGGTACCTACCTAGGGAGGAGTTAGTATCGCTAAAAAATATGTTAAACGCCCTTGTTAGTAAGGCGCTGGCATTTCAACACAGACCATACTATAGTAGATTCAGCCATTGGGACAAAACATATTTCTTAGCTGGCAAATTTTCCAAAATCGGAGAAATTCTTTATTTCTCATAGAGAGTGTACAAACCGAGTTTAAATTTGAAGTCCATATAAACTTTGACCAATCTTCACAGGAGCAGTCCAGGGCCAATAACTAAGATCCTTTGTTTTTGAAGTTTAACCTCAATCTATTTGGTGGTTTTCTAGATATACGATTTTAAATGTTTTTTTTTAATGGGCCACGCCCCTTTGTCAAATTTTGACCAAACCGTATATGGACCAATACCAAGGATGTGTGAAAGTTTGGTTCAAATCGGTAAATGCGTTAAGGGGTGAATCGACGCAAACATTTTAGGGCTCAATTTTTATATATGTTAGAGTGTGTGGCTACGTTAGGGGTAGTTGCACTGTGCACTGTGCACTGTGTGTGTGTGTGTGTGTGTTGTGCTCCAACAATCTGGTTTGCAATGGTTTTGCATTCCTTTGTGATCAACTGGTTTGGTTGGGGTGCATCTGCTATGGTTTTGTATCCTTTTGTGATCACGTGGTTTGCAATGGTTTTGCATTCCTTTTGTGATCAGCTGGTTTTGTTTGTCTGGAATGGTTTTTTTTATTGTAGAGGGGAAATATTGGAGTCCCTCTCAATAGGCAGATCTGCGAGTGCTTGGAAACTTTATTCAGTCGATAAGTAAGAAGCCAGTCGGTAGGTCCGCCGCAGAATTGCTACTTGTCGATTCGGTAGAATTTCTTTTATTTTCCGTTCTTTTCTATTATCAGAAGTGGGATAGCCCATGTGCTTTCCTATTGTAGTGGATTTATACTCGATTTTTATTAATTAAGTGTTGAATTGAAAAAAAAGGACGAATAAAGGTGGTCTGTTTCGTAGATCTATTCGGTTCTAGAAATTCGTGTGCGCGAGTGTGTGTGTGCGCGGACATTTGTTTCCAAAATACCTACCTAGAGGTATACGATATTACGATGTGTGTCTCGAGCGTCTTGCGCTTTGCGCATTACGTTATCGATGTTTTTTTTTTCGATTTTGTCCTTGGTTGGAAAGGCATAGTAATTGAATAGTACAAAAAAAAAAAAAAAAAAAAAAAAAAAAAAAAAAAAAAAAGTAACTGCTTTTGGTTTCATGTAACCTGCTGCAGATTTTTGTTGTGTTTGTGTTATGTGCTTTCTTGTTTATTCTATATTACAGTTGCATTGTAACACAGGTTATGCTTAAGGGTAAGTGTGGTTAAAAAAAAAAAAAAAAAAGATAAGATGCAAAACAGCAGGAGTTCAGGCTGTGGCCAGTGATGCGCCTATACTCAAAACTATGTTCTGACTTAAGTTTGGTACAAGAGAAGAATGGGTATGAACTGCCCGGGAGGAGTTGAGGCTGCCCAGGGTGCACGGTGGCTAGAGTTGTTCTGGTTGGGCGTGGAGGTGGTTTATCTTCGGTGGCAGTTGGTGGCGGTCTGCCGCCGAGCACTACATTTGCTTTATAGCTAGCGTTCGCGTTAGCTGCGGAGATCTGATGGATGTGCCTTATGCCTTCTGTGTGTTCTGTGTTGAAGTTGGGTTGTTGTCTGGGGTGGTTGATATCCTTCTTGGAGGTCTGTGATGCATCTTCGTGTATTGCGAGGTGGCTTGGGGACCGAGATGAGATTGTAGTTGGAGCGTTCTGGTGGATTACAGGCTAGTGGAGGTTGTTGTGGAAGCATGGTGTTACGTGTTTTTATGTGTGTACATGGTCTCCGTATGCCATGTGTTGTGGCATGTTTGAGGGTGCTTCCAGTTGGTGTCGTTTGATTGCGGGTTGCAGATGGATTCAGCGTTTGAGCACGGATCGACCGATCGCTTTGTACGTGGTGAGGAGCGTTTATTTGTCTTTTCCACATGAACTCCCGACAGGTGGCTTAATGATGTTGATGTCGAGAGGCTGAGCATATTGTTGAAGGTGACTCCCAGTACCAGGAGTTTAGGGAGCGCGATGGTGGGTATGCGTCTCCCGGCTATTGATATCTCTAGAGTTCGAGTATTACTTCTTTCGCTCAGGATATGAACTGGGTTGCAGTGGATTTTTATGACGAGAGTTTTAGACTACGATCGTTGACGAATGCTTCTTCTATTTCTAGGTATGCGTTAATGGATGTGCAAAGGTCTTGTATGTTAGTGCCTGATTCTAGAATTGTGCAGTCGTCTGCATATGAGATTAAGTTTATACCTTCCGGAGGTGATGATAGCTTTGAGATGTATTAATTGAAGAGAAGAGGGAACAATACTCCGCCTTGGGGCTTTGTGGGTTTGGTTCTCCTGTGTTTTGAGTTGGAATTCCGAAATTCTATGTATGGCTGACTGCCGCTCAGGTAGTTTGTGGCCAGCGCTTGATGGAATTTGGCAGGGTTGACTCAAGGATATCCTGGGGAAGAAAAACATGTCTTCCTGTGTCAAAGGGTTTGGACAGGTCTAGCGCCACTGCTATGTTCCTGTGACAAGGTCTTGGTTGGTTTAACCCATTGCTGATTTGACTGGTGATGGTATTTAGGGCTGACGTGGTGCTGCGGAGTTTGCTGAATCCATGTTAGAAATTTGTTTGGTCATAGACAAGCTTAAGATTGCCTCTGAGCTATGGACCTGTTCTAGTTTGAGAATTTCTTTGGTTATAGACAAGCTTAAGATTGCCTCTGAGCTATGAACCTGCTAGAAATTTCTTTGGTTATAGACAAGCTTAAGATTGCCTCTGAGCTATGGACCTGTTCTAGTTTAGGAATTTCTTTGGTTATAGACAAGCTTAAGATTGCCTCTAAGCTATGAACCTGTTAGAAATTTGTTTGGTCATAGACAAGCTTATGATTGCCTCTGAGCTATGGACCTGTTCTAGTTTAGGAATTTCTTTGGTTATAGACAAGCTTAAGATTGCCTCTGAGCTATGAACCTGTTAGAAATTTCTTTGGTTATAGACAAGCTTAAGATTGCCTCTGAGCTATGGACCTGTTCTAGTTTAGGAATTTCTTTGGTTATAGACAAGCTTAAGATTGCCTCTAAGCTATGAACCTGTTAGAAATTTGTTTGGTCATAGACAAGCTTATGATTGCCTCTGAGCTATGGACCTGTTCTAGTTTAGGAATTTCTTTGGTTATAGACAGGCTTAAGATTGCCTCTGAGCTATGAACCTGTTAGAAATTTCTTTGGTTATAGACAAGCTTAAGATTGCCTCTGAGCTATGAACCTGTTAGAAATTTCTTTGGTTATAGACAAGCTTAAGATTGCCTCTGAGCTATGGACCTGTTCTAGTTTAGGAATTTCTTTGGTTATAGACAAGCTTAAGATTGCCTCTGAGCTATGAACCTGTTAGAAATTTGTTTGGTCATAGACAAGCTTAAGATTGCATCTGAGCTATGGACCTGTTCTGGTTTAGGAATTTGTTTGGTCATAGACAAGCTTAAGATTGCCTCTGAGCTATGGACCTGTTCTTGTTTAGGAATTTCTTTGGTTATAGACAAGCTTAAGATTGCCTCTGAGCTATGAACCTGCTAGAAATTTGTTTGGTCATAGACAAGCTTAAGATTGCCTCTGAGCTATGGACCTGTCTTTAGAGAGAAATTTGTTTATTCTTAGTCAGGCTTGGTGTTGGTTCTGAACTGGTTCCGTCGTAGTTGGGAATTTGGAATTCAGGAGTGTTGCTGTTGCTCAGAAAATTTGCGGTATCAGATGAAAGCAGGATTATCTGCGGACCTGTCTGAAGCTATAGAATGGTTGCGGAGGAAGTTGTCGCAAGTAATTGTTTTATTATTATGGTTTTTTCTTTGTGATTGTATTGGATCGCATTGGTTTTTGTTTTTGATCCCGGCATTGTTCCTTGAATTTCCAAGGAAGGAAAGGGAGAAGGAGTGTTTTGTTTCATCGAGAGCGATGAATTCTGCAGGATGGCCGTGTTAGAGTGTGTGGCTACGTTAGGGGTAGTTGCACTGTGCACTGTGCACTGTGTGTGTGTGTGTGTGTGTTGTGCTCCAACAATCTGGTTTGCAATGGTTTTGCATTCCTTTGTGATCAACTGGTTTGGTTGGGGTGCATCTGCTATGGTTTTGTATCCTTTTGTGATCACGTGGTTTGCAATGGTTTTGCATTCCTTTTGTGATCAGCTGGTTTTGTTTGTCTGGAATGGTTTTTTTTATTGTAGAGGGGAAATATTGGAGTCCCTCTCAATAGGCAGATCTGCGAGTGCTTGGAAACTTTATTCAGTCGATAAGTAAGAAGCCAGTCGGTAGGTCCGCCGCAGAATTGCTACTTGTCGATTCGGTAGAATTTCTTTTATTTTCCGTTCTTTTCTATTATATATATAGATAAAAGGAGCCTCTGCGCAAAATTTCAGCTCTCTAGAGCAAAGGGTTTGGGCTGGGCGTTGATGATCAGTGAGTGGTAAACTTCATTTTTATATTAGGTATAGATAGATCCGGTTCATCGCTATATCAGGTATTGTTATTTATAACCGATTTCTACTGTATATCTTCGAGATATAGAAATCACACGAAGAATATAAATGTAAACAAAAGAGCCAAGTTCTCTTATATAGAACAACAAAAATGAGATCTAAATGTACGCCAAGTTCTTAGTTTAAAATGTACTTGGCGTACATTTTCAAAAGTGGGCGTATACCACGCCCCCTGAATGAAAAATCTCAACTTTTGGCCTTTTCCCAGTATATACACCGCAGAATCTAGCATTCTGCCAAATTTCTAGGATGGCCGGAACTGCTTCATAATTTTGATTTGATGATCATCAGTGAGTGAGTGAGTCAGTTACGGTTTTTGCGATTTTTGAAGTCCTGTATTTTGAGAATTACTAGTGCTATAGATAGAGATGAAATTTGGTGAGGTGGACCTTTTTAGTAAGTTTGATAAATGTTTTAATTTTGAAGTTTTTGGCTCAATCGGTTCCGAAGTTAGAGGGGGTCGAAAACAGCCTGCGTTTGTTCCTGTAAAAAGGGGAAGTGCTTTACTAGAGAACTTGGCTGGGGCACTACAGTGCCCTTTGATATTCGAGTTAGGGAGACAAAAACCATGCAACAATGCAGTGCAACAGAAAATCAATTTTCGCGACAGAAATTAGAATTAGAAAAGAGTTTAATTAACTGGAAGGGTGTTAGGTTAGAATAAGGAACAATCTGAAAAAAAAAACTCCTTTTAAACTCGACACAAATGAATTGTGATTTACAAAACAAAGAAGTCCTTTTATAAAGAAACAATCATTCAAACTGATTATTACTGCGAGTACATTCCGTAGGGACATATAATTTATTAATCGTCATCCATGAACCCACAGGCACGTAATAAATCTATCTTTCTACATACTGTCGCCAGAAATAAAGGATGTATTAAAAAATTATGGATCTTTGTCTTCGTGTTATTTCCATTCTCCACCGTTTCGCAATAAACAAAAAAAGGCATTTTCAGGAATTTCATGCCAATGCAAGCTGAATCTCATCTGGCACAGAGCGTTTACTATCGTATGTACAAAACGAATATCTAAAGGCAAAAAACAGAGGCACTTACGAAAATCTTTTTGACAACATAATAATGTCGCATATGACATATAGAAATCCAGCGAGCATTGGATGGTTTAATATTGTATTTATGATAATAAAGTGGTTGCCATTTATGTAATTCACAGGAAGCGCACCGGAATTTACGTGGGTTACCAAATTATTTGTACCTACCTAAAAATGACATGTCTTTTGCAGCTATAGCTACGTATCTTCTTTTTCAATTACTGTTGGATGTCTTGTCTATATACAATACAGTGTGTTCCAGTTAAGCAGTATAAGAACAACAAATTTTATGGAATGGAGGGAACTCAATTCTCACTCCATTTCAAGTTATATGCTACAGAAATGTTAAGACAATTCCATGGCTCACAACGATTTTTAGGATCTGTATACTCAACAACCACGTACCCCATTCATGGAGGCGAGTAAGAGTGATTTTCATTCCAAAGGCGGGCAGATGCGGTCACGAGAGCGCGAAAGTTTTCAGCCTGTCATCATTTGTATTGAAAACCCTCGAACGACTCCTAGACAACCACCTGCGCAGTAATATAGAATTATCACTATCCAAATCACACAACACGCATATCTAAAGGGAAGGTCGACAGAGACTAAATAGTGCGAACAATAGAAAACTCAATACCCTATAAAGAATATACCTTTCTTGATATATAAGGGGCTTATGTACATACTGAAGCGATTCTGGAATCCTTAACGGAATTAGGGCTAGAAAACCATCTTAGCCTTTGGATAGTTTCTATGCTTAACACCAGGATCATTCAGACAACACTAGGAAATAGTAACATAACCAAATACGCCAGCAGTGGGACACCCCAAGGAGGTGTCATTTCACCACTGCTATCAGCTGGGTTCCAGAAATCGAGTGGAATCGAAATTGCAATCGATTGAATTCGTTTTAAGTGTTCTGCATTTCGAGCGATTCGGAAACTCTGAATTTTTTTCGAAATCACAATTTCACTTTGTCTGAATTCCTAAAATTTTGAAATCTAAATCGAATACAGCGAAATGTAGAACACAAAAATTCATTTTCGATTTCATTTCGAGTGAAAGTGAAATGTGGAACCTAGCAGTATGTCTCATAGTAATAAACAAAATACTCAATAGTTTAGATAGAGAAAGAATTAAGGTAGTCGGATATTCGGACGATATGGTGATACTGGAGGTGATCAGGAAAGTTTCTCTCCGTAAATAGCGAAATTGTGGAGAATGCTCTGTCGAAGGCTAGCACCTGGACCAGAAATGATGCTTTTCACCGACTTTACCCTCCCTCGGCTAAACGTCCAACCGCTCTCATTATCCGCCAGTGCTAGGTATCTGGGAGTGATCCTGGATCCCAAGCTCAACTGGAAAGTGAACGTCGAACAGCGCGTAAAGAAAGCGTGCATAGCTTTCTATGCCTGCAGCAGAACGTTTGGCAAAAGATGGGGCCTGCAACCAAAATTGACCCTATGGATGTACACAGCCGTAGTACGACCAATTGCAATCACTTACGGGTCAGTAGTTTGGTGGCCGGCTCTCGGAAAAGCCAAACTCAACAGAGTCCAAAGAACGTCATGCATAGGCACCACAGGCGCTCTGCGGTCAACACCGTCAGACGCCCCACAGTCCTTCTGCATCTTTTACCCTTAGACCTTCATATCACTTACATCACAATACATAGCGCGATCAGACTCAGAGAGTCTGGATGCTGGTATGCGAGACCCTACGGTCATAGCAACATTCTGCTTACTTTAGCAAGCGAGCTAGTACCACCCTCAACAGATTACATTACCCCCAGAATACTTTTTAAAAAAACACTTTGAGGTAGAATTTCCCTCAAGATTAGACTGGCAGGACGAACGGGTGAACAGGGACTCGAATTTAACAATCTACACTGACGGTTCAAAGATGGGCTGTGGAGTAGGTGCGGGTGTATTTTCGGAGTCTCTGAGCATCTCAAAATCCTTCAGGCTCCCGGGCACAGCGAGTGTGTTTCAGGCGGAAATACTTGCTATCCGTGAAGCCTGTCGCCTAATCAAACTACACATGAACATAGTTCCGACTTCCGAGGCAAAAGATAGACATATTCATTGACCAGTCAAGCTGCTGGGCGTTATTTCACTGGGCGTTATTTCATGCACCCGTTTTTTACATTTTGGAAACAAAATTTAGTAGCGCATACAAGTCTTAAGCACTTTGGGTACATCTGTGCAGCTACAAAAAAGTTATGGGCTCCGTAAACTCAAAATTATAAAAACTTGTTGTTCCATTTTTTTTACTTAAAATGCATTTTCTCAAAATGTTTCCCAAGATTACATTTGGACTTGGTCCTTAACCAAACAGCCTCTCCAATTAGTTCGGTCTTAGCCAAACGTACTGCAAATTGGTTTTGGTTTTTCTATTTATATGCACCGCCTTGGGCGAGATGTTCATCGGGCCTGAGCTTTAATTTTAACGTTACACGTGAAGGTAGGTATACAAAATGTCTTCTTTGTGACGTCAACTAACTCATTCAGATAGAGAATGGAAATGCAATTTTCTCCAGTTCAATTTCAAATAAGCTCGCCTATCGATTACCAAGTCGTAGGCGCAAGGTGCTCAACATTCGATAGTCGATGATCGACTCAAAATCATCAGTGACAATGAGTGTCTTTTGTTGTGATTTCCTTTTGAGATAATTTGAAGGTAAAGGCCAGATAGAGCCCCCAGGATAGTTAAAGAAGCAGTCGATATAATTTACGAAACTAGCTTTTAAGGTCCTTGAAATTATCTAAAGGGATATGAATGCCGTATCCGACTGGAAACAAACAAATAACGTGAGCGAAGCTACCAGTGACTATAAAACAGTTCCGTGACTTGCTGACAGACAACGCGTGAACCAAACCGCTGGGCTATTTAAAATAGTTAAATCATTTAAATTCTAGAATTTTACAGAGAGCAATCATATTGCCGCAGTTTTGTAATACATACATCTTTTCAAATATCGATATTTTCGAGATTTGCACAGACTCTCACTGACTTCTGCAAAATTAAAGCATTTTCCAAAATTCGTTCCCTAAAAGAGGTTGCAATTATTACTTTCACTTATTTCACGGCGTTTTTCAGAATACAGTAGGTATGCAGAGGCTCAAACAGATATATGAAATGAACCATCGATTTTCTATGAATTGTGTACTCAAATTAATGAACTGAAAAATGTGTACAATGAAATTCCTTTTTATGAACTCATAGCCATAGTCAAGTAATGGAAGGCTCCTAGGCGCAGCTTCCTTCTACGGGAGAGAGCTGCGCAGGAACAAAGATGGTGAAGGATAGTTTCCTCCTCTTCCTCATCCATGCAGCTTTTGCAAAAGTCGTTTGCGAAAAGGCCTAGCCTAGTGGCATGTTTAGGTACCTATCAGGCAGTGTTCAGTAATGACAGTAATAACACCTATTGTAGTGCCGATATGCAATCTGCTGAGAGAGATCAATTCCTTAGAGCGTTTCAAATCCAGCTTATGCCAAATTTGCTTTGTCACTAGACAAATGGTGCCACTTGTCCACCTAAGATTTGTACTCTCGATAGCATTCAGCTTTAGTTGGTATCCCTAGCCCCTAGGGTGCCTTTATCCGGCAGAATGGGTTGAGATGTTCCTATTCGAGTGAGTACATCGGCCTTACAATTCCCTGGAATGGCTCTATGCCCCGGCACCCAGATTAGGTGAATGTTGGACTGTTCGGCCATCTCCGTAAGAGACGATCGGCAGTCGAGGGCTACTAGAGAAGTTATAGAGATCGAATCAAAGGATTTGATGGCTGCTTGGCTGCCCGAAAATATGCAGATATCCTTGACGGATATGACATTTTTCTTGAGCCAAAATAAGACCTCTTTAATCGCCATTATTTCCGCCTGAAACACGCTACAGTACTCTGGTAGACAGAATTTGCACGAGTTGGAGAAAAAAAAAAAAAAAAAAAAAAAACAATTATGTAGGTACTTTTCTTGAACGCATTTCAATTATTCTGTCCGAAGACGGATACCTCGAATGTAATTTTAGCCTCCGACTCAGACCGAGTATGTGCTGCCGAGGCGAAGAAAGACGTGCACGAGTTAGCTAGTGTTCAAATAAAAACGAATCATGCCATTACTTGTCAAATACAATGGAAGTTAAGCTAACCACTATTCATGGTGCTTTAACCTTAATCAATCGATCAAGTTTTCTCTCATTAAACTGCGAATGAATAGATAGGTACCTATACCTATGGCAATAAGTTTCGAACCATATCCTATTAGGGAAGTATGATTTCTAAAAAAATATATTTTATTTGCTCCACTACTCCAACGATTCAGAGTTCGAATCATAACAAACCTCGCAAGAGTTGCAGAATTGAGATGTTAGATAAACTCACAACCCCATCGTTTATCAGAATTAATTTTCTACATGGTAAGGTGCATAAACAAAGGCAAAAATTCGGGCATCAACGGAACGGAATTACGTACGTGTATTAAATAATTACGTATACTTGAGTAGTAGTTTACCTAGTATACAAAATGCACGGTTCTTCCGCCATCTCCATTCCTCACTGCAACAACACTGGACATAGTTTTTGGTAGTTTTCGATTTTATTTTACATTAGCTGTTGAACTATAACAAATTGTGACAACTTTACTCTTTTCCCGTTGTCCAGTTCTTAGGTCTCTCTGCCATTAGAGTGTAATCGTGATTGACGCCATGCAGGGAGCCTATTTCATGAGTGACTGGTTTAGGAAAGAATTCCCATCCCTCTTCAATTGACAATTTTTTAGTGAACGCAGCGATACCTACAAGCAAAATATGAAACATTTATTTTGTACGAATAGTGAGCTTTAAGAAATTACCGAAGACCAATCCCATAAAGACTCCTCCGACTACTGTCCGCTGCCATGATCCGTATACTCCACCGGCCAGAATACCACCAATGGTGTAATTCCATCTGGAAATAGGTCCCATTATATCTCCCAGTAATTTACTTCACTATAAAAACCAACTCACTTGTCATCTTTACCACGAATGTTTGTAGCAGCGAAAGAGCCGAGTGCAAAGGCAGAAGCCATGCCAACATATGGTCCAATAAAATAAGCATATCTGCCCATTGTTGGTAGATATCCTTTAGTTCTGGATATCATCAAAACATCAACGGTGGACCAAGCTAAGCCCGCACCGACGGCTATTTTGTTAATTGCAATCATTTTTCCAATTGCATCCTTTCCATCGGGCTGGTCATAATAGTTGGCTTTTAGCATGGACATGTTTCTCCTGTAATTGAGGGAAGCAAATTGGTGATTTAGAGTTCTTTATACTTAGCAGGTATATTCTAATTCGAATGTAATTTAATTGCAAAATTTTATATAAAATTAAATAAAACAGATAACCTACTACTTTTTACGTAATTTTTGACAAACGAAGCAGCTGTCGCAGTGACAGTTGTGACAGCTGTCGAATACTGTTTCTTCTGTGGAATGTGTTCAAAAATACGAACTATTAAGTACGCTATAGATGGGCGGTAAAGAGAAACAATATTACTGATGATAATGAACCCGACCAGAAATACCTAAAAACTAATGGGACAATGAAATACCTATTATGGATCCGTAATTTTTCAGAGTTCTTGTTTTGGATATCGAGTTCGAGATACATACAATTGTATTGTAGAATCGAAGAGCAATTTCGCGACTTTATGATTGGCATTACCATATTGAATAACAAAATTCTAACAGAAATGAAGTCATATAGAGTACATCAAAGTTAAATTCAGAATATTATTGCCTTTGTATGAAGTCTCAGATATAGTTCAGAAAACGTGCGATAGAGTAGTTTTGGACAATATTAGTGTCAAATGAGAATAAAAGAAATCCATGTAAAGGAAAAAACAGTGAGAGCTAAAAAACTTGCAGGAAAACAAAAGCAAAGCTTTAACATAATTTTGTTTAAAGTTTGTTGATATGTGAAATACAAAAAGAAAACATTGAATATATATTATTGTAATTTGAGATGTCCCAGGTCCCAGTTCCTATACTAAATCTTATGGCATGTTCTTTTGGGATTCTCTGATTCCTGTTGCAGATTTCAGATTTCGTCTTGCCAATCGAACAAAAAAAGTATAGTGAACTGTTCTTTGTTTATTGGTAGGTAATGGCAGCTCCTTTATTTTTTTGTTGTGGAGATTTTTTTCGTAGAGTGGTTGGAACTTGCAAGTGTTGCATACATTTTCAAATAATTATTAAAGAAATCTCATAATAAATAATCCGAATATTATGTTCACCGCGTCTTTCACAAAAATTGCAAACGCGGTGCTTTTTCTCTCTTACAAATACAAAATACTGCAGCTGGAGATATTGCTCGTTCGTATGAAGAAGACGACCCATAGTATAATCCGAAGAGGACTCTTGCTAAAAAATGTATTTTTTTTTTTTTTTTTGGTGACCCAACTTAATATTTCAAAAGCAACATTTTAAAACCTAGATTAAGTTCAACGATGTCTTAGCTGTAGCCAGGGGCGTAGGGCGTTGGGGTTCAATACCTCCCACGCTTTTAAAGAGTCGGCAAATCAAGGAAGCTACCTTAATTAACTTGAGCAACTTTAAAAAAAAAAATCAGCAAAAACGAACAACTTCCAAAAATTAGCTCGGAACAAAATGTTAAAAAATAAGAGGTGAGTTTGAATTTTCATTAGGTACAGGTTTTCAAACTTGTGAATGTATAGAAGTCGGAATTTCAAAGGTTCCACCTATCGGAGATGCCAATTTATATTTATTTATTAATTTTTATGTACCTACCTTGTCCGAGTTTCGATTTTTAAAAGGACGGTCGGCATCGGTGAATTTGCCGACTTAAATCGTTAAAATTAAGCGAGTTTCGATTCGATTTTAAAAGGAACGGTCGGCATCGGTGAATTTGCCGTCCTTAAAATTTATCGAGTTTCGATAAATGCATTAAGAAAACAAGTTTATAAACAGTTTAAATACCTAACGAAATTTTGAATTCCAAACTTTTTGCAGCGAACGAAAACACTCTATGCGCGGATTGTTTTTTTTCGCAATCCATATGATCAAATCGCATTCCACAAAATAGCAAATAAAACACTTAACCTCAAATTAAAATTTTTATTAGAATCTGATGGCTGAAATTCGCGAACTGCCGCGACGTAGTTCAAATTTACAGGTGGTCTTTTTGTATTTGCCCAGGAGTCTTCCTGTTAAGATTGGTCAAAATTGGACAAAGGGCGTGGCACCTCCCATACAAAAAAAACATCTTCTATGGGGTGAAATTCGATGACGTTATAACTCGATAACCGCTGGGCCAATTTTAATGATTTCTATACATTCGGCAATTTCCTAAAATAAGTCAGAACTTCAATGAAAGTCACTCCCACGGCTCGAACCCAGCGACCCCCTGGCAGTGGCTAAAAGCTTAATATTTAAAGAGCGGAATTTGCCAGGCAAAAAAGCTGTTGCCGAAAAGGTTCCGTCACAACCAGCGCTGCCCCCTTGCTACAATTGTAGCGTTTGTACTACATTTTGTTGGTCAAAAAAGTGAGTACGTACAATTATTAATTGCGTACTTTGTACTACAATTTCTCACACTTTAAAAATAATTGACAAATGTACAAGTTGGCCTGCGATATCTGAGTGAAGAAAAGAACCCTATCAGACATACAAAAATCTGTCATCGGTAAGCGGTACGTGTATTTTTGTACAGATAATTTATTCATTTTATAAATGAAAAACTATTGTAATCGAGGTAAACGCCTTGTCGGTCTAAAATTCAAGTATTGTTTATGAAAAATAAAATAATCCCGGGTCCATAAAATTATGTTTAAATTGTTTAAAAGTGGAATGAAAAACTTGTTTTGGTTTCGTGGAAACAATGTTGTTTTTTGGATAAGACTCTTTTTTAACTGTTTAAAGTTCTTCAAATTATTGTTAATATTCCATTTATTGTGCAGCATTGTCCCAAATACCAATAGCGGACCCAACTAACCGAGATTTATCTCAGACTTTCTCGATAACCATCTGCGATATTACAGAATATTTTAGTGGCATAAAACGCTCCATTTGGGAAGGGGAAGAGCTCGTCAAGGCTGGTTGTGTGATACAAGATCCAAGAAAGAGTGAGGTAACTGGTCTGGTCATAAATGCATCCTCGATGACTTCAAACCCCCACGAAATCAAACTAAGAATCTTGTTAATGGTTAAACCATTTTGTCTATATGAGTTGCACCACATTGCGACGCTCGATCCAACACTTTTTCTTTACAATATTTAATTATTTAGTGGCGCTTAGCTTCTTTTCCATATATTTTTTTCGCTGATCTGTCAAATTTGTATGTCTAGTAGGGTTCAAATTGTCGCCGTGTACCCTACACACTCCATTTCTCAATAATAAAAAAATGATTAAACTATATTTTTTCTCAGCGCTTGTTGTTACTACAAACTGACTTCTGTATGCAAACGCAGGAGACTCAACTCAATAAGCATTTCCAATTAACAAAAGCCTGCATTTGGAAAAATAATATGTAACTATATGTTAACATTGTGCGTTCTCCCACGTTGCAGTGCCCCCGCAGAGAAATAGTTTGAATATAGATACGGTCGATGCTATACTGCAGTCCAAGGAATTAGTCAGGGATCAGGGAAATGTACATAATCCGCCTGAATCCTTATTAACATTATGCAAAAACTTTTTTCTATCAGAATGCCAACCATTATCCAAAATAGTTTTTAAATGTAATATATGTAGTTCATATTTTTCTTTTTTATTGTAGGTAGGTACCATGTACCTACTTAGTAATATTATGTAATATTCATTTTAGTTTCTGTGATTATTTTTCGAGCTGTGTTAATAATTATAGGTATGTATTTAATGTTTTCTTAATTGTTTAGTTATGAATTCATGTTTATTTACTTAAAAAATCATTATTAAGTAATTATTTGTGTTTTCAAATTGTACTACATTGTACTACATTTTAAAAGCTCCCGTACTACATTTTCGACCTCTTGGGGGGGCAGCGCTGGTCACAACAAGCAATGAAAGTGCTCGCAGTAATCATTCCGAGAGTTCGAATTTTATTATTTCCTTGCAAGTGCTTGCAGAGGGTAGTCAGTAGTGTGATTGCTGCGAGTGACTTTTTTCGTACACGCAATCAATCATTTTTCGGGTCGTCACAATTGCGAGTGATTGCTCAATTGCTGCAATCGCTTTTTGCAATTATTTTGCGACTGTAAGTGAGTTCAGTTTCATTTCATATTTCATCGAAAATTGACGCAAATTGGATCATATTGTATTTGAAGAAGAAGCTGAATATTTGGAAGCGAGGCAACTAATTATTATAGTGGAGATATCAACACGTATATTGCAGTATGTGAGGCAACGAAATGCGGCTTATCGAAGAGCAATTTGGGCGCGACCGTTCTGGGAACGTGCTAAAAATCCGTATTACGCTATTTGAAACAAAATGATAAACACAAATCTCTATGTAGGTACCCAGCAAACATTTTGATTCAGCAAAAGTGAAGAATCACTTTACATTCAGTAAAAATGAAGAACATGCCTTCATTTAACATTCATTTATGTGAACCAAATCTGGTTTCAGATTAAAACGAATATTGACATTGGATTTTTTGTGCAACAGAAAACTTGTGTTTGTGCAAATGGATAGTGATAAGGGGACCTGAAAATGAAACAAAGAAAATATAAAAAGTCGATGCGTCAGTTCGATTAATTGTTTGCAACGAACGGTTGCTCGGGCTCTTACAACAGTACCTAATTGCCCTACGAAGTAAGTTAAAAAACAAAATTATAAGCTCATATTAACTAAATTTAATTTTTTTTTTCCAAAAAGATGCATTTCACGCCAACAACAACGTTCCAGAGGATTTTTCGAGCAAACAGCGACGAGGCACTCATCGGCTCAGCGGCTCAAGCCAAAAAAAAAAAAAAAACATAAAATATTTATAAACGAAGAAGCTAAAATGTGTTGTATGGTAATAAAACAAGTGTGGTAATAAATATTTATTTTGAGAAATGATTTTTGTTAATCTCTTGAAGCTTATTCCGATATACGAAACTGAGATCTCACTGGTATTATTATGTTTTTAAAGAATTGACTTTAAGACATAATTTAATTCTTTGTTTCAGAGATCTCAGAAAATGCCTTCATTTATGAATCTTTTAAATGATTCATAAGTTATTGCAGAAACATTCACTAATATGAATACATTATAAGCATCCATTTTAGTGAATGTTTCTTCAATCATTTATGAATCATTTAAAAGATTCATAAATGAAGGCATTTATTGATATCATTTATGAATCTTTATAATGATTTAAAAATGATTCAGTCAATATTAACTTAAGTGAAGAGATATCGTGAATCATTTAAAAAATTCATAAATGAAGGCCCATTTCTCAGGAAAATGGATTCAAATTGAATTATAAATGAATTCATATCTGAAGGTTTTCTTCATTTAAATGAATCATGTATGATCATTTATGATTCATTTTTGAAGAAAAATGTTTGCTGGGTACATATAAATGTTATGTTGGATTGTGTATGCTTCAAAAGCTCGAAAAGTTTGCGGCAATCGCTTGCATGCAATGACTTTTCAGGTCGTCACCCCGCGCAATTTTTAATTTGATTGATTGCTGCGAGCACTTTCATTGCTTGTTGTGACGGCACCTTTAGAAATATGGAAATAAAGGGTGTTTTTCCAATAAGTTTGTTTTTCAAATTGGCAACAGCAGTTTTTTTTAGGAAGAATAATAACAGGTTATTTATTTGGATTTATTTTGCTCTGATTTTGGTTTGCCATTTAACCATTCACCAGGGGCCTGTACCACAAAATAACAAGTTTATTTAAACAGGCAAATTTTAACAATTAACAATATTTTCTGTACTACCAAAACATAATTAAACAATCGCCTTAACAAGCGTTAACACAAACTCTAACAAGTGGGAAATTTGATGAATTCCCAGTTTCTGTACCACAAAACAACAATTGTTAAAATTGATTGTTAAATTGTTGCAAAATTCTAACTGATGAATAGAAAATTGTTAGCTCGTAACAAGTTATAATTTTGATTTGGTATTATGAGATTTTCACGTGTTTTTTTTTTATTTTCTATTAAATTCCAATCATAATTATAAACAGTTTAATGTTTGTTTTGCTTTTATAAGACAAAAATCCCAAAGGCCAAGTTTCCAAACTGCAATCTCCAGCAGCAAAAACTGTTTAAGTAGTGAAACAGGCGACTAGTAATTATTTTATTAAACAGTAGGTACTGAAGTGGCCCGCTTCGTGTGATTAAGGGACTTAAACTCTCTCATCGCATATCGCAGGTCCTGCTCATACAACTTCGTTTCTCCCCTCGGGATATTTATGTGCTTTTCGTCAGGCAGACATATTTGACAACCAGATATTAGGCCTGTTCCTTTACTTTTAAATCTTATAAATTCTTACGAATTTTTACGCATTTTTACTCAATGTCGTTCCCTAACTTGAAAAATTCGTAAAAGAGAGCGGCTTCGAGAGAGCAAGTTATTACCCCTCCACTCCACTCAGAATCTTACTAGTTTTTACTCAACAAATTTCTTTGCGTAATGCTGGGTTTCCACTTGTCGATTTGAAATTGACAATTGACGTATTTTTATGCCAATTAAACAATTGGCAAGTGGAAATAGCGAAAAATTGCTTGTCAATGAATTGACTAACAGCGTTTGCCAATAACTGACAAAGAAACCACTGTGGAAGCTGAATTGTCAAAAAAAATGTCACTTTGTCTATAATTGACAGAGAAAATTTAATTGGCATCGAGTTCATAAGTTGGTCAATCAACTAACAAACGATTTTTTGCCAATAATTGGCATTGTTCAATGACATAAACGCGAGGGCTGTCAAACTTTGTCAATCAACCGACATGTGGAAACCCACCTTAAGAATTGAAACAACTGTCAGTCGTCTGCAAATTGACAGACTATTTGCTTTTGTCTCTGATTTCCTGCGATATGAGAAACAAATTGGTATGAAAATGGTATCAGAAGGCGGGAAATAATGTAGCTTTTTTTCTTCCCGAATGCATGTAGTTCAGTCAGTAAAAACTCTTCCATATACTTGGTTTCATACTCACATGCAATTTATGGAAAACCAAAATGCATCTGTCATTTTTCATAGTTACTACAAAAGCGTTCCCTAACTTTTTCGTATGTTTTTCGCTTTGAGAGAGACTTCATCCCCACCACTGCCATTTTGACAGTCTTTTCCATTTTTATTTTTACTACAAAAGTAAAGGAACAGACCTATTTTGTTTTTAGATGGTCGTTCATTTCAAGAGAATTCCTCATTCTATTCGTGCATATAATCTGCATTCTGCTTTCAATTATGTGTAGGTATATTAGCCTAAACTAAACTTTTCTCCCAACGCGCAGACGCTTTGAATCACCATTTAGTTGTGTAAAATTCTACAACAAGTGTTAAGGGAAATTTTACTTGTTAACTTTCATGGCGAATAATTTGGTGGTACAGAAACTAACTTTGCCTGTTGAATTTATATGTTAAGAAATTACTGGTTAAAAAGTTAAATTGTTGTTTTGTGGTACAGGCCCCAGATAGGGGGAAAGCGGGAGACTTGAGCCACTTTTTGTTAAATCGTTCATACATTTTTTTTTATTAATCGCAGCCACCTATTAAATGCATTTTTTTCTACATACATTAATCTATTTTAAGAAAAGTCCCATCGACTTAAAATAAACACCAGAGATTTTTGACAAATGTTTGAAAACAGATTTTCGGTACAAGTCCCCTACCACCGGGAGACTTGACCACCCCTTTGGGGAGACTTGAACATACTCAAATTCTACAAGCAAAACAATAAAATAAATAATAAATTCACTTTCAATCTCAATAGAATTAATTTTTATTAATTTTGTGGTATTATCAACAAACAAAAAGTTATGTTTAATGTTTTAAAATAAAAATATAAAAGAATTGGACAAAAACAAAAATTATTAAATAATTTAATTTTTTATAAATTACCATATCACTTATGCAATAAGCCACTGACCAACTCTCCCTTTAGAAACTGTCTTAAGTCTCCCGTTCGTATTTTTTAACAAAATTTTATATTTTTATATTTTTTTGTAAAATAAGTCTCAGCATAGTTCATCAATCTTATTAGGTAACATCATCAATATTATTTACTAACCATGTTCCACGTTAATTTTATGGAGAAAATACAAACATTTTTTTTTTTAGGTTTTCTTACTAAAAAACACATTTCTTCCTCCACCAAACAAAGTAAACGGACGATTTAGAATTCTTTTTGTATGCAAGTAGAGCGCCACTTTCTGCATCGCATACATTTAGATTCATTAGATTTGAATGGAATTTAAGCGAGTTATTGAGAGTGTCTTAAGTCTCCCGCTTTCTCCCTAGGTATATACCATTTTACGATACAATTAGCTGTTTAAAAATCTGGTCGAAAATTAGACTTCCAAATTGCACTTTATTCACCCTATATACCCAATGAATACAGGAATGGCATAAAACACAATATGTCCAATTACCATGATTTTATATAATTTAATTTCATTTTAAAATTCTCTATCTCTAAAAAAAACACCCTATATATGAATGCATCAGCACTTATTTTTGCACACATTCGCTTAAGGCGCATGTTCAAGATTCATGAATGGCGAAAAGAAATTGCATACTTTCCCAGCATCTCAGCTGGCATCGCTGTTAGTCCGGAGTATCGATTTTTCTTGTCGCAAATTTAAATTCACATTTAAATAGATACTTGGTAAACAACCATTCTTTGTGTAAAAACAAAAATAAAAAAAATAATTTAAAAAAGAATATTCAAATAATTGATAAATTATATATTAAATTAATATAAATTAACCTTGATTAGTGCAAAGGAACAAGAACTACAACGTGTTTCAAGGCGAAAGAAAATATTGAATTAATTAGGTAATTGAAATCTGCCTTAATTTTTAAACTTAAGACAATAATAATATTATAGGCCTTTGAAATGATCTTAAAACAAATAACATTATAATGATATTTGATTTAAATGTTTTTTGTGCGGGATGCTTCTGAAAAGGTGGAAGATGGTATACACACCTTCATCTTAAGTCTTTGTCGTTTAGAAATAATAATTTTAACAGTGATTTTTCTAACATTCAAGAAATTTGCATAACGCGATTTCGCTTTGTATTCATAAAACAATGAAAGTCCTGTTCGTCCTAAAAAGCCCTCTTAATACTTTTTTGTTTTGTTTTAAAAATTATGTATTATGCGACTTAGTTCGAAAGGAGCTCCATTATAATTTTGCAAAAACTAACTGAACTGACCAATTCTGTATCTAACTACTACAAGCAGTAGTAGCTTTTAAAGTCGAAGTGAATGTCTTCTTTGGTGAATTAAAAAAGTGTTTCTGACTTCGAGGATTGGAGAATGCTTTTTGTAACTTTATAAATGTCAACACTCTAAAGTTACTGATTTGAGGTATCTATTCTAAACAGGCACACAAAACACACAAATTTGTACAAAGGGATTATTTTTCAATAGTCATTCATTCATTCATTCATTCATTTTCCATTAAGTGGGTCGGGGGTATATGTTGCTCAAGTGGGCCCTCTATAGCTCTCGATTCTCCCCTATCGACTCTAGATCATCAAGGGCAATCCCCATACGGGTATAGGAGAGATTATGGACTTGATCTAACCATCTCATCCGTGGTCTACCTAGAGGACGCCTGCCTGATGGTACGGATACCAAACCACCCAAGCATAGACCGCTCCGTTCGTAGAAGTAGCTACTCGACATTGAGTTCCGCACGTATTCTGGTATTTCTGATGCGATCTCTACGGGTCACACCAGCAATACTACGGAGAAATCAATCTCATTTCGGCAGCTTGTATCCGCGATCTTATTCTCTCGGTCATTACAGGTAAGAGTTGGAACAAACACCGAATTAAAGACTGAAAACTTAGCTTTGACACCAAGTTCAGTCCTCCTTATAACAGAATGAAAAAAACTGTGTTCTGCTCCTTCCATCACTCGTAAATAAGACCCCGAGATACTTAAACTTCTCTATCTGTTTCAATGGGACTCCACTAACATGCAGAGTGCATTGAAAAGGCGTTCTGGAGACGACCATCACTTCAGATTTGTTCACGTTTACTTTCATCTCAGCTTCAACACAAACGGCTACAAACCGATCGAGTGCGCGCTGAAGTGCAGTCTGAGAGGACCAAAGGATGACCAAGTCATCAGCGAAGAGCAAATGACTTATCCTCAGATCTCCAAATTCGAAACGTTCTTCGCCAAGACTGCGTTGTAACATCCAGTCCATATATAAGTAATAAAAAGGAGAGGAGACAAGACGCACCCTGACGAAGTCCAAATAAGTTTTTCAATAGTGATGATAATGTTAAAATACTCCATTATTACAATACTTCTTCTTCCGTTTTAACGATAGGCCCTGGTGCAATATCAACACGCCTATTTCTTAGCACGGAACAAACGCGAAATATGTATATTAAAGTTAAAGTTAATTGTATTGGTCGATTTGGCGCCAACCCTTGACCATTTTTCTTTCTTCTGAGGTGCTATGAAGGAAAAAATTTATTTTAGCGAAATGGCCCATTTTGACCATTTTTGTGTTACAAGAACTTCTTTTGATCGCACGTAAAAAAATGCTTAGCATAATTTTTAGGAAATTGTTCACGGATAAAAATTCTACATATAATAAAAATAAAAATTCATGAAGTATAAATTTTGAGAAAAAGCATTTTAAGTAAAAAAAAATTGAACAAAAAATATTCGTAATTTTAAGATTTAGAAGTAATAACTTTTTTTGTAGCTGCAAAGTGCAACCCCAAAGCAATTTGTCCTCGGTACTGAGCTGGGAATGTTTCCAAGTAACCAGTACATTTCTCTATATTTGAGTTCGAGCTTTTTTCGTTTCATTTTCACGAGCGAATTCCATTTCAGCTTTGCGTAGAGTGTCATTCCCAGGTATTTGGCTTCGTTCGTAAAAGGTATTCTGGGCAAGTTTAGAAAAAGTGGCAAGTCATTCGTTTTGTTTATATCTGAAGTTGACGCTAACAGGTTTAGTTTCTTTGAGGACGATTCGCCAAACCCTCGTCCATTATCATTTACTTTTTTTAATGCGGTTTGCAGTTTTGCAGTCGTTTCTTCGACCGTTTTACCTATACTGCTAGAATAGCGGTGTCACCGGCAATCGTAGCTAGGATAGTGTCATTTTCCTTTGGTATATTACGAGTATATAATAGGTAGAGAAGCGGTAGAAGAATTCTTCCTTGCGGTACACCAGCCGAAATTTCTTTTACCTCCGAGTATTCGTTTTCATGTCTTACACGGAAAAGTCTATTGTCGAGAATCGAGAATCGAGATATGATTTCAGAATATCGTATAGACGTACGGGGAGAACTGTTGGTAATTTTAGTTTAAATCCTTCGTGTCACACCTTATCAAAGGCTTGCGGTTGCGAGACATCAAGGAATATGCTTGAACATATTTTTCGTTCCTGAAGTGCTTTCTCGACTAGGCTGTAATTCTTCTAAATGAACCTGGTCAATCTCCGAATGCTTGCTTCTGAACCCAAACTGATGGTCAGGGATAAGATTATTATTTTTTATAACCGGTAGTAGTGGGCGCAGTAGCGCAGTGGTTAGTGTGCTGGACTACTGTGCGAGGGATCCCAGGTTCGATCCTCGGAAAAACACAAATTACATCTCAAGGTTTTTTTCTACTGCGCCACCTCTCGCGAACGTCTGACAAATATCCGAGAGTATGCCTGTCATGAAAAAGCTTCTCAATTCAGCCATTCGGACTCGGCATAAAAATTGAAGGTCCCTTCCATTCGTCCCAAAAATACAAACTCACACAAACGAATGGTTGCGAGAAGCTAGGCCTAGGGTGTCTACCGCCTGTTGCGCCACCTATTTATTTATTTTTTTAACAGGTTGTAGAGGCAAATTTTCATTTGGCGGTTTTCCTGGTTTTAGAACCATTATGACATCCGCAACTTTCCATTGGCTCGGCACGTGTTATACCCTATTCACACCAAGCCGAAAACCGAGTTTTCGTCAATGCACTCGTAGATGCATTCACACCGAACACCAATTCGTTTTCGTTTGACGTTTCAATTAGCTATGAAACTAGCTATGAAATGTTTGTGGCGACTAGACTTTTATTTTAGTTACTAAACTTCGCTCGTATTGACATAATATACAAACACAATTATTTAAGCTACTTGATAATCGTTAACTTATGGTTAAATGCATAAAATAATTAACATAAGCAACATTCAAAATCAAAACATCTGAAAATACCATTTAGTTGTGGCAGGCTGGCAGCGGCAGGCACAAACCAGTAAGAATAGACCGTCGACTCCTCCCACATAACGGACTTTGCCTACAAGCTGCCGGCGAGACCAGGATTTTTCATGTATTGGTGCTGTACAAAATCAAAGGGGCGCCATTAACGCACGCATACTTGAAAAATCCTGGTCGCATGGTATAGCATGGAAAATCATTGCCGCCATTAATTTTGACATTTACACGTATTCACAGCCAGGGAAATTTTTTCCGGGGGGAATCGGGTAGGTGTACGGGAAGTCGGCGGTCTATTCTTAGTGGTTTGTGGCGGCAGGTAGTTTGCTCTTTATGGTGCAAGCAAAGATAACAAAAAAACTCTCACTCTCGCTCTCACTCAGTCTCTCACATCCTGTCAGCAGTTTTGCTGAGCTCGCTGAATGTTGAAAAAGGTGTGTCTGCTTCAACAACCCAACGATCGTACTCGTTTTCGTGGCGTTTTCATGGAAAACGACCTCAAACAACTCGTTTTGAAAACTGCAATATGTATGAGAAAACTTCTGTTTTCGAGGAAGTTTTCGGCTGTTTTCGCGAAAACCCAGTTTTCGGCTTGGTGTGAATAGGGTATTAGTGTTGCACTTGTGAATGTTGAATCGTCAGATATTAGTTCAGTCCCATCGTTGTTATCGTTAACCACTTGATCATCGTACGGCTTAAACGTTTCTTCCAGATGGGCTGCAAAAACATCCGCTTTATCTTCATCTTCCCTTGCCCATTCATTTTGATTTATTTTAATTGGCGGCGCGGGGATTTTAGGCCTTTTGGTGCCTTTTACAGCTTTCCAAAGTGAATAATTGGAATCTTTTTTCGCCGTTAAGCTTTCGAAGTAAGAGCCTATCGCACGATTCTTGAAATTCGTAATAGTTGTCTTCAACAAGCTACACAAAAAGTTGAAATGGGCTTTATGTTGCGGAGAACGATTCTGTTGCCATTTTTTCTTTCCTTTTTTGGTTGACCAATTCTCTTTTTTCCGGAGGATATCGTAAGCCGTATATGTCCGGCTTTTTCTTTGCTTTGCTTTGCTTTGGGCGTATTATTCCAGAAGGCGAGCTGTACAATCTCAACGAAGCGGTCAATTTCAACCTCAAGTTCATATGGTGTCGTTAGTGGAACGCTTAGTTCAACGTTCACTTCGATTTCGTTCCGAAAACCGTCCCAGTTAGTGGTTCTACCAGTCAATCCCCCTGGCTCTGGGTACAAATGAAACGGGCGAATAGCCACTTAGTTAAATACAATTTTAAATACAATTAAAGAGCTGACCTCACAATTGAAGTATGCAATTGTAAGTCCAATGAATAATGCGACACGTATACACTACAAACAGATTAGTAACTTATTTGAATTATTATAGATCGGAACCTCACCAGTTGTAGGTAGTACAAATGAATGAATGAATTTCGCGCGGAAAACTATTTCCATATCTATTCGCACTTCACACTTTCACAGTCCGCCTCTGCCGATGATCATCAAAGCGATCGCGGATACAAATCATAATTCTATTATTTATTTATTTACCTCTATCTTCGACTTGCTTTCATGGAAGTCTAGGAAAAATCATCTCCTCTCGCGTCAGACATCCAAGAGATGAGAAAACTCTTCAGCGCCAATCGACAAGACGTATTAATTTTGCAGAAAAGAAAATACCAACTGATGCCCACAGCCCACTGCAGCAAGAGAGGGAGAAAACAAAACAAAACGTTATAATAATGTATTTCGCTACTATACAACCATAGATACAAATCCATATTGTGTTTTGTGTAGCGAAATTGTCTGATATTTCTAAGTTTTGTCTCGCCGCGCGCCTCTGCGCGCCACCACTTGGCAAACGATGTGAAAATGAAAACGGCACAAAAAGAAAAAAGAAAATGGAATAAATCTATGATGAGTATGTGACGGTTTATAAAATATATTCTTAGGTGATCTTAATAGTCACTGAAATTGGCTTGACCAGTTCGAACGGGCTACTCGGACTTTGCGTAAGGATCCCCATCTTATTATCATAGTGCGTACGCTTAGCTTTTCCGCTTTTCATTCGTTAATCGCCGCATACGTGTACCTTGAACGCACGTAATATGCAAATGTTCGTTACGATTTTAATCAGTTTGAACGCATGAAATCGTGGACTGCGAAATTTACGGAAGTTGTGCCCCGAAACCGAAATTATTGGACTGTTTCATAACAGACAGTAACAGTGAAGAATCACAAATGTTCAGTATTTCTGCAAGTCTAAATATACCTATACCTAAGATATGAACGCGCAGAAAAACGCTTTTAACAATATTGTGTGTGTGAATATAACGAGTTTATGAGCTCTAAAAATAAGACCGCTCAGGATTTGCGCTCATATGATTTTGTGAAACAAGTGTGGTTGCTGACTCGGAATTATGACTATTTTCTTCTGATACAAGTGCAATTTTGCTGAAAAGTGTGTGCCATTATAGCCCATAGGTCTTGATATGGATAACTATGGGGTTTATACTAGAATAATATACCTTACATATGTGTATTTTGTATAACTATGTATACCAACGCAAAACGCACTCCCTTAAATCTAAATTTAGTGTTGACATGAAATTGTGACCCAAATAATGAGATTTGCCAAAAATATTTCGAAGGATTTATGCTAATTTCATAAATGTACCAAATGAATGTAATGTAATTTTAAAATTTTTTATGGTCATAGAAAAACAAAAATATGTTGTCATTCCAATTTAAAGTTTAATCAGTTTTTTTTTTAGATCATTGACAGTGGACTCCTAAGGTTAAGGTATAATGGGATTTTTTAATATTGAGGCGCCACCTTTACGAAAACATTCTTTTTCAATGCTGACCTTCACTCTTAGGCCGTTGTGTCAATTGGGCTAAATAAATATCTTTGGGTAATTTTCTGACGAATATTAAGCTGTCAAAAAATTAGATATCCTCCACCGGGAGCAAGATAATAAATTATCCCATAGGCTATTTTTTTACGTTTTCGTTTGCTTGAGTTTTGCTGGAATGTTGAAGAGGAAATAAAACACTGAACTTATCTTTCATAAGTGTCAGAAAATTATCCGCGAATAATTATTTAGCCCAATTGACACACGGCCTTAAGGTGCTAGTGAACGGCATGTAGCAAGCCACATACGTATTTTTTTATACCCATCACTTTATCATTACGTTTGTAACGCCAAGAAGGATTCACCGGAGACCATATAAAGTATATTTATTCTGAATCAGGATCATATTCTGAATCGATTTAGCCATGTCTGTCTGTCTGTTGAAAGCACGATAGCGTCCAAACGAATCGACTTGTGCGACTGAAATTTTGTGAGAGGTCTTATTTTTATGGTCGTCAGGTTGGTACTAAAAATGGTCCATGTCGGTCAAGTAGTTCTGTTACCTGCCATACGAATCCAATATTCTACCCCTGTATCTCTCTGTCTGTTAAAAACACCTTAGGTACTGTCCAAACAAATCGACTTAGGTGAATGGCATTTTGTGAGATGACTTTTTTTTTACCGTTGCCAAGTTGGTATTAAAAATTGTCTATGTCGGTCAAGTAGTTCTGGTACTTCCCATGCAAAACCAATATTAGACACATGCGTGTACCTGTAGGTACAGTAGGTACCTAACATAATATAGTGGATGGTATCAAAGCATCGGCTTGTTTTTTTTTTTTTTTTGTTAATACTTCTCCCGGGAAAGGCAAACCTCTAACGCTTCATCAGCGCCCCGAGATGCTTGCAGATGTATGTTAGTTCTGCATTTAAATTGCTGCAAATTGTAGTCTTCTGAAAATATATCCCCAGGAAGCGAGTTCCAAAGTTTGCTTGTCCTGTAACAGAAGGAGTTTTGAAAAATTTATGTCCTCGCGGTTGTCAAATGTACTGTATGGTCATGAGCATTAGCTGCTTGTCTTGTGGGGCGCTCAAAACTTGCATTTCGAGGGATAATGTCTTTGAGTTCCTCGGAACATCGACCTTGGAAGTACCTATAGAACAAGCAAAAGTCAGCGACTTGTGTTCTCTGCACCAACGGTTGTAGATTCGATCTGAGTGTAGCGTCTCCAATAATTCGAACTGCTCGTCTCCGTATGCTGTCAAGTAGGCTAAGTGAATGTAGCACTGACGTCATTTTTACGTCAGCAAATGGTTCCAATGGGTACATGCCGTGTACAAGCTCTCTTTGTGCACTCTCTGTTGACGTTAGAGCTACATACTACGTACTAGCTACATGCCCGTGTACTAGCACCTTTAGAATAATGACAACCTTAAGGGAGATGTAGATAGATGAGCTGCTTCGCTACATGCTACATGCCCGTGTACTAGCACCTTTAGAATAATGACAACCTTAAGGGAGATGTAGATAGATGAGCTGCTTCGAAATTGAAAAAAAAAATACAAAAGGCAGAAACTTCTTTCTGTATGATTTCGTCAATCTGAGCTCTGGAAAAAACTCCCCCAATTATGGCGCCATGGAATGTACTACATAGACCATAATGCTCTCTTATTTGTAGGGCTCGGTTTCAAATGAAAATCATTCTTTTTTCTAATCCATTCACGGACCTTTATTATAAAAACAACATTTAGTTGCACTAATTATTTTGAATGCCCAAGTTAAATTTGACCAACTCAACTCAATGGAGAAGCTTATCTCGGGGTCTTATTCACGAGTGATGGAAGGAACAGTGTTGATTTTTTCTGAAGGATTGGTCAAGCTGGGTCAATTTTGAGACAGCTCGGCCATTCTTTGACTGAACTTGGTGTCAAAGCTAAGTTGTCAGTCATTAATCCAACTCATTTGTCCAACTCTTATACCTATGGTCATGAGATTTGGGTAATGACCGAAAGAATAATATCACGGATACAAGCGGACGAAATGAGATTCCTACGTATTGATGGTGTGACCGTATTAGGAACACCAGAATACGTGAGGAACTCAATGTCGAGCAGATACTTCTCCGGACGAAGTGGGCCATGCTTCGGTGGCTTGGTCATGTTAAACGCATGTCCAGGATCCCCATAGCACATGCAATCCGTACCATCAAGTAGGCGTCCTTTAAGTAGACCCAGGATGATATGGTTAGATCAAGTCGATAATCTCTCCTCTACCCATATGGGGATTGCTCTTAATGATTTAGAGTCGATATGGCGAAAGATGGGGATAGCTATATGAAGGGTAGACTTGAGCATGTTACACCCTTGCAATATTGATTTGCGGGATATTATTAAACGATGATGATTCAAAACAAAGACAACTCAAAGAGCTTTTCACTTTTTCCTTTTTTTTTAGATCTAATCCGCCAGTTGTTAAGGCCAGGCGCGACCAGAAAGATCTTCTGTGCTAAAAAATCAGTATAGGAATAGGAGACCAGGATAAGTTCAATTCTCGTTATAAATTAATTTTTCACTCTGGTGGATATAATTTGTACTTATTCAGGAAACAAAGTATCTCCGAAGAAGTATCTCTTTCATGAAAAGGCGCCATTCAGCTTTTTAAATGACACGTATTTGATCATCATTATATCGTTCTGCTCTTCTCTATCCATCCTATTAACCCTTCCACTCGCGCTGTGCATTAACATTTTTAGGGAACAAAAACCCCTTGAGCACTAGCAAATGGCATCTTATAGCCATGAGTTTTATTCTTTTAGCAATATTGATATTCTGGAAATTTTATTTTTGATTCATCGCTTACAAGGAATGCATTTTTAGGCTTGATATCGCCTCAGAAATGGATCAAATATTTTTTCCACGTTTTCAACTCGGACGAGAACAGCAGACATTTTTCATAAAAGTAGATAAATGGTTTTAATAAATTTATTAGCTGCTTTGTCAAATTCAAATGAAGCATGCTTGAAGAGCACTGAATATATCATGCTAATAGATATATTTTAATGATTAGTAAATCTATCTCCAAGATTCATGATATTATAGAAGTTCAGAAATAGATTAAATACCGTCACACAAAATTAATCTTCTATACTTTGAACTTCAATATTTGAACAAATTTGCGGTATGCTGTCTGCCCACTTATATTTTTGTCAAACATTTTGTATATCACAATGGATAGTTTTGTGTGTACACTAAAAATTATTACTATTACCACTGTTTCGACAGCTGGTGGACTGTATAATATTTTTATATTTGCTCAATATTCCTCCTTAATAGTTTATATTGTTTTAATTTCAAAATTTCCAAAGCAATAATAATATTATTAAATAATAATACAAAAAAATCCTTGATTGAGTTGATGATACAAAATAATATAGTAAACAAATTATATAGTGTTTTATTTCTGCTTTAGCCGGACGTGTCGGTCTTGAACAACCACGAAAACACAGAGTGCCTTACCAATAATCATTTTTTAACCCTCAACACTTAAATAATAATTTTGACGATTACAATATAGAAATTTATATGGAAATTTTTGCCATGGTGAAGTTAGCCACTAAAAATGATTTATTAGTACCGCATAGAGATATTAAAATCGCTTTGATCTGACTAATAGGAACATTTTATCCAGATCCGCCAAGTTGAAAAAGGGCCTTACTATAATAATCATTTTTAACCTTATTAACTTTATTCTAGGTCAGATTACATAATTTTATTTGGAAAATGTTGCTACTGTGAGTCCGTAAAATTTACCTGGATATACAAATTATTCTTATTACCGCTCAAAAAAACGAAATAAGAATAGTCTGACTCTACAGACAACTATATTATTTTCATCGGCGGTAGCTAGGACAAACAGACGGAGAGTATTGACCTGAGCTTGAAAAGCACTACAGTAATATCTAATACTTCTTAAAGGATTCGTGCAACATTTTCCTTGCTCGTCTTTGAATCCTCTGTGTTACCATGGTGGCTGTGCGCTATCAATCGAAAGAGCACAGTTTACGGCTGCCACGTTGTCTATAAAGAGATAATATTGAGCTGTATATTAAGTACTTAGAGTCTCTGTTTTGACAGATAATTAGTTTTATTCTTGCGCTGAACGAATATGGTCGTGTATACGCTTGAACAACGCTGGGAAATATTGCGACATTACTTTGAAAATCATGGTAATGTTGCAGAATGTGTGCGAAAATTGCGTACGGATTTTGGAAGAAGAGAAGCACCGTCAGCTCCGTATGTTCGTTATCTTGTGGAAAAAGTGAAAGAAACTGGCATCCTCATCGATAAACCAAAGCGTGAAAAGCCAAAAACAGTGCGTACACCCGAGAAAATCGCTGCTGTGGCAGAAAGTGTGCGTGAAGCGCCATCAACATCAACTCACCGTCGTTCTCAACCATTGACGTTTCGGAGACATCATTGAGACGAATTTTGCATAAAGACCTTGGTATGACGCCATACAAAGTCCAATTGGTTCAGGAGTTGAAGCCAACTGACCATCCAATGCGTTTTCGCTTCGCTAAGTGGGCCTGCGATCGACTTAGAGAAGATGCCGATTTTGCCAAAAAAATCATCTTTTCAGATGAAGCTCATTTTGATCTTGGCGGGTATGTAAACAAGCAAAATTGTCGCATTTGGGGCACAGAAAACCCGCACGCATACATTGAAAAGCCGATATACCCAAAACGAGTCACTGTTTGGTGCGGATTTTGGTCCAGAAGCATAATTGGGCCATTTTTCTTCGAAAATGAGCACGGAGTGGCCGTTACAGTCAATGGCGATCGTTATCGGGCCATGTTGAACGAATTTTTGTTCACAAAAATTGAAGAGGAGGATATTGGCAACATTTGGTTTCAACAGGACGGCCGGCGCTACGTGCCACACAGCCGAAGCTACACTCGATGTTTTGCGCCCTGTTTTTGAAGATCGCATTATCAGCCGCAGAGCTGATGTCATTTGGCCACCGCGGAGCTGCGATTTGACACCGTTGGACTATTATTTGTGGGGTGCCGTAAAAGATAAGTGTTACGCCGACATGCCAGAGACAATTGACGCTTTAAAGGACAATATTCGTGAAGCTGACTTGCTAGGTATAACCCGTGTAAAAAAAACCTCAGTGCTAAGGTCCCTACGCTGCAGGAAAAAGGATTTTTGTTGGCGTTTTCTAGCCTCTGTTTTGCTAACTGGCCCCGCAAAATGTAATTTGAAAATGCCTAGAGATAGAAAATGCTGATTTTTAATTAGAAAGCTTACATTTTTTTATTGATTCATAGAGTAGTATTCAGATTGGGGTTAAGTATGAAATAGCACATCGGATAAATGGCCACCAAGGCTTTTTCTGGCAAGTACGCACTCTTTTATGACCGTTTTGCATAAATGCGGATGAATTTCATTGATATGCCTCCCAATTTCCTCTTTTAAGGCGTTGGTGGTCGTTGGCTTATTTTCATAGACCTTTGACTTCAAAAAACCCCAAAGAAAAAAGTCCAATGGCGTTAAATCGCAAGATCTGGATGGCCAATTCTGATCGCAAAAACGGCCGATTACACGATTAGGAAATGACTCATGTAGTAATTGGATTGTTTCTCTGGCTGTATCGCATGTGGCACGTGTCACATAGGTATTGGTCACATCCATACCTTGTAATTTAGGCATACTAAAAACTGGGTTATCATGTCACGATTACGAACAGCATAAATTGTTACTGCCGCGTTTTTGAAGAAGAATGGGCCGATAATGCCTCAAGTGCAAAATCCGCACCAAACAGTCACGAGTTGTGGATGCATTTGTTTCTCATCAATTACTCGTGGGTTTTTCTGAACCCTAAATGCGACACTTTTGACGATTAACGAAGCTATCAAGATGAAAAGAGCTTCATCACTGAAGATGATTTTGTTCGAAAATTGCAGATTGTAGCTGACAAACCTTCATTGTTTTTAAAACATTGCTCAACAATAAAAATGCGTTGTTCTTGCATATAGCGCTCCATTTTTACTAACCCCGAACTGTCAGCTGTCATACTGTTATCTTTTTTGCGTTGGCATCACTATTAAATGGCGCAAAATTCAAATTTTGCGTGAATTATGTGACACCCTTTATAACACAATTGCCCTCCAACAACAACGCAACCAGACGATGTGGACCAGAGCCTACTAAAAAAAATCCAAAAACAGTAGATCCAGCTAACCAATGCCTTCGATAAGGCCTTCGATAATTTGGGGAATCGAAATTCATACTCGATAAGACACAGTCGCGTTTTTCTTTAAACATCCCATATAACATTGGCGTAGACAGTAGGTAGATTCAATGTCCAAGTCACATTTAGCCGAAGCTATTCTGTAAGCTGCTCTCGTTTACTTTTTAAAATCTCTGTTACAATAAAACTGTTACAATATTTGTTACAGCAATCTATATATAATTCTTTCAGTCTCTAAATTTGTAAAATATTCATGTCAAATAATACAACTAATGTCACATTTTAATTATTTCTGCAAAGCTTCATAAAATTCCTTTTAATTAATTTTATAATCCTATTTATTAACAAAAATATTTCTCTTTATTTTTAGGTTATGTTAACCATATGATTTTTACATTAAAAATCTAAAGAATATTATTAAGAAAAATAAAAATTAATTATTAATAGTATGTATTACAAAAACTAACCTATAAAACGAGAAATTAAATTTAAAACTAAAACTAAAAATTGAAACGAAATTAAATCAAAACAAACATGAGAAACGCACCAAGTCGTCCTGTGTACCTAAATGAAGGATTAGGTCCCAAGAAGACAGCATTCATAATCGTAACCGTGATTGGTTGTGTTGCGATACTATGGCCGAAAGTTTTCCATCCGATGATGTTTGGGGGTACACCCCCAAAAACACCCGCAGTAGCTAAAGAACATCGTCTACCCGGAGGTAAGTTAACATAGATTAAAAAATAAACAACATTTTTAAGATACTTTCTCTCAAAATACATCAAAAGGATGTTGTGATGTCGTTCTTGATAGGGAAAAATTCCTAAATTCCACCCCTTTCGAAGTTGGACCGCAACTGTATCGAAAGCAACTGAATTTGCTTACCGGCGAATTAAGTAGGTTTTTTTTTTACTGTTTTTCTTTTCATTTGCAATGTAATTTGGATTGAAAGTGTGCTCACTTTTCCGTAACGTTAACAGTGGTGTGGAATATCGCTTACAATTAACACACAATTGAAATGTACTAAAGAAAAAAATGAAATAGACGAATGGAAAACGACTTTCACTTTTAATCTTCCAGTGAAATATTTTTGTTTGTTTATTTTAACAGAAATACGTGTTTAGTTCTTATTTTATAATCTAATCCTAGTGTTCTTTTATTTTTGGGTTAATACTAACGATAATTTTTTTATTTATTTTTAAATATTTGAATAATACAAATTTACGTACATTGTTAGGTTTACGACAAGAACGACCGTCACACCTGCATCCAGAGTCCATCTATCAATCAATGAAGGAACGAGGTCGAGCTATTCCAGCTACTCAAACCGTTCCAATTGTTGAAAGGTCAAAATCAGCCAGTAATCCACCTCCGAGAATTGTTGAAGGAAGAGTAAGTTATAAATACAATTTATTCAGCTGTTTATTTTGTAAAACAATATATATGTTATGTATACAGATCTACAAAACAAGTAAGAGTATTTTTAAAACAAAATTATGCTTTATAACAAAAAACCGTGCATTTATTTTATGGCAGATGTATCATTTTTTTTTAAAAATAGCCACAATGTGTGGCATCGTATAATATTGAACTTGTGCCAATTTATTTGCTAATTTGCTCCGGGTATGTTCGAGTTTCATTCCATGTACGATTTAATTGCACAAAACAAATATATTATGTTGTCAATCAAAAAGAAATTTCGACTTCACAATATTTTACTTGACAATTGGGTTAAGAAAAATAAATATAATTTACTAAAGGCCAATATTAAAGTGATCGTTGGTATCTGTATCTGCACTTCAAATGACTATAGTGCATATGCATATTCATAGTTTGATTTATTTATTACCTCTGCATTAAGCAAACATTGAATAAGAATCTGCGTAAAGCTATAATACAAATAATTATATTTACGAAGAATTTATTTTTAGAAGACCTTTACCTCTTACGAGAGCTTTCGGTATAGAAATTCACGGTCAATATTCATTCACTCCACGAATGGAGGGAATCGAGATCAAATCAGCTGAGCTAATGCCTTAATTATTTAGCTATTTGTTTATTTAAGTCACTTTAATGGATTTTAAAAATAAAACTGGACTAGTTGCGCATCACGCAAAAACAACTAAAATGCAATTTCGAAGATAGAAAATATTTTAGCCCATATCATCGCGATATATTCGAAGGCAGATTATTATTTTTGTGAGATTGCTCGATGAAAGAATTTATATGACAATGACATGTGTTTATTCCGGAATTTACAGTCGTAAATTAGAATAGGCTTCCAGTGCATCGGCCTGTCCGAAACCTGTAAAGATATTAAAGGTCTCGGTACTTCCGAGAGTTTGTGGTTAACCTCGGTCTAAACTCTAAACCCGAGTTTCCCAAAGTGTGCTCCGCCGAGCACTTTCTGCTCCGACATAAAAATTCAAGTGCTCCGAGGTAAGATGAGCGCAAAATATGTAAATTCCATCAGACTAGCTAATTTTGTGCTTCTGTAACTTTGTCATTTTGTTCGCAACAATGTAATTTGTGTATTGGGTGGTATGAATAAAACCTAGCAATTGCTTTTACTCAAAATAAATGTCAAAATCGAAGCAATTGCTAAGCTTCGTATGAATAAAAACTGATTTGAGTTGACTCCAACTTTTGACATCTTCGAAAAGCGGCGCCACCGACCTTTTTGGTATGAATAAAACGTGGAAGACAAAGCAATTGCTACGAAAATTCCAAGTCTGCTATTTTGTTGACTCAGAGCATTTGCTAAATATTTTGCGCCCATATTTCTTTACAAAAACAGTATTTTCTTTTGAGTTTTCGGTGTTTTTTGTTTGTATAAATAGTTAAATTAATTTTTCTTTGTTTGATTGGCACATTAAACCTGTTTTAACTACTGTTGTTAACGTTCGTAAAAAAAAACAGTAGGTACTATAAGCAAAGACGAATTGGTTAAGATCACAACTTTAAATGCTTTGTTCGAAACTTCGAACTTACTTTAGCAAAGTAGTTTTTATTCATACCGACTTAAAGCAATTGCTCAGTGCTTTTACTTTGCTACAACCTTTTACTCAAAGCAAATGCTAGTTTTTATTCATACCACCCATTGATTATACAGTACAAAAATGGGTAAAAATAAATCGTGTACTCCAGAACTTCATAACTATCAAAATGGAAACGAATCAATGGCGTTGATAGCGAAAAGATTTGTTTTTCTACGAAGCTTGTTTCCGGGGAAATACTGGTTTCTAAGAAGACCGGAAGTTTTGAGAACCGCAAAAGAAATTAGATTGGACGCAAAACTACTCCAAAAAAAGATTTGCCGGACAAGTAGAGCCAATCCATTTTTGATGTCCGTTCAAATTAAGGAGATTGTTGCACCTAAACTCCATCAATATCTCAGGGCGCTGTGTCGTAGAACAAAATATATGGAGATGCATATTCCACAAAAAACACACATTATGTCAACAAAAACCTAAGCAAGAGCCGGAAATTTGAAAGACTCCACTTAAAAACAATATTTTCAATTTTGGAAAAAAGTTCTTTGGAGTGCCAAATCCAAGTTAAATTTATTTGGATCTGACTACCTTGCGAGAGGTTCAATCCCCGGAAAAACACAAATTACGTCTTAAGGTTTTTTCCACTGCGACACCTTTCGCGAACGTCCGACGAACATTCGTGACTCTATGTCCTGAAACTGTCCTGAAGAGCTTTTTAAATTAGCCAATTGGACTCGGCCTAAACATTGAAAGTTCCTTGTATTCGTCAATATAAAAAACTTTAAAAAACAAATGGTTGTGAGAAGCTTGGCCTAGGGTGCCTATATGACTTGTTGCGTCAAATATTTCGGATTTTAGTGGAACATCTTCAGAAAAGATTGACAGCCCTTTTAAAAAAATAAAGGCTATTCCAGTAAATATTGGTAATTTTTATTATTATTTTTTTTTTTTTTTTAAACTAGAATTTTCAAGTCTTTGTTTTTCTGTGGCCAACTCGAAAATGAGTTAAAAATGTTTCTGAATTCTTTTTTTGTTTTTAAATATCTACTAGATTTAATATTTTATAAAATGCTATAAGTCACAAACACGTTACTTATTTCTTCAATTTAATAAAATTAATAAGAAAACAACTAAAAATTGTTATGGTGTTTTCTATAACCACGAAAATTGGGATACTGACAGCGAAGTGCTCCGCGAGGAATTTCTCTCCAGAAAAGTGCTCCGCGACCAAAAAAGATTGGGAACGGCTGCTCTAAACTAACGAGTCTCTCCAGTTTGGCATATCATTACATCTAGCACACTCTTCTTCTACTGCCTTGACCCTTTGGTTGGATTGGAGCTTGTAAAATTAATTTACACATAATCTGTATAATACGTTTTACAATAGCTGAAAATATTATTATGCACTTGTTTCGTTTGCCTTTCAACTCCCATTTCTTTGTTTTATCTACAGCCTGGTCCTATTCCTGGAATGCGTCCGCCAATGGGCGCAGGATCTGTACACCAGGCACAACCAAAAGGAAGCAGTATGGGATTAATAATGCCTCTGTACACCATAGGCATACTAGTATTTTTCGTTTACACTATTATGAAGGTACATAACTACATTTATACTGTTCTGTTGAATTGAAGATAATTAAAATAAAATTGCTTGCACTTCAGATTGTCATGAAGAAACCAGTTCCCAACGCCCCTTACGGCCCGGCACCGGCAGATCCAAAATTCAGAAAAGAAGTATTTGGTCATGATAAAAAGGTTGACGATATTAATGGTTCCAAATTAGGTAAGTTATGACGTACCTACCTTATTACATTGCTAGCAAAGTACTTATTTAAATGTAAAAATTATAACCCAAACCAAATTCATTTCATCTTATTAAACTCCCCTAAAAATCAGGGTGGAGAGAACATCAGACAAGTAAGCTCATTGTAGTGAATACACATTTTCGCTATATTACATGAATCGTTTTATTATTTTTTAAGTTCATACTTATTTGAAATCATTTTGTCATTAGTTACACATTTTAAAATATGTCCTACTTTCGTAATTTGATTTTTTTTACTGCGGTCAAATATATACATAAAATATATCAATTTGGCGTACTCGATAAAAAGTTTTATTATATATGCTTTGTTAAAAAAAAAACATTTAACACTTTTATGCATTTCAAACTTAATTGTTGTTAAGTAAAGAGTTTGTATATCTAGCATTTATCCGCAGCTTTGCTCCCCTTACAGAAGTAGCTACGCGTTCGATAGAATGATACAAAATTGTCCCCATACAAACTGAATCCCCCTTTTTTCCGTCGATTATAACTAGGATTCAAGTAAAATTCTTAAAATCCTACAAATTGATTTTCTTTGGAGAAAGCTGGTGTGACCCGTATACCAGAATACGTGAGGAACTCAATTATGAGCAGCTACTTCTCCGGCCGTAGCGGTCCATGCTTCAGTGGTTTGGTCATGTTAAACGCATGTCCCCGACCAGGATTCCACGACGTGCTATGGAATCCGTATCATCAGGCAGGCGTCCTCTAGGTAGACCTAGGATGAGATTGTTATATCAAGTCCATAATCTCTCCTCTTCCCGTATGGGGTTTGCCATTGATGATTTGGAGTCGATGGCGGAGCATCGAGAGCTATGGAGCGTCCACTTGAGCAATCTACACCCGCGACCCATATAATGGACAAGCGGACCATTTTGAAAATGAATGAAATGAAAATGAAAGCGAGTTTGATCGTCGATCGGAAAAAAAAAATAAGAATTTTCGTATAAAAATTTTGATGCCTCTTTTCTTACCACTTCGAGCTCGAATTTTCCCAAATCGTTTCCTAGTGCTCACTTGGTCATAAAAAGAAATTTATTTCAAAATATCAACTTCTTAGCTCGTACATTTTGGTACCAATTATAGGAATCAGTCAGGATAAACTGTTTTATATATGAGATAAGTATAGTCTAAGATACAAATAATGAAAATGGATATTGAATGAATACAAGTACGTAAGAATAGCATAAGCAGCAGGCAAATATTATAAATTTAGTTGCTTTCGAGCTCTTCATGTTTTTGTTATTGTTTCGTAAAGCCATTGAATAACTACAAATTCAATGGTATAGCTAGGTAAATATTATTGAAAGACATTGCATTCGGAGCTGTTGAGAACATGGGACTAGTCCCAGTTTAAGGCAACTTAGAAATTTGTTTTTAATATTGGACTTATTCACATATGTATTTCTAGGGAAAACATCCCAATGGGAGTCCCAGCTATCTTAACCAGCTAATTATGGAATCTTTCCGACTAGGTCTATATCACTGTATAGCTTGTGCAACTGTTTATTATATTTGTAGCTTGTCCTCCAGACTCCTGCGATACAAATAGAAAATCGACCAAAGATCACACGGATAACTTTTCGCTCAAAGCAACTGAGTGTGTTTTCATTCGCCTTTGAAATAAGATAAGAGCCTTTGTAGAACGTCTCCATAGGTGCTCGTAAGGGCTTTACTAATCAATTTACTACTCAATTGGAAAGAGTAATACTTCGCTTGGCTGGGTATATAACTGGCATGGACGAAAAACCGCACTGATATAGACCTATCGCTATCGGGTTGTTGATTATTGACTTTAGGCGTTAACAGATTATTTCAGACAGAATCTTATTTGCGATGATGAGGGGACTTATTTCTCTGCAGCTGCGCCAGATGCATGTTGAGATTCCATTTATCGGGCAAACGAATGTGTTTGTGAGTATCTAGGTCGAGGGTACTTATACCTACCCATACGAATACGTTGCGCAATTAATTTTTTGTTTTGTTTGTCTTTACAGGCTTCGGTTCTGTATTTAAAGCCTTGTCATGTTCAATATAGCGCTTGGCGAGGCTTTTGGTAAAACTTTTGAAACTCATTCCTGGAGTGTCATCTGCATCTCTCTATCGACTCAACAGCTGTGCCTCATAGACACGCTTTCATCATTTACACCTTTTTGTACGCTTGCTTGCAGCTTCCTTGCAGCATGCATATAAACAAACGAAGCTCTGTCCACGTAGCGGCAAGGTCGCATTTTCGTGGTCGCAAATGCGACTAAATAACTTTTTTATTCAATAATAAATGACCGCTAAACTTCGTACAATTCGTTTGTAACATTCATAAGCGATTAAAAATCCCCATCAACCTTTCAACTCCAGTTCATAGAGATCGTCAATAGTGGCCACGCTGTGTTAGTCAATGTCTTTTATTTCTAAATAAAAATTGAGGTCCATTTACCAAATTTCAAAGCTTAACTACGGTAAAAATATGGTGTTTAAAATAACTTTACTGCCATGCCCCGTTTTCCAATCCCACCCACACTTCTCGAGGCCTCCAATGAATGTCAAGAAATAACATTTAAAATGTTTTTTTTTTTTTTTTGTATGGAGGTAACACGTCCCTTTGCTCAATTTTGACAGGAACACTCCCAGAGCAATACCTAAGAATGTCGGTATATTTGAATTCTGTCGGTTCGGTGGTTTTCGAGATATTACTTTACTTACTTAGATGGCACTACAGTCTGGGGTGGACCTGGGCCTCAACCAACACGCCTCTCCAGTTAGCACGATCTTTGGCTAACTGCCTCCAGTTGCGCACTCCAAGTTGGTTGAGGTCCCCTTCCACTTGTGCGCGCCACCTAAGGCGAGGTCTTCCTCTACTGCGTTGTCCCTCCGGGTTGGAATCGAAGACTCTTCGGGCCGGAGCGTTGGTGTTCATTCGCTCTACATGTCCTAGCCATCTTAGTCGACTGAAACGTACTTTTCTGACAAGGTCGATGTCGCTGTACAGCTCGTAGAGTTCGCCGTTAAATCTCCTCCTCCAAAGCCCGACAACGCAAACGGGACCGAAAATCACTCGAAGAATTTTGCGTTCGAAGCGACCAAGGAGATCTTCATCCGCTTTTGACAACGTCCATGATTCTGCGCCATAAAGCAGGACTGGGATGATGAGGGTCTTATATAGAGTCTCCTTGGTGTTTCTCGACAAGGCCTTACTAATCAATTGCCTTCTTAGGCCAAAGTAACAGCGGTTGGCAAGTGTAATTCTTCGCTTGATTTCTGATGTGATGTCATTTTCAGAATTAATAGCGGAGCCGAGGTAGACAAAGTCCCGAACTACCTCAAAGTTATAGCTGCGTCTATCGTGACGTTCTGTCCGATTCGTCGATGTTGTGTGTCCCTTCTCGTTGACAGCATATATTTTGTTTTGCCCTCATTCACCACTAAACCCATTTTTGCCGCCTCTGTACTGATACTTGCAAACGCACCAGTGACAGCTCGCTGTGTTCTGCCAATGATGTCGATGTCGTCAGCGTATGCAAGTAGTTGCACAGACTTTTGGAAAATTGTGCCCCTGGTGTTGGCTTGCGAGTTTCGCACAATTTTCTCAAGAATGATGTTGAAAAAGTCACATGACAGCGCATCACCTTGTCTAAATCCTTTTTTGACATCAAAGGTCTCGGTGAGACTGTTTCCGACCTTTACGGAGCAGCGAGCGTTCTCCATCGTCATTCTGCACAATCTGACAAGTTTGGCAGGGATGCCAAAACTAGACATGGCTCTGTATAGCTCGTCTCTATAAATGCTGTCATATGCGGCCTTAAAATCGATAAATAGGTGATGAGTATCGATTTGGACTTCTTGGGTTTTCTCCAGGATCTGCCGTAGTGTGAATATTTGGTCGGTTGTGGACTTACAGGGCCTAAAACCGCACTGATAGGGTCCAATCAGTTCGTTGACAAATGGTTTCAGGCGTTCACACAGTACGGAAGACAGGATTTTGTAAGCGATGTTAAGGAGACTGATGCCTCTATAGTTGGCGCAGTTTAGAAGGTCTCCTTTCTTATGGATCGGGCAGACAATGCTGCGGCTCCATTCTTCAGGCATACTTTCCTCTGACCAAATTTTAGAAACGAGTTGGTGTATGCTCTCTACCAAGTCATCCCCCGCTGCCTTAAAAAGCTCGGCCGATAAACCGTCCGGTCCTGCAGCTTTGTTGGACTTCAGCTTGGATATTGCTATCCTTACCTCATTTTGGTCAGGTGGACGGAAGTCTTGGCTTTCATCGCCCAGGTTGAATGGTTCATTCTGCCTGACAGCGGAATTTGTGTCGTCTTCGCCGTTTAGCAGTCTGCAGAAATGGTTTTTCCATGTCCTCAGCACCGACTGTGACTCTACTACAAGGTTTCCTTGTTCGTCTCTACAGGTCTCTGTTCGGGCCTTGTTCCCGTGACACGTTCTTTTTACCTTTTGGTAAAACTTCCGAACATTGTTCCTGGAGTAGCACCTCTCTATTTCCTCGATCGCGCGCTTCTCATGCTCTTTGTTTTTCTTCAAGGGTTTCGTGGTGGTGGTCGGGTGAAACCTAGCACATCAGTCGCGGCTTTTCTGATGGCTTCTTGGCATCGATGCCACTGGTCTTCAGCACTTGATGCTGGCTGCACAGGACTTCTCGAGAGGTTGAGGGAGACGCGATCGGCAAAAGTTCTGGCGGTTTGTTGCGTTTGTAGCCGTTCAACGTTGAATCTTCTCACAGTATTTCCTCGTTGTTGTGGTTATCACCTCTATTGAAAGAGCATTTATGTTATTATTAAAACTATATTTAAATACAGCGGAATATTAAGGCGATAGATACATATAACCGAAAGAAACGCTTCATAGAAAAAGAAGCTACATATTTCGAAAACATTTTTAAATCCATTACCAAAACGCCTAAATGCTTTTCTTTATTTATGTCATAAAACATTGCATGCGCACAAAAATGTGGAAAAAAGGCAAATAATTTCTGACTATATATTTCCATACTTTCTGAATGTTGTACATTTTATTAACTTATTAATAATTTTGATCTTTCATTGGATACACAAAAAGCAGGGTAAAAACATAACCCTTTAATTTATTTCCACTTTCATGGTAATTTTTCAAATTCTTTCCTTAATGCACCTTATATTTTTATAAACCATTCTATTTTCTGTAATATATCAATAATGTTAAAAAAAAAAAACAACCAAAATGCTTGATACATTTCACGTGAACATAAATTTAAAAAAAATTAAGAAAAATACTACAGTAATTGGTTTGACGAAAGTAATTTTTTGTTCAGTACAATAGTGTATGAGTTTGAATATCAAGTTTCGTAACAAATTTTTAGGATCTAACCAGCAACAAGAACACTGTAGCCGGAATAATTGCCCTGAACAAAGGCTTCGAGATATGACATCATCTAACATAGTAGTTGCTACTAACGGCTCACAAAACGTTGGTCAAACATCAAGCTATCAACTTGCAAAATCTATCCATCCAATAAATAAGGAATCTGAACAATTAATGGAAATTGAGAAATTGAGGAAAAAACTTGAGGAAACCGAAAAGGCAATGGCTAAGTTAATAGCCGAAATGAATTCAGATCAATTCCAAGCCAAGGTTAGAGAAAAAAAAGTTTGCAAAGAAACGCATATTGCGCACAATTTATTTATTTATTTATTTTGTTTCTTTATTATTAATTACTATAATTTTGATTTTTTTTTTGGGTTAGCATTACATATTTTTTAATTTATATCACGTTGCGAACAACATTCAAAACGATATTCAAAAACATAAACACTAACCACTGGTGAAAGATAACATTCAAAGAAATATATTTATAATTAACAGCCATTATTACAAAAAAAAAAACACACACACACGTACACTTAACACTATAGAAGGGCCCACGGCATATTTATATAAAAAAAAAAAATTTAAGGAAAAAAATCTACTTGTCATTTTTCATTTTCATTTTTCAAGATGCTCGCCATGAATTTTTTAAAGCGGCAAACTTTCGGCATCCCTTTTCTAAAATAAGTAATTAAAATACATTTTTCAATTCGGTTGATATATCCTTTTCCTCATGTAGCATGAGAAAATCCTTTTCATTTTCATGTTTTTTTTTTTTTTTTGTACCACCACAAGTTTCTTGTGTTTGTTTTGCACATGTGTGTACCATTTCATACAAAAGTATCTATCACACTAAGCACTAATTTTAATTGCACTCCAGTATGTTAAGCATGTGAACTTACTTACTATTATTAACAACAGTAAAAAAAGGGGACATATTTTAAAAAGATGTAAGCAATCAATAATAAATCATTTTCTTTCAAGCAAATTTCTGCGCTCTTAGCACAAACCTAATACGTTTCGTTTGTCTTACTTTTTTGCTCTCTAAACAGTTTGGTTTTCTGCTACATATATTTCAAACATTTTTGATATTTTGTTTCCTTCTGTAATGTCTTGATATTATTATAATTAATCATTATCACATATATATAGTTGTGACAGCTATTCAAGGTTTAATTGATGCTGCTGACGAGCAATTAAAAGTACGAGAAAAAAATTCGACTTCAGATTCAAATAAGGTTAGCATTAGAGAAAAAAAAAATGGCGATTGATATTCTGTACATAACTACTGTAAATTTCGTCTTCATTGCGTGTGTTTTGAGTGTGTGCCTGTCTACTAACCACTACTTATCTATAATTCAGAAATATACTTAATGCACCCAGCGATACACTAACCATCTAACTACTACAACATTTTCAATAACTCAATTTTACTAACAGATCATAATTATTGATTTCCTTTTGTTAAATACTCGTATCCTTAAAAAAATGAGGAGGAGGAGATTATTTTAATTTTTCTTTTGTTGAGTAGTGCATGTTTGTTTTTTGGTGAAATCGAAAAGACGCTTTCTATGGGGTCGGATGATGTTCTAAAATTTCAACATCATGTGACTACGATTTCACCACGTTAATTACACGTTAGAAAATGTCTTTTAATAATAACTGCGTTTTTTTGGCATAGGAAACAAAAACAAACGACGAAACGATGACACCGAATAATGGAAACATTTCAAATGGACATACAAATATTACCGAGAGTGAAGATCCTAATTCTGTAGACAGATCAGTAGAAGAATCCCAAGAAGACGAGCAAATTTCTGGTGCAACGGAACAAAATGAACTTAAAACTGAAAATTACAAAACTGAAGCTTTTGATCGTAAAAAAAGGGACGGAAGCGTTGATAGATCGGTGGCGGTAAGTTTAGTTTTACATTCAATTTATATTTTTCTGTTAATTTTTTTTTGTTATTTTGATTTACTTAGGTGTTGGGTTTAGAGGTAACTGCTAGTTGTGAAGGTGGTCAGAAATGGAGTGGTCGTCCTCCAACGCCTGTATTTTTCTCACATCCCGAACATGTAAGTCGAGATGGTGACTAACTAACTAACGAAGTAAAATATCTTTGAGTGATCCTCGATAAAAAAAAATAAACTGGAACTCCCACATAAACAGACTAACGCCCCTTCACATCTATATAAAAAAAAAGTGACAATCCGCAGCTCAGCATAGGGAGGTAGGTAGGTAATTGGGTACTCTGGGCGGTTGCCACAGCTTCACGTAGACCATTAGTTGGGTCCATTGTGTCCAGTCACGGGAACCTTCCATTTCATACCTTGGAGACAAAGAATATACCGCTTTTATTGAGTCACGTAGATTTGGTATTAATCACAGGCATTCACAAGCTGTGGGCGCAGTAGCGCAGTGGTTAGTGTGCTGGACTACTGTGCGAGGGATCCCAGGTTCGATCCCCGGAAAAACACAAATTACATCTTAAAGTTTTTTCTACTGCGCCACCTCTCGCGAACGTCTGACAAACGTCCGAGAGTATGCCTGTCATGAAAAAGCTTCTCAATTCAGCCGTTCGGACTCGGCATAAAATTGTAGGTCCCTTCCATTCGTCCCAAAAATAGAAACTCACACAAAACGAATGGTTGCGAGAAGCTAGGCCTTGGGTGTCACCCGCCTGTTGCGCCACCTATTTATTTATTTATTTTTTTATTCACAAGCTCTTGTATCCAAATTTCCAGCCTGTCCTAAGAGTAACCGAAGGATGTGGAGTTTTTTGACCTACTGCAACCACCCCGATTTGAGTATGAATCTCAGAAGTTTCTTAAGATCAACATTCTCCAGATTTTCTAGTTCATCGAAGAAGAAGCTGTTGAGAAACTTTTGTCTACTGTTTTTAAGGGCTGGGCATTCGCAAAGCAGATGACGAACAGATTCTATTTCTTCAACGTCTCTGCAGCTTCTGCAAAAGTCATTATGCAGTATGACCCCCGTGAGTATGCAGATATCCTTGCGGCTAAGTCCGATAATCAGTTTGGATCTCTTTTTGCTCACTTCTGGCCATATTTCTTTTGCATGCCTAAATGTGTTGGTATTGTTCCAGCGTAGATTTGTTCTACTCAAGGTTTCAATATCAATCTTCCTAGGAAGCGTGCTAAGCGGAGTTCTCTCAAATTTTAGGGGTATTGATGTGTGCATCTTCGACCCGTTTCTTGCAATCTCATCCGCCTGTTCATTGCCCGGAATATTCATATGCCCCGGTACCCAACATAGGCTCACCGTGTTGGCTTGCGATAGTTCGTCCTGGTAATTCTTGCAATGACTTACTGTTCTCGACTTCACCACGACTGACTCCATGCCTTTTATGGCCGCTTGCTGTCAGAGTATATAGTGATTTGTTTGTCGGCAATGTGTCGTTTCTTTAGGTCCTTTGCCGCTAGGGTTATAGCAGCAACTTCCGTTTGAAACACACTACAGTCATCGTTGATTCGGAATGATTCTCGCAGATTTAGCGTTTCGCTGAAGATACCCGCGCCTGTACCAACATCCATGTTAGAACCATCGGTATAGAGGGCTATCTCCCCTTCTTCTGTAACTGCATTGTGCATCCCATTGCGGTTTTGACCGCTCTACTGCTACAATAAATATCCAGAGGGGTGAGGTTTACCCCCATTGCTGCGGTGGGTGTTGTTAAATATTAGCGAACACCCAGAACTAATTAAACTGCTTTCCGAACTTCCAGAACTTGACATGATCTGTGCGGTAACAGACCGCTTACCAAAAAGACACTATGCTTCAACAAAATATTCTCCACGGAGATCACAACCAAAGAAGCATTGGTTAGCAATAACCCACCAAACTGCCAAAACGGTCTAAAGCGGTATACGGATGGCTCTAAAATGGAATCGGGGGTAGGAGCTGGTATCCATGGACCAAATCGGAACGTCTCAATACCTATGCAAAAAAGCCCCAGTGTAATTCAATATGATAAGAATGCGAAAGCCTTATATACAATTCAGGTATTAAAGGCGCTAACATCCATATATTCGCGCACAGTCAAGCAGCTACAAAAGCTGGTGTTTCTCGACATTATTTTATTATTTTGTGTTTTATTAAAACTGCTTAAAATTACCTAAAACTATATAAGCTACTTAACCAAAATTACATATAATCATCAGGGCAATGAGTAATATTTCGATTGGTCATCACGATCTTGAATTCGTCGATGAGCACATCGACATATGTGCCGACGGGAATCGAGCGAGGCCATAAGCTTCGGTCAAGTCGCGGAAGCATTCATTCATGTTGGCGAGCCCGACCTTTTCCAAAGATACCCTAAACTATACCCATAGTTAAAAACTAGCTTAAAACTTAGGAGGATCTTATCTAGGTAACGCACCGGCCCGGGGGAGCGTGTCAGCCCTCACCTCAAGCCACAAAAACTCGGTGAACTACTTTCCGGTATTGACAGTTTATCTCTTTCCGCAATCGCAGTACTAAAACGGAGGAGCTCCTGAGCATTGGCCTCGTACCCATCGTGGAGGAGCCGCTTATACCTCGCGCCGCGGTGGCTGTGGTATAATACCGGCACATGTCTACATGATTAAATGCCTTGACCGGAGCGTACTCGCGTGGTACATTAAATTCGGGTACTAACCCCCCGAGGGTCTTTTTGGGATAATATGCGTCTACTCTACTACGCCATTTTCATCGCCAAGTCTAAATTAATTGGCGTTTTTCTTTTTTATTTCAGATCAGAGATCTGAATAGAACTCGAGCATTTTGAGCGTGCTCTGAACCGGCCTGCTCAGATCATTTGATTTGTTTATGCAAAACACTTGAGCACATAGCTGTGCTCATTAATTGCTATTAATTTGGTTTATCTTCTATGACAGAACAACAAGGCTCGTCCGCCATTTACACTATATTGTTTTTCCTTTTTTTTCTGTCAAGTGCGTTATCAGCTTTTTACTCAGCTTGCTCGGTCAATTTATTCCGAGCGCGCTCTGATCTTTTTCTAAACGAAAAAAAAAACACAATTTCAGAGCTCTGATGTGTTTGAGCTAAAAAAGAAACACGAACTTTTTTTTAAATAGCCTAATATATAATTTGGGTTTATTATTTAAGTAACAGATTGTATCCGATTGAATCCGCTTTGGCGCAAATTGGATCAGTTGTTCTCAAGCTTATAAGCGGCCTAACGTCTAAACGAAGAGACTTTGGCTTTTTCAACATGTAGGGATAAAAATAAAGATGTTAGCGAAAATGTTACGTATACGCCATACGCACAATTATCATATTTATATGAAACTAGCTATGCCCTGCCCGTGGGTCCGCCCGCCGCTGTTTTTTCTTTTAAATAAAATTAAGATTTATTTGAGTTATCCATTGTACGTTTGTTTATGTTTTTTTCCTGTTTTTTAAGCTTACAAAATATTTTATCGCAATCTCTTTTTGTAAGCTATACTATAGGTAGGTGTTATTTTTTTTAGTGAACATGCAACATGTGAAAAACATGGCTATCGAAGATCAACTCTGGCAATGACCGAGTAGTTTCGAAGAAACCCCTTATACCCCCGTTTACCCTTCTCGCATTCTCTCCCTAAGTAACTTATACTGATCCGGAGGATGTAGCCAGTACAATGTTGAACAAATTTTTAAAATCGGCAAAATAGTTCCAGAGTTAGTCCCTTCCACCCCTTTACCCCAACCAACTTAGTCATTACGATACCCTTTACCTCCCCCTTTATTTTTACTCCTACACTACACCACTTTACACTAAAACCTAAATGGGCGCCAAATACTACTTATATGTATATGTACATATGTACATAGTTTGTTGAGCATTTAAAATGTGCATTCTGAATGCCCATCGTATGCGAGTAATCATTTAATCAACTTTGTTTGAAAAGCTTGTCAATCCTTAAAGGACGAATTTTGAAAAACGATGAATGAGGCATGTAATAATTTTGACTTATCTATTAACATACAAACTTTCACGTTCATACGACTAACAGTTCTTGAGACCCCCCTTACTCCCTGCGGCCCCTTTACTCCTGAGCAATTCTCATCCACCCAGAAAAAATCAGAAAAATCGGACTAATGGTTCTCGAGTTATGGAGAGACGAACAGACGGACGTTGCATTTTATAAGTAGTATAAAATGGAATGGATGGATATAAATTACCTCGGCTATTATAATTTGTATTTGAAAATAGAAATAAAACCCAGTTTTTGTTTAGAAAATTTCTTAATTTAGCCACTCGGATGCGGCATAAAATTGTAGTTCTATTCCATACGTGCTAAAAATTAAACTTAAACTTGTGTGCACCTGCTTTATTTAAAATTAATTAAAAATAATGTTTTAGTATTTATTTTCTATTAATGTTTTCAGTTATATATACTATGGGCCTTACTAATAATCATTTTTAACCTTCAGCTTAAGTTTGCTGTAGGTCACAATAGATCATTTTATATGGAAAAAAATCGCTACTGTGACATCGTAAACCATAACCTGAACACTAAAAATGATTAAAAGTACCGCTCTATATCTGAAATTTCTTTAACATTACGTTACTCAATACCTAATTAATTTAAATGAATAATATCTTACAATTTTAGTCCATCGAAAAGCTTGAAGATCCGCCAGTGCCCCAATCAATTTATTTGGAGGGATCCTTGGGACATGATTCTCAAATACTGGTATCAGATGCGGAAACACGAACAGAAGAAGTTTTCGATAAGGAGCTCAACGGATCTCCCGAGGAACCAGCAGTAAGTTCAAACAATCAAAGCCTTATGGACATCCACTAATTTATTTTTATCTCACAAAGGTTATTCTCAGTAGTAAAATGACATTATCCCTAATTAATCTCGATGCGGTGGAAGGAAACCATCAGGACAATGATAAGTCGCCCCAAAGTGACTTAGAAAGCCCCCTAGCCGACGACATTGAAATCATTGGTCACGATGAGAAATAAATTCAGTTTTCTAACCTGTAGACATATTTTGTTTAAATACATAATATAATATACATAGGTACATACTCGAGAATACATAATTTATCGTCATCGTATTTATAAAATACGAACTAAAAGCTTTCTCAACAAAATGTAGTTTGATTAAAATGTCATGTACACTTTTTGGAAACAAAAGAGAAATTAATACAATTTAAGAAATTGATTATTTTCGTTGGTTAAGACAATGACTGATGTAATATTATTATTTATTTATTTATTTTGTAATGTATTTATGGTAACTTGTAATTAATGTTTTGCTCACACCTAAGACCGCTTTTATCTGTAACAGATTACCAAAAAGTGATAGATTTATTGTTCAGTTTTCACTTTGTAACATTTATATTAGTTTTTATAAATGTAATAGTTTACATCAGTGTAATATCTACTCGTACATTAAAATTCTTAAGATAAGTCCATTTATAGATTTTGAATACAGAAAGTGGTGTTATCAGATTAAATTTTAAAGTTTTTGGCAATACTTTGTAAAGTAAGTATGTAATCCATTATGAAATTTTTCATTATGAAAATAAAATCACAATACAGAATTAATTGGTTTTATTGCCGTGATCAAAATGCTCATTTCGATCGCTAATTAGAGAACCGGATGTAATGTTCTGAATTCAATCAGAATCAGTCGAAATTTTTATAGACAAACCACAGCCGTAATTACAGATGGTTCTAAAATAGCCACTGGGGTAGGATCAAGTGTCTTCTTTTGAACATTTTTGTCTAACAAAAAACGGCTTTTACTACAACTTCTATTGATCGTACATAAAAAAGTTGCTTGGAAATTTCTTTTTTGAAAATTTCTCAAGGATACAAATTTCATAAAAAAATAAAAATTTGAAGAAAACAATTTGAGAAAAAAGCATTTTAAGTAAAAAAAACGTAACAACAAATTTTCAAAATTTTGAGTTTAAGGAGCCATAATGTGGTGAGAATAGACCCCTCCTCCCTGCCATACAATTTTTTGTTCGCCAGAACTTCCCTTAACCCTTTCCCTCCAAGGGTAGCCATATGGCTACCACATACATTTTTATTAATAACTATTACAAAACAAGTCAAAATTAAAAGAATTCAGGTATTTTTTAATCTGGAAAGATAATTTTCTTCCAGTTTATTGGAAATAATTTTATATGTTTTATTTGGTAACGATGTACTTTGACATTTTACTCGTGTAAAGTCAACTTCTAGTGTTGTGTCGCCGGAACTTGACTTTCGGTCGTGAATTTGAACAGGTAAATATTAGTGCCGATCGAGGTGCCGATACAAAAAAAAATATATTTTTGTGCAAATTATTATGTTTTAAAATGAATTTTGAAAGATATAAATCAAAATTTAATTATACGTTGCAACAACACGCGATTAACCAGTGGTTGCCAAATGGCTACATTGGGGTGGTGTAGGTGTCGTACATTTGAATTCGAAATGAGAAACGTTTTTCTGCCAAATGTTGTCATATGTGTAAAGCATTGACATACTATACGTGGACTGCTAGCAGCCAATTTTTCGTTGAAGCAAAAATAAGCACTAGCTCTTTTGGTTCACTGCGCGGCGGAGAGAAACGAAAGCACTCAAATGTCATCGAGCAATTCGTGCGATTTGGTTTGTGTCGAGGTTTGTGTGCTGAGTGTGCCATACTGCCATCTGTTATAGATCGTTTGAAATAATTTAAATAAGTCGTTATTTTTGCGCAGTTGCAATGTTTCTACAATGGATGGCACTGTGTTCTATGTAAAAAATAGCAAAGGCGCGCAGATGTTGAAATCTCTTTCCTACTTTCGCCGCACTGAACCAAAAGGGCTAGTGCTTATGTTTGCTTCATTTTTCCTCCCAGGTTTGTATGAAACTGGCATTTCACTAGCAGTCCATGTATAGTATGTCAATGGTGTAGAGTACATAAAATAATTTGTAATTCGTTAAAAGCTATTTGCTTTTGAATAATGAATGAATTTTAATGAATTTTTCTTTGACTAGAATATCCTTTGAGCCATTGGCAATTGTATATAAATTCTTTTTCCGTCAAAATTGGAAAGAAAATAGGTATGTGAAAAGTACTTTTTTTGTTTAGTTTAGTTCATTTATATACCCATTGAATAGAGATCAAGATGTCAAGTGAACGAAATTTGCGAGGCTTGGAGACAGACATTTGTAAAATTTTAGAAGGTGACTGCTCGGAAGAAGTAGAGGAAATGGAGGACGAAACTGAAATGCTCTAATATATAGAAAAGCAATGTGAGAACATTCGAGTTTAGGATATTCAATTTCTTGAAGAAATTGATACTTCTCATATATTTTACTTATACTTATATTATGCACGGTTAGTAATAATTGCTCTTATACATACCTATTGAAGATGAGAGTGCCATCGAAATAGTAGACATGAAGGCAAATCCAAAACCCGATTCACCGAAAGCTACTTGCAGCAAAGATGCGAATAAGGAACTTAAATGGCGAAAAGTAGAGATAGATGAAGTTGGAAGTCAATGAAATTTTAGTTTTTCTCCCCCCCCTTTTATCCAGACTTAACGCCTTTCCAATATTTTAAGCTTTTTGTTGAAGACTCTATTATCGAGGACATTACGAAAGTAACCTTTATTCCGTTCAAAATGATATTGACAACCCAATCAATACTAATTATAGGCAAATTTGCAAGTTCCTTGGCATGAATTTGATGGCAAGCCTTGGACATTTGCCCCAATATCAAATATATTGGGCAAATTCAACAAGATTTGGACTAATAGCTGACATAATGTCACGAAATAGATTTGACTTGATAAAGAAAAACATGCACTTAAATGATAATACTAAAATAAAAGGTCGCACAAATGAGCATTACGACAAACTTTTTAAAATACGTCCTTTCCTGGATAAAATCAGAGAAAACTTTCGAAAAGTAAAACCTGAAGCAATGAATTCAATAGATGAAGTTTTGATTCCGACCAAATGCAGAAATAGCATAAAACAATATATACGCAATAAACCACACAAATGGGGAATTAAAATGTTTGCCAGAGCTGGATCGAGCGGCTTTATATATGATTTTGATATTTATACAGGAAAGTCGACCGAACTGATAAAAACTAAATTAGGAATTAGTGGGGACGTCGTCATTAGACTATGTCAAAGTTTGCCAAAGCACGAACATTTTAAAATATTCACAGATAATTGCTTTACGTTTTATCAATTGCTTTGCGAATTAAAAAAAAATTGGCATTTTGGCAACGGGAACTGTTCGTCAAAATCGTCTACCAAAGTGTGAATTTTTGACGGAAGATGAGCTCAAAGGTTATACCGCTTAACTTAACTTAACTGGGACATTTTTGTTTTCAAATTCGATTCACTCTTCCCTCACATAAAGCCTAGTGAGTACGATGCTGTTCCATTGGCACAAAAAAAGCTGTGCAAAAACAACATTTAACTAATTTATTATCCAATCAAATTTCTCCCATCGACAACAAGTTTGTAGTTGTACAAATCAAATATGTTCATTCTTTTCTATGAGATCTCTTTTATAATTATTTTGAAATTGAATAAGGGAAGAGTACGATAACACTGTGGCGGAAAAAACTGCAAAAATTAATTAACAGATAGAACTTGATTTAAAAATAATATCAAAGAACAGACTCATGGCTTTCAAAAATCCTAAAGTCCTTTATTGTAAGTGTTGCCATTGTTTTTCAACACTTTTTTTTCTTTCTAAGTATTATTTTTTTTAAATGCCCTTCCCGCCTAAACGAAGCGCGATAGATCTCCCATGGCCTCATCCCACCCCTGTATTTAACCCCTCTAAAAAATCCCGTATCAATTTTTGGCTCGACAGTTGTCGTACTCGTGCCGAACTTAAAAATGTAACAATTGCAAGTTGCAATGTACCTATACGAAAAATAATCCTCACGACCAAAAAAGGTAAAGACACAAAAAACCAGCTAAGTATTTTTTTTTTTATTCGATTGTGTAGACGGAATCGGAAATCTGGCAGCAGAATCTGAGCATGCCAATCTAATAGGGCATCAACTTTACTTGTCGTTTGACAGCACGCTGCTCCGGTGATCAAAAGGATAGGCATGTTTTATTGCACACCTATTTCACTGAAGTAAAGTAAAGTAGTATCTTCAGCACGCAATTACAACAGCTATATAGAATCTCGAAAGTGTCAAGCAGCGTATAGTTGTTGTAATTGCGTGTTAAAGATTCTACTTTACTGTTTACTTCACTGAGATAGATTTGCAATAAAACAGGGCTGATGATGAGGGTTTTATTTGTACTAAATGACTCGTTCTAATCTTTAGTCTTTTTTCGGAGACATTTTATTGGTGCGGGCATTTATATGTTTGCTAAATGTTGTCATGCTTATTTTTCAATGTTGAATTATGGCAGCTGGGAGTTGCCAAATACAGACATTGACATATGAGCTACAAAACGGGTAAAAATATTCTGGAATAATGTCCGTTTACATTCCATTATAGGTAAATTTTGATATCGTTTTGTTAAACAATCGGCCTTACCAATAAACAGTCACTAAACTCGAGTTTTACTAATTTCGAAACTAACTTTAATTTCGACTTTTAATTTTGCCCTACCAATAACCAATTTAATCGAAGGGTTTACTAAACACGATTTTAGTACAAATTCTAGTACAATTGATGTCAAATCTTGTACGAATTTCGCAAAATTGTCAGATTTGTTCGAGAACAAATGAGCTTTTCATATTTATAACTTTCCCGGTTTTTGCTGAAATGGAAATGTTTAACAAAATTTCTTGATGTGTACAAAACACATTTTTGGTTTGAGTAAACATTTCCTTTTCATCAGGTCAAAAAGACGAAAAATGTTTCAATGGTACCTAATCATAATCACACTCACTTTACAAACCAAAAACCACGCAATAAAATAAACTATTAGACAGATTGACAAAAATATTTGTCCATTTATTTTAAGAAAATATTTCACAGGCTACTGCTAAATTTATTTTATATAAAACAATCACAACGAATTAAATCATAAAATTACTTGGGTATTAAAAAATTTTAAGTGAAAAATAAAAATATATCGGCTGGAAAACTGACATTCCACCTTTGAATGACACTACCTACTTAAACCGTGAGTTAGACACGACTTTCTCAGGATCGAAAGTTAGATTCGACATTAGGGTTAACTCAAGGATAAATTGGTTATTGGTACGCAATATTTATTAGTTTCGACTTTTGCATTAAAGTCGGGTCTAAATTTGATTGTTGGTAAGGCACAATAAAAAAGTAAAAGGAAATAATTAATTAAAATTATTAATTTTTTGTAGCAGTTGGTAGAATCTTTTGGCAAATGTTTTACTGCCGATATGCAGACCACAGATCATCAACGTACCTACTACACAGAATTCTGAATTCACACAACACGAACACCGCCTAATTAAAACCCCGAATAACATTAACAAATCTAGTACTTTGAGGTGGAATGTGCTTGGTAGCACTAGCACTGCACCAACCCAGCTGGCTTCAACTTTTCAAGTAGTTTGCCGACTGTATTCAATTTCAATTTCTTTCTAGTAATTGAAGGGAGAAGAAGGAAAGGAAGCGACGCGTGTTTGTTAACTACCTATATTTTGCTATTTACCTACGATTCTGTGAGTGGATTTCTTTTTTATTTTGAAGTAAAACGCTATAAAATAAAATGTTTTCAAACGTATAATTACTTGTTGAACTTTTTTACTTGCTATTAACAAAATATTCGGCAGCCATTCATCTTAAATACTCGAGAAAACTTCGCCTAATTTCCGAGTGTGCGAAATTCCTGTATTCGTGTTATTTATGAAATTTTGTCATAATTGTCTCTTTTATAATCAACTGGTTGCATTTGTTTTTGGTATTGAGTAATTTTAAGTAATTGTAATTTGGTTTTATTAATTATTCAAATTTTTGCCAATTCCTATGTATTACTGTAGACAATACATTGCGGCATAAACAACTGCGGTGTCAATAAAACTAACTTTCTAATACTTAACTATGTATATGTACTTTACTTACGTAGCTGCTTTCGTATGAAACTTGTTTGACTGCATAAAAACATCTGTTTATTTGTTGTTAGAGCTAAAAATAACGAGCGAACCAAATTAATCATGAAAACTATTGTTGATGTGATGTCGATTCAGCAAAGGGCAGAAAATGTTCCAAATGCACCTAAGGTTATTCAAACTGATTACAGGTAAGCCACGTATAATTTTATGTACATGTACATTTATTTTTAAAATCACCATTTGCTTGTTCAAAGAAAAAAGGATGGACCCGGTGCGGTGCCACGTTTTCTTTTTGAGTGCTCAATTAAATTATCGATGAAGCCTCTAACTTCGGCAACTGCAGCCGTAATATTTCACCGGTTCTTCAATGAGGTACAGAGGAGTGACTACGACCAATATGTAAGTGCGACCGTTTTTGATTTGGGTCACTGGAATAGTATGACTTTTCTTGCAGTTGATTGCGTCTAGTTGTTTGTACTTGGCTGGGAAAATCAAGGATGATCCGGTTAAAATTCGTGATGTCATTAACGTATCGTACAGTACATTGAATAGAGGCACAGCCCCTCTTGACTTGGGCGATGAATATTGGTCTATGAGGGACGCAATAGTTCAAGCGGAGCTCTTGATTGCCAGGACATTGAAATTCGACCTTAATATCGAACATCCACATAAAGTGAGTCAAAAATGAATGTAATTTTTAACTGTATGTAATTTGTTTCGCATATATTTTAGTTTCTGCTTTATTATATGAAATCACTGAAAGACTGGATAGGTCCTGCTATTTGGGGGTCTCTTCCCATTGCAAAGACGGCTGCATCATATTTACAAGTAATTGCTTAACTCCTTCCGATAATAGCATGTTATTAACAATATAATTACAAAATAGGACTTTCATCATAATCCCAAAATACTGCACCACAATCCGTCGCATATTGCCATTTGCTGTCTCTCCTTGGCTTTACAGACATACGGGGTACAAGTCCCGCTTACCGGCGAGTCGGACGAGAATTCCGCTTGGTACAATGTAAGTTTGAAACTTGACACAGAGTAATTAGAATTTTATTAATGATTATTATTGCCTTGCAGGTATTCGTGACTGGTCTTACAAAGGAGAAGCACTGGGAGATAATTGAGGAAGTCATGGAAGTGTACAATCATGACGTTGAGGTTGATGCCAACTAGAACTCGAAACATAAAGCGACTGAAAAAAATCTCCATAGAGCCTAGCGATTGATTTGTGATAACAATTTGAAGAGTTTGCCGGCAGTACTGAACCTAAAAGAATTTTTATCGTATTCTTTTTTTCTCTGTTTTTTTTTATATATATATCCAACTATGTACAATGCAATTTGTATTATTAATATTATCTTATTTGATATGTTCGAAATTTATTAATCCACCAAACCAAAGTACATGGATTGCACTGCACTTTGAATTGATTATTACTATTATTTCGCGTTCTAACTGAGCGTATGGCCATTAGGTTTGATTACAGTGTTCTTCCTAAGGACGGATTCACTGTTGACGACCCTGCAAAACGGAATACGGACAATAACATTCGGATCTGCACGTGGAATGTCCGAACCCTGAACAGACTGCGTGCAGGCGAACAATTAGCGGAGGCCCTAGACTGCTACAATGCAGATATCACCGCCATCCAGAAAGTGCGGTGGGATGGGCCCGGCAAAAGAAGGATGAAAAATGGTGACATCTACTATGGTGATTGCTACAGAGAACAGAAGCAGCGTCTCTTTGTTGTAAGCGGCATCAGCCTGATATGCGCTCACGCCCACATGGAAGATAAAAGACGATGCTACCAACCAATGTTTCTATGAGCTCCTCGACAAAACATATGAGCAATGTCCTAAATATGACGTCTTGGGTGATTTTAACTCCAAAATAGAAAGGAGGGCATTTTTGGTAGTACAATCGGCAAGTACAGCCTACACGACACCACGTCTGGAAACGGACTTAGGCTAATTGACTTTGCTGTGGGGCGTAATGTTACTATAGCTACTATACGGTTTCCGTACCTCAACATTCACAAAGAAACATGGCGGTCACCAGACCACTAAACGGTCAATCAAATTGACCATGTTGCGGTCGACGCAAGGCACTCCTCCAGTATTCTAGATGTCCGAACTTTCCGAGCGGCCAACATAGACTCGGATCACTATCTTCTTGTATGCGGATATCCCAGACACCACAACAACGAAGAAATACTGTGAGGAGATTCAACGTTGAACGGCTACAAACGCAACAAACCGCCAGAACTTTTGCCGATCGCGTCTCCCTAAACCTCTCGAGAAGTCCTGTGCAGCCAGTATCAAGTGTTGAAGAACTGTGGCATCGATGCCAAGAAGCCATCAGAAAATCCGCAACCGCAACTGATGTGCTAGGTTTCACCCGACCACCGCCTGAAAACCCTGGTTTGATGAAGAGTGCCGGCAAGCACATGCAGCAAAGCAACTTGCCTACAAAGCGGCGCTGCAGAGAAGGACAAGAGCAGCTCGTGAGCTCTACGAACAAAAAAGGAGGGAAGAACCCCGGCTTCTCCGGAGGAAAAAGAAAGAGCATGAGATGCGCGCGATCGAGGAAATTGAGAGGTGTTACTCCAGGAACTCGGAATTTTTACCAAAAGGTAAAAAGGACGTGTCACGGGAACAAGACCCAGAACAGAAGAAGCATGTAGAGAGGAAGAAGGAAACCTTGTAGTAGAGTCACAGTCGGTGCTGAGGACACGGAAAACCCATTTCTGCAGACTGTTAAACGGCGAAGACGACATAAATTCCACTGTCAGGCAGAGTGAACCTTTTAACCTGGGCGATGAAAGCCAAGACTTCCGTCCACCTGACCAAAATGAGGTAAGGATAGCAATATCCAAGCTGAACTCCAACAAAGCTGCAGGACCGGAAGGTTTATCGGCCGAGCTTTTTAAGGCAGCGAGAGATGACTTGGTAGAGAGCATACACCAACTCGTTTCTAAAATTTGGTCAGAGGAAAGTAGATCCTCAGCATTGTTTGCCCGATCCATAAGAAAGGAAACCCTCTAAACTGCGCCAACTATAGAGGCATCAGTCTCCTTAAATTCGCTTACAAGATCCTGTCTGCCGTACTGTGTGAACGCCTGAAAAAATTTGTCAACGAACTGATTGGACCCTATCAGTGCGGTTTTAAGCCCGGTAAGTCGACAACCGATCAAATATTCACACTACGCAGATCCTGGAGAAAACTCAAGAACTCCAAATCGATACCCACCACCAGTTCATCGACTTTAAGGCCGCATAAGACAGCATTTATAGAGACGAGTTATATACGAGTGGAGTAGGCATCCCTGCCAAATTCGTCAGATTTTGCAGAATGACGATGGAGAACGCTAGCTGCTCCGTAAATTCGGAAACAATCTCACCGAGACCTTTGATGTCAAAAAAGGACTTACTACTTTCCAAAAGTTTGTGTAACTACTTGCATACACCGACGTCATTGAATTAATTGGCAGAACACAGCGAGCTGTCACTGGTGCGTTTGCAAGTATCAGGGCTGCATTCCAGATTCGACTATTTTAACTAAATTAACAACGATTGTTTATTTAGTTACTTTTTGTAATCTGGGACAGCTATTGTTACTAATGTCATGTAGTATGAACGAAATGAACCACACTTTTGCCTCTGGTTAATTTAGTTAACTTCCCCTCCTTCGAACTGTCACAGCTTGTCAACGCTGTAGTTAAAATAGTCAAACCTGGAATGCAGCCCAGCACGGCAAAAATGGGTTTGGTGGTGAATGAGGGTAAAACAAAGCATGTACATGCTGTCAACAAGAAGGGGCACACAACGTCGACGAATCGGACAGAACGTCACGATAGACAGCTTTAACTTTGAGGTGGTTAGGGACTTTATCTACCTCGGCTCCGCTATAAACTCTGATAAGAAGAGTTACACTTTCCAACCGCTGTTTCTTTGGCCTAAGAAAGCAACTGACTAGCAAGGCCTTGTCAAGACGAAGAGGCCTCGCCTTAGGTGGCGCGCACAAGTGGAAGGGGACCTCAACCAACTTCAAGTGCGCAACTGGAGGCGGTTAGCCAAAGGGCTAACTGGAGAGGCGTGTTGGTTGAGGCCCAGGGGGCCAACTATGTAATTCGATTCTACAATCAAAATGTTCGAATTCGGAAGATTCGTACTCTGTAACTCTATAGCCAGCGCTCATATTCGAAAATCGAACGGACCTCGAATTGTCTATTTGTTTTTGGTACTACCTAATCCTAAAGTAAATGCCAAAACCATTCGAATTCGCAAATAATCATTCTAATGCAAATGTGTTTGCGAACAGGCTGTGTAGATTGCAGAAATCTCAAAAAATGTGAGTAAGAAATTTGTTCATAACTTATTAAATATTATTAAGAGTATTAAAATATACTTTATGCATAGGGAATCATCTAAATGTGCAAAAACAAAGACATCTCAATTTGAGATTCTTGTTCAATACATGACAATGCATCCCGACTTATCTAAAGGATTTATCCCGAATTCGCCTTTTCTCAATTTGATCATTGCAACCTCATTTTCTTTGGTAAAAAATCAAATTACGACACTGTCCATGTTGATTTAGCACCTATTCACGAATAACAACAAATGATTATTTCGTTTTATTCAAAAGTCTGTCAAACACAATGCGAGACTCGTTCGAAAGTCGGAAATTGTTTGGGAAAAAGTTGGCATTACTTGCATTCGATTCTAATTTCATACATAGTTCCGTTTGAAAGTAGAATCGGAACCAACTTTCGAATAGAATCGATAGTAGAATCGAATTACATAGTTGACCCCCAGGTCCACCTCGGACTATAGCGCCATTTAAGTACATATGTGGAATGTGAGAGTTCGGAGAGTCGAATCGTGTTAGTTACGCAATACCAAATTCCAAACGACTCGACACGAGACACGACAAATGTCGCCATTCGCTTGCGACAGACGACAACGACAATAGGGGTGATTGCAAATGTGTTATATTCAAAATTCTTTCAATTATCGAGATTAAATCGTTTTGAATGAACATAGTAGCCTTGTTTAGGTTAGGTCAAAAGGGCAACCACTATAATGGACCCTATGGCGAGCCTATCATGGTCGTTAACACTTCGGAAACTGCATTTCTCAAATCGCTGTCATACGCGATTTACCGCTCATTGAAACAATAAAGCAAAACACCACATGGCATTATGTGAGAAGTGGAGCTGCACATCGGATCTACTCCATCAAAGATAGCATCCGAATCATAGACAGCAGTTTCAAGACGACAATGGATATTGTATTGCAAGTACTAATGTAATGTACGTCAATTTTTTAAAGCATAAATAGAAAAACATAAACACAAACTATATTGTGATCGGCCTACATAGTCTTTATTACAAATATGATTGTGTTGACATTTTTTTGGAGTATATCATGTTCTAATGATAAAGAATAAGCACGCTCTGTTTACATTTAAGTAAACGTTACAAATTGAAATAAAATTAGAGTCCACGTTTCTTACACTAGTTCTTAACCATAAAATATTGAGAAAAAAAATGGTTAGTTTTTGTTTTCAGCTTGTTTATACAAAAAATGCTTAAAGTAAGAATAAAACAGCATGAATATAATATTATGAACTACGTTATTATAACGGGTAAGGAGGGGTCTAATTTACTTCAGTGTTTATGCTTGTGTTTGTGTTTGTCGCTACGGTGGCGAGTGGGAGGTGATCTACTACTATTGTACTTCGGGGACACATCAAGTTTGGACGATTTTTCAGGACTACGTCTTGACCTGGCTGGCGGGGAGAAGCGAGAAGGTGACGGGGATCTATAGGCCAAAAGAAAAGTTAGACAAAAGGTTTGGCAAATTAATGACTAAGGACTCACCGCCTTGATCTTGGCGGAGGACTGTCGTCGTACTTCGATGATTTCGATATGTATGGAGATCTATCAAGATATCGCTGCTTGGGTGAATCGGACAGACTGCGCGATCGATTCCGCTTCAGTTGTTTTGAATAGCGAGCTACAGGGGACAGGTCACGTTTACTGTAAGGTGATCGAGATCGCCGTTTGCTCCTTGGTGGACTTGCACGTGAGGAATACTGTGGAGACGGTGAGCGTTTAACGTGACGAATCTTTTTCGATTGCGATCTGAAATGAGAACAAATTAAATTTGTCTGCTTTATTAGGCAAGCAAAGAACTACAAACTTACGATCCAGTCGGACTAGGACTTCGACGTGTGTCTTTGCGTAAGAACGAAGACGGCGAATCAATTTCTTCCCTTTGCAAGTCCTATAAAAAACAGAAGAATTCCATTAGACCTTAGCCAGTTTGATCATGTTGTCTGTTACCTTTTTAAGTAATCTCTTTCGGTAGTGCTCTACTTGCTGTGTGACTGTCCACCCGCTACGCAGGTCACGTTTTCCGCACTCTAGTTCGTCCTGATACTGCATGGACTTCATTTCGATCTCTCGCAGTTTGCTACGTTTTTCCTCGCTGAAATCTCGAGATTTATCCGCATTCTCGTCGTCTGAACTGTCATTGCTGTCATAGAATTTCGGTGGCTCTGGCGCAACTGGATCTAAGGTGTCCCACTTGCTGGTTGTTATAGCTTGTGCTTCCACTTGCTCGGGGTCTACAGTTTCCCACTTGGAGGGTATAAAAGCGCCACCCTTTTTCGGGGAATCTCCCATTTTGTCAATCGGAATCCCATCAATGTCATCGTCCACTAAAATGGATAGAGTTAACATCTATAATTTGAATGCTTCTCTCTGAATACTCACATGGAATTCCGTCAATATCGTCATCGTACTCGTCGTCGCAATTAATATCCGGACGTTTCATAACTGGCGTGTCCTTTTGTATTGGTATAGACTCGGGCAAAGCACGCATCAATGCTCCCTTTAGTAGGGCAGCTCCATCCAGCGGCACTCCATTCAGATCTTCGTCGTCTTTTTCATCCCCGGACATTGGAGCACCATCGATGTCTTGATCTTCATCTTCAACTTTCTTCTCCTCAGTTGGCTGTAATTCGAAATGTGTAAGAATTGATTACGGTGAGATTGTAATTGTACTTACAGGCGGCAGTCCCAGGAAAATTGCTTTCAGCCTGGCCAAAAACTCCTTCTGATAAATAGTCCACTCTTCCCAGGCGCGTAAAACTTTTAGAACACGCGCTTTGAAGCCTTCTCCTTTCAATCGGCTATCCATGCAAGTGTAGTACGTATGTAAATTGTTGAATACGTCTATCAGCTGCTTTTCCACACTTTGTAAAGAAGTAGACACACGTGTTATTGTATTGCAATAAGTAAGATCACAGACGAAGAAAAGGACAGGCGTATATCATACACTGGGAAGGGGCAAATGTATTTTAACAACAATTTTACGATGTATTAATAGATAAACTACTCCTTGAGGATGATTCACCAGAAAATCTACAGACATTTCAATTTAGCAATGTCAGATAGGCTGCAGTTTAAGCTAGTGTAAATGCCTACACAAGCTTAACCAATTAGCAAGGTGATTCTATTCAGAAGAATAGGGAAAAAAGAAGCTTTAAAAAAGGAAAGACTACAATCGCAACAAACTCTCAGAACTTTTGCCGGTATCCCTCAACTTGTGGAGAAGCCCAATATAGCCACCGTCATGTGCCGAAGACGAGTGGTATCGATGCCGCAACTAATATACTAGTTTTACCCAACCACGAAACCCTTGGTTTGAACAAGAATGCCGCATGCATGCCGTTAGGCAGAACGAACCATTCAAACTCAAGTCCAACAAGGCTCCTAGATCGGACGGTCTACCAGCCGAACTATTTAAGACTGCGCGAAATGGCATGTTGGACAGCATACACAACACATCTCTAAGATTTGGTCGGAACAAACTATACCTGATGAATGGAACCTTAGCAGAGTTTGTCGGGTCCACAAAAAGAAGAACTTTTAACTGAGGAGACGCTTCCTAGATCTTGTAACCATTTAACTACGAACTGATTGGTACAGACCAAATATTTGCAATTCGACAGACCCTTAAGAAAACCCAAAAATGTAGATCGATACCTACGGACAGAACGTAACAATGATCTGCTGAGCTTTAATAATTCTACAGATTTTTTCCGATCTAGCTTAGGCCACAGAACCTTTGAGACCCTGTAAATAAATAAAAATAAATAGGTGGCGCAACAGGCGGGTAGACACCCAAGGCCTATCTTCTCGCAACAATTCGTTTTTGTGTGAGTTTATATTTTTGGGACGAATGGAAGGGACCTACAATTTTATGTCGAGTCCGAACGGCTGAATTAAGAAACTTTTTCATGACAGTCATACTCTCGGATGTTTGTCAGACGTTCGCGAGAGGTGGCACAGTAGTAAAAACTTTAAGATGTAATTTGTGTTTTTTCCGGGGATCGAACCTGGGGTCCCTCGCACTGCGCTACTGCCCCCAGATCCTGTGGCCTACTATATATCCACCCATCTCTGATCTGCCCTATTTTTAATTTTCTCAAGAATGATTCTCTTGGCAACGGATATTGGTGGTCAATATCACAGTGTCCGGGTACCCAACACAATCTGACTTGGTTCTGCGTGCATATTGCTCTGAGCAGATGATAAATGACTCTAGCGTTTTTAGCGCAGCCTAACTATCAATGTATATAGCGATATTCTTGTTGGATATTGATCCCATATCGAGTAGATCCGCAGCTTTGAGCACGGCCAGAACCTCTGCCTGTAACACACTTCATGTATCCGGAAGTCTTAATAACACGTGTAGGTCTATATCCCTAGGGTATACCATATATCCGACCCTGTACCCTTCTCAGTTTTGGAACCATCCGTGTAAATTGAAATTTCATTTTCATTCGGAACTTCATTCCTTTGCCAGTTCTCCCTATCTCGGTATAGTACGGTGTGTCAAAGTCAATTTCACCCAAACTTTCATCCTTTTTATCACAGATGTTGGAGAAGGATTCCCTTAGTATGAAGCTATGTTGTACCTGTCTGGTTTACTACTACCTAATTGTAGTTTTATTTGTAGATCTAGTGGTAAAAGATACATAAACGCCTCAAGTGCAGCTGTGGGTGTGGTGAGTAAAGCACCAGTGTGCAGGCTGTTCTTTGTACCCTGTCAACGTATATATAACTTATTTGTGGCTCTCCACCAAACAAGAGTCCCATAGGTAAAGATGGGCCTAACCACCATGATGTACAACCAATGCATCATTGTTGGACTCAATCCCCACTTTTTTCCTGAGCCTTTCGGACTCTTTTCTGAACATTAAATTTCCAATTCGATTTTTTTATCTACGAGCGTACCTAGATATCTTGCGCTATCCGAAAGGGAGAGCTCCGCCCCACCAATGCTGGGTAGTTTAAAGGGTGGTATTTTATATTGTGTACTAAAAAGTACTAGTTCTGTCTTTTACGGGTTGACACGAAGTCCACACCCTTCAGTCCACTTTCTGAGCTTGTTGAGGGCTGATTCTCCTATTCCTCCTGATTCTCGAACTAGAAACGCCACATCATGCGCGTAAGCGGTTACGCTAAACCCTGCGTTGCCGAGTTCTTTAGGTATATCGTCTATAACAAGAACCCAGAGAAGGGGAGAAATAACCCCTCCCTGGGGAGTGCCTCTAGTAACCGATTTTCTTATTGAACTGTGTCCGAGAGTGGAATTAATATTTCTGGCGACGAGCATCGTTTAAAGCCAATTGGTGATGCTATGATATACATTCATCCGTTATTGAACGCCCCCTCAATGCCTAAGAAGGCAGCTAATGCAAATTCCTTGTGGTGTAGGCTGTGTTCTATTTTACATGCAACATCATGTAGAGGTGTTTCTACCGATTTACATTTTAGATATGCGTGCTGAGCATTGCATAGATTTCCATTGCAACACTTGCTTCTTATGTGGATGCCGAGAAGCCTTTCAAGTGTCTTGAGGAGAAATGACGAGAGACTGATGGGGTTATAGTCTTTCGCAGAGGTATGGCTTGGTTTACGTGCGTTGGATATGAAAACCACTCGCACCTCTCCCCATGCCGTGGGAATGTAGCCAAATTTAAGGCAATGTATAAAAATTTCCCTGATTCTACCATAGCCGGTGCCTTTTGCAGCAGAGCTGGCAGAATGTTATCAGGGCCCGGCGCTTTGTATTGAGAGAAGGACATTATAACCCAACGCACTTTTTTCCAAGTGAAGATGTGTTCTATTTCCGCTCCGATTGACGCGTCAGTGTACTCATGATACCCATTTGGTATCGAAGCCGTTGGAGTGCTACTTGCTGGAAAGTGAGCTTCAACTAAAGCTGCTAAAATTAGGTTTTCTAATAAATCTGGGGACTACCGCATCTTTAGCAATAATTTTGCGAAGTCTGGAGGCTTCACTGGTATCAGATCAAAGTCAATCGAAATCCTGGCCTACCCAATCGCTGTTTCTTTAGTTATGTAAGGTGGCTGTCCTAAAGGGAACACATTTAAAGCATATTATGGTATGATACCACAAGAGGGGGCGAATTGGTCAGGAAAAACTATGTGCCGGACATTACAGTGGGAACTCTTTTGCTATTTGCGAATTTCTTCTAAAAGAAACGTCCTTGAGTGTCTTACTTCGTTATAAGGTTTTGATGGTGACTGAGTGCCGTTTGCTAATACGACTAATAAAGATTTAAGTTCCACATGAACTCTTTTGTGACAGTTTATGCCATACAAAAAGTACCCCATAAGACGGCCCTAAGGCAGTCAAATCTTATCAAAATTTGCACCTCCAGGTTAGTCTTCGGGTAAGGGTGACCGTAACAGTCTTCCCCTGCCTGTTGCCTCTGACAGACGATCAGTACGCTTTGCTGCGTGACCAAAAGTCAATGGTTGGTCTGTTTGTCCTCCTCCCGTTTATTTCCTTCCAGAGACTGGTGCTAAGCAAAACAGCTTGAATGAAGCACCCCATCCTTTCTGCTTGATGCCGAAAAGAGAGATCGCGGTTTGTCTTCGGCGAGGGCTGGCAGCCTCTGACAGTCCGCTACTAAGAAGGATTACTGGTACTGATTCTTTGGCTTAAAACAGCAATAATTGACAAAAGGAGACTCTATAAGTCCCTTTCCATGTCAGTTCTCTATTACGCGAACGCAACGTTTATATTAAAAAAAAAAAACACAAATGCATATTCAAAAATAAAAAAAACAGATCAAGTACTCACGCCTTTCTAAAGAAACTAGCATTGGACACCTTCACCGTACAGTTATGCAGTAGATCTGAAAACAGATAAAGTCTTGCAATCTTTTTCGAGCACAAAGTATCCGAATTAGCGAGTGACTCAGCAATGCATTCGCAAATTTCGTCAGCTGCCTCAGCATGTTCTATGCAAAATATCATAGCGTCACCGATTCGCGCTCGTTCCGGCGACAGATGACGAATTAAATCCTCCAAGCGATCGCGTTGCCTGCAATTATAGTGTTAGTGTAAATTTTAAGACTCATTTTGGGTCGTAAAACATACGCATTCGATAGAGCACCTTTGTGCGGCTCTGGCGCTTCCTCGTCCACAACCAGTTCATCGGGCATACCCTGAGTATAGAAGTTAGCCAAAGGTGGTTTCCATATCGGTCCGCCCTTGAACATTCGGAAATCCTCCTCCCTCCACTCGTTTGGGGTGTCACCTTGCAGCAAGGAAAACAATTTCCATCTGTAGTAAATGTGCGCCGGACTCTCGTTATCAAATAAAAAAGCAAAAAGCGGATTTTCCATTTCTCTGCTCATTACAAGGGCCTCGAACATGGGTCCCTCTCTGATGACAAACTCTATCATCCGATGAATAACGCATAAAACGGTCCTAAAAATACAAACAACAATAGAATACACTACAACTAAGCCATGTGAATGCATACTTTTCGGTTGGGATGAAGACCTTAACCACAGCATTGTACAAGATCTGCAAGAAAAAAACAAATCCACTGCGTGAAGCGAACCATTGAAATTTAAAGAGCATTTTAACAAAACCTTTTTCATGCATTCTGTCTTTTCAGGATCGTCTGTGTACTCCTTGTAATTGCCATCGGGTGTTGTAAGCGTTTCATTGGGAGACGGCTGTGCATTGAACGGCAGTCCTGATGGCGGTGGTGGCAGAGTCAGCTCAAGCATTGGCGGTGGAATGAATATTGGTTGATTCATGATTGGAACAGCTTTGCCCCAACCCAATCGCATTTCGTAGCCCATCACGTCACGGCCATGCAATGTCTTTAGGGCACGTTCTGCATCTCTGCGGCTCATATACGCAACAAAGCCACAATTTCTGCCGCGAGATTTTTCCTCCTCTGAGCGGGGCCACATTATTTTGATGCTTGCCAGCGGCCCGTAGCGTCCAAAAAGCTCCATAAGTTGTTGTTCTGAAATCTATCAGCAAAAACAGAAACAAAAAATTGATACTGCGGGAAATTTTGTTTTGTAAAGAAAGTACCTTTGGGCTCAGGTTTCCCAAATACAGATTTGTGGTGTTTGGATCTCCATTGTCAAACGATCCGGACTCATTGGATTCTTTTGGATTGTCAGACTCAGTAGAAACGACTGTTTGCCGAGCAATGTGTTTGTACTTGTGACGCTCCTCGCGCTCTTCTTGAATTCTACGAAAGCAAATGATAAAAATAGAATTTTAGTGGTGAGCATCTAATGAGAGTACGCACAACAAAAACTACCAGATGTGAATAATGAACTTCATCGGAAGGGTTCGAGGCAAATCAACAGAAGAAGCACGCGTTAAGTCATAAATGCTTCAATGGTCTTTAAAGAATGCAGACACATTAAAAAAAAAAATAACTTACTGTCTAAGTTCTTCTTTGAAAAGTTCCAAGTTACTTTTCTTCTTTTCTTGTGATTTTTTCTTGAGCGTTGATGATTCCTTTTTGGATTCCAATGACAACATTTTAGCATATTCTTGTGCACGTTCCGCGGTAGTCTTTTCATCACTTCCTTTCCCAGGAATGTAAATTTTTCCCTTTTCTCTTTTGTCTTCGCCTAAAGGGGGTTTTCTCATTAGAAGCTGAATACACTAACTGGAGAAAATAACTTACGTCTTGAACCGGCATCGTAGGTTCCAGCTTTGATCCAAATTTTTGACGATGTAGGTGGTTCTTGAAAAGTCTCAACAAACTCTTTAAAAGCCTAAATTTGAAACGAATATTAAGAGTTCGAAGTTGATTTTTATTTTCAATAATAAAAAATAAAATAATTACATGAGCTGCAGCCGCTTCTTCTTCACGCTTCTTTTGATCTTCGAGCTCCTTTCGCGATAGTGGTCTTTTTCCCATCGCGCCCAGAGTGAAGGCCTCCAACTTCTTTTCATTAATTTTCTGTTTTCAAACCAAAAAAAAATTAATAAATTGTAATGATTTCTTTGTGCTTTAATACCTTTAAACTCATATTTAATTGTATTTAATTCTTTAAACAAAATTTTTGTACATGACACTTTTTTACGAAAAACTCCGATTGAAAAATGACATTTTGAAGCTGGTATGTCTGACGTAGTTAAGCTAGAAACACAATGAACGCGTTCAGTAGGTTCTTAATGCCGAGTACTATTGGCAAAATAAAGCACTTTTTCTTGCCCCAGATCCCAGATACCTTTTCGAGTTCTATTGGTAACTACAAAAATTCAATCTTTATTTGGATTTGACAGCACATTTGCGAATTCAGATTTTTTTAGATTTGCCAACAGACTTATGCTACGTTTTCACCGGTCGCTAACCTTTGTTGGCTGTTGCTATTCGCACGCTGTTCGGGACACGACTACGTAACGAAATGTCAAAGTTTATAGGCTGTTGCTATTCGCACGTTGCTCGGAACACGACTACGTAACAAAATGTCAAAGCTTATATTGCGTCAAGTTGGGGTATGTGGCTCGCTACGCTCGCGGCAAGGACTCTAAACTCCAGTATAATCATTTTCGGACATTATGTCGTACGTTTAGGATCCAACTTTTATATTTATAAAGAGTTTTTAATGAAAATAGGATTACGTTACGTTGATCGTAGTCGTGTCCCGAAAATCGGTAAACGTCAGTTCAGTACAAAATCTGTCAAAATGAACGTGCGAATAGCCACTTCGTAAAACTAAGTGCAAATAAAAAGTAACTCCTGAAGTGTTTCCATCTACAAAAAAGAGATTAATAGGACGTTTCGCCAGATGTTGTCATTAGCTGTAAAATCGAAAAGTGTGACAAATGATAAAAAAATTAAACAATTTCTACTTTAGGAATTAAAAGTAAAAACAAAGTATGAGTGGCAGAAATCTAAAAGTATTATAGACGCATCATTTTATTCTCAAAATAATATGAACGTTTTAACGGTTACATTGGCAAGAAGTCGCTATTATTCTACTACTATGAACTGGAAACGTTCATAACACTTGAAAATAATTACAACCTTACTTACTGCACTTTTGATGGCACTACAGTCCGGGGTGAAACTGGGCCTCAACCAACATGCCTCTCCAGCCAGCTTGATCCAACGCTAGCTGCCTCCAGTTTCGCACGCCATGTTGGTTGAGGTCCCCTTTCAACTGCGCACGCCACCTTAGGTAAGGTCGTCCTTTACCTCGTTGTCCCTCTGGAGTCTGGAGTAGAGTTGAAGCAAGGTATATGAATAGAAGGTAATATATTCCGAGCACTCATTTTCGTTTCTTTCTGCGCATCTGTCAAAAAGGCATGCTTTTCCATACGAATAGTCACAATTGTCCGCCATATCTCATGCGCACGCATACTATTTCTATACGATTATTGCACAGTCACAATTGGCCGCCATTGCGCGATGAGCAATATATTACCTTCTATTCATATACCTTGGAGTTGAAGATTCTCCGTGCCGGAGCATTGATGTGCATACGCTCGTTTGACTAGGTCTATATCGCTGTACGGGCTGTATACAGTTCTTCATTGTATGTACCTTCTCCTCCATACTTCTGAGATACAAACTGGACCAAAGATCACACAAATAACTTTTCGCTCGAAGCAACTGAGTGTGTTTTCATGCTTCTGCGTCATATAGCAGGACGAGGATGATAAGGGTCTTATACAACGTCTGCTTAATTGCTCGGGAGAGGGATTTGCTACTCAATTGCCTTCTAAGCTCGTGGAAACAGCGATTGGCAAGAGTAATTCTTCGCTTATCGCTTGATCTTAGCGCTGATGTCATTGCAGCAATTGACCACAGAGCCTAGGTAGACAAAGTCTTTTTATCTACTCAAAATTATAGCTGTCCATTGTTACGTTCTGTCCGAGGCGCCGTTGTTGTATGTCTTTTCTTGTGGAGAGCATATATATATTTCGTTTTGCTTTCATTCACTGCTAGTCTCATTTTTGCCGCTTCTGACTCAATATGTACTCACAAATACACCACTTTTGAAAGATTGTACCTCAATTTTTTTTGCAATCACTCTACGAAAAAAAATCTTTACAACAAAAAGACAAATTTTTGCAGGTAGACCACCGCCACCAACAAATAACAGCTCAGTATATACTTTTTTGTTCGTTTGGACAGAGGAAATTTGAAACACGAATCTGAGAGTCCCAAACGAAAACGCCATGAGAATGCCAATCGAACACACATAAATTTTGGTCGATGATTTGCGCCTGAATATTTTTTTACAGCCGCTGATGCGCCCCTGTGCCACCCCTGTGCTACCTAACCACTACCTAAAAACCTGCCCAACAACCACCTGTCATCACGGCACGTCCATGGAAACAAAACACAAACAAATAAAAGCCGATTATGTTTTCTGGTTTGGTCAAATAACAGCTCTTAATTGAAATATGTTTGTTTATTTAAGTAAAAAGGTAAATTTAAAAGTTAGAATAAAGTAAAATTACATTAAATCACGTTTTGCATTTTATCAGATTGCAATTCCCAACAATGTGCATTTAAACAACATTGCGTGGAACAAGGATCAAGGATACATTGCTGTAGCCGGATCCGATGGCTTATTAAAAGTACTCAAACTAGAACAAGGTACATTATAGTCTGTATCAAGATTTAGATCTCTAGCCTTCACCAATCATTATAATCTAAACAGCAACCGGCAATGGACAAAGCAAGGGTGGACTGGCAGCTGTGAGCAATTTATCTATGAATCAAACACTCGACGGACACAAGGCTGAAGTAAAAGTTGTCACTTGGAATGATTCACAACAAAAGCTCACTTCATCCGATGTGGATGGGGTTATTATGGTTTGGATGCTGTATAAAGGATCGTGGTACGAGGAAATGACAAATGATCGTAAGAAATCTACAGTGAATGGAATGGCATGGACATCTGATGGGACTAGGATCTGTATTGCATATGAGGATGGAGCTATTATTGTTGGTAATGATATACGAATAAATTAATAAAAATGATGATATTACAGCATGAGGCACTACTTTTAGGTTCCGTGGATGGTAACCGAATATGGGGGAAGGAGCTAAAAAATACACATTTGACTGGGGTTCAGTGGAGTCCTGACAACCGACTTATTCTCTTTAGTTTGGCAAATGGCGAGTGCCATCTTTACGACAACCAGGGTAATTTTGCGGTAAGATTTGATTACGGTCCTATAAACAGCTATAATAATGTTCTGCTGGAAGTCGGAAGGACATAATGTACTTCGACGACAAATTATTTTCTTTATCTCCATCTGCAGTTGTAATGGCCGGATTTGCTTTTTTGTGTTGATTAACCGGATAAAATTTTGAATTCCTTTAAACAATTTAAATAACAACTGAATTCTTGTGAGAATTTATTGCACCCACTACATAAAATGCACTTTCCTAAAAGTTTGGATTAAAGCCATTCCAGATCCTGATCCATCTGCTTTTACTAATCATTTCTTTATCAAATAGATAAAGCTGAACATTCAGTGCGTTCCCTTGAGTGCCAATCGGAGCTATAAAATCGCCAACCTCTGCTGGTTCAATGGCAAGTTAGTACAAAATCGTCCAGTCCTAGCTATCTGCTACGAAGCGGGAAAAGTACAAATAATGAAAAACGAAAATGACGATGGTAAGGTGTTAACTTACCTCAAAAAATCTCCTCTAACCGCCGCCGGTCGCCTTATTTTTCACAGCTCCTGTCATATTTGATACAGATATGAAAAACGTTACCGCTCAGTGGAATCATGATGGCTCTGTACTGGCCATATGTGGCATAAAAGCTGATCCTACTTCAAAGGAGGGCAATCAGGTGTCATTCTTCTCTCCCTTTGGCAAGCTATTTCGAACACTTAAGGTTCCAGGCAACCAAGTTACTTCAATGGCCTGGGAAGGGCAATCACTTCGAGTTGCAATGGCAGTAGATTCATTTGTTTACTTTGCTAACATTCGACCAGACTATGTTTGGTGTTATTTTGAGAAGACCGTTGTGTTTCTAAATACAGCTCACGAGTCTGCAATGAATGTGATCACTTTTTGGAACACCAGTTCAAATCAGGTGAGTGTGCAAACTCAGCTCGAACGGAACACTGTAAAAATGTTTGTTTTGTTTTAGAGCTTCTTGAAGGAAGTGGAACCTGCACTGTGTATGGCTGCTTGCAATGAGCACTGTGTCATAGCAGTTGAGTGTTTGAATGCAAATATTCGTGATATTGCGCTAATGGGAGTTGAACGGAAGGGCGATGAGAAGTGTTATCAGCTTTTGTTGTGCAATTCGATTGGAACCACTGTGGATTGTAGGTACACATTGCCCCTTGTAAATTTCAATGTTAAGGAGTGTTGTTTCAGCCAAATATACAGACGTCAGGCCGAACTACATTGCAATCAATTCTACGTATGTGGTCATTGCTTCAAATGAAGAAGTCCTACTCTGGCAGTATCACACTCCAAAGGTAGTTCTAGATATACCAAACTCTTATCGGCATTCAGCACTTAACAAATCAATATTTAATTGTAGAGTTCCACTAATATTCAAGGAGTGAAAGGGCGAAAGGAAAAACGGTTTCACATTGACGAAACACCAACCGGTGTCGACACCAAAGACTTGAGCCTAAAAATGACAAAGGAAACGCAGGACCCTATAAGCGCTATTTCACTGTCTGAGAAGCTTCTTCTGGTGTCTCGAAATTCAGGAGTCATTAACGAGTATAGTGTCCCAAACGTAGCATTACGAACGAGGCACAATACAACGCATTTCGTCTACAAAATGTCAATCAATTGCAATTCTACGTAAGTCTGGGTTTTGCTTGTTACTTAGGTTATTGTCGGCTTTTATTGCAGTCGTGCAGCTTTAATCGATCACGTTGGCGTTATGACATTGCTTGATTTAGATGACAACAAGGAAACACAGTTAAACTTTAGTCGTGTGGAACGCAAGGATGTTTGGGCAATATCTTGGGCTAAAGACAACCCGCTGCTGTTGGCCCTAATGGAGAAGACCCGCATGTATGTATTCCGAGGAAATGACCCCGAAGAGCCCATAGCTTGTTCGGGATACATATGCTCTTTCGAGGATCTAGAAATTACAAGTGTGCTACTTGACGATATCATCAGCGGTGGTGAGACACAAAATCCCACAAATCACATGGTTCAGCTGCGTGTAAAGTCGTTGCGAGATACTGATGATCTTCTTCAACATGTTGGAATTGAAGACGCCAAACAGTTCATCGAGGATAATCCACATCCGAGGCTTTGGCGACTTCTGGCAGAAGCAGCGTTGAAAAAACTCGATATGGACACCGCCGAAAGTGCATTCGTTAGATGTGCAAATTATCCTGGTATTCAACTGATTAAGCGGTTGAGAAATATTCCATCGGAGACGCTACAAAAAGCAGAAGTCGCCGCATTCTATGGAGAGTTTGAGGAGGCAGAAAAGTTGTACATGGATGCAGATAGAAGGTTTGTTGTTTAATTCTTTACCACAAATGGTTACTAATTTACTCTAATTGTTTATGGTTGTAAAATTTATATCTACGTCAACAGAGACCTATCCATCGAACTACGCATAACACTCTGTGATTGGTTCAGAGTAGTGCAACTGTACAGAATGGGCCCAGGAATATCCGATCAGCAAATGGAAACTGCATGGAAAGAAATCGGCAATCACTTTGCCAACCTTCGTTCATGGTAAGACTTCTTCTACTTAAAATGTACTCCAATCAGTTTTTATTCAATTTAGGGAAAGTGCAAAAGATTACTATGAGAAAGCCCATCACACTGAGGGTCTAATGGATGCTTTGTACCACTTAGAGCAATTCGATGAATTAAAACTCTGCATTGACAAACTACCAGACAGAAGTCCCTTGTTGTCTAAAATCGCTGAAATGATGGCCTCCGTTGGTGAGTTAGATAAATATTCAAAAGTATTGTCTGTTCATTGCGGACTTTTACAGGAATGTGCAATGAAGCTGTTGAAGCTTATTTGAAACTGGGCGACTACAAATCCGCTGTAAACACATGTGTAAACCTACGTCAATGGGGCCAAGCAGTTGACTTGGCTCAGCAGTACAAAATGCCACAAATCGGAGTTCTTTTATCAAAACACGCTGCTCAACTGTTGCAGGAAGGTCGCCTGCCAGAAGCTGTTGAGCTTCAGAAAAAAGCTGGACGCTATCTGGATGCCGCTCACCTTCTCACCAAACTAGCCGAGCGTGAAGTTAACAAGAAGGCGAACCTGTTGAGAATTAAAAAGTTATACGTCCTTGCCGGGCTCCTGGCCGAGGAGCATTTAAAATCATTGAATTCACGTACCAATTTAAGATTTGACCGTACAAACGTTCTAGCCGACTTGTCCACCGAGGACTCCAATCTGATTATACGTATTTGGCACAGCGCTGAGGCGTATCATTTCTTACTATTGGCTCAACGGCAGCTCCGTTTTGGTATTGTCCATAGTGCAGTTATTACAGCTTTGCGATTGCGAGACTACGAGGATGTGCTTAACATCGAGGACATTTACAGTTTGCTGGCACTGGCTAGCTGCGCGGATCGTTCTTTTGGTAAGATTACTGAACATTGCATTTATGGCTATTTTATGGTGATTTTTTCCTTCTACAGCTACATGCTCTATTGCGTTCATCAAGTTGGAATCACTGGATTATTTAACCGAAAAATGTAAACAGGAATATGAGGAGTTGGCGGTAAGCATCTTCTCGAAAAATGAGCCAATCGACCACAATTTAGACTTGGCGCAGTGTTATTCATGTGATACTGCAGTGCCTGATAGGTGTGTGACAAATTGTTTATTTATATTCAGGGAGTAACGTATTGACTTTCAGTTTACCTTCTTGCTCTAACTGTGGTGCTCATTTTCCGGCCTGCATTTCTTCGGGGAAACCAATAACTCAGCCCACTCACGTGTGGATGTGTTCCAGATGTCATCATTGTGCTTCGCCGATGGAAGTAACTCGTCATAGAACGTGTCCCCTTTGCCATAGTTTAATGGCAACAAGTGGACTTGAGTGAGTTATAGATAGCACGATTGGTACTGAGAAGTGGCGTTCGGCATTTTATGTTTAGTATAGCTAGTAGTTTATTTTTTTCACTAATTTATTTTAAATTTAAATACCGTTATAACATATCCGTCCAATATAAAAAAAAACTCGAATAAAGCACGTTAATCGTATGATGCCTGTCTTCTGTTTTCATCCGTTTCATAATAGGTTAAAGCAACAGTTCCCAATCCTTTTTGGTCGCGGGTCACTTTTCAAGAGAGGAATTTTTCGCACTTTGTTGTTCGTATGTAATTTTTCGCAGTTCTTCACTCCTCGCCCTCGGCACTTGAATAGCACAGGTCTATTTTCTGTCGCCCAAGGGGCGACCCTGATCCTGATCCATTACTTGGCTTGTCAGCCATCCAGAATGTATTTTCGATGATATTCCAATCCGGTGATTAGAGCGGCCAGCTTAAGCTTAATTAGGCCTATTCGGCAAAATCTTTTATTCTGTTATGAATTTTCTGTTATGAAACATAAAAGATTTCGACCATAAAAGATCTTTTATAAATCGTATTCGTGGTTTCGAACTTTTATGAAATTCTGTTATGGAACTTCGAAAATGGAAAATCTGTTACGAAGCTGTCAAAACAAACCACAGAGTTTTTTTTTATTCATAGTCGGTAGACACCTGGTCAAATTTGTGCAAAAAACATTAAAATGCAGGCTGAAATGAATAAGTTATGAATTACTACAAACTAAATTATTGTGTAATAAACACTGGAATATCTTTTTAGGAAAAAGACAACAAAAAACCACGACCGAGCTAAAGCAAATATATTGCTCTTACATGGAGCTAAATTCAATTAGAAACTGAACTAACCAACTGAATGAATCTGGATGTCCTGGGGCTGGGCGATAAATGCGATAAACCAAAAATGGCCTTCTTTGTGATGATTGTTAAGGATGTGATCCGGTCGGTACCTATAGCCAGCCTGTAGAATTAAGAAAGCGGATAAATAAGATGCAGTATCCCTTTGCCCCAAAAGTCGCTTAAGTCGTCAAAGAATAGTTGGTTTAGTGCGCGCAGTCTGATGCTGGACATTTGCAGAGGAAATGAGAGAGAGTTTTTTTCTCATTCGTATTTCCGCAACTGCGGCATTGAGGGTTGTATTTGTATGGGATACTTTGGCCGCATGGTCTCCATTGGCCAATGCCCCGTGGTTGTTGCCGTGATTTTAGCGATATCTGGGCGGGTTCTGTTTAGTAGGTTCTTTGTTTGCTTTCTATTGATGCCTGATATGAACCGTATCCGTAGAAAGGTCATTAGAAACTTGAAATAAATATCCAACTTTACATCGTTATTACTGTTATTGTATACAAACGCACTACAGTGAACGCGATCAACGAAACATCTGTCATCTGATGTCATTCCTGTCACACCCTTTTTCTCTGTCGTGTTTTTCAATTGTCTCTGAACAGAACTGAATATTTCAATTAATTTGTATCTTCTTTATTTTGCTTTATATTATTATAATAAATACTCGATTTGTATCTGCTGCGTTTAAATTGACTCTTGCTACAGGTTATGGGCCCAGTCCATAAACAAAGCACATATCAAATAATAAGAGTAAAATAATAATAAAATTTCACACGAGCAAAATGGCGGAGTCACGATTTTCAATACAGAAGCTGAGCAGTGATAATTATTTTATATGGAAATATAAAATGGAAATGCTGCTGATAAAGGAGGGCTTGTGGGGGTATGTATCTGGTGTTGTTGTCAAACCGGACCCAGTGACATCAACATGGACTACCAAGGATAACGAGGCCCGTGCTACAATTGCATTATCGGTGGAGGATAGCCAACTCCAGCATGTTCGGAAAGCAACAACTTCGAGGGACGCGTGGAATGCACTAAAGGAATATTACGAAAGTAATACCCTCGGAAACCAAGTACAGGTAATGAGGAAAATTTGTAGTCTGCGTGCGCAAGAAGGCGGTAACATGGAAATGCATATAATTGAAATGAAAAATCTGTTCGAGCGTCTGGCAGCCATTGGAGAGGAAACACTTTCAGAGCGTTGGAGTGTGGCGATGCTGTTGAGTAGTTTACCAAGGAGCTATGATACTCTCATTACGGCTTTAGAGACGCGGTCAGGAGTCCTCAGCTTTGACGTAGTTCAGTCGAAACTTCTGGAAGAATATAAGCGAAGGTTGGATTCACATACAGATCATCACGAGACAGCAATGCACATTCGAAAGAACAATCGTCCAAATCCAAAAGTCAAAAAGAATACGGAGTGTTATTTCTGTCATGAGAATGGACATATGAAGAAAAATTGCAAGCAGTATATAGACTGGAAAAACAAAAAGAAACAACATGAGCATGCAAATGTGGTTTTCGGATCTAAATGGGAGGTGAGTTTTCTTTCTTCTTTTGGTAATATGAGCGGTTGGATTTTGGATTCTGGCTCGACATGCCACATCACTAATGTCAAGGATTTCTTCGTTGAGTTTGATCCTGCTATCAAGGAAACAGTTTTTGTTGGGGATGGTAGTGAATTACATTCTGCAGGAAGGGGCACGTGTGATATAAAGATGTTGAATGCTGAGAATTCTGAAATCACAACTACCATCAAGGATGTTTTATATGTGCCTGAGATGAAGGGGAATTTGCTTTCTGTCCCATGTTTAGAAGAAAAGGGTTGTAGGCTTGTTTTCGATAAAGGGCTGTGCGAGATATGGAAGGATGGTGCTTTGCTTGGTATAGGCGATCGATCTTGCAAAATGTACAAACTTAGGCAACCTGAACGAGTTTTTGCAGTTAATCACAAGGGCAACTGTGTGCATCAGTGGCATCGTATTTTCGGCCATAGGGACAAGGACGCAATTGATTTAATTAAGCAAAAGAATTTGGGTACGGGTATTAAAATCGATAAATGTAGTATCAAGGAGACCTGCGAGGTGTGTTTGCAGGGAAAGTCATCACGTTTGCCGTTTCCAAAAACTTCACAAGGTGAGTCAACTGCTGTTCTTGATTTAATACATACAGATGTTTGCGGTCCTATGGAGGTCACTAGTCCCAGTGGAAATCGTTACTTCCTTACGTTCATCGACGACTACAGTAGATATACAACCGTATATTTATTGCGACAAAAATCAGAAGTCATAGATAGAATGAAGGAGTACGTGGCAGCTGTAAAGACGAAGTTTGGGCGGAAGCCAAAGGTGTTCAGATCGGATCGTGGTGGGGAGTACACCGGTCATCAAGTTCAGCATTATTTACGGCAGCAAGGTATTCATAGTCAATATACAGCAGCATATTCTCCACAGCAAAACGGTGTTGCTGAAAGACGCAACAGGTCTCTCGTCGAAATGTCCAGATGTATGCTTATAGATGCAGGTCTACAGAAGGAGTTTTGGGCAGAAGCAATTTTAACTGCAACGTATATACAGAACAGGTTACCATCAAAAGCAGTTTCGAGTACGCCTTTTGAACTTTGGAATGGAGTGAAACCAGATTTCAAACATTTCAGAACGTTTGGTGAAAGGTGCTATGTGCATGTGCCGAAGGAGAAAAGGAAGAAGTGGGACAACAAATCCGAATGCATGGTGTTCGTAGGTTACGACCAGAATTCGAAGGCATATCGTTTAGTCAACATCGAAACGAAGAGGATTGCGGTTAGTCGAGATGTTCGTTTTCTACAGCCCAAAATGTCAGCATGTGAAGTTCCAGTAAATAATATTCCTGTATGTAATGTTCCAGAAAAAGATAGTAAAGATAGCGTTGAGGTCATCGTTCGCCATAAAAAGATTAAGGAACAAGTAGCTGTTATTCCAGAGAAACTCAGCGATTCGGAGGAGTATGTTTTGGATGAGGAGGCATATTATTCTCCATCTGAAAGCGAATTTTGTGGTTTTGATGATACTTTGGTGGAGCAGTTTCCAGAGGAACCTTCAGCAGCTGAAACATCAACACAGCGAGTATCAAACAGATCAACAAAAGGAAAGGCACCAGAGAGATTAATTAATGAGATCAACATGATAAAGCATACTAAGGCGAATGATCCAATCAGTTTCAAGGAGGCTCTGAATAGCGGCGAAAGTAAATCATGGAAAGGTGCAATGAAGGAGGAGATGAACTCGTTATGGCGCAATCAGACTTGGGAGTTGGTCGACTTACCTGTTGACAGAAAAACTATTGGCTGCAGATGGGTGTTCAAGCGAAAGACAGACTCAGGAGGAGACATCAGTATCTATAAGGCTCGCTTGGTGGCACAGGGTTTTTCGCAGCGTTACGGATTGGACTATGACGAAACGTTTGCTCCGGTGGTTCGTCAGACAACACTAAGGGTTCTTTTGGCAGTGGCAGGACATCGGAAAATGCACGTACAGCATTTTGACGCTAAAACAGCATTTCTCAATAGCGACTTAAAGGAGACGGTGTATATGCGGCAACCACCAGGTTTTGCAATTGCGGGTAAGGAACATCAAGTTTGTAAATTAAAGAAATGCATTTACGGGTTAAAGCAGTCAGCAAGGGAATGGAACCAGACGATACATACGGTTATTATGGGCAACAGTTTTCGCCAAAGTAAAATTGACCAGTGTTTATATGCGAAAAAGGAGAAGGGTTTCTGGATCTTCATTCTGGTTTACGTTGATGACTTGTTGGTGATTAGCAAGGACTTTCAACTTATTAAGGAAACAGAAAAGTGCTTAAGTTCAAAATTCGAGTTGAAGAATCTTGGAGAGGTCAGCCAGTATTTGGGACTTCACGTTCAACGACAAAGTGATGGACATTTTTCTATAAACCAATCAGCATATATTAAAAGGATTGTCGAAGACATGGGTCTCCAAGATGCCAAGATCTCAAATGTTCCATTGGAGCCTAGCTACGGAAAGGGGAACGCAGATGCATGTTTACTATCGGATAACGAAAAATATCAAAAGTTCATCGGATGTTTACTGTACATTGCTGTTAACTCTCGTCCTGACATTGCGGCCAGTGTTTCCATCCTTGCAAGGAAAGTTTCTCAGCCGTCTTCAGAGGATTGGAATGAGCTTAAGAGATTGGTTAAATATCTCAAAGGTACGTTGGAGCTTAACTTAATTCTAAGCGAACGTAATGATGAAACAAAGCTACTGGGATATGCGGACGCAAACTGGGCTGAGGATAGGACTGAACGGAAGTCGAATAGCGGATATATTTTTAAAGTGTTTGGCGGAACTGTTAGCTGGTGCTGTCGAAAGCAAACCTGTGTGGCTCTTTCGTCAACTGAAGCCGAGTTCATCGCACTTGCGGAGGCTTGCAAAGAAGCAGTTTGGCTTAAAAGGTTGTTGGCAGATATCGGTGAAGACTTCAAGGATCCAGTTCTTATATTGGAAGATAATCAAAGCTGCCTGAAGATGATATCCAATGAAAAGTTTAGCGGTCGTTCAAAACATATAGATACGAAGTATCATTTCGTCAAGGATTTCGTCTCGAAAGGTGTTGTACGATGCGAATATTGTGAAAGTGGCAACATGTTAGCAGATCTTCTCACAAAACCACTTCCGGCAAATAAAGTAAAGGATCTCAGGACGAGGTGCGGATTACAAGAGCGCGTTTGAGGAGGAGTGTTATTGTATACAAACGCACTACAGTGAACGCGATCAACGAAACATCTGTCATCTGATGTCATTCCTGTCACACCCTTTTTCTCTGTCGTGTTTTTCAATTGTCTCTGAACAGAACTGAATATTTCAATTAATTTGTATCTTCTTTATTTTGCTTTATATTATTATAATAAATACTCGATTTGTATCTGCTGCGTTTAAATTGACTCTTGCTACAATTACATTATTAGAAATGCACTTGACCTGAATTTGATAGATTCATATGATAGATTTCATTTGGTACATGTATATGATTTAGAGGTAATTAATATAGCTTACAAAAGAGAGTAGGTATATTCAAAAGAGAACTATAAATAGAATATGATTACGTTAAATAGGAAATGGAACATAAGAATTGCTGAATTCTCTTCACAGAATGAAATATTTGTATTCGTGTCTTGCGTATTGTTCCAATTTGTTCATAGCATTCACCGTATCCAATCTAGAGAGCTGAATAAAACGCACATAAGGAAGATCAAAGGGATCACTATTTAATCTTAGTTCCAGCAAAAGTGGTTGGTTTCTTAGACTAAACCAAACATTTAAATTGATAAATTATTTTGAATTACATACCCACTTGTTTATACACATTTATTACATTTGTCTTCTTTTGTAAACATTTCGTTGACGAAAAATTGTATAGATGTCCATTTTAATCCAAAACTTTCTAATTAATAAAAATCTTTTATGATAAAAGTCACAAAATTCTGTCTTTTATTCTGTTATGATTTATAACAGATTTCATAAAAGATTTTTGTACGCAGAATACTCTCTATATACGATTGAACAACCCGGGCTGTATGTATTGTTGATAAATCCACGGAGGAAATGCCTCCTTTAAAATACCATCGTATGACAACGCATTCATTTTGGTTGGTAAACATTGTAATTTGCAACCATTACACCTGCAACTATGCTATGCATCCGGATCAAATGATGAGTTTCTTCGCAAAGGTCATGGAAAAAGGTCTGATTTTTGCTAAAGAGTCGTGAGAATTTGATGCTTTTTAAAGTTCTGTCCCCATAGGGACAAAGCTACGATGTCTGTCCGTCTGTATGAACCTACTAAGCAAATTTTGTATTTAGGTATTAGGTCTATCTCCAAAACTAATGTGGTTTTCCATTGGGACATATAATCAATCTTTTTTTTTGATTCGGTTCACTTTTTGCAGATCTCAATAATTTTCGATTTGGGGGAATTTGGGTTTTCGGGATCGTGTCCCCAATCCCTGCTAGCAGCCAATTTTTCGTTGAAGCAAACATAAGCACTAGCTCTTTTGATTCACGGCGGAGAGAAACAAAAACACTCAAATGTCATCGAGCAATTCGTGCGATTTTGTTTGGGTGCTGAGTGTGCCATCTGTTATAGAACGTTCGAAATAATTTGAATAAGTCGTTATTTTGCGCAGTTGCAATGTTTCTAAATTGGATGGCTTTCGTAAGTGCAGTTTTCGAAATTATGTATAAGGTCTTCATAGAAACTTGTATTGCGCCCAAAACAAGCTTCGTAGAACAACAAAATATCTTCGCTTTTAACGCCATCGATTTGGTTCCATTTTGATACTCTGAAGTTCTGGTGTAGGTTAGGTATACACGGTTTATTTTTACCCATTTTTGTATGTACTGTGTAATAGACAAATTGCTACGAACAAAATGACAAGGTATTAGAACTAGGTATACAAAACTAACTACTCTGATGGAATTTTCTTATTTTTTTAAATCTCTCCGCGGAGCACCAAGGGGGAAGCTATCAGAAAGTAGGTATATAATCTGAGAAAGGGCTCATTTTAAAATCTCTCACAGAAAATGACGATGCAAAGTCGGGTAGTCCCTCAGTGGACTTACTTCCCGGGGACTTATTTCCCTGAACCGCAAATGACACGCAGGACGCTGTCTTCGAACCGCGTCATCGGTGAATATGAATCTCCAATTGTTGGATTTGTATGTTCATAACAACTTTAAGAACATTTGTTTGTAGAGAGTATCCGGACTTGAGCTTTCATTGAACCTATGAAGTGTAAGGTTTATGTTACCACTTCTTAACTCCCACGGTGGATCAGTTTTCGGTTTGCTAGGATGATTTGGTAGTGGAATTTCCAAGTGCCTTGAACCTGCACCAGCCACATTAGCCCACCACGATGGAATAGTTTTCAGAATTTTTTTTACACATTTATTACAATGTATTACAGTTAGCTCCAATTTTATAACTCTTGCCGATCCCGAGTTATTACGGTGGTGGTGTAGGTTTTGGGGTGCATCAATAAAATTTACATCCAAAAAAACAGCAAATTGTAACTAAAATTACAGTCATTCACTTTTGTGAAACATAGGCCACATATCAAATTTTTCCTATAACATAGAATAACTTATTACACCATACCGCCTAAGGCAATATAGGCAATCCAATATGACTTATTGTAGTCAATATGCCTTCAGGAGGTCCCAATAGAGGATCCTTCACAACATGGATGTGCACTTTTGCCCCTTTATCGCAATGCGAGCGTTAGAAAATGACATTGAAAAATAAAAAAACGAATTTACCTGGGATTTTAGCAAAAATTTCCACTGCAACAGATTCTGCGATAGTTCTTTCGGGGTTCGTAGCAAAATTCCGAATACGACGGATTCTGTGATCACCCAGAATAGCATTTTTTTCCTCAAAACCTAAATTCTACCTAATACTCGGACATTGCATTTAATTTAGCCTTAATTTCAATTTATTTCGATTTTTGATACAAGAAGTATTCCATGGTTCGTAAATATGAAGTAGTATTAATAATTGGTTACCATTTATTTCTTATTTCCGACTGTCTTATAGCAATATAGTGAAAGGAATCCGTAGTGATACCATTACACCAAGCTGTATTTATTTTTATTTGTTTAATCCTTTCGAACTAAGAATACAGTTACAACAATTGTGTACGTTGGACGCTCATAGATAAATTTAGTAAAATTATCGCATTTAGCGTCCATTAGGAAATTCATCTTAATACTTATTCCCTGATTCTGTTTCTCTATCAAAGACAAGATGCATACGATTCGATACCTATTAACGGCGAATGATAAAATTTTTAATAAAATATTTATATTACAAGCAATGTCCAACCGTATACTAACCTTTTGTAGTGAAGATCTTTGATTCTGTCTCTTATTTCGGAAGCCAGGTTTTCAGTCAAGTGCAACGCACGCCACGAGTCATATGATCGACTCAGCCTATCCCAAAGAAGACGTGATTCTATAATTGCTTCTATTAATTTATACACTCGCTCCATGGAAAAGTTATGCTGCAAAAACTGAATATCGAGACGCGGATGAAACTCATCATTGCCATCGGCTTCATTGGAGTCTTCGTTCAAAGCTCTTAAAATGGGCTTTCTTTTATTTGCCACTGTTTCATTAAGAAGAGCATTCATCCGATTTGTTGTTCGCACTGATGCGGTTATACTGTAATTGATTTAAGTAAATAAACGAGATATGTATTTACATTAAAAACTGTTTAAAAAAAATCGGAACGTTTCGAATTGGGAGATCTGAGGATAAGTCATTTGCTCTTCGCTGATGACTTGGTCATCCTTGGATCCTCTCAGACTGAACTTCAGCGCGCACTCGATCGGTTTGTAACCGTTTGTGTTGAAGCTGAGATGAAGGTAAACGTGAACAAATCTGAAGTGATGGTCGTCTCCAGAACGCCTGTTCAATGCACTCTGCATGTTAGTGGAGTCCCATTGAAACAGGTGGAGAAGTTTAAGTATCTCGGGGTCTTATTCACGAGTGATGTAAGGAGCAATGCCGAGTTTTCCTGTAGGATTGGTCAGGCTGGGTCAATTTTGAGACAGCTTGGTCATTCTGTTATTAGGAGGACTGAACTTGGTGTCAAAGCTAAGTTGTCAGTCTTTAATTCGGTGTTTGTTCCAACTCTCACCTATGGTCATGAGGTTTGGGTAATGACCGAAAGAATAAGATCGCGGATACAAGCTGCCGAAATGAGATTTCTCCGTAGTATTACTGGTGTGACCCGTAGAGATCGCATCAGAAATACCAGAATACGTGAGGAACTCAATGTCGAGCCGCTACTTCTCCGGACGGAGCGATCCATGCTTCGGTGGTTTGGTCATGTTAAACGCATGTCCCCGACCAGGATTCCACGACGTGCTATGGAATCCGTACCATCGGGTAGGCGTCCTCTAGGTAGACCAAGGATGAGATGGTTAGATCAAGTCCATAATCTCTCCTATACCCGTATGGGGATTGCCCTTGATGATTTAGAGTCGATGGCGGAGGATCGAGAGCTATGGAGGGTCCACTTGAGCAACCTACACCCGCGACCCACTTAATGGACAAGCGGACCATTGAAAATGAATGAATGAAAATGAATGAATGAATACTGTCCAGCTATCTCATTGAGAAATACGCGGCAGTCGTTCACCGCCTTAGATCTTATTTCGCTGGATATTAGGGATTTGATTGCAGCCTGGCTATCAATGTATATGACGATATCTCTTTGTGATACCGAATTAATCGACAGCCACGCTGTAGCTTTGACGAATAGCTGTAATTTCGGCCTGAAAAACACTGCAGTGTTTCGGAAGACAGAAGGAGAGGCTCAGGTTCAATTCCTCTGAAAAGACTCCGGCGCCCACTCCCTCTAGTGTCTAAGAACCGTCTGTGAATATTGACAGTGATTTGTGTAGGACATTTTGTGAATCCCATTGGTTCCTGTCCGGTATTTCATGGGTGAAGCCTTTTTCGAAGTTGATTTTCGTAGGCAGTTAATCGGTAGTAGTGGGCAGGGGGATCGTCTGTAGAAGGATGCCCTCTCCACTGTTTTCCTTCCCTTAATCTGATAAGCCATGTTTGGGGCGTATTCTTTACTGGCGAAGTCTAGTGGAAGTAAGTTAAGCATGGTTTGCAGAGCGGAGGTTGGAGATCTTCTCAGTGCGCCCGTGATGCCAAGGCATGCCATGCGCTGAGACTTCTCTAAGACCTTTAGATTTATTTTTTCTCTATAAGAGCTTCCTGTCCAGCCTGAGCTCCAAATATTTAGCGCTGCTAATGAACTCGATTGGAGTTCCTTTAAGCTTTGGGGGAGTAACAACGGGTGGCTTAATCTTCCTGGTAAATAAGACTAACTCTGTTTTCGTCAGGCTGACGCTAAGACCGCAACCATCGGTCCAGGAGACAAGTTTACGTAAAGCAAATTGCAGGATGTCGGAAAGTGTTTGAGGATACTCCCGAAGCGAGTAAGGGGACGTCGTACGCGTAGGCCACAATTTTGCACCCGGTAGTCTCTATCGAGATTAGAAGTTCGTTAAGAATTATATTCTATAACAACGGATATATCACTTCGCCTCTGTGCACAATTTTTCGACATCGCTGTTGGCAAAGGTAGCCCTTACAATCATCCTCTTTGTTAGAATGTGGGTGATTACGCGGCAGATTGGTTCGCTGATATTAAGCTTATCTAAGGCTTGAATAATCGACTGAGTCTCCATAGTGTTGAAGGCCCCCTCTACGTCAAGAAAGACAGCCATTGTATATACATACCTTGAATGAGAGGGACCTCTCGATCGTTCCAACAATCGAATGAAGAGCACTTTCGGTTGACTTGCCCTTTTGGTAGGCATGTTGAGATCGATGATCCTCTTTAGAGTTTTGAGAAGAAAGGAGGACAGACTAATTGGTCTGAAGTCCTTGGGGAGTGTGTGGGAGGTCTTTCCTGCTTTAGGAATAAAAACAATCTTGACCGCAGTCCACGATGATGGCATGCAACCCAACAACCTACGACAATGTTCCTGAGAATGTCTTTGATAATGTCAAAGGCGTTCTGTATGTCGTCAGGTCCGGGTGACTTGTACGGTTTAAAGCTGTTGACCGCCCACCTTCTCTTCTCCTCACAAATGCGGTTAATGTGTTGGGAGAGGCCGCGTAAGGGGTGCCATTCCTGAAGTCAGGGTTACCGGTGAAAGGCGTGCAGCCAGGAAAATGAGTGTCCATAAGCAGATCCAGTAATTGTTCCTTTGATTCTACCCATTGGCCATTGAGGTTTTTTAGTACACTTGGTAGATACTTGTGGGGATACTGCGTCATGTCTCATAAACCCAAAGCACCGTATATTCGAGTAGATGAGAAACAAAACTCGTCATATCCATATAGTCAAAAATTGAGATTTTAATGCAGATTTGTTAAGTTGGCTATACTGCACAGTTTAAAGGAAATATTTTTCAGCACAACTTGCTAAATCCCCTTTAAATTTAATAACAAAAATCGTCATTGTTTTCAAAACTCTCCATATCCACTATGACTTTTGCACCAAAACTTTTCATATCCATACCAGTAGGTTGAGAAGGTATGATATTCATAGGTAAGTCGTTTTTCGAGATCAAAGCGTAAACATATTTCTATAGGTATTTGGCATAGAATCATCCCACAATACCAGATTCTACTCATAAAAAGTACGGGATATACCTCTAAGGAGTACTTCTATTCAAATTAATGAAAAAACCGCCAAAGCAAATTTTGTCTTAAAATACACGTCTCAAACAAAACCAGTAAGAATAAGACACTCTGATAATTTATTCACTTCATAGGTACTGTAACTGTTGTTGATCTTAATCTTCTTTAAGCAACGAAATGCAAAGATTACCATTCAAAGACATTTCAATAACTTTAATTGTTTGCTGCAGAACTGTTTATATCCTACATTTTGCGTCTTTGTTGGCTTCAAAACTGGTCATATCCATCCTTTAGTAGCAAAACTGTTCATATCCAACTTTAATTTTTAAATAACTTCTAAACGGAATTATAAATACATTTTTCGTTTCAATTATAGGATTAAGACTTAAAAAGCTTTAAATAGATTAAAAAAAATGTTTTCTAAGTTCTCCCATTTAGTCTTGGTACGTTTTTTTCAATTTGCACAAAACGAAAATTTGGGATATGGATAGTTTTGGTTCTCATCTACTCTCTTATTCAGCAGCCGGCATAACAATCCGGGGTCTTTTCTCTTGATAATAATTTTTCACTAAGTATCGTTCAAAACTGTGCACCCTGCGTCTTAGAAACACACTACTGGCGTCTTGTTTGGAGGAAAGGTAATTATTTTACTATATCGCTTCCATGTTTTTTAGAATATAGACAAGCTTTGAGAGTCTTTTTGCCAGCACAATAACCAACCTTGATTTTCAAGAATTGGAGAAATCTTACATTTCTGTGGAATGGACATCTTTATGTTTTCTTTGGAATTTTTGATCGATCGCACGCGTTTTCTCATGCATAGACTACACTACGAAGCTGACAATCAGAGGTACATCAGAGAGAAATACAGACTTTCTGTGATTGTTTTCTTGACTTTTAAAACTTGAACTTGTTACACAATACTGCGACTGTGTTTCTATTTTATTTGGTGGGTCTCTATCACGAGTCCACTTCATAAAACGATGGGTTTTCAAACTGAATGGTGTTTGCTCCTTGCTCCACTCCACTTTCAAATGAAGAAGAATCATTCTTTCATTACTGTGGTTCTTACGACATCGCTGAACAACTTCAACAGAAGATTTTGTACTTAGCTGGACATGCTCCCATCTGTCCTCTTCTTGTTTGCCTCCTTAAATGTTTTCAAACCAAATTGGCCTCATTAAAAACGTCGATAAGATGAATGAAAAGTATTTTTCAAATACCGACCGTGTGCCGTGTCGTAGAAACGCCTTTTATATGAATAGACGAAAGAAAGGGATGTGTGCAATGGAAAGAACAATTTAGTGCATTAATACCTATACTATATGTATACAATCCTTGACATACTGGTTTGTGATTGAAATACTATACATGGACTGCTGGTGAAATGTCAGTTTCATACAAACCTGCGAGGAAAAATGAAGCAAACCTAAGCACTAGCCATTTTGGTTCAGCGCGGCGAAAGTATTATAATTATGCTATCTTTTTCATAGAACATAATGCCATCCATTGTAGAAACTTCGGAACTGCGCAAAAATAACGACTTATTCAAATTATTTCAAACGTTCTATAACAGATGGCACACTCAGCACTCAAACAAAATCGCACGAATTGCTCGATGACATTTGAGTGTTTTTGTTTCTCTCCGCTGTGAACCAAAAGAGCTAGTGCTTATGTTTGCTTCAACGAAAAATTGGCTGCTAGCAGTCCATGTATAGTATGTCACAATGTGTGAGGCACAAACCACATAGAACTAGACCGCCGTTTTCCGTGCACCTACCCGATTCTATCCGGAATTTTTTTCCCTGTCAAAATCAATGGCGGCAATGATTTTCCATGCTATACCATGGGCCTATGATTTTTCAAGTACGCGTTCAAAATGGCGCGTTTTTGATTTTATACAGCCCCAATAGGTACATGAAAAATCCTGGGCCCGCAGGCCCAGGCAGCTTATAGGCAAAGTCCGTTATGTTGAAGGAGGGGACGGTCTAGTTCTTTGTGGTTTGTGGTATGAAGTATGAAATATGTCGAAAGAAGTATACGCACTGACCAATATTTTTTGTACATGTTAAAAAGTTGCGTTTGTGAGTAGGTATTTTATTTTTAGTGCATTGCTGCTTGGTTTATTTCTAGTATGTATGTATGAATATTGTATGAAATTGTATAAATTTATTTGACCTACCGCGATTTCCAATTGCTCCAGGAAGCCATAATAAATTCGCTTAAATTTTATTTAAAGCAAATTACACTAGACTGATAAAACTTTTTTAGGAAGGGAAAACACACGACCTCCTGATGCCCCGAGTGAAGTCACAATGTTCGATTTTGCTAAATTTCATAGTCATACGTGCAATAAAGAAAACTTCTTCCCTTTCGAGTGGGTCTCGTGTTGCATGCATTCAAAATGGAAATATGCAATCAAAATAACTTTGTTAGGCATCGATTTCTGATCAGGATTTGGTATATGCCTAGCCTAATCATACTCGTATGTAGGCACCCGGTTAATATGGAAACTCGTATTAAATACAAACAATATTGAATAGATACATACACTAAGCTACGCTGGATATTGATGAGCTAACGTCAAAGTTCACAAATCACTCACATTCTAGTAGTTCCCTTCATGGTTCCCGACAACGAAAAACACTTTGGGTATCGCTGACGGCAGCAAAGTCTCAAAACTATAAGTTACCTCGCGCTCGCGGGCTGATGGAATGATAACACTATATGTGTTCGGAAGTAATCTATAAAACAGGCGGCAGGAGATGCGTGACTATCCTCATTTTATACGGTACTTGCCAAAAATACAACCGGTGCGAGATACATATAGTCTGATGTGCTTATCTAGACATTAGTCGGGCTCTTCGATGGCAGCTTAATTGAGTCAATAAAATAATTTGCAAATAAAAAGTGAAAGTAAATGTATATTATCTTTATTACCATCAGTCCAAATATGCATGTTGTGAATGCGAACGCCATAAAACTTTTTTGATAGCCTCTAAAATGTAACTAATCCTTTACAAATTAAATATGTAGTAAGGAAAAGGATGTTAGGCATGTTTCTTTTGCTGGAATGCAAGTGTTTTTTTTTTTTTTGTTGTAGATACCTAATATTTTATATATCTAATCGAGGCAAATAAATTGAAATGAGGGGGATTACGTGCACCGTGATATTACAAATAATGTCGTTGTCATTGAGCAGTGAAAAAAGGGTTAACAAAATACAGCTGCTAGATATCACACAATATTATTATAGTATCGTACATGTCACTGAGCAGATATTACGTGTTTCAAAACATTTCTTTGAATGGACTTTCTGATTGCGTATGAAACCAACGTGGTGGACTAAACAGAGTTAAGAAGAGAAAGTAAAAAAATCTTTAATAAGGCAAAAAGAACAAGATCACCCACAGATTGGGACTGTTATAAGAAAAGCCTTAAAGACTACAAAAAAAAACGAATCAAAATCGCGCAAAGAAACTCCTGGCAGGGTTTTTGTTCCAAAATTGAAAAAAACAATGAGGCTAGTCGAGGTAGGAAGATCCTGTCAAAGTCTCCCTCTATACCTAGCTATATAAAGAAATCCGACGGATCGGAAAACCAGTCTAGTTAAGAATCACTCCAGGTGCTCCTAGACACTCACTTCCCAGGAAGTGCCCAAGGGGATGATACCCCGACTCAAGAACGGTTCCATCCCAGAACTCATTTTATTTCAAAGGAAGTGATAAGCGAACGCAAACTTTAATGGGCGACTAATAGCTTCCTCCCTTTTAAATCGGCAGAAACAGATGGAATCATCCCGGCAGAAATGCAAAATGCTTATAGCATTCTTAAACCTTGGATGATTTTACTGTTCTCCTTAAGTTTAGACCATGGTTAGGTTAGGTTAGAGTGGCAGGCCGCAACAAGTACAGCCTCACGTAGGCCAGAGGAGGCCCATTGTGATACCACAGGATCTGATGATCTCACCACTACCCGTTGAACCAAGAGGAGCTGAAAATAAAGCGTTGGAGGCAACTTATGCTTGCATTAGCGAGTTCGCCGAGATTGTCGAAGAAGTATTCTCCGAGATATAGCTTTCTCCGAGTTGAAAGGGCAGGGCACGTGCAAAGGAGGTGAAGAATTGTCTCTTCCTCCTCCTCGTCCATGCAGCTTCTACAGAAATCATTGGAGGGGAGGCCCAGACTGAGAGCATGTCTCCCAATAATGCAGTGTCCCGTGATGACACCTACTAATATGCTTATGTTCGATCTTTTTTATTTTACAAGATTGTTGGAGCGCTTAAGATCCAGCATGGGCCAGATCTGTTTCGTTATGGAGCATGTGGTGCAGTTTGACCACCTTCGATTAGTGGCGCTTATCGCATTTTGTTGAATTAAAAGTCTACACGTAGCGAGAGGCATATAGAGATTCTTCTTTTCCGGTAGAATCGACAGCGTTGTGCTATGCCTAGCGAGTTCATCGGCCTTGCAATTCCCTGGAATGTAACTGTGGCCCGGCACCCATATAAAGTGAATTTTGAACTGCTCCGCCATTAGGTTAAGAGACAAGCGACAATTGAGGGCGGTTTTGGACTTAAAGATGACAGAGTCCAGGGATTTAATCGCGGCTTGACTATCGGTAAAAATCACGATATCCTTTGCAGATATTACATTATACCGTAGCTGTAGCCACGATAGGGCCTCCTTGATCGCCATGATTTCCGCCTGGAACACGCTACAATGATTGGGAAGACGGAATGAGATCGCACAGTTTAAATCTTGGGAGAAAACACCACCCCCCCCCACTCCTGTTTCCGTTTTTGACCCATCTGTATAAAGGCAGGCGGATTTCCTGTGAGTCACTGCAACACTCTCCCAGTCAGTTCTGGAGGGTATGCAGGTTTCAAAATTCTTACTGCATTGAAACTGGGGGAGGGTGTAATCTGTATCTTTTGGGATGCATTCTATTTTATCTAGAATAGACGAGTGACCAGTTTGTCGACTAGTCCACAAACGGATTGCTTTCATACGGATGGCTGCACTTCCTGCCACTTGTTTGCAATAGAGGTCTATCAGGTGGAATAGTATGTCCATCGCCGCTGTTGGAGTGGTCCTAAGCGCTCCACTGATGCACACACATGCCGTGACCATGGTTACATACCAAAATTATGGAGAAAGGTGAACGTGATTTTTATACCCAAGACGGGAAAAGCCTCCCACACCACTCCAAAGGACTTTAGTCCTATTAATCTGTCATCTTTTCTATATTAAAAACACTAGAGAGGCTGATAGATCTATATATTAGCCACAACATCAAAGCAGGAACTCTCTCGAAATCCCAACACGCCTTCTTTAAAGGCAGGTCGATGGAGACAGCTCGGTACTCCATTGTCGGTACCGTGGAAAAATCACTAGCCGTTAAGGAACTTACAATGGTAGCCTTCATTGACATCGAAGGGGCTTTCAACAATATAGAGCCGAGAGCGAATAATTAACGCATTTGAAAACCTGCAGATTGACGCTAGTCTAAGTCATTGGATCAACCAAATGCTGCTAAGCAGGGTTATCAATTCGGAACTTGGCTGCTGCAAACTGAGAAGGTCTGTGCAACGCGGCACTCCGCAGGGTGGAGTACTTTCACCGCTGCTATGGCTGCTAACAGTATCTAAATGAAATACTTGTAACCCTGGAGAAAAACGGTGGTAAAGTTATAGCCTACGCAGACGATATCGCCATTTTATTTACTGGGAAATACCTCCCAAAATTACGGAACTTGATGGAATCGGCCCTCGCAACGCTGGTTGGTTGGTTGCTACTATCCGATGGAGCACTCGGACACAACTACTGGTCCATTGTACTGAAAAACGCAACGCTGGTCAAATGGGCTAACAAATGCAGCCTGGATATAAACCCGGGTAAAACAGAGCTAGTACTATTCACGAAAAAGCACCGAATTCCTCAAATCGACCCACTCAAACTAAAGGGAATTCGCCTCAGCTTCTCTGACAGCGCCAAATACTTAGGTCTGGTTCTGGATAGGAAACTGAGCTGGAAACTAAACCTGCATGAACGCATTAGAAGGCCGCTACTGCACTTTACTCCTGCAAGAGGATTGCCCTGCGGACAACTCCAACCGCAGCACTGGAAACCATGCTTCACATTCTGCCCTTGGACATACACGGTAAAGAAATGGCGGCAAAATTGGCACTGCGTCTGAGAGAATCACTGCAAACGAAAAGCAGTATCACAGGGCATGCCAATATTCTAAAAACTAATAACGTTAAAAAATAAATTACTGACTAACCACGGTCCTGGACTTCAATATTAAATATAATAGACGGAGAGCCAGCGACATAAATGGCAACGTCATTTCATTAAGAAAATTGTTGGTATCATTGGATAGTATTAATATAATTAAACATTAAATGAATTGTCTGCCACTTATCCGTTGGTGGGGAGGCTGTCGGTAGGGGGTCAAAGGGTGAAAAAATGTTAGGTCAAAAACGTGATTTCATTAAAGCTGATTTTTGGTTTGATGATGCTGAATAATATTTTAAGTAATATATTAAAAAGGCAGACAATTTGGGTGTTGCGAAGATGGTGGCAGACTGCGGTGAAGGTTGAGAAAATAAGAGGTATATTACGTCATTTCATTAGAGTTGGGAAATATGCGAACATTTTAAAAATCAAAAAGGCAGACACATATTTCAGGTCGAACACACTAGCAGACGCAATGTTACAATTAATTTTTATTAGTAAAAAAAATAAAAACTAGTGAGAAATTGGTACTTTTCGAAGAAATCATGTTTTAACACATTATGTTCTCCTAAGAATAGTTTTGCGTTAATTGCAAGCATTTTTTTACTATGTGAGGGGGGACTATCTTCGTTTAGGCCGGAGGGGTAATTTAAAAAAAAAATACTTAAAAGGAAAAAAAAACACTTACAATATAGCAGTTTAGCAATTTACCGACCTAGAAATATGTTTTAAATTGTCTATAATGCAAATCAGCAAAATTTATTGCTATAATGTGAAATTTTAGGCCAGAGATTGTTGGTGAAGAATGTTTTTGACGGTGGGTTGATTGAAAGTGGCTGGCAGCTGTGAAATGCCAACACTTAGACCAGCATAGGTCCATTGTGATACCATGAAATTCGTATCATAGGTATAAGATCTCCCTACTATTTACCCTTTATAAAGCGTAATAGGCTTCTGATGGCTGTGTTTGTCAGATCACCCAAGTCATTGTAATGAAAGGCTCCCAAGTAAAGCTTCTTTCTACGGGAGGGAGCTGGGCAGAAACAAAGAAGATGAGGAATAGTTGCCTCCGATTGCTCATCCATACTACAGCTTCTGCTTCAAGCAGTGTCCTGTCCTGTAATGAGAACTATTGCGGTGCCGATACTTGTTCACCTACATTTTACACTATCAATAGCATTCAGCTTAAATTTTTGTTTGCATGTAGCAATTGGAATGCCTAGACCCTAGAGCCTACAAGCATACGGTACCTTTATCCGGCAGAATGCGTATTGTTGTTCCAATTCTGGTGAGTTTATCGGCCTTACAATTTCCTGCTATGTCTCTATACCCCGGCACTCAAAAAAGGTGAATGTTGAACTGTTCGGCCATCGACGTAAGAGATGATCTGCAGTCGAGGGCTACTTGAGAAGTTAAAGAGACCGAATCCAAGGGTTTGATAGCTGGTTGGCTTTTCGCAAATATGCAAATATATTTCTTTAACGGATATCACGTCTTTCTTAAGCCAAAATAAGACTTATTTTATCGCCATAATTTCCGCCTGGAACACGCGGAAGGAGAACTTAAGACTTTCGGAGAAAACGCCCCCACCAACTCCGTGTTCGATTTTCGGGCCGTCAGTATAGAAGTAAATTGATTCATCTTTTAAAAATCTATTCTCATTCCAATAATCAATCCTGTTCGATTAAGAATTGGTGTGGACAGTAAAAGTGCAAATAAATTAAGTATCTATTTGTTCAATATGTATTGAAAAAAATCAGCAAACTGTTTAAGTTTGAAAGTATTTTTTTTTTCAAAAACTATTAGCAGATATAATAGATCGATTTTAAAATAATGTCAAATAACGTATTTATGGCTTCGAAAAATGCTAAAGTCCTTTATTGTAAGTGCTGCCATTGATTTTCAATATATATATTTTTTTATTTTAAGTATTATTTCTTTAAAATTACTCCTCTCGCATAAAGGAAGATAAGATAGGGCCCCCTCCCCCTAGTAGAAAATCTTTGTATTTAACCCCTCTACAAATATCCGTTATCAGTTTTCAGCGCCTAAGTTACCGTAGGTACTCATGGCAGTGAATTTGACATATAATGAAGAGGATAAGGATAATGATGACGATGAAATAATTCCTGATGTTCCATTTCACAATTACGATGAGGACAGCAGAATGGCGCAAAACTATTCTTAGGAGAACATAATGTGTTAAAACATGATTTCTTCGAAAAGTACCAATTTCTCACTAGTTTTTATTTTTTTACTAATAAAAATTAATTGTAACATTGCGTCTGCTAGTGTGTTCGACCTGAAATATGTGTCTGCCTTTTTGATTTTTAAAATGTTCGCATATTTCCCAACTGTAATGAAATGACGTAATATACCTCTTATTTTCTCAACCTTCACCGCAGTCTGCCACCATCTTCGCAACACCCAAATTGTCTGCCTTTTTAATATATTACTTAAAATATTATTCAGCATCATCAAACCAAAAATCAGCTTTAATGAAATCACGTTTTTGACCTAACATTTTTTCACCCTTTGACCCCCTACCGACAGCCTCCCCACCAACGGATAAGTGGCAGACAATTCATTTAATGTTTAATTATATTAATACTATCCAATGATACTAACAATTTTCTTAATGAAATGACGTTACCATTTATGTCGCTGGCTCTTAGACTATAAGACCAGTATCCCCGACCGACAGCAATGAGAAGAGGATACGGTTATAGACGAAAATACCCCAGAAGTAAGTATACACAGATGGGTCTAAGACGGAGGACGGAGTACGAGCCGGGATTTTCTCAGTTCCATTCTCCCTAAACCAGTCTTTTAGACTACCAAATAACTGTAGTGTCTTCCAAACATAAATTATAGCTATTCCGCGAAGCCGCTGAACTGCTGAAGGTGAGATCGATATCGAATTCAGACATCCCCATCTACACCGACAGTCAAGCAGGTATTAAAGCACTCGAATCACCAATATTAAGATCCAAATCGGTCAGGCACTGCCGCAAATCTTTAAATGAGATCTCGGGTATGTGCACGTTAACGCTGTGCTGGGTCCCTGGTCATAGAGATATACTGTAAAGAACACGAACTAGCAAGGAACCGAACGGCACGAAAATGGAAATCTCTACTGGAAAAGGAGCTCGGAACTCTTGTCGGAGTACTAACAGGCCACTGTGTACTCGGAAGACATGCCGCAAGCCTTGGAGTTACCGCTAATGACTTCTGTCGCAGTTGCATGGATGAGGAGGAGGAGGAGGAAGCTCCATCCCACCTACTATGTAACTGCCCGGCGCTATCCTCGATTAGAAAGCAAACTCTAGGAGAGTACTTCTTCGGGGAGCTTGCTGATATTGCCGAAACGGATATCAGCAAAATACGGAAATTTCTCCAAAATTCGAAATGGTTCCAAGATTACCGAAAATAACCGACTCTATTTGTGGTATCACAATGGACCTTATCTGGTCTAGGTGAATTACTCCTTATTAATGGATAACTGCCACCTAACCTAACCTAACCTTCTGATTGTGTATACAATTCATATTTGAATAAGTTGACTGAGTTAACAGAGTTATAACTCGCGAAATTCAAGGCGAACACTTGAATACTTTGAAAGGATGTTATTGTCGAAGTAGATGTCGTTTCAGTCAAAAAGAATTTTCACACTCTTTAAGCATCCAGCTGTGTACTGCTAGGTAATGTTGATATGCTCTAAATTCGAAACCAAAGGCAGTACACTTAACAGTAGCGAGGATATCCTTTTTGAAAAGTTCCATAAACTGATATGTTAGTGTAAGATTAGACTGCATGCCAAATGATAAAATTATGGCAATTTCTTTTTCCAGTACCTACGGTTGATTTTGTTGGACCCTTATCCAGCTAATATGGGTGTAGAGCCATCTGCATCACAATTAAATTCTTCCTCCATAACAAAGCTTTAAAAGCTACCAGCAACTGTTGGAACATGAACAGTGTAGTACCTACGTTCACAACATCTAGATCTAGACGAATTTGGCGAAAACTTAAGGCCACAAGAACAGGAAGACTATCTTCTAAAAATAGGAATAAAATCAGCACCGCTGTAGGAGTGATAACAGCATGCTCTTAGAATGCGAGTCACTTATAATTATGCTTTTACAACAGGAGATGTAGGGGCGAAGAGAGTGGTATACTGAGCATGTGTCCAGCAACAGCAATTGCAACTTTGGTCAAGGGTGTGAGGTGTGACGAACTAACGTTAGTTGTGTCATCACAGGATTATTCTACTCATCTATCAACACTGCAACACAAACATCATCACCTATCCCTTTTTATAATACCCTCCTTCTGTCCTTGTCCCTCACGACTTTTATGAATTCTTACTGGTTTGTGAGTTGCATTTCGGACGCCGTACGCAATAGACGCATTCTTTTAATCAATAAAGACAATTAATTTGAGTTTGTTGTTTTTCAATTTTCTTTCCTTCGGTTCGGTATTCTGACAGTTGTATCAGCAAATCTTCCAATTGGCCCCGAAATGGTGGCATGGTTACATTTTCAAACATCTTCATTGGTACCAAACCAATCCACAGGACTTATGCTGCCCGTCCACCTAGTGCCCAACTCATCAATTTCGTGTTCAACGCATTCAACTCTAATGTACGATGCCCTCAATTTTATCCAACCAACGCGTTTGATCTGGTTGGACATCGTTGCTCACCGCGTTGCTAAAGAAGTGTGCGGGTAGTGTACGAGCTCTTGTTGCTCGTTGAACATGCTTGTGCAACGCGTTGAGAAACGATTTTACAATAATGTGCTGCACATTATCTGTCCAACTCGTTCCTCAACTTCTTACATTTTTTGTTGACTCGAGTTGCGTTGGGTGCGACGAAATGCGTGTGCCTGTGCTAGTTGAGCCATTGGAATCAATCAACTGACATCTGTTTATGCACTGTGCATGGTTAATCATTAAATTGCAACTCAGTTGTCTAGAAAAAGACGATGGTGTAGATCATGGGTGAGCAAACTTTTTCAGGTGACGGACTACTTTTACCTTTTACAAAACTTCGCGGTCCACTTGGAAATATTAGCCACAATACTTTGTCCAAGTTATTTTTTTTTTATTTTAGAAATAAAATTGTGTTTGGTATTTTTTTTTCAGAATTCAAAAAATTAATAAAGAGAAAAAAGTTTATTTAACAAATAAAAAAATATGTATTTTATAACTGCTGTACACTAAAAATTTAAGAAATTCAGCAGTTCTTAAAAGTTGAAGCATGACACTGCCAATCGTCTTCTAAGTTTGTAAATCTCAAATACGCATCCAAGTTCTCTTCAGATTTTTCAAAACGGTGATCCTCATTCTTATAAATATGTTGAACAGAGGAATGACGTTAAATGAAGAGATTTTTTTCAAGTTCACATACTCCTCCGAATTATGAGCCTGCAGAGAATATCACTTTGAAGGAGTTAAATTTTCTGATTTGTTTAACTTTCTCCTACTAAGAGGGAGATAGATACATATGTATTGTTTTCGTTTCGAAATTTCGAACTCAAGCTCTAGATTTTAATAATTCCATATAGGTACTACGATATTGGAACTCAAAAAATTGGGTCACTTTTAACCCGATCTAAAAAAAAACTCCCAAGGGGACTGCCTTTCGTCATCCCGAATTGGAATATATATTTGATTCATTTTTAAAAAAATAAGAAGATAAGTCCGCCGTTTGTCGGATTTCTAAACTTCTTTGATTGAAAATATGACCTAACCTTCTTGGTCTTAGCTAACTCTTATAGATCAAAAGGTTTTACCCGCCTCTCTTGATTACATTGTCAGTATTTAAAAGTTATGTTATTTCTGAGTTGGCATGCGTAAGAAGTCTACTTCTTACTTCCTTAGTACTTTATTTTGGAAAACTTGAATTTTTTGCAAATTTGTTTGGCATCTGCATGCCCACAGGCCAGAACTGTCTGTGATTTAGGGGTTTAGTTATATGCGACAAGAAAGCTAACCAATCTTCAGTATCAAGTTCGTGATGTATTCCATTTGTGGATGTTAGAAAATGTAGCATAATGTCTTCACCTCTTTATTTCGCTTTTATAGGCATAAATGGCAATAATTCTTCTATTACACTACAACTATACAAATATTACACAACACACAATGTCAACAATCAATCTTGTCAGATTCTGGCCTAAGGTTGTGCATACACAAAATCTGATGTCATATTGATGAGAGTATTTTAAAAATTGACACGTTTTTTGACATGGTGAAATAGTAGCTTTCAGTCTTTAATAATCAGAGTGACAGCTGCGAAAATGTCAACAACCGCAAGCAACTAAGTATGTGTGAAAGAATTTTTTAATATTATGCTAGAATTTTTGAACAACCATTGGTTGTAAATTTACATTTGTCACCTCACAAAACAAGTATAACAATGAACGCGTGGAGTACATTTTTTGTTTCAGAAATATAAATTCTACAAGAAAAAAATTTAATGTAATGTTGGTTTGTATAAAAATTAATGAAGGAGAAAAAATTTCGCTTGTATTTTATTTAAAAATATTTAATTGAAACTCTTGCGCGGTCCCCTAAAAATGGGCTGGCGGTCGACCGGTCGATCGCGATCGACGCACGGTTTGCCCAGCCCTGGTCTAGATCTACCCAGCGCAGATCTTTGCGGAAACACCAGTAATAAAACATCTGCGCGCACAAGTAATTAGTGCTAGACAACACATCCACCCCTAATAAAGCATTAAAGTCATGAGGAAAATCCAGAAAGGGAAAGCATACAAAATGAAAGTAGAACGAAGTACCTATGTTTTCTTTCAGTCACAAATCAAATGAAAAAAAAAAAAAATAAATAAACAAGAAACATTGCTCTGTACCCTAGGAAGATCACTACCAAACTGATGTCGAAAGCGAAACTCGAAATATTTTATGAGGGTGTGAGAAGCGTGCGTCCAACGCGTTGCCCAACAAGTGATGCTTGGTTAAATGTACGAGGGTATCAACGCGTTCTTCAACTCTGTGAGCAACCACAACGAAAACGCTGTTGTCCAACTCGAGGAACTTTTTTTTTTGCCAAAATCAGACATGTTGATCAACTAGGTGTACGAGGTCATTCAACAATTGAATGAGTTGGTCAACTAGGTGTACGGGGTTATTCAACAATTGAATGAGTTGGTCAACTAGGTGTACGGGGTCATTCAACAGTTGAGTGAGTTGATAAACTAGGTGTACGGGGCCCGCAACGCGTTCAACACAGAAATGTTCAACTTTAATTGGAATTACGTTGCTCAACATGAACAACGTGAGTTTGTGCACTAGTGTACGAGCCTAAAAAAATTGTTTCTTCAACTGAAGAGTTGAATAAACTGTTGAATAAGATTGGTTGCTGCGTTGGGCACTAAGTGGACGGGCAGCATTAGTTGATAGCGAAGAACGGTTTCGGGTATGCCAGAAGATGGAAGGACAGGTTGTTCTATTTAACATTTTCGTTCTTTTAATGTTCATGGTAGGGAATGTATGCATATATATGTCAGTATCCACTGATGGTGACTACTGCACTGCCAACCTAACCCAACAAACCTAAAACTTAGTATAAGTACTCTTATATAGTCTTTCGTTTTCGAATACTGGCCCCTATTGTGAGTATCGATAATTGATCGCTGAGCGACAACTGTCGTAAATTTTAGTCCTATTGCGATTGTCGATTTGACAGTCGCTAGTAGTCAATTACAAATGTCTGATCGATAATTTCTATTGGAAGTTAAAAAATGTTGTGCGTATGAAATATCAGAGATTTTAATTAAAATTATTTTCTTATTTAATAAAATCAATTAAGAATTCAAATGCTGGGTAGAGCAGGTTATAAACAAAAAGAGCTTCTGGTTTCATTTATGGAATTTGCCCATGATTCAATAACTATAGATTACGCATTGCGCATGTTCTCCATTTTGAACGTGACGTCATTTGGGCGTAGAATTTGTGTAGTTCGTTCGGTTTGTGTTGATTGTAGTAGTCGATTGCTCTAATTGCTCCAATTAATATAAAAAAATAATTAAATATAAACATTTATTGAAATGGATGTTCGTGCTGTGGAGTGTGATACCAATACAGAAAAAAAACATTGGACACCAGCTTTCATAGCTTCTCAAAGCAAAATACTGTGTTGTACCTACTAAACAAAAAACTGCACTCATTCTCGAACTCCCATTAAACCCAAAAACTGCAAGAGTTTTGAGTTTGTAATCTATCAGCATCATTACGAATAAAACAAATTAAGCATTTTCAGCAAATCCATTCATAATTAACTCAAAACAAATGAAAACAAAACTTCACTTCTAATACTCTCACCATTATCTCTACCTGTCAAAATGCATTCTGCGCTCAAATGACGTAGGTGCGCAGAACGAAAGAAACTGAACATCACCATTGCGCTATCTGTAGTATTGGTATCATGGAATTTACCCAGTTTTCATTAGCGGAATATAAGCACTTGGTCTGTTCTTTTTCTCTGATGCCTTCCAGAGTGATTAGTCTATCATCATTTGTAAGATTTGTAGATTACATATAAATAAATGATTCATTTTTAAATTATCTTATAATAGCTCTGAATAGCTCTTATAGTAGCCTTGGAGTACCTACCTCTGGCGGGTTTTTGTTTAGGCTTTAGGCCTACCATCTATGCATATATATAATAAAACTGTAGGAATTTTCGTTAAACTCGAAAACTACTGGACAGATTTCGATGAAACTTTTTTAAAATGTTCCTGTGAAACTGCTATAGGCTATGTCGTTTATAGCCACGTCCTTTGGAACCGTTTTTAGCAAACATGTATTATTTGAAGTGAAATTATATATATGTACATGCTAGCTTTTGCCCGCGGCTTCGCTAGCGCAGTCCTCAGGATTTCGTACACAGAGATTTCTTCACAGTCAGTTAGTTCCCTCTTTTTATGATCAATACTTGTTGGTGAAGCGCCGGCATCTCAACACAGATCATACTATGTACAGTGTACTCTCTCCTCGCGGACACCTCTCATAAGTGGACTCTTATAGCCGGACGCGCACACACCTCAATTTTAGAACCGCAAAAGGGTTAAGCTCTCTCTTAAACGGACAAACAAAACACAACTGGAGCACTTTTTTAAGTTTTACTTACTCTGTTAAAGTGCTTGGCCACACTTGGACCTGACAGGTCGGTTTTAAGAAAAGAAAAGAGAAGGGAAGTCGGTGTATTCTACCCTCCTTTTCTCAACTGACTTAAAAATCTACATGTATCGCCCGACACAACTTTAATGGGTAGGAAAGGTATACGTGGTCCAGCACAAAGTCATGAATAGAGTAGGCTGTGGCAGCCGTCGACTATCTGTCTATGATTGGATTATTGGTTTGATATACATATTTAAAACTGGTCAAACTTTTTGCCTGCTTGACGGTGACGGTACAAAATGTGCACAATTATGTGCATACATAATGTACCTACTTTTAAATACATAATGTAAAAATCAATTTTCTAGCCTTTGTTATTGTTTGTGTATTTTGTATTCTTAAATAATTTGTATCATATTAAAATTAATTACTTTCTGAAATAAAATTGTGTTTATTTTCTCTAGTTTGTCAATATAGGTTTTTTCCCCACAAACGGACACCTCTCATAAGCGGACAAATTTGTTGGTACCGTGTCGGTTTCCGTTTATGAGAGAGTTCACTGTATAACAGACTGAGACACTATATACGCGACAAAATATATTTCTTTGCTGGCAAATACACCGATATAATGAGCACCATCTTTAGATCTTTAGACTAAGGGGGAACTCTTACCCTGCAACATATAGCCCGTTCCTAAGCAAAAGAAAGATCACAACATGCGCAGTAGCACTTTATTTAAGGTAAATTTGTTCTCCTAAGGTATTTTTCATCGCATGAAATTGTTAATGCTTTTCTCTACTTTATCACAAAGTATACCGAAAATTCCATTTCAACCCTTTTTAATAGATACATAGGTACGGCGTATTTTTTTTGGGAAGTGAGTATAACAAAACCGAAAGTGAGTGTAACAATTTTGCATGCAAATCCAAAAGTGAGTATAACAAAACCAAAAGCGAGTATAAAAGTTTTGTATGTAAAAGTAAAAGTGAGCTAGCTATAGAATTACAGAATTCCGCTTGAATATCTTTGGAGTAAGTACGTACGCTGGAGTTGAATAAAGCGATAAGCATAGTCAAAGGCGATAGAGGTTGGGACGCATTACAAAGTTTCAAATTGACACGACGAACGGTTCGTGAGTTAAAAGGACCCCCTAAAAGAGGTAATCGCCAATAAGTCGGGCCCCAAACAAAATTTGCAACCACCTGCTTTTCCCCCTTTAAGGGTTGAATTTCCAAAATCTGAGAAATTAGTTTTCCTCACTTCTCATAGCGAGTACACAAACCAAGTTTGAAGTCAATCGGTTGAAAAATAAAATTTTTCTCATACAAACTTTGACACCCATTTTACCCCTTTAGGGGACGAATTTCAAAATATCCTTCCTTGTACATCATAAAGAGAACCTCTGTGCAAAATTTCAGCTTTCTAGAGAAAAGGGTTTAGACTGGGCGTTGATGATCAGTGAGTGGTAAACTTAATTTTTATATAGATAAGAATACGATATATTTACCTAGGTACAAATGGATGTTTATACTTTTGCGATCGTGCGAAACGACAAAGAAAAACACCATATTTTTATTTTGACTTTGCTTCATTCAACTTGCCACTACATATATAGCTATTCATAAATCTGTTTCTAGGCAATTCTTCCCCAACTATTTTGAGCTATGATTTATCTTTCTACACCATCCAGAAGCTGAGAAACAATAAGTTAAATATATACAGTGAGCATCAAAAGTGAATACACGCTCTTTTAACTTTACTTTATGGTCATGAAAAAGTTTTTAAACACCAGCCAGCGATGCCAACTCAAAAATGTAATTTAGAGCCAGAAATGTGATTTCAGGGCTAGTTCAGGGCCAGACCAAACGACTTTAGTATATATCTACACTGTTTTGACGTTTTTGACGCACAAAATACTGAAACAAAATTTCAGTTTTAAATAATCAACTAAATTTTCACAGAAAAACAGTTTTATAGCAATAATTAAATGCGTATTGTTTGAAAATATAAATTAAACACAGTGCTAAAAGAGCAATTTACAGTGCTAGATCGAATGAAACAGTGCTAGAATTTCACAATTGGGCTAGGTTTGGCATCGCTGACACCAGCATTCTGTAAAAAGTTTGATAGCGAAATAACAATAACAAAACGTATTTCATTTTGACAGGATAAAATACCTTATGTTATATACCTAGGTACTTAAACAAATAGTTTCCAAACTCTAAAGATAAATGAAAACATCATTAGTGTTCACTCACTTTTGATGCTCACTGTATGTTAGTTGATCAAATGCGAAATCAATGCTAAACCAATAATATTATGTTATTGCTCGCTGCATTGGTGGGCGTAAATATAAGCTTAACGGTAGTATTAAGACGCTACACAAATTTCCTTCGTTTATTATTGTACGTAGTTTTTTTTTATTCATATATTAAGAGTATAAACATATATATAAAAATCGCACAATTTTGGGTATATCGTGTTCAATGTATCCTTCGGATTTTCAAGAAAAAAAAATGTATCAAAAAGCTTATAATGAATGTGAAACAATTTGGTGGAAACTGGAAACAATTCAACTCACACCCTTGAACAATTGTGGGTGTGTTCTCTTTTTTAACTTAAACGGAATGCTATTAGCATTTTGTACAAAACAAAAAAAAAAAGATAATTCGTTTGTTGATAGAATTTAATAGGCCGCCCTGCGCTTAAAGTTACGAATGTTGTTGGCCAAACAGCAACCAAAGATGAAACCGACAAGCTAGAAAGAAAAAAAAAATGAATAAAATTCACGAGATAGAAAATGGAAGGATTTCTCTTACCTCGATGCCAACAATGACTAATCCAGCGAACTTAATGATATCACTCTTTCCGGCCCAGAAATCAATGAATCTGCTCTTGCAGCCAGTAGCATAAATGTTCAAGGGGTTGTTGCAGTCGTTATTTTCACAGCATGTTGATGGGGGAAGTGAAAATGAGGTCAAATAATCACTTGGTCCATTCTTGCCGCAGCACTTGAACTGAAAAACGAAATCAAATTTGTTGTGTAATAAGAGTTGAGCTTAACTTCTTTGCGTTAAATCGATATTTACTCCAACTTGCAGGGCATCCATAAAATCTGCCTTACGGGTGCGTTCATCCCATGCCTTGTCAACGACTTTTCCCATTGAATTTACAAAGTTGTCTTTATCGACCCAGAAGTAGACGACGCATACAAGTTGTACGATCAGCAAAATCAAAAGCATTACTGCGTACTGAAACAGAAAGGGATAAGTGATTAAAATTGTGTTTATTGGAACAAGTTTATTGACTTACTGTCATTGACATGCAGTAGGATTCCCTGATGGCACCGCAACATCCCAGAAATGAAATCAAGAGCACTACCGATCCCAAAACGATAAGTCCAATTGGGATTTGATGAGTTCTTACGGCTTCCTCGAGGTTGTGATATTCACCTACATTGTTGAACAACAGTGCGCCAAAGACCACCAACAGGATTCCACATATCTGGAAAAGAAAATTTTATAAATTCATTAGATTATACTATATTTGATTGTATTTAAATGGTAGATCGACATGTGTCTATAAGGATACATTTTGTCTGCATAGAGTGGGTTAACTTGCCGTTTATTAAAAAACGGGGGATGCTAAAACATATTGCGGAGATAGTTGAGTAACAACCGTCTATAGTCCTATCTCTGTTGTTTTACAACGCGGTCAAAAGAATCAAGAACTATTGGGAGGTATAGGTATGTATATATAGGACGGATGAAAGTCTATACTACTTTCAGCAAAAAATGTGTTCAATATACATACATATTTGTATTGCAGAAATGCAAGAGGGAAGAAGTGAATGCCACACTTGAACTAAAGGTGCTAGTACACGATATGTAGCACGCCTCATATATATGTTGCCAAACCGAAGTAGCAACGGTTTCCTAGGGTTATTCTTCGCCGGATCTCCACTAGGGTGCCATTCGTGGAGTTCATGTTTACTTCGAGGTATGTGAACTCCTTAACTATCTCGAAACTGTTACTATCAAGAGTGACATTTTGTCCTAGGCGTTGACTAACATGTACTTAGCCTTTTCCTCATTTACGTCAAGGCCAACGGATTTCGGCTATTTTTCAATCGCCGTGAACGGTTCTATCACCGCACCCTGGGAGCGACCGATGATATCAATATCGTCCGCATACCCTAGCAGCTGAACGGGCCGGAAGCCACACTGGTACGTGCCGATTAGTGTGTTGGAGAACGGTTTAAGACGTTCACACAGTACGTTGGATTGGATCTTATATGCGACATTGAGCAGGGATATGGCCCGATAGTTCTTAAAAACCTACTCTGCGGAGGTTATGAGAAACACCAAAGGAGACTATGTATAAGACCCTCATACTTAGGACATTGCTGATATATTTTGTCGAAGAGCTCGTAGAAACATGGTATAGCATCGTCTTTATCTTCTGTGGGGGCGTGAGAGCATATTAGAAGGCTGATATTGGCGAATGAAGCCTTGATGGTCTCTGCTTCTATTCTCTGTAGCAATCATCACCGTAGTCGATGTCACATTTCTTCATCTTTCTTTTGCCGGGCCCATCCGACCGCACTTCCTGGATAGCGGTGATATCTGCATTGTAGTAATCTAGGGCCTCCGCTAATTGTTCGTCTACACGCGGTCTGTTCAGGGTTCTAATATTCCACGTGTAGATCCGAAAGTCATTGTCCTTTTTCATTTTTCGTTTTGCAGGGTCGTCAACAGTAAATCCATCCATATCCGAGGCTTTTGGTTGCTTCGTAAACATTTCTTTTTTGCGTGGTTGGGTACTAACCCCACGCATGTCATTTTGAAAACTGTTCGAGTAATTTTCGGTCCCATTTGCGTTAACGCGATTTAGAACAGGCGATTTAACAGCGAACTCTATATGAGCTCTACGGGGACATGGTCAGAAAAGTGCGAATCTGGTCGCCTAGGATGGCTAGAATGAATGCAGTAGCAAAACTATCATATTGGTGCTAACATTGGACGTATTCAGAGGTCGAAACTTTTGTGATTTTTTTTACTAATAGCACTAGGTACTTCACTTACTTACTTAGGATGTTTAGTTGAATTTTCAAAAAAAAGGCGTTGAAATGTCAATAATTCGCTGTTGACGTTTGTTAATCAAATAAAGGCAGAACAAGTGTAAATTAACTGAAAACACGGAATAATTCCCATGATACTTTTGGAGAACAATTCATTATTGAGCGTATTTTTTTGGGAAGTGAGTATAACAAAACCAAAAGGGAGTATGTATACAAGTTTTGCATGTAAACGTAAAAGTGTGCTAGCTATAGATTCTCAAAAAAAATACGCCTATTGTATCACCCTATAGTCATTCGCTCATTCTAAAACATTTGCAAAATCAAAGATGACATGTTACTTGTGCAGTTGTGCTTTACCATTTTGATTCATTGAAATCATTACATGATTGCTTTATCTTCACTTTGCCTACTTGAGAGATATCAGAGACGCTGTTGAATATCATAGACAAACAAATTGCCTTTCGTAAGATAGAAGGGTAGTTTAATTGGACAACTGAGATACACATATAAGTTAACATCAACACGAGCAACGGAAATGCTGACAAAGCGTCTGCCTCGATACAGCGAATTTCCACAGAAATTCATGTTGCAATTCAATTCAATACCTTAGGAATGCAAAGTACCGAGGTAAAATCGAATATAAAATTATTGATTGTAGTTAGTTAAAAAGTAAACTCAATAAAGGTCAGAGCAAACTGCTCTAGAAAAGATTTTTTTTTATTAATTATTTCGGTGTAGTGATTAACTGGCGCCCAACGTGGGGCTTTCGAACTTACACGTTCAACATTAATTCGCAACTTCAGGAAAAGAGTTCCATCAGTAGTCCAATAACCAAGGATAAAAAGGAACAGAAAAGAGGTCCCCCAGTAGCCCGATAACCAAGGACAAAAAGGAGCAACTATAAAGCTGCAGCCGCCTGAATAGGAATAGAAGAACCACCAAAACAAAAAATATCGTTAATCAACACATGGAGCAACACTTCATACTATTATTGTAAGTCTAGCTCTAAGAAGTGAATCAATTTTTGAAATAATAAGAGAAATAATAAGAGTAAACAAGTGAAGTTAAATCCTAAAAGCACAACTTAAAAACCGTGTAAAGAAACCTATTGATTAATTAATTGATTTTATTTAACAAAACATTATTCAAACAAGTTTATTACATTAGAACTAAGATAACATCTGAAAAAATCGTTCCTCTTTCTTTGCCGTTATCTATTTCCATCCGTGCTCTTGCTTTTATTTCAAATTAGATACTTTGAAACGTTTCAGCCAATATGGCAAATCAAAATAACCTTATTAGGCCAGCACGCCTGGAACACGTCGCAGATCCACCTATCCCTGGCCCTGCTCCCCAACCTGCCCCCCAACTTGCTCAAGGTATTAATCCTAACGATTTAGTTCAACTAATCACCAGATTAGTAGCAGAAACGCTACAAATACAAGGAAGACAAATATTTAATTCGATAATGAATCCCGCGGCCGACATCAATAACGAAGTCGACCAACCCATCAACTTAGTTGATAATAATTTAGCCGACCTTGACAAAATACCAGACGTAGTTAAAAGTCTACGAGAATTCTCTGGGCAAGCTCATGAATTCAATTCATGGAAGAAGAGTGTTGAGAGAATAATCCAAATTTATGATCACGTTAGGGGTACTCCCAAGTACTATGGCATTTTGTCTGTAATTCGCAACAAAATCGTAGGACATGCCGACGTCGTGCTAGAGTCGTACAACACGCCTCTTAACTGGGAGAAAATCTCGAAATGCCTTACTCTTCACTATGCGGATAAAAGGGACTTAGGAACCCTTGAATATCAAATGACAACGCTAGTGCAAGGCAATAGCACGATTTCTGAATTCTATCAGATCGTCTATCACCACTTGTCATTAATCCTAAACAAACTGGGATCAATGGAAATGAGTCAAGATGCTATGAACAACATGACTCAATGCTACCGTGACAAGGCCCTCGATACCTTCGTCAGGGGTTTGAAAGGAGATCTGCCTCGCCTGCTTAGCATACGTGAACCAGCAGACCTTCCACAGGCCCTGCATTTGTGTTTGAAACTACAAAACGTAGACTTTCGCGCCCAGTACGCAAACAATTCCCACAGTTCTCCCAGATCGTCTCAACAAGCACCTCCAGTTCCCGCTAAAAGGAACAGTCCTCCAGGACCTGCACCAGCCCCAGCTCCTAGACACAATTTCTATCCCCACTTACTGCACAACCCTCGTGCTCCACAACAACCTCAACTCTATAGAGATGTCCAATACCAACCTAGGTACCAACAACAAAGAATACCACCAAATCAACGACCTCTCCCACCGAAACCAATGTCCATTGACTACTCCCTGAGGACTCAGAAAGTAGACTATCAAAATAGACCAAGGAATCAACAATTCATACAAAAACGACAACATTCGCAGCAAATACACCAACCACAAAAGATGCAGCGAATCCATCACACAGCTCAACTCGGTGACGAAGAAAAATCCATGGAAGACTACGAGACAGAAATTGCAGAGGAAGACCAAAATTATGACGAATCACTAGAAGAATACACTGAACAGAGTGGAGGAGAAAACTTTGACCAACACGAAGAACTGGATGACATCTATTTTTTAGACTAACGCCCTCTTCACTTCCTTATTTCGAACACATTTCTAGAAGTGGAGAGACCCTGAAGTTTCTTGTTGACACAGGTTCCAACAAGAATTACGTTCAACCACGTCACATAAAGAATCCCCTACTAAATGCTAAACCCTTCTACGCTCACTCCGTGGGGGGAAATATTAAAATAACCCATCATGCACTTATTCAACTTTTTGGCCCCCAAACTGACAAAATTACATTTTTTATTCTCCCTAGTCTTATTTCATTTGATGGTATCATAGGACATGACACACTAAAACATTTGAATGCTATCATTAACACAAGTAGAAACCATATGTCTATTCACCCTGGTTTCTCTCATCCAAGAATTTCCATTCCGCTCAAACAACATCAATCACAATTTGTCAATAACATAAATATTAGAACCGACCACATGACTAAAGAACAACATTCCGAACTTATTAAAATTATTCATAAATGCCCCAATCTCTTTTCGGAACCAAACGAAAAGTTAACCTATACCACCATGGTCAAAGGAGAAATTCGAACCACAACTCGAGACCCCGTGTACTCGAAATCATATCCTTACCCCATGGCACTTAAAAATGAAGTCGAAAAAGAAATACGGAAACTATTAGAAGACGGTATCATAAGACCATCAAGATCTCCCTACAATTCTCCTGTTTGGGTTGTCCCCAAAAAAATGGATGCTTCAGGAGAAAAGAAGTTTCGAATGGTAATTGATTACCGTAAGCTAAACGCTATAACTATCGCCGACAAGTATCCAATCCCTGAAATATACGAAATCCTTGCAAACCTTAGTAAAAATCAATGGTTTTCCATAGTGGACCTAAAAAGTGGTTTCCATCAGATCCCACTTAAGGATTCTGATATAGAAAAAACTGCCTTTTCGGTAAATAATGGCAAGTTCGAATTTACTCGTCTTCCATTTGGGCTAAAGAACGCCCCCTCCATTTTCCAGAGAACGCTAGATGACATTCTAAGAGACCTCATTGGAAAATGTTGCTATGTTTACATTGATGACATTGTCATCTTTGGGAAAGACGAAACCGAACATTTCTCAAATCTGGAAAAAGTATTTCACACCTTAGAAAAAGCAAATATGAAAATTCAGCTCGATAAATGCGAATTTTTCCAGAAAGAAGTAGAATTTTTAGGGTTTATTATTGGAAGATTCGGAATAAAAACCAATCCAAAAAAGGTACAAGCTATAGTTGATCGACCTATTCCTGAAAACCTAAAAGAACTTCGATCCTTTCTCGGAATGTCAGGGTATTACCGCCGCTTTATACGAGATTACTCAAAGTTGGCAAAACCACTGACATCCCTTTTAAGAGGGGAAGATGGACATGTGTCCGCAAATATGTCAAAGAAAAAACTTATTCAGTTGAATCAAGATGCCATCGAAGCATTCCACAAATTAAAAAACTCTCTCGCCTCCGAAGAAGTTATTCTTCAATATCCAGACTTTGACAAAAGCTTTCAATTAACAACTGACGCTTCCGACTACGCCATTGGAGCAGTCCTCTCACAGGATGATAAGCCAATCACATTTCTCTCCAGAACCTTAAGCAAAACAGAAGAAGGTTATGCCACGAACGAAAAAGAAATGCTGGCGATTATTTGGTCCCTCAATTCTTTGAGAAACTTCCTTTACGGATCCCGGAAAGTCAACATTTTCACAGACCACCAACCACTTACCTATGCTCTAAGTAACAAAAATACAAACTCCAAAATGAAAAGGTGGAAAGCCATATTGGAGGAGTATAATTATGAGCTAAAATATAAACCAGGTAAGGAAAATGTGGTTGCTGACTCTCTCTCGAGACCCCCAAAAACTGAAATACACTCAATGACCCCTACAGAACACAGTGCTGACAGTTCAGCGCAAAACCTAATTCCATCTGTAGAAATCCCTATAAACGTTTTTCGAAATCAACTTTTACTCAAGATAGGAAATGAAAATAGCTATCAAATCCAGAACCCCTTTGACAACTATACAAGACATATTCTGATACGCCAAGACTACTCAACAAACGACATCATTAACATTTTCAAGAGATACCTTAATCCAAATACTATTAACGGACTTCTAACAGACGAAATGACGATGGGACGAGTACAAGAAATTTATCCGTTACATTTTAAAGATTATCGTATTCGATTCACCCAAAAATTTGTTGAAGACATAACCGGCCAAATAGAGCAAGAAGAAAAAATTCTGAAGATACATCGAAGAGCACATCGTAACGCCGAAGAAAACAGGATTCAACTGTTGGAAAACTATTACTTCCCTAAAATGTCCTCAAAAATTAGAACACTAGTTAACCGATGCGTAACATGCAAGGAGAATAAATATGACAGGCATCCTAACAAACCACATTTGAATCACACACCGATCCCTAGCTATCCTGGTAACATCCTCCATATAGACATATTTTCTACGGAAAAATACCTCGTGTTGACCGCCGTCGATAAGTTCACGAAATTCGCACAGGCTAAAATAATATCATCCCGTTCAATCGAAGATATCAAGGAACCTTTACGTGATATCTTGTTCTACTTTTGTGTCCCCGAAGTCGTTGTTATAGACAACGAAAAGGCTCTTAACTCAGCCTCGATAACCTCAATGTTAGAAGATGACCTCCAAATCAAAATTTTCAAAACACCACCATACAAAAGTGAAGTGAACGGCCAAGTCGAACGCTTTCACTCCACCCTATCTGAGATTATGAGATGTCTCAAATCGGAAGGACCTTCACGGTCTTTCAAAGAACTGTTACAGCGAGCCGTTAACGAGTACAATTTTACTATCCATTCAACTACAGGTAAAAAGCCCATAGAACTTTACTATGGGCGAATACCCAGACTAAACCCGGAACAATTTGAAAAGACACGTTTAATTAACATCGAGAAAATTAAAGCAAAACAGGAAAAAGATATTAAATATCATAATAAAAAAAGAAAACCGCAGAAGGACTATCAGATAGGACAGGTCATTTATGTAAAAAACAACAAACGGTTAGGTTCAAAATTAACAAATAGGTATAGACAAGAAATCATTAAGGAAAATAGAAACTCTACAATAGTAACAGAATCCGGAAAAATAGTCCATAAAAGTAATATAAGAAACTAATTCTCTTTCAGATGCACCATCTATTTTGGTCGAGCGGAGATCCAGATCATGGATTTCTCAAACTCCCAAATTGTCTCCCTACATACAGGGCAAACAAAAATTCAAGATGGACATTTCAAGTTAATACATAGCATTAATCTTAAACAATATGAGCAATTCCTTTCCGACATATCACCAGTCCTTAATCTCGAAACAACCCAAAGTCAAATCCTTTTTCCCTTAATATCACATGAAATTCAACAAATCCGTAATCTTTTACATAACTTACAACCCAGAATAGCGAAACGTTCTCTAGACTTTATAGGCAAAGGTTGGAAATGGATTGCTGGCAACCCAGACCACGATGACTTTGTTACAATAAAAGAAAAAATTACAGATGTTCTAAAAAACAACAATAAACAGGTTATTATTAATGAATTGTATAACGAACGAATAAACAATATTACGAGAATCCAGAATGAAATCCAAAACTTACTTAAAAATAATAATAAAATAAATTATGAAATTATATCAAATCTCAAATATAAAATCAAAATTGTAAAAGAAGAACTAGAGAATATTAACTATGCCATTCATTGGGCTAAACTAGGTACAATAAACTCTTTTATATTGTCAAAAAATGAAATAGAATTAGCCACCAAAGTATTTAATGAACAAAAATTACCCTACACAACAATAGAAGAAGCCCTAGACTTTGCAGATATAAAAGTTTTAAGCAATAGTACGTCAATCCTCTACATAATAAACATTCCCTTAACAACGAATGAAATTTACGAAAATTTGTTAATAAAGCCAATTAAAAAGAAAAACATTGTAACAGAAACATTGTACGAGGTAATTTTAAGAAATAATGAAAAATTATATGGAACAACAAACAAATGTAAAACTTTTAACAATCTATCCATTTGTAACTCAAAAAATATTGTCAATATTACAAACGATACTTGCATTCCTAATTTATTAAAAAGTCTACCAGCTACTTGCAACAAAATAAATAATCATCATATTCCGACCATAGATGAAATATCAACGGGCATAATGCTATTGAACCAATTCATCGGCACCCTTGAATTTGATAACACAACACACAACCTAAATGGAACATTCTTGGTAAAATTCCATAACATGACCATCACTTTGAACGGAATCCAATACATCTCCAAAGAAGCCTCAATGATTAAACCACTTCCGGCAATATTGCAAACCAGTCCCAAGGAAAACGAATACCGTGAATTACTCTCACTAGAAATGATGAAGGATCTCCATATTAACAATACCAATAAGATCCACCTTCTACAAACAGAAAACGATAATCAACGAGTAACAACATATTCCCTCATCTCCGTACTAGGACTACTTATTACAATAGCGATCATATGCAAAATCTTGCCAAGAAGAAACAACACAGAAATCATAATTGAACAACCGACAACAAAGACGAATGGACCAGTAACAATCATCGATAGACTTTCCGTTCCTGAGGTCAACTATCTCCAATATCCAAGCAGCCCAAAGTTCAACAACCTACCATACTTCTGACGACCGATGACGATCGTTTTTTAGAGGGGAAGAGTTAACATCAACACGAGCAACGGAAATGCTGACAAAGCGTCTGCCTCGATACAGCGAATTTCCACAGAAATTCATGTTGCAATTCAATTCAATACCTTAGGAATGCAAAGTACCGAGGTAAAATCGAATATAAAATTATTGATTGTAGTTAGTTAAAAAGTAAACTCAATAAAGGTCAGAGCAAACTGCTCTAGAAAAGATTTTTTTTTATTAATTATTTCGGTGTAGTGATTAACTTATACCATACATTAATTCGTTGCTATGCCTTAGAACTTACTATCAGGCAAATGAATTAAGTCCCACCAAATATGCAGTGTGACTCAGTTCATATGTTTGGGAAATATTTCATAGTTCATTATGAACAAATTCCCAATGAATTAAGTCCCAATTTGAGAAAAGTTAGTTCATTTAACTAGTTTTGACGAAAAAATAATTCTTACATACCTACACCGTACCTCGCACTTAATCAAAATCCAACAGTGACCCCAAGCAGGGGGGTTGCATTCATATTCTACTGTGCCTAATGCGAGATAAAATGTGAAATCAATTTTCGTAGGAACAGTGATATATGTATAGCAACCACCCTGCTTGGTGTCACTATTGCATTTGGAGGTTGGGAATAAGTTCATTTGGGACTTGGTTCATAAAGAACAAAGTCCCACTATTGGGTTTCAATTCATTCTTATATTGGGACTTTGTTCATTCTAAGTTGGGTCTTAGTTCCTAAAAATCACGAGAGTTAGTTCATGTGAACTAAATCCCAAATTTTCTGGGACTTAAGCTACGATTACACGGTCATTTTTCCCGAGTCATTTAAATGGCGCTCTGACGTTATAATCCCGTCACAAGCAGTCATTTAAATGTCGCTTAATGTGATCGCCATTTTTGGCAGCGTCATTTAAATGACTAGGAAAATGGCGCACCAAATGGCATGAATTAAGTGCCATTTAAATGGCGAAAAAAAAATGGCCGTGTGATCGCTCTTCAATGACGCCTAGGACAACGCCATCCTAACGGAAAATTCTAAATGACTCGCAGTGTCCGTCATTTGATTTTGGGACACAAATGACGATGATAGTCATTTCGTGTGATCGCCATTTTTTCAATGACGAATCGCAGCTTAAATGTCGCTCTAATGCGGCATTTCGGACACGTTTATCCCTCCTTTTTGTTGTTACTGGACTAAAATGCTAAAAAAAGATAACCCTCAAAATGGTGACGCCCAAAACATGGCTACGCTACTGTGGCAATAATATTTCTAAAAGGTAATTTGATATTTATGTAAGTTGGGCTTTAAAGCAAGCTCATCCGCATCCAGTTTAATTAAATATTTTCTAAAGCTCTTGCTAGCCGTGATATTATTTAGGTAGGTATACAAGTCAAGCTTTTTCTGTTTTTAGTTTTACCTCGAATTAAAATTCCGGTTGTGCCCACTTAATCTTGTATGAAAGTGACAACGCATTTGACCTAAATAATAAACTTTAATATTTCTCTAGAATCTATCGACCTATAGTGTTTATAAGAAAATGGAAAGGGAAACCAAACTAGAAAACTTGTGACGATGCTTAGCTGAGTACGCCTATTGCATGATGTTTGAGTTTGACTAACTTTCTACACTAGATGGTGCAATTATTTAAATCTTTAAATAAATAAAAAAACGTCAAATCAGCCGACACTGCTCAATAACTTGAAGCTTGAAGTACTGTATTTATTCCAGCTCTAACAACTACATCGACCTTTAAAGTAACCTTTCCGTGTACCTAACTTCAATTACTTCATTGAGCGACCATGATCGGCCGGCGGACTTTTAATTCAAGACTTGAAATCGCTATAATTCGCTCAATTAAAACTCACGCACCGAAAAGTTAGTCAACGTGTGGGGTGCATAACATGCCATGCGGGTTGCGTAATCATGGTAGTTTAATAAATAGTAGTCAGATCGGCAACACTGGAGCCGTCGTTGTCAACGTTTCCAAAGCAAAAATCAAGCCATTATATCATAAGTTGTTTTATTGTATCTACACTACAGTGCGTCAAGTGATTTATGGCTACGAGTATTATAACCGCTTTGAATTGAGCTGTGCCTTTGAAAAACATGGCATCAACCAACGCCGTCTTAAATGTTGTTTCCCGAGAGTAGCCATTTTAGTTTAACAAATAATATTACGCATATGAAATTAACAAACAAAAATGAAAGGCAAGAAGTAAATACAAAATTTGATATATGACAAGAGTAAGCAAGCAACAAAGCTTGTTGGATTAATTTAGCAATGATGACTTTTGTGCGGATGCGTGTGGAACATGCTTAATTGCTTCTTTTATCAAGATTTTAATTCCATTCTCAGAGGAAAAGATGAGATTGGCATTCTACGAAGGCGGACGCGGAACTATTTATGCCATTCGTTTTTTGTGTGCCTAATAATTTGTTTTTACATTTCTTTGCCCAATTACACAATAGTTTTTTTTTTTTTAAACATGTAGTACAGTGATGGAAAAAATAATATAAACAAATATTTACACAATTCTGAACCATCATTCACTGCATACAGTTTGGTCTTTCTCCGAAATCAATTCTATACTCAAATACTGGGTAAAAGTACTTTGAGCGCGCACGTGATTCGTAAGATCAGCATTGAACTTGTAACTTTGTGTTACAGAAATGTGTAAAAGATTGTAGAAATTCACATACTTATTCTACAAGTACTCGTAGCGGTGTGTTATAGGTCCCAGGTCTTTTAAAACCTTATATTTACATACGTTTGGACAAACACCCTTAATGAAACTAATATGTAAACTTATTTTCGTAGAACAATTGTCATATTGATGTTAACATTGGACGTATTCAGAGGTCGAAATTATTGTAAAATTTTAAACTAACAGCATAGCCAGCATTCCCACTTTCACTACGATCATAATGTTTCACATTCACACTACATTTTCTTCATCTCTACCCTTTTGTAATTTTAAAGTGGGAACCACAAACCAGTAAGAATAGACCGTCGACTCCTCCCACATAACGGACTTTGCCTACAAGCTGCCGGCGAGACCAGGATTTTTCATGTATTGGTGCTGTACAAAATCAAAGGGGCGCCATTAACGCACGCATACTTGAAAAATCCTGGTCGCATGGTATTGCATAGAAAAACATTGCCGCCATTAATTTTGACATTTACATGTATTCACAGATAGGGAAATTCTTTCCGGGGGGAATCGGGTAGGTGTACGGGAAGTCGGCGGTCTATTCTTACTGGTTTGTGGTGGGAACGCTGAAGTGGAATCCTTCACTTACTAATGTCGTTTTCCATTGGTATCACTCGGGGATTCACTCATTCGGAAATTCAATGGAACAAGAAAACTGCTTCTGGGCGACTACAGAAACGTATTGGTGAAACGTCAAAAATTATTGTATGGCTGCTGCCAGCTGGCTTGTATAAAATACATAAAATGCACTTGTGTTAGTGCTTCTTGAGTGGATTCTGACTTGAAATCGAGAAGCGAAATTCTCTCCTCAGAATCAACAGAAGAATATTTTTTGTGCCAATGGAACGGTTTCAGAATTCAGAAGTGATTTTCTTGATTCCGGACGCTTCTTTTTGCCCAATAGAAAACGACATAAATATGTTTAGTAGGTATGTGTATAACTCGCCGTTTTCATAATAGAAGTCGTTTCAATGTACTTTTTTGAGATTTCAAAATTGAAATTATAAATACATACATACACTCATTGAGAATGAAAAACGGCACGATCCTTCAATATTCCGAACTTTCAATTGAATTGTGATGTCCTCCGTCCTCGGCAAAAAGAAAAATATCCTCCACTCACAATAATTACTAAAACAAAAAACATCAAATCCCTCACTTCTCAAAAAGTACGATTTTATTTACAAATGTGGCAGCAAATACAGTAGTCAGTCAAGTTTTAATATAAACGGCAGCGCCTGCAAAAGAGAGAGCTTCATGTTTCTCATCTCTTCAGATTCTATTGACCTCTGCATCTGCTGTCTGCCTCTGCATCCGCATTGACTATTAAAGCCTAGTAAGCTGCTACTGGGAAATAATGTCAAAAAGAGGTAATTGTAGTAGAATGCTTGGTACAATTCTCCACTCTCTCTTCGCTTGCGAAATTGTACATTTCTTTTGACGGTGGCTACACCCTACACGATTCATGGGAATGAATTTTAAATTTTAAGCTGCTCTCCAATTTTTCTCTTTAAACATTAGATAAATCGTTAAAACACAAGAGAAAAAAACTAACATGATCAGCCAAAATTTAGCTTGACAAAATGTACCGAACTATTATTGGACACCGCGCTAAATTTTGACAGATATATGAAGCACCTATAGTGTGAAATGAAAATTTTATTTTTTAGGGTAGGTACCGCTTGGCTAAATAGATTGGCTTAAATTTTGAAGAGAATTTTGTATGGGAGCTAAAATTTAGCTCAAGCGGCGTACTAAGCTTAAATTATTATTTTATTAGTATTTATTGCATTATAATTGGGCAATATGTATACGCATTTTGGGTTTTAAAAAACAATTTTTTTTAAGTCCTCCACGAGATTTTCTAGAAGGTGGCAAGCCTAATCGTGATAAATAAAGCTTCAGACACAATGAACCTGAACGAAAAAAAATATATGTATATAACATTCTGGACAAATTTAAAAAAATACGCATGAATGTAGGTAGCAAATTTCAAAATATTATAGAAAAGTTGCTTTGTTGCAGGGTTCTAAAAACCTTGTAAGTTGTGACTATAGTAGACTAGAAATCGAATCTAAATTTAATTACTAATTTTGAGTACGATGCTTGCGATCATGGCATATAATACGTTTAGCCTGCTAGCTCAACCATTTCACACTGATCCCTGTTGGAGTTGGAGGAAGTTTTGACGTGTATTTGCAACTGTCATCAAGGGACACCCATTATTAATCAGTTCTTTAAATAGCCAACAGATGGAGATGTTCTATGTATATAAACGTATTTTTATTGGTTTTAAATTGTGATTGTATTGTTTATAATGTTTCAAGTGTTTGTAAAATATCTAGCAATAAATATCTAAATCAAGCTCAGAAATGACATCAATATATTCAATCAAACCACTAGAAAATATATGTAGGTAATTCTGAAATCAAAATGGAGTCACATTGCAAACCACAGTTTTGCAAAGATATAATACGGAATACTTGTAAAATAATTGCTTAGACATACAATACATTTCAACAGCAGATACCTGTAGTATGAAATAAAACTTGGTCACCACTGCGTGACAATGAAAAGCCACACAATAGCGTCATATGCGACTTTATTGCTTCTGGTAACGTATGAGAAACTGCAATTTAACTATTTAAAGTTAATAACACGCGATAGTATCTGGTTGCTATGTATTTGTGAACTGTCAGACTATTTGCATGGGTATTGAGTACCTAGCCAGTAGCCATACTCCAAAATATTAATTCAAAGTCACTGTGCTTGGTGTAGTTGTAATCCTGAATTTAATTTACAAAACACTTTCAAAATCGATTGTAAATGACTACAATCTACACTATGGAAAAATGAATTTTGCTTGGCACTGCCAACCACCATTTATCTAGTCTTATGCAAGTTTGAATTTCTCATTCTAGCACAATGCAAACAAATTCAAAGTCGCACTCAGGCATAAGTTCTAAAGAGGAAATGAGTCACCATCGGCACAATCAGCAAGCTGCGAACGTGTCGTAAACACATTAAGTAAGTTTCATCATGAGCGAAGCGCTATCTACGCTTGACGAACAAACTAATAAGCAAAGTAGTGGGAGAGTGACAAAACGCAATGAAAGCCGGCCGTTAAAACCCAGTTCCCAGACTGTCACGTTGTTGTTTGAATTTTGAAATGGTTCTCGATCTCGATTTTTAAAAGAAGGTCAAGCGGTTTATCTATACCAAATGGTTTTCCTCTCATTTTATTCTATAAATTATTACACCCTCTCTGGAGGGTATATAAACAAAAAGTATCTATCGGCTGCGAGCGTGTTTCTCTGCTTGTTTACACGCTTTGAGTATGTTTACTTTTGGTCGATTGGCAGAATTTGATTTGCCTTTTTTTACATTCAAAAAACGTCTGCATTAAACAATTTTGATGATGCAGTGTTTATTCTTAGAATTGTGATGGAAACCAGTTGATCCCGAATCGGGTAGGAATGTTAAGTGAACGCGTCACCTTTGCCACAATTTATGATGACGACGTGAGGTTTTACGAGTATAGGTATAGTTATTCTGCCAAGATTTCTTTGAATTTTCTGAGAGTACCAACCTAACGATCGCAATCGATTTGATTTGTAAAATGTATGAGTCATGAACTACTCTAGATTTTTCACTGCTGACTGACTGCATTAAATTGGCATCGACCTACGTCGTAAAATATCGTTATAACGATTCAATTCCAATTAAATCAAAAAAACAATTAGCCAGTCATTTTAAATAGAAAAGTTCCACATCCCCCTAAATATTTATCTACACTCACACATTGTTGATTTGGCGTGGCTGGCTATTGTAAACAAAAATCAACTAGTGATCGTGATCGCATTTGTTTACGATATAAGATATTTGTTTATGTGCAATATTTATAACTGATAAACGCCCACACACGGACCACAAATGAAGCAAAGAAGAGATATCAAATTATTTTCTGACTACTACGATGTCTGCCCAAGAAAATAAACTTAAAGAATGAATGTATTTGCATTTTTTTTATAGCTCATTTAACCACTCGTCAGCATCTCAAGGAGCAGATCGGTTACAATATTGCTGCGACCTTTTAATTGAATTTAATTTGTAGCGCACAAGTGTGCGTTTAAAAAAGGGGCTCTAATCTTATCAGTGATCAGACTCTGCACTCCAAAGTTCAGAGTCCAGATCCAGAGTCGGTCTTTCAGTTTCAGGCAGCCCAAGACAAATTTTATATCCACTTACCGGCTGGCTATCGCATTCGCATAATAAAGATGCATACATTTTAACAATCAGAGACATTTTTGGTCAGGCAAGCAGAACAAGTCGTTCCGCTGTGGTGCTACATTGCATTTTGCAACAAAGCTGCCAAACGAAAACAGAAAAGCGCCCCTCCTATAATAATATGACTGCCTCAAGTCAGCGCTATTGCATTGAAACCATTTTGGTTATGGTTGGAAAACATATATCTCGCCAGCATTTTGTCGAGTAGCTTTAGCGAAAATAATGTGAACTCAAACCATTTTTTACCAATGAGTAGTAACGCGGCGGAAAGATAAGCTGTCATGGAAATATCATGTTAAGAATATACCAGACCTACCTGAACATGGTTTAATAATTAAGACGATTTCATTTAAATTTTATGGATGCACAGTGCAGCCAGTGTTTTGTCATAAGAATTCCCATGCCAATACCAAAAAATTCACTTTTTCCATCGATTGCCTCGTAAAAGTACCTACCTTAGATATTCCCACACAAATTTAATAAAAAAAAAATACCCTAGTCTAGTGTATTACAATTCCAGGCAAAGCTCCACGCCATTCAAAAATGCGTCAACCAGATCAAGAAAATTAATATCAAAATCGTTCACATCCATTATATTCCCAGACAGTCAAGCCTGCTATAAACCCCCTTACCTATCATTGACTCCAAATCAGTATTAAACTATTTCACCAACCTTCAAAGTCTGAGCCTCGGGAACAGAACCAAATTTATGGTGGATTTACAGCCATGAAGGCTTTGAGGGAAACGAAAAAGCCGACGAATTGACCAGAATAGACTCAGAAACCCCTTTCACGGGACCGCAACCTTTCTGCTATCTCCGCAAAGCGGCTTTAAATTTAGCCATAAAAAGCTATCTCATATTGGAAGGTTTAACAATGCCCAAAGGGCCATAGCATAGGCATTTTTTTTAAATACTTTTCCTGGGAAAGGCGGACTTATAACGCTTCAAATATCGGCCCGAGATGCTTGCTGATGTATGTTAGTTCAGCATTTAAATTGCTGCAAATTAAAGACTTCTGGAAATACATCCCCAGGAAGCGAATTGCTTGTCCTGTAACAGAAGGAGTTTTGGAAAATTGATGTCCTCGCGGTTGTCAAGTGTACTGTATGGTCATGATGAGCATTAGCAGCCTGTCTTGTGGGGCGCCCAAAAGTTGCATTTCGGGGGATAATGTCTTTGAGTTCCTCGGAAAATCTACCATGGAAGTACCTATAGAACAAGCAGAGGTCAGCGACTTGTCTTCTGTGCGCACCAACGGTTGTAGATTCGATGTGAGTGTAGGGTCTCCAATAAGTCGAACTGCTCGTCTCTGTAGGTTAAGTGAATATTTTGGGGCCGAGCTCCATGTATTCATTCATTCATTCATTCATTCATTTTCAATGGTCCGCTTGTCCATTAAGTGGGTCGCGGGTGTAGGTTGCTCAAGTGGACCCTCCATAGCTCTCGATCCTCCGCCATCGACTCTAAATCATCAAGGGCAATCCCCATACGGGTAGAGAGATTATGAATTTGATCTAACCATCTCATCCTGGGTCTACCTAGGGGACGCCTGCCCGATGGTACGGATTCCATAGCACGTCGTGGAATCCTGGTCGGGGACATGCGTTTAACATGACCAAACCACCGAAGCATGGATCGCTCCGTCCGGAGAAGTAGCTGCTCGACATTGAGTTCCTCACGTATTCTGGTATTTCTGATGCGATCTCTACGGGTCACACCAGCAATACTACGGAGAAATCTCTTTTCGGCAGCTTGTATTCGCGATCTTATTCTTTCGGTCATTACCCAAACCTCATGACCATAGGTAAGAGTTGGAACAAACACCGAATTAAAGACTGACAACTTAGCTTTGACACCAAGTTCAGTCCTCCTGATAACAGAATGACAAAGCTGTCTCAAAATCGATCCAGCCTGACCAATCCTACAGGAAAACTCGGCATTGCTCCTTCCATCACTCGTGAATAAGACCCCGAGATACTTAAACTTCTCCACCTGTTTCAATGGGACTCCACTAACATGCAGAGTGCATTGAACAGGCGTTCTGGAGACGACCATCACTTCAGATTTGTTCACATTTACCTTCATCTCAGCTTCAACACAAACGGCTACAAACCGATCGAGTGCGCGCTGAAGTTCAGTCTGAGAGGACCCAAGGATGACCAAGTCATCAGCGAAGAGCAAATGACTTATCCTCAGATCTCCCAATTCGAAACGTTCTTCGCCAAGACTGCGCTGTAACATCCAGTCCATATAAGTAATGAAAAGGAGAGGCGACAAGACGCACCCCTGGCGAAGTCCAACGCCCACTGTGAACGCCGTTTACCCGAACACAGCTTTTACAGTTTGTGTAAAGAGATTGAATGGCTCTCAAGAGAGAACCATCAATTCCATACTCCTGTAATACACTCCAGAGTTTCCCTCGAGGAACTCGGTCATATGCTTTCTCCAAATCTACGAAGCAAGCGTAAACAGGTGTAGCATACTCCCAAGCCTTCTCAAGTACCATTCTGAGAGTGAATAACTGGTCGGTTGTGCTTCTGCCGGGACGAAAGCCGCACTGCTCATCTCCCAATCGTGCCTCGACCACAGCTCTGCAACGCGTTTCCAGCACCTTGGCAAAGACTTTTCCGGGGAGACTTAAAAGTGATTTACCCCTGTAATTGGAGCAATCCCTTTTATCCCCTTTCTTGAAAAGGGGCACAATCACCCCAATCTGCCAATCGCTGGGAGTTTCGCCGCATTCCCAGGCCACTTTAATGACACGAGCGAGCCATTTGACTCCCTCTTCACCTAAAGCCTTTAGCATTTCTGGCCGGATTTCATCCACTCCTGCAGATTTGCCAGCTTTTAGCGATTTGATCGCAAAAGTGACTTCCTCTACCGTGGGACTATTTTCCGCCCTGCTTAAGGCGATAGGTGTGTCATCCTCGATGCCCTGGATTGGATTGAGCAATTCGGAAAAGTGCTCGCTCCATCTGCGCAAGATGTCCTCCTCATTAGAAAGAAGTGTACCATCTTTGGATTTGACTCCTTCGATAATGTTCCACTTCCTTCCTCTAAGACGGCGGATGGTCTGCCAGAACACCTTGCTTGCAGATCTGTGATCGCGGTCCAATTTTTCGCCGAACTCCTTCCAAGACTGTTCTTTGGCTGCTTTAACAGCCAATTTGCAAGTTCTTCGCGCCTCAATGTACCGGTTTCGAGAAGGAGAGTCCCCCAAGTGAATCCACACCTTGAAAGCCTTCTTCTTCTCTCTGATAGCTTCTTGAACTCCGGGCGTTTTAAACCACGCAGTTCTTTTCTCACCACCAGCCGCCACACCGAGCCGCTTCACTCCGCAAACATGTCCTGCAGAGGCAATAACTGCTGTTGAAAACAACTGCCATTCTTCCTCTACATTCAATGGAACATTTGGAATTTGTTTAAACCTTTCAGATACCTGCCGTGCAAATTCCTCCCATGTATGGGAAGAATATTCCAAGTAGCCTGGTATAACCTGTGCTTTGTAGTGTAGGGGCTAAAGTACCTATTTGCTCTAAATAGGCTTAGCTCAACTTAGCGGACGCCGATCTTGCGATATAGGAAATGTGGTCCTGCCATGCGATTCCTGAATTGACTGTGACTCCAAGAGGTGCATTGAGCCCTTGTGATGGATTGGATGGTCATCCATTTGGATCTGAGGAACTGTTGATGCATTTTTCCTGGAAAATTTTGTGAGCTGTGTCTTGTTTGCATTAAATACAACCAAGTTGTCTTTTCTCCACTTGAAGATTTTGTCCAGATCAACATTTAGAACTGATTTGTTCGCATCTATGACTGTGTGATGTATCCGCATTCACAGGCCCACTGTTCGAGATGGAGGATATAAGAGTTATATCATCTGCAAAGCTGTATAGGTATATTATTATTTGCCGATCCAAGCAAATCGTTGATGTGGAGAAGAAATAGAGTTGGGGAGAGAATAGATCCTTGGGGCACTCCTGCATTTATAGCAAACGAATTAGATGATACAAAAACTTGGATCGATCTTCCCAGAAGAATCCATCTGCATAGTTGTTGTGGTAATCTATTTCCATAAGACGCTAACTTGCCTAATAGGACTCTATGCCAGACCCGGTCAAATACCTTTGATATGTTCAAAGCTACGGCTCTGGATTCGCCGTGTTGTTCAATTGCTTGCGCCCATAAGTGCGTTACGTAGCTTAACAGGTCTCCAGTGGAACGACGGCTTCGAAATCCGTATTGCCTGTCGCTTATTAATCGATGGCCTTCTAGGTATTTGATTATTTCGACATTTATTTATTTTTATGATATCAGAAACCTCGTATAGGATTTCTTACAAGACATCATATGGTACGATACTACCTAAGCAAAAATAATCTAGCCAACTCATAAGAGTACAGGCTATTTATATTTAAGAAGACGAAACAACATTCTGTGCGAATGTCAAATTAGAAGGAATAGGTATCTTCTCGCCAGCGACCAACTGAATCCGGAAAGAGATGAAAAAATCCTCTGCAGCTTGTAGGTACCATGCACTACAAAAGTGGAGACCCTCCTAGCCTAAACCCTCTTTTTAACCTATGGTACAACAGAGCTGGGCGCAGTAGCGCAGTGGTTAGTGTGTTCGACTGCTGTGCGAGGGATCCCAGGTTCGATCCCCGGAAAAACACAAATTACATCTTAAAGTTTTTTCTACTGCGCCACCTCTCACGAATGTTTGACAAACGTCCGAGAGTATGACTGCCATGAAAAAGCTTCTCAATTCAGCCGTTCGGACTCGGCATAAAATTGTAGAACCCTTCCATTCGTCCCAAAAATAGAAACTCACACAAAACGAATGGTTGCGAGAAGCTAGGCCTAGGGTGTCTACGTCTACATGCCTGTTGCTCCACCTATTTTTTATTTTTTTATTTACAATAGAGCTTAATCAGTTCGACGGCGGTAGGCAATAACTCCCAAAGAAATAGCGGCCAAATCGATTTGGAAATAACACCCAAAAAAAATCGGACAATTTGTGGTTGCAACATTTTTGGTCATTTTGTCAAAAAAACGACAAGCAGTAATGGCCAAAATAGTACCTACCTAAGTGGAAATGCATAGACAGTGGATTAAGTATGCAACCCTCCTGCTTGGGTTTTCTATTGGATTTTGGAGTAGGTGGGAGTTTGTACTGGAAGAAAAAACCTTCAATATATCCAATTTCGTACATACTCCAAATCTGCTAGTAGAAAGTAGTAGATTACGTATATTAAACTGTAAATTATTTTTGGGCTTTATGTATTTCCATCTTGTTGTTTATTTTTGGGCGCTATGCATTTCTTTGAGCGTTATTCCCAAATCGATTTGAACGCTATTTCCTTGGGCGTTATTATCTAACGCCCAGTTCGACGACGTGCATCTTTTATCGTTTAGGACAGTAGTCTTCATTAGTTATTGCCAAAAAGGTCTAATTTTTTTTCGTGGCAATATAAGTTCTTGTTCATGGACGCTAAAGAAAGAACCAAAATTCCCTTTTGTTTTTTCTGGAAAACAGAAAGTACACTTTTTCGCTTTTAGCCCATTCGAGTACAAATATTCTCTCAAAAAGGGAAATTTCCCACAATCTGGTAGCACTGGCATGTACCTTCCATATAAACGGCAGTTTGACGCGTTCTTTCCCTTCAATTATGTAAATTGTATTTTTGCAGTTCATTTAATAAGCTGCGAAAATACTGTCAAACTGGCTAAAAGCTTACCAGTAGCTTTCGCTATGTTTGACAGAATTCGTAAACAGCGCGTAGAATTTTTATAATTGGTGGGCGGATTTTACATAACTAGTTTGTGCCGGTGAGGTCTTCTTTATTTGCGACATCAAATTACGCGAACATTTTATGACCGCCATAGTGTGAATATGTCACGTTTTTGAGGGACATATTCACGTTTAAACCCTCGCCGGACCACAAAAGGTAAGTATGTGCATGATATCAGTTTATGTCAACGAGACGTGCTAGGCATAATTGTAATTAAGGCTGGGCGTCAACTTTCGTCTAACAAATATTGCGTAAGCTACACAAAATTATGTGATTTTTTTTTCTTTTTTCTTTGCATTCGTAGTGTTTCGAAGTCACACCTTGTTTTAATTATACTCACAGCTTTATCATAAAGTAATATTTGGAACTAGCTCTGTTTGATTTCATGTTGTGAGTATTTCGTTGATTGCCATAGGTACCCATAAGTTTCTCTACAAATTCTCAATGATCAGTCCGAAAACAGAAGATACCCCGACTTGTAGAACTTAGGACCGTACGCTGACATTATACTTTATATATTTAAGATCTACAAAATTTCGTGTGTGACGGTTTATGCTTTATAAAAAGTAGCCCATAAGCATTTACGCAAAACTTTAATCGTTATAAGTCATATCGTTTCGCACTAAAGTTCCGAACATCTGAGATTTAAGTATGTTAGATATGGAAATGAAAACCACACCCCGTGTCTAGCTGTCAACTTATAAGCAACTTTACATCGTACACCTTGAATGTCACTTTTTCCTTTCATCTTTCTAATAAACATAAAACCGGGTGCGTTTATAGTGCTCCGACCCGAAGGGTCTTCGAATCCAAGGCAGAAGTAGCAAGAAAAAGTATGTAGGTACTGGAAGTAATCCGGGAACTCTGTGGCTTACTGCGAATTCCTTTTAAGAAGAATCATCTCCGTGCATCTTACTTCGTCAGGATATAACTGAAACAGTCAACTCAATTGGTTTAACATTTTTGAATATAGTATCTCCTGGTGAAGGTTTGCCTTCGGGTGGGGACGGAGTTTAACTGTAGCAGTGTACCCCCTGCCTATTGCCTCTGACAGTTCATCACTAAGGAGGGAGACTGGTGCATGGCAGAAATGGCCAAAAGTCAGTGAAGGGATTGTCTATTCTCTATTGGAAAAAGGATGGAGGGTAACCGTAGCCGTCTACACTTCGTTTATTTCCTTTGAAAACCCGTCCAGGAGACAAAGGCCCCTATTGTGAGTGTCGATTGTTAATCGTTGATCGGCAACTGTCGATCGATCGAGAGCTGTGATTGTCGATTGCGATCGATATTTGTCGATTTGACAGTCGCTCGTAGTTGATTAGATTACAAATCTCTGATCGATGCTTTCTCTTGGAAGTGAAAAAATGTTGTGCGTACGAATAGCTAAAATCAATCGACGCAATCGACAATTGTCGTGACGATCGCCGATCGACAATCACAATAAGGGCCAAAGGCTGGTGCTGAGAAGAAGAGCTTGATTGAAGCAGACCATCAGCGTTTAGAGTTTGTCCTTCAGGGAGAGCAAAGGCGAAGGGTGACCGAAACAGTCTAACACCCCCGTCTATTACCTCTGACGAAATGTTCAAAGTTGACTTATGTAGTCAGCTTCTTCAGGTGGCGGTTAGTCTTCGGCGATGGCTAAGCCCCGCCGGTAGCGCCTGACAATCTGCTTGTAAGAGGGTGGTTGGTACAGATCTGCTCTACAACTTGACTTCGAAAAGGGTTGACTATAACAAAAGACTGTTAAAAAATAGTCTTTTGTTATTGAACCAATACATGAAAAATCCTGGGCCCACCGGCAGCTTGTAGGCAAAGTCCGTTATGTGGGAGGAGTCAACGGTCTATTCTTACTGGTTTGTGCTAGTGACATTATCTGTCAACAAAAAAAAGGCCAGATATACATATCAAGCTACATTTAACCAACGTTACCAGACAATGCTTATTCGACATAATAAAATGAAATCATAGATTTATCATAGAAAAAAAAACAACAAAATTAGCTCTCAAATGATATCCTTTATAACTTTCATGTCATGCATGACTCACGGATCATAAACCATCATGCAGCATCGTTATTTAGGCGTTGGGATAACGCATCAATTCGTAGATCGTAAGCCTCCCATTTCGTTAAAAAAATGAACACTCTCGAATGGTTGTGAGAAGCCTAGGGTCCTATATAAACCTTTTGTCCTCCATATTTACCTTGTTGGATGCAAGTTTCTCTTTAGAGTAAGTACGATTTGAATCCATTTAAATTAAATCTGAGTTGGTACACCGTACACTCTAGTACTAGTACTAGAGATAGTACTAATTTCTACGAATTTTTATGAATTTCACGTATCTAATTCAGTATCTACAATCTATATATAAAATAATGTTTGAATTTCAATCAGTGTACCTAAATCAAATGTTTACAAATTAACCTAAATTGTCTAAAGAGATGATTTCAACCTGTTGTCGAACAACCCCTGGCAGTTTGTATATCTCTGGCAATAGTATTCTTTCGGAAAGTCTCTATTATGCGTACCTATACATATTTAAAATTTGCGGTATAATTTAAATCCTGTGAATTGCAATAAAACAAGAGCTATTTCTGCTTTGTTCTATTTTAATTTGAGACTTTATGTCATGAAACAATATTATGCATACGAATATATTTATGTCATTTGGCGAACAAAATTAAATCCAGCAAATAATTTAAACCGAATACATACACTGCTAAGTTAGCGCTGCACATTTGCGCAAATTGATAAATGCATGACTTTGAATTAATTTAAAAAGTATCTACGGCATGCAATTCTATTGCTGTTTACCACACTAGCCGGTATACATAAAAAATAAACACTTAAAAAAAAAAAAAAATAACAACCAGAAGTAAAAGCACTGATGATTCACTGGCCCGGTTTTTTCGTGTTTATTTTTAAAATTTGATCTATAAAACACCCTTGTTCGCTGTTGTTTTCATTTTGTATACCTCTATTCGATTTACCTATATGTTTATCGTAGCTGAAGATATATGCCGGATTGTTATTTGATTGTCATTACTCATCACCATCACCATCACTCATTAGCATGATCATTTGAATTCACTTATGCGTATGGATGTATAAAAATTATATTCCACTACCGAACTCAAAAATAAATTGAATTAGCATGCATGATCTGAATGACCTTTTTAATTTAAGAGATGTTAAAAAAAATATTTAAGGCAAGCGACCACTTTATACCGCATCATATGCAGTGAGCGTCAAAATAGTGTGTACACTTGTTTAAAAAAAATTTTTGTTTTTAAATATGTAGGTGATCTCAAAAAAATATTTTATGCTGTCGAAATGAAATACGTTTTGCTATTGTCATTTCTTTATCAAACATTTTACAGTTTGTTGGGTTCTAAACTTGTTTAAATACCCTAACCCGGCGTCTCCACGAGCAATTTTTCATAGAATTCTATGAGAATTGCTCGTGGAGACCACAAATAGTATTCTATGAAAAATGGTATTACATCTATTGCTCAGCTCATAGCTTTCTATCGATAGTATTCTATGTGGTGTACTTTTTTGTTGTGACGCATAGTGTTTTCGTGGGATGGCTATGGAAATAGTAAGCTATGAAATGCACACTTCCACTCTATATTTTATTGCATACTATCATTATTTCTTTCTATGAGAAATGACAGATGGCATTCTATGAAAAATTGCTCATGGAGACGCGGTGTAAAAGAGCATTCGTGTACTTTTGTTTTTTACGCTGAGGGTATGTACCTATATTATTTCATTAGTAGTACCTATGTAATAGTAATCCCGACTGTCACTGTCACACCCAAAAGCGAATGAAATGCCAGAATATAATTTTCTGCTCACTTTTACTTTTAAATATTAACACGCTAGTAGAAGTAAAAATAATATATATCTAAGTTCTAAGTATCTAAAAACCTTGTATCGACATTTAAAATATGTACATTGCATGCAGTCACGAAAATAGATCCACTTACTTATCATAATGATGCATGCATGTACGGCAAAACAGACGACAAAGTAAAACATTTAATTCAATCGCCTAGCCAGAATTCGAGGTCACAGTCGGTATCAAAAGTTTTGATACACTCGAATTTAAGAAAAGAATACTAACGGCCGTATTATTCACTCGGTTTAAATACCAGGTTAAAACGCTTTTAAACCACGAAAATAAACCGAACTAAACCATCAGTTTTTAAACCCAAAAAACTTAAACCTGCTTATGCCATATTCACTATTTTTACGTGGTTTAAGCTTTCGGTTTATTTTGGTTTATTTGAACTACTAAACGCTAGTTTAAACCTACGAAATAATGCGTTTGACAGTTTAGGCAAAGGCATGTTGTTATTTTATTCAAATGTGCTGTGTGATTTGTAAAGAATTTAAAAAGGTTCTGGAGCGTTCTAATTTTTTGTTTTTGATTTTGTAGGTATGTATTTCAAATTTTGGGGACAATAATAAAAAAAAATGTCAGAAATGTAATGCCGTAGATGATGGCGCCCTTTGTTAAACCGGTCTTGCTCTGTTTATGTCATTGGAACAATGGTGCTTAAATGGAGTTAAAACGCGTATATCCTGGAAAACAATACCTAATCTTCCATAGTTTCCGAAGATATTTTGGAAAAGTTCTGGATTTCAAGGACCTTTTGGTAAAAATGAAATTTTCCAGGACATCTGATCAAAACTTCCACAAAAAATTTTGTTTAGGGTATTTTACCAAGATTTACCCTTATAAGGATTTCAAGGACCTATTGTAAAAAATACATCAAAATATCCAACTTAAATGAAACAAATCGCTCCATCGCATTCGAAAATATTTTTGCAAATTGAGTGAATGTTATGTTATTAAACCGGTCGTCGGAGTGCGGTTTAAAATCAAGGTGGTTTATCTGGCAATAGGTTTAAAAAATTACGTTTAAAGGGTTTAACTTGAGTGAATAATACGGAATTACCTATAAAATTTTTATGGTTTAGAAAGATTTAAACCACGGTTTTAATTAAACCACATTTTAAACCGAGTGAATAATACGGCCGTAACTTAAAAATTTGACAACTTAAAATGACTCTATTGCAATCTGTATAGCTAAATTGAACTCATTCTTGAGCCGGTGCTTAAATTTGTATAAAATTGGTTGGTCTTCTCCTCCGTTCTAATCACCAGTTGGCGGCCTTATACTCGTCGCTCAACCGTGAGAGGATATTATTTAAAAGAGAGAAGGGACAGCATTATCTCTCTCAATTCCATTTACATTTCACATTTTATCTCCGTCATTCCCATTTAAATACTCGCTCTCAAAGAGAAAACATGCGCGAAAAAGTTCATCTTAGAATATACCTAAAAAATATTAGTTCGGGAAACCGTTTGGGAAATGCTATTTTGATAAATTTCAATTCATTTGACAGATACAAGAAATTGAACATATTTTGTATAAACTATTAAAATAAATTTTGAATCAATTTGTTGTGTGTATTTTGGATTAATGGAAGCAGAAAATGTATTTACATATGAAGACGATCGTCATCAAGATCTTTCCCGATCCCGCAGCAGCAACAAAATAAAGTGATTTGTGATTCAGTTTTTTGTGGTTAAATTCCCTTTTTTGACTGTACGTGCGAGCCAATCAAAGCCGGATGTGGTCAGTGGTTGCCGTTTGTGCTTCCAAAAGCTACCATATCAGCAAATCTAAAGCACTTCCGGGGGTGGTTGGATGGATGTGATTAATTTTTGTAAGTTGTGATCACTGATCAATATTGTACCTTTTCCAGCCAGTGACGAACACTGGTAGCTGCATTTTCCAAATGAAATACAAACATTCGACGCATTTGCAAGTGGGAATCAAATTCGTTGAATACATTTTCAACACCGAACAGTCAGCAACTTGATTGAACAACAGCTGATGACATTTCATAAAATTACATAATTATAAACAATATGTACCTACATGAGCACAATCATATAGGATATAGGGGTTTTTCGACGAGTCAATGATTTTGAAAGAGATGAGCGATTGGACGTTTCAAAATTGCGTGTAAATTAGGAACTAAATGGGATGCCGTATAATGAATGCGTCAGCTGGCAGTATTTTGTATGAAGAAGATTCGGAAGTTATTTCAGGAATTATACAAAAGAACAGAATATGACAGAATATCATTGTCCAAGTTGGTTGGCGCCCTCACCGGTCACAACGTTCTAAGAAGCCACTCAATGAAACTAAATCTTAAGAATGACGACATTTGTAGTGGCTGCGGTGATGAAGAAGCACATACGAGGGCACCCCTCACTTTCTTTGTCACTGCCGAAGTGTCTGTCACTTGAGGAACAGAAAACTTGGAAGTTACTACTTAAAGGAAATCGAAGAACTCTCTAAATGTCTCTATATCTAATCTTTTCAGGTTTCTGAGGACAACGAGATGGCTGGGCAAAGTCGAGTAACCACGGGAAGGGTGAAATAAAGCCAATAGAAGAAGAGTATCACAATGGGTCCACAAGGACCTGAATGGAGTAAAGAAGAGGCTACTTAGCTTCACCAACCCGTAAACCTAACCTAACCTAATATTTAGGTAAACATACGTCTAATATGACTAAAAGGGGGCGTAAAAATGGGTGTTACTGTTATTTGCTTAGAAGAAGTTGTTTATGGTTGCTATTGGATTTGTATTGCCATTGAAGTTTTGGGCTTTAAAAAAATACATCAGCTGTGAATACAGATCGGGATTTGGGTAGTCATTTTTGAGAAATATTTATAAAACTGCTATATTTGAGTTTTTTGAGAACAACTAAGTACGTGATCTGATCATGTTAAGAATGCTTATATTTTGTCTTAAATATGTATTTCCATCAAAATCGTTAGAGCGGTTTTATGTAAAATAATGCAGACAAATGTAACAACTTCGGATTCGAAAAGCACTGTTTTTAAACTGCTTAGCTGAAAACTGAGTACAACGTATTATTCAGGATATAGGTATTACCTAGCAGTTATATTTTCATCCAAATCGAAAATGCCGTTTTCGAGATATGAACAGTTTTTAAAGTACCATTATTAGCGATCTGGGTGGAAATCGAAGGACGCAGTCATGGTTCAAAAAGTACTGTTTCCCAACTGTTTAATTCAAAAATGAGCACTTTAAATATGGCAAATAATGCAATGAAATAAAATGTAAAGGGTCCGCCATCGGCGCCATCTAAGGTTTTTTTTTTCAACTAGTGCTTATTTCGCGAATGGTAACACTTAGCTCATGTCTGATTTGACAGATAATTAGTTTTATCCTTCCGCTGAACGAATATGGTTGTGTATACACTTGAACAGCGCTGGGAAATATTGCGACATTACTTTGAAAATCATGGTACCTAATGTTGCAGAATGTGTGCGAAAATTGCGTACGGATTTTGGAAGAAGAGAAGCACCGTCAGCTCCGTATGTTCGTTATCTTGTAAAAAAGTGAAAGAAACTGGCATCCTCATCGATAAACCAAAGCGTGAAAAGCCAAAAACAGCCGATATACCCAAAACGAGTCAGTGTTTGGTGCGGATTTTGGTCCAGAGGCATAATTGGGTCATTTTTCTTCGAAAATGAGCAAGAAGTGGCCGTTACAGTCAATGGCGATCGTTATCGGGCCATGTTGAATGCATTTTTGTTCACAAAAATTGAAGAGGAGGATATTGGCAACATTTGGTTTCAACAGGACGGCGCTACGTGCCACACAGCCGAAGCTACACTCGATGTTTTGCACCCTGTTTTTGAAGATCGCATTATCAGCCGCAGAGCTGATGTCGTTTGGCCACCGCGGAGCTGCGATTTGACACCGTTGGACTATTATTTGTGGGGTGCTGTAAAAGATAAGTGTTACGCCGACATGCCAGAGACAATCGACGCTTTAAAGGACAATATTCGTGAAGCCATTGGTGAAATTATTTTCCATTATTAACCGGAAGGATTGTACTTTCAAATAAAAAAAGAAATTTGAGAAAATATTCAGTAGTTTTTTTTTATAGCATTTTCAAAAAAAAAAAAGTTATTTGGCGGACCCTTTATATCCTATAATATTCATACACATTTTGTTTCACCAGATATCGCATTCAAACATTTTATATGATAACTCAGCTTATTCTGCATATATACGAACATATTTAGGTGACCAAGTAAAGAAAATCTATCAAATATTTCGCCTTCAGAAACAACTGATAAAGCAATGATTTTTAGGTTGAAAAATTTTTAAAAATAAAAACTATCAGCTTTGGTAGGTACCTACCTACCTACTTAAATGGTTCGCTAATTTTCATTGTGATTCAAACATCAATACGAATAAAGCAGAGCCTCAAGGGTGTCATGGTCATATAAACTCGAACTCAGTGTAACAATTGAAAATATGAGTAATTAAATTCGTGACATTGAATTGTGCAAATAAGGTATTTTTACCTTTGTTACCTTATTTACCTTTCATCATATTTTTGTCGCCTATAATGTATGCGTGCTAGCAATTTGATCTAGTACCTCCATTTTAATACAAAGAATTTATTGGCATTTGACAGTTGATCAAATCAAATCGAAATCGAGGGAAAACTACAATATATGTTTTTGATTCAAAATTCCAAATGAGTTTTAGTGGCGTTAGGTAACTCTTCGTCCTAAGAATTAAAAACTATAGGATTATAGGGTCTGTACTGTATATAAAAACGAATTTATTTAAATAACCGCCGAAATATGAGCACTAGGTATATGTATGCTTTAGAAACGAAATATACAAGTTTTTACATAATCCGCACAAAAAGTGCATATAAATCGGATTTTAACGTCGCTTCACTTTTGATGTTCATTGCTGTTCTTTGTAACACGACATTATCTACAAAAACATTTCCGAAGTTTACTCTATGCTCTTATCATTCTGACATTATTTGCTCGAGGTAATTGCAAATATTTAACTCCTCAAAAATTAAATATATATTTTTTTTGTGTCAAAACCTGTGAAATGTATAAGGTAACTATACCTACTCGTACCTACTCTTAGTCATGTCAGTGAACATAAATTCACTTGAGTAAATAATTGCACAGCACTAACAATTTCGAACTCAACCAATAATGCAAAAGCGTTTGCGGATATCAAACTAAATTCACGCAAAATCACATATTAAAACCAAAAATAAAATTGGTCGGCGCAACAGTACATCCACATACAATCGTAAACATAATACGAACCTTAAGGGCCTTGCTCTTACAACAATTTATTTGTGAGTTTTTATTTTTGTGACGAATGAAAGGAACATTGCCCATGTTTTCATATAAGTCCAAAGTTCCAGCTTGTGCAAGTGCAAGAACTGACAGCAGTGAATAAAGTACGCCATTTCCTTGCGGCAAGAGGCAAGCCAAGATCCCGATTTCGCCCACAATTTAATGATGGTGAAGCCCATTTTTAGTTATTATTCCCATATTCGTAAAATAAGACATCACAAACTGTAACAGCTATTACAAAATATCATTGCTCCCAACTTGTACTACTACATGGGTAATTAATGACAAAATATTTCTATGCTAAACTCACTCCTTACGCGTTATGGTAGGTAGGTAGGTAGGTAATTGGGTGCTCTTGTGGCGGTTGCCACAGCTTCACGTAGACCATCAGTTGGGTCCATTGTGTCCAGCGTTATGTTACGCGTTATGCCGAGCAAATTATTATGAATGTGATGCCCAGAGAAATAGATCTAAGAACAATCAAGTGCCTCCATTTCTACAGCACCAATTGATCATTGTATTTAATAAAACTATGCCTCATAGCATCGAATAAAACAATGAATCATATTCCGAGAAAACTGACTTCATTATAAGCGATTGTGTGGAAAAACACATTTTGATTAATTTGAGATACACCCATATACATACATAGGTGATGAATTTAAAAAAACGTAAACCAGGGAAATACCACGGAAAAACACCTCATAAGAACGTCTGACAGATACCCGAGCCGAGATTATAAAAGTTCTTAAAAAAAACTTTTCAATTCCGGCATAAAAATGTCTCATCTTTTATCCCCACAAATAAATCTCACACGAATGCTTGTAAGAAAAGATAGGCCTAGTTCCTTCCGGTTGCGATATCAGATATGACCATGACCACTTTTACTAGAATTAGCTAGTTTTGGCTTGGAGGTTAGCGATACTAGAAAAAAACACGTGGTCATTAACCCAGAACCAGATAGAGAGAAAAAGTGCGGAAGACGGTAAAGGGTAAACACCTCAAAACAATGTTGAATAGTAGAAAAACAATGTATAGAGATGATGTAAATAAGAAATTCAAATTTTATTCAAGAATTGCGTGATTTGGATACGTAAAAGTTGCCGAGAACCGAAAGGATTAGAAGAATCTTTTACTAAGGTTATCTGGTTATGCAATTTCGGGGGCAGCCAATAAATAAAAACACCTCGTTCTAAAAAAAAAACACAATCACGCTGATTCTGACACTCGATAGAATAGAAAATTGTCGAATTCAAGACTTTCACATCAATCAACTACCTACCGATATTCTCGGTTCGAAAAAAGGGATTCGTTAAGTTAATATTATACTGTAGTAATGGCGTTTTAAATTTTCGTAATCGTCTATATAACATTGACAAATAAATTGGCATAAGAAAACTCTGTAAAAGAAGTGAATAATCCCACTCCTGCTGTATGGATTTGATGCATGGAATGAAGCTATTCTTGACTGTACATATGTATTGGCATTCGGTTCCATTTTCGTTGACGAGAGAATACCTAGTCTCCATTCTCATGGTATGACATGGTAAGGTAAGGCTATAGGTAAAGTGGCAATTATCAGACCCTACTGGGTCCGAAAATGAAAAGCTGATTAGCTGGCTGGAAAGGGATCTTCACTCTTTGGAAGATGACTTTCCAAAGACTTAGAATAACTTTCTTACAGGTCCATAAACGATCTAGTTACATATATACCTATCGCCATCGGGATGGCTCGCAAGCCTAAGTGTGGTGAGTACAGGTTTCTCCTGTCTCTGCCCATTACACTTATAGCAACCCTACATACAATTTTCGATTTAGCACTTCAGCCCTTCATATAACTATACCTCTACTCTCAATTCATAGCCTAATGGATATCGAATGCGGATATCACTTAGAAACAGAAAGGTTACGTTATAGGTCAATTGGCAATTATCTGATACATTTGGAATAATTTACTTAGTTTAAATTAAGTATATGGTGCAACCACGAACAGAGTAGGTTATGTATGCCACTTTTGGAACTATTATGGATATGGTATTGCCTTGAAGAGCTGAGGTGCTAAATCGAATTGAATAAGTATATAAGTTGGAGGCCCGCAGACACATTGAAACCATAGTTTGATCATTTGTGATACCACATGGATCCGTAACGCTACTGAAAATCTTCCTTATGCCCAAAACAGATGTGCAGAAATTATAAACACGTCACTGCAAGCAGTACTGCAGATGAAATAAATGGGCAGAATTTAACTTGCAGCGGTTGCTGTCAATGCGGGGAAAAATACGAGAGTGCAACACAGACGACGAATAATTTCCGTCTCTCCTTCCTCGTATACTACTGATGCAGCTGAATTTAAAAATTCGATGCTGCCAAGTCCATTTAAATTAATTCACTGCGTTGCTATGCAGTGGATTTAGAAATAGAGACAAGTTGCAGTGCTGCGGTGGGTGCAGAATTTACATTTGTATCCCCACATAAGAACGTGTGTATTATAATCTTGCTGCACAGTGAATTCTGCATGTGTGTTTTGAGCAGTCGAGTCGGTATTAAAGGGTGTCACATAATTTACGTAAAACTTGAATTTTGCGCCAAATACTCTGGGTGGCCTGTCACAAGTCGTTTAACAGAAAACATCGAAGCAGTTCGCGAGAGTATCGCTGACAGTCCAGATCCAGAGACATCAATTCGATACCGTAGTCAAGATTTGGGCGAGAAGTTCTCTATAGCGAATTCTCACGAAAGACTTGAAACTTCATGCTTACGAAGTTCAATTGTCTCAAGAGCTGGATACTACTGACAACTGACCATGCAGCGCACGGCAAAGGGAGTTCGTTGAATAGATTTTGGAACAACAACAAGTGGATGCTGATTTTTCGAACAAAATCATCTTCAGTGATGCAGCTCATTTTCATCTAAAAGGCTTCGTTAATCGTCAAAATTGTCGCATTTGGGGCTCAGAAAACCCATGAGTAATTGTTGAGAAACAAATGCATCCACAACGCGTAACTGTTTGGTGCATATTTTGGGCTGGAAGCATTATCGAACCATTCTTCTTCGAAAATGCATTTGGTCATGACATGATAACCCCGTTTTTAGTGCCTAAATCACAAGATATATGGATGTGACCAGCACGTGGCTTCAACAAGATTGTGCCGCATGCCATACAGCCAGAGAAACAATTAAATTATTGAATGAGTCATTTTCTAATCGTGTAATCGGTCAGCGATCAGAATTGACCACCCTGATTTTGCGTTTTAGCGCCATTGGACTTTTTTCTTTGGAGTTTTCTGAAGTCAAAGTCCCACGACCACCAAAGCCTTGAAAGAGGAAATTGGGAGGTGTATTAATGAAATTCAGCCACATTTATGCGAAATAAAAAAATAAATAAATAGTTGGCGCAACAGGCGTGTAGGCCTAGCTTCTCACAACCATTCGTTTTGTGTGAGTTTTTATTTTTGGGACGAATGGGAGGGACCTACAATTTTATGCCGAGTCCGAACTGCTGAATTGAGAAGCTTTTTCGGGACAGTTATACTCTCGGATGTTTGTCAGACGTTCGCGAGAATTGGCGCAGTAGAAAAAATCTTAAGATGTAATTTGTGTTTTTCCGGGGATCGAACCTGGGACTCCTCGCACAGTAGTCCAGCACACTAACCACTGCGCTACTGCGCCTACATGCGAAATGGTCATAGAAAATTTCAAGATAACGTACTTTCCAGCAAAGCCGTGGCGGTCATTTATCCCATGTGCTCTTCCATACATAACCCCAATCTGTTTACATACTCTTATGAATCAATAAAAAATTTAAGCTTTCTAAATAAAAGTCTGTATTTTCTATAAAAATTTAATTTTGCGTGAATTATGGGACACCCTTTTGTATACCTTTGTACCTATTTAAGGTAGGCTATTTCGCAATAAATCTTAATGGCTCCTTATAGGAATCATCCCTAAGGTAAACTGTATTTTAAGTTGAGAGGATGATTTACACCAGCATGCAATATACAGGGTGGTCCGGCTATAGATATTTTGGAAGCTGATTTATTGGTTCACGATTATTAAAGCAAATTAAAGAATGGTGTGTTTAAAGACAGATATCTCCAAAATTTAATGTGACTATCAAACGATTACAGCTTTGTTGGTCTTGGTTTAATACAATAGAAGTTGTAACTAAAAACACCCTGTAGCTCAATGGGTTTTGAAACTAAGCCCCCGAAATGTGTACCAGCATTGTATATGAAACTAATAGTACTATCACTTTGGCAAATCGATGGTGATGCTTCTAACGGCGCGAGATACAACTAGGGCAAAGAGGGTTGAAAATATTACGCTCTCTTTATTAAATTTAATGGAGATCCACTCACATAATTTACACAGTTCTACTCTAAAATTAAACCAATCGCATGCCAATATGCTATTTTATTCTCCCTCATTTTGCCAGATACGAAAGCGAAGTGAGTTACTTTGTTGCAATGCGAGTGTACTGTACTACCTGTCCTCTACCTCTACGGCTCTACCAAGAAAAAAAAACCAAGTCCAACTCCAACCACTGATCTGAACAATCGCATTTCATATCTCAATCTCACTAATCTCAGTGCTGCTAAGTCATTTGCTAAGGGAGGTTGTACATGTCTTGTTTCGTGTTTCACTCAGATTAAAATTTTATTTTCGTATTTTTTTGTTAATTTACTCAATGTACTAAAATTTGAGCCTGAGTGAATAATGAAGCAAGATGTTTAACTCCATGTTAATGTATGATGTTCTCCATCCCCTATCATCTTCGTCGTCCAAGTACAGCATGCATTCTGCTTCAACTTAATAACCGGTTTTTGATTATTTTTTTTTGTGTGTGTGCTTTATTGATACTCATCGGTCATCGCTCATTTTCAACCATTGTTTTGGTGAAGTGCAGTGGCAGTTGGTTACAGACAAGTGGTGAATTTTACTGTGAATTTTTAATTGTGTTCATTTCACGTAACTCCAGAACATGCCATAATCCAAACGTTATTCAAGAAACCGGCGCCGGCGAAACTGAAAATGTTGCAATGTGTTCACCTATCAGTTCTGTTAAAAGGGTTGCTAACCCGGTAGCATATGTAAGAGATTTCTCTTTACCACCTCTTAACAAAAACTCCGAAATTTCTCCCTCACAGTTTCCATCTCCCGGTTCACGTTTCGTTCAGAAATCTGAAGTTGGAATAACAAATTCTGTACCGCGTTACATTTTCGATACACCGAAAAGATTAAAATATGATAAGAAGTATAATACTATCATCTTCGTCATCTTCTTCTTCTTCCTCGTCATCTGTGGATTTCGATTCTGCGTCGATATGATAACCCACATTAAGTTCGTATGTTTTCATCTACAAACGAAAAAAATTTTGCACAGCTGATGTACTGTCTAATAACGCACTAATACATTCACAAAAGCAGATCAATCTGCTATCGTGTTCCATTCGCCACGAAAAATTTGAGATCTGAAATAAAAATCTGATTGTCCCAATGGAAAACGACATATAAGTTACATCATAAAGAAAACGATCACCTCTACCATTGTATATATATTGCTAATTATCTTATTTAGTTTAGTGCGAGTACGACAAAACCGGTTTGTGTTGTTTGCACTCTTCAAGTCACTCATAAACTCACTCATTACAGTATTATTTACTCTATTCAATAGGAGTGAACAAAAATGTTTCTTCTCTCGGGAGAAACGATCGATCACCCCCTAGGCGGCTGGAGACAGAAATAAAAAAATAGCCGTGATGATACTACTATAAGTTTCATATACAATGGTACCAGTGAACGTCAAAAGTAAGTGAACGCCGAAGCTCTTTTAAGTTTTCTTTATAGGGTCTAAAAAAACAACAATCTGTAAAAAGTTTGGTAACAAAATAACAATAACAAAACATAATTTATTTCCACAGCATAAATTACTTTATAGATATTTAAAGTTTCCAAAGACTCGTGAAAACAGCATTGGTGTTCGCAGGCCTACTGTCCACGTACCTGTAGATACTTCATACGCACTTTTTCGTTGTACTTGATGTACGCTTGCTTCCAGCTTGCATAAAAACAAACGAATCTATGTCCACGGAGAGGCAATTGGTCATTACTCAAACATCAGTTGGTCATTACTCAAGTGTAGATATTGCAAGACGCATGGACGTTACTTTTTTTTTTTAAATGGGGTTTCGGCAGAATGAAATGGCTGATATTTGTAGCTTGCATGAAGCTTGTATAGCGTTTCGCGGACATTGCTTAGAAGCAAAATACACTTGTCGTCATTTGCAGCTTGCATGCAAGCGTATATGCCCGCTGTCGTGGACAGTAGGCATTACTTTTGACGCTCACTGTATATAATGCATCCCAAACTGGTCGCCCTGTAAAAAGGTTGAGCATATAATGACTCGGGTCCAACAGACCGACAACCAGAAGTTTTGTTTTACCTATAGCGTTTTCGAACCCTAATAGGTAGGTAAGGTATAAGGACATAACTAAATTCAACCTAATCTAAAAAATTATACGCCAAATGCAAATGATATTAGAGTATCCAAGCAAATAGCTCAACTAAACCAGTCCTATACGGCCATTAAAATTTTAAAATGAGAACGAAGATCTTTTTTGTTAACAACCCAAGTCAACACTATAGCTTGTTCTTTTCTGATAAACGAATGCGATATGACACCCCATTGTGTAGGTATGTCAATTGCTTTCTACAGTGTTGTACAGAACTATATGTAAGAGGTATAGTTTTACTTTGCTAGAATTTCATAGCAATTGTTCTATTTTTCATATCGAAATTGAAAACATTTGTGTCATGTCGTTGCTGTGGAAATAGGTCATTTCCATGGTTTTGGCGCAACAAAAGAACCGTAACAGTAACCAAGGAGCACAGGCATAGGCAGGCAGCGCATGTCGCTATTAATTTGCTTGAAGCATTTTTTTTTTAATTAAACTTGTTTTTGTTTTCACGAATTTATGTTTCGTAGAGACGAGATCTGTTGAAAGGAAATTGCAAATTATTATTTTTCTCGAATTGATATTCACAATCTTCTGATTACTTGTTGTAGGTACCTTCCTATATATGTATTGTGCCTATGGTATTGTGTTGTTGTAGCATTATCAGGAAGCAATGCGTGTTTTTTTTATTCTGAACATGCCTTCTTCTATCTATGATACTAGGTATAATCGTATGTATAGCTTTGGTAGGTACCTACTCCTCGTATCAATTTCAGTTTGATTTGGCTGTAGAAATTCAAAAGAAAAACATTCAAATGCAAATTGCAATCGAACAGCTGCAACAATTAATAGTAGGTACCTATACTCGAACTCCGTCATTTCCGTCACTTCCCTTTCCCGTCCGGTTTGGACATTCGTGTGAAATCAATTGTTCAGAAATTTGCTCACGTAGAGTGTCATACCTCCAGGAACTACTACGTCGTTGGATAAGCTAAATACATACAAACTTACATTAAAAACAACAACACAGAAGTAGGTATTCAATCCACCCTTGACTCAGAGATGAGCGTTGGAACAACTCGTCTTGGATTGAGTGCGAAATGAGCCATACATATACCTAATGTAGTTACTGTCTGGGTCTGTCGTTAGATTGTATATTATATACAAAATTAGCACATAATCCGTTGTATTTGTATTGCTCAAGCGCTCAAGGTTATATTCATATACACAGAGTTCCAACAGTTTTTTTTCTCCTCTCCATGGGATTTCGAGATTCGAGAAGCTGTGCAAGATTCGATAGTATGTATGACATCATCCAATAATTTGTTAATATACGAATGGCAAGTATAAGCAGTACGGATTAATAAAAGTGTATAGAGTTTTTTTTGAGAGAAATTTAACATGACAATAAAACAATTTACACTTACCGAACACAGTGTGTTGAAGAGGAATAATATATATTTCACCATAGATGTCCCGCAATCCATTTTGTAATTTTTCTTTTATTGTTAATCGTTCGCACTCGTTAAACCTAAAAAAATCCACAAAAGAAAACGAAACTTTTTATATTCAGAAATTAAAATCAATCGCGGAAGCAAACGCCTCGAAAAAAAAAAAGAGTCTTGGCTTAAGTGTTGTTGAGATTCTGTATAGCGGTAGGCAGTACTTCAAGTTCTAGCACAAGATAAAAAAAAAATTAAAATGCACAAAACATCGTGACTTCGTAATCATCTATTCAAACAAATTGTGTCAATAGTTGAATTTAATCCGTATATGGCGCAACAACAACGAACGGATTTGTCACAGAAGAAGCACAATGGAGCTCAAAAGCATCTTTATTCTTCACAGTCTCACCCACAAAAAAAATACATACAACAAAAAAACGAAACAGTGGAATAACTTGTTTTTTTTTCTTTCTTCACTTGACTTGTTTACAAGGCACTGCTATGTAACTTACGGAATTTATAACCAACACTTCTTTCGGCAACGACGTTCACGAATAAACTGAATCCAATTCAAATGAGAAGAATGAGTTTCCTCCATCCATTCTAAAATATTCCAACGGCAACGGCATCGTACCACACCACACCACGTAGCAGACCAGCATTGTAGTACTTTTATTCGGTGTAGGCAACTCTGAAAAATTAGTATTGCCATATCACCTTAATGGTAGTTGAGCAATTCTACTTAAATGTTATCATCATTGAGTCAGTTGGCAAACAATGGGCTAAGTCGTAATCTGTATCTGGTGGCAGCCAGCGGGAAGCTGAGTCACATGTCTCCGATCATTAATAATCACTTGCCTTTCAGATTCACTTTGAACAGGCGTTTTCTATACAACTTCTCTCGAGTTATATCATTGCATGCACAAGTACAACACATATACACTAGGTGGACGTGGAGGTGGAATGGGAAAACCCGCTTTTAATGTAGGTACCTACCTAATGCAAATGAAAAAAAAAAAACATGCAAAAGGTTATCACTTACCTATACAATACCTACAGGTACTAACTGCCTACTTCAATAGCCATGACCGCAAGTTGTTACATTTTTTAAAGTTTTTTTTTGTTGCTTTATTTATTGTGAATTTCAAATTGCATTGCAGTCAGTAATGAATGGAGCGAAAGAGATGGTCAAGAGGAAACAAGGTCAACTGGAAGTCAATGCGTTGCGGCTTCCGGTTTAAGTTAGCTCTCTGTCAGGTAATACAATGCTTCCTTTTTTTTTATTAAAACGGAGGCTCTTTAAATCCTGTGTAAAACCCAAACTCTAATACTAGTTCATTGTGATTGTGACGTCATATTTAGTAACTAAAAAAAAAAAAACAGCTAACTGTGGAAATGAAAAGGTGTCTCGTGTCTGAAGTCGTTTTCCATGGGGCTTTTACCATTTTGTTCTCAGATCTCAAATTTGTCCAGCCCAATGGAACATGAAATGAGATTACATTTGTGTTGGTGTGTTATTTGGCAGTCAGTTTTTTTTTTTTGTAATTTGTGTTTACAAATGTCTCTTGCTTTGGTATTGGTGGAAGTATGTGAAAGTATCACATGATTCATTTTAGCAAATTTTAAGTTTAAAATCATATCCACTAGGCCCTAGTTATAGCTATCATTATCATTGAAATGCATCATTGGAACAAATCAGTGGAATGGTGGTTTCATTTTTTTGACAAGTCGGTTATAGCAATCATTGAAAAATTCCTGTCAGTGAAAGAACCTGTCAGCGACTTTTCAACAAACGAGTCTAGGCTTTGAGGTTAGAGTTGATCATTGAAAGCAAAACTGACAGCTGAGAATAGGAAGAGAATCGAACACATCAGTGAAACGATTGGGTTCCAAATTGGAGAAACCAGAATCAGCTGTTCATTGAAATCGATTTCGATCAGTGAAATAATAAAATTGAATTTAAAGAAGAGTTTTAGTCAGAATTAAATAATTTCTTTCGTAAAAAAATTTCACAATTGATTACCTTTATTTTGATACCAACTAAAGCCAATATTGTTTGATTAATCGTCTTAAAATCGGAAAACAAAATTTTTAGTGATGCATTTCACTGATAGCTACAACTATAGGGCCTAAGAATTTTGAGCGATAGATTGACATTTGACGCCCTGGACATTGACGCCCTATGTCCGTGTCTCCAATTCCTTTTCACGCTCGGTTTTGTATCCTTTCCAGTCGTGCAATCGGCGTTCTTGAAGACTTCGTGTATACGGTCGTTCTAACGACGTGTTTCATGGACACACATACCGAAAATGAAAAGTCTTTCGGTTTCGAAAATATAAGGGCCATTCATTATAAATAGCTGAAGATTTGGTTTTTGGTTTAGGGATAGCAAACAGAATTACGTTTTGGAAGCATTAAACTCCACCGTATTGGCTAACCCTTTTTTATAATACTATCAAGGTCAGAATTTAATGAGCTTAACATATGTTGCAGTTTCACTTTTATGGCCGAAGAGCAAGTATATGAGTCCTGGAATGAATATGAGAAGGTAAGTCTGCTGTCATCAGCGAAGGAAAAACTTGGATTAGAAGCAGGGTTGCCAGAACTTTGTTTGCTTTAAGCGCCCAAACCTTAAAAAAATCTACCCCAATATCGCTGCCGGGAAAGAAGCCCAAAAATCGTTGAAAATAATTCGGTTCTTGTATTTTATTATAAAACAGGTAGGTACACAATCAATGTGACTGGAAAAAATATAGTGTTCAAATTATTTTGAAACACTCGATGATGAACATTTCAGAATTCGATTCTGGCTTACCAAAACGGCCGAGAACGCGCCTGTGTATTCATTTTTTTCCTATATCTTCCTACCACGAAGGGACGGTCACCTTGCCGTTGCGTTATTTTCTGGACGTTGTTGATGTGGAGGCTGAAGTTGTTATGATTTAACAGGCTATGCTGTCGGCGGCTTTAGTCGCCAGTAGGGTCACCTGTATCAGACAGGTTGTTGTGATGCACAACGAACTAAGAACTGCCTAAAAACTTAATTAGAGTTCTCGATAAGCCGGGAGAGCGTATCTACTTCCCCCTTCTTTTTCTACCCTACCCACGCGGATACCTGCTCATGTTCCTCTGTTAAAAATATTTTTTTTTTATTTTTGTTGCTGTATCTATCAAAGGTCTTTTTTCTCTTGGCTTTCCGAACACAACAAAAAATATTAGAAAACACGAAATAAACAAAGGCAACAAATTTACATGTGAATCGATACAAACTTAGTGCGGCTGATAAATTTTTCCGCAAGTTAGTTCATCAGAGACTTTGACGATGAAACGAAAAAAAAACATCAGCAGCTTTTATCTGGTGGATAGCGTAATGTGTCGGCTAACTATCCAAAACTTTATCCGGAACCTTTGAAACAATTATTGCTATCCAATGTTGGTATAAAATAATTACAACAATCATTTTTAACAGTCGAATTGACGTTTATGCGCATAAAAGCATCGAGAGATTCCGTTGACAATCTGTTTCGCGGTTTGGTATTAATTGAATGCATAAATGAAAACGCTTGGTCTACTACAGCAATGCGTATTGGAAGTGTTGGCATTTGGTTGGGTTGCAAAAAACGCAACTCCTTAAAAATTGCTTCATTTGGGTCCGTTTCTTACGTTTGATAACACGTAAGCCCAAACATTTTCTGGATTTTATGGTATCTCAACCGGAAACACAACTTTACAGTCAAATCATATCAATTTATTCCACTGATCCTGCAAAAGATCAAGGTAGGATGTATTTCTCTTCATCTGGGGAAGCATTTTGATCGAAAGTTTTCTGAATCCGGGACGCGTATAATTTAAGTCGATACTCGGACCGAAATTCCGAATTTGTCTTAAAATTTAATAATTTTCAGGAGTTAGCGTTTTTAGTTTTGTAAAAGAATAAAAGAAACAAAATTAAGACAAAATTTGTAAAACGATATATAGCCCAAAATTGTGTTGGGCGCTCATGGAAGAAATTTCTATCGTTTTTTAAGGAAAAAGATAGCCCAAAATACGACAAAGCGCCCAATCTGGCAACCGTGATTAGAAGTTGCAGACAAGAGATCATTTATCAAAATGAGAAAGAGAGTCGGAGACAAAACAGAGCCTTGGGGAATACCAGCATTTATATGGTGAGTTTCAGACGTGAAACCATCCAAAACAACTTGAATTGAGCGGCCAGAAATGTCAAATGCTTTTGAAATATCAAGCGCAACAATTTTTATTTCACCAGAGTAGTGGAGAGATTGTTCCCGCTTTCCGGTGAGATAAGTCATCAAATCATCAGTGGATCTGTTGCCACGAAAACCGTACTGCCGGTCATTGAGAAGTTTCCATGATTCAAGATATTTCATAAGCTGACGATTTGTGAGCGCTTCTAAAACTTTAGAAAAGAACGGAAAAGTCCTATGGGCCGGTAATTGGTGGGAGAAGAAGAACCGCCTTTTTTTAGGGACGCGCTGGAGTTGTTTTCCACTTACTCGGAAAGAGTCCAGAAGAATAGGACAGATGATTTTATTAATACCAGCTAATGGGAGTTCTAGGAGAACTTATCCGACCAGTGATTGCTGGGATCGCACATTACCTACACCTACATATTTGCTGATTTTTCTGTGACTAATTGTAATGGTGCATATAAACTTCAAATCTACCACCCATTTCTTAAATCTATCACTCTTTTTTCCTTCCAATCTACCGCATTTTTGAAATCCCAAGTGACAACACTGCTTAGCATTCGAAATACCACATTTTTTCCTGGTTTTTGGAAAAGAGAGTTTGACCCTTTTTTTTTTTAAATACAAGTCGACTTTCCGCATTAGTAAGCACACTGGTCTATGCGGGCTTTTATCCATAGTTACACTCATTACTTAAAAATATGGATATAACATGTCACATCCTCTCGATTTCCTTAGCTAATTTGGCAATAAATAGACGAGCGTCCTTTAATCTTTGATTTGTGCTTTTTCCGCCTCGGTGGAGGCTTTTTCTCCACCCATTTTATTTTTTTCTTAACTAAATACATAGTCGAAATTAACAAAAAAAAAAAAAAAAAAAAAAAAAATCAATCAAAGAAAAATATGAGCCAAAGATAACGGTCAAACTAAATGCATGTTCCATTCAAGTGGCGCAAAATTAATACTCCACATTTTGCCGGTTTTTAGTTAACAATTTTTTGTTAATAGGTACTTAAAGGTGGTTGGGTGTGTATGAATCGGATAGGCTCCAACAGTCGGCATGGCAGATACCTTAATGAGGTACTTCGACATATTTGAAGCTGAGGTCTTTAAGGATTTTTCAATACTAGTCAGGGTGTTGAAATAGAGATGGTGGCGGAATAGCAAACGGCAGCACTCAAATCCCCGAATCGGGTTACTGACTCCGGAATATCCGATCCGGTCCCTTTAGTCCAAGGGGTCACAGAAAGGGCCTGGCCCTCCAGGTTGGGGGTTGTGCGTGGGGTTAACTACCCAACCACGGGAAAACAATATGGTTACGAAGCAACCAAGAGCCTCGGATAAGAACTGATTCACTGTTGACTGCAAAACGAAATACGGACAATGACATTCGGAACAGCACGTGGAATGTTCGAACCCTAAACAGACCGCGTGCAGCCGAACAACTAGCGGAGGCCCTGAGCTGCTACAAAGCAGATATCACCACCATCCAGGAGGTGCGGTGGGATGGGCAGGGCAAAATCAGACTGGCATGCGTAGCGTATGTCGTGATTGGCATGTCGTGTACTCGTACCTTTAGTTTTAAATCTTTCTTCTATTCAAATCGCAACAAGTAAATTAACTTTGACTTAAAACAATTAAGTGTCTAGCATGCTTGGTTTGGGACCAGTGGGTAATAGAAAAACGACCTTAGGGGGTGTGCGAAGTGCGATTCAAGTGGCGCGGAGTGTATAAAGTAACGTGGTTTAGAATATCATCAAATCGTCCACCAAATTGATAATATTGTAGTCAACGTAGATCACTCCTCCAACCTCTAGTATCCTATATGTCCGAACGTTCCAAGCTGACAACGTTCGAGCCATTCACTTGTAATAGTGTATACACGAATCCAGATACAAAGGGCGTAAGGCAATAACGCCCAAGGAAATAGCACCTAAATCGATTTGGAAATTACACCCAAAAATAAACAAGAAGATGGAAATAAAGCCCAAAAATAATTTGCAGTTTTATACAAATTATGTTTATGGGGAGTCATGCTGCCCCCTGCGCAGTATCGCAGTGGTTAGTGTGCCGCACTACTATGCGAGGGGTCCCAGGTTCGATCCCCGGAAAAACACAAATTACATCGTAAGGTTTTTTCTACTCCGCCACCTCTCGCGAACGTCTGACAAACATCCGAGAGTATAACTGTCCCGAAAAAGCTTCTCAATTCAGTCGTTCGGACTCGGCATAAAATTGTAGGTCCCTTCCATTCGTCCCAAAAATAAACACAGGCTGTGAGAAGCTAGGCCTAGCCTAGCCTGTTGCGCCACCTATCTATCTATCTTTCTATCTATGGCTGGGAGCATTATCCTGCTGGTATGTCCATCTGAGGGTCCGAAAATGTTATTGAATTGCAGAAAAGCTGTTCCCAATACTATTTGGTATGTTTTTGCTGACATTCTCGTGCTTTGAAGGTTCAATAGTATTGCTCTATACTACGAGGCAGATCCCCAAGGCCAGAGAGATTCTATGTGCCGGGCATTACGTTGGGAATTCTATTGCTACTTGCAAATTTGAGTGTTCTACCTCGTTGAGAGGTTTTGATGGTGACTGAAGCAGTCAAATCGTGTTCGCAACCTCCTAGTTGTGGCTTAGTCTTCGGGTCAGGGTGGAGGGTGACCGTAACAGTCTATACGCTCCGTCTGTTGCATCTAACGGTGTCATCAAATTGAGATGAGGTTTATTGATGTAATCAGCTCCTCTAGTTGGCGGTTAGTCTTCAGGAAGAGCAGAGGGGTGACCAAAACAGTCTAACCCCCCGCCTATCCCTTCTGACGAAGTCTGAAAGTTCGACGTGTGTAGTAGTCAGCTCTTCCCGTTGGCGGTTAGTCTTCAGAAACAGACAAAGGGTGACCGAAACCGTCTAACCCCACACCTATAGCTTCTGATCATTCGCTTTCAAGAAGTGTGGCTGGTACGGAACGGAGACGAATCGGGAAAAAGGGCATCCGTAACAGGCCTTTTGAAGTCTAATTTTGGGCAAATTTATCTGGATGTTACTACATAAAACATAACATGTTTATAATGTTCCATCTATTGTTAGTGATATTTAATGCTTCCTCGAGAAGCATTAGGGATTTCTATGATTGCAATGGAGCGTGCGGTCCTTCGCTAATATTAGTTATGTGAAGGACGCTGCCTTGTCTAGTTCATCCGCCTTGCAGTTGCCAGGAATGTCACTGTGACCTGATACCCAGTATAGGGTAACTGAACATCTATCCGCAATCTCGTTAAGAGATTCCCGGCATTATTTTACCAACTTTGATTTAGTTGTTGGTGTATTCAAGGCTTTTATATGAAAAGCAGCCATATAAAACTGTCTATATTAAAAGTGATAGCTTTCACATCTATCTCATACAAGGCAAGTCGGAATGCTTCTTGGCGAATAGCCATAATTTCCTTCTGAAAAACGGAGGAGGCGTAATTCAAGGTTAAGTCCAGGTGATCGAAAGAAGACTTCCATACCCGTGCCTTCCATCATTTTAGATCTGTATAGATTTCGATTGCGGATCGATTTGGGATTCTGTTGTTTTACTTTATATTAAAGTCTACAAAAGGAATTATAGAGTCCGTTTTGTTCGGAATTGTATTGGGTAGAATGCCCACTTGCCCATATGACCAACATGAGAGTTGGTCTATTTTCCAGATTCTCTGAGTCTTAGAGCCGCTGTAGACGCAACTAGTTTCCCATAGATCTCGAGGAGTTGACATCAAGTCTAATCGTATCCATCCATTTTACTAGTTTTTTTAGAGCTGATTCCATGAGATCTCTTATGGTATTAGGGAATTTGTCAGAAATAACAATGGCCTGGCTATGTCGTTCGCATAGGCTACAACTTTGCACACCCCATTTTTCAGAATGGTTAGTACCTCGTCCACTACTAAAATCCAAATTAGTGGGAAAGTGCGCTTCCCTGGAGTGTATCCCTGCACATTGAAACGGCGAGTTTATGATTAAATAAAAAAAAGAAAAAGATAACGATAAATTTTCTTAACTAAATGTCTTACAAGAAAGGAGACCCTCTAAACTGCGCCAACTATAAAGGCATCAGTCTCCTCAACAACGCCTATATGAGATCATATTTGCTGTACTGTGTGAACGCCTGAAACCATTCGTCAACTAGCTGATTGGTCCCTATCAGTTTGGTTTTGGGCCCGTTAAGTCCACAACCGACCAAATATTCACACTACGGCAGATCCTGGAGAAAAGCCAAGAAGCCCAAATCGATACTCACCATCTATTTATCGATTTTAAAGCCGCCAGCATTTATAGAGACGAGCTATACAGAGCCATGTCTAGTTTTGGCATCCCTGCCAAACTTGTCAGATTGTGCAGAATGACGATGGAGAACGCTCGCTGCTCCGTAAAGGTCGGAAACAATCTCACCGAGACCTTTGATGTCAAAAAAGGATTTAGACAAGGTGATGCGATGTCATGTGACTTTTTTAACATCATTCTTGAGAAAATTGTGCGAAACTCGCAAGCCAACACCAGGGGCACAATTTTCCAAAAGTCTGTGCAACTACTTGCATACGCTGACGACATCGACCTCATTGGCAGAACACTGCGAGCTGTCACTGGTGCGTTTACAAATATCAGTACAGAGGCTGAATGAGGGCAAGACAAAGTATTATGCTGTCAACAAGAAGGACACACAACAACGGCGAATCGGACAGAACGTCACGATAGACAGCTATAACTTTGAAGTAGTTCGGGACTTTGTCTACCTCGGCTCCGCTTCTAACTCTAAAAATAACATAACATCAGAAATCAAGCGAAGAATTACACTCGCCAACCGCTGTTACTTTGGCCTAAGAAGGCAATTGATTAGTAAGGCCTTGTCGAGAAACACCAAGAAGGCTCTATGTAAGACCCTTATCATCCCAATCCTGCTTTATGGCGCAGAATCATGGACGTTATCAAAGGCGGATGAAGATCTCCTTGGTCGCTTCGTCCATTGATTTTCGGTCCCGTTTGCGTTGACGGGCTTTGGAGAAGGAGATTTAACAGCAAACTCTACGAGCTGTACAGTGTACAGAGACATCGATCTGGTCAGAAAGGTACGTATTAGTCGACTAAAATGGGTAGGACATGTAGAGCGAATGGACACCAACGCTTCGATTCCAACCCGGAGGGTAAAATAATTCCTAAACACACAGTAGAGGAAGACCTCGCCTTAGAGGTGGCGCGCACAAGTGGAAGGGGACCTCAACCAACTTGGAGTGCCCAACTGGATGTGGTTAGCCATAGATCGTGCTAACTGGAGAGGCGTGTTGGTTGAGGCCCAGGTCCACCCCGGACTGTATCGCCATCTAAGGAAGTAAAGGTATTTTATTTTAATGCTAAAGTGTGAGCAATAAAGTAACCGATCTTACAGGACTCTAAGTTTTGATCTTTAAGCTAAAGAACCGTAGATTTTGAGTAAAACAAAATGTTGAATCGGTTGTCTATATTCAAATGACCCGCAGTGTATATAACCAACTTTCAAGCAATATTAAAATTGAGCCAAAGAATAATAAATAAAAGAGATTTTAAATTCTATCAGAAATAATTATTATAATTATTTATTAAGAAATATTACATATATTTTACTATAAATAGTAAAATAATATTTATTACTAAATAAGCATTATTTTAACTAATAAGTGAAAAAAATAACGAAAAACTTGTTGCTGTATATTTTGTGTATTTGAAATCAAAGGAAACCGAAAGAGTATCAAATATAAATAACAATGGCTACACTGAGTCTGAAGTCCCCCATCCGAAACGGGAGCACCGAGGTTATTGAAACTTAAACAAAAAGTAGTAAGTTTTTCACTGCGCAATCTACGAAAAAGACAACCTATATAGGTAAATGCTGCATTCTATACACGTACAAGTACAAGTATAAAATGTGTAAACACAAGAGTACTTGCTTTGGCGGGATAAAGGAATGCTGCAAATTTTGCCAAAAGGGGAACTTAATTGATACGAATACGTATACGAGACGAGTATAGTGAAAGGAATTTCACTTTCGTTCGTTTAACTTGGGGGGGATACATACAGATACAGACGCTGACGTCATTAAATAGAGACGTAGATGACAAATTTTGGGGTAAGTGAGTGACGAATTGGGTATGTATTGTTTTTCTGGGGCGAGTAGGCGACGCTTATACGCGCAGTCGAAAAAAAGGACAAGCATTTTAAGAAATTGCAATTTCATTAGGGACGGTTGTTGTTGCGTTGTTGTGAATTTACAACTACTACTATTTCTATGGCACGCAATTTGCAGAGGCTTTGCTATTCCAGACTTGTTGATTATTTTATTCAATTGTGATGTGACCACAGTTGCGTGTTAATGTAAATAAGTTCAAGTTTTTTTTTTTTTGGTAAGTATTAGATAATTGAGCGTACTTAATGACTGGTAGTAATATCGTCTGAGTTAGAATGTGTTAAACTGAAAGTAACCATTGTTAAAGAGTATACAGAAGCCGTAGTTATATTTACAGTGGGTATAAACTTAAGGACATAAACTCGCCTCGCCTATACGAATGTACAGAGCGATTGTGTTGACTTTAGCATCGTAGTAGTAAACTTTATTCCATCGGAATAGTGAATACTAAGGATGCCATCATGGACTGATGTCATTCGAGCTACATTTGGTGTCTCATGTGTGATGGAATCCTCATAAGTGTCCCTTGTCATGGGATGATTGTTTGTGGGGTTTTGTTTTAGCACTTATTACAATTAATTTAGGAAGAAAAATTCAGTAGCAGACGTGAAACGTTTATTTCATTCATTCATTCATTCATTTTCAATGGTCCGCTTGTCCATTAAGTGGGTCGCGGGTGTAGGTTGCTCAAGTGGACCCTCCATAGCTCTCGATCCTCCGCCATCGACTCTAAATCATCAAGGGCAATCCCCATACGGGTATAGGAGAGATTATGGACTTGATCTAACCATCTCATCCTTGGTCTATCTAGAGGACGCCTACCCGATGGTACGGATTCCATAGCACGTCGTGGAATCCTGGTCAGGGACATGCGTTTAACATGACCAAACCACCGAAGCATGGATCGCTCCGTCCGGAGAAGTAGCTGCTCGACATTGAGTTCCTCACGTATTCTGGTATTTCTGATGCGATCTCTACGGGTCACACCAGAAATACGACGGAGAAATCTCATTTCGGCAGCTTGTATCCGCGATCTTATTCTTTCGGTCATTACCCAAACCTCATGACCATAGGTGAGAGTTGGAACAAACACCGAATTAAAGACTGACAACTTAGCTTTGACACCAAGTTCAGTCCTCCTAATAACAGAATGACCAAGCTGTCTCAAAATTGACCCAGCCTGACCAATCCTACAGGAAAACTCGGCATTGCTCCTTCCATCACTCGTGAATAAGACCCCGAGATACTTAAACTTCTCCACCTGTTTCAATGGGACTCCACTAACATGCAGAGTGCATTGAACAGGCGTTCTGGAGACGACCATCACTTCAGATTTGTTCACGTTTACCTTCATCTCAGCTTCAACACAAACGGTTACAAACCGATCGAGTGCGCGCTGAAGTTCAGTCTGAGAGGATCCAAGGATGACCAAGTCATCAGCGAAGAGCAAATGACTTATCCTCAGATCTCCCAATTCGAAACGTTCCTTCATTGGTAAAATTAAACGTTTATTTCATTGGTAAAATTTAAATGCGAGACGAAAGAGCAAGTAATACTGAAATTGGGAAAGAGATCAAGGGGAGCATCGCTGCATCCGAGCTGCATCAACAAAATATAGGCATGTTTTTTTGAAACCTCGCCAGCCAGCTGTTCATTTGGACCATTGACATACTATACATGAACTGCTAGTGAAATGTCAGTTTCATACAAACCTGCGAGGAAAAATGAAGCAAATGTAAGCACTAGGCCTTTTGGTTCAGTGCGGCGAAAGTAGGAAAGAGATTCCAACCTCTGCGCGCCTTTGCTATTTTTTTACATAGAACACAGTGCCATCCATTGTAGAAACATTGCAACTGCGCAAAAATAACGACTTATTCAAATTACATATTTCAAACGATCTATAACAGATGGCAGTATGGCACACTCAGCACACAAACCTCGACACAAACCAAACTTGCACGAATTGCTCGATGAGATTTGAGTGTTTTCGTTTCTCTCCGCCGTGAACCAAAAGAGCTAGTGCTTATTTTTGCTTCAACGAAAAATTGGCTGCTAGCAATCCATGTATAGTATGTCAATGATTTGGACAGTTGCCAGCAAGATGAAGCCAGCCGAATGAATTTAGGCAATAAGCCCAAAAGCATAACTATTGTTAGTTGTGTTTTTATGAAACCTCCCCAGCCAGTGGTTGCCAGTAGTTACCAGTTAAGGCACATTTCACATGCTAATTAAAACAACAACATGCTGGCAACTGCTGCCAACTCTGAGGTACCGTTCCGCGCTGAAATTACATAAAGACCTACAAAAAAGCGCTAGATTTCGCAAACTTGCGCTAGATTTTGGTTTTGCTAAATATAGATAGATAGATTTTTATTTCGTCATAAAATTACAAAGGAGAGCCATCAGATTTTCGAAGGGAGTTCACTTAAACGCGTAAAAGGCTCATAAGGGCCCTACACACGTTTAATGTTAAAATAAAATAATTGACGATTTTTTATCAAGTACCTAACATTGATGATAAATCGCCTACACACGTATCAATGAATATTGACAATGTTTTCCGCCTGAATTATGTTCAGTCGTTTCAGATGTTTCAATGAGGATGGATAACATTAAACGCGTGTAGGGCCCCATAAACTGAGTAAACTGCAGAAATTTACCACCTCGTAAATCAACTGTCAGATTTTGTATGGAGAATAATTTACGCAGACCTCATAATTTTCGATTTTGGCTCGGAAATCAACTGCGGAAAGTTACGCAAATCACAAATGTCAAACTTTGACAGACAGTGGTATGAGTTGTTTGTTTGATTCCAGATGTACAGTAGATTTATGCGATTTACGCAATGACATTTGCGAGCTGCATACATATATCAGGTTTTGTGAATACCGGATTTGCCATTCGTCCGGGTTTTCCCGGACACGTACTCTTTTTTTCGCCTATGCGAGGAACGTCCGGGATAGTTTTTCTAGATTGTCCAGGTTTTTAATTTCTCATCGTCAAGATAAATTTTGATAGTGTTTTTGAATCGTAACTTGTTGCTTCTAAATTCTGTAACATAATTACTGTAATACACACTTTGGTAATCGACAAAAGAAAGGTTAGAAAACACTGAATGAAAGAATCCAATTGAAGTCGATGTAATCACTTTAAAAATATAAAATAGAAAACCAGTCACTTTTATACCATTCAAAATGGAGACGGCTTTCTCATCACCCGGCAGTGGAACGACTTTTGCTTATGTTTGAAACCCTAAAATAATATTTCGTAGACGTCAAAAATCCACCGAAAATATAAAAATTAACCTTGGGTCCTAAGTCAAATATCCAAAATCCCAGAAATTGATATTCTTTATCTCTTCCCCTTTTCCCTTAATTGAAAGTTGGAAAAATGTGGAGTATCCGACTGAAGAAATATCTCTATTTTTATAGTTTGAGTTTAGTGAACTTTTTTTCAACACTTTTATGTGTCAGAAAATCAAAACACGAAATAGGCACCTACCTACAGCAATGAAAGTGGGAAAGTTAAGTTTTTGTAAAATGTACCTACATGCATTTTTGTCCTAGTTTTTTTTTTACTATTTTTTAGATCCTATTTTGTCCGGGAAAGTTTCATGATTAATAACTACTTTCTTCAAATTATTTCTGGCAACCGCAGAATACCCTTTCTTCTTAAGTACAAAAGAGTGAAGAGTAAATATTTTTCCACATACATATGTTATGGTAATGTATGTACATGTACATATTTACGTACATATTTTATTTAAATATTAATAAATATTTGGAAAATTATAATTATAACCATAACAAAAAATGTACCTACGAATTTCTGGTATATTTCATTATGCGCTAAATTTCGCGCTGTGCGCTAAATATATTTTTTACGCGCTGTCAGGCCCGAAATTCCGCCAGATCTGACGCGTTTTCCGCTAAGTTGGCAACAGTGCTGGCAACAACTCTTGATTTTCTACCCAGCCGGAGAGCTGCTTACTGGCAGCTGGATAAATTCAATTCACAATGAAGAGACAGGTGGCGTTGAAAGCAACAAGTGGCTTAGAATTTCCGTACAATTTGATTAAATCATAATGGCGTTCTTATCGCATGCACACAACATTCCAGAGAAAAATTTCAAAATTTATCTAATATTTCTACCAAATGCATAATTTTATACGAAATGCTGGTATGATTTTAGGCTTATTGCTTAAATTCATTTGGCTGGCTTCATCTTGCTGGCAACTGTCCAAATGAATGGCTGGCTGGCGAGGTTTCAAAAAAACATGCCTATTATCAGAACATAATTTGTAATCGAACTTGAGTGCGGAGATATTAAAATTGTTATGGCAGTGGCACTAGAGCACTAGACTTGGCATGAGTACGATAACTTAGGCGCGAAAAAATGATGACGTTGTTTAGATCGGTTTAATACAAGCATCTTTACTATCGGATGTAGTCCATCTCGTTTCGTTTAGGCGTACTTGATCACCATGCCACTGCCACACCCACACCACTTCAATGGGCGCTTTGCTTAACGATTTTGATTAAATCCGTCGGAACGGAAAATTCTCCGCAACGCATACTCCGTTGAGTTTCAATTAAAATGCGACATCGCATTGATTTGACATGAAGTTGATTCGTGGTACATCGACGTTTTCCTAGTTAGTGCTTGTTTTTATACCCTCCACAGGAAGGTATATTCCCTTTGTCATTACATTTGTAACTCCAAGAAGGATTAACCGGAGACCCTATAAAGTACGTACTATATTCTGAATCAGTATCACATTCTGAACCGATTTGCCCATGTCAGTCTGTCTGTTGAAAATACGATAGCGCTAGCGCCCAAACTAATCGACATAATGTGAATAAAATTTTGTGAGAGAAGTTTTTTTTTGTGGTCGTCTGGTTGTGTTGTGGTTGGTATTAAAAATCGTCTATGTCGGTCAAGTAGTTCTGGTGCCTCTCATATAAAACTGACATTAGACCCATGACTACTCAACTCAGTACATTTTCAATGACTTTTACCTTGTTTCATTTGTTTTTGCTCTGGAAACACAAATTTAAGCAACAGATACAACCAATTATTTTGCTAAAATGTTTTTTTTCTTATTGCTTTCATTTATCAACACTTCACTGCAAATCGTAAACAAATTCCGCAACCAATTCCTGTCGGAGCATATCGGATGAAGCTGTCAAAAATATCAGTAAAAACGCACTTGATTTCAGTGAAACGCAAAACGCCATTCATCGATCGGAGAGCGCGACACACGCGGTAGTAATGGACGGTCATAGTGAATTGGTGCGGTGCGGTCAGTCGTCTCGTCAGTGTCGGAGGCAGCGCGGCTCATGAAAACAATGCTTTTTCTCCCTGCGAACAGGGACACCGGTACATACTACGGTTTCGGAGGTAATCGCTACAAGCGACTATTCTTGCCCTACAATCTATATATGTGCCTGGAAGTGAATAAAAAAACACGTTCAATACTTACATATAATTGCCTTAATTACATATCTACTTAAAATTAAAATTACATATTTGCTATATACATACTTAAAAGATAAAAATAGTGTAACAGTAACAGTGAGTTTGGCTAATAAATATTACATAAAGTTAACTAAAGGTGAAAAGGGATACCAAAGTGGACATCGCCGAGGTGACATCGGTGACATCGATGAAGGTGAGTTTTTTTGGTTATTTAAAAAAAGGGTAGTTTGATTTTCCTGCCAACATTATATTATTTATTTCTGCTAAACAAACTTTTTTTTTTATTTATTTTTTTATCTAACTTAGGCCGTGTATCAATTGGGCTAAATAATTATCCTCGCATAATTTTCTGACACTTATGAAAGTGTTGAAACTTGAAAGAGAAGTTCACTTAACTCCAATCTTAAAACAAAGATTTATCGAATGTTACGCCACAATAGTGTACGAAAATGATCCGAGGATAATTATTTAGCCCAATTGACACACGGCCGTAGAATCAAAAATAGATAATATGAATTTAGTAAAGGTGCTAGTACACGGCATGTAGCAAGCCACATTATGCAGCTCTCACGTCAACTGAGAGTACACAAAGAAAGCTTGTACACGGCATTTACCCACCATTGGTACCATTCGCTGACGTAAAAATGACGTCAGTGCTACATATGTGGCATATGTTGCACTTGCTACATATGCCGTGTACTACCATCTTAAGTAAGGAATAATTTTGGCAATACAAATGAGTAGGTAAGCATATTAAAATGCAGTGAGTTCGAAATTTCTTGGGTTACAGTGTGGGGGATTTAAAGGTATACCGATGAAAAGTGAAGTGAAGGTAAATCGTTTAAAAAAGTGTCAAATGTACTCTGGCAAAATATCACCTGGTTGCCCATAAACTATACCAGTTAGTACTATATAGTAGTGTCTGTCCCCGTTCGATAGAAAAATCTTGGCATGAATTATTTCTTTTTCTTTTGTTGTTTCGGGTTCCTTTGCGGATCAAGATCCACTAACATTCGACTTTCCTAGTTGCGTGTATGCAAGCATGCCAAGTGCAGATCGAATTCGCAACAATATTTCTTTCATTAAATGTGGATGTGGTTGACGACGATTACTCACCTTGCCGTGGTATGAACTAAGCAGAACCCGTCCTACCCCCCCCCCCCCCCCTCCTCTTTCATCCCTTCACTCCCCTGGGCTGGACTCAAGGTGTCAACCGTACCGTGTCGACGATCTACTAGGCTGGTGGGCCCCGGTCTCAACAACAAAAATAGTACCAAGTCGCTAACGGTGTATCCAGATACCGGGCGCCCTCTGGATCATTTAGGCTTGCCTGCATAATGCGGGGCTCTGTGCTGATCGACTCTTCTTTCCCTAGCTATTCGTGGGAACAAAATTTCATCCTTAAACCAAAAAAAAAAACAAATAACAACCCTGGCTGCCAGCGGTGCGCCACCCCCATGCAACGCGTGGAAGAGCATCTGCAGAAACTCTGCATTGAAGATGCTGCCAGCGACTGTTCGACACTATTGGACGAAATCGATGAATCTCACCAACCAGCAACCGCTTACTTTCTAAGATGCAGAATGGCACCAGGACCAGGGGTCAGTAAAACTGATCGCCTGCGATGACTAACGGTCGGCCTATTTCATCAGGGCAGCCATCGGTAGCCTGGGTGAAGTATGGCCAGGAGCCAAGCTCAAGGTCGTGAATCGGAGTTCGATCGCCCACAGACCGAGAGCGAGGGTATGGGTTCCACTCGAACTGCGTGATCCTGCTAAGGTGTTCACACTTATGAGCTTTCAAAATCCGGGTCTCCCAGTCAAAGACTAGAAGATCGTGAAAAATCCCAATGGTCCCAACGACTAACCCAGGAAAACTGGCCGCTCAATTGTCATCCCAATGACGGCTGAATCTCTGCCTATGCTAAGAGAGATTCAGATTATAAAATACGGCCTTAAGGAAGTAGAGATGAAGCTACTTAAAAAAGATTATCTACGCACTGCTGAAGCCAACCTGGCCAGCTCCAACGCATCATCCTCGGCAGACACCGACTCGTCACAGGAGGATCTTGACGCTACCATTGTAGAGAGAACTGTATCAGTTAGCAACAAGATCAAGGGCGAATACCAAAGTCTTCTCATAAAAGATTACTAAGTTCAGTAGTATACCTTACATAGATATTTTTCTGTTTGCGGTACAACTCTTTATGATGAAAACGATTGATTTAATACACTACTGGTTGTTTTGATCCAAACAGTGTATATTCTAATTGTTTTTACCGACGATGTTTGCAATAGGTTAATCACAAATCTGATTATAAACGGAGAGTCTTGCTGATTGACGTTAACGTCCGCCCGGGACCACAGCGGCCTCAAAAGATAGATCTCGATAATTTATAAACTAAAATAGTAAAAAAAAAGTAGAGACCTGTGAAATTACCAAACATCTATCTCCTTAACCCTTAAAATGATATTAATATAACATAACTCAAAAGTAGGACCGAATACAGCAACTATTTACAAAAAAAAATAAATAAAAATAAACCAAATTGTTACCTTTAAATGTTGGTGCTACAATAATCACGACAGAATATACCGAATGATCTGCTTTAGTTTAAAATTTTCTAAGGTTTTGTGGACCCCATCTGCAAGAGACTCTGCTGTCTGCCACTGAAATGCATAATTTAAAATATTAATAACTTTTACAAACAGTACATATTAATTACATTACATACCCGTATAGGTAATTGATTTTTGTAATAGGTACATGCAAGCAATTGAAATGAAATGTTTCGTTTTCGAATAGTTTTTTTTTAAACGAATTTTAGAAGTTGATTGACGTGTTTTTCTTATTGCGGCTACTACTAATTTTTTTTTTATTTTTTTTAATATTCAACAAGTACCTACCCATCTTTGAAGTTGATTTCACTAAATAGGAATTTTTTGGTTAAATTTTGGGGCAAAGTGGGCCAATCGCACTGTGGACCGTTTGCTGATAGGACTGACAGGGTCTGTTTCAGGTTGTAAAAATAAAGTTACAGTTAAGCTAAAAAAAAAAAAAAAAAAATAGGTGGCGCATAAAATTGTAGGTCCCTTCCATTCGTCCCAAAAATAGAAACTCACACAAAACGAATGGTTGCGAGAAGCTAGGCCTTGGGTGTCACCCGCCTGTTGCGCCACCTATTTATTTTTTTAACCAGCGAAACGAAATATTCTTATAAAAAGGATCACCGAAATTGTATTTCTAACTAGATGCAGCAGAGTATTTGTGTTGGATATTCGTGTTGCACGTGCAGAATCAAAAATAGCTGGAATGGATTCAACAATGATAGAACTGTCAATGTTAGAAGCTAATGATATACATTATCTACCGACAGAGTGAAAATCGATTAGTTAATCCGAGGAAAAGACTACTATATTTCGGAGTTGAAACTTGTAAATACGCGTTTCGGTGAAGGAATCGTAACGATTCTAGGGAAGAGCTGTCTTTCTCATATTTATTCTCATGCGTATACTTTGAAAACTTTTTTTTTTTGTTTTTTTCTAAAGATGTTTTTGTCAGAACGTTATAATAAGATGTCGGAGGAAACATTCAACGCCCTCAAAAGTGGGATGTCATGTACTCCTTAGTATATGATAGGAAAATCGGTCGAAGTAGCAGATTATTGTTTAACCCTTAAATGCATGAGGTCAGCAACCAGTATGGAAACCATGCCAATCTAATGTAAAAAGAGAAAAAAGGACGATTTGTGATGTGTACCATATATGGTACACTATGCATGCACTATACTTTTATACATATTTAGAAAACCACAAAATTAAAAGTATGTGTTCCAATAATGTTTTATTTTTAATTAATTAATTAATGAAAATATTTATAAAAATTAATGAACGAATGAAAATAAAAATATGAGTAGTGTTTAGTGTAATTATAATTATTATTAATCGGTCTTAGTGCGATAATCTACGAAACAATTGTGTTTATCGTTCAAGCATAAATGAACATTGCACTTTGCGCATTTAAAAATGGAACGGTTGTTAACTTGCTTGCTTTCACCACCACATTTTGTATTCTTGCACCAAGCTCGTCCGTCAATAATTGGCAAGTGATCCATACCATCAAGTCGTAAATCATTAGGGGGCTGATGTTCAGTCTGGGCTCGAGGGACTGATAAACGTATGTCTGGCCGACTACCTTTCTTTCTCTTTTCTGCCATATTTCTCAACACGTAGGATACCTCAAAACGGAACGCCTTTTGGGTTATCGAAATTGAAAAGTAGCAAATGCATTTACCATGCAAATATCGAGTAAATGGTAGAAGATTCTAATGTACGATTTTCGGCTTTTTAACCCAATCTTTAGGCGAACCAACGAAGAATCCATAAGGTCTACACCGCCCATGTGTAAATAGTATTCCTTGATTATTTGAGGACAGGGTATCGTGATTACTTCGTGGGCTTCTTATCCCATCGTTCAATAGTAGGGACATCAACCCCAGCACCATGTTCCGCTAGCAATGGCTTCATGCCAACGAAAGTGGACACAAGGTTAACGACCTTGTTATCTTTCCAAGATATTGTCGTCAACTCCACACCTTGAATATTTGTAGTGAACTCTGCCGACACGCCTCTATTCAATTTTATCATGACCTTTGGGTCAGGAAGTTTACAGTTTTTTATACGATTTCGATTTATCGTTCCAATGCTGTGAATACCTAGGGTCCGCAGATAAATCAGTAATGGAATCGACGTGTAATAATTATCCATAGGTATATACTATATAATTTTCAAAACGGGGAACTTCACGGGTCATACGTACTATAATATTTGCAGACGCCTTCAAATCAGGTTCTCCTGGCAATTAAGGATGTGATTCTCCAGTGTAAATTTCGAACTTGTACATGAAACCGGTTGTATCGCAAATGGCAAAGAATTTGAATCCCCATTTCTTCGGTTTGTTTGGGAGATATTGCTTCATATAATGCCCAACTTTTGTGGAGCACATCTGCTCGTCTATCGACAAACGAGACATCATGGGAATCGGTTGAAAACGGTCGTTAAGGGAATTCATCATTGGCCTGATTTTGAATAACCGATCAGGATTTTCGGCATCGTACTCATCGTTGTTGTTAAAATGGAGGTACTCCCTAATCTTCTCAAATCTATTGAGGGTCATTACATTACGCACTGCATCAACTCCATCCTGCTTATTCCAAAAGTCTCTCACACATGGAAGTTTGTGATAAGACATGTAATAAATAATGCCAATGTATTTACCAAATTCCAAGGTATCGAGAAAAAAAATGTTGATTGTTCTTTTCGACTTTTGCGTAATGAATGGTTTCGTCAACTATTTTCGCCATTAGCTCGTCCGTAAAAAAATATTTGAAACATGAGTAAGCAGTTGCGAAATCATCTGCTAACTCTGGTTCCAATTTAGAGCTTCCAAGAAAAGAGATTTGCTCTTCATACAACTGTAAGCTTCCTTTCTTCCAACGAGCTCTCTCAAAATCATTGGAAGTTATATCAACAACAATGTCCTTATACTTACAGCATTCTTCGCGTACGTGGCCCAACTTGTCATTCTGATCGCTGAGGACATTTTCGGTGGGAGCATTATCAATGAGATCATCCACAGGTAGCAAAGGGGTCGAAGAAACAAACATTTAAGTCCTTTTTCGTGAAAGGCTCCTGAGACTGCGACACTATAGACAAATCAATTTGCATTGACGTACCAAAATCAGGAACCGGAATTCCAGAAGCTTAAAGAACAGATACTTCCAGCTCTTCATTGTTCAGAAATACGCCAGAAATCGACCCATCATCCAATATTGCGTATTTAGTTTCGGCCCGATTTCTCACGCGTTGCGATATTTGATTTTCGTCAATCAATTCATCCAATCCGTCATCTGCACATTCGGTTTCATCATCGGACAATTCACCATTGTTAGGTATGCCCACCATTTCATACTCGTCACCGTCAGTATTACAAATCATATTCTCCACCCAGTGGCGTAGCGAGGGTTCGAGCCGTGGGGGGGGGTGACTTTCATTGAAATGCCGACTTATTTCAGGAACTTGCCGACTATATCGGGCCAGCGGTTATCGAGTTATAACGTCATCGAGTTTCACCCCATAGAAGATGTTTTTTGTATGGGAGGTGCCACGCCCCTTTGTCCAATTTTAACCAATTTTCACAGAAACAATCCCTGGCCAATACCTGGCCTCAAAATTTGAGATCAATCAGTTCAGTGGTTTTCGAGACATAGGATTTTGAATGTTTTTTTTTTGTATGGGAGGCGCCACGCCCCTTTGTCCAATTTTGAAGGAAGTATCCAATTTGGTCAAGTCGTTTTCAAGTTTTACGCATCCGAACACAAACCACGATCCATTTTCATTAAAGACGATATGAGACATTTTTATTACAGTGGTGCATTTATTTATAATAAATAATTTATAACAATGAAATTTTAATGTTTTCAGTCGGCAAATTCAGCTATGCCGACAATCTTTTTTAAAATCGAATCGGAACTCGCTAAATTTTAAGGATTTCAGTCGGCAAATTCACTGATGCCGACAATCTTTTTTAAAATCGAATCGAAACTCGCTAAATTTTAATGTGTTCAGTCGGCAAATTCACCGATGCTGACCGTCATTTTTAAAATCGAAACTCGGAAAAGGTACATACAGTCAAAAAAATATAAATTCGAATTTCCGAAAGGTAGAACCTTTGAAAATGCCGTCTTGTATACATTTACGAGTTTGGAAACATATACATATATATGAAAATCCAAACTCACTTCTTATTTTTTAACATTTTGTTCCGAGTCAAAATTTTTTGATTTTTTTAATTTTTAGAATTTTTTTTTTTAGCTGCTCAAGTTAAAATGTTACTTCCTTGATTTGCCGACTCTTAAAAACGGTAGGGGGGGTGTAATTTCAAATGTACAGTCTGACGCTTCAGTTTTTAAGAAATGTACCATATATGGTACGGTATGCATTTAAGGGTAATTTAGCTTAAATTAAATTTACAATTTCTTTTAAATAAAACAAATACGCATTCAGTTTGTTATATATTTATTTGATTTACTAGAAATTCGCACCCTGGGTGCGAATTTCCGCACTCTTTAAAAGAAATCGGAAATTCGCACCGGGTGCGAATTTCTTTATTTTAATATTGAAATCGGAAATTCGCACCGGGTGCGAATTTCCGTACTCTTTAAAAGAAATCGGAAATACGCACCCCAAACAAAAGCACTCAAGAATCGAATCGCGCGCGCGATTCGATTCTTGAGTGCTTTTGTTTTTTCAATAAGCAATCTTTTATTCAACTTTATTTATTATAATTTTATTTTGTTTTTAGTACAATAAAAATGTCTTTTCTTTATTAATTTTATTCTTATTTTCTTCAACGCACGTCCGAACCGATTTCGCTCTATTCATACTTTGACATGTTACTTCTGCGTTTTTCCAGTCATCTGCGCAAACCCAATAGATCGAGTCATTTCATTGGCCGAATAGAACGAGCCCCCTCATTGGTTGCTTCAGCTGTCAGAATTCGAAGACTCGTTCCAATCTTTCAATGGAATGCCTAACCGAGAGGTTACATTAATCAATGAACAACTGAGAGGTTGGATGAGCCGATTGTATAGTCCTACTACATAACATATTCTATTACAGCTCGGGCAATCTGACAATATTGATTGACCTCGATCATTAACATAAATAGGTAAATAGAGATAATACATTAAATAAATGAAATAAGATAGAAGTATACGCTCCTCTAATATTTACTCTACATCGGTTTCGAGTGACTCACTGTATTCAGTGGCCTCAGCAGACGACATTCCCCTTGGTGTTAACCACTTACGAATTTTGATGGCTTCAACAACGCCATTATATGGCAATTGAGTTAATTGACAATTTTCTACGTCACGCACTACGTAACGATCATTAGGTAATACTTTATGAATAACATACGGTCCGCGGTATTTCTGTACAAATTTTTTGTTTGTCCCAACCGCAGTGTCTATATGCCTAATAACGACAAATTCTCCCACAGAATACGTTCTTGCCGGCCGACTATGCTTTAAGAAATACTGCTGACTGTATTCTTGTGATTTCTCAATGGAACTCAGCGCTTTTGATCTGATATTACCTAGAGTGCGGTTTGCACCACTGTCAAATTTTTCTTCCAGATATTCCGTCAGTTCATCTACCACACTACCACGTTGATCTATTCCGAACAACAGCTGACTAGGTGTCTGTTTTGTCGTACTATGGACAGTATTGTTTATGGCATATTCCACTTGAGATAGTTTTAATGACCAATCAGCATGTTGTATGGGCTCAGTTAATTTGCTCAGGATTGCCTTTAGTACCCGGTTGACACGTTCGACCTGACCATTTGCTTGTGGCGATGCAACTGCAACCTTTACATGATCAATATTGTGTTTCAACAAGAAACTACTGAATTCAAGTGACGTAAAACATGTACCTCTATCAGAGATAATGCGCCTAGGACGACTATAATAGCTAAAATATTTATCTAGGGCACAACAAACTTCTTTGGTGCTTGTTGAATTCACTGGGTACAGTCGAACGTATTTTGTAAATGCATCGATGACAACCAGTATATGTTTACGTTTCGAAGTAATTGAGGGCAAGGGACCGAAATGATCAATGTGAATTGTGTCAAAAGGGATTGGCTTTTTCGGTATACTATACAAATTGTGTTCATTTGAACGAGCTGGTGCTGAATAAATTATACACTTAATGCAATTCTGTATAAAATTGCCGATCTTTTTCTTCATGTTTGCAAACCAATAGTTTTTACGGATTTTGTCGTAACATTTGTCAATACCTAAATGCCCTATCTTTTCGTGGACCATGCGGATTACATTTTCCTCCATTTCAGACGGTATTAAAAGCAAATAATTCAAATCAGTTCTACGAAAAACCAGACCATCGTACAGTTCGAAACCATCAACAACACCAGCTTGTAATTTATCTCTTATTTCAGCAATCTTTTCGTCACGACTCTGTGCCGCTTGGATTTGAAAATCCAATTGGTCATAATCAATGGCAGCAACAATTTGAGCAGCGCACTCATCTGGATGGCATCTACTTAATGCGTCAGAGTGACCCATAGACACACCACTGCGGTGTTGAATTGAATAGTTATAATTTTCTAATTCCAACGCCCACCGCGCGATTCTTGGATTTACTTGCTTTTTGTTCAGTGTCATAGTGAGAGAGTTACAATCCGTAACAATCTTAAATGGAATTCCATCCAAATAAACACGAAATCGACGGAGGGAATAAATTATAGAAAGAGTCTCCAGCTCAAAGCTGTGATATCTTGACTCAGCGGCAGATGTTGTCTTCGAAAAGTAGGCAACTGGATGGAATCTACTGTCGTCTTGGCGTTGCATTAGTACGGAACCAAAACCATGACTACTAGCGTCGCAGTGTAACTCAGTTTCACGATTCGGGCAATAAATTGCTAATACCGGCGCTTCCATCAGTCGACCTCGCAACTCATAGAATGCGTTTACACAATCGTCAGAAAAATTAAATGGATTCTCTTTATGTAGCAAATTCAACAGTGGCCTAGCGATTTTTGAAAACGATGGCACAAATCTACGGAAATATGAAAACAGACCTATGCATGACTGCAATTCCTTTTGGTTCCTTGGAATAGGGTAGCATTTAATGGCACGAATATGTCCATCACTAGGCCGAATGCCCGATGAATTAACTAAATAGCCCAAATATTCAACCTCGTTGTAACCAAATTTACATTTTTTTAACTTTAATTCCAGACCCCTCATAGCGATCCTTCGTAAGACTTCTTCCATTACTTTCACATGTGACTCAAAATCAACGGAGGCGATCAAAATATCATCGATATAAATGATAATCTTATTAGTATCAATCAAATCTCGAAAAATATTATAAACAAATCTCTGAAAATTCGCAGGCGCATTTTTCAACCCGAATGGCATCCTCAAGTACTCAAATTGTCCATGAGGGGTGACAAATGAAGTTAAGCTAATTGAGTCATCATGCATTAGACACTGGTTGAACCCATCTTTCAAATCAAGTAATGAAAACCATCGTTTACCCGCCATATACTCAACGCAATCCTCAATTAATGGCAATGGGAAATTGTCGCGAATCGTCTTTCTGTTCAATGCACGGTAATCGACACACATACGTGTTTCACCACTTTTCTTCTTGACTAAAACAATAGCCGAAGCGTAAGGCGATTGACTTGGGCGAATAATGTGCCTAGCCATCAAATCATTGGTGATTCTTCGAACTTCGTTTCGATCGTGAAAAGACAAAGGCCGCGGTGAACAATGAAATGGGGTATCATCAGTTAAACGTATTTTCATTTTATAATCGTATTGTTCTCGTTTGACAACTTTCGGTTTCAGATAAGAGTCGTTGATGATTGCTCTCAGTGCATCATATTGGTTTTTTGTCAATTGATTACATAAATCAATTTCTTGATGTGGTGTGTCCACATTAATAGCGCACAATTCTGCAATAAATTCGTCAGCACAACCGGCCGGCAACACACTCTTAGGCGTAGGCACAGGGACAGCAATTTTACTAGTCGGTGAATGAGGGATACATCTGCTAAGGTCACTAACTACTTTACATACTTTTCTACTACTAGTCGAACTAGATGCACGGAAACAAGGATTTAATGTTATAGGTTTATTGAATTCAAATTGTTGTGGTATAACATCTTTAATTTTTGTTTGAATTAAACGAATATTAAATTTTTTCATAAAGTCACGTCCCAGAATTAATGGCGTCGTCATGGTTCCATCAGGCGTAACTATAAAGGAAACAGTTTTGATTTCATTGCGGAATTTTAATAAACACAATATAGTACCGTAAGAATATATATTTTGCTTGCCAAGCCCAAGGAATCTAGTTGGCTTTAAGACTTCTGATACTTTAATGGACGCTGGGACGTTTGAGTATTGAATAATACTAATCGGACTGCCAGAATCAATGAGAGATAAGAAATTTATAAATTCAGTGCATCTCTTTCGACAAACATTTAAAAAAGTCACTCTTACCATTTGTAAAACATGAATAGCTTCACTGTCGCTATCAATGACATCAGGATTGGATTCAGCATCCGATGGACCCGTAGATATAGCAGCAACTGTCTGCATTCTGTTGTGTTTGAGTTTTGGGCACTCCCTGTGCTGGTGTCCCATTTGGTGGCACGTAAAGCATGAACCCATTGGCCGAATGGGTTTAGGACAGGCACTTTTATAATGCCCGAATTGCGAGCAGTTATAGCAGCGTATTTCTTCCTTGCTGCTAGCGGCGGTTACAACGGTCGTCCTGGTTTTGTTTACACTTGCGTTTGCTTTGACTGCGGCTGTTGTCTTTGGGCGACGCTGCTCATACCGATCCATTCGGTGTACAAGCTCATCCATGCTGGTGGCACCATACAAAAAGGCAATTCTGTTACTGCTGTCCGGTATACCATCGATGATTATGTCGACCAGCTCCTGTTCATCGATATCAGCTTGTGATGCGATAGATTGCATCGACACGACATAACTTAAACACGTTTCGTTTGGTTTCAAGTAACGGGCCCGCAGTTGTCGATAAATTTCTTGCCGAGTTACTGTACGCTTGAACATCTTAATCAAGCCAGTTTTCATAGTGTCGTATTCGATGTGTCCTAAGTTAAGCACATATTTCTTTGCCGTTCCTTCCAATCGCCGACGAATACCAAGGCACTTCTCCTTTTCGTCATACTCACATGTATTTGAATATTCTTCGAACTGCTCCAACCACTTGTCAACATCATAATAATCATCTCCGCTGAACATCGGCACTGCAGCGTCCAGTTCTTCAAAATTAATGCGTCGGATGTTAGGTACCTGGCGATCGACCCTCGTCATAACACCAATTTGTTGCTGTAACTCGAGCATTTCACAGCGCATACGTAGGATTTTGAGTTGTTCCTCCAATAGATGAACGTCAGCACTCGCACCCATTTTTACACACACATCAGTACCGGCGGGCGCAGTATTTACATCAGCACGTTGCACATTTACGTCAGCGGCGACAGCGGTTATTGCAGTTGGGATGGACACAGCGGCGGCGGGTACTATATTTGCAACAGCGGTGGTATTTACGACATCTACAGCGGGTGTTACATCTAAACTTGGAACAGCGGGTTGTACGTCTTTAATAGGAACTGCAGGTGTTACACTTGGGACGGCGGTTTTGGGCGCTTCATTTCCATCAGCGGCAGCGGGAACTCCTATAACTTCAGCGATGGCATTAATACAGGGCTCGAACTCCTCATCGTTATCCTCCGACTCGTCAATGCAATCATAAGTCGCTTGGTTTGCAATTAGCTCGTCATAGAGTGGCCGTAATTGCATCAGCGTGGCATTTATAGGAAAATAGATTCCTGCTGCGGTGAGAGCGTCTGCGATTTCTTTGCGAGTTGATCGTCGCTCCATATTTAAAACTTGTATTTTTTCTTTTGTATACGAATTTCGGTTATTGGAAAAGAAACACGTTTGGAAACACGATGAATTAATAAGTTTTATTTATTTTGAGTGGAATTTACCCCACATCTGAGATTTTATTCAACTTTATTTATTATAATTTTATTTTGTTTTTAGTACAATAAAAATGTCTTTTCTTTATTAATTTTATTCTTATTTTCTTCAACGCACGTCCGAACCGATTTCGCTCTATTCATACTTTGACATGTTACTTCTGCGTTTTTCCAGTCATCTGCGCAAACCCAATAGATCGAGTCATTTCATTGGCCGAATAGAACGAGCCCCCTCATTGGTTGCTTCAGCTGTCAGAATTCGAAGACTCGTTCCAATCTTTCAATGGAATGCCTAACCGAGAGGTTACATTAATCAATGAACAACTGAGAGGTTGGATGAGCCGATTGTATAGTCCTACTACATAACATATTCTATTACAAATCATGATTTTATTCTTCTTTTTTAATATTAATAAATTCATTATTTTACTGCAATGGAAAACGAAATAAACATGTTCAAAACCAACAACTTTCTAACAAATAAGAAAATTACAAATCAAGAGCTTCTATCACAAAGGGAGCTGAGCTCGACCTTTGTAGAATACCATGTTTTCGAGAAGACATCGATGGGATGCAGATTTACGACAAAGAAGAGAAGTACCACAATTATTCGGTTTGAATGCTACTCCATCAAGAACCTGTTGGTAGGCAAAGGACATTGTCACAACGCTTTTTTGGACATGAATGGATGAATTGAAATAAATAATCTTCTGCATCTTTCTTTATCTAAATATATCTATCTTTCCAAAAAGCTATAATTTTATTAAATTGCACCTTTTTTTGTTTTGAAAATTGCATTTAGAGATTGACTGTTTCTCTTTATATTCTCGTTGAAAATTCGAATTTTCGGTGCCTTTTAAAATATATTCACCGGGTGCGAATTTCCGATATATTGTCGGATAATCGCACCGGTGCGAATTTCCGATGTATTGTCGGATATTCGCACCGGTGCGAATTTCCGGTAAACCATTTATTTATAATAAGTTTTTTTTAAATTCTTATTCTAATATCTTATAATGACCCCAAGCATAGGTACTTACACCATCTGAACATATATAACGCTTGGTATCATTATAACTTAAGGCTATCTTGTCTATTTGTTGGGTATAAATTGTATGTAACCATTGTATATGAAACTAATAGTACTATCACTTTGGCAAATCGATGGTGATGCTTCTAACGGCGCGAGATACAACTAGGGCAAAGAGGGTTGAAAATATTACGCTCTCTTTATTAAATTTAATGGAGATCCACTCACATAATTTACACAGTTCTACTCTAAAATTAAACCAATCGCATGCCAATATGCTATTTTTTTCTCCCTCATTTTGCCAAATACGAAAGCGAAGTGAGTTACTTTGTTGCAATGCGAGTGTACTGTACAGTGTACATGTACTACGACTACCTCTACGGCTCTACCAAGAAAAAAAAACCAAGTCCAACTCAAACCACTGATCTGAACAATCGCATTTCATATCTCAATCTCAGTGCCGCAAAGCCATTTGCTAAGGGAGGTTGTACATATCTTGTTTCGTATTTTACTCAGATTAAAATTTTATTTTCGTATTTTTTTGTTAATTTACTCAATGTACTAAAATTTGAGCCTGAGTGAATAATGAAGCAAGATGTTTAACTCCATGTTAATGTATGATGTTCCCCATCCCCCTATCATCTTCGTCTTCCAAGTACGGCATGCATTCTGCATCAACTCAATAACCGGTTTTTGATTATTTTTTTTTGTGTGTGTGCTTTATTGATACTCATCGCTCATTTTCAACCATTGTTTTGGTGAAGTGCAGTGGCAGTTGGTTACAGACAAGTGGTGAATTTTACTGTGAATTTTTAATTGTGTTCATTTCACGTAACTCCAGAACATGCCATAATCCAAACGTTATTCAAGAAACCGGCGCCGGCGAAACTGAAAATGTTGCAATGTGTTCACCTATCAGTTCTGTTAAAAGGGTTGCTAACCCCGTAACATATGTAAGAGATTTCTCTTTACCACCTCTTAACAAAAGCTCCGAAATTTCTCACTCACAGTTTCCATCTCCCGGTTCACGTTTCGTTCAGAAATCTGAAGTTGGAATAACAAATTCTGTACCGCGTTACATTTTCGATACACCGAAAAGATTAAAATATGATAAGAAGTATAATACTATCATCTTCGTCATCTTCTTCTTCTTCCTCGTCATCTGTGCATTTCGATTCTGCGTCGATATGATAACCCACATTAAATTCGTATGTTTTCATCTACAAACGAAAAAAATTTTGCACAGCTGATGTACTGTCTAATAACGCACTAATACATTCACAAAAGCAGATCAATCTGCTATCGTGTTCCATTCGCCGCGAAAAATCTAAAATCTGAAATAAAAATCTGATTGTCCCAATGGAAAACGACACATAAGTTACATCATAAAGAAAACGATCACCTCTACCATTGTATGTATATATATTGCTAATTTAATTATCTTATTTAGTTTAGTGCGAGTACGACAAAACCGGTTTGTGTTGTTTGTAGGGTTGCCGTTTTGAAATCCGCCTTCCAGTCAGATTTGACTGGAAAAAAATCAGTCAAAAACCTAAAATTCAGTCAAAAAAACAATCAAAGAAATTCAAACAAAAATCCAGTCATGAAAGTATAAAAAAATAAAAATACAAGTAAAGGTGTTATCAATGGTCTGGCCGTTGCTTTTGATACCCTCCACTGCATACATATACAAGACATGCAAAAAGTTAGCCATGTGAGGCATGGGCATTGGTCTAATGTTGGTTTGGTGTGAGGGGTACCAGAACCAGAACTATACTTGACCGATATAGCCTATATTTTCAATACCAACCTGAACGGTAGACAGAATTTCATTCGCCTAGGTCGATTCCTTTCCTTTTGACGCTATATTGTGTTTTCATTAGAAAGACAGACAGGCAGACGGACATGGCTGAATCGATTCAGATTCAGAACTTGATCCTGGTCAAATCCGGTGACTCTTTCTTGAAGTTACAAACGTAATGATAAAGGAAATATTCGTTCATGTGGAGGGTATACAAAATGTATTAACTTATAAATGAACTTTTTATAGCAATCTCTCTGAGCGCTTCAATTGTCTCCTCATCATTTGCATCAACATACATAATGTCGAATATTTTATTGCTGCTTCTGTAAGTAATATTAGTACCAACCAATTATTTCGTTACTTCGGCCGGTATAAGAAAGTTGAACCTCACACAACTGCTAAATTTTTCAGGTTCAAATATTTGTTTGTAAGTTGGCAAAGGCAAGTACTTGTGCAAATGCAAACGCATAAATTGGTTCATTGTATGAGTGGGATATGCTTCCAAGCTCAGAGCAACAACAATAGTGAAATTTAAGCAATATTTGTTCGTTTTTTTATTTTTTTCTATTTCCACTTTGAATTTAAAAATTTATATTGATAGAAAAGTGATATTACACGAAACATTTAAAAGCAGTCAAACAAAATTCGTATCCAGCTAAAAAACCAGCCGACTGGATTTTAAAAAATCTTCCAGCTAAATGCATATCAATCCAGTCAGATCTGACTGGAAAGCAGTCAAAATGGCAACGGTGGTTGTTTGCACTCTTCAAGTCACTCATAAACTCACTCATTACACTATTATTTACTCTATTCAATAGGAGTGAACAAATGTTTCTTCTCTCGGGAGAAACGATCGATAACCCCCTAGGCGGCTGGAGACAGAAATAAAAAAATAGCCGTGATGATACTACTATAAGTTTCATATACAATGATGTAACTTACTTCTAAATATATACATTGATCGAACAACATTTTGTTTATTAATCAAACACTTACGATAATGTCTTATATCTAAGCTGCTTGTAACTGATTTTTTTTAATGCCTCTTGCTTTCTTTACAACTTTAGCATTATCTATGCTAAACGAATACATTTTCGCTCTTAACCCTATATCCTCAACCATTTTTTCGAGAGTTATTCTCATCTTTAAAGAGACTGTTCGTTGTAGAAACAAAAAGGGTGAAATTGCAAAGAAGAATTACTTCCAATCGCGATTATATTACTCGTTGACAATGGCAATTTGATTCGCGGACAAAGGAAAATGCTCAAACAAAGGCCAAGCTGTATGAACTCAAAAACTGTTAAAGGTTACGTTAGAAGAACTCAACTTTCTTGGATCACGTTATAAAAAAGAATAAAATTACTTTATTTGAAAATTAACAATTTGTGTCTTCTTTATGACATTTGACATTTGGGCATTGTTGTTACTAAAGCTGTGTTCAGTAGTCTTTGGAATAAGGCTGCCTCCAGTACTTTACTTTGGAGACGTCGTAGTCTCCAACAGAGACCGAGGACTTTGCCATTTCTTTGTTGATTATCTTCAGTTTAATCTGATGTAACAAATAAATTCAATTTAACATATATTTTAAATAAATACGTAGATATTCGAAATTTATATTTTTAAAAACATACTTGAAATAAAAGATTTTATTTTGAAATATTATTCGTTTATTTATTTATTTATTTATTCTATAATATATGGCGATACAAGTTTTTTAACCAAGCAGCTTTTTTTTTCAAATGTATGGTACATAGATGTATCTTAATATATTATATCGGAATCTCTCAACACTTCAATGATAGAATTTATTTCATTTTGATGATTATTGTTACCGGCATTTTTAGATGCGAACAGAAGGGATAATCTTTCTACGAGCTCATTGGGATCATTCCAATATACATATTCAATCGGTTTGCTGGAGTAGTTAATTTCGGGATTAATCATCATCATCAATTATTATGTTTTTGTCGTCTATCGAGAATGTCGATCGTCCCATTTTTGTAGAATTAATTAATTATTGACGTCGAAATATGGACCATACGTCTTATCAATGCAAATTTTACCGGTAAAGAAAACATTGAATGTAGGTAGTGTACAGTACACTGTACTGTACAGTGCACATCCACCAATTCCAAATGCTGCTTTTCCTGTTGGTGCGCATAATAACATTTTTACCGTTGTTGGATAACTTCCAGTAACAGAATTGGCTCGTTTTGTAAGAGCTTGGTATATGGTAGAAATCAATCTACTTTTTCCTACACCAGCTCCGCCACCAACATATTCGTAAAAAGATCTCTTCTCTTTATCGTTGTGGAGAACGTGATTTAGGAACAACCTTTGTTTTAAATTAAATGATTGTATCATTACAAGCAAGTTTCCTTCCGAGAAAATTGGGACAGCTTTATCAGACGTATATCTCGGTCATTCGATTCGTTGTCAATGCCACCATTGTTTCTGTTATTGTCTTGGAGAATATTCACATTCGAATAGCTAGTTCGAAATTCGTCATCCAACAACTGGGAGCTTGCTTCAATATCCTCGTTTTCTCCATTGCCGTGTTCCACATTTTCCTGTTATAGTCGAATAAGTACCTACTTCTTCAAGCTCACTTTGATCAATAACGTTGTATCTGCGTCTATTTCCTTCAATTATGATGGTGTTATCCATGCATGTTTGCTCATTATTATCTGTCTATTAGATCCATAATTTCGTTTCTCCATGGAAAGTATAACATCACCATTTTTCTGAAGTAATCTTCTCTGGCAGATTCAACGCTGCACTTATTAAACCAAATAATGCAAGATTTTGTGCGTTTTTGAATAAAACCACTGTTATCTTTTAACGGTAATCGTCTTCGTGAAGGTAGTACATCTTCGTCTAAATTACCATTATCTTCGTCATACTCATCATTGATTTGTACAGATTGACGTTGAGTTTTATAGTAGGTGTACGATGCTTTTCCATGCTGGCTGGTCTTTGTATGTATTGATCCAATAAATTAGGTACAAAAATGTCGGTTGAATCAGCAGGCAGCTCTTCCAAGTCCCGTCTTGCCTTGACCATTCTCACTCTTTTCTCGGGAGCTGACGTATTGATGTATACCTGCGCATTGATCGTCTGCATTTGCATTTCCAAAATATTATACGCAGCTTCTTGCGCAGAAATTTCGGTAGCATTAACGAATTTGTTTCCAATGTTCTGCAACTTTTGTCTCACTGAGAAGTTTCCATTTCGTCCATTGCTTCGCGTAAAATCATGGATACTCCTGCTGCAGCAGGCGTAGGCATCTAAAATAAATTGAATATCCATGTTAGCTTTATTATGTAGCCCCAACATTTCGGGATTGTATACGTTTAGCAATGTGTCCGAAAAAGTCCTCTTAAGAAAAATTTGCGTTTTTTTCAAACTTGACCTTAGTTCTACCTTGTACCTACTCTTCATACGAAAAATGTACATCCTCGTGACTCAAAAATATTTCGAAGTTATTCCGCCGGGTAAAATCTTCTGCAGGGAGCTGTTTATTTAGCAGATCTTTTATTTTCGCATATTTTACCTTATAAATATAAAATTCGTTGTCATCGTCTTCGAAAGGAAATAGCCGAAAATATATTCAAAGTTGTTTTAAAGCTTGTTTACAGTTAAAATGGCTACAAGTTCTTTGAATGACACAAGTGCACAGAAGAAGCAGGCAATCGTTGACGCAACCAATAAATTTTACGATCTTGTAAAAAATAAGACGGAAGCTGTTAAGAAAATTTACTTACATACCTAAGGTGGCTCTACAGGCCGGGTGGACCTGGGCCTCAACCAACAAGCGTCTCCAGCCAGCACGATCTTTGGCCAGCTGTCTCCAGTTTCGCACGCTAAGTTGGTTAAGGTCCCTGTGTGGATGTGGATTCGAAGATCTTCCGGGCTGGAGCATTCACGTCCATTCGCTCTACATGACCCAGCCATCGCAGTCGTTGGACCTACACTCTTCTGGCTAGGTCCATGTCGCTGTACAGCCCGTACAGTTCGCCGTTGTATCTCCTACTCCATTCGCCGTCTATGCAGACGGGACCGAAAATTACTCGAAGAATTTTCCTCTCAAAGCAACCAAGAGTAATCTCATCCGCTTTTGATAGAGTCCATGCCTCTTCACCATAAAGAAGGACCTGTGATGATTAGGGTCTTATGGTCACTTTAGTTGTTGGAGAGAGGGCTTTGCTACTCAATTGCTTTCTTAGCCCAAAGAAACAGCGATTGGCAAGAGTTATTCTTCGTCAAAGTCCTTTACCACCTCAAAGTTATATCTGTCTACAGTAGGTGGTTGGGTGTGTATGAGTCGGGTAGTCGCTGATTGGCATCAACTTGGCGGTGCCCAGATGCTGCAACTTTTTCATATACATCAATTGTGCTTATTTTACCTCCTATTGGTAACCACCAGGTACTGGTCTCGCCCAACCGAGCTTGGCTTGTTAAACTTATAAGCGCTAGTGTTGAACACGAAGAAATTAGCAACACTATAATGCTCTGTCGGAATGACTGACTGAAGTCTCAGAAGTCTTATATGAGCCCCTCAGAAAGAGGACGTACGGCGGATGAATTCATTAGACAGAATCAACGGTGTCGTCAACAGTCAAGATGACAGTTACCTTACTTGAGCTACTTCGACATATTTGGAGCTGAGGTAAGTGAGGATTTTTCAGGACTAATCAGGGTGCTGAAACAGAGATGGTGGCGGATGAAACCTTTATGGGCCAACGGCAGCTCTCATATCCCCGAAGTGGGTTACTGACACCGGAAGAATCCGGTCCTTTCGTCCAAGGGGCCCAACAAAAGGATTGGCTTGGCCCTCCAGGTAAGGGGTTGTACGCCGGGGTAACTACCCGACTGCGTAAAACCACTATAGTTACGAAGCAACAACAAGCCTCGGATACGGATGATGTTACTGTTGACGAACCTGGCAAACGAATTAAGGATGTCACTATAGACAGATATAACTTTGTTAAGAAAACTGCGGACATATTTTCTGTAACAGAACGAACTGTTTTCAATTGTTTGAAGGAAAATAAAATCAAAGGCCATAACTCACCACCAAATAAGAAAAAAAAATTGGTAAGAGCAAAGTCGACGATTTTGATAGGTGCCTCATCGGACAAATCGTTCATCAGTTCTTTTTTTTTCAAATAATGAACTTCCAACGCTGGACACAATTTTTGAATGAAGATTTAACAAAATAATAACAAAATAAGCCGTTCATCACTTCATAAAATTTTGAAAAAAGATCTAAGCTTTTAAGTTCGGCAAACATCAGCGGAATAGTGTTCTTTTGGAAAGAAATGACATGGTGTGGAGAAGAACTAATTTACATCAGATAAAACAAATGAGAGAGCAAAAAAAGAAAATGTATTTTACTTATGAGACGTGGCTCAACGAAGGACACACCATGCACCCGTAAAAAAGTTTGGAGTGACACAGCCAAAAAAACACCAAGGCAAGCATTCAATGTGGGACTGTCAACTCAACAGGACTGCGTTCTCCATCCGGAAAAGGCAAGAGGCTTATCATTTCCCACATAGGAAGATCTACAGAATTCGTGGACGAAGGATTCCTTCGTTTCTGCAAAAAGTGGAGATTATCACGAAGACATGAATGCCGAAGTATATGAAAAGTGGTTTGCAGACATTTTAACATACCTGGAACCAAACTCCGTTATATGTAGTTGTATTATTTTTCTTCGTTGGAAATTTAAATAATTGAAGAAATTAAATAAATACGTATTATTTTTTATGTATAATATAAAGGGTCCGCCATCTAACGTTTTTTTTTTCAACTAGTGCTTATTTCGCGAATGGTAACACTTAGCTCATGTCTGATTTGACAGATAATTAGTTTTATCCTTCCGCTGAACGAATATGGTTGTGTGTATACGCTTGAACAACGCTGGGAAATATTGCGACATTACTTTGAAAATCATGGTAATGTTGCAGAATGTGTGCGAAAATTGCGTACGGATTTTGGAAGAAGAGAAGCATCGTCAGCTCCGTATGTTGGTTATCTTGTGAAAAAAGTGAAAGAAACTGGCATCCTCATCGATAAACCAAAGCGTGAAAAGCCAAAAACAGCCGATATACCCAAAACGAGTCACTGTTTGGTGCGGATTTTGGTACAGAGGCATAATTGGGCCATTTTTCATCGAAAATGAGCAAGGAGTGGCCGTTACAGTCAATGGCGATCGTTATCGGGCCATGTTGAACGAATTTTTGTTCACAAAAATTGAAGAGGAGGATTTGGTTTCAACAGGACGGCGCTACGTGTCACACAGCCGAAGCTACACTCGATGTTTTGCGCCCCGTTTTTAAAGATCGCATTATCAGCCGCAGAGCTGATGTCGTTGGGCCACCGCGGAGCTGCGATTTGACACAGTTGGACTATTATTTGTGGGTGCTGTAAAAGATAAGTGTTACGCCGACATGCCAGAGACAATTGACCCTTTAAAGGACAATATTCGTGAAGCCATTGGTGAAATACAGCTGATGCACACAATCGATAATGTGCTTAAAAAATTGGACCGATTGTGTAGGCTACTGCATGGCCAGCCGAGGCAGCCATTTGAATGAAATTATTTCCATTATTAACCGGACGGATTGTACTTTCAAATAAAAAAAGAAATTTGAGAAAATATTCAGTAGTTTTTTTTTATAGCATTTTCAAAAAAAAAAAGTTATTTGCGGACCCTTTATTTAAAAAAAAGGAAACCTAAATTTACCGTTAAGCAATATGTATGAATACCATATAAGATGTTTTTGCTCTGAACAAACCTTACAAGAGTGGAAGATAACGGTAACTAAAACTTAGTGCTTTTGAACACTTGATATGATATTCTCTTAGGGAGCCTGAGCATTTTATACCGCACATATTGGATCGAACTAGTTTTGAAATAAAATTGGTGCAGAAAAGCACTTAAATAATATTGGCAGTGCCAATAATTGAAGCTACTTAGGATATAATTATTGGCACCCCCTGCCAATAATTGAGCCCCAGTTTTTATTAGACTCAATTCTTGGCACCCCTTTTATTAATAAAACAATAACTTTTTTAACAAAATATATTTACAAACGACTTTTTTAATATGTACATTTTTATAGTAGGTAAATAATAAAAGTTTTCATGAAAAACTATAAAAAGAAGTAGTGAAAAAAAACTTCCAAAATTATAGGTCCTTAACCAAAACATTGTGGGCGCAGTAGCGCAGTGGTTAGTGTGTTGGACTACTGTGCGAGGGATCCCAGGTTCGATCCCCGGAAAAACCCAAATTACATCTTAAAGTTTTTTCTACTGCGCCACCTCTCGCGAACGTCTGACAAACATCCGAGAGTATGACTGTCATGAAAAAGCTTCTCAATTGAGCCGTTCGGACTCGGCATAAAATTGTAGGTCCCTTCCATTCGTCCCAAAAATAGAAACTCACACAAAACGAATGGTTGCGAGAAGCTAGGCCTTGGGTGTCACCCGCCTGTTGCGCCACCTATTTATTTATTTATTTATTTTTTAACCAAAACATTAAAAATTTTTAAGATTTGTTGCTTTGTTGCTGTCGCACGTGTTTTTACTTTTACTTATAAAACAGAAATGGATAGGAATTTCTCTAAACTAAAGACAAAGACATATGAGAAAAATATGCAAATTCAAATTAAAAAATAAATTGACTTATTCGAACAAAGAGGCAACATGCAAATATTCACCAACAGGACTTGCAAGACGACAGACAACAACGAACAGAAAGACAAAATAGAAAAAACAAGGACTAACAGAAGAAAGCTAGCAACAGATTTCTGCAACATTCGAGGTCTAGGATTCAACAATGTCAACGTCAGCTGCGTGCACCCAGCATCTACAAGAAAAAAAGCCAGACGTCCTAGTCTTAACCGAGACTCAAATAAACTCAAACACTGACTACACATATCTTCGCTGTCCAGGATACGAACTACTTGCTCGTTTTCGATATAAGGGGGGAGTATGTGTATTTGCCCGAACAGATCTGGCGTGTGAAAGAAAAGAAGAGATGGAACCTGCAGATCTCGACTTAATATGGCTAAAGGTCGTCCTACAAAGTTGTACTAAATTCTTTTGCTGCCTGTACCGCTCGCCAAACGATAACGAACCATCTAAATTATTTCGTCATTTATCCGAAAAGGTAGACTGGATACAAATTCATCATACAACGGCTGCAATCAATGCCCATAACATGGACTGGTTACGATATTCTAACAGAACGGACGATGCAGGAAAACAAGCTGAAGACTTCACCATTAGCTGCAATCTCACTCAGCTCGTTGATGAACCAACGCGAATTCCTGACAATCCATCGAATTACGGGAACACTTTAGATCTGTTTCTTACAACCGAGCCAGATAATTATAAAATAAAAATATCTGCCCCCTTAGGGAATTCGGATCATGCTCTAATATCTGCTATATATATCTGAGGCAGCAGAGAGCAGGCGGCATAGGATAGGATGTTACATTGGCGACGAGGATTAAAACAAAAAATGCAGGTAAATAAAACATAAAACCTAGTGATGCAATAGCGAAAATATGATGCGACTTAAATGTTTGCAAATAAAAGAAAAGTGTGATGCGACTTAAATGTTTGCAAATTGCAAGTAAAAGAAAAAGGAAACAAAATGGTGTGATGTGACTTAAATGTTCGCAAATAAAAGAAATGAAAAACAAAATGGTGCGATGCGACTTAGATGTTCGCAAACAAAATAAAGTTGATGCGCAACTTGAATGTTCGTAAATACAAGTACAAATAGTATGTATTGTATATATTTTATTTTTTTATTGCCATTTATGATGATAAATGCGACCATGAGTGACATTAGCTAATGAGCTATGAATAAAGAAGTATAAATATTATATAAAAAAAAAGAAAGTAATTGTAGTATCCTAGCAACTTAATGTAAAACGTCAATAAAATAAATAATAAAAATTAAAAAAAAAAAATGTGACTTGATCGACAAAGACAGCAAAGAGCAGGTGGCATAGAAAAGGATGTTACAGCATCAAAAAACCAGCTTCAAATAAACCCTGGTTTAACAAAGAATGTAAGCGAATTACCGCAGCGAAAAACAAGGCTTTCCGTGAATGGCGGTCAAACCCATCGGAGCAAAACAGATCAGAATTCATAATTCTTCGAAATAGATGCAACCTCATCATTGAATCGGCGAAGACAACTTACAACGAAAGAGTCACTAACAAAGTAATTGGATGTCCTAACAGCTCAAGCGCATTCTGGTCCATGGCAAAGACAATCAGTTCTAACTTTAGTTGCTCTTCCTTTCCACCTCTAGCAAAAGAAGATGGTACGCTAGCAACAACTCCTAAAGAAAAGGCAGACCTTTTCGCTAGCATGTTTTCACTAAACTCCACCCTAGATTCTGCACAACTAGAGCCACCAAATATCCCGAGGGTGCAAACATCGATGGCAGAAGTGAAATTTCGGCCTCGAATAATTCAACGCATCCTTAAGGAACTAGATTGCAATAAGGCAACGGGACCCGACGGAATTCCGGCTATAGTACTCAAGAGATGTGCTCCAGAACTTGCACCTGTACTATGTAAGCTGTTTAGCATGTCGTACTCCCAGAAGACTTTTCCTTCTTGCTGGAAAACCGCTCGCATACAACCTATTCCAAAGAAAGGGAGGAAATGTCTGCCACAAAACTATCGTCCAATAGCGTTACTTTCAATGCTCACAAAGGTAAAGAGAACAAATTAGTTCTCTAAATGGTGATCTGGACAAAATCTTGAAGTGGGGAAAATACAACTTGGTTTGGTTGGTTGTATTTATTGCAAACAAGACACAGCTCACAACATTTTGCAGGAAAAATGCATCAACAGTTCCTCAGATCCAAATGGATGACCATCCAATCCATCACAAGGGCTCAATGCACCTCTTGGAGTCACAGTCAATTCAGGAATCACATGGCAGGACCAGATATCCTATATGGCAAGATCGGCGTCCGCTAAGTTGAGCTACGTATTTAGAGCAAAGAGGCACTTTGGCCCCAAGCAACTTCTCCTTCACTACAAAGCACAGGTTAGGCCAGGCCTGGAATATTGTTCCCATATATGGAGCTCGGCCCCAAAACATTCACTTAACCTACTTGACAGCATACAGAGACGAGCAGTTCGACTTATTGGAGACTCTACACTCACATCGAATCTGCAACCGTTGGTGCAAAGAAAACAAGTCGCTGACCTATGCTTGTTCTATAGGTACTTCCATGGTAGATGTTCCGAGGAACTCAATGGGATTATCCCTCGAAATGCAACTTTTGGGCGCCCCACAAAACAGGCTGCTAATGCTCATAGTCATAACCATACAGTACACTTGACAACCACGAGGACATCATCTTTCCAAAACTCCTTCTGTTACAGGACAAGCAAACTTTGGAACTCGCTTCCTGGGGATATATTTCCAGAAGACTACAATTTGCAGCAATTTAAGTGCAGAACTAACATACATCTGCAAGCATCTCGGGCGCTGATTAAGCGTTATAGGTTTGCCTTTCCCGGGAGAAGTATTTAAAAAAAAAGAAAAAGAAAAAAAAAGGGTTATTGAGCAAATGTAAAAAAAAGAGTGAAGTTCTCTTATAAAGAAAAAAAAATTAAGTGTGTAAATAGTTCGCCACGAAAAGTAATGCGATCTAAATGTATGCCAAGTTCTTTGTTGAAGAAGGTTCAAAGTTAAAACCATTTTTGTCTGACAAAAAACGGCTTTTAACTTCTATTAATCGTACGTAAAAAAGTTACTTAACATAATTTTTAGGAAATTTCTCAAGGGTAAAAATTGCATTAAAAGAATAAAAATTTATTGAGAAAAAATCATTTTAAATAAAAAAATGTAACAAATTTTCAAAAGCAAAACTTTTGTAGCTGCACAGATCTACCCGAAGTGCTTAGTACTTGTATGCGCTACTAGATTATCTTTCCAAAACGTTAAACGTAATATGTTTGTACCTACTTACCTATAATAGTTTAGAAGTTATAGCGTTTTAAGTGGTAACACCTCCAAATTTTAGGTCACCTACTTTGATGAGCTATAACGAGAAATATGGTGAGAATACATAGACCCCCCCCTGCCATATAACTTTTTGTTCGACGGAACTTCAGGAATCTTCGCTTAAAGGATTATACCGCTATTGCAAGTTTCCACTTTTAAACTAAATTTAGAAATAATTTCAAAAGCAATGTCATACAAAAAAATTAATGAACAAATTGATTTGTGCAACTAAAGACTTGTTGTGAATGAAAACAATTTTGTTGTGTTAGAAAGGCGATTCAGTTCAGTGTTGTTGGAAAACTGTACAATTGAGTGAAAAATAAAACTGAATATATAATTAGAATTCGTTGATTAATTTTTTGTTTTGTTTTTTAATTGTCCACAGAGGAAGAGATAGACAAGGTTCTCTATTCAGATGTGTCCAAGTATTACAGGTTGGGGGAATGAGTTGTGGATACCCTTAATAAGGGCGATAAATATATACACAATGTATGGTATTAAATTGTTAATATCGGTAAAATTGTCTTTCCAATGAAGCGACCAACGAGATAACGGTTCATGGAGGCACCACAACCAACGAAGTGGAGGCTGAAAACAATGGTGATGCTGATGATGACTGATGATGACCCTAAACCCTGTACAAGTAAGAAGTACACATACATAATTAATGCAAACTATTACTTAATCATTACATATCGGTAATTATTTTAGGCAATGCAGGAAACCTGTCGTCATTTAAATGGGAAAAAAAGTTTATGCTGGACAGATATTCCAATTGGATACATGGTATGCGTGGGTCCATTAGGAAAATTTAGAACTATAAACCTAATATGGGCCTGGGATGGGAAGCCCTTGCTGATGACATCATCAAGGAATTTAGTTTACGGCTTAGTTCTACTCAAGTAGGAAACAGGTATGACCATGCAAATTTCTTTATTTTTACTACAATTATTATAAGATAAGACTATACTCTGTCCCATTTATATTTTCAGTACAGGGAAGATAGGGTATTTGCCTTTCACCCTTACTGTCTCCATTATAAAGCTCTCACATGGTTGCCATAGTCAGCACTATAAATTGGCATAATTCTCTCACAAATATCGGTAGGGTTACCAGCCGTTTATTAATATTTCATGAACAGAAACATGTAGATCTAAACTATAAAAAGTATAAAAAACTGTGTCTCAGCATTCAATTCCAAGTACTTCTGAATTTAGGATACCCATTACCCGAAATTACCGGGTACCTGTCAACTTGGGTAATAAATTCAACTCGACAATAAACCTCATTGTTTCGACAGCTGGTGGACTGTATATTAATGTAGATATACATTTTTTTAAGCAGCAATAATAGTATTATTAAACATACAAAAAATTCCCTGATTGAGCCGATGATACAAAATAATAAAGTAAACAAATTAAACAGTGTTCCATTTCTGCTAAAAGACAAAATCGAAAAAATGGTTTAACTGCATATTAACAGATCCATCAGAATTACAAAATAATTAAAGGAGTACCTAAAAACTCTATGGCAACATCCCACATAATCAAATTCATTTATTTGCTCTCAAAAGCTTTAAAAAGCAACAAAACACGAAAGTTCTTTGACACAATCCATAGAAAAACCCGTAATGATATTTTTGCAAATGAATATGGTAACACTCTTCTGAGGTGCTTAAAACACACACTAACACCACACATGTTTATTTTCTGTGATAAAATAGCAACCGCACACGAGAAGATCACCCTCATCGTCATCCTCATTCTGCCAGCACATGCGAGGCAGACTGGTTATGGTGGGGTGTATGCGCCTTTGAGGAAAATTTCTTCATAAACAGACTGGTCATGGTGGGTTTTACGTAAATGACAACAACAATTCCTTGGTAATTCAGTGGTTTGGTTTTTATTTCAGTGGCAATTCTTGTGATTGAGTGCCGTAAAAGTATCTACTGGCACCTTTGGTAGAAAAAAGAGCTTCCCATAAGGCCTGTACTGAAAATATAAATGGGACAGAGTATAGGCGCGCGCCGAAGTGGTGTCTAGTCCTAGTGGCATGGCAGTGGAGTGGTGCCCAGGTTTAATTTAAGAAAAATTGTTAATTCATTTTCAGGTACAAATGCCTTATGAAGCGAAGAAAACGGGCATTCGACAATAATACCAGCGGGTCTGTGAGAATGGATACGGAGTAGGAGTACGAGCTTAATGCTATAATTAGCATTGATGACTCATTATGTCCAGAATTTTTCATCTCGGCACAGGGATCCATTTCAAAAGTATCGTCTCAGACCACTACAACATCTGACAATTTGCCGGTAAGCTCGGAAGTTGTCACAGAAGAGGATAGACACACAGCTCGACGGGGAGGAATTTGGCGGCCGGCAAGACGGTACTATCTACAAGAAATTGTATTTTGCCAAATATTTATAAAACAAAGCACAAACAAGAAGAAAAACAAGAAGAAAAGGCAAAGAGACAAGCTGAAAAAAAAACATTCAAAAACTTCAACGGGAAGATGAAAGGGATAGCCAACAAAGGACAACAACGGAAAATTAAAATCCTAAATGATTTATTACAAAATAAAAAGAAATGATTGGTTTTTGATAAAATATATTAATTTTTTTTAATATCTTTGATTTACCAAGTAATGTATTTTTATGAATATTTGTCTATTTACTTAATAACGAAAAATTATTTTGTCAAATTTTGTTGTTTTATTATTTTGTGTATTATTTATTTTGTATTGTCCCAAATGAAGAAGTAGAGCATCTGAAACAATTTGCTCCCCATGAAAAATATTGTCAATATTTCGTTTTAGGTAGGTACTGGGGGTGAATCAAATAAATCGTTTTCACATTCGCTTTCACGCATTGCTTTAATTTTTTCGATTCACTTGGTACTAAAATGCGGTACTTTAATGCAAAAGTCGAAACTAAAAAATATTGCGTACCAATAACCAATTTATCGTCGAGTTAACCCTAATGTCGACTCCAACTTTCGATCCTGAGAAAGCCGTGTCTAACTCATGGTTTGAGTATAAGTGTCATCGTAGTAGTGTCATTCAAAGGTGGAATGTCAGTTTTCAAGGCAATATATTTTTATTTTTCATTTAAAATTCTTTAATAAGTAGCTATAGTTACTTGAGTTAGAATTTAATAAACGTGTTAGCGGAGTGGAAATATGAAATCGGGAATCTTAATTTTTTTGTAAGTATAAAATAAATCGACAAATTATTCGTCAAGCAAAGGATACGTTTTCTTTAATTTTTGGTTGGTTTGTGGTTTTTGTTTTGTGTAATTTCTTGTTGTAATCATTCGAAATGCATACTGGGATCACCTACGTAACATGTTTCCTCTATTTGAACTGTGGATCCTATACACTTGGAAAGGAAATGCTTATTCAAAAAACAAAATGTTGTTGTGCATTTCATTATACTGTAAGGAATCTTTACTCAATTTATTTTCGAATGTATAGTTTTATTTGCATTCTGACTCCTGACACCTACCAAGATATTGTGTGAAACTATTGGATTTGAGCAAAAAAATATATAAACAGCTGATTTGTGCTCGAATAAATCTGACAATTTTTCGAAATTCGTACAAGATTTGATTGCCATTGTACTAGAATTTGTACTTAAGTCGTGTTTAGTAAACCCTTCGATTAAATAGGGTAGTTCGCGACAAAGTCAGTGTCAAATGAGAAAAAAAATAAAGTGACAGCTAAAAAATTTGTAGGAAAACAAACGAAATTTTATATGGCGGGAGATAGGGTTTGCTCATTTTATTTGTGAAAAGTTTATAATAAAGTGCAAAATACCGATTGAAAACATTGCAGAATGGAAATTGAGTGTTTGCAAAAGTGAAGTAGTTAAATTTGTAGAGATTGGGTGCAAAAATACAAAATACATTTTTAGTATCTGCTGTTTTTGCTTTCTCTCATATTATGTGCTTTTGGACAGAGTTCGACCCGTCATTTACGCTCCTAATTTTGGAAATAAATGCAATTTTTTTTCATTATTTTTGGCTGTGCTGGTTGTACAGTTGTTAGTACAACAATTTGTCAACGTTTTCCCTAATTTTATTGCGTATATTAGGTGATTTTCGAATGTGGAAAATGGTAAAATTTGCCGCCACAACGCGCGTGATGATAAGAATTTATTTTGGATTTTTTTTAAACAATCTCTACAAATTTAAATAGTTCACTTTTGCAAACACTTTTAACAAACACTAAATTTTAATTCTGGAATGTTTTTAATACATATTTCGCACTTTATTATTAACTTTTCACAGAAAAACTAGATACATCCTATCTCCCGCCGTATAAAGTTTCGTTTGTTTTCCTACAAGTTTTTTTGACGTTTCAGTGAAAGAGAAAGCGCACTTCTGAAAGAGATAGCTTCGCGAAATGCCCTATTTGTTATTGGTAGGACAAAATTAAAAGTCGAAATTAAAGTTAGTTTCGAAATTAGTAAAACTCGAGTTTAGTGATTGTTTATTGGTAAGGGCCATTGTGAATATCAAAGCAAGCATAATTTTTTCATTGCTCAATTTTAATTTTATCAGTTGTTTATACATTTTTGTATTATAAAACGTTAGCTTCTTATCGAAGCGAGGCAAAGAAATGTGCAGAGGTTTAAATTAGAATCTATTTGTGATTAATGCCTAGTACGCTGCCATTGAGAAACGAAATCTTCCGGTGGCCTCCAACAGTGAAACGTCTGTGAAAAGACCGCGAAAAATAATTTGTGGAGAATTTCATCAGCTGGCTAATGCTACACAAGTGACATTTGACAACATTTGACAAATTCGCTATTGATGTGAAGTAAGAACCTCTTGCAAAATGCTTATGCCTAAATAAAACTTTTATTTCTTGCAGATATTAGCGAGTGGAAGTATACAAAGATTGGTATAAGATTAAAATTCAAACACCTGGACTTAATCTAACCATCTCATCCTTGGTCTACCTAGAGGACGACTGCGTGATGATACGGATTCCATAGCACGTCGTGAAATCCTGGTCGGGGACATGCGTTTAACATGACCAAACCACCGAAGCATGGATCGGTCCGTCCGTAGAAGTAGTATCTTTATAATTATTTTGCTTTTTTTGCACCACTTCTTTAAATAGTATCTAATGAGAATTTAAACTGTTTCTTAACTGCTCTTCTAAGTAACGGCGCATTATTTTTTTCTATTGAAATTGATTTACCTAATTTTTGGGTAAACATTAGGTTAGCGTTATGTGAGCAATTCAGTCGCTACATCAAATTGAACAGTTTCAGACGGATAAATTATTGTTGTTTACCACAACACAAGTTGTTTATCAACAAGTATAAATACCGCCAACATAAAGCATACAATTGCTATTCACTTTCAAGAGTTCGTCCGAGTCACCACTTTTCTACAGTTCATCTTTAATCTGACTTCCCCCTACCAGTGGTAAGGGGATAGCAACATAAAACTAAACTTAGACTTAAACTTCAAAATAAAAGTTATAGAGTTAAAAATAAAAGTTAAAGAAATAAAATTTAATATTGTTATTATTTCGACCCAAGTCACCCAAGGCTAGTGAAATTATATTTTTTACATTACGGCACGGCTAGAATCCTAATTTATATATATATTTTTTTCATGCAGCTAAACGAAAAACGCAAGCCAAAGGACTCATTGCTTGAGACTTAAGTAAAAATATATGCGACCTTTTAGAGCTTCAAAAGCAATAGACAGCAGCGCCTACACTTAAATATTTAGCCATGTTTGCGAATAGGTATGGGTCTGCAAAAATTGCCAGAGGACGTGGTGGAAGACCTAATCCAATTCATTTGCCAAATATATGATGAGTTAAGTTAAGTTAATTAGACCATTTTTTGTTCATAAAATGTATAAATTCTTTTCAAATATATGATGAAATCAGAAAACACAGAAATAGAAATGATTAAAATAAAGATTTCAAAGAATTTTTTGGTTTTATAAACAGAACAAAAAATCGTCTTCACAAAAGACGCTTTATAATGCCATGAAATGGACCCAGATGGTGAAACAAAATAGCTTTTTAGTTTATCCCGCACATATTTTCCAATATTGTTTTTCCAAAACTTGATTGGATCGATGAATGATGAAGTGCACCAGGTGAGACTTGTTTTCTCCATTCACCTGCAACTAAACATCCAAATTCGAGCTGACGTTTTGAGAGGATTTCACAATAGCTATCTGTTTGACGTCGTCTAACGCGGCGTTGAGAACGTCGAGTTAAAATAATCTTGCTGATTCTGTATACTGAAGATACATACTGTCATGAGCAATTTCCAAATGCTCACTAAATATTCTTTTTGCACTTGTGTGACGATTTTTTTTTACACCTCCATTTGCACCCAGGGGGATAAATTTGGAAAGCAGAACCCGAATTGACCCCCTGCTGCAGGAGGTTCAGTTCGATTTTCTGATGAATAATCCCACAAATCGCCTTCTGTAATGCACAGATTCAGATTGTGTAGTACCTACACAGCAACCCATCACGAATTTACTCATCCTCTCAACGGTTATTGAATCCAACCGTATATGAGCTGCCTAAGTCTCTGCTTTAGCAAACCAGAGCAGTTTTCTATTTTGACTCTTGTTTGGCAGTACTTTTAGTTGTATTTCCTCTGCTGAGGTGTCAGATTACCAAAATCTTTAAATGGAGTGAACAGATACTCTCTTAGTGGATATGCTGCAACGCCTAGTTCTAGAAGGTGATATTGAGTTCCGCAAATCACCGGAATGTCTTTGGAAATAAAAGAAAGTTTGTAAATTCGTGCATCGTGTATCTTGCAGGGTCACCTACAAAAAAGTCCATGAATCTTTTGTCTGCATCACAAATACCTACCCTAAAGGGAAATCGAAATTAATCCATGTCGATTTACATATGTGGATCGAATGTTCTCGGCTGGCTTTCGAAGATATATGTAGCAGCCATCAATACACCCAGACCTAATAACGCTATTTGTTTTATTTGGGCAAAATCCTGGAAATTTAATGTGATCTTTTGTTATGTCTAAAAGAAATTCCAACAAAACGGTAATAGGGCTAGTGTTAGGAAATAGAGGGAATGTGGAAGCGAAAAATTACAAGGAACCGAAACTGGATAGGAAAAATGGATGGGAACGGAAATAGGCAGGGACAGGAATGTCAAGTACGAAGAGCTTGGTATGCTTACTCAGCACGACTCAGCTCGCTGGAATGGTGTGGTTATTGCTACCCACCGCTCAACCTAACCCACTACAACACATAAAACCTAATAACAAACACCTAGGTACTTACTTTACCCTCACCATCTTCTGACGGACCATCACCATATTGAGGGGCGCTGCGGATGTTGTTCAGCGCTAGCCGTTCCCACCCCACCTGGAAACTCGTAGCCGATGTTGGAACTTATCACGCTATCTCGCCGAAAGAGTTTTAGCTTACCCCCGTCACACCCCTAAAAAATTATTTTAACATTTTATTTAACATTAACATGAACAAAACTATCAACTGGCGTGGCTCAACGATGTTGACGCATTAATTATTTTATAGTTTAATAATTTAATTTAATTTTAAATTCGTTGTACACAAAAAAAAGAATATGGACTATGGACATACAAAAAAACGAAATTTAAGTTTCGTTTGTCCACACAAACAGCAAAATTCTAAGGGGGCAGATTGTCAGGACCGCGAGTACCCGAATTCCTATTTAAACAGAGCTCTATGAAGGTGTAAAATATTTATCCCAGAGCTAAATGCCAACGAAACGACGAATAGGGGTCAAACGGCACTTATCACACTCAAATAGTCAAAAAAAGGAAATGAAATAATCTCAAAATTAAGTTTTTTGGCTAATAAGCTTTGGAACTCGTTTGACAGAAATTGTCTACCGTTAACAGAGAGAATTGCTTGTGGTACTCCGAACAAATAGAATACCTCATTTTGTAAAAATCTAATCACGCTGGCTACAGTCGCTTTTTTAAGTGCTTTGAGCAACACAATTTTCGACAAGTAGTCAAGAACGACAAAAATGTAAGCATTTCCTGCTTTTGACCTAGGGTAAGGCGTAAGGACCAAGGAAATCAATATATAGTTTTTAAAACGGACGATCTGAACAATAATTGAGCTACATTTCGGGATGCTGGACTTGATTAGACGATTTACAGTTTATACAGATTTCACATTGCACTACGGCCAATAGAAAAACTGACTTAATGTTTTGGCTATTCCGCCATGAGCAGCGTGTGGTGGTTCATACACACGCGTGATTATGTCGTTTGTCAGACTTGGGGAAATCCAAAAATAGGGCCATCGGATTTCCAGGTGGGGAGGCAAAATGGCCAGCGCTAAATTCCAGCAACAGCGCCCCTCGATCTGGTGAAGCTTCGTTCGCTTTGGTTAAAGTAAGTATCATGTCTTGGCATGATATGTGTTTTTGTGGTAGACGAGCAGAGCCGTGCTAAGCAAGCATGCCACGCTCCTCATACTCGGCACTCAATCCCATCCTAAGGTCCCGTCCCCATTCTCGCTTCCTGTCATTTTGCGACTCCTAGCTCCCCATATTCGTCCCCTATAGGCCTATAAAAAACATTGAACAAGTTTGACATTTTTCTGTTCGAGCTTTTATTGCCAGCAGACCTACAAAAATGTATAAATCCTTCCAAATAAAGTGCTTTTTAAATAAAATACCACAAGAGACAAGAATTAGGCTTTAAATTACCACGTCACGAAATCTTGCATGACTTCAGAGAAAAAGATCCGTGAGAAAACAAGCCTTATTGTTACCAACATTTTCTTTGCTATAACTTTTTATGGCGATTTGACAGCTCAGATGTAAACAATTAAATTTTTTCATCGGTTTTGTTGTGATATTAAATTAAAAGTGAAAAATGGATTTAGTAAAGGCAACATTCTTGATAGACATATTCTTAGACATCAGCGGTGATGAAGAAAATGACAAACAAAATATTAAGAAAAGAAGGAACAAGCGGACATTTTGGGTGAATCCTTATCTGAGAAGCAGAATGCTCTATGCATTGGTATAAATTTTCGGATCCATATGCGACAGCAAATGTTTCGGAACTGTTCGTTAAGTGTTTAAGTAATACTGCTTCTCAATTTGAAGATTTCTCAAAATTGGACCGCTCATTGAGAAGCAAAATATTGTACGGGAAGCTATCCCGGCTAAAATGCGACTTCTATAATAACTATAGGGTGAGATAAAATCACGTTTTTCAAATCAATTTCTATAGTCTGATGATTCTTTTTCACGCATTTTCTCAAATAATGCTAAGAAAGACGCATTCAAGCTGCATGATCAATTAAAGGATTACCTTATATGCAATTAATGTATTATACATCTTACAGCCGTATATTTAACATTTAATTTCAATGTTAAAAAACTATGTGCATAACCGCTTTTATTTATTTTTTCAATACGTCAATTTCTGATACTGATGCAACAGTTTGCTTGAAACAAAATTTTAATCGGTCTTGAACATCTTCAGGCAGCTTGGTAAGATAACCGTCCAGAACCTTTTAGATATCTAATCATCATTTCAGCTCTTTTCTGCACGAAAAAGAATGAATGACTGTATTCATATAAAACGAAAAGAATTTAATATCTGCCTGTTTTGGCAGACAAGAGATTAGTGGCCAACAAATTAAACTGTTTTGTTGCCTGCTCAACGCACCTACATTTGCGAGAGGCAAACGAAGTTGAGGTGGAAGGTGCAACCGATAAAGGAGACGACTAGGCTAGACTGGCTAGTCTCAGGCGTTGAGTTTTTTTAACTCTGAAAAAAAAAAATAGAAAAAAAACTAGTCTCGCCATTGGTGGGACTTATCAATTATTTTTTCATTTCAAATTTCAAAATGTTCTGTAAACATTATATTTTATTATTACATAATATACAAAAATCATTGGAGTCTATTTACTTTCTTGGGGCGACATGCACTCTCAAGAGCTCCATTACCGGTAGGAACTTTCATTGGCTTTCCTTTATAGCTGCGCTTTCAGTTTTAGGTTTTTTAACCTCTTTGAGGAAGCGATCCCTAAGCGATCTCCAACGGCTCTGCCACTGCAAATGTTGGCCTAAATTTCAGTGAATGCTAAAATAAAGTGGGAAAAAACATATAACCTCTCATTTCCAGAATTTGCTATTTGTTACAGAGAAATAAGAACAGTTAGTTACCCAAAAATAAAGTTCAAAAATAATATTATTTTATCATTGCGTTTTGGAGATATGAGCAAATGTTGTATCGCCAAAGTTCGTCGTGCTTTCCTGTCACCAGGAGAAGAACGAACTCGCGGAGAGGTTGGAAATAAAAGAAGTTTTTATTTTATTTTGATTAGTAAGGCCCGCTGTCTTATTGCTTGGCTGCAACCTTTACTAATTATTTGTTTATTTGTTTTTATTATATTTATTTATTTCAATGGTAAGGCCCGCTGTCTTATTGCTTGGCTGCAACCTTTACCATACAAAATCTATTTAACAACTCTCTGTTGCTTCCAAAATTCTCAGTCCTTTTATACGTCTTTTCTAGTTCATCCACTTTCATTTGCGTTCCCCTCCAACACATATTCCTTTGCACTTCTTGGAAGTGCGTTGCTCAACCATGCTGATGCAGTCCTTCATACCTTTGTAACCCAAAAATACCATCGATATCGCAACAAGTCATTGGCGTTTTGCCCTAGCTGCGCATAGTGCTTTGTCAGCATATGTGCGTCAGAATTACCAGCATGTCATTCACTCTTCGCCTTAGTTACACACAGTGTGATATCAGCATATGTGTACAGAACTGAAGTGGAGTTCCCTTGCTGTCCCATTACTCATATTGTTTATGTGTTTTGTCGGCGATATGTGTGATATGCTTTGACATTGACCTAGTGAGGCGAATTATTGGGAATATCGAATATATGCATTTTTGGTATGCGGTAATATGGTTCTGTGAGCAGTTGTGGTTGGCAGAATAGGAAATGTATAGGAATAAGGAAGCGCCGATGAACAGGTGGTGCGAGGTACTACATCCTTCCCCCCTTAGAAAAAGAAAATTGAGAGTAAAAAGATCAATTTTCTTTCAGAGAAGTGACTTAGGAGAATTTTAGAAACAATTTACAATTACTTTCTATTAGCTTATTTTCTATTACATAGTTCGTTTTTCTTTACTTAGACAAGATATTGTAAGCAAATTTTTTCTTATTTTCTTAGTTATTCTTTAAACAAAATATTGTATTTTCTTAACCAAATATTGTAAAAAATGAAGTATCGTAAAAAAAAAATTTCTTAATTAGCTTAAACAAAAATATCTTAGACAAAAATTTTCTTATTTTTTTCTTACATATATTTTTGATGGAAATTTATTTTTAGACAATTTACCAAAAATTATTCTTGTAATATTTTATGCAAAGTTAAGTTTGTAAGGTTATATGTTATTGTTATTTGAATTTATAAAAGTAGATACACATTTTCCTTTTTTTTTTCTTTTTATTTTTAGGCCAAAATGAAGGTAGGGGTGTCCCTAATTGTTTCATTGCTGGACTTTTTTTTATTGTTTTCTTTTGAAGTATGTCTGAGTTTGTAAGACTTGTATTTTCTTAAGGATACAAGAATCAATATTGTTACGATTATTCCGTAAATTAAAATATAGTGGTGAACATCATTTTTATCCAAAGAAATAAGTGGTCTTGATTCTTCATTCTTTAGCTCGCTTATTCTTTGGGAAACAAGTTCTAGCTCATTTTGGCTTGAAAATCTTACAATTGCGGTTTTTTCGGTGAAGTTAGGAAAATTGATGGAGGGGTTAGTTAGGAATTTTGAGATATTTATTGGTGGAATGAAGAAGTTATTAATGATTGACGATTTTTCATTGTAGGCGTATAAAGTAAAATCTTTTGATTTGAGGTAGCAGTTACCGGATAATTCTATTATTGCCGGTCCCTGAAGAGTATGTCTTGTCATATTATCTTGACAGATTTCGTTAGCAATGCATGGTTCCATGGATGAAAATAGCCATTTATGTGGTTGGTGTGATTGTATCCATATGGTTGTTAAGTTTGCCTGTTTTATCACGCATGAATCGTGAAGCGTCGGATTTCCAATTAAGAGTTGGATTTCGCATTGGGGATTAGCTGTGTCGGTGTCAAAAAGTGGATGTGTAATAGGGCATAGGAAATCATTATCTTGAGTTTTGCAATTGCTAAGGTCTTTAAGGTACAGGGGTGAGTAATGTTCTCTTTTGTGATCTATTACTAAATAATCATTTGTTGGTTGTAAGTATACGAAATTGTTTTTGTATTTCATGGGAAAGGGGATAATTTTGTATATTTGAAAATTGTCTACAAGGGAAAGGGGTATTTTAAATTCGTAGATTATTTTGTCTTTGTTAGTTGCGACGCTAGTGGTACAAATATGGTAAAGCGAGATGATGTTATTTTCATTTGCTAGGTGCGGTAGTCTAAGACCGTTTGGAATTTGTTGTCTGATAGTTTTTAGTGCAGATTTTAGTTGATCTGGCGTTACTATGGCCGGGTGGGGTTTCCCATGTTTGACGTCTGTAGCTAAATCGAGAATATCGTCGATCGTGTTCTGGTATCTGATTATAATTAAAGTTATTAGTGACGTTAAAGATTCTATTTCAGTAAATGTATTTTGATCTTGAGTGAGACTCGCGAGGTTAGTCATTACTCCTTTTATGTTGGTTATTTTTGCATTTACCGCAAGCATTTGGTCTTCTATGTTTTTTTCCGATTTATTAAAAATATTTTTGGTAGTTTCCATTATAAATGTTTGGTTTTTCATAAGATCAAGTAAATGGTTTTCGTTTCTTTTGATTTTCTCTATTTGTTTGTCGTAGTGTTTTGCATCGTCTTCATTCAAGGTACCAAACAAGGATTTGCTTAATGTACCGACTATATTGATTAGGGCTCGTCTATATCGCTTTTGTGTGCCTAGGAGAATATATTTGTTTTGAAGGTTCATTAATAAGTGGTTGATTTCGCTTATTGCACCATCACAAATTATGCCAAAGTTAGCGTTTCCTTGTAATAGGCGGCACAAATCGTTGATTTCCACCACGTAATTAGTAGCATGATTTAGAGCTTTCGTGAGTTGCGTTAGATCATAGTAGACGACTAGTTTCCACTCACTGGAGTATAGTTCGGCGTTTCCTATTTTTTCGAAGTATACGCCTGCTTCGTTATTGATTGGAGTGACTTGAAGTTTTCCGCAGGTGAGCGATAGCCCAATCACTGAGATGAGAATAATTGGTGTCATCTGTAAAGGGGCATATGTTTATAGTTTATGTTTACAGTATTCGAGTCGATGTGGTGAAGTGTGGTCGTAGGTTTGTAAAGAAGGAAAGAAAGAACAAAAATAGTTGAAGTAGGTATACATTTATTCTACTTTTTCTTTTTTTTTATAAACTAATTGCTAGGCGGTTCCCATAATACGGTGTCGGAAGATTCGTAGCCTGATGTGTCGTCGTCGTCGTTGACGTCGTAGTCGATTCGGTGTGGTGGAGTGCGTGTAATGGGGTTATAGAGTCGTGGGAGTGGGCCTTTTAATACGTATGTGGGACAGAATTTTAATTCAAAATCTTCTTCGACTGTCCCAAAACTTATTATGTCTCCGAAATGGAGCTCTCTTATGGTACATGGTGGAAGTTTTTCTCTATTAATATAGGTTCCACGGGAAAAATGGTGGTCCACTATATGCACCTTTTGATCGTTAAGATCCACGTGGATGGCCGACTGGCCAGGAGACACAAGTGGTGTATTTAGTTCTATGTTATTTGCGTGCCCCCTGCCTATCCTAGTGGTTCCACGGCGCAAGCGAAGTACTTTTTGTGTTACAATATTAAATAGTCTCCATTCCGAGTCTGGTGTGTAATGTATCGACTCCATCTTTTAAGAGAGAAGAGAAGAACAATGGGGAAATGTTTAGTGGTCGTCTTAGCAATATGTGGAGAAAGATGAGTTTATATTCGTGAAGAGTCGTATGTGTGAGCGTGGTGAGTGTAGTTATTCGTAGTAAGACTGTAGATTGTTGTTGTGTATTAGTTTGGGTTTGTTTTTAACTTTAATTATAGTGTTTTCGTTGGATATTATTTTTATGACTTCGAATGGACCTTCCCATAACGGGGATAGCTTGTTTTTTCTGGCGTTATTTTTGAGCAAGACCTTATCACCGACGTTAAATATTTTGGTGTTGGTTTTTGCGTCAAAGTATTTTTTTGAGTTTTCCTTTTTCTTGTTAAGTATTTCTTTTGCTGCTTGGTATCCGTGTTGCAATCGTGACTTCAACTCGTTCGCATAGTTATCATAATTATATGAAACGTTTGGTTGTTGTGCGAACTTGCTAGGTACGTTTGCTGGATAACCGTAGAGCAATTCATATGGCGTGAAGCCTGTACTTGAATGAGGAGTCGTATTATACACAAACATCGCATAAGGAATCCAGGTATCCCATGTAAGTGGATCATGGTTGATGTAATGGCGTAAATACTCAGTCAAGGTTTTGTGGCTGCGTTCTAGCGCTCCATTTGTTTGCGGGTGATATGGTGTTGTATTTAGCTTTTTTATTTTCATGAGCGAACACACTTCCAAAAACATTTTGCTTAGGAAGTTTGCACCTTGGTCCGTTAGTAGTGAGAACGGAATGCCGTGTCGACAAACAATGCTTTCGACGAAAACTCTTGCTATAGTTGAAGCTTCTGTATTGGATAAAGCGTATGCTTCAGAGTATTTAGTAAGATCATCTTGGAATGTTAGAAGATATTTATGATCACCGTAACTTGTTGGTAAGGGTCCAACTATATCTAATGCGATCCGTTCAAATGGTTTTGAACTGGTAGTCGTGATTTTCATAGGTATGGGAGGATTTCGCCTGCTTTTATTAACCTGGCAGGAGGCACATTTTCGGATGTATTCATCGATGTCTGCTGCCATTGTAGGCCAAAAGTATTTGGACCTGATTCTCTTAAGTGTTCGAGTGACTCCTTGATGACCTCCGAAAGGTGAGTCGTGATACTCAGCGAGTAATTCTTGTATGGCTTTGGTGCCTGTTAAGAGAATTCTGTCGTCATCATAAATATGGATGTCTATATCAAGGGTTTGGAATGTTTTTTCAAGAAGATTTTTGAAAGTTTTCTTAAATTCATCCCCTATTACGGGTAAAGAGAATCCAATATTTTTTAAGCATTTTTCAAAGCATATTTCTTTGATGTCGTTTAGACATGTGCTCACGATTTTCTGATCAGTTGAGCTTCGGAATGGTACCGGTAAAGTTATTACACAGATTTGTTCTTGGTTACTTAACTGTACCAGGGTTCTCTTACCTAATTGTGGTTTAACAAACTGTGGTGACTTCTCTTTTAGCACCTCTTCCTCGGATGTATGTATTAGGGGTAACACTATTATTTTGAGTTGGACTAGTTTGTCTACAAAAATGGATCCCTTATGTTCGTGTAGAGTAATACTAGAAAGAACCTGAATGTCTGAAAGGTCGGAACGTACGTTTTGTAAAGGTTGTTTGTTTTGGCTACGTGTAGTTACCATGACAGTCTTGGACGTTTCTGCTATATTTTTGGGTATGCGGCTTAATGCGTCGGCATTTACGTTGGTTTTTCCTGCTTTATAAATTATTTGGTATTCATATTCGTCTAATAATATTCTCCAACGAGCCAATCTTGACGTCGGGTCTTTAAGGTTCATAAGCCATTGTAAAGGCCTATGGTCCGTACATATTGTGAATTTACGTCCATAGATGTAGGGCCTAAATTGTTGTACCGCGTAGACAATTGCCAATAATTCCTTTTCGGTTGTGGTGTACCGAGTCTCAGCGTCGTTGAGAGTACGACTAGCATAACAGATTGGTTTGTCTTGACCAATGTCTCCTTGTGATAATATCGCACCTAGTCCAACGTCACTTGCGTCTGTAGTGACTATGAATTCTTCCTTAAAATTTGGATAAGCTAAAATAGGAGGGTGTATTATTTTACTTTTAAGTAGACGGAATGCTTCATCACAGAATGCATCCCATTCAAATTTGATATCTTTCTTTAGTAATTTTGTCAAGGGTTTAGCTATACTGGAGAAGTTATCAATGAATCTTCTATAGTAGCCTATGAGACCTAGAAACGATTTTATACCTTTGGTGTTTTGTGGTGTTGGATATGTTTTGACTGCCTTTACTTTCTCTGGATCTGGTTTAAGACCGTGTTCGGAGATAATATGACCTAAATACGTTAGTTCTTTCTTCATGAAATTGCATTTTTCAGGCTGAAGTTTCAAATTATTTTTGCGTAATTGATCAAATACTCTTACCAATTTGTCGTTATGGTCTTTCAGGTTGTATCCGTATAGAACAATGTCATCAACATATACGAAGCAATCGAATCCTTGTAGACCACTTAATACCGTATTCATCAGGCGTTGGAAGGTTGCTGGGGCATTTCTTAGCCCAAATGGCATACGATTATATTCGTAGTGTCCATATGGAGTGCTGAATCCCGTCTTGCACCTGTCTTCCTTATCCATACGAATTTGGTGGAATCCACTTGCCAAATCAAGGGTACTAAAATACTTCGCTCTACCAAGTTGATCCAGTATATCTGTAATGTTTGGTAGCGGATATGCGTCAGCGACTGTTAGTTCATTTAGTCGACGAAAATCTACCACGACTCGCCATCGCTTATTGCCTTCTTTGTCTGGTTTCTTAGGAACCAGAAGCAAGGGGGAGTTCCATGGGCTTGCACTAGGCTGGATTATTCCTTCCTGTAGCATATCGTTAACTTGCCTATGGATCTCACTTGTATGTGCGTTAGGCAATCTGTACGGTTTGACATATAGTGGTGGTTTGTTTTGGTCAGTTATGATTCTGTGGCTTATGGCATCCGTGAAAGTAAGTTGGTCGCCTTCGAGGAAGAACAAATCATTGTATTCCCTACAAATGTTGTGGACTGATTCCTTTTCTTCTTGGTTGCAATGTTCGACGTCTATGATTGACTTAAGTTTGTCTAGTCTGCCTTTGATCTTGTCATTTGGTTTGTTAGATACCAAGTTAAAATTGTCTAGAGATTCCCATTCGGGGTTGATATTTTCGGTGTTTAACCTGTGCTCTGTTTCCAAGGTATTCATCATCAACACTTTTATCTTGGAGTCCTTGGATCTACTCAGGCTTTCACCGAGGTATACGCCTGGAATAATTTGTTTTTTTCGTATAATTAAATCGATATTACCTGTTTTATGAAATGGGAGTTCTACCACGCGCTGTGTTCGTGGTTTAAGTATGATGGTGCCTTTCTCAGCTTTTGTTTGGCTATTTGTTAAAATTTCCTCAGTCTTACTGTCTGCTAGGTTCTCTTTTGCCTTAGTCTTACGTTTAGCTGGGTTTTTATTTTGTTGCTCAGGCTTATTGACTATTGCTGAGTCCTTTTTATTTTGTTCAGTCTTACCTTCTGCTGAGGCACTTCTATCCTCAGTCTTACGTTTTGCTGGATTTATCATTATCTCAGGCTTATTTTCTGCTGAGGCACTGCTGTCCTCAGTCTTACGTTTTGCTGGATATTTATTTCGTTGCTCAGGCTTATTGACCATTGCTGAGTCTTTTTTATTTTGCTCAGTCTTATTGACCATTGCTGAGTCTTTTTTATTTTGCTGAGTTGTGACTAAGCCGTTTACTGGTGTTTTAATTTCGATTTCCCTATTTTCATAGTTAATGTAACATTGGAATTTGGTTAAAAAATCGTTACCGAGTATGCCATCATATGCTAAACTCAAATGGTTCGGTATTACTTGGAACGGATGGTCCAGAAGAATCAAGTGGTCTTCTGTTTGGAATTCCAAAGTTCCTATAGTTTCTCCTATAGTTTTAAATTCTTTTCCTGATATGGTGGATATAGTACATTGATTTCTATTACATATTTTTGTTTCGAATTTTGTTGGGTTCACAAGGCTGATGTCAGCGCCTGTGTCAATCAAAAATGTAGCTGATATTTTTTCTGATGGGTGAAATTTTATTTGTACCACTGGCTCCAGACGTTTGGGGCAAAATGGTACGTATATATTGAAATTTAGTTTGGGATTCTGTGCATGTCGACTTGTATTTGCGCTCGGGGCTGATTGTCGACACCATCTCCCCGAGTCAACCCGTTTCCCGCTTCATTTTCGTTTGAAGTGGTATAGTGTCGGAATTCTCGTCGTATATTGCGTGAGGAGTTATTATTATTATTTTGGTTGTGTTGCCTTTGTAATGAGTCTGGTTGTATATTTTGTGGAGGAACTCCAATTTGAGCCAAACGTGTCCTGCATTCATCCTGGTGATGATTGGGTTTGTTGCAGTAGGTACATCTTAAATACTGTATTTCTCTTTTAATTTGCTGAGGAGCGAAGTTAGGAAGATTGGTGTTTCTGTAACAGGTTGCGGACGTGTGTCCCACCTTGTTACAGGTTTGGCAGATAGGTCTGGGAGTGGGGACTATATTTCGATTTCTAAAACAAGTAGTGGATGTATGTCCTACCCTATTACAAGTTTGGCATGTGGGTTTTGAAGAGGAAAACTTTGTTGGATGTTTGTTGTTTTCAGAAAGGTGAGTTACTGCGGTACGTTCGAGGCGAACCGAATGTTCTTCCGCGTATGCTATGGCTTTCCTTAGATCGCCTTCCCCGTGGGCTTGAACCATGAATTTGAGATTTAGATTTAGAAGACCGTCTTCGAAAACCTGTATGGCTAGCCTATCATTTTCGTGGGAAAGGAACCTTCTCACAGCTTCGTCACTAGTGCTGGCAAAAGTAGCAGAGTTCAAGGAGTTTAGTAATCGATTGATGCGATCACCAAATTCCTTAACGTTTTCTCCTGCCTTTTGTTTAGCATTTAGTAACTCGTTCTGAGCTGAGGAACGAGATTTTTCTTCCTTGAATTGTCTTTCTAGTTCTGAGACTAAGTCATTCCATTTTGCAAAAGATTTTAACTGGACTAGCTCGAATGCCGGTCCCTGGAGCCTCGTTTTCACGACTTCCAGAAAAAGTTTATGTTCGGGGTCAGTTCTAATTGACGTGAACAATATATTCCCACAAGCTATAAATTTATTTAATTCTTCCGGGTTTCCGCTGAAAGCCGGGATAATGTTGTAAATGTCGTTAAGACTAATTTTGTATTCAGACATGGTGGTGCCGGATTCAGAACTCTCGGGTATTTCTACACAAAAAGGTAGTTGTTCGAAGAGCTGCACTATCGCAGCTTGCTTTCTTGTGGTAATATTGGGGGTGTAGGAAGAATAATGGGTAGGAAATGAAAATTCTGGGTTTTAGAGTTTTTTTTTTTTCTTTTTCTTCACCGAAATAAAAAAAAAGTATAAATATAAAGAAACGTGGCGTAACTAAGTCAAATGTGTTTTTTTTTTTTGTGTAAAAAAAATATATATATATATATATAACTTCTTAAATACCTTAAATCTTAAATTTCTCTGCTGCGGATGCTGATGGTTTTGTTGTTGTCTTTTTTTTTCCTTAATTTCCTCTGCTGCTGCTGGTAGGTTTTCTGATGCCGATGGTGATGATGGTGCTGTATTTTTTTTTTTTCTTCTTCCTCTGCCAGGCAGGCTTCCCGCCCTATAGGTGTGGTGGCCTGGTCTTTTATGTCACTGCCCAATTGTTTGCCTCCGGCGCCCGTATTCCAGGGATTCGCCAGGTCTTACAGTATTTGGGACTTTGCACTTTTTTTTCTCCTTTTTTTTTTTCACTTCACTTAACTGGTGTATGCCCCAGTACGCTTTAACACTTTCTCTGGTGTATAGCCCCAGAGAACGCTTCGGTATGTTGGTATGGTAGTCGGGACCTCTTTGGGTATCCCACCGCTGCCACCAATTGTTGTATCGCCAAAGTTCGTCGTGCTTTCCTGTCACCAGGAGAAGAACGAACTCGCGGAGAGGTTGGAAATAAAAGAAGTTTTTATTTTATTTTGATTAGTAAGGCCCGCTGTCTTATTGCTTGGCTGCAACCTTTACTAATTATTTGTTTATTTGTTTTTATTATATTTATTTATTTCAATGGTAAGGCCCGCTGTCTTATTGCTTGGCTGCAACCTTTACCATACAAAATCTATTTAACAACTCTCTGTTGCTTCCAAAATTCTCAGTCCTTTTATACGTCTTTTCTAGTTCATCCACTTTCATTTGCGTTCCCCTCCAACACATATTCCTTTGCACTTCTTGGAAGTGCGTTGCTCAACCATGCTGATGCAGTCCTTCATACCTTTGTAACCCAAAAATACCATCGATATCGCAACAAGTCATTGGCGTTTTGCCCTAGCTGCGCATAGTGCTTTGTCAGCATATGTGCGTCAGAATTACCAGCATGTCATTCACTCTTCGCCTTAGTTACACACAGTGTGATATCAGCATATGTGTACAGAACTGAAGTGGAGTTCCCTTGCTGTCCCATTACTCATATTGTTTATGTGTTTTGTCGGCGATATGTGTGATATGCTTTGACATTGACCTAGTGAGGCGAATTATTGGGAATATCGAATATATGCATTTTTGGTATGCGGTAATATGGTTCTGTGAGCAGTTGTGGTTGGCAGAATAGGAAATGTATAGGAATAAGGAAGCGCCGATGAACAGGTGGTGCGAGGTACTACACAAATGGCAAGGAGTGTATTATGCGCTGAACCCAAATCATTGACATACTATACATGGACTGCTAGCAGCCAATTTTTCGTTGAAGCAAAAATAAGCACTAGCTCTTTTGGTTCACGGCGGAGAGAAACGAAAACACTTAAATGTCATCGAGCACCGAGCAATTCGTGCGATTTGGTTTGTGTCGAGGTTTTTGTGCTGAGTGTGCCATACTGCCATCTGTTATAGATCGTTTAAAATAATTTGAATAAGTCGTTATTTTTGCGCAGTTGCAATGTTTCTACAATGGATTGCACTGTGTTCTATGTAAAAAAAATAGCAATTCGCCGCACTGAACCAAAAGGGCTAGTGCTTATGTTTGCTTCATTTTTCCTCGCAGGTTTATATGAAACTGACATTTCACTAGCAGTCCATGTATAGTATGTCAATGACCCAAATAGTATAATTACATTATGTGCTTTTTAATGAAATATAAGTTGGTAATAAATTCGCCACACCGAACACACAATTTGCTAAACACGTCCCCATAACGGCCCATTATTTGAATTATTTGAATTAATTCAAAGTTACCACAGAAATAACTGTAAATGTTATTAGGTGCCAGTGTATGCGTGACAAATTCAACCACCTAATAACTTTTTGAAACTGGCTCTTTGGATCTCTCATTTTTGGCCGAAGCTGGTGGTCTATTCTCTCTGGTTTGTGGTAGGTGGATAATATTGCTTTCGAAGTTTTGAACGCAATTAGAGCACAGAAAACCGTTTTTCTTTTGTTTAACAATCATTACTATAATTTATTTTCTTATTTTTATTGAGAAAACAGCTTAAGTTATTTTTAAAATTTATTCTTATTGAATACGATTCAGCGAAGCCTCCATCCATGAAGTCGTCGTTGGGTGTAGTCGTCCTACTAGTATGCAGCCCTTCTACGTCCATTCCTAATTTGGTTTGCCAAACAGCAGCCGAATATGAACGCAACCAACTGCAGGATGAAAATATGTTTTTCTTAACAAATGCTTTTAATAATATGTACAACTTTTAGACTAACCTCAATTGCAGCCACTCCCAAACCAGCATAACGAGTTATATTCACATTCTTACTCCAGAATCCTACAAAAGCACCTGTGCATCCATTTTTCTTTGCTGATAGGACGGAACATGATGTTGCTGATGTTCCACAGCACGAATTCGGGACTGTATCCAAAGCCAAAGTATAATCGGTGGGACCATTCTTACCACAGCAGTTGAACTATTGAAACAGAATGAAATTTAAAATGTAAGTAAAATTATAACTGACTATGGACTTACCCCTAATTGCAAAACGTCCATAAAACTGCCTTCATTTTTTCGCTGTTGCCAGGCTTTATCGACAATAGTGCCCATTGCGTTGAGGAAATTTTCTCGCTGCACCCAAATGAAGACAACCAAAACCAATTGAAGGATCAACAGAACCAACATAAATACTGAGTACTAAAAGGGTATTTAAAACAGTTAAGTGTCCATTAAAATTCCTCATTTAACTCACGGTCATGGTTAGACAAGTGTCCTCCCTGATGGCGCCACAGCAGCCAAGGAATGAAATGATGAATATAATGCTGCCGAGAACAATGACAGCAATGGGGATGCTTGAGGTGTGTACGGCATCTGAGAAATTTTTGAAATCCCCCATGCTCGATAACATAATCGAACCAAAGGTGATTAGAAGGATCCCGCATACCTGTTAAATAAAAGAGAAAGGTATATTTATTAAAAAAAAATAAAATGTGATCTGGTAATTTTTTAAAGAGCTCTGTAGAGAAAATGGGCATAAGCATTCATGTGTCAAAATGTATACAATTTTGACACATGAATGCGTCATAGTCAAGTGCCTTAGCTATTTTGATTTATTGATAGGGGTGTGCGCACGTTTTTTTTATCTCAAATAGATCTTTCTATTTGCATGATGATGAGAAATAATTTTTTTGTTCATAAAATTTTTTGTTTTCTTGAACAATTCGCCAAAACAAGATAAGAAGAAATTTCGCAATACTTTCATACATGAAAATAAACATGATAAGGAATTGGTCTGGCCATTAATGAATACCAAGCTAAGTACACACGATTGTCAGATCTGTCAGTGAAAAATATGTCCCAAATGTCTTACAACCGTCTGAACTCGCAATTTTGTCTGACAATATTGTCAGAAATGTCATTGCAAGCCTCCATCAGCCCTCCATCTGACAATTAAATTGTCAGGTTGCTGACCATCATCTGAAGAGGTTTGAACACACAATTTGTATTATTGTCAGACAATTAGGAGATTGTCAGACTCATTAGAAAATTGTAAGATGTTGTTGTTTATGGAAGCTGACAATTGATTACAATTTATACATTGTCAGACAATATAACCAGTGGTTTAGGAGCGAAATCAAAGTTTGCTTTTAAACGATGGAAAATAATTAAGAAGATATTGATACGAACAACTCTGCAAATTGGAATTGCAAAAGTCGAAAAAAAAAAAAAAAAAAAATAAAATTGTAGGTACAGGAAGAAAGTACAGAGTGAATAAGGTTGTTGGATGCGTAAGAGGTGACACAAAGGGATATCGTCATATACATACATTCATAGCCAAGCTGCAATCAAATCCCTAATATGCAGCGAAATAAGATCTAGGGCGGTGGAAGATCGCCCTCTGCTGGGTTACTGGTCACTGTGACATCCCAGGGAACTGTGCAGCAGACGAAATAGCAAGGCGAGGCTCCTCTGGCGAAGATAGTATAAGTCTGCACAACGTGTATGAACCACCGTATAAAAAGGTGGCTAAAGAAATAATTCACGCGGACACAGCAAGCAGAGCAGGGTTCAGATAGACACCTCTAAGATACTGCGATACTGCCAGGCTCACCTGCCCATCTCTGGACACAAAGCGCTCCAAGGAGCTTCTTCGACTTAAAAGATCCAGCATCTCTAGGCCTACTAGGCAGACACGCGCAAAGGCTCGGTCTGCCAAACAATGATTACTGCAGAAGCTGCAGATATGAAGAGGAGGAAGAGTCCGTCACTCACGTTCTTTGCAGTTGCCCTGCCCTGGGCAATCTAAGAAAGGCCCACTTAGGAAAATATTTTCTCAATGATCAGCGCCGCTAATATTCTCAGCTTTATAACCGGCAGCAAATGGTTTACAAATGAGTAGCCAGCAATGAAATAGCTCCCCAAATCCCAGTGGTATGCTGTAAGCACAAGGGGCCGAATAACGGCCTAAGTGTTTCTCGGCCGAGAGCCACTTTTAAATAACTAACTAAGAGGTGTATTAAAGAAAAAAATTTGAGTCAAGCTGCCATTAAAATCGTCTCGATTTCCGGTGCCGTGAAATTTCACTTTCATAAAGCGAAACAAAGCCGAATTCAAAGAAAAAAAATTTGCAAAGCTAACTGTACTTGTTAGAAAAACAAGTGAACTTTACCGTAATCAATGTTTGTTGACTGTAACTCGATGTGCCGTCATCTCATTAGTTGATAAACTTTGAGTGACGCACATCGTTGAAGTGGCAAATTTGGAGGAATTAATACTTGTTTTTGAAATTTGTGAAGGTTTTAGAAAGGGAAGTATATACCCCAAAACTAAACAACTTTATAAAATTAAATCAAAGCTTAGAAGAGATATACTTGTTATAATAATGCGTACAATACAAGTACAGTTGTTGAGTTTGACAATGAAAATTTGGTTAGAATTCCAAAGCTAAGTGCTCCACATAACCATTCGACGCGAGAAGACCTTCGCGGTAAATTGAAATTATTAAGCTTGGCTTAAAAGAAGTGGTATTCGCGAAGTTTTCGACGAAGTTTGTGGAAGAAGTGTAACTACTGCTTCTGTTCAGTTCGGCAAAGTTCGGCGACAACTCATAAACATCCGAAACAGGTCGTTCTCTAAAACTCCCACATCTGCTTCAGAAATATTCGAACTTTTTAAAAATCCGGAAAAATTCGCGCGAATTTCTAACTATCATTTTGGTCGTTCTAATATTTATTTGAACATTTAGAATTTGAGAAATAATAGTTCAAAATTCGCGCGAATTTTAAAATGGTTAAAATAATAGTTATAATAGTGTTACCTATGTCTGCAGATTGAAAATATATAATAGTAAATGTTCTCGGACATCCTATTTACTGTTTTCCATTTGCAAAAATATAGATACATTTTCTAATAAAAATGTTGCTCAGTATTTAATTTCAACATCAAATGAACTTCTTAATTGAATCGTCGAAGTTGGCGAAATCTACAAGTTCGTAGACTGATTGCCGGATGAAGATGTTATAAAATCCAAAGAAGTTAGGTATAATGTCAATTGATGGCACGTTCCAAATCTTTGAACCGCCAAAGAAAAAATACAAAGATAGGGGATAGCAAATTCAAATGACTTTAATCAAACTGGACAGAAAACGCATCTCAATCCAAGACTTTCTGAACCAAATGACAAATGAAAGTAACAATTTAATTTCTGATGATTTGTTAATTGAAAGTGTAAACAGCGAGGAGGATGTAAATCCAGGTGAAGTAGAACCGGACTATTTTAATGTTGATGATGATAATTATTTACTGTGCATTATAAGTTGTGAAAATGCTCGAAATATCCTTCTACAGCCCTGTAATCACTTCAAAATTCAAACTGTGTTTGAACTCTTATACAGGATTGTCAGACAAATATTTGAAGCTTAATAACCCAATTCATTGTTCAATTTGTAGACAAATTGTTCAAAGTAAAGTACCACCAAAGTATATTGTTAAACTTCGATATTCTGAGCCATAGTTGCAAAAAGGCTTACTATTGTACTGAATTCAGTACAATTTGACTTTCCTGAGTACGCAAGTACCACTTGTCAATTTTCAGTACTATTTTAAATTTTTGAGAGTTTATTTTTATATCTTTCAAATCAGACATATTATACTATAAGAATTAAACAAAAATTTGCTGAACGCACTCCTTTGTTATAAAATTTTGAATGCATTCATTACTCATCGTACTAAGTTAAAAATTAACTTTTGAGATTTTCTGCTGCATTCCTCGAAGATGTGGAAAAACGATTTGATTTCGGAGACATTTTTTGAACTCATTACAAAATTTTTCACAAAGTGCCATTTGGACGATCAAGTAAATTCAATCGTCCAATTTGTCTTAAGGTTTTTTTCCTGGTGAACAAAAAAGTATTGAAATTATCAATCATGAATGACTACGATAGAAATAGGTACATACTTCTATTTCTGAGTTTTGGGCTGAAATAGGCCTTGTGCAAAATGAATGCAACGAGTTCATATTTTCAGATCCTACACCGCATTGTCCGGGTGCTTTTTGTATTTCTTCTTATTCTTCCGCAAACGTTTAAAGAATGTTTTCTTATCAAAATAGCTATTATCAAAAAAAAAAAAAAAAGCTAAAGAATCGAATGCAGGCGTAATGTCTGCACTATTAGAACCTAAACATCTTATTAAAAATTAAGGCTGCCAAAGCTCTATAAATAAAACAGATCTTTACAAAATAAACTTGAAAATGAAGAACTTGTATAGTAGATTGTTATCTGAATGTGCTACAGTCGTGTTCAAATCACTTGGCCAATATAGTAGATTTTCTGTACAAAGTCTACAGTTTGCTCAATCGACCGTTGGACAAGTGATTTTGAACACGACTATACAAAAATTAGTCTTAATCTGTTAATATGTATTGTATGTACATGGACTAAAGCTCCTATACGGCGTCTATAAGTCCTATATTTCATTGAGCTTTGTACACTGCTCGTACTAATTTCTAGCAAAATTTTTACAGATAATGTTTTTTTTTCTTCTGTTCTGTTGTGTTGCGGTAAAGTAAATAAGGATAAGGTTTTTCAATGAATACCTCGATGAGGAATCCTTTCAAAGTGATAAATTTGATATCAAGGAATAGCAAAAAAAAAAAGTGCAACGAAAATATAACACATTTTCGCGTCGATGAATTTTTGAAGAAAGTTATTTTCAACGAACAGGTGTTTTCTGTAACACTTATATTTACAGCGCACTCTATTTCAAAATTTAGCTAGGATTTTAGTTAATGTTTGGAGAGAAAAATTGGAAAGCAGCTAAAATTCAGATTCGCTCGAACTGCGTACTAAGCTTTAGATTCAATTAAATGCGCCTTTATAACACCCTCCATTTGAAGGTATAAGTATTCACTTAAATTTCTAAAGCCAAGAAGAAGTCACCCTATACCCCTATAAGTCATAAATATTCTGAATCAGGATGCAATTATGAAACGATTTAGCCATGTAGTACGTCTATCCGTCCGACGCACGGTCTATCTGTCTTTGAAAAACACAACAGAGTCCAGCCAAACGAATCAACCTAGGCGAATACAATTTTGTGAAAGGACTTCTTTGTTCCGGTACCTCCCTGCACGCACAAAACCATTATAAGAGCCACGTACTTGTGTATTATGTACTTGCGAACTAAGATAATTGCTTAACATTGTGTAAGACTTAAATGCTGGGGAGGTTATAAAAACTGGCCGATGATAAGAATGATAGGTACTCGTTTTTTTTTTTAATAAAATAGGTAATAAATATTTATTTTTTATGTTTTCGTTTGGTTAAGAAATTTGAGTACAGTACAGTTTTGTTTCAGTTTTCAGTACTATTGAGAAAAGTCGATTTTCATCACTGTAATCTGAGCTTTTGTTTCCTAAACTTTGTTTGGTTTATAAGTGTTAGGTTCCTAGATAGGTACCTTAAATTAGAATAAATCGTTTTCGTTTCTGTTAATGTATTTCCTATTTAATAATTAGGTATTTAAGTATATATATAATATGAACAATTCAACATAAAATATTTAATTATTTTCTAACCTAATTATAGAATAAAACTTCGTTCATTAAATAAAATTAAAAGAGAATGCTGACTGTGTTATTTATTTATTTAAATCTTTGGCAAATTTTCAGGGGTGCAAATCTGAAAACAGATGAGAATCTTTATCTGAACGTAGATATTTGTTCAAAGCGAAAAATAAGGCCGACTCGGTTTTATATCACTTCAGCAAAGTGAAATAACGCCGAATTCTAAAGTTCTGACAAGATCCTGAATATATCTGATAACAGTTCGACCAATTTTTCATATATTTAAATATCTTCTGATCGTGTGAACACACAATTTTCAACCTGACAACGCTGTCAGAAAACTCATTGTCAGACCATTGTAAGACATACATGTGTGTACCTACTTAGCTTAAGACTTCATCTAGCCTGAATCCTAAGACCTCATCTTAACGAGACGTATCCTCAGTCAAGACTATAGTGAAGCCACTTGTCAGCTGGAGGCAGAATAAATACGAACATAAGATCATTTTTGAAATGCACGGCTGTGTTTATTTTTTTTTATTTGCAACTTCCTATTAAACTACACGATTCGCATTTCCTTTGCTTCGAGTTCCCTTGGACGGGAGAATATTTCGTTTGCCGGTGAGTTCCTCAGAGAATCGCAGGTGAAGCATGTATCGTTGTAAATATTGATTGAAGAATCACCATTCACTAGTGTCTCTGGAGCAGAGGGACAGAACTGGCGGACTCTCTTGTTGGAGTTCCTCTTTAATTATAATATTCAAATTTATATATTTCTGCATACCTGAAAATTAAGGAGCCCTACACTTACTTATATCCATTCTCTGCGTGTACAGGTCTCTGAGTCGAATAATAGCCAAATGACTAAGTAATATCTCAAAAGAGTGCCAAAAGTAGTGCCATCTTTTTAAGCTAACTAGGCCCCGACTATAAATACTCGTATACGCAGACAAATAATACAATCGATCATAAATGGAATAAGCAGCTTTCCCGCGGAGCAAACTTTTTTTATAATTGAATTAGCAATATTCATGTTCAAGAAAATATATTTTTAATTCAAAATAAAGAGTTCTATAGAACAGTGAAGAGAGGAGAAGAGGAAGCGGTCATTTACGGACTGTTAAGGGTCCAGGCCAAGACAAGACCCCATCCAACGTACTGCGTGAACGTCTTAAACCGTTCTGCAACACACTGATCGGCACGTACCAGTGTAGTTTCTCACCCGGCAGATCGACTATAGACCAAATTTTCACACTGAGGCAAATCCTGGAAAAGATCAACGAATTTTAAGTCGAAACTCACCGCATATTCATCGAATTTAAAGCCGCCGAGTATGATAGCGTACATCGCCAGGAGCTCTATATGGCGATGGCCGAATTCGGAATCTAGGCAAAACTGATTCAGCTGTGTCGCGAGTTATGTTAAATCAGTATTCCTCACAAGACAAAGAAGATAAACTAACAAACACCAGCAATATTGATACTAACGCATCCAAGCTACCACACAACAGCACCACTGATTGTTTGCAAAAATATCAGATAGGAGGTAGGTACCAACATCTACAGGCAGATTTAGATTTAGTTTAGAGTTCAAACGAAGCAGACGTCTTCTGCATTCATTATTTAATAAAGAATTATTCCGACTTAGCTCTATGTCTCGCATAATTCTTACTTATTTCGCGTGACGTTGGAAAACACGCGCTACAGCCTGCACTTTGGAAGCAGCTCCTCCGATCTATTTCAAACTTGCACCGGATTTCGGGAAGGAGACGTGCTCCTATCACGCGACTTCTTCAATCATGTACTGCAGCAGATAATGCGCAGAGCATATATGTCAACACGGAAGGCACTATCTTCAACAGGTCCGTTCAGGATATGCGGAGGAAATTGATATTATCGGTCGTTCCCATCAGCGTGCCGTCATAAAAGCGTTCACGGCCGGCGATTGAAGGACAGGCGAAATCCCTTGGCCTTGAAGTAAATTAGGACAAGACTAAGTATATATACATGCTATCAAGCAACAAGCAAACAGGCATCTGTCCACCGCCTAGGACAAAACGTCACTGTTGATAGCACCAATTTCAAGGTAGGAGTTCACCTACCTCGGAGTAAACATGAACTCCACAAATGACTATGACACCCTAGTGGAGATCCGGCGAAGAATTACCCTTGGAAACCGTTGCTACTTCGGTTTGTGCTCTACAAACCCGTTATCCTGCCAGTTCTGCGCGATATCGCCGAGTGCTGGACGATAAGCAAGAACGGAGAGTGGATATTGGGCTCCTTCGAAAGAAAAATACTTCGGCGGATTTTTGGTCCTGTGTGCGATGAGGGCGAATGGAGGAGAAGATACAACCGCGAACTCTATGAGCTGTACCAAGATGTGGATGTGGTTCAAAAAGCTAAAACACGTCGAGTACATTGGCTCGGTCACATCGAGCGAATGGACAATAATGCTCCAGCTAAGAGGATCTTCGAATGCCAGCCCCCAAGTTCGAGAAGTCAAGGAAGACCGAACCTCCGTTTCAAAGACCAAGCCATCACGGATGCCAGACCGCTTGGTCTGAAGACAAAGTCCGGTTTTTGAGCGAAGTCAACGGTCTATTGGTTTGTGGTCCAGACTAGCATTTTGTTAAGTAGTTCGGTTGAGCTTTTCCAATAAAGATCCCGGAAAAACTTATTGGAGTTTTTCTATGTTTATTTGCGGATTTCATTGTATCAGACATCAGATGTCAGACCGTTGATTGAACGTATTTTTTGTTAATAAAAGTTGGTTCTAAGTGTACTTTGATAGTATAAAGACGGTCCAGCACCCATCCATTAAACAAGCTTATTGAGGTTTTGGCCTGCAATGACAACCTGGCGAGCGGTTTCGCGTAAGTGTGCACGTCTATTTTGGGTACACATTGTGTAGATACCTATGTTCTTATCTAATCGATAAAGACATACGAATGCGATTAGAAATACGTTACTTTTTCTTTAAATCCATAATTTGTCAGCGTTCGGCGACAGTTTCGCTAGATAATATTTTGTCGCACAATTGTACTGGACATTTGGACAGTCTTTAAATATCAAGCTCAAGGCAGTGGGCATTATAAACGTTAGCTAATGAAAATTTAGAATTCCTGATAAACATTCGGCTAAACTCATTAAGGTGATAACAAAGTTGAATCCCATATCACTACCGCCATGGAAAAGTTGAACTGTAATTGTGTCGCCGCTTAGGAGTTAATTATAAATATTAGGTGCCAACCTATACCGCAAAAGGTATATCAGAACAATATATCCAGAGCACCGATAAGATACTGGTATTTTCAGTAAAATGATAAAACGTTAACCAAAACAAGTGAGGAGCTATACCTATGCATATTCAAAAGTATCTGCAAATATTCACAAGGGGGCCACATTAATGGGAAAAAAATTGAAATTTATTGGCTTCTTCTTTTGTAGCGTCATATTTTAGATTCAATGTTAAATAAGGGTGACGTTGTTACGTTGACATAAAACATTTGAAGTACTACCACGAAACTGACTCATCGATGATCTCATTGTCGGAAATACGAATGTACTTAAAGCTCGACTATCTTTGGAATGCTTTTTGTATTTAAGGACAATTTCTTAAAAGGAAGCTGTTTTCACTTACCACAAATAGTATATTGAAGATAAACAGGATATATTTAACGAACGTCGCACCGCAATCCATTTTGTAGCTTTAATTTGAACAGTTGAATCTTTAAGTAATGAAAATATTAAATTTTAATTTAAATTAATATTGCGCGACTGTATTTAAATATTTATTCACTTTTCACTTGTTGTACTACAATATTAATCACTACAAACCTCAATTAGACAAAATATGTTTGTTCGTTTTAAAATTCGAGATAAGGGCCGTGTTCGACTTCGACGTCCGTTGTCTGACTTTTTACTAAGTCCGTTCGTTGGTTGTTAAGTTATTTATTACTGAAATGCGATGGCGCACTGTTATTATCTACTTGGTTGGATGATATCAATTCGTTTGATAAGTCTGATTAAGGTCTATGCTCACTTGGAAGGCGGATACATGTATTTGTGTATTTACACAAGACGTTCTGTGTATAGGTTTGTGTTCGCAAATATTTTTTTAATAAGTTTTATGTTTATCTCTTAATTTTCTCTTTATGCAAATATTTCTTCTGCATGCAGCTTTGATAAAAAATTATTGATTGTGCCGTTATGTCAATGCAAATATGACAGATGCAAAAAAGAAGATGAGGTTTGCACTACAGCAAGGCTCTTTATTTTATACATCATGGTCAAAGCTATCAAATTGTATGGAAATATTTGTTTGCAAAATTATTGTTGTATGTATGTATATTTAAACATTTCTTGTATAAGACCATTGTTATTGTATCTGTATGCGGAGCATATGAATGTAGTACAACTGAGAACATTTTGGGGTCTTATTTATTATCTTTTAAAATACATTTATCTATCGTATTATTGCGCTCATGGGAATGAGTTTCATAAGGGTGTTTTTTAGAGGTTGGTTTTTCGAATTGGCAACACTTTTTCAGCGACAACCAATTTGATAGCGTAAAACCGATTTATATTGACATTAGTTTGACAGTTTATATTTTTCATAAGTATGGACTTATGATGGCAGTAGTCTATTTTGCCTGATCCTCAAGAAAGGAGACCCACTGAACTGCACCATTTACAAAGCTTTGCAGTCTTCTTAACATCGTCTATACTATACAAGATCTTATATGCCTTGGTGTGTGAACGACTCAAGGCGTTTGTCAACAACCTGATCAGCCCATATCAGTTTGGCTTTAGGCCAGGAAAGTCCACCATCGAACAAATATTCACACAGCAACAGATCTTGGAGAAAACCGAGAAGCTTCAAATCTATACGCACCATATTTTCATCGATTTTAAGGCCTTCTATGACAGCATTCATAGGGGAAAGCAATATCTAATTCAGAAGTGGAAGAGCTTAAACCCAACTCGTACATTTCCGCAAGATGACGATAGGGAATGCACGCTGCCGCATCTAGATCAGTTAAGAACTCACCGAGACCTTCGATGTCCAAAACAGGATTTAAACAAAGCGATGATCTGTCATGTGACTTCTTCAACATCGTTCTCGAGAGAATAGTGCAAAACTCAAACGCTAACACAAGAGGAACTATCTATCAAAAGTCCGTCCATCTACTCGCCTACGCAGACGACATCGACATAATTGGCAGTATGTCACTAGCGCTTTCGTGAGTGTATTGAGACGGAGGCGGCGAAGATGGGGTTGACGGTCAAAGTATTATTATTCTGTCAACAAAAAAAAGGATACCCAACATCAATGTCTTGGACAGAACGTCACCAAAAACAGATATAACTATGAGGTGGTCAGGGACTTTGTCTACCTAGGCTCCGTTATTAAATCAGACAATGACATCGGTACTGGAGATTAAACGAACAATAACTCTTGCCAATCGCTGTCGCTTTGGGCTAAGAAGGCAACTGAGTAGCAAAGCCCTCCGTCGAACAACTAAGTGAAACTTTATAAGACCCTAATCGTCGCAGTCCTTTTCTATGGTGCAGAGACATGGACCCAAAAGTGAATGAGGTTACCCTTGGTTGTTTTGAGAGGCAGATTCTTCGAGTAATTTTCGTACCCGTCTGCATAGACGGTCAATGGAGGAGGGAAAGTTTGCGAGTGATGCCAAAGTTTGACATGCCTTTTATCCATACATACGCTATTATAGCCTATATGCCGGAGTGTAAAGTTTAGTCAATGGTTGACATTCTGTCAACCCAATTTTTCAATACATTTTCGATAGCTTCCGTCCATATTTCCCACGAATAGTTTCACCAAGATTTTTCTTGAGTGCATGCATCTGATTACACGGTTATTGACTTAGTGTACAATAAATCAATTGTGTAGAACGTAGCCGGTCATCACTTTCTCGCCAAAGTCATCACTTTCTATTTATGCAAGCCATTTGCTTCCGTTTATAAAGCTAAGAATGTTAGCGCCTCTGGTATTACTAGATCACTGAGATCATTGAGAAAGTATTTTTTAAGCAAGCATTTCTTAAATTGGCTAGAGCAGGGCAGCTGCAGTCTGCAGAGTAAGTGCATAATGTACTCACCATAGTTGCAAAAAGGCTTACTATTGTACTGAATTCAGTACAATTTGACTTTCCCGAGTACGCAAGTACCACTTCTCAATTTTCAGTACTATTTTTAATTTTTGAAAGTTTATTTTTATATCTTTCAAATCAGACATTATCAGCTAGGTTCCAGAAATAGAGTGAAATCGAAATTGCAAATCGAATGAATTCGTTTTCAGTGTTCTGCATTTCGAGCGATTCGGAAACTTCGAAATTTTTTCGAAATCACAATTTCACTTTGTTTCAATTCCGAAAATTTTGAAACCGAAATCGAATACAGTGAAATGTAGAACACAAAAATTCATTTCCGATTTCATTTCGAGTGAAAGTGAAATGTGGAACCTAGCAGTATATAAGGATTAAACAAAAATAAGCTGAACGCACTCCCTTGTTTTAAAATTCTGAATGCATTCATTACTCACCGTACTTCGTTAAAAATAATGTTTTGAAATTTTCTGCATTTCTCGAAGATGTGGAAAAACGATTTGATTTCGGAGACATTTTTTGAACTCATTACAAAATTTTTCACAAAGTGCCATTTGGACGATCAAGTAAATTCAATCGTCCACTTTGTCTTAAGGTTTTTTTCCTGGTGAACAAAAAAGTATTGAATTTATCAATCATGAATATCTGACTACGATCGAAATAGGTACATACTTCTATTTCTGAGTTTTGGGCTGAAATAGGCCTTGTGCAAAATGAATGCAACGAGTTCATATTTTCAGATCCTACACCGCATAGTCCAGGGTGCTTTTTGTATTTCTTCTTATTCTTCCGCAAACGCTTAAAGAATGTTTTCTTAACAAAATAGCTATTATCTATCAAAAAAAAAAAAAAACTAAAGAATCGAATGCAGGCGTAATGTCTGCACTATTAGAACCTAAACATCTTATTAAGGCTGCCACAGCTCTTTGAATAAAACAGATCTTTACAAAATAATCTTGAAAATGAAGAACTTGTATAGTAGATTGTTATCTGAATGTGGCACGGTCGTGTTCAAATCACTTGGACAATTGTAGATTTTCTGTACAAAGTCAATCGACCGTTGGACAAGTGATTTTGAAAACGACAATGCAAAGATTAGTCTTAATCTGTTTATATGTATGTACATGGACTAAACTTCCTATCCGGCGTCTATAAGACTTATATTACCTTGAGCTTGGTACACTGCTCGTGCTATATTTCAGCTCACATACAAAATTGTCTCCAAAATTTAGCTGAGCTAAATTTAAGCGAATCCATTTAGCCGAGCGGTGTGCTGCTTCAGCTAAAAAATTAAATTTTCATTTCAGACTGTACTGCATGTATATGTCACAATTTACCACGCCCATTAATGGTTCGGCACATTTATTTTAGCCAAATTTTTACAGACAATGTTTTTTTTCTTCTGTTCTTTTGTGCTGCGGAAAAGTAAATAAGGATAAAGTTTTTCAATGAATACCTTCCTCCTACCTACCTAACTTCTTTCAAAGTGATAAATTTGATATCAAGGAAAAAAGAAAGTGCAACACATATAACACATTTTCGCGTCGATGAATTTTTGAAGGAAGTTATTTTCAACGGACAGCTGTTTTCTGTAACACTTATATTCACAGCGCACTCTATGTCAAAATTTAGGATTTTATTTAATGTTTGGAGAGAAAAATTAGAGAGCAGCTAAAATTTAGATTCGCTCGAACCGCGTACTAAGCTTTAGATTCAATTAAATGCGCCTTTATAACACCCTCCAATGGAAGGTATAAGTACTTACTTTTATAACACCAAGAAGAATTCACCCTCAGTCACCCTATAAGCCATAAATATTTTGAATCAGGATGAAATTCAGAAACGATTTAGCCCATGCACGTCTATCCGCCCGTCGGTCTATCTGTTTTTTAAAAACACAACAGAGTCCAACCAAACGAATCGCCCTAGGCGAATGAAATTTTGTGAAAGGACTTCTTTGTTCCGGTACCTCCCTGCACGCACAAAATCATTGTAATAATTCCTTAACATTTTGCAAGACTTGAATGCTGGGGAAGTTATAAAAACTGGCCGATGATAACACTGATAGGTACATATCTTTTACTTTTTTTTAATAAAATATTCATTTTTTATGTTTTCCTTTGGTTTTATAAATTTAAGAAATTTGAGTACTATTCAGGGCTCTAATCGCGTAATTTATCAGACTATCGTCGTTGAGACGATTGAATAAAACGACCTCGTTTTTAGTTTGCTTCATATAACATCACAGTCTCGTCGTTCAATCGAATCGTTCATCGTTTTCGTTTTGAACAGTTTGAGTAGGGCTGTAAACAAAGTGTGACAGCTAAAAAATAAAAATTAATTGCAAATAGGTAGTTTGTTTGTTCGTATTTCTCGTTTGTTTAGCTTCTGTTTTATAGATAATGCGTTAAATTACAAAATGTAAGTGCATATTCGACTTAAACATTGAACTAATTAATAACATTTTATGCAGTGGAGTACATTTTAATGCTAAAAAATATTTACCACGTACAAGTTATTCAATTATTTGGCTGCGGAGCTCCATGCCACTGGACTACCCATTAAAACGGCTGCTGCATGAAGGTAAGTAAGTGGTTTGTGGGAGTATGACTAATCTGACAACAGATTTAATCACAGAAAAAATCACCGAAAAGTATCACTAAACTGTAAAAAACAGCGGACATATGGTATATGGCCGATGGAAAAATCTCCCCCATCTATTACAGAAGATTTGTTTTTGTTTAAACAAAAAGTTCGTTTGCTTATATGTAAAAATAAAAATTATAAGTCGTCAATGCAAACTTTTTATTTAACATTATTAATGTCCCATACTTCGGTTCAATCCAAGACCGTAGTTATAGACATTTTTCCTCTTTGTTTTGAGGTCATTTTTAGTGTTCTTCTTTATGAATCAATATCTGCAAGGTCTACAAGCTGCAATATATTCCGTGTGGAGCCTATGCTTTCATTACTTAAAACAAACCTAAATGAAACTGAAAAAATACACCAAAAACGATGAAACGATTGCAAAACAGCTATCGTTCAATCGAATCGTCTTGACGACGACATTTGGCAGTTAAATTGTTTACATGAATCAATAAAAAACGATGATTGTTTAATCGTTTCGACGATCATCGTTGTTTAGTTGTTATTCGAAGTAGGAACATCGTCGAGACGACATCGTTCGATCGTTTTATCCTTACGCGATTAGAGCCCAGTACAATTTGGTTTCAGTTTTCAGTACAATTGAGTAAAGTCGATTTTCATCACTGGTACTCACTCTTCTCTTCATCTCTGCAACTTCATCAGAAGTCATTGCATGACAGGCCAAGTCTTTGCGCCTTTAGATGCAATGTCCGGAAAAGACATTAACGACTTTCGAGCTGGTGAATCTATTAAGTCGCAGGATTCCTTCATAGTTGGCCAGGTTAGCCTAGCAGTATCGGTGTAGAGAAATAAGTCCCCGGTTTTCCACCTAGTCGGAAATAAAACCACTTTCGTGAAGTGGACTTAGTTCCCATGTTAGGTGGGAACTAAGTCTACTTTCTTATGGGAACATAGTACACATTCAACAGTTTAATACGTATGGGGGGCGTGCTGCCTCGCTGCAACCCCCTGCTTAGGTTTACTGTCAGATTTGCAGTTGTGCGAAATTGGGGATAGTATTGAAAGGAAAATAAAACCACTCAGAGTTTTCGGAATTTATTTCCCACCTTACATGCGGGAACTCAACTAAGTCCACTTCAAAAAGTGATTTTTCCCACTAGGCGGGAACTAAGTCCATTGAGGGACTTCCCGGAGACTTATTTGCCTGCACCACGGATTTGTTACGTTTGTTGGAGGCATACTAGTACCTATTAATAACATTAACGCTATTTCAAAGTTGTGCGCAGACAAAGTCTGACGTTAGATTGACGTCAGCATGTCAAGAATTGACACGATTCTTGAAATGTGTAATAGTTGCTTTGCAAACATAGATGTCATCAGTTTTATTAATATAGAGGTAACTTATTTTATAAGGTTTTCTTTTACTTTTTGTTAAGACTGTTAATTCACTTTCTCACAGAAATTGAATTTACAAGTAATATTATTGTATGACTAATTAACTACGTTTATGTTAAAGTCTATCTAAATTCTTATCGCCTTTATGTATAGTTGTTTTTATTTTCCTATTAGTGAATCATATACTGATGACGATGACTCAATGCAGGCAGTACTCAATTGTTATCGTGAATAGATAGATTTCAACTACACTGTACGCACAATACCACACCCTGCTGCATAATCTTTATTTGTTTCTTTAACAATTACTTCTTAGTACAGCATTCATTAAAAAAGCTGGGAAGTACATCCATACGCACTATTGCCGTTTTAATGATTTTGTCGTTAGATGTCGCGGATATTTATGATTCTGGACTATTTTTTAATAAAATTTGTTGTGAAAATAAAATCTAGAGGACTCAAGCGACTTTTCACTACCACGCCTGTTACTTCAAATGTTTCCAGCACCTGACCGCTACCTATGAATGCTGGCACATGCAACTGACTGACTGGGTGGCAGCCTTAAAATTAAAACCTGATCAATAGATTATATTTAACAATTTAGGAAATTCAGATCTGGACAGTGTTTATTCATAAAATTGATTTTTCTGGGACAGTATCGGGATCCCGCGTTTTAAAATCCTGTTTTTTTTACAAATCCCGCTAAAAAAGTTTTAAAATCCCGGTTTCTTAAAATACTTCCTCTGAAAATCTCGCTTATTCAAAATCCCGATTTATTATAATCCCGCTTTTAAAAATCCCGTTTAATCCCGCTTTGCCCCTTTCTCATAATCCTACTTGTATTTTAACAACGTCATCGTTGAAAATTTAATATGGGTTGTTTCCCATTTACTTTATTATTTTATCCGTTTCATTTGTTTGAATTGGCAAACTGGCTGTTTTTGATTTCCGCTGTAAATACTTTTTGCTTACATTAATTAAATGAAATTCAAAACCGTGTAAGTAACGGCTAACTTCATTAATATTTCATTTCATTTCAAAATTAAAAAAAAAAATATTTTCAGAGAATCATGAAGTTTTATTTCATTAATTTTTTCAGCACCTGAATGAGTATTATTAATTTTTTTGTTGTTTTGTTTTAATTGTATACATATGTTATATATTATATTATATTTTCTCTTTGTTACAATATTAATAAAACATGAAATCATTACAATACGCCTGGTTTTATTTTACTTATTTAATTTATTTTTACTTATAAGTCGGTTTCTTTTATTCCCATTTTTTTATAATCTAGCTTTTGTAGTTGAAACTAGATGAAACTAGAAACGGCGCGATTTTTTTAAAATAAAACATCTAGTTTCAAAACGGGAATAAAAGAAACGGCCTTATAAGAAACGGGATTATAAAAAAGCGAGATTGTAAAAAACAGGATAATAAAGAGCGGCATCTCAAAAATCGGATTTTAAAAAGCAGGATATCCTACCCAACCTGATTATGCAATTTATAGTGCGGTTCACTTGTTTAGACGCACAACCGTTACGTTTTATTTCTTGTTTTTTTTTTTTTTTTCATTTAGGTGGAACAAAGAGAAAAAAACAAACAAGAACGAAGAGGAAAAACACAAATTACATCTTAAGGTTTTTTCTACTGCGCCACCTCTCGCGAACGTCTGACAAACATTCAAGAGTATGACTGTCCTGAAAAAGATTCTCAATTCAGTCGTTCGGGGCTCGACATAAAATTGTAGGACCATTCGTGATTCGCCCCAAAAATAGATAGCCTAGGGTAACTACCCACCTGTTGCGCCACCTATTTATTTATTTTTAATACTTAGATATATTTTAAAGTTTTTTTTTAAACATATGTATCTAAGAAATAATAGACAAACGTTGAGCAATTGAAATGTTCGTAAGGCTTTTCCCAGAGCTAGCGGCTATACATGTAGATAGGGCAGGTTCCATGTGTACCTAGTTATAGTCTGCACAACTTTTAAAGATTGTCGATTAGTGTACCTACATAATATCCATTTTAAGTCTCCCCGGAAAAGTTTTTGATCAGGTGCTGGAAACGCGTTGCAGAGCTGTAGTCGAGGCACGATTGGGAGATGACCATTGCGGCTTTCGTCCCGGCAGAAGGACAACCGACCAGTTATTCACTCTCAGAATGGCACTTGAGAAGTCTTGGGAGTATGCTACACCTGTTTACGCATGCTTCGTAGATTTGGAGAAAGCATACGACCGAATTGACGGTTCTCTCTTTAAAGCAATTCAATCTCTTGTAAAGAAATAAATAAATAAATAGGTGGCGCAATAGCGTGTAGACACCCTAGGTCTAGCTTCTTGCAACAATTCGTTTGTGTGAGTTTCTATTTTTGGGACGAATGGAAGGGACCTACAATTTTATGCCTAGTCCGAACGGCTGAATTGAGAAGCTTTTTCAGGACAGTCATACTCTCGGATGTTTGTCAGACGTTCGCGAGAGGTGGCGCAGTAGAAAAAACCTTAAGATGTAATTTGTGTTTTTCCTGGGATCGAACCTGGGATCCCTCGCATAGTAGTCGAGCACACCAACCACTGCGCTACTGCGCCCAATCTCTTTACACAAACTGTAAAAGCTGTGTTCGGGTAAACGGCTTTGGACTTCGGGTGCGTCTTGTCTCCTCTCCTTCTCATTACTTATATGGACTGGATGTTACAGCGCAGTCTTGGCGAAGAACGTTTCGAATTGGGAGATCTGAGGATAAGTCATTTGCTCTTCGCTGATGACTTGGTCATCCTAGGGTCCTCTCAGACTGAACTTCAGCGCTGAGATGCTGAGATGAAGGTAAACGTGAACAAATCTAAAGTGATGGTCGTCTCCAGAACGCCTGTTCAATGCACTCTGCATGTTAGTGGAGTCCCATTGAAACAGGTGGAGAAGTTTAAGTATCTCGGGGTCTTATTCACGAGTGATGGAAGGAGCAATGCCGAGTTTTCCTGTAGGATTGGTCAGGCTGGGTCAATTTTGAGACAGCTTGGTCATTCTGTTATTAGGAGGACTGAACTTGGTGTCAAAGCTAAGTTGTCAGTCTTTAATTCGGTGTTTGTTCCAACTCTCACCTATGGTCATGAGGTTTGGGTAATGACCGAAAGAATAAGATCGCGGATACAAGCTGCCGAAATGAGATTTCCCCGTTGTATTGCTGGTGTGACCCGTAGAGATCGCATTAGAAATACCAGAATACAAGAGGAACTCAATTTCGAGCAGCTACTTCTCCGGACGGAGCAGCCTTGGATTTACCCTTAGGCCAACTAGGCCCAGGCCTAGGGCATCACGACAGATGGGGCACCACGAAAACTGCAAAGCAAACGCAACAAATGATTTTGAATTTACATGACGATCCTTCCGATTCTTCCTATTCTTCATCACTTAAACATTCTGTGAACTATGAGGTCTAGCCAGACCTTTCTGACTTTTGATGGGAGTTTTCTTTAAAACATAATGCCAATAGCTTCTTGAAAGTTAAGGACAGGGTCAACGAAAATATTTTCTTTGATGTTTTTTTTTTTTTAATGTAGGTACTCGTTGGCTGGCCAGACCTTTACGACTTTTGAACCGAGTAAGAAACAATGGCCACAGCTTCTTGAAATTTCATGGTAGTCAACACGAATGTTCTGTGGTTTGGTAATCTGTAGGGCATGTCGTTGGTAACACTGCAGATAGAAGAGCGAATGAAGAATCCGTGGGTTATAAAAATCGAGGATTTTAAAAAGGAAATAAGTTCTCTTATATTTTCTGTTTTGTCACTTTTATTTTTATGCAAAACGTGTGCAGGTCTGGCCAGACCTTATGGTTGACGGGAAGGTATAATAAAAAGCTATAATTGACAGAAGGGTTAAAACAAAATTTCACCAAATTCTTCTAAATATTTGAATACAGATTAATGTCTTATAGCCGGTTTTACAGTGCAAGTTTAAACTCCGTTTAACCAGATATCAGGAATATTAAATATAGTTTAAACTTAATCGATAGTTTAAACCGAGTTTAACTTAACCGGCCATGAATGGAGGTTTAAACTGAGTTTAAATATGTCTGAGGCAGGGTTACCTTTGGGACACCTTAGTGTCAATTAGACACCTTTTCGAACACTCGGACACCAGGACACCTCTTCTTAAAAATAGTCGATTTTGGACACCTTTTTGAAATGGGGGAACTTTTGTAATAACCATTTAATTTTTTCAACAAATTATCTCATCTTTGACATGACATCATGTATCTTTGTATTTGAATTCCTAAATGTTCTTTGTTAGCACACATAGCGAAGGTCTGCAAGTTTTTCTCCATGGATATATGTACTGATTTAAGACATATTAGCCCGTTCGTGTTCGAGGAACTAAATCATCTTAATCTTACTAAATCATTTTAAGTCTTCAAAATGGTCAACATAGTCAAACTAGAATCAGATAATCAGACATAATTTTCTTTCTAATGTCGTTTTGTTTGAATATTAGTTTGTATGGGACACTTTTTTACCTCGCGGACACCTTTTTGGACACTTTACAAAATTTTTCGGAGGTAACCCTGGTCTGAGGCCAAATCATTTCGTAGAATGGAATGATGCAAATTTCTTTTAACGATTTCTGCTGACCAAACTAGCTGCTCAAATGGTTTTTAACCAAATAGAACACAGAAAAGAACACAAAAGGAAATGGTACTTACTATGCAAGAAATATAATTTTTCAGATGAAGTTAGTGATTTCATTTACGTATCTTATTGCAGGAATAATGGATATTTGTGCACGGAAGTGCATAGAATTGAGGTGAATTAAAAACATTTCCCTCCACTTTACTACAATTTATTTGTTCTGATGTTTGGGTTAATTTGCTTTGTACCCCTACAATTCAATTCAAATAAGACAAATGTCTTATATCTTCGCTGAACTTGACCGTAGGTTGTCTTCTGATTCATGCCCATTCTCTTCTATGATTTGTTGTAGTGCATCTTCTTCTTTTTTTTGCTAGCGGAGACATGTTGATAGCATCCAGTAGCGATTTGTATGCTATACGGCACTAATATAATAAATTTTTCTCAAACCGAAGAGGAAATCAATACCGAAGTAATGACTTTTATTTATTTTATTTATTTCATTTATTTTATTTATTTACTTGCATACGCCGATGATATTGACATAATTGGTAGAACATACAGCGGGCTGTCACTGGTACGTTTGCTAGTATAGAAACGGAAGCGGCTAGAATGGGTCTAGCGGTGAACGAGGGCAAAACCAAGTATATGCTGTCAACAAGAAGGGACACCCAACATCGTAGAATCGGACAAAACATCACGATCGACAGCTATAACTTTGAGGTGGTGAGGGACTTTATCTACCTCGGTTCTGCTATAAATTCTAACAACAACATCTCAGAAGAAATTAAACGAAGAATAACTCTTGCCAACCGCTGTTTCTTTGGGCTAAGAAGGCAATTGAGTAGCAGAGCCCTATCCCGAACAACTAAGGAGATTCTGTATAAGACCTTGATCATCCCAGTCCTGCTTTATGGTGCTGAAGCTTGGACTCTATCTAAAGCGGGTGAAGATATCCTCGGCTGTTTCGAGAGAAAGATTCTTCGTAAAATTTTCGGTCCCGTTTGCGTTGACGGGCTTTGGAGAAGGAGATTCAACCACGAACTATACGAGCTGTACAGCGACATCGACCTGGTCAAAAAACTGCGAGTAAGTCGTTTAAGATGGCTAGGACATGTGGAGCGGATGGAAACAAATGCTTCGGCTCGTAGAGTCTTCGAGTCTAACCCGGAGGGACAACGCAGTAGAGGAAGACCTCGCCTTAAGTGGCGCGCGCAAGTCGAAGGCGACCTCAATCGACTAGGAGTGCGCAACTGGAGGCAGTTAGCTAAGGATCGGGCTAACTGGAGAGGCTTGTTAGCTGAGGCCTCGGTTCACCCCGAACTGTAGAGCCGCCTAAGTAAGTAAGTAAGTATTTCACTTTTTAACTTTCTCGTTTAAATTGCCAAACTGACATCAGAATAAACAAAACTGATAGAAATTTCAAATAAAGTGGCGTACAAAACAGACGAAAAAAGTTTAACCGAAGTTTAGCTAAAGGTTCGTTCAATTTTCACTGTAATACATTCACGGTTTACGTACTTGGTTTAGACTTGCTTGCGAGTTTAACTAAACCTGGGTTTAAACTCGCACTGTAAAACCGGCTATAATAGCCGGTATAATACGTATACATTTTTAAAAAAGTTTGCTGTTCCTTGCTTGCAGTTTTCGTTTGTTTTGTTTTTTTTTTATAAATAGACATAAACTATGCGACTATGCATACCCTTTTACCAAAGTTACCCTTTTCTTAAATTCTTAGCAAATTATATTCACATTGAATTGTAGAATTATTTTTCTTACATTACCTACGAATCATTTCCCAAAGTATTGAGACTTAACTTCGAAACACCCTGTATATTCAAAATGGGCAATGCAGACAAATTATTTTTTAAATCCTAAATAAAAACACTTGCACAACAAACTTGTCAAGCGTTACATTTGACGTGTCCCAGCTGCTGGTTTTGGTTTAAAGTCGACGGCCAGATTTAGTGGAACGTATCGAATACTAATAAAATCATCTTTAGTGTCCAGGCATTCACAATTGTGAATATTTTCATTTAAAATTATCTATTTTGGCCGTCAAAATATTTAAAATGATTATTGGTAAGGTCCAATGTCAACAGACAATATTTACCAGATAATACATAAAAGGAAATATAAAATAGGGCACCATTTGTTGTAAAGGCCTAGGGCCCAAAAAATGTAAATCCGGCGCTGGGACGGAGCGATCCAAGCTTCGGTGGTTTGGTCATGTTAAACGGGTGTCTCCGACCAGGATTCCACGACGTGCTGTTGCTGTGGAATCCGTTCCATCATTCAGTCGTCCTCTAGGTAGACCAAGGATGTGATGGTTAGATCAAGTCCATAATTGCCCTTGATGATTTAGAATCGATGGCGGAGAATCGAGAGCTATGGAGGGTCCGCTTGAGCAACCTATACCCGCGACCCACTTAATGGACAAGCGCACCATTGAAAATGAATGACTCAAGTTCCAATTTTATTAACATTATTTAGTTTTTTTTTTTTATTTTATTTTGTTATAATATAGTTTATTTACTTTTATTCTACATGATATATACAGGAACTTCTTTATATAATGCGCTGAATGACACCATTAGATTCTTCTACTATTTTACACCGTTTTTCCGCGGCCTATACTGCTTGCAAGGAAGCAAGAAAATATCACTGCAATAAGCTAGAATAACAAAAAAATATTAATGTATTTAGATCAAAACCTCTTATGCAATAATGTGAATCTTACCTCAATTATCGCCACAGCCAATCCGGCCCATTTGATTATATTGAAGTTTGTAGTCCAAAAGCCTTTAAACTCGTACACGCAACCTGGCTTATATATTGCAACATCATTTGGGCATGAAGACGTTAATGATCCGCAACACGAGTTTGGAATTTTTTCTCCTGAATCCGTATAGTCGGAAACGGCGTATTTACCACAACATTTGAACTGCAATTGCAAAATTTTAATCAAATTTCTAATTAAATTATAAAATTATGATGGGAACTTACGCTTATTTGTAGAGCGTCCATATAGGATGGCTGTTCTGTGTGGATATCCCATGCATGCTTAACAATTGTTTCCATGCTGTTTATAAAGTTATTCTTGGCCACCCAAGCATAAACTAGCAACGCAACTTGCAGCAAAAACAGAATAAACACGCATATAGAGTACTAATTTAAAGGAGAAGCAAATTAGATATAGGTTATTGAAAAATTAATACAAATAAAATCCTTACGCTGTAGACTAAACATTTGTTGTCCTTAATTGCTCCGCAACATCCAAGGAATGACACAAGGAACACAATGCAACCCAAAACAATTATGCATATTGGAAGAGCGTTGGTTGAGGTGGCTTCAGAGAAGGATAGGAAATCTCCCAAAGTCGTTAGTGTCAATGATCCGAAGATGATTAGTAATATTCCGCATACCTGCAAGGACAAATATTTTTGTTCATGTTAATTTATGATTTACGAATTTCGACTCTGTCTGAAAACTAGAAAACTTTTGTTTTTAGTAACCCTGTTTCGTATAGATTTATAATGTTGAATTGACAGCGATTGCCGCACTTATTTATCTATAACAGCGAGCGTCAAAAGTGAGTAAACACCGATGATTTTTTGAGTTCGCTTTAGGGTCTGAAAACAGGTCTAAAAACCAACAATCTGTAAAAGTTTTATTACGAAATAACATATTTCATGTCGACAGCAAAAAATACTTTTTCAATATTTAAACAAAATTAAAACAAAGGGCGTGGCGCCGCCCATAGAAAAAAATACTTAAAAATCTTGTATCTCGAAAACCACCGAATCAATTAAGTTCGAATTACAGACCTAGGTATTGGCCCGCTCATTGCTAAAAATTGGACAAATGCGCGTGGCGTGACCAATTTGGATACTTTCTTCTGTGCATTTCTTCGTAATTGCTACCTAAAAAAAAGATCGTAAAAGTAATCGATTTGTTTTGTTTTTCAAGTTGATTTCCAAATTTCAATTGTATCTTTTTCGTTTGTTTTCGTCTTCACTGGCTATTTCAGAGGTAAATAATTATTGATAAGTGAAAACTTTATGTGCGATTTATACAAAGTGATGATCATTTACACTTCGATATTATTGTTACGATGCCAAGAAGAGATAATCACCCCTATTCCCGTTGGCGTTTGTCGTAAACGCCTAATATTTCATTTCGGTTTTATGTCAGTATTTGTAACTTTTTTGAGAAAAACGATTTGAAATTACAGTGAACACAAAGAAAAAGATACAAAATTGGAAACAAAAGTTCGAAAAAATCTGAATATCGTTTTTAAAACGACACGACACATGAGTCGTATACGACAAACGCCAACCGGAACAGGGGTGAATGGTAACAATAGTCGGCGTTCTCAGAGTGCAACGCGACACAGAAATTTGGCAGCACGTCGAACCGGAGAGCAACGTGATATTAAAAGGAAATCAACGCGAATCAGAATGATTGAAAATCGACAAAGAAGACGAAGATATATTCGTGCTCGGTAAAGTGATGAAGCAAGATCACAACGTGAGAAACTCTTTGGATTTGCCTGGCATGCCGCCTCATCATTTGTGTCTTAAAGTTGGATCTATCATCATGATGCTACGAAATCTTCATGCCACCAAACTGTGCAATGGAACTCGAATGATTGTGCCGAAGTTAATATATTAACAATGTGATAGTGTCAAAGATTTTGAAAGTGCCGTTTAAGGGGGAAGAATGACTAATTCCGCGAATTCCCTTCGCTTCAACCGATTTGCCGTTCCAGTTCTTCAAACGCATTCAGATCCCAGTGAAACTTGCACAAGTGTGCGGCATTAATCTGGAAATGTAATGCTTTTTACATGGTCAGTTATATGTGGCGTGTTCCAGAGTTGGAAAACCATCTTCCCTCAATCTTCATTTATGCTCCGGAGCATCAGAAAACAAAAAAAAAATATAAATATTGGACGGGGCGAAGTCTGTCGGGTCAGCTAGTATTTTATGAAAAATGGAATATGTAATTTTGAAACAGAGATTTTGGAATTGGATAAATAACGACCTTTCAAAATTGAGAAAAAGAACCGCGGCGTTTGAAACTACACGTAGAATGTTTGAAACCTCTAAATGACCTGTTAGTCTTTTATAAAAACCGTTATGCAGGTGGAGGATTAAAAGAACGCGCCAATTGCAACAAGGCCCTGTTTAGATATTATCAAGCAAACCTTATTGTTGAGGGTATAGAAAACTAGAAGCAGCAGTAGATAAATTGGTTAAGAGTATCAGCAACTCATTTCCAAGATCAGGTCGAACGAAAGTTGGCCTCTAACGAATAGGACTTCAGCATTATTTGTCCGATTTAAATGTTTCTTTCTTTAACATTGCATAATGCCCTACACCAGACAGGATCGGTTGATTTTCTTTATCTCTGCGGTTCAAATTCACTTTGCCATTACATTGTCACCGGATTAAATTCTGAATCTATTTAGCCATATCCTTCTGTCTGTCTGTTAAAAACACGAGAAAATTGCTGCTGTGGCAGGAATTGTGCGTGAGGCATAATTGGGCCATTTTTCTTCGAAAATGAGCAAGGAGTGGCCGTTACAGTCAATGGCGATCGTTATCGGGCCATGTTGAACGAATTTTTGTTCACAAAAATTGAAGAGGAGGATATTGGCAACATTTGGTTTCAACAGGACGGCGCTACGTGCCACACAGCCGAAGCTACACTCGATGTTTTGCGCCCTGTTTTTGAAGATCGCATTATCAGCCGCAGAGCTGATGTCGTTTGGCCACCGCGGAGCTGCGATTTGACACCGTTGGACTATTATTTGTGGGGTGCCGTAAAAGATAAGTGTTACGCCGACATACCAGAGACAATTGACGCTTTAAAGGACAATATTCGTGAAGCTATTGGTGAAATACAGCTGCACACAATCGATAATGTGCTTAAAAATTGGACCGATCGTGTAGGCTACTGCATGGCCAGCCGAGGCAGCCATTTGAATGAAATTATTTTCCATTATTAACCGGAAGGATTGTACTTTCAAATAAAAAAAGAAATTTGAGAAAATATTCAGTAGTTTTTTTTTTAGCGTTTTCACAAAAAAAAAAGTTATTTGGCGGAACCTTTATAATACAAGACTCAGATTACCCCAGTCTTGGGGTTCCTACACAATGCTTTGGTACCTAAAGCCGAAGCGGACGCCCTTTTTTTGACGTCCTCACTCCATCAACACAAATATCAAATGAAAATTTGTATCGAAAGCGCAATGGGGCAGATAATAACCTTCATGTCCTTGTGAGAATTATTTCTGAAAGTTGATTTTCGTTGCATTTTATGTGTCATCTATCTGCCTCGCTGGACACGACACATGAGTTCACTTTTCCCGTAACTGCCAAATTCTATTTCATTGCGATGAAGCCTGGTGTTTGTGTGTATAGCCAAAACTTTCATGGTAATGAAAGTCATGCCCATGATCGTGAATCCATGCACAAAGGAAATCATGTATATCAATGTTAAAGTTCAGCTGGCTTTAACTTGCTGGCTATTGTCCAAATGTATTGCTAACTGGTGAGGTTTCAGAAAAACGCCTATATGCACAACTTTCAACATAGGAGATGCGCGCAGGAAAAGGTGTACTTTTGACTGGGGTCCAGATTGGCCCAGACTGTGGCGTCATCTATGTTAATAACAATATGTCAATAAGCCGCAACGATATCGTCACAAGAGAAACACGTGATAAGATTTTAATTTCGAAAATAAAATGTATAGCGGACCTGAATTTGACAAGTTTCTGATATAGCTATTTCCAGTCAAATTAAATATTTTGTATGTCATGATTTTCCAGAACTTCGATCATGATAAATGATTAGTAGAGTTGTAAATTCTATCTACAAATTAACAGGCAGACTCTACCGCGATAAATATCTAACTCGATGCTTGAATCTAGCCATGCGAGGGCATTTGAACTTCAAACCTATGGTGCAAAGTCAACATCCAACGCACTTAATGATAATGGATGCATTAAAAATGAACACTTCCCTTTATACCGATAGATAGATTGTGTTTAGTGTTTACTATTATGGATGAGATATAATTGATTTATAACACGGCAGTATACCTGCCAGCAAATATAAATTAGTATAGGAAATGAGGAAGTGTAGCCATGAAAGTTTTTTATTGTGTCAATGGAATTAATAATGCGAGAAAGAAATTCAGAAATAACTCAATTTGTGACAATTTTTGCTATCAGCTGCTATCTAACATCTGTTTTAGCTTTAGGTATATAAAGCCTTCTACAGACTGGATTACGAAATTGTAAATATACAGGTTATCTAATTATTTTACTGATGTGTACGGGTTAGCCGATAAACATTCGACGAATGACGAATGTTGGCGTTGCCAGAGAACTAATGAGATGTTTGAAATGCCATTCGCATTACGGAAGTCTGCTGCAGGCTTTTCCTAGTGTTATAGTGTTTCCTTGTGATCCAAAATGGTACAGGAACCTCAGCTTCCCAAAAATGGAGCACCACGACACGTATATTGAAACCCTATACTTCAATTCATTACCGCAAGCGATTCCCCTAGATTCTACTTAAAAAAAACGCGAATATTTTTTTATTAACTTTTAATAGTTTTTATTTTACCAGCATTTCATAAAGAGTAGATAAGCTATCGAGGTTGGGAACATACAAAGTTTATGTTTGATGGTTTTTTTCCTTCACCTTTTGGTAACTTGACTTGACGTTTTTTAAAGTAAAATCTAGCCGAACTGCATGAGAGTACCTATGTTTTGAGGTATGGATTCTACTTGTTTTTCGCCTGTAAATGCTTATCGAATTCATCCCTGACTGAGGGGACCGGGCGTATTAAAGTAGGGTTTCTATATACGACACCGGTCTACAAAGCGAACTCTCTTCGAAGGACTCTCATCCTTAGAAATAAAGTGTAGCGGATAATGGTGCAAACAACTCGTTCCTTACATCAGCGTATAGGGGACCATCATTGACATAACTTTAAAAGTTTAAGTTTAAGTCAAATGAGTTTGTTCAACATTGACAAAGGCAAACCTCATGCAGTCTGCAAACAATTACTCCTTCAAATAATACGCGTTCGAAGAAATTATGAAATTTAGAAAAGTTGCGCGTGTAATCGGAAAAATTGCGTGACACCCTTCCATATAAATTTTCAGGCAATCTTAAATATTAAAAAATACTGCAAACGCTATTGTTTGGCAGTGTTGTAGGAGCCAAAGTTTGAAAATTGATATGCAAGTCCTTTTAGAAAAAAAAAATTCCGTAGGATCGCCAATTCGGCACACAACAATTCGTGTCTGCGAGTATTTATTTTTAGGACAAATGGAAGGGCCCTACAATTTTTTGCTGAGTCTCCTGAATTGAGAAGCTTTCTCTAAATAGCTGTACTCTCGGATGTCAGTCAGAAGTTCGCAAGAGGTCGAAAAACCTTTGAAATGAAATCTAGGGCGAAATCATCCTCCATTGCGTTGTCCCTCAGGGTTGGAATCGAAGGTTTTTCGGACCGGAGCGTTTCATTCGCTCTACATCTACATGTCCTACCCATCTTAGACGACTGATGCGTACTTTTCTGACCAGCTCGATGTCGCTGTACAGTCTACAGCTCATAAAGTTCGCTGTTAAATCTCCTCCTCCAAAGCCCGTCAAGTCAATGCAAACGGGACCGAAAATCACTCGAAGAATTTTGCGAGCCTTTGATAACGTCCATGATTCTGCGCCATAAAGCAGAACTGGGATGATGAGGGTATTATATAGAGTTTCCTTGGTGTTTATCGACAAGGGCTTACTAATCACTACTATTCTTAGGCCAAAGTAACAGCGGTTGGCAAGTGTACCTAATTCTTCGCTTGATTTCTGATGTTTTTTTATATACTTCTCCCGGGAAAGGCGAACCTATAACGCTTCAACAGCGCCCCGAGATGATTGCAGATGTATGTTAGTTCTGCACTTAAATTGCTGCAAATTGCAGTCTTCTGGAAATACATCCCCAGGAAACGGAGTTTTTGAAAATTGAAGTACCTATAGAACAAGCAAAGGTCAGCTACTTGTATCTGTGAACCAACGGTTGTAGATTCGATGTGAGTGTAGGATCTCCAATAAGTCGAACTGCTCATCCCTGTATGCTGTCAAGTAGGTTAAGTGATGTGATGTCATTTTCAGAATTAATAGCGGAGCCGAGGAAGGCAAAGTCTCTAACTACCTCAAAGTTCTAGCTGTCTATTGTTACGTTCTGTCCGATTCGTCGATGTTGTGTGTCCCTTATTGTTGACTCATTTTTGCCGCCTCTGTACTATACTTCTTGCAAACGCACCAGTGACAGCTCGCTGTCAACGATGTCGATGTAGTCAGCGTATGCAAGTAGTTGCACAGAATTTTGGGAAATTGTGCCCCTGGTGTTGGCTTGCGAATTTCGCACAATTTTCTCAAGAATGATGTTGAAAAAGTCGCATGACAGCGCATCACCTTGTCTAAATACTATTTTGACATCAAAGGTCTCGGTGAAATTGTTTCCGACCTTTAAGGAGCAGCGATGGTTCTCCATCGTCATTCTGCACAATCTGACGAGTTTGGCAAGGACAAGAATGCCATGGAGAGGAAGGCAGGCTCAACCAACTTGGAGTGCGGAACAGGGGGCAGTTAGCCAAAGATCATAATAATTCGCTTTAATAGGACTGTAACCATACAATAAAGACATCAAATCACTGATAGACCCGTGGTCCAGTAGGTTCTTATAATCACTTAAGAGTTTCCATGAATTTAGATTTAGAACCTTCCACAAGCGACTTGACTTAACAGTATCTCAAAAGGCGATAAGGCCGATTTTAAAAGTTCCTTCAGCGTTGTAATGCGGGTAGCTTATAGTAACCTATAGTTTACTTAAGGTGAGGCGGGGAGGGCTAAAGATGATAAAGGGGCGTAGCATCTTCCATGATAATAAAAAACACATTCACAATCTCATATCTCGAAAACCATTCTCAAATTTTCAGACAATCTTAGCTATTTGCTCTCGGGAGAAGTTCTCTTTTGTAAAAATTCAGTAAATGGGCGTGGCACCTCCCACACAGAAAACAACTTTGCAAATGCTTTTCCTCAACAGTTCGGATAGTATAGTCCGTATCGATTTGCCATTTGCTATGAAGTGAAAAGTCCAAATAAACGTTTTCAAGTTTTTCTATTGCTGGTGAGGAATACCTAAATTTTAAAATTACACTATAATATTTAAGCAGCTTTAGCCTTCGAATTTGGCAAAAAGACGTTTATTGGCTGTTAAAAGCATTTAATAAAACATGGGCGTGATTGGACAAAGGGGCGACATTGTGCACTGTATCTTATTCACAATAAACTGAAAATATCTTTGCGTATACATTATATCACTTTTTTTGTTATACGTATTGACTATAAGAATTTGACCCAATTAGAATTGTTTCCCGCAGATCGACTCAAAAATTAAATTAACATTTTTCATCACATTTAATTAGGTACTAGCTACATCGTTTACGCTATAAAAACTCCACTCACCACAAATAATAGATTAAAAATATATAAAATATATTTTACAATATTGGCCACACAATTCATTTCGAAATTTTTTGTTTTTTTTTTTGTGCCGATTCGTTCGTTCTTTTCGAAGTTAAAATTACAACTACCGTCAAGATCGATGTTTTAACGTTGATATATAAGAGTGAAATAAATGGCAATGATTAGCTTCTATAGACAAAGTTCCACAGGATCAATACATCAACTAATTATTGGCATATCTTATCGGATTCATCCAGGGCAGTTTCTAGTGCGAAATGTACGAAAAATGTTGATAACCATATCTATGTAGATAATACTTATTATAATTTTTTTTTGTTTTTCATTTAGATACCAAGAGAAAGATTGTGATATATTTTCAGTTTGAAATGACTCAGGTAATCGACATTGTAAGTTTCCTATGTGTACGTCTAAAGGATGACATATTTTATCGGTGGGTAAGTCACTTTAATTTATCAAATTCAAGCGTGTGTCATGACTCATGGGGGTACCTACTCACCTGTTTAAAAATAAAATATCATGACTGCGATCATAAAATTTGACAGAAACAGAATAAACAACAGAACATATCATTTTTTCAGTAACAGTTTTTAGCGACATAGAGACAAAAACAAGTCTAGAAGTCTGTTGCTGCCAGGGATCAAAATACCGCATTGACGTTGACCTCAACCAACTTGGAGGCAGTTAGGCAAAGACCAAGCACTGGTTGAGGCCCATGTTCAGCCCGGAATGTAGCACAACCTAGGTAAGTAAAAGTAAACCCCTAATGGGATAAAGAGATTTTTTTAGATTAGATTAGATTAGATAGATTTTTTGGGTACCTACTTTAATATTGTTCTAAAGTTTTTACAAAAAATCAGTGAACTGATTGCCAACAATTCAATAAAGTTAAGAAAAAAACAAAATTATGTATAGGCACGTATGTTTAAATATTTTCGGAATTAGTCTTTCGCAATAATTTAACGCCATTTTGTAGTACTATTTTAGCTTTAAAATGTTAGGTTAGGTTAGGTTGAAGTGGTTGCCGGCAAAAAGCCGACACGCTTAGACCATTATAAGGCCCTTTGTGATACCACATGAATCTAGTACAACTTTCGTCCTACTCGTTGAACTAGAGTTTGAACTTTTGACGAAGCATAGGAGACTAAGGGCCGGTTTGTTCACAGCTGGTTAAATCTGTGATTAGGTTATCATAGATCTATAGTTTAACCCATGATTAAATAACTGTGATAAACAAAAAGCGTTTGTTGACTTATTTTTCACTTTGATCACCAAACCATAGATTTGCGACAAATCGTTCCAGTTTTCCAGTTTATTTGTCAATTCAGTTGTTAGATTTAATCAATAGTTAAAATTATTGTCACAACCGCAGCAATGCATGCAATTTTTTCACACTGTCTTGATTTGTATTCATCTGCCAGTTGTTGAAAATGCGTTCACATAGCAGATACGAATGCAACACACTATTTTGCTATTATGATTTAATAAATTAATTTTTATTTTTGAAAGAAAGTTGTTTTGTTTTTGACTGTTACGTCAAAGCTTGAACAAACAAAATTCCAGAATTTCCTTGGTTAATGTCGTTAATAGACGAAAATCGCCTGGTTATCGATTTCTGTGATTAACTAACCAAATCATGGATTCTCTGGTTAAAATTTGACTGAACAAACAAGTTCTATGATTATCAGCTCGAATAACCATTGATTAGAGTTAACCAAAGATGAACAAACCGGCCCTAAGAATGTCTACGTTTGTTATAGATCGTTGATATCATTGTAATAAAAGGCTCCCAAATGGAGTTTCCGTTTTTGGGAGAGTGCCACACAAGTGCAGAAAATAGAAGAAGTGAAATGTTAACTTTTTTAAGAAGCTTGATCTACCGTCAGGACATTGCTTCTCTTTTAAAACTGCACATTTCCTAACAAAATGCATAACATCGACTCTTTCTGCTAAGTTACACAGCACTGGAAGGTCTTCTCTCGGTACGATATAGTTAAGCTTCAGAGGTTCTCCACGTAACTGAAACATAGACTCTTCGAGACAGCGAACTAAACCTAGTCACCTTCACCTAAGCGCAGGGAATAGTAGATGTGTTTAAGCAGCATTTGCAGCAGCCGCTTAATGGGTATCATGTAGAGAGAGTGATAGGGCAAGAAGAGAACCCACGTCCAGTCAATGAAGAACTAGTTCCACCACCTAGTATAGAAGAAGTTGGCTTAGCTATAAAAAAGCTTAAGAACAACAAGGCCGCAGGCTCTGATGGTTTACCAGCGGAGCTCTTTAAATATGGTGGTGATGTTTTGATAGGGAGCATGCACCTGATGACTGGACTATCAGCTCCATATGCCCCTTCGACAAAAAAGGCGATCCTATGTCTTGCAAGAACTGTCGAGGCATATCTCTGCTTAATGTCGCATAAGATCCTATCCAACGTACTCTGTGAATGTCTTAAACTGTTCTGCAACACACTAATCGGCACGTACCAGTGTGGCTTCCGGCCCAGCAGATCGACTTTAGACCACATCGATATAGACATCATCGACTTCAAAGCCGCATATGATAGCATACATAGTCAGGAGCTCTATATGGCGATGGCCGAATTCGGAATTCCGGCAAAACTGATTCAGCTGTGTCGCGTGACGCTGGAAAACACGCACTGCAACATGCAATTTGGAAGCAGCTCCTCCGATCTATTTCAAACTTGCACCGAATTTCGGCAAGAAGACGCGCTACCATGCGACGTCTTTAATCTTGTATCGGAACAGATAGTGCGCAGTGTTGCATACGTAAATATGCCTACCTTCACTCTATTTCAAATTACCATTGCATACACAAATATGTCTCTCCTATATCCTACCTATCCTATCTTATATTCATTCATACACTTCATATTTCTTTGCACGAATTAAAAAATTGTACATCGTGTTTTATTCGCATATCTCACTTATCTATCTTATATTTGGCTAACTGGTCACTGCCAGCATACGCATATGTCTTCCCTTTATCTACACTAATTCAAATTACCTTAGTGAACTGGTCACTGCCAGCGTTCTCAAAGGTATCATCTATCACCTTCAGCGACTGTAAAAAAATGCATGTTCGGAGGCAGAGCAGACACTAGACAATAGTCAGTTGTTAAAATAAAGTGTTGGAAGTAACAAGCATTTTTGTGTCTGTTTTATTTCTCTCTCGCGATTTATATTCGTTTTTCAAAATAAAATTTATCGTTAATACACAGCACGACGCACGCAAAATATTACTTAAAACATTCTAAACAATAAAGTGCGACCGAAACGTTTGTTATGAAATAGTTATTCAAGGAAAAATCGCCAAGTGTTAATGCAAGTCCCGCAACAAATCTATCGAGGAGAAGCCATTAAAGTAATAGAATAGCAGGGTAGATGGCAACACGGAAGGTACTATCTCCAACAGGCCCGTTCAGCTGCTAGGGCGATTGAGGGCAGAGGCGAAATCCGTTGGCCTTGAAGTAAATTAGGACAAGACTAAGTACATGCTATCAACAAACAAACAATCATCTGTCTACCGCCTAGGACAAAACGTCACTGTTGATAGCACCAATTTCAAGGTAGTTAAGGAGTTCACCTACCTCGGAGTAAACATGAACCCCACGAATGACTATGACACCCTAGTGGAGATACAGCGAAGAATTACCCTAGGAAACCGTTGCTACTTCGGTTTGGCAAAACAACTGGGTTCACTGCTCTACAAAACCTTTATCCTGTCGGTTCTGCTTTATGGCCCCGAGTGCTGGACGATTAGCACGAAGGGAGAGCTGATTCTGGTCTGCTTCGAAAGGAAAATACTTCGGCGGATTTTTGGTCCTGTGTGCGAGGAGGGTGAATGGACTTTGACTGCATTGGCCTGGCCACATCGAGCGATTGGAAAATAATGCTCCAGTTTCAAAGACCAAGCCATCGCCAATTTCTGAAAGGCTGAAGTGTCTCAGAAAGAGGCTCTACACGGGTCGGGAGCCCGATAAGTAAGTAAGCTTACTAAATTGAATTTTGATTTTAATCAAAGAAGTAAAAATCTACAAAGTGGTAAAAATAACTTTCCTCACCCATCAGATTCAAAAATATTACATTTGGATTCATCTTTCCACTGCACTTCTATTAAAAAAGAGAGGTTTAGTTGATGCAGATCCGGTGTTTCTTGGCTGAATTCCAAAACGCAGTACTTCTGCATTACTGCTTAATCATGCGTTCCAAAACGCAAACAGGTTATTATGATGCATAATGCATACTTTTCTAAAACGCATTGTGAACGCATCAACTGCGCAAACAAAAGCAAACAGAGCATCATGAATGATTATGATGCAAGACTTTTGACATTTAATTTTAAACCGCCAATTGAACCCTATTTCCGAAACAAAAGAAGGAAGAAAAAGGTGCTGTGGAGAGTCGTTTTGGAGGAGGTCAACAAAATTAATAAATTGGTGTTTTAGACATTTTATGATAGTTCGCATCAAAGTCATTCCAAAACGTCAAAAATTGCAAAGCATAACAAATGCAAAGCAGCGCAAAAGCATTCATAACCTTGCATCAGAAAAGCAGTGTGCATTCACAATGCGCATTTTTTTGACGTTTTGGAATTCAGCCCTTGTTAGACAAAAAATGATCCAGCGCTAAAATTGTACTGTAATTTAAAGAAAGTATTCAAAAGTATAACCCCCAGTTTCACACTCGAAGTTTAAACTATAGTTCAACTGAACCTGAACGTGAGTTTAAATTCGAAGTTCAACTCGTTTCGCAACATAATCTGAACTTCAATTCAATTGAACTCAGTTTAACGAAATTGTATGATTAGACTTTGGCAGTATTGTACAGTAGTTAGATTTTATACGTCTTTTTCAAAATCGTTCATTGTATTTTCTTTCAAAGAACATACGAAACGACGTCAAATATTTGTGTTTTTGACAATCGCCTGATCTGAGGTTTAAACGGAAAATACTGTAGTTTAACTCGAACTACAGACAGAACTCCGTTCAAGGTTTAAACGAAACTCTGAAATCGAATTAATTGTTGAACTGAGGTTTAAACTGAAAGTGTAGTTTAAACTCTTACTGTGAAACTGGGGGTAAGTAAAGGTCGGAAACAATCTCACCGAGACCTTTGATGTCAAAATAATATTTAGACAATTTAGACAAGACAACGTGATGACAGCTCATGTGACTTTTTCAACATCATTCTTGAGAAAATTGTGCGAAACCCGCAAGCCAACACCAGGGGCACAATTTTCCAAAAGTCCGTGCAACTACTTGCATCCGCTGACGACATCGAAATCTTTGGCAGAACACAGCGAGCTGTCACTGGTGCGTTTTCAAGTATCAGTACAGAGGCGGCAAAAATGGGTTTAGTGCTGAATGAGGCAAGACAAAGTATATGCTGTCAACGAGAAGGGACACACAACATCGGCGAATCGGATAGAACGTCACGATAGACAGCTATAACTTTGAAGTAGTTCGGGACTTTGTCTACCTCGGCTCCGCTATTAACTCTGAAAATGGACATGACATCAGAAATCAAGCGAAGAATTACACTTGCCAACCGCTGCTACTTTGGCCTAAGAAGGCAATTGATTAGTAAGGCCTTGTCGAGAAACACCAAGGAGACTCTATATAAGACCCTCATCATCCCAGTCCTGCCCTATGGCGCAGAATCATGGACGTTATCAAAGGCGGATGAAGATCTCCTCAAATTCTTCGAGTGATTTTCGGCCCTGTTTGTGTTGACGGGCTTTGGAGGAGGAGATTTAACAGCGAACTCTATGAGCTGTACAGCGAAATCGACCTGGCCAGAAAGGTATGTATCAGTCGACTAAGATGGCTAGTACATGTAGAGCGAATGTACACCAACGCTCCGGCCCGAAGAGTCTTCGATTCTAACTCAGAGGGACAACGCAGTAGAGGAAGATCTCGCCTTAGGTGGCGCGCACAAGTGGAGGGGGACCTCAACCAACATGGAGTGCGCAACTGGAGGTAGTTAACGAAAGATCGTGCTAACTGGAGAGGCGTGTTGGTTGAGGCCCAGGTCCACCCCGGACTGTCGCGCCATCTAAGTAAGTAGGTACATAAGTGAGTATTTATTCAAAAGTATTTTCTTTCTAACGAAATTTCCACTGAATTTCATTATGTCAATTTTAACACTTCCAGTATAGTTTGTACAAAAGTACAAACGTTTCTGAGAACATAATATTATAACTGATCTACTTGTTGGAAAAAAGGTGCTGCAAAACAACGGTATTTCACCAACTTGTGTAAACAAAGACGTAATGACAAATCCGCACGCTATTTCATTGTTTCTAATTTAGATTTCAAACACTGTAAGTTGTGACCAACATGGCCTCCTTGCTTTCTATTAGATGAGTTAGTATAATGTGGTGGTAATTGTAACAGATAGAAAGTTACCTTTGTGCATAAGCTTTCAACAAAAGTTATCATAAATTAGCCCTTGTCGAAACCATTTAAGGGACAATGGTCATTATATTATAGGTAACGGAAATCTTCACATTTTCTTATCGAAAAGTATTCCACCCCCAAGGGGTAAAAATCAAGCATACAACTAATGCGATCACTGCCAATGAATGTACAAAATAAATATTTATACGCAAGGTGAAATTACTAATTAGCGGGGAAAATTATCGATCGTAATGTGTGAATCGCAATGACATGTTCGTTGCTCGTATAGGGAAATGACGCCCCTTACTGCTCTTCAGCCATTTACCTTCAAGACTAATTTATATATTCATAACACACTTCTATGAGTACTTGGACTTGCCTGATTGTAAACTTGATTTTCGCTTTTTAGGCGGACAAACACACCCATGACACATTTGGAATTTGACAAAATTATGTGGCTTACTCATCGATAAATTATTTTTATTTCTATCGGATTATTACAGTTGTATAGTCTGTAGATATTTTAATTTGAAAGTGTATATCTGACATCCAGTATCTTAAAAACAAAATTACCACTATCTCCATAGATACGGTTATCGAACTTATTACGAGTATTTCCCCATTTCGCAGAACTCCTAGTCCTATAGTCCACTTCATAATTTTACGATCATGATAAGATATGTCATAGCCTTAATGTGTGCAGATCTTAATCTATATACTAATATGATACCCAATTCTATAGGTATTATCGTTAGAACACAGAGCTTAATACTAGTTATTGTTTTAACTTCGAAAAAGAACGAACTAAACGCGGAAAATCAATAGTAGTTCACAATGAACTGCGTTGCTAGTGTTTTGAAATACGTACTTTACGTTGCCAACTTATTGTTTGTGGTGAGTGCAAATCTTAAACTCAGACAGTTCTTAATAAAAAAAATAAAAACAGCAGACATGCATGCATACATAAATGAAGTAAATAGAGGACCCTTCCATTCGTGACAAAAATAAAACTCTTTTGCCAAAGACAGTACCTAACATCAGACTTGATTTTCAAAACGTCCACTGAAATGTAGTCCTCTTCGGTAGACGGTACGTTATATTTTAACAGCAGTATTAATAAAAAAGCCCTATTCGCTCTTTAATCCATCTCATAACTATCATACGGATAGTGGACTTGTTCGTTTGATAACTTTTATTATTTATAAATACATCTTATATCCATATTAGCTATCCACTCTTTATCATTAAACGCACGACAGCACTGCGTCCAAACTGTACTAAACATGGTTGTAAATCTGTCATATTCCATCAGCTGACACTATCATGCTCAGAGCATGTTATGTGCTTCCGCTTGCGATTTTTAGATTCTCTCTGAAATTCTCTTTCAGCTTTAAATTTCTCGCGTCCAATCGAACTTTTTGTTGGTATACGTGTATTTGAAATTATGTGGATAGGTTAGCTCTATGTGTGAGTAAGTTAACCACTCTCTATACGCCGAATTTGGTGAATTAAGTTATCCGCTCGTTAAACATGTCAGTGAAAGCTAAGATATGTTTATTAATAAGAATTACGAGTTATCAGATGTAATAAGGCTAATTCAGCGCTATTCGGTATTTATTAATACGGGGGTAAGAGTTTACTGTTTACTGCACACGCAAGCTGAACAAATATGCTTTTGAATACCTGCGTTATTTCCAAAATGATGTTGTTGGGCAGTTAACTGAATCGGATACAAATGTGTTTGAATTGTTGGCATGCAAGTTTGCAGCTTAAAAGAAACACAAAACGAACGAATTCAAATACATTTGTTGTGATTTTATCAACAAGTAACGCATCCGCCCGGCTTTGCACAAGGGGTTTCATTAATTCATACTAGTCCATATAAATAAGTCCATACTAAGTAGCGTGGGGGGCCAAGGGGGGCACAGGCTTTTTTCAGGTCAACAGTAGGCGTATTTTTTTTGAGAATCTATAGCTAGTTCGCTTTTACTTTTACATGCAAAACTTGTATACTCACTTTTGGTTTTGTTATACTCACTTCCCAAAAAAATACGCCAAGTAAGGCGGTTCTCAGATTGAGGCAACAAGCAATAAGCAACTATAGTTACTATAGCAACTGCCAATAAACAATCAGCAATATTTTTCGTTCGAGTGATATTTAGTTGCTTTGATGTGAGACGTCTAATTTAATTCAAAGAAAAATAATTTTGAGCGATAATTTTGCATGTTTCCTATTGCCAGTTGCTTATTGAATGTTGCCTCAATGTGAGAGCCGACTAAGTGGTCAGACATTCCTTGTGTTGCTTAACGACAAAAATCCAATGAACGCTGCTCCCTAGTTTGCAACTACATTTTATCAGAAATGGCAACCCTGTACAGCACAGACAAATTATAAACAGTAAACAACAAACAGTACAAAAACAAAAACATGGTCTGTTTACATGCCTAGCTTTTCGCTTTTGAGCCAAATTCGGTAACTTTCTTCTGTACCTTAGAACGCATACCTATATTAATTTTTTTTCTGCGTCCATTCAAGAGGCTGCAAGGAACAAGATGGAGCGCAAAAGCTGATGCTGTCGAGAATACCTGAATTCATTATGAGGGCATTCTTAATACCTACCTTCGCCTTGTGCTTTTACTTATGCTAAAAATGTATGTCAAAAACTTGGAATTTTAATGCAACGTCCCAGGAAAATTAAAAAAAAAACAAACATAATTTTTGGTGACGGAATATAGATGCTGCTTTATTCTCTTAAAAAGAACTGCGACGAAAATTATTTCCTTTCTTAGATAGGATCAGTGTTGAAATACAGCAACGATTTCAACAGCTACGAAATTCGCCGACAAAGTTCGACTTTCTTACTCGAACTATTAAAATATTTACAGTTTAGACTGGAAGTTAGTCTGCCTAACATAACAGTAATGCTTCGTCTTTTTCTTACAATTGCAATAAGTAATGCTGGCTTTGAGAGTAATTTCTCAAAATTGAAGCTTATTAAAAATTATTTAAGGTCCACAATGAGCACTCTAACAGCAGATTTCTGCACATGAGTGATAAGCTGCCTTAGTAGACTCTAGACACGGTACCGACGTAAAGTTAGTACTTGTGTATTTTTTCAAATGTAGTAGTACTGCAGCTAAATTCGTCAACCGTACTAATAATGACTATACGTCTAAAACTGGTCTAGTACCCATTTTAGCCTATGAAATGTCATAGCGGTGACATTTTTATTGCTCATTGATTGTCCAACATTTCGCGGGATATATATTGATGGAAAATTGTTTTGCGTAAAAAAGTTTTGCTAGATATAAGATTTGGGCGCAAAGGCTGAATGCTTAAGGTACTGGAATAATGAGCGAAGAATCTTTGGTTCAATGCCCGGAAAGCATAAATTATAACTTAAAATATTGCCACTGCGCTACCTTTCGCGAATGTCTGACAAATATCTGAGACAATTCAGCCGTTCGGATTAACCATAGAATTATAGGTTCCTTCTATTCGCCTGAAAACAAATTAAATTGGTTGCGAAAAGCTGGGCCTACGGTTCAGATATGTTTTGCCAAAAAAGGTCTTCCTCTTCTACTATGAGCGAAAAATCACCAATGATGATTGAAACCCCTGCAGTTTTGTTGAAGAACTCGTATGGAAAAAGTCTTTGGTATCTAACATCATTTTTTTTTCTCGGAGCATGGCCGCATAGGTACTAGTTTTAATGCGGGATTGTCGAAGGATGCTCACTCATGTGTCAAAACCCTAATACCAATTGCCTATGACTGGTGCTAATGACAGACAGACAGACGGACATAGCTTAATCGATTCAGAATTTGATTCTGATTTCTGATATAATAGTTCTTGTGTTTTCTTTCAGAGAAAACTCCCTCCCAAAGTCAATTCTTCCTATTTTATCCTTTTCGGGCTAACCAGTTCCAAAATATTTTATTTGTCAATGGTTACGCAAACTTCTTTCTATATGCGAAACTCAAGATCGAACACTTATAAGCATTTTTGGTTTTTTAATATTAATTACCAACTTCAAATGCAAATATGTATCTCAAAACCAATAAAATGGACTTAGGGAGTTTTCATCGAACGACGACGATATAATACTTTATGGGGTCTAAGGTGACTCCTTTTTGGCGTTATGTAATGGCAAAGTTAATATACCTTCCTGAGGAGGGTAGGTATACAAAAGAATAAAATTAATTTAAACGAAAACGTACGACCGACGTATGTATTTACATTTTTCAAAAAAAAGACAGGAGGTGAAGCAATGAAATCAACCTAATTCAGGTACTAATGACGTTAGACTGCCGATTTTCAGGGTCCAGCTAATACCGAGTACTTACTTATACTCGGTATGACTTGATACCTATTTATAGCGCTAGTACTCTGTGAAGAAATCGGCCGTAAGGCTATCTAATCTGGATATCATGGGTATAGAGCAGAAAATCACAAAGACCATCGATACTGAAAGAATAACAAAAGATTTTTCCCTGGTAAAAAGTAGAAAAATATCATTTTAAAGAAGTTTTCTGTAAATAAATAATACTAAAAAAAATTAATTTACCTCCATTATGTAACTTTTTCCGCTCTTTTACTTAAAACTATATTAAATGCTTTCATCCTTTCATTTAGAAACTATTTTTTTAGTTATAAAATTATTTAGGTATTTTAAAACTTAAAAAAAAAAAAAATAATTTAATGCAATTTTAATGTAAATAAATTAAAAAATTTCAAAAAAAAATTCTACAAAATAAATAGCTAAATGGAAATTTAATTAAAAAACATAATCGAATTCTGTCACCTGTTTTTCTAAAGAATTTTAATTTATATACCTAACTAGCTGACCCGACATACGTTGTTCTGCCTAAAATAATTATTTTAAATATTTTAAGATTTGTTTTGATATATTTGTTCAATACATTTTTTTAATAGGAATGAAGGCGGATAGCTTCAGTGGTTCAGCGCGGCCATTATCGGACTTACATACGCACCAACGTTTTTTTATAATATATTTTTCACTATCAATAATTTACCTATGAAATAGTCAGTGAAGAAAGTTAACGAACGAAAAAGATACAATTGAAATTTGGAAATTAATTTGAGAAACAAAACAAATCGATTACTTTTAGGTTTTTTTTCCTAAACCTTCTGGTAGCAATTACGAAGAAACCCGTAGAAGAAAGTATTCAATTTGGTCGCGCCATGCCCCTTTGTCTAATTTTGGCCAATGACCACTCCTGGGCTAATACCTTTGATTGTCTGCAAATTCGAACTGAATTGATTCGGTGGTTTTTGAGATATAATATTTTGAATGTTTTTTTTTGTATGGGCGATGTCACGCCCTTTGTCCAATTTTGACCAATCATCAGAGGAGCATTCCTGGGCCAATACTTAGGATTGTCTGTAAGTTTCAACTCAATCGATTCGGTGGTTTTCGAGATCTAAGATTTTGAATGTTTTTTTTTGTATGGGCGGTGCCACGCCTTTGCCCAATTTTCAGTACACTCCTTGGCTAATACCTAAGATTATCTGTTAATATGGGTACAATAGAGTCAGTGGTTTTCAAGTTATACGTATAGAACTCAATATGAGAAAATTTTAAATTTGCGGCTTAATTTTTGCTTTACTTGCTAGAAAGTAGTACGAACTATAGCTGATCAAATTTTGAAGATAAATTTTTCAAAGTTTATTGACATACATATGTTGAAATCATAGACAAAGGCTTTTTTTTTAATAATGGTAAAAAATTACTGAGGGCGGCATGTGTGTCGCTACGCGACTGCAATTATGTGAAGGCCGCTGCCTTGTCTGGCTATAGTTCATCCGCCTTGCAGTTGCCCGGAGTGTCACTATGATCTGAAACCCAGCACAGGGGTTTTTTTTTAACTGAACATCTATCTAGTGACATTTCCGGCATTGTTTTACCAATTTTTATCTCGTTGTTGGTGTATCCAAGGCTTTTATGGCTGTCTGGCTGTCTATGTAAAAAGTGATAGCTTTCACATTTATCTCGTACAAGGCTAGTCGGCATGCTGCATCGCGAATAGCGAAAATTTTGGTCTCAAAAACGCTACTCTATAGCGATGTCCGTCTGTCTGTCCGTCCGCACGATTACGGCCGTAATTTAAGAGCTATCGACTTGAAATTCGGTACGTAAGCTTTTATCCACCAAACTGAGGCTAAGTTCGAAGATGAGCAAGATCGGATGAAAACTACTACTACCGCCCATACAAAATATATAGCTATTTAAGGTTAAAAATTTAATTTAAATAGCTACAGTAAAGATAGCAAGTTTAAACTTTGCACATATTGTTTTAAAAATATTTAAAATTGTTTGACAAAATATATATAATTTTTTAGTTCTAAAATATTTTTTTTATTTTTACAATAATAAAATACCGGGTATTTGAGCTTCGGCATAGTCCAAGATAATTGTCTTACTGGTTTTGTTTGGAATTGTACTGGGATAGACCCAGAATGCTCATATATGATTAACCTGGGAATCGGTTCATTTTTGAGATTCTCTGGGTCTTATGGTGCTTCTACACGTCATCTAGCAAGCCACAGCCACATCGTATGTAATTTAAACTGGTGATTTTGAATGTGCCCTTAATCGTTACTACCAGTTTGTTTGGCAGAGTTATCGAAGGTGTTACCAATCATATAAATAACTAAACTTTTTATATTTACAAAACAAAACAATTCACTATTTTATAACAATTTCCCCAAAAAGGAAGTTCAAGAGTTTGATTGTCGTATCTACAAATGTCTGCGAGAATATTATAACTCTCCGATAAGATAAGCCATTGGTATCTATTGGGCTTTAATGTTATTAGTTTTCATTATACCGTATTCAAGTTAAAACAAAAACTGTACAAGTACGAACAACTCTTGCCTTATGTTTGTCATGTGTTTTGCACAGGGCCGTAGCTAGAGGCTCTCGGGCGCTGGGCCAGCTGGTAATTCAAAGGCCTCAATTTCACATTTTAGTAGGTAAGCCTTTGAATATATTTTTATCATGACAACGATAACAACTAATTATTGAAACTAATGCTAATTCACAAAGCCACTTGGCCAATCCTTCGGAGATATTCCTTTTTGCGCACTTGAATGAGCACTTCTTGGTATTCCACTTAGTAAGGCATCTGTTACAAACCCTTGTCCACAAGGCTAGAAGGGCATTTTGTTTAATATTGGCGCAGAAGTTTCGCATAGAAAGTTAGTCATAGGTTCTCACAACTATTAGTTTATCTGAGATTTTATTTTTGGGACGATTGGAAGGGACCTGCGATTTGATTCCGTATCCCAACGGCTGATTTGAGAACCATTCTCAGAACAATTTATACTTTTGGATGTTTGCCAAACATTCGTGAGAGGTGCCGGAGTCGAAAAACCTTGAGATATCTACTTTGTGGGAACCGAATCTGAGACCATTCGTTTAGTAGTCAATGCACAGAATCTACTAGCTGCACCCATATTCAAAATATCTTCTAAATTCTCGTTGTAAAAAGGTCCATATTTGATTTAATTTTTTGTAGTGATAGCCAGGCTATGACTAATATTGCTTGATTAACCAGGTCTGTTCTCTGATATATTGATTCAATAAGTCAATAATCCTATATGAATTCAGTCGGAAAGCTGAATTCACTTAATCCTGATCTGGCGGGGCGTGTTTTAGAAAAAAAATTTATTGACATATATTTTAAATTTTCTGTTTTTGTAGCAAATGCGTGCGTTCAAAATATCTAGATAATTAGGTAAATTTCGAAAAGCTCTATTTAGTTTTCTGAAATAGCAAATTCAAATTTCTTATACATATTTTGTGTTGCTCTACATAAGACTAATAGTTTTTTGAAATCTTTTTCCAAATGTCTAATTTTTTTGACAATGATCATATTTTCGAAGACCCTCTATTATGAGAACTGATTATATAGATAGATTATAAGTTCGGGCTCGAGAGAGCCGTCATGGGGCTCTGGCACTGCGGCCTCTTTAAAAGGAAAATAGTGCCTTTCCTATTGAGGTCCTAGAGCCATCTTTTCACTTCGAAGACAGGCAGGAAGACGATGATCTTCTCATAGGGTATTTCAACAAGGTTTCCTGAAGTGACGATTTCCTCGCCAAGGATAGTCTTTCTGAGGCGAATAAGGACCGGACATTGCATGAGTTATGAGTATTTGAAGAGAGGATTCGTCACTTTCTATAGATATAGTCTACATGTAGGGTCCGGTACGGCTCCAATTCGGTGAAGATGTTTTTTCAGGAGGCAAAATGGCCACCAATTATACCTGTCATGATCCTCAGGTTATTTTTGTCCAGATAATGAGGTTATGGGTTTTTTTTGGAGGAGAATTTTGTAAACAATTGCCCCGTGCACTTCTGCCCAGGTGTTTTTAGCCAGAATTCGTTGGATTCAATTTGAGCCAAGCTTTTGATGTGAGGTTTAATGGTTTTTACTGACATCACAGAATGGTTCAGGTCCGATAAATGGCACCGACTTTAGCGTCAGCTGTTTCCTCTCCATCAAAGCAGTTGTGGGCTGGAATATAGTGAAAAATGACTAGGCTCTTTTTTTTAATTTCGTAGACTTCAGCCCCGGAAAAACCCAAATTACATCTTAAAAGTTTTTTCTACTGCACCACCTCTCGCGAACGTCTGACAAACATCCGAGAGTATGCCTGTCATGAAAAAGCTTCTCAATTGAGCCGTTCGGACTCGGCATAAAATTGTAGGTCCCTTCCATTCGTCCCAAAAATAGAAACTCACACAAAACGAATGGTTGCGAGAAGCTAGGCCTTGGGTGTCACCCGCCTGTTGCGCCACCTATTTATTTATTTATTTTTAGACTTCAGCCTGGAATAAGCACGAGTTTTTGCCAAGGCTTAACAGTTCCAATAGGCGATTCCCCATAAATGCCAGATCCAGTCCCTAAATCCATTTTAGAACCGTCTGTGTACCAGACTATAGGTCAAGTAGTGATGGATTGGGTTCGTATTTTTCCCAGTCCCACCCCAATGGGAAGATGGTAGAGAAGTTTTTATTGAAGGCATATTCAGGTAGTCATCTACGAACATACTGAAAGAGCTTTCCATGGTAGATGTTCCCTCGAAATGCAACTTTTGGGCGCCTCACAAGGCAGGCTGCCATGATAATGCTCATAAGTCATGACCATACAGTACACTTGAAAACTGCAAGGCATCAACCTTCCAAAACTCCTTCTTTTACTGGACAAGCAAACTTTGCAACTCGCTTCCTGGGGATATATTTCCAGAAGACTACAATTTGCAGCAATTTAAGTGCAGAACTAAAATACATCTGCAAGCATCTGATGAAACGTTAGAGGTTCGCATTTCCCGGGAGAAGTATTTAAAAATAGGATAGACTTAGGATGGCATTCATTGCAGTGGTCGGGGTGGAGGCTGGACACCCCGTCATATAGTTCCCTGCTATACGTTGGACCCGATCTAGCTTATTGACTGTATAGTGACTTCGATAGTCTTAGTCTAGCAGACGACAACCGCATAGATGATCGCTGGTCTAACCACAATCTGATATGGCCCTATTTGCGATAAGTTTCAATTTGTATGTTCCATGATAGTTTATTGTCAAGATTCCCAGGTATTTGGCTTTCCGTGAGAATTCAGTGGTTTCGCCATACATTGTAGAGCAAATAAGGAGATCTAGTTTCCTCCGGGACGATAGTCGTCTTTTTGATTGGGGATAGAGAGAGCCGGTTAAATTGTTACATCTTTATAAATAGGTATAGGTTATAGGTATTTACTTGTGAATCTTTGCACGACTGTTGTTAAGACTTCCCTTTTACCGCTTTCTCTACATGTTGACTCATTTACAGACGACTTTATTTTGGCTTAATTGTTCATAATTTTTACTTTTTATCTTAAAAACGGATAAATTTATTATTATTTGATTACCATAGGTATGCGGCATATTACTCATCGTCTTCGGATCGTTGATGTTAACATCCTTGGGAGATTTTTTTAGTTTATCTGAAGCCAACTCAACTAGTACTCTTCCAATAATCATTATCGTGCTGGGATGCATTGTGTTCCTTGTGGCCTTCCTTGGATGTTGCGGAGCAATTAAGAACAACAAATGCTTAATCCAAAGTGTAAGGAATTGTGTATTTAATTTTCGAAAATCGACACTAATGGTTAATTCATTTCAAATAAGTACTGCTGCTGCATGCTGATCCTTTTTTTGTTGCAAATCGGTTTGCTTATCTTTGCGTGGGTTGCCAAGAATAGCTTCATGGACACTATGGGATCAATAGTTGACGGAGCATGGGATAATCATCGCGATCAGCCAGCCTACATGGACGCATTACAGTTGACCGTAAGTTAAGTACATATAATTTTTGGATACAAATTCTAAAAACAATTTTGCTTTACAACTTGCTTCCAGTTTAAATGTTGCGGCAGATACAGCTCAACAGATTACCTGCTTTCGAATGAAAAAATTCCAAACTCCTGTTGTGGGACGTTATATAATGGTTGTTCAATGGAAGATGCAGCAACCAAAACGGGTTGCCGGGGAGAGTTCATAGCCTTTTGGAGGTCGAACTTCAATGTAATCAAATGGGCCGGATTGGGTGTAGCGCTTGTTGAGGTGAGTCTTGTTTTTCCTGAATTATATAGTTTTTTAAAACTAACGTGTATATATTTTTCATTTTTCTAGCTTCTTGCATTGATATTTGGTTGGTTTCTTGCAAGCAGTATAGGCCGTTGAACAGCCGTAATAGCCTTAGCATCCCAGCCTGATTATTATAATGAAAATTCTTGTACATATCATATAAAAAAATGCCAAATAAATTATTAAATTTTAAAAAATCTTGAAAATATTAAAAATCTCATTCACATCAAAGTTGGACATTGTGATAACTTAGGCCACGTAGCTGCAATTCATACGCACGCTTTCGTCATTTGCATCTTGGTGTACGCTTGCTTGCAGCTTCCTCGCCACACAGTAACCGCAGCCATGGATTGATTGAGATTGACATTGAGGTCAACATTTAACGAGAAGGTGCGGGTTTCGAAAATTCCATTACAATGTCTTTTATGAAATTATGAAAAATGAATTGTTTTCTGTTGTAGATTTACATGACATCACTGATAAGTCCGCAACATTTGACACCTTTGGCCTTGGAGAAAAAAATTTTTTGTTTTCTATAGATATTTATAAAAATGAATGTCTGTCTGTATGTCCTTTATAGAATCGTAAACTATGCATTTGATCATGTGATGATCTTTAGCAAAGTTGTTGTGCATGAGCCTACGAAGGTTTCTGAGTTAGTACGGTCAAAATTGGACAAAGGAGCGTGGCACCTCCCACACAAAAAAAACCGCATTCAAAATCTTATACCTCCTATAGAAAAAAACATTTTCAAAGGGCTGAAACTTGATGACGTTATTATCTCGATAACCGCTGGGCCGATTTTCATTATACTTTTTCTGTTTTGTTCGTACATATTGCTGTATTTCAGGTTTATGCAGGAAAAAAATTCAGGCAAGTCGATTTATTCTCATTTCTCGCATTTTATGAAATAACCTAAGACCTAAACAATACAATTTCTGTGCACGGGCAAATCCGGGCGGGTACAGCTTCTTCGACAGTCTTGGAATTGGAAGCCAATGTTTTTAAAATTTCTAACATTGATATAAATAATGCATTTTCCTGAAAGTCTATAATATTGTCTGGGCAATACGATTTCTGGAAAAACAAAAAAATGTTGTGTACCACGGATCATTACAATGACAATAAGAACAGCACTACGAAGTGTGCACCGGGCTACGCTAGTATCTTATAAAAATGAAGCTTAGAGTAAAGTAGGGTAATATGGACCACCAATCACATTTTTGCTAATAAAACACAAACGGTGTAAGTTTTATTAAAAATGTTTATTTTTAAAAAAAAGATCAGTCTATTTATATTTAAAAAGTAGCAACAAAAACATTAATTCACTTCATAAAAAATTAACAAAAATTCAAAACTATAGTAACTCAAAAACGTAAAAAAATAAAAGTGGGGGTAATATGGACCACCTGGACCACCTGGTCCATATTAGCCGCAACAATAAAAGGAACATAAAATTTGTTTATGAGGAACAAAATTCACAAATAAAGAGTTCTTTTTCGCACCCAGCACAAAGTTCGTGGCTCCAAATATGGCGAGAAACGCATTGGATCCATATTTCGCCTGGTCGGTCTTCCGAAAACAGGGTAGAACAGTACATACATTCAGCATCTTTCTTGTCACTGGCGGTGACGGAACTTGTTGGGTAATTTTCGACGTCTGACTTGTCATGATAGCTTATGCAGTCTGTCTCCGGGCTTGATGATCCTTCTGTAACCATTTTCTGCAGTTTTTTCTTGTTCTTCCCTAAGAAATAAAGAGTTTAGATTATATTCGAAAGGTAGGAACAGCAATTAAAATGTTTACTGGCAGATTTTTTTTTGTCAGCTTCAAAAAGTGCTTGTTTAGAGGTGCTCGGTTTCTGGATTCTAACAGCAATTTTTTTCAGTGAATCTTCCAAGGTTCTTTTGTATGGGGACCCGGTTAGCAGTGTGGATTTTCCAGCTGGTCTACCACGAGTAGTTAGAACCTTTTTCTTGATAGGAATCGGAGATATTTCAGCTGGTGTCAGAATAATATTTTTACTTGCTGATATCTTCCCAGTATGCAGCGTACTAGATGTAGATTTAACAGCAACAACTCCCTTATTTATGGGCATATGGTTTCTGGGCGTGTCTGGAACTGGCAATTCAACAGCTTGTGGAGTAGTTGCAAGTTCAACAACAGGTTCTTTACTTGAAGACTCGTCTGGTGGGGTAACATCATCGTCAGCTGCTAGGAAGTCACTATCCCTGAAGATGTTTCTGTCAAGTGGATGAATTCCCGTAGCCCTGAATCCAATTGACCGCTATTTCTCCACTTTGGACTTTAAGATATGCTTTGCCAAAGAATTCAGTTATATCAAAATGCGTCAATATTCGGGCATTCATCCTCATCCAGATCCGAATCTCTTCTGATAAATGCTTCTTAAGTGGACCCATAAACGTCTTGTCCAGTGGCTGCATCTTATGGCTGGAATGAGGCGGAATAGAAAGCAAGGAAACGTGGTTCTCTCTTGCCATATCGATTAATTTGATATTACGCGTATGGCTGTAGTGCCCATCCAAAATGAGAAGAACTGGAGATTCAGCTGATGGCTTTTCATGGCTAACAAAATGTTCAAACCATTTTGAAAAAATGTCGGTCTGAACCCATCCGGAAGGATGACATTCGTAAATAGGCCCTGGAGGAGCTCCTTTCATAAGTAGGGGATTGCGTTTTTTGCGAGGGAATATTAATAAAGGCGGTACAAATGCGCCTGCAGCACTCATGCAGATTATTGTTGTGATGGTGGAGCCCCTTTCTGCTGCGGTAAGCGCACCAATCTGTCGCTTTCCTTTTAGTGCCAGAACTTTGGGTAGCTTAGAAGGCACTACGCTTATTCCGGTCTCATCGACGTTATATTATGTTGTTTGCTGTATAATTACACTTGTCCATTTCTTTTTCAAGAAGAACAAAAACCTCTTGGACACGTTCTTTTGAAAATCATTTTGCTCCTGCAGTTTTGTTTTTCTGGGAAAATGGATGGGGAATTCCATTTTTTTCAGCTAGCTGAAACGCTATATTTTTGATGTCATTTCTCGTTAGTCCAAAAAATTTGCTCTCCATAGTCAGCACATATTCGACAAGCAATTTCTCAAACGTATTTGGAAAAACTGGTCTACGACCTAACTTAAAATTTACCAACGTCGAAATATCAGTACTTTCATCTTTAACCAGTCTTATGAGAGTAGTTTTTGGTACATTATGTAATTTTGAAGCTTTTAAATAGCCACACGAACTTGTCCTCACCATTTCAATAGCGTTTTTCATGTCGTCCGGATTCCATGACTTGCGTTTTTTTTGCTTTGCTGGTTTTTTTCTCGAATCCATGGCCTTAGAGAGAAAAAATGCAATCTCAGACTCGTTTTAATAAAACGGCGGGTAATATGGACCACTAGTCCATATTACCCTCCCCTATAGTGGTCCATATTACCCGAAACGCATGGATTTAAAAGAAAGCTACTTTGCAACAAAACGTGACTTGTTACAATAATTTTGCTAATACTAACTTTAAAACACATATTCACTTCTTATATTTATAAAAGGAATGGATAAAAAAATATATATATAACTAATGAAAAAAGAAAAAACACTTACGAAAAAAAAAATGATCACTGCCTTCGATTTTCTTTTATTTATCACAACTCAGAGACTCATGCCTTCTGACTGCTCGAACTACACTATGGTAAGTTTTAGCAGGTCGCGCACCATCTCGTAAGCAATACTCACCTCAATTGCATTTGTGAGAGGTGAGCAAAGCTGGTGGTCCATATTAGCCGAGTGGTCCACATTACCCGACTTTACTCTACGACTTATTGATCATCAACGCACAGCTCAAAATCTTTGCTCTAGAAAGCATACATTTAGCATACAGAAGTTCTCTTTATGACGTACACAAGGAATAAGAAATGATATTTCGAAATCGAACCCCTAAAGGGGTAAAAGCGGTCAAAGTTTGTGGGGGAAAATTTTTATTTTTCTCCCAATTGACATCAAACTCGGTTTATCGTTTCATCTACATAACTCCGACAAACGTACTCCAAAGATATTCAAGCATAATTCTTTAAGAATGGGGTCATACCAGGGATGGAAAAGTCGATATAATTGTACAAAAGTACATCGCCTTAATTCGATACAATTTATCTTTCTCTGTATCTTTCAAATTCTCTTGCAATTTGTATTCTGAACGCTCTGAACGATTTAACTTTGTATTCCAGTCTCTATTTCTATCGAGTATCGCCATCGGCTGTCAGTGTCATGTCAGTCACAGTTACTGTCACTGCTATGAGGTGCATTTTCAGGGGGGGGAAAGACACATCTCGAAAGGCATGAATCTAATTCAAACCACCAAAAAGCTTTTCTCGCGGCACAAAAAAATATAAAAATATTTGCAAAACACCAGTCCTATACACTATCCACAAATGCGAAAAAATTTTAAGTTTCGCTCTGCTTCTTTGTCGCCGAAAATAATTTACTATTTTCCGTTCTTGACCACCTCAATCTTTTACTTGAAAAAAGCATTAACGATTCAGAAATCGTACAAAAGATGTTAGTTGACCGGCACAAGGGACAAAAAATTGTTTTCAATACAATTGGCTCCATTTCAGTACAATCTTACAACAGTTTTCAGTACCAATCGAAAATGGCATTTCCCATTCCTGGGTCATACTGCTAGAAAGTGGTACACATCTCTACGATCTTTCTGGTTGCTTATGTTTCACAGTGTGGGAAGATCTGTGAGGTGTGGAATATAATGAAGGGGTAAGAAATCCCCCTTTGTCTAAAGATGATGCTCATCATATTGGTGTATTTGCCAGCAAAAAAATATGTTTTGTCCCGTAGATAGTGGCTCAGTCTGCTTCTATATTAAGATGCCAGCGCTTCATCCACAAATATTGACCGTATAATTTTTGAATTTTTTCTCCAATAGGACGTTAAACATATTTTTCAGAGATACTAATTGCTTCTTAGTCTTAAGGTGCTGGTACACGATATGTAGCACGCCACATATATATGTGGCTCTGACGACCTGACGTCAAAAGAGAGTGCACAAAAAGATCTTGTATACACGGTATGTACCCATTGGGACCATACGCTGACGTCAAAATTACGTCAGAGCCACATATATATGTGGCGTGCTACATACCGTGTACTAGCACCTTCAGGAACTTTCTTAGGTAGGTTTCCTGCGCGATATATAAATATAAAAGACGCCACTAACTGACTCTAAAGGAATCTGTGTGTCCAAATCCTGAAGACTGGGCGAGCGATGCCGCTAGTTATTTGATAATAGGGACCCGCTCGAGGGTAAATAACGTTGGGTGACGTGGAGGGTAGATATCAAAGCATCGGCAGGCCGATGATAATACTTTTACTTGTTTTCTCGACGACAGGAAGAATGAAAAAGAAATGAATGAATTTGTTTATTTAAAATTTGATTATTGAAGAAAAATGCATTTTCAAGTAGTAGTTCGACGATTTTTTAGTAATGTTTCTTCTTTGCTTGTATCTTTAATTGTATAATTGGACTCCTGTGTATCATCAGGATGCCTTGGATCATTATTATTCTTATCGTCGCGTCGTCCTCGATAATAAGCGAACTGAAGAACTCAGCCATTTTTCTTTTAACAGAAAAAATCAAAACAATCCCAAAAGGGGTATTTACACGATATGTTTAGTTCGCCAACATACATATGCTAACTAGCCAACAAATTTACCAACAAATATCTTTCAGCATACATATGAAAATGCGAAACTTTAAATTTATTTTGATTTAAAATTTGCACCGAAGTTTATTTTTTCAATCGAAAACAGAGTTTGAGCTAAAATTTACACCGCTTTTTATTTTTAGATTAAAGATGTGTATCTGCTAGAATTAGAAATTCGTTCTGATTCCAAGTACATTATTCACATTCATAATATAGACGCAAATGTCAATGTGAGTGCCTTATTTCAAAACGAAGCAGAATCTGTCGATTTATTTTCGGTCCTACCCCGTCTAAAAATCGAGCGCCTCAAAAATTTGAATAATTAAAGATTTTTTTATTCGATGCGTGAAAATTAGTTTTTCGAAAATTATAATTTTTAGATTTTTTTGTTTATTTTTTAGAGACGTACAGTTAAAAGCGAGTCAAAATTACAAAAAATTCGGCATAATTAAGTCGATATATATAGTTAAATAAATAATCATTGTCTTCTGTCTAAATATGGCAGCCAGCCGAATCTAATTTTTTGGAATATACCTTTAAAAGAAGAAGAAGAAAAATACACAATTGTAGAAGTTATATACCATATTCTGTTTTCGGTGCATTTATTTCGCTGGAAACTGTGTAAAATATTCACTGATTTGTGTCATTTCGTGAAATTGATACAAAAAATGCACCAAAGTTAAAGGAGAAATGAGAAAAATGCACCACTGTGAGAAATACAGTGCGGTTCACTTGTTAAAGGCGCACAAATTTTATTAAAATAGGCAGAGAAAAGTGTTGAATTTGAAGAAAACGCAAAAGTTAATGCTTACTTGTCGAAACGCTTTAAATCGTGAAATGGCTCATAAAATAGCTCAAAGTGAACACTTGTTAAAAACTTTGTAAAAAATATAGTATCTTATGGAAATAACTACCAAGCAAGGATCGTAAAAGTTTTAACACCACAAAACAAGCCGAAAATTGAAAGACTAGTGCCTTATGGCGCTCAATTTACAAACAAAATTATGGAATTTGCTGTTTTTTTTTGTAGCAAATCCACTTGCGTTGTGCTATTGTCTATGATTTATACCCAAATTTTACAAAACTACAAAAAAAAACCACCGCCTAATCATGCACGCAAGAATCCCACGCCTTGAATTTTACAAGGTCTCACATGGCATGGGATATGAACATTAAAGTGGTCTCCAGAAATTGAAGCAAAGACGACTTTTCGAACAAAAAGAGTTTAACTTGGATGGTCCTGCAACTATAACTATTACTTTCATGATCTCCACAAAGAAAATACCTATGTTTTAACCGTTATCATTGAAATTAGGGGTAGTTATGGTAGCTTATGGTGCAATTCGGCGCTTTTAAGTTGGAAATCGTTTCCAATAAAATATTAGTATTTCTTGCAAAACTTTTTTTGGGAACAGTTTTTTCCGCAACAAAGCACCTTTGTGGACCAATTCCATGGATATTCCAGATGTATAACGTGCCTATACGCATAATTCAAGCCTTGTTAAAGAATGGATTGTCAGTAAAAATATTAAAATATTGCACTGTCCCCCACATTCGCCTAATTTTAATATTATTGAAAATCTTGCCCCGTGAAATTTATTGAGGCAACAATCAGTAGGTATGAACACAATCAAGAGCTGATTGTGCCGATCAAAGCTTCTTAAGAAAATATATCCTTGAATTACCATAAAAGTTCATTATGGCTCTTTGAAAAGTATAATTTTTGAGTTTATATAAAATGGTCCTTCTTCACACATTATTAAAATAACTGAAAATTGACTAAAATACATAAAAATATCGCAAACAATTTTGGTCTTTTGTTATTTTTCAACTTTTTAACTGGTTCGTCTATTCAAGTGAACCAAAAAAAGGAAACGGTTTTGCATGGCGTATTAAAAAATTAGTAATATTTGTTTTATAATGTATGAATGTATCTTTCTGCCAAATAAATTTTTTTTCTCTTTGTTCCACATAATAGGAAAAACCAAGAATTAAAACGTAACTCTTGTACGTCTAAACAAGTGAACCACACTGTATCACTAATATTAAGTACACCGATCTCGGTGTGGTGCATTTTTTTACCAAAAAGTGTATTAATTACACCAAACTTTCTGTGTAGTGTATTCAATGGTGAATATTTTACCAAATGGTGTATTAAAAACACCGAACTCTCAGTGTGGTGCATACAAATAGTGCATATTCAACCAATGAGTGTATTAAGTACACCAACCTCTATGTGTGAATTTTATTAACCAAAAAGCATTTAGGTACTGTGAAAAAAATATACAATGGAGATTTTCTTCCAGTACAATTTTTATTTCCAAAAATTTTTGACAATGTTTTTTAATTTGTTTAAAAAGTTTTTTCTTGTACGATAACACTTCAAATAATTTATTAATCTTCAAGGTTCTCATTTTTGTTAATATTTGTTAATATAAAAATGTAGTGCTCGTTAAAAATGAAATGGCGACGGAATAATTTCAATAACATTTTGTTGTTTATTTTTCACACTTATGTAGTTTGGTGTATTTAATTTCCACAAGGTGTAAATCCTTTACCAAAATATAGTTGGCCATTTCAAATAGTGTATTTTATCTACAAAATATAGTGTACAAAATATCCTATGTTGGTTGGTTTCAGAATCGAATAATTTTATGCACCATAAATGGTATATTATAAAAACAGCTTAACATCGGTTTATTTTTTGCACCGAATTTCAAAAAAAATGTTGCAATTTTGCACAGAAAATACAATGGTGTAATTTTTATACCGGCAATTTTGACAAATACACCAAAATTTTGAATTTTTCTTCAATTTTCTCAATTTTGCACCAAAATTAATGAATTTACACCAATTTATACACCAGTGTGCTACTTGAGTACATGCGAAATGTTTGTTAGAAACTAGGCTTAGGGATATGAACAATTTTTTTTTTATACAAATTCAGACTAGAGAAAAGTTTATGAAAAAAGGAAGAGGCGTCTTTTATGAATTTACAATTTTCAGATATTGAAATTAATTTTTGTTTTTATTCAATCCCGATAGACGCACGATGTCATCAGCGTCACATACACTGTCAGCCTTATATTTATAAAATTTATACACTCTCTACAATAACTCTAAACGCAAAAATCCAATATATATTTTTGCGTTTAGACCTATTATAGAGAGTGTATAAATTTTATAAATAAGGCTGTGTATAATTATCAGGTGCCAAGTTTGTTGATTTAATCTTAGTTAACTGGAAGTCTAAAAACGTCTCCTACTAGTTCATTTGATAACATTGTATTTGGATCACTATTTTAAAAGATTAGCGGTGGTTTTTCAAAACCCAAAACAACTCAAATCAGTACTGTTTACTACTGAGTCACAATTTATCAATATACATACCTACTTCCATAAATATTCGTTCTTACATAGAAACGTTGATAATGGAGGTATAAATTTGTTTTGAATAGTTAACTATTACCATCTATTACTATACCGAAAAATGAGTACATTTGAGTAATCGTGTATCTATTCGTAAAATCGTAAGAGTCCATCAACTTTGTTGACATTAATGACGATGGTGGTAAGCAGTTATCTTGATTAGCCAATATCGAAATTATTTTTATATTCGCAGCCAATTTTGTAATTTTTTTGGGGGGATATTCTCAGCTGATTACAGACGCATATTAGCCACAGGCTCATGCAACAAGGGATTTGGATTCAATGCCAATTGTGATTAGATTACCTACCATAGCATTAGTCGGATGACCATAATAAAAAATAAATATTCAATTTAATTTAATTTTCCATAATAAACTATAGGAAAATGTCAAAAATCTATAGACAACTGGATTTCCTAACTTCTCAAGTTAGCGCAGGTTTTTATTTTTGATTGCGCCATTGGATGTGCAAATTTAGCTGTTAAAGAATATTCACATGAGAGCGAGCGAACGAATTACTAAAATGCGAACAAACCATTTTTGATGCATTTATGAACAGAAAATTTCACATTTTACTATTCCAAGAGGAGGATAATTAATTGTTCCATCAAAATATAATAAGAAAACAAGTTTAAAAATAGTCTTAAGAGGCCTCTACCCAGAAATCGAGGAAAAGTGCGAAAAATGGCATTTTGTTTCCCTCCTAGAGAAGTCAATACTAAAGCGATCGAAATGATATTGGATGCATTGGAAAGAACAGAATATGTCCTTTGAAAGCTCTGAAGCACTTTTTTAAACCGACATCTCGTTTTTCTTTTATTGAAAGAATTCCCAGCTGTGTTTGGGAAAATTGGCCTAAAACCGACTTTTTGTTTGCCAACGCATGATATGATAGAGTTCGAAACAGTCTAAGATAACTTGTCCATCTTAAAGGTCATATGCAAAACACAAATGGGTTTAAAATAAATCTTAAAATTTCATCCTGGTTTTAAAAAAACAGGTGTTTTAAAACAAACAATTTTTTGAATTAATGAACAACGTTTTTCCTGTATATATTGATTTATACTTGATGCAATTTTTACTCAAAACAACAAAGTATCATACCAGCTATCGGATGCGCAAAAAAAATTATGTATTTACATGTATTTTGTTGCAAAATACAGAGTTTAAATTTTATATATTTTTCAAGAAAAATACACTGCATGTGTCATAGTTGTTGCACATTCTCAGAAAAAAGTTCCAAGTTTCTCATTTAGATGGCGGTAGTTCTGTCGTCTGATTTGATTAGCCAATCAGAATGACACCCAAGCTATAAGGGATAAATGTGTAGTTTGTCAACTGCATTGAGAGGTGTGTTATAAATGAAACAGGTTTGGCGTGAAGTGTGATCGAAATGGAATCAAGGATGCGTGTGTTGATATGTGTGTAAGCAGATGGGGATTCTTTATTCAAAGTGATTTTTGCTTCATGGGGATTCAAAGTAATTTTTGCTTCTTGAATAAAAATGAAAATGGGAGAGGGGTCGACAGAAGCACTTTTCAATATGTTGCTATATTTAATAAATTCTTATTGAAAATGCATTTATTTGTTTAAACAAAATTGCTTACACTTCCTAACAAAAATTATAAATTAATTTATACGATGAATGTACTCAGATTTTTAGAAATTCTATATATTTCATGTATAGTAAATTTGTATCTTGAAAAGTGCTTGCCGGTCACACCGTGATCAGGTGTAAAGCAGATAATGGTTTGGTTTGTGTTGGTAGGAAAAGGGACGAAACGGAGAGGGTGAAATGGTGGGTTAGGCTGAAAGAGATATAATTGAAAGCAAATTGTAGTATTCACCAGCAGAATTACGCTGTTGCCATTTATAAGGAAAGATTATGCAATTTTGTTTGCGCTGTTGCCATTATCTTACCTTTTATGAGCTATGGTAGGGTAGGTGTTTGGTTTTTCGTATGAAGAGGGGGACAGAGGAAAGAATTTGCAACATTATGAAGATCACCAAGGTAAGTAGCAAAAGCTACACCAGGATTGTGAAAGGGGATGATGCAAGGGGTATTCAAGTGGGGCTTAGTTGGGAAGGAATTGTGGGTTTTGCTAACGAGAATATTACATTGCACATTCACTTGATAATATGCAGGATCCAATAAAAAGATTTATGTGTACATATTGGGAATTTGTTGACTTGTGGGAGCGATTTTATTTTTCTACCCGCCATTACCTAACACAATAGTACATTTACTACCTAGCTCACCTGCTCCCCTTATACCATTAAAATCTTAAAACTACCCTTACAAAAAACTGGATCACAGAAATACAAAATCCTATTGCAAAGTATCCGATCTACATTTTCCAATTCCTTCTCTCCACGTTGTTATCCTTTATCATCATCAACCTTGCCATGCTGAAAATACCCTACCACACACACCATCCATATATATGCGCAGAATACCTACCCCATCGTTGATTTAATTTTCCCTTACACATTCAAAGTCATTATAATGTAATCAATGTAGAATGGATTCTTTGTCTTATGCTTATCTACATTATCCTCTCACTCCAACATTCATTTGGATGCAATTATCAGCAAGAAAAATGAAACATCCCCCACACACGATCAATAAATGACACAAAACCAGTTTTCATATCCAAGTATTATATAATATCCCACATAAGTTCCGCCTCCTGAATTGATTTTAAAAGTGAAATGAATGACGAGAGTGGTTTCACACCATGATAAGAGCTTCGCAAATCAAAAATAGATGGCGCTTTGAGTTCCACTTTATGTTCTACAATATGGGTAGAGGCCTCTTAAGAGGCCTCTACCCATATTGTAGAACATAAAGTGGAACTCAAAGCGCCATCTATTTCCAAACTTTTTGCCGCGAACGAATACACCCTGGCGCGAATTGTCAGTCTATTCACAATCCACATCATTTAAATCGCGTTCCACAAAGTAGCGAATAAAAAATTCGTTCGAACTTAACCTTATTCCAAGAGGAGGATATCTTGGAATAATAAAATGTGGAATATTCTGTTTATAAATGCATAAAAAGTGGTTTATTCGCATTTCATCAATTCGTTCTTCGCTCCCATGTGAATGGTCCTTTAGTGTTGCTCCCAGATCTTGCAAATTTTCCGAAACAGATGATTTCCCATTTCCATATTCTGACTTGGGGTAGGACGCAATTTGTTTTGGCTGCTGAAAGCGGGCGAGCTGAATAACTCAGAAGAGCTCATCACTTTGCTCTCCTTGGTTCCGTGACGCGTGACGTCTGGGTCTGGCTGACATATTTCACTAAGAGCGACGGATAAAATCGGATTGAGTATTAAACCGTTTAAAGTATAACTTATGTACTCGTATGTGGATTTTTTAATTTGTTTTATTTAAAATTTTCGGCAAAAAAATAACACGAGAAAGCCACCCGAGATGTAGGAATATGGAGCAAAAGATAATATAATGACTTTGAATTACAACTTGTTTGATTTGGTAGCCGATAGACAAGAATTTGACTGCGTATATAGGAGCAAATTAAAACACGTCTACTCAGTTGACATGACAGTCACTTGGCGCATCCTAAGTCTTCAACAAGGAGATACTTTTATCAGCAGAGCTCAGGAACTCCGCTACTAAGGATATATTGGCCTTCACTAGGGAAGTCACACGTCTCTTAGAATAACCTTATCCTTTCCGATACAATAGATCTTTTAGGTCGCCTTGTGGTACTCCCGCGGTAAAGTTGTTGTACTTAACTCCATTGTCAGTCTGATACCTTAACTTTCTATCTGTAAAGTAATTTGCAACTATGTTCGGCAGGTACACCGGCGCTTCCATTCTGGCGAGCGACCTCCTAATGCATGACCATTTCGCCGAGTTAAAGGCATTTTTAACGTCCAGCGTCACAACCGCGCAGTATTTCTTTGTCCCCTCTCTCCATCTTTTTCATAGTATTGCTTCAGCTGCTGTGTCTACTACCGCCTTTATGGCATCGACGAAAGAACGCGATTTTCTGAGTCCATACTGGTAGTCTGACAAAGCTCCTTTATATTCGGCCACCTCGAGCAGTCTGCCGTATATGACACGTTCTAAGATTTTTCCCGTTGTATCCACCAAACATATTGGCCGATACGAAGATGGTTCTTCTGGTATCTTCTTTTCTTTTGGTAACAAAACCAGGTGTTGAAGTTTCCATGGTTTAGGAAAAACCCCCTCCTCAAGGCACTTTTACATCGTTGCAATAAAAAGGTCTGGTCTTTTTCGAACAGCTGCTTTGAGTACCATATTAGGGATTCCATCGGGTCCGGGCGCTTTGTTAGCGCAGGTAAGAGCTTTGATGAGTGCTTGAATATTGCTCCCATGTTTCGAGCCCTAAGCTAGTATCAGACGATATGTTGAATCAGCAAACATTTGCTGAAAATTGTTTTCCAATCACCACATATCGTGTAAAAAAAATTTCTGTCATCAAATATGCTGTGTGCACGATTTGTTGTGATTGGAGCACAATTTGTAGCAAACGTTTGCTGACTCAACATATAGTCGGATACTAGCTTTAGGTAGGCGTTCTTTCCTTTATATTTTCGTCATTAATACATATTCTCATTGGAAAGCTCGTGAGTCGAATTGTTTCAAATGGTAGTGATATATGAATACCTACATTGAAAGGGATAAAATACAGAAGCTGTGCCCTTCCTATACACTCACTCCTTGCTTTCTTGTATTTTGATGACTTCCGTGCCAATTTTTAAGTTTTGTTTCAAAGTCTTTTCGGTGTGATAAATTTTTTTCAAAGTAATTTACAAAATTTGTGTCTTCCAAAATATAAATGAAATTAAATACGTAATCGTTTTATTTTAAACAAATGAAAACTTTATTCTTCATCAAAATCTTCTCGTTGTTCACGCTTCCAAAACGACTTTTAAAGCCCATTACCAAATATAAAGGATAAATTCAAAAATTTTAGCTAATTTGATAAAAAAAATGATTAATATTTCAGACAGAGTCAATTTGACATTTCGAGCCTACATTTAAGATTAGAATCACCTATATGGCGGAAATTGATCCAAAGATTTTTTTGGAGAAAGTGACGTATTCAGCTTGGAAACATGTGGTATGTCTCTTAGCATTTTATACAGCATGGTTTCACATGTTTCCACAGGAATGCAACTTAGATATTACCATTTAAATGCAGAAGTTACATACTATACTCTATATATACTCTAGAATGACGGCTCTCTGTTAAAGCGTTTTTGGCTTATACCATTATTGAAACGATATTGAAAAAAAAAAGTTTTTTTTTACATATTTCTTTATCGAAATCCCAATTGTTTGCACATAAATCAAAAGGCTATACCTACCACTTTGTTGTTAAAAATAGTTTATTTCACTTGTAAATATCTACATATACATACAATACAAATTTTAAATGTAAGCTTTGTTAATGCACAGTTTAGCACAAAAATAATTCATCGTTCTTTTTATGTTCGTTTAAATTAAAATGAAACGTTTAAAAATAAAATAAAAAATAAACATATCGTAAAATATAAGACCTATTAAAGGAGGGACAATTCGAATAAGTTTAGCACCTTAATCTCCCTTCTTAGTACGCCGATCTTCGTTTATAGTTGCGGATATTGTTGGCCAAGCAACAAGAGAACACGAATCCAATGAACTGAAAATATAAAATAAAATAATTATTAAAACAGCAATAAAAGCTGGAATCTTTTAGATTACTAGTAGTAGGTCTAGGACCTAGGTATACTCTGAGGTACTGAAAAATACTCTCGATTACAATCCTTGTTAACCGTTAAGCAGCCCTAAATTGGATTAAACCTAATCCATCATTAGACATTCGGTCAAGGCGACATAGAAGGTAAAGAAAAGCCATATGTTTTGAAAAGATTGGGATTAGAAATTAACATCAGCTAAGCGCATATACTATATACCTATCCGGATGATATAACTGATGTAATCATGGGACACTATGCTAGTGGAGTCATAATCCGTAAATAGAGAAGTCCAACGATTTATGCCGAATCTGCGGAGATGAGAAAGATCATCTGTGATACTGCATACTGCCCCGCATTGCAAAAGTGACACATATAACAGGCTCTCAAATATAGGATCTTCTACATTTTATCTTTCTTAGGCTAGCCGCTGACGAGAGCTTTCTTCTCTAAAAACAAACGAAACAAGGAGAAAGCTCTCGTCAGCATACAGGCTCTGTGCAGAACGAACAATAAGGGGATCTCGAACAATCTCGGATGAAGTAGCCTGCGTTATATTCGGAATGATCCCCATCGACATTCTTGCCAGCGAGATGCAAAGGATCTACCTTAGGCAAACCCCCTGATCCCCACCATCGAGGTCTGCACAAAAAGAACAAACGGGGACTGCAACTACCACCTTACGCAGTTCTTATCGGGGCACGGCGGCTATCGGAAATACCTTCACAGATTTGGTCACGATAGCTCGCCTTTCTGTCCCGAATGCCCAGACGAAGAAGAAGATATGGAGAACGCAATGTTCCGTATTAGGCGCTTTGTAGGGGGAAGAGCGAACTTACCAAACCCCCAAAGTCTAATAAGCCATATGTTAAGGTCAGAAGATGACTGGCTGGAGGTATGCTCCTTTATAACGAGTGTACACGAAGAATTAAGGAGACTAGAAAGACTTAGAAGAGCCGAAATGGCGGACCCGGAGGATTTGGCATGAGTTGCTAACCAGCCCCGCTAAGTAATACCTAACGGCAGTCCCGCGGAAAGAGTGGTTGAAAGAAATAGGGTGTGGATTAGTACGTCAGGCGCACTGCTGGCATCGATTATTCGGGTTTGCGAAGCGTGCATGTTGGTAGCACGGGCTACCGCACTTTAGAAGATTACCACATCCATTGGCACAACCAATCCTTCCAAGTAGTATGGGAGCGCGCACACTGGATGCGAGTTCGTCGTATATGCGTACGTATAGTTCCGACGTCCGAATACAATCCCAACTTGTTGGGATTTTTAAACACGTTCGTGCGTTGAAACATTAAAATTGGATGTTTATAGACACAAAATGAGGTATGGGACACGGGGCACTGTCTATTTTACAGAGAAAATCGTATTCAGTGTGCGCACTCTCTTCGTACGACCATATTCATACGTTTACGTGCGATACAAATCCGTATCCAATGTGCGGCAAGCCTAAAAGTGGGTACGAAACTGCGGAGATGAGAAAAAACATCTGCGTATTGTCCCGCATTGCAAAAGTGACGGGTATGGTACTTAAGATTCAAGTAGCGTTGAGTTAACAGTCTCTCAAATATCGGATCTCCTGCACTTCATTGCACTAAGGCCTCAGTTATATAGCTATCATTGAAAAATGTTTGTCAGTGGAAGCGGAAGGACCTGTCAGTGACTTGGCAACAAACAAGTCTAGGTTTTCAGGTTGGAGTTGCAGTTGACAGCTGACAGTTGAGCTTCGAACACATCAGTGAAACAATTGGGTTCCAAATTAGAGAAGCGAAAATCAGCTGTTCATTGAAATCGATTTCAATCAGTTAAATAATAAAAGTGGATTTAAAGAAGCCCCACCCGGGCTTCACTGGATAAACTTATAAGCGCGAGTGTTGAACAGGAAGAAAATAGCAACACTATAATGCTCTGTCGGAATGACTGACTGAACGAGTCTCAGAGGTCTTACATGAGCCCCTCAGAAAGAGGACATACAGCGGATGAATACAACAACAGTCGAGATGGCAGATACCTTAAGCGGCCCATAGACACTACACTCGTGTCTACGATACACATCACACTTAAGCGGCCCATAGACACCACATTTGTGTCTGCACCGGTGTGTCATTCCGCCATACACGATACACATCACACCGATCGCGACACCGACACTAAAAATCAAAAGCTTTTCATTTTACTCGCTCCGTGTCTGACACCAAAATCGGTGTGTGCACCGGCCCACACACAGCACACATTTCCGTACACCGACACCGGTGCAGACTCAAGTGTACTGTCTATGGGCCGCTTTACCTTGCGTGAGCTACTCTGACATTGACATATTTGGAGCAAAGGTCAGTAAGGATTTTTCAGCACTAGTCAGGGTGCTAAAATACGGTGGCGGATAAACCCTTTATGGGCCAACTGTAGCACTCATTCCCCAATGGTGGGTTACTGACAACGGAGTGTCCGACACGCAAAAGAAGAATGAAAAAACTGTGACATCTACTACGGTGATTGGCACAGAGAACATAAGCAGCAAATCCACCCATTTCGAATGATTTGCTTTCTCAGTGCAATTTTAATGTTTTATTAAAAAAAATATATGAAAATATGTAATTGATTAATATGAAATAATTTAAATAAATTCACTTAATTCACGGTAAAAGATGACATTTCAAAATGCACTGTTGTTAATGCCTAACTTCAAAGAAATAATAATAATAGCGGTGCATATTTTAAGGCTCAAAAGACGGTGCTGTAAATTCGCCCAAATGTAGGCACATATTCTTATCTATCTATTCATCGCTGGACAAGGTTTTAAGAATAAAATGAAAGCGATTTTTTGTTCATCAATTTTTAAATTTTGTAGAATAAATATTTCTGAAACAAAAATTGCACTGCATGCATCCTAAACTTTCTTGTGAGGTGACAAAATGTAAATTTACAACCAATGTTCACAAATTCTAACACAATTTAAAATCTTCTTCAGTTGTTTGCGTTGACATTTTCGCAGCTGTCACTCCGATTTTTAAAGACTTAAAGCCATATTTCACAATGCAAAAATCGTGTCAATTTTTTAAATGCTGTCATCAAAATTACGTCAGAATTTGTGTACACACAACCTTTAGGACAGAATCTGACAAGATTGACCAGATTTTTGAAATTGTTTAATAGTAGTCTAACAGCGAAAGAAGAATTATTGGCATTTATACCTATAAAAGTGAAATGAAGAGGGGAAGCAATTTATGCATTTAAATAGATTCCTAAAAAAAAAACGATCCAATTTATAAAGTCAAATGAATCACAATTGATTGTGAATGACGAGCGGAAATAATGGGCTGTAATCACCAGGAAAATCTGTGCTTTCAAATTTAGAATTTTCCGCATGGTATTGATAGCTACATGCAATAAAATTGGTCGTGGTAGAAGGCTTCAAAGGAGACTTTTCAATTAGAAGAAAAAGAGTCCGTTCATGGGGAACTCGAACTACTGTATTATACCGAAGTTCAATGGTTAAGTAGGCAACTGTTTTTACAAGGATTTCGGGACTTATTTGACAAAATAAAACATTCTCTAACATCCTCAAATGAATTACATCACGAACTTGATAATGAAGAGTTACATTTTTTGTCACATAAAGGGTGGGCCAAATGCAAGTTTATTTTTAAAAATTCAATAAAATGAACAAAATTAAATTTTTTCAATGTGTTATGGGCTTTATTGGAAAGAGCAACCATTCCCATTAATTATGGAATACAACGTCGTTGAAGTGACTGCCTCATCTGACGCATTCTGCCATTTCAATTTTCTAAGACATTGTTGATGGTTTCGGGCTGTAGCTCACGGATTGCTTGGATGATATTGGCCTTAACCCTTGAATCGTTACCGGATTGTTGGCATAACGTCGGTCCTTCATGGTTCCCCATATAAAAAAAATCAAATCGCAACTCCGAGGCGCCCAAATGCATCGTCAAGACGGCTGATAACACGATTTGGGAATTTAGTGCGCAAAAGATCGATTGTGGCATGGACTGCGTGGCATGGCGCGCGATCTTGCATGAACCAGAGGTCGTCCAAAATCCATGTCTTCAATTTCGGTAAATAAAAGTCGCTTAACATGGCTCAACGCCCACAGTTGACCGAACGTTGTTCCCAGACTCATTTTCCTAGAAAAATGGTCCAATGATGCCACCACTCCACAATCCGTACTGTCACTCTCTGTGGATGCATTGGCTTCTCGACAATAACGAGCGGGTTTTCCGAGCCCCAGATGCGGCAATTTTGTTTGCTAACGAACTTTTTGCACAAACTTTGCGGTGGGTGCTTCATTTCGGCAAAAACTTCTTTTCAAAAAACACAGTGTTTCGGCTACACAGCACTCAATTTGGAAATAGGTTTTCAATATTTCCCAACGTTGTTCAATCGCAAAGCGACTCATTTCGTTCCGCGGAGGTATGATACTGACTTTCTGTCAAGATTTCGAGCGGGAAACAGCTGTCAGTGTCAAAATAACCTAAGATTTAAAAAGAAACCACTAGATGACCCACTCTGTATTAACTAATCACCTCAATGATTCTTATCTACAATTGAAATAAACTACTAGGTTCCACATTTCACTTTCACTCGAAATGAAATTGGAAATGAATTTTTCTGTTCTATATTTTACTGTATTCGATTTCGATTTCAAAATTTTCGGAGAATTTCCGAATCGCTCGAAATGTAGAACACTGAAAACGAATTCACTCGATTTCTGGAACCTAGCTGAAAAAACCAGCAATTAGGCCGCATGCCGCTATCACAGTGACAGACAGACAGACGTACGGACAACGGACTAAATAAATATCGTGACCCAAATTTTTGAGATTCCCTATTAAATTTTGTACGAAAACAAAATCTATATTTCTCTTAGTACGTATAGGAGAAAGTTAAAAGAATCAGGAAAATCGACTCCTTCAAAGTGATATGTTCTCTACAAACTACAACGCTCATTCTGGACTCCGAGGTTTGCTTCTGGAAGTTTATGAGGGAAGGTATACGATACGAACTTAAAACCAGTAAGACAATTATCTTCGACTATGCCGAAGCTTAAATACCCGGTACTATATTATTGTCAAAATAAAACCAGTAAGACAATCTTCGACTATGCCGAAGCTCAAATACCCGGTACTGTATTATTGTAAAAATAAAAAAAAATATTTTAGTACTAAAAAAATATATATTTGTATGGGAGGTATGGGTAGTTTTTATTCGATCAAGCTCATTTTTTGTCAAAAAATTTAAAATATTATTAAAACAATATGTGCAAAGTTTAAACTTGCTATCTTTACTGTAGCATTTTAAATTTAATTTTTAACATAAAATAGCTATATATTTTGTATAGGAGGTAGTAGTAGTTTTCCTCCGATCTTGCTCATCTTCGAACTTGACCTCAGTTTGGTGGATAAAAGCTTACGTACCAAATTTCAAGTCGATAGCTCTTAAATTACGTCCGTAATCTTGCGAACGGACAGACAGACGGACAGGCGGACAGGCGGACAGACAGATCGCTAGATCGACTTAGAAAGTGATGCTGATCAATAATATATATAGTTTGTCATACCGACAACGCCTCCTTATGTGCGTTACAAATGGAATGTCAAAGTGAATATACCCTCGCCACAGTGTGGTACCGGGTATAAAAAAAATACTTTTCATTCAACGTCATTCCTCCGTTCAAGTTTGCGTATAGGTATCCATGCGTTACATCTTTTATTTTGTGTGCTATGCACAATTTTCCCCTTAACTTATTCTTAGCAGTACTCTTTTAAGAACTCACCTCAATCGCTGCAACCACTAATCCAGCATACTTGATGACATCACTGTTCGAGTCCCAAAAATTAACAAATGCTTTTTTGCAACCAATTTTGTAAACAGTTTCCGATGTGCAATTGTTGACATCATCGCAACAAGATGTGGGGAAATATCCTTGATAAGTATAATCCCTATAATCATTCTTACCACAGCATTTGAACTATACAAATGATAACGATAAGAGAAATATTAATAGAAACTTTGAAGAGAAAAAAAATATATTTCACTTACCCCAACTTGCAAGCCATCCATGTAATCGGCTTTTTGTGTACGACGACTCCATGCCTTGTCAACAACTTGACCCATGTTTACAAGATAATCTTTTTTATAGACCCACACGTATACAACGAGAGCTAATTGAGCGACCATCAGAATAAACAAGAAGCAGGCGTACTAAAAACGTAGATAGATTAGATAGACATTTTTAAAATAAATCCCATATCAAAGCAAGTGTTATACTTACTGTCATCGACATGCAATACGATTCGCGAATAGCACCACAGCATCCAAAGAATGCTATAATAAAGATGATAGATCCCAGAACGACCAAAGTAATTGGAATCTGTTGTACTTTGATTGCCTCCGATAGCTCCTCAACGTTTTGGACATTGCTAAAGAGCATTGAGCCAGATACTATCATGAGTATGCCGCATATCTGAAATATTCAAGCAAAGGATACTTTGCATTAGATAAAGCTTTATTAGCTGCTGATCTTTTTTACTACGAAAAAATAAATATAAAAAGAGCTTTTTAAAATAATTAAAAAATTCCAGACTGATAAAAATGCGTTAATGTACTCAAACTCATAGATTAGGTCAAGCTCAAGGGAAGCCTTGAACTTCAATATAATTGCCATCAGAAATAATTGTTTGCTACCTTATTGTTAGTTTTGTTTTCAGCGCTGGAGATCTGTCATTTGTGTAAGTTGGAAATACAGTACATAACGTATATGATTCCGTTGATTATTTATAATTAACCATGAGGGACACAACGCTATACATGCAAGTCGAATGTCACGGAACAAAATGTTATTTAAAAATGACGATGCAAACTGGGTGCAATGTCATTTTGCATCTATCTATAGGTACTATAGAAATGAAGGTTTGGGTGAAATTGACTTCGACGCACAGTACGAAGTACAATACCTAGATAGGGAGGACTGGCAAAAGAATTAGATCTCGAATGATAATCAAATTTCGATTTATACGGATGGTTCCAAAACTAGGTCACAGGGTCAGGTATATATTCTAGGGACATAGACCTGCACGTGTCATTAAGACTTTCGGATACTTACATGCAGTGTGTTCCAGGCAGATGTTCTGGCCGTGTTCAAACCTGCGGATCTACTTGATATGGGATCAATATCCAACAAGAATATCGCTATCTACTAAAGGCGCCTAGTCAGGAGCTGCCGCACAATGCTCAAAGCATTATGCGCGCAGAACAAAGTCAGATTATGTTGGGCACACGGACACTGTGACTGTGATGTTAAGGGTAACGAAAGGGCTGATGTTCTGGCCAAAACCGGAGCAGATGATGGCCAAGAGAATCATTCTCGAGAAAATTGAAAATAGGGCGGATCAGATATGGTTGGATATAGTAGGGCACATGGTCTCAAAGGCTTTGTGGCCTAAGCTAGATCGGAAAAAAACTGCGGGGGGGTTATTCCCAAATGCGCGGCGGATCGTATTAAAAGCGATTCTTTGATTTCGACCGTCTTCGCTTTTGGTTATTCTCAAATGCGAACTGTGCTTTCCAGTTTTTTCCAATTAGACTTCCAAATTTCCATTTATTTTCCCAAAAGTTTGACAGCATTTTCCCGTCACAAAAATTCAGTTTATTTTTTAGCTATCGCTAAAAATCGAATCAATTTTGGAAATACAAAAATACCAATCCACAATGAAAAGCGATTCGCCGCGCATTTGGTAATAAGCCCCCGGAATTACTAAAGCTCAGCAGATCAAAGCTACGAACAGCAATAGGGATACTCCATTTTTAACTCGCCTTTCCTGGATCTCCCATTTTTAGATTCTAACGCACTCACCAATTTAGGAACGAACGATGTTTTTATATTTATGGATGAATTTAGAATAATTTCGTTAGAACGATGCTCTTCTGGATATTACGGAGAAAACGACTGGAAATCAGAATCGCCAGTGGCATGAAGTTCCTGTCTTGGTGTAACAAAATCACTTACCAAAAATACCAAATTATTTAATGGATATATTCCTGTTGTGGTAAATCCCATAATAATATTTCTCGGGGGTCAAACCCTTAAGATGTGACACATTTAATAAAAATGGGATGTCCCACCCATACTGTGATAAACCTTCCTGGATTGTTCATAAGAAAGTCGTGGAAAGAGATAGAAATCTTTTAAATGGAGCTCAAATGGAGAATAAATGGTAACATATAAAGGCTGAAGCTTATGTGACATGTGAGGTGAAAACGTTTTCAAATAAATTCCATTCGTCCTGCAAAAATTATTAACGTCCAGTTTACACTTTGATGGTTTGGGGAAAATATCGATTGACAGATGTACCCCTATGGCAAATGTTTACCTACAATAATGCTGTTCATAGGCTGTTGTCAGTGAAGTCAAATCTAGTTGGTGTGGATGGAATACGTCCAACATTTTTTTAAAATCTTCAAAAATATTTTAACAACCAGAGTTTATCCTTTAATGCGATTATTATTGATCTACAGAGGATATCTGATTGGTCCGAGAGGAATGAGCTAGTCCCAAGCCCCGATAAAACTAAATGTGTTTTTAATACTAAAAAGTACATGGACCTTTCTTATTTTCCAGACATAACACTTAACCACACCATAATAGAGCATGTTATCAAGATTGGGTTAAACTGTTAGGTTAAACGATTAAATCACCTCGAGTCCGAACGGCTGAACGTTGAATTTGGTAGCTTTCTTAGAACCGAATGCTCGGATGTCGGGCCGTTTTTCCAGTTGTGGTTTACTATGTTATTGCTATTTCTGGAGCCCCAACTTCCAGCCATCCTACTGATACGATGGGTAGTAGTAAAATTCAAACTCAACTACAACAAGGCTGCTAATGGAGGGGAGGACATACCAGCCGAATTTTTCAATAACAGCGGAGAGATGTTTTAAAAAGGAATATGCACCAAGTCACATGTAAAATTAGGTTGGTTAAAAATATGTATCTCCATAATGAGTGGGGAATCAACACCCACAAAGCAAAAGATCCATACTCTGCACTGCTAAGGAACTACATATGAATACATACTTACTTATGGGTCCATTGTATGGTGGAAGGCAATAGAAAAGGTAACCCATCTCAATAACCTATCCAAGGTACAGAGATTGGAATGCATCGGCATAACGGGAGCAATGAGATCAACACCTCAAGCCGGACTGGAGATGATACTAAATCTTCCACCCCTAAGTGAATACATTTACAGCATGGCTGCCAAGGGAGCCCTCCGCCCAATGTTGCCATATTCACAGTTTTAACTGTAAATTACAGTTTCTTAGACAAGCTTACAGTTCTTAAAATTACTTCATAGTACAAATTACAGTTTTTTTTTTTTAATTTCAGCTTTGAAAGAAAAAGTTAAAATGTTTTCGGTTTTTTTAATTAAAATAACCATCTTTAAAAAAAATCTCACGGTATCCCTGTAATTACATTGCAGCCCTGCTTTGATACAGCAATTTGCTTGTCATTTATGTTTAATAAAATTAAAAAAAAAAAAACGTAATTTCACACAATTTTTTTCGTTTTTGAAGGTTACAGTTTTTTGCTTGGAAATACAGTTTTTTCTTTGGGAATTCACAGTTTTTTGAAAAAAAAATCTGGCAACATCCGCCTAAAGGAGGCAAAAACCTGGAAGCACCTTTGAATTATGGAACCGAGCTCATAGGAGCTGGGCACGGCTCCATAATTCAAGAATACTTTGAGTATTAATATGGCCAGAAAAACGGACTACATGATTCCGTACCAGAGCTTCAACAATAACTACTCTGCCTATATACCGCAAAGACAGGATTGGATTACTAACACGCAGACAAGCGTACAAGAAATACAAATCTACACTGACGGGTCAAAAATGGAATTAGGCACAGGAGCCGGAGTATTCAGCGAGTCCTTAGGTATCACAAACCACAGAGAACTAGACTGCCGCCTTTCCGTACACCTACCCGATTCTCCCCGGAATTAATTTCCTTGTTTGTGAATACGTGTGAAAAGTCAAAATCAATGGCGGGAATGTAAATAAAACAGAAGATGTGTTAAGAAACGTTGGGAACTAAGTTTAGGTACTGTTTACATTTTAGATAAAATCATATTGCAATTGGCTAGACGGCTGGTTGGAATGATTTAAACTTAATTTTGAACGAAAATATAGTAATCTATATCGTTGATAATATTTTGTTCGCTCATTCGAAAACTAATACTTTTTTCAATTCACAAGAAATTCATTGCAACAACAAATCACCCGCGAATAAAACATATTACTGAATGAAAAAAATACCGCTGGCGCTTACGTTCGGGCAAATTTGTTAAAATTGCTACCAACTAAGGGATAACTTTTGGAATTGTGGTTTAGTTTAAGACGAGAACATTATCTTACAATTACCTTAGGGCATCACAATAAATTAGGCGTATTTTTTTGGGAAGTGAGTATAACAAAACCAAAAGTAAGTATAACAATTTTACATGTAAAACCAAAAGTGAGTATGACAAAACCAGAAGTGAGTATGCAAGTTTTGCATGTAAAAGTAAAAGTGAGCTAGCTATAGATTCTCAAAAAAATACGCCTATTATTATAGGTACTGCTTTCTGTGTCTCACAGCTCATTTCGAATAAACGCTTGCGTCTTTTTTCTTTTCAGCGAGTTGGTTGTGTTTTATCCTTGTCTCCGAAAAACTTGAACTTTTTCAGCATTTTTTCATCAATAGGCCTGTTTTATTGCACATCTATAAAGTAGGGGTAGTAGGGTAGGGGAAAATCACACAAGATGTTAAAAAAACCGAGATGGTAAACTTACGACGAGGTCAATGTGACATTTCACACTTGAAATAAAGGCGCGAAATCAGGAAAAAAATCCTTTGCATGCATTTATAATACTTTTGATGTTTATATAAATAGAAATTGAACATTTTACTATTCCAAGTGTAGGATAAATTATTAATCCATCAAATTGTATTAAAAAAACAAGTTTTAAAAGAGTTTAAATAACGAAATTTTCAATTTCAAACAAAGTATGTTTTCGTTCACGGCAAAAAGTTTGGAATTGGAAATTTCGTTATGTAAACCCTTTTAAACCTTGTTTTCTTAATACAATTTGATAGAATAACTAATTATTCTACACTAGGAATAGTAAAATGTGCAATTTTCTCTTTACGCGAATGGTAAACTTACGACGTTGCATGAATACCCTTAGTGTCAAGCAGTGTGTAGTTGTTGTAATTGCGGGTTAAAATTTCTACTTTTCTTTACTTCACTGTGATAGATGTGCAACAAAACAGGCCTAATAACAAAATCAAAATAACAAATAACGGATAACCACGTGAATAAACCAAAGTGAAAAACAAGTAAAAGTGTTATCATCGGCCTGTCCGATGCTTTAATACCCTCCACTAAATTATGTACTGTACTTACAGGTACACGCATGTCTAATATTGGTTTTGTATGGGAAGTACCAGAACTACTTGACCGACATAGACAATTTTTACTACCAACTTGACAACGGTAAAAAAAAGTCCTCTCACAAAATTTCATTCACCTAAGTCGATTTGTTTGGACGGTAAGGTGTTTTCAACAGGCAGAGAAATACATTGGTCGAATATTGGCTTTGTATGGGAGGTAACAGAACTACTTGACCGACATGGACCATTTTTAGTCCCAACCTGACGACCATAAAAATAAGACCTCTCACAAAATTTTAGTCGCACAAGTCTATTCGTATAATAAATCACGAAAAGAGTTTCATTTTGACATTTTGTTTTGACTGTCAATTTCTGAAGCTCTTCATTCCAAACTTCCAGGGGCAAGTCTTTTCCGGACCAATTTTTTTTTTTTGCAATCATGAAAATATATAATAGATCACCAAATTAATGACATCACGTTGGTAGGAACATGGTATAAGTGAAAAGAATATTATCACATGTTTTGACAGTCCATTCACATAAACACTAATTTGTCGCAACAGTTCGCCAAGTTCAAATATCAATTTCTACTACTTAACAATCTTTGAATTAAGTTTACATAAGTTTGAACGAATTTTGTATTTGATAGTTTGTGGAGCGGGTTTTAATGTCGTGAATTTTGAATAAACTTGTGAAAATTCGCACCAAGTGTGTTTTCCTTCGAGGCAAACATTTTTAGTTCGAAATTTCGTTGTTTAAACTCTTTTCAAACTTGTTTTTCCCATATTTTGATGCATTAATTTATTATTCTAGGTATACTCTTGCAATAGTAAAATGAACAATTTTTTGTTATATAAATGCATCAAAAGTGGTTTGTTCGCATATTATTATCAATTCGTTTGTTCATTTTCATGTGAATATTCCTTTACATCGCCAATTTTAATTGATATCAACAGTTTGAACAAATTTAACATTTCCTAAAACTAAACAGTGATGTGAACGAAGTGTAACTGGAAAAAAAGAAGAAACCTTCAGAACACAGCCCCACTGCAATAAACCACTGCCAGTGTCTTTCAAGCTGAAATAGTCGCTATCGATAAGGCAGCACGTACCATATATCTACAAAGAATCTCGATCTCGACCCTTCTAAGATTACAATCTTCGTAGATAGTCAGGCGACCATTAAAGCACTAGACAGCGCAACTATTAAAGCAAAGACAGTCAGGGACTATCGAAGAGCCTTAAACAAAATAGGCGAGAAACACAAGGTGACTCTCTGCTGGGTTCCCGGACATAGTGACATTGCTGGAAATGAAAAAGCAGACGAGGTAGCAAAAACTGGGTCGGAGCTTGATGCAGTAAATACCATTGCATCAATAGACATCCCAATTAGTGTAGCAAAAAGAAATATTGACCAAAAATAAGGGAAAAAATTAACACCACCTGTTCTAACAGACACGACTGTGTTATATCCCGTAGCCTTTGGCCAAAAATCGATAAAAAAAAAGAAAAATATGTATTCTGAACATGGATAAACGAAATATTCGGATCTTAACGGGTGTACTGACAGGCCACTGTACCATTGGTACCATGGCCACAAGACTGGGCATCAACTCACTAGACTACTGCAGGAGCTGTCAAGACATAGAAGAAACGGATACCATCAAGCGAATGCCCAAACCTCCAAACTAGTCGACTCCGATATCTGGGAGACAGACTTTTCGGAGACCTAGAGGACATAGTTCAGGTACCATTGACAGATACAATCAGGTTTGTTAAAAGTACGGGGTGGTTCACTTAGTAGACCAACTCCGCCAAGGAACAAGTGTTTATGCATGTTTTTTGTGTTGTCCAATAAAATTATAATTTTATCCACGACCAAAACTAAGGAATCACAATGGACCAAAAGGCCGCCGTGATAGCACAGCACTTTTAAAGCTTTGCACTTCCCTCAAACCTAACCTAACCTACATATGAATAAATGCGAAGTGTACTGAATGCCGCGTATAAGAACTTGACGGTATAATTTGGACGACAATATTCAATCCCTGGTCAAAGAACAACTAAATAAAACATTTTATAAAAAGCCAAAGAAGCACGGCACTATATTTTCTTCAGTAGGTGATCCAAGTTGTCGAATGACCAATCTTTGGATTTTTTACAACATCTTGTTCCCTTGGGCAGGACCTAAATAGTTTGTATAGCTTTGAGAACTTCCGAAATAATTATCGAAAAGGTTGAACAAAATTTGTTGCCAGTGGCCAATTTGCACCAGCATGAGCAGCATTAGCTCCTCTGTCGGAATGTTTTATTTGCGTTTGCTGAGCCGAGCGACTTTACTAAAGCCAGCAAAAATAAAATTTATCCAAATCTGACTCCAAAAAATGCAATTTCGCAGCAATTTTGAACAAAAACAATCATTCGCACAATTAACCACTTTTTTGCCTACACAGCACAGCGCGCCGCTTTCGTAGTGGGATGGAACTGTCGTCAAGGTCAAGGTCGTCGTCGCGTAGGTGCTGCTCTCCAATAAAAATACTTCGTTAAAATTGCCATTTCAAAAATCTTTTTTGACGTGTTTATATATTTTAATGCAGTGACACGGATCGAACCTTATTCTAGCTGACAGAAAAGTTGAATGACACAGCGAGCATCATCAATTTGGGGCACAATCACAAGCGGGTGACCACACTGACGACGGTGTAATCGAGTGTCATTCGGCGACTGGCATTCTCACGGATTGCACATTGATGTCGACTGGATGATGTCAGCATGTCATTCGAATGACGCATGTGAATGATCATCTAAAAAGAATATTGAGAACTTAATTCCATGCACCAATTCGAGTACCTATATGAAACTAGTCAAGGCAAAATTCTCAAACATCAGCCTCATATGCGCTCATGCCCCCACTGAACTGACGCTACCAAAGACAGTTTCTACGAGCTCCTCGAAAAGACCTACGAGCAATGCCCGAAGCACGATGTTAAAATCGTACTAGGCGACTTTGACGCTAGAGTAGGCAGGGAGAACATCTGGTAGAACAGTTGGCAAACACAGCCTACATGACAACACGTCTGGGAACGGACTTAGGCTAATTGACTTTGCTGCGGGGCGAAATATATAGTTATAGCAAGCACCAGGTTTCCACATCTCAATATTCATAAGGGGACATGGCTGTCTCCGGATCACCAAACTGTCAGCCAAATCGATCACATTGCGATTGACGCAAGGCACGCCTCCAGTATTCTGGATGTCCGAACCTTCCGAGGGGCCAATATTGACTCGGATCACTACCTTGTCACATCTAAGGTAAGAATGCGGATATCCAACACACCCCAACAGAGAAATACTGCGAGAAAGTATTACGTCGAAAAACTGCAATCGCAAGAGACGGCCAGAATCTTCGACGATCACGTATCCCGATGCCTCTCGAGCAGTCCTATTGCAGCAACAGCTAGTGCAGAAGACCAGTGGCAACACTGCCAGAAAGCCATCACCAAGGCCGCGACTGATGTGCTGGGTTTCACCCGACCACCACCGCGAAATCCCTAGTTTGATGAACAATGTCGACTAGCAAACGCAGAAAAACAAGAAGCGTATAAAGCGGCGCTGCGAAAGAGGACTAGAGCTGATCGCGAGCTCTACGAGCAAAAAAGACGAGAGGAACACCGGATTCTCAGAAAGAAAAAGAGAGATCACGAAAAACGTATGATCGATGAAATTGAGAGATGCTACTCCAACAACAATATACGAAAGTTTTACCAAAAGGTAAAAAGAACGTGCCAGGGCACACAATCCCGTACAGAAACCTGTAGAGATAATGAAGGAAACCTTGTAGTAGAATCACAGTCGGTGCTGAGAATGTGGAAAAATTACTTCTGCAGACTTTATAATGGCGACGAAGACCAGAATCCCACTGTTAGGCAGAACGTTCCATTCAATATAGACGATGATAGACAAGACTTCCGTCCACCTGACCAAAGCGAAATACGGGTAGCAATATCCAAGCTAAAGAACAACAAAGCCGCAGGGCCTGATGGTCTACCTGCCGAGCTTTTTAGAGCAGCTGGAGATGACCTGGTAACGAGCATGCACCAACTCATCTCCAAAATTTGGTCAGATGAATGTATGCCTGATGAATGGAATCTCAGCATCGTTTGCCCGGTCCACAAGAAAGGAGACCCCTTCAACTGCGCCAACTACAGAGTTATCAGTCTCCTAAACATCGCATACAAGATCCTGTCTGCCATATTGTGTGAACGCCTTAAACCCTTTATAAATAACCCGATTGGCCCCTATCAGAGCGGTTTTAGACCAGGAAAGTCCACCGTCGATTAAATTTTCACACTTAGGCAGATCCTGGAAAAAACCCAAGAAGTTCAAATCGATACCCACCATCTTTTCATCGATTTGAAAGCCGCGTACGACAGCATCTTAACCGTTTGAAAAAAAGTGTCTCACTATTCCGACCTTTCCCCTATATGTAGATATTTACTGAGCAGAGCTCACCCATCACCCATAAACCATTGGTTAATACTTTTACGTAATCGCGTGACTGTCCGCAATTATTTTAAAACTAGGTACCTCATAAAGGTTTATAGAAAGTTATTTGTAAACATGAGCCGCTACAAACACTTTCAGTTATTAATAACAGCGCTTCGACATCGGCGCACATTTACTTTGTTTGCTACCAGAAATCTGTTTAAACATACCTACGTCACGTGGTATTAGATCCACATTTTCCCAAAAAATATTGTACATATTCCACACCATAATAGTAAAAGATACAGGACATCAGGACACATATTGCTTGCTTATCTGGTTTACTTTGAAATATAATAGCTCCTCTCAATCGTTGATAATTTCATTCTGACAGTGAATTAATCGCGTGTCAATCTTAATCATTATTTCCTAATTGTGTTGGCTAAGTCAATAGCGGCACAACAAATGAAGCAACAGGTAGGATCAGGTAACATGATTTTGCTTTTATATTATTTTTAGCCGTGTTGCCATCAACATTGTTTACATGAGTCATTTCCACCGGCATACTGTTTATTATTTCAGTGGAAAATGTAAATCATTCCGAAAGTGTTTATGGGACATAATGAAAATGTTCAGTTTCCGAAAATATATATTTTAAGATGTTTATGTAGGTACCTACTACATTCGCTTTGGCAAAGTTAGAGGTTTTCAAATTCACATATCTGAGAAAATGGTGTCACATAAATTTATTAGTGAACATTTAAAATATATTAGCAATTGTTGTCAGTTGGCGTCCAGATTGCCATTGTGTCGGAAATATCGTTAACAAATACTTAGCTTTGTTAGTAAATATTTAAATGAATTGCAGAATTGCGATTGTCTAAAGCCAGTTTGATTGAACGGCCAAAAAGGTAGTTTCTAATTTGTATAATATTACAAACGAGTAGTATAATTTTGCTAGCATCTGCTATATTGATATTACAATTGAGTTCAGTTGGAGAAGAGTCCAGAAGAAAAGGTACAATTTGACACCACTTCTAGTAACATGTTTTGGTTATAATAGAAAGTGCTAGTTAATGTAAATATAGCATGATTTCACGTCTCAATATTATCTGGATCAAAAAATCTTCAATAGAATTGACCACATAGATCGAACAAATGAAACATTTCTAGTATTTTGACTTCCAACATTGACTATACAGAAGCATCAGACAGCTTAAATTCCCATACACATTCATATCTGTCATATTGTCTATTATTCAAATTTCTTTGTCCGTCAAAAAAACTCTAAAGTGGACTTCCAGTGATGAAGGAACCTATGGTATGATCATTTACTTCATTAGTACCAAAGACCCAACATCTCCAAAGACAATAGAAGAGGAAATGTTCGCCCGTAACTTTGCAGGTTTTGCAGATTCTATATTCGCTTAAGCCTAAAACATTTACACATTTGACGAAAATGAAGTGACCTATGAAGTGTCTTATGGATTACTATAACAACTCTGCGGATGGATGCAAAATTTTCTTCTAGGAAGATCGATCCAAGTTGTGGTAGATGGTGTATCATCTAATTCGTTTGCTATAAATGCAGGAGTGCCCCAAGGATCTATTCTTTCTCCAACTCTATTTCTTCTAAACATCAACGATTTGCTTGGATCGACAAATAATAATATCCACAGCTTTGCTGACGAGAGCACTCTTATATCCTCTATCTCGAACAGTGGGCCTGTGAATGCGGCTACATCACACAGTCAGAGATGTGAACAAATTAGTTCTCTAAATGGTGATCTGGACAAAATCTTGAAGTGGGGAAAAGACAACTTGGTTGTATTTAATGCAAACAAGACACATCTCACAACATTTTCCAGGAAAAATGCATCAAAGTTCCTCAGATCGAAATGGATGACCATCCAATCCATCCCAAGGACTCAATGCACCTTCTAGGAGTCACAGTCAATTCAGATATCACATGGCAGGACCACATATCCTATATCGCAAGATCGGCGTCCGCTAAGTTGAGCTACATATTTAGAGGAAAGAGGTACTTTAGCCCCAAGCAACTTCTTCTTCTTCTTTACAAAGCACAGGTTGGACCAGGCCTGGAATATTGCTCCTATATATGGAGCTCGGCCCCAAAACATTCACTTTTACTTACTTGACAGCATACAGAGACGAGCAGTTCGACTTATTGGAGACCCTACACTCACATCGAATCTGCAACCGTTGGTGCTCAGAAGACAAGTCGCTGACCTATGCTTGTTCTATAGGTACTTCCATGGTAGATGTTCCGAGGAACTCAAAGACATTATCCCTCGAAATGCAACTTTTGGGCGCCCCACAAGACAGGCTGCTAATGCCCATGACCATACAGTACACTTGACAACCGCGAGGACATCATGTTTCCAAAACTCCTTCTGTTACAGGACAAGCAAACTTTGGAACTCGCTTCCTGGGGATATATTTCCAGAAGACTACAATTTGCAGCAATTTAAGTGCAGAACTAACATACATCTGCAAGCATCTCGGGGCGCTGATGAAGCGTTATAGGTTTGCCTTTCCCGGGAGAAGTATTTAAAAAACAAAAAAAAGGAAACCAGTCTATATGTCTAATCTGAGGGACAGAAGGGAAGTGACTGATTTCTAACAGACTACAGACATCTGTTTTCACAAAAAACTGTATCGTTTCTTCGCATTAATCCATCCGCTAATCCATGAGGCAGGATACTAGACGAGTGTCATCGCGAAGCCAAGTAAACTTCAATGGGAATAATACCAAAATTCCATCAGAGTTCAGCAGAGCAGGTCTAGGCGTGCTGGTGAAGGTCCTAAGGCTAAGATCACGCGCCGAATGGCAGGCGGGAAAAAGCTGAGCGGCAAGCTGCCACTTTTTGAGTGACAATTCTTCAGCTTCAGTGATTAGTTTTCGTTGTAAAGTGCTGCTTGTCACTGTGTTTGACAAGAAATTCGTTTTAATTACTGAGAGGGGAAGCGAGGAGTAACAACGATTCTCGCTTGTTTGGGATTGACCCTGACAATTTCTGTTGGGAAATTATGTCGAATTTCAGTCTCTGAATTATTGTTTGAGAGAATTACATTACCAACAACTCGTAGACACAGTCACATTGGTAGGAATGCTAGCTATTTCGAACTACACCATCATCACCAGACTTCTTTTAAGTGATTGTTTTGAATAGTTTTTGAATTCTGACAGTCAATTCTCCGTATATAATCCACTTGGGAAGACATTTCTGCTTTCCCCTGTCAGGAAGTGAACCCGCACCTTGATTTTTCTCAATTGACCAAGTGACTACCTTGCGCTAATTGAGCGACGAGTACAAGCGCGCCAACTGGGGATTAGAACGGAGGAGAAGACCAACCTGTTGTTGTTGTATTATTAGGTATTAGGACAGAACTAAAAGCCGATTCGACATAATCTCGACCAAAACAGCCAACTTTGCTTTGAGATAATTTAACCTCGCCGCCAATGTTGCCATGAAAATAGTTGGACAAATCTGCAATGCAGATTTCTATTAAAAAAATCTGCATTCAAAAATATTGCGATATCAAAAAATCTAATTTTGAAAGGTTGGCGCTAGACGCATTCATTAGAGGCTCATAAAACCAGAGGTGGAACAGTTGTATACAACGTTTTAACTCATGGAACGCAAAACCTCAACTTTTCTGTTCTCTTCTATCGAGTACAGAAACACTAAACAAACCAAATATATACAGACAATTTCTGCCAATAATACATTTTAGATTTGTCTATGTCAGGCTAGTCAGCTTCCTCTTCCTTGTATAAATGATGACTTCCGTCATGGATGGATTGACAAAAACTTAATAATGCACCATTTATGGATAAGTTGCCCAAAGTTGCCTGCATGGAACATAATTAACCAGCACCAGGCAACATTTTTTCATCATCCGCAGAGAGTAAACTACCATGCACCAAAAAACAAATGAGACAAAACGCCGCCTTGACAGAATCAACACTGAAGTCCGCACAACATCGTCGTTGGTGAATTCCAAAGGTACACATTTATCCACCCCTAAGAAAGGGCAAATTTGCTGGGTGGTATTATACTTCTCAAATATGTATTTTTTAATGAAAACCGGAGTTTTGAGTAACTCCCTCCTTCCTTTCACTAAAGGCCTGTGAAGGGAACAATCACGTGTGGATGTGGTTGACGACGATTACTCCACCTTGCCGCGGTGTGGAGGCTTAAGTAGAGCAACATGGTAGGCCGGCATGGATGGCAATCGCCATTCGCACTGCCAATTACCCGCCAGTACCGTGCCGACGGTCTACTAGGCTGGTGGGCCCAGGTCTCAACAAAAATAGCATCAAGTCGCTAACGGTGTATCCAGATACACCGATGGAAATATTTCCCTTGTCAGCAATGTATTTCAAATTGCTGAATGGGAAACATTCCGGGGGAAATATTTAGGGGTATCGCGAATAAATTCCGATGGAAATATTTCCCTTGTCAGCAATGTAAATCAAATTGCTGAATGGGAAACATCCAGGGGGAAATATTATTCGTGATAGGGGTGATTATTTTGCTAAATACCCCAGAGTAAATATAATTAAACTTTAGCTTCAGTCGCCTGCCAGACAGTTTTTGACATACCCACGCAAGCCACCCACGCAATATTTTAAGGGCCGTTTATTCACTATTGTTCAACTTGCCAAAAACTCCAAAGATAACTTCAAAGTTGATTCTAAACTGAGAGTTGAACGGCAAGTTGAAAATTGATTTTTTTCACTACAATAATTTGCAACTCCGAAGTTGAAATCCTAAAGTTGGCCTACCTGAAATTTGTAATATATACATGGGATATTTGTGACAGATGACACACAATATGTCACTTCAACATTTGAATTTCATTTCGCGCGTAATTTCAATCTGTGATTTGGTATACATTTTCAACGGAATTGTTGACATTCAAAAAAGGCGTATCCAAATAGCTCGTATTAGTGTACCTATCCCAAATCACCAATAGGAATAAAGTGCCTGAATTCGTTTGAAGTTTTCAGAAAAAACAACATCACTCAATCATATATTTATAATTCAATCGATTCAAACTAATTCGCGATGTACAGTAATTTCTCTCATCACACGGCAACGAATTTTTTATCAGCTGAAACACCATCATTGTCATCTGTTTCGAGAGACGAAAACGAAAGATGAAATCAAGGTCATGGTACCTAGCATCTTGCATTGCCGCCTCTCACCAAATTATCTATCTTCTCATCATCTTCGGTGCTCGAAAACGATGGCCAAATATCCCAGAAATAGTTTGCACGATACATTATTTTATCCAATTTTAAAAATTAATTATTAATTATTTTCGTCACTTCAGAACTGAACTGTCAAACACAGAAATAAAATAATTTCTGAAGTTTGACATAAAACCCCAAGTTGAACTTCTACTTTTTCGGGGAGTTGAACGAATCCAAAGTAAATCAACCCTTGGTTTTCTCAACTTTGGAATATCCACAATTGAGTGAGGCAACTTGGAGTGAAAAAAAGAATTTGCTGAAGTTGCGAATAAAAATCCCCAAGTTGTGTTCAACTTGAAGTGAATAAAATGGCCCTAAATATACCAGACGTTCTTACAAGCGCCTGTCTGACAGTTTTTGGTATGCACTTACTGTAACTGCAATAAGTCACATAAACATGGTTTGATTAAAAAAAAATTAAATTAAAAAAATATTTTTTCATTCCCTCAAGAAAAAATATTATAATTATGTTTTATGGCCATTTTAAGCCAGAAAAAAAAAATAAAAAATAAAATGTTTGCTCAGTGCGCATAACGGAAACCCGCCCCTTTTTTTGTTATAATATTTCACATAATGCTTAAAACTTTATGAATCTTTATGAGTATTACAATAATTAATTGATGATTAAACTCGATGTCAGCTAAAACACGTATCAAAAATAAAGCAATTCAGTTTTCCAATTCCGCTGCAAAGGCAATAAAATTGCTTTGCCAAAAAAGATAAAGTAGAGAAAAGCATTAACAATTTTATGTAATCAAAAATACTTTAAGAGAAAAGTATCCTCTTAAATAAATTGCTATTGCGCATGTTGGATACTTTTAACTCCTTTGGGCTTGTAAGAGTAAGACACTGATAGGAATGTTGCACCTTATGTCTTCAAGGATCAAACTTGCGCACGTATAGAGCTCTTTAAGTTTTTCTTTTCAGCTTTAGAGTGGGAGAGTAGTGCGATTCGTCACAAGAGACAAAGTTTTTTTCCAAAGTTGACCAAGGGAGTTTCCAGAATAGTTCGAAGGTTGTATGGTGTACCCTTTTCAAGACGCCTACCAGTCTACTCACGGACTCGATCTTTCACAAAAGTCCCTGTGACATGGACTTTCAACTTCCGTTTTGGCTTAATAAAACTCCAAAGTCAATGTTAGATCTTCATTATTTCGAACTTAACGATGTAAAGTTTAGGAGACTTCGGGTAGGGGCAAATTAATAAATCCGAAAACGGCAAATCCGTGATGACTGCAGGATTCACCAATGGGGCTATTTTGCCTACCCTCTTTACTTTTATCGAATGCACGTATGGTAGAAGATTCAATGATGAACTGTAACAGATCGACTCAACATTGACTTAGTACAAAAGCTACAGACATTATATGCCTGTCAACTCAGATGTGACTTAACATACAAATATGAATCAATGCATAGGAACCGAATTTTGCTACAAATTGAACAGACTCGGGATATTGATAAGGCACATAATGGTCAGTGTGAAATATCTCGGTAGCATTAAGTACATGCAGCCGATTACAATTTGCATATATGCATGCGTCAAAATACGTTTGTATCTTTTATAAAACATTTGACTATCTCTTTCAATAGCATAAACAATAACAATAACAAAGAAAGATATTTTTGAGTGTGCTTTAAAATTCACTTTTTGTGAACTTTAGTTCACTAAAATAACTACTACGTGCTTTCATGCAACGTTTTTAAATTGGAAATATGTATCGTACAATAAATTGGCGTTGCAATTTGTTTACGTTGCGCAACGCTTTTTTTTCACTGTGAGAAGATTGTCGAAGTAGATACATTTTTGCGCTTAAGGTGGACTGAAAATAGCAAAAGATGATGTCACTGCATTTTCACAATTTTATTGCTAAGAGAATAATATTCTTACGAATTGTATATAAAAATAAAAATCCCCTTAACAAAGAACAAATGTTAATTAATCGGTTCGTAAATTTATATCTCATATGATCGTAGTTCAAGTCGATGACTGAAATTGTGAATGAAGTATTAGCAGGTAGGTTACATTCACATGTGATTATAATGCAATTCATGATAATGCATTAGTAATATTTCGAATTGGTGTGGGAGAATATTTGATGAAAATTTCTTCACTTTCTTATAGTACCTATTGCATTGTTCATTTTAGTATAAGTCATAATTATAGAAGTTACACAATAAAAATGTACTACTGTCATTTATATACCATAGCGAAAACAGGTTTTAAATTCCCTTGCAGTTTAAATTTATGTATTTATTTTCAGCAAACTCTCTAACAGTGATATGAGTCTTTTAAGGTAGGCAAATATTGATGCAAATGTAGAAAATTTAGTAGGTTCTGGCCAGAGAACCTTTGATTTGGCTGCAGCTAAAAGCTATCAGTAAAATGCATCCGTAAAAAAATTGTTTTACTTTTTGGAGCACTTAAACTTAATCGTTGAAGTCAATCTTGGTATTAAATAGTTGCTTCAATTTAATACCAAGCTTCTTGGTTAGCTTCTTATAAAGCTAATTCGTCAAAAAAAAAAATCAATTGATCTTTAAATTTTCTAAAAAAAGATTTTCTTTATTTTTCCGTACGAAAAACTTTTTCTGTTCAACTTCTCAACCAGTTTCACGAAGTATTCCACTGAATTCCTATGATATGCTATGGTTAAATGTTTCAGTTTTGTTCTGCTTCGTGTTTTTACGGATGCATTTTACTAATATGTAGCTATAACCGCAGCCTTTGATAGTCCTAGGTACAAAATTAAACCGATTTTTGTATGAAAAAAAAAATATATTTTTTTACTAAATTATTAATTACTCAAAAATAAGCCAATGTATTCGTCGTTTAATTAGAGGCTATACCTGATGCTGTGTGCAAATTTCAACCTTCTACATCAATTAGTTCTTGAGATAGACCTAGAAACCAAATTTTCTTAGTGGGTTCGAACAGAAGGACAGACATGGTATAGAGAAAAGAATTAGGTTCCGTTTTGTTCATATGGAAACGGAATCTTAAAATTGACATTTGGTCTTACAAAATTATTGATTACATCAGGCTTTACCCATACATAAAAATTGTATTGTTTTTTGCTGTCAGAACAATGAATATCAATGTTCCAAATTTGACAACTTTATTTCTCATGAGTGTCAAGAATTAGTGTTTGCAATGTTGGATGAGAATTCGCCAATCCCCTTTGTTCGATCCTGATCTCATTTTAGGGGACTTAATAATTAAAATATTTCAATTGTGAAAATAATACTACACAATGAAAAGGGGGTTCATATAATATAATTTGTTCTGCAAAACTAAATTATATCTGTCCTGCACAACTGCAGATGGCGTTCAGTTCTTAAGATTGAACAAGTTCAGTATTCTGATAGCTTAGATAGGTACCTGACATTGATAAATATACCTAGTGCTTAGGTCGAACGTAAAAGTGTTCTTTATAGCTAAAGCACGGAAATCCACGCAATCAATTCTATGAGCGTTTGCTAATACGACTCTGAGACCTAAGTTCCGCACAAAAACTCTTATGTGACAGTTTATGCCTTACAAAAAGTAGGCTATACGCATTTTTGCATAGAACTTAAATCGCCATGAGCAGTACATATCTGCAAAGAACCCTTAAAAACCTAATACCGATCAGACTGACATAAAACTCTGGCTAGAATTAATTGCTTGAAAACCGTTTAATTAAGGAAAATGGAACATATTTAAAGTGAACATAGAATAGAATAGATTTTTATATTTCGCTTAAATGTTGACTGTTTGAAAAATGAACAAAATCAATTGGCGCGGCTTTGCGGTCTTGGTGTTAACGCAACCAAGTTTGAGCTCGTGCCTTTCACATAGTAAGCAAAGTACAAAATTCCAAGCTTCTAGCTCACCCTAAGTGGATCCCCTTTTTGTCTTTTAAATAGCGCAGGCTACTTGGGTTTTAAAATTACATCAGATAAGCTTCACTGGAAAGAGAACGTGTGTCAATAAAGCAAAAGTTAGTTTACAAAAAGGCGATAGGCATCGCATGGGACCTACATACAACCGATTATTATGCGCTCGTTGTACCTACAATACAATACAATGTTTGACAAACATCCGAGAGTATGACTGCCGCATAACATCCATCCAGGAACCATGGGTGTGGAAAAATCGCATCTGTGGCCTTGGCGAATAGAGCGGTTCTCACCACGTTCTTTACGATAAACTGTCCGAGAGACCTAGGACATGTCTTGTTGTATCGAAATCCTTTGAGACCACTTTGAACGTAGTGTATAAATTAGTCTCGCTGGTTTAGACTAAAAAAAAAACACGATTTTGACTTTGGTAAAGAGTAAAAAGTAAGAATTTCTTTTCTAATAATAATTGGAAAGAACTCAACCAGGACTTTTTTTTGTAAGAGGAAATATAGGGCTTTCTTTTAAATGCAAAATAAAATTAATCCGTTGAGGGACGGCTGAGATATGCAATTTTTTTATTTTTTCAGTTTCTCAACTTATTTTTCCTGGAAATTTGGTGTAAGAATACATTGTTTTATGGTGTTATTAAAAAAATTGTAAGTACTTAACAAAATGTATACCTAAATATTTTTTTTAATGGATTCATCTCAGAAATTTTGTATGAAAAGGAGGAAAATGTGGCTAAAATAGTCATTTTTAGCATTTTTTAAAAAATCATAAAAAATATTAGCGAAGAGATTTTTGAAAACAAATTTTGCAGTCACTGTTAGAATTCTTTGAAGAAAAAAAGTTAAAAAAGTAGACTTTCACAAAAATTCTAAATTTTCAATGGGTACTTAGGGCCACTTGCACCAAATCATTGGATATCTAAATAAAGTTCTGAATAGCTAACCAGAGATAAACCAATAAATAGTTACTTCCCGTCTTTGTGTTGCACCATTGCAAAATTGTGCCTGTATAAGTAACCTTCGATTATTTTAAATTTGACAGTACTATCAGTACTAAAAACGCAAAAAAATGCATTGAACTGTCGAATAAATGGCAAATAAAAGCCCCAGACGCAGGCGTAGGTAAATAAGCCCATGCAGTAGATGAAATTAATGTTAGCTATTCCTAAAAGCGCTCTAGGGCTCCACATTTTAGAAATCTAGGTGCCAGCCGCGCTATAGAAATTTTGTTGCCACTTTCTGTTGTTTTGCTGTTGTTTCTGAAAATGTAATGTTCTTTGGTTTGAGTTCAGCTATTGCATGCGAGTAACCCTATGTATTATACGACATGCTGTCGATTAGATTCATGCACTCCTATCATATTGCCGCATGTTATTCGCTGACTACCAGTCGCATAGAATAGTAGAGCACACAACAATCACAAACATCTCTCACGAAATGGTTTTCTCTATAGAATATTCCTCGGTTATAAAAGTAGCTACATATTTATAAACTCCACAATTTCCTTATCGTCGTCGTCGGAAATTAAATTACCATTCCTTTATTTCTTGATTTTATTTTTTACACTACCAAGTACCTATTTGACATTTTGTTTTACTATTTGACGTTTGTGCACGACTATCCAGCCTTTCGAGACTGGATAAATAATTTATGAATTTATCCACGGATAGATAAATCTCTGGTGTCAGATATAAAGGGGTTAAGTCAAAAAATTCCATTTTTTGAATTTTATTGGACTTAAGTCAATTTTTTGTTCTCTTTCGTTTGGTCCTATCGGCATAAGTCTAGCATAATTTGTTCGTACAGAAATTAATTTGTACAAATGGTATAAGTCGAGAAGTTCTTAAAATTGTTTGGTATTAAGGGTATAAGTTGACTTAAGTCCTTTGTGGGCGCAGTAGCGCAGTGGTTAGTGTGCTGGACTACTGTGCGAGGGATCCCAGGTTCGATCCCCGGAAAAACACAAATTACATCTTAAAGTTTTTTTCTACTGCGCCACCTCTCGCGATCGTCTGACAAACATCCGAGAGTATGACTGTCATGAAAAAGCTTCTCAATTCAGCCGTTCGGACTCGGCATAAAATTGTAGGTCCCTTCCATTCGTCCCAAAAATAGAAACTCACACAAAACGAATGATTGCGAGAAGCGAGAAGCTAGGCCTTGGGTGTCACCCGCCTGTTGCGCCACCTATTTATTTATTTTTTTTTAAGTCCTTTGTATTTATACTAATTTCATATTTTGAAATAAAAATAACTAGAAATATAAGTTGCTCATAAGGGCTTAAGTCATCCTAGGAACGTATATACTTAATCAAGTATAACATCAGTTAATGGTGTATATTTAGTTCTGTGACACATTATAATTGTGATATTTTTATTTAATTAAATAATTTTATGTTTCCAAGTTTTCTTTATGAAAAATTTAACTGAGTTATGTAAATAAAGATTTTTTTCTTCTTGATTTAAGTCCTTAGAAAAACTTTATATTAACAGGTAACAAAAAACCAAATGGCTCTAAGGAGATAAGTCATCAGAAAATTTGGTAATCACTTATTTTTTGGTCAACAGCGTTTAACGTTATTACAGAAAACTGTTTTCATAATTGTTTTGTATCATTAATTTTTCGAAAAAAGATAATCTGGATTTACAAAAAATTCATTCCATCTTCAATCTCATTTTGCGGAAAACTACTATTTCTGACTTAACCCCTTTCTACCTGGCACTAGAGAAATAAGTGTACATGTGCAACACAATTTTTACCTAATCAGCGGAATAGAGCTAAACAGTGAATAAAAGAATAAATACTGCTGTCAAATGAGTTTGGTGCAAGTGGGTTAAGGAAAGTTTTGTATCGTTCAAACGGAATTTAAATGACATTTCCATTGATGTCAAAATTTACATGAAGTAAGTTCAAATTATGAGTAGAATTAACTTTAGTTTTGTCAAAATACTTGTGCCGACCAGTGTATGTATTTATTTATATATTTATTTTATATTTTTGATATATGCTTGTGCTATTATGTATGTATTTAACTATTTCGCTTAAAAATATAGCATAAAAATAAACAAATGAAAAAAAAAAATTTTTTTTGTTACAAGACAATAAACCCTATAATTCCGAAAAAATGCAATAACTTGTCTTTCGTTCATTTTTTTTACCCAAATTTTGTCCAAATATGTGTTTGCCCCATCCAAATAGGGGGGCAAAATTTCATTGCTCTAAGTTTATTAGTTCAGATTTTATAGATTTTTTTCCGCTCTCCCATACAAAGTGTCCCACTGTGCGCCGTGGTCGTTTGCAAATACCTTGCACGCTTAGATTGACTCAAAGTAATTACTTTACTACAACACCTTCAACTAATATACCCAAACCTAGACCATAAAAGGTACACCGAACTTCCAAGACACAATAAATGCACCGTGTCACTCTAACAAATGTCATAGCCGGGCAATACTAATGTGCAATAGATAGGCATCCCAAAGTTTTGGTATTTATTCCCTATAGAATGATTTCTGTAGGAGCTACAAACCTGAAAATGAGAAAGAGTGGGTGGCAGTAGAGACTTTTTATGTACTTATTCAGAAGTCTACACTAGGTCATTAGCTTTACCGCTTACGTTTAAAATCTACTTATTGTTTTTGGTCCATATATCGCATCATGCAAAATCGTAATTTTTTTGTTAAGAAAAATATTTAATTTAAAGTCAGAGATCTATACACTTCTATATATGCGATGATATAGGTAGTTGAAGCAAATGGCGACTGTAACAACGTAACCCGTGACATTTAGTCACGAGCGCGTAACCAATAAATCGATGTATCTACTTCCAATATAGGAGTAGCCCCTGATTCTCCTAAATTTTTAGATATCACTAAACTTAGAACGCAAAATTCATAAGTTCCTACAAGTATTACTCATCGTCACGAATGTCTCAGCAGTCTCAGTATTAAAGGAAACACTAAAACTGGTTTCCATTTGCGTCTTCTAAGCCCACCATACACGTTCATCTAACCTTGAAGCCTGTAACTGTTGTTATTCAAAAAATACTTCAAATCTGAAACAAAACGACGATTGTTTCGAAAGCAACAATATCATCAAGTTCGCACTCTTGAACTGTATTCGCTAATGGCTCTTGCCTGACGGCAAGCGTCTAGTAGGCATACATTTTGGTACACAGTTTTCACGTACGAATACGCGTTCGCAATCAAAACAGTTTTTTTTTTTTTTTTCGTTTTATAGAGGTTGGCTCTCAGTCTCTCGGTGTCTCGGTGATCAGAAAACATAGAAATACTATGGCACTATGGCAGCTTAAAAATAAACCCTACAATAACAACTGTGTCATGTTCGCAGGTGACGTCATGGCAGAGAAAACGTATCCCAAATCTAATGATGTAGTCATTGGCATTGCGGTAGTGTGCACGACGCGCCAGCAGGACCGGACGGTCGAAAACACAACAAAGCCAAACCAAACCCACTTTATGTGTACCCACAGCCGCATATATTTAAATATATTTATTACACGTACGTATTTGAATTCGAATAGAAGTCCAACCGGATTTGGAGGTACGCTACGCATATGGTGGGCATTTGAGCGCCAAACTCAGCATTATAGGGGATCATGAACATGAACACGAACGCGATCATAATGTCAAGCCGACAAGTTTCAGTTTTTACTTGAACTTATCGGATTCGGATATGGATTGTGGTTGTGGACGCTTTTAGATATTTTCGCTCGTTTTCGTTCGGAAATTATGAAATCATCCGGTCACCCACATCTGAATTCTTTAAGGTGACTCTTTTTGTAGGTGACTCTTATAACTTATGCAGATTAGTATTTAGTTTTGAGAAATATTATCTTTATCTATGAACTTACCGCACACAGTAGATTGAACAGGAATAGAATGTATTTAACCATCGAGATTCCGCACCCCATGTTGACGCTGTTATGTGTACGAAACTTCTTAGCACACGATAATCACTAAAGAACCAGAAAAAAAAACAAAATTAACTTAAAATTTTCAGCACACAATTTGAGAATAAAAAAAAAAATTAAAACACAGATATGATCATTGAGCAAGGTGGTAAACACAGTTTCACTTTTCCACAGTCAACTTCAAGTACAAATGTGATTTATCTAAATATTTCCCGAGAGAACAATCTAATTATATACTCCAAGACGCATTTGAGTTTTTTTTTTCTATTTTAGATTTTTTTTTTCTTATTTACGTGGAGGAAGTAGCTATTTAGAAAGATGCTAGAACGCGTTCCGATTACACGATCGAGTGTGGTGGTGGGTGAATCTATAGATAAACTACCTTAAGGCGATGCAGTAAATAAAATGCAAGATGTGAGAATGTAAAGATCTCCGGACCACTCGATAGAACGTTGTGCAGCGCTAGCAAGCCGAATGAAACTGAGATCAACGAATTCGAATTTGCTTCCAAAGCCGTAACGTATTGTGTCGGTCGGAGTCGATATGGATGTGCCCCCACAAATACGAGTGTATATACCTAGCAGTGGTTGAGAAATACGACGACTCACAAATTGTGCCATTGAATCTAATGGATACGTCTCGTATTCGTCGTATGTGGAGAAAAAGAGCTTTGCCTATTGGCGATTTGAATTGAATACATTAAAATCTAATTACTAATTGTGAAAGCTCTCTGAGCGCGGAATAGAAACTGAAAGTGGAGAAGAACTTGAAGCCGAAAATTGAAAGAAAAACAAGAAAGCGCGGTTCAGATTGTTGACTGATAACCTGTTGGTTTAGTTTGATTTAGGTACCATTCGGGATTATATTTTGCCATCGGGTAGGTAGTACCTACGCAACATATCTATACCTACCAACGAATTACTTTTAGATTTTGGACATACCTCTCGGTAATGTATGTATGTAATACGGCGAATGTCTCCCCACTTCGGAAAAATTAGGAGAAAGCTGGATTTTTGCATGAACCTTCATTTTTGTTGGTTCTATCCCAAAAGTCCTCAGCGATACATGATTGTGTTGCTAAAAATGTTGCGCGGGGTCAAAGGTCACGATAAACAGTTTTTCGCGAATGTCTCATAAACGGTCACGCCCAAACCAAGGAAAAAGCCGGACAAATACGGCTTACGATATCCTCCGGAAATAAGAGAATTGGTCAACCAAAAAAGGAAAGCGCGTAAAAAATGGCAACAGAATCGTTCTCCGCAACATAAAGCACATTTTAACTTTTTATGCAACTTGTTGAAGGATTTCAAGAATCGTGCGATAGGCACGAGATAAAACCTCGAAAGCTTAACTGCTAAAAAAGATTCCAATTATTCACTTAGGAAAGCTGTAAAAGGCACCAAAAAGCCTAAAATCCCCGCGCCGCCAATTAAAATAAATCAAAATGAATGGGCAAGGGAAAATAAAGATAAAGCGGATGTTTTTGCAGCCCATCTGAAAGAAACGTTTAAACCGTACGTTGGGCAAGTGGTTAACGATAACAACGATAGGACTGAACTAATATCTGACGATTCAACACTCGCAAGTGTAACGCTAAGAGAACTAAAAGATGAGATCGAGGATCTTAAACCTAAGAAAGCCCCGGGCTATGATTTGATCACGGGAGAAGTTCTAAAAGCTCTTCCTAGAAAAGCACTAATCAAGCTTCTCCATATTTTAAATGCTGCGCTCAGATTAAGACACGTGCCGAGCCAATGGAAAGTTGCGGAAGTCATAATGGTTCTAAAACCAGGAAAACCGCCAAATGAGATAAAGTCATACAGACCAATTTCGCTTCTTCCAATCATATCCAAAGTTTTCGAGAGGATACTACTAAGGCGTCTACAACCGGTTATAGAAGTTAATAATCTTATCCCTGACCATCAGTTTGGGTTTAGAAGTAAGCATTCGACGATTGACCAGGTTCATAGAATTACTGACGTAATCGAGAAAGCACTTGAGGAACGAAAAATATGTTCCAGCATATTCCTTGATGTCTCGCAAGCCTTTGATAAGGTGTGGCACGAAGGCTTAAAACTAAAATTACGACAAGTTCTTCCAGTACGTCTATAGACTTTTCCGTGTAAGATATGGAAGCGAATACTCGGATCTAAAAGAAATATCGGCTGGTGTACCGCAAGGAAGCGTTCTTGGGCCGCTTCTCTACCTGTTATATACTCGTGATATACCAAAGGAAGATGACACTATTCTTGCTACGTTTGCCGACGACACAGCTATGCTAGCAGTAGGTAAGAAGAAACCTTTGCAAAACTGCAAACCGCGTTAAATAAAGTAAATGAATGGACGAGGGTCTGGCGAATCGCCCTCAATGAAACTAAATCTGTTCACGTGAACTTCACATATAAAAAAACGAATGACTTGCCAATTTTTCTAAACTCGGCCAGAATACCTTTTGCGAACGAAGCCAAATACCTGGGAATGACACTCGACGCAAAGCTGAAATGGAATTCACACGTGAAAATGAAACGCAAAAAGCTTGAACTCAAATATAGAGAAATGTACTGGTTACTTGGAAAAAATTCCTAGCTCAGTACCGAGAACAAACTGCTTTTATACAAGCAAGTGCTAAAGCCGGTGTGGACCTACGGTATACAACTTTGGGGTTGCACCAAGAAAACAAATGCCAATATTATACAATCTTTTCAAAATAAAGTGCTTCGAGAAATTGTAAAAGCACCGTGGTATATTAGAAACGACGATATCCACAGGGATCTCGGAATACCTACAATCGAAGCTGAAACGAGAAGCTTTGCGCGAAAGCATAGAAACCGACTAATCGGACACACCAACAGTATAGTCCTACAAATTTTGGATGATTAACGGTCGAAAAAAGAGTTACGTAGGTAGGTAGGAGTGGCGGTTTGAGATAAAACCCAAGTAGCACTATGTGCCGTTTGGTTACCACATACTCATTTGACCTGGTTGTTGTAATTGTAAGTATGTCGATTGTCGAAGGGTGGTTTAGATCCAGCCTGTGGAATTCAAAAAGGTTATAAGTTCTTTGATGCTATTCTTCGATACTTCCTCGAGGGATGCGAAGAATGGTTTACCCAGCTAGTCCTAGCTAGAGCTGGACAAGCGCATAGGTAGTGAGTGAGGGTTTCTTTTTTAGTTGCGTTGTTACAACTGCGACAGTGCATTGTCCCCTATAGGCCAGTGGCCCGTGATGATCGCTGTTATTCTGGCTACATCTTTACGTATTTTACTCAGAAGGTTGTTTATTTTTCCCCGCTATAATTTGGCCACATCCTTTCTGAATATGCTGCAATTTGTTAGCCTCCTTCATCTGAGATTGGCTTTCGAAAGGGATTCAGAGGAAATTTTTGTTTTGACTGCTCCTATTGGAATGTGGATCGATTCCGCCAGTGAGCAGTGGAGGATTGAACCTTGCCTGGCCAGCTCGTCAGTCTGAACCCATTCAGGATAACCCCAAACCGATCAAGCGAGACCAGCTCCTCTCTATATTCTAATACTAATTTTGAGGTTATATTGACTGAGGCGATAGATCGCAGATTGACTGTCAACGAATATGTCTATCTTTTGACTCGGAAGAGTTACGTTGCTCTGTTTTTACTCTAGGCACTTAGGGCCGTTTGCTGATACGACTTATAACGATTTAAGTTCTACTTAAATTCTTATGGGGTACTTTTTGTATGGCATAAATTGTCACATAAGAGTTTATGTGGAACTTAAATCACTATGAGTCGTATCAGCAAACAGCCCTTAGTGGCTTTATAAAGGGTGTCCCATAATTTACGCAAAATTTTAATTTTGCGCTATTTAATAGTAGGTACAGTGATTTCAACGAAAAAAATAATAACAATGTGACAGCTGACAGTTCGGAGTTAGTAAAAATGGAGCGCTATACGAAAGAATAACGCATTTCCATTGTTAAGCTATATTTTAAAAATTATGAAGGTTTGTCAGCTCTACAGTCCCCAATTGAAGCTCATTTTCATCTTGATAGCTTCGTTAATCTTCAAAATTGTCGCATTTGGGGTTTAGAAAACCTACAAGTAATTGTTGGGAGACAAATGCATCCACAACGCGTGACTGTTTGGTTCATGGGGTCTCCTTCAAGGGCACACCAAAGATGGTCGGATATAGTAGGTCACAGACTTTGAGTCTCAAAGGCTCTGTGGCCTAAGTCAGATCGGAAAAAATCTGTAGAATTATTAAAGCTTAGCAGATCAAAGCTACGAATGGCAATAGGGATACTCTCCGGGAACTGTCTTCTAAGGAAGCACGCTATGAGACTAGGTTTTACAGATACGGACACATGCAGGTATTGCGAAGACTTACATGTCGCAGAGGATATTACTCATCTGTCATCTCCTCTGTGAATATCAAGCTATTACTCGGTACAGAAGGAAACACATTGCAAGGTACTTTTTCGACAATTTGGAGAAGGTTGGCCTCACAAAAAAAATTGAACAAATTTTTAGGTTATGTAAAGAAATTAATTACTTGGGTGGATTGGTTTAGGTTTTTGACCATTCCCCATCAGGGATGGAGATGGGCCCTATGGTGCCTAGTCCACTGTGATGAACTCACACCCTATTCAACCTAACATCCTTATGTGGTCTCCGGTGACTCCTTCTTGGCGTTATAAATGTAAAGGCAAAGTGAATATACCATCCTGTGGAGGTTACGGTTTACGATCAATTGAAATGCAATGCGATAATTATCAATTTGATAATTTTTTGAGAAAATAAGTTTGCGTGTAAAAAGTTGGGTTATCCAATTGGGTTGCGGGCATTCTATTATGTGCCAATTATGTAAAATAAATAAAAAAAAAATGCCAATTATGTCCACCGCATAATTTACAGCTGAATGTGGGATCGATCATAATCATGTTGCGAAATCTGAAACATCCGAAATTGTGCAACGGTACGCGGTTGTCCGTCAAGAAACTGATGAACAATGTTTTTTTTTTTAGAATTTTAGAAGTTTATTTATGAAAATGTCTTAACAATTTTTATAAGTTCCTGCGAAGCTTTAGCTTGTCTGTAGGAGATTGACTTTCTACACTTTTAAAGTATTAAAATGAACTTAAGAGCAAAAGAGTATATAATTCAAATCTTCTATACAAAATAATTTTTATTAATTATTTCCATTTAAAAAAAATTCTTTATTTAGTTTTTTTCTAGTTTTAAAATTGTTTATATTTATAAGATTTCTAGGTAATTCATCTATTATTGAAGGAACGCTAAATTTAAGTTGTCGTCTACCATAATTGTTGTAGTTTCTAGGTATTTGGAGCATACCTTGGGCCCGTCGTCTGGTGTTGGCTTGATGATCGACTGGTCGAATAAAACGTCTGTCATCGAAGTACTCCAGTATTGTTGTCATCTTGAAAATTTGTTCAACACGAAGAGCTTTGAAACCGCTTTCATTAGTTCGCTGGTTAGCGCTTTTTACTAGTTTCAGTACTGAGTTTTGGAGTCTTTGCAGCTTTTGGATGTGGGTTGTAGCTGCATTACCCCAAGCTAATATACCATACCGTAGCTTTGACTCCACTAGGGCATAGTAGATTTGTTTTAAAATAGGTTCAGTAGCATGGTATCGCATATGAGCTAGTGCGTATAAAGCCTTCTTTAGGTCCATGCGTAGTTTATCGATATGTTTATCCCATATGAAATGACAATCAATGACTACTCCAAGATATTTGTAGCTTTCTACTAATTCAATAGTCTCGCTTGCAGTATTAGGGCATGCATCATTACTCAAATGTATTCTGCTATGTGTGAATTTGAATTGTGGACTTTGAATGTGCATCATTTTGGTTTTTGAAGCATTGATAACTAAACCGTTATCGTGGCACCATTTTGCTGCGGAATTGAACTCGTCCTGCATTATCCTCGTTGCGGCATCCAGAGACCTGTGAGAGACCACAATCGCTGTGTCATCGGCAAAGGCAAATGGAATGCTTTGTTTAAAAGTGCGAAGTAGCTCGTTCGTGTAAAGGATGAAGAGAATCGGACCCAGTTTTGATCCCTGTGGGACTCCATATTGCACGTCCTTTTTCTCACTCATCGTGTCCTTAATCTTGACGCAAAATAGTCTGTTGTGCAAATAGTCCCTAAGCCAATCAGCCATTACTCCTCTAATGCCAATTCTTCGTAGCGCTTCTAATAATTTCGCATGGTTAAGGGTGTCGAAGGCCTTACTGAAGTCCATGAACAGTACAAGGATGGTGATGGATGATGGCTTTTATTTAAGCTTTCATTTACACAATTAACGAATTAACCTAGCAGTTTACCTGTACTTTTGTTTCTTTGGAATCCGTATTGGCTTTTGTGTATTAGAGAATGTTTGTCGATAAAACTTTGTAATCTTACCGAAATAACGCCTTCCAGGCACTTTTCTACTACTGGAAGTATTGAAATCGGTCTATAATTGTTCAACTGATTTTTGACCCCACCCTTATAGATCGGTCTAACAACAGCAGTTTTCAGGGTCGACGGAATTTTTGTCTGTATCAGGCTGAGGTTTATGAATTTACATAGAATGGGAGCAAAAATGTCGGCATGTCGTCTGATATCAGCTGCCCTGATTCCATCAATTCCTGGTGATTTATCTTCTCAAAGAGAACTTATAATTCTACGAATCTCACGGATATTTGTAGCTTTGGCAAAAATTGAGTTTTCTACACATGCATTCCTATGATTCGATGTGATAGAGCTACAGTGGAGAATAATTTGCGATGTCTGTTCAGAAAAAATATGTGCACATTCATTAGTTAATGTTTTAATTTCAATGGGAAAATTTTTAATCAGCGTTTCATCAATATTTAACTTTTTTTTCCTAATATTTGATTAAATAATCCCCATGTTTTTTGAGGATCGGTTTTAAATTGGATGAATTGGTTCTTATAGAAGTTTGATTTTTGGGCTGCAATAATTTTGTTGATTTTATTCCGGAAATGTTTATACTCCATTTCATAACTTCTGTTTCCCCTGTTATTTTTCCATCTTCTATATAGAAAGTATCTTTTTTTGCATTCAGCGATAAGATAAGTGGTTATCCAGGGGCTATTTTTTCGTTTGTTGTGCATTGTTTTCGAGAAAGTGGATTTTTTATATATTTCATCTAGTTTGCAAACCATTTTTTTATATAGCGTATCAGCATCTTCTTCGTTAACGACTTCATCCCAGTTCACCTCACGAATAAGCTCATTTACTCTGGCGTTACATATAAACGATGTACTAGCTATGTGGTTATTTGGTGTTATTAGCGCATCTGTAGTGTATAAGGTCGCATAATGATCGGTGATACCATTCTCGATCACAGCGGAATTGATTTGTTGGTCAACTCTGCTCACAAGTATGTATGTGATCAATTACTGATTTCGTCCCCTTCTTAGGATCTACCCTTGTATATTCAGTAATGACATTTATCAGTCTTAAGGATGCTAACATCTCCAAATAATCTTTTACATAATTTGAGTTTGAGTCACGAATATTAATATTCATGTGGTCTATAAACTGCAACCACGTACGTTGTAGTATTTCCCTCCGTAAAGCTAATTTTGATGTTTTCATACGATATAGTTTCCGAAGGTATTCGTTTGTAATCTAAATTTTTCCGGATAAACATCAAAATTCCTCCACCTCTCTTATTGTTTCTGTTAAGAAATTCTGGTTCAAAGCCATCTATTTGATAATAATCTTTTTCTTTATCTTCTATATTTGTTTCGACTAGAATAATTATATTTATTGCGCTTAAAAAGTGACTTATACTTAAACAAAAGCTACTCCAATGTAAACGCAACGATCGTATATTAAAACATAAGCAACAGCAATTATTATTTTTTAATTCATTAACATTTATGCCGTTAAAACCTTGTATTACCCTACCATCTACTGATTTAAGCGACGATCATCTAGGGCAAATTCAAAGGAGAGGAAGTCCTTATTCTACGAATTCCGATTATTCCAAACTGGATATTCCATTTCCTAAACAATTTTCTAATTAAGGTTATTCGAAGGCACGTTGCAAGGACGATGGCCAACGCTAATAATCTGATCTCGGGTGGTTATTACCCGAATTTAATGCACCACGAAAGTACGATCCGGTCTGGCTTTGTCCCGCCTGAGGCATTTCTTCATGCAGACATCAAAGGGTTAGTCCAAGATAAAGATGGTGTGCCGGTATTGTACCACAGCCACCGCGGCGCAAGGGATAAGCGGCTCATTCACGACCGAATCATTCATTCAGTTCACCGAATTTTTGTGGCTTGAGGAAGAGGTGAGGGTTGACACGCTCTTCCGGGTCGCAGCGTTACCTATACAACATTCCCTTTAATTTTAAGCTAGTTTGTAAGTTAGTTAGGCGTATTTTAGGGGGTCTTGGGGAGGGACCGGGCCCGCCAACATGAATAAGTACTACGGAGACTTGACCGACGCTTATGATGGCCTCCCTCGAGTTCTGGCGGCGCGTGTGCAACATGTTGGTGCCAATCAAGAGATTGCTCATCACCCTGATTATATAGGTAATTTAGGTTAAGTAGCTAAAGTAGTTTTAAGTGGTATTTGGTAGTCTTAAGAAAAACACAAAATAATAATAAAGCATCCCAGTTTTGAGCTAGTATTTTTGGGTAGTATTTTTTTCACAATCGACATATATTTTGAAAGTTGTGTATACATTAGTTGTCTACATTGTACAGACCTTTGCCTAAAAACCGGTTTTATGTCGGCAGAATTCATCTCGTGGCCGAATGGCCCAAAAAATTATTCATTCATTCATTTCATTCATTTTCGTTGGCCCGCTTCTCCATTAAGTGGGTCGCGGGTGTAGGTTGCTCAAGTGGACCCTCCATAGCTCTCGATTCTCCGCCATCGACTCTACATCATCAAGCGCAATCCCCATACGGATAGAGGAGAGATTTTGAACTAGATCTAACCATCTCATCATGGGTCTACCTAAGGATGACCAAGTTATCAGCGAAGAGCAGATGACTTATCCTCATATCTCCCAATTCGAAACGAACAATTATATCATTCGTTATACTGGACGTCCACTTATATTAAAACGAAAAACGAACCCTGAAGTTAAATTAAATTACCCTGTGAGATTTCTATTAATTCACATAACTCGAAAACGTCAAAGGCAGTCTAGGAAAATTTGTACAAAAACTACAAAGAACAATATCGGGAACATAATTTTTCTAAAACTCCTTCTTTAAAAGGACAAACAAATATTGGAACTCGCTTTCTCAATGTACCTACAATCTACATACTAAGTAAGGTGTTGCGAAGAAACACCTTTAAAACCTTTGACATATATAGTAAAATGCTTATTGGTCTAAAACCATAAAATCAGCTAGGGATACAGGACTATAGATTTTTTGGCATCAGGTACATTGCACAATTCGAGCTATTTTCCAAGTTTTGGGAAAAGTAGACGCTGTGATACAGACGTTTAAAATGTGTGTTAAATGGCTTATAATAAAAGGCCGTATTAGCTTTATAAAGCTCATGGGTACCTCATCTTTCACAACAGCATTCGATTTTATGGCTGAAATATAGCCAATGGTAAAATCATTTTCGTCTGAAAACAAATAGTAATCGTCTGAAAATATAAAAATCGTCTGAAAACATTTATTTTAAAGAATTGAATCGGCGTTGCGGTGATTCTCAAAATTCATCTATGCTTTTTTTTGGACTTATTATTTCATTCTACTCAATTGTTGGTAGAAGGAACACCTTTTTCAAACGATTACTATTTGTTTTCAGACGTTTTACAAATTGTTTAAGACATTTCCAATATGTATCTGATTTTCTGATGATTTCTTTTTATTTTTAGACGATTTCTATTAAATTTCAGACGTTTTTTTTTCGATTTTTGCCGACGTTTTCTATTTTTTTTTTTTTCACATATACCATTTATTTGTAGACGAAAAAATTGTAGCCATAGCCAATTACCTCGTCTTCAGTACCTACCCGTTTCAATTTCAAAGCCCCTTACCAAAAATTGGCTAATTTAGAAGCAAACAAACTGGGTGGGTAATAGTGTTGCCATCATTGTGCTTTTAGATCTTGTGAAAGATAGGTCTGCAATAGAGTTCGATTTTTTTCGTCGGAAGACTATTTTTATTATTTCTTTTTTACATTGATAATTGACAAATACATTATAAATTTCGATTATATTTGAATGGTTAATATCAGGTGAACAATTAAAAAAAATATAATAAACATATATGTTCCGTCAATTCAATTTGGCACAATTTTAATTTTCTGTGCTGCCATATGGCATCAATATTGTTTAGAGGTGCATTTTAAGGCATAATTTCTATGAATAAAATTATGGATATACCTATGTATAAAAATAAATGCATTTTTATGCATAAATAGTTTTGAATATCATTACTTTTTAATTTATTTTGAATTAAAAAAAAAGTACTTAGATTTTTATGAATAATAATTTTTTTTTATATAAATACACATGTTTATCTTGGAATATGCTTGTTTTGTAATTTGTAGTACATACTTGTAATGTTTAAAGTAAGAAAAGAAAATTGAGTATAAATGCAACAATTTATTATTATTTTTATTTTTTTATTTTTAAACATATGTGTATGAAAATATGTGTTTTTTAAATATTTTCAAAAATCTTTATTTTTTTACAATACATTTTAATTAAAAAAAAATTAATTATACATTTTTCTTTTCAAGTTTGTTTAAAAATTAATTTATAAAAATAACAAACTAAAACAAAAAATATAAATTTTGTCATTTATTTTGCTACCACTTGAGACAATTGATGCCATGTGGCAACGTCCCCAAAAACCACTTTAGAACCAATATTTTCCAAAAAATAATTTTACAATGTCTTTAGTATGAATATATGTATGTAGCAACCAAAAGAAAAATTATATTTTTTTAGCCTTAAGCCTAGAATCCTGCTCGCGCTAAATTTTATCTTCCATACAAAAATGGAGATAAAATTTAGCGAGGTAGGTAGACATTTTTGTATGGAAGATAAAATTTAGCGCGAGCAGGATACTATGGGCTTAACAAAAAAGATGTACCGAAAGGGAAGATCGACGCCAGCCATACCTCCAGAATCTTGGTCGTCCGAATGTTCCAAAGTACGAAACGAATGCGGACCACCATCCACCATACGCAAAAATCCGTAAAATATTTAATGTCGCAAAAAGGCAAAACAAACCGTTAAAATATTTGTCGAGGACGTTCAATATAGGTATCTCAACACAGACGCTAATGCGCAGTGGTGAATGTTCGGTAGTTTTACCCAAGGATACAATCCTGCAGAGATGAAATGGCGGGAACAGTCAACAACACTCTACCAGGCATTATAATGCGTTGAAACTGGACGATGATGGTCCAATTCGCTTCCACCCGGCCAAAACGGGTAGATATGGATATCCAAATTTAAGTACAACAAGGGTGCTGGATGCCACCTTCTACTTACCGGCCGAGCTCTTCAAAGCAGCATAAGTTGACTTGGTATAGGGAACCCATGCATCAACTTATCTACACACAATTTGGTCGAACAAAAGTGAATCAAAGAAATTCCGAAAGTTTGGCGGACTTTTGAGGTGACAAGACATTCGGCCCTAGCGAGGTATCCGTCGGAACGGAAAATTCTCCGATTTCATACGAATCGGAGGATTTTTGCTTCGAGGTATACTTCGGAAGACCTTTTCGGAACTTTTTTCCGACAAATATGCAACGCACACTGGCGTTTTGCGTTTCAGTGCGATCAAGTGCGTTTTTACTGATATTTTTGACAGTTTCATACAAATTTTCTTCCGATGTGCTCCGACAGGAATTTGTTGCGGAATTTGTTTACGATTTGCAGTGAAGTGTTGGTAAATGAAAGCAATAAAGAAAAAAAATTTTTAGCAAAGTAATTGGTTGTATTTGTTGCTTCAATTTGTGTTTCCAGAGCAAAAAGAAGCATTAAATAGGAAAACCCCGATGTACCACGAAACGACATCATGTCAAATCAATGCGTCGTCGCATTTTAAATATTCTTTCCGAAGACGGATACCTCGAATGTAATTTGAGTCTCCGACGGAGTATGCGTTGCGGAGAAAATTCCGTTCCGACGGATACCTCGCTAGGGCCGATTTTGTTTCGACTGAGTTGGCGGGTGAACTGAATTAATACCACCTAGCGCAATGTCTCTGCTAGTTTTTAGCTCATGTGAGCTTTCCTCTGACTTGAATTTTCTATAAATCCGAGCATACTATTTACGAGTCGTGTGAGATGACATTTCTTATTATTTTGTTATTCTACATATTTATTTATGTATATAAAAATGAAGATTGCGACTGACAGATGATCAACGCCCAGCCTAAACCATTTGCTCTAGAAAGCTGAAATTTTGCACAGAGGTTTTTTATGATGTATACAACCACTAAGGACCACTTTTGAAATTCGACCCCTAAAGGGGTAAAAGGGGGGGGTTAAAGTTTGTATGGGCAGATTTTTATTTTTCACCCGATTGACTTCGAAACAGCGGCACCACTTGTACTACATATGTAGTACTGTGCTACATATTTGCTTGATTTTTCAACGCTGTACTACATACCGCCGTTTTACTTTTTTTTTTTTTTAATTTTCTTTTGTAAATTTCCCCACTTTTGCATTTATAACTAAATAAATTTATATAGAAACTTTGCATCACTCTAAAGTAAATGCAATTCTTCAGCTGAATGCTTCTCTTTACGTACGACACGAAGTGTTTGTCTCTGTCTATCAGCAGAATGATAGAATGCAATGATAGTGAGATGTGAGATCGTTCAAAGTCTGAAATGTTGTCGGACAAAACCAACTTCCTTTGTCAAAACTTGAATTGGTGCTTTTGCCAAATTAAATATTGCCAAACAACTAGTAAAACAAAAATGTTCTTTATAGTTTATGAGACTATACTGATGTGTCAACCCAAACCTGTCTTGATAATAGCTAGATACTTTGATGAGTGTGCTGTAAAAGATAGATGTATTGGACTTCAGTAGCTCAAGAAAAGCAATTCCGAAAAAATTTGTTAATCAATCCTGCGTGAATGTAAAGACAATAACACCGACACTTTAAATGCAATTGGTTTTTGCCAGGGTGCCTTAGTAATGCGGAGTTAGTGAAAAACTGTCCAATGTCTGCCCAAATCTATTTTCAAAAGGATGCAGTAGCCACAACCTTCATTTATGTTCATTGGCTACATGCAAACTCTTACCATTAAGTATAATAAGCTCTATTAAAGCTTCACATGTCCACTTTTTTCATAGCCCTACACGACGAAATAAAAAAAAAAATATGGTACTACATTTTGTTCAAAAATGCTACATTTTGTTGGCTTACGTACTACATTTGGTTTAGATTTTAGTGGCAACGTTGCTTCAAACTCGGTTTATGTACTCTCTATGAAAAACAAAGAAAACTACTTTCTTTGAATATGCTTATCGCTTCATCTTACTCCAGCGTACGTACTCCAAAGATATTCAAGCGGAAATCTGTATGAATGGGGTCATACTGCTAGAAAGTGGTGCATCTTTCTGATTGCAAGAGTGTAATAAGATATGGGAGGTGTGGAATTTTAGATTAGATTAGATGATTGATCGGGAGAGCCTTAACCGGCCATGGCACTGCGGCCTCTCTAAAGGAGCCTATTGTGCCATCCCTGGTAGGGTCCTAGAGCCATCTTTTTACTCCGGAGACAGTCAGGAAGACAAGTATCTTCTCTGGGGATAATTCAGCAAGATTTGCCGAGGTAAAGATTTCTTCGCCAAAAACTTTCTTTCTAAGGCGGAAGAGAGCCGGACATTTCATGAGAATGTGAAGAGAGGATTCAGAGTGAGACTCCGATTCGGTGAAGGTGTTTTTTCATAAGACCATGGCCAGTAATAATTCCTGTCAGGATTCTTAGGTTGTTTTTACCCAGATTACTTAGAAAATAGGATTTTCTAGGGGAAAATTTTGGGAAGAACTGTTTGGTGCAGTTCTGCCGGGGTGTTTTAAGCCAGAGTTCATTAGATTAGATTTGAGCTAAGCTCCTAATGTATTCCCTGAAGCATCCCTTACTGACACCGCAGAAGGGTTCAGGTCCGACGAGTGGCTTTGTCGCGCCGACTTTGGCCAGAGAGTCAGCCGTTTCATTTCCAGTAAATCCCCTGTGGTCTGGAATCCAGTGTAGGATGACTAGGTTTTTCTTTGCTAGTTCGTAGATGGCCAGGTGTGGAATATAATGAAGGGGTAAACTGTTTTCTCCAATAGGGCATTAAACACATTTTTCAGAGATACTAACTTCTCCTTAGGTACTTTCTTAGGTAGGTTTTCTGCGCGATATATAGATATAAAAGAGGGAACTAACTGACAGTGAAGGAATATCTGTGTACCAAATCCTGAGGACTGCTCGAGTGAAGCCGCGGGCAAAAGCTAGTTTCCTATATAATTCAATCAGGTGATTCATTTCATTGCATCACTTTAGCTTCTTGTAGTCGTCAGCGAAACCTTCATTTCAAATTAGAACATTTTATTTGCCATAAGTTAACCCTACTTATATATGAGGCGTGCTACATATCGTGTACTGGCACCTGAAGTCTTTAAGAAAGTCCTTACCGCCTCTTTATCTACTTCTACAGCAATGACAAATTTAGAGAAGAGCTTCCCAATAATTAATACAGTACATATTCAATAATTTTCAAATTCAAACAAAATATTCCGTTAAATTAAGCGCCATCTATGGAGGAGAAATTTAATATTTCTGGTTGTGGAACTGACTATTTCAATTCGCCGTGAAATCTAAAGTTTAGTTCATGTTCCAATCGTTATGTCAATTCACAATAACCCGCCATTTTAAAGCCAAAATTACTTTAGGTAAGTAACTGTCACAAGGGGATGTAGCTCAGATGGTAGAGCGCTCGCTTAGCATGTGAGAGGTACGGGGATCGATGCCCCGCATCTCCAAATACTTTTTTTTTTATTTTTAAATAAAGTAGAATAGCTGTGTAGATGTCGATAATAAGACTTGTTTAATGAAATTATAGACCTAATCGAGTCAGAATGATGTCTAATCTATCACTATAATAAACTTAAGTAACAAACGAAGAACTGTGAAACACTTTCGCAAAACAGAATTTTAATTTAATTTCCTGAAGAAACTACTGCTAGATACTTTTGTCTTGGACGGTTGAACGAAAGGGATACCAAGTGGGTGCCGATATATGCAACCAAAAACCACCTATTCTGGCCATTCAGGACTTGAACTATACAGGCCGTGCTCAACAATGATAGTCGATAAGTAGTAAACCTATTTTCTTGTAGGGCCGTTAGCGTCTGTTTGCCACAAAAGACGTCTGTTTTCCCATCCACAGTAGGCGACCTCAATCTGTATGTTTTTGACCATCCGAAGGGCTAGGATTGTTAATCATATACCGATAAAGTCTCAGATAGACTATCCGCGACTTATCTGTCAGCTAAACGTTAACTTTTGGTTTCAAAGGTTTCGGATAGTCATATCTGACCGATATAGCCGGTTCAATTGGCTGTAAAATCCTTTATCCGGAAATTAAAAAAAATATTTATTTGAAGTGACTGGAAAAAATATAGTTTCAGAGCATTCTTTCGTTAACGAGCGTAGACAGCAGTCACAGGTGTCCTAACTCTGGGCTCTGGGGAGCTTGTATACTTACCCCTCTTCTCCTACTCATATCCACAAATCACTCTTGGCTCTATTTCTTATCCTACCTCTTTCTGGACGAAGATGTCATACGACCCGTTTAAAGAATAGCTCACCCGCAAACGGAGTATCCGGATACATGCTCCAGCTTCTTAGAATTCTTTTTTGGATATTTGCTGCTTCATTGTGTCGTTCCGTTCATTTGTCAAAGGCGTTTTTTCTTTTGGGTTATACCTAAAACAACAAAATATAAGAAACCACGAAACAAACAAAGACAAACCAAATGACATGTGTATCGAAACAAACTTAGTGGTTGATAAATTTGTCCGCAAATTAGTTTATCAGAGATTTTGACGATGAAACAGAAAAAAAATATCAGCCGCTTTTATCCGGTGGATAGCGTTAGTGTAGCGTCCTATCATCCGTCCCCGTTTAGTATATTCAAGCGGGTTTCCTCTAGCTCAAGTACATGCAATCCAAAGAACTTTTTTTTTTGAACTCTTTTATTATAGGGCAAATCGCAATAAATTGAAAGTGGAACACATCCTCTGGGGTTGCAAAGGCTACATTCTTATCATCGAAGATTGATTTTTGTTGATCAACGCCAGCCAAGACCTGTTATCGGTTCCATAAGTTTCATTAGGACTATAGGACGTCTTTTCCCGCTATTAGGGTATTCTTGCGAAATCTCATGCAGCCCTCTTTTGCTCATTTAGTGATGTTAATGTATAGCCGATACTTACACTTCTCAGGTTGGACCTTAAATTCTAGGACTTACTTGTCTTGTCTTCTACTCTCGACATATATCCAGAGCCACAGTTTAAACAATTTTAGTATATTACTATAATGTAGTTACTATAGTCAAATCATAGTGACTATACAATAACAGTACCACGGTACCACTTTGACATATCGCAGAGTGTGACGATGAATTAGTGCTGTAGTTTGAAATAGCTATCATTCCTACCAAAGTGACTGTGTCTACGAGTTGTTGTTAATGTTATTCGCTCAAACAATAATTCATAGACTAAATGTCAAATGTCTGTATTATATTTTCACGGTACAAAATAGATCAATTTATGCGGGAAATATTGCAAAGTTACCTACTTTCAAAGTGGATGCTGTGTTACCGAAAAAGTGCACATTTTTAACAGAAAGTTCGATCGAAATAATGCACTAACTGCAGCAGCTTGTCGACCTACGCATGTTTGTAGAGAAAGTTCGTGAGACTGGTTGGCTAATTGATAATCATGGTGCCATTAAAAAACGATGCTATGTGAATAATCCACAGACGATTGCGACACTCAAGAACAATTATATTGGCCAAGCTATTCATGAAATATGGGGACCGCAACCATCGAAAATGTTGTTAACAATTACTTTGACAGGTTGGCCTACCACCTACTGTAAAACCCAGACAATCCATAATCATAAGCTTTACTATTTTCAATAAACCAAAAATTGTTGAAAAATTTTGAACAGTTTAAAAGAAAACCAACAGATGACGGACTCTATAGGTGTTGCCAGGGAAAAGGCTTGCATTGTCTAATGGCGTAACGGAGCTATAACTTGAGCTGCCTTTGGTATTCTGTCTTAAGTTCGGACTTCCTGTCAATTCTCATAAAGCTATAATCTCACGATATTTTTGTCAAACATCAGAGAAGTGTACATACAGGATTTTAATAGCCGCTATACCTTCATCTAAAAAATTGGTTGGCTGCAGACTAGGTATACCTAACCCAGAATTGGGTTGCGTTGCGAAGTAGTACTAAAAATGGAATCCTCAATAAGTCGGAGACTGAATTTACGTTCATATTATCGGTTTTCCGAACATGCATCAACGCATTTTGCTCACTAAAATATTTCCGCGACGAACAGATGTCGGAGATCATCGATCGGAGAGAAATTGACTTGTGGCTGTCAAAAAAGATCCGAAAAAACGCAACCCATAGCAATGATCCGAGCAGCTGATTGGAACGATTACAATGAAGCAAGATTCTGCGATTCGTACAAAATCGAAGAATTTATCTTTCGGAACGGATACCATGGTAGGGCCGATACACTTGTCGATTAGCTCACCTAATGAAATGAGCCATTGAACAGGCACCCATGAATCATGCGATTTCACGCAACTAGAATTTCATGGGGGAAACATTTTGGGAAGAATTGTTTGGTGCAGTTTTGCCCAGGCCAGACTTCATTGAATTGTAACTTGTTGCTTCTGAATTCTGTAACATATTATTGTAATACCAACTTTGGTAAGGTTCACAGAATAACTGATAAAATAGAAAAGGCCTTAGAAGAAAAACAAATATGCTCTACCATCTTCCTTGATGTAACACAGGCTTTTGACAAAGTCTGGCATGAGGGATTGGTCCATAAGCTACAAAAATATCTTCCCAAACAATACTCAGAAATACTAGAGTCATATATAATCCAGCGATTATTTAGAATTAAACAAGAAGATGAGTACTCTGAATTAAAATATACAAAAGCGGGAGTACCGCAAGGTAGTGTGTTAGGACCTGTACTTTTCCTTATATACACGAACGACCTACCACAAAATGACGAAACTACTGTAGCCACATTTGCAGACGATACTGCTGTACTTGCTGTCGGAAAAACCATGCAGGAAGTTACAGAAAAACTGCAAAGGACAGTTAGTGATATATCTGATTGGACCAAAAAATGGCAGATAAAATTAAATGAACTGAAGTCAATCCATGTTCACTTCACTAATAAAAACGTACAACACATACCTGTGTACATTAATAACAAAGAAGTTCTTCATTCGAACTCAGCTAAGTATTTAGGCATGACTCTAGATGCGAAGTTGCGCTGGAAAACTCATGTCAAGAAAAAATATGACGAACTAAATATACGTTACAATAAAGGCATTCATGTCTCTCAATATATAATAAACTGCTTCTATATAAGCAAGTCCTAAAACCAATATGGACTTATGGTCTCCAGCTCTGGGGGTGCACAAGTAAGACAAACCTACAAAGCATTCAATGCTTCCAAAACAAAGTACTACGCAATATTGTTAATGCGCCATGGTACATACGTAACGCTGATCTACATAGAGATCTAAAAATTGAAACGGTAGAGGACGAGGTCAGGAAAGTCGCAAGACGACATGAAGGTAGGCTTCGCAACCATGCTAATTCAGAAGTAGTCGAACTACTTAATAACAACAATTTAGTTAGAAGATTACGAAGAGTAAAACCATTCGAACTAGTTAACTAGGAATAAAGAAAATAAAGACAATTTCACAACTCAATCACACTAACAAAAGTGATAACGAATTAAAAAACAAAAGGTAACAGACTAACGTTAGTATCTTATAGCATAGTATTTATTATAAGTATTAGAAACAAATTGCTGATTAGTTTAACGACTAGGTGCGATTATTGGAAGGATGGCAACACCATGCTTCCCTCGGGTGTTTTTTAGTGGGTGAGCTAACCGCAAGTCCCACACTATCGCAAAGTTCGCATGCGATGTCTTTCAACGATTTTTACATCCAGCTACACGCAAAAAAAAAAAAACTTTGGTAATCGACAAAATAAAGGTTCGAAAACACTGAATGAAAAATTCGAATGTGATCTTACTTATTGAAGTCGATGTAATCAGTTTAAAAATATTAAATATTTTGCTGAATTGCTCAGCAATGAATATAGAATACCAGTCAATTGTATACCATTCAAAAAGAAGACGGCTTTCTCTTCACCTGGTAGTGGAACGACTTTTGCTAATGGTTGAAACCCTATTTTATGATTTCAGTTTAGTGAACTTCTTTTTTCAAAACTTTCATATGTGTCAGAAAATCAGCCGAGAATAATTATTCAGCGCGATTGACACACGGCCTTAAAACATTATATCCTACCGTAATGAAAACGAGAAAGTTCAAATATTTTTGTAACAAATAGTACGCGCATTTTTGTTCTAGTTTTGTACTCTTTTTTAGATCCAATTTTGTACGGGAAAGTCCGAGATTTTCAAGCTCTATAACTACTTTCTTCAAAAGATTTCTGGCAACCCTATTCTAGCACAATGGTTAATTGCAAGGACTCCAGCCTGGAATATGGACGAGTATTTGCCTAGGCTGACTGAAAAGTTCGCTATCCATCTTGGAACCGTCTGTAGGTATACCAGACTAGGTCAATAAATGATGAAATTTGTGTTTATTTCATTTTTAAAATTCACCTTGCTTATACTTAGGTGCGATGCTACAGTCAGTTCAAATACGTCTCTACAATTAGAGCGCTCTTTGGCTAAATGTCTCCAGTTGCAAACAACAATATAGTAGATGTCTCCTCCCTTATCCGAGACAGAGCTGGGCAAGGCATTCCACATTCGTGTTGTACCTTCTGGGGCTTTCGAAAGAATCTCTATATTTCAAAGTACGACCGAAGGTATGCGGTGCTGAATGGTTAGCTGATGGGCATTCCTAGCAAGGCGAGTATTGCGGTTGAATTGCTAAAGCGGCGGAATGCAGCTGGCAATTTCATTTAAGCACTGTTTGTTAAAAAAAACGACAAAACAATGCGAGACACGTAACGTTTCTGCGGTGTTCAAGCGAACGAAGAGAATTCGCGATATTCGTATCTCCGATTAGTTTCAACGCACGATTTTGGATCCTATCCAGTAGGTGCAATATGGTCTTCGGCGCAACAGACCAGATATAAGAATTGTACCTACTTAAGTTTGGGGCGAATGAGCGCCTTATATATTGTAGCCAGATCAGAAGGGGTAAAGTATTTCTTGCACCGTTTGAGGAAACCTAGACATTTCGTGTTGCCACGAAAACCATACTGCCGGTCATTGAGGAGTTCCCGCGATTCAAGATATTTCATAAGCTGACGATATATCAGCGTTTCCATGACCTTAGAAAGAATGGACGTAAGTGCTATGGGTCGGTAATTGGTGGGAGAAGAAGATTTGCCTTTTTTAGGGACGGGCTGGACAAATGCTGTTTTCCACTTTCTCGGGAAGAGTCCAGAAGAATAGGAGAGATGAAAAAGCTTACGCAGTGGTTTTGCCATCGTGGAGGCACTCTTCTTCAGAACGATGGGGGAGATACAATCTGAACCAGCGGATTTATTTATGTTGAGATCATTTAGTACACTTGCAACTGTGCGAGTGCGAAAACGGATTGGTACCATGGTAAATTCGACGCTCTCAAGCACAGGTTGCGGACAAAGCGCAATCTGGAAGCATCGAGCTGGCTGCAAAATGTGCAGCAAACAGATTGACTTTGCATAAAGAGCTGACAGCTAGTGTCAGTGTAAATGAAAGTGGGGATCGATGGTAAGGACGAATTAACATTTTTTACTAATGACAAAACGTTTTTATACTACCCTTGGGACATTGTAGGTAGTATTTTTTGCCTCAGCTTTTGGTCATATGAGAATTTAACACGCTTAATAAGGACATTGCTGTAGTGTTGAGAAAGAGTAAAACACGTGTTGTCTGTTAGGCTGACTGCGCTGTTCTGCCTCTTAACTTTATTACATGCTATGACAGTTTAGGTGACATTTAACATAGGGTGGTACACTTCATTTGAGGCATGTTTGCATCTATATTACATCTTCCTTTTTTTTAATAGAGCCGGAATAGTAGAAGATCATGTGTTGATGTCAAGTGTTTGTCTTATTTGATGTAGTAGCGCACGAACTTTAAATTTACGGTTTTTAATTCATTTTTTTTTTTTTTTTTTTTTTTTTTTTTTAATTCATAATTATCCATTAATTGTAATAGGTAGTTATACGAATTCAGAGGTACTATATTATTATTATTATTAAGTATTTGTACCTACGTATGTATTTAAGGTTGGTAGAAATCTGGTTGTTTAACCTCTCGCCCATATCTTGTTCGGTATTGACATTGCTTATCAACATGCGACCCCGATGGCAGAGGACCTTGTTGATTGTGTTGACTATTATTGAAATCACTTACAGGAATTGTGGACTGGTTTTCATTACCATTGCTATCCAGATTGATCGATTTGGTACCGGGCCCCAGGTCAATATTTTCTTGAGCCCCTATTGTTCGAAACCTTGGAAAGTTTTGCGATCTTCTGAGATGCTCTGTATTTCGTCTAACCAGTCTGTTGTCCTCGTTTCTAATCACATAGGACCTAGGCATATCAGATTTTTCGACGACTACTCCGGGCTCCCACTTGCCCTCTCGCCTGTAAACTACCGGATTACCTGGACTTAACAACAATTCTTTTCGGTGTGCGTTCCTATTGTAAGCAATTTGTTGCTTAATCTTTTCCCTTTCCATATTACTCTTAGCATTATCAATTACAAGATGTGGTGTCAACATGCTTTTTTGAATTGGATGTTTGGTCCTTAAGATTCTGCTTGATAATAGTTGACTTGGCGTGTAACCAACAGATGGAATAATTGAACTCCTATATTCTAATAAAGAAAGCAAAAAGTCGTTAGAACCTTCCTTTGATTTTCTGAGCATGCTCTTTATGATTTGAACTGCCTTTTCAGCTAACCCGTTTGATTTTGGGTAGAATGGGCTTGAGTAGACGAATTTAAACTCCCATTCAGATGCAAACTCTTTGCATTCATACGAGTTGAAAGGTTGATTATCACAAACTACCTCTTCAGGTATTCCATTTGAAGAAAATGTCGATTTTAACGCAGCAATTACACTTTTTGCAGACTTGTTTACTATTTCATGCACATCAAGCCACCTGGAGTAGTAGTCTACTATGACAATATATTGTTTTGCTCTAAAATCAAAGATATCACATGCAACTCTTTGATAAGGGTACTCCGGGATAGGACGATTCAACATCTCATGTTTATTGTTAGCAGATCTAAACCTTTCACATACCTGACATCCATTGATTAAAGTCTCTATATCCCTTACCATGTAGGGCCAATACAGAAGGGTTTTCGCTCTAGCTATTGTTTTTGTTAGTCCAAAATGATTTTCGTGCAATTTTCGTAACGCGTCCTGTCTTAGACTCTTGGGTACGAATACCCTTCCCTCAAAAAAAACTAGACCATCTTCTTCGTACAAACTGTCTTTTATGTTCCAATAAAACTTTAAGTTATCATCTAGTTTACTTTTGGCAGTTGGCCAACCCTCCTTATAAAATTTCTTTATAGCCGTCAAAATAGTGTCCTTATTTGTTTCTATCAGATACCTTTCCTTAGCATTATCGCTCATACTAATGCTATGCACAACATCTTGCAGAAATGTCTGCAATTCAATGCCATTGTCTGTTGACGGATTACGAGAGAGTAAATCTGGTATATGCAAGTCTTTTCCTGGGATATACTTTGGGTTAATGTCGTATTTAAGCAATTTAATTTTCATTCTTTGTATGCGGACAGAATAACTTGACCGAAGAGATTTTTGCAGAATTGGGATTAGCGGCTTATGATCGGTGTGAACTGTTATCTTTTTTCCATAAATATAATCGTGAAACTTTGAGCATGCATAAACTATTGCCAATAGTTCTTTTTCGATCTGCGCATAATGGACCTCTGTTTCTGATAGACTTTTTGACGCATAGCATATAGGCTTTCCGTCTTGGAGCAGGCAACAACCTAATCCAAACTTCGAAGCATCGGCTTGTATGATGATCGGACAATTAGGTATAAAATTATGTATAATAGTGGAAGTGGATATCGAATTTTTAATTGTGTTCAAGCAATTATCATGTTTTGGTGTCCAAACAAAGCACGTATTTTTTCGTAACAGTTCTCGTAATGGCTGCGATAGCTCTGCCAAATTTGGAATAAAGTCCCTAAGATAATTTATAGTACCAAGGATTGCCTGTAGCTCTTTTTGGTTGGTGGGAGACGGAATACTTTGGATTGCTTGAACTCTTTGTGGGTCTGGTTTTACACCTTGCGCAGAAAAAATATGTCCTAGGTACTTCACCTGCTCCATTTTATACTGTAGCTTACGTGGGTTAAACTTAATATTGAATTGCCTAGCCCGTTCAACAACTGCATTTAAATTTTCGTCATGCTCATTGGCAGTTTTTCCGCCCACAATCAGATCATCAATGTAGACGAATACACCTCTCAGGCCACCAAAATATTTTGTATTAAGCTTTTGAAAATTTTCAGGTGCCGTTTTAATGCCAAACGGCAAAACATTGAATTGCCAATTTCCAAAAGGCGTACTGAAAATCGTTAGCTTTTTTGACTCATCGGTCAACTCAACTTGCCAAAATCCATCGGTCAGGTCAAGAACCGTGAAAAATCGCATGCCACTCATTGCTGTTCTAAAGTCCTCGAATGTTGGAATAATGCAATGCTCATCCAATATACATTCATTTAATTCCTTGGGGTCAATACAAATTCGCAATGACTTATCCTTTTTCTCAACTACCACCATATTGTGTGCCCAATCAGAGGGCTCCTCCACCTTTGCAATTATGTTTCTCTTCTCCATCTGTTCTAGCGTACTCTTTACCCTATCTCTAATACTAAGCGGTAACCTCCTAGGTGGTTTGCTTACTGATTGTGCCCCTTCTTTAAGCTTAATTGTACATTTGTCGGGAAATCTACCTATCCCAGAGAATACGACCTTATTCTTTGATATGAAATCGGATGACTCTATGCAGTTGACACGTTCTATCAGACCTAAGTCTAGACATGATTGCAGACCTAATAATGGTTGCGACGATGCATTGACCACTATGCATTTTAGCTTGTAAGATTTTCCCTTATACTTCGCATCTAACCTAACCTCTCCTAACACGTTTAGATTAAAGCCTCCATATGCTTCTAAAATAACTTCACATGGAAACAGTTTTGGTAAAGGCTTCAAATTATTGTAGACACTCTTAGGCAAAATATTTACCTGGGCTCCGGTATCAAGTTTAAATGTTGTTGGGACATTTTCGATCACTAAATTTTCTAACCAGTATGAAATATTTGTGCATGCATTGTTAACGGAGTCAACAAAAAAAACCTCTTCACTACCATCAGAGTCACATGTTAACACAACATCACTAACCTGTTTTGACTTTTGACAGACCGCCGAAAAATGATTTAAGTGCCCGCACGACAAACATTTCTTCCCGTAGGCTGGGCATCGACCTTGCGCATGTGTATAATTGCAGTACCTGCATGATCTTTTACTATTCCTCTCAAATGAATTATTCTTCTCAAATGAACGTGTGCCTTCCTTTACAAATCTGGAATTGCAAAAGTTATTATTTCTGTTGTTAACAAATTTATTGGAACTAATGCTACCCTCCCTGTTCCCCACAGCATCCACCATTCCTTTTGCACTTATGGGACCGTCGTTTTGCATCACTTTGCTTTGTGCTCTCGTCACCTCCGCCACTCGGCATGCTTCCACCGCCTGTGCAAACGTTAAATCGCTTTGCTTATGCAGTTGTGTCTGTATTGTTCTGTCTTCTATGCCGATTACGATTCGGTCACGCATCATGGACTCTTTTTCCAATCCAAAACTGCAGCTCTCCACCAACGCAGAGATATCCTTAAGGAAGTGGTCAAAAGGCTCTCCTTCTCTTTGATTCCTTGTGTAGAATAAATATCTTTCGTAGACGATGTTTGTGCGGGGACTGCAGTACTCTTCAAATTTTTCGACGACTTTTGCGTATATTTTTTTCTCCTCCGCGGTCAATGTAAATGTGTGAAACAACTCAATTGCTTCACTTCCAGCACAGCTTAAAAATCGCGCGACTTGGATGGGGTCATCTTCTTTGTCTGTCTTTGTTGCGGTTGCATATACAGCAAAATGTGACTTAAAGCGCTTCCAATTTTCACGCAAGTTTCCATCAAGACTGAGCTGCTGTGGTTTGGGAAAATCCATAATTTTTTCTTTTCAATTCAGTTAATTGCGACTTTTATTTTCACAAATTATTATTACTATTTTTTTTTCTTTGTTTTATTGGTTATTTTGTCTTCTCTTTGTTTCTTATTTCTTGTTCACCGGCTGCGCCATGTAGTGTTGAGAAAGAGTAAAACACGTGTTGTCTGTTAGGCTGACTGCGCTGTTCTGCCTCTTAACTTTATTACATGCTATGACAGTTTAGGTGACATTTAACATAGGGTGGTACACTTCATTTGAGGCATGTTTGCATCTATATTACAATTGCAGTCGAGTCATGTCTGGATCGTTCAAACTTATTTCGGTTTTCCTCAGAAGCGTTGGCTTTATAAGTTCGAAAACTTAACTCCTTTAATCTAATAGCTTCCTTACAGCTCAAGTCGTACCATGCGTTTTCTTTTGGTTCAGTTCTCTTTATCATATTAGGGATAAGGATAGTTATCTTGCATAATGTAAAGAATTTGCCTGGTTGTCATAAAAAAAAACAGGCCAATATAATAAGGGCATAATTACGATGAACCATAGTCCTTGTACCTCACCCAATAATTTGCAACCACTCGTCGTGCAGGTGCTGCGATCAACCAGTGAGGACAAATGTTTTAAAAATTTGCCTCTATTTTCCATCTACTAATTGCCCCAAAAATATTCAAAATAAAATAAAAATAAAAAAAACGTACATATTTTGTATAGTTTTTCTTTAATTGACCTTAAAATTCGTAAAATTTGTAAAAATACATGAAACGACAGATAAAAGATTTTGTTTCCTTTAAATAATATATAAGTAAGTACACAAAAATAAGTGTAAATTAAAAACTAAGAAAAAGGCTTATACAAATAAAATTGTAATAATAAAATGATATTAATTAAAAATACACTACAGTTGTATGAAGTCAAATAAATATGTTTTATTGAGATGATTGACATGAGGCTTAAAAAAAATACAAAAGTCTGACATGATTATTTTCTTTGTTGTTATAATATTACGAATAAACTTCTATGGAAAAGACTAAGGTTAACAAATTTAGTTCTTTTCTTCATCTTCTTCTTTTTGTTAAATATAAATAATCACAAATATGTATGGTTGTATGATAAAACAACGTGTATTGCATCTAAAACATAGAAATGTCAACTAACATTAATATGTTTAAAATTTAACTTTAAACACTTGGGATTTATTTTCAATTTGAACATTTCATTTAATTTAATTTTTGTCATTTCGTATTTTTTTTTTTTTTTTTCTTTTTTGGAATTTTGAAAGGTATATTTAGTTTTATATTGAATTTCAATTAAATTTAATTTTTCATTGTTATAATGATGAAATTGGTCAATAATAGTGAAGCTAAAATCTACTAAGTGTATTTCTTTAATGTTATTTATGTTTTTGTTTTTTTTTTTTCGTATTATTATTACTAGCTACCCAAAAATATTAAGTACATTTGAAAATAAATGTTCACTTTGATTCAACTTTATATTCACATCCTTCAAAATGTTTTCTCATTTCTTTTCTAAATATTCATGTAGGTACTGCTTAGCGGAACAAGTGAAGGAAAGCAATTTATGTATTATGTATATTGGAGGTGAGTTTATGAATAAAAAAAAATAAAAAAATTAAGTTGGAAAGTAAAAATATTTAAAATTAAAGTAAGTACAGGTTCGCAAAAAAAAAAAAATAATTTAAAGAGGGTGTTTCCTTATCCTTCTTCGTCAGAGACATCTCCCAATATATACCTTAGATTATTAGAAAAATACATTTTTATTTTATCTTTCATATAATTATACATTGAAATTTTTAATTTGTATTTTATTTTTTGTTTTGTTTTGTTTTGTTTTGTTTTACTAAGGGCGAACAACGACAGTGTCGCATTTTTTTTTATATTTTCTTTTAATTATTCAACAACTACAGGTTTTTTGTTTTAATTTGTCTTAGAAACTAATATATTTAATTAATAATACAAATAAACCGAGCGATCTTGGTAAACTTAATCCCAGCAAATATTTTTCTTTTTTTTATGTAGGTATTTTTCTTAAGTCCGTAATCTGTACCAGTGTTTACTGCTTTATAATGCATCGGGTCCTTTCTTCTATTCTATTCATTTTTAGCTTATTTACATGCGTCCTCATAACTTTTCTAATTCGCCATAGGTACTTATACAATTCTATTATTTTTAACTTTACATTTTGTTTGCAGTTCTTGTATCACAATGAATCACACTTTCGATTATCCTATATGAGGCATGCATTGCTATTGTTCCGAGAAAAAAAAATGATTAAGTAGATAAACGTTTTTTTAAAAAGTGAAACATAAACAATTCATTTATTTCTTTAAACATGTGTAGGTTTAAAGGGATAATTGTCAAATTAGTTGTCCTGTCATACTAATGAAGTGTGTTTGACTTTTTTCAATGTACTTTGGCAAATCACCATGGAAAAACTTACAGCAGAACAACGTTTACAAATCGTGGAAATTTATTTCCAAAATTCGCGCTCTGTTCGCTAAACTTTTATAGCCAATTTCACAGTGGCAGCTTAATCCTGGGTTTAGACAAGTGTAGGATTGAACATAAACTTCGCTTAGGTATTTTTCGTTTTCACAGTCTATATTAAAGCTTGGTTTAGTAAAACCGCCAAATGAGTGTCATTGTTAACCATTTATCATGAATATACAAACCTGGTGACTGTAAGCGAATGTGTGTGCCATCGAAAACTATGAGTGTGCGTGGAAGCGAAGCAGTCGATGTTGTTGCATGTTCAATGCTAGAGAGTATTTCCGCCAATAACGAAGAGATAATTTGACATTTCTCTTGAACAGCATTGCCAAACACAATTATATTGTTGCTTATTTAGGTTTTCTCAGAGTATTTTGGGATAAATATTATATTATTGCGCTTGGCAATTATGTATTCTCTGGATTGATACTTAAGCCACGGAAGTCGGTGGCTTAAATTATGGCACTATTAAAGTGAAGTTTATTGTTAAACCTGCATTTTGGAAACAAAATTTGTGTTAGTCCTGAGTTTATCCTTGGATCGACACTTGAGCTCGGAGTGTGAAATCGGGTATTAGAGCACTAATACGCATACTATGGTCTATGGATCGATTCATGACCACATTTACACTTTTTGATAATATTCATCCAAATCGAGCCCGTAGAAGAAGCCATCGCCGCTGTAGACGTGAGTGTGACAGAGGACCCGAATTTATCGACGCCATTCTCAGCAACTCTGTCTCTGCCCGTCCACTACTTGGAAAATTTGGAGGAAAGATATTCGCCTACATCCATATAAGATCCAATTGGTGCAAGAATTAAAGCCAACGGACCATCAATTGCTTCGTGTGTTCGGAGAATGGCCTAAAAATCAACTAGAAGTTGAACCAGATTTTTATCGTCAAATCATTTGCAGCGATGAGGCTCATTTCTGGCTTGACGGGTATGTAAACAAGCCGAATTGTCATGAGACTCTTTTTTTTTTACATGCCGAAGGCGTCATCGGCCCATTTGTCTTTAAATCCGAAACCGGTGCCAACATTACTGTGAATGGCGAACGCTACTGGAAAATGATTCGTTATTTTTTTATTCCTTGCATGTCATTGGAAATCATTTGGAGGAGAAATGGTTCCAACAAGACCGCGCAACATACCACACAGCGCGTGCAACCATGACTTTGTTGAGCAAAACGTTTGGTGACCGAATCATCTCAAGAAATTTACCTGTGAATTGGCCACCTAGTTCGTGTGATTTGACACCTTTGGACTACTTTTTGTGGGGGTATTGCAAATCACTGGTCTATGCTGATAAACCAGCAACAATTGGTCACTACGAATCCAATATTCGACGCACTATTGACGAAATAAGACCGGCTACGCTCGAAAAAGTGGTGCAAAATTGGACCGACAGGATGGCGTAGATAAGGCGCAGTCGCTGAAGCCATATGCCAGAAATTATTTTTAAACATTAATTGCCATGAAATTTGTGAGCTAATAAAGCCAACATTTTGGTCACTCAATTGAATTTGTTATTTTATTTTAAAAAAAAAAGTTTTATGTCTCTAAAAAAAAAACACCCTATGTAATACAAGTAATCGGATGTTTACTTTGACACAACCCTGTATGACACGTCGGATTATTTGACGTAGTAAAAGTGACGTTAACGACCAATCTCGTTAAGGAAAATCTAGTCCAAACCGACGTCTGGATTTTTGAATGTGCCCATTTTATTGAAAACATTAAGCACTAAATTCTCATTTTCAGTGAAAAACGCCATTGCGATGTATAGATGACGTAGAGAGGTCATATAAACCAAAAGCATTTGTCATATTTTTTACTAAAACCCTTAAAACACTTGAGAAACTTTTATTTTTCTTCGAAACGGGGCCAACTCGTGTTTTTGGGGGGGTCAACCAGCAGAAGGACTAGCAGGACGATTAGAGCTGGGGGCTTATTCCCAAATGCGCAGCGGATCGCTTTTCATGGCGGATTGATATTTTTGTATTTCCAAAAGCTATCAAAAGCGATAGCTATTCAGGTGAAGGATTTCTGGCGAATTTATTGCCAGCAATCCTCACAATAGCTATCGCTTTTGAATGGATGGAATAGCTTTTGGAAATATAAAAATACCAATCCGCCATGAAAAGCGATCCGCCGCGCATTTGGGAATAAGCCCCCTGATGAGTAGCTCTAGGAGCAAAAGGGAGAAGAGAAACATCGGCTCTGCAGCACGATAAAAAGAGAGCACGAGAAGCATGCGATCGTAGAAATTGAGGCATGCTACGTACTCTAGCAGCAATGTATGGACGGTTTATCACAAGCTTCGAAGAATGTGGGCAGGAAATCCCGTATAGAAACTTATTGAGGTAACAAATACATGCAGTACAAACACAATCGGTGCAGAAAATGGCGACGAAGACCAGGAATCCACTGTTAAGTAAAAATATCCAAGCTTTAGACCAACAAAGTTGCAAGATCATATCATATTGTGTGAACTTATAAAACCCTTCAGTAACCTAACTAGTCTCTGTAATTTTAGACCAGGAAAGTATACCGCCGATCAAATATTCACATTTAGACTGATCCCGGACAAAACCCAGGATATCCATTGTCCAAATCGATACTCCCCATTTTATGATCGATTTGAAATCATCCTATGTCTATTGAGACGACCTGTGCTATACAGCGAGTCATGTCTAGTTTTGACATCCCTGCCGAAATTGTGTAGGAAAGCTATGAAAAAAAGCTCGCTACTGCATCAATGAAGGTCGGTAACGACGTTTTATGTTTATGTCAGAGATTATGTCCAATAAGGGATTTTGGAAAAGAGAATAACGTAGGGATCCCGGCTTAGAAAGATTCCTCGTTAAATGTTTGGTCCCCTCTGTGTTGACTGACTTTGGAGGATGAGATTTAACGACGAACTATCCGAGATATGCAGCCACGATGGACATAAATGCTTAAAAATGCGTAGACTCTTCGAATCCAACCCGGACGGACAACAGAGAACAGGAATACCTCGCCTTAAATAGTGCGTACAAGTGGCAGTTGCACCTGGCAGTTGTTTATGGTGAGATATCAACTGTGGCGGGCTGTGTCTGTGTTCAGTATTGCCATAAGATTTGTCTGCATTTTGCAGATTTTCAGCCCAGCTGCAGACTTTTAAAATCCCCAAAATCTGCATGACAGATTACTTTATATACAGTTTTTGACCTCAACCTAATTGGAGTGCGCAACTGGAGGCAGTGAGCTAAAGACGAGCTAACTGGAGATTTATTTGTTATTCAGAGCCCTAAAAGTTATGCGTTGATAATTAAGTTTATCGTGTATAATCATTATAAAAATGCTGAATCATGTATTGTCCATTGTCCACTGGATGAGTGCAATTTAAATTACTTTCAATGAGTCCTATAGTTCTTGACGGTGAATTCCCCGGAAACTCTACAGCGCATGATTAACCGTTTGTACGATTTTGTAAAATGTGGAGCCTTATAATAAACCTGGAAAAGACAAAGGTGGTGACCTTTAAAAAGGGTAGTGGAGGGTTGTGCAGCAACGAGAAATGCTTTTTGAACGGCGAACAGATCGAAGGAAGAACACCTTAAATGCAAGCTACAAAAGGCCAAGAATGTGATAAATACAACATGGAGAAAATGGTTTGCTAACAAGTGTGTAGCACATAGCAGCAAGTTTGGTGTTTTCGAGGCGGCAGCAGAGTCAACCATGCTGTACGCGGCCCAGGTATGGGGTGAAAGCCGGTTTGTGGAAATGGAAAAACTATTGAGGTTTTACATCAAAAGAATATTCCGGCTACAACTCAACACCCCCAACTATGTCATTGTCTGGTCTTTCTCCACTGGCTACAAAGTTGCTTAAGCTGCAGGTAGATTACATTTTGAAAGTGTTCAATGTTATGCCTTTGGAAATATTACCAAGAAAAGTGGCGCGAGAAGCATCAGAGTCACTGCATCGATTTACAGTCAGCTGAATTATGATTTGGGGGAGCGGAACTGCTTCCACGTTGATTATAGTTGCGAAACAATTTCATTTATAATAAAACTGCGAGCGGAACTAGTTCCACAAAATTGTCAACCCCGTAGAGAAGAGCTACAGAAGAGTTGTGTAACATTTGTAATATGGCGGAGAGGGAGGATACATTTCATTTCATGGCAAGATGTCCTCCTATACGCTTCGGGAAACCAGGCGACACTTTTTAGAAGTAGATCAAATTTTCCAATGAAGAAATCGTTAACAAGTTAAACGAACTGAATGTGACTCTCCTGTTCGAGCACTGTAAGACTGCCTTGGCTTATAAGCAAAGAATTATCAGTTATATTCTATTGAATTCGTTTTCAGTGTTCTGCAATTAGAGCGATTCGGAAACTCCGAAATTTTTTCGAAATCACAATTTCACTTTGTCTCAATTCCAAAAATTTTGAAATCGAAATCGAATACAGTGAAATGTAGAACACAAAAATTTATTTCCGATTTAATTTCGAGTGAAAGTGAGATGTGGAACCTAGCAGTATAACAGAGGGTTTTTAATTTGGATAGATGAAACTAGTTTTTATTTTAAAATTGCAATCTATAAATAATAAAATAAAGAAAAAGCACCAATGGTTAAAAAAATATTGTAAATCGGCAGACGGCTTATTGCCATGCTTTCTTTGAATTTTGAATTATGTACATAAAGAATTGTAAATAATTAATGAATTAATAAAATATAATTTAATTTAAACCACGTTCAAGGGGCTATAGGCCTACGTTTAACCCTATGCCTAAAATAAACGAAAACTTGAATACTGATTCGAAAATAGGAGGGACGCAAATCTTCAGAGATGCTTCATATAGGTAATTGAAATATTTATTGTGATTCCATAGATACAAAAACTTGTCTGCATTTACCAATCTGACTTTAACTGACTTATGAAGTCAGCTGAGACCTGATACAATAAAGTGTAGTACTTTTACTAACGTGGTGAGCTTACTTCAAGGGCTGTATTTTTTTTTTAATATTCGCAGTGTTCGTGTTACATATATGTAGATATATATTTGAATGAATTTAAAATTTTTTTATATTTTGTATTATTGTGTGATAACGATACCTCCATATCCTCATTTCGATACTTTAACTATGCGATTTACATCAGCGTGCCTTCATACGTGTCCTGTCTCAGTTGCAGTTGTGTGTGTTTATTTGAATTCGATATCCGTAGGATAAAACATGCGCGCATTTTCAAAGAGTGCCCCTTATGCCTAAATTAAAAAATATCTATATATTTTTGATTATATTTTCCATCGTAGTAAATTTCGTATTTTTATAATATTTTTTTTTGGGAAAAAGTTACTCAACTGGCAGTTTGATTTTTATTATTTTTTTTATTAAGTGAGTATGTATTTATATAAATTATTTCATAACATTTCCTACCTAGTCTATTTTTTTGTAAATGTCTAAAAAGGCTTTCGGTTATTTCCATTCCAACTTCGATTCGATTCCGTACTTTCCAACGTGTTCTTTTATAGGTTTTCTTGATCAGATTCGTTTGCATTTATCTCGTATACAAAAAATTAAGACAGTAAAATAAAAATAAACGTAAAAGAGTTTGGTTTTTGTTTTTTTACAAAATGTATAGTAGGTGGTGACAGCTTTATTGGCATTCGTCTTAGTATTCAGTTCGAGTGATTTTTCTTTTGGACGATGATGCCCATTCATTTGGTTTGTCCTCAATGACAGTTACTGTTTCTGTTTCAGTTTCAGGCTTTTCTAGCGCTCTATTCCAACGAGAGTATGGGTGTTGTTTGTGTTTGAGAATTATCCTTCTTTCTGCGCGTTTCTGACTCTGTGAAATTTTGATGTTTGTGAGTTTTGTTTAAAAATATTCGCTGGAACTTTACAATTCGAGTGTTTTAGTGTTTACAGTTAATTATTATTTTCTTAGAGATCGCCAGACAAAAAATCTATCACAAACTACGTTAATGGATGACCACTTTGTGCCGGAATGCAGTGGGCTTGTTTTTTTTTTTTTTTCTTTAATGTTTAAGATTTCTAAATAAGATTTTGTTTTATTTCTTTTTTTTGTTAATTTTTGCAGGTTTTTTGTGTTTTTTTTTTTGCATTTTTTTCTTTGATAAATTATTTAGTAAATTTAAGTATAATTTGAAAATCTTTAAATATTATACGTATATTTATATATATATATATATTTAATTTATTTAGAAACTAATTGTCTGTCATTTGGGCATGGTGGGTGGCGGTGGTGGAGCAGTCTTCATAAGTCGATGGCCAGGTGCCGATGGAGATAAACTCAATGGCGATGGCAGATCACGTCGTCCTTTATCTTGAATGGACAGTGGTAAAAATTCTTGCTGTCGTTTAGCAATGCGGTTAATATCCTCACCATTTTCACTTCGTCCCAGAAGTACAGTTAAGTGTATTGCACAGAATAGTCCAAAGCTCTATTAAATAAAAGTGTTATTTAGTAAATTTTGAAAAATAAAAATGTATTATTTATATGTTTAACAAGGACAAAGAAATACACCGCTTTGATTTATTAATGCAATTTATTGACATTGACAAAAAAACATCCTGAAAACAATAAATTAATGAGTATGGTCGACAGACAACATTTTCACGTAATGTGCGTTGTGTGTTTTGGGTATGCTAAAGTATGCACAATGGCACACTATAAATCGTACACTTTGGGAAGCAATCGATTTAATTTGTTGGCTCTTTCGAAATTTATGCAAAATTAGTTACTCAAAGTGTTTACCATCGAAACAGCAAAGAGGCGAGAGTGGGATAGTAGGTCAAACGCTCCTAAGGGCGATAGTTTTTTTTTCCATTTTCACCATCTAATGTTTGTATTTCAGTGCTACCCGTTTGATAGTCAATAACTCAGTAGTTATTAAATAAATTTATTCGGACGCTTTGCATAGTGAGAACAGAGTACCGAGCGACGATAAGTTCGCACTTTATATACAAATATATCAAATGTCAAAAGGGGTTGGTGATGAAATCTCCTTTTCCAAAATCCCTTTTCTAAAATCCCCTTTCCAAAATCCTCTGTGCTGAAATCCAATACTCCAAAAGACCTTAAGAGAAAATCCCCAGGGACAAAATCCCTCATTTTAAGATTTGGTGTTAATAATTCTGTCGCCGCGATACCTAAAAATGGTGTTAAAAAGTGAGATACGTATGGGGGGCATGGTGCCTCCGTGCAACCTCCCTGCTTGGGGTCACTGTAGGATTTGGAGTGCGAGATTTTGGCATAGGGGATTTCGTCGCGGGAGATTTTGGAAAAAGAGAAGAAAACAAATTAATTAGAGATTATGTCCAATAAGGGATTTTGAAAAAGGGGAAAACGTACTGTCAAAACAGTGGGCATAATATTTGGATAAAAATATATTTCTCTGTTTCTGAATTACACAATGTGCAAAAAACAACAATCATAATCATGTATGTGTATTATTGCAGCTTTTGCGGATATATCGGGTTTTTCAATAAGAGCGCTACAAAAGTTTTTTTTAAATAAAACAAAAACGGTTTTGGATATCAATGAAATTATTTATTCCTGTGAAAGTACGTTCGATGCCATACATAGAACTCGATTTCTTTTGCATGGCCACCACGGGGACGCTTGCAGAAGTCCAGACGCTGAACCCAATTTTCGACGGTTCAAAATTTGCCATAACGACGTCACAGAGATGCCCAACGCTTGAGAACGACGTATGAGAGACACATTTGGGCTTTCTTCAACTGAAGCCTCAGCGGCAGCAATTTTCTCGACACTACGGGCACTTCTTTGTCTCACTGGCACGGTACCATTTTGTACTGTGCCTGTGGATTCAAATTTTTCCACTAGACGCTCAATTGTTGATCTGCTAGGACGATTATGACGACTATAAATTGGACGTAGCGCTCTTAACGTTGCGGCCACTGACTCCCAATTTCGGTAGTAAATTTTTATAATTTCGACCCGTTGTTGGCTCGTATATCTTTCCATCATGAAATGGCAAACCTTACTGAAGAGAAATGTCAAAAGAGCGGCAAGAAATTCGGCGTCGTTTACTGTCCCTGTCGCTCTACTTTTGTAGCGTCCCTATTGAAAAACCCTTTACTTAGACAACTGTAGAGCTACGATAGAAAATTTGCCAGCTCTTTTTTATGCGCGTAAATTAACTGCTAATATCGGGGCTGTTTTATAACCAAAAAAAACAACTGTAATATGGCTGCAGCACGTTAAGCAGAGCTACGGGAACCGTCAGATAATCAGCCCTATCGACATCAACATATCCGTTCCGATTCAGGCCCTTATTGTGATTGTCGATCAGCGATCGTCACGACAATTATCGATTGTGTCGATTGACTTTAGCTATTCGTACGCACAAAATTTTTTCACTTTCAAGAGAAAGCATCGATCAGACATTTGTAATCGACTACAAGCGACTGTCAAATCGACAAATATCGCTCGCAATTGACAGTTGTCGATCAACGATTAACTATCGACACTCACAATAGGGGCCTCAGTTTCGGAAAATTCTCCGATGACATGTAGCGCACTTTGCCGCACTGCGATACACCGCGGTATGCCATTAACTTTTGACAGCTACACGGCAAATTTCTTCATTCTTCATTTTATTTTGTTCCCAAGCGGATTCCGAACATATTTGACTATTGTTTCGGATTTTCTTCCCAACGGATACCTCGATAGGACTGAATATTTATAGTAGTAGTAGTTGCACCCACAATCGTATACCCATATAAAGAGTTAGAAGATCGTAAAAAGTCTGCAGTTTATATAAAGCTAATAGATCCTCTTACCCCAAGTTTTACAATTGAAGTTTACATTAAAAATCAGCTGAACCTGAACTTGAGTTTAAATTTGAAGTTCAACTCGTCCGGCCTTACAATGTAATCTGAACTTGAGTTCAGTTGAACGCAGTTTAACTAAATTAAATGAACGGAATTTATTAGTATTGTACAGAGCATACCTTAATTTTATACGATTTTTGCAAAATCGTTCCATATCTTTTCTTTCAAAGAGCGCGCAAAACAGCGTCAAATGTTTGTGTTTTTGATAATTGACAGCTTTCAAATTAAAATGTGACTGTGTCAAATGATATGAGGTTTAAACAGCTGAATACTGTCGTTTAACCTAAACTACAGAATGAACTCTGTTTAAATAAGGTTTAAACGAAACATTGAAACCGAACTGAAGTTTTAACTAAAAGTGTAGTTCAAACTTCAACTGTGAAACTGGGGGTTAAGAGCTAATGAGCCTACATCTGAAGCTGTCATAGCATTTCAAAATATTTGTTCAGGGCTATTGGCAATTCCGGGGAAAAAAAATTCCCCCCGAACATTTTTTGTTCCCTGGAAAATATTCCTCATATCGTAAATCTCCATCGAAATTTATTTCCCCCGGAATTTTTCGAAAATATATTCGAATGCATTGACAGTTGTCAATTGTGATTTATTCAGTTGTCATTTAAGCTCATATTTGGAAGTTTTTTGCAAATTATTTGTGTTAAACCGAGGAATTGTGTTAATTTTAGTAATTGCAAATATGCAAATTGGATTTATCCTTCTTTAGATAAAGAAAGTGTTCAATTCAGTGAAGTATAAAAGAAAATATTAAAGTTACAAAATTCACAGCAATTACTAGTGGAGGAAGAAATTCAACAGGAAAAAAATTAAGGGAGATTAAACAGAACAACTTTAATAGATACACCCAATCCCTTGAAGTTACCACAGGCGTTGTAAGTAGAAGTTAAATAGCGTTGCAATCTAGTTATTCACATTCGATATTTATTAGATTTCACCAGTACTAAGGTTCAAATAAACCAATGTTTAAATATTTGCTGGATTATCTCTCGGACAATCTCTCAACACCCAAAAAAACATTCGCCAATCTTTCCATCGTTCATCAAGTGCATGCCTGCCGTTCCTTGCAGAAGGTGGTTACCGGACAGAAGTCCAATCATGAGATTAAATTAGCACAGTCGGCATTCGCAGAAGTCCCCTCCAATGTTCCTTCAGATTTCAAACTATATTATCTGTTCCTATTCGTAGTGAAACCGTTGTCAATGTCGGGTTTTGCATTCAATAATTATACACTGAGTACACCAATCCTATGCCACTTTTATTTCCTTTGTTAAAATCAAACAAATTAAAAAATGCAACTGACTTTAAATTTCCTATAGAAACTGCTTACATTTTGCATTTCCACCTGCAAATTTACGAAGGAAATATTCCGGGGGGAATTCAATCAAATTCCGGGGGGAATTTTTGTTCACGATAGCCCTGGTTATGTCCATATACAGAGATGTTAAAACCTCTTCGATAAAAGCCACATTGTTAGGACAGTTGAGATATTGACAAAAGTAATGATTACATTACTGCTACTGGCGAGTGTCTCCTCACCTTCATCATCGCTGCAAACTTTGGGCAGGCGTACCCATCGCATAGTGTCAGGTTATGACATTCAATGTAATGGTAACGTTCTTAACCGTTCCTGATCTACAGCTTAGAGGTGTTGCATTAACTTAGCCGTCTCCATCTAAGGGATTTAGCAAGGGACATTGACGCTTTAGGCCCATTTTACACATACTTAGTACGTAGTTGGTACTACACATCTTGTGACAGCTTTCACACGTGCCGAACGGTACTTCCCGATACGCTGTGACATTGGAATGACGTGGAACCAGCAGGGATGACGTTAATCAGTTCGGAAATCTGATTAAGAATTTCGGCATGACGCCGATCAGATAGTTTGGAAAGATGTCGTTGCATCATGAGTAAATAAATACGACCAATATTTTGTCTTCTCTATAGTGGAGAGTCTCTCGCTCGTAACGCTAGGTTCGTAGCTAATTGTTTGGCAACGGTGTCGATCGGGCAAGAAGCATGGTTTGAAGTGCCGCTGTTGGAAGTCTTCTTGTACTCTGGGCATTGAGCTTTTCTATTTCTTTTAGGTTGTAATTCCTAAGTCATTGTTTCATATAAGCGATCGTCTTACTGCTGCAGTGTCCCCTCCTGAGTGCCTAGCACGATTTTGCAGGATATCAGTGGAAGCATTGCTTCATATATTCGTTAACGTTCTCTTTCGAGTACAGCTTCGGATTCAGTTTTAAAAACAAGTACTCTGAATGTGGTGGGTAGCGAGAACCTTGGAAGTCTTGGTCAGGTTAACACTAAGAATGCGACTATTTTAACAAATTTATTTGATGTAGACTGCAGGACATCGCCAAAAGTCGAATGGTATATGTGATATGTCTGATAGAGAAATACCGACGTCGAAGCAACCATATGTCCGGTATTTTCTATTTGACAACAAGATTACAGAGGAGGGGAGAGAACCTCTCCCAATGAAGTTCCCCGCTTAGATTGTCGTTAGATGGAGCTACCTCCAAATTAATGTGAAGGCACTTATAATCGACTTGGTTTCAACTGAAGGATGAATTCATTAGAGATGAATTGATAGTAAGGTATGAACTTTCCACCGAGATTTTAAATAAAATTTTCAACGTCCCTCTAGAACTTTTGAACATACAAGATATCAGATCTTTAAAAGTTCAGTGCGTGGTTGTAACAACAGGTATAATGTGTTGAGTTCATTCATTCATTTTCAATGGTCCGCTTGTCCATTAAGTGGGTCACGGGTGTGTTGAGTTTGCGGGAAAAATACATTAAATTCTAATTAAATAAATTATATTCTGGTCCACAATCTCGTAGGAATTGTTTTTAAATGAAAATAAACTGAAGTTCAATCACAAATAGGTAGATTACATAGTTTTCGAGTAAAAAGGGATCTTTAGTTCGAATTTAATTTTATACAACAAGGGATTAAACATTTTTATTTCCGTATATAAAGCTCAGCCTCAAAACATTCGCTTAACTGTTAACTGTTTAAGGATACCTACCGAAAACATAATGAAATTCATAAAAATCTAAAAATAATATTTTAATCAAATATACACCAATTTAATGTTTATGAGTTAATTCGATACTCATTTTCACAGAATACTTTTTCCTATATTATCGGATGAAAGATTGAAAAAATTCATTAATAAAACGAATTTATTAACCATTTGAAACGCCTAACCTTAGAAGGTAACATTCATTTTGTATATTATGTCTGTATAAGACCTTGATCAACCCAGTCCAGCTTTAGCTTTATGGCGCTGATAAGCTTGGGCTCTATCCAAAATGAATGAAGATATCGCTTTCGTCGCTTCGAGAGAAAGATTCTTTGTAAAATTTTCGATCGCGTTTGTTGTGACGAGGAAGAGATTCAGCGACGAACTATACGAGCGACATCGACCTAGTCAACATATTACACATGAGTCGTGGCTAGGACATGTATAGCGAATCTAGGCCCGAACCGTCTTTTAATCCAATCCAAAATAACTACCCAGTAGAGGAAGACCTCGCCTTAAAGTAGAAGGAAACCTCAACCGACTGGAGGCAGTTAGCTTAAGACCGGGCTAACTGAAGAGGCTTTGAGATCTCTGTTCATCCCGAACTATACAGCCGCCGAAGTAAGTGGAAGGATAAGAATAACTTCATGCAGTATAGTAACACATTCGTTCACGGCAGAAATGCTATGCATTCTTCCATGAATCCACGAAATGGCAGTACATATATAACGACTACTTAGTAATAAATTTTGCAGCAGCTCTTATATGATACGGTGATAATTGGCGCTAGGTTTCTAAGGTCAATATCTTGAAGCAGGCTGAGTGTACAGAGAGCGTCTGTATGAGAAACTTCCATACTGGTATACAGCAAGCAACTGGCTGCTGGCTTTAAGACCGGACCGAAACACAAACTTTTCGTCTAGAGATGTTCTGAAACACACTAATCGGTGGCACGTACCGATACCAATATGGTTAATCCAACTAATTAGACCTTTCTACGCCTTTGTAGCCGCTTTGATAGAGTTTAATATAACAATTTAATGTTTGCTTTATATTGGAGATTGTACAATGTAGTTGTGTTGGGAACAAGATATTGCCAATAAAGTCCAATGCGGCTGTGTTTACACATTTCGCGCATTTTGCGCTTCATTTTTTGATCGCCCAATCAAACCGTGATGAAACTTCAAACTATACTAAATATTTTGACACTTGAAAGTAAGAAACAAACAAATGCATTACGAACGGAGACCAAGTGCCCTATTGATCGTCAAAAGCTTTATACAAAGATGGCCGATTTCGTGATCTTCCTCCTCCTCCTCGTCCATGCAGCTTCTACAGAAACCGTTCGAATCATTGGTGTCCCGTGATGACACCTACTAATGTTCTTATATTGGATCTTTTTAGCGTTACAAGATTGTTGGAGGGGAGCGCTTGCGATCCAGCATGGGCCACATGTGTTTCATGATGGAGCATGTGGTGCAGTTTAACCACCTTCGATTAGTGGCGCTTATCGCATTTTGTTTAAAGTTTACACGTAGCGAGAGGCATATAGAGATCCTCTTTTTCCTGTAGAATCGACATAGTTATGCCATGCCTAGCGAGTTTGTCGGTCTTGCGATTCCCTGGAATGTCCCGGTGGCTCGGCACCCATATATTTATTGTTCCGCCATCTCGGTAACAGAGGGTTGGTTTTGAACTTGAATGTGTCGGTAAAAATTACATTATACCGTATAATTACATTATACCGTAGCCACGACAGGGCCTCCTTGATCGCCATGATTTCCGCCTGGACCACGCTACTGTGATTGGGAACACGGAATAAGATCATAGAATTTAGATCTTGGGAGAAAACCCCGTGTTCTTTGCACACGACTAAGGTGCTTGCAGTGAATAGCCTTCTCAAGCGCAGTCCACCAGGACCAGACGACGACGACATACGTGAGCATAGGTCTAAAGCTACGATCACACGGCCATTTTTTCGAGTCATTTAAATGGCGCGACACAAAGCAGTCATTGAAATGTTGTTCTGTTTGATCGCCATTTTTGGGATAACATTTTCGGCGTCATTTAAATGACTAGAAAAATGTCGGACCAAATGACATGTATTCAGTGCCATTTAAATGGCCGTGTGATCGCTCTTCAATGACGCCTTAGACAAACGACTAAACTTTTTGGCTGTTGGTATCCCAAAGGAAAATTCTAAATGACTCGCAGTGTCCGTGTTTTGATTTTGGGACACAAATGACGATGATAGTCATTTCGTGTGATCGCCATTTTTCCAATGACGAATCGTAGCTTAAATGTCGCTCAACTGCGACATTTTTTCCCGACGTCACAGCGCCATTTAAATGACTCAAAAAAATGGCCGTGTTATTAACGGATACATAGAAACATTAATAGTCCGAATTGGCTATATGTATCCGTAGTCCGTATTCGGACTATTAAAAACATTTAGATACATACCAAAATCATAACACCAACCAAACCAGGTAGTGGACGCTCGATATAGTGAACTAATAAAAACCGGGCCTATTCACTATATCGAAATTTTTCACTATTTCGAGCGGGCGTTTGTAAATGTTCAATTAAGCTCAGTTTGATATAAACATATACCTAAGTTCTGATTTGAAAACTCTAAAATAACGGAAAAAAAAATGTAGATATATTAATCTTTAAAAACCACAGAGATGAAGATATTTTTTTGAAAAACACGGAGATAAATATAATTTATCACCTTCATTCGTAGGCTTTCAACGTGTGGATTCACTTGGGGGACTCTCCTTCTCGAAACCGGTACATTGAGGCGCGAAGAACTTGCAAATTGGCTGTTAAAGCAGCCAAATAACAGTCTTGGAAGGAGTTCGGCGAAAAATTGGACCGTGATCACAGATCTGCAAGCAAGGTGTTCTGGCAAACCATCCGCCGTCTTAGAGGAAGGAAGTGAAACATTATCGAAGGAGTCAAATCCAAAGATGGTACACTTCTTTCTAATGAGGAGGACATCTTGCGCAGATGGAGCGAGCACTTTTCCGAATTGCTCAATCCAATCCAGGGCATTGAGGATGAAACATCTATCGCCTTAAGCAGGGCGGAAAATAGTCCCACGGTAGAGGAAGTCACTTTTGCAATCAAATCGCTAAAAGCTGGCAAATCTGCCGGAGTGGATGAAATCCGATCAGAAATGTTAAAGGCCTTAGGTGAAGAGGGAGTCAAATGGCTCTCTCGTGTCATTAAAGTGGCCTGGGAATGCGAAACTCCCAGCGACTGGCAAATTGGGGTGATTGTGCCCCTTTTCAAGAAAGGGGATAAAAGGGATTGCTCCAATTATAGGGGTATATCACTTTTAAGTCTCCCCGGAAAAGTCTTTGCCAAGGTGCTGGAAACGCGCTGCAGAGCTGTGGTCGAGGCACGATTAGGAGATGAGCAGAGCGGCTTTCGTCCCGGCAGAAGCACAACCGACCAGTTATTTATTCACTCTCAGAATCATACTTGAGAAGGCTTGGGAGTATGCTACACCTGTTTACGCTTGCTTCGTAGATTTGGAGAAAGCATATGACCGAGTCCCTCGAGGGAAACTCTGGAGTGTATTGCAGGAGTACGGAATTGACGGCTCTCTCTTTAAAGCAATTCAATCTCTTGTAAAAAAATAAATAGGTGGCGCAATAGGCGTGTAGACACCCTAGGTCTAGCTTCTCGCAACAATTCGTTTGTGTGAGTTCCTATTCTTGGGACGAATGGAAGGGACCTACAATTTTATGCCGAGTCCGAACGGCTGAATTGAGAAGCTTTTTCAGGACAGTCATACTTTCGGATGTTTGTCAGACGTTCGCGAGAGGTGGCGCAGTAAAAAAAACCTTAAGATGTAATTTTGTGTTTTTCCTGGGATCGAACCTGGGATCCCTCGCATAGTAGTCCAGCACACCAACCACTGCGCTATTGCGCCCAATCTCTTTACACAAACTGTAAAAGCTGTGTTCGGGTAAACGGCGTTGGACTTCGCCAGGGGTGCGTCTTGTCTCCTCTCCTTTTCATTACTTATATGGACTGGATGTTACAGCGCAGTCTTGGCGAAGAACGTTTCGAATTGGGAGATCTGAGGATAAGTCATTTGCTCTTCGCTGATGACTTGGTCATCCTTGGGTCCTCTCAGACTGAACTTCAGCGCGCACTCGATCGGTTTGTAGCCGTTTGAAGCTGAGATGAAAATAAATGTGAACAAATCTGAAGTGATGGTCGTCTCTAGAACGCCTGTTCAATGCACTCTACATGTTAGTGGAGTCCCATTGAAACAGGTGGAGAAGTTTAAGTATCTCGGGGTCTTATTCACGAGTGATGGAAGGAGCAATGCTGAGTTTTGTCGTAGGATTAGTCAGGCTGCGTCAATTTGGAGACAGTTTGGTCATTCTGTTATTAGGAGGACTAAACTCGGTGTCAAAGCTACTTTGTCAGTCTTTAATTCGGTGTTTGTTCCAACTCTTACCTACGGTCATGAGGATTGGGTAATGACCGAAAGAATAAGATCGCGAATACAAGCTGCCGAAATGAGATTTCTCCGTTGTATTGCTGGTGTGACCCGTAGAGATCGCATCAGAAATACCAGAATACATGAGGAACTCAATGTCGAGCAGCTACTTCTCCGGACGGAGCGATCCATGCTTCGGTGGTTTGGGCATGTTAAACGCATGTCCCCGACCAGGATTCCACGACGTGCTATGGAATCCGTACCATCGGGCAGGCGTCCCCTAGGTAGACCCAGGATGAGATGGTTAGATCAAATTCATAATCTCTCCTCTACCCGTATGGGGATTGCCCTTGATGATTTAGAGTCGATGGTGGAGGATCGAGAGTTATGGACCCGCGACCCACTTAATGGACAAGCGGACCATTGAAAATGAATGAATGAACCTTCATTCGTGTCTTCTTCGCCATCGCCGAAGACGAACCGCCACCTGTAAGAGCTGACTACATCAGCTAACTTCATTTCGACGCTCTAAACATCTCGCCAGAGGCAATAGACGGGGGTTAAACTGTTTCGGTCTCCCTTCGAATTTGCTCTCCCTGAAGAAGAAACTATAATCTTTTTTTTTCGGTACCAAGTAATGACTGTTTGCTTCAATCAAGCTCTTCTGGTCAGCACCAGTCTTTGTTGGGTTTGACGGGTTGTCAAAGGAAATAAACGGTGGGCAGAGGGCTACGATTACCCTCCACAGTAAAATGCACGGAGGTACTTCTCTTTAAAAGAAATTCGTATGTAGCACTAGAGTTCCCACATTTAATATTCCGGCGACTTCCTGTGTCCTGCTTTTGGGACAGCCACCTTACCAACCTTCATAACTAAAATATCAAAAGAACACACAAGTGAACGGTGGGAACATTTTTCGTTGAATTGTGCGAAAAAAAAGCTGAGTTCACTATATCGAGATTTTCATAGTTCACTATTTAGAGTAGTCTGTGTAAAATGTTGGTGGTTCACTATATTGAATAGTTCACTATACAGATGTTCACTATACCGAGCGTCTACTGTACTACATAAAGGAACATTTATATTGCTACGAAAATTTAAAAAATCATTTGATAGGTTTCAGTTTATTTTTTTTTTAAATGTCTACTTCAAATTATTTTCTCTGTTGTTGTCAGAAACACCAAAAATAGAAAAGAAAATCACTTTACAGGGTGTTTCAAAATCCTTTTTCTCAGACAATGTTTACTTTAAAAAGAGTCCCAAATATTGCAGACCTTGTAAAAAACACCAATATAGCGTGTGTTCAATAACAGTGGATGGGTAAAGTTAAAATGTTTTTCACCAGTATTTTCCTTTGACATATACTTTGTGGCACATTAGAGTATCTTATAAAATGTTTTAGTAATCAATTTCATGTTAATTTAAGCTGATAGACAACAAAAAGTCACATTAGCGTTTTATTTTTAGTAAGCCCGAATGCAATTCAACAAGTTTAACTCACAAACTTTTAGAAAAAAGCTCAAGACACAAGAACACAAAAAAAGAAAACAACGATAAAATTCAAAGCGAGTCCAATAACTTGTGGAAGGTACCTGGCGTCAAGGCTAAAAATACCAAATCGAATCTTGCATCTGTTTGGCCTTTGGATCACTATGTATGTTGGTCATTTTCTCCCAATGGAATCTCTACTGCGTTGGTTCCACACAGTATAGCATTGATTTATTAATTTGTACATACAGACAAACTCATCAGGAGTCTACCTGCAACAGTTACTACTTACTTATCGGGCTCCCGACCCGTGAAGAGTCTCTGCCTGAGACACTGCAGCCTTCCATCCTCTACGATCCCGGGCACGCTGCTTCCAATTGTCCAGACCAAGCGCTCTGGCATCCGCGATGGCTTGGTCTTTGAAACGGAGGTTCGGTCTTCCTTGTCTTCTCGAACCTGGGGGCTGGGATTCGAAGACCCTCTTGGCTGGAGCATTATTGTCCATTCGCTCGATGTGGCCGAGCCAATGTAGTCGACGTGTTTTGGCTTTTTGGACTACATCCACATCTTGGTACAGCTCATAGTGTTCGCGGTTGTATCTTCTCCTCCATTCGCCCTCCTCGCACACAGGACCAAAAATCCGCTGAAGTATTTTTCTTTCGAAGGAGCCCAGTATCAGCTCTCCCTTCTTGCTTATCGTCCAGCACTCGGCGCCATAAAGCAGAACTGGCAGGATAAGGGTTTTGTAGAGCACACATTTCGTTCTTCGAGTTAGGAGTTTTGAACCCAGTTGTTTTGCCAAACCGAAGTAGCAACGGTTTCCTAGGGTAATTCTTCGCCGGATCTCCACTATGGTGTCATTCGTGGAGTTTACGTTTACTCCGAGGTAGGTGAACTCCTTATATACCTCGAAATTGTTGCTATCAATAGTGACGTTTTGTCCTAGGCGGTGGACAGATGCTTGTTTGTTTGTTGGTAGCATGTACTTAGTCTTGTCCTCATTTACTTCAAGCCCAACGGATTTCGCCTGCAACAGTTGAACTTACCAAAACCTAGTCTCACAAGCCAAATTTGACTTAACGACAATTTCCACCTGCAATACCCTAGATCAGTGAATTATCTACTGAAATATGAAGAGCAACTCCTCCAGTTAACACCTCCATGTCTTGGGTTTTCTAAAACACATTTAAGTGAAGGTTATTCTTCTCCCGGGATCACACCACTTCCGGCAATGTGTTGATAGATAGATTAATTATTAAGACGATCTACAAAAAAAAGTTCACACAAACTCTCTCAAGCTAAACTACATAAATTTTGAAACAAAATTGTGTTCTTTATACCAATTGGGGGAACAAAGGGGCCGTAAGCGTGCCATTACAAATTCCTCGAATATGTGTAACTTTATCGAAACCATAATCAAGCTGGCTACATAGCCGGAACTAAGCCAGGTTGCATTATATAAGAAGCTACACACATTGTGCACAGCTTAGCGTAAAATATTTTCGGTGTAATCTAAGCCACTAAATATAACACAAATCTACACGTCATTCTCATGTAACTTACCTGCACCAGTGCAATACCGGCAGCAGCAAAACAAGCCAGAAGTAGTCGAACCTTTATTTGCTCTGACAGTACAGCAAGGCATCCCCGCTTGTAATGCGTATCGCATGCAGACTCATACGCGTGTTCTGGACGTGAACAACAAGACCATGGCAATGATAAGCGTCTATAATCCAAAGGTCCATCTACACCACAGCATTGCAACTGAAACGGACACCCAAAATAAACCACATTCCGTCTAAAATCCTTAATGGCTGACACTTACCTGTGACTGCATTCGGTTCCATAGATGTAAATTATCCACTTTGGTACGTGAAAATTTATCCAAAAAATCCACAAACGAATCATCAACGAAAATCTCAACGGATGTCGGTAGATTTTCCCGCATAGCCAGAGCCCAGCCACACACAATAAACTGAACACAGATTGCAGACACTAATAGTGCGCTAAACTGTAACCATTTCAAACGAGATGAAAAAAAGAAGTGACAAAATTAATGATCTTCCTGCTGCTCGGCTTGTCATGAAATTGCACAACCCAATTTGGATTTCAATTCATAAAATACCCACCATTCCTAGGAGGCAGCGTTTCTTTTGATTCGTTGCTTGACATCCCATCCAGCACAAGATGAATGTGAAAGGACCCAAAGCCAGGAGAATCGCGGATGGTGCCCACAATTTATTTTGTACGATGCCATAGTAGCCGACATGTCCCCAGAGCAAAGAAGTTCCTATTATAATTTGTGCAGCTCCAGTTATCTGCAAGGATACACAAAAAATTTAAAATTAAGTCGTGTGCTTTAAAAACATGATACACAATATTCAAAAGTGTTTTTTTGTTCGTTTATGTTGTGACGAATGGTTGGTTTCATTTAATTAAGCAGATTAGGGATTTAGCAAGCAGCTTTGCCCGTTGAAAGGTTTGTCTTAATAGATACAAATAATAGCAAAATTGAAACCTGATATACGAGTAGGTTGCGCTAAGGCATCGAGCTGTTCCAGAACCATATACGTACAGATGATCATGGACATGCATGACGGAGTCCGGGATATGCAAGAAGAATTCTCCTATCCTGGGTGGTCAGTTCAGTATTGCTATATGCCGCGCCAGTTTGGACAGGCGCCCTAGCAATAAAAGAGACAAGGAGGAAACTAACATCATCATATAGACTTTGTGCATTAAGAACGATCAGCGGCTTTCGAACTATTTCGGACGAAACAGCTTTTGTTATAGCCAGAATGATTCCTATTGACATCCTCGCAGACGAAATGCAGCGAATTTACACCAGAAGAGTCTTAAGTCAGCAAGAGGCTGGTGACATAAAAACAATAAAGAAAGAAGAGAGGTCAGCTAGCTTCAATAGCTATATGGCAAGCTAGATGGGACAATACTACAAAAGGCAGATGGACCAATAAGTTGATTCCTATTATCGAAGTGTGGACAAACCGAGCACACGGCAGCTGCAGCTACCACCTTACACAGTTCCTGTCTGGACACGGCGGCTATCGGAAATACTTGCACCGGTTTGGACACGATAGCTCACCACTTTGCCCAGAATGCTCAGAAGAAGAAGAAGATACCGAACACGCTGTGTTCTACTGCGAACGTTTCCAACAATGGAGAAATAACCTGCCCAGTCCGCCACAAATTATAAACGAGATGGTGAACTCGGTGCCATGAAATAAAGACTTATGCAAAAAGGTCCAAAACGTAATTTTCGCCTTTTTTTGACTTTATTGCACTTTTGAAATTGCAATAAAATCCAAAACGAGTTTTGGACTTTATTTCATTTTTGAAAGTGCAATGAAGCCATTGGACATTATTGCACTCAGCTATTTAAAAGAAAGATGAGCAGGGGGGTTGCAGGGGGGCAGCATGCCCCCCATACATATTCTACTGTTTATGCATTGTGGATTTTATTTCCACTTCGATTTGGACTTTATTGCACTTTTGAAAATGAAATAAAGTCCAAAAATCGTTTTGGACTTTATTGCAATTTCAGAAGTGCAATAAAGTCCAAAAATACGTTTTGGACCTTTTTGCATAAGACTTTATTTCATGGCACCGGTGAACTCGGAAGATACCTGAACGGAAATCAGCATACTAGCAATTAGTGTACAAAATGAGCTGCGACGAATTGAAAAAAGAAAGGCGAGAAGAAACAACAAACACTGTGACTAGAGCATAAATTGCTAACCAGCCCCGCGAAGTAATACCTAACGGCAGTCCCGCGGGGAGAGTGGTTGAAGGACGTAGGGTGTCGATTAGTACGTAAGGCGCACTCCTGGCATCGATTATTCGGGTTTGCTAATCGTGCATGTTGGTAGCACGGGCTACCGCATCTTTAGAAGATTACGACATCTGTTGGCGCAACAAAAAAAAAAAAAGAAATGCATGACGGAGTAAAAAGTGAGATGCCTCGCCGGAGTCAGCGAAGAGTTTCCAATATACTGACAGCTGTTGGTATATGGGTGAATCTTTTAAAAGGAAATGGATATTGAATCAGTAAAACAAAAAAACAGAGCACCTGTACTGCCCGTTTTCTGACCCACTCCCAGAGCTAGACCAGACATTTTTTTTGAAAAGTGATTCCCAAGTGCGAAAAGTTCAAATAGGGATCTGGGATCTATATCATCACTAACGAAGCGACTGTCGATGACGACATCAATCATCGCGTAAGAGGAGGACGGATGAAGTAATAGGAAAGCTGTGATACCTTTTGTGACCCCAAAATGCCGGGTAAGCTGCAAATAAGGATTCACCACACCCCAATTGATCGTCTGGTGCTCACATACGGTTCGCAATGTTGGACAATGTACAAAAAGTATGAGCGTAAATTAACGGCAGCCGAGATGGAGATGATCGCATTACAGCGGGAGTAACAAAACTCGACCGAATTCGGAGATCACGTCGAAGAACCCATTTCGAAAAAAAAAATTGGAGCACGACCAGCTCAGTTGGTATTGTCATGTCCAATGGAGGGCACCTACTAACTCTGTCAAAAAGGCAATGTAAATAAACGTTCCTACGCAAGCGCGGAAGAAAGTCATGATAAACTTCTGAATTATACCAATGCAAAAACAGCAGCATTGTATGGGATCCGAAACCGGGAGCCTTGCAGATGCTTTCTGAAGTCGTAGGGATGCAGTAAAGTATGCAACCCCTTTTTTGCCTATTTAAGTTAAGAACAAAGTGCATACGAGCTCTTTTTTCACTTCTGAAAAAGTCAGGCTGCAACTACGTTAACTATGTCGAGTTTGAATTTCAAATTCCATTAAATTTTACTTTTGTTTAATTAACTATTTAAATCAATTATAGAATTTGGTTAACAACACCATTCTTTGGCTTACCAAATACTGGTATAAAAATGTACACTGCTGAAGACCCACCCACATAAGAACGTGAGCCATACTTAAAAAGGCAGCACTCTTTGGTGAAGAACAGATACAGACTTGCCCTGGTTAGTACCACAAAGGCTGCAAAGATCGCGTTACCAGCGTGGCTGGAAATGGTAATGCATTTCTTTGCCCTTGGCATGTTGAAAATGAGACATGCTTCTGTAATCCTGAAAGGATCTGCATCTAGTAGGTACCCATACCATTAACAAATACGCTAAAAGGTAAACACGTCTGTGTCACTTAGGAAAATTTCGCCTTGAGGCTGTGTATATAGCTGACAACTTACCCAAAGTGTTGGCCTAAAACTGCAGAATAAAATGCATGACAATAGGGCCACTTATGGCCGTTGTGATCCGGCACCGCCCCTTTTAGATAATCTTCAATCTGCAACACGTATTCTTCAAATACTTTTCTTGAGAAAATCTCTGCCACATTTCTAATTCTGCAACCTCTCACTACAGTCGAGCGTTTGCGTGAGAATAGACTAATGAAACCCGATTGCTGATAGTCTATTATTTTTTCAGTTTTTTTTTTTTCTAAAACTAAAAATCCCATATACATCGACACGATCTTATTTATAGATAGACACTTGTGTGTATGGTACATTTTTCCTTGAAACGTATGATATTGCAATTGGAATGAAACCCGTCGTACTCTTGCATCTACCTGTTTTAATTATAATGAAGCACTACACAGAAATTGGTTATGCAAAACACATGGGGTGCACTTATGCAATGACGCAATTCCAAGTCCGATGCATAGTTTATAAGCTGCACGTGCTCGGTGTCACCCCTGTTCGTCGCGTCCTCTCCGAACACATCAGATTGTGATGGATTCATAGTTTGTCTGCGCGACAATTTACAAAATGAAAATGTGTGGATAATTAAAATTCCAAAAAGCTCAGCAATTACCAACAATCAACAGCGTCACACCATTTAAGAAACGTTTGCAGGATAAATCCTCAAATAAAATACATCCCCCCAGATGTGAAATGCAATGACAGCAAACGTCAAATGAGAAAGAAGAGAATGTGGGCCGAGAGGAGAGAATTCTCGGCTATAGGATATGAAAACAGAGAAAATATCATGCGATTGCATTTACAGGGTCACGGTCAAGGACGCTGGCTTTCATACAGCTGCAAGGAGTACCTAACATCATATATATAGGTATACCTACCCTGAACAAGAAAAAAAGTGAAACAAATCCAGCATCCTCATCCACTACACCCGCACACGGTCGGCGGGGGGAGTGCATCCGTTTAGAAAATATGAAACTATTACACTAACCATGGGATTTCAGCAGATCCATGGAATTGTATTTAGCCAGCAAAAGAAGCCATGAAGCGCTCTTCGTTCTGGGTCAACATCATGATGTTTGTAGAGCTTGCTGGGAGCACTATGGTCCCGTGAATAGTGTATAGGCAAACTTACCCTCAGCCACTCTGTTTTGTAATTATAATCTTGTAACGATTTTGGCGAAGAGATGCAACCCTAAATAGCCTGGGACCCACAGTCCCACAGTCACAGTCACAGTTAAAATCACAGTCACAGACAAAAGAATCCATGCCCAGGAGCTAATTGGTTTTGGCATATTTTTTTTCACTCTTTGTTTGCGCTCCTTTGAAGGAGAGCCACCACAAGGGGGACAGCAGCCATCAGAACGGGTGTTGTTCGTAGCCCACTTCGGGATGCATTGTGAAATGTGTCACATTTCATGCTGTGCCTCACAGATCTTTAAGTGATAACGCAAGAAGTAAGTACATCTACATAGTATTGTGAAAAATTATCCTTGCATATCCCTTGACTTGGAATTCTCTTTCTGGTTGCATTGTCGCAGAATAAAGGATCTAAATGGAAGGATTGTCTTTCTCTATTATTTGCACTCCGGTTTTAATTTCCATAGTTTAGCACAATGCGCCTATATTTGCTGTGCAACTGCTCGCATATGCGTGTATTTGTCTCGAATATCCTTTGACCTTTCAAGTGGTTTCTAGCACTTGATTCGAGGCAGAATCCTTGGACGGCACAAGCACGAGATTAGTTTGCTTGGCATTGAAAGTGTGCAGTGTGCATGCATGTGGGCGAGATGCTCGCGAGTTTTTTATTTCCCCCCGTTTGACCTTTGGTTATTGTTTTGATACTATACGTACGTGTGCATTCCACATATGAATTAATGCCGTTCTTTTAACGATTTATACGCAATCTCGTTTGCAGTAAGAACAAAGTAGTTCATGGCCGAAGTGGTTCGTTGCTCGAACGCTGCTGCTGGTTGAAGGATGATGAATGCTTTTCCGTCGCATAATTGCACTTACAACATAAAATGGATGTGACACAATTGCTTGTGGGTGTGTTGTTTGAGTTGTGTGAGACTTTAAAAAAGGGACTCTTGTGTAAAGTCCGAAAGTAGCAGCAATATTTAGACCAAGGATATTGCTCTTAGCACGGGGAGGCGTGTTCGAATTGGGTTGGAAATTGTAGAACGATTTGAATTTTGAATGAATAGTGTGGTTTTATATTATGGGATCAATTAACCTCAAAGTGTGTGCAAGAAAAGTCAGCACGCTACCAAAGGAGTCCCTATATCTGTGATTAGATGTGTGGTCTATAAGGCAACTGACGAAGCAAAAGCATTGCAGGTGCTCATTATATAAACTGCACGTTTAGTATAGGATAACAATCATATGTATAGGTACATAGACAGACAGAAAGACATACGGGCGGACAGAATTGCGAGACCCACTTTTTTGAGTTCCCAATTCATCGCATTCCTACCAAAGTGACTGTATCTACTCTCAAAACAATAATTCATAGACTGAAATTCAACAAAATTTCGTAACAGAAATTGTCAGGGTCAATCCCAAACAATCTAGAATCTTTGTTACTCCTTGCTTCCCCACTCAGTACATTAAGTTAAAAAAGTAGCATCGGATAATGAAAAATGTACGCTCGATGACCCTACAAATCGGACACCGAAGCGGCCGTATGCAGCCGAATAGATACCGGGGGTCCTAGACTGCTAAAAGCAGTATTACCGCCAACATTCATTTCATTCATTCATTTTCGATGGTCCACTTGTCCATTAAGTGGGTCGCGGGTGTATGTTACTCAAGTGGACCCTCCATAGCTCTCGATCCTCCGCCATAGACTCCAAATTATCAAGGGCAATCCCCATACGGGTAGTGGAGAGATTATGAATTTGATCTAACCATCTCATCCTGGGTCTACCTAGAGGACGCCTGCCCGATGGTACGGATTCCATAGCACGTCTTGGGATCCTGGTCGGGGACATACGTTTAATATGACCAAACCACCGAAGCATGGACCGCTCCGTCCGGAGTAGTAGCTGCTCGACATTGAGTTCCTCACGTATTCTAGTATTTCTAATGCGATCTCTACGGGTCACACCAGCAATACAACGGAGAAATCTCATTTCGGCAGCTTGTATCCGCGATCTTATTCTTTCGGTCATTACCCAAACCTCATGACCATAGGTGAGAGTTGGAACAACACCGAATTAAAGACTAACAACTTAGCTTTGACACCAAGTTCAGTCCTCCTAATAACATAATGGCCAAGCTGTTACGATTAAGAATACTATTAATTGTTACTGCCTGAGCAGCCGCATTTTCGAAGAAGAATGGTCGGATAATGCCTCCATTCCATTGTGGATGCATTTGTTCCTAAAAAATTACTCATGGGTTTTTCTGCACCCCAAATGCGACAATCATCATTCAAGATGAAAATGATCTTCATGACTGAATATGCTTTTGTTCGAAAAATCAGCATCCACTTGTTGTTGTTCCAAAATCCATTCAACGAACTCTCGTCGTGCTGCATGGTCAGTAGACTTCAGTTCTTGAGTCAATTGAACTTTGTAAGCATGAAGTTTCAGGTCTTTCGTAAGAATTCGTTGTAGAGAGCTTCTCGAAATGCTCAATTCTTGACTAATTGATGTTCCTGGACTACCAGCAGTACTCTCGCGAACTGCTTCGATGTATTCTGTTGAACGACTTGTGACAGGACACCCGCAGTGTTTAAGATCACTAATTGATCCAATCTCCCTGAATTTTTCAATTACTCTCTTCACAGTTAATGGTTTTAAATCATTATGACGGCCATATTTTGTAAGAAAATTGCGGACTGTGGCTGGCAAACCTTCATTATTTTTAAAATACTGCGTACAGCGCTCCATTTTTACTAATCCCGAACTGTCAGCTGTCACATTGTTATCTTTTTTTCAGTTGGCATTACTGTACTATTAAATGGCGCAAACTGAAAATTTTGAGTGAATTATGGGACACCCTTTACATGTAGTTAGAAGGTATGTCTACATAACATGTAACTGTGTCTTAAACAAGAAGTTTGTATGCTTGATCAACGCATAATTTTTATATATTACTAGCTTTTGCACGCGGTTTTGCTCGCGTAGCACTCAGGAGTTGGTACACAGAGATTTCTTTACCTAAGAAAGTACCTAAAGAATAAGTAATCTCTGAAATATATGTTTAACACAATATTGGAGAAAACAGGTTAAAGATTTATGATCAATTTGTAATTTAAGCGCTGGCTCAACACAAATCATACTACAGAAGACTGAGCCACTATCTACAGGGGGCTTATTCCCAAATGCGCGGCGGATCGCTTTTCATGGCGGATTGATATTTTTGTATTTCCAAAAGCTGTCAAAAGCGATAGCTATTCAGGTGACGGATTGCTGGCGGATTTATTGCTAGCAATCCTCACAATAGCTATCGCTTTTGACAGCTTTTGAATGGATCGAATCGCTTTTGGAAATATAAAAATACCAATCCGCCATGAAAAGCGATCCGCCGCGCATTTGGGAATAAGCCCCCAGGACAAAACATATTCCTTTGCTGGCAAATCCTTAGTTATAATCCACACCGCCCAAATCTTCCTATACTGTGCAACATATGCAACCGGAAAGATCGTGAGGATGTAACCTCATTCTTACAGAATTCCGCTTGAATATCTTTGGAGTACGTACGCTGGATTTAAATAAAGCGATAAGCATATTCAACGGCGACAGAGGTTGAGGCGTATTACAAAGTTTCAAATTGATACGACGAACGAACGGTTCGTGAATTAAGAAAAGTGCCCCTTAAAAGGGATTACCGCCAATAACTCGAGCCCCCAGGAGAATTTCCAAAATCTTTATTTGTCATAGAGAGTACACAAACCGAGTTTAAAGTTTATCGGGTGAAAAATAAAAATGTTTTCATACAAACTTTGACCCCCCCCCCCCTTTACCCCTTTAGGGGTTGAATTTCGAAATATTCATCATAAAGGCTGTCACTAGCGCGTTTCAAGTTTTTCTGGCAAAAGTGTTTAAACGTGGCAAAACCAAGTAGGTCAACAAAAGTAAGTGACATATATATCATAGACCAGGAGTTCCCTAACTGGTGCTTCGCGACGGCCTGGGGCGTCGCGGCTCCTTCCTAAGGGCATCGCAAGACTGCAGTTTTGAGGTCGCCTTGAAATGACATTTCTCCTATTATTGTTTCACAGCTGTAAGACTCGTAAGACCCCGAACAAAGGAAAGACATTACTATACTCTTTAGGAATGCCAAGAGCATCAAGCGAAATCCAAATCCACATTATAGCCACATTGCTGTAGATAGAATACTTTATTATCAAACATTACGGCAGGCATGGAAGGCCGCCTCTCCAAAGGTTTGTGGCCAAATTCGAGACAACCGGTTCGGTAAACAATCAGCCAACACCCGCAAGTCAAAGAAACGCCAGATCGGCCGAGGACATTTTTGCCGTAAATTATGGAGGTACAGGAGAGCCCGAGGTAGTCAATTCCTCGTCGTGTATAAGAAGTCGACCTTTCGCAGTTTTAAACTTATCGAATATTGCATTGGGACTTGGGCCTACACCCGTACAAGATCATACTGATCCAGGAGCTCAAAGTTAAAGACCATAGACAACGCGAACGCCGTTTTTTCGCTGACTGGGCTTCGGAGCGTTTGGAAGAAGACCCAATTTTGGCCGAAAAAACGTTTTTAGTGACGAGGAGCATTTTTGGGTAAATGGATATCTGTGCTTTTAGGAAGGCGTCGCAAAAATATTTCAACCTGTATAGAGAGTCGCAGTTTGAAAAAGATTGGGAACCCCTGTCATAGACGAATCGAAATTATATCTAAAGGTTTTATCCACTGCCTCAATTAATTTTCTCTGTCAATTAAAGATAAAGTGCAAAATGTCACTTTTGACAATTCAGCTATTTCCACTTGTCCAGTGGTTTCTTTGTCAGTTATTAAGAAATGCTATTATTCAATTCATTGACAAGCAATTTTTCTCTATTTCCACTTGCCAATTTTATAACTGACATAAAAATACGGCAATTGTCAATATCAAATCGAGTGGAAACCCAGCACTACTCCAAAGTTAAAAACTATGAAGATCTGGATCAACATTTAAAAAAAAAAAAATATGTCAATAGCAGCTTGGATTATTGTAACTGAAACTTCACAGAGCTATCCAAGAGCAAAGGACCCCAACTAAATATTCAGTTGCATCTGTCTGTGCAAGCTTAAACTATTCAATAAACAAAAATCGCTTAAGGACATCTCTGCTTCACAATAGATATGACAACACATTCGTAATTGACATTTCCATTCAATCAATCTCGTGCACATCTTCAAATCCAATTCATCATCATTCTCTGTGCTGCACAAAGGCAAACTTCAAATAAATCAACATTTATTTATGGAAAAGAATCCGTCTACATGAAGATACACAAAGCCAAGTGACCTTCTCTGCATGTGTACGAGTATTGTTGGCCTAGATTCTCATCGGCTTACAATTTAAAAATGCGAATTAAATTACACAGAAAGGACTATGCACATAGTCATCGATCGATATCACACAAAAGTGTGCAAAGTTCTTCATCTGGTCTTGAGGTTGACACATTTTTTCAAATTAGATTAAAACGTACCTACCACCAGAGGGGGTTATGTTATACTTTTGGCAACTTAATCCAAAAGGGCTACTATAACAACAACAAGAAAATAAAAATAAATAAAAAATGGCTATTTCAAATTGGATGTGTTTACAGGCATATTTTAATTTGCTCACTGTTTCTGGTGCGAATTAAAATTGCACATGAGACGGCGCAGCGCAAAACACCAAAAGCTGGAAGGAATGTGTCCCAATTTACAGACACATTCGCATGGTGTTGTTCCTTTTTTTTTACTGTATGTACATAATTAATTCGATACGTATATATACAACAGTAGCGTTGCAGGAATAATTCGCCACAGGCAAAGTAGCTCCTATTTTGCGAGTAGGTACAAGAGAGCGCAAAAAATGTTTAAAAAATAATAATCTACGAAAAAAAATGGTTCATCTTATTTAAGAATTTTTTTTTGCATAACAAAAATCCTCGCCGTAACGGAACGGGATTAGGTTTTGCTTGCATTCAAGTAAACAGATTCAGGGTGTTCTGTGTTCGTTTTTTTTTTTAATGGTCCTCTTGATGTTAAGAACACGAATTAGCTGTGCTCGTAACGAGGAAAATATTCAAGCGAGATGACAAACAAAGGATAGGTACACGTATTTTAATGCTTTAGCTTTTGAAAAGGTCAGCCATGTTTTTAAGAGCCATTTCGGGAAAGCGAGCAAATACACCGATAGTTTAAACTAATTAATTTTTGGCGAAGCAAACATTTTAAGTAACTTAGGTGCGGCTTTTGAAATGAGTCTTATAGGAAGTGATTTCATAAGGTATAGGGATAGAGGTGCCTAAGTTTTGATTTACTTTTAATTAATTTGTTTAGGAAGGAATTGCCGCCTTGTCCTCTGGAAGCAAATTAGGTCGAATACGTATCCTGTATTCGGTTAAATTTTTGTGATATTTAAGCCCAAATTCAATTGAAAAGGAGAGCTATTTGTGTTTTGCAATTGACCTAAAAACAGAAACGAAAATCGGGTTAGCTGCATCGATACCGTAGGCACACAAATAATGGGAATTATTCGAACTAGGGAAAGAGAAATTTGCCCTATTCATACAAATACATCCCAGACGTAGAGTGAAAAATTGTGATTTCAATCGCATTGACAAGACTTAGGTCAATAAGAACAATACGGTTTACTGAACCAGTTTAAAACATTTTCTTTTTACTTTCGAGTCTCAATTCAGTGAACTAAGGTGAGTAGATTTTATTCCTTTGGAAATACCAGCGTTATTTGTGGCATCACTGGACGGGGAGGTACCCAGAAACTTTCACAATTGTCATTCAGGTCAATTAAACGAAAACAATCAGTCGAATATACTACGGATTTGTAAGTTGGAAGCTATAGAATATCGTCATCTTGATATACAATTGCACTCAATTGAATTGGGTTCTGTAGGTGCTCCAGTTAAAAGTGGAATTTCTCAATATTACAAAATTTATGCATCAAAAGTTACTTTCCGAAGTGCTAATTTAAACAAATTCCTATCCTTACTACTTGGCATTGTTGCTGGAAATCTAAGCATATTTTTCTCGCATCCTTTTAAACTGTCTCTGCCTTCGGCAACTGTAGCTACGAAAAGGAACAATTGTACACTGAGCGAAATCTATAAACTCAGGTTACTTTTAATGAATTTATAGTCGGTAGAAGTTGTACTTTGTGGTAAGGCACTCTTTCAAATATTTAAGTAAACTCTTTAAAGGAGCTCAATAATTCTAGTCCTACTGCACAGATCTAAAGAACGGACATTTTAATAAGCTTGTGAAGATATCATTGGTCATCTTCAAAATAATTTCACAGCCAAAACTGACTGTGAACCATAAACCTAAACGTGTCTTCGGTCGAAGATAAACATCGAATAGGGTTTTTTTAGCCGGATGCCTGGCGGAATCAGTTTTGGCTGTCAAACACATGATAGTCTCGCAAACGACTGACGACATTTGTCGTGTCGAGTCGTTTGGAATTTGGTATTGCGTAACTGAAACAACTCGACTCTCTGAACTCTCACATTCCACAAACTATGACACATGTGGTTTGACATTTCAGTCGACGAATTTATATTTGGTTGGTCTGGTGTTTTGTTTGTGAGTTGGTAAATTATTTAATAAAACAAATCAAAAATGAAGAGTGTTGAGATGTTTTTTGAAATCAGAGATGAAGAAGAAAACTAGAAAAAAGAGCTGGTAAAGTTATAAAAGGAAATTCGAACCAAATTCAATCGCTTGGATTTGCCCGACGCGACGTTAAGTGAGTAGTAGAAATAATTTAAATTTGAAACATTGTTTTAATAACAGTAATTATTTTCAGATTTAAAATGTATTTTAAACTATCGAAGTCGAAGGTGTTCCAAGACAATTCAGAGATAAGGCTATGTCGCCCCATTGCCGATTAACATCACTTTTTGCTAGGCCCTTTGTGAACGATGTTGCCAATGAAATATTTTTCTCCATTTCTTTCACTATTTCTTTTCTTTTATTTGTGATTTTATTTTTAAGGAATAAGTAGGTAACTATTGTTTCGTTAAATATTAAACACACATTATACTTTTCTATAACACTTGATCACGCAGTTGTTGTTAAAACTTAATGCAAACTATTGATATAGTTCCAGCTCTTTTTACCCCTGTGGCACATCCGCAGGCATACAAAATACGGTACCCAGTACCCGGTACCCTTCAGCTTTCTGGGTTTTTCATCACATTTTATGGCCTATGGTCGTCGTGTAATAAGGTTATGTCGCCCCTTTGCCGATTAACATCACTTTTTCACTTCACAGACGCCATTTGTCGATGGTCGCCGCGACAAAAGTAGTTTATTTTTAGTCGCCATCCACTTATAACGGTTTTTGGCGCATCTGGGAATTGAGTCTCAAAAGAGCCCTCCGTATTATCCTAGGGCAAATGGTTTAGCAGAGTCGGAGGTCCGAGTAGCGAAAAAAGCGCTTAAAAAGGAGATCAAAGGTGAAGGACGTCTAGTATCAACCGATGAATTGGGACAGGCAATAGAATCTACTATCGATCTACACCTAGTACTACAACATCGCAGGACTGCCGATTTTCTATTGAAGTACTCACCAAGGACTCTCCTCACGCAATTGCGTCCGAATTTTGGACAATCATCAATGGGTAACAGCAAAATATCTTTAAATAACCCCTTATATCTTCCAGAAAAGTTGTTCAGTGCCGGTGACAAGGTTTGGCTTAGATCTAATAATAATTGGGTGTTAGCTAAAGTCCTGCAGCTGTTATCAAAGAGCCGTTATTTGGTGAATTGTGATGGCCGAGTGAGGGTAGCCCTCGGCTGGTATCAACGTCGAAGACATCGAGAGAACTGCGAGGGATGCAGCCACTTCCTTGAACGAGAAGGATTCTCTGCCTATTACACTGACCCCTGAGAATGACGTAGAACCCCCTACGACAAATGAAGGAAGCAGTTCATCGCTTAGAAGATCTCAACGTAGTACACGAATAACCATGCCATTTTACTATGCTAAATTGGGAGAACCAACATATTAAAAGAGGGAAGAATGTAATGTATTTACTTTGTATAACACACAGATTAAAATTATTACCAATACCAATGTAATATATACTATTGATGAGACATCTTACTCTTTTAATAAAGTTCAGTTTATTGTTAACTCTACTGGTTCGGTCGTCCTTTCCTTTAATTAGCTGTTGCAACCAAATCAATACCAAACAGTCGTGTCGTTTTTTTTTAGAGTCGTAAACGACAACGACAATAGGGGTAAAAATTATTTAAGCTACTTGATAATCTTTAACTTATGGTTAAATGCATAAAATAATTAACATAAGCAACATTCAAAATCAAAAACGACCTCAAACAACTCGTTTTGAAAACTGCAATATGTATGGGAAAACTTCTGTTTTCGAGGAAGTTTTCGACTGTTTTGGCGAAAACCCAGTTTTCGGCTTGGTGTGAATAGGGTATAAGCTTAAAGAAAAAGAGATTGGCAAGGGTTATTCTCCGCTTAATCTCAGCGCTGTTTTCATTGTCTGAGTTCATTGCGGAGCCTAGGTAGACAAAATCCTTCACCACCTCAAAGTTATATCTGTCTACAGTGACATTCTGTCCAAGACGTCGGTGTTGGGTGTGCTTTCTTGACGACAGCATATACTTTGTCTTGCCCTCATTGACCGCCAAACCCATCTTCGCCGCTTCCTTCTCAATGCTTCCCTTAAAGGATTATACCGCTTAACTGGGACATCCTGTATATAGATTAACATTAGCTTCTAGTGTTTTCTTTCATATTGAATTTGTATAGGTACTTCTGAAACTACAATCGAAATAAGTGATTCTCCTATATATGAACAATTTCAAAAATATGGACATATATGGATACCAACGAACCCGCATCTTTAAAACTGGTCAAGAATTGAGCCCATCACATCGAAATATGACTCCAATCCACATAGACCTCAAATTTCGTTCCTCTCAGTGTACACTGCAGGTAGGTACAAGTTGATAGTACCTTGTATTGCACAATGTTGATTAGTTAAGGGAAATTGAGTTAAAAGTTTGTGCACCAGTAATTCTTAAGAGGAATTTTAGTTTTGCAAAATGAAAGTGTATAAATGATTGCGATGGAAACTTTTGGATAGTCACGTAGCTCTACTTGAAATGGTCGGCAAGACAATACAATTATTATAAAAAAAGACAGAATATTTAAGTTAAATTTTTATTTATGAAACTACTGTAGAAAAAATACTTAATTCGTTTAGACTGTGGAAATAAATTCATAGTTGGATTTGCTGCAGTACAAAATTGGATTGACTGAGGCAGATCCACATCTTTACCAATAATAAATATTGGGGATCTAGATTAACAAATACTAGAGGCCGAGACGAGAACTATCGCCTTTTTTGCACCACTTCTTTAAATAGTAATGACAATTGAATTTGTTTCTTAACTGCTCTTCTAGGTAATGGTGCATACTTCTTTTTTTTTGAAGAGAGAATTGATTTACCTAATTGTTGGGATTAGATTAGCGTAATGTGAGCAGTTCAGTCTCTACATCAAATTGAACAGTTTGAGAATGATTGTCTTTATACAGGGTTTTTCAATAAGAGCGCTACAAAAGTTTTTTTAAATAAAACAAAAACGGTTTTGGATATCAATGAAATTCTTTATTCCTGTGAAAGTACGTTCGATGCCATTATGTATGGAACTCGATTTCTTCTGCATGGCCACCACGGGCACGCTTGCAGAAGTCCAGACGCTGAACCCAATTTTCGACGATTTTCAAGCGTAAATCGGCCGATACTGCTGCAAATTCACGTTCGATATTCGTACGAAGTTCATCAATCGTCGATGGTTTGTTGGCATAGACCATAGATTTGACGTAGCCCCGCAGGAAATAGTCTAACGGCGTTAAATCGCACGACCGAGGCGGCCAAGCGACTGGACCATTTCGTGAGATAACACGTTCTCCAAACTTGGTTTCCAATAAATTGATTGTGACATTCGCTGTGTGGCTTGTGGCGCCGTCCTGTTGGAACCACATGTCCTCCAAGTCCATATCATCCAATTGGGGCCAAAAATATTCGGTTATCATTGAACGGTAGCGATTCCCATTCACAGTAACTTGCCGGTCTTGATCATCACGGAAGAAGTACGGCCCAATGACGCCGCCGGCCCATCCATAAACCACACCAAACCGTAATTTTTTCGGGATACAATGATGACTCATGGAGTACGTGTGGATTGCTGCCTGACCAATACCGCATATTTTGTTTATTGACGAAGCCATTCAGCCAGAAATGAGCCTCATCATAAATTGGACGTAGCGCTCTTAACGTTGAGGTCACTGACTCCGAATTTCGGTAGTAAATTTTAATAATTTCGATTCGTTGTTGGCTCGTATATCTTTCCATCATGAAATGGCAAACCTTACTGAAGAGAAATGTCAAAAGAGCGGCAAGAAATTCGGCGTCGTTTGCTGTCCCTGTCGCTCTACTTTTGTAGCGTCCCTATTGAAAAAGCCTGTACTTATTTCGGTCACTGTATAAACAACAATATAGTGGATGTGGAATACTCAAATACAGCCAAATATCTAGGCATCATGACTCTAGATGCTAAACTGTGTTGGAAAGCGCATGTAAAGAAAAAAAGAGACGAGTTGAACATGCGATACAGTAAAATGTATTGGTTTATTGGGAGATATTCAAATTCATCTCTGTCCAATTACAATAAGTTATTGCTATACAAGCAAGTTCTAAAACCAGTATGGCTTTACGCTCTTCAGTTGTGGGCATGCATATGCTAAAGACATTTGCAAACAATTCAAGTTTACCAAAATAAAGTACTAAGGAATATAGTTAATGCAACTTGGTATATGCGCGACGCTAATCTACATAGAGATCTAAACATTGAAATGGTTGAAAAAGAAGCTAAAAAAGTTGCTCAAAGGCACCGAAGGAGACTTCTTAACCATGTTAACCTAGAAATAACAGAACTTTTAAATACTGACAATGTAATCAAAAGATTAAGGCGGGTAAAACCTCTTGATCTATAAGAGTTAGCTATATGACAAAGAAAATAGGTAATATTTTCAATGAAAAAAAGTATAGAAATCCGATAAACGGCGGATTTACTTTGTTAATTTTTTAAAATGAATTAAAAATAAATTGCCGATTAATTGAATGACCAGATGCAATCCAATTCGGGATGACGAAAGTCAGTCCCCTCGGAAGTTTTTTTAGATCGGGTTAAAGTCCCTCACTGTTGCAGATGCATCCCTTGCGTAATAACTCTGCAATGTCTTTCGATGATTTTTCCTTCCAACGAACCCCCCTCTATAGTCAATTCAACACAACAAACTTGTTCATCCACACTCTCGAATCTGTATTAACATCTAAAACAGATAAAAAACCATTTCTATACATATTTACTTTTTAAAACTAATTTACGGTATCTGGTTAAAGGAATTATTTAAGTGCACCGCAGGGATTCGTAGTTACTCAGTTACCTACAATACATTCTGATGACAATTTTACCAGACTCCCCATAAGGACCATAGATGTCAGTCCCGCAAACAGGCTTTGTCGTTGTTACCACTTGAGAAAATACTTCTCCGACCAGAGTAGACACACCAACTGGCTGTAAGAGCACGTTACGCTAAGCATCGCACTACGATGGTAGACCCAACAATTCACGTTCTCTAGTGCATTTTACTCCAAGGATGCAATTTAAATACCAAGGAGTTTGTGAAAACTTAGACATAATATAATTCAAAGCTTTAAACCGCAGTATGTATATTTCAGTATGGTAACATTAAAGTGGTAAGCTTTAAAAAAAAAAAAAAAAACCCACTTATGAAATAAAACAATGGCCTGAGTGCTCGTCACATAACATCAGATTGGTAAACTTCCCGCTCCCTCGCCGATGCTGGGGTGCATAATCTGATGAGCTATGAAATAAACCGATAATCGAAAATGGGAGAGACAGGATACATTGTGAAATTAGGTTAATGAATCCTTTAATGAATCGATGCGATGGTTCGGGCTATACAGCAAGTGCTGCACGATACATCACTGATTTTCAGATATTGTTTCAAACTGACGTTATTGTGGGGGTATTTTAAAGCATTACACTCAGTTGTTGACATACATACTTCAGTCAGTGCTGGATGCATGACAGCAACTACTGGAGAACGGTCGATGTTTCATTCAATAACTCTAATGGATTTTTGTCCAAAAGTTTTGCGCAAAAAAGTTCTTTTTCGAGTGAATTTCTATGGAATAGTTTTCGTGGTTTATGTGCACATGTTAACTGAAAGGGTGGTGTAACCAAGAATCATGCTATCATGTTAGTTAAAGTTTCTTTTATTTTATTTTTTTCTACTCAGGAGAAGGCAACGTCAATTATATTGCAAAGTTTGTAGTATATAATGACCAAACTATGTTTTATATGTTTAATGTATATGAATAGTATGATCCGTTATAAGCTTTTGGGGGGAGAGTCTTTAAAATACCATTGCCAAAGAAAAAAAAAAAACAGACAAATACAAAATGAAGTTAAATAGAGCCGCTACTATCTTTAAGAACTCCGGAGATTCATGGACAATTTAGGTGGCTCTAATCGAAAAAGTGGTCTTTTGTGCCTGTAAAAACTGCCGGTAAATTTTTGTCTTTCAGCAGGTATTCCACAGACTGTGGGTAAGTGAAGCTGTGACAATTTGTGAGAAGAGCAAATGACCTACCAACCCACCTACCAACTTAATGCCCCTATTATGTAAGACAACTACAACTACAGTTGAGTTGTCTCTTGGTTTTATGTCATTCAAAATTCGGTATTGTCCGTATTGTTATACACAACCTTGATAGAAAATTTGTCTGTTAAAACACAACAAGTATGGCGATGGTTGTCTAAAAGTTGTTAGTTAGTTTGGGTTGTGTGAAAGTTGGGTTGAATTGAAGACAACTCAACTCAACTAAGTTGAGTTGTGTTCCATAATAGGGGCATAAGTAATTTTACACTTTTCGATCATCTAGGGTTTTCTACTAAAGATTTCCTAACTTTGACAGGTAATTGCGGCCATATTGTTGAAGCTGCATCTGTCAAATTGGCTGTCACTTATTTAGTCTGTCTTGCCAAATCAACATGGGGAGTTATTACGTTCAACAACATGTGCAAATGATTAAATTGTTTTATGAAAGTGGGTCTTCTGTTCAAGCAACATTTCGCGCGCTTCGTCCATTTTACGGACGCCATAATTGTCATTCCGAAAGGACTATTCTGGATGATTGGGTATGTCAATAAGAAAATATGTCGAATTTGGGACGAGATCCACCAAATTGCAATGCACCTAGAGAAAATCACTATTTGGTGTGAATTTTGGGCTGGCGGCATCATCGGTCCATACTTTTTTGAGAACGACGTTGGCAAGGCCATCATCGTCAACGGCGAGCGCTATCAGCCAATGATAACCAATTTCCTTTGGACCCTAGTTGGATGATGTGGGCACCGATGACAAGTGATTTCAACAGGACGGCCATAGAGCCCATGCCACAATGGACATTTTGCACGAGCGATTTCCGAACATGGTTATCTCACGCGGAGGCGATATGAATTGTGAATTCACCACTGAAATCGTGCGATTTAAACCCGTTACGACTTCTTTTTGAGGGGATTTTTCTTATCACACAGGTCTATGCCAATGAACCAAAAACCGCCACTGCCCTGAAAGCCAACATAATCAATTCCATTGGTCAAACTCAGAATTATTTATGCGCCAGGGTTATTAAGCGGACATTTGAATGATGTTATATTCCATACATAATGACATAAATAAATTGCAATGATATCTCAAAAATACTGGGCAGTGCGCAGAAGTTTTAAAACCTGATGATGATGAGTGATAGGGGAGGAAGATAACCCACGTCGTCCAATACATTTAAGTGTTTGGTAAAAGCTTGGTGGCCCGAAAGGCCGCCCACAAGCAGTCTGCAGTCGATTCTCCTGAGAGACAGAAGGAAAGACGCCGACCTTTTGCAGATGTCCGTTTGGTCTGACTATACACCCAGCAGTCACGCCACCGACACTCGTGTTCACGAGAAACCCAAGTATCAATGGATGACCTAACCACGGATGCAGACAGACCCAACGCAGGTTCAGGTCCTAAGAGAGCTCCTCTGAACCCAGTCTTCTTCTCGTTTCCAGTCAATGAAGAGCTAGTTCCACCACCTAGTATAGAGGAAGTTGACCTAGCTGTAAAAAAGCAGGCTTGATGGTTTACCAGCGAAGGTCTTTAAATAAGGTGGTGATGTTTTGGTAGGGAGCATGCACCGAATCATCCTTGTCTTGTCTTGCAAGAACTATCAGGAACTATCAAGGCATATCCCTGTTTAATGTCGCATACAAGATCCTATACAACGTACTGTGTGAACGTCTTAAACCGTTCTGCAACACACTAATCGGCACGTACCAGTGTGGCTTCCGGCCCGGCAGATCTACTATAGACCAAATTTTCACACTAGGGCAAATCCTGGAAAAGACCAACGAATTTCAACGCGAAGCTCACAACCTGATGTTCATCGAGTATGATAGCATACATCGTCAGGAGCTCTATATGGCGATGGCCGAATTCGGAATCCCGGCAAAACTGATCCAGATGTGTCGCGTGATGCTGGAAAACAAGCGCTGCAACCTGCAGTTTGGAAGTAGATCCTCCGAACTATTTCAAACATGCACCGGATTTCGGCAAGGAGACGAGCTATCATCCGATTTCTTCAATCGCGTACTGGAGCAGGCAGTGTGCAGGGCAGTTGTCAACAGGTCCGTCCAGCTAAAGGGTTTTCCAAAGAGAGGTGTTATTGTGAATGGCCCGCTATTTCGGTAGCTGTCACGTTTGAAGCTTTTATTCTTTGACATTTGACAAGTAGAAACTACGCCATTACTAAAAATGAAACGATACACGCTTCAACAACGCATTGAAATTATTAAAATTCACTACAAAAATGGTGAAATTCTTGCAGTCACAGTTCGCAAAACTAAAGCATTTTTTGGTCGTCGTGGAGCACCTTGTCGGACCGCAATACAGAAATTGGTGGACAAATTCGTGCTGTTGGCACAAGTTAGTGATGTGAAGAATAAGACCCGTGCACGTCGCTCAAGAACAACTGAGAATATTGCTGCTGTAGCCCAAAGTGTTGAAGAAAACCCAGGTTTGTCCATTCCTCGTCGTTTTTTGGAATTGGGCATTCCACAAACGTCATTGCACCGTATTTTGCATAAAGACTTGGGTCTTAAGGCTTATAAAGTTTAGTTAACACAAGAACTCAAGCCGGCCGATCATCAACAACGTCGCCAACAGCCCAGCGAGGTCGATTCAATACCTCAAAGATAAAATTCGTGAGGCTATCGAGGACATAGGGCAGCCACTTTGCGATTTGGTTATGGAAAATTTCATGAAAAATGTAAGCGTGCTCGTGGTGGCCATTTGGCTGATGTTATTTTTCATTATTAACGGCATACCTTCCTCACAATTTGTGTTGGCCTCGACTCCAGTAATGCGTTTCGCCGCGATGTGGTGGGTGGGCTCATCACCTTCCTCTTTATTATGAAATAAACATCCGATCATTTATCTCAAAAAATTGCATTTTTCTTTGAATACCAAAATAACACCTCTTATTGGAAAACCCTTTACTAGGCTAGGTATGCGGACGATATTGATATATTGATCATCGGTCGTTCCCAGCGTGCCGTGATAGGAGCGTTCACGGCGATTGAAGGGGATACCTACATAATACCCAAGTGCAAAATCCCCAAACCCCAAAATACCCACATTTTGAAAAATACCCGAATTGACTATCCCCAAGTACAAAATCCGAGACAAAATCCCCAAATAAAAAAATTCCCAAAATGATAATTCAAAATATTTAAAGAAATTTTCGAATACCTAACCTTGCGCCTACTCCAAATCCGAATGCATTGTGAATACACCCGAAATCTATTTGGGTATTTTGGTTTTGGGGATTTTGGATTTGGGGATTTTGGGTTTGGGGATATTGACTTGGGGATTTCAGTTTGGGGCTTTTAATTTTGGGGTTTTCGTACCCAACCCCGATTGAAGAACAGGCGAAATCAATTGGCCTTGAAGTAAATGAGAAGAAGACTAAGTACATAAGCATCTGTCCACCGCCTAGGACAAAACGTCACTTACTATTGATAGCTATAATTTCGAGGTAGTTAAGGAGTAAAAATAAAAGTCCAATTCTTTAGTCATAAACAATTTATTTAAACGTCGAGGGAACGTGCTTTCCGACTTGCGGGACGCCTTTTTCGAACCATTGTTGCTCGCTCGATTGAAATAATAACTAAGGTTCATCCGATACGTAGGCAAAGCCCAATAAATCGTCAATATAGCTGGATGATTTCCTTTTTCCTTCCATATTTGACTTAAGTCTTCAAATCGAAAGGCACAAAGTATTCCCCCTTAAACTCTATCGCTGTATTCGCGTATAAATTCCCTGCAAGGTTATACCCGTCAAAAGCTTTTAATTTCATTTCGTATTTGCAATTACGGCAAACATTGCCAATCAGGATGCCCATAAAAACTCTCCATCCACTAGGTATGTAACTTTACATTTCGCCGAGACCATTTACAAAATAAGCGAATTAATAATCAGGCTATTATCATGAGCCTTCCCACTCGACTGGGAAGCATCCTTTCAAAACTGGCTAAAATATTTCAGGCCACGACCGACGCGCATAAGGACACCATTAATTGCGTTGTTACTATACCCAATTATTTCCTTTTGTATTACCCTCACCTTGGTCTTGTACCTGTAACGAGCACAAATAGTGGAACCACCATTAACATTATATATTCATGCATTTATTGCATTTTTAATCAAATTCCAAGAATGGAAATGTCCTCCTTAATAATAGATCCTATTTCTGGCTGACCTACTTTCGATGCGCGCTCCATTCACTATCAAATAAAAATAATTGGATTAAAAAAAAAAAAAAAACGAACAAACGAAAATGCGCACGAAGTACTTTGGCCCTTTCGACGTCTTCTCGTTTCCTTTTTGACGAGAGAAGACATTTATGCAACTCGAATGTCGAATGACATAATTTTTCCTTCCAATTTATAGAGCAACTCAACTTTGTGTCCTTCCGGATCACCACACTACCGCCAGTTACCACCTACGTCAATTACATTGTTCTCGGCTTGCCTTATCCAATGTGGCATTCAATCTGCACTTGTCTATCTGTAGCGCAACAACATTTCTAACTACAGGAAGAGAAAAAGGAAGGCGCAAATACAAATCCAAACGAATGGTTGGTTGTTCCTATTTGCACGACTTTCTGCCGTTGCATTATGGGTGCAAAATCGGTTTGGGTGGTAGGTACTACTATATGTGTCTGTAAAAGGATGTTGGCATAATTAGATAAAAGTTCGCTGCTGTTGCTGCATATAACCGACAGGGTTTCAATTTGCCGCTGTGCCGTTTCGTAACTAGGTAAAACTAGCTGGCAAGAGCTTTTTGCTCCGGTGTCGTGCGCATACAGCGAACTGGGAACTTTAAAGCCTTGACACAGTTTCGCACGGCATACGGGTAAGAACAAAGAGCAACTCAACTATATTCCACAGGAGTAATCCTTTAAAATCTTCCTTTATTCTCGGTAATGTGTATTTATACTATATGTACATAAGGTACGAGTGTAGCTGTGTTGATTTGCTGGGTATATGTTTGAGTTTTGGAGAAGTCAAGTTTCGACTTTAAAATACCTTCTTTTTTTTTTATTGTTTGTGATTTTATTGGCAATTTGTGTTTATTCTTGTATTGTTAGGTAACGTTAACGAGTTGTACACTACTCGTATTGCTGTGGTCTCTCTCTCCTCTATAATAATGTTGGGAATTCAAAAGTCGGAAGTGCAATCGTCCTTTTGAGCAATTTGCAAACAAATACAAGTGCACAGAGTATAGATACACAGAAGTGGGTGCCCGGGGTATAATAAGAAAATATCTATGCGAAAGAGATAAGTGGATTTAAATTGTTTAAATTATAAATAAAAAAGGGAAAATAATATACACTTGGATGTATAGAAATGTGGTTTTGTATATGTACTATGTACCTGCTTGTTAGTTGCTTGTTGATAAGACATATGACTCTATATTTGGCCCAGACCAAAGGATCTCCTTTCTTCTTAATACCGATCGAACGGTACTGAAGTTACCTTCATACTTTTATTCGACCGAATTTTAGAGGGCGCGAGGTCTCAAGTTCGATCCCCGGAAAACACAAAACACAAACTAAGTTTGAACGTTTTTCCACTGCGACACCTCTGACAAACGTTATCCTGAGAGTGTTACTATCGTGGAATAGAAAGAAACTCCCTCAAACGGAGGGTGTTGAGAGGTTAGGCCGACCGTACCTATCTCTGTAGCAGTTGCATATAATAAAACTGTAGGAATTTTCTTTGGCCGTTAAAAACTCGAAAACTACTGGACATATTTCGATGAAACTTTTTTTAAAATGTTCCTTAGGAATGTGAGACTGCTATAGGCTATGCCGTTTAAAGCCACATCCTTAGGAACAGTTTTTAGCCAAAATGTATTTTTTGAAGTGAAAATATGTACATACACATATACCTTGCTACAAATGGATGTTTATATTTTGCGATCGTGCGACAGGACAAACAAAAACAAAGGTAGTAGGTAGGTAGTTCTTTGGATTCCTTAGGAAGAGGGAAACAAAGGAAAGGAAATGCAGTATTATAAATAAGAAGCAAGATCATGTAAAGGGAAACAAGCTGAAGACTTCGCCATTAGCTGCAATCTCACTCAGCTCGTTTATGAACAAACGCGAATTCCTGACAATCCATCGAATTAAGGGAACACTTTAGATCTGTTTCTCACAACAGAGCCAGATAATTATAAAATTAAAATATCTGCTCCCTTAGGCAATTCGGATCATACTCTAATATCTGCTGTCCTCTCTATACCGACACCAATAGGAGCGAACCAGGATCGATTTGGAATTATAATAAATCTAACTGGGACGAGCTGCGTAATTTCTTCGGTTCTTTGCCATGGGCTGAAAGGTGCCCAGAGAGATACCGATGTCAATATGTGCGCAAAAGCCGTAACCGATATGATTTTACTCGGTATGGAACTTTATATTCCACATTGCATCAAAAAACCAGCTTCAAATAAACCCTGGTTTAACAAAGAATGCAAGCGAATTACCGCAGGCTTTCCGTGAATGGCGTTCAAACCCTTCGGAGCAAAAAGATATGAATTTATAATTCTTCTAAATAGATATGCAACCTAATTATTGAATCGGCGAAGACAACTCTGTACCAAAGAGTCACTAAAAAAGTAATTGGATGTCCTACTGCTAACGTCTCACGCGCATTCTGGTCCATGGCAAAGGCAATCAGTAGTAACTCTAGTTGCTCTTCCTTTCCACATCGAGTAAAAGAAGACGGCACGCTAGCAACAACACCTAAAGAAAATGCAGATCTTTTCGCTAGCATGTTTTTAGAGAGTTTCACCCTAGATTCTGCACGCTCTACAGCCACCAAATATCTCGAGGGTACATACCTCGATGGCAGAAGTGAATTTTCATCCTCGAATAATTCAAAGCATCCTTAAGGAACTAGATTGCAATAAGGCAACGGGACCCGACGGAATCCCGGCTATAGTACTCAAGAGCTGAACTTGCACTTACACTATGTAAGCCTGTTTAGCATGTCGTACTCCTAGAAGACGTTTTCTTCTTCCTAGAAGACCACTTGCATTCAACCTTTTCCAAAGAAAGGGAGGAAATGTCCGCCACAAAACTATCGTCCAATAGCGTTACTTTTAATGCTCTCAAAAGTAATGGAAAAGGCAATAAGTCAAAATAATTAAATACGTAGACGGCCACCGATTTCGGAGCCGTCGCTCCACTGGGAGACCTGCTAAACTACGTATCGGACTTATGGCAAGCAATTGAACAACACGCCGAATCCAGAGCCGAAGCCTTGGACATATCAAAGGCATTTGACCGAGTCTGGCATAGAACCCTATTAGGCAAGTTGGCGTCTTATGGATTACCACAACAACTCTGCGGATGGATGCAAAATTTCCTTCTAGGAAGATCAATCCAAGTTGTGGTAGATGGTGTATCATCTAATTCGTTTGCTATAAATGCAGGAGTGCCCCAAGGATCTATTCTTTCTCCAACTCTATTTCTTCTAAACATCAACGATTTGCTTGGATCGACAAATAATAATATCCACAGCTTTGCTGACGAGAGCACTCTTATATCCTCTATCTCGAACAGTGGGCCTGTGAATGCGGCTACATCACACAGTCAGAGATGTGAACAAATTAGTTCTCTAAATTATGATCTGGAGAAAATCTTGAAGTGGGGAAAAGACAACTTGGTTGTATTTAATGCAAACAAGACACAGCTCACAACATTTTCTAGGAAAAGTGCATCAACAGTTCTTCAAATCCAAATGGATGACCATCAGATCCATCACAAGGAATCAATGCACCTTATACGAGTCACAGTAAATTCAGAAATGACATGGCAGGATCACATATCCTATATCGCAAGATCGGCGTCCGCTAAGTTGAGCTAACTATTTAGAGCAAAGCGGTACTTTAGCCCCAAGCAACTTCTGCATCTCTACAAAGCACAGGCCTGGAATATTGTTACTATATATGGAGCTCGGCTCCAAAACATTCACTTAATCTACTTGACATCATACAGAGACGAGCATTTTGACTTATTGGAGACCCCACACTTACATCGAACCTACAACCGTTGGTGCACAGAAGATAAGTCGCTGACCTTTGCTTGTTCTATAGGTACTTCCATGGTAGATGTTCCGAGGAACTCAAAGACATTATCCCTCGAAATGTAACATTTGGGCGCCCCACAAGACAGGCAGCTAATGCTCATGAGTCATGACCATATTGTACATTTGACAACCGCGAGGACATCAATTTTCCAAAACTCATTCCATTACAGGACAATCAAACTTTGGAACTCGCTTCCTGCGGATATATTTCCAGAAGTCTAAAATTTGCAGCAATTTAAGTGCAGAACGAACATACATCTGCAAGCATCTCGGGGCGCTGTTGAAGCGTTATAGGTTCGTCTTTCACGGGAGAAGTATTTAAAAAAAATTAATAAACTTGAAATGCCCTTCACCAAAGGTTTTTTCATGTCTAGAAAAACCATCTCTGCTTCGGCTCTGCACTGTGAGAATCCTCAACCAAACTGTCATTGAGTTGATTGTGAATAAATTTGATTTTGATGGTAACAATCAGAGCTTCAAAACATATTAATTCAACAAAAGGGAGACATTTATTTGCCCTCACAACACGAACACACACGTCGTTTGCCTTCCCTTCAGTAGTGGTGGCTGGTGGCAACATCCCATTCAGTAAATACTATGTAAAGTCAATAAGCGCCAACGTTTTATCCTTTTTTCAATTTACACATAAAGTCAATTGCCGGAAAATGGTTCATTTGTTTCCCAAGGAAAAACTTTTCGATAGTCCTCAGCCTCACTGAATAAAATAAATTTCACAAGTTGTTTGCGATTCAGAGAATCGCCTAAAATAAAAAAAAGGAACCACTTGCCACTTCCGTTTCAACTATTATTTTTCGTCATGTCATCCCATAAATAATGTATCCCGCGTTTATTGATGAGTGCTGGATGTTGTTTCAAACAAAGCGTTCATCTACATAAGTGGTTGATTCGGTTTTGCAACGGATGTCACAATGACTTTCATATCAATCAAATGCATAGTATTACCATTTTGCTGATGGGCTGTCCATTGGTGATTTTTTTTTTTCACCAGAGCCAGTATCAGTATTTTTACAAATTCGGTGTATCTATCGACAGAAAAGACGACATGATGCATAAATGTTTAGTTAGAACAAAAATGTTTTTGTCATCTATCATTTTGTTACCTAGTGTGTGTCGTCCATTATTCTGAATTTCGTCATAGAAATTGGTATGTTCTAAACTGCTGACGCAGTCCAATGACGCATAGCACTTTAAAGAATTCAAATGTAATATGAGACAATGTATACCGTACCCACGTACGTACATTTATGACTGAGGATGAACTATTATGTAATACAATACTTGTCACTGTTTGTGAGATGCTAAAATATAATGTTAAGCAATCTTCAATACAGATATGTCATTGTCTGCTTGAAGAGGGACGATAAGACTTTAGTGAAGAATGTTCTTTGTATAGTAGGTGGTCCTTATAGTTTTTGGTTACAAAAAACAAATTAGGAAGGCGCTTACCATAAGGCCTTCAAGATGTAGTACAAATGACTGAGTTAACAATAGACATAACACTGACTTCTTTGATATGAAAAATAGTTGTTTTTGATGTACACTTGGTTATACAGGGTGGCGAAGAAGTAGAGGTGGGAAGAACAAACTGCTCAATTTAATTTTGATAGTCGGCATTCGAGATTATTCAGGCACAAAGCTCATTTTTTCATGTTCGAAATCGCCTAGTGCTACAGCATTGGTTCAGCATTTTTAGCAACAAGGTAGTCTCTTTTATCTCCCGTATGCTGGAAGACATTATGCAGTTTAAATATGGCTCGGGTGCAGTATACTCCGGCGCCTGTCTAGATCATGTACTTAGTTGTTTTTCAAAGGTTTCCCCCAGGGATTGTTATGGTATTGTCTTTGATCTGCAAATAACAGACCACACAATGACTGGTATTGTTTTCAGTAGTTTATAAAATGAGAAACCGACTGAATATACTTCCAAGGCTACAGAGCCCGAACCGAAGCCTGCAAGGACGAACAAGGGAACATCGTAGTAGAATCGCAGTCGATGCTGAGGATATGGAAGAACTACTTCTGCAGACTGTTTAACGGCGATGACGAACTAAATCCCGCTGTCAGGCAGAATGAACCATTCAACCTGGACGATGAAGACCAACAATTCCGTCCACCCGATCTGGACGAAATGAAGATAGCCATATCTAAGCTTAAGTCCAACAAAGCCGCTGGGGCAGATGGCCTAACCGACGAGCTATTCAAAGCGGCAGGCGATGACTTGGTTAGGAGCATGCACCAACTCATCTGTAAAATATGGTCGGAGGAAAGTATGCCCGATGAATGGAACCTCAGCATTGTTTGCCCGATCCTCAAGAAAGGAGACCCTCTGAACTGCGCCAACTACAGAGGTATTAGTCTTCTTAACATCGCCTATAAGATCTTATCTGCCGTGTTGTGTGAACGCCTGAAGCCTTTCGTCAACAACCTGATTGGTCCCTATCAGTGTGGCTTCAGGCCAGGAAAGTCTACCATCGACCAAATATTCACACTGCGGCAGATCTTGGAGAAAACCCAGGAAGTTCAAATCGATACCCACCACCTTTTCATCGATTTTAAGGCCGCCTATGACAGCATTTATAGAGACGAGCTATACAGAGCAATGTCTAGTTTTGGCATCCCTGCCAAACTCGTCCGTTTGTGTAGGATGACAATGGAGAATGCACGCTGCTCCATCAAGGTCGGTAAAGAACTCACTGAGACCTTCGATGTCAAAAAAGGATTTAGACAAGGCGATGCGCTGTCATGTGACTTCTTCAACATCGTTCTTGAAAGAATAGTGCAAAACTCAAACGCTAACACCAGAGGCACTATCTTTCAAAAGTCCGTCCATCTACTCGCCTACGCCGAAGATATCGACATAATCGGGAAAACGCAGCGTGATGTCACTGGCGCGTTCGTGAGCATTGAGACGGAGGCGGCAAAGATGGGTTTGGCGGTCAATGAGGGCAAGACAACGTATATGCTGTCATCGAGAAAGGACACCCAACACCGACGTCTTGGACAGAATGTCACTATAGACAGATATAACTTTGAGGTGGTAAAGGACTTTGTCTACCTAGGCTCCGCTATTAACTCAGACAATGACACCAGCGCTGAGATTAAGCGAAGAATAACTCTTGCCAATCGCTGTTTCTTTGGGCTAAGAAAGCAATTGAGTAGCAAAGCCCTCTCTCGAACAACTAAAGTGACCCTTTATAAGACCTTAATCATCCCAGTCCTACTTTATGGTGCAGAGGCATGGACTCTATCAAAAGCGGATGAGCTTACTCTTGGTTACTTCGAGAGGAAAATTCTTCGAGTAATTTTCGGTCCCGTCTGCATAGACGGTGAATGGAGGAGGAGATACAACGACGAACTGTACGGGCTGTACAGCGACATTGACTTAGCCAGAAGAGTGAAGGTCCAACGACTGCGGTGGCTGGGTCATGTAGAGCGAATGGACGTGAATGCTCCGGCCCGGAAGATCTTCGAATCCACACCGGAGGGACGGCGCAGTAGAGGAAGACCGCGACTCAGGTGGCGCACGCAAGTGGAAAGGGACCTTAACCAACTTAGCGTGCGAAACTGGAGACAGCTGGCCAAAGATCGTGCTGGCTGGAGACGCTTGTTGGTTGAGGCCCAGGTCCACCCCGGACTGTAGCGCCACTTTAAGTAAGTAAGTAAGTCAGCATTCGACATTATTCAGGCACAAAGTGCTCCAGCATTTTTAGCAACAAGGTGGTCTCTTTTATCTCCCGCATGCTGGAAGACCTTATGCAGTTCGAATATTGCTCGGGTGCAGTATATTCCAGCATCTGTCTAGATCTAGTCTAGTTGTTTTTCAAAGGTTTCCCCTAGGGATTGTTATGGTATTGTTTTTGATCTGCAAATAACAGACCACACAATGACTGGTATTGTTTTCAGTAGTTTATAAAATGAGAAACCGACTGAATATACTCTCTAGATAAGGTGGCTAAAATTAACTTTAGCAATTTAAACAGTGCACTACGGTTTGAGTTTTGGGAAGAGGTATATGCTTAAGACGAAGTTATATACTCGTGATATACCAAAGGAAGATGACACTATTCTTGCTACGTTTGCTGACGACACCGCTATTCTAGCAGTCGTAAAACAGTCGAAGAAACGACAAAACTGCAAACCGCGTTAAATAAAGTATAAATGAATGGACGAGGGTCTGGCGAATCGCCCTCAATGAAACTAAATATGCTCACGTATAAAAAAACGAATGACTTGCCAATTTTTTTAAACTCGGCCAGAATACCTTTTGCGAACGAAGCCAAATACCTGGGAATGACACTCGACGCAAAGCTGAAATGGAATTCACACGTGAAAATGAAACGCAAAGAGCTTGAACTCAAATATAGAGAAATGTACTGGTTACTTGGAAAACATTCCCAGCTCAATACCGAGAACAAACTGCTTTCATACAAGCAAGTGCTAAAGCCGGTATGAACCTACGGTATACAACTTTGGGGTTACACCAAGAAAACAAATGCCAATATTATACAATATTTTCAAAACAAAGTGCTTCGAGAAATTGTAGAAGCACCGTGGTATATTAGAAACGACGATATCCACAGGGATCTCGGAATACCTACAATCGAAGCTGAAACTAGAAGCTTTGCGCGAAAGCATAGAAACCGACTAATCGGATACACCAACAATACAGTCCTACAAATTTTGTATGAGAGCAATTTATTGCGCCGACTACAAAGAACAAAACCTTTCGACTTGGCGATATAGGGATTAACCGCGTCTAAATTGCGGAACATGCAAGATCTTTCATTGGAGAGTAACCTGTCAAAAGTTTTCATTTCGTGATAGAAAAATTGCTTGATAAGTTATATCTTAGTTGCAGTATCTACAATTTATATCGAAGGGTGGTGTTTTTAGTCAGTAAGAATCTGACACTACTATGAGCACGCGTTGTTCTCTATGCAAGATTTTCAACTACCCTGAAAAAAAAAAATGCTTAAGAAGATGCGTTTAATTCATATGACCTATTTACATTAGCAGCTCTACCGTCTTTGTTATTCCAAAAAGATGTCAAATACGATTAAAGTCTGGTATAAATCAAACGCGGCTTAATAAAAATAGATTGAAACATAAACTGTGGATTAAACGCTATAAGCATCCTTTAAACTTAAACTTAAAATTTCGTTTCAAACGTCTATGCAAGCAGGTAAATCATGAAATTCGAATTAGTCGTGATAATTATTACCATAACAGAAAAGAAGTGTTATACCTACACACCATTGTCAATAGAAATGTTACTAGCCAAGTTAATAATCGGCGTGCAGTAGCAAATGAACTTAATGATTATTTTGCTTCAGTAGGACATACCTCAATCTCGTTGATGTTTTAGCTCAAATTTTTAATTTATTTATTGTTTCCGGAATTTTCCTGAAGCATTAAAATATGGTATTGTATGTAATATGTACCTCTTTTTAAAAAGGGTAATAGAAAAGACAAAAGTAACTATAGACAGATTTCTTTGCTGTCCTCAATCTCAAAGGTATTCGAAAAAACAGTTAAGATAAGGTTTTTGTCATATCTTAAAAAATTAATTTTTAACTTTCTCGCAGTCATAGGTTATATGAATACAAAATGAGCATGTAGTTTATACTCAATAATTTGGAGCAAATACTCGATGCGATATGAATAAAAACCAGAAGCAGATACTCCGATAGAGTAGGTACTCTTATTTATAATTTCTTGTGAGTATATTCTCACATTTGATATGAACAATACATTGTTCATGCTCTTCGAGGTGAGAATCTACTCAATAAATTTGGAGTCTGATAGGCAGTAGACTTCAGTTTGAACAATGGCTGAGTTCATCCTTAATTTGTGTGGGACGTGGGTGACCCGGGCTTTTCAAACAGGAATAGGAAAGGATATTGGAGTTCACCAAACATCTGTTGTGACGGAAGTTGCTGTTAGGTTAATAGAAAAATTTGGACAGTGAATCTTGTGTTCTTTAAGAGATACCTATACAAATTCAATCCTTACATATAATAAAACTGTAGGCATTTTCTTTGTCAGCTAAAAACTCGAAAACTACTGGACAGATTTCGATGAAACTTTTTTTAAATGTTCCTTAAGACTGTGAGACTGCTATAGGCTATGTCGTTTATAGCCACGTCCTTAGGAACAGTTTTTAGCCAAAATGTATTTTTTGAAGTGAAAATATATACATACACATATACCTTGCTACGAATGGATGTTTATACTTTTGCGATCGTCAAACAAACACATTCGATAAGGGTTGATTTGTTTTCGTAGTGAGTGCTATGGTCAGTTGTATATTATGTAGGTATGTATATTATGATTGTATGTCCGATTAAGGATGGGGATGGGGTGAGTCGTGCGTGCTGCAGAATGGCATGGGGTATATTAATAATCTTCATAAGAGAAGAGACGTATAATACAAAACAGGTTTCATTTCAGAATTTCATTCGATATGTGGTATGGTAATTGTGTTGGGTTGGGGTAGTTAGTTGTTTGGATTCTATAGGAAGAGGGAAGCAAAGGAAAGGAAAGGAAATGCAGTATATTAAAAAAGTAGCAAGATCAATGAGAGGGAGGGCGATGCAGAGGGTGCACATTATATATCCAATGCATTACATAAATTATCGCATATCGCCACGCAACGCAGTAGGAATTTTATTCTGATATGACGTAACAGGGTAGGGTTGGGGTAGTTGTTTGGATTCCATAGTTCTACTTTGGGGTTGTTGTCGCACATCGAAAGCAATTTTTCTTGAACAGATAGGTACTGTGTATGAGTGACTTACTTCTGTCCAGCCAGTTTGTGAAATATACATATATTATCATAGTAAAGACGAAAGCCGATTGTTAGATACATACTTGAATTGTTATTGATTTTAGAAGTGAAATTGAATACATAGATACCTATTGATTTCTGAATTTAAACTTCATCAGCAAGGTAAGTCCGAAAAAATTAAGCTATGATTTAAAAAAAAAATACATAGTTCAGACTATTCCTTCGCGAGATAAAAAACCGATTTTGCTGAAATTTTGTTGTGTTTGAGTGGGTCCCTGGATGGTTTAGATTCACAATTGGACCCGATAGGTGGCGCTGCAATTGGGTTCCAGGAAGTTTACTATTTTTTTTTCATCTAAACGTTTGGACTGATTTTGATTATATTGTTTGTGTGTGAACAAAACAAAACAAGTGAGACACATAAATGTACTATTCAAATATGTATATTGTTATTAGTTTAGGTGACTGAATTTATTTTGGTTGTTTTGCCGTAACAGGGTAGGGTTAGGGTAGTTGTTTGAATTCCATAGGAAAGAAAATGCAGTATTACAAACAAGTAGCAAGAGTACGGCGAGGGAGGGCGATGCAGAGGGTGCATATATCCAATACATTACATCCATTATCGATATCGCCACACAACGCAGTAGGAATTTCATTCTGATATGACGTATGCATTTTTTGAAGTGAAAATATATACATACACATATACCTTGCTACGAATGGATGTTTGTACTTTTGCGATCGTCAAACAAAAACAAAACAAGACTAGCATACGTATACTACACATTCGATAAGGGTTGATTTGTTTTCGCAGTGAGTGCTATGGTCAGTTGTATATTATGTAGATATGTAGGTATATTATGATTGTATGTCCGATGAAGGATGGGGATTTGGTGAGTCGTGCGTGCTGCAGAATGGCATGGGGTATATTTTTTTTTTTTTATAATTCATACGCGCTAAAGAGTTTATGGGGTATATTAATAATCTTCATAAGAGAAGAGACGTATAATACAAAACAGGTTTCATTCGATATGTGGTATGGTAACTGTGTTGGGTTGGGGTAGGTAGTTGTTTGGATTCTATAGGAAGAGGGAAGCAAAGGAAAGGAAATGCAGTAGGTACATAATACAAATAGGTAGCAAGGTCTAGGAGAGGGAGGAATTTTCTTTTTCTCCTAAAAGCGCGGAAACTACTGGATGAAATGAAATTTTAAATGAACCAAATATAATTTTGTGCGAGCGGGCAAGGCGAGCACGGGTCCAGCTAGTATGAAATAAAACAGTTGAAGCTAATGTTAATGTCTATGATATTAGCATTAGTTAATAGATAATTACGCCATAACTGTTTAAAAATGATTTCGGGCGTATGCGCGCCCGGCTAGTTCGAATGAAGCGCAATCGTGAAGTTCAATTTTCGACAACTTTATCGAGCACCGTATATCAGCATCAGCAATAACACGGCCAATGTTGATTCCCAAATCGTCCAAAGTCTCATCGGCATAGACTGATGACTAAAGAAAGTAATCTAAATCAGAGAATCGTGGAGCCCTTTCACCAGGGCCATTACGCGAAATTATGCGCTCAGAAAATATTTACTGCAATAAATTGATAGTATCACGCGCCTGTGGCATGTTGCCCCATCTTCTTGAAACCAACGCGTTAACCTATTCATCGTAAAATGGCAAAACGTACTTACTCCAAATACACTTTCAACTGTCAAATTGACAATCTGTAGAAACAGTTTGGCCAGTTTAAAAACCAAACATCTAAACAAACCCTTTAATAGAAGCGAAAGAAATGTGGCCCACAAAATTTACTTTTCCATGTGCATTGGGTGTTATCGATTGCACTCACCCAAAAAAAAACTATTCATGGTGACGAATATTTAATATATTGATCGAAACCTAATATCATAGCATTAACGTACAAGCCATGCGTTAAATTCAGTTGGGCTTACAAGCTTAGACGCATCATGGCCAGGATCTGTCCACGATTCACGGATTTGGAGCAACTCTGAATTTATAACATTGATAGGAATGATTTTTAAATGTTGAATGCATTACTTTTAGGATATGGCATAAAACCGCGGAAAATGGTGTCTTTTATAAATTCTAATACACCGCAGGAGCGTGCTTATAATAATTTATTCACAAAGGAGCGTGTAACAATTGAAAGATGTTTTGGTCAACCTAAACAACGATCTCCGATGATTCAATATAAAGTTCGGATATCGGATAACAAAAAGTTCCAAAAATTATCATATTTCCAATACTATTGTTATTCGTTACAGACTCAGAAAAGTTTGAAAATAAAATTACTGGAGTATCTACTCCTATGTACAGGAGCATTTACTCTACAAACTGAAATCTTTTTTAATCATATAAATTGGAGAACAAACTATCACTTGATGCTCATGCGCAGGAGTACGTACTCGGTTTTTATTCATACCACCCATTGTTTTCATACAAAATTTCGAACTCGAGATTTTGATCAATTCTGATATTACGATGATAGGGGAACTCAAAAAAGTGGGTCTCGCAGTTCTATCCGTCCATATGGCTGTCAGTCCCATAGGTCTGAAATCTATAGGTACGCTTGGACGGATTTGTTTCAAACTTCGTATTTAGAGTTTGTGGGACGATTGCAAAAACTTATTTTTAAGATACTATCTTCATTCTTAACTTGATAGCAAACTCAGTTTTTCTCTAAAGTAAACTGCGTCTTCTGATATCAATACCCAAATCCTTACTTTAAAAAAAAAACTGCTCATATCTCAAAAACAACACTTTCGATTTTAATAAAAATGTAACTGGCACGTAATGCTTAAATCCATAGTAATACTCCTTGCTAAGTTTAGAGCTAAGCAGTTGTAAAACAGTGTTTTTTTAATGAATGCGTCCTTCTATTTCCACCCCAAACGCTAATAATGCTATTTTAAAAACTGTTCATATCTCGAAAACATCATTTTCGATTTGGATGAAAATGTAACTGCTAGGTAATGTTTATATCCTGAAGAATACGTCGTACTCAGTTTTCAGCTAATTTTACAAAAAACCGTGATCAAAATACATACATACTTAAGACAACATAAACATTCTAAACATGACCACGTACTTAATTTTTCTTAGAAAACTTGAATACAGCCGTTTTATGAATATTTCCCAAAAATAAAAAAAAAACTTACACAAACGAAAATTTTGTCAAAATGAGAATAATGAATAAATGAAATGAAATTAAAAATATAGCATTGAATTTGCTCCTTCAAGGCGTGGCTGGTCGTGGGTTGTTGGAATGCACCTTAGACTTTAAACAACCCTAAAAAAAAATTAAGTCCAACGAAATAAAATCACACGGCCTATACTTTTCCCCAAAATAGAAAATTACACGACCAGCAAATAGCTCCTGTCGAATTAAATTGTTTGTGAAACTACATGTTATCCACAGCCATATCTGGCAATTTAGGCACAAAGAGCTGAATTATTATACTGCAATAACGAGCACCATTAACTATTATTACCTGGCCAGTTCCGATGATGTCTTCAAATTTGAACAAAGCAGTGACACTTTGTAGATGCATTCGATTCTCAACAATCACTCGTCGATTTTCTTAACCTTAAGAAGAAAATAAGCCTCATCGCTGAAGATAAAAATTTGTACCACTGACGTCTTTTTTTTTTTTTTGTAACAATATTTCATTAGGAGCCACCGACCACCATCGTCTATGACAACAATTTAAAATTCGTCATAAATCATTCCTAAAATAAAGAGCCAGACGTAATTATTTGTAATAGCAACAGGTGATATTGACACGACTGAACATTTAAATGACATAATTTTATGACATAAAACTTAAACATTTCATAAGAATGTCAAAGAGATTAAGCACTCAGTCTTTTAGCTGTTTTATTTATGTTTTTCAAACGTCTGTCTACATAGTACTAAAAATGTTAAATCACTGTCACTTCTGTTTGTTTCCCAGAATGTTGTACATATCTCTGTCATTCACACTTCTGTTCATTTATCAAGCGAACATAGTTCCCAAGTCAACACACTTCACAACAACTCGAAAACTGTTGAAATTAGTGTTCAGGAGAGAAATCAAAGATGTAACTTACAAATTGGTTCTTTGAAACATTCCAACTTTGAGAAATTTTGATTTATTAATGGCGAATGAAATGTTTTGAAATACTTAGGGGAAAGTTATGAACTGTGTTTCGAAAGAAAACACGTCCAATACATTATTTTTGTGTTCAATTGTTATTGAAAAAAAAATTTAGCCATGTGCTTACTATTATTGGATATGTATGAAATCATACAATATCTTTTGAACAGTTGTCGGTGAAGATAGTTAGATAGTTTTCATTTAACAAACGAGGGATCCCAGGTTCGATCCCTGGAAAAACACAAATTACACCTTATCTAAGGCTTTTTTCTACTGCGCCACCTCTCGCTAACGTATGACAGACAGAGAGTATGACTGTCATGAAAAAGCCTCTCAATTCAGCCGCTCGGGGTCGGCATAAAATTGTAGGTACCTTCCATTCGTCCCAAAAAAATAGAAACTCACACAAACAAATGGTTGCGAGAAGCTAGGCCTAGGGTGTCTAGCCGACTGTTGCGCCACCTATTTATTTATTTTTTTTAAATTAGTGCCCTATATCAGCCTGTCGCGTTGGTTGGTTTAAAGTGGTATTCTATGGAATCTACTTAAACTAAAATAGGTCCAGGTCCATTGTATTGTCACTGAAAACAATAGATGGGTCACACTGTCCGCTCCTGAAATTCATTGCTTTAATTAATTGGAATTTTTGAGATCTTTAAGATCATTGAGATCGTCAAAAGGTATTTAATGTTACCTCCCGGAGACTGACGAGGGTAGAGCAAGTGCATAAGAAGTGCACAATTGTCTACTACTCTTCCTCATCTCTTCAGTTTCTGCAAAAAATCAGATAGAGGACAACCAAGCTTTGCCCATCAAGCCATGTCCTTCTAAGTTTTACCATCCTAAGTGAGTCGGAGTGGATAAGGTATTTATCAAATGCCAATAGCGGTGCAGTGCTGAGTACGTTTATAGTTTTTATACCGGACTAGCGTAGCCCGTGCACACTTCGTAGTGCAAAATAGTTAAATAGATAAACTGTTTTTATTGTTCTGTGGTACACAACATTTTTTGTTTTTTTTTTTTTTTTTTTTTCAGAAATCGTATTGCCTAGACAATATTATTGACTTTCATTATTTATGTCAATGAAATAAATTTTAAAAACGTTGGCTTCCAATTCCAAGACTGTCGAAGAAACTGTACCCGCCCGGCTTTGCCCGTGAATCGGAATTGTATTGTTAGGTCTTAGGTAATAATGTTCTTTCGTAAAATGCGAGAAATAATAATAAATCGACTTGGTGGAATTTTCTGTCTGCCTAAACCTGAAATACATACAGCAATATGAACAAAACAAAAAAAGAATAATGAAAATCGGCCCAGCGGTTATCGAGATATAACGTCACCGAGTCTCACCCCATAGAAGATGTTTTTTGTATAGGAGGTATAAGATTTTGAATATTTTTTTTGTATGTGAAGTGCCACTCCCCTTTTTGTCCAATTTTGACCAAACTTTACAGGACCACTCCAGGACCAATAACTAAGATTATCTGTAAGTTTGAGCTCAAACGATTTGGTGGTTTTCGAGATATACGATTTTTAATGTTTTTTTTGTATGGGCGGTGCCACGCCCCTTTGTCCAATTTTGACCAAACTTCACAGAAACCATATATGGACCAATACCAAATATGTGTGAAAGTTTGGTTAAAATCGGTAAATGCGTTAAAGCGTGAATCGACGACAAACATTTTAGAGCTCAATTTTTATACATATATATATAGATGGCATTATTATATCGAAATCCAGCACCATTCAAAGCAAGATTAACATTGATTCGTGCAGCACGTTGTTCGCGTTGTTCAGATGAATGACCTGAACGTGATCTGGCCATACGTTCTCTTTGAATTTGATTTTGATTTTCTCGCTCTTCTTGTGATTGATTTTGCCTTTCATTTGATCTATTTTGAGTCCTACGCGACCGATGACCAATATCACTTCTTCGCTGACGTGGCATTTTTGACACAAACTAAAATAAAACAATGAAATCTTCAATCTTGAAAATAAATTTATCTTTTTTTGGCCGCATAATAAGTTGATTTCAAATAAGAAACCTTAAAATAATTGAAATGGAATGAATTAAATAAAGCAATACCAAAACAAAATAGAACAAAAAAATCAGTTTCTTTCTATGAACAGAACATGAAACACTTACGATTCACACACTAACAGCAACGAAACGGATCTTTTTTCGGTGGCTTGCAATTCCAGCAAAAACACAAATTAATCAATCTGTTTCGAGAGCTGGTGGAGCTATAGAATGCTAATAAAAATATTAATACAGAAAAAAAGTATTAAACATACAAAATATTCCTTGATTGAGTTGATGATATAGTAAACAAATTATGTATATGTATGGTGTTTTAATTTTTGTTTAGGCAGGCTTGTTGGTCGCCCCTTTGTCCAATTTTGCCCAAACTTCACAGGACAACTCCAGGGCCAATAACTAAGATTATCTGTAAGTTTGAGCTCAATCGATTTGGTGGTTTTCGATATATACGATTTTGAATGTTTTTTTTTGTATGGGCGGTGCAACGCCCCTTTGCCAAATTTTGACCAAACTTCACAGGATTCATGTATGGACCAATACCAAAGATGTGCGAAAGTTTGGTTAAGAAGGGTAAATGCGTTAAAGCGTGAATCGGCGACAAACATTATAGGGCTCAATTTTTATATATATAGATAGAAGATGAGCCCTATCTAGCCAATTCGCCTGCTCCGCAGACCCAACCAAACCAGACCTAATAATCTTTGGAGTTTGGTTGTAAACTCTTTGGCAATCTTGTTAAGAGATATGCAGCAGTCTTTCACTGCTTTGGAATTTATTGTGCTGAATGTAAAGGATTTGATAGCTGACCGAAGAGACAGACGGATTCGCATTTGTTAATCGAGCGTAGGACATCGATAAATTGGTTTCAACATTATTGGAAGCTTCTTCTATATCAAGGAAAGTGAATTGTTTAAAAGAGTAAAGGACCATTCACATGGGAGCGAACGAACGAATTCATGAAATGCGAACAAACCACTTTTTATGCATTTATAAACAGAAAATTGCACATTTTATCATTTCAAGACAATCTCCTCTTGGAATAAGGTTAAGTTCCGACGAATTTTTTATTCCCGACTTTGTGGAACGCGATTTAAATTATGTGGATTGTGAATAAACTGACTATTCGCGCCAAGGTGTTTTCGTTCGCGGCAAAAAGTTGGGAATTCGAAATTTTGTTAATTAAACTGTTTATAAACTGGTTTTCTTAATACATTTTGATGGGATAATTAATTATCCTACTCTTGGAATAGTAAAATGTGGAATTTTCTGTTCATAAATGTTTAAAAAGCTGTTTGTTCACATTTCATCAATTCGTTCGTTCGCTCTCATGTGAATGGTCCTTTACAGTTTTCGTGAGGTGTATGATTGAGTACCCACTACCCAGTGTCAGGCAGTATATCAGAATACGGGATGGGTTCCACCTCATATACAGGGTGGGCCATCTAGTGGTTTCTTTAAGATTATTTTGACACTGACAGCTTTTTCCCGCTCGAAATCTTGACAGACAGTCAGTATCATCCGCAGAACGAACTGAGTCGCTTTACGCTTGAACAACGTTGGGAAATATTGAAAACTTATTTCCAAAGTTAGTGCTGTGTAGCCCAAGCAGTGCGTTTTTAAAAAGAAAGAAAGGCCGAAATGAAGCTGTACACAAGTTTATGTAAAAATTTCGTGAGACTGGAGAATGTGGCTGCTGTGGCCGAGAGTGTGAGACTCAATTCAATTTCTTCGAAAATGAGGCTGGCAAAAACGCAACGTTTCAGTCAACAGTGGCCAGAGCCATGTTAAGCGACTTTTTTGTTACTAAAATTGAAGACATGGATTTGAACGACCTCTGATTCACGCAGGATGGCGCGCCATGTTACATAGCCCATACCACAATCGATCTTTTGCGCACCAAATTCCCAAATCGTGTTATCAGCCATCTTGGCAATGTCAATTGGCCTCCTTGGAAACCATCAACAAGGTCTTGGAAAATTTGAGTGACAGAATGCGGTACTGGGAAGCCGGTCGAGGAAGCCACCTGAACGCCGCGCGCTGTTGTGTTCCATAAATAATGGGAATGGTCTTATGCAAAAAGGTCCAAAACGTAATTTTTGACTTTTTTGGACTTTATTGCACTTTTGAAATAAAACCCAAAAGGAGTTTTGGACTTTATTTCATTTTTGAAAGTGCAATAAAGCCATTGGACATTATTGCACTCAGCTATTTAAAAGGAAGACGAGCAGGGGGGTTGCAGGGGGGGCACCATGCCCCCCATACATATTCTACTGTTAATGCATTGTGGATTTTATTTCCACTTCGATTTGGACTTTATTGCACTTTTGAAAATGAAACAAAGTCAAAAATCTTTTTGGACTTTATAGCAATTTCAAACGCAATTTTGGAGTTTTTTGCATCAGACTTTATTTCATGGCACCAATGGGAATGTTTGCTCTTACTAATAAGCCATAATGCACTTTATTGCATTTTTAAAAAGAAACTTGGCCCACCCTTATAGTTTTGTTCTGCCGTATTTTTGGACATTTAAAAAGTATTTTCCATAAAATGAAATGCAAATTAAGACAAGTTCTTCCCGATCTGTTGGGTATATAAAATACTAGAATCGTATTCCATATTCCAGTCCATAAATTCCTGATTTGTATCAGAAATTCAAGGCAAAATAACAATCCCCTCGGAGATTTGAATAATTCGGAACTGTCAAAACTGTCCACTTCAGTTTCTCATTGCTGACAAGGTCGGCAGAGATATGTGAGAGTGAAGTGAACACTGCGACAGGTCTTTGACCAGAAATGGAATCACTGTATCCGTCAGTGAGCATAATTTTACATGACAAATAAAAACAAATTTATTCAGTACTACTCGTTCATGGATGTGGTTATTTTAGCGCTAGGAATCGGCATGACTTTGCTCGAGTTCCAAATTTTGACCAAAAAAAAATCGTTCTTTTAAAGGGCTATTCAAATAGATTTGACAGGGTGTAAAATGTTAATTATGGTCCCGTGAATAAGACATGAATTTAAGCATCGATCGAAAATAATTTTGAGTGAATTACTCGCAACAAAGGCTTTAAATTCCCAGAATATCATTTTCAGACATTATGCGGTTCGACTAAATGCGAGAAAAATCTATATCGCGGCCATTATATATTGATGATTGATCGGGAGAGCCTTTACCGGCCCTGGCACTGCGGCCTTTTTAAAGGAGCCTATTGTGCCTATTGTGAGAGGATTCATCACTCTCTTCTCTAGGCACAGTATACATTTGGGGTCTGGTGAGACTCCGATTCGGTGAAGGTGTTTTTTCATAAGACCAAGGCCAGTAATAATTTCTGTAAGGATCTTTGGTTGTTTTCACTTAGATTAGTTAGAAAATATAATTTTCTGGGGGAGAATTTTGGGAAGAACTGTTTGGTGCAGTTCTGTCCAGGTGTTTTAAGCCAGAGTTCATTAGATTCGATTTGAGCTAAGCTCCTAATGTATTCCCTGAAGCATCACTTACTGACACCGCAGGAGGGTTCAGGTCCGACGAGTGGTCAGCCGTTTCGTTTCCAGTAAATGCCCTGTGGGCTGGAATCCAGTGTAGGATGACTAGGTTTTTCTTTGCTAGTTCGTAGATGGCCATGTAAGTTTCTAGGACCAGCTTCGATTTTATAACAGATGAGTTCAGAGCTTTAAGAGCAGCTTGACTGTCTGAGAAGATAAATATGGTTTTACCACTTGTGTTAGAACATAAATTTATTCTAGCGCAGTTATTGATGGCAAGGACTTCAGCCTGGAATTTGGACGAGAACCTGCCTAGGCTGACTGAGAAGTTCGCTTGAGGTGATTCTCAAAAAATGCCAGATTCAGTCCCTGAATCCATCTTGGAACAGTCTGTGTACCAGACTAGATCAAGTCGCGTTGGATTGGGTTTGTATTTTTCCCATTCTTTCTTTGGCGGGATGATGATAGAGAAGTTTTTATGAAAGCCATATTCCGGTAACATGTCGTCTAGAAACACGCTGAACGCTCTTTCAGGCTCCATAGTGTCAATTAAAGGCTGGTGACCTCCATGATAGTAATAGGGGTCGATTTTATTCGAATGGAATAGGCGATGAATGCTTAGTCTTGCTTCCATTTGAATGTGTACTTGAATAGGTAATAAGCCTAGGATGACATTCAGTGCAGTGGTCGGTGTGGAGCGTTGACAGCCCGTCATGCAGTTTCCGGCTATACGTTGAATCCGTTCTAGCCATTATATTACATACTTTCTTTTTTTTACGTTTGGGGGCGCTTACAGTCTGGGGTGGACCACGGCCTCAACCAACAAGCCCCTCCAGCCAGCTCGGACCCTACCTAGCTGCCTCCAGTTGCACACATCAAGTTGGTTGAGGTCGCCCTCCAATTGTGCGCGCCACCTAAGGCTGGGTTTTCTTGTGCTACGTTGTCCCTCAGGGGTGGACTGAAAGACTCGTCGGGCTGGTGCGTTGCTGTTTATACGCTCCACATGCCCAGCCTCTTAGCCGTTGTATTTTCAGCTTTTTGACCAGATCAACGTCATAAAGCTAGTCGTTAAATCTTCTCCTCACACCCCTTCGATGCAAACTGGACCGAATATCGCCCGAAGAATCTTTCTCCCAAAATATTCCACGAGGTTTTCATCCGATTTCGACAGAGTCCATGCTTCTGCACCATATAGCAATACCGGGATGATTAGGGTCTTATATAATATCTCCTTGGTCCTATGAGAAAGAGCTTTACTTCTTAGAGTCTTGTTTAGCCCGAATAGCAATTGGCAAGAGTAATTTTTTGTTTGATCTCTGCGCTGATGTCATTTTGCGATGTGATAGTGGAATCAAGGTAGTCAAAGTCTTTAATTACTCGGAAGTTGTATCTGTCCATCGTGACGTTTTGTCCGAATTGTCGATACTGAGACAGAGACTCCTTTCTCTTTAACACCATATACTATGTTTTGGCGATCTTCCAACCTATAATGTCAATATCGTCAGCATATGCAAGCAGTTGAACAGACTTCTGAAAAAATTTACCTCTGATGTTGGCTTGTGAGTTTCGTACAATTGCTTCAAGGATGATGTTAAAAAAGTTACACGATAGCGCATCGTGTTGTCTCAAACCTTGTCGAACTTTAAAGGACTCGGTAATGCTTTTGCCAATTTTGATGGAGCAGCGAAATTTCTTCATCGAACGAGTTTGGCAGGAATGCCGCTTTGTATAGCTCGTTCCTATAGAGGCTATCAAAGGCGATTTTAAAGTCGATAGAAAGGTGGTGTATCGATTTGAAATTCCTGGGTTTTTTCTAAGATCTATTGGAGTGTGAACATTTGGTCGATGGTAGATAGACTTTCCTGGCATAAAACCGCATTGATATGGCCCGATCAAGTTGTCGGCGAAAGGTTTTAAACGTTTACTCAGTACGGCAGACAGGCAGGATCTTGTAAGCGATGTTAAGGAGACTGATGCCTATATAGTTGGCGGAGTTTAGAGAGTCTCCTTTCTTGTGTGCACACGATGCTGAGGGTATTCTTTCGTCCGACCAAATTTTACAGATGAGTTGGTGCATCAACTCATCTCCCACTGCTTTGAAAAGCTCGGCCGGTAGGCCATCAGCCCCACAGCTTTGTTCGACTTTAGTTTGGATATCGCTAAATCCTCACTTCGTGTAGATCGGGTGGACAGAATTGCTGGCTAGACCAGACTGAATGGGTCATTCTGACTGACAGCGGTTTGTTGAACGTCTTCGCCGTTTATAATTTTCTAAATTTTCTGAAATGAACGTACAAAATCATCCGCGGGCTAAATTTACGCAGTTAAAATTCTATGCGTCGGCCGGTTGAGAGACAGTCACAGACAGGTGCGCAGGGTGGGGGGTGTCGCACCCCCCCTCGTTTTTAAGAGTCGGCAAATGAAGGAAGTAACATTTTAACTTGAGCAGCTAAAAAAAAAATCAAAGAATTTCAAAAAAAATTAAAAAAATTTTAAAATTTGACTCGGAACAAAATGTTAAAAAATAAGAAGTGAGTTTGGATTTTCATTAGGTATATGTTTTTAAAGTCGTAAATGTATACAAGACGGCATTTTCAAAGGTTACACCTTTCGGAAATGCGAATTTATATTTTTTTTACTGTATGTACCTTTTCCGAGTTTCGATTTTAAAAATGACGGTCAGCATCGGTGAATTTGCCGACTGAACATTATAAAATTTAGCGAGTTTCGATTCGATTTTAAAAAAGACTGTCGGCATCGCTGAATTTGCCGAAAACCACTGAACTGATTGGTCTCAAATTTTGAGGCAATTTTAGGTATTGGGCAGGAATTGTTCCTGTGAAAATTGGTCAAAATTGGACAAAGGGGCGTGGCACCTCCCATACAAAAAATATCTTCTATGGGGTGAAACTCGATGACGTTATAACTCGATAACCGCTGGCTCGATACAGTCGGCAAGTTCCTGAAATAAGTCGGCATTTCAATGAAAGTCACCCCCCCACGGCTCGAACCCTCGCTACGCTCCTGGTCACAGCCTCGGTAGTGGTTTGAAACGTGCTGTACTACGCATACGGGAAGTATGTGTATGCCATCATCTTCTCCTTGGCATTGCAAAATGCTAATAAAATATGGTGTAATCTTTACAGTTGCAACCACGCGAGACATACATACATATACATGGCCACGTCTGAGTCGACGCAAAATAAAAACGCCAGCTAAACGTCAGCAGCGATAAAATTGGAACTCTCGTCGGGGACTTAAAGTCCATTGTGTCTTTAGAAGACATGCCACTGGCCATGCTAATGATGTCCGTCGCGGTTGTTTGGAATTGCGTCCGGCACTATCCTCGATAAGAAAACAAACTCTAGAAAAGCAGTTCCCCGAGGAACTCTCAGTTTCACCAAAATGCGAAATGCAAAAGTAGCTGATTATAACCAGCTATGGGCAAATACTAACACACACACAAATTCCAATATTTAACAATGAACGTCCACGTAACTGCAAGAAAAAAGAAAAACATTTTCCTGGTGGACCATTGTACGTGACTAACGAGTAATGAATCTCCCACCGCCGCGCCACTTCAATTGTAACCGTTAATTCTAATGAATGCGAAAATAATCTTTAATCGTGTATGCATAAGACGGGAATTTATGAATTCCAGATACTTCATTACGTGCACTTGAAATTCCACCATGTCCTCGCACAAAAGGAACGAGTAGAAAAAAAGCACACAAAAGAGTTTCGTTGTAAGTTAAAAATGCTGTTTTGGTGGAACCATTGGACGATTACCAAAACGGAAATTCGTTTTTTTTTTTTTTTTTTTTTTTTGTCTCCATCTACTTTTCAGAAACATAACTGCAATTAATTCCCTTTTCTAGGCTCCTTAACATCGTCTCGTATATTTAGTAGCAAGTGTATTATTTATCGACCTTTGTATGCACTATCCCCGTTCATCCCCTACTCGTGTGTGTATATGGTATAATAGAATAACTGTGTGTTGGCATAGGACTTTGTTGCAATTTAAATATACACCGGAAGGATTCCATACTTTGGCTGCCATTTGGGCGCGTTCGACTTTGAATGCAAGCGAGTTTCACTTTTTGGAACTGTCTTCGCGGAAGCTGAGCCCATTAATCCACTTGCTGGTGACTTCACATTTGAATTTGAAATTGTTTTGCGATAAGTTTGAGAAGTATAGGTTTTCAGAATTTTCTCATTTTTATTTTTTTGTGTGTTGTGTGTTTTTGTCCGCTTCAGTCGACATTTTCCACGTCCGGAAGGGAAGCACATAAAACGGCAGAACAAAAAGTACCCATATGGCATTAAAGTGTTTGGTTTCAAATGTACAGAGAGGATCGCCCGCCGCCATGCCAGCGCGCCATAGCTATATGGGTTTTCGATCTGGATCTAGTATAGAATGGCATGCGTGGCAACTGCCAACACAGAACGGAGCTCTAAACATGTGGTTTGAGAAATGGTGAGCAGAACGGTTTCAAGGGAACGAACAACGAATATATAAAATAAATATTAATACATTTTATGTACGACGAGCGGGAACGACTAGAAGGTCATTGCACACTTTATACGAGAGGATAATTTCATTTCCAGCAATTATATCTGTTCTTTGCTAATGAGGAATGTAATGGGAAACGTCGCGACTCGACGACATGTGGTTTGGGGAAGAGTACGTTCAAAGTGATTGATATGTAGTTGCGCTTTTTAATTTGAGTTGTTTTTACGCTTTATTTTCTAAATGAATTTGTGTGGAAAATTTTGAAAATTAAACACTCACGTCAGATGATTGAAGACATTAAAAGTTTTTGTGGCCATGGTCTTACCTGAAATGAAAAGTAAAATTGTTATTTTTATTGTTTTATAATTTATGGATAATTACAAAAAGTAAGCATAATATATAAATGTATATATTCAGGAAAAATTGAAATTTTGCGACAGTGATGCCAACGGGCAAAAAAAGATAACAATGTGACAGGTGAGAGTTAGGGGTTAGTAAAAAATGGAGCGCTATACGAGCAATTGTTGAGCAATATTTTAAAAATAATGAAGGTTTGTCAGATACAGTCCGCAATTTTCGAACAAAATCATCTTCAGTGATTAAGCTCATTTTCATCTTGATGGCTTCGTTAATCGTCAAAATTGTCACATGGGGTTCAGAAAACGCACGTGTAATTGTTGAGAAAGAAATGCATCCACGACGCGTGAATGGCATTATCGGAACATTCTTTTTCAGCATTGGCCATCCAAATCATGCGATTTAATGCCATTGGACTTTTTTTTGGGGGGTTTTGAAGTCAAAGGTTTATGCAAACAAGCCCATACGACCACCAACGCCTTGAAAAGAAAATTGGGAAGCGTATTAATGAAATTCAGACACATCTATGCGAAACAGTCATAGAAAATTTCAACAAAAGAGTACGTACTTGTCAACAAAGGCGTGGCGGCCATTTATCCAATGTGCTATTCCATACATAACCTCAATCTGTATACTCTATGAATCAATAAAAAAATAAATAGGTGGCGCAACAGACGGGTAGACACCGTAGGCCTAGCTTCTCGCAACCATTCGTTTTGTGTGAATGGAAGGGACCTACAATTTTATGCCGAGTCCGAACGGCTGAATTGAGAAGCTTTTTCATGACAGTCATACTCTCGGATGTTTGTGAGACGTTCGCGAGAGGTGGCGCAGTAGAAAATCTTAAGATGTAGGTAATCTGTATTTTTCCGGGGATCGAACCAGGGATCCCTCGCACAGTAGTCCAGCACACTAACCACTGCGCTACTGCGCCCACAAGCTTTTTAATTACAAATCTGTATTTTCTGTCAAAATTACATTTTGCATGAATTATGGGACACCCTTTATAAGGTGGCGTGGGCCCTATTTCATAGACATTCACAGGTGACAATTTACAAATTTATCGCATTTGTCAAAGACATTCACAGGTGGCAATAGTACAAAATTTGATGCACTTCTCAGACGACTATTGACCGGTAACATAATTGTTAGTTAAATGCAATGACAGATTGGTAATGACTTATGACTATTTTGTCATTGTCATATTTTGACAATGGGTGGAAGAAAACATGCCCGATGACTGGACTATCAGCTCCATATGCCCCATCTACAAAAAAGGCGATCCTATGTCTTGCAAGAACTATCGAGGCATATCCTTGCTAAATGTCGCATACAAGATCCTATCCAACGTACTGTGTGAACGTCTAAAACCGTTCTGCAACACACTAATCGGCACGTACCAGTGTGGCTTCCGGCCCGGCAGATCGACTATAGACCAAATTTTCACACTGAGGCAAATCTTGGAAAAGACCAACGAATTTCAAGTCGAAACTCACCACCTATTCATCGACTTCAAAGCCGCGTATGATAGCATACATCGTCAGGAGCTCTATATGGCGATGGCCGAATTTGGAATCCCGGCAAAACTGATTCAGCTGTGTCGCGTGACGCTGGAAAACACGCGCTGCAACGTGCAGTTTGGAAGCAGCTCTTCCGAACTTTTTCAAACATGCACCGGATTTCGGCAAGGAGACGCTCTATCATGCGACTTCTTCAATCTCGTACTGGAGCAGATAGTGCGCAGGGCAGGTGTCAACACGGAAGGCACTATCTTCAACAGGTCCGTCCAGCTGCTTGGCTATGCGGACGATATTGACATCATCGGTCTATCCCAGCCAGAGTGCCGTGATAGAAGCGTTCGCGGCGATTGAAGAACAGGCGAAATCCGTTGGACTTGTAGTAAATGAGGACAAGACTAAGTACATGCTATCAACAAACAAACAAGCATCTGTCCACCGCCTAGGACAAAACGTCACTATTGATAGCAACAATTTCGAGGTAGTTAAGGAGTTCACCTACCTCGGAGTAAACGTAAACTTCACGAATGACACCCTAGTGGAGATCCGGCGAAGAATTACCCTAGGAAACCGTTGCTACTTCGGTTTGGCAAAACAACTGGGTTCAAAACTCCTAACTCGAAGGACGAAATGTGTGCTCTACAAAACCCTTATCCTGCCAGTTCTGCTTTATGGCGCCGAGTGCTGGACGATAAGCAAGAAGGGAGAGCTGATACTGGGCTCCTTCGAAAGAAAAATACTTCGGCGGATTTTTGGTCCTGTGTGCGAGGAGGGCGAATGGAGGAGAAGATACAACCGCGAACTCTATGAGCTGTACCAAGATGTGGATGTAGTCCAAAAAGCCAAAACACGTCGACTACATTGGCTCGGCCACATCGAGCGAATGGACAATAATGCTCCAGCCAAGAGGGTCTTCGAATCCCAGCCCCCAGGTTCGAGAAGACAGGAAGACCGAACCTCCGTTTCAAAGACCAAGCCATCGCGGATGCCAGAGCGCTTGGTCTGGACAATTGGAAGCAGCGTGCCCGGGATCGTAGAGGATGGAAGGCTGCAGTGTCTCAGGCAAAGACTCTTCACGGGTCGGGAGCCCGATAAACAAAACATATTTTGACAAATTTGTCCTGACAATTTTGTCATATTTGTAGATATTTTGACAAAATTTCTTGTGGGTCTCATTATCAAGAGAGTAATTGCTTTTTGCGGGATGCTCTAAATGTCAAACAACAAATTTAACAAATTTAATGCTGTTTTCGGGCCATGAAAATTGTCCTTTAATTTGGAATGTTTCTTTTAAGGGTCAAGTGTGTACTACACGAAATTGAATTTGAGATTCTTCATCACTTCCGCTTGAAAAAATAATAGTATTTTAACACTTGAAATCGTGACTTCACAGTTCACACTACCCTGTCTTAATTGTCAATTACATAATAACAAAATTGTAAATTGTAAAATTGTACCTTTAAAAAAGAATTTCAGTACAGTCAAAAAATTCATGACAATTCTCGGAAAAGTTCTGAAAATTTTTTATGAAACCAAAATTTGACAATTGTCGGTTATTTTCCAACAATAACCGAAACGTAACGTAAACAAATTCCATATTAAATGCAACAAAGACTTAACCTGGATGATCATCAAGGTTAACAGCTTCGAGGGTATAAAGAAATGTGTAGACAACACAAATTTGCCTATGTTATCGATAACTTGTATGGAAATGACAGGTGCCATGAAATAAAATCTTATGCAAAAAGGTCCAAAACGTAATTTTGAAAATTTTTGCACTTTTGAAATTGCAATAAGATCCAAAACGAGTTTTGGACTTTATTTCATTTTTGAAAGCGCAATAAACTCATTTGACATTATTGCACTCAGCAACGTAAAAGAAAGACGAGCAGGTGGGTTGCAGGGGGGCAGCATGCCCCCCATACATATTCTACTGTTTATGCATTGTGGATTTTATTTCCACTTCGATTTGGACTTTATTGCATTTTTGAAAATGAAATAAAGTCCAAAAATCGTTTTGGACTTTATTGCAATTTCAGAAGTGCAATAAAGTCCAAAATTACCTTTTGGACCTTTTTGCATAAGTCTTTATTTCATGGCACCAAATGATATTTGACATGTTGACAAAAACTATAAAAAAAAAATAATAAACAAGACAAGAATCAGAAAAAAATATGTTATTTGCACAAAATCTGCGCTTTAAATAGTTAAATAGTAAAATGTGCAATTTTCTCTTTATAAAAGCATTAAAAGTAATAGAATTTAAAATTCTCAATTGAATTCTCAATTTTCCTATCAGATTGATGCGTTGCCAACTCATTTTTCATTCTTCGATGTTCGATTTTTTTTTTTTGCAATCCTTGATAGAGACGCTGATAGGGACGAAAGAAATGCAGCTAATAATGACAATTGTCCATGTCCAGTTGTCAGCTTACAAATTGTTACCTGTCGCAATTGTCAATTTTTATAAAATAGGACACTAGTCTGATTTTCACACTTCATGTTTTGGGTAAAATCGTATGGGCGACGGAGAACTATCTCCAACACTCACTAAGCTACAGAATATTGAAAAAAGTTCGTTCACTGAATCAGGTACTACCATATTCAGCAGCCACTTGACAATTGATTAAAATCATAGTTAATCAATATTACCATTCGTGCTTTCATTTTCGAGAGAAAAATAAATATTTGTATCTAAAAACAGTGGATCAGAGGTGAGGATCGGAGCTTGCTTATAAAATGCTGTTGGGAAGAACTCAAGGTTCTTGGTATCATTCTACCTGGCGGTGACCATCCGTCTCGTATTTCCCGGGACAGTCTCTTATTTCAATCAACCGTACAGATTTTTTTTAAGAAATAGGAGACGTACAAATGTCCCGTATTTAATTTTTAGTCCGGTATTAGTACAGTATTCCCATTATAAACTTTTTTAAATTATTATTCCAACATTTTACTAATTTAAAACATATGCATTTTCATATAACTAAGGACGATCTCTCACTATTCAACATGAAAGGCACAATGACACATTTTCAATGATGGTTCGCACACAAGACAATAAATGTATGCAGCATGTCTACGACATGTTCCTGCAATAGTCCAAATAAGGTTTTTACGAAAGAAAAATTGGAAAAATTTCCCGGAAAACTGGAAAATTCTTGAAAACTTGACTTTAAACTTGAACGGTGGATTTGCGTTCACAAAATGATCAATAACAGTTTTATTGAAATTTAGACAGGGCAGCAGGCTACTGAGGCATGTCGTAGACATGTATACGACAAATGTGTGCAACATGTTTTGTGCCTTTTGTGTTGTTTTTACGTCATGAAGGAATTAAGATTGTAGATCATGTCTTTTTTTTTTAAGGGATTCCAAATCCTGGAGCACTCAGACGAATCTCGGTCCATTGTACTACCAAGCAGAAACCCCTTTTTTTGGCGTAGTGGTGGAGAAACTCTGATATTATTCGTTTCTCTTTATGGTCGGTGGCAGAGTATTGCTGTCCCCCGCCGGGGCTCGAACCAATGCCGCTCGGATCACAAGCAATGACTCTAACCACTACACCATGGCCACCCTTGTCTTAGTTTTTTTTCTGTTTGTTGCTATAATTTTCATATTTCTTTTCGTCCCGGGTTTGGTCACCGTACTTTTACTTATACTGGACGGTCTGAGTTTAAAAAAAAAAAATGCATATACGATAGGGCTATTCACATTGCATACCGGTGGCTACAACCCTTTCAACCCTAATCTAACCTGATTCCTGAATAAATATCTGGATAAATGGAGAGAATCAAACCCAAGTAAAACAACTCATTGGGTTTTTGAAACTACGAATGAAGGAGCTACTTGCTACTCATCGAGCACAAGAAAATGATCCATATTTTTGCTGTCATAGTCAACTCGTTGATAAGAACCTTTTTCGAGCAATTATGTTAACAACTTCAATTTGAAATATCCCACGCATTCTTCTTTAAACTCCGTGAAACTCATTCCTGACATATTTAAATTCAAACAATGCCCACAAGTTTCTTTAAATCGTCGAAGACATTTTTGTTCCTCTGTTGTATCGATTTGTGAATTAGCGACTTCAGATCCAATCATCCGTTCAACGTCGAACATGCTCTACAATTGATTGACTAACTGGAAGAAATTCGCTTCTCCATTTCTCGTTTGGAAACCGCAATCTTAACCAACCAAAGCGATGCTCAGCGCTGAAGCACTTTGGTCTTTGTGGCTGCGCTAGACGATGCCTTAATGAGCTCCTTCAAACCGTAGATAATCTTTGCAGAAAAATTACTCAGAGTTTACAAAGTAATTGATTGCAAATGCAAAGGTCCATTAACCCGGTTTTTCCCACTTCCTTTCTTCTTCTTATGTATATACGAACACAGAGAAGACAACTGCGGCAAAGCGAAATCCTGCTGGCCGTGCGCCTTGCAAGGAAAACCATCCCTCTCCCGGCGATACCACGATGACTCTCACCCGCAACCTCAATGTTTAGCCAACACAAATTATTATTGGGATGCGACCCAGATTGAGAAGCTCTCAATGCTGCATTATACCAACAAAACACCACCCGACAAAGGCTCCCACCGAGGAATGCCTTTCACCACAGACACTTTTCGTTCACATTACGTTCGGGGCTACGGCTTCATAAGTGGAGCAAACAAACTTTGTACAGATTTTTACGCGGAGCTAACTGCCATTAGCACACCATGGAAACACAACGAGGCACAGTGCGGAATTGATTTAAAATTGCGAATTCGGAAGTTCTTAGTCAATATATGGCTAGAGGCTGGGGGCTGGACGAGTGCCTTGCTTTTTGCAATTGCACGATACTCGACTTTAGATCATTTGGCTCGTCATAAACATTTACTCAAGCATAGTCTGGCACAGATAATCCTTGCAATTAAAACAAAAACCGGTCACAAGCTACGCATGCTGACCCATTTATTATCCTGAATGTCTATCAATTGGATTTAAAGTCAAGCGTATCGGTATGTATGGGGTGGACTTCTTAATACCCGCTCGCATGCTGAGGACCGCTGACGGTGAGTTGTAGAACGATTAAGCCACAGAGAATTGCTGTTAACGTTTTCCACTATCAATCACACCCTAGACATGCAATGTTTTTCTCTAGAGTTCGAGTTGGACTTTGCTGTCACGCAACTGCCAATTGTGGGAGACTCCACGTCGTCGTCGTTGTTGTCGACGTGCAAAGGTATCTTTTATACAGCGCGTCGCCGCTAGCTTTGGGGAGAATGGACTTCTTGCTACCAGATTGTGGTGTTTTGTAATCGTTGACCCAAAACTGCAGTATTTTTATCGACAATTAATTTTGTTGACCGCTGCCACATGTCGCTGTTGAATCAGAGGCGATATTTTACAAAGTTTAGAAACTTGGAGGCGTGGGGGGGGGGTGGCTTGAGTATGAGTTGTATACCTACCGCAAGGAAATATATGTCAAGGGTTTAGATTAGATTGCATGCACTTATGTTTGGTCGCAGTTCTACGAATCGATAGAGGTTGTCGAAAAATGCAACTTTCCCGGCAAGAATTCTTCGCATTTGTTTGAGGATTATAATTTTTTAATTGCTTTATTAAAACTTATCTTACTTGTCGAACTAGAGCAATAAGGCAGATTGTTTAACCGTCTTCGTGAAAACTGAAAGCACTAGACTACCTCTGTTTTCAAGCATCTGTAACAAGAGTCAGACTGCACTTAGGGCTTTATACTACCCTGTAACCCTAGGCCGAATATGCTGAATATTTAAAAATAATTCAGAAATGCATAAATTGATTAAATTCGGCTGAACACTTTGACTCTAGTCTGCGTCCACAGTGGGATTGCGGGAAATTCAGTCTCCAATGAGATCTTAAGCAAGAGAAAGATTTCTCGTGACTTGAACCTGCGTTGGGTGTTTGGCTTTTTCGGCCTGGGCCTCCATTGGCGATAGGGTTTCTTCCAAACACAATTTATTGCGTGTGGCTTTGCAACTTATTTTGGTCTTAAATACTTTGTAGCTAGTACTAACGGACAGACATCGTAGCGAAAACAATAAGGTTCCGTTTTGTCCCTATTTTTGTCCCTATGGAAACGGAACCTTAAAAAGTGTCAAATTGTCACGACTCTTTTCCAAAAATCAGGAAAAATTGTTGTATCCAAGCAAGTCTCACAACTATTCGTCGAATTATTTCCAATGCCAAGCATACAAAAAGACTAAGAATCAAGAGTAAGTCACCCCTTAACCCGGTTCGAAAAACGCAACGCCTCAGTTTTTATCGCGCACGTGTTACCTGGACTTTGTAGTGGCATTAACCCTTATTCTACGTGGCGTTTATATTAAACGACAGCTGGCGTTGTGCACAGACAGAGAGTGACAGTTTGGTGCGGAATGTGAAGTGGTGACAATATTGGAACATTTTTTTTTTTTTGACAATGAGGCTTGCAACAACGTTTTGGTCAACGGTGGGCGTTACAGAGCCATGCTAAGCGATTTTTTTACTGCAATTGAAGACATGGATTTTGACGACCTCTAATTCATGCAGGATGGCGCCATTTGTTCATTTTATTGTATTTTTAAACAGGAGGTTGCATTTGGTCTACCCTTTAAACTAACACAAGCCATCGAATTAGCTTGGAACTCTATTTCGCTAAATTATTTGGCCAAAGGTGGCTCAAAATATAATTAAATATTTTTTTAAAATCTAAAATACTCCAATTACCTTAAATTTAAGTAATGTTTGTGTTAAAAAGAAGCAGAATTCTCTAAAATGTTTTTTCATTTAAATGTTCTATTCAAGTCGCCCAAAATTAATACTTCACAATTTGCCGGTTTTTAGTTAACAATTTATTGTTAAGACTTAAAGCTTTAGTTTTAAATCTTCCTTCTGGTCAAATCGCAACAATTAAATGAACTTTAATTTAAAAAAAAATAAGTCTCTAGCATGCTTGCTTGGATTGGGAATAGTGGGCGATAGAAAACCGACCTTAGGAGGTATGCTATTCAAGTGGCGCGGAGTGTGTATGTATCTATGAATTGTTTTGTTATGGATAAACGTGGTGATTGTGGCAAAAACGATAGAAGACGTCAAACTACACTGCAACGAGACAGTTGCAACCAGCGTGACCGCTGTGAGACTAAAGTTGCAATTTGGCACTTTTTTTACTATCTTGGCGCAATGAGACCGCACTTTTCTAAATTTTAATGATTTTTTTCCCTTTTTCACAATTTGGAACATCAAAAATATTAAATTTTGGTGAGGTGGACCTTTTTAATGAGCTTGGTAAATATTTCAAGTTTGAAGCTTTGGGTTAATTGGTTCCGATTAGAGGAAGGTCGAAAACAGCAACAGAGTTTGTTCCTGGTAAGAAGGGTAAGTGCATTTACTAGAGAACTTGGCTGGGGCACTACAAAGACCTTTGATCTGGCGAAGTCTATTCCTTCAACGAGCAATGCGGCGCCTCCAATTTCAGAATCGGGGTCCGAGCGGTCGGAGTATGATTCAGAAGATTTTGGATTAGAACCTGCACCGCTTAATGAATTGATCTGTTATGTTATTGAAATGATATTACGTTTAATGTTTTTTTATGGTATGTTTTATTCGTCTGAATATTTATAGTTTTTATTACCAGTACAATATCTCGTGTGTTTATTATGTTTATTTTGATTTGGAGTTATTACTTTAAATGGCCCTTTTTTCCTCCGTGGGCCTTTTTCTTGCGGCTTTTCAAAATTTATCAACGGTAACGCGGGTTGCAACTGTACGTAGTTCGCTGGCTAATGCCGGTTTGCAACTCGCATTCATAAAACAGAGGCAGTGCTTATTACGAGTAGGAAAGTTCGGGAAACGATAACGTTAACGTTTAGCATTGGATGCATGAAGTAGTTTCTCAACCATTTATTAAGTACCTAGGAGTGATTATTGATTAGGTAAGCTTCAAATACAGTGGTCAAGGAAAGACCTTAACGACGCCTCTATTCTGAAGAAATTCAAAATCTCAACCGAAAACACTGGCTACACCACCCCATCTCTACATTTTGACAAGAACTTTCTCGTCACTATCCCCTCCAGAGCAACCAGGGGTGAGGATACTTTCCCGGAAAATGAATCGGTTCACTTCTACACTGACGGCCAAGACGGAGTTGGTGGGGTGTTTTCTCCGAAAGTCTTAATCGTAAGATTAAGTCTACCAAATTACTGCAGCGTGTTCCAGGCGGAAATAATGGCGATTAAAGAAGTCTTATCTTGGCTCAAGAAAAACGTCATATCTGCCAAGGATATCTGCATATTTTCGGACAGCCGAGCAGCCATCAAATCCTTGGATTCGATCTCTATAACTTCTCTAGTATAGCGAACATTCAACATTCACCTAATTTGGGTGCCGGGGCATAAAGACATTCCAGGGAATTGTAAGGCCGATGAACTCGCTAGAATAGGAACAACTCAACCCATTCTGCCGGATAAAGGCACTCTAGGGATACCAATCGCTACTTACAAACAAAAATTGAAGCTGAATGCTATCGAGAGTACAAATCTTAGGTGGACAAGTAGCACTACTTGTCTAGCAACAAAACAAATTTGGCCTAAGCTGGATTTGAAACGCTATAAGAAATTGATCTCTCTCAACAGATTGCATATCGGCATTACAATAGGTGTCATTATTGGACACTGCTTGATAGGTAAGCATGCCGCAAAGCTAGGCCTTTTCGCAAACGACTTTTGCAGAAAAAAAGTAAAAACTATACATATTAGTGCACTTTCGAGGGTGATGACGATGAGTAACATCGGAGGCTCGAAACAGAATAAGGGATTATACTTTTTGCAGGAGCTGTCGGCCACGAAAGTTAAGTCTTATTATTAAATGCGTCTACCGTCTTTGAACACTAAGAGTCGCCTATGCATTCAGAACTGTTTCAAACGATGATATACTCGACGTATCCTCAATGCCACCTATCGATTTACTCGCTGAAGAAATGAAAACAATAAGAACCGAGAGATTCCGAAATGGCCAGGTATCGTATAGATGGTGATAAAAGGAGGTATGAAAGAAAGCGTAGTATCGCAACTTGGCAACAGCAATGGAATGAATCGTTGAAGGCAAGATGGACACATCGTCTCATACCAGTGATCGATGCATACGAACTGATGGCGAAACAAATTTCTATCTGATATAATTTAGTTCTTGATGATTTAGTTCTTGACGGGTCATGGCTGTCAATGAAAATATCTTTTTAAACGCGGACATGAAACTATCCCAAACTGTCCACATTGCGACACCGTTTCTGAAAATGCGGAACGCTGTTCTTACATTTCCCACAGTACGGAACCGAGAGGATTGCCTTACGATAACATCGTAAATTACATCTTGCATAAAGACGAACATTTGACTATTGTAAGCAACGTTGCCGTGCAGATACGCAGGCATTTTAGGCGCTTAGAGCGCCAACGAAAACTGAACAGCTCAAATAATAGAGTGATCTAATATGGCTTTATACCGTACCGACCCGCGAAGTAATGCCTTCGGGCGATTCCGCGGGGGACAAATATCGGTCTGTTTGGGAAGGGAGGTGGTTTTAGCCGGTAAGAAACCGGCACTACCAATGAATGTCGGATCATTTGTGCCTCATGCAAGGTTTCTACCTTCCATCGCAAAAAATAAAATAGAAAATTTAACGACCAGTAGAAGCCAGGCGACTCTAAAAACCGACGCTAAATAATGGCCGTTGCACAAAACTCAGAAAAAAATTATTAACACATCGTGACGATTATCCCCATTCTTTAGGAATACTCTACTCGTATAGCGTTTCAATGCTTTTTTACAGTAACTTTATTTCTGTTTGCTTTAAAAATAACAAAACCAAATCAAGAATCCACGCCATTTGTAAAATCTATGACACTTTCCGATAGAGCCATACATTATGACCCGCACCTCTTTTAAAAGTTTAAAAGTTAAAAACAAAATGTCGAAGTTCGACCAACAAAAAGTGCTAATTGGATTCTGATTTCTAGTTTTATGTGAAGACTTTTTAATTGTGAAGACTTTCTGTAACCCATTCGCCTTTTTAACAGTCGGTAACCATTAGAAAAGATCTTATAGATCCTAGTGCCGCCCAAATTACATCTGCGTTCCATGCTGTCTCATACATTTCCGATGCAAACAAAAATTAAGAATATGATTCATCTATGGGGAAATGTGACTTTCCCTCGGAGTGTAAACAAAAGATCCCTTCTTCGACACCCTAATGCACCCAAGATGATGAATAAGGAAACCACTGGTGTCAAGCTATTTTTAAAAGTGTCACTCTGTGTGAAATTGCCAAGGACTTCTCATTTACCAATCCCCTGATTGAGAAAAGACGGTGTTAATTATGTAGCCAGTTTCACACGAAGGGAATATTTAATTTATCCCAATGACCTCATAGTCCTTGAGCTAATCCAAATAGTCAATAATAATCGCTCTCAAATACAAATCAACATAATATTTATAAATTGTTAATCATGGCGTACTTGAAAATGAGATTGGATTTTTTTTAAAGAACGTGTATCTTCGTATCCACCTCATATCGTCAATAAACATCCAAGTATGTATTATAAATATTGAGTGTATCATAAATAAAGCACCTGCGTTCTGCGTTTCGCTAGCTCTCTTTGAAGTTCGATTCCAAGGAATCGGGTGCGTTAATTATAAATTTCATTCTTCAATCGGAGGGTATAGCAGACGTGTTACGATTACGACTGATTATCTCGAAGTCGAGTAGGTATATGCACAGCTACTACATTTATTCGCACATTTATGTACAAGTACATGCAGATTTATGCGCAACGTTATTGCCGGTGCGGTTTTGCGGATCACAGTCATCTGTGTGTCCATATTTAATATTTTCTTTTTTCCACTTGAATTAAACATGGTTATACCCGGAAGGATGAAGCATCATAACCATTGCTGCACATTGATGGTACGTTTCTCATTGCGGTGGCAATTCAAAAGAATCGTGCCATGTGCTTAAGTTAAAAAGGCATCCTTTGACTGGGCTATATACGATACGAAATTGCAAATCATAGTTCGTCCCTTGAATAAGCAATGGCTGAGGGTGTATGAGTGCGATACATGCATACAGATAAATACCGGTAGCTCCTTAGGGCTCCTCTGTGATTGCCTCCTAGCATCAATATTTGTGCACGTCATCTATTCCTCTGGATCGTCGTCGTTGTCTGGTTTTTGGGATGGTAGAAGCAAGCAAGCGTTGAATTTCCACTGTTTGGTATCTGAAACATCTTCCCTCGACATGACCCAATTAAGGTGTGCCATGGTTCCCTTTATTTTTTGTCGGTTTTGTTCCTTCTTATTCGTTTCGATCCTTGCACAAATTCTGCAGGATAAAACCCACACCACATAGTGGAGGAATGAGCATCACTCGCCGGAAGCTACAGAATGACAGACATTTCGAATGAGCTCGTTCCTACCTGCAAAAGGCACACTATGTATACCTTGCTTCTGGTATATATACATATGTATTGCCGAGAAGATTAAGTAATGCAAATCGTAGCTCTGCAAACGTTAAATTACGACCTTAAATTAGGAGGGCGCGCTCATCAAAAATGCAAGGGGTATATCGCATATACCGCATGGCTCGACTTGTAATCGGGCTTTAGCTTAAAAGTTGTTAAACCGACCCTCGTTTTGGTTGCTTTTTTGCTCCCTGGAAAGGTGCAAATGAGTTAGGAAACCATGACAGGCATATAGCTGCTCTGATTCTATTTGGTAATAGAGTGTGGGGGGGGGGATATTATTGAAACGAACCCCGTCAGGGTATTTAATAATTTCGTTAATCAGGTCAGTCATATCGCTTATTTTCCCGACTTGTCTAAGTGCTAATAAGGAGTTTTGCCCTAAATAAATATACTCCTCGTGTTGGCTATACTCAGACTCAATCGGGGTGTGTATTGAATTAGGTGAACTCGTTTAATGGAATATTGCATAAGGCAAACGGATGGCAGTCCTATTGGGAATATAGGTAAGTTGCAGTTTTGCCTTTGATTTGTGCACGTTTTTCTTCGCGTGCAGATTATAGAATTATTGACTTCCGGTAGTACTACCCTTTTATTGAATTAATTTTGTTTATATTCGAATAAAGGATACAGAGTCAGTAAATTGATTGTTATGGGAAGAAATTTAGTGATATGCGTATTTTTTATTGAGCTTCAGATATCCTGTCTGCTTTATTTTGATCAGAAATTATCTGACAATCACTAATCAATCTATAATTTTTTTGGGAAATGGCGTGTTAGACAGCCAAAAATGTAAGTGCCTCATTTATACCGAATGCATAAAGCCAATTTGATATAGAACACACTGTTTGGCTTCAACTATAACCAATTTGTGTAAATATGATAGTTGGGGACTATGACGCCATCAAGAATTTCGCCGGTGAACACATCCATCCACTTCTAGAATAAGAGCTTAATTTTAATTGACAACTATACTGCCATAACCTCCTCCTCAGGGAGCTCTTCACCAGATAATATGTGAATGCAGGGGTTCCCAATCTTTTTCATACTGCGACTCCCTAGAGTGGCGGAAATATTTTTGCGACGCCCTTCTAACAGCAGAGATATGTGGGTTTTCAATAAGGACTGTTAAACGTTGAAATATCGTCGCTCCATATTTATGGCAATTTTGCTTGTTGACATACCCGCATTATTCCAAAAATGCGCCTCGTCAGTAAAGATGATTTTTCGGCCAAAATTGAGGCTCTCTTCCAAATGCCCCGAAGCCAAGTCAGCGCACAAACGGCTTTGTCTATGTTCATTACCTTTGAGCTCCTGGATTAGTTGGATCTTGTACTGGCGTAAGCCCAAAGTTCTCCTGTACACTCTCATGGACCACGGCAATGCTCCCGAAGAATTTGGCTGGCAACGACCCATACCAATTGGAAAACCCTTATTTAATTTTAAATGACAGGTAATACGAGTGACAATACGGAAAACACAAACGCGCTTAATATTCGACTATTGGATTTCGCTTCGACCTAAGAGCAAGGTCTTCGTAAAGAGAAACGTAATGCTTTTCCGTTATTCGGGGTCTTACAGCAGTGAAAAAATAAAACTTGCGACGCCCTTAGAATAGCGCCACGACCGACGCCCCAGGGCGTCGCAACCCACAGTTAGGGAACTCCTGTGTGAATGATTTTGAATCTGATCTTTTCGGCAGATGGTTAAACACCAAAAGCGGGCTCTCATCTCTCATTAGCCAACATTTTTTCCGACGAGACAGACAATTATTGAAGAGCAAATTTGGACTAGTGTGCGCTCAAAATAAGTCTCAGGCAATGAATTACCCCAATAAGATGCCAGTCAGCAATAATCTGTGGCGGTATAATGCTGAAACAATTGAATGCTGCAAAGTATTCCTCTGGTGCAATTCAAAAACTTGCCAAATGAATATCTTTTTTTTTTATTTTTACATTGAGAAAGCTTCCTAGTTCAGCCGACATTTAAAGACATGTTGTCATAATTACCATTCTCAGAATGCAGTTCTAGCCATTACAAGGAGAGCGGGTTTATGGTGGACCATAACTTAATATGATTCCCACACGTGTAGAGGACGATGTCGGACTTGATCGAAACGCCTACACTTTTGTCCCGAAAAACATCGTGTTTCCGCAATTTATTTCTTGAAAAAGCTGACCTGGCGAACTTCGTACCACTTTAGAATAAGTGTTAACTTAGGCATGTTTTTCTGAGACCTCACCAGCCAGCGGTTCATTTGAATAATTGCCAACAAGCTGAAGCCAGCCGGCCGAACTTTTATATCGCCAAGTTGGTACACATGATTTCCTTTGTGCATAAACACACGATCATGCCTATGACTTTCACTCCCGTGAACGATTTGAATACACACAAAAATAAGTCGTCATTCCATTAAATAAAATTTGGCAGGTACAGGAATACTGAACTTTGCACTATTCATTTGGGCCTTCACATGAAAGTCGTGTTTAGCGAGACGGATAGATTTTGATTGCGTTGAAAGTAGAAATAAACGTTTATATTAAGTTTTATATCTCTAACATAAAACAAAGTAGAAAAAAACTGTTTCCCTCTGTCGCCCGTAATTTTTAACCGATTTTGTCGATTTTTTTTTAAAAGTCGGTAATTACGGTTATTGGGTGATAGGCTAAACAAATTCAAAATCGGACAAAGGGGCGTGGCACCTCCCATACAAAAAAAAAACATTCAAAATCGTATATTTCGAAAACCACCAAATCGATTGAGATCAAACTTTTAAAAAAATCTTAGGAATTGGTCGTGGAGTGTTCCTGTGAAGATTGGTCAAAATCGAACAAAGGGGCGTGGCACCGCTCATAAAAAAAACTTTCAAAATCGTATATTTCGAAAACCAACGAATGGATTGAGATAAAACTTACAGATAATCTTAGGCATTGGCCGTAGAGTGCTCCTGTGAAGAATTGTCAAAGTTGGACAAGGGGGCGTGGCACCGTTCATAAAAAAAAACATTCAAAGTGGTATATCTCGAAAACCACTAAATTGATTGAACTCAAACTTTCAGGTAATCTTGCGTATTCGCCGTGGTGTGTTCCTGTGAAGATAGGTCAAAATCGGACAAAGGGGCGTGGCACCGCTCATAAAAAAAAACATTCAAAATCGTATATTTCGAAAACCACCAAATCGATTGAGATCAAACTTGCAGATAATCTTAGGCATTGGCCGTAGAGTGCTCCTGTGAAGTATTGTCAAAGTTGGACAAGGGGGCGCGGCACCTACAATACAAAAAAAAAAAATATCGCCCGCAAATAAACAAAAAAAAATTAAAAAAGCAACAAAAGGCCTGGCGGAGGTTCAGCTAGTACCTTTATATACCCTTCGACATTTTGATATTTTTCGACTTCGAATTCGACTTAGCATTTAAAATTATTCACGCCTCGCCACTGGCCACTTTCTTATAAACTTTTCACCAATAAAATAGATAAAAATTATTCTCCGATCTCCGCCATATAAAATTTCGCCGTTCATGGTAATGAAAGTCATGCCCAAGACCGTGTGTCCATGCACTTTATGCGTTGTTCTCCATTGTGCAAGTGTCAGTCAAATTTCGCAGTGCGAAAGTCAAGAGTTGATGCCAATAGTGGCCAGTAGTGGCCAGCAGGTTGTTGTTTTAATTAGCATGTGAAATGTGCCTCAACTGGCAACTACTTGCGACCACGAAATGATTCGCGTAGCATTGCTGCACTACTTTCTATTAAACTATTTGCTGGATTAGGTGGACTCGGGTCGATTCCCTTCGGTATCATCTGAATTCTTGGATTAAGAATTTCCTGGTCTTTGAACTTACCCTTGATTATGGTGGCTTGGATAACGTTGTTCATGAGTTTCTTCACCGTCAAACTGGTTGCACTGCACAGTTTCGGTTAGTTCAGATTCCACAGCATTATGATGACAGAGCCGACCTTAAGTTGCAAATTGTGCGAATTCACAAAATAAATTCGGAAACGAATTAGATTGCCGATATACGATTTTGAATATTTTTCTTTTTTTGTATCAGAGGTGTCACACCCCTTCGCTCGATTTTAACCAAACTTAACATGTCACTCTCAACTCAGTGCCAAAGGTTGCTTTACAATTTGAGTTCAATCGGTTCGGTGGTTTTCAAGATATACGATTTTGAATATTTTTTGTATGGAGGTAGAGGTGCCAATTTTGACGAAACCTCTCGAGTGAATACCTCAGATAGTCTGAAAATGTTAGCTCAATAATTGGTTCGGCTGTTTAAGAGATATAAGATTTTGAATAATAATAACTGAGAACGGGAAGACTACTTCTGGAAGCGGTTTAAATAAATAAATGCAAAGCAAACTGCCAAACAAAGTTTCTAAAATAAAATTTAACATTTGTTTGGAATGCTACTTCCCAGGATGTATGTAATGCTTGTTGGGGAAACCCAAGTCAAGGTCAAGTATAGATTATTTTTCGTGTAAACAGAAATACTACCTTTTCCTTTACCTGCCAATTAAAATTACCAACTCAAATCCGTATCTTTATTGTATTTATGTGTACTTATGCTGCTTATCCTTAATATTATCGACTACTGCGACGCCTTTGGATATTGACTATACGGATAAAACAAACAATCGAATAGGTCTAGTGTTTTGATATTAATGTAAACCCAAAACCAACTCGAACTGATAAGGTCACTAAAGCCCGACCCTTGTATTTGTAGGTACAACACTTATATTAATAAAAGGATAACCCAACTTAACGAAAATGCTCTACATACAGCTTTACCAACTATATATTCAAACGGTACAGAAGCCCAAGAACCCATATTATGTAGATATGCGCAATAATATGGTAAGTAGTTTTCCCTCGACATTTTCGTTACTTTCTCAGATAACAATGGAACTCAATTAAGTGAAATGGGCTGATATGACCCCATTTTGTTAAAGACGTTAGTGCACACTGAACACGTGATAAGAATTTCCTTTCAACTGAAGATGCCATCCAAAGTAAGGGTATGTGTATATTTTCAAAGGAAACTCAACATGGATGAGAATAATATCAAAAGACAAGAATCCCGCAGTGAAAAGACCAAGTGCATCAGATTCAGTATGGGAAAGGAACGAGTGTTCTTTTTGAATCACCACTTCTCATCCCTAATATGGTCTTGTATGTTGGAAATAGATATGAACCGTATACTAATGCATTTCAAGTGCAATTTAAGTAGTAGCTGTCGGCTTTGATTGACTTAGCAATTTACGATGCAGCTGTGGGTACTGAAAAAATCGAGTAACTACTTTAATGGATATCTAATAAAATGGTTGATCAAAATAAAATTAATTAAATTGAAGAATATAAGTACGGTACATCCATGAACCTACCAAATGATGTTTTTTAAAACCAAGATTAACATCTTTGATGTGTTTATTCTATGGGAGGTGTCAAGCCTCCCTATTTCGACACGGATTATTCGACGGTGCATTTATATCAGATCGGATAAAGATTCTGGAAAGGTACTAAATAAAAGCAGAAGAGGAAGATAGAAAAAGATATTTTTTTAAATCCCAATGATAAATTAAACTTGGCCGAAATTAGACGCCAAAAGAACTAGAAAACTCCTTTGCATTAATAGAAACAAAATTAGCTCCGTCGTGGGAATACTAACAGGACATTGTCTGATAGGCAGACATGTCCGGTAAATGGAAGGATATATAAGGATTTCTACAGAAGCTGCATGGACGAGGAGGAAGAGGAAACCACCGTTCACCTCCTCTGCTCCTATGCAGCTCTTGCGACCTTACGCGTGGCTACCTTAGGGGCTTATTATTATTTATGCATCAGCAAGTTTGTTACAAAGTCGAATTGGCTTTACTGAAATATTAACACGCAACTCACCCATTTTTGTCTGTTTCTGAAGATTAAACCGCCAACGGGATGAAGTGACTACGTCAGTAAATTTCACCTTCACACGTTGAACTTTCAGACTCCGTCAGATGGGATAGGCGGGGGATTAGACTGTTTTGGTCACCCCTTTGCTCTCCCCGAAGACTAACCCTCAATTAGAGGAGCTGACTGTACCAATCAACCCCATCTCGACAATTCGAGGACCCCGTCAGAGGCAACAGACAGGGGGTTGGACTGCTACGGTCCGTCGGTCACCCCTCGCCTTTCACCGAAGACAAATCGCGACATTTACTTTCGGTACCAAGCAGCAGGTTGAAGTGCTTCAATCAAGCTTTTCTGCTCAGCACCAGTCTCTGTCATGTGGGCTGATCGTCAAAAGGAAATAAACGGCAGGCAGACTGTTACAACAGACAATCCATTCAAGCAAAAAAACTGACTGGTTCAATAACCCACTTCTGCCACGCCCCAGGCTCCCTCTCCCTTTAATCAATGATGACCGTGTCAGAGGCAATGGACAAGAGGCAGACTGTTACGGTCACCCTCCACCATAACCCGAAGACTAAGTCGCAACCAGGAAATATATAAAGAAATAACAGATTTGACTGCATCAGTTACCACCAAAAACCTCTCTACACCCCCTCCCCCTCCCTTACTCCACTCGGATTAAATAAGGCACTTTATACCAGTCAGTTTAAAAGTTTAAATGCACTAAATAAAGGGTGTTCCATAATTCACGAAAAATCTTAAGTTTGCGCCATTTAATAGTACAGTGATGCCAACAGAAAAAAAGATAACAATGTGACAGCTGACAGTTTAGGGCTAGTAAAAATAGAGCGCTGTACGAATGAACAACGCATTTTCACTACTGATATACATATTTTTAAAAATAATGAAGGTTTGTCACCTACAGTCCGCAATTTTCGAACAAAATCATCTTCAGTGATTAAGCTCATTTTCATCTTAATGGCTTCGTTAATCGTCAAAATTGTCGCATTTATGGTTCAGAAATTGCTGAGAAACAAATGCATCCACAACGCGTGACTGTTTGGTGTGGATTTCGGACCCTTCTTCTTCAAAAATGCGGCTGGTCAGGCAGTAACAATTTATGCTGTTCTTTATCGTGACATGATAACCCAGTTTTTAGTACCTAAATTACAAGGCATGGATGTGACCAACATGTGATTTCAACAAGACGGTGTCACATGCCATACAGCCAGAGAAAGAATTCAATGAGTCATTTCCAAATCGTATAATCGGCAGTTTTTGCGATCAGGATTGGCCTTTTTTCTTTGGGTTTTTTTGAAGTCAAAGGTCTATGCAAACAAGCCCACGACCACCAACGCCTTGAAAGAGGAAATTGGGAGGTGTATTAATGAAATTCAGGCACATTTATGCGAAACGGTCATAGAAAATTTCAATAAAAGAGTACTTGACAGCAAAGCCGTGGTGAATTATGGGTCACCCTTTACAATAATGTAGTACTTGTTAATACTGTAGGGCGTATAACACAATACAACAAGTGCTTGTTGAACAAGTGAAATTCAACAAAATTTATGTAATACGTAATAAACCAGTCTGCGGGCATTTCAACAAAATTTTTTAGAACATTTTAACAAGTGGGAAATTATGTATGACCAACTTTTTAGAATTAAACAAGTAAAAGTTAGGAAGAAAATATTAATAGAATCACATTGGTTTGAGACATGACCTTAGTACCATGTTATAGGTGACGTTCACGGTGATAGTAAAATGATCCCATATCTAACCATTTAACTTGTATAAGACCGAATTGTTTAAGTTTAATAAGCTATAACTTCTATATTGTTGTTATAAGGCTTATTTTGAGATATTAGGCATTTTTCTAGATATATATTTTTAGTAACAGCTTCTTTAAGGCATTTGGGAAACAATTTCGCAAGCTGCACAAAAAGGTGAGATATTCTTATTAAGAAGGGCAAGACTAATATAAGGCCTGCTGAAGTTATTTAATCGAAGTCTGAAAAAAAAGAGCTTATAGAAAGCTTGGTATTTAAAGTCAGTTCAAAGTTAATGATAATGACCATAGACAAAGCTGTTTGTTTGCTGAATTGGCTTCGCAGCGTTTGGAAGAGGACCCCAATTTTGGACGAAAAATTATCTTTAGCAACGACGCGCATTTTTCGATGAATTCGGGTATGTTAACAAGAAAAATTGCCATAAATATGGGACGACGATATTTCAACGTCAAGCCGTCCTTATTGAAAAACCCTTCAGTGAATCTTCAATAATCAGCTTTCACATTAGTATCTGTGGTTTTAGAAGGGGGCGCAAAAATATTTCAACCTCTCTAGGGAGTCGCAGTATGACAAAGATTGGGAGCCCCTGCTGTAGATAATAGCTTTTGACGCTAAGTCAATTTGTAATAAACTATCTGGATAATTGCAGCTCATTAATAAAATCATTCGCTTGCACAGGTTCGCAATAAACATTTAGTCGAAGTGATACTTTTTCAAGAAATTTCAACTAACCAGCTTCGGCGTAGGTTCAAACGCCGGCCGCCGCGCCAGTGGGGGTAGCAATACCGACTAGTGTTGGGTAACTCATACATGAGGTGGTACAAATGTCCCATACAACAGCTCAAAATGTCCCAACACCTCAAAAATAATATTTGTACCACCTCTTAAATGTATCACGCGAAGAACACAAGACCAAATGTCATGGCAATGATACAATTAATACAAGCACAACAGGACCACACATTTACATTATTCGCTGCCTACCTTCAATATAGATTTGCGTTATGTACCTACTTTACTTCTTTCTATAACTTGAGTTTAAGAGAAAAGAAACCAAATAAAATGTAAACACATACATGTGAAAAATGATATTCAATTCCAATCCATATTTCCATTTCATACACAACACATATCAATTCAACAGAAAGAGAGTATAGATCTGACGTCTCTTTGTCTTTCCATTCATTTGAAGGAGTGAGTATAAGTCAACCTCAACACTTCATTGAGGATTTGAGGTGCTGTGAAAGTAATAGAAATACATCATTATCAGAGTATATCCATTATAATGAGTAGGGACACTCTCGACAATTTCCTTATCAGCAAGTATTACTGTGTCACACAGACATGAGAAATAGACGGATATATAAAGTGGGTAGTGAGAGAGAGAGAAAAGAGGAGGAATATTTTTTCGGAAAATGGCACAGGGTGCTCCGTTAAAAAAAGGGACATTTTTAACTTGTCATACATTTTTATTAAATACAAAATTATAATTACATGTGTGTTACGCTAAGATATTTATACTTGTTGTTGGTTTTTTTTGATTATTCTATTACATTTTTTGATAAAGTCATGCTCTCAAACACGTGCCTACATATCATTTTATAAGAAATTATTTGTTTTGATTTTTACAGCCAGTAATCAATCACATTTATTCCTTTATATGTAGGTAACACATTTTCTTTTAAATTTTTTTTTTTTTTAAATGAAAACCCGCGACCCACTTAATAGACAAGCGGACCATTGAAAATGAATGAATGAATTTTTTTATTTTGCTATAAACTTCCTACTGCATCTAAAAATTCTTTAGGCGAACGTGTTAAATGCGTACTTCAAATGCGCTAAAAAATCTGTAAATATGGAGGAAACACTATGTTGCTGACTTAGTTCCAACTCACACTTGCGTTTTTGACGTTTTTTTTTTTATATAGCATGCAAAATAATTTCACTACCGAAATCAGCAGTTTTATACCTAATCAGATTCTGTTTTGAAAGCGTTTATTTCAACGCTGGAAAGCTCTAAATTTGCAGTTGGCTCGTAACTATTTTCTCCATGTAGCTACTTTGCTGAAAAAGACCTTTTAAATTCACAAATGTATTGAAATGGAGTCAGCAACTTATTATTTCTTCCAAGGTTGCATTAAAATGGTAATTAAAATTGAAATGCCAATAAGACTATTTATATTCTGCTGCCATTCTTTTAGTTATATTGGCGTACTTATCGAAAAAAGCAATACATACTTAAAAATGCATTTCATAAGAAATTTATTTGCTCTTTATTTTCCAAAAATGGTCTTCTGAATTTGTTGGGGCCTTTAAATTTATATGAATTAATGATTAATATAACTTAGGACACATTTCTACCACAAGCAATACTATTCATTTTAAAACCAAAAGGCATAGATATGCATTTTAAATGTGTTCAAGCAAAATAAACAGCGAAAGAAAATTGTAATGGAAAATTACACCTCCAAAACAGGAGTCAGAAAAGGGATAGTTTCAGGAGTTATCACTAAAAAACCAATAAAGTTAAACTTTTAATCCCCTCCATTATCGGCACATAAAAATATTTTACACCTGCATTTTCTTTTTGTTCCCGACCGTGCAGGCTAAACACTTCAAAATATGTTTTCCCATTTCCTATTTAAATTTCTATTTAATCCAAAAACAATTGCACTGTAGTTTGTTCGCACCGAAAACTATCATGGGTCACCCTGTATTGTGTTTATTTCCCTTCTTTCGCACAACTGATAAGCATTCGAGTTTACCGCCTTTAAAAATGCATTATGAAAAAACCTACCCCATTGTCACTGCAGAACCAGTGTGACCAGTTATTATAAAAACTAGCAATTATGGAATGAAATCATTTGTATTGCTACTGCGCCCAATATCGAATTGCATTATTTTTAGCGAAGTCAGAACAGAGAAGAAACATTTATTTTCATATTTTAGATTGAAATATTAATGGTAGGAGTTCAGAATTAGTTGTAATTCCTGGAAAAAATAATCATAAAAACGAAGCATGAAACCATTTTCCAAAAAGCAAAGCAGGTCACACTGCATAAAGTGAATAGGTACACACATCGAAATCCGAGTTTACCGCCTTTAAAAATGCATTATGAAAAGACCCACAATCGTTCGTCGTACACAGCAAGCCGTATGTAGTGGTACAGGTAAAATGTGTTGTTTACCCTTTTCTTCTCAGGCATTCGTCGTATTCAGGTAAAAAGTATTCTTTCGACCTGTTTCCACTTATTGCACGATTTTTTCTGCGTTTTGCTTTGTGGTAGTATGAAATGCATATGTAGAGAGAGTGTCCCTACTCATTAATGGATATACTCTGATCATTATGTCTCATTCCCTACCCTCATATTTTGTATGTATAGTATACCTCATTCAATGACTCTCTCCCTCATACCATACCTCAGCCTCATAAGTACCTCAGAATTGAGAAACAATACACAAGCCTCATGTGAGGTAAATACTTCATTTGAGGTGGGACATTGTACCACCTCATATTCTGAAATGAGCACCTCATACAAACTCATAAAAAATACGTGTCCTGCCCAACGCTAATACCGACTGACATGTTGAACTAATTCAAAAAATTAAGGGGAATTTTATTATTTTCCTGAAAAATGATTTTCTTCTTATACCGTAAAGGGCCGGGAATTCACATATTATGTGTTCGGTTGTTTCGTCTTCTTCTAGACATAGGCTGCACTCCGCTGAGTCGACTAAATGCATTTTATTTAGGTGATATCGCAGACCGTTTTGACCCGTTAGGTAGCCTACTAAGTTTTTGATATCATGCCTACGAAGATTTAGTATCTTATGAGCTGAATAGCTCTTTTGGCCTGTCTTAGGCCTGGGATGTTCTCCCAATATGAAAAACATTGGTTTTGTTCACAGCTTTTTATATAGCCAGATTTATAGCTGATTTGGGGATCGAACAGAAGGGTTCAGGTCCAATGAAAGGGGTTTCCGAGCCTTTTCTGGCCAGTTCATCAGCTGTTTCGTTGCCTTCAATCCCCTTATGTCCGGGGACCCACCATAATCTGGTTTTGTTCCTGGAACTAAGTGTTTGGAGGGAATCGAAACAGTGTAGTACTGATTTGGAATCAATAATGTGTGATATAAGGGCTTTTATAGCTGCTTGACTATCCGTGAATATATGGATGTTAGCGCCTTTGATACCTGAATTGTATATATGTAAGGTTTGCGCATTCTTTAATGGCATGGAGCTCTGCTTGAAATACACAGGGGATTTTTCCCCTATTGAGATGTTCCGATTTGGTCCATGGATACCAGCTCCTACCCCCGAGTCCATTTCAGAACAATCCGTATACCAATTTAGGCCGTTTCGACAGTTAGTTTGGGTTATTGCTAATCCATGCTTCTCTGGTTGTGAATTGTGATCTCAGTGGAGAATCTTTTGTTGAAGAATAGTGTCTTTGATCATGTCAAGTTCTGGAAGTTCGAAAAGAAGTTCAATTAGTAGTTCAATTGTTCGCTAATATTTAACTCTTTCGCTTGTGTCAAACTTGCTGAGCTGCGTATTGACACTTTTTTATATAGATCAGGAGTTCCCTAACTGTGCGTCGCGACGCCCTGGGGCGTCGTGGAGCTATCCAAGGGGCGTCGCAAGACGATACGCACAGGTCGCCTGCACACGACGTTCCATCAGCTTGAGCTCGATTTGAAAAAAAATGTAGGGTCGGGTTCGTTCGATGTTGGCCATTGTGTTTTGCCGTGCACAAGAAGTAATTTTGAGAATTTTGCAGACTTCAACTTGGCGAATTTTGCGTCGAGACTATCTGCTAGGCCTATCTGCTAAGTTCCACATTTCACATTCACTCGAAATGAAATACGAAATGAATTTTTGTGTTCTACATTTCACTGTATTCGATTTCGATTTCAAAATTTTGGGGATTGAGACAAAGTGAAATAGTGATTTCAAAAAAATGGCGGTGTTTCCGTATCGCTCGAAATGCAGAACGCTAAAAACGAATTCACTCGATTTGCAATTTCGATTTCATTCGATTTCTGGAACTTAGCTGTATATACCCGTTCAAGATCCAACTGACCCAGAAGCTCAAAGGTAATGATAATGTAATGACCATAGAAAAATCATCTTTAGCGACGGGCCGCATTTTTGGATGAATGGCCAAACTGCCATATATGGGATGACACCAACCAACACGAGGTGGCAATGCATCCATAAAAAGCTCTTTGGCGCGCATTTTAGACTGTCGGTGGCGTCATTGCTCCGTACTTTTTCATGACGTTGGTAAGGCCAATACCATCAACGGCGATTACTACAGAACGATGCTGCTAACATGTGGTTCCAGCAAGAGGTGGCTACGTGTCCCTCAGCTGCAGTGTATGGTTATCTGATCTCTATCAGAGGTGACGTAAATTGGCCACCCAAATCGTGCGATTTAACTTCGCTAAATTTTTCTTGTGGCGTTGCCGAAAGTCGCAGCTCAATGCTTAAATTAAGCCGGATCTATGCGGCAGATTGGACCACTCGGATCCGTGACAATGTGAGAAGCTGCGGCGGACATATATTCCATACAATAATGGCATATATGGGATTCGTTAATACCTTGCACACAGCTTGTTTTATTCCATTTCAATGTCGACCAATCCTCATTGAAAACCCCTTTAGTGAATCTTCAGTAAGCTCAGCTTATATTCACATATCTGTGCTTTGTTCCTCTGTAAACTTTTAGAAGGGCGTCGCTAAAATATTATAACCTGATATAGATGGTTATAGGCCTTTAGTATAACTACACACTGCAGCTTCTCCTGACCTTGTTAAGGTTAATTCTTTATTTAATTTCAATTTTTCTTTGTGAAGCTTATTTGTATCCTTTTAGGGGAAAAGCGCTTAGAAATTCAATAAAAACGTACAACGTAGATCTTTGACAATAACCTCGACACAATTTCAAAGGAATTGTTAATTCCCTATACGAACTAGGAACCAAATTCGCATCCCTCTTTTCGGATGGCTCATATTATCAGTAAGATAATAAATTGTAACCATTCCAACCGTTAAGAAAGCCAAATTCTCAAAATACCCGGATTCACGAAACACGCGCACTAAGCACTCATGCGACTTAAATTATGAAAACAGCTTAAAAGTAATTCGAGCTGACGCCATTAAAGACGCCAAAACGGATTGTCATGCCCTCCCTTATATGTAACAAGCATCAATGAAATCTAAACCATAAAGGACATGCCACAAAGAAGGAAAGCCCTTTAAAATTTAGCAATGAAAATGTTGTTCCGAGTATTTTCGCCGATTGCACACAAAACACAAAAAAAAAACAAAACCAAAAAAAATCCTTTGTTTCACCATTATTGTGGCATACTCTCTATTCCGACATTCGTTTCGGACATCTTCATCGACAGTCAATGGACAAAATAATAACACACCAACGAGTAGTATATTTTTTTTCCTCCCCTAACTCTGTTCATCATTGCCCAAGCCCAAGTCGTGCCCAGTACAATGAAACGTTTTGGCGAGCCAGGCATAAATTTCCTTTTATTTGGCAATTGACATGGCAAAGGCTTGGATTTCAGTCCGTCTACTTGATCATGTTTCTCTCCACCACCAACAGCTCTATAAACAGTTTTTGTTCAATGCTTTCCTTGACTTCCATCCAACTGGGAAATGTGTGTTTGGAAAATAAAAAGAAACAGTATAGGAAAGAAATCGATAAATTCCGCATCATTGTGTGTACTACTCGTAGAAGGGATATTTTTTGCTCAACACACATGTCCCTTCTATGGTAATAAAGCCGAAAACGTAAATTCATAGCCTTTTGCTGGTGACTCTGACCTGCAAGCTGCAAAGTGTAGGAAGGAGCTAACTTCCATATTTAATTCATACAGATACAGACACAGAAACGCACCATGTGGGGCACAGGAATTAACGCAATTTTTCGAAGGGTTTATGGGATGCGATAACACGACGTGAACTGCGTTCGTATTCGTATGCCTATGCATGCATAATATGGCAGTATGGTGACCTTTTTAAGATTCAGTCATGAGTTACGACGTCGATAAATAAATAAGCTCGGGGAATATCGGGATAAATTGCAAATTATAAACATGTGGTGGCCCCAATGGCCGGCTATAAAAAGACTTTTCCGCAGCCCAGTCGGCAAATCGATTGCAAATCTGTCTGCAAGAGTGAATGTACGACATGTGTCCCTTAGAAAATTTGATTAGTGTTTGCCAACGCCATTGATAAACAAAAGCGTATTTATTTTCACTAATAGCTTGCAAACGCAATAATGTTTAATAATAATTAAATTCAATAGTGGCTGTGATGTGTGTGTGTGTACCGTCATTCACCGGATTTCACTACATGAATTCCATCTCATTTCTGTGTCATGGAATGCAGTATCGAGCATTTTCTTCCATACCGGGTCTCGGTCATATGTTCCGAATTCAGTACACAAATGTATCTAGATATCATTTATAGTCTATACAAAGTGCAGGTAAGAGCGGTGTTAATGGTGATTGCTGATTTTTATCACCATCAATGGAAACAATAAACTTGCGCGATCTGATGTCCAGCAATGCACACTTGAGTACCTACTTGAGAGGAGCAAGCATTTCGGTAAGCTTGCTTGCTTGTGCCGTGTACAATATATTGCTGCACAGTGGTCTATGCATTTCTTGTAAGGGTTTATTGTTTCGGTTAAGTTGTCACCTTCCAGTTTACGCCTATTTCTACTCAACCGACTACGGATGGTCGGATGTGTGTATTGCAATTCTGTCTGCAGTTTGCCTCCTTCGATTTGGGTCTTCTTCCTAAATCCTCTTAAGAAGGATGAACACTCTGCGAGTAGGTAAAATATGCAAGTTCAACCCAGACATCGCCTACATTGCGATAAATTTGGACAACACAGGTTACACGAGTGTAAGGAATATAGAGGGGAAAACATAGGTCACATCACGGCAAAGTTAAATGTATTTTTTGATTAGGAAAATTTGTATTCAGCAAAAATAAAAAAAAATGTTTGTTAAACTAGCAGACCCGGCAAACGTTGTTTTGCCTGCTCGTATACATTTTCATTGTCCGTCAATTGTTCTGCGGCCGTTTTATTTAACCGATGTGTCCGGACTGATTCTGTACTTTGTGTACTTCGACCGATATTTCCTCAGACGTGTGTCCACGAATTGTGTTGTCTCTAGACATATTTTTTTTTTCGATCACCGGAAAAACACAAATTACACGTTAAGATTTTTTCTACTGCGCCACCTCTCGCGAACGTCTGACAAACATCCGAGAGTATAACTGTCATGAAAAAGCCTCCCAATTTAGCCGTTCGGACTCGACATAAAATTGTAGGTCCCTTCCATTCGTCCCAAAAATTGAAACTCACACAAACGAATGATTGCGACAAGCTAGGCATAGGGTGTCTACCCGCCTGTTGCGCCACCTATTTCTATTTATTTATTTAGACATATTTTTTCCCATGACTGTCGAAGAACAGCGTTTAAAGTGTATTTTTTTGATGTCACGCCCTTTTGTCCAATCCAGCCAGGTTTTGTAAAATGTTTCAATCAGGCAATGTTCAGATATAGTGATTTAGATAATTTACAACAAGGGTTGTGCCATGGTCCGTTTTCCAATCCCACGCGCACTTTGCGCGGTTGTTTGTTTCGACAATGCACATCAATGTCTACAATTTTACAACTTTAGCTCTCATGGGTGTCGAGACATATCATTTAAGATGTATATTTTTTTTATACGGGAGGTGCCACGCCCCTTTGTCCAATTTTGATTAAACTTTAACAGAAAAACATTTGGGCCAATAGCAAATATTTTCTTAAAATTTAAATTAAATCAGTTCGGTAGTTTTCTAGATATAAGATTTTTTGGTTTTTTTCGTATGGGAGGTGCCGAGCCCTTTTGTCAATTTTTCACCAATTATGAATATAAACCATCCTTGGACCCACTCAAACGCACTTGGCCAAATAAGATCTATTTTCAATTTATTTTATCTCACCCTCTGAATGGACCAAAAAGATGAATGTTAGATCAAAATACTCGGTGAAGTATTGCCTAGCAATTAAATGCATTTCTTAAATTGTCCTACATATATTTATGAGTATAATGGCAAATTTAGCGTAGTGAGGTCGAAATACAAAAGTGTGCATCCCCTTTTTTCAGCTCTTAAAGGAGGAATTTTGAAAAACGATGAATAAGGCATGTAATAATTGTGACTTATCTTTGAACATACAAACTTTCAAGTTCATATGGCTAATGGCTTGTGAGACCCCTCTTACTCCCCGCGACCACTTTACTCCTCACCAATTCTCACCCACCCTACGGCCTAATTTGGGCACACATCTATAAATCAGAAAAAAAAATATGAAAATCGGACTAATGGTTTCGAGTTATGGAGGAACGAACAGACGGACGTTGCCTTTTATAAAGTTGTATCGAAGGTATATAAAAGTTTTAGAAGAATTTTAAAAATTAAAATGCTAATCTCGTTGATCACAGAATCCGTCGTATTCGGAATTTGGGGCTACGAACCCCGAAAGAATTATCACAGAATCCGTCGTAGTGGACATTTTTCCTACGAGTTTAATCCGTCGTAGTGGAAATGTTTGCTACGAATTTAATTTATAATAAAAATTTCCAATACACCGGATTCTGTGATAATTCTTTCGGGATTCGTAACAAAATTCCGAATACGACGGATTCTGTGATCACCCAGAATATATGAAGCTGAATAAAAAAAAATCCTAACCAATAAAGATATATGTACTACCTTCACCAGTCTTTCAAATAAATTTCATACGAATTCCTCGATGTACAGAAATAATTCAACTGTTTGAAGGGTTGAGCTTAGTACTCTGGTATTTCTAATGCGATCTCTACGGGTCACACCGCAGCAATATTACGGAGAAATCTCATTTCGGCAGCTTGTATCTGCGATCTTATTATTTCGGTCATTACCCAAACAAATACCGAATTAAAGACTGACAAAGTAGCTTTGACACCGAGTTTAGTCCTCCTAATAACAGAATGACCAAACTGTCTCAAAATTGACGCAGCCTGACTAATCCTACGACAAAACTCAGCATTGCTCCTTCCATCACTCGTGAATAAGCCCCCGAGATAATTAAACTTCTCCACCTGTTTCAATGGGACTCCACTAACATGCAGAGTGCATTAAACAGGCGTTCTGGAGACGACCATCACTTCAGATTGGTTCACTTTAACCTTCATCTCAGCTTCAAAACAAACGGCTACGAGCCGATCGAGTGCGCCTTGAAGTTCAGTCTGAGAGGATCCAGGGATGACCAAGTCATCAGCGAAAAGCAGATGACTTATCCTCAGATCTCCCAATTCGAAAGGTTCTTCGACAAGACTGCGCTGTAACATCCAGTCCATATAAGTAATGAAAAGGAGAGGAGACAAGACGCACCCCTGACGAAGTCCAACGCCCACGGTGAAAGGTATTGATTTAACACTGTTTACCCGAACACAGTTTTTACAGTTTGTGTAAAGAGATTGAATGGCTTTCAAGAGACAATCGTCAACTCCATACTCCTGTAATACACTCCAGAGTTTACCTCGAAGGACTCGGTCGTATGCTTTCTCCAAATCTACGAAGCATGCGTAACCAGGTGTAGCATACTCCCAAGCCTTCTCAAGTACCATTCTGAGAGTGAATAACTGGTCGGTTGTGCTTCTGCCGGGACGAAAATCGCACTGCTCATCTCCTAATCGAGCCTCGACCACAGCTCTGCAACGCGTTTCCAGCACCTTGGCAAAGACTTTTCCGGGGGAGACTTAAAAGTGGTATACCCCTGTAATTGGAGCAATCCCTTTTATATCCCCTTTCTTGAAAAAGGAGCACAATCACCCCAATTTGCCAATCGCTGGGATTTTCGCCGCATTCCCAGACCACTTTAATAACACGAGAGAGCCATTTAACTCCCTCTTCACCTAAAGCCTTGAGCATTTCTGGCCGGATTTCATGCACTCCGGTAGATTTGCCAGCTTTTAGCGATTTGATCGCAAAAGTGACTTCCTCTACCGTGGGACTATTTTCCGCCCTGCTTAAAGTGATGATTCTGTCATCCATCCTCAATGCCCTAGATTGGATTGAGCAATTCAGAAAAGTGCTCGCTCCAAGCAGCTTCTTCGACTTAAAAGATCTAGGATTTCGAAAGGCGTTAATGTCATCTCCGGGCACTGTATTATATAGGTAGACTAGCGCAACAGCTCGGTCGGGCACACAATGACTTCTCCAAAAGCTGTAGATATAAAGAGGAGGATGAGTCCATCACTCATTTTTTTTGCAGTTTCCCTGCCCTGGCCAATTTAAAAAAGTTCCACTTGGGAAACTATTTTCTCAATGATCTCAGTGATCTAGGTAATACCAGCGTCGCTAACATTCTTAGCTTTATAACCGTCAGCAAATGTTTTGCAGGAGTAGCCAGTAAAGGAATAACTTCGCAAATCCCAGTGGTATGCACAATGGGCCGACAACGGCCGAAGTGTTTTCCTCACCGAGAGCCACTTTAAACTAACTACAACCAGCTAACTAAGCACCCCCCCACTCTCTGACTCTGATTGCGCTATGTGCTGTGATGTTTGTAATGTAAAGGTAAAAGGAGCAGAAGGACTGTGAATGAGTCTGATGGTGTTGACCATGGAGCGCCTGTGCTGCCTATACATGTCGCTCTTGAGTTTAGTTATTTAATAAGCCTTTCTTAGAAACCCATGCATCCTTTCTGTACTCGTTTTTCAATGTTAAGTCCCTGGAACCACTGAAACGATTCCAAAAATGCGTTCACTACTGAATAGAAAGCGCTATCCTTGAGAAATACTATTTTTATTATAACTTGGCAAACCGAACTCCAGCTCCACATTCAATTTGCTACTCATAGTACCACTCCGAAAGTTGAGTATACTCGTATAGCTAGCCCTCATCAGTGAAACATTATTCGCTCCATTCAACCTACTAAACTTATTACATCCCAGCCCTGCGGTTCTCAAAAATTCAGTTAATCATAGAAAAGTACTGTAATCGGTAGGGATACACGACCGACAAAACTAGAACAATCCAGGCAACGGCAAATGGAAACACTCCTGGCTAATTTCATTCGTTGGAGATGTGTCATCCCGCCAATCGCGAATGCATATTCATGTCAGCTTAGGCATTGCTGTTCATTTTGTTCGTTTTCCCTTTGAAATTAGGTAGTACACCAGGCGCAGATTGTGCTATATCCTTATTGTGTTGCAAATGGAATACTCCCATTTAAATTATGCCATTGTGCCGTATTTGCATGCATGCATCCTGTCCCCTTCGTCTTCTTTTTTCCTAGCTTTAGCTGCATCCTGACTGCTCCCGGAATATGTGACTTTGATCCGCTGTGATGATAATCAACGGGGATATAATTTCCAGTGCAATGCAGAAAGGAAGCGGATTTGCATCCCTTTTTAGGTCGCTAATATGTCACAGCACATTATCTAGCTGTCGTCTGAAGTGAGTACATCATATTCCAGTAACTGATGCAACAAAAAAAAAATAAAAAAAATTATGAAAGAGCAACTTTTCCGTTCCACACTAACGCCTGCATTGTTGCACCGTTCGATGGCACCATTAATAGTGCAACTGAATGCATTTATCTATTCCGAATAACAATCAAGTGGGACACGTTACCGAATTGGCAACCATTGTGCGCTCATTGTAACAACTCTTCCTTTCAGCACATTGTACACTGCATGCATTGGTTTCAGGTCGACACACACACACACACACGTGTAGTGATGGATTTCAAAACTGATAGGGTTGTCGTTGTCGTCACAAAGAACGTGCAAATGTCGTCTATTTAAATTAAAAGCGATCTAAACCACCCACCCTCGCCGAGCTAAATAAGTCGTCCACTGGGTCCTTTCAGACACATTCAATGCGATGATGACGACGCGGACGTAACGGTTCAACGTTTGGGAATAATAATTCGTAATTGGTGAACATATTTTCTGGCGTCGTCTTTCATAAAACAAAGTTATTTCCGTTTTATGAATGAAACGCTATGAGGACATTTAGTGGGACAGGATAATGCGGACAGTATACCCTTCCTGTTTGGAAATACTGCGGCATTTGCTGTGAATAGTTGGAAAGCGAATAAGGAGGAAACAAAATAGCTGGGCGCTTGGGCAGGGCACCCGGACAAGATGGGGCAACAATTTCTGCGCCAGTGTATGTGTATTTGGTTGAGTTCAACTGTTATGTGTAAATGCACATTATGCGGATCATGTACCTGGTGACTCGTTAGGTATCGACCTGCATGTGGTGTGCCACTATTCCTCTTTTTTTTTCTTTTAATTTTTTTTTCGTTAGGTATAATGGCATGAAAACTGACGTTTCCCTTCCATTGTGTTGTATAGCTGCGCGCTGAATGCCATTAGTTGCGGACCAATTCGCTGCGGATATGGGCTTTAATTATGAGCACTTTTTATTTGTGCTTTTAAAAGTGAAGATAAGTACATACTTTGAATTTGTAGACTTTGATGAAATGATATTCAGTAGACAGGGTTTTTCTATGGATGGGTAGGACACTTTTGTCTTACGTCTACTTTAAATACTTCGCCCGACCATACGTTTTTCAACGACATATTCAAAACCGAATAGATTCTACAGACAAATACAATTATCAAAGATAGATCGAACGATAAACGGTCATTTGCTATCCACTAAAGAAATGTGACAGTTGGCGCCCAGTAGAAAGTGTATAACAGTTTGTTTGAGAGGTTATAAGAAAGAATCAGTTTTTGTTCGATTTATTTTAAGTGAAAAAGCTTCTCAATACAGCTCGACATAATATTGTAGGTCCCAAATTGTAGGACTCTAAAAACAACGACACGACTGTTTGGTATTGGCGACTAAAAATAAACGACTTTCGTCGCGGCGACGATCGACAATTGGCGTCTGAAATGTCAAAAAATGTGGATTGTATTTCTCGACGACGATCGTCAGTATTGCGTGAGTCATTTTGTGACGACGTTTGTCGTGGAAATGATACATTTCTGTCGTCGACTATTTTGCGGACGAATGTGTGATAATGTATTAAAAAAAGTATGTAAACTTAATTTTTAATTAACTAAAAGACAATTATAGTTATTTTGCAGAATGGAGATAACAAATAAAAGACGATTTCTACATTTAGAAATCATTCACAAAGGCCTAGCAAAAGTAATGTTAATCGGCAATGGGGCGACATAACCTTATCTCTGAATTGTCTTGGACCACCTTCGACTTCGATAGCCTAAAACACATTTTAAATCTGAAAATAATTATTAATACAGTTTGCATTTTAAATTATTTCTACCACTCACTTAACGTCGGGCAAATCCATAATGTCTTTGATTTGGTTAGAATTGCCTTCCTTAACTTTACCAGCTTTTTTTCTGGGTTTCTTCTTCGTCACTGCTTTCAAAAAACATATCAAGACTATTCATTTTTGATTTGTTTGATTAAATACTTAACCAACTGACAAACAACACACCAGACCAAATATAAATTCGTCGATTAAAATGTCAAACCGCATGTGTTATAGTTTGTGGAATGTATGTGGAATGTGAGAGTTCAGAGAGTCGAGTCGTTTCAGTTACGCAATACCAAATTCCAAACGACTCGACACGACAAATGTCGTCAGTCGTTTGCGACAAACGACGACGACAATGGGGGTGAAAATGTTCCGTAAATGAATGGTTATTAGAAGCTAGATCTAGGCGGGTCCTATACGTCATTGTTGCGCCAACTATTTAGCATCACTGCCAAACTGGTTCATCTATGCAGGAGGAGTACAGAGAAATCCCTGAGAATCTTATTGATGTCGGTCGACAGGGTTTAAGACAAAGTGTAGCGCTAAAACGGATGAAAGTCTGGCGAGTTTGACTTCGACACATCGTATGAAGTACTATACTCAGATAGGGAAAAAAAGAACTGGCAAAAGAATGACGTTTCGAATGAAAATTAAATTCCGATTTATATGGATGGTTCCAAAACTAAGGAGGCTACAGGGTCACGTATGTACATTAAGACTTCCGGGCACATGCAGTGTGTTTCAGGCAGAGGTTCTGGCCGTGCTGAAAGCTGCGGATCTACTTGAAATGGGATCAATATCTAACAAGAATATCGCTATCTAGATTTATAGTCAGGCTGCGCTAAAGGCACTGTAGGCGTTCATTCTCAAATCTGAACTAGTCTGGAGCTGCCGCACAATGCTCAGAGCATTATTCGCGCAGAACGAAGTCATATTGGGTTGGTGTCCGCCCAATTTGAGCCAGCTGACAGCTGATTTGTGCTCAATTTGGTTTGTCATTTGACCATGAATAAACATACGCGTGCCAATTCAACATGATGTATTCAAGATATATTTGACCGAGTCTGGCATAACGCGCTATCATGTAATTTTCTCTTGACCCCAAATTAAGAACTCAAACCAACACAATACACTACTTCTCCTTCTCGGCCGCGGTACTGCCCTTACTCAGTGTCAGATCACTTCCAATCTTTCAAGAACGGTTAGAAAACATCCGGAAGGGTTGACAACTTGACTTTGACGAACTCAATCTCGGAAATGCCTTCTGTCTTCCATAGCATAGCGGGATCTTTTAGGTTAATATCTCCATACGATGGAATCATTCATAGGTATGAGGAGATTGTAAGAAGTACCTAATAAAACCAGCCCAGCTGTATGGTGTTAAAGCACAGGTAGACCCCTCCTTAGGTGCCGCGCACAATTGAAGAGCGACCTTAACTGGAGGCAGCTAACTAGTGACCGTGCTGGCTTGAGGGGCTTGTTAATGGAGGCTGTGGTAGTGGTAAGCAAAGTAAGATTTGCCATGTAATGTTGAATAGCTGGAAAAACCTACTCATATCTGCTATCGCTAATGTAGTTCAGTTCTGAACGTAGCAAGTTGATTAATGTCTAGGCGGGCAATCTGTCAGTAGTTCTATCAGTAAAAGGAATCCCATAAGGCTGTGTCCTTCCTCCTCTTCTCCGGAATTCAGTGGTCATTGAAATATGGAACGAGGGAATGACATTGCTATTGCCGTTTCAAGAAAGTACCTAAATACATTAAAGGCGCTCTTACTATACGCTCTTAACAATTTAGTAATTTGGGCGAATCGAGGTAGTTAAAGTTTAAACCCTCACAGAACTGAACTTGTACTTTTCTCCAGGTAATATAAAATTCGATATATTGATTCTCCATCTATTGACCTTCCATCTAGCACAAATTTGACATTCTCTAATGAAGCTAAATACTTGGGTGTTTTAGACAGATAGCTAAGCAGAAAGCCTACCTACAAGAAAGAGTTAAAAGCTACTGCGGCAGTTTTCTCTTGCAAAAGAACTATGGGAAAAAAATTGGTCATAAAACGTATGGTTGTCTAGGTAGCAGATTGCCTTAGTCAAAACAATTAATTACGATAAGCTAAGCAACGTTCAAAGACGTCCATTGTTGCTGTTGAATCCAAGTTTTTATAGCCGAAATGACTAACAAGTTTGGTTTGATTTGCGGCTTAAAAATTCTAAAATTTATTCATTTATTTTTATCTATTTTACATTGTATTTTGTTTTTCTTACCTTATGTTTCTTGTTTATAATTTTATTAATATGCGATTTAGTTTTAGGTACAATTTTACTTATTTCCTATATGTAATTCAAACTGCGCGAGTGCACACGAAGAAGCAAATGGCCGTTGAGAAAAAAGCCAGGAAATGCACGCTAGAAAAGAAATGACAGATAGATCTGTTCGTTTGACAAAATTTTGAGGGTGGTAACCCAAGGCTAGTTCACAGCTCACACATAGATGGCGTAGCTTGAGACGGCGCTAGCAGTTGTCTATCAGCGCTGCACTTCATATCACTTTTCATCTGACACCCATTGACATTGTTAGCAGGCAAACGCCAGCATCTAAAATAAATAAATATTTGTCTAAAACACCCAAGTATAAATATTTATTTATTTTAGATGAATAGGCGTGTAGACACCCTAGGCCTAGCTTCTTACAACTACTCGTTTGTGTTCCGGGGATCGAACCTGGGACCTCTCGCACAGTAGTTAACAAAATCTTTGGACGGGGTTGGTAGTGTTTTCTCCGATAGACTAAATCCCAGTATCTCCGGAAGTCTTCCAGATTACTGTAGGCGTAGAATATAAGTCTTAGCCTGGCTACAAAAAAAAAAACGAAGATACCGAAGATAAGATATCGGATAGCCAATCTGCGAATACAAGTGCCTGATGCAATCAGTCTCTATGTTAGCCCTAGACTGTCACACGCCTCTCGGAGATTCACCTTTGCTGGGTGCATAGAGACATACAAGGAAACTGTAAGACTTATAGGGAAGTCTGCCCAGCAGATGTTTTATGGACAAGGAGGAAGAGAATGCAATTGCCACCCCATCTGTCAGCAACTGAAAGTTCCCCACGCTTCATTAGAAGGTCAAAACTGGTTCAACGAGTAACCTAACCTCACCCAACCTAGTGATATCCAGTCGAGAAACTTTTTGAGCAATTACAACGCTTTTTGTTACTGGCAAACAGTACCTTCAGAGGTAACTCTATTTATCAGAATCACTGTTATATTCAGAGAAACTGTCAGTACAGTGTTTCTTCATCCTAAGAGTTTCCCCCCAGTGATTTTGTAAAGCGTCGCCAAACCAATTCTTACAAGGCTCCAAATTTTGTCGCTTACGGCAAAGTCCATAGTCAATATCTTCGTAGCCAGATGAGATAGGACAAAACTGTTTTCAGAAATGGAAAGAGCATCCTCAAAAACCTATTACTGCATACGTTACCTAACTTAAAAACGTCAAAATGGCGTTTACGTCAAACCAATTTTGGGGCGACGATATGTACTCGCATGATTTCCGACATGTCACTCGAACTCAGTTGACATTAAATTCTATTCAGTGGGTATAAAACTTAACTCGACTTTAAATCAAGGTCACTTTTATTACATTACCAAGGTTTCCTTTTACAAAATTCAAATAACATTCTATAAATATTCAATTTAATGATTAAATTAGCCGCTGCACACAGCTTAATTGCAGCTACAATTGCTATAGGGTGCAATTTACCCTGCTAAAACATTCGAAGCCTGTCTACACTTCTCATCTCATAAGGTTATAGCAATTTTCTGGCAAATTTAAGAAGTTCAACCAGTTAACAATGACCCCCATTGTGCTAAACTTTCTGACAACTCATTATGCTCATATCACACATCAGCGAGTTCTTGTCATTTGCTTATTATTCACGGACGAATCTATTACCCAACATGGGTGTATATGGATTTTTTTTTAATGAAAAAATATTTACCTTAGGTTTTTGTCATCAAAACACACACACACACACCTGTGGTGATTTGCAATTCATTTATGCGGTACGCATAATGCTGTTTAAAAATTCCGAGTAAGTTAAGGTAGAATTTTATATATTTGCTTTCATGAATCATTTTTGTTAATAGGAACTTAAAACGAAATACCGGTAAAGCAGAGCTAATGTATTTTTTTTTATTATTATTATTAAACACTGTGAAATAAGCATTAAATTCATAGACAAAGAATGGAAGGATTGTAAACGTTTTTGACAATAGACGCTAAAATATTCGCCTAATATTTGCAGATAATAAAGATGAGTTTTGAGTTATTAGGAAAGTTAATGAATTGTTGCTAAACAAACAAATTTTTATAAAAACTGTTAACCTTTAACAAAAAAAAAAAACTTAATTTGCGTGACTTTTATTTTTTGGATGAATGACAGAGGCGTCAAAAATGGCGAACGTTGAATTGAAAAGCTCTTTATAATTTTATTTATATTTCCGGATATTTGACAGACGTTCACAAGAGGTGCGGTTCGGTTCCACTTGCCGCCATGTGCAAATTGTGTTAAAATTCAATAAATAATAAATGACAACAGAATCATTTTTGACAGTATCGTGGTGAGTAAAGATAAATAAGTGGTAAAAGTCCTGATCTGAAACATAAATTACAAGATTTTCCACTGCGCCACCTGTCGCGAACATCTGACAAACAACCGAAAATATGGCGGTCCAGAGAATGCTCTCATTTCAGCCGTTGGGCTTGGGACTCAGCATAAAATTGTATAGGTCACTGTCATTCGTCCCAAAAATAAAAACTCACACAAAACGAATATTATTGAACAGCTTGGTTAAAAAAGGTATACGGATCTGTTGCGCCACCTATCTATTTTATTATTGCATAAATACAACATTGGTAAAACTCAGCGAGCTGTCACTTTTTATTTGTATAGATGCGGCAAAAATGAGTTTATTCGCGAATGGCAAAACAGAGATTGTGCTGTTAACGAAAAGGGCTACACAAGGACAAATAGGATGAAACGTCATAATAAACGACAGCTATTAAGGGCTAATCTACGTCGGCTTAGCTAAAAATTCTAAAGACGATATCACAACAGATAAAGCAAAGAATTATGCTTACCAATCGAAGTTTCTTTGGCCTTAGAATACAATCAAAGACTTTATAAAAAAAATCCTCAGCATGCCAATCCTGCTGTATGGGGCAGTAGCATGGGCATTAGCGAAGACGATGAGGATATTATTGACCGCAAAATTATTCGAGTGATTTTCTGTCCGGATTTGGCGGGATTTAGACAAGGAGATTTAATAGCGACATCAACCTGGTCAGATAAGAGCGAATCAGAAGTCGGACACGAGAGCTAATGGACTCTAGCCTTTGAATCCAATCCTCAGAGACAACGCAGTAGAGGTGGACCTCGACTTACCTTAGGTGACGAGGACTTCAATCAACTTGGATTGTGCAATTGGAGGCAGTTAATCGAAGATCGTATCAACTACAGAAACATATTAGTTGAGGCACAGTGTATCTAATGTAATGAGACCGACTCAAAACGGCGAGGCACCAGGCTATTCCAATTTGCCTACTCGCAGAAATCGGCCTTGAGGATCAGCCGAATAATTATCTCGAACGCAGGCCCCTTCATAGAGAAACAATGTCACTTCCTAAATGTTGTTACCTTCGAAAATATGTCTACCTATACCTGTACTTTTTGTCGGCGCAGTAGCGCAGTGGTTAGTGTGTTGGACCCCAGGGCGAGGGATCCCAGGTTCGATCCCCGGAAAAACCCAAATTACATCTTAAAGTTTTTTCTACTGCGCCACCTCTCGCGAACGTCTGACAAACATCCGAGAGTATGCCTGTCATGAAAAAGCTTCTCAATTGAGCCGTTCGGACTCGGCATAAAATTGTAGGTCCCTTCCATTCGTCCCAAAAATAGAAACTCACACAAAACGAATGGTTGCGAGAAGCAAGGCCTTGGGTGTCACCCGCCTGTTGCGCCACCTATTTATTTATTTTATTTTATACCTGTACTTTGATAGACCATAAACGCACATTTGAGTAACACCCAAATGACTTGCAGACGAAAATTATAAACAGGGTAGGCGAATAATTCCACCAAATAATATCGTCTCGAAAATGCCCACGAGCGAGGAAAATAAAAAACCGAACCGAAAATGCTTTAGATAAAGAAGAGAAGAGACAAGGACATAAGTCCTCCATATAAAGGCCATAGACATAGATAGGATTAGAGCTCAAAAAGTTATCCAAGAAGTAGTTGCATGGTTGCTTCCCCTGCCATGGTTTAGCCGTTGGGAGTCCGACACACTACAGCTCCTTACCATAACAACTCGCTAAATATCCAGATCCATTCATGGATTTCCCCAAATACTTGACGAAAGGTGACAAACTAAATGCAAATAATAAATGTTTGATATAGCATTTAGTTGCCTGTTAAATTCGGGTGCATAGCAAATTGTCACACCTTCTAATAGTCTATAAGACCAAATTAAATGGTTTCAACTTTTATCAGATATAAGTTAAGTAGAAACCCAAACAAATAAAACGATAGACAAACAATTGTGTCCAAAAGTTTGTATCAGTCGTGACGATCTCAGATTAGATCAGTAAATAAAATGCATACTTCATATTCAGTGAGTGAGATAGATGACTTTTTTGTTGTAATTTATATTAAACAAGGGCACAGACTGTTTTGCTATATTTAACATTTACATCATGAACGATTCTAAAGCACGTCTTGGAACCCGAGTTAGGGGCATGCGTTAAGCTTGACCAAACCGCACAGAAGCCTGAGCCACTTTGTCCGGAGAAGCAATTGCTTGACATTGAGTAGCTATTCTGTTGTGTCTTTTATGTACCCTTTAATCGATTTTGACACTCCGAACGAGGTGCCATATCCGGAAAGGTATGAATGGCAAAGGAATGAATTAATTAAGCAAAGTGAAATCGCAGTCTAACAGACGGCTCATAAACCACGCTGGCATCTATCCCGTAGATGCAAGCCTGAAAATGCGTTTATACGACTACAGGTTACAAGCAGTGTCTTCCAATTAGAAGCTCTGGCTGTTCTTAAGGCGACAGAGCTAATGCAGATGAGATCGATATATCTAGACATCTACATCGATAGTCAAGCCGCACTCAAGGCACTGGAATCTACAAACATCAATTCAGAAATATTCAGGAAATGTCGCATAATATTCAAGGTATTAATTAGTCAGAATCGGGAGAGTGTGGTGTGTACTAGGACACTGCAGTATAGTTGAGGACGACCAAGCTGACCAGCGTTAGAGGCGGGGAACTTGTAGGAAGGTATAGGAGACGGATTTTAAACTCCATGCATTAGAAAGCGCACTATTACTAACAAAATAACAAAGGAAGCCGACGCACGAGAGGTGGTCAGACCCCACTGTACCACTTTGGCCTCAACTTGATCGTATAAAATTTGAGAAATTCTCAAACTACAGGGAACAACTTAGGATAATGGTCAGCATATTGACAGAACAATGTCTTCTTAGAAAGATCGTGAGTCCTCCCTCTAACACCTCTTTTCAAGCTAACCTAACCTACTTACAAATGGACCTACATAATAGATTTGCAGTGTGATACTGATTTTAAAAGCAAGTTCCATAAAGTAGACACTTTGGCATTTTGTACGAAGTACTTTTAAAATTTAATCAACTTTCCCAATTTAAGGAACTATCCTTCTCGCATTTCATTATGTAAAGGGTGAGCCATCTAGTGGTTTCTTTTTAAATCATAGGTTATTTTGACACTGGCAGCTGTTTTCCGATCGAAATCTTGACAGAAAGTCAGTATCATACCTCCGCCGAACGAAATGAGTCGCTTTACGCTTGGACAACGCTTGAACAACGGTCGTTTGCCTACGAACACCTAGATGGCGTTTCCACCAGTGAAGATTCCACCGTGTTTGACGTCCACCTTTTTTCCGCCCCTTCCTTTTTGGCTCTCTTCATGTCTCACGTGCACAGCTAGTTTTCCATGGCTTGCACTAATTAATGTATCTTTTTGTACCACTTAAGATTAAGCGCAACAAATGAAGTAATTGTTAAATTGAAACCTAGAAACTTATTAATAACTTATTTCCAAAATGAGTGATGTGTAGCCCTGACATTGGGTTTTTTTTAAAAGAAGTTTTGGCCGAAACCAAGCACCCACAGCGCCTGCTGTACGCAAGTTTGTGTAAAAAATTCGTGAGACTGGTATGCTAGTGGACAACACTCATGTTCCCCATTGTCGTACGGTGCGCACAGACAGTGACAGTTTGGTGCAGAGAGTGACAGTATGGTACGGATTGTGGAGTGTTGGCATCATTGGACCATTTTTCTTCTGTAACCGTGGGCGTTACAGAGCCATGTTAACCGACTTTTTTTTACTGAAATTCAAGACATGAATTTGGACGACCTCTGGTTCATGCAGGATGGAGCGCCATGCCACAATCTATGTTTTTTGCACTAAATTCCCAAATCCCCAAATCATGTTATCAGCCGTTTGGCGATGTCAATTGGAACTCACGGAGATGCGATTTGACCCCTTTGGACTTTTTTTGTGAGGAATCGTGTTATGCCAACAATTCGGAAATGATTGAAGTACTTAAGGCCAATATCATCCAAGCAATCCATGAGCAACAGCCCTAAAAACATCAACAAGGTCTTGGAAAATTGGAGTGACAGAATGCGCTACTGCGAAGCCAGCCCAGACAGCCACTTGAACGACGTTGTGTTTCATAAATTAATGGGAATGCTTGCTCTTCCTAATAAAGCCATAATACATGGAAAAAAAATAATTTTGTTCATTTTATTGCATTTTTAATAAGAAACTTGTATTTGGCCCACCCTGTATATAGCAAGTGGCATATTATCCGTAATTTCGAAACAGAAATTAAAGGCCACCTTATATGCAAAGGGTACGCGATCAATCAAACCTAACTGATTAAAGATTTATGGGCGAGAATGTGTAAAAATATTGAAAATCAATGCACAGGTTTTGGCTCTGCTTTATTAAAATCGATCAGCACTTCAAGCCGCTCGCCGGACTTATCTATTCAGTTCGTTCAATTTATAAGTACTACCTGCCTATAACCTCTACTTTGTTAAAAATATTCAATCCCTTCTGGTGATGTAAGCAAAACTCAATTATATTCATAAAATTATTTATGGTACCTTTTACCAAGTGTAATAAACCATTTTCGTTATACAGCTACCTAAATGAACGTAAACGTCCAACAAGTTATTCAAAACGATCACCACAATATTAAACGAATAGATGAGTAAGTACTCAGTAGGTATCTATTGTGAACCTTTTACCGTAAAATGCATCTCGATTCTCGATAATGCGGTCATACGAATATAGGTAATGAATGACTGACGAAACCATCCATGACTTGCCCTCCCTTCAAAGAATAAAATGCTTTGTAGGTTTCGTAACGTACGTTACGTTCCAATCCAACTATATAAGGCAAGGTATTTACTCGTTCATACACACACGTACAGAAACTACTTTTTATGAGACACATTAAGCCTTACTTAAAAAAAAAAAAAAAAAACTAGAACCCACACAAAGGAAAACCACAAACACACCCGCATCGTACTAGTATCTGAACAAAAACGTGCACTTCTTTATTCAGGTGTAAAGAAAAAAGAGCTGGAGAGGTCGTCGTCGTAACCGGTATGTCCGACTCCGACTGTATAAAAGCGAACTCAGTCATAAACATTATAATAAAAGAAAAAAACTTGAAACGTGTCTTAGTGCATGAGGCAGCAACGGATCTTCACCTGGTGGTAAACTGTATAGAAAAGATTACTGTGGTATGTATTTGTTGAAATTTGTAATCTACACTGCGGCTCGGCGGCAACTGGAACACGATAAGAAATTGTAATTTTTGTTTACTAACTATTAGGTAGAAAATGTAATCAATAACAATGAAAAGAAGTGAGCATTTCAAACAAATTGTTTAAAAATACCAGTTGTCACTTCTTTGAGCTACAACAGGTTTGTTCAGAAAAAAAATTCAAAAATTATCTTATGAATTGCAAAATTGAAAGTACTATTGCTATAAATGGATGAATCTGGTTTTTCTAATGGATTTCGTGTTCTTTTAACATTTTAACCGTCGAATCATTACGTGGTCTTAGTAACATTTCGACCAGGGATGTTACAAAACTTTTTCAAATCAATGCAAGGCAATTTATAATGCACATAAATCCGATTTATCTGATACCCTGTCTGCATTTAGTACTTTTATATTTACAATATTTTTACAGGGCTCGAAATAGCTCAGTTTGGAATGAAAATGCTTTGTTTAAGGCAGCTCTCAGATGGAGGCAACAAGCAGAGTGACCAATTTGGCATTTTTCTTCCAAATCTAGCAGGAAAAAATATTTTTTAGCCGAAAAAAAAAATAAAAATCTGCCGCAGGCACGTAGCCAGGGGGGGAGACTTGAGGGGCTGAAGCCCCCCCCGAAAGTCTTTAACAAAAGACAAAAACTAAAATTTTCTAACTGATAGCTCAATTTTTTTTTTTTTTTAATACTTTTCCGGGAAAGGCGGACGCGCCCCGAGATGCTTGCAGATAGATGTCTGTTAGTTCCACATTTTGCTTGTCATGTAACAAAAGGAGTTTTGGAAAGTTTATGCCCTCGCGGTTGTCAAGTGTACTGTATGCTCATGAGCATTAGCAGCCTGTCTTGTGGGCGCCCAAAAGTTGCATTTCGAGGGACAATGTCTTTGAGTTCCTCGGAACATCTACCGCATGGAAGTACCTCTACCTATAAAACAAGCAGAGGTCAGCGACTTGTCTTCTGTGCACCAAGGGTTGTAGATTCAATGTGAGTGAAAGGTCCCCAATAAGTCGAACTGCTCGTCTCTGTATGCTGTCAAGTAGGTTAAGTGAATGTTTTGTTGCAGAGCTCCATATATGGGACCAATATTCCGGGCCTGGTCTAACCTGTGCTTTGTACAGTAGGAGAAGTTGCTTGGGGCTAAAGTACATCTTTGTTCTAAATAGGTAGCTCAACTTAGCAGACGCCGATCGTGCAATATAGGATTGTGATCCTGCCATGTGATTCCTCTGAATTGACTGTGACTCCTAAAATGTGCATTGAGTCCTTGGGATGGATTGAATGGTCATCCATTTGGATCTGAGGATCTGTTGAAGGATTTTTCGTAGAAAATGTTGTTTGCTGTGCCTTGTTTGCAACTGAAACTGAAATGACCGTAATGGGGCTTAATATAAATTCAAATCTATAAAAATAAGGAGACTATCCCGGTAGGTATACAGTATTCAAACGCTAGGTATGTACACTGTGCAAGCCATAGCTTTAACCTGTCCTTGCCATGTCAACTCCTGCAATTCGCAATTACCTTAGTGTAGTTAGTGAAATAGCTTATTTCTTCTTGACTTGACTTCTGGGCCTTTGTGAAACAAAATTCATTGAAAGGCATGACAGTATTAATTCCTTTGTAGAGCTCTTCAAATGCATCTCAATAAGTATTGAAAAAATAACAAGCAGAACGTGGGTGATGTCTTCGAAAGTATCAACACTTTTGGCAGTGGTCCAAAAATGCGATGGCCTAGTAAGCCTCATTGTATACGAAAAACTTTTCAGTTTAGCGCTGCCCTTATCAATTTCCCTACACAACGAACAAATCCTTAGATTTCGTTTCTGGAATCGACCGCTCAAAAGAAGTTCTGAATTCTCTTAAGGACATCAGAGAAAATGCCGAAGATTTTTTCAGAGAGTCTTTTCAATCCGCATCCTTACTTGCCGAGGACTTATTTGAAGAACTTCATTGAAACAAACAACGCGTTCCGATCCAGAAACCTCTCCTTCTGAAGCCTATTTTAGAGTGCCGATACTGATTTCTTGCATAGATTCGTTAATACAAAATCTTACGGACAGATTCATGGTCAACGAAGACGTCCTACCATCGATCGTTTCAAGCTCATCTCCCAGGTTTTGCTACAGTTTAGCCTGAGCGAAAAGTTGGAAAAGTTAACACTTTACTTTGATAATGCAATTTCGTTATCAGCTGTGAAAGCTGAGTACATTCTTTGGTGCGAAAAAAAAATCGTCGAGTGACCCTTCTACCGAAGTTTTGAAATTGCTTGATTATGTGACAAGACTTACTTTAGACTTATAAATTTCTTGCTTACGGTTTTAGCAACGCTTCCAGTGACCACAGCTAGTTTTAAAAGAACCCTTTCAGCTATGAAGCAAGGCCTACGGTGTCTACCGCCTGTAGCACCACCTATTTATTTTGTATTAGCTATGAAAAAGATTGAAACAATGTCCCGAAGCGTTATGGAGAATGCAAGGTTAAGTTCACTTGCTATGATATCTGTTATTATTGTGAATCCAGATAATGTGATTGATCTCATATCAAAAAAAAATCAAGACGTTTTCTGCTTTGAAAAAATGTGACTAATAGAAATCAATGAATTGGAATATACATAGTTTTTTGTTTCGTGAGACTTGGAAGCAAGACCCCCCCCTCCCCCCCCCCCCCCCCGAACCAAAATCCTGGCTACGGCCCTGATCTGCCGGCATAATTTCTAGCAGATTTTTCTGATCTGGCAGGAAATCTAGCTGAACTAGTGCGTACTGGGATAGCCCTGTCGCGTTCGATATAGTACTGAGTTCGCACTGACAATAAAGACCTGTGTTCGAGGTAAGCGCTGGAGCGCCCTAGTTTAGTACTGTGTATTCAGACAGGGGAGAATTCAGTGCTGGATTTTTCTGTCAGTCGTAGATGTCGTTTGGGTGAAATCATATTTTTGTAAATACATAATTTACTTGTGCTGCACTACTAAATGTTAAAAGAAATTTGTTTTTCAACATTAAAATCATTAATTAAACAAATTTTATGTTAAACCTCTATATTACAAAAATTTTTTCAGGGACAGGTCTCAGGGTTACCTACATTTCGTGTTCGACATGAAACTAAATTTCTGAGGTTTCCTTGGGTTTTTTGGCAGCCACGAAAATTCACTGACACTTCTCATGCTCACTGAGTGCGCCCTAGGGCTAACCACGGCGAACGAACCTAAAAACAAAAAAATCCTTTCCCATCTTTTCTGTCATATTCAAATCCAAGTCGTCTGTGTCATGATTCTGAATAACTCAATTTGAATACCTACCGAAACGTTCATTTTCCATAAAACACAGAAAAAAGATATTAGCAACTAGAGCGACGACGTGACGAGACGAATTTTTCTCAATCGCAAAATAAAAGATATCCACTGAAAAAATGTTGTGATAAATTACAGATTCCTTCTTATATTAGGCATGTTTTGTTGAACATCTATCTCAATTCTCAGCAAAGTAAAGTAGAATCTTCAGCACACAATTACAACAACTACATAAATAGTCTTGATTGTGCCAAGCAGAGTATAGTTCTTGTTGTTGCACACTAAAGGTTCTACTTTACTTTATTTTGCTGAGATAGAGGTTCATTAAAATACGCCTCCTGTAAGACAGGATTTATAACGAAAACAATTATGAAAATAATCGTGAAAGTGAAGAAGTTCTTAATGATCTCGCATTTTATTAAGGTGAACAGTGAACACACGTAATATGATAAAAATGTCTGTTTTACAAAATGAATTATGAGTTTTAATAAAATAAAATTAATTCCGATCATTATTTATTTAATTTTAGGATTTTTTTTTAATTTAGCAGGCATTATAGCAGAATCCAAAAGCCAAAAAATGTTTAGCACTTTTTCTAGCAGGATTTGGTTTGAAAAAAAATTTGCTAAATGCTAGATTCTAGCAGATTTAAGAAAATAATTATGGTCACTCTGGCAACAAGCAATAAGCAACTATAGTTGCTATAGCAATGTGAGACCTCTAATTTAATTCGAAGTAAAATAATTGTGAGCGATAATATTGCGAGTTTCCTATTGCCAGTTGCTTATTGAAAGTTGCCTCAATGTGAGAGCCGACTAAGACGAAAATTAAAGCCAACTACTTCTCTGTTATAAAGGGGGTTTTAGATGAATCGTTTTTAAACTGGCAACACTGTTTCTCACAACTGAAAGTTGATTTGTGGTTAGTACGTTTTGCCATTTTACGATGAATAGATTAACGCCAGAACAACGCGTGTAAATTGTGCAAACTTATTTTGAAAAACATGGTTCGGTTCGCCATCGCTTATCGTGCCTTACGTCCAATTTATTGTAAAATTTTGTTCTCCGATTAGACCCATTTTTAGTTAAATAGGAATGAAAACGAGCAAAATTGACAAATTTGGAGTGGAGAAAGGTTAGGTTAGGTTAGCTTGAAGTGGCTGCCGGCAAAAGGCCGACACACTTAGACCAATTAGGTCCCTTGTGATACCACATGAATCTATTAAAAATTTCGTCCTACTCGTTGAAGCAGTTTGAGCTTCTGATGATGCAAAGTAGACTACGAATGTCTAGGTTTGATAGATCGTTTAGATCATTGTAGTAGAAGGCTCTAAAATGAAGTTTCCGTTTTCGGGAGAGTGCCGGACAAGTGCAAAGGAAGTGCTGAATAGTTTCCTCCTCCTCTTCGTCCAAGCAACTTCTGCAAAAGTCGTTTGAGAGTACGCCAAGCCTTGTTGCATGCCTACCTATAAGGCAGTGTCCCGTAATGACACCTATTGTGGCGCCTATATGCCTCCTGTCAAGAGAGAACAAATTCTTACAACGTTTGAGATCCAACTTTGGCCAGATCTCTTTTGTCGCTAGACATGTCGTACCACATGTCCACCTAAGGTTTGTTCTTTGGATGGCATCCAGCTTTATTATAAGTTTACACGTAGCGATTGGAATACCTAAAGTACATTTGCTTGGAACGATATGTAGTGTAGTTCCGAGCTTGGCAAGTTCGTCAGCCTTACAGCTACCTGGAATGTCTCTGTGCCCCGGCACCCAGCAGAGGTGAATGTTGAACTGCTCCGCCATCTCTCTGAGAGACGTGCGACAGTCTAGGGCCGTAGTAGAGTTAAAAGAGGCTGATTGCAGGCACTTAATTGCAGCCCGACTATCCGAGAAGATGCGGATATATTTAGCGGATATCACGTTTTCTTTTTTGGAGTAGAGAAAACACAGAAGCCTTGGTCGAGATGCCTGGTGGAATCATCGGCCCATATTTCTTTAAGGACTATGCCGGCCAGAATGTTGCCGTCAATGGAGGGAGCTATAAAAACACGATTTCCAACTTCTTCGTTCCTCAGTTGAACGGCATTGATGTGACAGAGCGTTGGTTTCAACAAGATGGCCCAACATGCCACACGGCGCGCGACACTATCAATTTATCGTGTAATCTCACATACCTTTAATTACTTTCTTTGGGAGTATGTGAAGTCACTAGTCTATGCCAATAAACCAGGGACGTTGGACGATTTGGAAGTCAAAATTCGCCGTGTTATTGCTGATATACGGCCCCAGGTGCTCGATAAAGTTGTCGAAAATTAGACTTCACGTTTGCGCTTCATTCGAACTAGCCTCGGCACGCATATGCCCGAAATCATTTTTAAACAGTAATGGCATAAAATTATCTATTAAATAAAGCTAATATCATAGACAGTAACATTAGCTTTAAGTGTTTTATTTCATATTTGATTTGTATACCTCTAAAAAAAATGTGCACGACTGGGTCGCATGAAACTTTCTCGTTTATTGCGAATCTCGCAGAATCTCAGTCATTTCAGCAAATTTTACGTTTAAAATCATACCCACTCAAGATGTACTCAGGTTTAGTAACTGAAGCCTTGTTAACTAAAAACGTAATATATATATATGTACTACATAAACATAGGTACGTATTAATTACAACCCTTTATTACCTTCAAATTTCACCCCGAACTGACACTTGAAGGAGGCAAGTAGGCGATGAATTTCGAATTATATTGTCACTGAAGTGTTGGCCTTTACAAAAATATACCGGGTGTGAATACAAATTGGGATTTGGGTAGTCACTTTTGAGAAATATTTACAAAACAGCTATATTCGAATTTTCTCAGAAAAACTAAGTACGTGATCATAAAGTATGCTGACAAATGTTACAACATTGGATTCGAAAAGCACTGTTACTAAACTGTTTAGCTAAAAACTGAGTACGACGTATTCTTCAGGATATAATCATTACATAGCAGTTACATATGCATCCAAATCGAAAATGGCGTTTTCGAGATATGAGCAGTTTTTAAAGTGCCATTTTTAGCGATTGATTTGGAAATCGAAGGACGCATTCATGGTTCAAAAAACACTGTTTTGCAACTGTTTAGCTCAAAACTGAGCAAATGGTATTACTATGGATTTAAGCATTACCTGCCAGTTGCATTTTTATCATAATCGAAAATGCCACTTTTTAAGATATGAGAAGTTTTTTAAAGTACTATTTTTAGGGATTTGGGTGGATATCAAAGGACGCAGTATTTTTAGAGAAAAACTGAGTTTGCTATTAGTATAGTATCTTAAAAATAAGTTTTTGAAAAAATCGTTTGAACTGTTTTCGAGAAAAATCCAATTTTCAAAAGTGCCGTTGCTGGACATTTTAGCGAAAAACTGGGTATACAGTCATGTTAAGCATGCCGACATTAACTCAACTATTATTGGTTCAAATCGTTAGAGCCGTTTTCGAAAAAATCTAAATTGTGTAATATTTTGTAAAATGTTTATATGGGAAGTGCCGTTAATATCAGGGCTAGCATAAAAAGAAAAAACTAGCGGGAAGCCCACAAACTCTAAATACGAAATTTGAAACAAATCCGTCCAAGCGTTTAGATTCCCCAGGGGTGGGACAGACAGACATACGGACGGACAGAATTGCGAGACCCACTTTTTTGAGTTCCCCCTATCATCGTAATATAGGGGAAAACGAAATTTTGTGCGAAAATAATATCTTTCTCTTACTACGTATACGAGAAAGTTAAAAACCTAAGCTACGAAAAAGTAAGGCCTGTAAATGATGTTTTTGCTATAAAGCGAGCTCATTTTGGGCCGGTAACAAATTGAAGACGTTATTTCTAGGTCCATACAAGGTTACCAGCTCTGATGGAAGAGATTGCTACTCACTTCAGCATATCGGCGATGAAGAAGAGCCTAGTATTAAAATGGAGGCGCAGATGTCTGACAAGAACAAGAACATACATGGGCGACTCGGGCAAAAAAAAAAAAGAAAGATAGATATAACTTCAGATTAGTCAGTGACTTTGGTTAGAGACTACTTCTCTACTGACTTCGGCGAATAATCACTTCTGACAATCGCTGTTTCTTCGGCCTAAGAAGGCATCTAAAAAGTAAAGCCTTCTCTCATAGAAGCAAGGAGGTATTATATGCAAAACCTAAAGAATTCTGATATTGCTGGACGGTTCAGAAGCAGGGACCTTGTCGAAAGCGGATGAAAATCTGTTGGGCCGCTTTAAGAGAAAGATTCTTTGAGTAATTTTCGGCCCAGAATCTTGAGGTAGTGAAGGCCTTTGTCTACCTAGGATCCGTGCTAACCTCCAGCAATGCCATCAGTCCTGAGATAAAAATATTTGGCATCATTGTTTCTACAGGCTGACACGGCATTTTGAGTACCAAAGTTCTCCAATGAGCAATTAAGCAGATATTGTATAAGACCCTTATCATCCCCGTACTGTTATATGGCGCAGAAGCAGAAGAAGACAGGCCCATCTGTCAAGGTCGAATAAAAGTGGAAATGGACCTAAACCTACATGGCGTGCGGAACTGAAGGCAGCTAGCGATTGAGCGAGCTGGCTGGTTGGTTGGTTAAGAACCAGGGCCCTATTTCATAAAAATTGACAACTGCGACATGTGACAATTTTTAGACTGACAACTGGACAATTGTTAAATTTATATTTCATAAATAATTCGACAATTTTGTAGAATTGCCGGAAAATAGCCGACAATTGTCAAGTTTTGGTTTCCTAAAAAAAAAAATGTCTTGACAATGAAAATGTCAGGAATTTTCCGAGAATTGTCATGAATTTTTTGACAAATTTGTACTGAAAATTGTTTTATGGGACAGACAAATCTTTACAATTCACAATTTTGTCCGTATGTAATTGCCAATTCCGACAGGCGTTTAAGTTTCTGTGAAGCATTGGTAGAGAAGTGGCAAGTATGATTTAAAATGCTAAGTTTTATTTTATTTTATTATTTTTTATTAAATTTGGTGTCGTCTTTAAAGAAAGAATAAAAAATAATTTTATTTCTTTATGTGATTTAAAATTTAAGAAAAATTTCATATCCGGAAAACAGTACCGATGTATATTTTGTAAAAAAAAAAAATGGTGGACACCTAGAGCTATATTCAAATGATGATGAGACCCACGACACATTTTTCAACTATAACTATGGCAAAAATGTCAGGACAAATTTGTCAAAATATGACAATGACAAAATAGTCCTGAGAAATCGTTCGTTGTATTTAACTGACAATTACATAAGTCACTTGTCAATATTTTATGAGGTTGAAGTTCTACTACAGACAAGTGCTGTCAGACAAGTGCGACAAATTTGTAGAAATGTCAGCTGTCAATGTGTATGAAATAGGGTCCAGGTTCGCCAGGGAATTTTGCAATACCAAGTGTTTTATAAGTTTACATTTCCAGAAGTGATAATTTAAATGTTGCATTTAAGTCGTGCAGAAACTTTATCTTCACACTTGCTTAGTAGAATATATATTATATATAATATGGGGAACAGTTAATTACAGTTAATTGCACTTAGCACATTGCTACGACGCTGAATGTGTTTTATTCATTTTGTTTGCAAAATGTAGATATTTGTATACAAAGGGAGACGCAGGTACCTATGTTACGTAACTTTCTGGGCTGATTAGGCTAAAAGCATCTGGGTAACTTTAATAAACCAAGAACATTCTTCCCTCGAGATGACTTACACGGAAAAGGTTACTCATTAACATATCTGAATAAAATAAATAAATGTGACGCAGTGCGACATCGAATACGGATTGCAAATCGAATGCAGCCTTTGGCTTCAGACTACATTACTCACATTTCACATTTCACAGGTGAAATTGTTGTGTCGTAGTGTTAGATTGTCATACCATCAAAACACACTCGTGTCGGTTGTCGTTATAATTTCAATACAACACGATTCAAAAAAAGGAAACCGCACTGGAACTGGAAATCGAACTAAAGCGAACATTTACCTAGTGACTTGTGATAAACATCCCAATCCCAGTCCAACAACAAAGCACAGCAATTTTTGTTGGATATTTTTTCTCTTATTCCAATATTCGTCTGGGGATCTGCATACGTGTGTGTGTGTTCATTTTGAATGTTTATTTTACTTTTATTTACACATGCAGTCGCCCTACACGCTACACTACTCTACAGCACATATAATAAACTACTCTCTGGTGTTGTAGGTGTTGGTTTTGTGGTGGTATTGCCGTTGGAGTTCATCTAACGATCGCTTTGGGCCATTGTTTGCTCTTTAAGGGTTCAGCACCAAACAATCGAGATTCAGTGATAAGCAATTTTGTTGGGGTTAGTGACTAGTGGGTAAACACAAAAACCTGACAGGAAAAAATCGCATTGCCAAAAAAAATAAAGATAGAGATAAAATGATTATAAGAATAGGTACCAACACAAAGTCGAATCATCGAATTTCAGTCGTCGTAGGGACGAAGGAATTTCTACCTCATTTAACTGACAGACAAAGAAGGGGGAATATAATAATGTCTTATCAGAAGAATCCATAAAAAGACACTCGTGGTTGGATTATGGCTTTCCATGCGAGTTTTTCGACACATTTGAGCATCTACTTTTGGTTAACAGAAAGAAGGTTTTACAGAGCCAACGAAGATTTCCTTTTTTAAAATTATCACTATCAGTCTGCCACTAGCTAAATAGTTGTAAATTGTATTTTTATTTATTTATTTAATTTGTTTACTTCAACATATTCGTTTTGGGGGAGAAAATATCGAAAGTACCCGCAAAATATACAACAGCAATTTGTTTAATTTTTAACATTTATTTGGAAAAGTCTAAGAAAAGCGCAATTTTGACCTAATTTCTCGTACAAAAAAAGGAGAAGAATCCAATTTTCGGCAGCCCGTAAAACAAATTGAATCCGTCATTAAATGGATTTAAAAAGTAAGTAGTATTTTGTTTTTCTAAAATCAAAATAAACATAAAAGTTGGCTATACCTACAGTGAGCGTCAAAAGTGACGCCAATTGTGTTTGCATTTTTCTTTGGAGATGGGAAACTATTTTTTAAAAGTAAAATACGTACGTTTTGTTATGTGTTTTTTTAAACTTTGTAGAGACTGCTAGTTTTTAAGAACTTTTTCAAGCATATGAAGAAAATTTAAAAGAGCATTTGCGTTTACTCACTTTTGACGCTCACTGTATGTTTAGATAGGTATGAATATGAAAAGAAAGATCATTGGAGAAGCCATATGGTTATGGAATAAACGCGAGAATCTTACAAATCTTATACAAATCCTGTAGCCATTTTGCCAGATATAGCCGCGAAGGTGAATGCGAATGGACGCGTAGATACAATCGCGAACTCTATGAGTGGATGTCCCATCGAATAATGTTTTCGGACAAGAGGGTCTTCGAATTTAAGTTCACACATTCGAGACTATACAACAATACAACGAACATCGCACTTCAGTATCAAAGACCAAGACCATCACGAGTGCTAGCAAGCGCCTGATCTGTAAAACTGGGACAAATGTTGCCTCGCAGAGGGTGGGAGCCTGCAGAATGTCATATGCAGAGACTTTTCTTGCGTCGACAGCTTGTTTATTTTGCCGAGACTGAGATCAGTGATGATTTTTCTGTAATTTTCAGTAACAGAGCTGAAAAAGAGGAACTGGCGGAGGAATCACTTATGGCCCAAAGGCAGCTCTCATATTTAGCTGTCCAAGAGTCTGCCTCCCAAGTTGGAAGTAGTAGTTAACTGCCCAACTGCATGTAGGTACACGAAAAACTGGTTACGAAGCAACCAAGAGCCTGGGACATTGATGGATGGACTATTGATGTTTTGCAGGGTAAACCGAAAAAGGACAAAGACTACTTCAAAGACCTAGATTTTCCTAGGTTGCTAGAAGTCAGATATTAGTGCGTTGGAATGGAACAACGAACAACGTGAAATTATGTGCGGATTTGTTACAAGCGGCAGATTTAGGCAAGAAGTCCTGAACTTTCGACCCGTTAGTGAATTTGTTTAATATCAGCCAGAGCATTCTATTACAACAACTAAGGTGATCTGACAAATACTGACATCAGAAACCTATTACGCTATATAAAGAACTCAAAATGGGTTAAATAGTAAGGAGATTTTATGTATGATCCGTTTTTCGTGGTATCACAATGTACCTATGCTGGTTTAAGTGTGTTGGCGTTTCCCAGCTGGTAGTCACTTTCAACCAACCAACATCAGTCCGATATACGCTCAAGCCTCTTAGAGAAAAAAGTTGATGTTACCATAAAGTCTATTTTTACAAACTCTTCGACAAAACCGATGAGCAATGTCCTAGGTATGATATTAAAACGCTGAATCGTTAGTACGATAAACGGCTGCAATAAACTGATCAAACCTTTGCCTATCGAGTATCCCGAAACCTATCGAGAATCTTTACGAAGTCAACTTCATCAACTTCATTTGTATCGATGCAGAAAGTCATCAGAAACTTTGGTAGGTTCTACTGAATACTTTCACGAAACCATTAGTTTGATGAAGTCATGTAAGCACATTTAGCAAAAAAAAACTTGCCTAAGTGGCGCTGCATAGAAGGACTACAGCGGATCATAAGTTTCTACGAACAAAAGAGAAAAGAAGAACATCGGCCGAAGTAAAAAGAAAGAGCACGAAAAGTCAGAACGCAGCATTGCTATAAGGGCAGATTTGTCCACATTTTGCAGATTTTCACCCCAGCCGCAGACTTTTAAAATCCCAAAATCTGGCTTGCAGATTTTGTTTGCATATATTTGGTTTCTTTAGTGATTCCAAATTCCATAAAAGAGAACAGATAAGTAGAGGTTTTGCGTTCCATGAGTTAAAATGTTGTAGAAAACTGTTCCACTTCTGATTTTATGAGCTTGTACTGACAGCTTTTAGTACTAACCTTTCAAAATTAGATTTTTTAATATCTCAATATTTATGAACACAGATTTTTGGAATAGACATCAACATTGCAGATTTTTTTCTGCATAATTGAAGATTTGTCGAAATATTTGCATAGCAACACTGCAGAGCTGCTCCTTCAGAGACAATGTGCGAAAGTTTAACCAAAATGTAAAAAGAACGATTAAACGCACAAGTACATGTAGAGCAAGAAAACCTGGGGCCTGTACCACAAAACAACAAGTTTAGTTAAACAGGCAAATTTAAACAATTAACAATATTTTCTGTACCACCAAAACATAATTAAACAATCGCCTTAACACAAACTCTAACAAGTGGGAAATTTGATGAATTACCGTTTAAAGGTATATTCACTTTGTCATTACGTTTGTAACGCCAAGAAGGATCCACCGGAGACCATGTAAAGTAAATATATTCTGAATCAGAATCACATTCTGAATCGATTTAGCCATGTCTGTCTGTCTGTCTGTCTGTTGAAGGCACGATAGCGTCCAAATGAATCGACTTAGGTTAATGAAATTTTGTGAGAGGACTTTTTTAACCGTTCGTCGGGTTGGTATTGAAAATTGTCTATGTCGGTAAAGTAGTTCTGCTACCTACCATACAAAACTAATATTAGACACATACTAACTCGCATGGCAAACATTTTGCATGACTTTTATGCAGTGGAGGGTATCGAAGCATCGGCCAGGCCGATGATAACACTTGTACTTGTTTTTATTTTCTATTAAATTCCAATCATAATTATAGACATTTTAATGTTTGTTTTGCTTTTATAAAACAAAAATCCCAAAACTCAAGTTTCCAAACTGCAATCTCCAGCAGCAAAAACTCCATAGATGTTTTAGTAGTGAAACAGGCGACTAGTAATTATTTTATTAAACAATATGTACTTAAGTGGCCCGCTTCGTGTGATTAAGGGACTTAAACTCTCTTATCGCATGTCGCAGGTCCTGCTCATACAACTTCGTTGCTCCCCTTGGAATATCGTTAGGCGCAGGCATATTTGACAACCGTAGAAAATCCACTTCTGCAGATTGCACTGATAAAAGTCAAGACCAGAATTGTGAGAATCTATAGCCAAGTTAAAGAAGGCAGTTGGACCAGACGGACTTCAGGCCGAATTGTTATTTATTTGCACTACTACAGAATACTCGTACAGATAACGGAGGCAATCCAAGAAGTTCGGATCGATACCCCCCACCAACATTTGTTCATCTATTTTAAAGCCGCATATAACAAGTTATATGGAACCATGCTTAATTTTGACATTTCTAGTCAAACTCGTGAGGTTGTGCAGAATGACGATGTAGAACGATTGCTGTACCATTAAGGTAGGAAAAAATCTCAATGAGACCTTTAATGAATCTATACAAGGTTATATGGGACTGTCATGTCTTCTTTAACATCATACTTCAGAAAATTATGCGAAACTCGCAAGCCAAGGGGCGGCCCCTAGTTGAAAATAGCCAGAACTTAGTGAGTTCTCACTACCGTGTTTGCGTATATTGAGGCGAAACTAGTTTTTGTCGTGAATGAGGGCAAGATCAAGTACATACATATATACTGTCACAACGAATCGACGAATTAGTCGCTACGTCATAACAGACAGCTTTTACGTTAAAGTAGTTATAGGATTAGGACATAGGTACATAGGAAAATGACTTCTCATCAGAAATTAAGCGAAGAATTACGCTTGCCAATCGCCCTTTCTTTGGTCTAAGAAGGCAATTAAATAGTAAGGTTTTGTCCAAAAACAGTAAGAAGAGTCTACATAGGTCCTTCATCATCCCAGCCATACTACATATATGGCGCATGCGGCACGAGTATTAGCGCAAGCGGATTCTTAGTCGTTTTGACCGCAAAATTCTTCGAGTGATTTTCTGTCCAGTCTGTGTTGACAGGTTTTGGAGTCTAAGCTGAAACAATCTTTTACTCCAATCCAGAGGGGCGACCGCGCTAACTGAAGGAGTGTACTGGTTGAGAAAACAGAAACATTTGTCTTATTTTTCCATATAAAAACCATTTCTGCATATCTGCAGAGGCAGTCTAACATGTGAAGCCGAAGGTTAGGTTAGGTTAGAAGGGCAATTTGCAATGTATGCAAATAGGACATGCAACTAACAAGACCATTCGGATCTGTTGATGAATCTTCTTAAATCTGGTAGACGCATCGTTAATAGATCTTCCAAGCCATCCAAGAACCGTGCTCCCATACAAGGGTAGCGGCGTTCTTAGAGGGCTGGACAGTGACACAGGAGATGTTCCACAGATTATATTTCCTCCTCATCATCCCCATAATTCATTTGTGAAGATTCCTAGAACCTAGTCTTTTGGCCATGTTTCCAATGATGCAGCGTCTGATTATTACCGCCCCGACGAGCACTCGGATTTGTTTTTTATCAAAATATGTTAGGATCTTTGACCTTTTAGTGTCCATTGCGGACCACAAGCTGCGAGTTATTGTACAGCCGGAAGTGTTGTTCCATCGTTCTTTAGCCAAGTTTAATGTGACATTGTCAATGACGGCCTTAGCTGCATTGAAAGCTTGTAATACTTGTTTGTCAGCTATAATATGATGCATCCATTTCAGAGCTGCATCTGGCCAGTTTATCTGCTGCCTCGTTCCCTTCTACACGAACATGTCCATCGGGAAACCATCACAGCATTACTGTGTGATAGTTTAATGCACTCAATGGCGAGAGACATTGACTTAGCGATTTGGAGCTTCCCAGATTGGAGTTAATCGCTTTAAAGGCTGCTATGGGCTGTCCACACAGATGGTACATAATTTCCATTGCTGGTAGTTCCTTCGCTAAGATAGTTTGAGCTACTTTCTTAACGCTGCACTGATCTGCCAGTCGGTATGAATGGCTGATACTTAGTTCTTCTATGAGAAGACTCCTGTCCCCATTTCATTCACCGTCTTTGAGCCTTCTGTGAAGATGGGTATACCTTCTATGACAGTACTCGGGGAGAGCCAGTCCTGCCTGTCCGGTATACAGACTGTAAAAGTCATACCTCGGTTTATTGTAGTCTCTGAGTGGCATGAGTTTGCTCTGATCAAATATGCGTGAGTGATAGTGACCCAACGATTCGGGCTTCGAAATTTTGTTCTCTATTCGACTAAGAGCACCTTTGGCTGTCACGTTCTTAGTGTATAGCTCGATGGGTTGTAGGTTCAGCAACGTTTCTAGGCCTAGTTGTGATAAAGATGATAAATTAGTGATGTATCTTCATTCCTACCAAAGTGACTGTGTGTACGAGTTGAAATAATTCATAGACTGAAATTCGACATATTTCCCAACAGAAATTGTCAGCGTCAATCCCAACTAGCGAGAATCGTTGTTACTCCTCCCTTCCCCATTCAGTGGTGAAGATTTTAGTGAACCCTTTATACCAATGCAAGCAATTCGTTGTACCTTATTCAGATGAGGTAGGATTCAGTGTTAACAGCCTCCCACTAAACAACCGAGCCATATACGTCAGAACTGAAGCTTTTGAAGCCGAAAGTTCTCTTGAATGTGACCAACTTTCGTTCGACAAAACAAAACCACCACCATGAGAAATCTTTAAAAACGTTTGTGAAATGTACTCGTAAATTTGCATTTATATCGATTACATAATTCTACTAAACATTACCTTTGTAAATCATACACAAAACCCTAACAAAAGCCCACACCATATCCTCGCAGTTTATTTGAAGAAAAAAAATCTTAAATCTTTATCGACTAAATTTAAGTAGCCATCCCACGCAGTGCTGTTGACTTAAGTCTAAAAGGTTATCGGTATATCTGCACACACTGATGATTCGATTAAGTGTGGGCGTAGGAAATTATGTACCATCTCGTTCCACCCACCAGTCACGTGTCGACTCTTCTAAGGACTCGCAACGCGTCGATTGTTTTATATTTATATTCGCTTTCCACGACATCACATTGAGTGGCTCTATGGTGACATTTAATATTATCCGATAGGCGACACCTCTCTCAACATAATGTTGATCCTTGTGGAAACAGAATAAGCCCAATGGGCGTGTGGTTTCTATACAAAACTAAAGCTTTGTCTTTTAATTTCTTAATTTGCATTCAAATTCATATAATTATGTCCTGTTAATAGAAAATGTTCCACCTCCCACTGGGGAAGTCTGTTGATTTGATGAGAGCTTGCTCTTCACATTTGACTTTCAGATTTTTTTTTTTTAAATCGACTTTTACTTAAAAAGAGACACAAACGATATTCATGTACATTATAGAGGAGACAATGCGGAACCATCAACCATCAGATGGAGAACTAAATCCATCACATGTCATCATGGCATTGTTTACATCATTCGGATACATTTTCGAAGCTCGCACTGAGCACGATGTATCTAAAAATATCTAGATACAAATTATTTGTTTGCAATAACTAACCGAATAAAAAACTTCAAATTCAATGGAATGGGCATTCTTTTAGTCAATTTTCAATTCTGATTGATGGAAAACTAAATATCATTTACTGTTTATAAATAATTAAAAAGAAAAAAAAAAACTTTTACCACCTTGTGGTGTAAAATTTATTCAGTAGGGGGCCCCCAAACGAGTATCTATGTGAAATGTTCAACGATCAGGCGTTGAACTCTTCGTGGGATGGCTACATAAATGTTAAGATTTTTTTTTTCCTACCACTCAATTAGTTTTGTTTTCTTCTTTTTGCGGAATTCACACTCCAGTAAATTTTTTATTTCACGTGTAATGTGTAGACCTTGGATATAATATGTGTTGTGTAGTGTACCTTCGTATTTTTATATATCTATAGATTTTTTTTTTTGCGCTATGACGACATTTGTATCGAAGAAAATTTCGAAATTGTACTTTTTTTTATTTTAGCTGAACTGAATCACAATATCCATTCGAATGGAATGGAAGAGAAATACCGAGATTTGCCATGAAAAGTGCGTCATCGAATATGAGTTTAACAATGTTTCAGTACATGGGTTTTTTTTACCCATGGACTTGTGGGACTTAAAAAATCATAAAAGCGTCTATTATATGCGGGGAACAGTTGTGTTGCCGTCAGTGAGTTACGTGAATTCGATTTAGCGGAACTGAATATAAGCAAAACAGAACTAACCGAACACATTGGGTTTTTCTTTTAAAATTTATTCGTTCTGTGAAAAGACGGCAATCTGAGTCGATAAGTATAATGAACTTCGCATTTGGGACGCAGATAATGTTTTAACTGTCTAGAAATTTTCTTGAAAATATTTCGCCGGTTGACTGATTTCTCGTCTTTCGAAAAAAAAATATGAAAGGGTGTTGAGCTGGCATTCCGCTAGTAATTTACTTATATGTAGGAGGTTTGGCATGGAATAATTGGAGTGAATCAAAAGGGGTTTAAACTTCCGGCCAGTATGCAAGTGGGTATCTGCTGATTGATTTTTAGTTTGATTTTTAAGCATACGATCGTTACAATGTCTGGTTTAACCTTTTGTTATAATATGTTCAAATCTTAAAGCCGTAAAACTTGCAGATATCTAAAGAATGGCCTGTATTGGCACCACTGGTGCAATGAAAAACCAACCCCACAGCGGAGCTAGAGACTATATACTCAATCTTAAACCCCTAGACCTTTTCACATATGAATATGCTGCAAAACAGTGATCTTTGGCTAGGACTGAGTATTTAAGCCAAATTTTATTCACGGACAGAATTGTATGCATATAGACAGCCCCTGTCTAGAATTCGTATTAGACTATTTGTCACTTGTGTCCCCAATAGGATTGAATGACAAAAAGATCAACAATACCTATATTTACATGTATGGATCATAGACGGTCGTCGGCTTTTAGGCGGATTTTTGTTCCGAAACTATTAGACCAGGGGTTCCTGGTTCCAGGCGTTCTAGGGGTGTCGTAAGACGGTACGCACAGGTCGCCTACACACAATGTTCCATCAGCTTAGAGCTCGATTTGAAAAAAAAAATGTCGGGTCGGGTCGATGTTGGCCGTTGTGTTTTGCCGTGCACAAAAAGTAGACATTTTGCAAACTTCAACTTGGCGAATTTTGTCGGGACTTGGGGTTATACCTGTTCAACCCAAAGGCATCACAATGGATATACATAATGTACATTGATCTAAATGTGGTGAGTATAAGTTTTTTTTTTTTTTTTGACAAGTCTCAATGCATTATTCGTGGCTGCAAGCCGCAGAAATTTACTAAGATGTCAAATATGAAATAACCTGGTTTATTAAATAATTTTGATTGTAATAAAGGACATTTCTGGTTACATATGCATATGTGTAGATACATTAAAAAATAGTTTGAAATAAATAGTTCACAAAAAGATGTGTTCGTCTAAATGACAGCTACGATTGACTGCAAAAGGCAGAGATTTCCATAATGTAAACTGCGCATATACGGGTGGGCCATCTAGTGGTTTCTTTTTAAATCATAGGTTATCTTGACACTGCCAGCTGTTTACCGCTCGAAATCTTGACAGAAAGTCAGTATCATATTGATGTCAATTGGCCGTCTTGGAGCTGCTTAAGGCCAATATCATTCAAACAATCCGTGAGCTACAGCCTGAAACCATCAACAAGGTCTTAGAAAATTGGAGTGTTAGAATGCGCTACTGCAAAGCCAGCCGAGGCAGCCACTTGAACGACGTTGTGTTCCATAATTAATGGGAATGTTCGCTCTTACTAACCATAATACAAGGTGGCGCAAAAGTAATCCTCCTATCAGAAAATGCTATAAATTTTGCGATTGGCCCCTAATGTCAGTTCTGTTTTGACATTTGTGTAGTAAACACATGCGAAATACACGTTAATAAACAATGTTACGCTACACTGCTCCAGAACGCGGAATATTGGTGACTATTTATTTGAGCAATAATCGGTCGGTGACTTTGGCACAACGTGAATTTCGTCGCAGATTTCCTAGCCGTCCAACGCCTACTGGTGAAACACTGCGACGTTTAGCCGCTCGCCTCGAAGAGACTGGCACAACACGAGATGCTGCCAGGCGTGGCAGACCCCGGAGTAGCCGTTGTGCAGAGAATATTGCTGCTGTAGCCGAAGATGTCATGGACATGAAGACGTCGCGGGCCAAACGGTTACTGTGAATGTTGAGCGCTACAGAGCAACGATCAACGAGTTCTTTTTGCCGCTACTTAATGAATTGGGATTGGAAAACATGTGGTTCCAACAGGACGGTGCAACGGCACACACTGCACGTGCCACAACCGATATGCTGAAGGATGCATTTCCCGGGCGCCTAATCTCCCGTTTTGGCGATTTGCACTGGCCAGCAAGATCCCCTGATTTGACCGCTCCAGACTTCTTTTTGTGGGGCTTTTTGAAGTCGCGGGTTTATGTCAACAAGCCTCAGACTCTTGCAGCTCTTAAAGACAATATCCGCCAAGAATGTGAGGACCTATCGCCGGAAGTTTTGGCCAAAGTGATGGAAAATGCCATGAAAAGGGCTCAAATGACAATCAACTGTGGCGGCGGCCATTTACATGACATCATATTCTCGACTTGATGTAAAAAAAATTAAAATACCAAATAAAAATAATCCACAAGAAGAATCAAAGTTTTTTATTTTTTTTTTAAATTACAGCCAAAAAACATCGGAAGGTTATTTTTGCGCCACCTTGTACATGGAAAAAAATAATTTTGTTCATTTTATTGCATTTTTAATAAGAAACTTGTATTTGGGTCGCCCTTTAAATTTCCGTTATGTTTTTATTTGAGAATTACTTATTTGAAGATATGATGTGAAGACATTTTTGTGACAATACTTTTTTATTATGTACTATTTTTAAAAGCCTTTAATTTTTACAGAAACAATTTTTTTTTTTTAATTTTCGAAGTCCACAAATAAGCACATTGGCAACATTGTTCCAAATAAAAAACTGACAGATGCTTTGAATCAAAGAAAAAATGTTTAGGTATTAAGGAAAACAAGTTAAAGTGTTATCATCGGCCTGGCCTATGCTTTGATACCATCCACTGCATAAAAGTCATGCAGAATGTTTGCCATTCGAGTTAGTACCTATGTAACGTACACTCATTGGGCTAATATTAGTTTTGTATGGGAGCTACCAGAACTACTTGACCGACATAGACAATTTTCAATACCAAACTGATGACGGTAAAAAGAAATCCTCTTACAAAATTTCATTGGCCTTGGTCGATTCGTTTGGACGCTATCGTGTTCTCAACAGAAAACAGGCAGACAGATGGACTTGACATGGCTAAATCGATTCAGAATTTGACCCTGATTCAGAATATTTAAACTGTTTAGTTAACAGTTGTGGATCGAAGAAGATATTCAGTACTCTGAATTATAGTAATAGTGGGCGCAGTAGCGCAGTGGTTAGTGTGCTGGACTACTGTGCGAGGGATCCCAGGCTCGATCCCCGGAAAAACACAAATTACATCTTACGGTTTTTTTTATTGCCCCACCTCTCGCGAAGGTCTGACAAAACATACGAGAGTATAACCGTCCTGAAAAAGCTTCTCAATTCAGCCGTTCGGACTCGGCATAAAATTGTAGGTCCCTTCCATTCATCCCAAAAAATAGAAACTCACACAAACGAATGGTTGCGAGAAGAGGCCTAGGAGGGTGTCTACCCGCCTGTTGCGCCACCTATTTTTTTTTATTTTTATTTTTAACAAATCTTTACTCTACTTAGTTTTTATCGCTAGGAGGTACTTGCCTAATAGTATAACATTTACACCGCATCTACATTCAGCATTACGCAGGCAAAATTTCGAAATCCATAATTATCCGTTCCCACTGAATGACATTTCAAATGACAGCTAGTGTCAGAATTGATTACTAATATTTTTTTTGTCTCGAAATCAGAATTGGTTGTAGGTACCTACATAAAGAATCTTATGTCCACTTAATGCTCAATTGACAAATGTACAAGTTGGCCTGCGATATCTGGTAGTGAAGAAAAGAACCCTATCAGACATACAGAAATCTGTCATCGGTAAGCGGTACGTGTATTTTTGTACAGATAATTTATTTATTTTATAAATGAAAAATTATTTTAATCGAGGTAAACGCCTTGTCGGTCTAAAATTCAAGTATTGTTTATGAAAAATAAAACAATCCCGGGTCCATAAAATTATGTTTAAATCGTTTAAAAGTGGAATGAAAAACTTGTTTTGGTTTCGGGTAAACAATTTTGTTTTTTGGATAAGACTCTTTTTTAACTGCTTAAAGTTCTTCAAATTATTGTTAGTTTTCCATTTATTGTGCAGCATTATCCCAAATACCAATAGCGGACAAAACTAACTGAGATTTATCTCTGACTTTCTCGATAACCATCTGCGATATTGCAGAATATTTTAGCAACATAAAACGCACCATTTGGGAAAAGAAGAGCTCGTCAAGACTGGTTGGGTCTATGCTATAGGTGTGATACAAGATCCAGGAAAGAGTGAGGTAGCTGGTCTGGTCATAAATGCATCCTCGATGACTTTAAAACCCCACGAAATCAAACTAAGAATCTTGTTAATGGTTAACCCATTTTGTCTATATGAGTTGCACCACGTTGCGACGCTCGATCCAACACTTTTTCTTTAGTTTCCATTAGCGTAAACTAGTTAGGCATTTATTTTTATGTTTTTACTTGAAAAATGTATTTATTATTCACAATATTTAATTATTTAGTGGCTCTTAGCTTCTTTTCCATATATTTTTTTGCCGGTCTGTCAAATTTGTATTTCTAGTAGGGTTCAAATTGTCGCCACTAGGGTACACCCTCCATTTCTCAATACATATCTCTAATTTTAATAACTTGAAAATTTGTTGACAGCTGTTTTTTTTTTTGTCAGCAGTTAGCTGAAATGTCATCAAATGACGTGCGGAATGAATTTAGAAAATATATGGCGAAATGTTGGCATAAAATTCTGAATTTAGCCGAAATGGTGAATTTACGTAGGCGCTGTGTAAACGTACTATAAGTTCTTGACTGAATTTCCAGTTTTCCTGAATTACCACATGTTATTGCAGTACCTAATGATTGCGCGCATATTGCAAACACAACCGGATTCGTAACAACACAGCGGTTAAGTGCATTGATGTTGGGTATATACACATATACTAGATACTTCATAAATCTACCTAACTACAAATACCTATATGAAACTATTGATGAAGTTCTTTGCAAATGTCAGTTCAATGCTTATACGAGTGCAAAGCAAACAAAAATACCTTACCTATGACAAAGTGTTTCAACAACACGCTTTGCGTAATTATGCAGGTGGATTGCCAGTGAAACAGCATTTATTCAAAATACGCAATTCGATAGAAATGCAAACACATTATTCAGTAATTAGTTACAATAGAAAATGGATTCACTTGATTGTAGATATATAAACTTCCATACTTGTTATGGGAATAAAACTTACTTAGGTTTATAAGGCTTTTAGGACTTGTGTACAATTCATAAAATTCGGGGTCCTATATCGTATATACATAAATAAGACACAAAGTCTTTTAACTGTGTATATATTCGACTCGGTATGAAACTTTATATCCCTCATTTCACCGAAACATGAAGTTGGAGCAAACACTGATTCAAGCCTGATACATTTTTTCGAAGTCTGCATTTTGTAGATAGCATAGGACAGGAGTACCCTAACTGTGCGTGGGGCTATTCTAGGGGCGTCGTAAGGCGATACGCACAGGTCGCCTACATACGACGTTCCATCAGCTTGAGCTCGATTTGAAAAAAAATTTCGGGTCGGATTCGTTCGATGTTGGCCATTGTGTTTTGCCGTGCACAAGAAGTATAAGAATTTTGGAGACTTCAACTTGGCGAATTTTGCGTCGAGACTTGGGCATATACCCGTTTAAGATTCAACTGACCCAGGAGCTCAAAGTTAATGATAATGTAATGACCATGGAAAAATCATCTTTAGCGACGGGCCGCATTTTTGGATGAATGACCAAATTGCCATATACCTATGGGATGACGCCAACCAACACGAGGTGGCAATGCATCCATAAAAAGCTGTTTGGTGCGCATTTTAGACTGGCGGTGGTGTCATTGATCCGTACTTTTTCATGACATTGGTAAGGCCAATACCATCAACGGCGAGTACTACAGAACGATGCTGCTAACATGTGGTTCCGGAAAGAGGTGGCTATGTGTCAGTCAGATGCAGGGTATGGTTATCCGATCCCTATCAGAGGTGACGTAAATTGGCCACCCAAATCGTGCGATTTAACTTCGCTAAATTTTTTTTGTGGCGTTGCCGAAAGTCGCAGCTCAATGCTTAAATTAAGCCGGATCTATGCGGCAGATTGGTCCACTCGGATCCGTGACAACGTGAGAATCTGCGGCGTTAATACCTTGCTGCACACAGCTTGCTTTATTCCATTTCAATGTCGACCAATCCTCATTGAAAACCCCTTTAGTGAATCTTCAGTAAGCTCATTTTATATTCACTATTCTGTGCTTTTTTCGATTGTGTTCTTTTAGAAGGGCGTAGCAAAAATATTATAACCTGTATAGGGCATAGGACATATTTGTTTAAGTCCAAGTAAATATTAGAACTAATAAATAAAATAAATAGGTGGCGCAACAGGCGTGTAGACACCCTAGGCCTAGCTTCTCGCAACCATTCGTTTTGTGTGAGTTTCTATTTTTGGGACAAATGAAAGGGACCTACAATTTTATGCTGAGTCCGAACGGCTAAATTTAGAAGCTTTTTCATGACAGTTATACTTTAATGAAATTTGAAGTAATCTTTGGAAAAGGAATACTCTTTCAATGTACTGATTGTCAGCCTATATTCTGTTTTTGTTTTATTAGGATTATTTTTGACACAAATTCTGTCAAAATACGATGGAATTGGGAAACATAGAACCTCAAAAACAATTTTATTAAAAGAGGAAAAGCTTGTCCTAGATATCAGCAATTGTTTTGCAAAATTGTTGTAAGTACATATATTGATTCAAAAAATGAATCTTTAAACAAATCCTTGCAATTTAAAAATTTAAATTGTTTAACTTCTCTAAATTTCAAATAAAGTTTTCGGAAATCGTTCGTATCTACTAAACAATATGTTCAATCCCAAGCTTTTATGTGGGATCAAGTGGGATCAAATGTTTTTTTAAAATCTGTTATGAGATTTCATTTCATTTGATTGAACTTGTCATTAGGTGGGAAATTGTACGAGTATACGTGTAACCTTAGTTAGTGAAAAATTAAATCGTTTTTGGTCGATTGATTGAGACCTAAAAATCGGCAAATGGCTATCCAAAATCGGCAATTCGTCGTGGAGGCTAAAAATAGGGAAATGACGATAAATCTGCAAATATGACATCTCTCGTTAAATATAGAATGCAAGGAATCCACCGCATCGGAAATAGGAACAAGAAATTCATATCTTGTTAGCCGAAATAGATGCAAAGTAAATGCAACCCTTCTATAAAAGCTGAAAAGACTATTTAAACTCTAAAACGATGCATACTAGAACTTGCACCTATACAATGTAAGTTGCTCAAGATGTTGTACTTCCAGAAATACCTTTCCTTTTTGTGAAAGATTGCTCCCATTCAACCGTTCTTCATTGATTGACGTAAAATTACCGTATAATAGCTTTATTTTGCATGCTATATATAAAAACATGTTCGCATAGGGTGGCACCCTATGTTTGCGACAAGTTGAAATAATCAAATATATAGAAGGCCACCGATTAGCACCACAAATCTGCTGATGGATTAGTTATAAAAGTGGCACTGACCTATATCTAATATCCCAACTTTATTTCAAAGGAGATCCTACACAATTATCAAATCTACAACCGATTGCGCACAGAAGACTAATCGTTATATCTATTTTAAAGTAGCACCCCATGGAAGATGTTCAATTACAGAAATTATTCCTTGATATGCGACACATGACCGTCGTACAAGATGGCGACAACCAATACAAACCCTATACACAAGCGTGGGCATTATTTTTTCAAAACTCCTTTTGCTACAGGACATGTAAACTTTGGAACTCGCTTCCTGTAACACATATTTCCAGAGGACTACAACAATTTAAGTGTAGAACTAACCCCTTTTTGTAACTCCGACTTGTTACGGAAGTAGCATGCTGGTCCCGAGCCCGGGTAAAGGAGAAGGGTTTGATTCAACTCCAACCAACAGTTAGTGTATTCTAAGCCACAGGAGCCAGTGGTTAACACTCAAAACAAGCTATAAATGGAGAAACGAACCGAATTGTATGCTCCAGGTAGTACTGGCAATAGCCATAATCCATCCGTAGTTTTCTCGACTACGGCCGGGGCACGGATTCTGGAGGCCACAACATTCACTCTTGCAGCTCTATGTCTGATTCACTCGGCAAATTGAGCATGAGACAGTCTGCTGCCCACTGCACTGCCGTGTACGATCAGACTCGGAATACCAACGGGCTCCTAAAAAGGCGGGCCTTGAGCTGCGGAAGACTAAAAGGAAGAAGCTGTTAGATCTGCGGCACAAAGGCGATTTATCTGCTAAAGGCTGAAGGCCATCGTGGCTCCAAAACCGGACAGGGGTTCTGGTTCTGGAGTCTTCGTGGAAAGCGAGAACATTAGACTACACTACCCCATAGGTAACCATGCGTCTGTCTTCCAAGCGGAAAATGGCGGTACCGTTATGGCTATGCGCTATATTGTGATAAACAGGAGGAGGGCTAGAAGCATATGCGTTTGCAGTGACAGCTAAGCTGCACTAAAAGCGCTGCTTAACCCTCTTACCTCGTCCAAGTTAGTGCTCGCACTCAAGCTTTCTCTGAACTTGGTCGGTAGGCTAAGCACGGTCAGACTTGTTTGGGTCCCAGGTCACACTGGTATCCAGGGAAATGAGATCGCTGATGAGCTTGCCAGGCTGGGTCCAGAAGAAGCTCTCTCAGGACCTGAACCTGCATTGGGTCTACCTGCATCTGTGGTTAGGTCAGCCATTGATACTTGGGTAGACAAACCAAACGACTGCGTCCAGACATCTGCAAAAGGTGCGCGTCTTTCCTTCTGTTTTTCAGGAGAATCGAATGCAGACTGCTTGTGGGCGTCCTTTCGGGCCACCAAGCTTTTGCCACAAACTTAACTTGAGGGGCACCACCATCTGTCCTGCTTGTGGAGAGCACGACGATACAGCGCAGCACTTCCTCTGTAGATGTCCCGCTTTTGTTCGCATCAGGTGGCGAATCTTTGGGCGGATCTTTGACGTGGTGAGTGCCGAACATCTAAGCTCTTCATCACTGAAGCTCCTTCTCATATTTCTTCGAAAGACGGGAAAACCAAGTACAGTTAAGTAAGGTGTCTGTTTGGCAGTACAATGGACCAGTATAGATGTGTCTGAGTGCTCCATCGGATACTAGCACCCTCCGACAAAAAAATCCCTATCTGCAAGCGTTATAGGTAAGAGGTATTTTATTGATTTAAAAAGTCTTTGGTATAAAATCAACTTGAACTTCGGTCCCATTTTTAGGCATGTGTGCCTTAAATGCAACCAACTTCATCTAAGCTCAATTTAAGGACGAATTATGTGCCAAGACTGTATTATGCGTCAGGTCCTGGGGGCTTGGAAATGCTTAAAACAAGTGTCAGCAAACCGTGTTAGCCGTGATGTGAACTTTTTAAGTCAGTTGCGGCTTCAGGGATATAGAAGACTGTACGAATGAAGCGTTTTCCAATCGCCAACCGTGAATCTTTATTTTGACGATTCGTAATAGTAAGATTCTGGTTGTGAATTTATGTTACTTCGCGGAAAATGTTTCTGCAGAAAGTAGTTAGCGAATCAAACAGCGACAATGAGCGAAAGCGACAATTAAAGAAAAAGATCGGTTTTGACCACCAATGTGGGTTTTCAACGACTAAGTAAAGCTTTCTATTTTTGGGGGTTTTTATAACATACGTAATGTAGCTTAAAACTAACGATACATTTTTTATTGTTGTACATTTTTGAGCTTTATTGAAAATCGGTACTTCAAAAATATGGAAACTGGTATAAAATAAAGCGCGAGGTTTGAATTTGTGGTGAATAGTTTAATTGGTGCGATGAATATTTGAATTGTAGGTGAGTTTGCTCCAACAAAGACAAACTCTGATGGAAAACTCAGATGTGGCTTATAAATTTCCATAAATTTATCTCCAACACGCTCATTGTTTCTTCCGTTTGTAGGCATCCACGGCCGACTTGTCTTTGCTTAACTATGATCCGATTAGGTATATAAATAGACTAACTGCCACTAAAATAAAATGCATATATCGGTCCTATCTAACGATCAAAGTCCCTTCAAATGTCAATACATCTGGTTACCACAAGTAAATCGCAGGAACATAATTGAAAACCCTTTCCTAATAGAATACATCTGATGCCATTCACAAAAAAAAAAGGAGCTAAATCTAATCCGAAAGCACTCATAAAACGAACAAAATCATTTGATTCCTCTCTCACATACATTATGTATTATGTACAAGTCATAAAAATAGCAAGTTCCCAAAAACGTTTGACAACACAAGCAACTTTTTATCACATCACCAGAGTCCTTGCAGATTCTCATTTGTGCCATAAATTATCCTTGTGGATTCTCTCTCTCTCGTGTTGTGCTGTGCCCTCCGAACACACGAAAAGTTGTGATAGGACCTTGAACGAAAAATCGAATTTTCCAAAGACTGCCAAAGACATCTCGTACACATTCGTGTAATCTGTTGAGGGAGGACAAGAGAAAAACTTTATTGTAGTACAAGGCACCAACAAAAAAAACGGATGCCTTTAAGTTATCATCTATCGATTTTGCAACATGCCAGATTGCTGTTACATATATAAACTGACCCCCCCATGAGAATAGAGAGAATATTTAATTAAAGGCAATACACATACACATGTGTATTACAGCGCAGGGTGGAGATTGGACGAATTTTAGTGCCCCACATACCCAAAAAAGAGTATTTTCCTCCAAGGAACCCCTCTGCCAACGTCCTTAATACTGCATTTAAAATTTTATGCAATGCAATTATGTATATAGGTACAAGGTACCTACCTAACAATGGTCCACAGAATGAAGCCTCGCCGCTCGTGTACAAGTACACAAAGTCGTCATTTTCCAATGAGATTTTCCAAGAGAACCTGCGCAGCCTGGTTTTCAAGGTCAAGCATCTGTATATAGACGACCGAACAAGGATTGTGTGTGTGTTTGGGAAAAATCCCTAGATAGGTAGTTGGGATAGGATAGGTCGGGTCGGGGCACTATCAAACATATTTATACACCACATTTGTGCAGAGATATACTGAACTGATGATGACGATGTGAAGTGAATGCGGGGCAGAGCGATTGTAATTCGAGCGTGAAAACTGAAAACTATTTAATTACATAACACGCTGCGCTGGCTTTGTGTTGTGTTGTGGTTTCTTGGGATTATTCATTTCCCCGGGGGGGTATTGGGGAAATCTCAGTCAGATACAAAATGCAATTCTATATTGACATCGTCATATAATAAAGTAGATATAGGTACTTAGATACATAGATACAAAACAAGTTCTTAAAATATTCATCTTACAGTTCTGTGTGTTGGTGGAACGCAAAAAAAAGAATACAAAGCGTGATGTGAATACATAATGAGGATAGATACTTTAAGTTGCCTCTCAACTTCAACTTTGGAGCTGAGAGTCCGGCTGCATAATTCGACACCGTGGTGGTAGTAGGTATACCAACCTAAAAATTCCCTAAAAAAAGAACACGCAAGCAAACATTTACAACTGCACTACTGTTTTGGGTATAATCCAAAACAAATATCGCATTGCCCAGTAGGTACGTAGGTAGGTACCCACATGCACTGCAATTGCTATTGCACCTAGGCGTGTATATATTGTATAGCTATGTGTGACACCGACACGATAGATACTTTTACGTATAGTTCGTTCTTACGTGCAGGCAAGCTCCGAATTTAGGTCAAATAGCAAAGGAGAGAGTGCATCGAGTATGAGTGTGATTGAATGCAAAGCCCGATGAGAGGAAGGACGAGTAGAAGGACTTTTTACCAGTACCCTACCTTACTCTCTCAACGTTGGCAATATTGAATTTGAACATTTTTAAAATCAAAACTTTCACTTACCGTTAATAGAACGACGTAACTGTAGACTAGGTATTTGAAGCACTTAATCCGTTTAGCTAAAGCCATTTCGGTATCGTTGATATCTTATTCACCCACACGGCAGCACCAACAGCGCAATAATACACTCACTCGAAGGACACCGTAAGGACGCCGATATTTTGCTCTATTTGCTCGCCTTCTTCTTGCACTTTTATTTTCACTGCGACGACGATAATACTGTTGGCCAAATACTAAAGCAAGGCCCTTCTGCTACCTGAGGTTACCAAACTCAATACACTTTCAACGAGTACACACAAGAAGGAAGAATATTCACACCATTCTTTCTGTTATAATGCAAGACCGTTTTGTAACCCCTGAAACGTCGTAACACATCACTTGGATGGGAAGATTTTCTTTTTTTCTCTTTTTCACACGAAATTTTGTTTGGAAATAATTTTATAAATTCACAATAGGTACGAGGAAAAAAATTTATATTTTATTTCTATAATATTTTTGAAAGGAACTTCGCAGTGAATATGCGATTGAGAACGACACAAAAAAAAAATATATGTAATCAGTTCACTTTCGATGATGCGAAAACGACAAGGATCAAGTAAGATGACAACCGAGCTCGAACATAGGTAAGTAGTTAACCCTTAAGAACGCACACAGTTACTCATACCGCACATATAATGGGATTGCTTTCCAACTCAGCACCAAATTCGCATTTCGTGTTTCGAATTTTCAATCTAATAAAGCAGCTGGTGCCTTCGCCTTGTTTTAAATTTAATTCGCTCACCACCATTCACTGAACTCGCGGAACACTAAAATTGCAACTGCATCAAATAATAATTTCACCATCAACATCCGTTTGGGAATCTGCACAATTTTTTTGATTTTATAATGGTATGCAGCAGGCCAACCACACACCAATAAACAACAATTGTATCTATGTATTTGGTACAACCAAGCATTCACCATACAATACAGGCAACAACAACGGCAAAACCATGTATCAAAACAACTCCGAACTCCAGAAACGCACTCAGTCAACTAAAAACTGACTGAAATGCTGCGGAACCACTTGCAGAAAATAGCTAGCCTAGCCATGCCATGCCACCACCACCAAGCAACTTGTCCAAGCGTAACCGAATCGAATACAGTGCCGATGCCGAACCGAACAAAAACAACACAACACGATGATGACGATGGCCCTGAGAAAGGCGCAAACAAAAACATCCTGCTGATGCTGAGTTTGTTCATGCTTCCATGTTCAAACAGCATGCAACATAGATACATTCGAAGCGAACAGTGAAGCATTGGAACGATGTTTGAGCAACAACAATACCGGCACATCTACTGAGCATTCGGCAAATAAATAGAAGCGTTTTCCACTGGAAAGATTCCAGATACCTTTGTTATGTTCGATGGCGTCGTTTGGTTTTGATTTTGCTTGCGATTTGGATTGTGTGAAGTTCGAAGTAGTGCGAGGACGAGGACGAGGACTCGGTCGGTAGTTGGTACTTGGAATCGAATTGGGGTGAATTTCGCTGAGAATCTGGGCCTGGAAGGAATGACGTAGTTTACAGATTACAGAGGAGATACCCACTTGGCCTTTGAGTTTGTTCGAGTAGCGAGCGATTCGCCTGCACCAAGCTGCAACAGGGTAGAATGGGAATAACAAATATTTAGTTGAGCCATATCTATTTGGGGGTGGTTTTTCCAAAATAGAATGCGTTAGGGTGAGGTGGTAGATAAATGATGGGATGATGTGTTTGATGTGTTGATGATGGAACTAGTGTTGTAGTGTGCTGACGTAGAGCTTAGGCAGCTGGAAATTCAGTTGGTAATCCTTGTCACTATCACCAATTCAACGAGATTTAACAATTTCCCACTCGAAAGTGAAATGAGTGAATGTTTCGAGTGAAATTGGAATTGATCGCTCGCAAAGGGGGATGAGAAATGAGATTGGACTGCAGCGCTGGTATGATAGGGTGTGGAACTTTTTATTAATCTCTTCATGAGATTACATACAGTCCGTAACACTTGAATAGCCTCACGCATTGTCTTTTTTAAAATTAGGTGTTTGCAGGCACGTAGCCAGGGGGGGGGCTTGAGGGGCTGAAGCCCCCCCCGAAAGTCTTTAACAAAAGACAAAAACTAAAATTTTGTAATACTTTTTCCGGGAAAGGCGGACCTATAACGCTTCAACAGCGTTTCGGGATGCTTGCAGATGTCTGCTAGTTCCAAATTTTACTTGTCCTGTAACAAAACGAGTTTTGGAAAGTTTATGCCCTCGCGGTTGTCAAGTGTACTGTATCCTCATGAGCATTAGCAGCCTTTCTTGTGGGGCGCCCAAAAGTTACATTTCGAGGGACAATGTCTTTGAGTTCCTCAGAACATCTACCATGGAAGTACCTCTACCTATAGAACAAGCAGAGGTGAGCGACTTGTCTTCTGTGCACCAGGGGTTGTAGATTCGATGTGAGTGAAGGCTCCCCAATAAGTCGAACTGCTAGTCTCTGTATGCTGTCAAGTAGGTTAAGTGAATGTTTTGGGGCCGAGCTCCATATATGGGAGCAATATTCCGGGCCTGGTCTAACCTGTGCTGAAACTGAAATGACCGTAATGGGGCTTAATATAAATTCAAATCTACAAAAATAAGGAGACTATCCCGGTAGGTATAAAGTATTCAAACGCTAGGTATGTACACTGTGCAAGCCATAGCTTTAACCTGGTTCTGCCATGTCAACTCCTGCAATTCGCAATTACCTAGGTGTAGTTCGTGAAATGAAATAGTGGGCGCAGTAGCGCAGTGGTTAGTGTGTTGGACTGCTGTGCGAGGGATCCCAGGTTCGATCCCCGGAAAAACACAAATTACATCTTAAGGTTTTTTCTACTGCGCTACCTCTCGCGAACGTCTGACAAACATCCGAGAGTATAACTGTCATGAAAAAGCTTCTCAATTTAGCCGTTCGGACTCGGCATAAAATTGTAGGTCCCTTCCATTCGTCCCAAAAATAGAAACTCACACAAAACGAATGGTTGCGAGAAGCTAGGCCTAGGGTGTCTACACGCCTGTTGCGCCACCTATTTATTTATTTATTTTAGTTAGTGAAATAGCTTATTTCTTCCGCAACCTTTCAAATGCATATTATGTAACTTTCAAAACTGTCATAAAAAAAAACGCACCAGAGAGCCGAAAAACTCGACTTCTGCGCCTTTGTGAAACAAAATTCATTAAAAGACATGACAGTATTAATTCCTTTGTAGAGCTCTTCAAATGCATCTCAATAAGTATTGAAAAAAAAACTAGCAGAACGTGGGTGATGTCTTCGAAAGTATCAACACTTTTGGCAATGGTCCAAAAATGCGATTGCCTAGTAAGCCTCATTGTATACGAAAAACTCCCAGTTTAGCGCTGCCCTTATCAGTTTCCCTACAGAACAAATCCTTAGATTTCGTTTCTGCAATCGGTCGCACAAAAGAAGTTCTGAATTCTCTTAAGGACATCAGAGAAAATGCCGAAGATTTTTTCAGAGAGGCTTTTCAATCCGCATCCTTACTTGCTGAGGACTTATTTGAAGACCTTCATTGAAACAAACAACGCGTCCCAATCCAGAAACCTCTCCTTCTGAAGCCTATTTTAAAGTGCCGATACTGATTTCTTGCATAGATTCGTTAATACAAAATGTTAACACTTTACTTTGATAATGCAATTGCGTTATCAGCTGTGAAAGCTGAGTACATTCTTTGGTGCGAAAAAAAATCGTCGAGTGACCCTTCTACCGAAGTTTTGAAATTGCTTGATTATGTGACAAGACTTATACTTTAGACTTAGCTAGTTTTGAAAGAACCCTTTCAGCTATGAAGCTAGGCCTACGGTGTCTACCGCCTGTAGCGCCACCTATTTATTTTTTATTAGCTATGAAAAAGATTGAAACAATGTCCGGAAGCGTTATGGAGAATGCAAGGTTAAGTTCACTTGCTATGATATCTGTTCATTCGGATATTATTGTGAATCCAGATATCTAAGGTGATTGATCTCATATCAAAAAAAATCAAAACGTTTTCTGCTTTGAAAAAATGTGGCTAATAGAAATCAATTAATTGGAATATACATAGTTTTTTTTCGTAAAACTTGGAAGCAAGCCCCCCCCCCGAACCAAAATCCTGGCTACGGCCCTGGGTGTTTGTTACTTCTTTCATGCTTACGTAAGGAATTAAATATTGAGGGACAAGGTAGAAGACTGCTCTCTGAGACTTTGTCAAAATTTGAGAAATTTCTTAAAGCTAACGGAACTTTCGAAACCAATTTTGTTTGCAGTCAAATCAAGACAAGCGGGAAATCATTGGATTAGTTCCAATTGCGCCCACTCTTTGAATAAAATAAGACATGAAGCTGGATTAGGAGTTAGACAAATGACCATAAGTCGGGTTGACAAAAGTGTTGAACACCTAAAGCGACTAAAGCTGAAGAGAAAACCACAACTAAACAATGCGCGTAAACTACAGAAGCTTACTTTTGCAAAATACCACATGGTATGGAATACCGATGGCAGCAGCAATTCAAACGATTGACGAAAAGTGTCATTTTTAGATGAAAAGTTCAACCTAGATAATCACATCCGTCCGGTCCATCTAGGTTGAACTTTTTTTCGTCTGAAAATATCACTTTTCGTCAATCGTTTGCATTGCTGCTGTCATCAGTATTCCATGCCATCTGGTACTTTGTAAAAGCAAGCCCCTGTAGTGGCGCGTGTAAAAAGGAAATATGTAATTCAACTGGGAGTGTGCTACTGGAGGCAGTTAGCTAACCACCGACCGTGCCGGTTAGTTGAGGTTGAGAACGGCGGAACTGCGGAATCCATACTGCTTGCCGTTAATCGGTAGCATTTTAGATATTTAAATATCTCGACATTTATTGCCTTTTTATTATCTGGATACTGTGCCGGTTTTGTGATGAGAGAAGTCCTTGTAAAATGAATGAGCTTAGAAAAACGGGCAACACTTCCTTAGCGCTCCAGATATTTTATTTGGGATCCCTACGTTACCCTCTTTTCCAAAATCACTTATTGGACATCTCTCCTCTTTTCTTCTCTTTTCCCAAATTCTCCCTCGACAAAATCCCCTATGCCAAAATCTTCCACCAGCAAACTAAACTAACCTAACCTAACCTTGCACCTACTCCTTGCAGGGGGGCAACATGCCCCCATACATATCTCACTTTTGAACACCATATTTTTAGGTGTCGCGGCGACAGAATTAATAACACCAAATCTAAAAATGGGAGATTTTGTCCCTGGGGATTTTCTCTTAGGCCCTAGTTATAGCTATCATTGAAATGCATCATTGAAAATTTTGTTTTCCGATTTTAAGACGATTAATCAAACAATATTGGCTTTAGTTGGTATCAAAATAAAGGTAATCAATTGTGGAATTTTTTTACGAAAGAAATTACTTAATTCTGACTAAAACTAATCTTTCAATTCAATTTTATTATTTCACTGATCGAAATCGATTTCAATGAACAGCTGATTCTCGTTTCTCCAATTTGGAACCCAATCGTTTCACTGATGTGTTCGATTCTCTTCCTATTCTCAGCTGTCAGTTTTGCTTTCAATGATCAACTCTAACCTCAAAACCTAGACTCCTTTGTTGGAAAGTCACTGACAGGTTCTTTCACTGACAGGAATTTTTAAATGATTGCTATAACCGACTTGTCAAAAAATGAGACCACCATTCCACTGATTTTGGTAAAGGAAATTTCATCACCAACCCGTTTTATTTGGGGGAAGTCCCAATAATTATATTATTTTTCTTAGGTGTGCATTTTTCAAATTAGTAGCGCGATTAAGACGCATTAAACGAAGACCGGGTGAAAAGGCTTATGATGAATCAATAACCAATCAAAACAAAATTTCGAAGTCGATTTTTTTAATGCTTTTGGGACACCCTACTTATATATATAAAGAAAAGATTTCAACAGATGCAAGAGATTTTCCGACGCGTGGAACATAAAAAAAAAATCAAAATAAAGAAGAACTCATGCGACATTATTCTGAGCTGCAAGAAAAGTTAACGATCAACTTTAAATCTGATATGGACGGAAATTTGTTGTGCGATGAAATTTTAAGTCTCCAACACTACCTCGAAGACAATCAGGCAGCACCTTTACGCTTATTCTGAGATAGATAAAATCGAAACTGAGAATGTGGAAGAAATTAACAAAATACACATCTCTATCGAAATCGAAAACTGGAATGTCAGTTGGCTGAAATCGAATCACTTTCGATTCGATTGGAATCTCAGAAATAGCTATAGATAGAGTGGCTAAATTTTATCAAAAAGATAAGTGACCTTTGCAAGTGACGAACGCATTTTTTCTAAATCAAAGTTGATAAAACGGACATACGGTCTACAATGTCCCAAACAAGATTAACTAGTTTGTTTGGCCTCACTGTCCAGTGAAAATGAAAATTGCAGAAAACCTTAACCTAGATATCTTATCCTTTTTTAATAATAGGAAGGTATATTCTCTTTGCCATTGCATAAATATGAATCAGGATCACATTCTCAATCGATTTAGACAGGTCCGTTTGTCTGTTGAAAACACGATAGCTTCCAAACGAATCGAATAATGTCCGGAAGCAATCCGAACGCCTTTGAAACCGTTCGATTGGCACTCAACTGACAGTTCTTCTCCTGAAAAGAAGAGAAATTTGCTTCTGGATTTGAATTCAGAATCGCAGAGAGTTCTTCCGGACGGTTCTGGACGACCAAACGAAAACGACATAAGGTGAATGAAAATTTGTGATAGGACTTCTTTTACCGTCGTCGTTAGGTTGGTTTTGAAAATCGGCTATGTCGGTCAAGTAGTTCTGGTGCCTCCCATAGAAAGCCAATATTACGTCCATGCGAGTACATATACTAACTCACACGGAAAACATCTTGCATGACTTGTAACTGTAAGTAGGGGGTATGATATAATAAAACTTTTACTTGTTTTAAATTTTAATGAAATATAAAAGGGCGCCAAATACATGACTCGCCCGGGGCGCTTAGATCGTTAAGGTCGGCCCTGTCTGGATAGCATGAGGAGTACAGCTATTGAACGGAAGTTTTGTGTCAAGCATTTTCTTAGTTCCAGAGTAGAACATGTTGAATAGCTTAACTTAGTATGGGCGCAAGTTTCGGACCTGTGCACAGTTGCCACTGTAGAATCCAGTTCTTTAAGGATTGTGTTGAATTGCTCGCGTAATCGATGATAGCACTCTCGAAATAGTTGGTTGGATCAACTAACTAACAGAGTTTAGAATAATTTTCCGAACATTAAAGCAAAAGTACTTACTTGTAAAATACTTGTAATACCACAAGAAAGCTATATGGCCGTCCTTCAACGAAACCAAACCCGAGAATATAATGCGGAAGGATAGGAAAACCCTGTCCACCTTCGTAGGTGGCCTAACACTCTGCCACGAATGTAAACGGTAAAATGTAAGAGAGAAAATTGGCAACACGTAGTGCGAATTGCGAAAGGTTTGTAGTACGGGCGGTATGTTCAAGGCAGAGAGCTTCTAGATGTACTCAAAGCTGCGAAACTGCTTTAAATGGGATCGATATTCAACAAGAATGGAAACAATTTGGATTTACGCACATAAGGTTGGTTGAGGTTGTTCTTTAATTGCAGGCACCACCTAAGCTTTACCCAATAGCTGTTCGTAAATGTACCTAGCTTAGAAATTATAAAACCAATTTATCAAAATAATTTTAAAATTTAATTTAAAATTTACTAGAAAAAGAAAAGAAGAAAAGCACTCTTTCTCTCCCGAGATCACTTTTTTCGTTCGTTTGGTACAAAAAAAAGCAATCTTTTTCAGAGTCGAGAGCACTTTCGCGAATCTAAATTTTTTCTCAGAGACGCTCGAGATTTACCAATACACTTTCATTATGATGAAAAAAAAATCTTCACAACAAAAAAGGTAAACAACTTTTGGCAGGCACACCACCAACACCAACAAAGAACAGTGCAGTATACTTCTTTTTGTTCGATTGGCCAGACGAAATCTAGAGAAATCTTAAAAAATCTCAGATTGCCAATCGAATTCAACATAAGTGTGATGATATAACTAGTCCCTTAGGTCAAAAAATGTTTAAAAATCCCACTGAATACACCCACTGGACCTACATTATCGACACAGCGGATGACATTGACATATTGTGATTTTATGCCAAAAAATAAAGTGACATTTCACCTCATTTCAGAAAAACTATACGTTCTACTTTTATTTATAAAATTATGCACTAAAAATGGATGAATTAAAGAAATTAGAGCACCTCTCACTGGTGTCTAAGATCTGCACAGAATTGGACAACCATTTGGGAATAAATGACAAAGATTTAGGTGAGTTACCAAGTAAATGCGATTCAAACATCAAGTAAACAAAAAATGCGTTTTCTATTTTCCAGCGGAGTTCATAATCGATTTAGCTGAAAAAAACAGAACCTTCGACTCTTTTAAAAATATCCTTTTAGAAAATGGAGCAGAATTTCCGGATTCTTTTGTGACCAACTTACTGCGAATCATACAGTTGATGAAGCCCATAGATGAATCGTCTTTTGACAGTAAAGACTATCCCGATGGTGACAAAAAGAGTAAATTAACGCACATGTTTCCGGGGCTCGCTATCCCAAATGAAAAGCCATTGCCTGTAGATGATAAGAAAAAGATAGAAAAAGAAAGTGATGATGACAATATGGACAGTGTGGTGGATGATGCAATGGCAGAACTGGAAGCATTGGCTCCAAGTAATGTAAAAATTCAAGTCGACGAAAAACCAGAGAAAAAGTATGCGCGGAGAAGTAGATCCAGATCACAGCCACGTGAACGCGAACGCAAGCGTGCAAAATCACGTAGTCGCTCGAAAGATCGCAGGAGGCACAGAAGTAAGTCAAAAGACAGACGGCGCAGTAAGTCAAGAGACCGACGTCGCAGTCGTTCAAGAAATAGGCGTAGCCGATCCAGAGACAGGCACCATCGTGATCGTGATAGAAATCGTGACAGATCCAGAGATCGTCGATCACGACGCAGTACATCAAGGGATCGGCATAGGAGTCGACGTTCGCCAACTCCAGAACGTCATAGAAGAAGTGATCGGGATAACCGAACTCCACAACGAGATAAGCGACGTAGTCCGACTCCGATGCCCGATGACCCCGAACCGGGAAAGATCTACACAGCCAAAGTGGCAAATATCGTTCCCTTTGGGTGTTTTGTCCAACTTTTCGGACTTCGTAAGCGCTGGGAGGGTTTGGTTCATATATCACAACTGCGGTCGGAGGGTCGTGTTACTGATGTCACCGAAGTAGTCAATCGTGGTTCAATGGTGAAAGTAAAGGTCATATCCATAACTGGACAGAAAGTTTCCCTATCGATGAAAGAAGTCGATCAAGCCAACGGTAAAGATCTAAATCCGCTTTCACATGCTCCTTCCAGAGACGGGGACTTGAAGGATCGAAATCCGGATCGCCCAATCGGAGGAACTTCTATGCTCCAGTTGCAGGGCAATGTCGACGGCGAAGAAGACGAAAGCAGGAAGAGAGTGACTAGAATCTCTAGCCCTGAGAGGTGGGAGATCAAACAAATGATATCATCGGGAGTTATAGATCGTAGCGAGTTGCCTGATTTCGATGAAGAGACCGGGTAAGTAATAATTTCACATGTGCAACAAATTCTGACGTTAAGACGCGACACATCTGAATAATTCGTTGACTCTCAGACTCTACTTACCTCGTCCATAACAGAGCTACCCGACTTGCCTAAATTTGGCATCGGTTACGCTGGCTTATACACCACAATGCGACCAACTAGTTTCTGACACTAATGGAAATTTTCTTTTTAGATTACTGCCAAAGGATGAAGACGACGAGGCTGACATCGAAATCGAAATCGTTGAGGAAGAACCACCTTTTCTTGCTGGTCATGGACGAGCATTGCATGACCTGTCGCCAGTGAGAATTGTTAAGAATCCCGATGGTTCATTAGCACAAGCCGCCATGATGCAGTCTGCCTTGGCGAAAGAGAGACGAGAACAGAAGATGCTGCAACGTGAACAGGAAATGGACTCGATTCCAACGAGTTTGAATAAAAATTGGATTGATCCGCTTCCAGAAGGTAAGCACAATCAAATTTGAATTTACGCCCAATTGCTCAACAAACCTTGTTACTTGTTTTTAGAGGACAGTCGTGCCCTCGCTGCCAATGTGCGAGGTGTTGGCCTGGCACCTGTTGAAGTTCCCGAATGGAAAAAGCACGTAATCGGTGGTAAAAAGTCATCGTTTGGTAAGAAGACTGATATGACACTTGTTGAACAGCGACATTCGCTTCCAATTTACAAATTGCGCGATGATCTCATCAAGGTAGGCTCCTAAACGTGTGCTTCAATAAAATATGATTCTAGTTCTCATTTTGCTTATAGGCTGTAACAGAGAACCAAATCCTGATTGTAATTGGTGAAACTGGATCGGGAAAAACTACTCAAATCACACAGTACTTGGCCGAATGTGGATTCACAGCGCGAGGAAAAATCGGTTGTACACAACCGCGTCGTGTGGCTGCGATGTCAGTCGCCAAACGAGTCGCAGAAGAATTCGGTTGTCGTCTGGGTCAGGAAGTTGGTTACACAATTCGTTTCGAAGATTGTACTAGTCCCGAAACCGTTATCAAGTAAGTTATCCAAGATCTTAATTTTATTTTATTTTATATTTTTTTACATTCAACTGGGAATCAAAGAGATAAAACACAAATTCTGTTAAGGCTATAGTAGTCTCCAACACTCTCGTCTCTATTCGACGGCGTTAGTGCGTTTGTAATATAGGCCTAATGGGGGATGAATAGGGAGAGATAGGAATGAAGAGATGACAGGAAGTAAGTTTGAAGACGTGACCTTAGGATGGGATCGGAAAAGAAAGAGAAAGAGTGTCGAGTGTGCGGAGCATAATATGCTTCTTCAGCACGGCTCTGCTCGTTGAAATGGGGTGGTTCTTGTCCCTAAAACTCAACCTAACCTACCACGAAAACATTAATCATGCCAAGACAATGTACTAACGTCCTATCTTCACCAAAGCGGACGGAACTTCACCACATTGAGGGACGCAGTCGATGCAATTCAGCGCTGTCCATTTCCCACAACGCCTGGAAATCCGGTGGCCATATTTTTGGATTACCCCAAAATGCCGAAGTTGTCGGCAGGCCAATTCATTGCACCGACGTCAGCACACCCTGTGCAGTGCACCCTCTTAAAAATGCGAACTAATACTCCATCAAACGTTCAATTTCATCACGAGTTGCGGGCCCCGTACACCTAGTTTGTCAATTAACTCAACTCTTGAATGACACCGTTCACCTAGTTGACCAACTCATTCAATTGTTGAATGACATTGTACATCTAGTTGATCAACATGTCTGATTTTGGCCAAAAAAAAAAAGTTCCTCGAGTTGGACAACAGCGTTTTTGTTGTGGTTGCTCAAAGAGTTCATAAACGCGTTGATACTCTCGTACATTTAACCAAGCATCACTTGTTGGGCAACGCGTTGAACGAACTTGGTAGCTTCTCACATCTTCATATAATGTGCATTGTTTCTTGTTTAATTTTTTTTTCCTTTGATTTGTGACTGAAAGCAATACATACTTCGTGTTACAAATTGGTTGACGCGTTAATCATTTTGCTGGTGTTTCCACAATGATGTGCGCTGTCTAGATCTAAACCATCGTCTTGTTCAAGACAACTGAGAACAGATGTCAGTTGATTGATTCCAATGGCTTCACTTATCAATGCTTAAAAAATCAACTGCTTCCACTGCAGACGGTTTCAGTAAATGCCAGTAAATTCTATGTATTTCCACACATACTACGATATACATAATGTTTTTAACAATACATAATAACCAAGGCGATGAAGGCGTTCTGGCGTCATCTGGGTCTGTTTCAGTAGGTAAGTGCCCTTGCCTAACACTCGATCTGCTCTAGAATTTCCCTTCTCTTGATCAATTTAACTTGAGCACGCTAAAAGCTATCTCTCGATTAAGGAGAGATGACTTAGGACTACTAAGAATATCCTACGAAACCTTCATCGATATTAGTTAGTTGCTAAATGGGGAAGTGAGGAGTAAATACGGTTGGGATTGGGATTGACCCTGACGATTTTTGTTAAGAAATTTTGTCGAATTTCAGTCCATGAATTATTTTTTGAGAGAATAACATTGACAACAATTCGTAGACACACTACCCCACTCATTCATCACCAGACTCCTTTTAAGTGATTCTTTGAATAGTTTGCATTCTGACAGTCAACTCTCTTTGGGAAGACATTTCTGTAAAATGTTATGTTGATAGAAAATACATATTTTTAATTAGAATGCTTAAATTTTTTATTGATGCATAGAGTATACAGACTTATTGAAATTGTCTATGACCGTTTCGCATAAATGTGGCTAAATTTCATTAATACACTTCCCAATTCCCTCTTTCAAGGCGTTGCAATGCGTTGGTGATCGTGGGCTTGTTTGCATAGACCTTTGACTTCAAAAAACCCCAAAGAAAAAAGTGAAAATATTTCACTTGAGAAAATACACAATTACAATTATTCAAAATTTAATATACATATGTATATTCCACTCTCCTACATTATTCTTAATTTTGACTGAATCTACGAACGCATCGGAAAATGCACTCGACTTAAAGATGAGTAGCTGCTTTTGCTGCCGCTTGCTTGCAGTAAATGTCTAGCGGTAGCATGTGGAACAATATGTCCATAGCCGCTGTTGGAGTGGTCCTAATGTAGAGTCATGCCGTTCTTTGAACACGACAAAGGTTAGTATAGTGAGTATCCTTTTCAAGGGCGGTTCACCACACAACGACGCCATAGTAAGTATAGGTCTAATGACGGATACATAGAGCCAATATGTAGTTCGAGGCTGAATTTCCATTTGCTATCAATCGGCCCTAGCGAGGTATCCGTCGGAACGGAATTTTCTCCGCAACGTATACTCCGTCGGAGACTCAAATTACATTCGAGGTATCCGTCTTCGGAAAGAATAATTAAAATGCGACGACGCATTGATTTGACATGATGTCGTTTCGTGGTACATAGGGGTTTTTCTATTTAATGATTGTTTTTTCGTTTGTTTTTGCTCTGGAAACAAAAATTGAAACAACAAATACAACCAACTACTTTGCTAAAAGTTTTTTTTTTCTTTATTGCTTTCATTTATCAACACTTCAGCAAATCGTAAACAAATTCCGCAACAAATTCCTGTCGGAGCACATCGGAGGAAAATTTGTATGAAACTGTCAAAAATATCAGTAAAAACGCACTTGATCGCACTGAAACGCAAAACGCCAGTGTGCGTTGCATATTTGTCGGAAAGAAGTTCCGAAAAGCTGTTCCGAAGTATACCTCGAAGCAAAAATCCTCCGATTCGTATGAAATCGGAGAATTTTCCGTTCCTCGCTATGGCCGAATAGCTTTTTTGCATTAGTAGCCGTGATGGCTTTCTGCTCTGCAGTAGCTATATTAGATTTACAGCTCAATTTGCTGTCTAGAATGAGGTCTTAATACTTGGCCGTGTTAGAGAGCACTAACATGGTGCCATGCAATTGAAAAAACTCATTTTTCATCCCTGATTCTGATCGCAAAACGGCCGATTGCACGATTAGGAAATGGCTCATGCAGTAATTGAATTGTTTCTCGGGCTCTATTGCACCGTCTTGTTGAAACCACATTTTGGTCACATCCAAATCTTGTAATTTAGGCACTAAAATCTGGGTTATATTGCCACGACAACGAACGCCATTAATTGTTACTGCCTGACCAGCCGCATTTTCGAAGAAGAATGGTCCGATCATTGACATACTATACATGGACTGCTAGTGAAATGTCAGTTTCATACAAACCTGCGAGGCAAAATGAAGCAAACATAAGCACCATCCCTTTTGGTTCAGTGCGGCATAAGAATGAAACCTCTGCGCGCCATTGCCATATTGTACATAGAACACAGTGCCTTCCACAAACCAGTAAGAATAGACCGTCGACTCCTCCCACATAACGGACTTTGCCTACAAGCTGCCGGCGGGCCCAGGATTTTTCATGTATTGGTGCTGTACAAACTCAAAGGAGCGCCATTACCGCACGTATTCTTGAAAAATGCTAGGCCCATTGTATTGCATAGAAAAACATTACCGCCATTAATTTTGAACTTTACACGTATTCACAGACAGGGTAATTTTTTCCGGGGGGAATCGGGTAGGTGTACGGGAAGTCGGCGGTCTATTCTTACTGGTTTGTGGTGCCTTCCATTGTAGAAACATTGCAACTGCGCAAAATAACGACTAATTTAAATGATTTCGAAAATGGATGGCACACTCAGCACCAGCGTTACCACTTGTACTACATTTATGTAGTACTGTGCTACATACTACATCGTTACCCTAAAGTACTACATTTTTTAAGCTCCTCCGTTTTACTTTTTTACGAAAAATGTTCTTTTGTAAATTTCCCCACTTTTGCTTTTATAACTAAATAAATAGATATAGAAACTTTGCATCACTCTAAAGTAAATGAAAATCTTCAGCTGAATGCTTCTCTGTACGTACGACACGAAGTGTTTGTCTCTGTCTATCAGCAGAATGATAGAATGCAATGACAGTGAGATCGTTCAAAGTCTGAAATGTTGTCGGACAAAACTGTCCAATGTCTGCCCAAAGCTATTTTCAAAAGTATGCAGTAGCCACAACCTTCATTTATGTTCATTGGCTACATACAAACTCTTGCCATTTCATAGCCCTACGCGACAAAATCAAAAATAAAATATGGTACGCTGCTCAGCACTCAAACAAAATCGCACGAATTGCTCGATGACATTTAAGTGTTTTCGTTTCTCTCCGCCGTAAACCAAAAGAGCTAGTGCTTATGCTTGCTTCAACGAAAAATTGGCTGCAAGCATGTATGGTATTAGTATGTCAATGTAACTAATAGAAACCGCGTTTTTTAAACAAGAATAGGTCCATTGTGCTCCCACTGGAAAGTATATTACATCTGTAACGGTTTAGTTTTTTTCCAGTTGCTCCGTATGCATTGGGCCTAATCCGTACAAAATCTAACAGTTAATTTACGAGATTATAAATTTCTGCCGTTTACGCAGTTTATGAAAGTGTCAAAAGAATATTTTACTTATTACAGTAGACGCTCTATATAGTTAACCTCTATATAGTGAACCACCAAGATTTTACACAGACTACTCTAAATAGTGAACTATGGAAATCTCGATATACCTAGTGAACTCAGACTTTTTTTTTCGCAAAATTCAACGAAAATTGTTCCAGTTTTGCAATGCGCCTGAATGTCAAATATTTTTCAGAACAAGTTACCGTTCATTTGTGTGTTTTTCTAATATTTTAGTTATAAAACGCTTACAAGAAAAATCTGTGCAATTAAATTTAAAGAAGACACAAATGAAGGTGACAAATTATTTTTCAAAAATTTAGTTCATTCATTCATTATTGAAAAAAATCATATTTATATCAAATTAAGCTTTGGTAAACATTTAAAAACTCCCCCTCGAAATAGTAAACAATTTCTATATAGCGTCTACTGTAATTAAACTTTGTAGAATACACTTTGTCATAGAAAAACAAGTTCATGCGACCCAATACTTTACCTATTACGTTAAACGTAAGAAGTGTATAAACAATTGGTTTGTCAACCAAATATATTCTTCAGTTGAAGCATTTATTGCCAGCTTTCAAAAAAAATTAATTTTATATTCACATGCGCAGTCTAAGTTTGAATTATTCATTTCAATAAATGATTACCAAACAACTCTACGCAAATAAAAAGTCTGTTTACGAACGAAATTGTTTTGAATTCCGAATCAATCTTTCGAGTTGCGGTACATATTTAAACGATATGTAAAATACGTATGGTATGTAGGTATAGTGAACTAGCTAATTCTCTCGGCCAGCTTTGCCTTGAAGTTTATTCGCTTCAAAAAGGTCTAGAGCCGTTTTATTGTTTTCTGCAATTTTTTGGACATGCAACAACTATGAAGATGAAGATGATAAAAAAACTGAGGGGTTTAAATTCCTGGGAGTGCAAACATCCATCAGAGAGGAAAAGAATGCCTTTAAGATACCTATTGGTTTACTTAACCAGGGGACTCAAGACTCAACTTCTTGAAATCGGTTACTTTTAAATCAACCAAAGAACAATCTTGAAAGAACTTCTTTGATAAGTTAAACCCGGAATCACTGTCACAGATCTGCAAGAAAATTGTTCTGGCCGCGTCTTAGAGAAAAGATGTGGCTATCATTGAAGGAGCCATATCCAAAGTTGGTGCATTTCTTTCCATAGAGAAGGTCACCTTACGCGAATGGGAAAGTGACTTTTTTTGAGTTGCCCATCGCCATTAAGGATGACAGATCCATTCATTATTTCAAAATGTATACCTATTTTTTAAGGTTCTCAATATGTCGATTTCCATTGGGCAAGAAAAACCACTGCTGTCAAAATGGCAGCGGTAGGGATGAAGTCCCCAACGCGTTTGATCTGGTTGGACATCGTTGCGCATCGCGTTGCTAAAGAAGTGTGCGGGAAGTGTACGAGCTCTTGTTGCTCGTTGAACGTTCTTGCGCAATGCGTTGAGAAACGATTTTGCAATCCGTTCCTCAATAAAGAAATGTTCAACTTTAATTGGAGTTACGTTGCTCAACATGAACAATGTGAGTTTGTGCACTAGTGTACGAGCATAAAAAAATTGTTTCTTCCACTGAAGAGTTGAATAAACTGTTGAATAAAATTGGTTGATGCGTTGGGCACTAAGTAGACGAGCAGCATTACTCAAAGAAATATTTTGAGTACTAAAAAACTAGAAAGGTTCTCAGTGGAGGGATAATATCTTGCTCTCTCGAAGCCGCTCTCTTTTACGTATTTTTCGAGTTGAGGAACCACATTGAGTAAAAATGCCTTAAAATTCGCAAGATTTAAAAGTAAAGGAACATACCTACTCTATTTTGTTGTTTTGTCGGTCAAAACTGAGAATCAAAAATCATCGAACCATGAAGATGCAAAGTTTAAAAGAATTTTAATAGCTTTTAAGCTTATAGAACAATTTTGGCCGAAAGCCAAATCTCATCAAATCGACGAATGTTGAACGGTAAAACATATACCGTTTCTCTGATGTTGTTGGAAAATTTTGTATCTTGCAAGTTGATTCATATTCGCCAACTGATAGCGAAGGAAAGTAGCTTTTAAGTGAGGTTTGAAGCTGCAATTTTTTTATATTACAGATTCCCACAGTGCATGCCAGGTAGGTAGGTAATTGGGTGTTCTTGTGGCGGTTGCCACAGCTTCAGCTTGACATAGACCATCAGTTGGGTCCATTGTGTCCATTCACGGGAGCCTTCCGTTGTAGACAAAAAATGTACCGCTTATATCTAGAATTCTAGCTTGTACTAAGGCCTGGGTTCCGAACCTGGGGGTAATTACCCCCGCGGGGGTAAAACAGCTATTATGCGGGGGTAATAATGGCAGGTAGTAGATAATACATTTTATAACCATTATAATTAAATCAAAATTTTGAACTCACCGAAATCAAACTAAAACTCGTTTCATGACCATAATTTTTAAACCCTTTGAATTGGTGCAAGATTTTCTTTAAAAATCTCAATTCGCAATTATTTTTGCATAGACGGACCGTAGACTTTTTTTTAATATAAAAATTTCCTGAGATTAGCGGAGTCAAAAACAAAAGTAAACTATGTATTCGCGTCTCTGGGGTGTGTAAATGTAATTTGAGCGCGGCAGGAATCCGATAAATGGTTTTCTTTCGATTCGAGAAATTGTGCTATCTAGGGAAGCAGCAATGCCGCTCTTCCGGGCCAATGGCAGAAAGATATGAGGGCGGGAGCCGGTAGGCCGAGTAGCGGCGAATTTTGCTAATTTTATTTAGTAAAAAAAAGTTCGTAATTTTTCCAAAATATGGCTTTAGTAATCTGTATATCGCATTTATACGTGCTGTCGGACGTAAACAAATTGGCTTTGGAAAGATTAGATTTCTTACAAAAAAGATTCTCTGATAGTTTTCTTTTTCGTTGACCCTTTGAGCGCGCATTAAACATGGATAGGTTACTATCAAAGAGAAAATGCGTCATATTTAACAGTTTTTCTTCGATGAAGGCAACAACGCAAGTTAGGCGGCTAAAAATGTGAATAGTGTTTATAATGGTCCTTGATTTCGTTCGAGGAATTTTCATGTCAAAGATGCATCGCGCTCTGGAAGGCCAATTGTCGAAAATTTCGATAAAATCGTCGAGTCTGACCGTCATTTAAGCACTGTTTCCACTAAACACTGTTCCCAGACTAAACTTGACACAAAAAAAACGTTTGGATACAAAAAAAAAACTAAATAAAGCCTTGGATTTATGCAAAAATAATGAATTTCTTTTTATTACACCTAATAATATGACGAACATCTTCAAGTTGGCGATGTAGATATCGATGTTTATATACAACTGTCTGAGTAATTGGTAAATGACGAATCTGACAAAATAACATATAAAAATTCCGTGGTTCTATATAGATATATCCTCATCAGTCATACATATACTCACTGAGGAAATATTTCCCGGACATGGATAATCGTCAGTCCAAATCTTGGATATTTATACCGTTTGGTAGTAATGAATGATGCAATTTTTAAAGACGAAGATTGTGTCAACCAAAGCAGAATTTCTACGACTACGCGAGGATAACACTTTTAAAGCACATCTACAAAATTATGACCTTGGTACATTTTGGCAAAAGTGGCTAGGTACCGAATATCCTACTATAGCTGAAAGAGCTCCAAAAATCTTAATACCGTTGCAACCACCTTCAGATGCCAGAGTGGTTTCTCAAGTTTACAGTAACAGCTAAAATAAAGGACAGAAACCGGTTCAATGTGAAACATGACTCAAGATGCGATTTTTAAGTGAAACTAAACCTAACGAAGAACTTGTGAAAGCCAGACAATACCAACATTCGCACTGAATATCATTCATTCATTCTTTTTAAAATTCTTTTTAAGGTATATTTTTGTGTAATTTATTATAATGTAATTGATAAAGACAATATTTTGCACTTTCATGTAGATATTGTTTTCTTTGATGATGCCTTAAATTTAGGGGGGGGTAAAATATTTTGCGCTAATAGGTCAAAGGGGTAACAGCATTGAAAAGGTTAGGAACCAATGTACTAAGGCGTCTGTTATAGCTATCAGTAACATGCATCCGTAAAAAAATTGTTTTACTTTTTTGGAGCACTTAAACTTAATCGTTGAACTCAATCTTGGTCTTAAAATGTTACTTTTGAATTATAAAACTAATTCGTCAAAAAAAATTAAGCAATTCATCTTTAAATTTTCTAGAAAAAGAATTTCTTTATTTTTCCGTACGAACAACTTTTTCTGTTCAACTCTCAACCAGTTTCAGGAAGTATTCCACAGAATTCCTATGATATGCTATGGTTAAATGTTTCAGTTTTGTTCTGCTTTGTGTTTTTACGGATGCATTTTACTGATAGCTATAACTGAGGCCTAAGATTAACCGAAGGGTGTGGAGATTGTTTATCTACTAGAACCACCCCGGTTTAAGTATAAATCTCAGGAGTTCCTTAAGATCAACATTCTCCAGATCTTCTAGTTCATCGAAGATGAAGCTATTGAGAATCCTGTGTCTGCTGTTTTTGGCGAACAGACTCTATTTCTTCAACGTCTCTGCAGCTTCTGCTAAAGTCATTATGCCGTATACCCTGCCCAGTCTTTCCGCGTGTTTGCCTATCGCACAGTGTCCAGTAATGACCCCTGTGAATATGCGAATCTCCTTGCGGCTCAGTCCGATCATGAATCTGGATCTCTTTTTGTTCACTTCTGGCCATAATTCTTTTGCGTGCTTGCAGGTGTTGAGATTGCTCCAGCGTAGATTTGTTCTACTCAAGGATTTAAAGTCAATCTCGTCGGAAGCGTGCTTAGCTTCGGGTTTCGTGGCCAATCAAAATTGGGAACCTGCCTACTTATAAAATATCATTAGTAGCCGTTGTCTCTCTCAAGTTACATTGTATTAGCTGAGTCTGGAACATTTTACTTATTATTTTTTTTAAATTTGTCTATACTTGACCTGTCTCCTTTTATTTCCATGTTGTTTAAGCCCAACTCTTAGGATCTAAACTGAATTAATATTAATAACCAATCTTTTTCTACTTTAGATACATGACAGATGGTATGTTGTTGCGGGAATGTCTAATGGAATTCGACCTGAAATCCTATTCGGTTATCATGTTGGACGAAGCCCACGAAAGGACTATTCACACAGATGTACTGTTCGGATTGCTCAAAACGGTATGTACTCTCATGAATAAAAAAATAATCAGTATATTAATTGTTTTCTTTTTAGGCAGTTCAAAAGCGTCCCGAATTAAAACTCATTGTAACGTCGGCGACATTGGATGCCGTCAAGTTTTCACAGTACTTCTTTGAAGCTCCAATTTTCACCATTCCAGGCCGAACGTTCCCCGTAGAAGTTCTATACACAAAGGAGCCTGAAACCGATTATCTCGATGCCTCGCTTATCACTGTAATGCAGATTCACCTTAGAGAACCACCAGGAGATATATTGCTCTTCCTTACTGGTCAGGAAGAGATTGACACGGCCTGTGAGATTTTATACGAGCGAATGAAGAGTCTCGGCCCCGATGTACCCGAATTGATTATTCTACCAGTTTATTCAGCACTGCCATCGGAAATGCAAACGAGAATTTTCGACCCTGCTCCAGCGGGCAGTCGTAAAGTTGTAATCGCAACAAACATTGCAGAAACCTCCCTTACCATTGATGGAATATTTTACGTGGTAGATCCAGGATTTGTAAAGCAAAAGGTCTACAACTCGAAGACTGGCATGGATTCATTGGTGGTAACACCAATCTCACAGGCAGCAGCCAAGCAGAGAGCAGGTCGCGCTGGACGTACTGGACCAGGAAAATGTTATCGCTTGTACACAGAGCGAGCATATCGCGATGAAATGCTGCCAACCCCTGTTCCGGAGATACAACGGACAAATTTAGCCACTACTGTATTGCAGCTGAAAACGATGGGAATCAATGACTTACTTCATTTTGACTTCATGGACGCACCTCCAGTCGAATCACTGGTTATGGCCTTAGAACAACTGCACTCGCTGTCGGCACTTGATGACGAGGGCCTATTGACGCGATTGGGACGGCGAATGGCTGAATTCCCATTGGAGCCAAACCTGTCCAAAATGCTCATTATGTCGGTGGCTCTCCAATGCTCTGATGAGATCCTAACAATAGTGTCCATGCTGAGCGTACAGAACGTGTTCTATCGACCCAAAGACAAACAATCATTGGCCGATCAAAAGAAAGCTAAATTCAATCAAGCCGAGGGCGACCACTTGACTCTCCTGGCAGTGTACAACAGTTGGAAGAATAATAAATTCTCTAATGCCTGGTGCTACGAGAATTTTGTGCAAATAAGAACGCTAAAACGATCACAAGATGTGCGTAAGCAATTGCTGGGAATAATGGATCGACATAAGTTGGACGTAGTCTCGGCTGGCAAAAACACTGTACGAATACAAAAGGCAATCTGTTCGGGTTTCTTTAGAAACGCGGCGAAGAAAGATCCTCAGGAGGGATATAGGACTCTCGTTGACTCCCAAGTTGTGTATATACATCCATCTAGCGCGCTTTTCAACCGTCAGCCCGAATGGGTCGTTTATCATGAACTTGTTCAAACTACCAAGGAGTACATGCGTGAAGTTACAACTATAGATCCGAAATGGCTTGTTGAGTTTGCATCCTCTTTCTTTAGATTCTCGGATCCAACTAAACTCAGTAAATTCAAGAAGAATCAACGTCTCGAACCGTTGTATAACAAATACGAAGAGCCGAATGCATGGAGAATATCAAGAGTACGACGAAGAAGAAATTAGAGTGTGTTGGCGCTTCATTTCAATGGAAATTGATTGTTATTGTATTGCTTAAGATGAAGCAAAACATTCAAATAAAGTATAGAATAGGAAATATCGATTCTGTTGTTTTATTCAATAATGCACTGTTGGTTTGTTTATGCATCTTGTTACTCTGTTTCTTAACATGTTCTTCCCAAATGAGCTCAGGAATGATTGGGTACTTATATTGTACTTACATATATAATTTTTCTTGTCGTCTTATTAAGGAGGTTTCCCCAACATTCTTGCATGTGTCATCCGTACCTCGAGACAAGCCCATCTTTAAGAAGGGGATTTCAAATCTTGGAGCACTCAGACTAATCCCGGTTCATTATTGTACTGCCGAGCAGGTAGAGGAACTCTTATGTACTTTGTTTCTTTTACGGTCGGCAAAGGTCAGATACCATGGCCGCTTTACTAAGGATTGGAACAAGCACCGAAGTGAAGACGGATAGCTTAACTTTGACAACATACTCGGTACCCTAATTTGATTGAGGATAATCAATCGAGAATAATCGATTGAGACAAATTAGTTGCTGCCAGAGCTCGATTGTATCGACTGAACTCGATTGTATCAAGTAACGTGCTAGACCCCCTGGATAACAGAATGACCCAGTTTTCGCAACATTGACATATCCTACAGAAGCACTCAGCTTTCCTCCTCCCATCGCTTATTAGTAAAACCCAAGGTTGATCAGATGATCATAGAAAAGAGCAAATGAATTATCATTCGGTCTCCCAATTCGAAACGTCTTTCGTCAAGTTTGCGCTCCAAAATCCAGTCTAAAACAATAGAAGCTCCAACACCCACGTTGAAAGATACCAAACTTAAAGGACCAGTGTAAAGAGATCGAATGGCTTGACCGTAAATTCTATACCCCTTCAGTACATTGCATAGTTAACCTTGAGGGACTAAGTGGTATTCTCCAAGTGTGAAAAAAATATGTGTATACGTGACAACCCTTCTGAAGTATTATTCAAACAGCGAAAAAATGGTGGGTTGTGCTTCTGCCCGCAAGAAAGCCGCACAACTAATCCATCAACCTTGACGCGACCATACTATTCTGTAACGCGTTACCAAAACCGTGAGACTATTTTCCGCCCAAATCATTTAAAGGACCTGGTCCTTATTGTGATTGTCGATCAGCGATCGTCACGACCATTGTCGATTGCGTCGATTGATTTTAGCTATTCGTACGTAAAACATTTTTTCACTTCCAAGAGAAAGGATCGATCAGACATTTGTAATCGACTACAAGCGACTGTCAAATCGACAAATATCGATCGCAATCGACAATCACAGTTCTCGATCGATCGACAGTTGTCGATTAACTTTCGACACTTACAATAGGTGCCCCTATCTCTCATCCTCAATGCCCTGTTCCGGAATAATCAACTTAGAAAAGTGCTCCATCTGCGAAAGATGTCGTTCTTTTTCAAAGAGGTGCACAATTATTCACATAATTCCTTTCTTTATGACTGTACGCGGATAGTCAGCCAGAATACCTTTACTTGCATATATCTATGATCATGGCCGCTATTGTAAGTGTCGATAGTTAGTTAATCGTTGATCGATAACTGTCGATCAATCGCAAAGTGATTGCCGATTACGATTGATATTTGTCGATTTTACAGTCGGTTGTAGTCGACTATAAATGTCTGGTCGATGCTTTCTCTTGAAAGTGAAAAAAATTTGTCCGTACGAATTTCCGCGCCTCTATGGTCCGAATTCGGGTAGATTAGTCCCCCTTAATCTCTAAACTTTGTTGGCTTCTTAAACTCCGTCCATTTTTAACAACGCAGTTTTTTTTTTCATCATCAGCTAGCCGACTTGCCTTGTACGTGATAGACGGAAAAGCTATTGTCTTCTACATCTGTATAAACGGTCAGGCAACCATAAATGCCCTGGACACGCCAACAACCAAATCAAAGTTCGTAACACAATGGCGGAAATTTTTTTTACGAGATTGCGGATAGATGTTCAGTTACCTTATCCTGGATTGTAGATCACATTGATATTCCGCGCAACTGCAAGGAGGAGGAAATATCCATCAGACAAACAGCGGACTTTCTCCCGAATAGTCTTTATCAGACAAATTTGGCCGAAACTATAGTTCAAAAGTACCAGCAAACTTCTTTTTATAAATAGGGACAAAATCATCTCATTTGTGGGAACATTAACGGGACACTATCTGATGTACAGGCATAGGCACGTCCGAAGAATAGTAGTATGTACCACTGTTTACCTCATTTGCACCTGTCCAGTTCTTTCCACTTAGCGTGGCACTACCTTAGCTCCTTACTTCTTTGAAAACATGAGCTATTTGCTGCATCAGCAAATTCTTTATAAGGATCACCCAACACGCAGTATTAAATTAAAGTTTAAATTACCCATGGGGGGCTTGGCTGTTTCGGTCAAATATCGTCTTCCTGGAGACAAACCGCCACCAGGAAGTGCGTGTAGACTGCTTCAGTAATTCTTAGGGCCTCTCAACGAGGTAGTATGCATAGATCTCTCTCACAATTATTTAGCAAGGAGCAACAAGGCTTCCACTTGTAATGTCCGTCCCGTTTCTGGTCACATTTCTCCCCCTCATGAGCTTTCACAAAAATGATATGTGTACGTATGTCTTACTATAAGCCAAACACCTAACCTAATACCTAACTGTATCTAACAGTCTCTTAAAAGAATCGATTTTTTTCTGTAGATGTTCTACGTGTATAATGCATATCCTAACGCTGTCGAGAAACCCCAAATTCACTTCCCTATTGGTTCATATCACATTCATCTTCTGATCACATAATAATGGTTTCCTGGACTAGGCCGGCCTGCTGCGGAGAGTTACCATCCGATCATCAAACAACGCTCGCAAACTGCTACCCTTCAGGTCTGGCATAAAAGTGCGTCAAATGATAGGCTTGACGTATCCGACGGTCGCCTAGCTCTCATACTTCTCTACGCACGCTCCCAGATATTATTCCAAAATAAGAGACATGCTTGCAAGTGTGAGATGCAGCAAAAGGTTCTGGGATGAATGAAAGCCCGTGCAAGGCCTTCGGTTACCAGTTCGTCGGACTCATGTCTAGGCCCACACTAGAGCTTCACTTTGTTTCTTTAGGATAAGTTTTAAGGGATATACTAAAGCTAATGGTGGGCATTAAGTGCCTTTTGACACCTCACATCCTAGTTTCTCCGATGAAAAAAAGAGCCACATACTTTATATTTATTACAGAACTTTTAAAAGACCATCTTTTATATTAGTTACCTTATACCCAGGTTCCAAGTAAAAGCACAGCTATCGCAAAATCCTAGCCAAAAAGCTATACGTGACCTAACAACTAAAATACGAGTACCTAATATACCTCGAAAACGCAATTACGTCAGTGTCACTATCATAATCAAGTGGGGATATCTAAAAAAAACTGCTAAAATATCCCCTAACGGAGTGCCTGTATGCTGCAGATAAGAACACAAAACAGAAGTAACTCCCCTCTGATTTTGTAGCTCTTTCCAAACGCAGATATACTTTGGTCACGCTTATTCAAAATAACTCTTAATATTGTGAAATAGGAAATAGAAAACGAAAATCATGATGAAGAGTCATTTTTAGTGACCACTGATAAGTGATAACGATAGTGTTTAATGTGAGCGTATTTTATAATTTGAATAAAACCGAAAATAACCAGTTTAACACATTTGATAAGATAGCTAGCTAGCTATACCTACGCAAGCCTCTTGATGAACTGCATACTAAAGGTTAACGTGTTGTTGCCATACTGTCGTCATTTATGGCTGTGAAAAATATAAATAAACCAAAAGTTGTTCTATTCAACTATTCATTGAAATTGAAATTTCAGTCAATGTGCATTGCATCTGCATAAGTTCATTAGGGGCACATTCAATGTATACTGGCAACGTTCCAGTATCTTTGTGTTTACTTAACACTGTTTGAATGCGTGCTAAAATAGATTCGAATTACTTTGCTGAAATAGAAATGAAGGCTAAGGTAAATATCTGCCATAGAATTGGGGCAAATGTTTTAAATTGGCCTTTTGGTTGAGTAGGTACATTATTGCATACGATAAGAGTAGCCAATCGACAATAAAGAAGGCGTGTGTCTTTAAACAAGATGTCGATATATAAAGGAGAAAGACGACACAGCACCAATCACTGATAAAATAAGCATAGAGAGTACATACAATAGGGGTGTTTTAATTAACATCTATCTCTATAGATCTACATTGTGATCAGAAACTATGGGCCGGATATTCCAAGTGGGAACTCTGTTGCTATATATATACATAGTTATTTAGTTATTGTTTGACAGCCTGTCCATAACAGAAAGACGGGGACGAAGCAAAAGTGGAAGATCGAAGAAACCTATTACCCTATACTATGACTCCGATTGTATTCGACCAAAAGACGACGGGTAATCGAAAAAGTCCAACAGGCTGGATATTCAAAGTCTCAAGGTAAAGTTGACTATTGTAAACAGCTCCTCGAGGTATCGATCAGTCTTTGGGAAGGCGAAGGAACTATTTTGGAACTGGTATAACAGGGCTGAACACGACTTTATGTGCAGCCTAACGTCGGGTGCAGACGGTGCAGGAACTTCGACCCCGCTGACTTTTTTTATACCCTCCACAGGAAGGAGTGCTTTGACATTACATTTGTAGCGCCAAAAAGGAGTCACCGGAGACCCCATAGAGTGGGTATACATTACATATTTTAAATCGGGATCATATTCTGATTCGATTTAGCCATGTCCTTTCAAACTTCCAAACGAATCGATCTAGGTGAATGAAATTTCGTGACAGGACTGCTTTTTATCATTGTCAGGTTGGTATTAGAAATGGGCTTTGTCATTCAAGTAGTTCTGGTACCTCACCTACAAAACCAATATTAAACCCATGTGTCTTTCTGACTGAAAACACGATAGCGTATACTAAGGCGAATGAAATTTTGTGAGAGGACTTCTTTTTACCGTCGCTCGTCAGGCTGGTATTGGAAATGGGCTATGTCAGTCAAGCAGTTCTAGCGCCTCCCATACAAAACCATGTGTGTACAAACTAACTCACACTGCAAATATTTTGCATGACTTGCTTGCGGCCAGGCCGATGACAACACTTTTACTTGTTATACTTGTTATAATATAATATATCCACTGACGTAACGAATATAGTGAAGCCTATAATGTTAGCAAGCAGCAATCATTCAGATTTTTGTTGAAGCCAGTATTGAATGCAAGGAAAGTGGGCTCCAAATTAGCACAGCCAGCTAATGTCATTTGCCGTCTGATGGAACTGTCCGGATCGTAGTATAAGCGTGGCGCATCACATTTTTTACTGATTAGCCCCATAGCATGCCAAAACAACCCTTCCGAATAAACTGCCAGAGAACTGAGAGCGCCCATAGCCCATATATCAATCCCATGTGCTGCTCTTCATCGGATATCTAGAATCTAGATAGATTCAGGTAGTTTACAATACCCAGTTTGATGAAGACAACAAACAATTTTAACGCCAATTTCTGCACAGACGGTCTATAGGCATGATCAGACAGAAAGTATGTCAACATCAACAGAATGCGTATGACTGATCATGTTGTTTTGGCAACTAATATCCGTTGAAAAATTAAAAATACATATCTTCAAAAAAACACATGTATAACTGTGACGTAAATTAGTGGTGAATGAGGGCAAAACAAAGTACATGCTCTAAACAAGAAGGGGCACACAACATCGACGAATCGGACAGAATGTCACGATATACCGAGCGATAGACGCAGCTTTAACTTTGAGGTGGTTAGGGACTTTATCTACCTCGGCTCCGCTATAAACTCTGATAATGACACCACAGCAGAAATCAAACGAAGAGTTACACTTGCCAACCGCTGTTTCTTTGGCCTAAGAAGGCAACACTAAGGAGACTCTATATAAGACCCTCATTATCCCAGTCCTACTCTAAGGCGCAGAAGCATGGACGTTAATAGAGGCAGATGAAGATCTTCTTGGTCGTTCCGACGAGTCTTCGAGTCTCGCCTTAGGTGGCGCGCACAAGTGGAAGGGGACCTCAACCAACTTGGAGTGCACAACTGGAGGCGGCTAGCCACAGATTGGGCTAACTGGAGAGCCGTGTTGGTAGAGGCCCAGTTCCACCCCGGACTGTAGCGCCATCTAAGTAAGTAAGTAAGGTGTGACGCATAATTCGTATATATTCTTCTCCCGGTGGGTTCGATCTTCTTCTATATGCTCTCTTTTTTATAATCGATACTTCCACCAACATACTGCTGGACTACTGAGCAAAAGGTCCCAGGTTCAACCCTCAGAAAGGCACAAAATTCCAACTTAAGGTTTATTCCACTGCGCCATTTATTCCTTTTCGCGAAGGACTGACAAACATCGCTAAGTCTAAATTCTGAGAACGTATACATCAAAGGGCACGATAGTGCCCCAGCCAAGTTCTCTAGTAAAGGCACTTACGCTTTTTACCCAAAAACTTCAAACATTTACCATGCTCATTAAAAAGGTTCACCTTACCAAATTTCATCTCTATAGCATTAGTGGTTTTCAACATACAGGACTTCAAAAATCGCAAAAGCCGTAACTGACTGACTCACTCACTCACTTAGATGATGATCATCAAAATTATGAAGCACTTCCGGCCATCCTAGAATCGTGAAATTTGGCACAATGCTAGATCCTGTGGTGCATATACTGGGAATAGTCCAAAACTTAAGATTTTCCATTCATTTTGAAAATTTGTTACTATTTATTTGGGCCACTTCCCATTGCCGTGCAATGTTAAAATTTGGTAGAGGGGTATAGGACCTGCATTGTGCGAAAGAGAATTATCAAAAATTTTAAATTTTCCAGCGTGGAATTATTGCTGGAAAATTTAAAATATATGCAAATAGAAGTTTATCTACCTGCTGAATATAATTTTACTGAATAGTTTATAAAAAAAAAAAGCCAAAGTGATGGTAGTCGGTGTCTGTTGACATCTGGTTATATGTATATGTAGCGTGGACAGTATAAGCCTGCACAACGTGTATGAAACACTTTCCCATGCTAAACAAATAATTCATGCGGACGCAGTAATAAGTGCAGGCTTCAGATGGAAACATTTGGGATACTGCGATACTGCCAAGCTCATCTGGCTAGCTCTGGACGCAAAGCGATCCCAGGAGCTTCTTCGACTTAATAAAGGGTGGCTAAATTTTAGGGCCGTTGTTGAATGTGAACCACACCTAAACGTCACGTTTTTTTTCTGCATTTCATTTGACATTTCTCAATTTCAGACTAACTCAATTTGAACCATGGAAAGATACACAATCGAGCAACGCGTAAAAGTTCTTCAGGCTTATTATGAAAATGGGCGTTCAAATCAAAATGCATATCGTGCACTTCGTGATTTTTTCGGTCAATTTAATCGTCCAATTTGAGCAAACCGGGTATGTAGGAGATGTGAAAACACCAGTTCATGCTCGTACAGCGGAAAATATGTGGCTGGCGGCATCATCGGGCCGTATTTTTTCCAAAATGAGGCCGGTCAGGCAGTTACTGGGAATGGCGTTCGCTATCGTGAGATGATAACGAACTTTTTATGGCCCGAATTGGAAGATATGGATGTGGACGATATGTGGTTTCAACAGGACGGCGCCACTTGCCACACAGCTAACAAAACAATGGCTCTTTTGCGGGAGAAATTCAATGGCCGTGTTATCTCACGTCGTGGCGATGTTAATTGGCCGCCACGATCATGCGATTCGACACCGTTGGACTTCTTTCTTTGGGGTTATTTGAAAGAAAAGGTGTACGTCGATAAGCCAGCAACAATTCAAGAGCTAAAGAATGAGATAATTCGGCACATTAACGGCATAGAACCTCAATTATGCCTCAGCGTCATCGAAAATTTGGACCATCGGATGGAGGTGTGCCGCCGATGTCGTGGCGGCCATTTGGCCGATATTTTGTTCCATACATAATTGAACCATACCAATATTATCATAATAAAAAGAAATGACAATAATTTCCCAAATAATTTGTGTTTTTTTCAAAATCAACATCGGCCCTTAAAACTTAACCACCCTTTAGATCCAGCATCTCGAAAGTCGTTAATGTGATCTCCGGGCACTGCATATTAGGCAGACACGCGCAAAGGTCGGTCTGTCAAACAATGACTTCTGAAGAAGCTGTGGAGACGGAGAGGAGGACGAGTCCGTCACTCACTTTCTTTGCAGCTGGCCTCCCCAGGCCAATATAAGAAAGGCCTACTTAGGAAACTATTTTCTCAATGATTTCAATGATCTAGGTAACGCCAGCGCCGCTAACATTCTTAGCTTTATAACCGGCAGTAAATGGTTTATATGAGAAGGAAAAGGTAAGAAAAACAACTCCCCAAATACCAGTGGTATGCACAATGGGCCGAATAACGGCCTAAGTGTTTTTCTCATCGAGAGCCACTTTAACTAACTAACGGCTGCTGTCAAAAACTTGAAAATTCATAACGTGCCGTTGACTTTTGTATTTTCGTTTCTGCTTTGAGTGAAGATCCCTTTTGACGATGTGTTCCTATTCCCACTGGCACCACGGGCAGCGTCACTCTTTTTACCCTGATCTATATTGCACAATTTTAATCTATATCTGCTGAAATATTTATTTAATCATATAAATCTTTATTATGCCTTTAATAATATTAGCACGCAAAGAATAATATTATTTTGAAAGTTGATTGATTATACCGAAATATTTCTTTGATCAAATTTAACTTTTGCGCCAAGTGAGAAAATAAAATATAAATTTATTTTTTTTATCTATTATTGTTAAATTGTGTTCAACATTATGGTTCATTGGGGGTTCAGGTGAGTGGTGAATGGCGATCATCTAATGACGTAAGGCAAATCATTTTGTATTTGATAGGTCTTTCTTTAATTTAAAAGCTATAGCAGCATTATGGAAAATAGCCATGTTTCGTTTTGGCATCTGTTTAGGATGACGATGGAGAAAGCTACTGTAAGAAGGTCGGTACCAAGCCAACCTGACCAAGATATTTGATGTCAAAAACGCGGTTGCGAGCTGTAAGACTCACAGGCTAACCAACAATTTTTGACATTTATGCTAACGTCAAAAATCAAAAAATGCCACGATTCTTGCCATGTGTAGCTTGACATTTTGCACTCGTATGCAGGAAGGTATAAAAGCATCGGCCATCAGCAACCCTTTTTCTTGTTTAAAAAAAAAACATGTTTGAGCTAAGTATACCTTAATTTGCCTTTACATAAATATAATATATTTCTTCGGGTTTAGCCTTTATCGTCCGTTAACGGTATTTTTTTTAACCATAGCTTTACGAAAATTGCGTGGTAATTTTGTTTATACTTACTTACTTTAATGGTGCTATCTATTTATTCATTTTTTGTGGCTTTTTCTGACCAACATAACTACATACATAAATATACAATGATAAGATATCTTTTAGGGAAATAAAAAACTCCATTTATTCCAAGCTAACAAAAAACTAGGTGGTTATTTGTTACGTCAAAGGGCAGTAGTATGATTTCAAAATGATGCCGCAACCTTTCCAACATTGATAAGATAATCACCTAAGCAATGGTTAGTGGTTTTAATCTGGCTCATGTATTATAATGCGAGCGATAAATGGCTTTTATTGAAACAAAAAATGTATTACTTAACTCTTGTTTCTTGCGACACATGCTACCACCACCGGATCAAAACATCCCACCCGTGAGAGAATCAATACGTCATTAAGGATACACTATATATGCAACGTCATAAGTTTACCATTTGCGTAAAATGATAAGTTTACGACACACGTTTCATGAACGCCCCAAATAGCTGCTTGCATTAATGATGGTAAACCAATTAGCTGCTTCACATGAGAAGGAACGAACGAATTGATAAAATGCAAACAAACCACTTTTGATGCAATTATAAAGAGCAAATTGCACATTTTACTATTCCAAGTATCGGATAATTAATTAGTCCATCAAATTGTATTAACCCTGGTAAATGGTTTCACTCATTGTCATTTCGCAAATAGATTCACATATAAAACCTTGACAAAATGTAGATAAATAGGTAATGGCAAATACATTCGTACTATAGTTTTCTTAGGCCAAACGAAACGAGCTATCTAGCCATTTAATCACGATGCCAAAATCGATGACGATTTTAAACCTAAGTACATAATCATGAAATCTATCAGAAACCTAGTAGGATTCCTCATTGGACATAGGGTTACGATACCACTAAACAAAATGAATTTAACCCACTCAGCGGAATGCCCGCTATGCCTTTAAGCTGTAAAAGATGAAGGATGGATAGAGTTGCTAGAGAAAAAAAATAATATGCAAAAGAGAAATGAAACCAAAAAATGAAAATGTTCACCAGGGCGTATACGTACTATTTATGTATCTATATAAAAAAAAAGTGAATAACGAAAACTAACATGGTAGATAGACGGATGCAGACGTTCAGCACGTTATCAAATCCAGCTGCTTCAGTGGGTGGGGTGGTTCTTTGCCTGACCGATCCAATCTTTTACCTCCTCCGTTTACAAAAAAAAATATTAAGCGTGCTCGTATATTTTCTATTGTACGAAAAGGTATGCTGCTCTTAAAAAAATTGTAACTCTCTAAGCTGATGTGTATTAGCTTAGGTAGCCCTCCCTTCCTGAACAGAGATTTTAGCACTTATCTCCCCAAAAATATTTGCCCTCACTTACGTCTCTGTACCAACCAAAAGGTTGTGTATAGGCTAAGCCAGGGGTTCCCAAACTTTTCCATACTGCGACTCCCTATACAGGTTATAATATTTTTGCGACGCCCCTCTAAAAGCACACAACGGAACAAAGCACAGATATGTGAATATAAGCTGAGCTTACTGAAGATTCACTAAAGGGGTTTTCAATGAGTATTGGTCGACATTCAAATGGAATAAAACAAGCTGTGTGCAAGGTATTAACGAATCCCAAGTATGCCATTATTGTATGGAATATAACACCATGCCCAAATGTCCGCCGCAGCTTCTCACGTTGTCACGGATCCGAGGGGTCCAATCTGCCGAATAGATCCGACTTAATTTTGGCATTGGTTATGTTGGGCTTAAGGACATCGGTCGATTGCGGTTTATTCGCATTGAGCTGCGACTTCAGGCAACGCCACAAGAAAATTTTAGCGAGGTTAAATCGCACGATCTTGGTGGCCAATTCACGTCACCTCTGATAGAGATCAGACAACCATACCCTGCAGCTGAGTGACACATAGCCACCTCTTGCTGGAACCACATGTTAGCAGCATCGTTCTGTAGTACTCACCGTTGATGGTATTGGCCTTACCAACGTCATGAAAAAGTACGGAGCAATGACGCCACCGCCGGTCTAAAATGTGCACCAAACAGCTTTTTAAGGATGCATTGCCACCTCATGTTGGTTGGCGTCATCCCATATATGGCAATAATTTGGCCATTCATCCAAAAATGCGGCCATTCGATAAAGATGATTTTTTGATGGTCATTACATTACCATTAACTTTGAGCTCCTGGTTCAGTTGGAACTTGAACGGGTATAGGCCCAAGTCTCGACGCAAAATTCGCCAAGTTGAAGTCTGCAAAATTCTTATACTTCTTGTGAACGGCAAAACACAATGGCCAACATCGAACGAACCCGATCTGACATTTTTATTTCAAATCGAGTTCAAGCTGATGGAACGTCGTGTGCAGGCGACCTTTGCGTATCGTCTTGCGACGCCCCTAGGATAGCCCCACGCCGCCCCAGGGCGTCGCGACGCACAGTTAGGGAACTCCTGGGCTAAGCTATCGCAGTGAAACCATCATCTCGGAATTTAATTGGGACATATTAAATGAGAAATACACAATTATAAAGATTTTTACTGGATCAAGTTATTTGATAGTTAATTTCGCCATAGAGTACTTAGTATGATATAATGTTGATACAAAAACGCAACACAAAGAGAAAAACAAATTAAATAGTAATAGATAAAAAAAATGGTTTACTTGCTTCAAAACGGTGATAAGCAATCTGATTTAGACAATTTAATAGCGCATACAAGTCCTAAGCACTTATGGCTTCTTAAACTCAAAATTATGAAAATTGGTTGTTTCATGCTTTTTTTTCTCAAAATGTTTATTTATAATTTTTTATCTCTTTTATGAAATGTTTATCCTTGAACGTTTTTCTAAAAATTATGTGTTAATTACGATCAGCAGAAGTTATAGTAAAAGCCAAAAAAAAGACTAGATCTCCTGACTTACACCCATCAATTTTTAACTTTCTTGTAGAGAAAGACAGTTTTCGTACAAAATTTCGAACTCGGGATTTCGATCAATTCTGATATTACGATAATAGGGGAACTCAAAAAAGTGGGTCTCGCAATTCTGTCCGTCCGTATGTCTGTCTGTACCACCCCTGGGGAATCTAAACGCTTGGACGGATTTGTTTCAAACTTCGTATTTAGAGTTTGTGGGATTCCCGCTAGGAGGCGTTTTTTCTTTATGCTAGCCATAATATTAACGGTACTTCCCATATAAAAATTTTGTGAAATATTACACAATTTAGATTTTTTCGAAAACGTCTCTAAAGATTTGAACCAAGATTGATAGTTGAGTTAATGTAGGCATGCTTAATATGACTGCATACCCAGTTTTTCGCTAAAAAGTCCAGCAACGGCACTTTTAAAAATTGGCTACAAACGATTTTAACAAAAACGTATTTTTAAGACACTATCGTCATTCTCAACTTGATAGTAAACTCAGTTTTTCTCTTAAATGACTGCGTCCTTCGATTTCCACCCCAAACGCTAATAATGGTACTTTAAAAACTGCTCATATCTCGAAATCGCCATTGAAAATGATGAAAATGTAACTTCTAGGTAATTTTTATATCCTTAAGAATACGTCGTAATCAGTTTTCAGCATAACAGTTTAGTAACTGTGATTTTCGAATCCAAAGTTGTAACATTTGTCAGCATAATTTTACAAAAAACCGCTCCAACGATTTTGATCAAAATACATATTTAAGACAACTTAAGCATTCTAAACATGATGACGTATTTAGTTTTTCTCAAAAAACTCAAATACAGCCGCTTAATGAATATTTCTACTCAAATCCCAATCTGTATTCACACACGGTATATTTTTGCAAAGTCCAAAACTTCAGTGGCAATATAAAATAGGTATGTAATTCGCATTTCATCGCCTACTTGTCTCCTTCAAGTGTCAGTTCGGGGTGAAATTTAAAAGTAAAAAGTAAATACGTATACACCTTAAGTAGGCTGGGTATGATTTTAAACGTAAAATTTGGTGAAATGACTCTGAGATTCAGCGAGATTCGCAATAAACGAGAAAGTTAAGTGCGACCCAGTCGTGCACATTTTTTTTTTGTGCCATGAAAGAAAAACTTTATTAAGAAATGTCGAGTCTCTTTTTGACCATTTTTGCCTGACAACAATGGCTTGTACTATAACTTCTGGACTTCTGGGGTTGGACGTAAAAAATTTGCTTAACATAATTTTTAGGAAATTGTTCAAGGATAAACATTTCATAAAAAAGATAAGTATTTATAATTTAAAATTTCGAGAAAACAGCATGAAACAACGAATTTTCAAAATTTCGATTTCAAGGAGCAATAACTTTTTTGTAGCTGCACAGATATACCCTAAGTACTTAAGACTTGTATGCGCTACTAAATTGTCTTTTCAAAATGTACAAAACTATTTTGTACCTATAATAGTTTAGAAGTTATTGCGTTTTAAGTGGTACCATCTCCAAATTAGAGGTCACCTACTTTGATGGTCTATAACAGGAAATATGGTGAGAATAGACACCCCCCCCCTCCCCCTGCAAAACAATTGTTTCTTCGGCGGAACTTCAGGAATCTACCCTTAAGAGATTATGCTGCTTGCTTAAAGGCTGAACTATAATAGTCGAATTGCTCCGTACGACCACGTCCGCAATAGTGCGAATACATGGGATTTGTATTATTCGACCATAATGGCTTTTGGCTCAGTTTCGTTAAGTTTTCTGTCACTTGCGCTCACTTGCGAAAGAGCGATCTTATTCGCACTTTTGTACGAAAACCTGACAGACAGTCAGCTGTGTTTTGTATTTGCAAGAAAAATAATTTATTCAAAACAAAAAACGGCTTCCGTAGAGGAGTATGATTTTCTTTCCGAGCTTATAAATTTAGTACAGGAAAATAAATTATTATATGACAAGAGGGATTCATTTTATTTTAATAAAATAAAAAAAAAAGAAAACGCGTGGGTAAATATAGGAACACAATTGAAAATAAAGAAACAACACAAAAATAACCGGCAATACTATTTGACAGCCGCTTCCGTATACACACGCCTATTATGGGCTACTTAAGCAATTGACAGCACTGAACAAAACTTGACGTAGAATTACGACATTAGCTTCCGTTTGCTTTCGACTATTATAGTTCAGCCTTAACTGGGACACCGCGTGGGTAATTATCATTCAACGGAGATTTTTTTTCATAGTGAATTCTTGTCTATTGGAACCTCCTAAAGGTATTTTGGCTATATAATCAATTACATATACCTTAGGCGGTATGGCGTAGGTAATAAATTATTCTATGTTACTGGAAAATTTTATATTTCGCCTATGTTTCACAAAAGTATATATATATATATATAACTGTAATTTTAGTTATAATTTGGTTGATGTAAATTTTATTGGTGCACCTGTAATTAATTTGTAAAAAATGCTGGTTCAGGTTTCAACTAGATATCTTAATTGCATCAAGAGTTATAGAGTAGTGGTGTAGGTTCAAATAAAACCTGCCACCATTACGCAATAACTCGGGATCGGCAAGTGTAATAAAATTGGGGCTAACTAAAAAATTATGAAAAGTATTCCATCGCGATGGGCTATTGTGGATGGTGCAGGCTCAAGAGACTTTCAAAACGATGATAAGCAATCTGATTTTAGATTGTTAAATAAAGTATTTATAGATCTATCTATATACATAATGTATATGTAGGGTACATATATCACTTGGCTGGACATGCAAGTGAGAATATATTTATGGAATAAACACTAAAAGTTAATAAAATAATCAAGTAACGTATCTTTTTTTATGATTTATGGTTTTCTATTCTCACCCAAATTCAAAAAAATGTAATCGACTTACCAATAAAATTCACTCCTACCTTTTTAATACCGGTAATCAATTAACGGATAAGTTTAACATATAAACACGATTAAACTTCGTTTGTTTCATTTGTTTTTCTACAGATCGCTGAATTATTACTGTAAATAGATTACTATGTAATCTAGGTATACATATAATGAAACTAAGAATTTCCGTTGTCACTTAAAAACTCGAGAACTACTGGACAGATTTCTATGAAACTTTTTTTTAAATATTCCTTAAGACTGTGAGACTGCTGTAGGCTATGTCGTATATAGCCACATCTTTAGAAACAGTTTTTAGCCAAATACAGTCGTAGTCCCTCGATAATGTGAATTTCTCTAAAATGTGAATCGGCAAAACTTTGCATTGTCATCTCTATAATGTAAACTTCCGAAATTTTCAACCTCTAAAATGTAAAATTTTTTGCGAAAGTTTTTACTGAGTGGGGAAGCGAGGAGTAACAACGAATCTCGCTAGTTGGGATTGACCCTGACAATTTCTGTTGAGTATTTTAAGTGATTGTTTTATTTGAATAGCTTTGAATTCTGACAGTCAATTCTCCGTATTTAATCCACCTGCACTACGATTTTTGTCAATTGATTAAGTTACTACCACTTGCGCCAACTGAGCGATGAGTACAAGCCCGCCAACTGGTGATTAGATTAGAACGGAGGAGAAGACCAACCTCTGTGCATTGTTGTTGCTATACGGGGTTTTTGTTGTTTATTTTTGTTCGAGAGGCGAAGAAACCCCGAGAGATGGCGACCCACCATGGCGATCAGAGACTTTTTAAGAAGTTTCACTTCTTTCACGTGTACGGACCTGCACGCGCCTATCAAAATGATCAAATGCGAAATCAATGCTAAACCAATAATTGTTTGTTATTGCTCTGCATTGGGGTGGTAAATGGTGGTGTAAATCGCAAGCATGGTGTGATCTGGGCTATGTGCGAGTAGATAGGCTGTACGGTGCATAGCGCTTGGTAGAAAGAATGAGAAGTATTGCGTATTTCAGTTCTTGCAAACTTTTTTAAAGTCCGGGTTGTCTTTCAAAGTGTAATCTTAAATGGACCAAATATAAGTTTGTTTGTTTATTGCTAAAGGCGAGCACGGGTCAGCTAGTGTTGTATGCATAAAGGTCTTACATTTTTGATATCCATGTGATGTTAATGAAACAGGAACTACAGAGGATTTCAGCAGACTTCTGCTACTCTTTGCTATATCGGGCAGGTTGCAAAGACAGATTTGGGTTTTAAAAGAAAGTAATCAGAATGTATATAAATATATTTTTTGTTTTATTGTTTCCTAGGGGTTTTATTTAATAAAACCTGGACGCTTATTCCCAAATGCGCGGCGGATCGCTTTTCATGGCGGATTGGTATTTTTATATTTCCAAAAGCGATTCGATCCATTCAAAAGCGATAGCTTTTGAGAGGATTGCAATCCGTCACCTGAATAGCTATCGCTTTTGACAGCTTTTGGAAATACAAAAATATCAATCCGCCATGAAAAGCGATCCGCCGCTCATTTGGGAATAAGCCCCCTGACATTACAAAGAAAACGAAATAGCTGAACACATTATATGCTAATGTCCAGGTATACAGGGAGTTAAGAGAAGATATTCTTCAGGGAGCAACTGGACCACGAAAATATGAAAAAATGCGCTGTAAGCAATATTACTTACTTGCTTAAGGTGGCGCTACAGTCCGGGGTGGACCTGGGCCTCAACCAACAAAAGCGTCTCCAGCCAGCACGATCTTTGGCCAGGGGCCAGTACCATGAAACAACAAGTATTGTAAAACAGTAACAATTTATCGGAGCAATATGTTAAAATGCTCCCATTCCACAATACTTGTTGTTTCGTGGTATAGGCCCCAGCTGTCTTCAGTTTCGCACGCTAAGTTGGTTAAGTTCCCCTTCCATTTGCGGGCGCCACCAGAGAGGCGGTCTTCCTCTACTGCGCCGTCCCTCGGTCAATGTCACTGTATAGCCCGTACAGTTTGTCGTTATATCTCCTCTTCCATTCCATTCTCCATTCTATGCAGCCGGAACCGAAAATTACTCGAAGAATTTTCCTCTCAAAGCAACCAAGAGTTACCTCATCCGCTTTTGATAGAGTCCATGCCTCTGCACCATAAAGTAGGACTGGGATGATTAAGGTCTTATAAAGGGTCACTTTAGTTGTTCGAGAGAGGGCTTTGCTACTCAGTTGCTTTCTTAGCCCAAAGAAACAGCGATTGGCAAGAGTTATTCTTCGCTTAATCTCAGCGCTGGTGTCATTGTCTGAGTTCATAGCGGAGCCTAGGTAGACAAAGTCCTTTACCACCTCAAAGTTATATCTGCCTATTGTGACATTCTGTCCAAGACGTCGCGTCGGGTGTCCTTTCTTGATGACAGCATATACTTTGTCTTGCCCTCATTGACCGATAAACCAATCTTCGCCGCCTCCGTCTCAATGTTCACGAACGCGCCAGTGACATCACGCTGCGTTCTCCCGATTATGTCGACGTCGTCGGCGTAGGCGAGTAGATGGACGGACTTTTGAAAGATAGTGCCACTCGTTTGAGTTTTGCACTATTCTTTCAAGAACGATGTTGAAGAAGTCACATGGCAGTGCATTGCCTTGTCTAAATTTTTTTTGACTTCGAAGGTCTCGGTGAGTTCTTTACCGACCTTGATGTAGCAGCGTGCATTCTTCATTGCCATCCTGCACAAACAGACGAATTTGCCAGGGATGCCAAAACTAGACATTGCTCTGTATAGCTCGTCTCTATAAATGTAAGCAATATTACAAACTTTGAAAAAAAAGTGGAGAAGCTGCTTGCCTAACCCGCTTTTCTGTCGTATGGTGCAATCGGTCTGAACAAGGTCGACGTATCGCCTCGATGAGTCGAAGTTAAAAAAAAAAAAACAAGTAAAAGTTTTGGGTCTTGTTGGCCTGGCCAATTCTTTGATACCCTCCACTGCACACAAGTCATGCAAAATGACTGATATTGGTATTGGTACCAGAACTGCTCGACCGATATAGCTCATTTTCAACACCAACCTAACGATCGTAAAAAGAAGTCTTCTCACAAAATTTCGTGGGTGCATTCGTTTGAACGCTATCGTGTTTTCAATAGGAACGTAGTTCTCTAAATGAGAGTGCCGCCATAAAACACCTCTTATTCGAACTTTGATCGCCAAATTTGGAGTTTGGACTTGTACTACTTAAAGCAAATTTAATGAATTTTGCCGCATTCACTCCAAAATGCAAAATATGCAAAAAAATTGCGGCTCTAAACGAATACTACAACTGAGTCACATTTCCAATTTATCATAATCAGTGCAACTGAGAAAAAATTTTAAATCCCTATCATATCTCAATAATCCATCTTATTCCCTAAAAATGTTAGCTCTACATATTACGATTAACAGATAATCATTTGCATTACCCAATCTTTAATTACACAACTGATTTTCTTATTACATCACAGATCGCACCATTCTATAGATTAAAATCTAAATGTTGTGCTCAAATGTATTGAATAAAATATCGATAGATATAAATAGTTAACCTTAACATAGAGTGAACAAAATCTGCTTGTCATGCGCTTATCACGACCACCCTGAGATAATAATTAATCCGCTTGTAGATTGTAGATTAATTCCATACTGCGCAAGTGCTCATAAACAGAGGCCATATAAATACATACAGATTCACGCTTCAGGCAGCCAATACATTCAATAGCTTCCATCTGCATGTTCCACTATTGAAGTGAAAGTTAATAAAACAACAAACAGCACATTTAAATGTTTAACAATAAATTGGTCTATTTCTCGCAAAAAAAAATGTTGACAAAACATAAACAAACATACACCATTTACAATATATTCTTTTTTTATATAGACACCGAAATGGAACCTTCTAATTGTACCCATGTTAGTTTGTGTATGTGGAAAACAAGCGGTAGATTTTTAGTTTGTGTTGGCTATTTGGCCTTTGGGCTTGATAACTTCTTATGCAGTAGCAGCAGCCATGCGTGGGCAGTCTGGAATAGCACAGGCCATCATTGCGGTGGCACATGATCTGGACCTGGCTTCGTAAAAGTCGAAGAGATCTGGTTTATTGCAGAAGGAACATTGTTGCGAGCATGTCGGTCCGTTCAATGGGAGATTCAGTTGTTTCCAAACTTTCTTCATGTCGGTCACGAGAGTATCAATCATCGCATGTGTATGGAATGGAGTTGGTGCCATACGAAGTTTCTCTTCACCACGTGCCACAGTTGGATAATTGATTGCCTGTACATAGTGGCTATATTGTTGCATCAGCAAGTCGGATATTTGCGAAGATTTTAGAGGGTCTCCAATCTTAATGGGGATTATGTGACTAGGTGTATGTTCGACGGGAAAACCTGCAAAGAAAAAATAAAAACAAAACAATTATGTGAGTTGAATTTCTACTGTTGGCATTTTTAAATCAAAAAATTATTGAAGCTACATATTCAGTTGCCTGTTGTATGTCAGGAATATTTATTGGGGTTAATGGGAATCGTCAATCGTGCAAAGAAATAAGAACGTTAATACACACAGGCGTAGTTCGCAGCTTGGATAATTATTATAAAATTATCGTGTGGATGGTAAATGACCAAACAACTTCTATAGTTATAGTCTCTATGAATATTTGAGATATCTACATATTCATCGAATGAATAAAAACCTATTTTTGCCAAGTACGGAAAAAGCTAGACTTCGTCAATATGTTCTGATTGAGGTTGAGGTTGGAGTGGTTACTGTAGGGTCGATGTCAGCTGTGTGAGGTTAAGGTTTCTATAAAGTTGTTGTTTGTGGACAAGCAGTTGCAAAGGCAAGACCATGCAAGGCCATGTGATTTAACTAAATCCTTTTGATGAGATAAAATTAACTTTACAAAAGTGTATTTATTTGCCACTAATGCCCAGTTGTACAGTCAGAGTTTAAACTCTCGTTTTGGTTTAAACCTTCGTTCAACAAATTTTCGGTTTTACTGTGTTCGTTTAAACCCAAAGTGGAGTTCAACTCTCGGTTTAAGTTAAACGCCTGCATTCTGCCGTTTAAACTTTCGTTTCGCATTTTGAGGTTTATTTTGACAGCTGCTATTTCATACAGAGAGATAGAGAGAGAGAACAGAAATGAGAAATTGTTTGGGTGCTGCACTTCTTGAATTTATATGAGTGAAAAGTAGAGCTATGATTAGTTCCAGCATTACTGCGGTAAACCCACTGTCATCAGAAAATTTCAATAGATTTTCAACCAATATAATGTACTTTTCAATGAAAACGCCTTTTTTCAAGTGAACATCAGGTAGATCTTAGCCCAAACATAATGTAGACAAGCGTAAATTGTATTGAGGTTTTTTCAATACAAATTATTTCATTTCGTGTGTGGAAATGACGATTATTTTTTTGTAATGTACTTGTGATTTCTTTAGATTCTTCGCGAACAAAATATATTTCTATACATACTCAAATCTTTCACATTTTGTTTTGACTGAAACAAGACACTACCCACTCTATTCTTTTTACAATGCAATTTGTTTGTCCGATTTTGAACACACTTCTCGGCACAATGCCTGTTCAGTTCAAAGGTTTCGGAGTTCATACCATTTTTGTATACAGATCTGGATTACCTATATTTTTTGTTTAAAAAAAAAGTAAAACCAGAACAAGATAGCGCAGATTTTCGTAGAAACACCAGCAAAAAACTTTGCGCCTACCTATTACCAGACAATGACCCTAATTAGAGGCTCATAAAATCCTTTCAATATTTTACTGGCGACGGGTGATTGGATGTGGTAAAAACCCAGCGAGTTACAAAGAAGCAGTACCTGTGATCGCATCCGTCTGAATGCCACATACATTTCAACAACTAGATATGTATTATTATTGAAAAAAAAAGAAATAATAATTACTGCAATAATTAATTGGTGAAAGTAGATGACAGTTCAAACATGTGTCGAAAATAAATCAATTCACTTCGTTAATACCAAAATACACAATGTAATAATATTGCACACATTTTCTTTTATTTACAAATGGTAAAATAGATAAAGTAGAGAAAAGCAATAACCATTTACTTGGTCAAAAGTGCGCTGGTAGAAAAATATCCCCTTAAGGGAAATTGTTCTGCGCTTTCACAACTGCGTTTAGTTAACTGGCAGGTTATTTTGTACTGTGAAACTGAACGAGTTAAACCAAAAGTTTAAACTCTCGGTCAGGTTTAGTTAAACTTCAGTTTAAACTCTGACTGTACAACTGGGCATAAGTGGGGGAAAGGGAACTAAGCACTATGGTTTAGTAGGAATGAATTATTTTGCAATCGCAGAACGAACTATATTGAAATGATGATAGCAATAAACTCCAGTCCAACAAAGCTTCTAGACAAAATGGGCAGTCAGCCGAGGTATTTAAGGCAGCGCGAGGCGAGTTCATGGAGAGCATACATCCTCCAAAATTTGGTCAGAAGAAATAGTTCCTGATGAATAAACCCTCAACATCGTCTGCGCGGTTCACAAGAAAGGAGACCCTTAAGGTCACTCATAACATCCAATAATTAGGACAGAGTAGGGGTGTTTTAGTGAAAGAAAAACAGAACAAGACAGAAGAACAAAAGTTAGGGAAATACATCAGAACAATATTTAGTACAAAAAAAAGAAAAAAATTATTTAGGCACACATTTCTGACTGACAAAATAAAACTGCAGTCAGCTTAAATGTTGACACTTTTCGCGAGCCTGCTTCACCTCAGAAGGTGTAGAAAATCGTGTGATAGACGGTTAAAGCTGTATCTTTGGCGAGGCTAACACACAATACAAAAATCGGTGTCTCTGAATATGAAAACCAGCAATCATTAACATAAGGTCAAACTAGAAGCTCAAAGGATTTCTGGAAGGGCACAAGGGAATGAATTATAAAATCGGATTAGACATATCTGCGGAAGATCTTTCAGCCCCCTGTCATAGCAAAAATAGTCTGCGGTGTTCTTGTTGAGAGACTGGAAAAGTGAACGGAGAAATATTCCATCTGACCTTGAAGCTGGTTTTAGAAAGAATTATTCTACGATCAGATATTTATCAAGATATTTATGAGTGATCAAGGAAATGTACACGGACACAAAAGCAGCAGTTTGGGATGGTACATCCTATTCAGAATGGTGTGGAACTAATACTGGTGTGAAACAAGGTTGTCTGCTCAGTGCAGTGTTGTTTTCATTGTTTATAAACGACATAGTAGATGATCTCGCAAGAGTTCACATCGAAAGGCAATGAAAATACAATGGCCATCTTCTAGAAACAGCTAAATAGGTTAAATATTTAGAAGTGAAGCTGGATCCAGCTTTAAATTTCAATAAACACCTTACCGAAAAAGCCAATAGCTCTCAAAGCTTACTTAATTTTTCATGGAGAAATGTGTAACAAAAAAATAATTTTATCTGCAGAGTATAACGTATTTAATTCAGTTGTTAAATCAACTCTTTGATATGCTTCGCAAGTTTGGGGAGCATACGAACATGAAGAAATCGAAAAATTCCATCTACCCCAAAATACGCCTAGTTACGCTATATACTTGGATACTGGACTACCGAAACTCCTGACGAACATACTCAAGTCACAAGCTGACTTCATAATAAAGACATGCAGCCTTTATGAAGATTCCAGACTTGCGAAAAAACTGCTTTTGTATGAGCTGAGGAATAAGGACTGATGACATGATAGATTAGATGGAAAACTATTGGTAACACGGTGAGAATTGTTACATATTGATGTGAACAACCTACGTAATTTGAAAGACCAACTTTACCGCATTATTCAGAAAAACGAAGACTCTATTCGAGATGAGTTCCTCATAAAGGCTCGGGAATCCAACTGTAGAAACTACTTTCACGACTCACTATGATGAAATATCCTTAATATTCAAGGCAAGGTGTGAGCTTCTTCCCTTAAATTGTAACCCTTATAATGGAAGCTTCAAATTTGTACGCTATGTAGGTAACCTGAAATCCAAAGAAGACAGACTGCTTTCGCATCATAAGTGTATGCCCAATATTTAGACCGCAAATGCTAATTTTCGTTGCAAAACAGGCAGGAGACTATCAAAGTGCTGAACGAGTGCGACTAGAAAATCCTAGCCAGTTTTACAATGCAGTTTAAACTCCTTTTAACCAGATGTCAAGTTTAAACCAACGTTTAATATGAAAAGGTTTATTACGGTGCTAGTTTAAACTCAATCGAGAGTTTAAACCGAGTTTAACTTAACCGGTCGTGGATGGGGGTTTAAACTGATTTTATTTTCCGGAAATTTGTAGTACATACGATCTCCCTCCCGGTTTACCGGTTTATGACAAAACGACATTGCATTATTGTTGTTTTAATGCAACCAATTAGTTCGCAAGTGCAAGCCCTTATCTTTGATTGTACTCCACTGTTTCTAGAAAATGCTTATATACCGTCTAAAAACGAACAAAGCAGGGCTACACGGAACTTTTTAAAAACGCTGGAGATGACCTGGTCAGCAGCATACACCAACCCAACTGCAAAATGTGGTCGAAGGAAAGTATGTATGCTCGAAGAATGGAATCTCGGTACCATCTGCCTGATCTACAAAAAAGGAGATCGCCTACGGTAACCGGTGCTTTCAGTATAATGCAGTCAGCAGCAAGTAGAATGGGATTGACTATAAACGAGGACAAGACGAAGTAAGTACTTATATGCTTTCATCAACAAAACCCAACCCCAATACCGACTTGGTCAGAACGTGACAATTTATTGGTATAACTTCAAGGTAGTCAGTGAATTTGTCCATACCAGGGCACTGCTGTATGCGGAAAACAACATCTGCGCGATCATGTAGAGCGGATGAACATCGATGATCTATCTAGTGCGTAAGATCTTCGACGCCATGCCAGAAGAAGGGAGACACCAAAGAAGACCTCATCTTCGATAGCTTCCAGGTAGAAGGAGACCTCCGACTGCTTGGAGTGCCGGCTCGAGCCGGCTGGAGGGGCATCAAAAGTAAAAGTAAAGTAAAGTAACTATTTCACTTTTTTAAATAAATCAATCACTTACTTACGTTTATTTACTATTTCTTTGGCAATTGAGTAGGAAGGCCTTCTCGAAAAAATTATTATCATGCTAGCGCTGCTATAACCCGCAGAAGCATAAACATTATCGAAGCCGGATATATCTTTGGTCGCTTTTCGCTCCAGTTTACATTGATGGGTTTTAGAAAAGGCGATTTAACAGCGAACTCTATAGGTCAGAAAAGTGCAAATATATCGTCTACAATAGGTAGTACATGTATATAGATACAGCGAACGTCAGCGCTCCGGCTAACTCCAATCCAGGAGACAATACAGTAGAGAAAGACCTCGCCTTAAACATTTCGTATGATTTATTCTCGGATTTATTGGCTATAACAGGGGGGGTTCCCTATCTGAGCGGCTCGACGCCCTGGGGCGTCATGGCGCTATCCTAAGGGCGTCGCAAGTTTTAATTTTTCACTGCTGTCTGTAAGACTCCGAATAAAGGAAAAGCACTACTTTTCTCTTTACGAATACCAAGAGCAAGGTCGAAGCGAAATCCAATAGTTACATTGCAGTTAGGGTTAAGCGCGTTTGTGTTACCCACATAATGGCTGTCACTCATATATTCTCCTGATACTCAATATCAAAAAAATGGTTTTCAATTGGCACGAGTCATTGCCTCCCGATTACCGCGCTCCATGAGAGTGTATAGGAGAACCCGAGGCAGTCAATTCCTCGCCGTGCACAATAAATCGGCAGATTTCAACTTGACGAATTTTGCATCGCGACTTGGGCTTACGCCCCTACAATAACCAACCAATCCAGAATCTCAATGTTGATCCATAGACAAAGCCGTTTGTTCGCTGACTTGGTCTCGGACAGTTTGGAAGAGGACCCCAATTTCGACCGAAAAATCATCTTTAGCGACAAGGTGCATTTGTAGATGAATGCAGGTATATTAAGACACAAAATTTCCATAAATATGGGACGACGATATTTCAACGTCGTCGACCCGTCCTTATTAAAAAAAACTCTTTAGTGGTAATCTTCCGTAAGATCAGCTTCTATTCACATATCTGTGCTTTTAGAAGGGCGTCGCAAAAATTGTTCAACCTCTCTAGGGAGTCGCAGTATGAAAAAGTTTGGGAACCCGTGGGCTATAATGTTCTTTAAAGCGTCTTCCTATTCGAAATTTTATTCATTCATTCATTCATCTTCAATATCCCGCTTATCCATTAAGTGGGTAGCGGGTGTAGGTTGCTCAAGTGGACCCTCCATAGCACTCGATCCTACGCCATCGAATCCAAATCATCAAGGGCAATACCCATACGGGTAGAGGAGAGATTATGAATTTGATCTAACCATCTCATCGTGGGTCTACCTAGGGGACGCCTGCCCGATGGTACGGATTCCATAGCACGTCTTGGGATCCTGGTCGGGGACATACGTTTAATATAACCAAACCACCGAAGCATGGATCGCTCCGTCCGGAGAAGTAGCTGCTCGACATTGAGTTCCTCACGTATTCTGGTATTTCTGATGCGATCTCTACGGGTCACACCAGCAATACTCCGGAGAAATCTCATTTCGGCAGCTTGTATTCGCGATCTTATTCTTTCGGTCATTACCCAAACCTCATGACCATAGGTAAGAGTTGGAACAAACACCGAATTAAAGACTGACAACTTAGCTTTGACACCAAGTTCAGTCCTCCTGATAACAGAATGACCAAGCTGTCTCAAAATCGATCCAGCCTGACCAATCCTACAGGAAAACTTGGCATTGCTCCTTCCATCACTCGTGAATAAGACCCCGAGATACTTAAACTTCTCCACCTGTTTCAATGGGACTCCACTAACATGCAGAGTGCATTGAACAGGCGTTCTGGAGACGACCATCACTTTAGATTTGTTCACGTTTACCTTCATCTCAGCTTCAAAACAAACGGCTACAAACCGATCGAGTGCGCGCTGAAGTTCAGTCTGAGAGGACCCAAGGATGACCAAGTCATCAGCGAAGAGCAAATGACTTATCCTCAGATCTGCCAATTCGAAACGTTCTCCGCCAAGACTGCGCTGTAACATCCAATCCATATAAGTAATGAAAAGGAGAGGAGACAAGACGCACCCCTGACGAAGTCCAACGCCCACGGTGAAAGGTATTGATTTAACGCCGTCGAAATTTTAAGTTCATAAAATGACCGTCGTTGCATTTTTAGGTTTTGCTAATAAAATATCATAGACGAAATCAGAACTCCAGTTACCTATGCAAGAGATCGTTGCAATACCGTGGCTTTAAAAAGATAGTCCACAATTTTCCAGAAATTGATAAGATAAATATATATATGAGCTCTCTTGAATGGATAAAGGTTTTAAGGTTTTAATCTGGCTCGTACATTATACACACGTGATAACTATTTTCTAATCTATTACCTATAACATTTAAAAGTTTTCAATTAAAACAATTAAAACTTGCAAGCGATTTTTTTATTATTAGAAACTATTGTACTTTCCTTTTGAATATGACGAAACTCTTGTCGCGTATATGATCACATGTCTACCTGTTACTAAATGGTTTCACTCGACGTCATTCCATTTTGAACAAAACCAGATTTGCAACTCATATACAACACCGACCAAAATCAAGTAGGTAATGGTAAATTTATAAGTGGAAATCAAATAGTAGATATATTTGCAAGACAGCAGAGAAACGTTAGCTCATTAAGGGGCTGTCCTTTATCATACGATTTACAATGTATATAAACCACAAAATTGTGACTGCACGCCAAAAGTAGATAGGTATTCATTCAAATTCAATCATGTGACCATTAAATTTCGAACAACACTTGATACCATTGCATCATTTTTTTCATTTTAGGTCAGGTGCTCTTAATTTCAACCAAGATAGATGGCTGTCTATGTGCAAAACTAGTTTTGTACCACATTACTTTGATAGCTAAGTTTGTAACGTAAACGTAATCGCATGACAACAGTTTAATTATAAGAAGCAATTAGTATATCTAGTAATGGATGCGAAATTCGCGTGCCAACGACGATTCATGATAGGATATCTATAAATTTGAGGTCAAATATTCCAAATTAGTTTCATTGCGGTAAGAAATAATTTTGTGTAAGAAAGACAATCCACCAATGTTTGCGCTAGAAATATTTCACGTTGAAATGTAAAAATTGCGTGGTTAGTGAACCTCGAATTTTATTTTGGGCCTTATCTACAATGACTGTTCGATTTTTATTAATTTATCAACTAGACGTTCACAAACACGGAATATGTAATTCGAACGGAATCGCATGGTCAAGACTTTTTAATTAATTCCAATTTAAAGACATTCATGGCGATAACATTTTTTATGTATAATTCATAAAATAAAGATGATACATATTGACATGAATTCACAATCCCAGTGCAGGGAAGACGTTTCGGGAAATATTCTCTGAAACTTGTCTTACAAGTTCATCGGCGGCGACTTGCACTTTTCTCTTGGCAAAAATTCAATGGGGCCTGCAAATCCGTGTTATTTACATGTCTCAGTCATAAAACTAATACCTACATTACATACTGGTTTGGGTAAAGTGAAAAAGCATAAATTACACTTCTCGCGAATGTCTGACAAACAGCACAGAACCTGTGCTTATTTTAATGCGAATTAAAGTGAATACGACTACCATCAAATGGACAATGTGTATGGTCAAAAACAGAAAAGTCATCTCAGAACTAGGAGGTGTACAAACGAAGGTATCTGCATCAAGAGGCACTCCTCAAGGCGGGGTACTATCACCCCCTACTCTGGGTTCTTGTGGTAAACGAGGTTTCCGCTTATAATTTCTGATAATTCCTGAAATTGGAAAGGCGATGATAGCATTCTATGCCTTTACCTAATAGAATATTTGGAATATTTGTGTCTCTACACGGCCGGCGGCGGTTGTAAGGCAGATACTAACATATGGTAGTTTATTCTGGTGGCAAGCGCTGTCAAAGGCCAACAACCTTAAAATTATGACAAAGATTCAATGAGAACCTGTCCCACGGCAGGAGTAGAGGCTATACTCAATCTTAAACCTCTAGACCTCTTTGTACCGGAATCAGCTGCAAACAGCGCCCTTTCATTTCATTTCATTTATTTTGAGATACATATACACATTAAGATATAAAATCTTATAAGCTAGTGATAGGTTATACATTTCAAAAAGAGAGCTTAATACTAAAACAAAGAGAGAATATAGAGGGAACAGATAATAAAAGGAAAAGAAGGAAGGAAGGAAGGAGAGAAATAGGCAGGAAGAAGATTAATGTAAGTTAAAGAAAAGAGAAGTGTACTAATTCATAAAGTGGCAAAGTAATGCCTTCAGTGAGACTTAAATCTTGTTGGATTTGTTATCCTTTTAATATGGCGCGGCAAAGAATTCCAGAGACGAGTAGCGTTAATAAAAAACTGGCGCTCGGATGTCAGGGAGGCGTAACGAGGCTGAATTAATTGATCAGACCTAACCGAAGAAGCCCTCGTCAGTCTTTCGTAAAGATATCGCGGTTGGTGGGTAAGCAGTACATCATACAGCAAAGATATCGTACGAAGCTCGCAGTAGCTCTCGAGCGGCATATTGTGGAGTCGAGAAGAAAGATTAGAGACTCTATCATATCGTCGGAGCCCAAAAATATACCGAATGTTACATTGAACTTTCTCTTGCACACATAGTTACAACTACAGAAAATTTCACATCCATAGGCCAAGATCGGTAAAATTAAAGCCTTCACGAGCATAGCACGCGTTTTTAAGGGAGTATACCGCTGGGAGACCCAAAGAGTGTGTAGCACTCCATATGCCTTCCCAACAGTAATCGTAATGTGCTGGTCCCAGGTGAGGTTGCGGTTGAAAATAACTACTAAGTTCTTGGCCGATTCGACATAATCAATAACTGCGTTGTTTAAAAGTATTCGAGGAAAATAAGATAAGTCGAGTTTTTTTTTGGATATAACCAAGCACTTGGACTTCGACGGGTTTATAGCAAGACCATTGAGTTGAGCCCAATATGCTACTTTCTCAAGATCCTCATTCACACAACTTGCACCATGTTCGATGAGACCAAGTTCACAACTGTAGTACATCTGAACATCGTCTGCATACATATGTGACGAACAATTTTTGATGATCGAAGGAATTTCATTGACATATAGGGAGAACAGTAAAGGCCCGAGTATGGAACCCTGTGGGACACCACTACTGGTTGGAAGACAATCTGATAGGTTGTCACCTACCTTAACAGCTTGCATTCTATCTGATAGATAGGATGAGATAAGCTTTACAGCATCAGGCGAGAAGTTGTAAGACCGACGAAGTTTATCTGCGAGTTTGGAATGAACCACAGTGTCAAACGCCTTGGAGAAATCAAGGAGAACCAGAAAGCTTACTTTGTCCGCGTCAAGTGCTTGCCGAAGATCCTCTATGACATTTAACAAAGCAGTAACACAACTGTGTTTTTCGCGAAGCCTGTTTAATTGATAAAAGGTTATATGCCTTAATGCACCGTAGGGTGCATTTCATCGAGTCCGATGGCGCAAGACTTAACCGAAAGTATGCTTTCGACCACGTCTTCACAGCGAACCGCTGTAAACCCAAAACTGGAATGTTGAGACTCGAGTTCAATGAAAGTCGAGGAAGCCTCAGATATACTTAAAGAAGGTTGCGGTGGTAGGGAAACAAACTTTCTGTTTAATGAATCGCCGTCAACATTCTCAATGAGATTATATTTGGGCTTACAGCCATTTAATGATGTACTAAATTTGCTAGAATATATACGAGTCTTCGCAGCACGAATTTCCTTTACAACCTTATTGCGAAGAGATTGATACTGGTGCCTGAGCTCGGGAAGACGATATATTTTCCACGAATTGTACGCTTGATCACGTTGCCTCATTAGAACGCGTATTTGGTGAGTGAACCACGGGGGATTTTCAAAATCAATGGACTTAGTTTTAACAGCAATATGTCTATTAAAAACGCGGCCTATGTTATCGTTAAGAAACCGTACCTGATCATTGGACGAAGGCATATAGAAAATATTTTCCCAAGCTATATTTCTGACATCTTCCTCAAGTAAGGTATACGTATAGTCAATGTGTTTGAAATCACGATAGCTGAAAGTGGTTACTTCATGCGTTACCTCGAAATTAAAAATAAGAAAAATTAGGTCATGTTTTGAGACAAATTCCCTTCGGTTAAGCCAGACCAAAAACTGGAAACACAGCCTGACGGGTTATGCACAAATTCTGAACAAATACACGGGCAATAATGTATGCACGGACTGCACTACTCCCCGGCTAGATTTTACAAGACCATTTACCACGAGTTTTCCCAGCAGGGACGAATGTTATGGAGATCAACCAACATCCATTGGATCAACATAGATGAATCAAAGATGGAAATTGGGGTTGGCGCGGGTTTCTACTCGGAACGTCTCGGACTATCCAGTTCAATCAGGCTTCCTGATTACAGCAGCGTATTCCAAGCTGAGGTACTGGCAGAGAGAACAGCTGCTAAACAGGTTGCAATGCTGGCAATACCTCATGCGGATGTGTACATACATATTACCTTTTTCATTGACAGCCAAGCGGCAATAAATCAATCTCTCAATACTTAGGACTTAAATTGAAACCATCGCTTAGTAGTTAAGCGCACTAACCACTATCATTTGCAGATTTTTGTATAGCTACTGCATAATTATTCTTGTTGCAATAAATATATTCAACTTTGAATGACTTATAATGTTCCCCATTTTAATTTAATTTTAAAATGTAGACGGACAAGTTAACATTGAACTTTAGGTCATTGGTATATTCCTGCAAACCGGATATTTCGGACAATTTATTTACACAAATTATAATACTCAAAACACGTATACACTACACACTCATTTTGTTAACTCCAATAGTCCAATTTGATAAAGCAAACATGTATTTATTTATACATGCACGAGTTTTTTTTTTAGTCACTACATATAACTATATCTTTTGTAGTCACGACCATAAACGATATTCCTATTGGGTTAAGCTTTCAGTTAGCAAACATTTGTACTTGTGAAAAAAAAAAACAGTAGACACGACTATAAAAATGCGGATGCTACATCCGGTTATTTGAAACTTGAACTAAAACTCCATGAGTGTCTTTTTTCGAGTTGGCACATATCCACACAAAAAAAAGCAACCATATTATACGATATTTCGTTTCTGATACTCAGTCAGTCAATAAAGCCGTCCATTTGCAAAAGAAAAAATCTAGTAAAATGTAAAATCGGTTTTTCATCAACCGCAGTTACCTCCACATAAAAAGAATTATATTTCCTATATTATAATGTCAGTTTGGAATCGGTTTGATAATAAATGCGTAATAAACCAATAAACCTTATCAATAGCTGATTAGCTTACCTTCTCGTTGCAATAGGTTTCGTAGATAACGAACATTGTCCTGATGACGCTCTCGTAATTCAATTCCCTCATCTGAAGCCAAAATGTTGACCGCTTCCAGAGCTCCACAGAGGACGGTCGGGGGTAGTGAAGTGGTAAAAATGAATCCAGCAGCATACGAGCGAATCATATCGATAAGTTTTGCTGATCCAGCAACATATCCTCCTATATTGCCAAAAGCTTTCCCCAAAGTGCCAGAAATCATGTCCATGTTATGTAATTGATTTTCGCGTTCTCCAACACCTGCACCATGCTCACCATACAGACCTACGGCATGCACTTCATCGACGAATGATATACCGCCGTACTCATGGGTAACTTCACATAGTTCCTTTAGGGGGCAAATTGCTCCAGTCATGGAATGTACTGTCTCAAAGGCCACAATCTTTGGGACATTCTTATCCAGCTTTTGCAGCAAGCTTCGTAAATGGTCAACATCGTTGTGCCGGAATATATGCTTAGGAACAAGACTATTGCGGATTCCCTGGATCATCGATGCATGATTGCCAGCATCAGAGAATATGTGACAGTTCGGTAGCAACCGGGCCAATGTAAAGAGAGTAGAATCGTTGGCAACGAAACAAGAGGTGAATAATAATGCTGCCTCTTTCTTATGCAATTCAGCAAGTCTTGCTTCCAATCTTTCATGGTGCATCGAATTACCCGAAATGTTGCGGGTACCACCTGCGCCAGCCCCATGATTCTCGAGGGCAGTTGCAACAGCTTTCTTCACTTTCGGGTGGCATGACATTCCAAGATAATCATTGGAACACCATACAGTGATTGGTTTCTCCTTTACTGAGTACTCCAATGCTTTGGGGAACATTCCCTCTCCAGCTAGACGGTTAACCTTCTTGAATACACGGTACGAGTGATCCTGCTTTTTCTTCAATATTTGCTCATGGAAAAAATCTTCATAGGGAAAAGCTGATGATTTGCGTTCAGCGTTTTGCTTCTGAGCGGCCTGCACTAAAGAAGTTTTAATTTCGGGCTCCAATGGAGCCTCTGCAACCTTGGCGTGCTGCTGCAACGTTGACATCTCCCGAATGGGTTGGGCTGGTGCCTCATTGGTAGCCACTTCGGCATTGTTACTGGGAGCGTTTACCCCACTCGAATTTCCCATAGAGAAAATACCCCTGGCCATGACTGGACACTGAGTACCATATGACTGGAGAAGAACGTCCGCATAATTACGGACATAATTAGCACTTAAACGACTCAAAAATGGGCACGGCATTGTCGTTTTGGGTAACTTCTTCAAGAGAAATAGTTTTGGAATGGAATTTGAATTGGAATATTTTTTATCAAAGGCTAAAATTACGTAAATTTATGCCACTTTCACTTCAGACACTTGCACGATTTTTTTTGGCGACGAAGACAACTGGGATCAGGTTCAATGCACTTGTTAGGGGAATGTCTTTTCAATATAAGTTTTGAAATATAGTTTTAATAACTACGATTATTAACTATTTCAGAAGGAAAATTTAACTCTCTGTTAAACACTGCTACCACTTCGAATGATGACCAGTGAATGTTACATAAATTAAAAAGGCAAACTATTTTATTATACAGCCTTGAGGGAAATTTTGGGTTGAATTTGGGAAATTCCATATTTCGACTTTGAGGTGCATATTCAGCGGCTGAAAGTCTAATGGCTGACAGAAATAGATCTGTCAAATCAGCTGATATAAATTTGACAGTTATAAAACTGTTTAAGGTGTGCACAGTGTCATTCAATAAGCGCATCCAGTGACATTAATGATAAAAAATTAAACAATTTATACTTTCGAAATTAAAAGTAAAAACAAAAAATGAGTGGCAGTAATCTAAAAATATTATTACCGCATCATTTTGTCCTCAAAACTAATATGTATGAACGTTTTAATGGTTGTATTGGCAAGAAGTCGCTATTAGGGGTAGGTAACAAAAAATAACTATTTTGTTTCTTTTGTCAAATGTAGCTCTGTTTGTTTTTTAATAATAATTTTTCGACCTGTGGAGAGTGTGTTCAGAGACCGAACTCTACATGTAAACCTAGTCAGTTTCAGGACATTAATTTTTAATCTCCTTTTTATGAGATTAATTTTTGTATGACAAATCTCGAGATTTATACGAGGTTAATGCTATGTTTCCACCGAACGCTAATCCCGAGATTAAGTGCAAGAGATTTAAAATTAATCCTGAAGTGTTTCCACCAAAAAAGAAGAGATTAATTTGACATTTCACCAGATGTTGGCATAAGCTGTCCAATCGAATTGTAACAAATCATAAAAAATTAAACAATTTCTACTTTCGAAATTAAAAGTAAAAACAAAAAATGAGTGGCAGTAATCTAAAAATATTATTACCACATCATTTTGTCCTCAAAACTAATATGTATGAACGTTTTAACGCTTGCATTGGCAAGAAGTCGCTATTAGGGGTAGGTACAAAAAAAAACGATTTTTTTCTTGTACTCACCTATGACATAAATGTCAAATGTAGCTCTGTTTGTTTTTAATTTTAGACATTTCGACCTGTGGAGAGTGTATTCAGAGACCGAACTCTACATATAAACCTAGTCAGTTTAGGAGATTAATTTTTAATCTCCTTTTTATGAGATTAATTTTTGTATGATAAATCTTGAGATTTATACGAGGTTAACGAAAATTAATCCTAACCTCGGAGTTAATCTCCGGTGGAAACGTTACTTACTTACTTAAGGTGGCGCTACAGTCCGGGGTGGACCTGGGCCTCAACCAACAAGCGTCTCCAGCCAGCACGATCTTTGGCCAGCTGCCTCCAGTTTCGCACGCTAAGTTGGTTAAGGTCCCCTTCCACTTGCGTGCGCCACCTGAGTCGCGGTCTTCCTCTACTGCGCCGTCCCTCGGGTGTGGATTCGAAGATCTTCCGGGCCGGAGCATTCACGTCCATTCGCTCTACATGACCCAGCCACCGCAGTCGTTGGACCTTCACTCCTCTGGCTAGGTCAATGTCGCTGTACAGCCCGTACAGTTCGTCGTTGTATCTCCTCCTCCATTCACCGTCTATGCAGACGGGACCGAAAATTACTCGAAGAATTTTCCTCTCGAAGCAACCAAGAGTAAGCTCATCCGCTTTTGATAGAGTCCATGCCTCTGCACCATAAACTAGGACTGGGATGATTAAGGTCTTATAAAGGGTCACTTTAGTTGTTCGAGAGAGGGCTTTGCTACTCAATTGCTTTCTTAGCCCAAAGAAACAGCGATTGGCAAGAGTTATTCTTCGCTTAATCTCAGCGCTGGTGTCATTGTCTGAGTTAATAGCGGAGCCTAGGTAGACAAAGTCCTTTACCACCTCAAAGTTATATCTGTCTATAGTGACATTCTGTCCAAGACGTCGGTGTTGGGTGTCCTTTCTCGATGACAGCATATACTTTGTCTTGCCCTCATTGACCGCCAAACCCATCTTTGCCGCCTCCGTCTCAATGCTCACGAACGCGCCAGTGACATCACGCTGCGTTCTCCCGATTATGTCGATATCGTCGGCGTAGGCGAGTAGATGGACGGACTTTTGAAAGATAGTGCCTCTGGTGTTAGCGTTTGAGTTTTGCACTATTCTTTCAAGAACGATGTTGAAGAAGTCACATGACAGCGCATCGCCTTGTCTAAATCCTTTTTTGACATCGAAGGTCTCGGTGAGTTCTTTACCGACCTTGATGGAGCAGCGTGCATTCTCCATTGTCATCCTACACAAACGGACGAGTTTGGCAGGGATGCCAAAACTAGACATTGCTCTGTAAAGCTCGTCTCTATAAATGCTGTCATAGGCGGCCTTAAAATCGATGAAAAGGTGGTGGGTATCGATTTGAACTTCCTGGGTTTTCTCCAAGATCTGCCGCAGTGTGAATATTTGGTCGATGGTAGACTTTCCTGGCCTGAAGCCACACTGATAGGGACCAATCAGGTTGTTGACGAAAGGCTTCAGGCGTTCACACAGCACAGCAGATAAGATCTTGTAGGCGATGTTAAGAAGACTAATACCTCTGTAGTTGGCGCAGTTAAGAGGGTCTCCTTTCTTGAGGATCGGGCAAACAATGCTAAGGTTCCATTCATCGGGCATACTTTCCTCCGACCATATTTTACAGATGAGTTGGTGCATGCTCCTAACCAAGTCATCGCCTGCCGCTTTGAATAGCTCGGCGGTTAGGCCATCTGCCCCAGCGGCTTTGTTGGACTTAAGCTTAGATATAGCTATCTTCACTTCGTCCAGGTCGGGTGGACGGAATTGTTGGTCTTCATCGTCCAGGTTGAATGGTTCATTCTGCCTGACAGCGGGATTTAGTTCGTCATCGCCGTTAAACAGTCTGCAGAAGTAGTTCTTCCATATCCTCAGCATCGACTGCGATTCTACTACGATGTTCCCTTGTTCGTCCTTGCAGGCTTCGGTTCGGGCTCTGTAGCCTTGGCAGGTTCTTTTTACCCTTTGGTAAAACTTCCGAACCTCATTCCTGCTGTAGCATCTCTCTATTTCCTCGATCGCGCGCTTCTCGTGCTCTTTCTTTTTTCTCCTGAGAAGCCGGTGTTCGTCTCTTCTTTTCTGCGCGTAGAGCTCACGAGCAGCTCTAGTTCTTCTTTGCAGCGCCGCTTTGTATGCCTCTTGTTTCGCTGCATGTGCTTGCCGGCACTCGTCGTCGAACCAGGGGTTTCGTTGTGGTGGTCGAGTGAAACCAAGCACATCAGAGGCGGCGTCTCTGATGGCTTTTTGGCAATGTTGCCACTGGTCTTCAATGCTTGCTGCTGGCTGCATAGAACCTCTTGAGAGATTGAGAGAGACTCGATCGGAGAAGGATCTGGTGATCTCTTGCGATTTTAGCCGTCCGACGTCAAACTTCCTCACAGTATTTATTTGTCTTGGCGGTGTTCGGGATATCCGAAGGCGTACCTTGGCTACAACAAGGTAGTGGTCCGAGTCAATGTTGGCCCCTCGGAACGTTCGGACATCCATAATACTGGAGGAGTGCCTTGCGTCGATCGCAATGTGGTCAATCTGGTTGACGGTTGATTGATCGGGAGATCTCCAAGTGCCTTTATGAATATCGAGATGCGGGAACCGCGTACTTGCTATGGCAACATTTCGCCCCGCCGCGAAGTCGATCAGCCTAAATCCGTTATCGGAGGTGGTGTCGTGTAGGCTGCACCTTCCGACAGTACTACCAAAGATGCCCTCTCTTCCTATCTTTGCATTAAAATCACCTAGGACAATTTTAATGTCATAGTTAGGGCACTGCTCGTATGTCTTGTCCAAGAGCTCGTAGAACCTCTCTTTGGTGTCGTCGTCTTTCTCCTCCGTGGGGGCATGGGCGCATATTAGGCTAATGTTGGCGAATTTAGCCTTGACGCGGATTGTCGTGAGGCGCTCGTTCACACAGTTGAAGCTTAAGACTTCTTGCCTAAGTCTGCCTCCAACGACGAATCCACATCCAAATAAGCGCTGTTTTTGTTGCCGATAGCAGTCGCCATAGTAAATATCGCAGTCTTTCATCCTCTTCTTGCCCGGTCCATCCCATCGCACTTCTTGGATGGCGGTTAGGTCTGCTTTATAGCAGTTCAGGGCCTCCGCTAGTTGTTCGGCTGCACGTGGTCGGTTAAGGGACCTAACATTCCACGTGCAGATCCGAAATTCGTTGTCCTTTATTCGTTTGCCAGGTTCGTCAACAGTAAAATCATCCGTATCCGAGGCTTGTTGTTGTTTCGGAACTGGGTTTGTTTTCCGCAGTCGGGCAGTTACCCCGGCGTACAACCCCCAACCTGGAGGGCCAGGCCCTTTGTTGGACCCCTTGGACAAAAGGGGCCGGATTCCTCCGGTGCCAGTAACCCACTTCGGGGATGTGAGAGCTGCCGTTGGCCCATTAAGGGTTCATCCGCCACCATCTCTGTTTCAGCACCCTGACTAGTCCTGAAAAATCCTCACTGACCTCAGCTCCAAATATGTCAAAGTAGCTCAAGTAAGGTAACTGTCGTATTGACTGTTGACGACACCGTTGATTCAGTCTAATGAATTCATCCGCCGTACGTCCTCTTTCTGAGGAGCTCATGTAAGACTTCTGAGGCTCGTTCAGTCAGTCTTTCCGACAGAGCATTATAGTGTTGCTATTTTCTTCGTGTTCAACACTCGCACTTATAAGTTCAGCAAGTCACACCCGGATGGGCAGACCAGTACCCGGTGGTTACCACTAGGAGGTAAAATAAGCACAATTGATGTGTACGAAAAGTTACAACAGCTGGGCACCGCCAGGTTGATGCCGATCAGCGCCTGCCCGATTCATACACACCCAACCACCTCGGTGGAAACGTAGCATAACGAAAATTAATCCTAATCTCGGAGTTAATCTCCGGTGGAAATGTAGCATTATGCTATGTTTCCACCGAACGCTAATCCCGAGATTAAGTGCAAGAGGATTAAAATTAATCTTGAAGTGTTTCCACCAAAAAAGAAGAGATTAATTTGACATTTCACCAGATGTTGGCATAAGCTGTCCAATCGAAGTGCAACAAATGATAAAAAATTAAACAATTCCTACTTTAGAAATTAAAAGTAAAAACAAAAAATGAGTGGCAGTAATCTAAAAATATTATTACCACATCATTTTGTCCTCAAAACTAATATGTATGAACGTTTTAACGCTTGCATTGGCAAGAAGTCGCTATTAGGGGTAGGTAAAAAAAAAACGATTTTTTTCTTGTACTCACCTATGACATAAATGTCAAATGTAGCTCTGTTTGTTTTTAATTTTAGAAATTTCGACCTGTGGAGAGTGTGTTCAGAGACCGAACTCTACATATAAACCTAGTCAGTTTAGGAGATTAATTTTTAATCTCCTTTTATGAGATTAATTTTTGTATGATAAATCTTGAGATTTATACGAGGTTAACGAAAATTAATCCTAACCTCGGAGTTAATCTCCGGTGGAAACGTAGCATTACATCGCATTAATGTAAAAAATGTCCATAAATGATTAGTAACAATTATTTCAAAATTTATATTTTTTAATTTAAGGCAGCTCTCAGATTGAGGCAACAAGCAATAGCTGCAACTAGCAACTGCCAAAAAGCAATCAGCAACATTTTTCGTTCGAGCGATATTTAGATATACCTAGGTACAAAATGAACAAAATATTAATTGTACCTTAATACAAATTTTGTTACACTTCGATTAGACAGCTTAGCCAACATCTGGTGAAATGTCAAATTAATCTCTTCTTTTTTGGTGGAAACACTTCAGGATTAATTTTAAACCTCTTGCACTTAATCTCGGGGTTAGCGTTCGGTGAAAACATAGCATAACGCAGTAGGTAATTGCAGCTATCAGAAAAGTGCACGAAAAGCGGCCTTTATATCTATCAGAAAAAATGTAAATAAAAAAAACTAACCCCCAAGACAAATCGATTGCACAGCAATTTTTTCCGAAATGAAATACCTTTTGAAGGATAGGACAGAGAGTTGTTGAAATGAAATAAAATTTCTTACATGTCTACATTTCAATTTCTGAAATTTCATTTGGGAAAACTATTTAGTGTACGTGGTCCAAGAAAGCAAAACCAAATGATTACTTTTTCGTTTTACTTATGGCTATTACTGGCGCCTAAAGTAGAATACTCGAAATTATACAACAACTACACTCTTTTTGACACTTCTGAGACTAAAGCTAAGATTAAACTGTATGCCAATTGTGCATATGAATGCCAACAGGCAAATGACCAGATTAGCTGTCAAGTGATCAAAATGTCCGGACTATCAAAACTGTATATTAGACTATATGACCAAAATTACTAATATGGTCATATTTGCCTTGATGGTCATTTAAGGCATTTGTTATTTATTGCCAAATGTTGTAGTAGGGTAATGATGTAAAGAAAAACAAAGCAAAAATTTGATTTTGGTTCCTCCATCATCCTGCCATCGCTGCCCGCTTCGATTGAGCTCCCCAAAGACATGTAGATGGTTCAGAAAAGTACAAACAGAAAAAAATCAAACACACAAAAGAACTAAAAAGGGTAAAATAACAAACAAAATATAGATCAAGTGAAATAAGCAATCGAACCAATGAAAACACATAACGAATATTAACAAAAATACAAATAACTAGCACAAAACAAATAGATAGCAAAGAATTTCTACAAAAACAAATTTCAAATCAAATAAATAGTTTACACAAATAATAGATTGAATAATCCACAAAAAGAGAAAGAAAATGAAAATAAATCACAATCCCATGAACTCAAACACCGATGACAACAAAATAATTCTTGTTCCATCAAAAATGCCAGCAATGCCATAACGAAATTTCAATAAAGTGCATATGGGCATATAGGGCTTTATGCTGGCATACGTGCTTATTGTCCGATTACACTATATGCCATTTGGGCATTTTTATCTGTCAAAATCAGCCTGGTAATATGTGGCATTTAAGTCATTAGAGCATATGAGATATGCCCATTACATTGTATGACCATATTTTGACAGGAAAACTGTCAGAAATTGGCATTTTATGACCACTTGGCATACAGTCTAATCTTACCTTAACAAACGATATTTATAAAAGATCTCTATTCAAAAATGAAATTGTCAGACCTTAGAACACAATCATATACAACCTTGTGAACGGAAAATTTTGCATTGTAAGGTAGTTGGATATTGTTAGTTCATGGTCAGTTTCTTGAATTCTGTTGTCATTGTTGCGAACATAAACGTCAACTAAGAAAACTGTTCACGAGATCAGATCAGCCGAATTAAAACTCAGCAACATGAGAGCTGTCAGACTTATTAAACTAGATTCTTAAACGCCTTCGTTATCAGAGCATTTTGACAGATCAGACAGTAGTAGGCGCGCTTTTTTTAAGGGCTTAGCTAAGCTTTCCATACAAACACTTAGCCCAGATAAAAACGGTGCTATTGGTAAAAAAACTGTTGCCCCGGATCACTTTTTGCGTTCTATTGGTACAAAAAAAATATTTTTTCTATGTCGATTTCCATTGGGCAAGAAAAGATCTTCTTTCATATACGGTGCAGTTTTGCTAATCTCTCGATTCGAGAGCGAGATTCACACATATTCTTTCACTAATCCCAAAACAAGTGATATTTGAAAGCACAAATTGCAATTTAAAAATAGCTTACTGTCAAATAATACAAACACAAATGGAAAAAAAAAGTTATCTTAATTCAAGCTCCACTGTAAGTTTCAACCACTCTACGAAAACAAAATCTTCACAACAAAAAAGATAAACAAATTTTGGCAGCTATACAGGGCCATAGATTGACGTATTCGAACTGTCCCATAGGGCGTTTTTCTTTTTTATTTCAGAGCTCAGCTCTTAACAGAGCTCGAGCATTATGAGCGCGCTCTGAACCGAGCGTTCTCAGAGTGTGCTCGGAGCGTTCTGATTTGTTTATGAAACACATTTGAGCACATATCTGTCATATGGTTGTTTATTAATTTTTATTTATTAAATTTGGTTTACCTTATGTGCCAGAGAATAACAACTCTCGTCCACCACTTCAACAATTTTGTTTATCCTGTTTTTTTCTGTCGTTTGTCGAATGTGAATGGGGACGTTCAAGTATCTAGTTTAGTAAGTCTGACAGCTGACTGACTTGATGTTTCTGAGTTCTTATTGGCTGGGATTCGTCACGTGAACAGCTTTCTCTGTTGACGTTTATGGAGGGGTAGCCGACGAATCTAGTCACGAATTTCGTGACTGAGTACTAAGTTGACATTTCTATATGTCATCGGCGGAGAATTTGACATTTCAAATTTGCCTTGAGAGAGCACAAAGCCAGTGGATATACCTAACCAAAACAAACAAAACTAAAAAATATCTAAAAATGATAATAAAAATGGCGATTTGTGGAGTGGAATACCCTTTAGATGCTCCCCCCGTCAAGATCTGACGTTCACGACCAATTAAGTTAGTTTTTGCGTTCAGGTTACACTTATGTCGATTTTCTTTGGGCTTTTACCGTTTTACTCTCAATCTCAGATTTTTCCTGCCCCAATCGAACATGAAATGAGATCAATTTTTTTTTTGCATTTGTGTTGGTGTGTGATTTGACAGTCAGCTGTTTTTAAATTCCAATTTGTGTTTATAAAATTGTATTGTTATTTGTTAGTTTTTTACTTGTATTCAAACAAACAATAACTACTTACTTGTTTTGTTTTGAATAAGAACTTGGTCTTTCCCCATGAAAATAACCCCATTGGCATTTTCTACGACGGTCCATTCGTCTACATTTATATCCATTTTTTTCAATTTTCAAATTCAAATTTGATTCCACAATATGTAACTAACCTCAAAGTTTGACAAATGGCACTTGTTTTGGAATTGGTGAAAGTACGTGCGAATCTCTCTTTCGAATCGAGATTCGCAAAAGTAATGTGAATCTTAAAAAAAGTGCATTTTTTTGCCCAAAGAATATTGATTTTGACAGACAGCTGATTTCTAGAGAAGAAAAACTGCTCTGAATCTTAAAAAAAGTGCTTTTTTTTTGCCCAAAGAAGGGGAGTAAACCCCAGCAAAAATCCCACTTAAGCCAAGGTGTTGAGGCACCCGTGCCGATGGCTGCATGGTCAGCAGGTGGTTAAAAATGCAGACCGCTAACGGTCCCCTCCGATGCCCAGGCGAGGTCGGTTGTATAAATGCCTTGTCCTGGTAAGACGGCTCTGCCAGGATCGACCCACCCTTCCGGTCCTACTCGTGGGAACCAAATTAAAACAAAACAAAAAAATGGATGGAAAAGAAGAGGACGTAACAAAAAAACAAAAAGACCAGCCGAGGCTGCCAGTGGTTGGCACCTCATCAGAGGACGAATTGCTGGCCTCCAGTCAGGAGACAATCGTCCCTAAACCTCGCAGCGAGAGTGCTAAGGCTAGTACCTCGACTGCAAACCAATCGACAACCAAAACACACACTCAAACCAGACACAAATCCGCAGGGAAAGCAATGAGAAGCAAGTACCAGATGGCCCTCTTCGTCTTAGGGAAGATTGCAAAAAATGAGGCTGCCGGCAAGGTCCACGAAAAGGACCAGGCGGATAAGATAAAATATCAGGCAATCGTTGACGAATACAACGAGAGCCTGAAAAACAAACCGAAACAGGCAGCGAAGCGGGATAGGTCTCTAGATGAGTCCTCCCACCGCCCGGCCCCTAAAAAAACCAAAGTTGCCGAAGGTTCGACAGCAACAGCCAAACCAAGCACGTCTGCGGCTAGTGCGGTCCAGAAGCGGCCATTTACCGAGGTGGTAAAGGATCATCTCCAGGTCGCACTAGTGGATGAGCTATCCACAAATGGGAGGTCCATAGCCAAGACGTGGGGAAGCATTGAGGCCAAGCTTTCCGACATGGTGATCGACCACATCGTCAACAACCAAGGGGGGACTCTGCCAGACTTTGACTCCGCCGAGTTGGTTAGGGGATATCGGGTAATCAAATGCGCCGACCAATTCTCTAAGGATTTCCTCAGCGAGTGCGTTGCTAAGGTTAGCGATGCCTGGGATGGTTTGAAGGTCAAGCTTATCCCAGCTAACGAAATCCCGAGGAGACCTAGGGCCCGCATTTGGTTGCCTAATATGAAGATTGAAGGGGGAAGGCTCCTCCAGTGTCTCAAACTACACAACCCGGCGGTTCCAATGGATGACTGGGCAGTCATTAAGGCGGAGGAACCCTACAAAAACACCATGTCGTTCCTGCTACTCATAAATAACGAGTGCCTGGTGGCTCTCGAGAAAGCAGATTACAAACTTAGGTTCGGCATAAGGCATGCCAAGCTTAAGGTCTTCATTCCCTCCGGTCCTGAGGACGATGCAGACATCGTCGAAACCGACAAGCTGTTGGAGGACCTGATGATATCCGAAGAAACCCCATCAACATCAAAGAATAATGCTGAGAGTCATACAGACTAATCTGAGGCACTCAAGGTGTGCCTCCGATAATCTGCTGGTTTTTCTGCGGGAGGAAAACATGGACATCGGCATTATTCAGGAGCCCTGGGTGAGAGACTCGTCCATAAAGGGGCTCCAAGACAAACAATACGACCTGTTTTACAAACATCAGGCCACAGGTAAGCCTAGAACTTGCATACTCGCTAAGAAACATCTTAAAGGTTTTTTATGTCCCAATCTTAGCTCAGACGATTTAACAGTGATTAAATTAGAGTATGCGAACCAGACAACATACATCACATCAACATATATGGCTCATGAGAGACCAGCACCGCCAGTGGAAGTGGAGCAACTCATAGCCGGAATAGCAGTTAAAGACAACCTGTTGATGGGCTGCGACGCCAATGCAAGGCATACAGTGTGGGGGAGCTGGGAAGATAATGAAAGAGGTGAGTCACTTTTTGATTTTCTTTTAACTACTAACCTGTCTATCTGTAATAAGGGCGCGACCCCCACCTTTGTTTTTCCGAGTACGGAAACACACAGGGGGTGGGAAGAGGTCCTAGATATAACACTAAAAACAAACAATGATAACTTTAGGGTCGAAAACTGGAGAGTTTCTAATCTGGAGTCACTTTCTGACCACAGATGGATCCTCTACGATGTAGGTCTCGAGGCCGAGTCCACTAAACCTTTTAGAAACCCCAAGAGGGTAAATTGGACCAAGTTTGGCCAAGTCCTTCAAACAAAACTTAAAAACACACCCAAAACAAATGCGATAGTTATTGAAGAACTAGAGGCAAAGGTAAAGACTTTTGAGAATGCAATGGACGCAGCTTACAAAGTCTCGTGCCCAGTGAAACGTAGCAAAAAAACATTTCCCCCATGGTGGAACGAAGACCTCTCCAATCTGAGACAGATGACCAGAGCGATTTTCAACATCTGCCACAAACACAATTTCTGGCAGCCTTATAAGGACTGTTTAAGCCTTTATAAGAAAGCCATTAAGACATCCAAAAAGGAGGCCTGGATGGATTACTGTCATTCGATAGAAACCCTTAAGGACTCTGCCAGGCTAAGTAAAATTCTGTCCAAGGAACACTCCAACCCTTCCTTTCTGAGAAAGATAGATGGAGGATGGACCGAATCCTGCGCGGAGACCCTGGAACTCCTAATAAATACCCACTTTCCCGGATGCAGCGATATTAGTACGGAACCCGAGAGGTCTCGGCAAGTACAACCTGCATTCCACACCAATATCACTTCAATAATTTCCGAGGAAAAGATTTCCTGGGCTATTAACAGCTTCTCCCCGTTTAAGTCCCCGGGCCCTGACGGCATACTACCTGTCATGCTACAGAAAACGCAAGACTTAACACTACCTTGGCTGGCGTCAATATTCAGAAGCTGTTTAATACTAAACCACGTACCCTACTCTTGGAGACGCGCTAGAGTGGTCTTTATACCGAAGGTAGGCAAACGTGGGCATGAAACCGCCAAAGATTTCAGACCAATTAGTTTAACCTCCTTTGTACTTAAAATCCTAGAGCGTATTCTGGACATCCACATGCGAAGTTTTCTAGAAGAATCTTTGCTATCCAAATCACAGCACGCCTACCTAAAGGGAAGATCCACGGAAACGGCTCTCCACGAGGTAGTGCGAACAATCGAAATATCCCTACAGTATAAAGAATACACACTAGCCTCCTTCTTAGACATAGAGGGAGCTTTCAATAACGTACACACTGAAGCTATTCTTGAATCTCTGATTGAGCTGGGCATAGAGGAATTTATTAGTCAATGGATAGTCTCTATGCTCAGGACAAGAACTATTCAGGCAACACTAGGCAGCAGTCATATAACCAAATTCGCCCATAGAGGAACGCCGCAGGGTGGCGTCATCTCGCCTCTACTATGGCTAATGGTTATAAATAAAATTCTGGTGAAACTTGACAGGGAACGGGTTAAAGTTGTCGCGTATCCGGACGACGTGGTGATACTAGTGTCAGGGAAGTTTCCCACCGTGATTAGTGAAATTATGGGGGCCGCTCTAGACAAGGTAAGCACCTGGGCTGCAAGTTGTGGCCTCGGTGTCAACCCGAGCAAAACTGAACTGATGCTGTTTACTACCAAAACCAAAATACCCGATTTTACCCTACCCCGTCTAAACGATCAACTACTCACACTGTCATCCAGCGCTAAGTATCTAGGTATCATGCTCGATCCAAAACTTAGCTGGAAACATAACATTGAACACAGAGTAAGGAAGGCATCGGTCGCTTTCTATGCTTGTAGCAAAACCTTTGGAAAGAAGTGGGGTCTTCAACCAAAGATGACCTTGTGGATGTACACAGCCGTAGTGCGTCCAATTCTCACGTATGGATCACTAGTATGGTGGCCTGCGTTGAGCAAAGTCTACAACCTCACGAAATTGAAAAGACTGCAAAGAACAGCCAGTATAGGTACCACGGGGGCAATGAGGTCGGCCCCAACAGATGCCCTTACTGTGCTCTTGCATCTTCTACCCCTCGACCTACACACAAAATATACCGCATTATGCAGTGCTATAAGACTCAAGGAGTCGGGATGCTGGACTGCAAAGCCGTATGGCCATAGTAACATCCTGGATTCGCTACCAAGCGGCATGGTCACGTCTCCAACCGACTACATGACACCCAAATTAAGCTTCACGAAAGGCTTCCACGTCAGTTTCCCAACAAGGGACCAGTGGAAGAGGGACGAAGTAGTGAAGGGCTTCGACACGGTCATATACACCGACGGATCTAAGATGAGCTGTGGTGTAGGGGCCGGTGTCTATTCGGAATCACCTCAAATATCGATTTCAGTACGCTTACCGGATTTTGCCAGTGTTTTCCAGGCGGAATTATTGGCCATTCGAGAAGCTTGCACGCAACTAGGGCGTGACACAACGCTTAAACAAAGCATTGCTATCCTTATAGATAGCCAAGCCGCCATCAAAGCCATCGACTCGGCTACCATATCCTCCAAACTGGTGCAGGAGTGCCGGAACGAACTTGCCTGTCTGAGCGAGCGCTTCAGGGTCACACTTCTCTGGGTTCCAGGGCATAGTGACGTAACAGGCAATGAGCGTGCAGATGAACTGGCCAGGAAGGGCTCAGCACTACATGCCTCGCTCTCAACGAAGGTCCACATTCCGTTAGGAACGGTAAAGGGACAAATACATTCGCATTTTCTGCAGAAAGCCAATCTCCGATGGTCGGGGTTGACGAACTGCGTCATATCAAGGAAGATATGGCCTACCTACAACCAAAGCAGAACAAATAACCTGCTAAACAGAACACGCCCCGATATCGCCAGACTCACGGCAATAATCACGGGGCATTGGCCAATTGGAGACCATGCGGCCAAGCTAGGTATCCCTTACAACCCGCATTGCCGCAGTTGTGGTAATATAAATGAAAAAGAAACTCTGTCTCACTTCCTCTGCAAATGTCCAGCTCTAGCGAGAGCCAGACTGCGCGCACTGAACCAACCATTCCTTGACGACCTTAGCGACATCTCGGGCAAAGGGATACAGGATCTTATCCGTTTTCTCAATTCCACAGGTTGGCTATAGGCACCGACCGGACCACACCCTCAACAACCACAACAAAACAGGTAACACGAGTCGTGGTAACAAAACGGCACATTATAGTGCTAATTGGGTTCAAGGTGAACCGCCACTGCTATCTACCTACCTACCTGCCCAAAGAAAATCGACATTAGTCCAGACAAATCTAGTCGACTTAAGTCAACTAGATACTTGAATGTGCCCACTGTAAAATGCGTAATCACCTTTTTACTTTACTCGGTGTGCTCAGTCAATTTATTCTGAACTCGTAGAGTGCTCTGAGCATTCTCTGAGCGAAAAACGAAACACAAAATCTGAGCTCTGATGTCTCTGTCTCTGAGCTAAAAAGCAACACAAACTTTTTTTGACAGTTCACGCTCGCTCCGAACTAAAAAAGAAAAACGCCTATAGAATCCGTTGCCGCAGTCCGCAATTTTATTTAACTGTTATCTGCAGCATTTGGTAGTTTCTCTCATTATTTTAATATTTCTACCAATTTAAATGCTTCCTTTCATGCTGCGCCAACTGTCAACGGATGCGACAGATAGAAAAGTAGAAAGTAAACCTACTTTATCTGTCGCATCCGGCACGTACGTTGCATATGGGTCATATATTCTATGACAGGTCATATTTTTTTTATTCGATTGGACAGACGAATTTTTGAATCCCAAACGAACACGTCATTAGATTGTTTTTGTTATCGAAAGAGCTATCGATTGCGTCATAAGGTTTGTTTGACGTGGACCCTAGGGCGCACTAGTGCGCACTGCGGATTTTTCATGTATTGGTGCTGTACAAAATCAAAGGGGCGCCATTAACGCACGCATACTTGAAAAATCCTGGTCGCATGGTATAGCATGGAAAATCATTGCCGCCATTAATTTTGACATTTACACGTATTCACAGACAGGGAAATTTTTTCCGAAATTTTTTCCGGGGGGAATCTGGTAGGTGTACGGGAAGTCGGCGGTCTATTCTTAGTGGTTTGTGGGGTTAGCCCTATCGCGTTCGATATAGCACTGAGTTCGCACTGACACTGAAAACCTGTGTTCGAGGTGAGCACTGGGGCGCCCTAGTTGAGCACTGAGCTGACCCTAGGTATTCACTCAGGGCAAGAGTTCAGTGCTGGATTTGGCTGTCAATCGTAGCTGTCATTTTTTCAACATTACAATCATTAATTAAACAAATTTAATGTTATTGCTGGTGTTAAATCTGTATATTAAATTTTTTTTTTTAGTGACAGGTCTCAGGGTAAACATTTTGTGTTCGACATGAAGCTGAATTTCTGGGGTTTCCTTGGGTTTTTTGGCAGCCACGAAAATTCACTGACACTTCTCAGTGCGCTCTAGGGCTGGCCACGTCGAACAAACCTATAGATGACGTTATTGACAACCAAACTTATAAAAATAATGATAATTTCGATTCGCCAGAAAAAAGCACTTATTCTTTCCCGAGATCACTTTTTTCGTTCGTTTGGTACAAAAAAAAGCAACCTTTTTCAGAGTCGAGAGCACTTTTGCGAATCTAGATTTTTTCTCAGAGACGCTCGAGATTTACCAATACACTTACATTATGATGAAAAAAAAATCTTCACAACAAAAAAGGTAAACAACTTTTGGCAGCCACACCACCAACACCAACAAAGAACAGCGCAGTATACTTCTTTTTGTTCGATTGGCTGGTTAAAAAATCTCAGATTGCCAATCGAATTCAACAAAACAAACAGAAACAATAAAATATGGAGAAAAAAGATTACCTAGAAACACAAAATTTGGACTTGGGAGGAGACTGTTAAAATCACAAACCAGTAAGAATAGACCGCCGACTTCCCGTACACCTACCCGATTCCCCCCGGAAAGAATTTCCCTGTCTGTGAATACGTGTAAATGTCAAAATTAATGGCGGCAATGTTTTTCTATGCAATACCATGCGACCAGGATTTTTCAAGTATGCGTGCGTTAATGGCGCCCCTTTGATTTTGTACAGCACCAATACATGAAAAATCCTGGTCTCGCCGGCAGCTTGTAGGCAAAGTCCGTTATGTGGGAGGAGTCAACGGTCTATTCTTACTGGTTTGTGGTTAAAATGCTACCGTGCACGTAAGGAGGAGTTTATGCACTCCCGAAAAAATAAATTTGCATATGCAAATCTTTTGGAAGACATGATCTTCCAGGGCCTTACGGTAGTCACTGCACTTTTTTCTTCATATCTAACAAAGCGAAGGTAACTGATTTTAGCATTCAAGCACGACCATGGAAGAACTACGGATTAAGATAAAGATCCTTCTAGTTACAGTTCGACCGGAGCCACGCCAATTGAAATTCCGTACGGCGAAGAAATGGAGGAGATTTTTGGTTCGTACCCAATCATCTCAAATTGCCACACGCTCCAAGTTGGTTTCAATAAAGTACGACCCCTTTGTGAGCGACCAATTACGCAACCTGGGACCAGTTCTGCTACACCAACGTCATCAACATCAGACAGAGATGAATCACGATACCCACACTGTCGCCAACAGAACCATCCATCGGGTTATGTTGCATCCGTCAGGCGTCTTAGCCTTAAAATGAAGGCTTCAGCTCCAATACAAAACTATCTTGCCGAGAAACTGAAGTTAAAAAAGGAACTGTCCGAAAAAAAATTAAGGCAGTAGAAGAACTTTTTTTCGGACATTCCGACGCACTGTCGAATAATCTAGCAGAAGAAAACATGCAGCGAATTCTCGAACAAATACAAAAAATAGATTGATTAAAATCAAAAAAAAATATTTGTATTATACCCTCAACAGGAAGATATATATATAAAGGGTGATTTTTTAGCTGGTTTGGTTTTGGCAACACTGGTTTTGACAGCTGACGTGTGTTTAGTACCTTGTGTCACTGTCAAACAGCTTCAGTTTGGTTTGCAATTTAACCATGGATCGTCTTACAAATGAACAACGCTTGCAAATTATTGAATTTTACTATAAAAATTCGTGCTGGGTTCGAAATGTTCATCGCGCGCTGCTTCCATTTTATGATCGGCATTCTCGACCTTCTGAGCAGTCTATTCGGAAGATTGTGACCAAATTTCGCACCAAATTTACTTTGTTGGACATTAAACCATCAAAACGTTTACGTACTGTGCGTAGTGAAGAAAATATTGCGGCCGTATCAGCTAGTGTGACAGAAGACCGCGAAATGTCGATTCGGCGCCGTTCCCAGCAGTTAGGCCTTTGTTACAGCACTACGTGGAAAATTTTGCGGAAGGATTTGGGCGTAAAGCCTTTTAAGATACAGCTGATGCAAGAACTAAAGCCAGCCGACCTACCACAACGCCGAATTTTTGGTGAATGGGCTCTTGGAAAGCTGGCCGAGGATCCGCTTTTTTATCGAAAAATTGTGTTCAGCGGTGAGGCTCATTTTTGGTTGAATGGGTACGTAAATAAGCAAAATTGCCGCATTTGGAGTGAAGATCAGCCAGAAGCATTGCAACAGCTACCAATGCATCCCGCAAAAGCCACTGTTTGGTGCGGTTTATGGGCCGGCGGCATTATTGGGCCATATTTCTTCAAAGATGATGCGAATCGCAGCGTTACTGTCAATGGTGAACGCTACCGAGCGATGATAACAAACTTTTTTTTGCCCGAAATGGAAGTTCTTGACTTGCATGATATGTGGTTTCAACAAGACGGTGCCACATGCCACACAGCACGCGAAACAATGGCGCAATTGCGAGGCGAGTTTGGTGAACAGTTAATTTCACGTTTCGGGCCGGTCAATTGGCCGCCTAGATCGTGCGATTTGACACCATTAGATTATTTTTTGTGGGGGTATGTCAAGGCTAATGTGTATAGGGACAAGCCCGCTTCGATTGACGCACTGGAAGCCAACATCCATGCATTCATTCGTGAGATACCGGCCGATATGTGTGAAAGAGTATGCCAAAATTGGACTCAGCGGATGGGCTACCTGAGACGCAGCCGCGGTCAACATTTGCATGAAATTATCTTTAAACATTAAATTGCAAGGTTCAAACTATCGATTCAAATAAATATTTCATTCATTTTTTCGAATTTTTTGTGTTTTTTTTTTAAAAAAGTTCTAAACCTCTTAAAAAATCACCCTTTACATGCTGATGATGAAAAAACCAAAACATCCAAGTTTGTGATAAAACAACAAACAAATTTGTTAGTAGGTAGGTTTTATTTATTTTTTGTTTAACTTGTATTTCAGTATGGAATGGGGCACATTAATATTAAAATTTGTAACATTATCTAACTGTGTAGCTTTAGCATAACTTTTAATTTTTTCATTGAATACCGCCAAGTCCTCCTTCCTACAAATTGTATACAAATTCGTTTCGAAGCATAATAATGAATTGTTGCGAAAATTATCCACAAAAGACGGTTTTAGGAAACGGAAATAATTCTGTGCTATAAATGCCATGTCGAAGAATGCGTTCCATTTTCTATTATCTTGCATACCAAAAACCTCATCCATGGAAAGGAAATAAATCTTTATGTTGGGCAAAGCTATAATCGGCTGATTGTAACCGGAAACTTGAATCAATTCATTATCATATCCTGTAAAGCATTTACCAGGTTGTAGAGTAACGTTGCCATATTTGCGCGAGACACTCTTGTCATGTATGTAATTTGTCCTTGTTTGAATTTCGTAAAACAGTTCCAAAAGATTTCGTTCAGTGACCTCAGTTGCTCGGTAATCGTTTTCACCATGCAGAGATCTAGACATCGATTCATCGCTCGATTTTAGTCCAAAAGCACAAAATGGTCCGACTTGAATGTCACCTACATAACCCCGATGGTGGTAGGTATTCCCATTACGAACTAGGCCGGCAGCTAGCGTCCGATTCGCCTGACATTGCTCGTATTCAGGATATGTGAAAGCTATACCCGCTTGTCTCCACAATTTGTATTCTTGTGGACAGAGTTGCTTGGCTCCACGTTCCTTTAAACACATCTGAAGATCCCAATCAAAAGCACCGTCTCGATAATCGTAACGTGTCTTCAGTAGATGCCTATTGCGCTCCTCCCAGTATTTTTGTATATTAAATTGATTGGTTTCTTTTGGAAGCCAAAAATTGAAAGTGTTTTCCAAGCCGTCACGTTCACGATATTTTAGTGATTCAATGTCAAAGATTGGCGCTAAATGTTCCCTTACATCCTGATCAGTGCAAATTTTCAAAAGGGTGTTTGCTTTACTTGCCAAGTATTGGTAGGATGACGGACGAAGCAATGAGTTGCCGTATACATCCATGAAGAGATGAGTTTTCTGTAAAAGACTCAAGGAGTCGGAGCTCTCAAAGGCTATGGCAAGGAGAGCAATGTTCCTTGCAACAATTTCAATGCATCCATCCAAAACAAAGAAATTTAATTGGTTATTGTGTTTGTATGACTTTGCGACTGTTTTGATTATATGCCTGGCATCGCATGCACCGTAAAGCAGAATGTTGACGCAGTCGGGGACATCGGTGTTGGTTTTCTGGTACTCCTCTATAAAATCTAATGCCTCGCTAACACCCCAAAACATTTTATTATTCTTTTCCTTCTTTTTAATAGAAATAAACTTTTTTAATAAACAGAATTATATCAATCAAACAAATAGATTGTCTTGCTGTTGCTAAGCTGTTGCTATGCTATTCAATATTTTATTTTACTGAGTGTACAAAAGGAAACTCACCATCACCATATTGCAACTCCATATCCGGTTTTCAAACTGAATTTAAAAACAGACTGGAAATACAAAACCATATTTATTCTGCTCTACTGCTCAAAATAAAACCTAATTACTTTTTGTTTAGATGGCGCTTACAGTGTGAGATGGGCCACGGGCTCAAGCAACAATTCCCTGCCTAGAGCTGCTGTTATCAAATATCAATCCCTATTTCAAACATCAACATGGATTCATTGTTGAAGTGAAACTTGTGGGTAAGAAGATCTAGCAAATCAATTCTCGTATAAAGCGGCGCTTCACAGAAGGAGGAAAAGTTGTGTAAAGCGTCGAAAATAGGATAAGAATCGCGCGGTAATTCAGGAAATTCAGCTGAGAACAGACCATTTAACTTAGGATAGCAATATTTAGCTTCAAGTCCAACAGGGAAAGAAAGAAACAAGAAAGGAGATCCACTCAACTCAGCTGTGTGAATTTCCGAATAAATTTGTCGAATTGATTGGGGTCCATACCAGTGCGACAACTAACCAAATATTCAAACTATACATGAAAGATGCTGGAGAAAACCCAAGAAGTTCAGGTCGGTATTCATCATATTTTTATCGATTCTAAGGCCTTAATAGTAATAATAATGAAGAAGGTTTAGTGCACTGCGACCTTGTGGTCTATTGTGCCCCCTGCTTATACCTTGGAAAGGTTCATGCCCTTTTCCAGAGCCCCATCGCATTGCAGTTTGTTAGGAACCGTGCTTGAGGGTTTTTGCTCTGTGATTCTTGCAGATGTATGTTAGTTCTAAATTGGTGCAAATTGTAGTCTTCTGGAAATATATCCCCAGGAAGCGAGTTCCAAAGTTTGCTTGTCCTGTAACAGAAGAAGTTTTGGAAAATTGATGTCCTCGTTGTCAAGTGTACTGTATGGTCATGAGCATTAGTTGCCTGTCTTGTGGGGCGCCCATTACGAATTAGATGATACACCATCTACAACAACTTGGATCGATCTTCCCAGAAGAAAATTTTGCATTAATCCGCAGAGTTGTTGTGGTAATCCACAAGACGCTAACTTGCCTAATAGGGCTCTATGCCAGACTAGGTGAAATGCTTTTGTTATGTCTAAAGCTACGGCTCTGGACTCGCCGTGTTGTTCAATTGCTTGCGTCCATAAGTGCGTTACGTAGCTTAACAGGTATCCAGTGGAACGACGGCTCCGAAATCCGTATTGCCTGTCGCTTATTAATCGGTGGCCTTCTTGATATTTGATTATTTCGACATTTATTGCCTTTTCCATTACTTTTGAGAGCATTGAAAGTAACGCAATTGGACGATAGTTTTGTTTCAGACATTTCCTCCCTTTTTTTGAAATGCCAGAGAGGTATAGTGTGTATAGGCTATGCAAGACGATGTTGGTTTGTGACGATGGTTTCAACATAGGTGCATTTTCAGCATAAATTGTAAGAAAGGTAAGGTAAATTAAATGTAGTCGTAATATCTTTCGTAGCGTAAAGAATAAAATGTAGACATTTCGATGAAAAAGAAACAGTTATACTTTGATTGTACACTCAAATAATAATTGTTTTCCGGGCTAATGCCTTTCACCATCTGGTATATAGGATTATAAAATGTCCCAAACAGTTCCGTTGCGTTTAGAGCATAAAAAATATGAATGGTATGCGTATGCTTAAGATCGATTTAATTTTACATATTAGGATATTAAATACCGTCTAAATTTTCATTTTAAAACTAAGCAACAAATTTAGGTTTTCTGATGTTTCTTCGACTTTGCCCACGTATCTAAATTAAATTTCAACTCATCAGCTCGATTGCGAACGATGCGTTTCTTTGATTGTTCCTCGTCGAAATGCACTATTTTTCTTCGAGGCACATGCCGCAGAGATTTTTCCCAATCACCTGTTGACTTTATGTCTAACAAAATGTTTACCATTTGATTAAGGGTGAGTGATTTTCCCGAACCAGATCCCCACTGTAAATATCTATCCAATGGTAAGCGAGCCATTCGTAAGCCCAATTTTTTAGCCTTAGCCAATGACAATGGTTCGTTGTTCATCTACAAAAATAGCAGGATTTAAAAAAATAAAAAACTTTTTTAAAGAACTGGCAATCATTCACAAACCTTGTCCACCATTGCACCAATGATATAGATGTCGTCTGGGTTATACTCTTGAAGATCGGTTCGGCAGTGAGGTGTGAGATACACAAGGTTTTTCTTTGGGAATATTTCCGTAAAGCATTGCTCGTGGACATTCATTGGAAAGTCTGGGTTCAACATCGTCGGAATGTGCCGCTTTAGACTCTGCATGGTTGTGCCATTTAAATTTACATTGCAGTAGTGCACATCGAAGGGGTCATCATGCATTCGATTCTCTGCGAAACAAAGCATCAACTGCTTTGCAGCATTGACGGCTTCACGATTGTTCATGTGTTCGTCGTAGGAGCAGTCTATTACGATTTTAGAACCAAACATCATGGCTCTTATTAATCTATATAAGAAATGGAGTATTGAGATTCACTAATCGTAAGAATGTATTATTTATTACCTGTGGTTATTAAAGTGGTTGATTGTAGAATCGTATATTCTTAGGAAAAACGTTGTGTGGGTAAGCCCATATATTATGTGGTTGTTTTCTTTTGATTCTTCAATTAAATTGGCTTTGCGTTGTGCTATTTGAAATTGTCTCTCGATTTTTTTTTCTTGCTTGTTTTCTTTCTTCTTCTCGATTTGCCAAAGGTAGGAAAGGTACTTTTGTCGAGCCGATTTAGAAGGTAATGAAAGCAGATAATCCCAGTGATGATCTTTCATATATTGATCTTCCGGAACACGGCGCCCTTCTTGGCGCCCTATATCCACCTCTAATTTAATTATTTTCAGTTTCGTTTCCTGGTCATTGGCGCTGTTTTCAAGTAGATTTTGTTGGTTCGATTTAATGGGCCTCTCGCCGGAAAATGGGTTAGTTCCTTTTGTACCAGCATTTTGTAAGAGATTATTACTTGTTGTCAAAGCACGAACATTTAGGCGAAAGTAGCAGCTACATGTAGAAGTTGTTTGCCAACGTATAATTTTCTCCAAACCTCTAAGTTTTGCCAATTTTTTTAACATTTTTGTTTTAATTATTACTTATGGACTATGGTCTTATGTAGCTAAAATGTGAAAACAAGATTTCCTAACCTAACTTTTATTCACTGACATTTCTTTAACGCGTTCAGTGGTCAACGACTTTAAGGTCTGGCCTACATCGTTAATTTCCATAATAGTTTTTTTCTAATTTTTTGTATAAGGTACCTACCTATCAAGGCATTGACATACTATACATGAACTGCTAATGAAATGTCAGTTTCATAAAAACCTGCGAGGAAAAATGAAGCAAAAATAAGCACTAGCCCTTTTGATTCAGTGCGGCGAAAGTAGGAAAGAGTTTTCAACCTCTGCGCGCCTTTGCTATTTTTTTTACATAGAACACAGTGCCATCCATTGTAGAAACATTGCAACTGCGCAAAAATAACGACTTAGGCCCAAAACACACCTGAGTTGCAAAAAATGACACACACACACATTTCAATGTGAATGCGCGCACATCATTTTGGATTTTATGTGCGCGCATTCACATTGACATACGCGTGTTTCATTTTCTGCGACTAAACAGTCGTGCGATTAAAATCGCATGGGTGTTTCGGGCCTTATTCAAATGATTTCAAACGTTCTATAACAGATGGCAGTATGGCACACTCAGCACACAAACTTCGACACAAACCAAATCGCACGAATTGCTCGATGACATTTGAGTGTTTTCGTTTCTCTCCGCCGTGAACCAAAAGAGCTTTGCTTCAACGAAAAATTGGCTGCTATCAGTCCATGTATAGTATGTAATGTATCAAGGTATTTGAATAGAAGGTAATATATTCCGAGCACTAATTTTCGTTTCGTTCTGCGCATCTGTCAAAAAGACATGCTTTTCCATAGTCACAATTGTCAGCCATATCTCATGCGCGCGCATATTATTTCTATACGATTATTGCACAGTCACAATTGGCCGCCATTGCGTGATGCGCAATATATTACATTCTATTCATATACCTTGCCTATTATCTATTAATCTCTTTGCCTTATCGGGAATTATTTAAAAAAAAACGCTTAACTATTCGGCCTTTTGCTTTGTTGACACATGAGAATACTCTAAAATTTGACAAAATATCACATTTTCAAACGAAAAGCAATAAAAAATCAAGTTTCTGTAAAATGCATGTCAGACATCCATGTCGAGGCATAATCGCAGAGAGAGATCGCTGACATCCAATCAAACGATTAAATAGAGTGACTCCACAAGGTATTTCATCTCATGATAAGCATTATGAGAGAAATTATCTCCTGTGGAGTCGGGATGTTAACGCACCTTGCAGTTGCTCTCTAGCAACTCTTTAAATATTTCGAGATTCGTATACGTCCATTTTCTGCCAATCGAACATAAAAAGTGATCTCGGACGTAAGCAGTGTTCTAAAAAGAAATTTATTTTCTGCCCAATCGAGTACCACAATACTTAGCCCTTCTCCACCGAATGCCTAAACGTGAGACTTTTCAGTCGAATGCAAATCGAACAACCCGCGTAGTGACACTAGCGTCGAAGCGGTGTACATTTTCAGAATTTCACATCGAAATTAGCTGTGGACTATCTTTTTTTAGTTTTTAAGACGAAAATAATCAATTCATAAAATATAAAATGGCTTTAGTTTGTGCTAGTAAGTTTATAATAAATATTTTTCACCTTCAGTTTACCTAGTAGCAAACAAAAATGTAATCCATTCGAAAACGTTTTTAGGTTATGTCAGTTTCCATTTCCAGCTTCTATTTTACACTACAACTTTTCTTTTTCTAAACTTTTACTTATTCAAGTTACAAACGAAGTGCCCGAAACACCTGTTATATCTCCACTGTCTGGTGCAATTTTTGAAAAAAGAATTATCGAAAAGTACATTGCTGAAAATGGCTGCGACCCAATCACCGGAAAGGATCTTAAGGTTGAAGATTTGATTGAAATCAAAACACCCCCAATAGTCAAGCCAAAGCCTCCAAGCGCTACTAGCATTCCAGCGACTCTTAAAACAATGCAAGATGAATGGGATGCACTTATGTTGCACTCATTCACTCAACGACAGCAATTACAAATTGCTCGTCAAGAACTGAGCCACGCTCTTTATCAGCATGACGCAGCTTGTCGTGTAGTTTCAAGGCTAACTAAAGAGGTAGCTGCTGCCAGAGAAGCTTTAGCCACACTAAAGCCTCAAGCTGGTATTGCAACACCTTCGACTATCCCACAGCCTGCTATTGCTGCTGAAGCAGCTGGCGTTGCCACTCAGCCAGTCGAACAAGCTGGCATGAGCGCTGATGTTATTCAAAAATTACAAGACAAAGCCACAGTGCTAACGCAAGAGCGTAAAAAACGTGGTCGAACAGTGCCTGAGGAGTTGGTTACTCAAGATCAAATTAAAACCTTTTTGACGGTCGGCTCACATCCGGTATTTTATTTATATCAATTGCATTATTTTGAATCATTTGTTTTTTACCAGTTGTTGTTTTGTTTTTAGGGCTTGCATTCGGCTTCTGTGCCTGGTATTCTGGCACTAGACATTAACAGTGCGGATCACAGTAAAATTTTGACTGGTGGAAATGACAAGAATGCGACTGTATTCAACAAAGATACGGAACAAGTTGTAGCTATACTTAAGGGCCACACAAAGAAAATAACTAAAGTCATATATCATCCCGATGAGGACACGGTGATTACAGCTTCACCAGATATGTGCATTCGTATTTGGAATGTACCCACAAGCCAAACACAACTTTTGCTACGCTGCCATGATGGTCCGGTGACTGGACTTTCTCTTCATCCAACTGGTGACTATGTGCTGTCAACATCGTCGGACAAACACTGGGCATTCTCTGACATTCGAACTGGAAGATTATTGACAAAGGTGAGATTTGATTTAGGAGGTGAAAGGGACATGAAGCTATTTAGGTCCCTAACTGTCCCCAAAAATTTGTGAATTTAACAAAAGCTTCTCCGTAAAAAATATGAACCCTTTGTAATTTATGTAAGCAGCGGTACTACTCCTTATTTTGTTCCGAAATTCAATTCTTTTCGTTCCACTTTGGAATTGGTACTCTTTAATCGAAATGCAAAAAATATGTACGATTTGAGAATTTTTTGTCGAGTCTTAATTGACTTCTTTTGAAAATTGTCAAGTCAACAGGGACCCATCCACCTGTCGCCCGGTTAAATACCACCAAATCGTGCTATAGGCTCCGTGAAGTAGTCTTGACTTCGTTTCGGAGTTTGGCAGATGGGCCAGTGCAATACGGATGGGACACAAAAGCCATGATGCAACTTCCTGAGATAAAGAATTTTGGAGGTAAACTAGTCTCCTAGTCTCTAGAAGAAAGCTAACAACAGATTTCTGCAACTAGGACTCAACAATGGCAACGTCAGCTGCGTGCACCAGCATCTGCAAGAAAAAAAGCCAGACGCCTAGTCCTAACCGAGACTCAAATAAACTCAAAACACTGACTACACATATCTTTGCTGTCCAGCATACGAACTACTTCCTCGTTTTCCATATAAGTGGTGGATTATGTGTGTTTGCCCGAACAGATGGGGCTTGTTTTTTTTTTTATTAGATTAAGGGAGTTGAGTTGTCGGCCTTACAAAGCCAACCCATCTGAGGAAAACCGAAAAAAGTTTAAACGAGCCCGAAATGACTGCAATGCCCTCGTAAAGCGTATCTAATTCTAATTATATGTCCAAAAGTTGTGCAATGTCCCGAGTGTAATAACTTTTTTGGTCATTTGTAAAAAAAATATTCAAAATTCGGACTCAACATCAATCCCAACACTCATTTAAAATGACAATCCAACTGTTTGTTCTTTAGACAAAGCTAATCTGCTCGCTGCACATTTCGCAGCCGGCTCAATGCTCCCAGATTGCGCTATGTCCTCACCTGTACTCGAGTGCATCGAATTTACCATGGGACCAATATCTATTTTCGCGCTCCTACAGTCGCAAGAGTACTTTATGAACTCAACATAAATAAATCCTCTCGTCCAGACTGTGGCCCTTGTTGTGATTGTCGATCAGCGGCGGTTGCGTCTCTTCACTTCCAAGAGAAATCGACCAGACATTTGTAATCGACTACAAGCGACTGTCAAATCGACAAATATCAATCGCAATCGACAATTCCCCCATCCTTCTGAAGAAGTTTACTACCACGCTGTCAAAACCACTGCGTAAGCTTTTTCATCTATCCTATTCTTCAGGACTCTTTCCGAGTAGGTGGAAAACAGCATTTGTCCAGCCCGTCTCTAAAAAAGGCGAATTTTCTTCTCCCGCCAATTACCGACCCATAGCACTTACGTCCATTCTTTCTCAGGTCATGGAAACGCTGATAAATCGTCAGCTTATGAAATATCTTGAACCACGGAAACTCCTTAATGACCGGCAGTTCGTTTTTCGTGATTTGATGACTTAACTCACCAAGAAGTGGAACCAACCTCTCCATCACTCCGCTGAAACGAAGATTGTTGCGCTTGACTTTTCAAAAACATTTAACAGAGTTTGGTTCTCTTGTCGAAAATGCGTGCTTATGAGATCGCTGCGTCTCTTATTTTATGGATTAGAAAATTCAAGTTCATTTGGATGGTTTCACGTTTGAAACTCACCATATAAATGCTGGAGTTCCCCAAGGCTCTGTTCTGTCTCCGACTCTCTTTCCCACTTTCATAAATGATCTCGTGTCTGCAACCTCTAATCCTATTTATTCCTTCGCTGATGATAGCGCCCTTAGCTTCTCATATTCATTCCAGGGCTCACGTCCTTGCACTTTGGCCGTGGAACTGCAACGGCAACGTATATTAAGATCGTTAAATTCCGACCTTGACAGCATTATAAAATGGGGTCAAGCCAATAAAGTAGAATTTAATGCTGCTCTAAAGGAAAATCTAAAGGAGGCCCTCAAATCTTATAAAACTATAATTAAGAAAGCCCAACGAAACTCCTGGAGACTCTTCTGGGGAAAGATAGAAGAGATCTCTGAGGCCTCTAGGCTCAGAAAGATTCTCGCAGCGACTCCTGGGATACCAAGTTATCTCAAGAGAGCTGATTCCTCGTGGACTTCCTCTAGTTCAGAATCTCTAGATCTCCTACTAGATACCCACTTCCCAAATAGCTGCAATGCCGTTAGGAGTCCGACGTCGGCTAGGCCTATACTAAGCAGCTCCTCACATCTTGTTACCAAGAACAAAATTCTCTGGGCTATAAGCGGCTTTAAGCCATTCAAGTCACCTGGACCTGATGGTATAATACCGGCCGAACTTCAACAGAATGTGGGGCTAATCCTTCCGTGGGTAACTGTTATATTCAAGAGTTGCCTAGATTTGTCTCATATTCCCAAGTCATGGACGGAAGTTAATGTGGTTTTCATACCCAAAGCTGGTAAAAGCTCGCATGTTAGTCCCAAAGATCTAAGACCCATAACTTTGTCATCATTTCTACTAAAAACCTTAGAGAAATTGATAGACTCCTATATACGATGTAGTGTTAAAGCAAGTCTGCTGTCAGCCTCACAACATGCATATAGTAAAGGGAAATCGGTTGAAACGGCCCTTCACTCTCTTGTATCTACAATTGAGAAATCTCTGGATTGTAAAGAATACACATGGCTTTCAGCGGCTTTCCTTGACATTGAGGGAGCGTTTAACAACGTCGAACCAAAGGCAATTATTGGCGCACTGACGAGCCTTGGAATTGATGTCGATTGGCGAATGGGTGAATCAGTTGCTCACTAATAGGTTCATCAATTCAAAGCTGGCCGAAGCATCGGCTCGGAGGTTCGTCAGTAGGGGTACGCCACAAGGTGGAGTGATCTCACCTCTTCTGTGGAACCTAGTGGTTAATGAACTACTACTAATACTGGAAGGGGAAGGGTGCAAGGTAATTGCCTATGCAGATGACGTTGCTATCGCTGTCTCAATACGCTTAGGGATCTCATGCAGAACGCCCTCTCTAGGCTCTCGAAATGGACCAAAACATGTGGGCTTGTCGTCAATCCTCAAAAAACTGAATTGGTTCTATTTACAAGGAAGTATAAAATTCCCGTCTTTGTTCCCCCTAAACTAAACGGCACCTTGCTGGCGCTATCTAATACGGCTAAGTACCTAGGCCTCACTCTAGACAGCAAACTGAGCTGGAAACCCAATATACTGCAGAGGGTCCAGAAAGCCACCACAGCACTGTACTGCTGCAAAAAAGCGATTGGCAGCAAATGGGGACTTCAGCCTCGAATTACATATTGGCTTTATGTATCCGTCATTAGACCTATACTCACGTATGGCGTCGTCGTCTGGTGGACTGCGCTTGAAAAGGCTATCCACTGTAAGCAACTTAGTCGTATACAAAGAACAGCATGTGTGTGCATCAGTGGAGCGAACTTTGTAACCTGCATACCCTCCAGGACTGACTGGGAGAGTGATGTTGTGTCTCACAAGAGATCCGTCTGCTTCTATACAGATGGGTCCAAAACGGAGACAGGAGTAGGGGGGGGGTGTTTTCTCCCACGATTTAGATTGTACGATCTCATTCCGTCTTCCTAATCACTGTAGCGTGTTCCAGACGGAAATCATGGCGATTAAAGAGGCCCTGTCGTGGCTACGGTATAATGTAATATCCGCTAGGGATATCGTGATTTTTACCGATAGTCAGGCCGCGATTAAATCCCTGGATTCGGTCATCTTCAAGTCCAAAACCGCCCTCAATTGTCGCTTGTCTCTTAACGAGATGGCGGAACAATTCAACATTCACCTTATATGGGTGCCGGGCCACAGGGACCTACCGGGGAATTGCAGGGCCGACGAACTCGCTAGGCATGGCACAACCTTGTCGATTCTACCGGAAAAGGAGAATCTCTATATGCCTCTCGCTACGTGTAAAATTTTTATTAAACAAAATGCGATAAGCGCCACTAATCGAAGGTGGTCAAATTGCGCCACGTGCTCCATCACGAAACAGATCTGGCCCATGCTGGATTTTAAGCGCTCCAACGATCTTGTAAAACAAAAAAGATCCAACATTAGCACATTAGTAGGTGTCATCACCGGACACTGCATTATTGGGAGACATGCTCTTAGGATGGGCCTCCCCTCCAATGGTTTCTGTAGAAGCTGTATGGACGAGGAGGAGGAAGAGACAATTCTTCACCTTCTATGCACGTGTCCAGCTCTTTCAGCTCGTAGAAAAGTATATCTCGGAGAATACTTCTTCGACAACCTTGGTGAACTTGCTAATACAAGCATAAGCTGCCTCCAACGCTTCATTCTCAGCTCCTCTTGGTTCAACGGGTAGTTGTGAGATCATTGGATCCTGTGGTAACACAATGGGCCTACTCTGGCCTAAGTGAGGCTGCACTCATTGCGGCCTGCCACTCTAACCTAACCTAATCTAAAGGAAAATCTAAACCATCATTGGTTTCACTCGGGGATTCATTCATTCGGAAATCCAATGGAACAAGAAAACTGCTTCTGGGCGACTACAGTCACGTATTGGTGAAACGTCAAAAATTATTGTATGGCTGCTGGCAGCTGGCTTGTATAAAATACATAAAATGCACTTGGGTTAGTGCTTCTTGAGTGGATTCTGACTTGAAATCGAGAAGCGAATTTCTCTCCTCAGAATCAACAGAAGAGTATTTTTTGTGCCAATGGAACGGTTTCAGAAGTGATTTTCTTGATTCCGGACGCTCCCGGGCGCTTCTTTTTGCCCAATGGAAAACGACATTAGTATCTTATTCATTGGCATCTGATTTGAAGGGCTGAATAGCTCTCTTGTCTTAACCCTGGGATGTTCTCCCAATATGAAATACATTTGTTTTGCTCTCATCTTTTTATAGCCAGATTTATGGCTGATTTGGAGATTGCGCAGAAGAGTTCAGGTCCAATGAAAGGGGTTTCCGAGCCTTTTCTGGCCAGTTCATCAGCTTTTTCCTTACCTTCAATCCTCTTATGTCCGGGGACCCACCATAATCTGGTTTTGTTCCTTGAACTTAGTTTTTGGGGGGAATTGAAGCACTGTAGAACTGATTTGGAGTCAATAATATGTGAGCTAAGGGCTTTTATAGCTGCTTGACTATCCGTGGATGTTAGCGCCTTTGATACCTGAATTGTATATAAGGTTTGCGCATTCTTTAATGGCATGAAGCTCTGCTTTAAATACACTGGGGCTATTTCTTATAGGCATTGATACGTTCCGATTTTGTCCATGGATACCTGGGCCCAGATCACGTAAAATGAAAACGATCGAACGACGTCGTTTCCATACTAGCAGTCTCTGTCTACTGTCACAGGTATGATAGAGACAGCTTTAGTGAAAACGATGTCGTTCGATGGTTTTTATTTTACGCGATCTGGCCCCAGCTCCTACCCCAGAGTCCAATTTAAAACCATCCGTATACCACTTTAGGCCGTTTTGGCAGTTTGGTGGGTTATTGCTAACTCTGGTTGTGATCTCCGTGGAGAATCTTTTGTTGAAGCATAGTGTCTTGGGTAAGCGGTCTGTAACCGCACAGATCATGTCAAGTTCTGGAAGTTCGGGAAGTAGTTCAATTAGTTCTGGGTATTCGCTAATATTTAACTCTTGCGCTGCGTATTGCCACTTTTTTTATATAGATGTAGAGGGGCGTTAGTCCTATTAAGGCTTCTTTAGCCGCAGTAGGACAGGTACGCATGGCTCCGGAAGTGCCCAGACAGGCAAGCGGTTTATACCTGATTTAATTTGCTTATGATTGTTTTTTGGGTGACTTTGTTCCACCATATTATTGAAGCGCATGTTATAATGGGCCTGACAATGATCGTGTTGATCCAGTGTGTGATCTTTGGAGAGATCCCTCAAGTTCTACCATACATGCTACGGCAAGCCCAGAATGTTTTGGTAGCTTTTTGAATTTTACTATTTATGTGGGTATCCCCATTTCCTTGACGCTCGCGCTGTGTAGTTCACCCTACATTAAAAAAAATAGGCAAAACAATGTTTTTTCTATCTATGCTGGATTTGGAAGTTTTGTCTAAAGACTTCGCTTATAGAATTTATTGTAACAGATCCGAATGGACCCTTTATAACTCGCCCACTGCATCGCCAATGCCAGACAACAAATCGCATTTACCTTAAATTCTTCTTGATGAGTGGCGTAAGCAGTGAGTTGCACTAAAAGTCTTTAGTATTTTCTACTGTGGAGCCGAAGAAAGTTTCTTAGAAGTGGTTCGAAGATTGAATAAAACTCAAAAACTCCGCCCCTCATATCATGACTTTATGGACAACTTGTATTTCCCTAAGCAGTCGTCAAAGGAAAGCCGACCGAGCCATCCCTGAACATTACATACATTTTCGGTGAATACTACCTTATTTGTGTAACAGTTGAAGTTCTGGTATCAATGATCTGAAAACAATTAGTAGATCAGTTCCAGGCTGATTTAGATCCTTCTTTGAAGACTAGCTAAAACAACAATACATATCGCATTTTCGTGGCACATTTTCCAACCAAAATTCATTGCATATGCGAAAGTACTTGTCCTAACTATACCAAGACGGGACTACGGGAATATACCCACCCTTTGTGATTAAAAACACATTTGCACAACCGGATAGTGGACTATTCTTAAAATACTTTTTTCTATTAATCATTGATTACTGATCTAAGTTAGCCTGCGCTTTCGGCAAACGTTTGATACGACCCGTAGACGGCATGCAAATCGGGCTAAGCATAAATAACATGACCACTGAAAGCAATAAAACGAGTCGAAAACCAAGTGACACCCTCGTGCGCATTATTTTTACTCCTGTCAATACACGACGAGTTTACTTTCACCCACACCACTTCTGACATGCACTTTAGACATGCTGTCACAAGCAGGCTGATGCACAGTACTATTAAGCACTGCCTGCCCCAAATGCACCCCCAATCTTGCGAACAACATATTGAAGCGCTATTTGCGTAGGCAATGTAATTGTTACTGCGAATGCTTTCGGTTCATGTGGCCTGGAAATCTAGATCAGTCTTGCTCACATCAAAGATGTTAACTCTATTTAGGTCATTTAAACTTCGCGGTACCACATTACTTAAGGATAAGTGTCTTGTTTCATCCACATATCGTTTTAATTTTACTTTAATAAAAATATCTCGGCACTTACAACATATTTAGGTAATTGACACTGCTGAAGTTGGCCTCACAACTGCGCAATTTCATCCTGATGGATTGATTTTTGGCACCGGTACTGACGATTCTCAAGTTAAAATTTGGGATTTAAAAGAACAGAGTAATGTGGCCAATTTTCCTGGTCACACTGGTCCCATTTCTGCAATTTCTTTCTCTGAAAACGGTTACTACTTGGCAACGGCTGCAGATGATGCTTGCGTTAAACTTTGGGATTTGCGCAAATTGAAGAATTTCAAGACGATTCAACTGGACGACGGCTACGAAGTGAGGGATCTTTGCTTTGACCAGAGTGGAACATACTTGGCGATCGCAGGAACTGATGTCAGGTATGAAATTTTAATACATATTTTAAACCATGCATTTTAAATATAAAACTGTTTTGGAATTTTTAGGATTTACTTGTGCAAACAATGGCAAGATTTAAAGATATTCAATGACCACACAGCACTCGCTACTGGAGTTCGTTTTGGAAAGCATGCCCAATATCTTGCATCTACCAGCATGGACCGTACTCTTAAGTTATATGCAATCGAATAATATGCCGATCGCAGCTAGCGTATCGAATTACTTTTAATGAATGAATGCAAACAATAACAATAAACAATAAAATTAAAGTATTACACTTATAAGCACTTATATTTTATTCTATTTTTGCATGAACAAAGGGGATAATAAATTGGAAACAAAAAAATATCTAAAACAATCAGGAGGTTGCTATTTGCTTCAGTGGCCCTTCAAGATAAGAGGCCAATGCCATCGCCTTTTGCTTTAACAGTCCCAGTCCAACGGTTTCCTTTGCGTACAGGCATAGCAATATGCTCGCAACCTATGAATACAAAGATAATAAGATTTGTTCTTATTAAAGCAATTTACTTAATGATGTACTTACTTGAGTTATAGCAACATGACCACTTTCGCAGTCCAAAAGGACAAAAGTGAGGTGGTCCTCGCGAAACGCATTGCGACCATGTTTCTCATATGCCGCCCATATGTTGCTAGCTATTGCAGCAGTAACTCTGGCATCACGATCTCCATATCCTGAGTATGCTAGGAGTGCACCTTCCTGGCTAAGAAGCCTGAATAGTAGGTATGTGCTGTGTTATCAATTTTCAATTAGACATGATGCTGACTTACAAAGTATTTTCAACACCACCGGTATTGGCCTGGCTCAAGACCTGGGTTAGGGCTTTAGGTTTCAACATTATAGCTCAATTGTCTACTTATTTATTTATTATATGAGATGATGAGGTAAAATTGTAAATAAAACCTTTGTTAAAACAAATTTATCAAGCCAAATCACACTGTCAGACGTGTGACATTTAAGAACTGTCATATGGGATTTGTATGTTCGTTTAAAATGCTGGAAAAGTTGCAGCTTGACGGCGACGCACTATTAAGGGTGTTTTCGATTGGGCTTCTCGCCCTCTACCTCTCAGGTTTCAAATGTAATCTGCCCAATCGAACTCAAAAAAAAAAACTTTTTGTTGGTATTTGTGTGTTTGGAATATGTTCAACTGTCGACACTTGTTACTTACGTTACGTGCTTTCTGTTCATTCGTTAAGTTTTACATTTAATTATTCAAAAGAACACACAAATTGAATTGCAAACATTTGTAAAAAAAATGTATGACCCGATGCAATGCGTATGCAGTTGAGAAATTTTACGAAAACGTATATAAACTCCACCTCATGTCAAACTCAAACGCCCTTGTATTAGTAAGTCAGAAGCAACTCTGAGAAGACATCGAGATTCGGAAAAGCGCTCTCGATTCCAACAATGATTGCTTTTTTGTGCCAACCTAGAGCAAAAAATGAGTTCTGCCGTTTTCGAGTGAGCACATATATAACATAGATTTTATTATCTATAGTCAATTTCCATTGGTAAAGAAAAAGCACTTTTTCAGATTCAGAGCAGAAAAAATCTGAGTTCTGAGAGCAAAACGGTAAAAGTCCAATGGAAATCGACGTCTATTTTATGTCGATTTTCTTTGGGCTTTTACCGTTTTGCTCTCAATCTCAGATTTTTCCTGCCCCAATCGAACATGAAATGAGATCAATTTTTTTTGCATTTGTGTTGGTGTGTGATTTGACAGTCAGCTGTTTTCAAATTCCAATTTGTGTTTATAAAATTGAATGGTTAATTGTTAGTTTTTTACTTGTACTTGTACAATAGGTCTGTTTTTTTCCTCATCGCTCTCAGTGAAGTAAAGTAAAGTAGGATTTTCAGCACGCAATTACAACAACTGCACTCAATTTGACACCACTGAGATTCACACAAGCTATTCATTTCCAGCAGGACCAACTTTGGAGCATTCTTCAATTCTGAACACCAGGGGAGCACATTTTTGTGTAATTTGGATCTGTTCAAAGAGTGTCTCCTTTTATGATACCTACTATTTTGTCGGCTGTGGTGGGTGTAAATGTACATATGTATAAGGAATTGCATATTTTAAACAATTTTAAAAATTACAACTGAATATTACGGAAAGTAATAAAATACTAAATATTTTACGTTTTTATTTAAGTTGCATTTTGTTTACAAAATATAATTATATATACACATAGACTTGTAATAATTGAAAACTATCTTTGATATGTCATTATGGGATACATTTTTTGTAGATAATAAATAGGAAATCCTCCCATTTTGTATTCCCTGTTGATTTTTTAACTGAAGTATGTAATAAAGGTTAAGTATTATTTACATAGCTACTCTTTTTTTTAAGTGAAAGTCATTCGATTTCAGCCAACTGACATTCCAACTTTTGATTTCGATGGGATTTTTTTTGTTCATTTCTTCGCACATTCTCATTTTCGATTGCATTACCTAAGTTAAATGTTATGAGTTTTTTCGACTGAAAATGTGGTCTAAGTCTTTATTTAAACAATGTTTATAGTGAAATTTACATAAAACATACAAAATTGGAAGCAACATTTGTTCGTCTTATGGGGAAAAAATTTCAAATGTAAATAATCGTATGTCACAATCAAAATGAACAAACCAAAACGATTTGAAGTGCTCATTTATTTAATTTTTATTGCATTTTTTCTGTTCAATTTGATCTTTTCTTCCTCCAAGAATGTGTAAATAAACCCATCCTTTCTCAAATTACAGTCAAAACCAACGCAATCGACAGTGAAATATTTATACAGCTGATTTCGAAAATAAAGTTCATACAATTAAATCATTTGATAATGACCTTCTTTCCTTCAAAACTTAGATTGTGAGAAGTTCATTCGATTGAAAGTTTTAAATTCGAGGAATACTCGATTCGATCGAATCTCAGAATTAGCACGTTCTTCACTTTAGGGCTCACCTAATAAACACACCCACGCATGTTTTTGTTTTTTTTTCTTTGGCAATTAATTTGTGATATTATTTTGACCATACAAGACGCCAGGAAGAGAAAAAAAGTAAACAGAAAAAGTAAATATTCTGTACAAATTGATAATCATTATTTTTTTTGCGCTAAAAGGTTAATTATTCATTTTTCTAGAAGGATTTTGATTTTGAAATTGAATTTTTCATTGATGGCCATTTTGACAGCAATGCCAGCTGTTAACTTTTCAGGGGTAAAGGCCCCGACCCATAGAATCCGTCACATCCGTTGCGGCAATGTATTCGACTGACAGGTCGATAGAATACACAGTAGCTTATGGAACGTGACCCATGAGCAACGAACGTGCCGGATGCGACGGATAAAGTAGGTTTACTTCCTACTTTTCTGTCCGTCGAACCGTTGACAGTTGGCAGAGCGTGAGAGTAAGCATTTTCATTGGTGGAAATATAAGATAATGAGAGAAACTGTCTCTCATATGTCATCGGCTGTCAACGTATGCGACGAATTCTATGGGACTGTTCGTTCCGTCGAATACGCCAATCCGTCGACGCAACGGATGCGACGGATTCTATGGGTCGGGGCCTTAAGACCGACTGTTCAGAAAAGTGGTTGGGGACTGTTTTTTTGCACATTTTCTTACTTTACTTTACTTCACTGAGATGGGTGAGGAAAAAAACAGACCTAATAACTACTTACTTGTTTTGTTTTGAACTAGAACTTCGTCCTTCCCCATGAAAACAACCCCATACGACGATCCATTCGTCTACATTAATATCCATTTTCATATTTTCAAATTTATTCCACAATAGGTAGGGGAGACTGGGGCACATTTGAACCCTTTTTGCTTTGAGGTCTCATAAAATCCTATTTGTTTAAATTATTAAACTCACTTTAAGAAATGCAAATAAACTTTGATTTGGACAAATAACTACGTAAATTTAGTAAGGGCGTATAATTTATTTCTATTTAAAAACGAAGTAGGTCCTTATGTTTAAAGGAACCCCCTTCCCCATACGGGGGGCACTTTTGAACGGCAGTAATTGTAATTGCTATTAGCAGCTAATAAGTTACTACATGCTTTGTATTTTTTTAATAAAATAAATTAACTTTATTTTTTTAATAAAGAAAACAAAAACGACTTAGCAAAAGCAAACTGAAATTTTGAAATTACTGAAATAGGTATTTTACAGACTGAAGAAACTTTCTAAAACAAAAATGAGTCATTTTATTAACCGAACATAAATTTTTAAAAAAATAAGACAAAAATTATCACCGCAGCTGTCCTCGATGTTCCCGGAGCGTTAATTGGTGGTGGTACCTTAGCTTTTAGTTCAATGCCACTTACCCCTTGTTCAAATGTGCCCCGACTATTTTGTTCAAACCTACCCCAATAAGTCAAGCGACAGAAGAATGTGCGCAAATATTTATATTTTTCATATTTGTCAAAAAACGTACCTTTATACGTTTTCAAATGCAGTTGTGCCTTAAAAATATGTTTTACACAAAAAGGAAAGCTCACTATAAAGTACTTTGAAATATTTTTAAAATGTTGTTTTATTAGCAATGTGCAAATGTGTCTCACGTTCAAATGTGCCCCAGTCTCCCCTAACAACAACTAACCTCAAAGTTTGACAAGAGTCATTTGTTTTGGTATTGGTGAAAGTATGTGCGAATCTCTCTCTCGAATCGAGATTCGCAAAAGTGATCTGAATCTTTAAAAAAGCGCTTTTTTTTCCCCAATGGAAATTGATTTTGACAGACAGCTGATTTCTAGAGAAGAAAAACTGCTCTGAATCTTAAAAAAAGTGCTTTTTTTTCCCCAATGGAAATCGACATTAGGTAAAAATATTTGACTTTGCTTCCAATTTGCGCTCATTTGCGGATCACAGCATCAGGAATGTGATCAGGAACTGCCTGTAGTAACTCTATTTAGGATCGTGCAGCGTCTAAAACCACAACCTTTATTAAAGTAGCGTATATAATTGAGTCCTAATGTCGTTTTCCATTGGGAAAAAAGAAGCGTCCGGGAGAGTCCGGAATCAAGAAAATCTTTTCTAAAACCGTTCCATTGCGATTTGCCAAAAAAAAAAAATACTCTCCTCCTTCTGCTGATTGACATTTTACCAATAGGTGAAGTTTGTTTGTTCCATTGGATTTCAGAATGAGTCTGAATCCTCGAGTGTAACAAGTGGAAAGCGACATTAATGTGTAAATCAAGCCTAATGGACTTGGACTATGGTACAAGCATTGACATTATTATACAAGGTGGGCCAAATATAAGTTCTTTTTAAAAATGCAATAAAATTAACAAAATTCAATTTTTCCATGTATTATGGCGTTATTAGTAAGAGCAAACATTCCCATTATTTATGGAACACAACGTCGTTCAAGAGTGGCTGCCTCGGTTGGCTTCGCACTTTCGCAGTAGCGCATTCTGTCACTCCAATTTTCCAAGACCTTTTTGATGGTCCACAATCCGCACTAAACTGTCAATCTCTGTGGATGCATTGGCACCGTGCGACGACGGGGACCGTGAGTGCTGTCCACTATAGCATACCAGTTTCACGAACTTTTTTCACAAACTTGTGTACAGTATAGCCTACAGCGGTGGGTGCGTCATTTCGGCTAAAACTTGTTTTCAAAAAAATCGCTGTTTGTGCTACACAGCACTCACTTTGGAAATACATTTTCAATATTCCCCAACGTTGTTCAAGTGTAAAGCGACTCATTTCGTTCCGCGGAGGTATAATAGTGAAATACTGACTTTCTGTCAAGATTTCTAGCGGGAAACAGCTGTCAGTGTCAAAATAACCTACGATTTAAAAAGAAACCACTAGATGGCCCACCCTTTATATAGACCTCTAGTGAAATATCAGTTCATACAAATTTTGCCCAGAAAATGACGCCAACATAAACTAGAACGAAAAAAAATGTCATTTTCGGTTGGTCGTCCAGAACTGTCCGGAAGCAAATTTCTCTTCTTTTCAGTAGAAGAACTGTCAGTTGAGTGCCACTCGAACGCTTTCAGAAGAGTTCGGAAACGACATAAGTGAAACAAAATGACAAACCATATTGGATTTCTCCATAAAATGCTAGAGACACCTATTGGGCGTGAGAGAATTTACGAGGCAAAACGGTTGAAATTCAAATTGTTGCGTTCCTCTTTACAGTAGATGGCATTGAGAAACGGCACCAACGCGACCACCATCTTTGATTTTTCTCCATAGAATACAAGACACCTATTTGGCGTCTGTGAATTTACGAGGTAAAATGGATGAAATTCAGATTTGTGCGCCAGCCCTTCAAGCAAGAGAGTCCGTTTTCGGTTCAAAAACGGAGTCAATGACATATGGAAGACTCCGCATACAGCTCCGCATACGGATCCGCGAAACTGCGTTTGCCGGCTCAAATTAGTATAGAAATTAGAATCACCGCGGACCCACTTTTGTATGTATTGGTGAGAGAATGAGAGAGCGAGCTCGCCGCGCTCAGCGGAAAAAAATTAAAAAACGAGGCAAGCGCTGGCAGATGACAATCGAGTATCGAAGAATTTTTTTCAGACGAAATACAAACAAGTTTGTTTACATTTGCATGCATTTTTTCTACGAATTTATTAATTAAAATAACTATTTTCACATTTTTCACATTTTCACTATTTTCCGTGGAAAGAACACTTCGAAGCAACATCATCTGAAAAAATAGCTTTCAGGCTATGCCTAAGGAATTTTTCCAGACTTTGGGCAGGCATTTTCTCCAACAAACTCTCCTACGAAAGAAAAACGAGTTAAAAAAATGTAAGGCGAATAAATATATTATCTTTACCAATGCTTTTGAAGTTCCATTACCATCACGGATCTGTGCCTCAAATGTTATTTTATCACGTGCTTGCCACCACGAACGTCAACGAAAGATTAATCACCGGCAGCCGCAGATGTTCACTCTTTCATTGCATAAAAAAAGACAAAACAAAAATTCTCGCGACTCTCGCAATCTCGTTCTACTTGTTGTGTAGATACAGCGAATTTACAAATGTGTGCGTGGAACGCCTCATATTATGCGGATCCAAAAATGACGGGAAAAATTGGGTCAGCGATTTTGCTTGAAGGGAGTGTTACAATAGATGTCACTTGAAAAATGTGCGTGTTTTCAATTTATTCCACTCCGAACCAAGAGAGCTAGTGGTTATTTTGGAGCCAGCGCGACGACTTCTACTAGCAGTCCATATATAAACACCCTATTCCCGTTGGCGTTTGTCGTATCCGACTCATGTGTCGTGTCGTTGTAAAAACGATATTCAGGGCCCCGATCGCGTAAAATAAAAACGAAAGAACGACATCGTTTCGACTTTAGCAGGCTCTGTCTATTGTCACAGATATGATAGAGACAGCTTTCGTGAAAACGATATCGTCCGATCGTTTTTATTTTACGTGATCTGAGGGCTCTTTATCGAAAAATTTCCACCAATGAAAGTGCTTCCTCTCACGCTCTGCCAACTGTCAACCGATGCGACGGACAGAAAAGTAGAAAGTAAACCTATCTTATCCGTCGCATCTGGCACGTACGTTGCTTATGGGTCACCTTCCATAAGTTGCTGTGTATTCTATCAACCTGTCAGTCGAATAATTTGCCGCAACGGATACGACGGATTCTATGGGTCGGGGCCTTTATTCGCAAATGCGCGGCGGATCGCTTTTCATGGCAGATTTATGTTTTTGTGTTTCCAAAAGCTGCCAAAAGCGATAAATATTCAGGTGACGGATTGCTGGCGGAAATAGGGGTGAATGGCCCCTATTGTGAATATCGATAGTTGATCGACACTGATTGTCGATTGCGATTGATATTTGTCGATTTGAGAACTTTTTCCATGATTGCCTAACAAAGTAGGTACCTACTTCAATTGCATTTTCCTTCAGTTGTACATACTCACGCGGTGAGAGTACCGCCATAATTCGAAAGCTTCATCCTACCTCTGCCCTTTGGTTGATGGCAAACTTCCTTCTGAAACCTTACCAGCGTAGGATGTGAATGATCCCATCAATTAACAGAAATCCAAAGCTTAAAGAAATGGCCAACGTTTATTTGTTTTAAAGAAAATATAAAAATGATACTTGCATAATAACCAAATACTAACTTAAGCTACTACGATAGTGATGATTGCTTGCTCCAAACAGAGGGCTGCATACAAACAAAATGATTTTAAAATAATGTGATAAATGTCTTTAAGAGTGAATATTAAACGAATACAAGATAGACTATATAGGAATGAATGTATAAATAAGATGTTGTACTAGAAAAACTGACAAAGATAACGCATTCGATAGAACACAAAAGAAAACAATTAAACTTAAATTTTTTTAACGACTAAATGAACTAAGCCTCTTATGAAAACAAGGTAACAGACATCATTTGGATTTTTCATTGGCGGCAGTCTCCAGCTTCTCGATTACTTTTGACAGATCCATGTCCTTGGAAATTTTTAAATACATAGTCTTACGCACTTCATGGAATCCAATCCACTGCGGGCATACCTTTGAGATCAATTTGAGGTGGCTCTCAATATCCTTGCATGTTAAGGAAGTCCGGTAACTATTTTGGATTTTCTTAATTACAATCTCTAACGTCAAAACGCCCTTCTTCTCTGTGATGAACACGTTTCTTAGATGACGAGCAAGCTCCGGCAGCCGACTGTACATAGTTGCCTCCTCGTCCTGTGAGGGTCTTCGCGTCATGGCATCTAAAGCTTTTGCCGCTTGTTTCGCACGAATTTTTTCCAGCAACGCTTTGGGCACACCTTTAAGCAAACTTTCAACTTCTTTATTAGCAGCTATTTCGGTTTCAGTTGGCGGTGGGCGATTTGTTGGATGCATCAGTTCCTGTTTCTCTTCAGTTGTTTTAGACTCGTAACGCTCCATGGCTCGTTCCAACGGAGTGGCGCAATTGAATAAATTCCTTGCCGTCGATAGAATATCCTTAGCTGACGAATACTTTTCAACATTTGGCGGTTGTGGCAAGTGACCTAGCTCAATATCTGGACAGTTCTCCAGATCGAACGATGGATGCCAACGGGTTAGCTTCTGTTTGTCCAAAAAGATCGGCGGATCTAGTGTCTGCAGAAACTTATCGTGCTCGTCCTTAACTCGTTCGAGGAGAATTCTTTGGAATTTCTGAAGACGCTCGGTCATAACGTTTGGATTCATTGCGTTGGAAAGTGCTGACTGCAAGACATTGTCCTCATCGATGTGCAGCATTTTGTTGTGTGGCACACCGTCAACATTTGGCGTAACAACCAACTGGAAATAATCCTGCTTGGATGCTGATCCGTAGTTCCGCATTTTCATCTGTGTGAAAACAAACGCCTCCGGATATAGGTGCTTAATTTGAGCTAAATGGGTTTCTGTAAAATTCCTTCGCAGCATACGTTGGACAGCTGGCTTAAGTTTCTTGAATGTGATGCACTCTTTGCGGTTGAAGAACATGGCGCACACCGAATCTAGGCACTTGAACGTCTCAATAAGCTGCCGATATTTGAAGGGTAGATGTAATACAGTTTTCGAAGTCTCAACCAAGTGCATAAACTTTTGATATGCTGGCGGCACAATCATTTTTGATGGACTTCCATCTTTGGCCGGACTGAAGAGCACACGCTTTGCTACTGCCGTGTGTTTTGGTGACATCAACTCATTTTTGTCAGGTGTTGGGGGCACAACCTTGGTGGGTGTTTTGAAACCTTTAGCAGGACTGAAATGAAAAGAACACAAGAATAAGCATACAACTATCGAGAAGGAACCCAAACTAGAATATATTGAAATAACCAGCGCTGTGATTCGATGCTCCGGCCCGAAAGATCTTCGAATCTACAGTAGAAAAATACCGCGACTCATGTGGCGCACGCAAGTGGAAGAGGAATTTAACCAGCGTGCAAAACTGGAGACAGCTGGCCAAAGATCATCAATGTCTTAGAACAGGGTATTTACCAGTAATATGGAGGGAGGTTGAAGTGGTTTTCATACCCAAAGCAGGGAAACAAGGTCATATGATGGCGAAAGAGTTTAGACCAATAAGTCTGTTCGAAAGAATCCTGTATGGATGCTTATGTGAGAAGCAAATGTGACAATAATCTAACAACAACACGCATATACCAAAGGCAAATCAGTAGAAACAGCTCTACATGAAGTCGTAGGAAATATAGAAAAAAGCTTACACTACAAAGAATGCGCACTGGCTGCATTTCTAGATATAGGAAGAGTTAACACCGAGCAGAGTATATCCAACTGGATATGCCAAATGGTCAGCACTAGGAAAATCAATTCTTGTCTCGGACAAAGTTCCATAAGGAGATCGGTAACAAGAGGAACCCCTCACGGAGGAGTCATATCCCCCATGTTATGGATCCTAGTTATCAATGAAATCTTCAAAAGACTGGAATCAATGGGCAACAATGTCACGGCATATGCAGATGGACGAAGTAATAACAGTTCGAGGAAAATTCTTAGACACTCTAAGTGAAATTATGGAAGTCGCTCTTGCTACCCTTAGCAAATGGGCAAGGGGAAATGGAGTCGTCAACGTCAACAACGTCAATCCATCCAAAATGGAACTTGTTCTTTTCACTACCACAAGATACAAGATACCACAATTCAGGCTGCCAAAGCTAGATGGTACAGAGTTACCACTCTCAAAAGAAGCAAAATATCTTGGCATAATTTTAGATAGGAAATGAAATTGGAACATAAATACACAGGAAAGAATAAAAAAGGCAAACAATGCACTTTTCAAATGTAAAAGAACAGCAGGCAAAACCTGGGATTTGAAACCAACACTGATGCACTGGCTATATGTAATGATAGTCAGACCCACACTGACGTATGGCGTATTTGTATGGTGGAAAACAACAAGTAGGAAAACGACAGCGGATAAATTAGCAGCAGCACAGAGAAGGGCCGAAATCGCCGCTACGAGTGCACTTCGACAAACACACACGGCGGCCTCAGACACCTTCTCAACTTACTGCCGCTTGATCTACAGATTAAGCCAACAGCTGGAAATAGTGCGCTCAGGCTCACAAACTCTGGCTCTTTTCATAAAAGCAACATAGGGCACTGCTCAATTATGGGCGATTTTTTCAATGACAATCCAATAACAACGGATGAAGTCTGTCCCTCGCTGGATTTTGATATACCATACAGTATATCATATCCAGACAGAGAAGAATGGCACAGAAACGCAGTAATAAAACCAAATGAGCTGGCAATTATACCGATGGATCAAAAACCTCGCAAGGAATAGGCTCTGGCATTTATTCTGCAAATCTAAACCTGCAAATGTCAATAAGACTACCGGATAGTTGCAGTGTCTTTCAGTCGGAGATTCTAGCCGTATTTAAAGCCGCAGAACTACTAGAGATGCGTTATTTACATCCACAGTCAGGCTGCTCTCAAAGCACAAGAATCAAACTACATAAAATCGTTAATAGTCAGGGATTGTCGCAACAATGCTCAAGGTATTATGTGTAAAGAACCAAGTCAGCTTATGCTGGGCCCAGGTCACTGCAACATAGAAGGAAATGAAATCGCCGACGAATTGGCAAAAAAGGGCGGGGAAATGACGAGAAATCAACAAGTTGACGTCAACCAATTGAGTGCCTTCAAGGAAACTATCAAAAACAAGCAGCCCGAAAATGGGCCAACATTACTGGCCACCGCGTGTCCAAGGCCCTGTGGCCAGAAACGGACTAGAGAAATTCCTAAACTTAGCAGGGCAAATCTGAGAATATCAATAGGTATCCTGTCTGGCCATTATCTTCTTAGAAAGCATGCTAAAAGACTAGGACATTCAGACACAGATCTGTATAGATTCTGCAATGATATGACACATACTGTGTGAATGTCTTCCATCTATGTGAATGTCATGGCATAGCACGTACTCGGTTCAAAGTTTTGGGAAATTACTTCTTTCACAATATAGAAGAGATAGGGCTTATCGACCAAGCGAAGATATTTAAATTCTGTAGGGAAATAAAATGCTTTGGGGAAAGAGCTAAGGTTTTTGCTTCTTTTTTAAAAGATGGTTCGTCCAGGGATCGCGATAAGGTGCCTAGTGTTTCGTGAGGTTCTCCTCACAACCCTGAATCTAACCTAACCTAACCTGGCCAAAGATCGTAGTGGCTGGAAAAGCTTGTTTGTTGAAGCCCAGGTCCATCCCGGAAGTAAAGCTAGTATTAGACGATATGTTGAATCAGCATACGTATGCTGAAAATTGTGTTCCAATCTCAACATATCGTGCATAAGCATACTTGATGACAGACAATTTTTTTTTACACAATCGGCCCTATCATGGTATCCGTTCCGAAAGAAAAATTCTCCGATTTTGTACGAATCGGAGAATTTTGCTTCATGGTAATCGTTCCGATAAGTTGTTCGGAACATTTCTCCGACAATACGTAACGCACACCGGCAGTCTATGTTTCAGTGCGATGGGTTGCGTTTTTTGCACCTGGTTTTGACAGCCACACGTCAATTTTTCTCCGATTGTCTCCGACATCTGTTCATCGCGGAAATATTTTAGTGAATAAAATGCGTTGATGCATGATCGGAAAACGGATACTTTGAACGCAAATTTAGTATCCGACTGGATTTGCGTTGCGGAGAAAAGTACTCTCCGAACGGATACCATGATAGGGCCGAATATCTTGTGATTGGAACACAATTTTCAGCATACGTATGCTGTTTCAACATATCGTCTAATACTAGCTTAAGCAAGTTAAAATGAACGTCGTAAATGATAGCATAGGCGATGAGAAAGCACGTCGACCTAGAACATCTATTGTAGGGGTCAGATATTTACGATAGTAGGGTTTCTACTACGGCGGAGGATTTATTTCTGGACCCAATTGCCTAACGAAGAAGATCTTGCAAAGGCTAATCATTCATTCATATAATACGTTCAGCGGTTTCGTCTTTTTGAAGACTAGATTTTATTTAGGTGGTATCGTTAGATCCCCGGGATTTACTATATATGCGACGTTGTTGTTGTTTATATGGGAGTTCCAATTGAGCCTTTTGTCTAGAATTTGACTTTAAGTAGTCAACGACCGTATCGTTAAGTAAAAGGAACTATGACACAGTAAGGCTGTGATCGATGAAAAGATGTTCCTTGGTGCACCAGTCTAGGACTGTTTTAAAGACGTTTTGGATTGGTGGCTTTGCAATGCGGGACTTTGCTGGCGTTGCATTGATTCAATAATAACATTCAATAAATGTTAACCAACGAATTTATAGTCAAAAGAGTGAGAAACCGCAATGTAAATCACCAAATAGGCCAAGAACTAATCACGAAGAATGATCGCCTAGATGTGAGCCATAACCGAATGGGTTCGGAAGTAGTAGTAGTAGTTGGAGTGGAGTAGGCAGAGTTGCATTTCAAGTCTTATTTATTATGGTGAATTCATTTGGCAGAGTTTTTTGTCACGCCAACAGACTTCCACGTAGTCTAACGACTCCTTTCGGCACGAGTGATATTTGCTGTCAGCATAGCAAAAGAAAAGATACTAATTAGGTACTCGTATGTGTCTCAGGAACGTTTATTTTTATTTTTTATAACTGATATAGCAGAGGTGAACGCTTCGTTAACATCGTCCCGTATTAAGCAAACAAGTGCTTTTGCTGATGCGGCAAAGGGAATCTCGCTACCGCTGCGGAAGCAAACATTCTGCCTCGAGTAAATTGAGTCTCCAGTTAAAATCAAATATCATATTTCAATCAGTTATGCTTGTTGTGTTCTTCCTCTCTTATAGCTGATGCATGCACATAACAATAAGTCGGACCTTCTAAATACTTACGGGCATTTGCTGATACCACTGATAGCGGTTTAAGTTCCGCAAAATACTTTTAGGTGATAGTTTAGATTTTACAAAAAAAAATAGCACATAAGCGTGTATGCATAACTTAAATCGTTATGAGTCCTGCCAGCACAGATCCCTAGTTTAGATTAAATCGTTTGTAAACATTATGCAGTAGTTGCTAATCTGAGGCCCAATTGGATCTGACATGTCGCCCTTATTGATGTTTCGACAAGAGGTACAGAGGGCCGCTTGCATGTTATACCCAAAAAGGATAATTTTCCTTGTAAGATATAAATCAATTCGGATATTTTGTGATATGTTGTATAGTTTTACAGAAACAAACATGTAAAAGTTCGAATTTCGTTATTCAGTATGAGTGTTGAACTCAAATGAATATGCGTATGTTTTGTTTGCTCATATCTCGTTCGCGGTTACAGCATTATACAATGAATGCACCACTAATGGGAGATAAGGTTCTCATTTGATTTGTCCACACATATGATTAACCGAACAACGGACGAGACAAAAGGTAGACGATATTTTTTCTTCTTTGTTCACCATACGGAATGACCATTCAATAAAATCAAAAGTAGATAACGCTTGCATTACTTTCAGTGTTCACGTAATACCAACCAAATAGAAGTACATACCATTATTCTAGTAGAGTAACACATGCATATTAATGCATACTAAACAAAAACCTTCAGCAATGCACAAATAATTCTTGATGACCAATCGACTGAGACAGTACAATATACGAGTACATAATGAGCACATACTGCTTGGTCTGCACTATTTGGTCGCCCAACTACACAACTGTTCCGAACAAACTAGATAGGCGACCTAATTTAACACTAGAGTTTCTATAACCGGGTTTGTTCGAGGCCGACGGAATATTCAAAACAAATTATATAACTAAAAGTAATTTACCTTGTCAGTACTTCCAATTCGATTGTTTTGAATTCCTTTAGACTAACCACATTGGGTTTTTTGGACGATGCTGGGCCACGTTCTCGCAGCCGTTTGTTCTTCTCCTCTTGGGCTTTACGTGTCTTCTCAAGCTCTTGGATGCGTTTAAGGGACTCCTTCAATTGTGCGAGTTTCTCATGACGAGACACCTTTGTCTTGACCTCATCAAAGTTTAGCTCCTTTTTGACCATAGATTTAAGTTGATCCTTTGACTGGGGATCTTTGATTATTTGCTTAACTGGCGTCTTCATTCCACGTTCTACATTTGTGATGTTTGCTTTTGTTGTAAATAGCGAGGTAGTCTCTTCCGCTTGGATTGATAACGATTCAGGTTCGTGTTTTTGAGGCGTGGGAGCCTTTTTCCGAGGCGACATATTTCCTTTCTTTACAAACTGCACCAATTTTTGTTGCTTGAGTGTGGCTTCTACCTTTGGGAGTTTTGACAAAGTCTCCGTACCCGGGACGCCAATGCGTTTTATAGTTCTTCCGGACCGTGTTTTGATTCCTTGCTTCAAGGAGGATACATCATCATGATCCAAAATTGTTGGATCTGGCTGACTGGATGCATCCTATTGGGAAACGAACACAAAAATTAACCAAACATTCGAACATATTAATGCATATAAACCTAATCAACAGACTACAGGACTACAGACGCCACCAACATATAAAATGGAGAATGTCCTTGCAGATACTTACCCTAATTTTAGATAAATGTAAATCCTCTGCGCCTGCCCGTTTTCTTGTGTTAAAAAACGATGCTACTGATGGCTGCGACATGTTGATAATTTCTAATTTATTAACTTTTATTATTAGAATATTTAATTCTATACTTTTTCCACTAGTCACTGGATTAAAAAGCGCGCGCGATTATTCTGTCACGTCTACTCTGCTCAGCGATTTCCCTCCAAAATTATTTTTGCGTAATGCATTCCATCGAATGAGAATCGTTGCATTGAACGAAACTTTTTCCCGCGTTTTTGTTTTGGGATATTTTCAGTATGTTCACTTTCATGGGATATTCGTCGAAGTGTCATCATTCACAAAGGAAATTCGAGTTGTCTCTCTCGCACACGAAATACGGTGGAAAAGAGAAAGGTCAAGTGTGATGTAAAGAATAGTAAGAAATTATGGATACTAGAGCAAAAAATTATGAATATTTCATTTTACTTATTGGCTTTAATGAAATCCCATATAATATTTATTGGAACCTTAATATAATAATCACTATTTGAATAAAACTAGGCAGGAAAATGTATGTAGAGATCTATAGATCTTTTTCTTTCTAAAAAATCACTTCGAGCAATAGAAGTACAAGTGTGGTACTGCGCACTTGTCAATATTTAATTCAGCAGGGATGTCAAAGAGAAATGTACCTCTTGCTTTCGTTCAATATTCGTTATGTGTTCCGCAAAACGCACCCATCGAAAGATGTTTCTTGTGTTAAAAACAATGCTCTCTTTATTAAGCCTAGTACGAAATTTTCCGGTGGTCTCCAATTGCACAGCGAAAAAGGTCTGCGAAAAGACCGCGGATTTCAAATAAATTTTTTTTATAAGAATACAGAAAATATACCTACTCAAAAAAAATAAAACGTAAAAGTAAAACGGAACATTTTAGAATACCTAGGTATTATTTTTGTTATTTTGTTTAACTTTTTTGAATGAATACTCCACATACCATGCATTTAATAAATTTATTTACTGTAAACTATTCTTGTAATTTTGTTAAAAATGAATTTAAATAGTGGATTATCCGCTAAATACAAAAATATATACATTTGTTTGGCTTTTTGTTATTAATATTAGGTGCATTTTTGGGTGGGTATTCTAAGCCTATGAATAAAAATAATTTGAATTTCATAATTTCAATTCTATTCAGATTTCGTTAGCCCGGATAATTATTGGGGCTTATTCCTTAGCCCTGATAAAAACAACCAGACTATCATTCTTTAAATGTTATCAAAAAATGCTATCGATTCGGTCATAAATAACATCCGACACCACAAAATTAATTAAAAAAAAAAAAATAAATCAAAGCATTTTGCCAAAAATATGGCTACAAATTACCGAATTTTTTTTCCCTGCATTTTTCGCGTTGTTTTTTTCTTTTTCTTTATTTTTTTTTCAGAATTTTTTCTTTTGTTGGTGGTTTGTTTTTCTGAGTGACATTTTACGAATTTCTGTGATAAGAGTGCTGCCAAGCTTTTATAAAAAAAAGCTAATCCCCAATTTTTTTTTTCTTTTTTTTTAACCTATATAGATTAGCCAAAAAACACACCTAGCCCATTTTTGAAATGTATTGAGAAAACAAGTTTCCAAGAATGAAAACAAACTTGGCGCGAATTGTCAAAGTTTTTTCGCTATCCAGATCATTCAATTCGCGTTCCACAAACTAGGAAATAAAACATTTGTTCGAACATAACCTCAAACTAGACATGCGGGTGGAAACTAATGGCTGAAATTCGCCAATTGCCGCGATCAAGAAAAGTTTTCATGTGAATGGACTGTCAAAACCGGCGAATATTCGTTCGTTCGTAGGTAGTTGGTAGCTCTCATGTGAATGGTCCAGTAAACACATTCGCGTTGGTTCCAATATAACTACTAGCTTCCAAATAAATTGGAAAATCTATTGCACAATTTACAAAAATGTGGTATGGTAGGTATGCCTATAGTACTGAAGAAAAAAACTGTTAATGTTACTTGTCAATGTTGTCATTTTTGAAACGGTAATCTTGGTAAAAATATGTCCAATTTTCGAAAATGGTCGACAACTGCACGTCAGGTCTATAAAATGGTAGACAACAATCTCATGAATTTATGCAGGTCGTAAATGTATAAATTTGTGTGGTGCTTTAAATGAACACCCCTCGGAAATGTTATTGTGTAAATCGACTGTAAATCTGGAATCAAACAACCAATTCATACGGGTGTTTAACATTTGTGACTTGCGTAACTTTCCGCGGTTGACAAAGCACGTACGACACAAGTGAATTTAATGGGGTGAAAAGTGCGAGGGATAACCGAACACGGATGAGCCGCGAATAATTCTCATCCGATTCTTATATTCCCTTTTCGCTTTTTTTGTCCGGTCCGGTCGCATTATGTTCGCGATTAATATCTGCATTAGCTTTATTTTCAAATTGTGTGCGGTCTTCACTGCATAAATGCAGCTACCACCGCGAACGACGAATGAGAAATAAAGGAAGCACAGACAATTTGCCTTTGAGAGTCAAATGCACGGTAAGTCCTCAAAATATAGTTAAGAAGTGTCGTAAGCCAAAAATTGCTGCGTGTAAATCGGGTCAAGACAAATTTAATCTATTTGGTTATGTTCAAGACTCATCAAGAGCGAAACTACATTTTAACTGCTCTCCAATTTTTTCTCTAAATATTAGCTAAATCCCTAGCTGAATTTTGACATGGAGTGCGTTGTGAATATACCTAAGTATCACAGAAAATAGCTCTTGAAAATAACTTCCGTCAAAAATTCGTTGCGCTTTCTTTTCTCCTTATCAGTTTTTCAATAAATATGAGCTTTTTCATTAAAAAAACTCATCTTTATTACTTTCCGAAACACAAACAAAATCAAAGGATCTCTTAAAATTTAGCTTGAGAAAATGTGCCAAACCATTAATAGTGACATATATGTAAAAGTACCAAAAGTCAGAAACGAAAATGTGATTTTTTCGCTGAAGCAGCTTGCTAAGCTTAATGTATAATATCCCTTTATATATATGATGTGAATAATCTACATATAGGAACACTGGCAATTGCACAAAATGTTACCTTTACCTACTGTGAACAGACATTCGTCTCTGCCCAAATAATTCGCAATGGCAACTAATCATTCACAATCGATAAACTAGCGCACGAACGAAGAAATCCACACAGAATTTTCCTTCTATCACCGTGTGCCCGTCGCGAGTCGAAAAGTTGTGTTTTCTGCTTCATTCTTTTCATATTCAGCAGCAACTATGCCTAAATTGCACAAATCTAAGTAAATCTAGTCGTCAGCTATCAAAAATATTGTGTAATGGAGAAAATTCGTATTTTGTGAGATTTTTTTCTGGCTGCTGCTTGGAAATCATCCTTTTTAGAACCAAAAGGAAAGAAGGCGAAGAAACCGCAGTGCTACCCACTCTCGCACACTGTTCTCATACGCGCAGAGGGAGACGGAATTTGTCATTTTTTTCTTTTTTTTTTTAATTCTCTTCGGTAGTTTGTCTTCTCTGCAAAATTTTCTCACCACGGTGTGGATTCTGAAAGGTGTTTGATTTTTCTGGGATTTCTAATCGAATTGTTCCAGAAATCGTTCGCAAGCCACAAAATTATATAAAATAAACCCAGCAAAACTAAAAAAGTAAACACCTGGCGGACATGAATACAAAGGCTGACGTCAACAGACGAGTTTTGGCTATTCAAGCCAAGAAAAAACGTCATAAGCCTAATAAGAAAAAGGGAAAACCTAATGGGATCGCAGGCGACAAACCCAGTGCACCGGGAAATTCTAATAATAGTGGTAATGGTGGAGGTGGTGTCGATGGTGCTGCCCCAAATAGTCCACAATCTCCTCCGGCATCGGATGTAGCAGCTGCAGCAGCAGTAGCATCACAGATACAGAACAACCCATGCCCAGGTAATGGTGGAAAAAATAAATCGATACCCAGTTCGCAAAATGTTTCGGGGGCACCATCGAGTGGGGCTGGATCATCTGCGACAAGTACAACCAATTTAGACAACATAAACTCTACAACTCCGGCAGTAATGGTAAAATCAATGAATCGCTGCCTAAACAACAAGAAATTTGATGGCAACAACAAAGACTACCAGTATCCACCAAGGAGCTCCTCAAATGAATCCGATGAGTCTGAACTAAATAGCGAGAACGACGAGCAAGAACCCAAGGAAGATTACTGTAAAGGTGGCTACCACCCGGTTAACATTGGTGATTTATTCCAAGGTGAGTACGCATATTTATTGACTGCTAACCGTCCGTTCAATTTTGCTTATTTGTTTGGATTGAATAAACAAGACTAATCCAACTGCAAGGTGGTTCCATTGATTCGGTAACCACCCTCTTACTATTAGAAAATCAATAATTCCACTGTCACCCATCTCAGTTAAGTAAATTTAATTTACAATACAGCTTCAGACAACCCCTTACAAGAGTTGCCAACAGGTTGAAGCTATCTTTAGCGTTCGCTAAGCATAGTTAGCGTCACAACCACCTGTGAATAAGCACGAATCCCGCATTTGTACAGAGTCGACACGAAAGGCATTGGTTTCTTTTTCAATTTGGCTATACATATGTGCGCACCGAAGTCGATGACCCATTTTCTAATTAGTAGCTAGTTTTGGTATTAATAGCGTCCTCGTTCGTAGAGGTACACAACTCCCTTGATGTGAATCGATAAATTTGGAGATTGAATTCATTCAGACGGCAAATGAGCAGAGTTTGGCTTATCTGGGCCCCCCCGTTTGTGCTTTGTGACATCAATTTTCAATTTGCGCATCAATTAAAATTGCAACAAAAGAAAATCACTGAAAGGGAAAAAAACACTTGTATTCGTGTGCACAATACTGTTGGTTATGAGGTGGAAGAGAAGCAGCAATCACGCCAGCTGCTGTGACAACCATTCCAGATGGTTTAAGTGGTCGGGCACATTAATTGCGGGTTGATGGACTTTTGTCAGCTCTTTTGTGGTCCTCCATGTAACCGATGTTATTTAATTAAATGTCAAGTGCCCTCATAGCAATGATGGAATTATGAATTCATGTTACCTCCGCCATTGTTACTACATATCTCCGTACAATGCTGTCACCAGCGATCATTTCTGTTACTGTTCATTTTGTGCGTTTAAGTCAATCACTATCGCGTATTTATTTTCTGCGGCATCTAGAATTTCATCGGAGGATGTGTCACAATGTAAGTTTATTGGTAGAGATTACGATGGTGAAGTACACGCATGTAATACATATGTATATAAAAATCAAACATAAATAAAATAATTTCTCTTATTAAATCAAATCATGCGCCTTCGGCGAGGTTTATTATTATAATGATTATCCTTTATCATTATTTGTTTTCAATTATAGCGATTTTTAGTTTACAGTGCGTGGTGTACATATAGCGCAATAGGCTTTGTTGAAAAGTCTATATTAAAAGTGTTATCATCGATGCTTTAATACCCCCACTGAATATGAGCCATGTGAGTTACTACGTACACCTAATATTGGTTGTTTATAAAAGGTACGAAAATTGCTTGACCTCTGTAGATAGCCGACTTTCAATGTCAACCTGGTGACGGTAAAAAGAAGTCCTCACACAATTTCATTCAACTAGGTCTTTTCTATCGCTATCGTGTTTTCAACAAACAAACCTACAGACAGACGCACATAGCTAAATCGTTTCAGGATTGGATCCCGATACAGAATATTTTATACTTTATGGGGTCTCCGGTGACTCCTTCTTGGTCGACTGAGTGGATATACCTTCCTGTGGAACCCATCAAGCGATTTCTACTGAATTTACTTCTAAATACATCGGGTTTCCAATTTCTTCATAGTCCGACTGCCTAGTTGAAATATTTTTGCGACTCCCTGATTTTTTTTTTTGGATGCGCCAATTGATGTGGTAATCTTCTAAAGATGCGGTAGCCCCCAACAACCAATATGCACGATTCGCAAACCCGAATAATCGATGTCAAGAGTGCACCTAAACGTACTAATACACACCCTACACACTTCAACCACTCTCACCGTGGGTATTACTTCGCGGGGGGCTAGTCACCTGTTTCTGGTGTTTCTGCGGCCTCTGAGGCTTCTGCTGTAGCTTTTCTTTGCCTTTCTATTCTTCGTAGCTCATTTTTAAAGATAGTTATTAAATTACATAATTCCGCCCAATTCTCTTCGGACTGCAACATGTGGTCGACGATTAGTGACGGACTGGGCAAATTATTTCTCCATGTCATGAAGCGTGGGCAATAAAAAGCTGCGTGCTCCGTGTCTTCATTTTCATTTATGCATTCGTGGCAAGATGGTGAGCTATCGCGCCCAAAACGGTGCAGATACTTTCGATAGACACCGTGGCCTGATAGGAACTGTGTATGGTTGTAGTTACAGTCTCCAGTCGTCGTGTTATTCCAGTGAACTTGTCACATAGCTATTGACTTGACGCTGTCTTTTCTTCAAATTTTAATCCTCTTGATTTCACTGGCATCGTATTGGTTTAGGGCTCTTATGTTATATATCCTCAAAATTTCGTCTGCAATAATGTCGACGGGAACCATTCCAGCTATAACAAAGGCGGCCTCGTCCGATATAGTTTGGAAGCTGCTGATTGTCCGTAGCTCGCAGATCATGTATGTTCACAATAGTTTCCTTTTGGTCTCCTTCGCCCTTAGCCCAGACTGGGCTGCATACAACAGAACTGATGTGAAAACTCTGGAAAGTAGGATCGTTCTTGCGTATCCAGGTCCCCCAATGTTAGGCAGTATGCGCGAGAGAGCTCGCTGCATTTGCGATGCTCTCTTGGCTAAATAGTCCACGTGTGTTTTGAACCGTAATCTATTGTCCAGCATTACTCCAAGGTATTTAACAGCTTCTTTGGATTAATTGGTTATCAACCTGGAAGTTGGCAAACTCTACAGTTTTTCGACTGGTTATGAAGACAGCTTCTGTTTTATGATCGGATAGTTCCAGGCTGGCGGTTGCTAGCCACTGCTTTACTCGGGCAATTGCTTCGTTTGTAATGGATTCAACTATACGAATATGTTTACCTACTGTCACAGCGGCAATGTCATCGGCGAATCCAATTATCTTCAGTCCTTCAGGCAGCGCCAATCGTAAGACTTTGTCGTACATGATGTTCCACAATAACGTCCCTAAAACCGATTCCTGTGGAACTCCGGCAGTGACGTTGTAGTATTTTTCGCCTTCATAGCTCGTCACTATACGTAGCATGTAGTACAGTGTATCCATCCTAGCGAGGGATCTTCTAATGAAAGACCAGTTCGCGACGCCCTTCTAAAAGCACAAATAAGTGAATAAAAGCTGAGCTTACTGAAGATTTACTAAATTGTTTTTCAATAAAGATGGGTAGACATTGAAATATCGTCGTCCCATATTTATGGTAATTTAGCCTGTTAACATATCCGCATTCTTCTAAAAATGCGCCTCGTCGTTAAAGATGATTTTTCGGCCAAAATTGAGGTCCTCTTCCAAACGCTCCGAAGTCCAAGTCAGCGAACATACGGCTTTGTCTATGTTCATTAATCATTACCTTTGAGCTCCTGGATTAGTTGGATCTTAAGCCCAAGTCCCAATGCAAAATGCTACAAGTTGTAATCTGCGAAAGGCCGATTTCTTGTGTACGGCGTGGAATTAATTGCCTCGGGTTCTCCTGTACACTCTAATGGACTCCCGGTGAATCTGGCTGACAACGACCCGTACCATTTGAAAACCCCTTTTTTTAATTCGAGTGCCAGGCAAATATACGAGTGCCAGCCACGAAGCAAGTCTAACTGGGAATGCGGAAAACACAAACGCGCCTGCCTGGTTGTGCATGTGACTCATTTTCATCGCTACCTATACTGTGGAGGAGGATGCAAGTGATGATGAACACAGTACCTTAAGCACGTGGCCAATGAAGAAAACAACATTTTCTAAAAGAATTGGCCAAATCGCAATTTCAAAATATACAAAGCTGAGCCTACTAAATGCAAATAAAGGCAATTTCTATTGACTATAATATAAATGATCAAGTTATGTTCAACTTCGTTATAAATTAAACAACCCTAAGAAAATACAGGAACGGTGCTCATTGTTCCACTAGAAACTCTACGATCTCTACGGGTCACACCAGCAATACAACGGAGGAATCTCATTCGGCAGCTTGTATTCGCGATCTTATTCTTTCGGTCATTCCCAAACCTCATGACCATAGGTAAGAGTTGAAACACCGTATTAAAAACTGACAACTTAGCTTTGACACCAAGTTCAGTCTTACTGATAACAGAATGACCAAGCTGTCTCAAAATTGACCCAGCCTGACCAATCCTACAGGAAAACTTGGCATTGCTCCTTCCATCACTCGTGAATAAGACCCCGAGATACTTAAACTTCTCCACCTGTTTCAATGGGACTCCACTAACATGCAGAGTGCATTGAACAGGCGTTCTGGAGACGACAATCACTTCATATTTGTTCACCTTTACTTTCATCTCAGTTTCAACACAAACGGCTACAAACCGATCGAGTGCGCGCTGAAGTTCAGTCTGAGAGGGCCCAAGGAAGACCAAGTCATCAGAGAAGTGTAAATGACTTATCCTCAGCACATCCAGTCCAAGTAATGAAAAGGAGAGGAGACAAGACGCACCCCTGACGAATTCCAACGCCCACGTTGGTATTGATTTAACGCCGTTTACCCAACCACAGCTTTTATTCGTTCGTTCGTTCGTAAGCGTAAGTAGTTAGGTTAGGATGGCAGGCCGCAGTAAGTGCAGCCTCACTTAGGCCAGAGGAGTCCCATTCTGATACCACAGGATCTAATGATCTCACAACTACCCATTGAACCAGCAGGAGCTAAGAATGAAGCGCTGGAGGCAACTTATGATTGCATTCGCCGAGATTGTCGAAGAAGTATTCTCCGAGATATAGTTTTCTACGAGCTGAGAGGGCTGGGCACGTGCATATGAGGTGAAGAATTGTCTCTTCCTCCTCCTTGTACATACAGCTTCTACAGAAATCATTGGATCCCATGCCCATCTTTCTCAGATGATGCACCTATTAGTTGTGTTTTTATGAAACCTCGCCAGCCAGTAGTTGCCAGTAGTTGGCACACAGTAGTTGAGGCACATTTCACATGCTAATTAAAACAACAACCTGCTGGCAACAACTCTTGATTTTCTCCCCAGCGGGAGAGATGCTGGCTGGCAGCTGGCTCAATTCAATTCACAATGAACAAACAGGTGGCGCTGACAGCAACAAGTTGTTTAGAATTTCCGTACAATTTGCTTAAACCATAATGGAGCAACTCTTATCTCATGCACACAACATTCCAGAGGAAAAAGTCAGAATTTATCTAATATTTCTACCAAATGCATAATTTTATACGAAATGCTGATATGCTTTTAGGCTTATTGCCTAAATTCATTCGGCTGGCTTCATCTTGCTGGCAATTGTGCTGGCAATTGTCCAAATGAACGGCGGGCTGGCGAGGTTTCAAAAAAACATGCTTCTATCGCCAGTAGAAATAGAATTGGTGTCGATTAAGACGATTTATTAGTAATACAGTCAGTAGTCAAGCGTGTTGCTATGCACGTATACAAGTAAGGAAAGTCCTCTTGTCTATTGTGTTATACATTTTTGCTTCTGAGTGACTGTCGATGAAGGATTTTAGAGAAGAACTTCATAGAAATTTACAATTTTGTTCACTCGTAGGTCCTCTTTATTCTCGTTGTGATTATTCTTTTTCTTCATAATCTTATATGTAGACTTATTTTTAAAAGTGTTTTTGTTGCACGGTCATAACCTAGCTAAATTCTCCTTCGACTTCAATTGGCTACCTATTTCAGATATTGGCATTCATGACACCATCTCTGTAGGTCATAATGCACCTTGTACCGAAGGTCCAATATGTGTAGTTTCCTATTAATTATTTCCTGAACAAATACTAACATTCTTTGTAACAAAATTTATTAAAAATAACGTTTAATTGTATTTACAGGTCGCTATCATGTAGTGCGCAAACTTGGCTGGGGTCATTTCTCGACAGTGTGGCTATGTTGGGATTTACAAGAAAAACGCTATGTTGCTATAAAAATTGTGAAATCCGCTCGACACTTTGCCGAAACAGCCAAAGATGAGATTAAAATACTGAAATCGGTGCGTGACAGTGATCCTTCCAATCCACGTCGTGACAAAACAGTTCAACTTTTGGACGATTTCAAAATCACTGGTGTCAATGGCACTCACTTTTGCATGGTGTTTGAAGTTTTGGGCGATAATCTCCTAAAATTGATTCGTAAATCGAATTACCGTGGTATACCAATCGAGAATGTAAAATCGATTACGCGGCAGGTGCTGGAAGGGCTGGACTACTTGCATTCTTGCTGTAAGATAATACACACCGACATCAAGCCAGAGAACGTGCTACTCTGTGTCGACGAACAATACATTAGATCCTTAGCCAACGAAGCTACCGAACTGTATGTAATGAACTTTAAAATGTTTCCTTCATTTGTGAGCAGAGCACCAAAGGAATATCGCGAACCACCCATCACTGGTAAAATGAGCAAGAATAAGAAGAAGAAATTGAAGAAGAAGGCCAAGAAGAGGTTGGAATTGTTTAAGAAACAATGGGACTACTTGGAACAAAGTGGCGGCGGTGATGCGGCTAAACATGACGAAAAATCATTGAACAATGGGGAAGTCAGCGATACACTGCAACTCAGTCCTGGCGATGTTGATGATGGACAAGTTCCAGGTGAAGGGGCGACTAACCATAACACCACTGTAAATGGAGATGCTACCGACGATGATAAAGATAACGACGAAGATGGCGACGATGAGGATCATTTGAATTATGAGTCGAATGCCTCTTCTCCTACAATCAAGAAGGAGGATGTCACCAATAACAAGAATTGTAAAAGTAAGTTTTTTTTTATTTATTTATTAAGTTGGTTTATTTAAAAGTGGTTCTTAAATGTTACATAGTTGCGCATTCTAAGTTGGTTAAGGTCCCCTTGCAGTTGTGCGCGACACCTAGGTCTGCCTTTACTACGTTGTCCCTTTTGGTTTGGAGTCAAAGACTGATTTGCACTTAGTTCTTTGCCGCTGAACAGCTCCTAGACGCTGCTGTTAAATCTACTCCAAACAAAAGATAACCAAGGATATCTTCATTCGCCTTCGATAATGCTGCTGCGTTATGTAGCAGAAACAAACGTGATGAGGGTCATTATAGCAGCTCGCTGAGTTCTGCGTGTGGTGTCAATGTCTTCTGTATATGCAAGCAATTATACAGACCTTAATGGAGCAGCGAGTATTACGCTACCTAACGAATTGACAGGGCCAATTTATAAAGGGTCTCTATTGATTTGGTCTTGGGTTTTCTGCCGTAATATGAATATTTGGTCATCTGTGAACTAACACGGTCTAAAACCACACTGATAGGCAAATGGTTTCAAGCGTTCGGAGAGTACGGCAGACAGGATCTTGTATGCGATGTTGTTGTAGTTGCAGCAGCTTCATTCGTCATTCGTTAATTCGTCTCTGGTTCTTTCTAAGTCCGAGGAAATGTGCCACTCCAGTTGGGTGGGTCCACAGCATTTTTGTTGGTGTACATCAAGCGGGCATCCGTTGGAGTTGTTCTCAATTGTGGGGGGGGGGTCTAGGCCACACATGTAGCTATTTAGTATGTGACACCAGCCCGAGCGGAGTTGGGCTTTTGTTCTTCTGGTTGGACATAGGAGTAGTTTGTCTTTGGTAGCAATAGGTGGTGTTCTCCTGTCTAACACTGCATTTGCTTTGTAACTAGCAATCGCGTTGGTTACAGAGATTTGGTGGATGTGCTTTATGCCTTCTGTGCATTGTTCGGTACTGAAGGTAGTTTATTTCTTCTTGGAAGTCAGTGATGCACCTTCGTATATTGCGGGATGACTTGGGAATCGAGATGAGATTGTGGTTAGGGTGTTCCGGTAGATGACAGGCCAGTGTTGTATTTCTTGTTTCGTTTACTCGTGTTTCGTTGACTCACAGGAGCTTAGAGTGCGCGATGGTAGGTATGCGACTCCCGGCTATTGATATGTCCAGTTCGGGTCATACTTATTTTGTCCAGGATGTGAACAGTGTTGCAGTGGATTTTTCCGATGAGAGTTTAGGACTGCGGTCGTTGAAGAATGTTTCTACTGTTCCTAGGTACGCGTTGATGGATGTGCAGAAGTCTTGTGTGTTAGGACCTGAAGCTAAAATTGTGCAGTCGTCAGCATATGAGACTAATGCTCCTATTATGGAACACAACTCAACTTAGTTGAGTTGAGTTGTCTTCAATTCAACCCAAACTAACTAAGAACTTATAGACAACCATCGCCATACTTGTTGTGTTTTAACAGACAACTTTTCTATCAAGGTTGTGTATAACAATACGGACAATACCGAATTTTGAATGACATAAAACCAAGAGACAACTCAACTGTAGTTGTAGTTGTCTTACATAATAGGGGCTTAAGTTTATGCCTGCTGGAGGTGGTGGTAGCTTTAAGATTTAGTAGTTGCAGAGAAGAGGACACAGTGCCCCGTGTTGCGGCACTCCTTGTTTGGTTTTCTTCTGCGTTGAGTTCTAGTTCCGGAAATCCACATATGTTTGTCTGCCGCTGAGGTAGTTTGCAAGCCAGATTTTGATGGAGTTTGGTAGGGTTGACTCAAGTATGTCCTGGAGCAGAATAGCATGCACAGTGTCGAAGGCTTTGGATAGATCTAGGGCTACTGCTATGGTCCTGTGACAAGGTCTTGGTTGATTTAACCCATTGCTGATTTGACTGGTGATTTCATTTAGGGCTGGCGTGGTGCTGCTGAGTTTACAGAATCATGTTGGTGGTTGGCTAGAGACAGGTGATCGGAGAGCTTGGAAGAAAAAAAGCTTCGATGATTTTCGCGACTGAAAAGAGTAGAGAAATTGGTCGATATGATTGTCGATTGAGCAGTGGGATCACTCTGCTGACTTTCCAGGACCCTGGGATTAATAGACTTTAAGAGGTTGAGGATTGATGCTAGGTATTATTTATTTACTTTGTAGTAATGTTTATAATGACACATTTTTCGACCTGCCCAAGGTTTAGCCGCCAAACTAGCCCTCTTCCATTCTGTTCACGCCAAACTTTTTTATTTTTATTTGTATGCTTGTTATTTGTTGTTGCAATTATTTCATTTTTATATTGACGTTATTTTGGAAACCCCCAGTCGTCAATTATGTTATTTTAACGTGTATTTTTTTTTTCTTATAGATAATTCCATCCAACACATCCAAGCCCTAGACAATAAGGATGAGCCCAAATCGCCGGAAGACGATAAATCCGAAACTCCAGATGATGAATCCGTCAAACGGTCAGCGTCTATTGAGAATAGAAACCACACATCACCATCGCATAACTTACCCAACAACAATCAGTTAATCTCTGGTCCTTCAGACCCCTACAATGGTACTAATGGACCTCCTCTTCCGCCACCTAACAATACTCTACCAGCTGTACCCAAGAAAGATCCGGCCCTTGAGCCATGCGATTTTGATGTCAAAATCGCCGACTTGGGCAACGCATGTTGGGTGCACCAGCATTTCACCGAGGACATACAAACGCGTCAGTATCGTTCACTAGAAGTAATTCTGGGTGCTGGTTACGATACATCTGCCGACGTTTGGAGCACTGCCTGCATGGCATTTGAGCTAGCAACTGGAGATTATCTCTTCGAACCACATTCTGGTGAGAATTACTCACGCGATGAGGACCATATTGCTCATATAATCGAGCTGTTGGGACCGATACCGTTTCACATTATAGCCCGTGGTGCCTACCACCAATGCACATTCAATCGCAAAGGCGAGCTTCGAAATATAACGGGTCTCAAGCCATGGGGCTTAGTCGATGTTCTCAATGAGAAATACGAATGGCCCCGCGAGGAGGCCGAATCATTTGCTGATTTCTTACGGCCAATGCTTGAGTTCGACCCCAAGAAGCGTGCCACAGCTGGCGATTGTTTGAAGCACCCATGGCTGAGATAAAATACACTTTTCAACAATACTATTTATATACTTAATAAAATTAAGAGAATTTTCAAAAAATAGTGATTTTATGCCTACATTTCTGGTCGTTTGTCTTTTGCCTTAGACAAGGGGCTAGTTTATGCACACATTCATCTACAGAGAAACATAAGAAAACTATTGGAAATCAAAAAGCTAACACTATCTATCCCATTTGATGATATGCTGTTAGCGTCACATAACAAACATACCTAGTATAAAATTCGATTCGATTTTTGATTATGTTTTTGTTATTGTCGTAGAAAATTCCATTTCACTTTCACAAATCGAAAAAAAAAACTGCTGTTTATGTACACCTTAAGAGTTTTTAAATGTTTTATTCAATCAGATCATAATATTTTGTTTCTTTTTTTTTAGTTTGCAATATACGCCAATCACAAAGAGATTTTTTATTTTATTTTTTATTTTTTTTGTCCTGTTCTTCCTCTTCCTTACCTTTTATTTATTTTCACCAAAAAGAGAATAGAAAACACACACACACCACGTTACTCATATGACAGAAAAAAATATACATACAAACATGAAATAACTAATTATTAGATTAGAATAAATAACTATCTATAGTGCATCTATGAATATAAATGATTTTATGTAGTAGTTGTTTGTTGGCTGTCTGGAAAGGCATCCAAATCAGCAGCTGAATCTGCTCTCCACACGAGATATCACACGAAAAAAATAAATGAATAATAATAAATTAAAACAAAAACAAAAACCCTCTAACATAATTAAATTATTTGTAAAAAAAAAACTATATGAAAAAGATAAACACAAGTTAAAAACAAAACAAATATCTAAAGCTAATCATGAACAAACAAATAAAAGAAAATATTCAAACATTAATACAATCCCTGAATTATATATAAAATAAAATTCAACCCATAAAGGAAAACACCAACCTATTTAGCATTAGCCAAGTAATGAATTATAAATAAATATATATATCTACTAAAATATATATGTACTTTACAAGAGTGTAGCTAAGATTATGGTATGAAATCTGTATCTGTAACTGTTTGAAAAACAAAGAACATACAGCAAAGTGTTTCGAAAGTGCTGGATAAATATTGAATACGAGGTCTAAAATGATGATCAGCGAGCAATAAATTTGTTATCTTAGCACAGAGAATCCTTAGTTTTTCTTATTTTTTGTTGTTGTTGTTGTTGGCTTTTAAAAATTTTGATTGAGTGTTCTCAGAAAAAAAAAGAAGGAACAATTGAAAATAAATTATCATTTTTTGTATTATATAATTTGGTTGCGTGTTATTTTGCATGCTTGTTTTTCGCCCAGCAACGTGTCATCTAAATTTATAGACACCTTTGGGGAATTTTTGGAATTGTTTTCTCTTTCCTTTGAAATACTGCATAAAGTTCCATTATTTTGTTTATAAACATGAAAATTATCCACTAATGGATTTGGATACTTTCGTTGAATATTTCGTGGTCTTATCAATCTGAATAAAATTACTCTTGTTTTTACGGGAAAGCATTGGAATTTCTTATTTAAATTTCATTGGAAAATTTATAAGGAGCTTTTTTAAAAAAAGAATTTTATCTGGCCAGAAAATTCAAATTTGCAAACAAAAGGCACAAACTTCTGACTGACAAAAACCAGAAAACTATCACCCGTGTTGATAAGTGGAGCGTGTACCCCAGCGGCGATAATTTGAACCCTTCTAGACATACAAATTTGACAGATCACCGAAAAATATACGGAAAAGAAGATACATAAGCGACATTTAAATAATTAAATATTGTGAAAGATTGAGAAAATTGTGCGAAACTCACAAGCCAACACCAGGGGCACAATTTTCCAAAAGTCTGTGCAACTACTTGCATTTGCATACGCTGACGACATCGACATCATTGGCAGAACACAGCGAGCTGTAACTGGTGCGTGTGCAAGTATTAGTACAGAGGCGGCAAAAATGGGTTTAGTGGTGAACGAGGGCAAAACAAAATATATGCTGTCAACAACACAACATCGACGAATCGGACAGAACGTAACGATAGACAGCTATAACTTTGAGGTAGTTCGGGACTTTGTCTACCTCGACTGTCGAGTACGACAGAAAAGTACGTATCAGTCGACTAAGATGGCTAGGACATGTAGAGCGAATGAACACCAACGCTCCGCCCCGAAGAGTCTTCGATTCAAAGGAAGACCTCGCCTAAGGTGGCGCGCACAAGTGGAAGGGGACCTCAACCAACTTGGAGTGCGCAACTGGAGGCAGTTAGCCAAAGATCGTGCTAACTGGAGAGGCATGTTGGTTGAGGCCCAGGTCCACCCCGGACTGTAGCGCCATCCAAGTAAGTAAGTAAGAAAGATAAAGATAAGATATTCGGCCCTAGCGAGGTATCCGTCGGAACGGAAAATTCTCCGATTTCATACAAATCGGAGGATTTTTTCTTCGAGGTATACTTCGGAACAGCTTTTCGGAACTTCTTTCCGACAAATATGCAACGCACACTGGCGTTTTGCGTTTCAGTGCGATCAAGTGCGTTTTTACTGATATTTTTGACAGTTTCATACAAATTTTCTTCCGATGTGCTCCGACAGGAATTTGTTGCGGAATTTGTTTACGATTTGCAGTGAAGTGTTGGTGTTGAGAAATGAAATTAATAAAGAAAAAAAACATTAAGCAAAGTAATTGGTTGTATTTGTTGTTTCAATTTTTGTTTCCAGGGCAAAAACAAACGAAAAAACAAGCATTAAATAGAAAAATCCCTATGTACCACGAAACTACATCATGTCAAATCAATGCGTCGTCGCATTTTAATTATTCTTTCCGAAGACGGATACCTCGAATGTAATTTTAGTCTCCGACGGAGTAGACGTTGCGGAGAAAATTCCGTTCCGACGGATACCTCGCTAGGGCCGAAGATATTGAAGATTTAGAGTCGATGGCGGAGAATCGAGAGGTATGGAGGGTCCACTTGAGCAACCTACACCCGCGACCCACTTAATGGACAAGCGGACCATTGAAAATGATGATGGTGATGATGAAAGATAAATACATTTTTTAAGTAAAAACATAAAAATAAATTTATAACTAATTTACATTAATGAAAACTAAAAAAAAAGTTCTGGGTCGAGCGTCTTATTGGGGTTAAGGGGAATAGGGGATGGTGTAAACGCGGGGCAAGTGTAAACAGATCTTCTATCTAATACTATGTAGCAATAAATATTATTTGGTAACGCTTTCGAAGGCACTATATAATCACCCCTATCGCAAATAATGTTTCCCATTCAGCAATTTTTTATTTTTTTTGTAATGGGAACTCGCTGGAAAGAAAAATCATCGAAAGACATTGCAGAACTATTACGCGAGGGATGCTTCTGCAATACTGAGGGACTTTAACCCGATCTAAAAAAAACTCCCAAGGGGACTGACTTTCGTCATCCCGAATTGATTGCACCTAGTCGTTCGACTAATCGGCAATTTATTTTTGATTCATTTTAAAAAATTTAGAGGATAAATCCGACGTTTTCCGAATTTCTATACTTTTTTTTTAGTTGAAAGTATTACCTACTTTCTTGGTCTTAGCTAAGATCAAGAGATTTTACCCGCCTTAATCTCCTGATTACATTGTCAGTATTTAAAATGTCTGTTATTTCTATGTTAACATGGTTAAGAAGTCTACTTCTATGTCTATTCAGCAATTTGATTTACATTGCTGACAAGGGAAAAACAATTTAATTGTGAATTTCAAGAAATTTTGGTATGTTTTCGTTTGATTAAGCATTTTTTTTTTGCGAGAAAATGTTTTGCTCATAAAGACCGACTGGAGCAGGTGTAAACGACGAAAATGAATTTGTCTTGGTCAATTCTGACCACGAGGGGCGGAAAATTTATTATGTTGGAAATATTTCAATATTCAAGTACATAGCCGATTAGAATTCGACATAACATTTAAAAGTCTGCCTCTAAGATCACAAGCTTCATTTATCCACTAATGGATGACATTTTCATCGCATCGCGGAACGATAAAAAATACTTTCTTCCCAGTCCAGCAATACAACCCGGGGGGGTTATTCCCAAATGCGCGGCGGATCATATTGAAAGCGATACTTCGATTTCGACCATCTTCGCGTTTACTTATTCTCAAATACGTTTTTTCCAATTAGACTTCCAATTTTCCATTTATTTTCCCAAAAGTTTGACAGCTTTTTCCCATCAGAAGAATTTAGTTTATTTTTTATCCGCAATAAATCCGTCACCTAAATAGCTGTCGCTTTTGATTGGATCATATCGCTTTTGGAAATACAAAAATAGAAATCCGCCGTGAAAACCGATCCGCCGCGCATTTGGAAATAAGCCCCCGGGACATCTTGTGCTGTATCTAGATACGCTTTCGACAGCGATTTGAATAATTTTCTAATTCGTTAATTATTATTTAATTAACAAAAATTAATAAAAGATAGTTGTTTATACCTTCCCTATGTGAATTATATATTTGTTTACACTGACTTACCCCATGAGTGGGGCACATATAAACGATATTAACTTTTTTTTAAAAGCCTAAATCCCTAGCTGAATTTTGACATGGAGTGCGTTGTGGATATAACTAAGTATCACAGAAAATAGCTTTTGAAAACGACTTCCGTCAAAAATTAATCGACGCGACGCATAAAAGTTTTAAGTTTATTTTCGTTTCGCTTTCTTTTCTCCTTATCTATTTTTCATTAAAAAACTCATCTTTATTTACTTTCCGCAACACAAAAAAAATCAACGGATCTCTTAGGGCCAGTTTCAAGACTAGCTGATAAAGTCTCGGATAGCCTATCCGGAATTTATATGTCAGATAAACGTAATATTTCGGTTTCAAAGGTTCCGGATAGTAATAGCTTTCAGATAAAGTCTCGGATAGTCTATCGGCCAGTTCAACCGGCTGTTAAAGCCGCTATCCGGACGATTTAAACAAAATATTTATTTGATGTGGCTGGAAAAAATATAGTTTCAGAGCATTCTTTCGTTGACGCGTGTAGACAGCAGTCAGAAGTGTTGTATCAAGCATTTATTTGAATTCTTAAATGTCGAATTAGATCAATATTACAACCATATTACATGGCCCCGTAGGAACAGAGTATTTCAAATTATTTTTAGAAACCCTCGACGATGAAGATTTCTGAATTTTCACTATTTTGTTTAACTATATCCATGCCCAGTCAATACCTTTCAACTGGAGGCAGTTAGCCAAAGATCGTGCTAACTGGAGAGGCATGTTGGTTGAGGCCCAGGTCCACCCCGGACTGTAGAGCCATCCAAGTAAGCAAGTAAGAAAGATAAAGATAAGATATTGCAGATTTAGAGTCAATGGCGTAGAATCGAGACTATGAACGGTGCACTTGGACTTGCGCAACCTACACCCGCGGCCCACTTAAGGGATAAGCGGGGTATCGAAAATGAGTGAATGAATGAATTTATCATGCTAAATTAAAAAAAAACTAGAACAAAACAATTCACTTAAAAATGTGATAACCGATAAAAAAACATCATTTCCATTCCTGTCAAACAATTAGTGCCTGATAAATTTTTCTACCGGATAGTTTATCAGAGACTTTGACGATGAAACAGAAAAAAAATATCAGCTACTTTTATCTGGTGGAAAGCGTTATGTGTCGGCTAACTATCCGAAACTTTATTCGGAACATTTGAAACTGGCCCTAAAATTACTACATTGATTTTGACATTTCTCCAAACAATTAATTCAAATTGATGGTGAATAGTTCAAAGTTAAATTGTGTTGGATACATTCGATCCTAGCGAGGTATCCGTCGGAACGAGAATAGTCCGCAACGCATACTCTGTCAGAGACTCAAATTAGATTCGAGGTATCCGTCTTCGGAAAGAAAAATTCGACAACGCACTGATTTGACATGTTGTTGTTTCGTGCTACATCGGGGTTTTCCTATTTAGTGCTTGTTTTTTCGTTTGATTTTGCCCTGGAACCACAAATTTAAGCAATATGTATAGTATATACAAAAAATTACGTTGCTTAAATGTTTTTTTCTTTATTGCTTTAATTTTTCAACGCTTTACTGCAAATCGTAAACAAATTCCGCAATCAATTCCTGTCGGAGCATATCAGAATAAAAGTCTAATGAAGCCATCAGTAAAAACGCACTTGACCGCACTGAAACGAAAAACGCCAGTGTGCGTTGCATATTTGTCGGAAAAAAGTTCCGAAAAGATTTTCCGAAGTAAGTATATCCCGAAGCAAAAATCCTCCGATTCGTATGAAATCGGAAAATTTTTCGTACCGACGGATACCTCGCTAGGGCCGATTATGACAATAAAAGCACCAATTGTATAATGGAAGGAATTTTTAAAAAATCGTTTACACCATCCCCTACTTGCCCTACTCCAATGCAAGTCATTAATGTCGTTTTCCATTGGGCAAAAAGAAAGCGTCCGGGAGCATCCGGAATCAAGAAAATCACTTCTGAAACCGTTCCATTGCCGCAAAAAATACTCTTCTGTTGATTCTGAGGAGAGAATTTCGCTTCTCGATTTCAAGTCAGAATCCACCCAAGAAGCACTAACCCAAGTGCATTTAATGTATTTTATACAAGCCAGCTGGCAGCATATACGTGAGTGCAGTCGCCCAGAAGCAGTTTTCTTGTTCCATTGGATTTCCGAATGAGTGAATCCCCGAGTGAAACCAATGGAAAACGACATTAGACAAAATATTTTAACCATGAACAAAAATCACACCGAAAGTATAGACCCAACTAGGGATGTTACGGGGGTGGTTTTAGCGGAGTCGGAATCGGAAGCCTCATACTGACCTCCGCAGAGTCGGAGGCGGTGGTCGCACAAATTTAAAATAAAGAAACTGGAGAAATAAATTTTTATTAGAAAATTAACATAAAAATACTAATTTGTATTGTCACTTCAAAATGGGTAAATTATTTTTTATAAACAGCCACTTAGCCCTGCTTTGCCGCCATCCAATCTGTTCGTTAGTATGGGTTATAAATCAAACCAGTTGCACTGAATAGTTGTTCGCTCGAAACGGTTCCTGGTGGAGCTGACAAAAATTGTCGTACGATTAGCTTGAAGCTAATTGTTTTAGGCTTCATAGTAAATAAACAAACCAAAAAAACTAAGTCACACGTCTCACGCACGCACTCTCAACTTTAATGCAAATCTCGGCTACTCATGTAAACAATAAACAAATAAATGAGTAAAAAGACAGTCGTTTTGTAAAATGTCGCAACTCGATAAGTTCTTTGTCGTTATTCATGCTCATTGGTCGTGAGCGTCACTGATGCGATGGTGTTCCGAAAAACCTCCGATGTGATTATATCGGAATCGAAGACGGATTCGGAGGTGCAATTTAAGCCGGATGTTCCGACATATCGGATTCGGAGTCGAAGCTCCGTATCATCCCTAGACCCAACCAGCCGTGACGAGCTCTTCCCCTTTGCGAGTCAATTTTCATCCCATATATATATATATGTACATTTTTCTTGTTAAATGGAAATATTATTTTTAAATGGATTATACAAACCTCTACGGATGTTATCATCATCACCAATATAAATTAACAATCGTCAACGAGCTGCGATAGCAGTTTCAAATTGCAAGGATACGAGCTTATTTAAAAAAATATGTTAGGAGTGCCATTAGACACGTACGAATTCTGCGGTGCGTGAAACCACATAGCCTCCAGATGTCAATCCTACCCGCCAGCCGTGACGCGCATCCAGAATTTCTTCATTCTGTCAGCCTTTTTCATTTATCGACACAGACAACTTTGGGCCTGGGAAAAATGGAAAAGCGAAACGCGTTTCCATTCATTGCTCCAAGCGACATGTTTTCCTGCAAAATTCATTCGATGCTCCTTGTGTGCCTGCCTCTAAACCGGTTTCTTTAAAGTTTTCTTTTCTGTATAGTACCATACTTTTCCGTATTATCCTTCGGACCGTTTCTATGCTGGCTGATACTTCGCTTTTGGCCCTTATTTTAGTCGTAGAATTAGCCGCTTTTCTCGCAATGTTGTTGTTTCTGCCGTGCGTAATTTTTGATTTTTCCCATAGTGTTGTGGATCCGCAAAATAGCTGTTTGCAACAGTCTTACTTCTATTTAGGCTCCTTGCAATTTCTCGGCCTGAGAGTCCTAATACCTTGAAAACATATATTTTTCCTCTTTCTGACGCTGTCAAAGTCTTTCCGGAACCAATTTTTTTTGAAACTAAATAAAAACAGTTCTTTTGAAAGCTTTTTTTAAATATTCTTAACAAAACTTTGAAAAAAAAAATCGCTAATGTGCACTCCTGCTACGAAATATTCGCAATGGCCTCATCCTAGTGGCGCATCTTTTTATACGTTTTTCAGGTGGTAGTTAATTATGCCTATTTTTTTGATAATCTATAGCTAGCTCACTTTTACTTTTACATGCAAAACTTTTATTACTCACTTTTGGTTTTGTTACTCACTTCCCAAAAAATACGCCTATTGTTTGATCTTGGGAACTACCAGTCGTAGTTTTTTATTTGCCCTTTAATTTTATGACTTACTGTTGGGAAAATATGTACCTGTTCACAGGTATAGGAAAACATTCCGGGTAAAACATAGTTTTAGTCTGACATAGTTCAGCGAGCATAAAGGCCCCGATACATAGAATCCGTCGCATACGTTGACAGCCGATGACATGAGAAGCAGTTTCTCTCATTATCTTATATTTCCACCTATGAAAGTGTTTCCTCTCACGCTCTGCCAACTGTCAACGAATGCGACGGACAGAAAAGTAGAAAGTAAACCTACTTTATCCGGCACGTGCGTTGCTTATGGGTCACCTTCCATAAGCTACTGTGTATTCTATCAACCTGTCAGTCAAATACGTTGCCGCAACGGATGCGACGGATTCTATGCGTCGAGGCCTTAATCCTCTGAGCTACTAACGTGGTGACGGTTCAGATTCGATAATGTAAGACACTAGCAGTAGCTTGCACCCGTTTTCACGAAATTCAGGAACCCCAACTTTCTATTTCGTTCCTAAAGGCAATCCTATTCGAAATTTCTTTTCGTTCCACTTTTGAAATCGTTACTGTTACTGTACTGTAGGTACTGCTACTGTAACATTTTTGATTTTCCGTATTATCAATGCCTTTGACATTTGATGATTTCATTTCGCTTTCGAAATTAAGAGTACCAAATATTCGGTTTCGGAAGATTTTACTTTCGGATCGAAATACATAGAAGGGCCCCATAACTTAAATTGTGTCCATGCCTCCCCTATACAGTCGTTATGCCAAACTGGGTGGGAACCACTAAGTCCGCCTTTAGCGCAGCTAACGTTGTTGGATATTGATCCTATTTCAAATAGTTCCGCAGTTTTGAGTACGGCCTGGCCCTCTGCCTAGAACACATTGCACTGCATGTGTCCGGAAGTCTCATAGCCGCACCCTCACAGTTTTGGAACCATCCGCAATTTCTAAACGAAAAATATAAGTAGCAGAGTATTCTATAGCACAAAGTTAAACAGACTCTACAATGCGTTTATAAATAAGGCTTTAGCTTATATATCTAAATGGGCGCTCATCCCAGGTGTTTAATTAACTGCTTACCTGTGTGCAGAAACCAGTTTTTCCTGTACTTCAAATCTGTTCCATTTATAAAAAAATAAAAAAACAATTTACCCACGAATTGGTTTCCGTTCAATATCTTTTATTTGCGTTTTACAATAATTGTGAAAAAAATCTATTAAGGCAAAAAGTCACCAATTTATAAAAAAAAATATAACAAAGCAATTGCAATTTAACAAAATCTATAAGAAAACACGCTTATCTACACACTCTCTCTCTTTACATCACTTTTTTTTTCTAATTTTTGTCGCTGTCCTGAAACATAAGAAAATATTTTTGGAAAATTAAATCTAAATTCCCCAAAAGCAAAAAATTTATTTATTTACGTAAATTATAAATTATGCAATGCCACCAACTAAGACCAATAATTTGAGTATGAAATATAAATATTTAGGTATTTTACATATAATAATAATATTTGCTTTTAATTTGTATACAAAATGACATTTTTTTCTACAATGAGAGTGTTGTTAGTAGAATAATAAAATAATAAAAATACAACAATCACGTGGCAAATAAATTATTAAAAAAATCAATAATAAAAAAATGTATAAACAATATAGGACTATAGACCAAATGATGATGGCGACAATAATAATAATTAGTCTAAAATGCAGTTGGCTAACTGCGTTCTACAAGAATGTGGATGTGGATGTGTGCATAACACCAAAATGCAATCTTAGCGTGACAATAATTTTCCCTTGAAATACATTTTAAATTTATTCTGTAAATACCATTGAGTGCTGAATAATTAATGCCCAAAATATTGTCTTACCTGTAAAAAACAGTTCACCAAATAAGTCAGTCCGACTCCTAAACCAAGTGCTACCAGATGTGAGAAGTAGATATTTGGGAAGGGTTTTCGCTTCTTGAGTAGCATCGAGAGGATTGATGTCTTCCGATCGGAATAGGGAGGATAACGTCCACTAAAATAGAAATGGATATTCTGCATTGGTATTCTGATACGACAATAGAAATCTGTTTCACTTACGATGCCAAATACTCGCCAAGTCCACTGATTTGCTTGCCTAGGCACGATTTTTTATGGGTGAACGTATTGAATCCATATTTTCCGTGGTAGGAACCCATTCCACTGTTTCCAACACCTCCAAATGGAAGTGTGTCAACTAGAAAGGATATTTTATTATTATAATCATTTAACTGACAGGAGACATTTTTTTTTAAATTGAGTTCATTATACACTAATGCTTGAACCGTGTGCTATAATTTCTAAAACTGCATGAGGACTAAAACTTAAACATGTCTCTTTAGACCGACCCCCTTTTAATAAAAATCAAACACCGGCGAGTTAGCACTAACACATCTTCTATTAACTCGTAATTATTATTAATGAACGTATTTTAGCTCTCACCTCACTGATAAACATAGAATTTATCGTGCATTAATTGTACATTGTTATTGTACATTTATAGAAGTAAATTCTAACATAAATTCATTCACATTTTTGACAATACATAGCACTACAAAAGACATTTTTCTTTTTTCGTTCAGAGTCCAGCACTGAACAAGAACAGAGTTCGACCACATTGATCATGCTCAGAGCGATCTGATTTGTTTATGAAACACATTTGATCACTACCTGTCGTCGTAGAAACATATGACTATTATGACTGATTGGCGATTGGTAATCAACGCCCAGTCCAAACGGTAAGAGCTATGAAGTTGACATTTTGAAATAATCTCCTTTTATGACCAAAGTGAGTACTTTGAAGGCTTTTGGTAAAATTCGAACTCCAAACGGAGGAAAAGGGGGTCAACGTTTGTATAGCCCTCTATACTCTAGTCTATATAATAAATAGAGAAAACCAATTTCGATTTCGACGGGAAAAGGGGCATTCAGAGTTTGTATGCAAAAACATTTTTTCATCCTAGCACACTAGGTGCTTCTGTAACGGGAGGAAAGCCGAGGGTAAAGTCAATTGACTCAAGAACTGAAGAGTGAAGACTACTGACCATGCAGCGCGAAGAAAGTTCGTTGAATGGATTTCGGAACAACAAGTGGATGCTGATTTTTTGAACCAAATCATCTATAGTGATGAACTGATGAAGCTCATTTACATCTTGATTTGTGGTTCATAAATCCCACGAGTAATAGTTGAGAAACAAATGCATCCACAACGAGTGATTGTTTGGTGCGAATTTTGGGCTGGATTTTCGGACTATTATTCTTCGAAAATGCAGCTGGCTAGGCAGTAACAATTAATGTTATAAACGTTATTGTGACATTTTAGTGCCTAAATTACAAGATATGGATGTGACCAACATGCGGTTTCAACAAGTCAGTGCCACATGCCATTGGGCCAGAGAAACAATTCAATTACTGCCTGAGTCATTTCCTAATCGTGTAATCGGCCATTTTTGCTATCATAATTGGCTATCCACATCTTGCGATTTAAAGCCATTGGACTTTTTTCGTTGGGGTTTTTTTAAAGTCAAAGGTTTATGCAAACAATCCCACGACTATCAACGCCTTGAAAGAGGAAATTGAAATTGTGTATTAATGAAATTTAGCCACATTTATGCGAAACGATCATAGAAAACTTCAATGAAAGATAAGTACTTGCCAGCAAAGCTGTGGCGGCCATTTATCCGATGTGCTATTCCATAATAACCCACATATGTAGAGTATACTCTATGAATCAATGAAAAATTTAAGCTTTCTAATTAAAAATCTATATTTTCTATCAAAACTATATTTTGCGTGAATTATGGGACAGCCTTTATAACTATAAAAGGGCAGCTTTTCAGCTTTTCAGGTTATATATCTAAACTTAAATTGTCTGTACCAGAATTCGCATTCATGATCAGCAATCTAAGATTAGATGACAAAATATGATGTGCTTAGTCTGACATAAGACTGCTTAGTCTGAGCTCATAGAGTGCGTTCTGATCATGCTCTAAATCAAAAAAAAATAATAATTAAAGCGTTTATTCTAAAAATCAGATTTTTTCAGCGGATTTTTATTTTTGTATTTCCAAAAGCGATTCGATCCATTCAAAAGCGATAGCTATTTAGGTGACGGATTGCTGGCGGATTTATTGTGGATAAGAAATAAACTAAATTCTTGTGACGGGAAAAAGCTGTCAATGGGAAAATTGGAATTCTAATTGGAAAAAAACTGGAAAGCACAGTTCGCATTTGAGAATAAGAAAAAGCGAAGACCGTCGAAATCGAAGAATCGCTTTCAATACGATCCGCCACGCATTTGGGAATAACCCCCCTGAAAAGTTCTATCAGTCGGAGATTCTACACGGTTAAAAATCTGGGGATGTTTTTTAATACAACCGCAGTATTACAGGTATATGCAATACAAGAAAAATTAGTTTTTAATATTTCCAGTTTATTACATTTTTTCTGTAATAATTTTGTGTTGAAGTTTAATATTTCTTTTATTAAAATGCCATTTTTAATACGGTTTTTCTAAATTTTAATCTATAAAAATTAAAGTTTAATAATTTTGTTATACAATTTAACCCAGTCTATACTAAAATTATATTTTAACCAAGTACTTATTACAATTAAATTATGGTTGACTTTAAATATAACACACATACTGATTACATTTTAATACCAACTTATGGTTGACTTAACTTATAACACATTGATATTAAAATGTAATATTTGGTAAACTATTATTCAATATAGTGTGCATTAAGCGCATAACCTTTGGCTGTATTAGTTTTTAATAAGACCAAAATATTATAATTTAAAATTTCACAAGCAGGATGCAAGTATTATTTTTCAATATTTCAGTGTTACAATTTAATTCTTCATAATAATAAATATTTGAATAAATATTATCTTGGAACATTTAAGTATACTATACAGGGTGTAGGATTTATGCTTTAAAATGGGAACATATTATCAATAAATAAAATCTCAATAAACAGAGTTTGGTGGTAATTGAATCACCTTGAATTCGAATTTTTTAGGTACAATGTCCCAGTGGTCGTGCAGGCGATTGAGCGATGGGTCGAAAGAAAATGTAATTCAATTGTGGGTGCCTATCACAATAGGGGCCAGCAGACCACCAAGTGCCACCAAAAACATTAGGATTATTGAACAAAGCTTGTGCGAAAACCTGTAAGAGTTTCAGTCAAAGCGCCCGCTTTGGCCCTCCCTAATATGGTTGATGAGATTTTTAAGTACCTGATACTTCACTATCTTAAAATTCATTTGCGGTGCAGGAACAAAATAAAAAATACCTACTTTATTTTCCAAAAAAACTTTTGTGAAACAATGTTGGGGAGATTTGGCACAATAAATTGTATCTTCTGAAGCTACGAAGCCCATTTCCACCTACATAAATGGGAATGTTAACAAAAAAACAACTGTCATAATGCTCCAGAAACACATAATCTACGTCTAAGAAACCAACCGACCTTAAATAGCCCGAAAGTAAGTATGCGGTACACCTTATTACGACGAACGGAATCATCAAGTCCAACTTTTTCAGAAAATTGCAGAGAAAATCGATGAATGTTTACAGCGAAAATTATGTAAGGAATATTTTTAAATTTTACCAAAAGGCCCTTAAAAGTATTCTTAAATTAACGGTAGACCTTGATGTTCATCCGTATTTTACTCTGTGGTCCGTAGGCCCCCACCTCCAAAAAAAGTACCCAACATTTTATTTAAAAGAATTAAAAAATTTCTACCAAAAGGTCCCAAAAAAAATCCACCCGAAATGTCTTTCAAAACAAACAAAAGCCTTTTGCTGTTTTAAATATTTTATTACCAAAAACTCCTTGTAAATTGGATTTTTACCGAAGTCATTAAAATCCTTGAAATGGACATTTTATCATTTTACTCAATCAGAAACCTTCACGGTGGTGTTTAGAACAACTCACGAAAGTTAGGTACTACATCACAATCGAATGAAATAACATAATGGTGGGTTTGACATTTTTCTTTTACTCACTAAATTCCCCACGGGACACCCTATACCAACATTCTAATATACACTCGGACTTATTTTTAATACATGCACATTAAATTATAATATTCAAAAGCTGACTTTCAAAGTTTTAGTACTACTTTTCTAAACTTCAATATTACTTTCAAATATTTTAAAATTACTTTTTAGCCCTTGAGTATTACATTTTAACATTTTGGTATTACTTTAATTTACTGCGCGTTACCCTATTGTATTTTAACAGACGACAGTATTACATTCTAATACAAAAAAAAAAATTCAAACCCTTTAATACTAAATATTAATCCTTCAGTATTGCTTTTTAATACTACAGAATTACTTTTAAACCCTCCAGTATTGAATCGGAATATTTCGGTATTAATTTTTAACCCAAAGATATTATTTCGTAGCTTGGTTTTCCATCTCCAGTTAGTTTGAGCGCGTCATTGTCAAATTTTCAATGGAGCTTGTGATGGATAGTCTAGTCGGAGTGTATTTAAAAGTGAAAAATGTGCAAACAAAATCTATTAAATTTCAAAAAAATAAAAAAATACAACCAAAACAACGAAATTTTAATATCAAATGAGGATATTCTCCCAACAAGTGAGTAATAATTATTATAAATTTTTGAGGAATAGTGATTAAAGCTCAAATTGTAGATAACTTTTATAAGCCGATGCTAATTAGATATTTGGTGATTTTTATTTGAAGTTTTGGAAGACGAAGAAATTTCTGAAACTGGATTCATTTTAAAAGACCGGGACAGTGTTGAGATTCCAGTTTATATTCTCTGTGACATAGTGAGGCAATACTCAAACTGTGCTTGTTTTACAATCAATATTGCCTCCATTGTGAAAGAGCCGGTTGATCCTGCAAGTGGCAATTTACAGAGGCAAGACGCAGCGATTGGAAGTAGTCTCCTTGTATACAAAGAAGTAAGTAACTGGTTAAATAATAATAATGTAGGTATACCATGTTTTTTTTCGTTATTAGGGTTTGGAAGCATATATAAAAGGGAGCGCAGCCGTGTATATTTTGGAGGAGTACTCCCGCACCAATACGCTAAAGGATTCATCTCGAAGGGCACTAGTGACAACGGAAAATTTTGGAATTCGATCAGTGTTTGGAAATTATCCTTTAAAAGAGGCAAAGATAGCTTGCGCGAAAGCTATTATTTCAATTTCCCCATGCTATAAAATCCAAGATAGCAAATTTGGAGGATATGTAAGTACACCTTTATTTCAGTATCTAATGTGTTCTTTATTTTATCTAACTTAAAGTATAAAAAAGGATAATTTTGGATGAACAAATGTTATTTTCTCTCATTATGATTACATATCCGTACCACCACAACATATTTTAGTTGTGTTTGTTCGAACTTATTCGAGATTTCGTTTTTTTTGTTTATTAGACTTCTTTGAAGCAGTCAACTTGGAAATTACTTCCAAAGTTACGCTGGATAGTCTTAAAACTAAAGAATTTTTCGTCACAGAGTATGTTGAATTTGCCAATGGATTTCACTAGAAGATTAATTGCTTTCTTTATTTTGAGACAGGTCATTTTATAAAAATTTAAAAAATTTTGAAAATGGAAAATAATATATATTTTTTATGCATTAAATATAAACAAGAAGGCTTTGACAACCAAATTCAAATGTTTAATGTTATAACAAATGGCTTCAAAGTTTTCTTAAAATATGATAACCTTATTTTCAAAAAACCATTTGAGCACTATGAGATAAAAAACAAAATATACATATTGCAGCCTTATATTAATGAATTATACACTTTTTTGCCAATTAACTAAAGAATTGTTTTGTTTTTAGCTTAAGCCTTTAAAATAAATAAAATGTGTAAATATATTTAACAAGAAAACGCACGACTTTTTATTTCGGAAACTTGAATTTTTAAATAGGTGGACTCATATAGGCAAGATCGGTAATGTTTTGGTAAGTTATTATGCCTTCAGAAAGATATACTAAAAACTTTTTAAATAGGTAGTATAATTTATATACTCAAATTGAATACAATATTGTATTAAATTGTAATATATATCATATTTAAATTTAATACAATTTTATGTTGAAATGTAATACGTTTTGTATTATATAATAATTTTATATACTAACAACTAATTTAACCTTGTATTATAATATAATGCACTTTGTATTACTAAATAATATTTTAATACTTAATATTAATATAATTTTGTGTTAAAATGTAATATCTTTTCATTACAAAATAACCTACCTTTACTAAAAAATAGTACAAAATTATATTAAAATAAAATACTTCTGGTGTTAAATTATATTCCATTTGTATTTAAATAAAATATTATTTAGTATTAAATTATAATAAAATTATATTCAATTTTAATATTCTATGGGTTTATAAAAAACCAAAAAAAATATTGAATTTCAATACGAACTTTATTTATTTCTAATAAAAATATATTAAAATCAAAAAAAACATTTTAATATATAAGGGTTTGATTTAAATACTTTTGGAATAAAAATCAATCTTAGTCTATATTAAAACTAAATATTCTGGACATATTTTTCATTAGCCGACATTATTTAATTTCAATAAATCTATTATTGATTTTTTTAAATTCAATATATCCGAACTATTAAATTTTAATATTTTTTCGGTGTTGTCATATATACAACCACGAAAATATTAAATTTAACGCCAGGATTTTTAACCGTGAAGCTGTAGGTAGTTAAAGGCGCAGAATTATATCAGAGATGGAATCGATCTTCAGTAAAGCATCTTCACGCGTATAGATCTGTCAGTCTGCTCTCAAATTGTCGCACCATGCGGACAAAATAAAGTCAGCCTATGCTGGGTTGCAGGTCATGTATAGGTATTATCGAGAGAAATGGCGAGAAATCACCAAATTGATGTCAACGTCAAAGAAACGCACAATAACAAGCAGCCAGAAGATGGGCCAACACAACCGGCCATCGTATATCCAAGGACCTGTGGCCATAAATGGACCAAAAGCGAACTAAGGAAATCCTTAAATAAGCATGACAAATTTAAAAATGGGAAATAGAAACTTGTTTGACCACTGCCTTCTTAGAAATAATGGCAAAATACTTTTAGACACAGATCTGTATAGAATATGTAATGACACAGGTGTTTTTACTGAGGTTACTGAGTGGAAAACGAGGAGTAACAACGATTCTCGCTAATTGGGTTCACCTTGACAATTTCTGTTGAGAAATTATTGTCGAATTTCAGTCTATAAAGGTTTATGTCGCAGCAAAAGAAATATAAAATCAGATCATTGGTGTTAAGAATAGGGACCGAACCCAATTGACATATTTTTTTAAAAAGGCTGATGAAACGGGTATTTGTGGCCCAATTTAGTCAGTGGTGCATAGTGCTTTTTATTCTGCACAATCTATTTTTTTTGGTCCAAAGTAAATGGGTTCATTCGACCCAATTTTTTTTTGGGCCAATGAAACCTGGTACATAAATTATAATGTAAATTTTTGCGGGACAAATGGGTTTGTATGACCCAATATTTTTTTGGGTTCAAGATATTGGGTCCAATAACACATATATTCTTTTGGGTTAAGCCTCGAGTTTATTCTATTGGAATTTCATAGGTTTAATAGACTGAACTCTTAGTTTTATCCACATATGTAAAATTATACATACATTCTTACGATCATAGCTTAAAATATTATGTAGATACATATAATAAGAGGCCTAATATTTCACCCAAACAAATTAAGAGCCTTCTTTACCCATTTTCTATGGCCCAAAATAATATTGGGTTTAATAAATCGATTTATTTTCACTAGAAATAATATTGGGTCAAATCAACTTTTTTGTTTCGCCTGGAAAAAATAAATGGTTGAAATAACTGGTTCATTTGGCCACTTATATTATGTGGCCAAAAACACTTATTCTATTTGGCCCATTTTCAAAATGTGTTAAGTTCATAAAGGCATAACAGGAATCGACAGGCAGCTTCATCAGCATCAAACAGATGTACTTCTTTTTAATTTACAACCTTAACTACTACTGGCATTTTTTGCATGAAAATATCAAAATACCCGGTATTTTCGATCCCTGGTTAAGAAATATTTAATGACCAAGCATTTGCGGTCTCCACTGCGAGGGTCATTTTTATTCACTGCAAAAGCATTGTTATAAGAGAAATTATTTTTGTTTCCGTGTTTTATTTTAGTTCACTTCAGTTTCTCTATTCTGTAAACTTTGCTGTACTTTTTTTTAAAGAATGTATTTAATTTTTCGCAATACCTACTCAAGCTCATCGGTTCAAGCATTAGAAATAATTTTCTTAAAACTATTTAAAATTTAAATTTAAATTGTAAATATAAGGCAGATAGAAAATACTCGTAACTACTGTTAAAATTAAAAATTAAAGCTTTAGAAAGGCATAAAGTTAGATAGAATCACGCAAGAAGAAGATAAGGTAGGTATTTATAATTTTGTTTAGTAAGGCATGTTTTTAAATTAATATTTTGTATTATGTACATTTGGTTAATGATAATAAAACATAGTTAAATCTGTATACCACTCCTAGTTTGAATTTATAATTTATGTATTTATATTAGACTCGCCCAAATATGAGTGCTATTGGGTCTTATACTAATAACCATTTTAGTGACCCAGAGCCCTATCGAGTTATCGATGAACGATAAATAATGACGTTATTTGTTTTTTTTTTTTCATATGTAAAATCAATTGAATTCCAAGAAATAAAATGAAAATAAATAAATTTTGGCGCAACAGGTCCTTAGGCACGCTTAAGCCTAGCTTCTCACAATCATTCGTTTGTGTGAGATTTTACTTTTCAGACGAATGTCTGAAATACAAAGCAAACTATGAAAAGAGGAAACTGAAATCCAAACGCGGAAAATAGGTTATGTACACGAACCGGAACCGGACTGAAAAAAACAAAGATAAGAGACCTTGTACAAATTTCGTTGTAAGTTGATAATTCTCTCCTTTTTCGGACATTTTTGACGAATACGTATCGTATGTGGGGTTTAAATTAAACCGATTGCGAAAATGCTACTTTTGCAAATTCTGAAGAACGTTTTTATTTAGCAGAGTAGTTATTCTAATTCAATGACCTCGAGTGTCCTTCAAAAAACTAGATTGATTGCGATGGACGAACGGCATGTTACCAGTATCTTAGACCTAGAAAAGTCCAGCAACGAAAAAGTACGAGTATTGTAAGAAAGTTCGATGTCAAAAGGCTGCGATCGCAAAAGACTGGTAAAGAAGTCCGGCGGATTCAAGCTCAGAAGATAAATGGAAGCTTTTCCAAGAAGCCCTTAAGACGTTTTCGCCTCTGTTGTGATAGCTTTCAGCAGGCGAACAAAAATAATAAATGCCCAGCGCCGACAAACTCATGCGGCCAATCAAGATGCATACCTCCCTCATAAAGATTAGAGCCAAAAGGTAAGCTGCTTTACTTATGACACCTTTGGGTACAGGAGAAAAGAAGTGCACAAACTTCTCCGAAAAAAACAAGGGGGATACGAGAAGCACACACTTGAGTCGATGAAGAGATGTCATTGAACGAGGTTTTAAAAGTTTAAACCAAGAAATTTTGAAAGTTGAAAATCTCGACATCCAAACAAACCTTTTTCTGTCTGCTTTTAGACGTGAAGTATCACTCTAGGAAATATATAAGGACACTATGCATATACCCAACCTTGCACCTATTGCAGTGGGGAAACATTAGTATTTTGTCCCGGCATAATAAATAGTTGGCGCAACAGGCGTGTATTGTATACACCCTAGGCCTAGCTTTTCGCAACCATTCTTTTGTGTGCGGTTTTATTTTTGTGACCTACAATTTTATGACGAGTCCAAACGGCTGAATTGAGAAGCTTTTTTAGGACAATTATGGGTGGGTAGGTTGGTGTGGCGGTTTAAGGAACCCAACTAGAACTAAGTGCCGTTTTGTTACCACAATTCATTTGACCTGGTTGTTAAGGTTTATCGAAGTGGAGAGTTTAGAACCAGCCTGTGATTTATAAAGGTTATCAGTTCTTTAATACATACTACTCTTTGAGACTTCCTCGAGGGATGCGAAAAAGCGGACAAGCGCATAAGTAATGACAATGAGTGAGGGTTTATTTTTCGGTTGCGTCGTTACAACTGCGACAGTGTGTATTATGGGATGCGGATGCCTAATCTGGCTGCATGGTCCCCTACAGGCCAGTGGCCTGTGCTGATCGCTGTTTTTCTGGCTATATCTTTTTGTATTTTACTCAGAAGGTGGGTTGTTCTTTTCTCGCTATAAATTAGCCACATCCTTCTGGATATGGTACATTTTGTTAGCCTTATCCATCTGAGATCACTACAATTATACTCTCGGATGTTTGTCAGACGTTAGCGAGAGGTGGAAAAAATCTTAAGATGTACTATGTACATGTCTATCACAGACTCCGTCGTACTCGGAATTTTGTTACGAACCCCGAAAGAACTATCACAGAAACCGTCGTAGTAGAAATGTTTGCTACGAATTTCGAAGAAGAATACTAATACGAATACGAATTTCGAAATTCGTAGCAAAAATTTCTACTACGACGGTTTCTGTGATAGTTGTTTCGGGGTTCGTAACAAAATTCCGAGTACGACGGATTCTGTGAAGACATGGTAATTTGTGATTTTCCGGGGATCGAACCTGGGCCCTCGCACAGTAGTCCAGCACACTAACCACTGAGCCACTACGCCCACAAGAATATTTTTGCAATCGTTAGTTTTAAAAGCGATTAATCGTACCCAGCCCGGATATGACGATAAAGAAAGCCCGCATTGTGCATCAAGGTGAGTAATGACCACAAACCAGTAAGAATAGACCGCCGACTTCCCGTACACCTACCCGATTCCCCCCGGAAAAAATTACCCTGTCTGTGAATACATGTAAATGTCAAAATTATGTTGAATTCGATTGGCAATCTGAGATTTTTTAAGATTTCTGTAGATTTCGTCTGGCCAATCGAACAAAAAGAAGTATACTGCGCTGTTCTTTGTTGGTGTTGGTGGTGTGGCTGCCAAAAGTTGTTTACCTTTTTTGTTGTGAAGATTTTTTTTTCATCATAATGTAAGTGTATTGGTAAATCTCGAGCGTCTCTGAGAAAAAATCTAGATTCGCAAAAGTGCTCTCGACTCTGAAAAAGATTGCTTTTTTTTGTACCAAACGAACGAAAAAAGTGATCTCGGGAAAGAATAAGTGCTTTTTTCTGGCGAATCGAAATTAACATTAATGGCAGCAATGGCCGCGTTCAATGCGCTTTTGCCTAGCTAGTCAACAGCCTCTGATTGGTCGATTTGACTGCAAATCTAGGCAAATTTCGTGAGGTCGGTCAGCTGTGGTGACTGGAAAGTTAGGCAAGAATTTCTGCCTGAGTTCTTAGTGGATTTGAGAAATGTCATAAACAGCTGTTTGAAATCGAAGAATTTTTCACTCCATTGTTGAACTTTGCTGAGATTTGTATGTGGTTTTATTATTATTGTTGGAAAAAAAAATAAGAATTAAATTTCAAGTTACAATTGACGGTGTTTTGTGACATCGATGATACCCAGGAAACTTACGGCAAATTGACTACGAATAATAAAATAAACACGTACACAAGTGTGATAATAATTAAATAAAATGTGTCTTTTAGATGGGGTTTTTACCCGACAATTTGTAAAGCTGCTTTTAGAAAAGAATCAATAGAATCATTCATTTTGCACTTCAATAATGTTATATTTTTCTTTAGGAGGTAGTCAATGTGTTGATCAGTTGATGTCAAAACAGCAAGTGAATGCTCAATTCTTAACACATGTAAGGCATTTGACATTTAGCTTAGGTACTAGGCAATTTTCCGTTCAATGATAAACTGTCACCTAAATATTTAGGTACCTAAGCACATTGAACGCGGCCAATGATTATCCATGCAATACCATGGGCCTAGGATTTTTCAAGTATGCGTGCGTTAATGGCGCTCCTTTGATTTTGTACAGCACCAATACATGAAAAATCCTGGGCCCGCCGGCAGCTTGTAGGCAAAGTCCGTTATGTGAGAGGAGTCGACGGTCTATTCTCACTGGTTTGTGGTAATGACCATAATTGAGATTTTTGAAATCGAAGTAGTAAAGTAGCATTTAGCCCATTATTTGCGTGAATGTGTTTTAACTGGGTCTGGGTCTGGGTCACTAGCGTGTGATGCTATCGTCTTGTCTATCTCTTTCTTTCGCTTGAAATATTTAAGGTTATGGTTAAAAAAAATTATTGGTATGGCTCAATCTCTTTTCCTTTGGGCTGAGAAGGAAACTTGGTAGTAAAACCATCTTCCGCTCAACTAAGACCTAAAAATTCCAATCTAGCTCCACAGAACTGAATCATAGACTATTCTAAAATTGGGTTGTTTTTCCGATTTAAGAGAAAAACTCCCCGAAAGATAATCGCTCCCGCTTTCGCTAACTGGTTTGGGAGGAGAGAAACTACCAATTGCCAGTTGCCATATCGAACTGGGAATGGATCGCAGAGGATCGACGGATTCGCCCAAGTTAGAAAAAGGACCCCATTCAACTTGAATTGCACAAGTTCACCTAGGACCGTGCGAACTAGAGAAGCCTGTTATTTGATTCACTGATTTTTAAAACATGTTTTCTTCAATCAATCAAAAAAAATTGTACTGTACATTGTTAACCGGGATTTTAATTAAATATAACGGATCAGTTATGAATTTGCTTTGGTTTACTAGCTTTTATTTACTCTCTATCAATACATTCTTATAAATTTTCTCAATAAAATGTGTTTACCTTGAAAATGACCAAGCAAATCATTAATGCACACTCCGCCGCTCGAAGTGTTTTTCAAAAATAGTTCAATTTGCTTTTCATTTCTGCTGTTTATGTACAATGCCAATGGTTTCTCTCTGTTGTTCGATATTAATTTTTTTGGAAACATTTTGTTTGTTAATAACACAATATATTAGTTAAAAGAACAATTAACATGAAACCACTGTGTAACATGATGATGAGTAAGTAAATAATCTTACAAATGGTTTTGGTGAACAAATAAATACAATTTTTGTCATTTACAAAACAATTTAAAACAATTCGTAATTTTACCTGATTCCTAATAGTGGTACATACACTTTTAAAATTTAAAACAAAATTTTGCGGTGCCAGATAATTATAATTTGTTCACTTGCAGTTTCATTGAATACTCAATCATTCACATCTATCTCACAAAAATTGTAAATCAAAATGAGTAAATAATATAAAAGTGCTTCGGTAGCGGCGTGCAGAAACACATATAGACAAAATTTTAATAAAATAAAATCACACAAAATAAAAATATTTTACCTGCAACGTGCATTATGGTTTCATTTATAGCAAAACCACCGCTTGTTGTATTTCTTATGAAATTTTTTATTTGAGACTTTGAGGCATCAAAGATATAAATTGTTAATGGCTTCTCCCTAGTTATGGTTTATATATTCAATATATTATGGGTGAATAATTAATAAATATTGATATTTGAAAGAAAAAAAAAATGACGAGTTGAAAATGCGAATTAAATGAACAAAAACTATGAAAATTAAATTATGACCATGAATATTGTTGTGTGTAATAAAAAATATTCCGCAGGGATTTTTAAACACAGAGGGGCTGATAAAACGCGGTGCCAACAAAAAGAAGAGAGTAACAACACTTTTTTCAGTTGCATATTTTTTATTTTACTTTATGGTCTTTAGACCATTTTTTTTTATTTAATTTTATGAAAATGATCAATTGGGATTATGTAGCTTAAAGTTAAGCTACGTGTTTTGGCGACACTTCTCCGATCAGATAGATAATAAACGCGCCTGGTTAATATTTTTGCCGAACATGGAAGAATCACAAGAAGACGTAGTCATCGATGCAGATAATGAAATTAATAAAGTTATTTAATTTTGTTTAATGTAGTAACATCAGCATCAGGAGGATGAGTCTATCACTCACTTTCTTTGCAGTTGCCCAGCCCTGGCCAATTTAGAAAAGATCCACTTGGAAATTATTTTCTCAATGATCTCAGTGATCTAGGTAATACCAGAGCCGCTAACATTCTTAGCTTTATAACCGGTAGCAAATGGTTTACATGAGTAGTCAGTAAAGAAATAGCTCCCCAAATCCCAGTTGTATGCACAATGGGCCGAATAACGGCCTAAGTGTTTCTCTCATCGCAAGCCACTAACTAACTAACATCAGCCCCTCTGTATTTTTTTATTACTTCCTCACGTTAAATACAGCTGCTTCTGTGGTGGCTATGGCTACACTATTAATGGGTACGTTACGCTAAGTATTTCTCTATTCATTATTTCATTTCTTAGCACCTGTCTACCTATTCTGCTTAAAAATTCGTTGCTGCAAGGTTCTAACTAACATTCTCCTAGCTATGTTCAGTCTGCCTGTAATGTAGATTAAATTCAGATGAAATCGATCTACGAACGATCAAATGTTTACACGGGTAATGGACTAGGAGGAGGATGCTACCGTTTTGCATTTCCACTGCCCGGCTCTCTCCCAAAAAACACTTCCCACCACTTGGGGAGCCTTCTGAAAAAATAACCACGCGGTATCATATGATTGGATTTCTTCGGAGTGTCGGTTCTAGCTGACAGAAACTTCAACCTAACCTAATACTTAACATAAAAAACTACTAAATTCAAGGGAGAACCATAATAAGGTTATCTGATGGAACTTAAGCAAATTTGCCATTACATTGAAATAGCATAAGTTTGTGGCCCCTTTCAAACGATGAATTGATTTTCAACTATTTGTGTGACACTAGTTTAAGTCGACGAAGAATGACACTTGCCAACCACTGTTTCTTTGGGCTGGGAAGGCAATTGAGTAGTAGAGCCCTATTCCGAAGAACTGAGGAGATTCTATAAAAGACTTTGATTAGCTCAGTCCTACTTAATGGCGCTGAAGCTTGAACTCTATCTAAAGCGGATGAAGACATTCTTGGTCGCTTCGAAAGAAAGATTCTTCGTAAAATCTTAGATCCCGTTTGCGTTGACTTTGCGTTGGCTTTGGAAGTGGAGATTCAACGGCGATGTATACGAGCTGTACAGAGACAACCACCTAGACAAAAAAATTCCGCATATAAGTCGTCTAAGATGGCTACGTCCCGATAATTGATCGTTGAGTGACAACTGTCGATTTTGCATTGGGACCATCAGATTTTTCGTGGCGAATGAAACACGATAGGCAGACTGATCTGCTTTTGTAAATGGATTAGTGCATTATTAGACAGTACATCAGCTGTGCACAGTTTTTTCGTTTGTCGATGAAAACATACGAATTTAATGTGGGAAATCATATCGACGAAGAACCGAAATCCACAGACCACAGATGACGAGGAAGAAGACGAAGATGATAGTAATTGCTCCAAAATTAAGTCCATGCCCATTGTTTACGTTTTTGTTCTGAATAATTGCTTTTCACGAGGCTTTTCGTAATTTTGTTTTGAACACAAATTTCGAATGACGTAAAACAGCTGTGCAAGGTATATTGGTATTAGTGAGAGTGTGTGCAAATCTCGAAAATTATCGAGATCTGCAAAAAGTGATCCGAATCAAAAAAAAAGATTGATTTTTTGTCCCAATGGAACACGAAAAGTGATCCGGATCAAAAAAAAGATTGATCTTATGTCCCAATGGAAAACCACATTAGTATTGTTATAATCGATTACGATTGATATTTGTCGATTTGACGGTCGATTACAACTGTCTGATCGATGCTTTCTCTTGGAAGTGAAAAGATGTTGTGCGTACGAATAGCTAAAATCATTCGACGCAATCGCCAGTTGTTGTGACGATCGTTGATCGACAATCATTACATTAGAGGAAGACCTTGCCTTAGGTGACGGGCAAAAGTGAAACCAACTTGGAGTGCCCAATTAGAGGTATTTACCCAGGGACCGAGCTAACTGGAGAGGCGTACCTACTGGTTACGGCCTGGGTCCACTCCGGGCTGTATCTCTACCTAAATAAGTAAGTTTAGGTTGACAAAATCCTATTATGGTTGACCCTTAACGTTAACACTTAGCGATCGAAAACTACTCCCACGCTGCTGCAGACAAAATGGTACAAACTTTCGAAGAGTGATTATTGATGAATTTTTGCTGATGAACGTTTTTTTTTTCAATAATTAAATTCTACTATAATTTCCAACAGAAAGATTAGTTCAGTTGTATCGAACTCGTTGCTGCAGTACAATAGCTAGCTAGTCATACATTTCTTACAAGAAAGGAGAAAGGGAAACTTAAGCATAATTAACTATGTACCCCCATACATTTAAAATTACCGTAATAGTATAGCTTCCCACTGTATCTACATAACTAATGAACTGGCTGACATCCTATGCACTTAACAACAAAACAAATAAATTTACTGAAGAACGAAATAAAAAAAAAACTACTCACTAAGTTGTATTTATTGTATACACAACTTCAAGAGCATCACAGATACCGCAAAGGTCAACACTCGTTACAAATTTCTATTTATACATGTTAAAGGTACATTTAACATTTAACCTGAAACGTCATTAATTAAAATTGCTAATTACCTGCTTTAGTATACACAAGAAATTAGCGAAAAAAGAATATCTATAAATATACCCACAACCAAATACAGATAATTTAGGATAACATTATGCATGTGTTTATATTTACAGTGGAATTGTTTACTTTCTTCATTCGTACACATTTGAGCCCAATTCACCAAAGATATATGTACTATAATCATAATGCACTATATTATTAAATGGTACGAGCAACGTTATAAACAGGTGTGAAGCAGATTTGTCGCTCTGTTTTCAGTTTTTTACTAGCCAATTCCATAATGTATTCTTACCAGCATACTGCATAATTGTGTCATTCATACACATCGATCCCGATCGTGTTCCATTAAGGAACAAGTCTTGTACCTGATTATCCGCAGAGAATATGTACGAGACAAGAGGAACCTCTCTGACAGGGTTATGAAATTTTATGTATTATATAAATTTTACGTTGACAATCAAATTGAAAAAAAAAAAAATTTAGAAAATAAAAAGAAAGAAACATAATATCACTATATCTGTGCAGTGTTCAATGATTGGATGAGAGTATCGATACGACGGCACAAATGAATGATGTGGTTTCTTGTTGACACCAAATTGTGTCAACATGATGTTACCTGGAATTGATAAAATTAATTGCATCGTATGCACTGTCGACGTTGTATATGGGCAAGATTGGGCCAAAGATTTCCTCCTGCATGATGGGATCATCAGGCTTGACATCTGTCAGAATTGTTGGTTCGATATATCGCTCTGTGGCATCGTACTTTCCGCCAACAGCAATGGTTCCGGATTTCATCAGTCCTACCAGGCGTCTAGATAAAAGGGAGACAGTCAAAATATGATTATTAAACACGTATTTGTAAATAGTAAAATAGAAGACTTTAGTCTCTAAATAGGTTTAGTTTTGTTAATGCTTAGATCCAATACACCTCAACAAAGAAGTAACTACAGTCAGAAAGTATGACATCGAAAACCTGCAATCGCTAGAAACTACTGAAATCTTATGAAGAGTCATTCCACAGCAGAAGCAGAAAATAGTTCAAAAGTATATTGGCAACACTGCTAAAAAGCCATCATTAGTGGAGCGACAGATGTAGCATGTAGGTCATTGACATACATGGACTGAAAAACTCGTCAGTCTTTGTATGACGACCGACACGGTGGGCAAATCTCACTGCTGCAGCAAGGCGAGAAATGACCTAAACAAGACCTTTGATGTCAAAAAAGGATTTGGACATAGCGGCACGATGTCATGTAATTTCTTTAATGACTTAAAAGAATAGTGCGAAATTCACAAGCCAACATACAAGATGCAATCTTTCAAAAATCTACTCAATTATTTGCATAACTGGTAGATGACTGAGAGCCGTCACTGGTGCTTTTGCTAATATAGAAACAGAAGCGGCTAAAATGGGTTCAACGGTGAGCGGTTAGCGAAGAATATGCTGCGAACTACTCGTATACTGTGTATACGCTTGAACAACGCTGGGAAATATTGCGACATTACTTTGAAAATCATGGTAATGTTGCAGAATGTGTGCGAAAATTGCGTACGGATTTTGGAAGAGGAGAAGCACCGTCAGCTCCGTATGTTTGTTATCTTGTGAAAAAAGTGAAAGAAACTGGCATCCTCATCGATAAACCAAAGCGTGAAAAGCCAAAAACAATGCGTACACCCGAGAAAATTGCTGCTGTGGCAGAAAGTGTGCGTGAGGCATAATTGGGCCATTTTTCTTCGAAAATGAGCAAGGAGTGGCCGTTACAGTCAATGGCGATCGTTATCGGGCCATGTTGAACGAATTTGTGTTACGCCGACATGCCAGAGACAATTGACGCTTTAAAGGACAATATTCGTGAAGCCATTGGTGAAATACAGCTGCACACAATCGATAATGTGCTTAAAAATTGGACCGATCGTGTAGGCTACTGCATGGCCAGCCGAGGCAGCCATTTGAATGAAATTATTTTCCATTATTAACCGGAAGGATTGTACTTTCAAATAAAAAAAGAAATTTGAGAAAATATTCAGTAGTTATTTTTTTATAGCATTTTCAAAAAAAAAAAAAAACAGTTATTTGGCTCTTAGATATGGCCCCGACCCATAGAATCCGTCGCATCCGTTGCGGCAACGTATTCGACTGACAGGTTGATAGAATACACATCAGCTTATGGAAGGTGACCCATGAGCAACGTACGTGCCGGATTCGACGGATAAAGTAGGTTTACTTTCTACTTTTCTGCCCGTCGCATCCGTTGACAGTTTGCAGAGCGTGAGAGTAAGCATTTTCATTGGTGGAAATATAAGATAATGAGAGAAACTGGGCACATTCAAGTAACTAGTTGACTTAAGTCGACTAGATTTGTCTGGACTAAGTGTAACCTGAACGCAAAAACTAACTTAATTGGTCTTGAACGTCAGATCTTGACGAGGGGAGCATCTAAAGACTATTCCACTCCACAAATCGTCACTGTTATTATCAATTTATATTTTTTTGGTTTTGTTTGTTTTGGTTAGGTATTTCCACTAGCTTTGTGCTCTCCCAAGGCAAATTTGAAATGTCAAATTCTCCGCCGATATAGAAATGTCAACTTAGTACTCAGTCACGAAATTCGTGACTAGATTCGTCGGCTACCCCTCCATAAAAGTCAACAGAGAAAGCTGCTCACGTGACGAATCCCAGCCAATAAGAACTCAGAAACATCAAGTCAGTCAGCTGTCAGACTGACTAAACTAGATACTTGAACGTCCCCACTGTCTCTCATATGTCATAGGCTGTCAACGTATGCGACGGATTCTATGTGACTGTTCGTTCCGTCGAATACGTCAATCCGTCGACGCAACGGACGCAACGGACGCGACGGATTCTATGGGTACGATATACTTTCTGCCAATCATTGTTATTTAAGAAGGCAACTTTGTAGTTTTAATTAAGGTAACTGTATAAAAACTAAATGTCTCAGTCTTGATTCCTTGCCGTTTCGACAGAAAAATGTTTTGTACGATATTCGGTTCCATTTGCGCTGATTGGTCTTAGAGAAGACTATTAAACGAATTACACGAGCTGCAACCTTTGAGAAAGCTCGTACTTCTTATCTTCATCAACGCTCCGGTCCGCAGATGGTTCAATTCTATCCCAGATGGATACAGGCAGCAACAGGCACTCGCTTAAGGTGGCTCGCAAACGTAGAAAATGATATTATACCAACTTGGATTGCGCAACTTGAAGGCAGTTGGCTAAGAACAGTTTTATTGGATATGATTGTCTCAACTGACAACTCTGTTCCAATCTGAACTCTATAAAAAAAGTTTTACAGGGAAATTTAACGATCATTTGGTTAAATGAAAAACATCTGCTTACAAAAAAGAAAACCCCACAAAAAATAGTAAACTTACTGGAAATTAGTTGGGTTAATAACTCTGCATAGATCGGGACTGTCCTTTGGGTTCTCTCCATACCATTCCTTTATTACGTCTTTGGCTTCGGCAATGAATTTCTCTTGAACTTCCTTCGAGCATAGTATATAATCGGGAGCTATACACGTCTGTCCGACATTTATAAGTTTACCCCATAGGATACGTTTTGTAGCGATTCGGAGATCTGTACTTTTGTCAATGTAACACGGACTGAAAATCAAAAACAATGTTATTTCAACTTCATACAGAACCAGACATTCAAACTCCTACCTCTTGCCACCCAATTCCAATGTCACAGGTGTGAGGTATTTATTGGCAGCAGCATGCACGATTTTCCCCACTCTGGTTGAGCCGGTATAAAAGATGTAATCAAAACGTTGTTGCAAAAGTTCTGCTGTCTCCTTTGGTCCTCCGCAAACAACTGGATAGCATTCCTTAGAGAAAAACCGACTTATAAATCATAAGAACCTTTTACGAAAAACTTGCACTACTCTTACATTATCCAAATATTTGGGAAGTGTTTCGGCAACAAATTTCGCACAATTCGCTGAGATCTCACTAGGTTTGATCACAACACAATTACCAGCTGCGATTGCAGACGCTACAGGTACTAACAGCAATTGAAGCGGATAATTCCATGCACCAATTACTAGGACAACACCATAGGGGTCATTATAAATGCTAACGTCATCCAACATATTGACAAATGACTTTGGTGGCTATTTGGGCAAAGAAATAAAAAGTTAAATTGTTTGCTTGGGAGAATTTCAAGTTCTGCATACCTTTTCTGGTTTCATCCAGTCCTTTAGACTGTATAAAATGTGCCTGACATCGTTTTTCATGAAGTCTGTTTCAACGACAATGCTCTCTTGTTTATGACGACGCAGATCTGCCTCCAAGGCGCTGATCATCTCAGACTCGTGGTCTTCGTACATTTTGTAAAGTTGTTCCAGTTGTTTTTTACTGTAATAGATGGAATAGAGTATATTTATTATGAATTATGTATATACTAATCACAAGTACAAATGTAAGGTTTATGTTTGTCCCGGTCAGTAATAAATGCATTGTTAAAAGGTGCTTTAAGATAACTGTATGGAGCAATCAATAACGCAGAAAGTGCTTTCCGAGTATATGCAGTACTAAAACTTGCGAATAGACAATTTAGAAAATGAGAACAATATTCCCTCAAAACCGCCGAATTGCAAATACCCCACTAAAGTATGTACTATGAGCACCATCGAGAGGAACATCTAATTGTTAAATAATTAGAGAATATATTTTTAATGGATGTTAAGCTGACGCCGCCTCTGATGTGCTTGGTTTCACTCGACCACCGGTAAGCACATGCAGCGAAACAAAGCGGCGCTGCAAAGAAGGACTAGAGCTGCTCGTGAGCTCTACGCGCAAAAAAGAAGAGACGACCACCGGCTTCTCAGGAGAAAAAAAAACAAAGAGCACGAGAAGCGCGCGATCGAGGAAATAGAGAGATGCTACAGCAGGAATGAGGTTTGGAAGTTTTACCAAAGGGTGAAAAGAACCTGCCAAGGCTACAGAACTCGAACCAAAGCCTGCAAGGACGAACAAGGGAACATCATAGTAGAATCGCAGTCGATGCTGAGGATATGGAAGAACTACTTCTGCAGACTGTTTAACGGCGATGACGAGCTAAATCCAGCTGTGAGGCAGAATGAACCATTCAACCTGGACGATGAAGACCAACAATTCCGTCCACCCGACCTGGACGAAGTGAAGATAGCCATATCTAAGCTTAAGTCCAACAAAGCTGGTGGAGCAGATGGCCTAACGGACGAGCTATTAAAAGCAGCAGGCGATGACTTGGTTAGGAGCATGCACCAACTCATCTGTAAAATATGGTCGGAGGAAAGTATGCCCCATGAATGGAACCTCAGCATTGTTTGCCCGATCCTCAAGAAAGGAGACCCTCTGAACTGCGCCAACTACAGAGGTATTAGTCTTCTTAACATCGCATACAAGATCTTATCTGCCGTGTTGTGTGAACGCCTGAAGCCTTTCGTCAACAACCTGATTGGTCCCTATCAGTGTGGCTTCAGGCCAGGAAAGTCTACCATCGACCAAATATTCGCACTGCGGCAGATCTTGGAGAAAACCCAGGAAGTTCAAATCGATACCCACCACATTTTCATCGATTTAAAGGCCGCCTCACCGAGACCTTCGATGTCAAAAAAGGATTTAGACAAGGCGATGCGCTGTCACGTGACTTCTTCAACATCGTTCTTGAAAGAATAGTGCAAAACTCTTACGCTAACACCAGAGGCACTATCTTTCAAAAGTCCGTCCATCTACCTACTCGCCTACACCGACGACATCGACATAATCGGGAGAACGCAGCGTGATGTCATTGGCGCGTTCGTGAGCATTGAGACGGAGCCGGCGAAGATGGGTTTGTGGGTCAATCAGGGCAAGACACAGTATATGCTGTCATCAAGAAAGGACACCCAACACCGACGTCTTGGACAGAATGTCACTATAGATATAACTTTGAGGTGGTAAAGGACTTTGTCTACCTAGGCTCCGCTATGAACTCAGACAATGACACCAGCGCTGAGATTAAACGAAGAATAACTCTTGCCAATCGCTGTTTCTTTGGGCTAAGAAAGCAATTGAGTAGAGCTGTGTCAATCGTTCAAATTCAATGATCGAATCGTTCAAGTATTGGTTGAAAAAATGATTCGGTCATTTCAATCAATCATTCAATCATTCCATGACAGATGAGAATGAGAGAGTATTGTATTGCTCCATTCAATTTCAATACAATCATTCGTTCAATTTTGTTTCGGTAGAGACAGATACATTCTGATAGATTGTAAGAGTGAATCACTTATGAAAGCTTCAAAACATGTTTATCTAAAGACAGAGACAATAAAAAAAGAGATGAAACGATTGTTCCATTTCAAAAAAAAGTCGCCTCAATTGAAGATTTCTTAGACGTTTTTTAATCCATTGACATCGTAGCCATCCTTTGATGGACTTTTTTACTTTATGTCTTGATAGAAAGAAGACGAACCATATTATGGGATATATGCTATATTTATTTCGAAATGTCACCAGAAAGCCCTAAAATCTTAATTTTTCCAAGCGAAAAAGAAATCACTCAAATTTTTAATATTTTAGGGCTTTCTGGTGACATTTCGAAATAAATATAGCATATATCCCAAAATATGATTCGTCTTCTTTCTATCAAGACATAAAGTAACAAATTCCATCAAAGGATGGCTACGATGCCAGTGGATTAACAAACGTCCAAGAAATCTTCAAATCAAGCGATTTATTTTTTGCTCTCCGAAATAGCCAGTCAGATGCGCAATAAAAGTATTGACTTTGTGAATGATTGATTTGGGGCTTGTGTCGTTCGTTCTTTACTCGCTACCGAGCAAAATGAACGAGTCAGATGCGCAACAAAAGTATTGACTCTGTGAACGATTGATTTTTGGATTGTGTTGTTTCGTTCTTTCTTTACTGGCTAACCGAGATAAATGAACCAGTCAGAACAAAAGTATTGATTCCATGAACGATTGACTTGAGGTTATGTGATTGCAATCACCAATACTTTATTGTGATCGGGTCAAAAAGAACGAATCAATCACGATTGACACAGCTCTACAATTGAGTAGCAAAGCCCTCTCTCGAACAACTAAAGTGACCCTTTATAAGACCTTAATCATCCCAGTCCTTCTTTATGGTGCAAAGGCATGGATTTTATCAAAAGCGGATGAGCTTACTCTTGGTTGCTTCGAGAGGAAAATTCTTCGAGTAATTTTCGGTCCCGTCTGCATAGACGGTGAATGGAGGAGGAGATACAACGACGAACTGTACGGACTGTACAGAGACATTCACCTACCTAGAAGAGTGAAGGTCCAACGACTGCGGTGGCTGGGTCATGTAGAGCGAATGGACGTGAATGCTCCGGCCCGGAAGATCTTCCAATCCACACCCGAGGGACGGCGCAGTAGAGGAAAACCGCGACTCAGGTGGAGCACGCAAGTGGAAAGGGACCTTAACCAACTTAGCGTGCGAAACTTGAGACAGCTGGCCAAAGATCGTGCTGGGTGGAGACGCTTGTTGGTTGAGGCCCATGTCCACCCCGGACTGTAGCGCCACCTTAAGTAAGTATAAAGAAGCTGCCGCCAAGTGATCCGGAATGCCGAATTTCCTACGCCTATAGTGTCATACACAACTTTTGACAAATTTAACTGGTCATCGATTTGAAGAGCTTCGATCGATGACAGCTATTACCTACATTATGCGGAATTGAAGTCAATTGGAAAAGTTTTGCGACCTATAACAAGATTTTTCAAGATTTCCTCTGAACAAATTTGATGAAAATTCTTTTAAAAAAATGCACATCTTTGCTAATGTGGAGATTTCAAATAGCAAAGCTTGCATTTGTACAATCCCATATTTAAAAACCGAAAATACAGGGGTGGAATCGGCTAAGGTGATTTGTGATTATCACAAATGTGACAACCACTTGTGATCAAATAAAATTAAAATTAAATTAAAATTTGGCATCACTTGACACTGACATGTGTCATTATTGGTTTTTTTGTATTGATTTCGATTTGATTAAAAGCATTTGAGTATATGTAATGCACTTTTAGAAAATGCAAAGTAATAATAATAATAAAAATAACCATTCTAACAACGTAAATGTTTAACAGTATTATCTATTCGATTCGCACAGCCAATAAAGCGCAAACTACGTGGAAAAGCACCCATTAATGGCAAAATCTTTTTCTGATAGCGCTATCTGCCGTGATGCCCATAGGGTTTTCTAGGAGAAAGTATCCCTAAATGTGGATAAGCCAGAACCACTCATTTATTGGACAGAGTTTAAGTGTTCTCGGGGACACCGAACACAGAGTATTTTGGAATATTGGTGCAGAACAGTCATTATACCAACTTCTTGTAGCTAACTGGATGGAATGTGATATGAGTCCAGCTGGCAAATGCAATTGCCGTAGGGGTAGGATATAGGTATCTACTACAAAAACAGCTATATCCTTTTTTGGTCGAACATTTTTTAAGAATTTTTTTAAATTTGGAAATAGGAATTAGCTTTGTATTATGTACACTTGAATTTTACAGCTCCAGTATGTTAAGCTTATTTTGGAGATTTAATCGCAACAGTGGGACAAAAAAATGCCCCTATTGTTATTTTTATTTTGCTCTTATTCACTTCTAGATCATAAAAATAATTGCAGAGGTACACACACGTCCATTTTCGCTTAAGACATCAAAAGAAAAAAAAACCCTACTAAAATCAACATGCAAGTGACAACTAATATGCTGTCACAAGAAATTATCACAAAAATGTGATTGTCACCGGTGACAATCACCTTACGCAGACCAAATTTGTTGATTGTGACTATCATTTATCACAAATCACCTTAGCCGATTCCACCCCAGATTCAATTAACATTTAATTAAGGATATCCTTTTTTTCCAACGGAAACTGGTCCGTTCTTTTACTTAAAAGACACCAGCCTCTTGTTACATTGTTTGTCGAAGAGAAGAGACTGTAAAACGGACATCAGCAACGAAGTGTACCGAAAAAAACACTTCTGAAGATGAAGACGAATTAAATAACTTTCAGTGTGGGGTTCATTATTTATAAAGAGTATCAAGCAAAAAAAAGCTCTAAGGAGGCTATTAGGTAAGTTTTCGGCCTTACAAGTTACAACTCATCTGAGGAAAATCGAAAAAGTTTAAACAATTCAAAAATAACTGCAATGACCTCATTACACGTGTCAAATTCTCATATGAACAAAAGTTGAGAGTTGTAGTTGAAAAAATACTACAATGTCCCAAGGGTAGTAAGAACGTTTGATCTCGAATATATCTGGAATTCGGGCTATCCATCGCCTGATCCCGTAAAATGAAAACGTTCACACGATATCGTATCGACAATAGCAGTCTCTGTCTATTCCTACAGATATGATAGAGACATAGGTTTAGGGAAAACGAAAGCGATTTTCGTTTCGTATTTTACAGAATCCTACCTCTGATTACTGCACATTTCGCAGCCTGACTAATACTCTCAGGTTATGATTTATTTTTACCTAGACTTAAGATCGTTGAACATCCCATTGAACAGATCTAATTCGTCAGTCCTAATGTCTCAACATGAAAAATCCATTGGTCCAGACTGCTTTTGTTTACAAAACAGCAGAACCACAATAAAACAAACATTATAACTCTTAAATCCTTTGGGCCTGTTGCTGTCAATAAGTGTTGCAAGTTAGAGTGCTATCTCCATTGTTATGGAATGTAGTTCTTAACTTCTGATTTCGATGGCGAACTCCGAGTGCAAAGTTGTTGCCTAAGCCGCAAACGTGGCAATCAGATTAAGGGAAGGGAAAAACTGGAGAGGGCATCTTTCTACAGACGATGTTCTTGCCCATTATTATCGATTACCTGGCTACGAAAATCAACTTCACCCATGAAATACCACACAGAAAAAAAAAATGGAATTCGGAAAATAGCCTAGACGACAAATTCACAGACAGTTCCAAGACACTGGAGGGAGTTAGAGCCGGGGTCTTTTCAAAAGAACTAAATCTTGGCCTCTCCTTCTATCTTCCGAAACACTGCAGTGCCTTCCAAGCTGAAATTAGAGATATTCGTCAAGCTACAGAGCGGCCCAAGCTGCAATCAAATCCATAAAATCCAGCAAAATAAAATTTAAGGTGGTGGAAGATTGCCGCGTATTTCTTAACGAAATAGCTGGACAGTACAACCTCACCCTCTGATGGGTTTCTGATGGTCACGGTGACATCCCAAACTGTGCGGCAGACAAACTAGCAAGGCGAGGCTCCTCTGGCGTGGATAGTATAAGACTGTGTGTATGCACCACTTTCTTACGCTAATAAACAAATAATTCACCCGGACGCCACAAGCAGAGAAAATTTCAGATGAAAACCTCTAAAATACTGATAGGCTCACCTGGCCAGCTCTGGATACAAAAGATCCAAGGAGATTCTTCGACTCTAGCATCTCGAAAGTCGTTAATGTCATCTCTGGGCACTGCATATTGGGTAGACACGCGCAAAAGCTCGGTCTGACATACAATGACTTCTGCAGATCACTCAGTTTCTTTGCAGTTGCCCTGCCCTGGGCAAGTTAAAAAATGCCTACTTAGAAACTATTTTCTTAATGATCTCGCAGTGATCTAGGTAATACCAGCGCCGCTAACATTCTTAGCTTTATAAATGGCAGCAAATGGTTTGCGTGAGTGGCCAGTAGAGGAATAACTCCCCAAATCCCAGTAGCATGCATAATGGACCGACTAAAAGTGTTTCTCTTACCGAGAGCCACTTTAAACTTAAGTGTTTATGGGAATAATTTGTAGTAGAGTATACGTTAGATTCGTGGCGCTATAGTCCTAGGTGGACCTGGGCCTCAACCAAACCAACACGCCTCTCCATAGTTAGCCCGATCTTTGGCTAACCGCCTTCAGTTGGGCACTCCAAGTTGGTTGAGGTCCCCTTCCAGTAGTGCGCGCCACCTAAGGCGAGGTCTTCCTCTACTGCATTGTCCCTCTGATGGGTTGGAATCGAAGACTCATCGGAGCGGAGCGTTGGTGTCCGCATTCGCTCTACATATCGTAGCCATCTTAGTCGACAAATACGTATACATTTCCGACCAGGTCAATGACGTTGTACAGCTCCTAGAGTTCGCTGTCGAATCGGAACCAAAATCAGTCAAAGAATTTTGCATTGGAAAGCACCAATAAGATCTTCATTCGCCTTTGTTAACGTCCGCATGCTTCTGCGTCATAGAGCATGACTGGGATATTTTGAGGGTTAAATATAGGCTCTCCTTAGCGTTTCTTGACAAGACCTAACTATAGTCAGTTGATTTCTTAGGCCAAAGAAACAGCGGCTGACAAGTGTTTCTTTTTGATTTCTGACACCACAATCATGGTTAGAGTTAGCCGAGGTAGACAAAGTTCCTAACCACCTCAAAGTTGTAGTTGTCTATCGTGACTACTGTCCGAATAGTCGATGTTGTGTGTCCCTTTTTATTGACAGGATGTATTTTGTTTTGCCCTCATATTCACCACTAAACCAATTTATGCCGCCTCTGTACTGATACTTTCAAACGCACAGTGACAGCTCGCTGCATTCTGCCAATAATGTCAATATCGTCAGCGTATGCAAGAAGTTGCACAGACTTTTTTGCCCGTGGTGTTTGCTTGTGAGTTTCGCACAATTTTCTCAAGTATATTTATGATGTTGAAAAAGTCACATGACATCGCATCACTTTCTCTAAATCTTTTTATTGACACCAAAGGTCTCGGTGAGCTTGATTCCGACCTTTATGGAGCAGCGAACGTTCTCCATCGTCATTCTGCAAAATCTGACAAGTTTGGCAAGGATGTCAAAACTAAACACGGCTCTGTACAGCTCGTCTCTATAAATGCTGCCATATGCGGCCTTAAAATCGATAAATAGATGGTGAGTATGGATTTGGACTTCTGACATAATGTGAATATTTGGTCGGTTGTGCAGTCACCGGGCCTAAAACCAATCAGTTCTTTGACGAGTGGTTCAGGCCGTTGACTTATTATATAAGGACTGCTAGTGAAATGTCAGTTCATACAAATTTTTCCCAGAAAATGACGCCAACATAAACTAGCGCTCTTGGTTCGGAGCGAAAAATAAGTGAAACAAAATGACGAACGATCTTGGATTTCTCCATAGAATGCTAGAGGCACCTATTGTTCATGACAGAATTTATGAGGTAAGGCATTTAAAATTCAAATTGTTGCGTCACTGTTTAAGGTAGATGGCATTGGAAAACGGGAGCCAATGCGACAACCATCTTTGATTTCTCCATAGAATACTAAAGACACCTATTGGGCGTTAGTGAAATTGGCAAGTAAAGCGGATGAAATTCAAATTGTTGTGTCATTGCAGCGCCTCCTACATGTAAAACAGGCCGTAATGCCCGAAACAACAGCTGGTCAGGTTGGCTTCCTCACAATAAATTAAAACCGCGAAAACAACACAATTATGTCGGTGTAGATTTAGTTCGGCCTTAATAAAAATTGATTTTTCGCGTGTTTTAGTGTGTTTTAGTGATAAATAAAAGGTGAATACAATTTGCAAATATATTTTAATATAAGTGTTGAACGAAAAAATTAAGAAACACTTGAGTTTCTTTTTCTTATTTAAGTTTGTGCATTTCTGTGGTGTGTTGCTTACTTACGCCATTAATATTTGTTGATAACTTTCGCGATTTCAATTCCAATAATAATTATAGTGTCGTGATATGAAGACATTGGGCCTTACCAATAATCATTTTTAATCTTCAACTTAAATATTTTGACGGTCACAGTGGATAATTTTATATGGAAATTTTCGCAATTGTGACTTCGTAAAAGTTAGCCTGGACACTAAAAATGTTTATTAGTACATACCGCGGATTTACTTTTTTTATTATTCTTGTCTTCAGATGCCGTCGATGTGCTGTGCTCCAGGTTGCTAGTCCAACGCGAAAGGAACACCATATGTCAGGTGCTTTTCCTTTCCAAAAACTGACCCATTGAAGTCAAAATGGTTACGGATCATCCCACGAGATGATCTCGTTATATCAAAAAATACGAATCTCTGCTGCCTGCATTTCGTGGATGATGACATAGTCAAGACATATCCATATGGTGGCGACAGGAAAGTTTAGACTTTGCAGCTTGGGGAATTGCCTTCGAAGTTCCCGAACTTGCCGAACTATTTTTCGAAGGAGCCAAGTAAGCCAAGAACTGAACCCAACAAAAGAAAAGATGCAGCTATAGATCGATTTAATAATGAACAAGAGGAATGGCTTTCGATGGGGAAAATAAACAGTCTCTCAGACATTGAAAATGGCAAAGATAAGTATAATATTTTATCTTTTCAGTACAAATTATTGGATAGTGGAATCATTTTTTATAAAATTTGTTTTGAAAAAAATCCGAAGGTCTGCTGTTCATTTATCATAACCAATAGTTTAGATGTTGTGGAAGTATTTATAGAAAACCACCAAATAAATGTTCGGAATTTCCAATTTCTGTTAGGAAATAATTTTAAATGTGATAGTTTCCCAAAATTAGAAAAATTGCTCGTTTCTGTTTCCAATTTTGAACCGATGAAAGTAACTTTGAATTCAAGAATTGCTGTGATAAGTGAAGAAATTTCATTTGTGTTCCTGCATGTATATTGAAAAAATGTTAAATAAATACATGGGCAAGAAATAAAAAAAAATATTTTATTCAACGCACTTCGTTATTACAATTTTGTGTGAATCAGTTGAAGTGGCAAAAGTAAGTACAAACTACATCGAAAGTATGAAGTTTTCACTCAATATTTAAAAATATATATATAATTAGTTAACATTTAAATATCCAGAATATGCATCTACGAATTCCCTATCTAACTTTTTAGTGCACAAAAATATCAATATGAAAAATTTTTTCGTATCTCGTCAACACGACTTTGTAATAACGATTCGAGAAAGCCAAGGCATCCATATGTTATTTGACATTTCGATGGAGCATTACGGCCTGTTTTACATGTAGGAGGCGCTGGTCATTGTTAACAATAGATGCCACTTCCAAAAAGTGTAAATTTCCAAATTATTCCACTCCGAACCAAGAGGGCTAGTGGTTATGTTAGAACCAACGCGAAGACGTCTTCTAGAAGTCCATATATAATATGTCAATGGTTCAGGCGTTCTAATTAAATAGATCTGCCAAATTATTCATGACTAGCAGTTTCATTTTACCTATTATAACTACGACTATGCCTTAATAAAAATCATCAAAAAATTGACGGAAATCTAAATATGAATAATCAGCTACAGAATCAAAGCCCGAAATCTACAGAAACTTCTGCTCATGCATCCCCAATACAAAGCGGGCAGCCTTGACCTCACTCGAGTAAATAAATCGAAAAAGGGAAATGTTATTTATGAGAAAGGTAAACAATTTTGAGGGCATACTTTTTGAATGGCACTTGTTTACATTTTCAGTTCGCAGTTACAATGTACACAAATATGGCCGTGCTTAGTTTAATTTACAATTTTCTATTTAAATTTTTAAATCAATTCCAATGACCATTCAAAGTTATAATAAGACCATAAAAATGAACCGATTCTATCATAATTGCATCGAAATGCTGGGCAAATATTCAAAGCCACTTTTTATAAACACCTTTAGCTAGCGTTTCGTGTTCACATCAACCTTGTCTGTCGGCAATTATAATACAGCTGCGAAGGCATTCAAGCATACCTCTTTATAATTATAAGAATAAACTAAATTAACCTTCAATTCATGGTCTTCTTGGGTGCGTTCAAATGTCTGAAAATTTAGCAAACTGCCAACTTGTCAATTGTCGTCAAAGACAACTGAAAGAAATTATTTTGCAAGCCCATCTCAACGCTAACTATCTCCGTTTTCATTTTCAATCGGTATTCCATATACTCGCACGTTGTTGTCGTCATAGCTGACCTTGATTTTGAAAACTCTATTCGTTACGCAATATTCAATGTATTCAAACATTATTCTACTCTCGTAGTCGTAGATCGTAGTACTGAGCATCTGAGATAGATGTTACAAGTTACAAGTTACAAGCCCGCTTGCATTGCATTTATTGTCAAGGACTTTCAGACTGCAAGGTCAATAGCCAGAGCTTAGGTCAAAGTCATCCAACAAATAAGCAAAAGATCATTTTATTTCCCCCTTTTCAGTGTGGTTTGCCAACACGCCCCTTCCGCTGCATCTCGTGTTTGCGGTTTTTATAACAACAAAAAAGCGATTAGCAATAAATAAGTAATCTGGTGCTGGAGCATTATTTCTCAATTGCTTGCCGCCATATTACATTCATTTAGCTTGACTTTTGACTGACAATGGAGCCGATTATTGTCTTTGTCGAGCACATTAATCAAATGAGAAATGTTAATAAGGAACAGCAGTAGCGTAGGTACTTACTGTTATTGCTGATCTTGAATCAAAACAGGATCCATAAACAATTGGACAAAATTGATTGTCTGAACTGAGCTCTTAACGATTTGCTGATTCACATGCATGATGCTGCCAAATAAACAAATTATTAGTTTTTGTTTCACAAGAATTTAATTATACTAATGATATGCAGCTACAACAAGCGCCAGCACATGCTTGAAAATCATAATCATGCTGACGGAGTGTTTCCTGAACGAAGAAGTAAATAATCATAAAAGATATCGATAACCTTGAATTGTTTGAATTTTTTAATCATGTATCGAAATCGTGATTTTTTTTCTCTCTTCTCCGGAATAGTTTTCCGTTTTTCTAGCCGAGGAAGCTAATTAATTCGTCTCGAATTTCTTGCTTTGCGAACGGCGACCATAAATTGGTTCGCAAAGTTGGCAAAGTCATCATCGCGTTATAATGTGAGTCATTTAGCGGAGAATTAATTATTATTTTGAATGCAGCTATGGCACGTGGCGGTTACAGATATAAATTTGAATCCACTTGACAGATAAATAATTAAATAATAAAATAATTTTATTTGCCGGATGGTTGTATATCATTCTTGAAGAGTGGAAGCGATGTGAAATGTGGATTCAATTCCAGCATGTTCCAATTCCACTAAAAAGATTTAGGCCCTAGTTATAGCTATTATTGAAATGCATCATTGGAACAAATCAGTGGAATGGTGGTTTCATTTTTTTGACAAGTCGGTTATGGCAATCATTGAAAAATTCCTGTCAGTGAAAAACCTGTCAGTGACTTTTCAACAAACGAGTCTAGGCTTTGAGGTTAGAGTTGATCATTGAAAGCAAATCTGACAGGTGAGAATAGGAAGAGAATCGAACACATCAGTGAAACGATTGGGTTCCAAATTGGAGAAACGAGAATCAGCTGTTCATTGAAATCGATTTCGATCAGTGAAATAAGTCAGAATTAAGCAATTTCTTTCGTAAAAAAATTCCACAATTGATTACCTTTATTTTTATACCAACTAAATCCAATATTGTTTGATTAATCGTCTGAAAATCGGAAACCAAATTTTCAATGATAGCTATAACTAGGGCCTTAGGCCCCTATTGTGAGTGTCGATAGTTGATCGTTGATCGACGACTGTGCACTGTGATTTTCGATTGCGATTGATATTTGTCGATTTGACAGTCGCTTGTAGTCGATTACAAATGCCTGTCGATGCTTTCTCTTGGAAGTGAAAAAATTTCGTGCGTGCAAATAGGTAAAATCAATTGACGCAATCGACAATTGTCGTGACGATCGCTGATCGACAATTACAATAAGGGCCTCAGAAAAAATGATTGGGCACGTTCAAAACATCAGTTTACTGTGCTGGCTAACGAAATGTGTGTCGGCTTTTATTGGCCTGGACTGATTATCGACTGAGAATTTCAGTTGATTTTTAGGCGCCATGAATTAAAGTCTTTATTTACATAATTAAATAATAAAATAATTTTATTTGCCGGATGGTTGTAGAGCATTCTTGAAGAGTAGAAGCGATGTGAAATGTGGATTCAATTCCAGCATGTTCCAATTCCACTAAATCTTTTTAGATTTAGTGGAATTGGAACATGCACCGATTTTTATGCCTTTGACATAGTAGGTTAGGTTAGGTTAGGTTGAAGTGGCTGCTAGCTTACGCCATCACACTTAGATCAATATTAGGTCCATTGTGATACCACCCGGATCAAGTAGTGCTCCACACCTTATTGTTAAAACCATTTTGAGCTTTTAATACTTACTTACTTAGATGGCGCTACAGTCCGGGGTGCACCTGGGCCTCAACCAACACGCCTCTCCAGTTAGCCCGATCTTTGGCTAACCGCCTCCAGTTGCGCACTCCAAGTTGGTTGAGGACCCCTTCCACTTGTGCGCGCCACCTAAGGCGAGGTCTTCCTCTACTGCGTTGTTCCTCCGGGTTGGAATCGAAGACTCTTAGGGCCGGAGCGTTGGTTTCCATTCGCCCTACATGTCCTAGCCATCTTAGTCGACTGATACGTACTTTTCTGACCAGGTCGATGTCGTTGTACAGCTCGTAGAATTCGCTGTTAAATCTCCTCCTCCAAAGCCCGTCAACGGGACCGAAAATCACTCGAAGAATTTTGCGTTCGAAGCGACCAAGGAGATCTTCATCCGCTTTTGACAACGTCCATGATTCTGCGCCATAAAGCAGGACTGAGATGATGAGGGTCTTATGTAGTCTCCTTGGTGTTTCTCGACAAGGCCTTACTAATCAATTGCCAAAACTAGACATGGCTCTGTATAGCTCGTCTCTATAAATGCTGTCATATGCGGCTTTGATTGAGCTTTTAATGAAACTCCTGATATCATTAGTGATGAGGTCTCCAGGATCGTTGAAGAAGAAAGCTCCTAAGTGGATTTTCCTATTCCGAGAAAGAGCAGGACAGGAGCAGAGAAGGTTTGGGATAGTTTCCTCCTCCTTCTCCTCATCTCTACATCAAGTGTGGTTGCGTGCCTATCTATCAGACAGTGTCCAGTGATGACACCTATCATAGCGCTAATATGACGTCTTTCTAGAGATAACAAACACTTGAGCGTTTCAGATATAGCTTTGGCCAAATCTGCTTTGTCGCTAGAAACGTTGTACCGTTTGTCCATCTAAGATTTGTTTTCTCAAAGGCGTGTCTGTTATTCCTAAGTGAGCTTTGTCAGGTAGCAAAGGTAAAGTTGTTCCACGTCTGGCGAGTTCATCGGCCCTACAATTCCCTGATGATCCCTGATGATCTCTATATAGAACTGCTCTGCCATCTCTAGGAGAGACGAGCGGCATTCTTGGGCTACTATCGAATTATTAGAGAAGGATTTCATAGCTGCTTGACTATCTGATAAGATACGGATATCCTTTTTAGATAACACGTTCTTCTTAAGCCAGGATAGGGCTTCTTTAATCGCCATTATTTCCGCCTGGGACACGCTACAATGATCAGGAAGACGGAAGGAGAGACTAAAATTGAGTCTATCTGAGGAAACACCACCACCCACCGCTTCGTCAATTTTTGATCCGTGTCGGTATAAAAGTGAACCGACTTGTCCTCAAGAAAAGCCTCTCCCTCGCAGAAAGACCGAAGTATAGGAGCGTGTTCAAAATCTTTACTACAGTCTGTTGCGATACTGCTTTCAAACGAACTGCTGAATAAGCAGCAGTTTGTCTGCTGAAAATGTCAAGAGGTGTGAAATGGAACAAGATGTCCACTTGCTGCGGAGGGTGTTGTGAGAAGTGCTCCACCAATGCACATGCAGGCAGTCCACCAAACAACCACTCCTTACGTGAGTATCGGTCTTATGACCGAAATATAGAGCCATTGAGTTGTAAGCCCCATTTGTAGCCAATGGCCTTTTTGCAAGAGAAAAGTACAAATGTGGCTTTTTTTACTCTTTCTTGAATGTTGGATTTCCAATTTCACTTCCTATCCAAAATAAGACCTTATGTTGCTTCTTTAGAAAAAGTTAAGTTAATACCATTTAGGGGGATCAATTGGCGGAATTTTGTATTTCCTTGTGAAGAGTACCAGTTCGGTTTTGTGGGGGTTTACACGCAAACCACAACGTACTGCCCATCTGGTAAGCTTCTTTAGAGCGTTTTGTAAGAGTTATTTAAGAGTATTTAGGTGTTTTCCAGAGATTACTGTCGCAATGTCATCCGCATAAGCGATCACCTTGCATCGCTTGGATTCCAGGTTAATCAGTAGTAGTTAACCAAATTCCAAAAAATTGTGGGGTGCCTCTACCGACATATCTTCTAGCAGATGAATCACGCAGCTTTGAAGTAATAATCCGACTGCTAAGCAGTAGCTTAATCAAATCGCAAAGTGAGCGATCTACCTTCAGACCTGACAGTGCATCTGTAATCGCTGATGTGTTGATATTTTTCAAAAAGGCTACCATTGTGTACTCCTTATGATGTATGGAATATTCGATCTTACGAACAAGCTGATGTACTGCTGTTTCAACTGATTTACCTTTGTTGTAAGCATGTTGAGCTGTAGACAGAAGTCGAATATCGATGCTGTTTCGTAATTGCATATCAATCAGTCTTTCCAATGTTTTTAGAAGGAACGACGATAAACTAATGGGTCTGAGGTCTTTTGGATGTACGTGGGAATATTTTAGAGCTTTGGGTATGAAAACTACCTTGACTTTTCTCCATACTTTTGGAATATGGACCAGGTCTAGGCAGCTTCTAAAGATATTTACCAGTATTGGCAGTATATGTAATATATCTGGTCCTGGAGACTTGACTTGACACACTTTGACAAAGTAAAAGTGACTAACATAATTTTTGCTGTCTGCGGAAATTTAGCCGACTTAAAATGATAAGACTCCACGATATATGGACAGAGTAACCACACTATAAAGGCTTATATAGATGGATCGAGCGAACGAAGGAACTGGTGCAGAAGTGTTTGTTCCATGAACTAAAGAATAAGAATTGATGGGCAAATGTACCAGCATATTTCAAGCTGTAATATGCGCTATAGATATGTGGTGCATTCCAATTATTTTTGAGAAAAAGTACAGACACCGCAATATAGTAGTGATGTCAGATAACCATGCATGCATCAAAGCATTCGACGCCTATATCAACAAGTCTAAGCTTGCGGGGGAATGCCTTTTCAGGCTTAACAAATTAGGCAAGAAAAACAGAGTAACCTTCTCTTGGATACCGGTCGAAATCTTTAAAAACCTTTAAGGTCTGAGACAAGCTAAGAAACCTTTAGGGAATTCTAACCTAAATGGTTCAAAGTATGCATTCGGCCTACTGTCCACGTAGCAGCGGTTCATACACACGCTTTCATCATTTGCAGCTGGTTCTACGCTTGCTTGCAGCTTCCTGGCAGCTTGCATATAAACAAACGAAGCTTTGTCCACGGTGCGGCAAAGTCGCCTTTGCGACTACGAAAATGCGACCTTGCCGGTTCGTGCGTAGAAAACGGAGTTACGGGGACAGTAGGCCTTAGTCTTAGCAAGAATAACCTACGAGTCCTAATAGGCTTAAGGGAAAACCAATGGTATTACAGACAAAGGTCTCTGCAGATTCTGCGATGAGAGTGACGATTAACGAACCTATCAAGATGAAAATTAACTTTATCACTGAAGATGATTTTGTTTAAAAATTGCGGACTAGTAGCTGTTAAACCTTCATTATTTTTAAAATATTGCTCAATAATGAAAATGCGTTGTTCTTTCGTATAGCGTTCCATTTTTACTAACACCGAACTGTCAGCTGTCACATTGTTATCTTTTTTTGCGTTGACATTACTGTACCTACTATTAAATGGCGCAAAATAAAAATTTTGCGTGAATTATGCGACACCCTTTATTATAAGGCTAGCCGCACATTGGATACGAATTTACATCGTACGTAAACGTATGAATATGGTCGTACGAAGAGAGTGCGCACACTGAATACGATTTTCTCTGTAAAATAGACAGTGCCCCGTGTCCCATACCCCCTTTTGTGTCTATAAACAGTCAATTTTAATGTTTCAACGCACGAACGTGTTTAAAAATCCCAACAAGTTTGGATTGTATTCGGACGTCGGAGCTATACGTACGGTACGTATCCAATGTGCCCGCTCCCATACTATTTGGAAGGTCAAGATTGTTCGTGCGTATGCTTACATGTTCGCATGAGAGAAATTCGTACGAAATCGTACCCAATATGCGGCTAATACTTGGCGGTGAAGTCAAATGCGGACATTGCTCTTTACGATATCGTAGGAAATAATAAATAAGCTGGCAGCAAGTATTTTAATTACGTCCTAATTATATGAATTTCATTATTCCTTCTGATGGGATTTGTTTTTAAATGCTTGTGATCCAGGGTGATCATCCTCATATCCATCCAGGCTTCATGAAATTTCACCTAAATCGCCTAGCTTTCAAGTGATCGCATTCAGAACTTCGGGGAAAATGCTTGAGAAGGTCGCTTGCGTGATGCAGCGATTTAAACCAGTGACATGTGGCCAGAAAAGGACGCCTTAAAGGCATTATTGCGACGACGCAAGGGTCGTGTCGCCTTAGCTGCTGATGGTCATATCAGAAGTAATTCGCTACATCTTTATGTAAATTAAACGATACACATTGCAAACTAAATTTAGTTTAGTGCACACTAAATGCTCTGTTTTTACGGAGCCGACAAATTTTATAAAAAATACAACTAAATTTCAGACAAATGCCATCTCATTGCATGCCGTGTACTCACAAACCGGTTTACATATCAAAATATATAATATTGACATATTACATGCATCTGCGGTGAGGCATGTAGTGTAATCGGCATATTTGGGCTGCCATATTTGTATGTCAACATATCAAAAATAAACGCATACGATGGTGCTAACTTTGAGATAAAGCGTGTATGACGTGTATTTGCCATATTTTTCGCACATGCTACAATACATATTACCTGACATTTTCTACATTACATATGTCGAGCAATTATCAAGCAAAGAATTACGATCGAAAAACGCTGTTTTTGACCTAATAAGGCAATTTAGTAGTAATGCCTTGCCAAGAAACACTATTCACATGAGAGCGGATTGCGAACTGCGAACGAACAAATATTCGTACATTTTCTTGGCTGCAGCAATTCGGGAATTATCAAATGTGCAATTTTCTATTTATAAATGCGTCAAAAATTTATCAATTCGTTCGTTCGCTCTCATGTGAATAGTCCTTAACATCCCGACTACACAGGAAATAATTTGACTCATACTGCTAGGTTCCACATTTCACTTTCACTCGAAATGAAATCGGAAATGATTTTTTGTGTTCTACATTTCACTGCATTCGATTTCGATTTGAAAATTTTCGGAATTAGGACAAAGTGAAATTGCGATTTGGAAAAAATTTCGGAGTTTCCGAATCGCTCGAAATGCAGAACACTGAAAACGAATTCACTCGATTTGCAATTTCGATTTCACTCGATTTCTGGAACTGGAACCTAGCTAATGCCGATTTTTCACTTTAGGGTCGAGAATGTGTAGGTGAAGGGAATGAAAAGTCTTCTCTTTTTGCCCTCTTCGTAATTTTGCGCGTTTGCTTTATTCTTAAACTCGGTCGCGCTAGAATCTAGAAATCTGCATTTGCTCTATTTTCTAATTGTGTGTGCGGTCTGCGCTGCGAAAATGCAGCTACCACCGCGAACGACGAATGAGACATAAAGGAAACAAAGACAATTTCATAATCAAGAAACTAAAGTGAAAACACTGGAACTGGACGTATAAATGCACCATAAGTGCCCAAAAGAGAATTAAGAAGTGTCGGACGACAAAGCACGCAGCGTATAAATCGGGTCACAACTCACAGCAATCTCTCTCTGCGATTACACGCCAACTCCACTCAGTGTTCCCAGGGTTTAAGAAAAGAAATCCCCTTTTTTTAACACCAACATCATATTTTTTCCCCTTTAGAAAGAAAAAAAAATCCCTTTTTTTCCGAAGAAAAAATCTTATCATACTTAACCATGTTTTGAACTCGAGCAATGCTTCCAATTGCTTGAGATATTTGTATTTTTTTGTTAGTTCCTTCTTCATTCAAAATCCAAAATAAAATTGTGATAAAATGAGAATTATTACACATTAAGTTGTGCCGCCTTTGTTTAGAAATTCGCGTAATATTTTGAATTAAGGCATAGTTCAAGGACACACTATGTGCTGAGCCACACATGCCTTCCCATGAAAGTCGTGTCGGGAGAGACGGGTAGATTTTTAGGTTATCTAGTTGAGAAAAGAAGCGTATATTACACTGCAGATCCATTCTCTTTTCTACTCACTTAAAATCGACCTGTCTCGCCCGAAACGACTTTCATGGGAAGGGATGTGTGGCATAACTTTCATTCTAATGAACGACTTGGCTACACACAAAAACAAACGCTCATTGCAATAAAATAAAATTTGACAGGTACAGGAGTAATGAAATCGAAAATACAAAAATTTGATGGTAAATTCGAAGCGGACGCCCGATTTTACGTCCTCACTCTCCCAACGCAAATACCAATTAAAGATTTTTATCGAAAGCGCAATGGTTCCGGAAAATAACCTTCGTAATCATGCGCCATGCTCATGTGAAAATTATTTCTGAAAGTGGATTTTTGGTCCATTTTCTGTACTACCTATCTTTTTTTCTACTCACTCAAAATCTAGCTGTCTCTCTGTAGACGACGTTCATGGTAAGGAGTGCATGGCCATGGTTATAGTTTTATTAAATGTCAAAAGAATGAATGCATTCAGAAACCAAACAAAAAATTAAGTGGGTGTTGCATGGACACATCTTGAGCATGGTTATTTTTTGTAGATTGTTTTGTAGGTATTCATTCTAGAAGATTTTCTTACAAACTGTTTTTGATAGGATTTTAAGATTTTCCCCTTTTTGAATTTTTTCCCCGTTTTTATCCCTTTCCCCTTTTTTCTCCCTTTCGTCTTAAAAAATCGGCAAAAATGGTGATTTTCCCCTCAACCTGGGAACACTGACTCCACTAGAGATCTGTCTCTCCAACTAAATGTCTGAGATCTATCCCATACAATTTTCTTATTTCTGCGCTGGGCAAATTATGCCATGACATTTCATTTCGTATCGCAACGGCAAGAGAGGTTGTAGTTGACGTTTTGTGTTGTGAAAAAAAATTAAATAAAAATTGCCCAGCACAGGAGGACAGAAATAAGAAAATTGTATGAGATATATATCAGACATTTAGTTGGAAATACAGATCTCTAGTGGAGTTGGCGTGTAGCCCGCGTCTCCACGAACAATTTTTCATAGAATGCCATATAGCATTCTATGAGAACTGCTCGTGGAGACCACAAATAGTATTCTATGAAAAATGGTATTCTATTTACTGCTCACGCTCAGCTCACAGCTTGCTAGTATTCTATGGGGTGTACTTTTTTGTTGTGACGCATGTGTTTTCGTGGACGCGATGTAAAGAAGACGCAGTCTTGCTATATGGCCTAGAAGCATGGACATTGGTGAAGGATGATTAGGATATCATTGGCCGGTTTTTTAACACAAATTCTTCAAACAATTTTCGTTCCCGTTTGATTTGACAGGATTTGTAAAAGATTTAACAGCGAACTCTACAAGCTAAGCTCACATCAGTCGTTAGATAGCTAGTTCCTCGGCTGTGACACCAACATAGGGGGACAACACCAACGGAACGCCAAAGATCGAGCTAACTAGAGGGCGTATTGGTTGAGTCCTTGGTTAAAAAACACAACAAATCGAAAATAGCAATGGCAGGACTTTGCTTTCAGCAAAATTCAGAACAATTCGCAGCCGCTTCTAGGTCTAATCCATCAACATAAGGCCAATGTTCGTGATCTCATGAATGAATTGATCATCTAAGAAAGCTGTAAAACAGGCAATTACTGTTTTTATTGTCGCATTATCCAAATTGACTTATTTAAAATCAAATCACATCTACACGTGGCCGTAAAAAAATTAATTAGAAGTCGAGAGGTTTAGCAAAGGGTTACCGAAACTTTAAGAAATGTCCTATTTTTTCATTAGACTGTACCTACTAGCAACGATATTTATTTTTACCTTATCTGACTGAATCAAATAAAATAACTACATACATTACATAATTATATCTACTTACAAAAATATACTAGAAGTCGTAATATCTATAGTTACTCGCTGTGGAGCCGACTATTCATTGATGCAATTACCGATCGGAAGTGCGAATAGCCAGCTTGCTTGCTTTTGAATTCATTGTGGAGACTTCGAACGATATGCATAGATAATGAATAATGATAGACAGGTCAGTAACTCAGCAGCAACTCTAGCTAGACATGCACTGATTTCGTAAGACATTTCTCACAGTTGCTTCGGAGCACTATTAATGTACTGTTTTATTACAATCTTTGCACAACTGGCACTTATTTCACCACAAACCTTGTACAAAGTAACCTAAAAGACAAGTTGCTTCTTTCGTCAAAAAAATGAAATGTTATTTTAACCTCGTTAATTTCAACTTCGACAGACATTAGTTAGTAACTCTGAACAAAGTATTATCAGGTAAAAATAAACACTTAATGACCTTTCGCCAAATAATAGATGTGTGTGTACCGCAGTTAAACTTTGTGAGCACGTTTAACTAGCAAATACAAATAAGAAGACATCGACAAAGCCGGGTCGGTTCGCATTTGTACTGTACACTTACTTATAGTTTGCAGAAAGTTAAATGCCTGTAACTCTCCTCCCGTACATAACTACTGCGACCAATTTCACTCGAAAGTTATTACGAAATATTTGTTGTTTGGCTTTCCACTCTGCGTTATTAAATACGTAGGTAAGTATCTATATATGCATTTAACTAGCTGTTGGGACAAAACAAGAAGATTACTATCGTAACGCAACTTACCGAAATTCATAACTTCTGGTTTTTCCACTTGCGAATGCCGTTCTGGCTCTTTGCATAACCTGTGGTTCAAAAGAAAAGCAAAAAAAGAAAACATTAGATTCAAGACAACAACAAAAATGATATTAAGGAAAGAAATTTTGGAACAGATTTCAAGCAATAATTATTTTCGAAATTGTATACTCACATCGTCGTAGTTGGCCATTATGTCGGTCTGGTGATAGCTATCTGCAAAAGAACACGTCAATAGAATGGAATTACTTTTATTGATCTCGGACAAAAGCAGAAAGTCACTGAATAAATTTATTAGCGCTATAAAATCATCACACTCTCACACAAATTCCCACATACAAAACCCGTCGAAATTGGACAAGAAAATACAAAGATCCAGTGGTCAGTGGAGCACTTGGTTTTCTGGATTGGATATAAAAACAAGTCACGGCGGTTTGGTCAAGAGACGGAAGCGGTGCAATTCGATAAATTCCAAATGGAAGTTATGTATTAAATTTTCTGATTCGATTAGATAGATATGAAATAGAAAACCAAATTCACTTTTATTTTCACTTCCACTCTCGATATTCGACTTGTTTTTGTCGACAAGCAAATCACGGCATTTGCTAAATGCGACCGGACTACAACAAAAATTACTTTCAAATGAAATGAACCAGCTGACGACAAAAATACTGAAGTGATGTCTGTGCTGATGATAAGTACAGTAGAGCTTCCACAGACATGTCAAAACACTGTACATAGTACTTTATGACGTACAACTCTGCTTAGAAGCTGCTTATCTCACTCATGTCGATTTCCATTGGTCTTTTACCGTTTTGCTCTCAGATCTCAGATTTTTCCTGCCCAATGGAACATGAAATGAGATCAATTTTTTTTGCATTTGTGTTGGTGTGTGATTTGACAGTCAGCTGTTTTTACATTCCAATTTGTGTTTATAAAATTGAATTGCTAATTGCTAGTTTTTTACTTGTACTTGTACAATAACTACTTACTTGTTTTGTTTTGAATTAGAACTTCGTCCTTCCCCATAAAAACAACCCCATACGACGATCCATTCGTCTACATTAATATCCATTTTCAATTTTTAAATTTATTCCACAATAGGTAGGGGAGACTGGGGCACATTTGAACACTGTTTGTTTTAAGGTCTCATAAAATCACATTTGCTTAAATTATTAGACTGTAAAGTATTCTCACTTTAAGAAATGCAAATAAACCTTGATTTGGACAAATAACTACATAAATTTAGTAGGGGCATATAATTTTATGATTTATTTTTATTTAAAAACGAAGTAGGTCCTTATGTTCAAAGGAACCCTTATGTGGGGCACTTTTGAACAGCAGTATTTGTAATTGTTTTCAGCAGCTAATAAGTTACTACAAGGTTTGTATTTTTTTTAATAAAATAAATTAACTTTATTATTTTAATAAAGAAAGCAAAAACGTAGCAAAAGCAAACTGAAATTTTGAAATTCCCGAACTATTTTATAAATACTTAACTGAAGAAACTTTATAAGAACAAAAAAGAGTTATTTTATTAACCCAACAGAAATTTTGAAAAAATTAAGACAAAAATTATCACCGCAGCTGTCCTCGATGTTCCCGGAGCGTTTATTGGTGGTAGTAGCTTAGCCTTTAGTTCAATGCCACTTACAGAACGCTTATTCAAATGTGGCCCGACTGTTTAAACCTCTGCCCCAATAAGTCAAGCAACAGAAAAATGCGCGCAAATATTTATATTTTTCATATATGTCAAAAAACGTACCTTTATACTTTTTCAAATGAAGTTGTGCTTTAAAAATATATTTTACACAAAAAGAAAAGCTCACTATAAAATGTGTACACTCTTACAAATAGAACAATTAAAATATGCAATTTAAGCATAAAACCTCCTCATGCGGCTACTTCCAGGCGACACGACTGCAAAGACATCCGAAAGTCATTGACAACTAAAGAACACGGTATTACCGAGTTTAAATTTTGGTTTATATGTACTTTGAAATATTTTTAAAATGTTGTTTTATTAGCAATGTGCAAATGTGTCTCACGTTAAAATGTGCCCCAGTCTCCCCTAACAACAACTAACCTCAAAGTTTGACAAGAGTCACTTGTTTTGGTATTGGTGAAAGTATGTGCGAATCTCTCTCTCGAATCGAGATTCGCAAAAGTGATCTGAATCTTTAAAAAAGCGCTTTTTTTTGCCCAATGGAAATTGATTTTGACAGGCAGCTGATTTCTACAGAAGAAAAACTGCTCTGAATCTTAAAAAAAGTGCTTTGTTTTCCCCAATGGAAATCGACATCAGATTTGTATGCTACGGAAGAGGATGGCGACAGGTGGAAAGTTATCGATATCGAGGTCGTGACAGGTTCTACTTCGAGTATCGAATTTTGGTAAGAGCTTTTCCGTTTGACAGATAAATACAGGGTGATGTGTCTTGATAAAATGTAGAATACGTTTAAATTGGGGATAAATAGGTTTTTAGATAAAAATAAATTGGGCAGTATTTTTATTTATAAGTGCCTGTTTACATCTGATATAAATTGATCATGATGATGGACATCATGAAATCAAAGTCATGATGTAAATGATAAGATAAAAATCAGCAAAATCGAATCGTAACAACTTCGCTGATATATATTTCACAGTTTCTATCTTTTTTGATATATTTTAAAGAAGTACGTTTATTGGTACATATTGAGTGGCCGCATTCTATTTTATTATGCCGCTAGTCATCTACTCCATATAAAAAAGCTGACAGATCACCATTTGCGCTAGAGTTCTAGCACTTATAATGATATTTCCATTTCAGGGGGAATTTTTCAATCTAACACAAATTTTCCCGCTGGATTGAGAAAATGGAAGGAAAAAAATGCCCTGTCACTGTAATTCGATTAAAAATAAATAAAATTTGAAAAATACGGATAGAAAGGAGTTAAATGCTTAAATCATATTATTTGATTTTCAATAAAATCTGTTAGCGATTTTCATAAATTCGGTCGCATTCAATCATGAAATATTGGACACAAGTCGAACCGATTCAGAAATGTGTGCTGACGTTTCGGCAAATATAAATAAGAATTTGTAGATATCATATTTTGTCTCACTCGCATATTGGATTGAAACAGAAAATGGATGTTGGTTGAAAATAATTTTCTTCAAAAATTCACACGAAAAATGTTTATATTCGTTGCGCTTTCTATTTTCCCTGTCTGTTATTCTTTAATTTCATTGGAAAAACTCATCCTTATTTACTTTTCCCTAACACAAAAACACATGAAACAAAAGCAACACGATCTGTAAAAATTTAGCTTGAGGAAATGTTTCGACCCATTAATGGCGAGCTTAATTTTGACAGATATTTATATGAAGGACCTACAGTCTGAAATGAAAATTTAATTTTTTTTAGTTGATTCTGAAGTCTAGTACCTACGCTGCTATTGTGGAACGAAAAATCCCATATAAAAGTGACACTACGAAATCATGGACGAAAAAATTCTCCTTTTCGATTTGCAGTACGCTGCTGCTGCGAAATGACGGCAAGAAGTGGATAATTGTAGTAGATTGCTTGGTACAATTCTTCACTCTCTTTTCGCACACAATTTTAATGTCCTTGTTTTAGATTTTTATAAACTTCTATAATTTTAATTATAATTGCTTTCAATTACAAAATACCAACTCTTGCTGTTGTCAAATGTTACTTGTGTAAGCTTAAAAAACAAATGAGTTTGGCATTTTGTTCAATTGAACTCCACCTGTCAAAAATACGAGTAGGTATCCACTACGTTTTAGAGTTTTAGAGCTAGTGGTGAATGGTATAATCCGTCTCTTTATCCCTAAAGCTTCTTTAAAAGTTAATTGTAAGCAAGGTTTCTTATATTAAAATTTGGCCAGATTTGTTTTAAGATACGCAGCATGTGGGTGGGATCCTCTTATCTACGGGATGCTTTGCTAATCGGATAAATCATTAATGTTAGTTTCGAGGAGGCTGACGTGTTGGTGAGGATAGTGCCAAGTCTATTAAGGTTCGGCGGCATTATACTCTGGAAGCATAGACTAAATATAAAATTGCACTGTCCTCTCCGTGAAGGATGATGGATTAAACTGAAACCAGGACAGCGTTTTCTTAATCGCCATTAATTTCGGCTGTAAAACGCTTCATTCAGTATTAAGGCCGACTTAAGGGTGTGCTCGCATATTAATAATTTCAAAGCTCCAGCGACTTTATCAATGTGTTTTCGAAACTTTATACGAAATAGGTTATGGAATCCAATACGATTATTTGATAATCGGGAGGAGGCTTTTAGTCTATAAGATGCACTGGTCGGGTCGGGTATTGATCACCTTCTTCACCTCATACTAATCCCTATTGCAACCCACCAATGAGACAACTGAACTTCAGGTCACTTATCACACATTTCATCCACCATCGCTTTGTTCGCGGCTTTCTATATAATTTTCGGTCAGCACTATGATTAGAAAGAAATATTTAAAGTTGAATGAAATGTCCATTATGTCAGGAGGGTGTCTCTTTGCATGGTCGTGTAAATAATACAAAAATCGACTGCTTGCTAAAAATCCCAGTTGGCGAAGTGAAACCAAAATTCCTCAATAGGTGTATACTGATGAATTGACTTTGATGTGGCCATTTTGGATTGTGGGTTAAATTTTTATTCTACACGGCTTTTGTAAGTAATTGGACCACGTCTAGCCATAGTCCTCTTAACTTTTAGCACTTCAGGAGCACTACCGGTACACTCGTGGTCTAGGGTGAGCCTGAGCATATTCATTGCACCTATTTACCCAGCTTCACGAAGTTTCATTTTTAGCTTACATTTGTGGGCTGATGATTTTGTTTAATCAGAGTCACAAATAAGTTTTATATACGTGAAATGTTGACCAGGGTACAAAGAACAGCCTGCACTGCCATCACTGGTGCTTTACGCACTACACCCGCCAGCTGCACATGAGGCGTTTATATATCTTTTACCACTGGACCTACAAATAAAACTAAAAGCAGGTAGTAGTGCGCTTCGGCTAACTTCAGGGTTCTTCAAAACCAGACAAGTATAGGACATAGCTCCATACTAATTGAATCCTTCTACAGCATCCCTTATAAAATGAATGAAAATCTGGGTGAATTTCACTTCGACACACTATACGAAATACTTTACCCAGATAGGGAGGACTGCCAAAAGAATTAAGTTTTGAATGACAATTAAATTTCGATTTATATAAATGGTTCCAAAACTAAGGAAGGTACAGGGTCAGGTATATACTCATGTACATGCAGTGTGTTCCAGGCATAGGTTTTGGCCGTGTTCAAAGCTGCGGATCTACTTGATATGGAATCAATATCCAACAAGAATATGCGCTGTCTACATTGATAGACAGGTTGCGCTAAAGGCGCTAGAGTCCGTCATCATCAAATCTGCGAACTAGTATGAAACTGCCGCCCGCCTCATTCTCAGAACAATATGCGCCCAGAACCAAATCAGATTGTGTTGGGTACCCCGGGCACTGTAATATTAAGGGTAACGAACGGGCCGACGTTCTGGCCAAAAACGGCAACAAAATTATAACTATAAAGGACCATTCACATGGGAGCGAACGAACGAATTGATGAAATGCGAACAAACCACTTTTTATGCTTTTATAAACAGAAAATTGAACATTTTACTACTCCAAGATGAGGATAATTAATTATTTTATCAAAATTTATTAAGAAAACAAGTTTATTAACAGTTTAAATAACGAAATTTCGAAATCCAAATTTTTTGCCGCGAACGAAAACACCCTGGCGGCGCGAATTGTCAGTCTATTCACAATCCACATCATTTAAATCGCGTTCCACAAAGTAGCGAATAAAAAATTCGTTCGAACTTAATCTTATTCCAAGAAGAGGATATCTTGGAATAATAAAATGTGGAATTTTCTGTTTATAAATGCATAAAAAGTGGTTTATTCGGATTTCATCAATTCGTTCGTTCGCTCTCATGTGAACGGTCCTTAAGACCTCACCAATTGCCGAGGCCAAGAGAATTATTCTCGAGAAAATTTAAAATAGGACAGATCAAAGATGATCGGATATATAGTAGTTCTCAAAGGCTCTGTGGCCTAAGTTGGATCAGAAAAAAATTGTAGAATTATTAAAACTCAGCAGATCAATGCTACAAATGGCAATGAGGATACTCTCCGTGCACTGTCTTCTTATACCCTATTCACACCAAGCCGAAAACCGAGTTTTCGTCAAAAAAGTTTAGAAAACTCGTAGATGCATTCACACCAAACACCAACTCGTTTTCGTTTGACGTTTCAATTAGCTGTGAAACTAGCTATGAAATGTTTGTGGCGACTAGACTTTTATTTTAGTTACTAAACTTCGCTCGTATTGACATACTTCCTCTGTTTTCGAGCAAGTTTTCGACTGTTTTCGCGAAAACCCAGTTTTCGGCTTGGTGTGAATAGGGTATTAGGAAACATGCTAGGAGTTTAGGTTTAACAGACACAGACACATGCAGATATTGCGCAAGACTTACATGTCGCAGAGGATATTACTCATCTTCTCTGTGAATATCAAGCTATTGCTCGGTACAGGGCTCAACACCTTGGAAGGTGCTTTGGAAAAGGTTGACCTCACAAACAAAATTGAAAATTTTTTTTAGATTTTGTAGCGAAATTAATTGCTTGGGCGAATTGGTTTAGATTTTGACAGTTAAGGTTCTCCAGGGAGGGCGATTTAACCTAACCTAACCTAACCTATAATGTACATAAATGCTGGTCCTCTTATATGTCACTTATTTTTCAGACCATATTTTATTTTGGAATTCTCCTCGCATACCCTTGCAGGCATATGTAAGTTAAGTATGCATGTAGTAAATCATTTCAAAATTGTTTCTACATACCGGCCGGCGGCGGCGATAAAGCTATAAATGCAATACCTGTGCTTAACTTTTTTTTGATAAGAGTCTTAAGGTGTACAGTACCTACACATTATATTTTAATGTTAATAAAAATTAAAAAAAAATGGTGTCGGCCATGAAAATGCATAAATTTCAATTATATGTAGCTCATTTTGTTTCTAATCTAAACTAACATAGAATATTCTATTGACCAGATTCGAAATAAACCACAATCTACAGCTGATAGCATGTATAGATAAGTACTATGTACTTTTTATTTCTGGACACAAAAAGAGGTACAAAATGCAAGTATGTATTGATTTTATAAGGAATCAAATTACAATAATAATTGCTCCAACTATATTTTTTAGATGAGATACTTAAATAAGACTAACAACACACTTCAGATAGGTACTGGTTTCATAATTGAACCGCAATTCAAATTACCTACTCACACTTGCTCTATGATTTGTTCTAAACATGTCAATTGGGTTTCTCCAACATTTTTAATTGTTTCATTATTATTTTTTTATATAGCTTTTTTGTGAAACTTCTAACCTTTGTTATTCAGGCATCTTATCATTTGTTGCAGATTTTTTTATTTTATTATTTTTGCACAAATTAAAATTTAGTTTGAATTGAATTAGAGTTGTTTTTATATTCATTAGTTAAGTGGTGGTAATTGTAAAAATCACTAAAAAAAATCTCAACATGCAACCATATTGTATCAACAGTGGGTTTTTAGCTATTTCTTAAAATTTTCAAAACAAACACTATACAAAGCTTTCAAAGTAATTTCTTATTTAATAATCTAATGATGTGTATGTACCTTCAACTTTAGTCTGCAATTGTGTATTTAGTTGAAAGCGGAATAAGTCCCAACTGCCTGCACTTAAAGTCACGGTTCAACTAATAAATAAATACACTAGCAAAAGCAGCAGCAGCAGCAGCAGTTGTCGCTGTGAAGATACATTTCAGATAGTAGCAAATTATGATTGTATCTGTAACCGGCACAATAGGGTAACACAGCGGTTCTAGATTAGAAAAGTTATAAGCACACATACTGATACGTACTGGAGAGATAACAATTTCGAGACGGTATTCGAGTTTGAGTTGTCGCTGTCGACATAGTTTCATTGATAATGAAGTTTGTTTTGGTTTCCATTGCGTGGTTGTCACCCTCGGAAAGTACGGATACTGACGACCTTTGCTTTAGTTATTAATAGGATGTGATTGCCATGGATTAGCTACCAATGACAAGTAAAAAAAATGCAAAGTCATTACTATTGTTAGTTTCTTGAACTACTTACTTATGAAAGTAACAATAGTAATGAATGACTTTGCAATTTTTGTTTACTTATCATTGATAGCTGATCCATTACTGTTGTTACTTTCTTAAACTACTTAATTTCAGAAACCCCAAAAAATCCACTGGCCAAAGTTATAAAAAAGAAACTTTAAAAACTACCAACCCTGTTGTGCCCACACATATTGTGTAACGCAACAATTCTGTGACATAATGACATAAACACCAGACGTCAACGTTGACTCATTTCTACAACAACCCCAATGATCACCTCGACCACAGAGCTCGACACAAAAGTGAAAAAGCTTTTAGTACAGATTACAAAGTCTCGTGGCAAATACCACAAAAAAAAACCTCCCTCCGTAGTCGAACAGCGAACTCTCTAATCTCAGAGAGCTGACTAGATAGACATTTAATATCTGTCACGGCACGGGTGTAATTATTGGCAGCCCTACCGCCCTACCGGTACTGTCTGAAAATATACAAACAATCTATCAGAGTGGCAAAAAAAACAGTCATGGATAGATTATTGCCAATCCATTGAAACAATAAAAGACTCTGCAAGACTCAGTAAGATACTATCCAAAGAACAATCCAGACCATCTCGTTTGAGAAAGGCGGATGGAACGTGAACTGAGTCAACTGCAGAATCACTAGATCTCTTGTTTAATGCCCATTCTTCAGGGTGCAAGGACGACAGTTCAGAGTGTAACAATTCGCATCGTTCGCAAAATAGTGACTGGGAAAACATAACATCCATTATCGCTGAGGAAGAAATTTCCTGGGCCATAAACAGTTTCGCTCTATACAAATCGCATGGGCTAGACGGCATTCTGCCCATAATGCTAAAGAATTTTCAAAATAACTCAACAAAATAACAAAACAACAAAATACAATAGACCGGTTCTCCTTTAAAACCGGGCGGTAACACGGCGATTCAGCTGTTTACCGAGAAAGCTCCGAAAGAGCTGGAGAATAGGAAGACTGTGGATTCACATGGTCCGACTACCTCTAGTAGCCGTGTGGAGCCCAAGGGTATTACTACCCTCCCACGTTCCGCCAGGGACTCTTCGGGAACAAGGCATATCCTTGCTCCCTCAAAGAAAACTTATAAAGAACGTCGCACAGCCAGCCGTCTTCTGGAGTACTTTGGTAATATACCGGAGGGCAAAGGAACCGGCAAGATGAATGCCCGTTTAGCATGGGCCAAAAAGACCGTCAGCGAAGAAGCTGGGACGAGCAGAGACTCCACGTCAAAGCGACAGCGATCGTTGGAGGAATCGGTGTCGGATCCGAAAAGGGCCGAGTTACAGAACACCAGTGCCTCTTCCAGGCCATCCAACCCTACATCGAAGTCCTTAAAGACAAACTAGTGCTGGCGGTCATCGACAGAAGTGACGTAGATGGATCCATCGCACCAGACAAGTGGAAGTTGAGAGTATGGCCAGGCGCTAAGCCCGAGGTTGTTGCGAAGGAAGAGATCCCTAGCCGACCAAGAACTCGCGTTTGGATCCCAGCCGAACCCTCCGATACTAACAAGATCTTAGAGATAATAAAAACATGCAATCCCGAGCTGCCGACGCACAATTGGAAAGTCGCAAAGCTGGACGAGCCTAGGGGTCTTTATAGATGCGCAATTATTGTCATCAATAAAGAATCTCTCGCGAAGACTAGAGGTGTTGTATATTACGGCTTCAATACCATTACCATCAAGGTATATAAAAAAGGACGAAGAGTTTGATTAGGGAAAACTTCCCTCCTATCCATTATCCAAGTCACAGCACACATATCTCAAGGTTAGGTTAGGTTAGGTTAACGGGTTGGTGCAGCTGAGTGTCCTCCTCTTCACCCCACTTAGGTCCTTGTGGACCCATTGTGATACCCTTCGAAGGGGTTAGCCGTGTTGTACTGGCTTTATTTCATCCTTCCCATGGTTACTCGACTTTGTCCAACCATCTCGCTGCCCTTAGAAACCTGTAAAGATTGGATATTGAGACGTTAGAGAGTTCTTGGATATCCTGGAGGATATCTCAAAGGAAGATCGACAAAAACGGCTCTTCACGAAGTAGTGCGAACAATAGAAAACTAAATACACTATAAAGAATATACCTTAGCGACCTTTCTAGATATAGAAGGGGCTTTTAACAATGTGCACACTGAAGCGATTCTAGAATCCTTAACGGAATTGGGGATAGAAAACCATCTTAGCCTTTGGATTGTTTCTATGCTTAACACCAGGTTTATTCAGACAACACTAGGAAATAGCAACATAACCAAATACGCCAGCAGAGGAACACCCCAAGGAGTAATGAACAAAATACTCAACAGTTTTGATAAAGACATAACCAAGGTAGTCGGATTTACGGACGATATGGTGATACTGGTTTCAGGAAAGTTCTCTCTGTAATTAGTGAAATTATGGAGAATGCTCTGTCGAAGGTTAGTTAGCACCTGGGCCAGTACGTGTAGTCTCGGTGTAAACCCGAGCAAAACCGAAATTATGCTTTTCACCACTAAGACCAAACTATACCCATCTTTACACTTCCTCCAAGCTCAACTGGAAACTGAACATCGAACAGCGGGTAAAGAAATCATGCATAGCTTTCTATGCCTGCAGCAGAACGTTTGGTAAAAGATGGGACCTGCAACCCCTTTGGATGTACATAGCCGTAGTACGACCAATCCTTACTTATGGATGGTTCAATAGTTTGGTGGCCGGCTCTCGGAAAAGTCTACAATATAACCAAGCTCAACAGAGTCCAAAGAACGGCATGCATAGGCACCACATGTGCTCTGCGGCCAACGCAGTCAGACGCCCTCACAGTCCTTCTGCATGTTTTACCTTTAGACCTTCATATCACAAACATCATAATACATAGCACGATCAGGCTCAGAGAGTCGGGGTGCGGGTATGCGAGACCCTACGAACATAGCAATATTCTGCTTTCTCTTTTGCAAGAGAGCTGGTACCACCCTCAACGGATTACATTACTCCCAGAATACTTTTTAAAAAACACTTTGAAGTAGAATTCCCTTCAAGATTCGACTGGCAGGAAGAACGGGTGAACAGGGACTCGAAATTGACAATCTACACGGTCGGTTCAAAAATGGACTGCGCGGGTGTATTTTCGTAGTCTCTGAGCATCTCAAAATCCTTCAGGCTCCCGGACACAACCAATGTGTTTCAGGCGGAAATATACTTGCTATCCGGGAAGCCTGTCGACTAATCAAACTACAAACGAATGTATAGATTCGAGGCAAAAGATATAGACATATTCATTGACAGTAAAGCTGCGATCAAGGCTATCGCCTCTTTCAATATAACCTCAAAATTAGTATTAGAATGTTGAGAGGAGCTGGCCTCGCTTGATCAGTTCAAAGTTACCCTGATCTGGGTTCCATCAGGCCATAGCAACGTTTATGGATACAAACAGGCTGACGAGCTGGCCAGGCAAGGTTCAGTCCTCCACTGCTCACTTGCGGAACCGGTACACATTTCAATAGGAGCAGTCAAAGCAAAAATTTCCTCAGAATCCCTTTCGAAAGCCAATCTCAGATGGAGCAGGCTAATAAATTGCATTATATGCAGAAGAATGTGTCCAAATTATAGCTGGGAAAAAACAACCCACAGTCAAGGGGACTTACGACAAGAAACAGGAAAAAACTATAGATCGATACACACCACTCTTGACTTCTCACATTTGTACTTTGTAAAACACGCCTATTGTCATCAATAGGCCTATAGAAAGAGGACGAGAAGCGAGCGGTCGAATTAATTGAGGTACGCTACTGCAGAGGCAATATTCAAAAGTTCTACCAAAGGATAAAACGATCCACCCAAGGATACAAGGCCCGAACAGAAACCTGTAGAGATGAGCATGGAAATACAATAGTAGATTCGCAGTCGGTGCTAAGGATTTGGAAAAAACACACTTCTGCAGAAATAACGCCCAAGGAAATAGCGCGAGCGCACAAATCGATTTGGAAACAACGCCCAAAATAAACTCGTACAATTTGTTGTTGCAAAATTTTTCTTCTTATTGGGTGTTATTTCTTTTCCAGGGTTAATTTTTTTGACAAGCAGAAAAGCCCAAAATAGTAAGTGGAAATTCATAAACAGTGAAAACAGTGCAACCCCCCTGCTTGGGTTTTTTGTTGAATTTTGGAGTAGGTGGGAGTTTGTACCTACTGCAAAAAAAAAACCTTCATCCAATTTCGTACACTTCGTATATCTGGCAGTAACTCCAAGCAGGGGGGGGGGTTGCAGGGCAGCAGCATGGCCCCCCATACGTATTAAACTGCAAATTATTTTTGGGCTTTATTTCCTTCTTGTCATTTATTTTTGGGCGCTATGCATTTTTTTGTAAGGGTGGTGCCATGGTCCGTTTTATAATCCCACCCACATTTCTCGTTCGCGTGGTTGGTTGCTTGGACAATGCACAGCAATGTCTACACTTTTACAACTTTAGCTCCCATCGGGTGTCGAGAAATACAATTTAAAATGTATTTTTTTTTGTGAATCTAAACCATCCTTGAACCCACTCAAACACACACAACATTTCATCAAAATCGCCCCAGCCGTTTAGGAGGAGTTCGATTACAACACAATAAATAAAACTAATCGAATTTCAAAAATTAATAAAAATATTGCAGTCGAATGCATAACTTACCAATTTCGATGACAGCCACATCACTTGCTGGTGACATTTTCTTAGGATCATCTATAAATTTATAGAAATACAATTCATTATTATATAAACGTATCCTTGAATATATTTAATAAGTCCGTACCATTTGCATTTAGAGCTGGTAAAACTTCTATTAGACGGCTCATGTTCACATCCGGCCCAATGTCAATGGTTGTATGCGGTACCTCACCGAATAGTTCCATTTCCTTACTGTCGTTTCTGGCAGGCATTTTGTTCTCTATAAAAAGAAAAAGAAACAAAGACTTACTTCAAATAACAATGTTCTGTTACAAGGTATAGAATAGAATTTTAAATCCAATCGCAAAATATATTTTTAATTCCTACACCTGTGTGCCTTCACACATAACTTGCGCGCGAAATGAATAAGGATATTCTTGACAGCATGTAGAACTATGTGTGTATGTTATCCAGGGCTCTACATTTAATTAATGCTTTTTTATGCAGAAATAAGTACTAACCACCTTGGTTTATACAGTCAGTCAGTGCGAGATAGGTAGTGCATGATATATCTTTTATTCATAAGAAGTACAAAAGCCTACAATATTTTTGACGTCCATAATTAATTGGCAGATTCGCTAGCAGGTGAAAAAAATACAGTAATTAATTGATTGAATGACTGAAAAATACTATTTTGTCATTTTAAAACCCTTAAGGTGCTTTCTCATTTAAAGAACTGATTGGTTCTACGAAATGCCTATAGAACTTGAAAGAAGGGAAAATATCGTGGACGGCTGAACAAATGGGGGACCGATCGGCTGCGAGTATAGAAAAAGGCAATCAAAAGCAGGTATGCTGTCTGTCAGGTTTTTTGTCATTGTCCTTGGGAAGATAACCTTAAATGTATTGGTCAGCGGAGGTATTCATAGAACGTTGACCTAATTGGCTAATTTTTGTAAGGGCGACGGCAAAAGATATGGTAGCGTTAGTTTTTTTACTTATCTTTCCTTTACTCCCGACCCGTGAAGAGTCTCTGCCTGAGACACTGCAGACATTCATCCTCTACGATCCCGGATACGCTGCTTTCAGTTATCAAGACCAAGCGCTCTGGCATCCGCGATGACTTGGTCTTTGAAAGAAAGGTTCAGTCTTCCTTGTCTTCTCGAACCTGGGGGCTGAGATTCGAAGATTATCTTAGCTGGAGCATTATTGTCCATTCGCTCGATGTGGCCGAGCTAATGTAGTCGACATGTTTTGACTTTTTGGACTTCATCCACATCTAGAATTGTATCTTCTCCTACATTCGCCCTCTTCGCACACAGGACCAGAAATCCGCCGAAGTATATTCATGTTTAAGGCTTCGTCAAACAGAACGCGTTATAACGCCGCGGTTAGATTATTTTACGCGGCGTTAAGCTTATTTTGACGCGCCGGTCTCAACGTCGCGTTAGACAGACAGACAAACAGATAGCTATCATCAAATTCTCTCAACATGTCAAGCAGCTCTGATTTCGAAAAAGTAAAAAGAATGTGGGTGCGCGAACAACGACATAAATAAAAAGAGAGAAGAAGTCCAAGAATACCATTCACATTTAATTCCTTTGCAATTCTCTTCCATATCACCCTTTAAAACAATGTTTTTATACATTTTATCAACCATATCGTAAAGACATGGCTAATATCTTTCAAATTCTATTAATATTTCCATTTGACACTACAAAAATTACTCTCACCTCACAAGAGAGCGTTTCACCGCTGCGTTTGACCGCCGCGGTGAGCTCAACGCGGCTCTGACAACGCGCTTTGTGTGATAGGGGATATGTATTGCTGTATATTACAACGCGGCAGTGGAACGCGACGGTGAAACGCGGCGTTAAAACGCGCTCTGTTTGACGGAGCCGTTACTCCGAGGTAGATGACGTTTTGTACTAGGCGGTGGACAGATGTCCGCATAGCCCAGCAGCTGGACGGATCTTTTGAACATAGTGCCTTCCGTGTTGGCACCTTAACTGCGCACTATCTGCGGGAAACTGTTCACCTTGCGGATTTGACGATAGCAAAATATTTTTTACGTGAATGATTCCCCACGGCGGATTCCACGTTAGGGGTGAATAAGTGAGAAACTCTTGCCTATATTCGCTACTATCCGCTTTTTAAAGTTCACCTATGGAACATTGTCAGATAACCAATCTTGTCCAATCAGAAAAGATTATCATCAAGAAAGTTAACACACGTATTCGTTCTATTTTAAATTATCTATAAAAACTACTTAAGTGAAATTGACTGTGACATTTTTTAAATTTATTTAACATTAGAGTTTTAAATACAAAAGCTCTAGAGAATATTGTTGCCAGCTATATCTACACATAATTTTTTTTTTAATTCATCTTGCTGGTTACAATATATAAGATGTAAAAAGAACAATTCATATAAATGTATATATATAAAAGAAAGTGTCCGAAGCGATGTAATCCCATAACTCGAGATTGGCCGAACCAATTTTGATGATTTATACTTTGTTGGAAAGGTATTTTCTCAGTAGGTACGGGTTTAAAAAAAAATCAAAATGTCTTATTTTGACCACCCAGCGTGTTACCTACGACAGGTTTTTATTTTTTTTTATTTTGTATTTATTTATTTTGGCAACAACCAAAAAAAGAATCAAATTTGAATGTAACATATCGTATCACAATTGAACTGTCAGATAGACACGCAACGTAACGCCATCTATTATCGATCTATGGAGAAGCCAATTTTGTTTCATGTGGGGTGGCGCTGTCCACGTTGACTGTGCCATTTGATTCAGTTGCGCAGTTTCTTCATTCGTTTCTGTTTCAGCGTCCATATTGCACTTTGCGAATTCGTGTTTTGTTCGATCGAATAACGTTTGCCGGCAATTGCGCATTACAGATTCGGATTTCTTCATTGCGAGTTTATGAGTTGTTGTGAATTAAAATTGATAATACCAAAAATGTTTCAAGTCAAGAATAAATTCAAGAAATGAATATAGTTTCGCCCCGATGTGGTGGGTGGGCTCAACGCATTTGGAGTTGAGGCCACTTAAATGTTTAATAATATTTAATGCTTACTCCACAAACTATATTTATTTCTTGAATTTATTCTTGACTTGAAACATTTTTGGTATTAAACTGCGCCAGGCCCGTGCAAATAATCCTATAATCTTTGTCCAAAGACTCGTATTAGGTTATGGTTCACAGTCACTTTGTGTTTGTGATTCCATATAGTCTCGGTAAACATCGAGTAAATAGTGCGTCTAGACAGATGTGGTAGTTCGTCTACTGATGAGGCCACCCACCACATCTTGGAGTTGAGGCCACTTAAATGTTTAATAATATAAAATTGATAATGAAAATATATAGAAGAATAGATAGAATAGAATAGAATATTTTCGTTGCAAAATAAAACATTTCAACACATCTAAACATTGTTTTCCTTACATTTCCACAAATGTATCCGAATTTTTGATGAAATTGTTTCCATATTTTGATTGCTTTGACGTTTGTCATTCGGTTTTTTCGTTGTGCCTGAACTCGTTTCGAGGCGAACATTTAAATTCGCTAACAATAATAACGGGTTTTTTAACAGGGACGCTACAAAAGTAGAGCGACAGGGACAGCAAACGACGCCGAATTTCTTGCCGCTCTTTTGACATTTCTCTTCAGTAAGGTTTGCCATTTCATGATAGAAAAATATACGAGCCAACAACGAGTCGAAATGATTAGTCAGTGGCCTCAACGTTAAGAGCGCTACGTCCAATTTATGGTCGTCATAATCGTCCTAGCAGATCAACAATTGAGCGTTTAGTGGAAAAATTTGAATCCACAGACACAGTACAAAATGTTCCCGTGCCAGTGAGACAAAGAAGTGCCCGTAGTGTCGAGAATATTGCTGCCGCTGAGGCTTCAGTTGAAGAAAGCCCAAATGTGTCTCTCACACGTCGTTCTCAAGCATTGGGCATCTCTGTGACGTCGTTGTGGCGAATTTTGCGAAAAGATCTTGGCCTACATCCTTACAAGATTAAATTGATGCAAGAACTGAAGCCGCTTGACCACCAGAACCGTCCTATGTTCGTGAATTGGGCTGAGCAACAACTTGAAAATGATTCGGATTTTCATCGAAAAATCATCTTCAGCGATGAGGCTCATTTCTGGCTGAATGGCTTCGTCAATAAACAAAATATGCGGTATTGGTCAGGCAGCAATCCACACGTACTCCATGAGTCATCACTGCATCCCGAAAAAATTACGGTTTGGTGTGGTTTATGGGCCGGCGGCGTCATTGGGCTGTACTTCTTCCGTGATGATCAAGACCGGCATGATAACCGAATATTTTTGGCCCCAATTTGATGATATGGACTTGGAGGACATGTGGTTCCAACAGGACGGCACCACAAGCCACACAGCGAATGTCACAATCAATTTATTGGAAACCAAGTTTGGAGAACGTGTTATCTCACGAAATGGTCTAGTCGCTTGGCCGCCTCGGTCGTGCGATTTGACGCCGTTAGACTATTTCCTGTGGGGCTACGTCAAGTCTATGGTCTATGCCAACAAGCCAGTGACGATTGATGAACTTCGTACGAATATCGACCGTAAAATTGCAGCAGTATTGGCCGATTTATGCTTGAAAACCGTCGAAAATTGGGTTCAGCGTCTGGACTTCTGCAAGCGTGCCCGTGGTGGCCGTGCAAAAGAAATCGAGTTCCATACATAATGGCATCGAACGTACTTTCATAGGAATAAAGAATTTCATTGATATCCAATACCGTTTTTGTTTTATTTAAAAAAAACTTTTGTAGCGCTCTTATTAAAAACCCTGTACATAGACGATTTGTTGGCCAAGCAAGTCGACTTGGGCGAATTATTCGACTCGCGAACTATAATAGTGCCCGTAAAAGCAAGAGCTAGTGTCTCTTCGACATATAAAAATTCATCTGTTTTAAAATTGTGTGCAGGGTGAAAACGAAGAAAAGAATTTTATTTTTGGAGGCTGAAAAGGGAAAGATTTTTTTCTTTTTGTAGGGTTAATGAATTGAAGATAATATGTGTTCAATTTGAGTATGATCATCAGATCATGATTAAAAAGCCAAGATTTTATTTTGTGTAGGAATGGTGACAATTTCCCTATACTTCTGATAGAGAAAAGTAATTTGTTAAGAATTTACGGAGCTACTACTGTAAACATTTTTTAAAGTGTATTTTATTGTACGCGGGGATATTGACCAAATTGTTGGAATTTACACGCAAGTTATGTAGCAAATTTCTTCTTACTGTAAGATAGCCACTTCTAATAAAAAATAGTTTAAGAACTTTAAAATTGTAGAGGTGCCTTAGTGGAAGAACTTTTTCACTTCCTTTAATTCTAAAAGAAGCACCGAGAATGATCTGTGGCGTGAAGCTCAGCCTTAACCAATCGTCTTTTATAACTATGTAGTTGCGTTGACTTAGTTTCCTATACCGCGTTGTCCCTATGAAGTAGTGATGGAATTTTTAAAAATGTATAGTAATTACAAAGCCTCGCAGTTCCTATGTAATTGCTTTTATCTTTCCCCTTTTAGGTTCAAAAATTTCGTATATCGCGTGTCAAGACTACGTCAAATGTAATTTGCCCTCCCATTTAAGTATCTCATTAAAGTATAATGTAATCGTTCTATTAGCTTGTTAGGTCATTTAACACGCGTTATTTTTTAATTGTTCTTTAGCGATAATGACTTATTTTAGCTCAAATTTCCAGGCATTGTATAAAATAATAATGAGTTCAGAGAATGATATAAACTCGTTTCCATGTTTGCGTATAGATTTGCATTGCCCAAAATAACTAACTGGTCACTGTGGCGTATGAGTACTTTTTTTTAACGAATACATTAGTTTTATTTTGTGGTAAATAAATTCATACTGAACAGTGTTGAAATTGTTCATCACATGTCTTCTTTATTCCGTGATTCAAGCAAGTACATATTTGAAATTTGTCAAGATGACAGCTTGGTTCAGAATGCTCAATATGTTACCTGGAATCTTGCTGTGACAGTGACCCAGGTGATTGTATTTGAAATATTATGTTGAGACCAGCAACAGTTTCTTCACTGTGATCTGTTTTATTTGACTGATTGCGAGGTAGCTAATGGTAGTCTTAAAGTGAATATAAATGGCGATTTTAGTTAACACCACTGGGCTCAAACATATAAACAAATTCCTTATCAAATAAACTAAGAGAACCTGATACCATTTAGAATTATCATAATTTCCAAATTTATTTCAATAGCCTATTACACATCCACTTATTCTAATCAGACTAGATAATCATATATTAAGGAGATAAAGTAATATACGGGTGCCCCAAAACATTTCACCCTAGACCAGTTCTTTACTTTCTATTACTTGGTTAATAATTAATGAACTAATTTATGTTTACTGTGCGTAGCCGCTGAATAACAAATAAAAGGATGACTTACAGTTTAACCCATTTTCCTATTATTTTAACGATAAACTTTAAAACAGTTTACGAAATCGAGATAGTGGTTTCGATATTTGTCTAATAACCATTTTAGGTTAGGTTATGATTAACGAAGAATGGTAGAAAGTTTTCGTTGACCATGAATCTGTCCGTAAGATTTTGTATTAACGAATCTATGCTAGGAATCAGTATAGACACTCTAAAATAGGCTTCAGTAGAAGAGATTTCTGGATTGGAACGCGTTGTTTTGTTTCAATGAAGTTTGAAAAGCCTCTCTGAAAAATTTTCCTGCATTTTCTCTGATGTTCTTAAGAGAATTTAGAAGTTTTTCTGTGCGGTCGATTGCAGAAACGGAATCTAAGGATTTGTTCTGTAAGAAAACTGATTAGGGCAGTGTTAAACTGAATAGTTTTTCTCTTACAATAAAAAAAGCCCAACAAAAAAATGAAAGAAAGGCCCTAAAAATTGGAGCAATATTTCATAATGAAAAATGGCCCCATTCCATTTATGCAAAATTGCCCCAACCAAATGAAAAATTGTCCCAACAAAAATTGTTGGAAAACAACAACAAATATTATTATGATATTTGAACGTTTTTTCATTATTTTGGGGCCTTTTTTCATTTTTTGGGGTGATTTTTCAATTAATGAAAATTGTTTGAAAACCATTTGTGGCATTGTCCTTTTCTTATTTTGGTATTAATCAAAACAAAACTCTACTAAATGAAACGCAAATTATACCGTTGTTACCTGACCTGTTTCTGTTTTTCCGTCCGTTTTTTTATATTTGTTTCTTGCTACATTATATTAACAGATATCAGAAGGAGACTAAGGACCTTAGTTTTGCAAAAAATAAAAGGGGTCTTCAAAATCTCGTATATACGAAATTGGTTGCTTCGCCGATGGAGTCGGCGATTGGAGTCCATTTGGAACAGTTTTGGTGGAGGAAAATGATGCATTTTGCATGTTTTCTGCACTTAAAACAATTGACATTATCAACGAAAATGTTCCTGAAGGTCAGCGCCGCATTTTAATGGATGCAACTTTTAAGATTGTTGCGAAGGGATGTTTTAAACAGCTTCTCGTCATATATGTGGTGTATTTGGAAAAGGTACCTACCTACGTCTTTAAACTTTAAAAAATTCGAGAACATTTTTTAGTTCTAAAGCTTAAAGTCAGCTCAGTTTTTGAAATAACTTTTGATTTTAGCTTCAGAAAATTAGAGAAAATAAAAGTTAAAAATTCGCGCGAATTATTTTCTGTAATTTTCTACCATCTAATTAACTTTGATTCTCATTTAATTTTTATTTTGATAGGTCGGGTGTACAAATTTTACTGTCCACAAACAAAATCCAAGGACAACTTCAGTCGTAGAGGCCTGCAATGGTGTACTTGGGCGAAGTGCTACCAAAAATTATTTTTTTTTTAAATTCGTTAATATCATCCGTGATGAAGAATTTTTTAAAAGCCGATCTATTGCCTTGCTTGTTAAAGCGAGGGCACGATGTGCGAAAGGCGAAAAAAAATATACTGATAAGTCTTCTAAAATTGACGAAGCAACTCTACTTTTAGAGCAGGGGAACATCACAGCCGCAACATTTCTCTCTAGAATATTATTCGAAGGGAATGAAATTTGTGGTAAAATGGTTTCCAAGGACGACGAATACAGCGATGGTGAAATGATACCAAAGACGAAGAGGACGAAAGTGTTTCACCCGCACCCCCTATACCCTGCAAGCACTTAAAGATTTGTTCGGAGTGTGACCTAAAATGAATGGCCGAAGCAGTAGCCCGTATTGCAGGCAAAGTATTGACAGTACAATTCCAGTTTTTATTTATTAAAAAAAAATACAAACAGTTACAAACAGTTTTTAACTTTTTATTGTGTTGTAATTCGGGGTTTTCATTGAGTTTGGGTGATATATCATTATTTCGGGGTAAAATTGTTTAAAAAGGATCATAATAATTAAAATCGGTTTTAACATATTTTTCGTATTTTGCATTGAGTTTGGGACCATTTTTCATTATTTTGGGGTGATATTTCTTAAAAATCCAAAATCGACATTACACTGGGGCATAATTTTAGAAAAAAAAAATGAAATTTTGCCCCAAATTATTAATGAAAGAAGGCCCTAAAATAATGAAAAATCACCCCAATCCGACAACAAAATGTTGTTGTTGCTTCCTACATAATTTGTTGGGGCCATTTCTAATTCTTTTTGGGGGGGCCTTTTTTCATTGGGGCCTAATTTCATGGAGCCGCTTACGACAACTGCTTAAGCAACTACAACGTTTTGTAGTAGGATTCATTCATTCATTCATCCTCATTCATTCATTCATTCATTCATTCATTTTCAATGATCCGCTTGTCCATTAAGTGGGTCGCGGGTGTAGGTTGCTCAAGTGGACCCTCCATAGCTCTCGATCCTCCGCCATCGACTCTAAATCATCAAGGGCAATCCCCATACGGGTAGAGGAGAGATTGTAGAGATGCGATCTCTACGGGTCACACCAGCAATACTACGGAGAAATCTCATTTCGGCAGCTTGTATTCGCGATCTTATTCTTTCGGTCATTACCCAAAGCCAAACCTCATGGCCATAGGTAAGAGTTGGAACAAACACCGAATTAAAGACTGACAACTTAGCTTTGACACCAAGTTCAGTCCTCCTGATAACAGAATGACCAAGCTGTCTCAAAATCGATCCAGCCTGACCAATCCTACAGGAAAACTCGGCATTGCTCCTTCCATCACTCGTGAATAAGACCCCGAGATACTTAAACTTCTCCACCTGTTTCAATGGGACTCCACTAACATGCAGAGTGCATTGAACAGGCATTCTGGAGACGACCATCACTTCAGATTTGTTCACATTTACTTTCATCTCAGCTTCAACACAAACGGCTACAAACCGATCGAGTGCGCGCTGAAGTTCAGTCTGAGAGGACCCAAGGATGACCAAGTCATCAGCGAAGAGCAAATGACTTATCCTCAGATCTCCCAATTCGAAACGTTCTTCGCCAAGACTGCGCTGTAACATCCAGTCCATATAAGTAATGAAAAGGAGAGGCGACAAGACGCACCCCTGGCGAAGTCCAACGCCCACGGTGAAAGGTATTGATTTAACGCCGTTTACCCGAACGCAGCTTTTACAGTTTGTGTAAAGAGATTGAATGGCTCTCAAGAGAGAACCATCAATTCCATACTGCTGTAATACACTCCAGAGTTTCCCTCGAGGGACTCGGTCATATGCTTTCTCCAAATCTACGAAGCAAGCGTAAACAGGTGTAGCATACTCCCAAGCCTTCTCAAGTACCATTCTGAGAGTGAATAACTGGTCGGTTGTGCTTCTGCCGGGACGAAAGCCGCACTGCTCATCTCGTAATCGTGCCTCGACCACAGCTCTGCAACGCGTTTCCAGCACCTTGGCAAAGACTTTTCCGGGGAGACTTAAAAGTGATATACCCCTGTAATTGGAGCAATCCCTTTTATCCCCTTTCTTGAAAAGGGGCACAATCACCCCAATCTGCCAATCGCTGGGTGTTTCGCCGCATTCCCAGGCCACTTTAATGACACGAGAGAGCCATTTGACTCCCTCTTCACCTAAGGCCTTTAGCATTTCTGGCCGGATTTCATCCACTCCGGCAGATTTGCCAGCTTTTAGCGATTTGATCGCAAAAGTGACTTCCTCTACCGTGGGACTATTTTCCGCCCTGCTTAAGGCGATAGATGTGTCATCCTCAATGCCCTGGATTGGATTGAGCAATTCGGAAAAGTGCTCGCTCCATCTGCGCAAGATGTCCTCCTCATTAGAAAGAAGTGTACCATCTTTGGATTTGACTCCTTCGATAATGTTCCACTTCCTTCCTCTAAGACGGCGGATGGTCTGCCAGAACACCTTGCTTGCAGATCTGTGATCGCGGTCCAACTTTTCGCCGAACTCCTTCCAAGAATGTTCTTTGGCTGCTTTAACAGCCAATTTGCAAGTTCTTCGCGCCTCAATGTACCGGTTTCGAGAAGGAGAGTCCCCCAAGTGAATCCACACCTTGAAAGCCTTCTTCTTCTCTCTGATGGCTTCTTGAACTCCGGGCGTTTTAAACCACGCAGTTCTTTTCCCACCACCAGCCGCCACACCGAGCCGCTTCACTCCGCAAACATGTCCTGCAGAGGCAATAACTGCTGTTGAAAACAACTGCCATTCTTCCTCTACATTCAATGGAACATTTGGAATTTGTTCAAACCTTGCAGATACCTGCCGTGCAAATTCCTCCCGTATCTCATCGTTCTGTAGCCCCTCCCACCGTATGCGCGTAACCATTCTTGGTTTACGCTTTGGCAGGATAGGTATTTGATCGTTGAGATACAATTTGCACAACACCAGGTGGTGATCAGTTGACAGTTCAGCCCCTCTCAACACACGAACATCACAAACCATCCTTTTAATACACGATGGTACCACAAAGAAATCTATCAGCGATTTCTGCTGAAGACTTCGACGGTACCATGTGTATTTATGGATATCTTTGTGTGGAAAGAAAGTGTTCATAATGGACATTCCATTTGAACAACAAAAGTCCAACAACTTCTCTCCGTTCGCGTTCCGATCGGGGTCACCGTGTTTCCCAATCGCGCTGCCCCATGTCGAGAAATCCGCACCCACGTGAGCATTGAAATCACCCATCAGGATATAAGAATCCATATCTGCAACCTTTTCAAGGGCTGCATCAACTTCATCTAAGAAAGCTGCGTACCCTGACTCCAGATTCGGTGCATACACCTGCACTAGAGCCAGAGTTGATCTTTCAAGCTTAAGCTTTAAGATCGCAACTCTCCCTCCTAACGGAATCCACTCCAATACTCTGCCTGACAGCCTGGGACTTGTGAGTATCCCCACTCCCGCCTGAGCAGACATTGAAGGTGCTACTCCCGACATGAAGAGTTTCCACCCATCTGCAAGGTCCACAGTTCTAGAACCCCTTTGCTTTGTTGAGGAAACACCAACTATATCTAGTCGATATTTAACAGCCTCCCCAACAAGCTCCAGGTCAAGCTCTAGAAGGAAGCTCGTAGCCGTTTCGGGTTAAACCCGGCCGACTGCCGAGCGTGACAAGCCGACCACCAGACGCTCGCAAACTGCCACCCTTCAGGCCTGGCTCCAAAGGGCGCCCTATTTTGACAGGCTTGGCAATATCCGAGGCTCGCTTTCTTCGCTTTGTCATCATTGGGTGTGTGCTTCGTTAGCCATGGCTAGGTGAACCTAGACATGTTGCCCGCCCCCCACCACGGGGAGGTCAGCTACATGAGGGGGCACGTTTTGTAGTAGGATTGGGGTGATTTTTCATTTGTTTGGGGCTTTCTTTCATTAATAATTTAGGGCAAAATTTAACTTTTTTTGTGTAATTATGCCCCAATTTAAAATCGATTCTAAATATTAAGTCCTTTTTATGAAATATCACCCCAAAAAAATTAAAAATAGCCCCAAAAGAATGAAAAACGCGAAAAATATGTTAAAATCGATCCTAAATATTCAGATCTTAAAATATCACCCCAAAAGAATGATATACCACCCCAAACATAATCAAAACCACGAATTACGACAAATATTCAAGAAAAAGTAAAAAAAAAAAATGTTTGTAACTGTGTGTAAAACTACTTAAATTTTAGCTTTTGAAAAATTTGGAAAATGAATATTAAATTATTAAAAGTTATTTCGAAAACTATAAGGTGACATCAGTCGTCTAAGATGGCTGGGACAAGTAGAGCGAATGGACAACAACGCGATCTCAGCCAACTTGGATTGCGCAATTGGATAAAGATCGGGTTAACTGGAGGGGCGTGTTGGTTGAGGTCCAGGTCCACCCCGGACTGTAGCGCCATCTAAGTAAATAAGTAAGGAAAAACTGACTAAAGCTAAAATAAAAAGTTATTTCAAAAAGCGAGCTGGCTTTAAGCTTTAGAAAATTGAAAGTTAGTTCAAAAACTGAGCTGGCTTAATTTAATTTTTAACTTTTCAAATTTTCTAAAGCTATAATTAAAAGTCATTTCAATCTGACAATTTAAGTTAAGAATTCGCGCGCACCTTTATCAATAAACTGAACGATGTGTACTCACAACTTCAATTGTCATTAAGTTCCTTTAACGTCCTGCCCTTGTAACAACGGTAGGTATAATTCGCGTTTCTTCTAGTAGATTTTTGTTTTGATACCGAAATAAGATATTGAAAAATGTTCCAAATGATCTTCAAACATTTTCCATTAAATGAAAAATCACCCCAATAAAATGCAAAAAGGCCCCAAAACAATGAAAATTTTATGATAATTTTTGTTGTTGTTTAAGAATTATTATTTTGGGCCAATTTTTCATTTGTTTGAGGCATTTTTCATAAATGGAATAGGGCAATTTTTCATTATGAAATAGTTGCCCAATTTTTGGGGCCTAATTTCATGGAGGAGGCTTAACAGGAAATCACTTTTTTGAAACGAAAAATGGAACTACAATGGCGAAAGTATAGAAGTCGTTAAGCAATACAAGTACCTTGAAATATACTTAACAAATAATTCAGAGGATAAACTATAGTGAAGTCTAAAATGGCCATCAATGTTGTCTGAAAGAATTGTCTGAGTAATAAATTCATCGACCACAGCAGCAAAGATAAGGTTTTAATAGCGGTAGCAGAGTCCTTCGTGAGCAAGGAAATACAAGACTGTAGTGAAACTATTACGGTACTATATAAACTGGAAACAGGTTTATCCCCATTATTCATTAAAACTTTTAAGCTGCATGTGGACCACGCATCTATGTAGTCAACGTTTTGAATATGCGGGATACCATCAGGCTACCGGTTCAACAAGCAATGCAATCCAGGAGATGATGGTATAGGGAGTGATTGAAACTCGCTGATGGCTGACGAAGAGCACTTGAATCTGAATAAAAGTGAAAATTTAAAACCTCAACTTTATCAGCGTATCAAACGCATCAATGAAAAAGTTTGGTTAATGTATTTAGAGCAAGCTTCGGGATCACTGCATATAATGATCTACAGTTGTGTAAGTCATAACCTGCAGAATAATATTTACTTCCACGGCGAATGTAGCATGTCGGAAATATCGAGTTACGTTGAAAACTTCTGAAGATTAACTATATCTCACACAGAGAAGACCTATCAGTGCTATGTAACTTGGCAGAAAGAGAAGATGTCATGCATTTTGTTGGAAAGAAAAAAATTAGGAGGCATTATCTTCAGAAGCAATATGACATCGGATCAAGCTTTATAATGAATTTAACATTGCAAATTAGCATTAAATTATCGTGAAAGAATAATTAACTTTTAAACACTACGTACATTTTCTTAACTTTATTGAATTGTTGTCAATCAGGCAGACGGCTAAGCCATGTTCACTGATTTTTTGCAAACATTTTAAAACAGTATTGAAGTATTTTAAAAAAAATTCTATCGAATCTAATTTAAATCTCTTATACGAAAATTTAAGATTTAAAACCTTTAAGATTTGACTTCCATTCACACCTGAACGCATCTGTCCGTTTATTTGTAAACGCGTCAGTGACAGTTCGCTGATGTCAATGTCATTAGCAATGCAAAACGCAACTAACTGACGAAAGATAAACAATTCGAATTAAATAGGCAGTGTTGGAACTTGAGAATAGGCAAAAGGTGGTATATTTGGAAACCAAAAAGTGGTAGAAAGTGGTCGATTTTAAAACATACCATAATGCTGCAAAAAAATTAAATAACGCTCTCTTCTTCTGCTAACAGCGACACCCTTCCATACTTTTCAAGAGTCGGCAAATCCTTGAAGCTACATTTATTAACTTGAGCAACTAAAATAAATGTGCACGACTGGGTCGCACGTAACTTTCTCGTTTATTGCGAATCTCGCAGAATGTCAGAGTCATTTAAGAAAAATTGTACGTTTAAAATCATACCCACTCAAGGTGTAATTAATACCGGAAATACATACTGCATAAACATAAACCTACGTATTAACTAGAACACCTTATTACTTTCAAATTTCACCCCGAACTGACACTTGAAGGAGCCAAGTAGGCGATGAATTTCAAATTATATTGCTATGTAGGTACTGAAGTTTTGGACTTTACAAAAATATACCGTGTGTGAATACAGATCGGAATTTGGGTAGTCATTTTTGAGAAATATTCATAAAACGGCAATATTCGAGTTTTCTGAGAAAAACTAAGTACGTGGTCATGTTTAGAATGCTTATGTTGTCTTAAATATGTATTTTGATCAAAATCGTTAGAGCGGTTTTTTGTAAAATTATGCTGACAAATGTTACAATTTGGATTCGAAAAGCACTGTTATTAAACTGTTTAGCTGAAAACTGAGTACGACATATTCTTCAGGATATAAACATTACCTAGCAGATATATTTTCATACAAATCGAAAATGGCGTTTTCGAGATATGAGCAGTTTTTTAAGTACCGTTTTTAGCGATTGGGAAGGACGCATTCATGGTTCAAAAAACACTGTTTTTCAACTGTTTAGCTCAAAACTGAGCCAGTGGTACTACTATGGATTTAAGCATTACCTGAAAGTAACATTTTTATCATAATCGAAAATGGCGTTTTTGAGATATGAGCAGTTTTTTAAAGTACTTTTATTAGGGATTTGGGTGGATATCAAAGGACGAAGTCTTTTTAGGGAAAAACTGAGTTTGCTATCAAGTTAAGAATGACAATAGTACCTTAAAAATATTTTTTTTTTTTTAATTTTTTTTTACCGTTTTCGAGAAAAAGCCAATTTTCAAAACTGCCGTTGCTGGAATTTTTGGCGAAAAGCTGGGTATGCAGTCACGTGAAGCATGCTTATATTAACTCAACTAGGAAGGTTTTCAAACTTGTAAATGTATACAAGTCGGCATGTTTAAAGGTCCCATCTTTCGGAAATGTCAATTTGTATTTGTTTATCTTTATGTACCTTCTCTGAGTTTCGAGTTTAAAAGGGGACGGTCGGCATCGGTGAATTTGCCGACTGAACTCCTTAAAATTTACCGAGTTTCGATTCGATTTTAAAAAGGGCGGGTCGTCAGGCAATCTTAGGTATTGGCCCGGGACCGGGATAGTTCCTGTAAATATTGGTCAAAATTGGATAAAGTGGCAAAAAAAAAAAAAAAAACACATTCAAAATCTTAAATCTCGAAAACCACTGAACCCATTGAGCTGAAATTTTCAGGAAATCCTAGGTATTCTGGTTAGGTATTTGGTTTCTGTAAAAATTGGTCGAAATTGGACAAAGGGGTCTGGTGCCTCTCATACAAAAAACATCTTTTATGGGGTCAAACTCAATGACTTTATAACTCGGCAACCGCTGAGCAGATTTTCTTGATTTCTATACAGTCGGCAAGTTCCTAAAATAAGTCGGCATTTCAATGAAAGTCACCCCCACGGTTCGAACCCTCGTTACACCCCTGAGTGCATAATATCAACAGGTTCCTAAATATTTTTCAACCACTCGGTTTCTATGCTTGCATGATGGAAAGTAATGTAATGTTATGGACAACTCAAAAAATTACACCCATTAAGACTCGGATAATACTAGCCAAAACATTAGTTATCCCAATATTATTGTTTGGTTGTGAAATATATGGAAATTGTGACTTTGAACATAAAAGAAGAATTAATAATGTTGCTTATAACAGTATTGCACGATACATTTACGGACTAAGGAGGTATGACCATGTTTCTAGTTTTTTTGAAATCTATATATAACCTTTCGCTGGAAAATCTGTTCAAATTTAGGACAATAAATCTACTGCACAATGTATTACATACCTGCCAACCACTCTATCTTTACAATATGATACCCTCTCAGAGATCTAGAACTTCTGGTCTTGCGCCAGTACGTTTCTCTTATTTAATTTCTGAGCGTAAATTTTTAGTAAACGCAATTAGGCTGTGGAATTCCCTACCACGATCCATTCGAGTAATAAGTTGTACATCTCAGTTCAAGAGCAGGCTTAGGCGGCATCTGGAGGCGCTGTAGGCAAATGATGATGAAGATTTTTGTCTCCAATATTTTTGATCCTTTTTAACTTTCTCGTATACGTAGTATCTAAGAGAAAGATATTGTTTTCGTACAAAATTTCGAACTCGAGATTTTGATCAATTCTGATATTACGATGATAGGGGAACTCAAAAAAGTGGGTCTCGCAATTCTGTCCGTCCGTATGTCTGTCTGTCCCACCCCTGGGGAATTTTACGAAATATGACGAAATATGCCTAAATTTAGATTTTTTTCGAAAACGGCTCTAACGATTTGAACCAAAATTGATCGTTGAGTTAATGTAAGCATGCTTAACATGACTGCATACCCAGTTTTTCGGTAAATAGTCCAGCAACGGCAGTTTTGAAAATTGGCTTTTTCTCGAAAACGGTAAGAACGATTTAAAAAAAAATTTTTAAGGTACTATTGTCATTCTTAACTTAATAGCAAACTCAGTTTTTCCTTAAAAAGACTACGTCCTTTGACCCTAAATCCCTAATAAAAGTACTTTAAAAAACTGCTCATATCTCAAAAACGCTATTTTCGATTATAATAAAAATATTACTTTCAGGTAATGCTTAAATCCATAGTAATACCATTTGCTCAGTTTTGAGCTAAACAGTTGAAAAACAGTGTTTTTGGAACCATGAATGCGTCCTTCCCAATCGCTAAAACCGGTACTTTAAAAACTGCTCATATCTTGAAAACGCCATTTTCGATTTGGATGAAAATATATCTGCTCGGTAATGTTTATATCTTGAAGAATATGTCGTACTCAGTTTTCAGCTAAACAGTTTAATAACAGTGCTTTTCGAATCCAAATTGTAACATTTGTCAGCATAATTTTACAAAAAACCGCTCTAACGATTTTGATCAAAATACATATGTATTTAATACAACATAAGCATTCTTAACATGATCACGTACTTAGTTTTTCTCAGAAAACTCTAATATTGCCGTTTTATGAATATGTATTTCTCAAAAATGACTACCCAAATCCCAAAACTTCAGTACATAGCAATATAATTTGAAATTCATCGCCTGCTTCCCTCCTTCAAGTGTCAGTTCGGGGTGAAATTTGAAAGTAATAAAGTGTTCTAGTTAATACGTAGGTTTATGTTTATGCAGTATGTATTTACGGTATTAATTACACCTTCAGTGGGTATGATTTTAAACGTAAAATTTTTCTAAAATGACTCTGACATTCTGCGAGATTCGCAATAAACGAGAAAGTTACGTACGACCCAGTCGTGCACATTTTTTTTTTGGGTTTGAGGATGGTAGAATTTTGGATTGAGCAAAAAGTGGTAGAAATACCACTTAAGTGGAAGAAGTCCCATCACTGAATAGGAATAATTCAGTCACTGTTCAGAGAGAGCTCTCTTTTATGAAGTTTCTTATATGCCTTCCGAATATTCCGCCTTGTTTATCTGTAAAGTTTCTAGAACTTAAGTGTTTCATCAATGCCATAATTAGTCAGTTTAGGTTAGGGGATACCAACAACGATTATTATTAGCACAGTCCAGTGGAATTAATAGGTGTGATTCCAAAGTGCAAAGTCGTTACTTATTCTATTTAAATAAAATAAAAAAACTGTGTAGTTATTGTAAACATTTAAACACGTTTTAAATAATTTTAATAGTACATCTCCACGACTAAAGTGTCTACTATAAAACTCGGCAAGAGCAATTACTTAATAGCACAAGTTGATAATTCGTTTGCCCCTATACGAACTTAAGTGTTTATTTTAAATTATTCTGTTAAATTAACCTGTCTAAATGTTGTCATAAAGATACAGCTCGCCTTGTCATATTGCTGAGATCTAAGGCCTATACGTAGTTCGCAAGACAGCATCAATTATGCAGATTCACCTGCTGCTTTATTATGTTTCTTCAACGGTACGCATTGTAGCTCATTATATTGCAATAAGTTGATTGAAAACAACTGTGAAGGTTTCATTAATTTCCATTCACTTTATTTCAACGTGATTTGATTGCAAACAAGTACCTATGGACTCTATGGACAGATAGACAGACGGAGACAGACTGAAGATGCGCACTTTACTAAAAAACCAAATTGCGTGATATTTATAAATTTAATTTCATTGCATATAGAAACTTTTCCTAGTTTATTCGACTTAAGGAACTCTTGAAATGTTTGCCCATTTTTATTAACTGAATCGAAGAAGACTCTAAATCTGATGAAATCACAAGTGTACTAATTAAATAAAATCCTCCAAAATAACGCATAAAATTATTATCCGTGGGCAGTGGGTTAGTGTACTGGACTACTGTGCGAGGGATCCCAGGTTCGATCCCCGAAAAAACACAAATTGCATCTTAAGGTTTTTTTCTACTGCCCCACCTCTCGCGAACGTCTGACAAATATCCGAGAGTATGACTGTCCTGAAAGAGCTTCTCAATTCAGCCGTTCGGAAACGGGATAAAATTGTAGGTTCCTTCCATTCGTCCCAAAATTAAAAAAAAAAACTCACACAAAACGAATGGTTGTGAGAAGCTAGGTCTAGGGTGTCTACACGCCTGTTGCGCCAACAATTTTTTTTTTTATTCCAAGAGCACATGCACATAGTTTTGGTTTTATTTTCCACTTTTGTTTTCGTTGCCTTGATTGAATGCTACTGTTGAAAAATAATTTATTAATTTAAACAAAGTGCGTTCCTATCACCTGTCACCTAAGGCAGGCGTAGTAAGACCAAGAATGTACACTACGCGACGAAAACATAAGTGCACATTTTAATAAAGAGGTTCTTTCATTAGCGACTTGACCACTTCAAACGTTCACTGTGAATGCACCCTTAAACCGATTACCGATCGAATAGCAAACAGTTAACCTTTTACTGAAACCGACATAATCACGACTGAAATATTCACCCCTATCATGGAATCCGACGGAATTAAGTTTCACTTCACCTATTCGATTCCCTTTCACCTTCTACGGCTATCGTGGAATCCGCCGGAAAAGTTTCCTTATCGACAGGTTTTTGGGAAAGGTAGTTTCACTGTCAAACGGCTGTCTTTCACTTGTGAATACAAATAGTAGCTGCATTCGTCGGAGGTGCATATATGAAAAGTTTGTTTCAAATGTGAATTAAATAAAAAATAGTGTTTATTGTGTAATAAATGTATTTACAATGTATTTAAATGCACTATTTTTGGAAGCATAAGAGGAAGAACGAAATGAGCGGTGTTCTCAGAGAAGAATATGAGAGGTTAAGAGGAGCAGTGAATACCTACATAATTTCATAGAACTTCCGGATGAAATGTGTTTTTAGAATGATTATTTTTTGATTTTAATAAAGTTCAATATTGCACAGATTTATTACAAATGTTCGGCTTAATAAAGCAGCTGTTTTGTATGTAAATTTTTTTAAAGACAATTCTCTCGACGTGCAGCAAGCAAGAAAACCTATGAAACCCGCAAGAAATGTCATTTTGTTCGGGAAAAATTCGATTTGAACGTTTTCAACGATACAGTGAAACTCATTCACATTACCCACACGGGGAACTGTTCACCTTGCGGATTTGACGATACCAAAACCTTTTTTTCCGGGAATTATTCCCCCCGGCGGATTCCACGATAGGGGTGATTGTATGCTAATGTACTAGGACTAAGATTGGATTCTGGAATATGAAGACAATTCTCAACTAGGGGCCAGTTTCAAAAATTCCGGATAAGGTTCCGAATAGTTATCTGACACATAACGCTATATCACACAGATAAAGATTAATGATATTTTTCCCGTTTCTTTGTCATAGACTCTGATAAACTAACTGGTAGCGAAATCAATGTCATCAAATTCTTTTTCTAAAAATTCAAACATTTCCAATCCTATCCTCTGAAACTGTATTTGTTCCATAAACTTCAAAATAAATATTTTGCTTATCTTCCAGATAAAGGCTTTAACGGCTGATATGCTATCAGAGACTTTATCAACTGGTCTTGAAACTGGCCCTAAGTCCTTCAACTTAAGCAACAATTTATTCGATTATTATTTTTTCTTTAAAGTCCCCTGCCCAATTGGCTGACACTGCGATCTAAAAAGATCTATTGTTTCGAAGAGGGATATAGTTATTAAAGGTGCCTGTCCATTTGAGAGTAAAAATGCTGCGAGCAGCTCTCAAGCAGCTCTCGAGAGCAAACTCGCAAGTGGACATAGTCTTGAGAAAAGTTCGCGGAGAGTTAACTTTTTACTCTCGAGATTCGAGCCTTTTGAAAGTCACTCGCAAGTGGACACATGTTCTGGTCACTATCGGAGATTAGCTCGCAAAATTCCAACATGGTTCGTATTTTGGGAGCGGCTGTCGAGAGTTGACATGGCAAACCAATGGGTATCGGAGAAAATAAATCAACTCATAGTATTATAGTATTACCAGTACACACTCACAAGCAATACCAAGGCTTCCCTTAATTTGGTATCCTTTTTAAAAATATTTGGCCTAACAGATTGAATTAATATTGAAATATTATTGAGTGATGGAAGGAGCAATGCCGAGTTTTCCTGTAGGATTGGTCAGGCTGGATCGATTTTGAGACAGCTTGGTCATTCTGTTATCAGGAGGACTGAACTTGGTGTCAAAGCTAAGTTGTCAGTCTTTAATTCGGTGTTTGTTCCAACTCTTACCTATGGTCATGAGGTTTGGGTAATGACCGAAAGAATAAGATCGCGAATACAAGCTGCCGAAATGAGATTTCTCCGTTGTATTGCTGGTGTGACCCGTAGAGATCGCATTAGAAATACCAGAATACGTGAGGAACTCAATGTCGAGCAGCTACTTCTCCGGACGGAGCGATCCATGCTTCGGTTGTTTGGGCATGTTAAACGCATGTCCCCGACCAGGATTCCACGACGTGCTATGGAATCCGTACCATCGGGTAGGCGTCCTCTAGGTAGACCAAGGATGAGATGGTTAGATCAAGTCCATAATCTCTCCTATACCCGTATGGGGATTGCCCTTGATGATTTAGAGTCGATGGCGGAGGATCGAGAGCTATGCAGGGTCCACTTGAGCAACCTACACCCGCGACCCACTTAATGGACAAGCGGACCATTGAAAATGAATGAATGAATGAATATTATTACTTGTTAAAATCCCTGAACTCCTGATGAGCATCTTCAATTTGAAGCTCTCTTGCAAGAGCAGACCCTTTACCGAGTTGCCGACGACGATCTACCCATGGTTTAATCCAGCATTTCTTTTTTGCTTCATTCTTTTTGTTAAGAACAGTCCTAATAATTATTAACGCAGCGGCAACCTTTTGCTTGTAAGAATACATTTTAACTGGTAGTGGTAACTAGCAGATGAAATATATCAAGTGGACACGGTTATGGGAGTACTCTCAGGGAATCTACTCTCAAAATGTTATCAAAGAACTCGCGAGATTAAAATCTCGAAATTATTACTCTCAAATGGACAGCCACCCGGGAGTAACTCTCGAGAGTTTACTAGCGAAAGTAGTACTCTCAAATGGACAGGCACCTTAATGAAGGCCAATATATCCTTAGTAGCGGAGTTCCTAAGTTCAGCTTATGAATGCATCTCCTTGTTAAAGACACGTTTTCTTAACCAATGAAGTGCCGGGCAATCACGGAGAATGTCCTCGGATGATTTTCTATGCTCAAGGCATACTGCCTCCGGACACAAATTCATTTTGTTAAGATAATATGTATCTTAAGCCACAATTGCCTGTGAGAAAGTCCACCAGCTTTCTAATACTTTCCTTGAGGATTTCCTTGTAGTAGTAAGGTTTAATTAATCGTTTGGATTGTCTTAAACCCGGAACATTTTCCAAGTGGTTTAGACGAAGTTGTTATTCCCAATCGTTAATTAGACTTAAATCATTAGCCCAATTGACTCTGCAATAGGGTTCTGATCCATAGACCGCGGATTCAGATCCATCCCTAGCTAGTTGATCCGCTCATTCGTTGCCTGCAATACCTTGATGGCCAGGCATCAATCCAAGTTTCACTTTGTTGTGTGTGGACAGGCCTTACAAGGCATCGTAGCAGCACTTTAGTGTTTTTGAGTCCATTGTATTGAACGAAAATGCTTGTAAGGCCGCTTGACTATCTGAGAAGATTTGTTCCTATGGCGCCTTTGATTCCCTTTTTGGAGTTTAAAACGGGGCAGATCTCAATAGCATGGACTTTTGCCTGAAAAACCGTGGGACACATTCCCATAGGTATCGAGACTTTGGTGTTGGGCCCAATGACACCAGCACCAACTCCCAGATTCCATTTTCGATCCGTCGGTGTACCAAACCATACTATTTGGGCCCAGTTTGTTATTCGATACAAACTGGACATGTTGGAAGTTAGTGAAAAAAGTACGTGGAGGACTAATTTCCTTGCAACCATATCGTGGCAGGATAATATCGATGGAGGATTTATGGACTGAGCGAAGAGAAACGACAAAGTTCGTTAAATAGGGCTTTGGCGATCGCAATGACAATGGCGAACTATTTATAGACTTTTGTAATAAAAATCGCCAAGTCATAGGAGGCCTTCCATAAAGTCAGTTGAGTGGGAACTGACAGGCAATCAAAAGTTGTCTTAGAAGTTTTCTCCTATATATGGCGTATTTTCTTGGGAAGTGAGTATAACAAAAGTAAAAGTGACCTAGCTTTTAATTCTCAAAAAAATACGCCTACATTCGAAAAAGAAGAGGAACTGCTGATGGTGTCCTAATGCATTCCTTAAAGCCTTTCATATACTCAAAACTCCGTGAACTACCTACTCGTCAAATAGTGTGAAAAACTTTAAAAATATTTTCATGAATCAAATAAATCAATTCATTTTCGACTATCAAACGTTGTGGAAGTTTGAACGAAACTCAGAAGTTACATATATCGCTACCATCGTCTGTCTCCATCCGTCAACCGTTGAAGGTTAGGTTAGGTTAGGTTAAAAAGGGGTATGAGATGTCTCATACAACACTAGGCACCATAAGGGCCCATCGCGATCCCTAGGGGGAACCAATTGCAGTGACCTACAATGGAAAAACACCTAAACACTTGCCCTTGAGAAAGCCCCAATTTCCCTGCAAAAACCAAGTAGTCCCTTGAAGTTGGTATTGTCTATCTCCCCTAAATGTTCGAAGAAGTACCTGCCCAAAAATTTTCTTCTACTGCGACATATTGCCTCACATTCGCACAGTATATGTGTTATGTCCTCTTCGGCTTGCAGGTCATTGCAGAATCTGCAAGTGTCCGAGTCTGCTAGCCCTAGTCTTTTAGCATGTTTTCTAAGAAGACAGTGCCCTGATAATATGCCGATCAGTGTCCTAAGCTGTTCCCTGCCTAGTTTGAGGATTTCCCTAGATCTTTTACGGTCGTATTGCGGCCAAAGTGCCTTAGATACTGCGTGACCAGTGAGTACCTCCCACCTCCGGTCGGCTTCCTTATTTATTTTATTCCTAATATCGCTTTTTATGATACAAGGAGGTGGTTTAATATCCACATCTCCTCCGTCTTGCAATTCCCCGCCTATCCTCGCAAGCTCATCCGCTTGCTCATTTCCAGCTATACCGCAGTGTCCTGGTACCCAGCACAGTCTCACTCGGTTCTGACTGCATAATGCCTTAAGCATTGTGCGACAGGTCCTGACTAATTCAGAATTGATGTTAGTAGATTCCAGTGCCTTGAGTGCAGCCTGGCTATCGATGTAGATGGCTATATCCTTTCCAGATATAGATCTCATCCGCATTAGCTCTGCCGCTTTCAGAACAGCCAGAACTTCTGATTGGAAGACACTGCTTGTATCCGGTAGTCGTATAGACACTTTTAGATCTGGATCTAGGCAATAGATTCCAGCACCCGTTCCTTCCGCTGTTTTTGAGCCGTCCGTGTAGACCGCTATTTCGCAGTGCTTAATTACTTTATCCCTTTGCCATTCATATCTTTCCGGGTATGACACTTCGTACGGAGTGTCGAAGTCGACCAAAGGGTGTATTTCATCAGTTTGCACCTGTACACCCGGGAGTACAGGTTGTGAGCCGTAGTGCACTACTCCCCGCAAGTTGCTTTATGTCCACCATACTAGTGCGCCATATGTGAGTATGGGTCTAACCACCACTGTATATAGCCAGTGCACCATAGCAGGTTTTAGGCCTCAAGTCCTGCCTACTATTTGTTTACAAATAAAAAGAGCGTTATACGCCTTTTTAATTCTTTCCACTACATTTGCATTCCAGTTCAGTTTCCTGTCCAGAATAACCCCAAGATACTTTGCCTTGTCAGACAGAGGCAATTCCACTCCTTCCAGTTTAGGGAGGTTAAAGTGTGGTATCTTGTGCTTTCTGGTGAAGAGTACCAATTCCGTTTTGGAGGGGTTGACGTTAAGTCCACAGCCCTTTGCCCATAAATTGACTTTTCTTAAGGCACTGTCCATAATCTCACTTAGAGTGTTTAAAAACTTTCCCTGAATGATAATAACTAGGTCATCAGCATATGCTGTGGCACTTATTCCCCCGGAGCTCAGTTTCTTTAAAATGTCATCCATAACAAGCACCCAAAGGAGAGGTGAAAGGACTCCCCCCTGTGGTGTTCCCCTGGTCACCGACATTCTAATGGAACTTTGTCCCAGGGAGCAGTTTATTTTCCTACTCGCAAGCATGTTGCAGACCCAAAAAACTATGCTGTGCTCAATGTTCATATTTGACATGGCACGCTTTATAGCCTTGCCCTCTACGTTATTAAAAGCACCCTCAATGTCCAGAAAAGCTGCAAGAGCAAACTCACCCAAGTGCAAGCTTCTTTCTATCTTCCCTACTACATTATGCAGAGCTGTTTCTACTGACTTTCCCTTCATGTATGCATGTTGCAATTCGCTTAAGAATCCTTTAATACATTTGCTCCTGATATGAACTTCTAATAGCCGCTCTAGGGTTTTTAGCATAAAAGATGACAGACTGATTGGTCTGAAATCCTTGGCCACTGTATGTCCCTGCCTGCCAGCTTTGGGAATGAAAACCACCTTCACTTCCCGCCATGCTGCTGGTATGTACCCTAATTTAAGACTTTGTCTTAGAATCTCCGTAATTTTTTGTATCGCCCTCTCAGGTGCTTTTTGCAGCATGATCGGCAAAATCCCATCTGGGCCAGAGGATTTATACGGTTTGAAGGACTGTAGAGCCCACCGCACTTTTTTCCTGTTTATGAGATCAACTATCTCCCCCCTCGTAAGAGGGTCACAGTTGATAACCGTACGACCTTGCAGCTCAGAATCCTCTGGGATAGTAGCCCCGGGAAAATGAGATTCCACCAGGGTTACCAGAACCTCCTGACTGCTTTCGGCCCAGTTACCGTCTTTCTTTTTGAGGTAGCTAGGCACACTTGCCTCTTTTGAGAGTACTTTGCGTAATCTCGAAGCCTTATCTGTATCCGAGATTGATTCGCAGAAAAGTTTCCACGAAACTCGTTTGGATTTCCTGATTAAGTATTTGAATTGCCTTTTGCTTTCGGCATACTCATTCCATGTGGTATCATCCCTGACCAACTTTGCCCTATTGTAGAGTTTCCTTACTTCTTTTTGTTTCAGCCCTATCTCCCTATTCCACCATTTCGGCTGTACCCTTTTTGGTGTCTTGTTTTCCGGGCACACCTTTTCAAAAGCCGTTGTCAGTGTTTTGTTTATCAGCTCAACCGCCCTATCCAAGTCCTTGGCAGTATTGCCAGGACCGAGCTGGGTGTCAAGATGCTGATTTACCACTACCGTTGAAGGTACATTATATAAACATTTGGATTTGTATGTACCAATTTGTTGGAATGTCATTTATCTTTCGTAGGTTCACACTAATTAATAATTATGGCCGAAATTCCAGACCGAAATTTGTGTTCCCAACATAAACCAACTATTGCGAAGATCTCGTCGGAAAATAAAAATCAACGGGATACCTCAAGTGATTTCGAAGATACTCAGCCGGCCGATGTTGATGGTGGAAATTCTCCACCACCAAACTATGCAATTTGCTTAGAACGATGTAGGAATCAATGCTTTGCCGATTTGTGCCTACATCAGTTTTGTTTTACGTGTTTACTGGAGTGGGTCAAGGTGAAACGCGAGTGTCCATTATGCAAGAATACTTTGACGGTTATCAGATACTACGTCAAGTCGGTTGATCAGTTCGAGGAATATCTGGTGCAACAATTTGTACCCGACTCATCAGATATATTTTTATCATCATCATCATCATACGATTCATCATCAACAGAAATGTTGGGAGTAGAAAACGCTAGCTCCGATGAAAGTAATTATGAAAACGGCGATCAAAGCGGTTCCATAGTGGAGTTGGACAGCTGTTTAACATCTGATCAGTCATTCAATACTGTTCTGTTCTCGTACGGTAGTGTTGACTTGGAGAGTACATCAACAGAAATGTTCGGAGTGGAAAACGGTAATTCCGATGAAAGTAATTATGAAAATAGCGATCAAAGCGGTTCGACAGTGAAGTTGTTCAATATCTGAGCCGTCACTCAATACTATTCTGTCCTCGTTCAGTAGCGATGAGTGTGCATTTATGTTAACATTATCTGGTACAACTAATCGTTCACCAACCGAAATTGTCAGCTCACGGCCGGAAAATGTCTACATAGAGGCACACCCATTAAGCACATCGACATGTGATACTGATGTAGATGATAACCCATGCACCCATAAAAAACGAAGGGTTGAGGATATGAAAGATGGAGAACGGACGTTGGTCAGAGAATAATCCAACCAAGGCACCTGCCCTCTACTTCGTCTGGGCTACAGGTTCCGTATACTCTTTAAGCGGATTACATGAATTACTGGTGAAAAAAGAAAGAACTACCCACAACAATAGTAAACCAAAGCGACTGACCAAGGCAGCACTTCAACACCTTCACTAGCCTTTGACCTCGGAGTCGGAACTTTCAACAAAAAGGCCCGTCAATTGAATTATTATTTATTTATTGAAATTGTAAATTAAAACAACTTCATTTATGTTCATTTATGTTCTTTTATTTTTGATAATTCTGTATTCTACCTACCTAGAATCAGCCGGAAAGACCAGTCTTGATGACCAGCCACAGCCAGAAGGATATAAATTTTAGGAACCAAACCATCGGGGACTGCAACTACCACCTTACGCAGTTCTTATCGGGGCACGGCGGCTATCGGAAATACCTTCACAGATTTGGTCACGATAGCTCGCCTTTCTGTTCCGAATGCCCAGACGAAGAAGAAGATACGGAGCACGCAATGTTCCATTGTAGGCGCTTTTGCAGGGGAAAGAGCGAACTTACCAAGCCCCCAAAGTCTAATAAGCCATTTGTTGAGGTCAGAAGATGACTGGCTGGAGGTATACCCCTTTATAACGAGTGTACACGAAGAATTAAGGAGACTTGAAAGAAGATCCGAAATGGCGGACCCAGAAGATTTAGCATGAGTTGCTAACCAGCACCCTGAATTAATACTTAACCGGCAGTCCCGCGGGGAGAGTGGTTGCAGGAAATAGGGTGTGGATTAGTATACGTTTATAGGCGCACTCCTGGCATCGATTATTCGGGTTTACGAATGGTGCATGTTGGTAGCATGGGCTACCGTATCTTTAAAAGATTACCACCAAAATAAAAATTATACAAGAATTAGTTGAAAGAGTATAGGCCATCTAGAAGTGCACTGTATCTAGAAGTGAAGTGTATCGAGCCAGGAGAAGGGAGTAAAAGAAGATCCTACGCAGCTTCCCAGCTCCAGGAGATCGAAGAGTCGCGCGATCGTAATAACATCCGGAGGTTTTATAAAAAAGCCAAGCAACTGACTGCCGGAATGCAGTATCTTCGAGATAGCGAAGGAAACTTAGTCACCGAAGAGCAGGGAATAGTAGATGTGTTTAAGCAGCATTTCCAGCAGCTGCTTAATGGGCATCATGTAGAGAGAGTGATAGGGCAAGAAGAGAACCCACGTCCAGTCAATGAAGAACTAGTTCCACCACCTAGTGTAGAAGAAGTTGGCTTAGTTATAAAAAAGCTTAAGAACTACAAGGCTGCAGGCTCTGATGGTCTACCAGCGGAGCTCTTTAAATACGGTGGTGATGTTTTGGTAGGGAGCATGCACCGAATCATCAACCAAGTATGGGTGGAAGAAAACATGCCCGATGACTTGACTATCAGCTCCATATACCCCATCTACAAAAAAGGCGATCCTATGTCTTGCAAGAACTATCGATGCATATCCTTGCTAAATGTCGCATACAAGATCCTATCCAACTTAGTGTGTGAACGTCTAAAACCGTTCTGCAACACACTAATTGGCACGTACCAGTGTGGCTTCCGGCCCGGCAGATCGACTAAAGACCAAATTTTCACACTGAGGCAAGACCATCGAATTTCAAGTCGAAACTCACTACCTATTCATATCGACTATAAAGCCGCGTATGATAGCATACATCGTCAGAAGCTCTATATGGCGATGGCCGAATTTGGAATCCCGGCTAAACTGATTCAGCTGTGTCACGCGACGCTGGAAAACACGCGCTGCAACTTGCAGTTTGGAAGCAGCTCTTCCGAACTATTTCAAACATGCACCGGATTTCGGCAAGGAGACGCTCTATCATGCGACTTCTTCAATCTCGTACGGAAGGCACTATCTTCAACAGGTCCGTCCAGCTGCTTGGCTATGCGGACGATCATCGGTCGCTCCCAGCCAGCGTGCCGTGATAGAAGCGTTCACGGCGATTGAAGAACAGGCGAAATCCGTTGGGCTTGAAGTAAATGAGGACAAGACTAAGTGCATGCTATCAACAAACAAACAAGCATCTGTCCACCGCCTAGGACAAAACGTCACTATTGATAGCAACAATTTCGAGGTAGATGGGTTCAAAACTCCTGACTCGAAGGACGAAATGTGTGCTCTACAAAACCCTTATCCTGCCAGTTCTGCTTTATGGCGTCCAGTGCTGGACGAAAAGCAAGCAGGGAGAGCTGATACTGGGCTACTTCGAAAGAAAAATACTTCGGCGGATTTTTGGTCATGTGTGCGAGGAGGGCGAATGGAGGAGAAGATACAACCGCGAACTCTATGAGCTGTACCAAGATGTGGATTTAGTCCAAAAAGAAATCTACATCGACGAGGTGTAACACTAAGCAAATTAATTTAATATTCAATGACATGGGAGAGCGCAGCCTTGACTCTTGGAAGATGATCAAATGTAAACATTGGTGTAAGCTGTTCATAGTTAATTTATTAAAACCAACGCGGTAGCCCTAATAACTATCGCCAGCTAAAAGATCAATTTTGCTTGTGGGTTAATATTCGAAAACACAAAAAGTTAATAATGCATCTATATAGCTTTATACTATAGGTAGCTGGTTTAACTGCGCCCTTAAGATACACATCGAGGACAAACTCTATCACTTGACAGCATCTTCAACATAGTTATAAAAAAAAAACGATTCCATTGTACCTATGTAATTAGTAGATCTAGATACTTATTAACCGGCATATCGGATGAACAACACCCTGTTTTTTTTATTTCCCGATTAATGAGTTAATGAGTGGTCAGTTGTTTAATGTTTTCTTTCAAATAGTTATTACGGAAGTAAATAAGCCAAGGTTAACCTAACACTTGAACGTAAGCCGTAGGTACGCATGACAAGTACTTCGAGTATGGAAATGTTTATTTATATATCTAATTACATGGAAATTGTATTCACGCAAAAATACTTGAAACGAACCTTTCATTAATGTGGCTATTTCTGGCTGAAATCACTCAATTCCAGCACGGTGACAGGAACTTCCTCTAGAGCACGTTACTGCACTATTTTTAGTGATTATTTTCTTGACTCGTATTTTTTCACTCAACACATCAAACAAACTATTACCCGTCAAAGGTTATCCACAAAATAGACACTTCGCACGTTCAAGCCCCGCTAACTACAGCCAGATATACAATTTGTGTGTCAAACTCTCAAGACATTCTACACTGTACTACTTATAATTGTTATTGTTTGACCAAAAGCGGTTAAAAACAAATTCAAGTGCGACGAGCCAACTATGTTTTGTCACCCGGATTAGGTAATCGAATCCGAATTTAAAATAAATACAAATTCAATGTGAGCACGGCACGCCACTTATACATATTCCCATAACAAAAGTACGTTTCATCAAATAAAACATGCACCACTAAACGTTAATAGGCGATGTCCATCAATCACGATGCATAACACGAACCGAAGAGGCCTCAGTCGGACGGGACTACTCCAGCGATTGTGATGTTCAACGGCTATGACTATAAGTCCACAATAGTAGGTTCCAACTTTTAAGTTCCAAGTAATTGCGAAGCTGATATTCAAAATCGTCTCGTTAATATGCGTTGAGGTGAATATATCACGCAGCTCTCAGATACTCTGATATTGGGACCGGCCAACAAACGCAATACCGTGCGAATTACTAAAAAAAAAATATATAAACGCTCGCCGACAGCTATACAACGTCTATTCACTTCAGTAGCTCTGAAAACAATACGACTATGGGGGGCAACACTTCCAGTGAGGAATAATTAAAGTCCCAAGTATGGTGTGTGTGGTGGTTGGTGGAGCTACGCCACCCTGTTGGGGCGTGCTTCGACCTTTGGTACTTTCAACTATTGCAGAAAATCATAATTAATTAGGTAAATTAATTTACAATATTGTGTATCGTCAACATCGAGTACTTTTGTTGACTTGTTCCGCTAGCGGATAGAATAGCAAACAGGGGAGAATGCAGCGCGATTGGGGGAAGAACATTTGAAGAGTGGAGCTCGGAGCTTCGGTTTGTGAGTGATAATGACTACTGTCATCTCATTAGCAGTACATACTATATTGTCGCATTCGATTTTTTTATAAATAAAGATAGATTAAATAACAATTAGTACCTAGTACACGCAACGGCTCAATGACCTTGACACCACACTGAGTTACAAAAGAAAAAAAATAAAAAAAACTATGTTTATCATCGAGATTCGAGACTGGCTAAGGTTTTGATGTCTACCACACAAGAAACTTCCATCTTTCATATTGTGTAACATGAAGACAGCTGGAAACGAGATGGAGTGCATGTTTGACGCGCTTTATTTCGGTGTCTTTAGTCTAGCTCTAGGCAGGGTAATCTGAGTTCATTCTGTCGAGATTTACTGACCTCTATTGCAGTTGCTAGCTAAAAACATAATTATACAAAAAGCTTGGAATTAAATGAATTAATGAGTATTTGTGCACGAGTTAATAAATTACGCACTCACACTAGTAGTAATCGAAAACCTCATTGGCATGTCAGCAATCAAACGCCGGGGGACTTTCACAATTTCAAGAAAAGTAATCGAATGACAGACTAATGCTGGTCGGTATATTGTGATACCACAAAAGGGATTCCATCCCGCCCACGCGGTTGCCCGAGTTTGCTACACCACTTAGGGCCGGTTAGTTCACAGGTGGCTAAGTCTGTGGTTAAGTTACCGGAGATTTTGCTTAGCCCATGGATTATTAATCTGTGGTAGGTAACCAAAGAGGGTTATTCATATTGATCACCAAATCATAGCTTTGCGATAAATCGTTTAATGTTTCCAGTTTATCTGTCAATTCTGGGCTCTCATCGCGTAAGACGTAACACAAAACTACATCAATCGTTTGGACGATGTGCGTATCGCTCATGCTGAACTGGCTTCGTGTTACCTCGATTGAATGAATGTTTGCCTTTTCTTTGAAGTTACATTGAAAACAAATAAGAGTGTTATCATCGGCCTGGCCGATGCTTTGATACCCTCCACTGCATACAAGTCATACGTATACAACACTCGACCGATATAGCCCATTTTCAATATCCACCTGGGGGTAAAAAAAGTCCTCTCACAAAATTTCATTCGCCATAAGCATCGGTCAAGTCTCGGTAGGACTCATTTAAGTTGGCGAGCCCGCCCCCCCTCAAAGACCCCCTAAACTATAACTAACTAACTTAGAGACTAGCTTAAAACTAAGGAGGAATGTTACCTAGGTAACCTAGGTTACCTAGGCGACAAACACAATACAACGCGCAAAAATAAGTTGTATTGTGTTTGTCGCCAATGTTCTCTGTAATGCGTGAACCGATTTTGATTCTGGAAATTTTCCATGAAAGGTGACGTTTATACCATGGTTTGTAAGTATATACGGTCTTTGTAGGTGTATTGGTTCATGAGTTATAGGGGCGTGGCCCCTCCCATATAAAAAATGCATTCAAAATATTATATTTCGAAAATCACCCAATCGATTGAGCTCAAATATACGTACAATCTTAGGTATTGGAACGGGAGTATTCCCGTGAACATTTGTCAAAATTGGACAAAGGGGCGTGGCATCGCCCATACAAAAAGTATATTTAAAATCGTATATATCCAAAACTACCCAATCGATTGAACTTAAACTTATAGATAATCTTAATTATTGGCCCTGGAGTGCTCCTCTGAAGATTGACCAAAATTGGACAAAGGGGCGTGGCACTGCACATACAAAAAAACATTTAAAATCGTATACATATTTCGAAAACCACCGAAACGATTGAGCTCAAATTGACAGATAATCTTAGGTATATAAAGGGGTGTGGCGCTATTTTTCGACAGTCATGGGACTGTTTACAAAGTTTGTAAAATTTGTAACATTGATAGCTATGCATTGTCCTGATAGACAAGACGATTCCTGGAAAAACCAAAAACATGTACCACGGAGCATTACAATAAAAACTGATCACTGATTTAAATTAATTTGAAACTGATTTTTTTATTTTTCTATTTTGCACTACGAAGTGTGCAGGGGTTCGCTAGTATGTTTATGTTTGTCAAAATATAGATACTGGTCCAGCCAGATGCCAAGATATCTGACCATACGCTTCGCACCGCATAAGGCTGTCAATTTTGTCCAATAATGTCTAATTTTCGCCAGTTTTTTTCTGGTATCCCTAGGGGCCCTAGCCTATAGAGTTCTGAATAGGAGACGATTGATTTTCAATTTCCAATCATCGCAATACCGCAACAGGGTTGTCCGGACCAATCTTATTTTCTTCAGTCCACTTCAAAAGAGCTCTATTAACGACCTTCTCAAATACCTTGCTAACATTCGGGAGCAAACTAATTGACCGAAGATTAGCCGGGTTAGTCTGAAGTTCGGTGCGCAGATAAAAGTGGTTCAGAAACTCCCTCTCTTCCCTAACGTATGCCCATGGTTTCGGTCACTAATGTTCTTGAACTAAGATAATATTTTGAGCGTTTCTTAAGGCAATTTTTGTCCATAAAAACAGCATTCCCATTCGCACTCCCATTTCGACAGTCTTTTGAAGTTCGACAATTGCGGGTGAACCGAGGCCCCATCTAAACAAGTCTCTCCGGTTAGACCGGTCCTTAACACTAACGCACTTCAAGACGGTTGAAGTTGCCTTCTACTTTAAAAGCACCACTTACGACGAGCTCTTCCTCCTCCTGGTTGGATTAAAAGACTTTTGGGTCCGAAGCCATGTCCTAGCCATCTTATACCGAACCGAATATTTTAAGAACATTTTAAACTTTATTAAATTTTAATTTTAAGGTTCAACGCCATAAAGCAAGACTCGGCGCTATTTGAACGGCTATCGTTTCATCAGTGACAGCTTGCTGTGTTCTCCCAATTATGTCATAAGCCGTATTTTTTTGAGAATCTATAGCTAGCTCACTTTTTGGTTGTACATGCAAAACTTTTATACTCACTATTGGTTTTACATGCAAAATTGTTATACTCACTTCCCAAAAAAATACGCCAATAGTAGTATTATCGACGTATGCAAGTACATAATTGGCGTACTTTGGAAAGATCGTGCCTTGTGGCTTGGTCTGTGATTTTCGATAATTCTCTTTTTTTTTTGAGAATTTTGTGCTGTTAAAGACTTTCGTAAATCCGATCTTTCTCCATTGTCATACCAATTTTGCAAGGATGCCAAGACTAGATAGGGCTTTGATTTTGATATGTCCATCGTTTCTATAAATGATTTCCTAGACGGCCTTGAAATCGATGCAAAGATGGTAACTTTTTTAACTTTTCCAAGATCAGCCCAAGTGTGCAATTGATTGATGATGGATCAGATTATTTCCGAAGAGTTTTAGACGCTCACAAGAATATGATAGCTAGGATCTAGTATGCGATGTTAAAGAAGACTGATATGTCTGTACTTGGCGCAGCTGAAGGGGTCTCCTTTTTTGTGGACCGATCAAACGATACTGAGATTCCAATCATACAGGCATGTATTCATCTGACCAAATTTCGGAAATGAGATGGTGCATGCGCATGCTCTCTACTCTATCCAGTCATTTACTACTCGTCGGGTAAACCTTCATTCCCAGTAGCCAAGTAGCTTTGATGGTTTTTAGCTGGGATATATTGATACCCTTATCTACTCTATTTTGATCAGGTGGACGGACGTTTTGTCTATCGTCGTCCATATTGATTGATACGGTCTGAATAACAGTTGAATTCTGGTCTTCGTTGCCGTTATAGAATATGCAGAAAATATTTGACCATATTCTAATAATGGACTGTGATTCTACTAAAAGGTTTCCCTCGTTAACTCTACAGGTTTCTACACGGGAACGGGATTTGCTACCCTGGCACGCTCTTTCTACGTGCCTACCTACCTACCTACCTACAAAATGTCGAAAGTTGTGGTGGTGGATTAGTGAAACCCAGAACATAAGTCCAGTCCGCAGGCATAAATGATTGCTTTCTGATAATGTTGCAATGCACTGCTCTCCTGCACTGGCTATGTTGCTATGTTAGGAGCAGGATTATTCGCGGGGCATCGTGATACGCGATCAGCGATGAGTCTGGGTCTCTTCCAATTGCAGCTTTTCGACATCATACTTCTTTACAGTATTTCCTTGTTGAGGTTTGTTGCATTTTTACCTTGGCTGCAATAAGGTAATGATTCAAGTCAATGTTGGCGAAAGGTCAGGATACCCAGAAAGTTGAACGTCGTGCTTCGAATATCCTTTTCTTTAGTTGGGACATAAGGGCATATTCAGCTAATATTCGCGAATTTTGCCGGCTTGATGCGGATTGCCACTAACGTGCCGAAAGCTCAAGACTTTTTGCCTTAGCAATCACCGAAATATATCAAAGTTGTCATCCATTCTGTGGCCATCCCATCGCACTTCCTGAATAGCAGTTTTATCTGTCTAGAGCCTCTGCTAATTGTTCGGCTGCACGTGGCCTGTTTAGTGTTCGAACTAATGTGCAGTTCGCTGCACGCGGTCTGTTCAGTGTACGAACATTCCATGTGCAGTTCCAAAGGTCATTGTCCGAGGCTTGTAGTTGCTTCAAAACTAGTTTGGTTTTTCCGTGGCAGGGACATTATCCCGACTCATAACCCCTAACCTGGGGGACCAGTTCCATATTATAGCCCTAGGACGAGGGGCAAGCAGCTCAATTCTTGGATGTTTGTCAGGCGTTCGCGAAAGGTGGCGCAGTGGAAAAAACTTTAAGATGTAGTTTGTGTTTTTCCGGGAATCAACCCTGAGACCCATTACACACTTGTCCAGCACATTAGCCACTGCGCTCACGCCATCAACTATTTTCCAATAAAAATCTGATGAATATTATGTCGAAGCAGCTCCAATAGGGATGACAATAAATAGTCCTGCCTGACTGTGGAACTGCGTGGGAGAGACATTCCTCCCCCCTCTCTGATCCGCTGTCACCAACGATCTTCCAAACGCGTTGGGGTACCAAATCTCCAGTCGAGGCACTGTAGGAACTTGGTTTTCACCAACGTGGAGGTGGGAGTAGGAGTTGATAATGAGAGGCTAGTGAAAGAACACTTGTGTTTGTTTCATATAAACGCATCACTACCTTTTAACGGCCCAGAATGATTTCCTACTGTGTGATTTCCTACTCTGGAACTATTTGGCAACTTTTAAGAAAAGTGTTCCCATTCTTAAAGGTCCAAAAGTAGATCAATAGTATCCACTGTCACAATAACATTTTTTAAAACAGGTCCAACTTTCACCAATAACTTGAAAGCAATGTTCTAGAATACAGAATTTTAATGCCTGCCATTAACAAACTAAAAAACTTACTTGTTCAAGTTATGGAACAGTTTCAAGCACATCGTGTTTAGTAAATTACTAACTATGCGTCATAGAAATTAAAAAGTATATACAACATTACATTCAATTGATATTGAATGAATGTGTTTGCCTATAGTCGATGCCTTCTGTTGAGTGTTCACTGTTCACCTTCAACTTGATTATTCAAATGGCAATCGATTTTAAATATCTTGTACTGACTTTATCTAATAACAGCCAAGATTGCCATGGGGGATGTAAATGCAGCATAACTCGTATTCGTCTGTATCTAAAGTTGATATTTACGCTCGTTTGGTGTAACGTGACTTTTTGTATAACGTAGGTACACATCGAAACAGGGTTCAATCGCATTAAAAAATAAAGATACAAATAAGTCAATGAAGTCGTTCAGACCTTGAATAGGTTTTTTGACAATGAACTTGAAATAGCCAACATTTTCTGTGTCACAAAACGTGGACAAACAAAATATTTTTGGACATATTTTTTCATAACTTCTGGGCAAGTAGGGTTGTTTTGTACGCGTGCTGAATTTAACTCTGAATTTGCATATTTGATATGTGTTTTGCGTTGGCATCTGTGAATACGAGTATAGCTACTTTAATGGTTTGCTATTTCGCTAATAAATAATAATCATTTCTTTGTGAATCTCCCGCGTTTTGTACTATTAAAATTGAACCAACCAACCACAAAACTTCATCATGTATGTATAAACTAAATGGAAGTTCAATGACATTTTTAATGAGTGCTTGAAATAAAAATTTTAAGTAAGTATGTATGTGGTGAATTTGCAGGTTGGTAATTTATTTACGGCGACAAAAACCTAATTTAATTTGAATGCTGTCTTGTTTCGTTACACGTACATTTATTCTTATGCAAATGCTTTTTTGTTCGACATTTTTTAGATTTTTTTTTATAAAATTGTGTCGCTCGGGCTCGCGATTTTCTGTGTTGATGGTCTAGTCCCGAGTTTCCCAAAGTGTGCTCCGCGGAGCACTTGTAGCACTTGGTGCTCCGCCATGAAAATCCAAGTGCTCCGCGGAAAGATGGGAAAAAATATGAAAATTCCATCAGACTAGCTAATTTTGTGATTCTGTAACTTTGTCATTTTGTTCGCAGCAATTGAATTTGTGTATTGATTACAGTACAAAAATGAGTAAAAATAAATCGTGTCGTGTCGATACCTACCTACTTCAGAACTTCAGAGGTATCAAAATGGAAACGAATCAATCAATTAATGGCGTTGATAGCGGAAAGATTTAGTTGTTCTACGAAGCTTGTTTTCGGAGATATACTAGTTTCCAAGAAGACGCAAAACAACTCGACTCCGCCACTAGTTGCATGCGTTTCCTTTCGATAGCTAGATATATTGGAGCGTGCTAAAGTTTTCATCCTCATCCACTGTGTAATTTCGGAATTGGCAAATTGACACCAATACTAGTCATTTCTTCGGCAATTATTTTCCACGAATCTCTTTCTTTTTGTTATCATTGTGGTGTTATTGGTTTTTAAATCCACGATGTTCACATATTTCCTCAATAGTCCAATTACACTCCCTTTCACGTTTCTAAATTTATGTATAATGCCTAAAAGATAAAAGAAATTAATGAAAGTGGAATTTATTAATGAATCTACCACATTCGAAATGAAAATTCAAATTTGCAGTTTGTTGTTCTGCCAAAATCAGCTGTGCTAGCTTACAATAGCGTAAATGGGTATATTTGAGTCCCAATGATTACGTTAAATTCGAGTTTTGTTAAAACTGATTTATTACTACGAAAACTTAAAAGTACCCTAGCTACACCTAACAAAATTCGACTTTAAGAGCGACTTTAAGAGCGACTTTACGAATTTCTATTACTAAGGGCCAATCGATTTATCGGTTTTCAAGATATAAGATTTTGAATGATTTTGTTTGTATGGGCGGTGCCACGCTCCTCTGTCCAATTTTGAAAAGGTGCACTCCTCGGCCAATACCTAAGATTGTCTGCAAATTTGAGCTGAATCGGGTCGGTGGTTTTCAAGTTATAAGTAGCTGAACAAAATCACGATCCGGGATTTTATAAAATGGATTTTGGAAAAAGAGATTTCTTAACCAACTTTCTTCAAGACCATTGGTGTTCACGCCCTTTTGACACTCATTTTCTATGTTTTATTAAACAGGATAAGACGTATCAATCAGTATCACCAAGTAATTAGCAGTAAGCTCTGGCGTGTACTGCAGGAGTATGTAATTGATTGTTCTCTTACCATTCGTACCAAAATGCACATCGTTCTAAATGTTTTCACGAAGTGTCAAGAAATCTAGAAACTATCATTCCTATTTTCGTCGTCGAATGTCGCAAACGACTGGCGACATTTGTCGTTTCGAGTCGAAGGTGGTCCAAGACAGAGATAAGGTTATGTCGTCCGATTGCCGATTAACATCACTTTTGCTAGGCCTTCGTGAATGATTTTGCCAGAGGAATATTTTCCTGCATTTCGTTCACTAAATGTAGAAATTTTCTTTTATTTGTTATCTGCATTCTGCAAAATAACTATGATTGTCTTTTAGTTAATTCAAAATTAAGTACACATACTTTTTTTAAACACATTATCACACAGTCGTCCGCAAAATAGTCGACGACAGAAATGTATCATTTCCACGACAAACGTTGTCACAAAACGCCTTACGCAATACCAAGGATCGTCGTCGAAAAATACAGCCCACATTTTTTGACATTTCAGACGCCATTTGTCGATCGTCGCCGTGACAAAAGTGAAGGCCCCGACCCATAGAATCCGTCACATCCGTTGCGGCAATGTATTCGACTGACAGGTTGATAGAATACACAGTAGCTTATGGAACGTGACCCATGAGCAACGAACGTGCCGGATGCGACGGATAAAGTAGGTTTACTTTCTACTTTTCTGTCCGTCGAACCGTTGACAGTTGGCAGAGCGTGAGAGTAAGCATTTTCATTGGCGGAAATATAAGATAATGAGAGAAACTGTCTCTCATATGTCATCGGCTGTCAACGTATGCGACGAATTCTATGGGACTGTTCGTTCCGTCGAATACGCCAATCCGTCGACGCAACGGATGCGACGGATTCTATGGGTCGGGGCCTTGAGTCGTAAACGACAACGACAATAGGGGTGTATATATTTATTACAGTGCCTATTATGGATAACAACTCAACTTAGTTGTGTTGTCTTCATGACAACTCAACTTTGAGACAACCAAACAGTTTTTTCGTATTATGCAAGACAACTCTTTTCAGTTGTCTTTAGAAAATAAATTGCCTTCTTTTAGGAGCATATTAAAATCAAAATCAGCTGTTAAATGTCAGTTTTGCGAAATTATTTGTAGAAATTGAAATCGAACGAAGAAGGTATTTGTAATTCAAACGAGAAAGTTAAATAAAAACAATGGAAAGTAGCGTTTTTTATTTATTTTTTGGTGGCTTGGAGGAGGAGGATGAGAATTTGGTTAATGTTTTACGAAAGAGAAAAAGTATTCATGATCACTCCGATTCATTAGAATTCAAATACAAAGTTAGCATATTAAAGCCACAATCACATTCAGGAAAATATTTAAAAAGTAAACAAAGTTACAAAATAATATTATTTCTCCCTTTATCACATAAACTACTTTCTATAATTCTGTTTCATTTTTGTCAAAATACATTTTTTTAAAGCTCAAGGTGCTCTGAGCTTTCATAATTTGCAAGCTCCAAAAACCAACACACACAAAAAATATTTTTCATAATCTCCCCAGCAGATAGCTCTGCAAGTAAACTATTTTGAGGAAACATACCTTGCATTTGATGTTTTGTCATTTTTCGCTGCAAAAGCTTTGTTTCGAACGTCAAAGAAACGTTCACGTATTTAAATTTTCAACAAAATCAATCTATACTAGTCGTGTTTTTGCAGCCATCAGCTGGATTGTTCTGTGATTGTTGCGGCATATTTGCCTCGATCTTGGCCTCACCAAAGATGATGTTTGTGTTACTGTGGTAATTCTTGTAGGTACACATCGGGGTTGTTTATGACGAAAATATTGTTCTTCGACTTGCGACGAACACGGTTGATGCCTTGGATTTGCTTCAAATCCAATTTCAGCATGATTTTGCGTGCCTTCTTTTCGCCGCGTGACTGCTTGGCCTTTGAAACTAAATCAATTGGCTGGTTGCACCGTCACCCAATTGAGTTGCTCCAGCAGTTGCGTCCTCCAACTCGGGGATAGGGTCATTTCATTCAGTGTCTTTTTCCACTTTTGACCAACATTTGACACTTATGACAAGTACAAAAAATGAAGCCTGCCATATTTCTTGACATCTTTCAAGTGCCAAGAAAGAGCTTTTAGGGAAAACTCTTTGCGATAGATGTCGCATAAATATGCGTGTGTTTTTTAATTTTTTTCACTTTTCTAACTTTTTTAACATTTGTCTGAATGTGATTGTGCCTTAAACCTGAAGTTTTTCTTTCGGTTTCAGCTTTTAGGTATTTCAGGCTTACTAAAGGAACTATTCGTGTACGATTTGCTCGAAATAAATTATTATTTGAAACAGCCATCGTTTTTCGGCAATTCCACCTAGTCTTGCTTGCTCTTCGTTACATAGCAGAAGAAAGATACCAGAATTGAAGTCATTACTTCAAATTAGGAGTTCGTATTTAAAAACATTCTTATTTCGCATTACTAACGAATGTGAAGAATTGCAATTCTTTTGCTGTCCTTGACGGTGGCTCTATGCTATTGAGCTCCAATTCCTCATCAATATTTTATTTCGAACCAAACTGCCTACCTAACCTACCCCTGCCCAGTGATCAGGTTGTTCCTGGAGAATCCCATGCCATTGAGCCGATCAAATTGTTCTGGTTTGGTGATTTTTAAAATTTAAAAACACATATTCTATTATCCTTTTATATTATGTTATACCTATTCTAGTTATTTGGCCATTTTTCATTAAAAATGCCGATTTTTTTGGTTCAACAAATGCAACACAACTGGTTAAAAGCAATTGTCTCATTTTGACATTCTGGACAACTCCAACACAACTCAGTTGTCTTATATTATAATACGGGCACTCAACTGAAAAGACAACCATTTTATTTGTTGTCTACTCATAGGGTGATGGTTGTCCTTTGACAGACAACTAGTTGTAATCGATAATACCAATTGGAGAAAGTCAACCCTGGTTTGGTTGTAGTTGTCTTCCATAATAGGGGCATACATATATATATTATATGGTAATGGATTTGTATGTTTGAAACACAGAATAACACCAGCAATTCCAAAAATCCCTCACCCAAAATTAAAAAAAAACAAAGAATTTCTTTTTCATGCAAACGTTTATTTATGTGAAAAATCTTGAAAATGTATGGATATAATTATGTTAAGATTACTTACATACAAATGAGTGTCAGATACAAAAGTATTAAAATAATCAAATACAATGTAAATAAGAAAATGTTAACCATAGTCAGTGAGTCAACAATTCTACACTACTATATAATTATTATAATTATTATTTTGTACTTAAGCAGCACGATGTGTCAGGATTTGTTTGTACACTTTTATATTAATACTATAAAGGACACCTGCTCAATCATCATGCTCTTTGTTTTGTTCTATTAGAAAAATTTGTACTTGTACACTTGTACTCTGTATTACATGATTTGTACAATATGACATTGCATGTATATCAATCACTTATATAACTAATATGAGTATAATATCTGTTATAGTAATTTCATTTTACAAAAAGGAAGAATATTGTTATTTTATTTTTTCTCAAGTCCGATTTATGAAGAATATGTTTTTTTTTTTGTTTTTAATTTGCAATACAAAAGTCTTATAAGCTAGTAATTTTCATTTCATTATATTATATACAAAATTTTGAAAATTTTGATCAATCTTCTAAAATATATATGTTTTTTTTTTTCAATAGTTTCTCTGCCATCTTCATAAGGACATTCGAAACTATCTGACTTACGATCACTTTGATATATTATTTTGGAAAAGGGAAAAACACGTTTATATTGTGTTTTATTATAATTTCTCATTCTTTGTAATTTTTTTTAGACAATTTTTAAATTGTATTTTATCGAAACAATTTCGATAAAAAAATTTCGCTTTTCTTTGAATAGTCACAGAATATATAATTTATAGCCTTTTTAAATATTATACCTTAAATGTAAAGATGTACTCTTAATTTACGTAAAAACGTAAGGAATTAAAATGAAGTTTAATACCCATAAGTAAATAAATTCTTAAATATTATCTACACATTTTTTTGGATAAGCTTATGTAATTATATTTTTTTTTTCTTGAATAAATGATAAAAAAATGAACAAAAAAATTGTGGGACACGAAAGTACAACATTATAATTCCCTGAGAAGTCTAACTTGTGATCCCTGATGAAAGTATGGTTTAGAAAAAAAAAATAATTAAATGGAAAAAATAAAAGAAAATCATAAAAGCGTTTATGCTGGAAATTTTTGATCAAAAGCCTTTGGCATTTACAAAAGAAACAAACAAAATATTATATAAAAATAATATTTGTTCTTTTTTAATTCACAATTTAATGGCAGCTATAAGAAATAAAAAAAAGGCAAGATAGCAAGCAAGCCAATAAACTATCCTGCATTTTATATCATTTTGAATGAAAATTGTATCTGGTTGGCACCAGTAATCACAAACATTTTGTTTTTGTTTATAATTTTGTAAATTGTCATTAATATAAAATGTGTATGGCAAACTGAAAATTATACGACGAAGTGAGTGAAGAGTGAACGAAAATTAGAAAACCAAAATGAAGCCTGATGTATAATGAATGTGCGAAATAATATAACTTATGCGTGATTTATGATTTTATATCTAATTCAATTTTTTAAATTAAGTTTTAGAAATTATTCCTAATTTAACTCCCTCCACCAATGCTTTTTTTTTTGTATATATTTATGAATATATATATTTTTAGTTTTATAACTTTTTTTTTGTCATTTTTGGTTTGCATGTTTTTGTATTGGTTATTTGTACGAGTTTCTTAAACTATTTAAAATTTCTCAGATATTCTACAAGAGTGTCTGGAATTTATTTACAAGCTTTAAAAAAAATTAAAGAATGGGCCTAAACTATGACTTGTGTCAAAGAGACTGTGATGAGAGGTTTTGAAACCATAAATACATTATGTAGGTTATTCTGTCAAGTAGGGCAAATTGCGAAATTCATCAAGCTGTAGTGACTTTGAAGTTTCAATAGGTTCACATGTTAATTCCAAAAATACAATAATACTTGCTTTTGTTTTTGTCGTTTTTTAAATCTTCGTTTTGACGTTTAGTTTATGTGCAGCTTCATTCAACATTAATCAATTATTTTCAACTAATGTATATTTGAAGCCAACGCACACAATTCTGCGATTTAAAAACTGCCGCATTCAAGAATGTAGTGAAGGTAAGTCGACTTGAATAATTGTCTAGATTCGAATTGGCCTGAATGCGAAAAACTAACTTAAATTGTCGGTATGTCACTCATTGACAATTGTATTTTTTTTCTTAGAAGATCCGAGTTTCTGATTGGTGCTCTTCACATCAGGGCAACCAAAATGTCAACGTCCGGCCTCCGATAACCATGTAGAAAAGTCAAAACTGGATTCTGCAGACAATGTTGAAACAAGTACACATCAACTTAGTACTAAGTCGAGAAATTCTTGACTTGATTTGTCGATGTTGGGTACATAGACACTATTTGAGAAAACTGTTCACGTGACCAGTTTTGCCCAATGAAAACTTAGCAACATGAATTTTGGGAGCTGTCAAATTTACTAAACTAGATTCTTGAATGCGGCCAATGTTTTCGTTTAAAATGACGTAAAACAGATGTCTAGCTAGGGTATGTTGGTACTACTGAAAGCACGTTCAAACTTCAAATCTCGAAAGAAACCGAGATCTGCAAAATCTAGTAAACAGATTTTCTTTCCAAAGAAAACCCACATTCATTAAAATCACGTCTCAAATAATATTTAATATAGCTCGTTGCATATTTTGACAGAAATTAGTAAGACAAATTCTCTAATTGTAATCATTGAAGATGAATTATGTAATGTATCTATTTTCGATGCGAAAAACTAGATTTCTGTCTCAGACCCGATACGTTCCTTCTTTTTTTTTCACTTGCAATATTATATGTATTATTATTTTACTTTATTATTACCTACACCTAATTTTGTAAGTAAAAGTGTCTGCAACTTAAACCTAAAGAGGATTCCATTGCACTTTTAATATTATTTGTACACATTTAATTGTGTTGTAGGTCTCCTCTATGGGTGGGTCAATGTAGATTGTAGGTATACCTACCTTTATATATATAAATATTTTAAAATTTGTTTTAAGATACACACACGGAAATACATAATAAATTTTGTTAACTTTAAAATGTCAGTCAAAAAGTTATTACATTATAAATATTGCATATATTTATATTGTTCTATAATGTATGTAGCAATAATTTTTTTTTTAATATCAAACACACAGCATTTAACTACATATTTTGCCTGTAATTTTCTAATAATAATTATTTTTTTCGTTACACTAACACTTATTCTTTTGCACAGATAAAACTATAAACTTAAATTGAAGAAAAAATAACTAATATGTATTAACATTTGTATATAATGTAAAATTGTCTATGAGTATTATTTATTTTGTTTACTTTAAATAAGTTTATGAAACCTTTAGTTTTAAAAAAAAATTAAATTTTACTACTATTTGTTAAATAAAAACAGCCCTAATCTTCTCTTCGAGATATACACTAACCCTGATTGGACTGCATTCACAATGCTTTAGTTTAAGAAAAACATAAAGAAAAAATATAAATAAAAAAAAGCACAGCTTGCGTCACAAGTGTTATACAAATATTTATGAGTATTTCTCGAATTTGTGATCGTAATATATAAACGATAAGGGATATTCAGATACGATTTGATAATAATGATCTTTACTAATAAAGTGTTTCCTCAATGTTCATCCACGCCAACGAATTTTGTATGGAAAATTGTCAAATTTAAATTAGATACGCGTCTAATTTTCTGGTCGATTGTTGAGGTAAGTTTTTACTGCACACAACCCTACACTGTGGACAATATCACTGTGGACTCTCTTCTCAATAGACTTGAGGCAACTGGCATTCACACAGTGGAATATGCCGACGACATATCAATAATGGCAAGAGGCAAACTCATTGACGTCACAGCGGATATCATGAGGATTGCACTCAAAGTGGTTGAGCGGTGGCGTCCGGAACAAGGACTCTCCATTATTGCGAAGAAAACAGATCCAATAATCTTCACTAGGAAGAGAAAAATCTGGAATTTCAGCCCTTAACACTTTTCGGATCGGAACTAACAACAACCAAGAAGGTTAAGTAAATGAGAGTATACCTAGATACTGGACTTACTTGGAATTACCATGTTGAGGAGCAGGTCCGGAAGGCAAAAAGTCTCCACATCAGTGCAAACGTGTATTATGTGGACAGAGGTGCGGACTCTCTCCTAGGTCAGCATACTGGATGTATACGATGATTATGGTGGGCGAAAGCCTCCCAAAAGACTGCTAAGAAGAACCTGGATAGGGTCCAGCGTTTAGCATGTATGTATTGGGGTACGCGGACACATAGGGATCGACGGCAACGAAAAGGCAGACTGAAAAGTTGCTAAGACCAGAACCACTCTTCTCTTCAATTGGTAGAGGAATGCTAGTGGTAGAACAGCTGATTCACAAATGCATCACGGCAGAACACCTGAGAAGGTGGTCAACCGTGTAACAATGTAGACAAGGTAATACCCTATTCACACCAAGCCGAAAACCGAGTTTTCGTCAAAAAAGTTTAGAAAACTCGTAGATGCATTCACACCGAACACCAACTCGTTTTCGTTTGACGTTTCAATTAGCTGTGAAACTAGCTATGAAATTTTTGTGGCGACTAGACTTTAATTTTAGTTACTAAACTTCGCTTGTATTGACATAATATAAAAACAGAATTATTTAAAATACTTGATAATCGTTCACTTATCGATCGTACTCGTTTTCGTGGCGTTTTCATGGAAAACGACCTCAAACAACTCGTTTTGAAAACTGCAATATGTATGGGAAAACTTCTGTTTTCGAGGAAGTTTTCGGCTGTTTTCGCGAAAACCCAGTTTTCGGCTTGGTGTGAATAAGGTATAAAATGGCAATACAATGGCCGACCTGCTCCACTCAGAGAAAGGTTCTAAGCACGAGGAACATTGAAATGGGTGGTGGCGTTAACTATAGGTCATGGTAATTTCGGGAATCATTTAAGGAAGATGGGCCTTAGAGAGGATGATACTTGTAAGCTATGCCTGGGGAATCTGAGACAGCGGCACATATATTGCGTCAATGTCCAGCTTTGGCTGGCAGAAGAATGAGGATCTTGGGAAAACATTGGATCTCACATAAACAGATACTAGCGTTAACACTAGGAATCGAACTGAGGCAAGAACTCTGGAGATGTCTAGAGAATTTCTCTGGGTAAGGTTTATAGTGGTAGGGAGACACTACAATGGTGGTCTAATTCGAACATCTCTCGAAATTTATATATATACTGCACACAACTATAAAGGAGAACCATTTTGCTTTGAGGAACTTACAAACTCTTCTCATGTGTTCCTACCTACACCCGATCTTTGGAAAGCTCAAACTCAGAACAATTTTAAACATTCGAGCGAGTCTCGAAAAGGGTACAGGTACACCCAGATTAGGCATCACAACAGAATCGTAAACGTTTCCATCGCGATACTCACACCAGCTCATTTGGAAGGGAACGCATCATTTGTCTAAAAAAGCAAACTGCTGAGACTTAACCAACATTCAGCCATACTCCAATCCACATTTGGAAACAATCAATGACATATTTGGGTAGAAGTTAGAACTTTCATCTATATATTGAAAATTTGATATTTACCTACTCGAAAAGAGTTGAAGTTGAGTATTGCTGTTTTGGAAAACTGATTCTGACAAATAATTCCCTTTGAAACTACTAGAATATAAATGTTGCCTTTTTTCAGTACCTATTGTAGTAGGTATACTATTGTTCTAAGACGTTTTTAGTACACGGCTTTATGCCTACGAATTCGTCATAAGATTAATGATTACAGAACTCGTAAGTAAATCACTTTTCGTTTTGTCACACGAGATCTACAGATTAAGCATCTCTATAAAAGAGCACAATATGTGTAACTTAATTTAAAGATAAATATTTAGCAATCGCAAATCTTTAAAGTCCTTAATCTAAATACGTCGGTCGTACTTTCAATCAAAAAGTAATAGTGATCGTAAGTCGTAGTCATTTTTACTCAAACCTAAGTCGAAGTGAATAAAAATTAGAGATCATGTGAAAGGTGATCATCTACTACTAGCATTATTAAAATTATGGTCAAAATATGGGTATAGTTAATTGTGCACTTGTGATCAACACTTGAACTAAAAAAAAATAAAATTAAATTAAAATAAAATACCTATTGCCCCTATATATTTAGATATTGTATAGAATGTGCATTAGAATAAATGCATTACAGAACTTCTGTTATAGTCCTAGCAATCTCTTAAATTACAGGAACTAATCTACCGTTGCATAAAAAACTAAACACAAAATATTTTCGCTAAGATAACTAAAAATTAAATAAAGTGTTTATTTTGTGTCACACTCATTTGGACAACACATCTAACAGTGGTAGGTACACGAGTATATAATATGTATAATATTTGCTTGTATATAATCTAAATGTAAATGAACACATTAAATTCCACAATTCCGTAAGAGTGTAAAATTGTACTAAAATGTTATGTTCTCAATCTTTGTTTTGTTTATTATTATATTTTTTCTTCTTAACCTCAATATTTGAGCTAATATAATATTATTAAAAATTTCCTTCAAATCAGATTTGATTGTTGCATTATATCATTAATATTATTATGTGTTTTGTTTTTTTGTTTCTTTTACTTAAACTGTCTTCCACAATCAGTCTTAAAATTTAAGTCTATTCATTTTTTTTTTATTTTTTTCGACAACAACCGATCGATTTTTATGTATTGTTTTGAAAAGTAAGACCCACAAAAAATCGAATATGAAGAAAGGTGAGAAATACAAAATTTAACTGATAGATTTGCAAAATATCAGGGAATTATTCTTTGATTGTAATAAATACTCACAATAGAGTAAAATATATGTTTTAATTTTGTTCAAATACTTTGAAGTATTTAAATTGAGGTAATTTTTTGTTTGTACTTGTGATTTGTTGGTAGGACTACTTTTCATTCGTTGAGGCTTCGTTGACAACACGAGCTTAAGTTTGTGTAAAATTGCAAACAAACCCAGGTAGTTTCTAATAGACATGAACAAACCGTTTGTGAGGATTAGATCCTTCTTTGGAGTCGGGAGAGAGTTCAATTAAGAATACAACTCTGCCGTCTGGCATGAGAGCAACATCGCAGGTGCGATCTTTCTCATCTAGAGTGCATGGCATTTGAGGATTCACAGATGGACGAATTTCAATCTGAAAATAAATGAATATGAAGGGGTGGAAGGAGACGTTAAGATGAAAAAGCAAAGACGTGTAAGTACTTACATCCCACAAATAGTCCATATTCGGGCTGAAAACAATGACGCGTTGATTCTTTGAATCGGCGACAATAATGCGGCCCTCATCATCACAGCATAGTCCTGATGGGCGATTAAACTCTTGGAAGCCACAGCCCTCTTGTCCTTTGGCTGAAATAATCTATAATTCGAAAAAAAATACATATTACAAATGGAGTTTTTGAAAGGGATAGTTGTAAGAAGAAACTTGTATTTGGCCCATCCTTTATAGGGTAGATGCTGAAACAGAGATGGTGGCGGATGAACGGCAGCTGTCACATCCTCGAAGTGTATTACAATCAAGGGTCAACCACATAAAATAAAGCCAAATTATGCAGTGAAAATAGAACACATACGTTTAAATGGGAGAGAAATTATGCATGCGTCGCAGTACTGCACTGCAAGTTGTCTTTATTTCCAAATCCACTGCAAAAGACAATGCCGCCACAACACAAAACCAAATACTAAATTTTACCGTATTTGGCATCATTGTGTTTTGACGTTTATTTCAAATGTTTTGCTTTAAAACCTCAGCGTTCATACGAACAATTTGCGGTTGTGGAGGCTCTCGGACTCGACTCGACCGTTACAGAGCAGACATAATTGCCATCCATGAAGTACGACGGACGGTCTCGGACAGAAAAAACGGTGAGATTAAGGCCTGAAACACACATGCGATTTCAATCGCGCGTCTTTTTAGTCGCAAAAAATGAAGCACACACATTTCAATGTGAATGCGCGCATATAAAATCCAAAATTATGTGCGCGCATTCACATTGAAATGCATGTGTTTAATTTTTTGCGACTAAGCAGTCGCGCGATTGAAATCGCATGTGTGTTTCAGGCCTTAGGTCTGATGTTTAAATGTCAAATCGTTTTACGACAATCCGCATCAAAACTAAAGGCTGCATCTATCTGTTTATCGATTTCAATCGAAAAAAAAAAAAACAGTTTGGTGACTTAGCTAGTTAGCTACCTTACCTACATACATTTTATAAATTTAAAAAACAAGAAAGTACTCGTCAACTTACCTCATTCACATCAGGATCAATCAAATACAAGCAATGGTTGTCAAAGTCCGAAACGATTATATTTCCTTGTGGTGTATAGCAGATGCCCCTTGGAGCGGCAATGCTCTTGCTTGGTCCATTATTATCAAAGACAATCTGTCGAATAAAACGTCCCTCGGAGTCGAATTGCTGAATACGATGATTACGCGAATCGGTAACTACAATTTGACGCCTAGAATTAACAGCAACATCCCATGGATACTGGAATTGACCATATTCCTTGCCGAAGGTTCCGAACTTTGATAGGAAAACCCCATTGGCTGAGAAAATCTGAACACGGTGGTTGTCTTTGTCCACAACAATAATGCGATTGTCACAATCTGTGCAAATTCCAGCTGGCAAATCGAATTCTGCATTGCCAACACCTTTGCGGCCGAACTTGAATTTGAACGTGCCGTCTGGGTTATAGACCTGAACTCGATTGTTGCGACGATCGGAGATGAGAATATTTCCCATCTTATCAACGCACAGACCCCATGGGCGGCTTACTTGACCATCCTCATGGCCTTCGGTGGCGAATGACAGAGTCAAAACGTTCGAGTTGCGCACCTTAATGTGATCCGAACTGCCAGCAATGCATTGAGTGACTCTTGGTGCTCCAAACTGTAGAGCTGGTGATGCACGCAGCAAGCTCAGCTCCCAGTCTAGTCCTGGATTTGAAATGCGTTGTGATACTGGCGTTGGAATGCGATAGTTAGCATCACGTACGATCGGGCGACGAGAAGCGACAGTCATAGTCGGATGGACAGGCAGGCCTGGTGCAACAGTAACTGGAACCAATGCGCCTGGTTCGATTGGCATGTTCTTCTCATCAACCACAATGACACCTCCCTGATTGCGAATATCGCCGAGCAAGGTAAAATCGGGAGCAGCGAAGGCAAACACCTCCTGACGTGGCTGAAGATCCTTGAAAATAGCAGCGAATTGCTCCAATTGGCGTTGACCATTGGTGATTTTAAGCGCTATGTCGATTTGTTCCATAAGATGCGCATTCTCGTACACTTTCAGCAACATGTCAGATGTTTCAGACAGACCAGACAGAGTGGATTTGAGTCCCGCCATTTGGTCATGCAACATGGCCAAACGCCTCTGACGCAGCTTCTCAACAAAGTCCAACAAAAAACGTTCGCGATCTTCAATTGCGATCATGAACTGCCTAAAGGACTTCTTTATTTGATCAGACAACTCGGTGCAATTACGCTCAATAAGGCGAATAAATGCCAAAGCCTTGTCAATACTGCCCTTAACACACTTGGTGCCCATACGACTGCTTTCCATAGCCAAATCGATTTTTTCCTTTGCCTCCTCAACAAAGCTCTGGATCGAGGCGTAGTCGTGATCCTTATGCTCACGCAAGGTGCAACATTGGCATACCAACTTCTTGCAGTATTCACAAACATATCGATAGACTTCATTGTGCAAGTCGCACATGATATTCGGTGGCAGGACTGCTGCTGGAATGCTGCCAGTCGGTGAAGTTCCAATCGGTGATGGCAGTGAGATCACAGAGTGATTCGATGATAGTGGGCTGTTGCGGTGATCACGCAAACAGTTCTTGCACATGAACTCGTTACAATCAAGGCATCGAGTCGACGCGTTAGTGTCGCATCCTCCACCACAGTTGATGCTCGAGTTGCTTGATCCTGGCGATAGTCGTGAACTGCGCGGTATCATTTGCGATGTCGATGGTGATGTAAACATTCTGTTAACAAGGTAATCGTGGGGTCCTGGCGGAGATCTGTAACAGAAAGAGGTTATGAGTTAGCAAAACATTTCAGTTGAAAGTTCACATTAGGTACTTACATTTGAGCGCCTTGAATGAGGGCACTATTTAACTCCCAAGCGGGGAACGACTCTAAAATTCCGGCTAATAGTGTTTCGGTAGAACTGTTCATATTTGAGGAAGACTGTACATTCTTAGTGCCATGTGAAAGGTTGTTAGCTACAAGTTCCATTATAAGTTAGAGTGAGTCAATCTGTGAAAGAAATAGTAAAACAAGTGCGTAAGTTTAAAAGTCAAGCAGGTTTATTAAATTTTATTAAATCTACTACTGTAATTTGAATATGATTTAAACGGGAATCGAAAAATACATTTACAGAGGTGCACATTTCAAACAAGCACAAGTGCGTGACTAAACAGTTTAATAAGTCTTAAAATCAGTTGGTGCGCCTTAATAAACCGAGAACAGAGCTCTTAATAACAGATAGAAAACCATATGTCTGACAGCAAGACGCTAAAGACGGAACTTTGCATTTTTGCTGGTTTCTGTGCAGCTCAGAATAACTAAACTTACCTACTACTACAGGACCAGACAAAGGTGATATTTTCAGTATGTATTAACTGCCAACTTCAGGTTGATTTCAACGACACTAGCTCCTTGATTATTTTCAAAATAAATAAATAGTTGGCGCAACAGGCATGTAGATGTAGACACCCTAGGCCTAGCTTCTTTGGGACGAATGTAAGGGACCTACTATTTTATGCCGAGTCCAAACGACTGTATTGAGAAGCTTTTTCAGGACAGTTATAAATACTCTCGGATGTTTTTCAGACCGTCGCGTCGCGAGATGCAGCGCAGTGGAAAAAACCTTAAGATCTAATTTGTGTTTCTCCGGGGATCGAACGTGGGACCCCTCACATAGTAGTCCAGCACACTAACCACTGAGCTACTGCTACTGCGCCCACAATTGATTATTCTCAGGAGAAAAAATGGAAACATTGACTTTAATAGGAATTGCCAACAGATGGCGGGGCATTTGTTTTTATGCAAAAGCGTGAAATACTTTTTTTCCTCCTAAATAGCTAGACCGATTTCGATGTAAATTTTAGTTTGTGATTGGATGGGTCCCTGGATTTTTAGTTGGAAGGTGGCGCTGCGATCGGGTTTAAGGAATTTCATTTTTTCCTTCTAAACAGCTGGACCCATTTTGATGACATTTTTTGTGTGTCTGATTTTAGTTTAGATTCACAATCGGTTTCCAGGAATTACAAAACAAAACAAAGTTGTCAACTGAAGTTTCACTTAAGAAATGTGCTTATACAGGTGCTTGTAGAGGCAAACACTTGTTTTTTTATTTTAAATATCTTGCGCAAAGATCTAAGAAAATCCTATAACATAAACAAACTCAACAATGGTTTAAAGAGCAGACTTTTTAGGCACCACAGGTGCTCGCAGTACTATAAAGTCAAACCCACAGTTCTTCTGCATCTTTAACCTCTAGACCTTTATTTAACAAGGTGTTGGTATGCGATACTCTACGGCTTACTTCTACTGTCTCTATCAATAGAACTCGTACCAACTTCAACGGGTTATACTATATATTTCGAACGTATTTTATAAAAACCATTTTGAACTATAATTTCAAACAAGGTTGAAATGGCAAGTCGGAAGGGTGGCTATAGCGAATTGAATTCAACGACACGCTTCGAAAATGGACTGTGGAGTAGATGCGAATGTATTTTGTGAACCCTTACCCAAAACCGCCAGCGTGTTTCAGGCGGAACTACTTCCTATCCGCGAGAACTGCCATCAAGTCAGACTACACACAAACATAGCCCCGAGGCAAACACCAAAGTTATCGTCCCTGGAAAAAATGTGTGCTAATAGAATGCCGAAATGAGTTGACCTTGTTTAATTAATTTGGGGTTACCCAGTTTCGGTTACAGGGCATAGCAATATTTATGAAAATGGACATAGAGGGATTAGCGTTCTACTGCTGACTTGCGGAATCAAGTCGTAGTTTCGTGCGAGGCAAAAACTCTTCAGAATTATACTAATGAAGACCGAAGGCTGAAGGAAGAAGCCTGAAAAACTGTGCCTTATCTAGAAGGGTAGACAAACTACGGTAAGAAAACAGCAAACTATCTTAAAATCAAATCCTGAAAAGATACCCCCAGAATAACAGCGATAATACCACGGGCCACTGGCCTATAGCTAGTGCAGTGCGTATCCCAAATAAATCACATTCATTCATTCATTCATTCATTTTCAATGGTCCGCTTGTCCATTAAGTGGGTCGCGGGTGTAGGTTGCTCAAGTGGACCCTCCATAGCTCTCGATCCTCCGCCATCGACTCTAAATCATCAAGGGTAATCCCCATACGGGTATAGGAGAGATTATGGACTTGATCTAACCATCTCATCCTTGGTCTACCTAGAGGACGCCTACCCGATGGTACGGATTCCATAGCACGTCGTGGAATCCTGGTCGGGGACATGCGTTTAACATGACCAAACCACCGAAGCATGGATCGCTCCGTCCGGAGAAGTAGCTGCTCGACATTGAGTTCCTCACGTATTCTGGTATTTCTGATGCGATCTCTACGGGTCACACCAGCAATACTACGGAGAAATCTCATTTCGGCAGCTTGTATCCGCGATCTTATTCTTTCGGTCATTATATAAATCACGTACTATTTAAAATTGCATTGGCTGTACTAACAAATTCTATAGTAGGCTAGTAATCTAGACTCAGGTTCACAAGTTTGTCTCAACCAATGAAGCCAATAAATAAAATACAACTACACCGATGTATATTTGTAATGATATACAGTAGATGACCTTCAGTACTATATCATCAGGTAAGGATAAAGTGCAGTGTTCTGTATACCTGCTCCTGCAGATACAAATGCAAAACCTTTTTTCACTTTGAAAACATCTGCCCAAAAAAAAAAAGGAAAAACCTCAAAAAATCCGTCTAACATCTGTTGGTGTTCGATCGAGTGGTATGTGCTTAGGTTGATCATGACAGGTGGAATCGCGTTTAGGTATATCTCTCCAATATACACTTGAGACTACTAACTTAACACTCATACTGTTGTTGTGATTTTCGAAAATAAAAGAAACTGCAGAAGTGTACGCTTCGCCTATGTGGTCTCAAACAAGAAACGAGAAAGTTAAACAACAAAAAAAAGTATAGATACAATTTCCACATAAATAGAACGAAATCCAAAATATCGGCTTCCACTTTATGTGTTACTGAAGTTGATAGGCCTCATGATTGGCGTCGCATTGGGAATTATGGACGAAAATAAACAAACATAAAATTAAGAGTGTAAACGACATTGGTCTTACTTTTCGGTTCAACCGCTTATATTAAGAATGTGTTGGGTCATCCAAAAAGAAATGTCATTTCAAATCAATAGAATAGCGCAACGTTTTTATGAAAACTGGCGATATTTTTATTTAATTCTAAAGTAGGTACGACAAACTCTGAGGTTAGTAATGGAATATAATGACCGCCAGTGTCCGCCTTGGCACTGCCTATAAATATTCATTACGTTGATGACTGATGTAATGATTTTCTACCAGGACTTTACATACAGTAGAATATCGGAAACATGAACGTTTCTAGAAGATGAACGGTTCGGAAAGATGAATGATTTGTCAGCCATTGAAGTGTTCCAAAAGATGGACGCGTTAAAATTTGGGTACTCGTACTCGATAAGATGAACGACTTATTTCCAATAGATAATCTGTTTCTGTTTCTTTGTGTTTAGTTGGTCGTGTTATAATAATGTATTTGATTTACAGTATGTATGTATTTAGTTTTGGTAACGGTACATTCGGGATTGTTTCAGCTTGAGCTTGTTATGCAAATTCTTCAGTATGATGTGAACTAGCATATAGGTACATACTCAGAAGAAAGTGCGATCGTGGTCGTCGATTTGACAGTGACCATTTCAGCCATCAATATACCTCTGGTTGAGATTTGCAGAGCAATGTGGTGTCTATGTTTCTACACTCTTAAAGTTGAGAAATTTGCGAGAGAAGGCAATTGTAAGACAACTTTCTTCCGGATAACAAACAGTCTACCATGGAACAGTTTTTGAAAATGAAAAATTTAATACGGGCCATTTAGTGGTTTCTTTTTAAATCATAGGTTATTTTGACACTGGCAGCTGTTTCCCGGTCGAAATATTGACAGAAAGACAGTATCATACCTCCGCGGAACGAAATGAGTCGCTTTACGCTTGAACAACGTTGGAAAATATTGAAAACCTATTTCCAAAGTGAGTGCTGTGTAGCAGTGCGTTTTTTGAACAGAAGTGAAAAGTTAAAGAAGCCGATATGAGGCACCCACCGCGCCTGCTGTACGTAAGTTTGTAAGTTGGTGAGACTGGTTTGCTAGTGGACAACACTCATGGTCCCCGTCGTCACGTCGTACGGTGCGCACAGACGAGGATGTGGCTGCTGTAGCCGAGAGTGTGAGACTCAATTCACGAACTTCAACTCGCCTTCGCATGGATCTTAACAGCTCAACATTTCACGCACTAGCCGAGTAGAATTCTACACAAAAATCTCGGATTTTTGGCTTACAAGGCCCAATTTACTCAGCAATTAAAGGCGCACAACCATCCGCTTCGTTATCCCTTCGCAGTTTCGGCCTTAGAGCAGCTTGAATTGGACAACGATCTTTTTTGACGAGCCGCATTTTCATCTCGGCGGCTACGTTAACAAACAAAATTGTGGCATCTGGGGCTCGGAAAACCCGCACGTTATTGTCGAGAAGACAATGCATCCACAGAGAGTGACAGTTTGGTGCGGATTGTGGAGTATGGTGGCATCATTGGACCATTTCTCTTCGAAAATGAGGCTGGGAACAAAGTCTCGGTCAACGGTGGGCGTTACCAACTTTTTTTTTCTGAAATTGAAGACATGGACTTGGACGAGCTCTGGTTCATGCAGGATGGCGCGCTATGCCAGACAGCCCATGCCAAAATCGATCTTTTGGTCACCAAAATTTCAAAATCGTGTTATCAGCCGTCTTGGTGATGTCAATTGGGCGACTCGTAGCTGCGATTTAACCCCCTTGGACTTTTTTGTGGGGGCCAGTGAAGCACCGATATTATGCCAAAAATCAGGAAACGATTAAAGCACTTAAGGCCAATATCATTCAAGCAATCCATGAGCTACAGCCCGAAACCATCAACAAGGTCTTGGAAAATTGGAGTGATAGAATGCGCCACTGCGAATTCAGCCGAGGCAGCCACTAGGACGACGTTGTGTTCCATAATTAATGGGAATGTTTGCTCTTACTAATAAAGCTGTAACACTTTTGAAAAAATTTAATTTTGTTCATTTTAATGCATTTTTAAAAAGAAACTTGTATTTGGCCTACCCTTTAAGTCTGTTTTTATACCCTTTATGCTTAAACTTTCTGTTTTTGTTATGTTTCTTGTTCTTTTTTTTTAATAGAATGAATTGTTATTTTGATATATATAATGTTTTTTTTTTCTTCTTTAACTACATGTTGATGCTTGAAAAGATGAACAATTCGAAAAGATGAAGATGGACCTGTTTTATATCTGTTCATATTTCTGAGATTTTACTTCAATTGAATTGCATCCACGATATCGCTTTGATATTTTCTTTTAGTGCATGAAACGTTGGTGAATTTCCAAAAGAAGAGGTACCTTTAATATTATTAAATTGTATGATATCGGCGCCCAATTGAAGTCTTCACTTCCAGCAATCATACGTCCAAGAAGTTTGTCACGCAATAGGGCCATTGTTTGTCATGCTGTGTGACATGTGTGTAACATCAATTTCAGGTAAAAACAAATACAGTCATTCACATTCCATTCACAAAAACACACCATCGTCATTTTCGAAAATGGTGTCCCATTGACACTACCAGCCCAAAAACCCCAACAAACTGCCACTCGTTGTGAATGGAGATGTTGTTCCACTATTTCTCTTGGGCTTTGTGAGCCCAATAGTTTTGTTTACTTAGATACGCACCCAGACAAATGGAAATGAGCCCGGAGTAGGTACTCAGAACAATTTTGTGTAAAGTACTGCTGGAGTAAACAACTTCAAAGGAAAACTTTTTATCGACCTGGTAGTGGTATCTTGAAGGCCGTTCTTCCACATAATATGCTCGGTTGCTGTGACTATACTGAAATAAGCTTCAATTAGATACAACTTCTTTTCTTTGCTGCCATTCCAATACGTAAGTAGTTCCCCCAAACTTTACTCAAATTGCTAACAAACAAAATTCAACCCTCAAGGTTTATGCAATAACTTGAGCACAACATGTCGCCCATAAATAATAGCATTAGTTGCCCAAACTACTGAAATTTATTGTTGGCAAAATGTAGTGAATTTTCACTCACCCTCCGATAGGCCCATCCACTATTCCATTGTATTTTAACATCTCTCATGCGTAAACCAAACCAATGCTTAATTGCGATAGACATTCGAAAAATTGCACGAACACATGCATTATTTAGTTTTGCAATAATTCTTTCTTATTTCTATAATACCATTTGACAAATGTTTCTCAAAATATCGGCAGTAGATACCTTTCGCTTCCCTTTCTGATTCATCCAGCCCTTTTGCAAGTGCGTGTGCACCCCTCTCGAAGAAGGGACAGATTTCCAATTATCTTTATTTTACTTTCCCTTTTTGGGACGCACAATTTTATTTCGTTTTTCGTTTCCCTATAGTACGAGTACGAATTGTAAATTCCCAGAGGGAAAAGTTGGGAAAACTCAACTATATTATGTATTTAGAGCGTATAGTTAATACCTACATATTTTAACTTTCAATGCAATGCAAGTCTATTTACTTAGAGCCCTGTGTACATATACGAGACGAGTATAACCTAAGAAAATGCTTAAGCTTGACTCGACTTTTACAACCTAAATATAGTCGTAGGTATCTTTTAATGTTGTGAAAAATACTATTTCGGCATTAATCCTATCACATTTACTCCTATGCCCGTTGGCGTTTGTCGTATACGTCTCATGTTTCGTGTCGTTGTAAAACGATCTTCAGATTTGTTTTTACTTTTGTTTATCAATTTCCTTTTCCATTTCTATGTGTCTACGCCAAAAGCGTAGAATTGAACGATACAGTTGGCAAATCACATCACGTGTGGGTGTGACAAAATCAAAAATCGTCTGGACGATATCGTTAAATTGTAAAATTTAGCTGGCTATGTATGCTTATCGTAAGCCTCGCCGCCCATCCTCTTTTTTACCTTGCTGATCACTTTATGTAGTATACGACCTAGTGTGACCAGCTGCAAGTAAATGAAACGTACAGTACGTAAATCTGGAGTCATGTACCGTGACCGAAGTGATAGCTCAAAATCACTAAATATACGTAAATTGAAGCGACAAATTATTTTTGTACGTAAAATTTATACCAACGACAGGAAAAGAATGAAGAAAAAGTTCTGTTTCCTTTTCGAAGCACAACGATAAGTCGATTGTTTTAAATAGATAGTTCACCCCCATCAATGCGCTCGGTTGACATTTGTGGAATACTTTTATGTGTTCGTTCGTATTGCATGCATTCGTTTTTGATAAATTAAACGAAATCATTCTGTAGAAATGCCGCAAAAACGTGGTGCAAATGCGTTCAACAAAAAATTGCGTGAAGAATCATTTCCATTTATTAAGAAAGCAACGCCCGAAAGTGACATCCGTTGTGAAGTGGGCATTATTGTTCATACTGGCCGGTGAGATGCTGAGATATTGAGTCGCATATAAAGTCAAAAAATCACCTCAATGCATTGCAAGCTGCCTCGTCTAGCCACATACTCAAAGGATTTTAAAAAAGTTAAACTTTGACTAAAAATGATGCCCATATCGCGGCCGGCGTGTGAAGGCGTTTGGGCGTTTCATGTGATAAATTCCAATCACAGTTTTCGTTCGGCCAATTGCGCTTCCAAAATCATTCGGAGTAATACTTCATTCATCTGATACTGATTTGTTCGATCAGTTCACGTTGGAAAAATATGTTACCCGGTTACCGCAAACAAAATCCAATCGCGGAAAGAAAATAGCACGGAAACGCTTAGTCGAAAATTTTCTACATTTCGACCAAAAGAAAGTCCCGTAAAACCACATGGTTTCTGCTTGCCAGGCACATCAGCCACCATTGAGCGCCTATTTTCTTTGATCAATCAGATTTGAAACGATGAAAAATCTCAATTGAAAATCGAAAGATTGCGAGATATTTACCCCTATTCCTGTTGGCGTTTGTCGTAAACGCGTAATATTTCATTTCGGTTTTAAGTCAGTGCTTGTAAGAAAAACTTTTTGAAATTACAATGAACACATAGAAAATGAAGTAAAATCGTTAACAGAAGTTCGAAAAAAAATCTGAATATAGTTTTTACAACGACACGATACATTAGTCGTATACGACAAAGGCCAACGGCAATAAGGGTGATTTTATATGTTCGGTGCAACATTAAAATTACTTTTACGGAGTTTTTCGAATTTGTAAAGAAGCAGCCTCAAACTGTTGAATGAAATTGCATCAGATGGAAAGTATGCGTTCAAGAAAACCAATCAAGATCAATGAATTTATTTCACAGGCCGATACTTTTGGAAAATTGGTCACAATATCGTCTAATAAACTGAATTACATTTTTTTTCAAAATTGCGTTTAAAATTTTGTAGGGAATGCGATAATGAAAACTTTTGTGTACGTAAATATGATCTTGGAAAGGTGGTCACACTAAGTATACCAAATTAAATACTGTAGAAATTCTTTAATTTTTCGGCGAATAAAAAACGTATGTCAGGGGTCGGTCTATTTTTATCCCATTTGAAGTTATAGGCCGTTAAATTGCGATACCACCGAGGTATAACCGCTTTAAATGGTAGGTAAAACTTCTCAACTACTATGGCTTCATTTTGGAGAGACCATTTAATAGCGCATACAAATTTTGAGAACATTGTGTAATTTCTGCAGCCACAAAAAAAGTTGTCAAAATGGTGAAAATTTATTGTTCCAATTTTTTACTTAAAATGCATTTTCTTCAAAACTTTTACTTTAGAAAAAAACTTTTCTTTTTTGACAAATTGTAACGAAATTTGCTATTAGCCTTCCACTTTTCTCGCTACCGTTATGACGCCATGTTTGCAGGTACATGGAGTGTCCAGGGAAAAGTGGAAGGGTGTCCAGGGGCCAGATCGCGTAAAATAAAAACTATCGAACGACATCGTTTTCATTAAAGCTGTCTCTATCATATCTGTGACAATAGACAGAGACTGCTAGTATCGGAACGACGTTGTTCGATCGTTTTCATTTTACGTGATCTGGGCCCAGGTCCCGACAGCTTGACATGCGCTAGCTTCATTTCGTCTTAGCTCGTCGGATGGGGGGGGGGGGGGGGGGGGTTCTTGCTATCGATAACACTAGACGGCATGTATAGAAATTCGTTATAGGGAACCATCAACAAGGTCTTGGAAAATTGGAGTGACAGAATGCGCTACTGCGAAGCCAGCGGAGGCAGCCACTTGAACGAAGTTGTGCTCCATAATTAATAGGAATGTTTGGAAAAAAATTTAATTTTGTTCATTTTATTGAATTTTTAAGAAGGAACTTATATTTGGCCTACCAACCATGGAGGTCTACAGTATCTCACAATTTTCGGAGGCCATTAAATAAGTAACACTCTATCGGGCTTCTTCAATAGATGAAAAATCCGCAATCAAAACACGACGGAATTACTTAAATATGCAAAATCTTCAGAAATTCTTCAAATTATTCTCAACGGAAAGTCCTTTGATGAAATCTGAACTTTTCATCCCCTTAACCGCATCAGAATGTCAAATGAATCTAAGTCGTTTCGAATTTGCGTCTTAATATTTACCCGCACCCACCATTTACATAAATCGATACTTCAAATAAACGCATTTAAATTCTTTGGGTATGGATACCTAGTACCTACCCACCTATCTAACCGAAAACCCACCAATCGATTCAAATTCACTTCCTTACATCTGTCATCATAAGGGATGCTAACAAAGAAAACTTTTTTAAAACGTTGAAAACTGCGTATATACAATCAAACCTTTTAAAAGGTCAACCACCTTCAAGGATCTCCCTTTATTTCAAAAAGTAAACTTAAGCATCCCAATCATCCATAGACTATGTTGCCCCCACAATCCAGCACCCTCTTTAGAAGGACATCTTCTCCCCCTATTCGTCCTCCCTTAAATTCTGTTTCTTACCTTTTATGGGACACGGACACAAATTTATATTCCTGTTAAATAATAACAACAACCAACAACTAAAGAAGAAGCTGAAGAAAACAAAACCAAAAACACCCTCCCCAAATAATACACAACAAGGGAGGAAAATGCGTCCTGCGTGAACGCACCCTGGGAGGGTAGCTACTAGCAATACCAAACTGCGTACTCTTTTCCCCCTGTTGTCGTCCCATCCAACTCAACACCCTTCTTCAGGATATCAACGAATTCAAATAATAACAACAACAAAATTATATACACACACACGCTGACATTTTTTATAAAATGGGGCTTCTTCTAAAAATTGTCATCATTTTTAACGAGTTTAAAACGCTACGGACTGTATTTTAATTGAACAAATAAATGAGTGCTAAAACTACACCTACATGTAATTCCAGTTACTTACCGGTAAAAAATAATTCAAGAGTTAAATCCGGTCCACAAGGTGAAATATTGGTTTCGTTGAATTTAAAATCCTTGTAGCTTTGCTTTTTGTCTTATTTTTGATGTCAATTAAATTGATATCTTTTGATTTTGTACAAATAAAAAACGAAATATCGAAACTAATAAAAAAAACAACCGAAACAAAAAAAATTACATACAAAACGGTGGACTAAACGGGGCGCGCACTAGAAACTACATAAAACGGCTTCGTAAAAAGTGTCTAAACGGAATTTAATTTCATTTGGAACACACAATCATAATAGAAAGAAACTAACGGAACGTAAATTTTTAAAAAATGCTATAGCATCTTCTGGTCTTTCACTTGCAAATGTTTATTTAGACTGTTTTGAGGAAAATTTTTAGAAAACACCACCACAACACACCACGAAACATCGAGCACGAGCACTCTTCGCCAATGAATTTTAGTTTTTGTTATTTTTTTTTTTTTCTATTCCAATTCCAAACGATGGACTTTGGGGACTCCTCCACTTCTTGTTTCTCCTTAAATGTTGCTGAGGATGATAACGATGATATTGATGATAATGATGATGATGATGCGTTGCGTTACGTAGAATAGAACGCAAATTCAGTCGGCGGTGGCGGCACCGTTCTTGTTATTCATCCAGTGACCCAGTTATATAAAAACGCCTTCTCTCTAGGGCGAGTGCGTTTTCAGCATGCGTAGACGAACGAGAGTGAAAACATGAACAGGAACACACAAAACCGATATTTTTTTTTTAAATTGGGACGAGTAATTTTAGACAAAAAAAAAATCCAAATGAATTTAATCACCAAATTCCAAACAAGGTGGTAAAGTTAATTTTTTTTTTTTAATTTTAGTACACTGTTAGATTTATTTTTAGTTTATTTCAGAATGGTTCTTATTTTGATTTGTTAGAGTTATGATCTTTTCAGTTTGACCGAAAGATTGCAACTGTCCTGGGATGTCGTCTCGTCGTTCAAATGTTTATTTTGCAAAGATGTTGTAGGTATATATATATCTAGAGTGAGATGGAGTGACATCTAATGCCCTCATTAAAGTATTTACACGGAAAAATGGCACCTCACTGCTTAACTTTGGCCATGACACTGAATTGATTTTCATTTGTTTCCCTTAGAATTTCCCGAAATTCCTAAAATGTGAAAATGTATGTAAACAACCCTCGAATACAGATATAAAAATGCACACAGCCGCCCGCAAGCGGCCGGGCTTAGGAAAATAATGAAAGGAACAAAAAAGAAAGAACATAATCCGTGTACCGTATGGCATACAATAAACGCACACACTTATGGCATAGGACAGGCATTCGTTTTCCCTGACTTTAGTGCCACACTGTGAGGGGAATTGGGAAAAACCGAAAATCCACTCCAATTACCCTGGTACCTTGTTGTTGTTGTTGTTAAAATGAAATGCAGTGTTCCGTCTTCATATACGCAGGCAGACGGATGGTAATTCGCGTACATTTTTGTTTGGCCTACCTAGAGTTACATTACAGCCTCATACAGTGGGTCATAAAAGTGTGGGATCACGCACTTTGTTGCGGGATGGTTTTGATTTTTTTTATTCTAAAAATGCACAATTTAAAAGGTTTACTTAGTTCATACAATTGAAGATCCTTTGTGTTGCTATAGCTCCGAGTTATGCACCTGGAATCGAAAATATTCAATTCGGTATTTTTTTGTGAATACCTTTGACTTGTGCTATGCAGGTACAATACCTACATATATATATTCAATTTTGAAGTTTCAGGTACATATATTTATTTAGGGCAAGCATAAACATCGAATTAGCTCAATTGATATAGACATTAATTATTAAAAGCTTTGGCAATATCTATTACTTACTTACTTATCGGGCTCCGGACCTGTGAAGGGTATCTGTCTGATCACGGGCACGCAGCTTCCAGTTGTCGAGACCAAGCGCTCTGGCATCCGCGATTGCTTGGTCTTTGAAACGGAGGTTCGGTCTTCTTTGTCTTCTCCAACCTGGGGGCTGGGATTCGATGATCCTCTTAGCTGGAGCATTATTGTCCATTCGCTCGATGTGGCCGAGCCAATGTAGTCGACGTGTTTTGGCTTTTTGGACTACATCCACAACTTGGTACAGCTCACGTTCGCGGTTGTATCCTCTCCTCCATTCGCCCTCCTCGCATAAAGGACCAAAAATCCGCCGAAGTATTTTTAATTCGAAGGCGCCCAGTATCAGCTCTCCCTTCTTGGTTATCGCCCGGCACTCGGCGCCATAAAGCAGAATTGGTAGCATAAGGGTTTTGTAGAGCCCACATTTCGTCCTTCGAGTTAGGAATTTTGAACCCAGTTATTTTGCCAAACCGAAGTAGCAACGGTTTCCTAGGGTAATCCTTCGCCGGATGTCCACTATGGTGTCATTCGTGGAGTTCATGTTTACTCCGAGGTAGGTGAACTCCTTAACTACTTCGAAATTGTTGCTATCAATAGTGACGTTTTGTCCTAGGCGGTGGACATATCCTTGTTTGTTTGTTGATAGCATGTACTTAGTCTTGTCCTCATTTACTTTAAGGCCAACGGATTTCGTCTGTTCTTCAATCGCCGTGAACGCTTCTATCACGGCACGCTGGGAGCGACCGATGATATCAATATCGTCCGCATAGCCCAGCAGCTGGACGGATCTGTTGAAGATAGTGCCTTCCGTGTTGACACCTGCACTGCGCACTATCTGCTCCAGTACGAGATTCAAGAAGTCGCATGATAGCGCGTCTCCTTGCCGAAATTTGGTGCAAGTTTGATATAGATCAGAGGAGCTGCTTCCAAATTGTACGTTGCAGCGCGTGTTTTCCAGCGTCACGCGACACAGCTGAATTCCGAATTCAGGATCTTGTATGCGACGTTAAGTAGGGATATGCTTCGATAGTTCTTGCAAGACATAGGATCGCCTTTTTTGTAGATGGGGCATATGGAGCTGATAGACGAGTCATCGGGCATGTTTGATGATTCGGTGCATGCTCCCTACCAAAGCATCACCACCGTATTTAAAGAGCTGCGCTGGTAAATCATCAGAGCCTGCGGCCTTGTTGTATAGGTGAGCGAGGTTGGATATTATGCAAAATTTCTTTAAATCCATGCGAAACTTTACATATACCCAATTCTCATATTGGGACTTAGTTCATATGAATGAATGTGGGAGTTGGTACGTGTGAGTTAGTTCCATGTGGGACTTAGTTCGTAGGGGCCCAATGCAGTATGTAGACCGAGGCTACGTTGGTAACTCAGAATTTTCATACATCTATGGAATACTGAAGGAGTAGAGGTATTTCCTTTATGAACACCGCTATGAAAATATTTACCGGAATCATCTTAGAACGCCTGACAAATTGGGTACGGGAAAATGATTTACTAAGCGAGTTCCAGGCGGGTTTCAGAAAAGAGTACTCCACAGTGGATCATATATTCTCCCTGGCAAGCATCGCTCGAACTTATCTGGATAAGGGTAAAAAGCTGTATTTGTTCTTTGTCGATTTTAAGGCAGCTTTCGATACTATCGACAGAAAGGCTTTATTTTACAAATTGAGCAATCTAGGAGTATCGACGAAAGTCCTTAGGATTATACAAAGCCTATACAAATATAACAGGGCTGCGGTATGGAATGGGAAACAACTAACCAACTGGTTTGGATCAGAGATGGGGGTTAAGCAGGGCTGTCTTCTCAGCCCACTTCTCTTTTCAATTTTCCTTGACGACCTTACAACATTCCTGCAGGGTGGAATCGTGTTTGAAGGAATTCATATAAAGCTGTTACTTTATGCGGATGATATTGTCATTCTGGCGGAGTCCTCAACGATGATGCAAATGATGATGAATAAACTGCAAGAATACTGTACAACGTGGAACCTCACAGTCAACGTCGCTAAATCTAAAGTAATGGTGATTCGAAATGGAGCTGGGAGGTACGCAAGGCAGGAAAAATGGGTTTGGCAAAATGAGGAAGTTGAGATTGTTAAGACTTATAAGTACCTTGGCGTAACCTTAACACCTACAATGTCATTTAAGTACCACCTTCAAGAAAAACTAAAAGAAGCGAAGAAGGCAATCAACTGCAATTGGAAGGCGATACTCGGCAAAAAAAACATCCCACCGAGTGCTAAATTTAAAGTTTTCGAGGCTGCCGTTCGATCTATATTGTGTTATGCTGCACAAGTTTGGGGTATCTCTCGGTATGACGAAGTAGAAAAACTTTTAAGATACTTTTTAAAGAAAATCTTCAGGCTTCCAGAAAACACACCAAATTATATGTTGCATCTAGAAACAGGACTGCCTCCTCTATACACATTTACAATGAGACTACATATGCAGTATATATTGAAAGTAATGATGCTTCCCAGCCACCGCCTTCCGCATATAGTGGCAAAACACGCAATACGCGGAAAGCTTCAATTTTTTAAAGAATGGACCAGATTGAGCGCCGAACATAATGTCCCGATAACGGAATATAATGCAGAATTGTGGAAAGAAAGTATACAGGAGCTGTTACGGAAAATCGATGAAGCCCACCGTACCGAGTGTAGAGCCAGAGCACAGCAGAGTGAAAGCAGGCTTACGTATCGGGTACTCAACCATGATCTTATGGAGCAAAACTATTTCCATGATCAAAATAGTATTGAAATTATTTCGACAATTTTTAAGGCCAGAGGTGAACTTCTTCGTTTAAACTATATGCCACACAGATCGGACAGCAATTCAGAATGCAATCTGTGTAATCTACGTGTGAAAGAAGACGTTCAGCATTTCATCGGAGTTTGTCCTATACTAAGAAGTATCAGAAGAGCACATTGGGGTAAATGTATACTTACGGAAGATGAAGTTGTTCTGTGTTTGAATGGTCAGGATTGGAATGTACAGTCAAAATCGGTTATAACGACCTTCAAGGGACTGACGGATTTGGTCGTTATAAGCGATAGGTCGCTGTAACCGATATCAAGGTGCATACATAAATTTATCTGTTTTAAATTTTTTATTTATTTTTATAGTTTTTATTTGTACCAGACAGATATATGTACATACATACGAGATAACTTCATGCAAACCGAATAAAATCAAAACTCTTCGACCACTCGTCACACAGAAAAATTTGCACTAATTAATTTCCCCACCTACTATTGAACAAACTCAAAACCAATACTAAGCGCAAAAATAAAGAATAATAATATCTCAACAAACGGTGAGCTGTAACATGTCTAGATAGATACATCGCATGTACAGACCCATAAATAGTTTACCGTTTCAGAAAAAATGCAGTCGCACAAACAGCTGCGTCGATCTTAGTCGTTATAACCAATATTTTATTTCAAAACAAGGAAAAAATCGGTCGTTGTAAGCGATATGTCGTTGTAAGCGATGTCGTTGTAAGCGATTTTGACTGTACTTTCAAGTTATGTAAGATCGGCCATGAAATATCGACAGCAAATTGTAGACGAAGCATTTTAAAAATAATCTTATTTGTGTAAGCTCAAATTTCAAAATATTTTAACTTTCTAACTTTTGTTTATAATAATACTGTAAAAAATCTCTCTTTATCCGGCTGACGGCACTTGCCAATGCACGTTACTGTGAATTATGTAAAATGATTTTAATATAATTAAATAAAATCACAATTACTACTACTACTACTGAAGGAGTCCTTATAGCTTACATCGCAACATGATTTCTTCTTAATTATTGAGGTGAGGAAACCATTTGCAGTATAGTAACATTACGATCCGCCAACGACCTTCCGAAGGTGCTGTTTATCAAATCTCCAGTCGAGGTACCAGGCACCAGGCATCAGGCACCCAGCAGACAGCTGGTGCGTCTTGTCTCCTCTCCTTTTCATTACTTATATGGACTGGATGTTACAGCGCAGTCTTGGCGAGGAACGTTTCGAATTGGGAGATCTGAGGATAAGTCATTTGCTCTTCGCTGATGACTTGGTCATCCTTGGGTCCTCTCAGACTGAACTTCAGCGCGCACTCGATCGGTTTGTAACCGTTTGTGTTGAAGCTGAGATGAAGGTAAATGTGAACAAATCTGAAGTGATGGTCGTCTTCGCCTGTTCAATGCACTCTGCATGTTAGTGGAGTCCCATTGAAACAGGTGGAGAAGTTTAAGTATCTCGGGGTCTTATTCACGAGTGATGGAAGGAGCAATGCCGAGTTTTCCTGTAGGATTGGTCAGGCTGGGTCAATTTTGAGACAGCTTGGTCATTCTGTTATTAGGAGGACTGAACTTGGTGTCAAAGCTAAGTTGTCAGTCTTTAATTCGGTGTTTGTTCCAACTCTCACCTATGGTCATGAGGTTTGGGTAATGACCGAAAAAATAAGATCGCGGATACAAGCTGCCGAAATGAGATTTCTCCGTAGTATTGCTGGTGTGACCCGTAGAGATCGCATCAGAAATACCAGAATACGTGAGGAACTCAATGTCGAGCAGCTACTTCTCCGGACGGAGCGATCCATGCTTCGGTGGTTTGGTCATGTTAAACGCATGTCCCCGACCAGGATTCCACGACGTGCTATGGAATCCTTCCCATCAGGTAGGCGTCCTCTAGGTAGACCAAGGATGAGATGGTTAGATCAAGTCCATAATCTCTCCTATACCCGTATGGGGATTGCCCTTGATGATTTAGAGTCGATGGCGGAGGATCGAGAGCTATGGAGGGTCCACTTGAGCAACCTACTCCCGCGACCCACTTAATGGACAAGCGGACCATTGAAAATGAATGAAATGAATCCGAACGGCTGAATTGAGAAGTTTTTCCTGCACAGTCTATCGGATTTTTGTCATACTTAATGGTGCTCTCAAACTCGTAATGTTTGTGCTGATCTTTGAAGGTATTTTTTTTCTGAAAAGTAACACTTTAGATAGAGTCGCTACACCTACACCTCGTAGCAACAACAACGCACTCAGGTTGAACTTCAGATCTTCAGAAAACATTCTAAACGAGACACCTAAAGCAGTAGGCCTAAAACATTGAAAATATTTTACTAGAACTCATATTATTATTTATTTAAAAATTGCACATTTGATAATATTTATATTTTTGATGAAGTATAATATCCACTCATTCGTATAACTTAGGCCCTCCAGTTGGACCATTTCTTGATTTCAGCATACAAATTGTTTCCGGGACATTCAGTGGAACCAACTTGTCTGTGTCCATACAGGGTATAGCCAGATTTCAAGTAACCTTGAGATACAGCATAAGCAAGCAATTCCTTGGCCTTGGCTATTTGGGTAGCAGTAGGCTTGTAATCTAAAAAGAGCATTTCAAATTAAAAATCACCATCTCTTCTCAAATCCACATTATGTGTCCTTACTATTGTAGTTTCCAATGAACATGATGCCAATGGCCTTGCTGTTCCAGTTGGTAGCATGAGCTCCTATGACTCCAAATCCACGTCCCTCATAGATACTACCATCAGCACCAATACCAAAGTTGTAACCAATGTCAGACCAGCCCAAAGTATCAATATGATAGTTTTGCATACTCCTCATTTGTGACTTGCATGTATCAGCTGTGGTGCAATAAGCTCCTGCAGAATGGTGAATTACTGCATATCCCAAGTTCTTTGACGCTGCGGTCTTAGACTTAGCAGCACGTCCACCCCATTGAGCCTTGCTGACGATTGTGATGCCAAAGATTCCTTGCGCACCTACATAAAATAAAATAAATTATAAGAATCAAAGAAAATCCTCGTTCGCTCGAAATTTTTAAACTTACAGCAGAGGATGGCAAAAAGGGTAATAAGAGCCTTGCTAACCATGTTTGTTACTATTGTTCTTAAGATACTGTTTAGCTGTTGGTCGTAGGCTTATATACTATTCTTTCAATCTTGATATGCGTTATCTAATCATAAGACTTAGCGAATCCAGCCCTTTTATTTATTGCACGTAGCTACATAGCTTATTGATTTACTGCAGTGTCCAGATTTTCCAAATTTACGTTGATCGTTGGAAGAATAGCATATTTACGTCATAATCTCATTATCAGTTATGCGCAAATAATAATCGTGCTCATATTTTATGAGAGTCACCTGTTATCACTAATTTTAATAAACAAATTTTAATCATACAACTGATGGCAATCTATGCTGGCCATTTGAGCAAAGGAGATTTATACATTTGTTTGTTTATCTTGAGTAGTATAGTAGTAGTAGGTAATCACAAAACTCAACATCTGATGTCAGCTTTTTTTTGGTGTAAAAAAAAAAGATATTCGATCATGCCATGTGACCAAAAGTGATTTTATTTTTATGAATGGTTAGATTAGACTGTGAGGAGGTGTGTGATCGAAGAAAAACGTATCACGCTCACTCGGACACCTAAAAGGTCCATAGTAAATGCCCTAAGAAATGAGACTGAAAAAATGGAACAGACAAAAATGCATCAAGTTATTGGCCGGCTTTGGGAATCAGACCTTTAAGTCTGCGGTGCTTCCGAACAACATTGATTGACTCCATCTTCTCCGTAGCTTCTGCGTAAATCGTTGGGCTCCATTCCTCATTTTGATACGGGTGCAGGCCCACCGAGGAATAATTATGTCCAAGCCTTGATTGGGGCTCGCTTTAGCTCAACACGCTTTTGAATTCCACGAGAAAAAAAATCGCAAAGAGAAAATCTCGAATAGGTTAGATTATACCATATAAGTTAGGGCTTAGATTTAGGTTTTAATTATGTTAGAATGGCTTTTGCCTGCGGCTTAGCTCACGTAGCCCTCAAGATTTGGTACAGATATTATTTTACAGTCAGTTAGTTCCCTTTTTTATATTTATATATTGCGGAGGAAACATACCTAAAGTGCCTAAGGAGTAGTTACTATCTCTGAAAAATTAACACCATATTGGAGAAGATCATACTACAGCAGACTGAGCCTCTATCTACGGAACAAAACATATTTCTTAGCAAATTAGCAATAATTATCAAATCTTTAATTATATTCTTCCTATAATATGAAACATATGCAACAAGAAAGATCGTGAGGATGCGACCCACTTTCTAGCAGTATCACCCCATTCTTACAGAATTCCGCTTCAATATCCTTGGAGTAAGTACTAGAGTACGGAATTCTGTAAGAAGCGATAAGCATATTCAACGGCGACAGAGGTTGGCACGCATTACAAAGTTTTAAATTGAAACGACGAACGGTTCGTGAGTTTTAAAAAAGGCCCCCCTTTAAAGGGGTCATTGGCATAACTTAGACCCCAAACAAAATTTCAAAAATCGGAAAAATGATTTATCTTTATTTCCTATATTAGAGTACACAAACCGAAGTGTCGATCGGATGAAAAATAAAAATTTACTCATACATACTTTGATGCCCCCTTTTACCCCTTTAGTGGTTCAATTTCGAAATATACTTCCTTATTCCTTGTACATCATAAAGGGAACCTCTGAGCAAAATTTCAGCTTTTTAGAGCAAATGGTTTGGGCTGGGCATTGATGAGTCCAGTGAGTCGTGCTCTTCGCCTGTCCTTCTGTAATTTTATTTTGTACGATTTTTCTGTATGAGAGGTGACAACAACTTTCCAATGATCATCCGCGAGCGTAGGTACCACTGTATCACTCCACTACTACAAAAATCTGTGGTCTACCTCGACTCACAAAACTTTCCCCCGACTTTACCTTCATATAGCGCTTCATATTTGCGTTTTGGGAGTTATGCATTCCTTTGGTATGAAGGTCAAAGAGTCGCTCTAGAGTTTTTTGCAAAAAACGACTTGTGACCAGGATTGTCAGGTTTTAAAAACCGGAATCGCCAAAAGTAAAATATAAAACGCAAAAAAATCGCCAAATTTCAAAAGTTTTCACTCTCCAAATTCAAAAACCATAAAAATCAAATGAAATTAGTGCAACTCGTAATTTTTACGTAAAAAAAACTTAATGCAAATTCCCCAAGCTCCTGAAACTCTAGTTGTCCTATTGTCATTTTGTATACCTTGTTCCAAAACTTAAAAACGTCTTCTTCGGGAACATTCTAGATAGATGAAATTCATTTTGATTTGATTCATTTGACTAATTGACAGAAATTAATTTTTCCCACTGAACCTCAGTATGCTATAAGCTTTTGGGTTTAAAAGTCTTAAAACAAGGTCGCAGTTAGCTTAAGCAAACGCCTGGCTAAAAATATCCCAAAGAAACAAACGGTGTGTTGCAGTCAGGCAATCTTTTTCGCATTTAGTAAAACAAGAATTAAATCGTTTACTTGCTCCTTAACTTCATTCACATGCTCTGTGCTACCACTGTTTTCTATCGCGATTCTAGCTTTAAAGTTGTCTTCATTCGTTACTAATTTTAATATTTCGTCACAGTCATCACAGATGTAAGGTTTGAGTATAAATTATAAAAAAAATGTGCACGACTGGGTCGCACGTAACTTTCTCGTTTATTGCGAATCTCGCAGAATGTCAGAGTCATTTTAGAAAAATTTTACGTTTAAAATTATACCCACTCAAGGTGTAATTAATACCGTAAATACATACTACATAAACATAAACCTACGTATTAACTAGAACACTTTATTACTTTCAAATTTCACCCCGAACTGACACTTGAAGGAGGCAAGTAGGCGATGAATTTCGAATTATATTGCTATGCTATGCATGATGGAAATGGAATAATATAAGCAGCGCTGCCCCCTTGCTACAATTGTAGCGTTTGTACTACATTTTGTTGGTCAAAAAAGTGAGTACGTACAATTATTAATTGCGTACTTTGTACTACAATTTCTCACACTTTAAAAATAATTGACAAATGTACAAGTTGGCCTGCGATATCTGGTAGTGAAGAAAAGAACCCTATCAGACATATAGAAATCTGTCATCGGTAAGCGGTACGTGTATTTTTGTACAGATAATTTATTTATTTTATAAATGAAAAACTATTGTAATCGAGGTAAACGCCTTGTCGGTCTAAAATTTAAGTATTGTTTATGAAAAATAAAATAATACCGGGTCCATAAAATTATGTTTAAATCGTTTAAAAGTGGAATGAAAAACTTGTTTTGGTTTTGTGTAAACAATTTTGTTTTTTTTGGATAAGACTCTTTTTTAAAGTTCTTCAAATTATTGTTAATATTCCATTTATTGTGCAATAGCGGACCCAACTAACTGAGATTTATCTCAGACTTTCTCGATAACCATCTGCGATATTGCAGAATATTTTAGCGGCATAAAACGCTCCATTTGGGAAGAGAAAGAGCTCGTCAAGGCTGGTTGTGTTGTGTGATACAAGATCCAGGAAAGAGTGAGGTAACTGGTCTGGTTATAAATGCATCCTCGATGACTTCAAACCCCCACGAAATCAAACTAAGAATCTTGTTAATGGTTAAACCATTTTGTCTATATGAGTTGCACCACATTGCGACGCTCGATCCAACACTTTTTCTTTAGTTTCCATTAGCGTAAACTAGTTAGGCATTTATTTTTATGTTTTTACATGAAAAATGTATTTATTATTCACAATATTTTATTATTTAGTGGCGCTTAGCTTCTTTTCCATATATTTTTTCGTGAGTGAGATATGTCTTGTATGTCTAGTAGGGTTCAAATTGTCGCCGCTAGGGTACACCCTCCATTTCTCAATAATAAAAAAATTATTACACTATATTTTATTCTCAGCGCTTGTTGTTACTACAAACTGACTTCTGTATGCAAACGCAGCAGACTCAACTCAATTAGCATTTCCAATTAACAAAAGCCTGCATTTGGAAAAATAATATGTAACTATATGTTAACATTGTGCGTTCTGTAATATATGTAGTTCTTATTTTTCTTGTAGGTAGGTACCATGTACCTACTTAGTAATATTATGTAATATTCATTTTAGTTTCTGTGATTATTTTTCGAGCTGTGTTATTAATTATAGGTATGTATTTAATTTTTTTTTTAATTGTTTAGTTATGAATTCATGTTTATTTACTTAAAAAATCATTATAAAGTAATTATTTGTGTTTTTATTTGTTTTTTTCAAATTGTACTACATTGTACTACATTTTAAAAGCTCCCGTACTACATTTTCGACCTCTTGGGGGGGCAGCGCTTATAAGGTTAAGGTGGTCTCGTCGGCTGCCGAATCGTTCGTTTTTTGGTCCCTTAACGTTCAGTGAGCGTTTGCTTATTGAAGCGAAAGGTTGTGTGTGGACGAATTTGTTTACAAAACGTCAACCCTTGTGCAAAAAAAAATTTTTTTTTTATTATAATAGGCAAAGGCAACTTCAAACCAATTCCACTCCACTTAAAAGTTAATCAACAATCAACATACTCATGAACAGAATACTCTCTCTGCACACTCTATTGTCGTTTCACTTACACTTACTACGCTGAACCCTTTCACACGCACTTATTACTAGTATAGTTAAGGGACTACTTTTTGCCGACGAGACCACCTTATACTTATTCCATCATGTTGCTATGTACTGAAGTTTTGGGATTTGGGTAGTCATTTTTGAGAAATACATATTCATAAAACGGCAATATTAGAGTTTTCTGAGAAAAACTAAGTACGTGATCATGTTAAGAATGCTTATGTTGTATTAAATACATATGTATTTTGATCAAAATCGTTAGAGCGGTTTTTTGTAAAATTATGCTGCCAAATGTTACAAATTGGATTCGAAAAGCACTGTTATTAAACTGTTTAGCTGTAAACTGAGTACGACATATTCTTCAAGATATAAACATTACCTAGCAGATATATTTTCATCCAAATCGAAAATGGCGTTTTCGAGATATAAGCAGTTTTTAAAGTATCGTTTTTAGCGATTGGGAAGGACGCATTCATGGTTAAAAAAAACACTGTTTTTCAACTGTTTAGCTCAAAACTGAGCCAGTGGTATTACTATGGATTTAAGCATTACCTGAAAGTAACATTTTTATCATAATCGAAAATGGCGTTTTTGAGATATGAGCAGTTTTTTAAAGTACTTTTATTAGGGATTTGGGTGGATATCGTAGTCTTTTTAGGGAAAAATTGAGTTTGCTATCAAGTTAAGAATGACAATTGTACCTTAAAAATAAGTTTTTTTTTAAATCGTCTTTACCGTTTTCGAGAAAAAGCCAATTTTCAAAACTGCAGTTGCTGGACTTTTTAGCGAAAAACTGGGTATGCAGTCATGTTAAGCATGCCTACCTTAACTCAACTATCAATTTTTGTTCAAATCGTTAGAGCCGTTTTCGAACAAATCTAGATTTAGGCATATTTCGTTATATTTCGTACAATTTTTATATGGGTACCGTTAATATTAGGGCTAGCTTAAAAAAAAAAAACGTCCCGAGCGGGAAGCCTACAAACTCTAAATACGAAGTTTGAAGCAAATCCGTCCAAGCGTTTAGATTCCCCAGGGGTGGGACAGACAGACATACGGACGGACAGAATTGCGAGACCCACTTTTTTGAGTTCCCCTATCATCGTAATATCAGAATTGATCAAAATCTCGAGTTCGAAATTTTGTACGAAAACAATATCTTTCTCTTAAATACTACGTATACGAGAAAGTTTAAAAGGAAAAATATGAGGATTTTGGTTAAAAAAATTTAAATCGCCAAAGTCTAAAAATATCGCCTTTTTTTGAGTGCGTCGCCAAACCGATTTTCGTGTCGCCAAATTAAATTTCAAATCGCCTGTTTGGCGATAAATCGCCACATCTGACAACCCTGCTTGTGACCGATTGCAGCGAAGTCCATTAGTCTGAATCCGTTCTCGAAGGTGTTGTAGTGCAGGTTGTGCTTTCCAGAGGTAAGGATGTTCTCCTTTTCGATTCTGGCGTTAAAGTCGACAATAACCATCTTGATGACTCGTACAATGCGCACTTATCGTACTACAACTTTTGCAAAAGATTTCGAATGGTTTCTTGGCAGTGTAATCATTCCTGTGGGGGCGTGGGTACAGATAAGCGCGATATTTTCAAATTGATTGGGCCATTATGTATAGCTAGCCGAGATCTCATATTACTGAAGCCTAAAACTTATTGCCTAGGTGTTCCTCTTACTACAAATCCGCATCCTATTTATAAACGCCGCCATTGCTTCATGCAGCAGTAGTCGTCGGCCGTGGTAAATTACACAGTTTTTCACTTTTCTTGGACTTAATCGACTCTCGGTCCCACGAAACCTGTATAGGTACTCAAAATCATACTCAAAAGTCTGTACCAAATTTCTACCAATTTTTTTAAATCTGTACCTTACTTACTTTACATTTTGGGGACCTTACAGTCTGGAGTGGACCACGGCCTCAACCAACAAGCCCCTCCACCCAGCTCGGTTCCTAGCTAGCTGCCTCCAGTTACGCACATCAAGTGGGTTGAGGTCACCCTCCAACTGTGCGCGCTACGTAAGGTTGGTAAGGTACGTTGTCCTTCAGAGGTGGACTCAAAGATTCGTCGGGCTGGTGCGTTGCTGTCCATAAGCTCCATCTCAGTCGTTGCATTTTCAGCTTTTCGACCAAGTCAACGTCGCTGTTTAGGTTTACCCCATAAAGCTCGTCGATAAATCTTCTCCTCCACACTCCATCAATACAAACTGGACCGAATATCGTCCGAAGAATCTTTCTCTCAAAACATCCCAGGAGGTTTTCATCCGGTTTCGACGGAATCCATGCTTCTGCACCATACAGCAGGACCGGGATGATTAGGGTATTATATAATATCTCCTTGGTTCTATGAGAGATGGCTTTAGTTCTTAGATGCCTTCTTGGCAAGAAAGATTCTTTATTTGATCACTGCGCTTATGTCATTTTGCGAGGTGATAATGGAGCCGAGGTAGACAAAGTCGTCACCTACTTCGAAGTTGTATCTGTCCATCGTGACGCTTTGTGCGAGTCGTCGATGCTGAGACTCCTTTCTCGTTGACAGCATAGATAATATTTAATTTTGTCCTCATTTACAGCCAGATCCATCTTCGCCGCCTCCGTCTCAATACTTGCGCATGCGCCACTGACAGTTCGCTGCGATCTTCCGATAATGTCAATATCGACAGCATTATTATGCAAGCAGTTGAACAGACTTCTGAAAAATTTTACCTCTGATGTTTGCTTGTGGATTTCGTATAATTGCTTTAAGGATGATGTTATGACATCAAAGGCTTGCGCATCGCCTTGTCTTAAACCTTTTTCGACATCAAAGGACTCTGTGATGTTATTGCCGATTTTGACGGAGCAGCGAGATTTCTCCATCGTCATCCTGCACAGACGAACGAATTTGGCAGGAATGCTGAATCGTGACATGGCTCGTCCCTATATACACTACCAAAAGTCGATAAAATGGTCGATTTAAAGTCGATTAAAAGGTGGTGTGTATCGATCTTAAATTCCTGGGTTTTTTCTAAGTTATGTTGGAGTGTTAAAAATTGGTCGATGGTGGACTTTTGTGGCCTAAAACCGCACTGATATCGAAAGGTTATCATTCACACAATACAGCCGAAAATCTGTACCTGTCTTTTTTTTATAATGGACACGCGCTAAAGAGATTATGACTACTCTTTGAATGTAGGGTGAACTACACAGCGCGGGCGTTAAGGAAAGGAGGATAGATTTGATAGGAGATACCGATGCACATTGGTTTTAAATGTCTGTAAATTGTTACAGGGACGAAAAACAGAGTTTGACACAGCATTCCACATTCGTGTTGTACGGCTTATGAAGTAATCTCTATATTTCATAGTACGACCGAAGATAGGCTGAACGGTAAACTATTGCGAGTATTGCGGTTGAATTGCTGAAGGAGTGGCATATGCAGTTGGCGATTTCGTTTGAGCACTGTTTGTTAAAAAAGCGATAAAAGTCACGTAACATTTCTGCGATGTTCAAGCGAATGAATAGAATTCGCGATATTCGTGTCTCCGATAAGCTTTAACGCACAATTTTTTGGATCCTATCCAGAAGGTGCAATATGGTTTTCGGCGCACCAGACCAGATATGAGAATTGTACTCCAGTTTTGTGGGCGAATGAACGCCTTATATATTGTAGCCAGATCAGAAGTGGAAAATATTTCTTGCACCGTTTGAGAAAACGTAGACATTTCTCAGCATTCTTGGTGACTTCGTTTGTATATAGTCATTCCAATGAAGGTTGTCATGGACGCACATACCTAGAATAGAAAGTCTTTCGGTTTCGGTGATGCAAGTGCCATTCATGGATAATGGCTGTAGGTTCGGGTTTCGCTTTAGAGACAGCAGGCAGCATTGTATTTTTAAAGCATTAAATTCCACTCTATTGGCTGAACCCCATTTTAAAATGCTGTCAAGGTCGGGATTTAATGAGCTTAACATACGTTGCCGTTCCAAATCTACGGCCGAAGAGCAGGGACGTGAGTCCTGGTAAGAATATGAGAAGCGTGCTGTAATCAGCGAAGGAATGATTGTAGAAGAAGAGATCATTTATAAAAAATGAGAAATAGAGTCGGAGACAGAACGCAGCCTAACACCAGCATTTATATGGTGAGTTTCAGACTTGAAACCGTCCAACACAACTTGAATTAAACAAGAGACGCATCGATCCCATGAGCACGCCTTTTTGACAAAAGAGCTTGGTTCCAAACTCTGTCAAATGCCTTTGAAATATCAAGCGCAGCAATCTTCGATTCACTGAAGTGATGGAGAGATTGGTTCCACTTCTCGGTGAGATAAGTCATCAAATCGCCAGTGGAAACCCATACTGCCGGTCATTGAGGAGTTTCCGAGATTCAGGATATTTCATAAGCTGACGATTTATTAGCATTTCCATGACCTTAGAAAGAATGGACCTAGGACTCGGAAAGAGTCCAGAAGAATAGGACAGACTAAAAAGCTTACGCAATGGTTTTGCCAGAGTGGAAGAACACGTCTTCAGAACAATGGTGGAGATACAGTCTGGACCAGCGGATTTATTTATGTTGAGATCATTAAGTACTCTTGCAACTGTACGAGTGCGAAAATGGATTTGTCCAATGGTACAGGTGGGGACAAAGCGCAATCTGGGAGCATCGAGGTGGCTGCGAAATGTGCAGCGAGCAGATTAGGTTTGTCTAAAGAGCTGACGGATGGAGTGTCATTGTAAATGAAAATGAGCGTTGGGATCGCTGACGAGGCCGAATTCTTAATATTTTTTTACAAATGACCAAAAGTTTTTAACTACCCTTGGGACTTTGTAGTATTTTTTGCATCAACCTTTGGTCATAATGAGAATTTGACACGCTTTATAGGTAATTTCTTGCTCGTTTAAACTTCTTTCGGTTGTCCTCAAGATGGGTTGGCTTTGTAAGACCGAAAACTCAACTCCTCTAATCTTATAGCCTCTTTACAGCTCAAGTCGTACCACGTTTTCTTTTAGTTTGCTACTCTTTATCCTGTTAGGGATAGTTGAGGCTTTTTTTTCGTTGTAAAAATGTTACGTTCCCAGTAACACCACTTTGGGAATGACCGTTGTAAAGAGATTCATTCGCGGTACGGTCCTCTTTCTAAGGGACTCATTTCAGACTTTTGACAATTGTTTATAGCCAGTTAAGTTACTTGGAGTTATGTAAGTGTAAGTTACTTGGAGTTGTTTTATTGAGCAGTTTTGTCTACTTTACTTTACTTTGCTCAGGTGTCAAAGAAAAAAATGTTAACATCTTTCTTTCCTCCCACACTGTAACCATAGGGAAATGATGTCGACCCAACAAACAACAGACCGACATCGATAGAGTGAAAATATATTTTTTTTTTCAATGAAGGGGGAGGACAACTACTTAATCTCTGTTTCAAAATTTCCTTTTTCACTTTAGTCCGTGTATCGCATCCTTTTCCAGGAAAGAATTCTATATATACGCACACATTTATATACATACGTTCAGAGTGCTCCTTACTGCCTGCCTGGATTCGTTAAGGATGTTTTCCAAATGTTTTTTGTATGCCAGAGCATGCTGGACCATCAATGAATTGCAATTCTCATGTTGTTCCTGATGTACGTGCATTTTATTTATTTATTTCCTTTCTATGGGATTTTCGTAGGCAGGGATGATTTAGATATTGGATTTCGTTGGGTTTCTTTCATTTTCATGGGCGCACTATCCATGATCTGATTTCACGGCAGTGCTTCCATCGAACAAAAAAAAATGGACATAGAGTTTCCTAAGTTTGTGTTACCCATAGTTTGTGTCCTCGCATAATTAGAGGAAGAGTTTCGTAAATTAAAGGTGTCAATGTGTTGGTGAGGGTTTCAAAATAATTATATTTTACAATAGAGGGGATTTTTTCAGATTATCACATTGTTCAACCTGTGTGTGGTAAAATGAAATATTTTTCTCCAAGTTAAGGGACGCTTTCTAAAATGACTCATAGATTCCATCTTAAAGGTGGTAGTACAATGGCATGTAGCAAGCCACATACGTATGTAGCACTGACGTCATTTTAACGTCAGCGAATGGTCCCAATGGGTACTTGCCGTGTACAAGCTCTCTTTGTGCACTCTCTGTCGACGTCAGAGCTACATACGTGATACATAATGTGACTTGCTACATGCCGTGTACTAGCACCTTAAGTAAAATAATAGAACACATTTGTGTGTACATTTGAAAGCGTTGCCACAGTTGAGCAAAAAGCTCCTACACAAATGGATTACTTAGGTGTTTTGATGTAAGCAAGTTCTTCATATTTAATCGAGCTAGCAAAGCTTTATAGGTACCGCTCAGCTTGCAGAATGGCACGATCGAGAATTCAAGATAAACTATGGATTGTGATCCACATCAAACCAACGTTCCAGGACCTAAGCCGAATGTCTGATCAAGAGCGTACAACAAGGAAAATTAAGGTTTTATCAAGGAAACCCCTTGGAAAGCCGTCCGGAGTATAAATTAGTCTCCGGAAACCACACAAAGCAGTTCGCAGTACTAATAATCATTTTTAGTGTCCAGTCTAACTTTTACGAAGTCACAATGGCGAAAATTTCCATATATAGGTCTCCATTATGACCATCAATATATTTAAGTTGAAGACTGAAAATGATTATTGGTAAGGCCCAGTATACCTTGTGATTACCGAAAGGCACTGACTTACATATCTTGAATTTACTAAATTCAAGTTAACACTCTTATCTGCTGCCTGACTGCACATACGCAAAAGTTATTACAATTGCCTACTGCTAGGACCGGACGGCTTTAACTGCATTCTTAGGTAAGGTTAACGCTGGCGACATCGACATCATTGGCAGAAGACAGCGAGCTGTCACTGGTGCGTTTGCAAGTATCAGGATCGAGGCGGCATAAATGGGCTTAGTGGTGAATGAGGGTAAAACAAAATATATGCTGTCAACGAGAAGGGACACACAACATCGACGAATCGGACAGAACGTCACGATAAACAGCTATCTATAACTTTGAGGTAGTTCGGGGATAGCTCCGCTTTTAACTCTGAAAATGACATCACATCAGAAATCAAGCGAAGAATCACACTTGCCAACCGTTGTTACTTCGGCCTAAGAAGGCAATTTATTAGATAGGCCTTGTAGAGAAACACCAAGGAGATTCTATATGACCTTTATGGTGCAGAATCATGGACTCTACCAAAGGCGGATGAAGATCTCCTTGGTCGCTTCTAACACAAAATTCTTCGAGTGATTTTCGGTCCCAGTAGTGGGCGCAGTAGCGCAGTGGTTAGTGTGCTGGACTACTGTGCGAGGGATCCGTAGTTCGATCCCCGAAAAAACAACAATTACATCTTAAAGATGTTTCTACTGCGCCACCTCTCGCGAACGTCTGACAAACATCCGAGAGTATGACTGTCATGAAAAAGCTTCTCAATTGTAGGTCCCTTTCATTCGTCCCAAAAATAGAAACTCACACAAAACGAATGGTCTACCCGCCTGTTGCGCCACCTATTTATTTATTTATTTTTTTTTTTTATTTTCGGTCCCGTTTGCGTTGACGGGCTTTGGATGACGAGATTTAACAGCTAACTCTACGAGCTGTACAGTGACATCGACGATCGACGTATCAGTTGACTAATGTCGTTTTCCATTGGGACCATCAGATTTTTATTTCAGATCTCAGATTTTTCGTGGCGAATGGAACACGATAGCAGATTGATCTGCTTTTGTGAATGTATTAGTGCGTTATTAGACAGTACATCAGCTGTGTAAATTTTTTTCGTTTGTCGATGAAAATATACGAACTTAATGTGGGTAATCATATCGATGCAGAATCGAAATCCACAGATGACGAGAAAGCAGAAGAAGATGACGAAAATGATAGTAATTGCTGCATTATTTACGTTTTTGTTCTAAATAATTGCTTTTCAGAAGGCTTTTCCTAATTTTGTTTTGAACACAAATTCCGAATGACGTAAAACAGCTGTGCAGGGTATATTGGTATTAGTGAAAGTGTGTGCAAATCTGGAAAATTATCGAGATCTGCAAAAAGTGATCCGAATCAAAAAAAGATTGATTTTTTGTCCCAATGGAACACGAAAAGTGATCTGGATCAAAAAAAAGATTGATCTTATGTCCCAATGGAAAACCACATAAGATGGATAGGACATGTATAGCCAATTGACACCAACGCTGGAATTCTTCGATTCCAACCCGGAGGAACAACGCAGTAGAGGACGACCTCGCCTTGTGGCGTGCACAAGTGGAAGGGGACCTCAACCAACGTGGAGTGTGAAACTGGAGGCGGCTAGCCAAAGATTGTGCTAACTGCAGAGGCATGTTGGTTGAGGCTACGGTCCACCCCGCCGGACTGAAACGCCACCTAAGTATATGTTAGTAAGATTAGGTTAGGTAGCTCGGTGAATAATATGGAACTGGTCCACAATATTGGGGGTTGTGCTTCGAGGTAACTTACCTCAAACTGAAAAAAATCAGTTTCTGAAGCAACTACAAGCCCTGCTCACGCCCCACAGAAGAAAAGGCGAACGCTACAAAATATAAGAGTAATGCCCGAAGCACAACGTTAAAATCATATTGGCCTAAACGACACCACGTCTGGCAACAGAGTAGACTATAATTGACTATGCTGGAGGCGAAATATAATTTGAGTAATCACAAGGTTTTGTACATCTCAATATTCATCAGGGAACATAGCTGTCTCCGGATCAAAAAATCATCAGTTTCTAACCTTGCGAGCCGCCAACATTGAGTTGGATCATTACCGTATTGCAGCCAAGGTAAGAATGCAACAAACCTCAACAAAGAAATACTGTGACAAAGTATGATGTCAAAAAGCTGCAATTGCAAGAGACTCCAGAATCTTTGCCGATCGCGTATCACTATGCCCCGCTATTTGTCCTACCATATAGCAACATAGCTAGTGGAGAAGAGCAGTGCATGGCAATCATTTAGGTATGCCTGCTGGCGGGACTAATGTGCTGGGTTTCACTCAACCATCACCACATTCAGGAAGAAAAATAAAGAGCACGAGGCGTGCGATCGAAGGTAATACTTTGATAACAATGTTTAGGCATTAATTTTACCAAAAAGGAAAGAGAACGTGGCAGGGCAGCAAATCCCGTTCCCGCATAGAAACCTATAGAGATAACGGGTAGCAGAATTACAGTCGGTGCTGAAAATGTAGACAAATTGTTTACCCCCGAGCTTTTTAGAAAATGTGCGGAGCGGAGATGACTGGGTAGAGTAGAGCATGCTGCATGCATCAACTTATATCCAATATTTAGTCAGATGAATGCATGCCTTATGCATGAAATTTCAAGCATAGTTTGACCGGTCCACAAGGCTAGAGCATAAAGAGCGAATGGATATCAATGCACGCAAAGTCTTCGATGTTAGGTTTGATCCTATGGGTTAATAGAGTAAAAATAGGGAACGACCTCAACCAATTTGGAGTGCCCAATATTGAAGACAGTTGGCTATAAGGACCGGCCTAACCGGAGAGGATTGTTAGTTGAGATGCATCAAAATTCTCTCGCCAATGTGGCTGATGGTCAGTAGGTACCTATCGTCTTATGAACTGCGTATAAACTACATGTGTACATGGATTTCAACAGCCACCCATGAGTCACCATGCAAATTTTTAATTTTACCTGTCATATTTGGAATATAAGCGCATACGTATTTTTTATTGTAGTTCATCCAAGGATACTCGAAACTACATTGTAATCCCATAAAAAAAAATCAGGTTTCTACTTGTTCCTCCATAAACCAAAACACAAGAAAATCCATTTCTCAATGTCTTACAATGACCACCTTAACGTGTCCTCAAACCGGATGGATGGTGCAAAACAAAACAATGCTCGTATACTATTCTAAAATGCATCTGCATCTTCAGTATACCTGTGCGAGTGTACTTCAACTTTAAAGTCCCAGGTAATAACCCGAGACCGATCGATACGACAAAAACTCTTACCTATGAAATTAGAATACTAAACCTGAAGCATATCCTTGCATTGATACCATTAAGAGGAGGCAGTCGGTCGATTTTTAGTTTGCGTTTCATTTTCACCTTTTTTCGTTTGCTCCTGTAATTTTAGCTCTTCAAATCATCATTTCGGGTTGTAAATGGATAGGGTGTGCAACGATATATTCTTTGCAGTACCCTGTTTGGGAATCATACGTGGCACAGGTAAAAATACAAAGTTAGATTAGGTTTGAAAGGAATTACATATTTCATAAATAATGAATCCTTTTTCTTACTTTATGTGTTTGGTAAGAGTTCAAACTTGTTCCAATACCCAATTCTTGCCGCGTTTTTGTGATTAGAACCATATGGTGAACATGATAGAATATTGGACAAAAGTAAAGCCAGTTTCGTTTAAATTAGACTTGGGTATGTTTTGTCCTTTGTCCTGAGGAAGTAGCAATTTTTTTTTTTTCATTTTATTGAAACATCTGTTATTATGGTAATCTTTTTAGATGTATCATGTGTATGGGGTTATGTATCCTGATCCATATAAAATATGTAGTTAAAGATTATGCTTCACCGGGATGGTCTCTTTGTAATTGATTTATTTCTTTTAAGCGTCTCGTTTATCTATAAAAAGGCTTAAGTGAACCCTTTATTTATTAATTTTTTTTAAGTGAACCCTTAGGTAATAACTCTTGACCTTCCGCCGCGAAGCACATCTTTATTAAATGCCCAACTCATTTCGAAACAATCTTCTCTATTATTTTCGTAGTAAACTTACCAATGAAGTGTCAAAAGAAATAGATTCTCCTACCTAATACATAGTATTTTTTAGTTTTACTTATTTATAATTTTAAAACGAAGAACAAAGTGAGTGCCACGACACGACTTTCGTGGGATGGCATGTGTGGCCCAGCACGTCATTCTTATGTCAGTATATGGTCCCAATGGTTTGCTACGTACTAGCTCTCTTTGTGAAACTCACATATGGTACACCTAAGTATGTTTACGATATGTGGCGCTAGGGGGTCTTTAGGAGGGGCCAGGCTCGCCAACATGAATGAGTGCTACCGAGACTTGACCGACGATTATGGCCTCGTTCGAGTCCTGGCGGCGCGTGTGCATCTTGTTGACGACTGCCAGGCGCCTATCGACACAATCGGGCTGTTGACCAATCGAAAGATTGCTCATCACCCTGATTATAGGTAATTTAGGCTGTAGCGACATCTACCGTCGGTGCCATGCAGCAGGGGGTCTAGCACGTAACTTGATACAATCGAGTTCAGTCGATATAATCGAGCTCTGGCAGCACCTAATTTGTCTTAATCGAGGATAATCAATCGAGATCAATCGAATTGCTGCGAGCACTTTTATTGCTTGTTGTGACGGCACCTTATTCTATAATGCGATGCGACTGATGAAATCTAAAAAAAAAAACACAATTTATTTACAAATATGCAAGAAACGATTGATTCTTACAATGGTTCGCGCAACTCCAAAAGATTGGATTTATCTCACAAGTGCGTTCGAACAAGTCGTTCCTTACTTACTTACTTAGATGGCGCTACAGTCCGGGGTGGACCTGGGCCTCAACCAACACGCCTCTCCAGTTAGCACGATCTTTGGCTAACTGCCTCCAGTTGTGCACTCCAGGTTGGTTGAGGTCCCCTTCCACTTGTGCGCGCCACCTAAGGCGAGGTCTTCCTAGCCATCTTAGTCGACTGATACGTACTTTTCTGACCAAGTCGATGTCGCTGTACAGCTCGTAGAGCTAACTGTTAAATCTCCTCCCCCAAAGCCCGACAACGCAAACGGGACCGAAAATCACTCGAAGAATTTTCCGTTCGAAACGTTTGCCGCCTCTGTACTGATATTTGCACCAGTGACATGTGGCGCTAGGGGGTCTTTAGGATGGGCCAGGCTCGCCAACATGAATGAGTGCTACCGAGACTTGACCGACGATTATGGCCTCGTTCGAGTCCTGGCGGCGCGTGTGCATCTTGTTGACGACTGCCAGGAGCCTATCGACACAATCGGGCTGTTGACCAATCGAAAGATTGCTCATCACCCTGATTATAGGTAATTTAGGCTGTAGCGACATCTACCGTCGGTGCCATGCAGCAGGGGGTCTAGCACGTAACCTGATACAATCGATTTCAGTCGATACAATGGAGCTCTGGCAGCACCTAATTTGTCTTAATCGAGGATAATCAATCGAGATCAATCGAATTGCTGCGAGCACTTTTATTGCTTGTTGTGACGGCACCTTATTCTATAATGCGATGCGACTGATGAAATCTAAAAAAAAAAACACAATTTATTTACAAATATGCAAGAAACGATTGATTCTTACAATGGTTCGCGCAACTCCAAAAGATTGGATTTATCTCACAAGTGCGTTCGAACAAGTCGTTCCTTACTTACTTACTTAGATGGCGCTACAGTCCGGAGTGGACCTGGGCCTCAACCAACGCGCCTCTCCAGTTAGCACGATCTTTGGCTAACTGCCTCCAGTTGTGCACTCCAGGTTGGTTGAGGTCCCCTTCCACTTGTGCGCGCCACCTAAGGCGAGGTCTTCCTAGCCATCTTAGTCGACTGATACGTACTTTTCTGACCAAGTCGATGTCGCTGTACAGCTCGTAGAGTTAACTGTTAAATCTCCTCCCCCAAAGCCCGACAACGCAAACGGGACCGAAAATCACTCGAAGAATTTTCCGTTCGAAACGTTTGCCGCCTCTGTACTGATAGTTGCACCAGTGACATGTGGCGCTAGGGGGTCTTTAGGATTGGCCAGGCTCGCCAACATAAATGAGTGCTACCGAGACTTGACCGACGATTATGGCCTCGTTCGAGTCCGAGTTAACTGTTAAATCTCCTCCCCCAAAGCCCGACAACGCAAACGGGACCGAAAATCACTCGAAGAATTTTCCGTTCGAAGCGTTTGCAGTACAGAGGCGTACTGATAGTTGCACCAGTGACAGCTCGCTGTGTTCTTTTTCTAAAATAACAAGAATTTGTAGACCTTTCTTTATTTTCTTTTCAAAGCTGTCAAAACACATATTAGGCGTGTTCCTCTGTATTTGAAATGTCACTGTCGATTCGAAGTTTGAATTCGTTCGGGCGAAATTGATAAAAGCTTTTATAATTCTGGGCGGACAGATTTTCGCCAGGTGGAATGTTTAACGGACAAAACTCACAATAAGGCTGAATGAAAAACACCATTTTGAAGTGGCGTCTAAAGCTATAAGTACACGACATGCCAAACACGACATACGCATGCCAGTCTGACGTCAATTTGACGAAAAAGCACTTTTTCTTTCCCGAGATCACTTTTTTCGTTCGTTTGGTACAAAACAAAGCAATCTTTTTCAGAGTCGAGAGCACTTTTGCGAATCTAGATTTTTTCTCAGGGTCGCTCGAGATTTACCAATACACCCTTACATATGATTTGACATTTGTTTGTTTACGTTTTATGGAAGTCGGTCGAAAAAGTTAGAGCTACTGAAAAACCATACTAAAATAAATAATTTAAACTAACATTTGATAAATATGGAACAACTAATAGAGGTGTAAATTTCATCTTCATCATGTGGCACATCTTCTTCATCGGCGTCCTCTTCGGATAATACTGGCTCGTCTTCGTCATACAAGCAATTTATGCAGTTGCAGTATTTGTTCTTTGCAACGGAGAAAAAGCATCGAGTTTGTAATTTTGTGCAGGACGTGAACCGTGGTGACATACACTCAGAATATTTATTATGAAATTTCTTTTATAGTTATTTGAAAATGTATGGAAATCTTGGAATTTGCAACCACTCTACGAAAAAAAATTTTCACAACAAAAAAGGTAAACAACTTTTGGCAGGTACACCCTAAGAATAAGAAGTACAGGAAGGGGCATATCGAGGAAACAGTGAGGCTTTTTTCAAAATAGTGTGAGTTACACTAACACAAATGCATTGACACAGGGCCGGCCTAAGGGGCCAGCGTAGAGTTAGGACGCCAAAATGCTGGGACGCACAATGTAACTCTTACCCGTTTCTTTAAGAGTGATAAAGTAGGTAAATACCTATGTAGCTGAGCTTAAAGTTAGCACTAGGTTATGGTTTTTATCTTCTCAGAAGTACTTAGGCACCTTCAAAGAATCACAGCTATTATTAATCCTTAATAAATAAAGCGTACCTTTTACAGAAACCTAAAAATGTTAAACGTAGGTATAAATAAAATTCAGTTTTTAGTTTTAGGTTTATTTTTAATGCAAAAACACTATCACATATATTTTCCTAGTTAAATAAATTTTAGTTAGGTACATTTTATCCACATCCATCTGATAATAATTCGGTCATACATCTGGGGTCTTCGCGTAACTTTTCAGATGATCATCGTCTCGACGATTGAACAAAACGTAACGATGTAACATCGCAATAGCGTCGTTCAATCGAATCGTTCATCGTTTTCGTTTTGAACTGTTTGAGCAGGGCTGTAAAGAAACTGTGACAACTGAAAACTAATAAAAAAGGTATATAATGCAATTTGTGTGTGTTTTTGTCTTTTATGTGGAAATAGGTAAAAAGGTAAACATTTTGGTGCAGGAAAATTGGTATTGATTAGGGGTCGTAATATAAGACAAAATTAGTGAATGCATTCTTTAAAGCCAATTTAATAAATGCAAAGCTATCATTGCCTACTCCAAAGAGAACATAACAAGAGTGTGATGTGAACTTTGTAGTGTACCTGTTTCGTTTAACTAGAATGAAGGAAATGGATATTTTTTGTATATTTTCACATTTCACCGTACAAATGCATAATGGAGAGTACTATTTGTCGAATTTATAAAAGATTTGATAGAAACAATATTCTTTTAACCTTTGTTTTGCTTTAAAAGACCTGATATGGAAAGAAAATATACCAAAAACGATGAAACGATTGCCAAAGACCCATCGTTCAATCGAATCATTTCGACGACAGTATTTGACAGTTAAATTGTTTACGTGAAGCAACAAGAAAGGATGATCGTTCACCCGTTTCGACGATCATCGTTTTTTGGTTGTTACACAAAGTAGCAGCATCGACGACGTCGTTCGATCATTTTAGCCTTACGCGATTAGACCTCTGTTTCGTAAAATTGTATATTTTTTTGTCCATTAGTTTTGATTGGATTCTTAGCTGTTTCTCCGTTGTAAGACATATGTCTTCAACATCTTGACGGCGATACCAACCGTCACGATAACAGGACAACAGAAGAAATACCTTTAAACATATTTTCTATTTATAACAAGAAAACTGAACTAGGGCGCTCAACCGATTTAAGCGCCTTGCCCTCACCAACAAAAAATAGTTCGTCCCTGAACGAGAGTTTCCGATTTGACAGATGAGTTTCAGTTAAATCAAATGCTATCAGATAAATAAAGTATATTTTTGTTTTCAACCAAATTCCCTTTTTTGCAACAAAATGCCATGAAATACCAATTTAAAAGTGTTCCACAATAATATATCTACCTAAAAAGCGCTTAACAGCATTATTTTACGTGGAATATGAGATAAAACTTACCTGTGAAATGAAAAATTGTTTCTCTCCTTATTATGCTTGTTTTTGCAGAATTTAACACAGCACCGCATGTTGTTTAAAATTTCTTTCGGTAAAGAATTGTATTTATTCACTGTATTCACTGTTTTTTCACTGTTTTATTAAGTTTAATACGTAATTTTACTATTTTAACAATTTCAAATTTCAAACACGGCAAATTTCCCCAGCAAAATGACAGATGAGTTTCAATTTTTCTGGTTTTTTTTTCGTATCTTGCGGCCTCACTCACGTACACTGTATATGTGATATACACTCTTTCCTGTACTTCTTATTCTTATGGTACACCACCAACACCAACAAAGAACAGCTCAGTATAAATCTCAGATTGCCAATCGAAATTAGCATTAAAAGTAAAGGAACAGATATAAAATAAATGTTCTCTCATGTCAAACTAGCTTGTCGGATTTTATATATCCAACTTCATAATTCATTCCGATCTACAAATATGTAAGTCAAAAAATACAAATGAATTCAAATTCGATATCTTCTTCTGAAATGCAAATGAAATAACACATTGTTTGAATCGCCTAGCACAGGTGTGGTACCTACCTACATTGCGAAATTCGCACATCTGCTAGCACCTGCGAATTTAAAACAATTGGCAGACCCACCTCCGGAATTTCCTACAAATGTACCTATAACAATGGGAACCACAAAATGAGGATGTATTCTGTGCAAGTATACCAGTTTGGGATTTGAAAATACAGAAATATCTATAACCTACAGCGTTGCAATGATTTTTCAATGTCAAACATGCTAACAGTAATAATGGTTTTTGTGCAATTTTGTAAAAGCACACAAAATACATAGACTACACAGGTTTTCCAAATGATTTCATTTATTAAAAAGAACAAAACTTAAATATTTAACAGAAAAATGTTTAGAAATAATAAAGAAAACAAAACTAAAAACTAAACAATTTAGATCAGAGAAAAAAAAGGATAGTACAGTTAACAGACCCTTATTGTGTTCTTTCCCATGACAACAATTATGCCTTCGTCTTGGATCTCCTTAAGAGCATCTTCGAATTGTTCTCGGGTAATAAGCTGAAACGAGAACAAAAATCTGATTAAATAGTGCAAAATAAATTTGAAAACAGAAACAAAATGCAGATGGCTGACAGGTAGTTTGGGATCAAAATCAGCGGGAATCGTTTTATTTTGAAGAATCCTTTTTGTGCGAAATAGGCCATTCAAACTAAAACTACCTGCGGGATATTTATAATCTCAACAGGTTTTCAGAAATGTTTTTCTTTTGTTATTGAAGTGAAATCTTAAGTTACCTTTGGTAACCTTTACAGCATTATACCTTTGTATCTGCGTCTCATGTTTAAAAAAAAAAATCTGCATCAAAGTTACCAACCGGTTACACATCAGGTACGTCAATCTTGCGCATCTCACTGACGTTTGCAAGTGAAAACTTGTTTATTCACCCCTATCGTGGAATCCGCCGGGGGGAATTATTCACGGAAAAGAATATTTTGGTATCGTCGCAGAGTGAACAGTTCCCCAACCACTACTACATCTCTCTCAATGAGGTAGTGATCTCAACCCCGGGAAGTACATCGTTGGACAGATGGAGATGGAGGTGAAAAGTATTAGGGTGCTAGTACACGATATTTAGCACGCCACATATATATGTAGCACTGACGTCATTTTTACGTCAGCGAATGGTCCCAATGGGTACATGCCGTGCAAGAGCTTTCTTTGCGCACTCCCTGTTGACGTCAGAGCCACATATATATGTGGTCTGCTACATACTGTGTACCAGCACTTTTAGATTATGATAGGTTAGGTTAAGTAAGAAGGGAAGTGCGCAGCATGTGCTGAACTTTTACGTTGTCCTTTTGGTCCATTGTCATGTCTTATTGTTTTCGTGCAGCCACAAGTTGCACTTTGGCTTAAAGCTATTTAAATGTTATTCTTAGATAAAACTATTTCCTGCGATTTGTCCAATTGTGTCCTACCATTTCTTCATCCACACAAAAAAAAAGAAATGAAAATAAATTTTGAAAAATCTTACAATTTGTGACGCCTCTCGGATCTCGTTAAACAATTTCTGGTACGGGATTGTGGGTACTTTCACTCGCTTCTTCAGATTATCCTTAATGCTGGACACCAATTCAGCGCGCTTCTTACGAGCCGCCGTTGACAATCCCGTTGTTAGAATACCCACATCAATCTTACCCGAGAGTGGATCTGTTGCCGACTGTTTCAGCGCTTCCCGATGTAACCTAAAAATGCATTTTATTCAGACAAGTTTTAATAATTGCATTCGATGTTAAAACTTACCTCCAAGCCTCTTCAACGTCCAGAATGGTGACTTCGGGGCTCAGACGCACCTTAGCATGTGCCTCGGACAAACGAATTAAACTCTCCAACTGACGTGGATATGCTGAGATTTGGCCTCGCCCAGCTCCAACTTTACGCATATCAACGTATGCTTGTATCAAGCGCTGCTGTGCCTCCTCGGAGAGTGTTGGTGAAACATGTTCCCGAGCGTATGCGATATAGTCGCGCAGCACACTCATATCGAACATTGTATCTTCTTCTTCTTGTCGGGAAGCATAGTACAACGAAACCAAATGCGAAGCCAAACGACGATCAAAGACTTCGTCTTGTGGATCCAGCACCAAGAAAATCAAGTCAAATCTTGACAACAGAGTATGAGGCAACTGGACATTGTCTATAATGTTCTTGTTCTTGTTCCATTGGGATTCAGCTGGATTTGCAGCAGCCAGAATTGATGTACGGGCATTCAATTGACAAATAATACCTGCCTTTGCGATACTTAGTGTTTGTTGTTCCATAACTTCGTGGAGAACACTGCGTGTTGAATCGTTCATTTTGTCGAACTCATCAATGCAACATACACCATTGTCCGCTAGAACCAGTGCACCACTAAAATCAAGCAAAATTCAAAGTAAAGTCATGTGGAGGAGATTGTTTCGAATAAGACTTACGTTTGCAAAACCAATTGACGCGTTTCGGGATCCTTGGTGACATACGCTGTAAGACCTACAGCTGAAGAGCCACGACCTGAAGTGTACTGGGACCTTGGCACCAAGTTGAACACATATTGCAAGAGCTGAGACTTCGACGTACCGGGGTCACCGCACAATAGAAGGTGAATCTCGGATCTGGCAAAAAAAATTAAAATAAAACGGTTACAACATTTGTTATATAAAGTTGGAGACGGAATGCCCGATGGGTAGTCAAAGCAAGCCTACAGCAGATTTTGTTTTACCTAAAATTTTGTCTTCCAGCGGTCACATGCTTCTTTTTAGTACCACCAAACAACTGCAACAATATTCCTTTCTTGATGTCAGCATTCTCATAAATCGAAGGCGCCAATGCCCTCGCCAGGCGATCATAGACGTCTGGCTTTTGAGACAACGTCCTCAGCAACTCAATACGCTCCGGCGGGAAAATGTGGTCCTTTCTATAATATAAAAACGTTAAATTTGATCATAGAGCCAACTGACTCACAAAGAACTTACCCGTCTTCCTCCTCATACAATCGCTTATTGTCCACCTTCCTGAAATGCACCACATCCACATGTGTCTTGTATACACTCTTAACGTTCCTCGCCCGATTGCTCTCCTGCATGGGCACGGCACGATAGATGCCCGTTACCGTGACACGATCACCAGGCTGCACTTTATCCACCAAATCATTATGAGCGAATAGCAGCACATTATGCGGCGTCTGACCTGCAGCCATATCATCCGGCGACTCCTGAAGTTTAATCAGTTGCTTATCAGTAAATTGCGATCGATTGTGCACCAACTGGAAGCAATGGTTTGTGTTACAATTTGTACACAATGTTGGTTCAGCAATGCGACCGCGATCAATTTCCACAGTGGTGTAGAATGAACATATGATGCACTTAAAGAATGCCTCACGCATTTCCGGGATGACATTCGACGTACGAATCACCATTCCACTTATACTGATGAGCTGATCAATATCTTCGGGGTTTAGAGCACGCATGTTGCGCGTCTTTTCAGCATTGAAGGGACGTACTTGAATTTGATGCTCCAATACCGCTGCCGGGTATTTTTCAAAAAACATTTCATTCACTGCCATATCGAAGGTGGGAATGACTTCCTGCGGATAGCATATCAACTGACGATACAAATTCTCATCGAAAGTCTTCAAATGTGAGCAGTTAACATTGAGATAGGGCTCTTCAAGCGTATGGATCTCTTCCAGTTTTTGCAAGTACAACGGTTCGTTGACATCAATATTCTCGGAAATTTCATCTTGCTCTGCGTCTGGATCGATGTATCGCATAAGGAAATTCTTGAATTTTGTCTTGCATTGGCTGACGACTACATTTGTGCCCCAGATGACCAACTGTGGACCAGTTGATGCTTCTGAAGTCTCCGACTGACGTTCGGGAATTGGCTCGAGCTGGGAAAATTCAGATAAAAGTAAAACGTATTATTAATGGTAAAATGAATAGTTGGCGCAACACTGTAACAGGTCAGTATTGGCACCCTAAGCCTAGCTTCTCACAATCATTCGTTTGTGTGAGTTTTTATTTTTAGGACGAACAATTTTATGCCGAGTCCGAAAGACTGAATTGAGAAGTTTTTTCAGGACAGTTATACTCTCGGATCTTTGTCAGACGTTTGCGAGAAGTGGCGCAGTGAAAAAAACCTGAGGACTAGGCGATCGAACCTGGGACAGAAACGTACAGCTGTAAGAGTGGTCTTCAACTTCAAAACAGTGAAACCTAGCCAAAGATTATAGTCCGTTCAGGCTCTGGTCGTTTCTATTAAAACACAAGAGAGATACGTAATTTCCGAAATGTGTCCCTTTCAGAGAAAATCCCCGAACAACATACGTATTGCTGCAGTTTAAGAAAAAAAGATTATACCAAAATGTAAGTCATAAGGTCAGGAGAATAAGAAATCATTCGCCATGGTACAGTAATATCCCGGTGGTGGCGACTTGCATTCATTATATGCACAACATTCATTAAATACCCACTACGAGTCATGGGATCAGAATGTGCTGAAAAAAAACTTTCAACTAACTTTCCAGCAGCAGCAATAACACTTGCAGAAGAACGCGATAACATCAGGACATCAGACCCTTCCAACCCCAGAATTTAACAAATCAACAACAACATCAAACACCTTAGTAGACGAACAAGAACAACGAAGGGAAAGATGGAACAAACACCTAGAAAACTGCAACCTCGGCACGGGTATCAAACAGCTATGGTCCAACATAAAAGCATTTTCCATATCCAATCTAACAAAGACCAATAACAATATAGCCACATACTTCAATGGCAAATTCGAAAACAAACCAATAAAGTGCGCTAAACTATTCAACCGACAATTTAATGAACATCCAACAACCGAGATAAAAGAGTCACCCAACATAAACTCCACCACTTACACACAGAAGAAGACAGCGACAACTACACCCCAGACCACGTAGCAGCAACAATCCAAAGAGTAAAACCATCCAAAGCCCTCGGACCTAATGCTGAAACACCTAGGAGGCTCAGGAATAAAATACTTAACATCAATCCTCAACCTCTCAATGCAAAGCCTATTAATCCCAGGGTCCTGGAAAGTCGGCAAAGTAATCCCACTGCTCAAACCGGGAAAACCAGCAGATCAAAGCAACTCATATCGACCAATTTCTCTACTCTCTCCAGTCGCGAAAACCCTCAAGGCTCTTCTCCTACCAAAACTCTCCGATCACCTGCATCTAGCCAGCCACCAACTTGGATTCGGCAAACTCCACAGCAACATACCAGCCTTAAATTAAATCACCTGTCACATCAGCAATGGGTTAAATCAACCAAGACCTTGTCACAGGACCACATAGCAGTAGCCCTAGATCTATCCAAAGCCTTCGGCACTGTGAACCATGCCATTCTGCTCCAGGACATCCTTGAGACAACACTACCAAACTCCATCAAACGCTGCAAATTACCAACTCAAAACACAGGAAAACCAAACAAGGTGTGCCCAAAGGCGGAGTACTATCCCCACTTCTCTTCAACCTCTACATCTCAAAGCTACCACCACCTCCAGCAGGCATAAACCTAGTCTCATATGCAGACGACTGTACAATTCTAGCTTCAGGCCCTAACATACAAGACCTCTGTTCATCCATCAACGCTAATACTTGGGTACAGTAGAAATTTTCTTCAACTTTCGAAACTTTAAACTATCAACAGAAAAATCCACTGCAACATTATTCACATCATGGTAAAAAGAAGTAAGACTCGAACTGGACACAACAATAGCCGGGAGACGCATACCCAACATCGCACACCCTAAACTCCTAGTAGTCACCTTTGACAATATGTACAGTTTTTCAACACACGTCAACAACATCAGAAATCGCCTCCGCTCCATTCAGGTTGCTGCCACAAACTAAATAGCTATAACATGTCCCGCCTAGACTTCAACGATGGCCCGCACGATGTTACACACCTTTTTAACTGCCCTGCGAAACCAACCACATTAGCCCCAATAATGTTATGGACCCACCCAATTGAAGTGGCACAATTCCTAGGACTTGAAACCAGAGACAAATTGACGAATGACGAATGAAGCTGCTACTACAACAACGTAATGTCAGAACTACAACAACATGGGATCAGAACATAGACAGAGACCAACTTGTCACACGTATAACAAAATAGATAGAATATTCAAACTTTGGTATGCTCAATAAAACACCCAACAAACTCGCGAGTCGAATTTTATCCAAAGATCAAGTTCAAAAAGTTCTTATCAAAAAATTATTAAAAATAAAAGCGTCCACATAGGTGAGAAGATCAAAATACTAATGAAAACATCGGTACAACGATCCGTACCAGCCAGCGCAACGGGCAGAATATACGCCCAAACTTTCCAGCTACAATAATACACTCAGAAAAGAACAGGACGACAGACCGTTTCAATCACAGAATTGAATAACTAAAAAAAAAAAATAGTATCAAAATGACTTGTTGATGAAATTGGGCAAAACATACGGAAAGTTGCAACCTCTGGTTAACAGGGTGCATTGAAACCCAACCAAGACACACCCATATTCTTCAATAGAGTGACCCAACAACTTGCCCAAAACTATTCAACCAACAGTTCAACTAATGCTGGGTTTCCACATGTCGATTTGAAATTGACAATTGACGTATTTTTATGCCAATTAAACAATTGGCAAGTGGAAATAGCGAAAAATTGCTTGTTAATGAATTGACTAACAGCGATTGCCAATAATTGACAAAGAAATCACTGGACAAGTGGAAATAGCTGAATTGTCAAACAAAATGTCACTTTGTCTATAATTGACAGAGAAAATTTAATTGGCATCGAGTTCATAAGTTGGTCAATCAACTGACAAACGATTTTTTGCCAATAATTGGCATAATTGGAAATGAACTGACGTTGGTGTCGTTCAATGACATAAACGCAAGGGCTGTCAAACTTTGTCAATCAACCGACATGTGGAAACCCACCTTAATACCCAACATTCACAACCAAGGTAAAAGAGCAACCCAACGTAAACATTATCACCTAAAAATGGAAGAAGATAGTGACTCCTTTACCCAGCATTAATTAGCAGCAGCAATTTAGAGAGCACCATCCAAAACACTCGAACCCGACAGGATAACAATGCTTATGCTGGAATCGGAGATATAGGCATCAAATATTTAACCTAAATCATAAACCTATCATTTCAAGTGTTACTGTTTCCAGGGTTATGGAAAGTTGATAGAGTGATCCAATTTTTTAAACTGGAAACACGAGCAGACCAAGGTAACTAATACAAACGATTGAGACCCTTCAAACACCACCAACACGAATTCCCCAAGGTTAGGTTAGGTTAGGTTAAAAAGGGGTATGAGATATCTCATACAGCACTAGGCACCATAAGGGCCCATCGCGATCCCTAGGGGGAACCAATTGCAGTGACCTACAATGGAAAAACACCTAAACACTTGCCCTTGAGAAAGTCCCAATTTCCCTGCAAAAACCAAGTAGTCCCTTGAAGTTGGTATTGTCTATCTCCCCTAAATTTTGGAAGAAGTACCTGCCCAAAAATTTCCTTCTACTGCGACATATTGCCTCACATTCGCACAGTATATATGTTATGTCCTCTTCGGATTGCAGGTCATCGCAGAATCTGCAAGTGTCCGAGTCTGCTAGCCCTAGTCTTTTGGGGTGTTTTCTAAGAAGACAGTGCCCTGATAATATGCCGATCAGTGTCCTGAGCTGTTCCCTGCCTAGTTTGAGGATTTCCCTAGATCTTTTACGGTCGTATTGCGGCCAAAGTGCCTTAGATACTGCGTGACCGGTGAGTCCCTCCCACCTCCGGTCGGCTTCCTTATTTATTTTATTCCTAATATCGCTTTTTATGATGCAAGGAGGTGGTTTAATATCCACATCTCCTCCGTCTTGCAATTCCCCGCCTATCCTCGCAAGCTCATCCGCTTGCTCATTTCCAGCTATACCGCAGTGTCCTGGTACCCAGCACAGTCTCACTCGGTTCTGACTGCATAATGCCTTAAGCATTGTGCGACGAATTCCCCAAACTCCACAGTACTGCAAGTCAGACCTCAATCTTATCATCACAAATCTCTCACAATTCGGCCGCAACGCCAATAACAGATTCCCTGACTGTAACAACGGTCCAGATGATGTTTAACACCTCCTCAGTTGAACGGTGGTTGGGTGTGTCTCTGTATGAATCGGGTAGGCGCTGATTGGCATCAACTTGGCGGTGCCCAGCTGTTGCAACTTTTTCAATTGTGCTTATTTTACCTCCGCGTGGTAACCACCGGCTACTGGTCAAGCCCATCCGGGCTTGGTTTGCTAAACTTATAAGTGCGAGTGTTGAACACGAAGAAAATAGCAACACTATAATGCTCTGTCGGAACTGACTGTCTGCTCGAGTCTCCGAAGTCTAACATGAGCCCCTCAGAAAGAGGACGTGCGGCGGAAGAATTCACGCGATTGAATCAACGGTGGAATCTGTTATTGGCGTCAACAGTCGGCATGGCAGATACCTTAATAAGCTACTTTGACATATTTGGAGCTGAGGTCATTAAGGATTTTTCAATAGCCCTTAATGGGTCAACGGCAGCACTCAAATCGCCGAAGCGGGTTACTGACTCCGGAATATCCGGCCCTGGCCCTCCAGGTTGGGGGTTGTGCGTGGGGTTAACTACCCAACCACCAACGGTTACGAAGCAACCAAAAGCCTAGGGATGGATTTATTGTTGACAATCCTGCAAAACGAAAAACGGACAATGACTTTCGGATCTGCATGTGGAATGTTCGAACCCTGAACAGACCGCGTGCAGCCGAACAATTAGCGGAGGCCCTAGACTGCTACAATGCAGATATCATCGCCATCCAGGAAGTGCGGTGGGATGGGCCCGGCAAAAGAAGGATGAAAAACTGTGACATCAACTACGGTGATTGCTGCGTAGAACAGAAGCAGCGTCTATTCTGATACGGATTCGTTGTAGTCCGCAAGGAGTGACCCCCAAGCAGGGTGGTTGCAGGGGGCACTATGACCCCCCATAAATATACCACTGTGCCTACGGAAATTGATCTCCCATATTAGTCACTGTGGAATATGTATGGGGGCATGCTGTTTCCTGCAACCCCCCCAGCTTGTGTTCACTGTTGGATTTGGATTAACTGCAAGTTTGGGTGTTATGTAAGAATTATTTTTTCGTCAAAACAAGTTAAACGAAACTCCCACTCCCACTTCCAGTTGGGACTTAGTTCGTAGTGCCTAATATTCTACCACAAAAGCTGCCACAGGCGGAACTGGAAATTACACTTCTTCCTTTTGTTTTTATATGTTCTCAGACATACCGCTGCTGGAGCGGTTAAACCATGGACATGCAACTATACTGCAGAAAACATTGACGAACTGTGAATGAAGCATGGTTCCGAAAGCCTAAAAGTCACAACGACTACATTATTCCCCATCACGACTTTAATGACAATGTCCCGCCCTTCAGAAACGACGACCTCACCCAATCTCTGGAGTCTAGATTATTCGAAAGCCTTTCGGAACTGGCCAAAGAAGAAATATTGGATCTGCTCAAATTTACGAAGTGCACCAACTGATTTAAGCAACATGAACATATATTTTTTCCACTGCACCACTTTTCGCGAACGACAAACATACGAAAGTATAACTGTCCTGAGAAAGTTCGAAACCGTTCGGACTCGGTAGAAAATTGTAGGTCCCTTCCATTCGTCCCAAAACGAAAAACTCATACAAACGAAGAGGTATGAGAGTTTAAACCTATAATCCTATACGGAACCGGAATAAAATCCTTTCAAGCGAACGGCAAGCTGCGCTTAATGCCTTATACCCTATTCACACCAAGCCGAAAACCGAGTTTTCGTCAAAAAAGTTTAGAAAACTCGTAGATGCATTCACACCGAACACCAACTCGTTTTCGTTTAACGTTTCAATTAGCTGTGAAACTAGCTATGAAATGTTTGTGGCGACTAGACCTTTATTTTAGTTATGTACTAAACTTCGCTCGTATTGACATAATATAAAAACAAAATAATTTTAGCTACTTGATAATCGTTAACTTATGGTTAAATAATTAACATAACCGACATTCAAAATCAAAACATCTGAAAATACCATTTAGTTGTGACAGGTAGTTTGCTCTTTATAGTGCGCAATGCAAATATAACAAAAAAACTCTCACTCTCACTCAGTTTCTCACATCCTGTCAGCAGTTTTGCTGAGCTCGCTGAATGTTGCAAAAGGTGTGTCTGCTTCAACAACCCAACGATTGTACTCGTTTTCGTGGCGTTTTCATGGAAAACGACCTCAAATTACTCGTTTTATCAACCACTTTCAAGAGATACTGCGAGAACTAAAGGGCTTTTTAAAATCGATCGAAATGTTGAACTGATTTTATCTCGTCTGGCTCCTCAGTCAGGCACACGCTGGTATTGGTCTTAATAAAACAAATAGATTTTCTGTTAACTGACTTGTGTAATGTGTAATGACCTAAATGACTGACCACCTTCGAACATGGTGCAGGGAAATAAGTCCCCGGCAACTAAGTTCACTGAGGGACTATGTTCCCAGTGGTAAATAAAGCCACTTTCGCGAAGTAGACTTAGTTCCCATGTAAGGTAGGTAGGAACTAGGAACTAAGTCCACTTTTTTATGGGAACTTAGTACACATTCAACAGTTTAATACGTGCAACCCCCCTGCTTGGGTTTACTGTCAGATTTGCATTTTGTGCGAAATTGGGTATTAGAAATAAAACCACTCAGAGTTTTCGGAATTTATTTCCCACCTTACATGGGAACTAAGTCCACTTCACGAAAGTCATTTTATTTCCCACTAGGTGGGAACTAACTCCCTCAGTGGACTTAGTTCCCGGGGACTTATTTCCCTGATGCACCTTTGAACAGCACGAGTTCGATATCATAAATTCGAAAAAATGCTCTCGATATTATACATACAAATGACTATGGTATTCCTGAAAAAAAAACACCATCAGAAATGTGCGTTAACCCGAATGCGTATACTACGTTGGAAGAGTCAAATGGACGATTCTGTTCAATCAAGTTCTCGACACTTTACACAAGCAACGCTCTAGCAATCTCGAAAAAAATAGCACAATAAACGATCTCGAGAATTGACAGCTTGCGCTTAAAATAAAAATCAAATTATTGACAAAATGAACTCATCCTATCACTACGAGGCGCATAAAAACTATATTCGTGGAATAGATGAGGTGAGGTTCTCTCCAAAGTACATACCAACGATATAGAAGTTCAAGTGTTTTCTTTTTCTTCAAGGCAACATGTCGCTTTATGTCAGAGCTAAGCGAAGACAAGGATATTTGTGCATTTGTTACGCTTACCGCCTCCTGTCATGAGGCACAGAATATGATCAACTATCTGAATATTGTATTTTGTGTGCTGATTGATTACATAGATGTTTCGTTTACTTCGGCTTCGCTGATCCTAATCTCTATAGCGGCAGTATTAATGTTAGCTCTAGCTACCCTGGCATACAATGCGTAAGTGGATGCAGAACGCTTTTCCTTTCATATTCATTTGTTTAAATTCATTTGCAAGAGTTCCAAACATTATAACAATCGTCAAGTACTTCCGAATGAGTGAACATAACGCTGGCGTTACTATTTTGGTCCTAGTCAATGGCCTGCCCGATATCATTTCAGCGTTTTTCTTCTTCGACGGCGATACAGAGATGTTGGTAAATGAAATGATTGGTACATCACTGTATCTGCGAGCCTTCCACTGTGGCATGCTGATGCTGTTGTACCCCACAACGTTGTATGGACATTACTATATACGCGATGCAACTGCGTATCTTTTGGGAATATTAATGCTCTTTAATATAATCTCGGAACGGGATACGAGCCTATTTGAAGGTATACTTGCGATGGTATTCTACCCAGCACTCTGCTTTGTAGTTTATGTACATCATGTTGCCGCATGCGATGGTAAATTAATTAATTTAAATGTTGCACAGCTTTATATTACGTGGTGGATTTCAGCGAGGAAAAAAGCAGACCACAAGGAAATATCAGACGAAATGGAAATTTACTTTGAACTAACCAAGGAAATAGAACTTATTGAATTGACAAGTATTTCGGAGGAGAACCCCTTGGACGTTGGTATTTGGAGGCAGTTTCTGATTGTGTTTCATCCTTTAAGAAGTGAATTGTACGATAACGCGTGCAAATGGCAGAGAGTGCTTCTAGTTATTGGAGTAAGTTTCTATATTTTTGACCCCTGTCTTATGGATAAGCCGTCTGACGCAATGACACCAGAAATCCTACTGCGACAAAACTACCACGTCAACTTTCCTCAGGCAACAGAATGGCTTCGGCCAGACTCGGAGCCAGGGAAGGAATGCCATCGTGTATTCATGGATGGCTCTAAAACCGGACAGGGGTCTGGTTCTGGAAAGCGAGAACATTAGACTACACTACCCCTTGGGTAACCATGCGACTGTCTTCCAGGCGGAGATTTTCGCTATCCTTATGGCTGCGCTATATTGTGACAAACAGTTGGAGGGCTAGAAGCATATAAGTTTGCAGTGCCAAGCTGCATTAAAAGCGCTGCTCAACCCTCTTACCTCGTCCAAGTTAGTGCTCGAACTCAAGCTTTCTCTGAACTTGGTCGGTAGGGTAAACACGGTCAAACTTGTTTGGGTCCCAGGTCACACTGGTATCCAGGGAAAGGAGATCGCTGATGAGCTTGCCAGGGTGGGTTCAGAAGAAGATTTCTTAGGACCTGAACCTGCGTTGGGTTTGCCTGCATCTGTGGTTAGGTCATCCATTGATACTTGGGTTTCTCGTGAACACGAGTGTCGTTGGTGTGACTGTGCTGGGTGTAGACAGACCAAACGACTGCGTCCGGGCATCTGCAAGAGGTCGGCGTCTTTCCTTGTGTCTCTCAGGAGAATCGACTGCAGACTTCTTGTGGGCGTCCTTTCGGGCCACCAAGCTTTTGCCAAACACTTAAATGTGTTGGGCTTGAGCAACACCACCCGATACAGCGGAGCAATTCCTCTCTTTGCTCGCATCAGGTGGCGGATCTTTGGGGCTGACGTGGTGATTGCCGAACATCTAAGCTCTCATCTTTCTTCGAAAGATGGGAAAACTAAGTACAGCAATGTAAGGTGTCTGTTTGGAAGTACAATGGACCAGTAGTTGTGTCTGAGTGCTCCATCGGATAGTAACAACCTCCGACAAAAGAAAAAAAAAAGTTTCTATTTATGTATACACACCAGAGGCGAATATACGAATATACGGAAAGATGTTCCGATAACAACCAATAACTCCTCATCTTTGGATGTTGGTTCTGATGCGCACTGATCATGCGCAGAGGGTGCATGCAATAACGCCCAGTGAAATAACGCCCGTTACTATATGCTCTGTCTAAAACACTGACTGAACAAGTCTCAGAAGTTTTACATGAGCTCCTAAAAAAAAGGAATTCAGCTGACGGATGAATGCATTAAACTGAATCAACGGTGTCGTCAACAGTCGAGATAACTGAGCCACTTCGCCATATTTGGAGCTGAGGTCAGTAAGGATTTTTCAGGACTAGTCAGGGTACTGAAACAGAGATGGTGGCGGATGAACTCTTTATGGGCCAACGACAGCTCTCACATCCCCGAAGTTGGTTACTGACACCGGAGGAATCCGGCCCCCCAGGTTCCCAACCAGGTTATACGCCGGGGTAACTGCCCGACTGCGTAAAACTCAACTAGTTACATAGCAACAACAAGCCTCGGATACGAATGATTTTACTGTTGACGAACCTGGCAAACGAAAAAAGGACAACGAATTTTGGATCTGCACGTGGGATGTTAGGTCCCTTAACTGACCGAGTTAAGGAAGTTTTACCAAAGGGTAAAAAGAACCTGCCAATACTACAGAGCCCGAACCGAAGCATGGACGAACAAGGGAACATCATAGTAAAGGGTCCGCCATCTAACGTTTTGTTTTTTTTTCAACTAGTGCTTATTTCGCGAATGGTAACACTTAGCTCATGTCTAATTTGACAGATAATTAGTTTTATCCTTCCGCTGAACGAATATGGTTGTGTATACGCTTGAACAACGCTGGGAAATATTGCGACATTACTTTGAAAATCATGGTAATGTTCCAGAATGTGTGCGAAAATTGCGTACGGATTTTGGAAGCAGAGAAGCACCGTCAGCTCCGTATGTTCGTTATCTTGTGAAAAAAGTGAAAGAAACTGGCATCCTCATCGATAAACCAAAGCGTGAAAAGCCAAAAACAGCCGATATACCCAAAACGAGTCACTGTTTGGTGCGGATTTTGGTCCAGAGGCATAATTGGGCCATTTTTCTTCAAAAATGAGCAAGGAGTGGCCGTTACAGTCAATGGCGATCGTTATCGGGCCATGTTGAACGAATTTTTGTTCACAAAAATTGAAGAGGAGGATATTGGCAACATTTGGTTTCAACAGGACGGCGCTACGTGCCACACAGCCGAAGCTACACTCGATGTTTTGCGCCCTGTTTTTGAAGATCGCATTATCAGCCGCAGAGCTGATGTCGTTTGGCCACCGCGGAGCTGCGATTTGACACCGTTGGACTATTATTTGTGGGGTGCCGTAAAAGATAAGTGTTACGCCGACATGCCAGAGACAATTGACGCTTTAAAGGACAATATTCGTGAAGCCATTGGTGAAATACAGCTGCACACAATCGATAATGTACTTAAAAATCGGACCGATCGTGTAGGCTACTGCATGGCCAGCCGAGGCAGCCATTTGAATGAAATTATTTTCCATTATTAACCGGAAGGATTGTACCTTCAAATAAAAAAAGAAATTTGAGAAAATATTCAGTAGTTTTTTTTTATAGCATTTTCAAAAAAAAAAAAAGTTATTTGGCGGACCCTTTATTTATACGCCTCTGTGTACTGTGTACTGCCTCATATACATTTGACATTAAACGCTCGTAAATCTTTTTAGATCCTCTTTACAATTCCCGTGAAACTACTAGTACCCATAGTGGATCTGATGATGCCTGGCCATGGCTGGTCCAGACTTTTACTGTTTCTCAACTTTTTGCTGTCTCCTTTGGTGTTGCTTCCTTTCTTTCAAGTTCCGCACATTCTACCTTGCTTGGGAGTTGGTTTCGCTGTGGCAACTTTGTTCTTCTGTTGCACGAGCACGAGCAAACCGAAATATCAATTCGTAAGTCTGCATCTGCACCAATTGTTTAAACTCAAATGATTTTATGTTTCGTTTATTTCTACGCTCAGGCCATAGCATTGTATGGACTTGCAGTTCAAATGATTATAACAAACATACTTGCTTCGGAAATATTATCAATTTTGGCGATTCTTGGAAATATTTTTGGTGTTAAGCGACCAATTGTCGGGACTACATTTCTCGCGTGGGGCAATACAATTCCGGGTGTGTTGGATGTACAACCAAAAATGCTTTGAAATTAAATTTGTATTTTTCAGAGATTATCGTTTGGTGCACACTGGTGCGATGGAACCTTAAAACACTGCCTTTGGTCGAGTTCCTTATGGCTCCACTTTTAAGTATGAATACAATTTGAATGAGAGAAAGCCAAGTTCTACTTTTTGGGTATCTTTTAGATATGATTTTCGCCATGGGATTGACGACGGTTCTTAAGAGCATCAAGGCTCGGAACATAGTTGTTATTGTATGAAAATTACAAATGTAGTATGTACTTATCTTTAAATTGCATTAGTTTTTGTTTATAGACGCGGCCTGGATATACTGGAACGAGTGGAATATGGTTTAGTATCATCCATCACATGCTCTTCAGTTTCGCAGCAGTTACTACGAATTTCAACTTGAGAAGAAGTATTGGTGTTTATTCAATAGCGATCTATGTTATTTTTGTATTGTACACGTACTTGTATCAATTCAATGTAATTCACGCCTACGGAACGGATCACGTTGACGAAGAAAAGTTTATCGCTGCGACTTGGGCTTGATTATAATTATAAATTATATAAGTTCGGTAACGTGCGAGTTTTTTGTTATCAGGGTAAGATATGTCCCTAAACTTAACTGGAAGTCTCTAAAATGAAATACCGAGTGCAGGGGGCCAGCATAGCACTATAACTTTTATGCCCAGTTGCAGAGTTTAAACTGAAGTTTAACTAAACCTGACCGAGAGTTTAAACTTTTGGTTTAACTCGTTCAGTTTCACAGTACAAAATAATCTGCCAGTTAACTAAACGCAGTTGTGGAAGCGCAGAAGAATTTCCCTTAAGGGGATATTTTTCTACCAGTGCACTTTTGACCAAGTAAATGGTTATTGCTTTTCTCTACTTTATCTATTTTACCATTTGTAAATAAAAGAAAATGTGTGCAATATTATTACATTGTGTATTTTGGTATTAACGAAGTGAATTGATTTATTTTCGACACATGTTTGAACTGTCATCTACTTTCACCAATTAATTATTGCAGTAATTATTATTTCTTTTTTATTTCAATAATAATACATATCTAGTTGTTGAAATGTATGTGGCATTCAGACGGATGCGATCCCAGGTACTGCTTCTTTGTAACTCGCTGGGTTTTTACCACATCCAATTACCAGTCGCCAGTAAAATATGGAAAGGATTTTATGAGCCTCTAATTAGGGTCATTGTCTGGCAATAGGTAGGCGCAAAGTTGTTTGCTGGTGTTTCTACGAAAATCTGCGCTTCTCTTGTTCTGGTTTTACTTTTTTTTAAACAAAAATGTAGGTAATCTAGCTCTGTATACAAAAATGGTATGAACTCCGAAACCTTTGAACTGAACAGGCATTGTCCCGAGAAGTGTGTTCAAAATCAGACAAACAAATTGCATTGTAAAAAGAATAGAGTGGGTAGTATCTTGTTTCAGCCAAAACAAACAGATTTGAGTATGTATAGATATATTTTGTTCGCCAAGAATCTAAAGATATCACTAGTAGCATAATAAAAAACTAATCGTCATTTCCACACACGAAAATAATTAATTTGTATTGAAAAAACCTCAATACAATTTACGCTTGTCTACATTATGTTTGGGCTAAAACCTACCTGATGTTCACTTGAAAAAAGGCGTTTTCCTTGAAAAGTACAAATATTGGTTTAAAATGTATTGAAATTTTCTGATGATATTTTTTAACAGTGGGTTTACCGCAGTAATGCTGGAACTAATCATAGCTCTACTTTTTACTCATATAAATTCAAGAAGTGCAGCACCCAAACAATTTATCATTTCTGTTCTCTCTCTCTATCTCTCTGTATGAAATAGCAGCTGTCAAAATAAACCTCAAAATGCGAAACGAAAGTTTAAACCACAAACCAGTAAGAATAGACCGCCGACTTCCCGTACACCTACCCGATTCCCCCGGAAAGAATTTCCCTGTCTGTGAATACGTGTAAATGTCAAAATTAATGGCGGCAATGTTTTTCTATGCAATACCATGCGACCAGGATTTTTCAAGTATGCGTGCGTTAATGGCGCCCCTTTGATTTTGTACAGCACCAATACATGAAAAATCCTGGTCTCGCCGGCAGCTTATAGGCAAAGTCCGTTATGTGGGAGAGGTCGACGGTCTATTCTTACTGGTTTGTGGTTTAAACGGCAGAATGCAGGCGTTTAACTTAAACCGAGAGTTGAACTCTACTTTGGGTTTAAACGAACACAGTGAAACCGAAAATTTGTTGAACGAAGGTTTAAACCAAAACGAGAGTTTAAACTCTGACTGTGCAACTGGGCATTAGTAATTCAACCAAAAATGGTTCCTTGAATGCACATAGCCGTAATTCCCCGCATACTTACTGACATGATGGACTGCTTAAGTAAAGGTTACAATCATCAAATTTGGTAGAGTTAAAAGCTGCACAATCTGGAATTATTCTGCCTGTCGATCCGCATATAAAAACCATCAAGTGCCGCTCTAAATTTATCCAAATCTTTTCGCCTCCTTTTACCCGTCAGAAGTTCTGGCAATCTGGTTAAATCTAGCAAAAAGGAAATTATTCCTTTGAAAAAGTTGACAATTTTTGCAAAATTCGTTTCACCAAAAACAAATTTTCAAAGTGCAAAGCATGTTTTTGCAAAATGCAAAGTTTTGCAGTTGAGCTTTTGTTGAACAGTTGGTGGAAAGAGTTAATAACGATGGATATAAGTATAAGAAACCTCTAAAAATTGTTTCTTATATCCGACTTGTTCTTATATGCGAACACGTATATAGAGAAGATAAAGACACTGTGTTTCCACGTGCGTTTCTTATAAACGATGTGTTCTTATATGAGTGTTTCTTATATCCGCCGTGGATGTAGTTTACAATGAGTTGTAAAATTAAGGGCACATTTTGAAATCTATCTCTATCTATATAAAACAAAGTGGAAAAAACTGTTTCCCTCTGTCGGCCGTAATTTTCAACCAATTTTGTTATTTTTTTTTTAAATGTCGGTAATTACGGTGATCGGGCGATATGCTAAACAAATTAAAAATCGGACAAAGGGGCGTGGCACCTTCCATACAAAAAAAAAAACATTCAAAATAGTATATTTCGAAAACCACCAAATCGATTGAGCTCAATCAAACTTACAGATATTCTTAGGGATTGGCCCTAGAGTGCTCCTGTGAAGATTGGCCAAAGTTGGACAAAGGGGCGTGGCACCTCCAAAACAACAACAAAATATTTTCGCCCGTTAATAGATAAAATAAAATAAAAAAAACATTAAAAAAGCAAAAACAGGCCTAGCGAAGCTGGCGGGGACCCGGTAGGTGGCGCTGCGATCCGATTACACAAAAGTTCAAATAATAACCACTCAACAATAAATAAAAAAATTAAAAAGCAAGAAGCTCATAAATTTCTCGACACACATTGGGAGCTAAAGTTGTAAAATTGTAGACATTGATGTACACTGCTGGTCAAAAAAATAGGTGTGAGGAGCTTTGTTGCTAGTTAATTTGTTCTTGCTGGCTAAATAACAGTTGTTTTGCCAACAAGACTTGCAACAAAATATATTTTTATTAAGAAATGCTTAGTTCGGTTAGTATGACGTCAAGGTTATTGCATTTTGTTAAGTATTTTATTAATTTTCGTTGCAATACCATTTTGTACGTTTTAAAAGTTGGACATAAAAATAGGCGTGCTTAATTAAATTGTTTAAATCTGTCGATTTGTTTCAAAAGTGTTATTAAAAAGTGATTAAATTCAAAGATGAGTTTGTTTTTTAATCACTTTATCACAATTCTTGTTTAAGTTTTTTTTTTAAATCATATTTTAAGATGGGTTGAAAAGTCCACTGCTCTGCGGAAGAAAGGCAACTAGTTCCTATAAATTAATAGCAGATGCCCTAGGAAGGTCGCAGAACTTCGTAACCAATGCTCTTAAGCCAACATTAGAGATAGAAAATGTTAAAGGACGAAAAAAAAAACACAGTTACTACTGACCGCCGCATTTTTTTTCTAGCGAAGTGAAATCCGTTTGTTTCGTCACGGACTAAAGGCGCACAAATTGGGGATGGAATCAGTGGACGCATAATCCGCAGGAGACTACAGAAGTTCAATCTCCCAGGAAGAGTAGCCAGAAAAGTTCCACTCCTAAGAGTTAGGAACGTAAGGTCCCGAAAAGAATTTGCTTTAAGCCATAGAAGTTGGAACGGGCCTGAAGGAGTGAGAAAATGGCAGAATATTTTGTGGAGTGACGAAACAAAAATAAATTTGTTCTCCTCGGATTGTGGGTGTAACGTAAGGCGACCAAAAGGAAAAGAATACCATCCTCGCTATACACTGAAGACTGTTAAACATGGTGGAGGAAATATAATGGTATGGGGTTATTTTTCCTGGTATGGTGTCAGTCCATATTTCGTGTCAATAACATCATGATAAAATATGGATATAGGAGCATATTGGAAAATTCTCTGTAGTTGCATGGCCAAGTCAATCTCCAGATCTCATTCCCATTGCGAACTTGTGGGATGAACTGAAAAGAAAATTAAGGGGTCAGTTCTTCACAAATGGGAATCAACTGTGGGAAGGAGTGCAAAAGGAATGGCATTCCATTCCTCCCGAAACGTGCCAGAAATTGGTAGGATCAATGCCACGTCGACTCAAAAAAGTTTTGAAAAATAATGGAGGACTCAGGTTACTAGAGTAAGTTAAAAAAAACCCAAAAAAATCTTAATAAAATCTATAATTAATGATTATTTAGGAACACACTTATTTTTTTGTCCAAGCGGAAAAACAGAATTCCAAAAGTTTTTGATTTTTTTTTTTAATTATTCGAAAAATAAACAGATAAATATATCCCATATATTATGTATCTTAAATAATGTAAATTTTATTAATATGATTGTAAAAACAAAAAACAAATTGAAAAAATATGAAAAAATTGAGTTTTTTTTTAAAAGATGTTCCCACACCTATTATTTTGTCCAGCAGTGTACATCGTCCAAAGAAAGAACCGCGCGAAGTGTGAGTGAGATTTTTGGGCACGCGTCTGAGGAAGTAAAGATCGAAGCACACGGAGAACAAAATTAGTCCCGACACATCGGTTTAATAAAACAGCCGCAGGAAAAACAACGTTTGCCGGGACCACTACTAATTTTATAAAATTCAATTGATGTGCGTTTGTCTCGCAAAAAATCGAGAACTGCTGGACCAATTTAGCAAACAAATTCTGAAAACCTCAAAAGTCGGGAAATCGAAAAAATGGAAATTTTCACCACAAATAATGGCAAAATTCGAAAACCGCCAAATTTTGAAAAATACTTTCTTATTGGCCCAAAGGTGATTTTGTTTTGTCAAAATTAGATAGACAAAAAAAATAAAATAAAAATAAAATAAATAAAAGGAGTGAGCTCATTTTCAGGTATTGGCCCGGCGTTGCGAACGAGTTGGGGCGTTACGAACGAGTTTCAATTTATCACCAAAAGAAACTGTAAAATGTACACAGTGCGGATAATATTGCCGATGTCAGGGAGCAGTAGTTGGAAGGTTGATTGGGGCTCATAATCCCTTATAAAGAGTTATAATCAGATCAACTTTAGATGGTACGAAGTTCATCGGGTCTACTTGTTGCAAATAATTTTTCAACCCTGGAAAGCTTCCGTTTAACAAAAACAAATATTGAATGTGTTTTGTCAAAAATTGGACATACGCTAAAGTTTAACAGACTAAGAAATAATTGCTGTCTTTTTATACGTTGGAATGAATGGAGTCCCTGCTATACACCGAATAAGTAAAGCCACAGTTTGCAGAGTAGTAAATCGAGTTTTGGACGGCAATAATCGATGCATTTCTTGCAAACACCATTGGAATGGTTTAGAAGGCTTTTAAAAAATAAATAAATGTGGGCGCAGTAGTAGTAGAAGGCTTTTAGAATTTTAATTTGTTATTGGTTGAGTTTAATTTTATTTTTACCTGAAAGTGTGATTTGTGGACTTTCACTCTGCTAAGGCGACCATCCCCTTCTTTAACTTTCGCATCTTCTAGGCGTTCGAAAATCGAACTATCTATTTGGGTGCTTTCGCTTTGAAGCCGAGAAGCTTTCGAAGGAAGACGTCAACAAATATACTGCGGTGCATGTGTTGGCCAAAGTCATGCTGTGATCGCAAGTGTTCGAGTGCGAATGAAAAAACGTGTCAAACATACAAGTGTCCGCGCGAAGCGCATGCCATTTACCAGAAACAGGTCAGTTCGTTCAATGAGGGCCGAGGCCTGTGCTAATGTCTCTATTACATACGTACATACACCATTTGCCGGCCGGTAAATTATGCGGCAACAGCGAGCCAATTCTTTGCTGAACGAGGATTCACGACATGGAAAGCGTGCGGTTGCGTTAAAATCCGATCGATCGATGCCAAAGAACAGAATAAAATTGGTTTACAATTATAATGCAATGTTCTGTTTTTATTTCGTAAAACACCTGCAATTTGCGTTTTACAAAAAGTTGTAAAAGTCTTGAGAACTTTACTTTTACATTTTTTGAAAAATTGCAAAATGCATAGTGAAAAGTGTTTGCTTAAAGAGATGGCTAGCTAACGTGGAGCATTCCATGTACAAACCACTTGTGAGGGGCAACGAAGCAAAGGCAGATTCCGCCTCAGGTGGCGAGCAATTTGAAGCGACCTTAAACAACTTAGTGAGTGTGACCGATTTTTGTTGAGATTTAGGCTGAAAACACACCGGATAAAGCAAAACGTTTTTGATTCTTAAATCAAGAAAACGTTTTTTATTTGAACACACACCGAGCGAAACAGAATGTAACAAAACAAAACGTTTTGTTTTCTTGTTTCGTTTGGTGTGCGTTGAAATAAAACAAAACGGAATTTCCGATGCTTTTAGTGCTTTTTCAGTTGCTATTTCTTTCCACAGCTTATCAATAGTAAGTTTATTGCCATGTTCCTTATCCTTATAATTATAGATAGGGCTTCTTGCCTCAATTAAAAAAATCAATTTTTCTCCATCTACGTCCATATTTGTTAAAATTTGCGCACGGAGTAAACATAGAAGCAAATAAAGGTGAAAAGTGCAACGAAAGAAGAAAATAAAAACAACGGATTTTAAATTTTGTTTCGCAAAAACAACAGGTCAGCTATCGGCAACGAAACATGTTTTTCTGATTTGCTTTGGTTTTTATGTTTCGTTTCATTTGGTGTGTGTTGCGCCATAAGAAAGTATGCAATTATCAACAACGACGCTGATTCGAAACAGTTTTGTTGTATTCGGTGTGTGTTGCTCGTATGCAATGGCATGTATTTTCGACAACCACAACCGAAACGCTTCAAAACAAAAACGTGTGTTTTGTTTCGTTTGATTTGGTGTGTTTTGTCTCATAAGAAACCATGTTCTCTTGTTTCACGAAACAAAAAAACACGTTTTGCTTTATCCGGTGTGTTTTCAGCCTTATGTCGTCAGTCCCTACATTCGTTTTGAGCCACACTCGAGTTGTTCGCACTTTAGAAAACGATTACATCAAATTACTTGCGAGCGTCGAAGACTCCGTGAGACAAATACATTTTCGCACTCGCACAGTAGCAAAAGTATTAAAAGATGTTAGTATCCCACAAATCTGGTGGGCCAGATGGTATACCTCCCCCATAATTCTGAAGAGGTGTTCTTCCACGCTGACAAAATCACTGTGTAGGCTTTTTCAACTTTCCTATTCTACACTCTTTCCGAGTAGATGGAAAACTGTTTTAGAAAACACCCACCAACTACCGAACCATTCTTTTCAAGTTTATGGAAACGTTGATGTATCGGTAGCTTAGGAAATATGTATATCTCGAATCATGAACATTTTTTAATGGCCGGCAATACGGTTTTCGGGACAGCAGGTCTACATAAATCACCGAAAAGTGTAACCAATCTCTAGACCTAGAGTACATCAGGATCTATTGTCAAAAAGCCGAGCTCATGGGATCGACGGGTCTCTTCTCCAATGGAATTACCTTTCTGGCTGTTTAATTCAATTTGTGTTGGACGATTGCAAGTCTACAATTAAGCATATAAATTCTGGTATGTTCATGACAAGTTAAGTTATCGTACTCGTGACTGGGAGACTAATTTGTTTTTTTTTATACATATACCCTTAGTTTCTTGCATAGGTATAACGGGTATAACTAAGAAAATGGCAGCCAAAGATGTTCTCAGACTACGAGAGAACAAAATTTGGAAACCCGAATCATTCGGTCACTCACAGATTACAAGAAACCGAGGTATAGCTTTGACAAGAAATTTACAATCTGTATACCGGACAGGAAGGACTGGCTCTCCCTGAGTACTGTAATAAAATGTATACCCATCTTCACAGATGGCTCAAAGATGGAGAATAGAACGGGAGCAGGAGTCTTCTCAGAAGAATTAAACATCAGCCATTCATACCGACTGGCAGACCAGTGCAGCGTTTTCCTTTCAGAGATCTACGCGGTTAAAAAAGCAGCTTAAACTGTCTTAGCGAGGGAACTACCAGCAATGGAAATTACCTTCTGCGTGGACAGCCAAGCATCACTTAAAGCGATTAACTCCAATTTGAGAACTCCAAATCCGTAAGTCAGGGCCTCTCGGCATTTAGAGCATTAAACCATCACACAGTAATGCTGTGCTAGGTTCCTGGACACGTTGGTGTAGAAGGGAACGAGGCAGCAGATAAACTGGCCAGATGCGGCTCCAAAATGGACGTACTATTAGCTGACAGAAAAGTATTACCAGCGCCCAACGCAGCTAAGGGTTTCATTGACAATGTCACATTAAACTTGGCTTAGAAACGGTGAAACAACACTCCCGGTGGTAATATAACTCGTAGCTTGTGGCCCGCAATTGACACCAAAAGGTCAAAGATCCTAACATATCTTCATAGAAACCAAATCTGAGTGCTCGTCGGGGCAATAACCGGACACTGCATCATTTGGAACATGGCCAAAAAACCAGGTATCTTTACAAATTACTTCTGCAGAAGTTGCAGAGATGAAGAGGAAATAGAATCCGTGGAACATCTCCTGTATCACTGCTCAGCGCTCCAAGAACGCTGCTACTCTTGTATGGGAGAACGGTTCTTCGAAGGCTTGGAAGATCTAACAACGATACCTCTATCAGATTTAAAAACATTCATCAACAGATCCGAATGGTTTTGTTAGATGCATGGCCTATCATGTACTACAAAAGGATAAATCACAATGGGCCTCAATGGCTTCAGGGTGAAAATTGCATATTTGTTTTGCAAACTGCCCCTCTAACCTAACCTACCCTTAGTTTTCATATTCACTTCACTTCGGTCGCAGAGCTTAAATGGCAATGTATGTTAATCACATTAAATTCCGACCGACAGCATTATAAAATCACGTACAACCAATGGAGTGGAGTTTAATGCTTCCAATTAAAGCATTAAAGCGAAAACTAACCTCTCCATGCGAAACCGAAGCATGAAGACTTTCCATACTCCGTATGCGCGTTAACGACAAACTGTTTGAATTACCAAATATATGAATATGATGTCGCCAAAAACGCAGATTCGAAAACGTCTACTCCCAAGCTTGTGCACAGACACACTGGCCCTGGAAAGTCATCGGTTTGAGATTACTCTCGTCTGCGTTCCGGGCCATAGGAACAAAGAGATAGTCAATAAATTTATTCTGTGGAAATTTATTCTCCGCTGTGATGCTCGAAGAGAAATCTTCCATCACTTTACTTCTAAAGCGGGGAATGAATGATCACATCTCATGAATTGTTTCATTTCAAGTAAGATTTGGGCAACTTACGATCGTGTTAGAACAGATAACCTCTTAGCCAGAATTTGTGGAAACGTCACTTGATTAATATTGTTTTATAATTTGGAAGGGCCACTGAGCACTGAATCGTTGTGCATTTTCAATTTGAAGCTTTCATGCGACGCGCCATAAAACCCTAGTAGGGCTTTAGATGTTATACTCTTACCTAGAAAGCAAATGTTGATTACCTAGGAGCACTGACAAAGTTTTTATTTCTACACACGATGTCAATTAATTTTAATTTCTTTTTATAAAGTCAAACAAATGTTCTATTCAGTATTTTGATAAAATGTTCATTTTTAAGCCTGACAAAGACATATGCGCGATATGCTTGGAGGAAAAAAAGCTGCCTATTGCACTTATCTGCAGCCACTCATTCTGCGAAGAGTGTATCCTGACATACTTAACATACAGAGAAATTCGAAGCAAATGTCCTCTCTGCCGTACCAAATTAGTTCGCAAGAGGGTAAGTTATCTGCAAAATAACTAAGCACATTCCCTTACGCAACGTAAACGTTTGCAGAATATAACCAAGTGGTTTTACTTTAAAGTACTTGGCCTCGTCTTCATCGGCCTTACGACAGTGTTAATAGCGTTAGACTTCTACAGCAGCAGTTTTATAGAGCTACCGTTACGTCATATATTAGAATCACCTATCAGATAATAAAATCACTTACCGATTCACCACCGACTGCGACTTGTCTCATGCGTTTGTCCGTGCGGATATCGGGACGAGCACGTAGCGGAGTTCCACGTATTCCAGACCGTGGCGTTCTAATTGAACCCATCGAGCTGAACGGAGAAAAAACGTTTATCAATGAAGATTAGAGATTCGATTTAACTTACCTAGGAGTGCCATAATTAAGAGGTGAACTCAAGTCGATTTCACTCATATTCACAGCAATACCACGGGCCGGACTTGTTGGAGGTACGCTGACGCCTCCCGGTGATGTTGGTGGTAAGCTTACATTGTCGGAGGCAGCTGCACGTGCACCCATACGCATTGGAGTGTCCGGTTCATGGGCATTTGTTCCTGTAAATTTATAAAATGCAATTGCTTTGTAATTTTGATTAAAATATTGATAAACTTACCTCTTGTTGGGGTACGCTGACCCCTGTTGGCATTTCTTCCTGGTGTTCTTGCAGGGCTGGACATTGTTTACTTGCAAACTTACACAGAAACTAATATAAATTTAATTGGTATAAACAAATATAAAAGCTAAATAAACTTCGAAAATGCGCAACACAACAACCGCACGATGCGATTACAAAAATACAAAGTTGGCGGGAAGTAAAACATGAACTCTATCTAGCTACAGTGGCGCTTATTGACAGTCGGCGGTGCTTTGAAACTAATATAAATACTTGGCTTACAGAGAAGAGTGTTGTTCAATATTTTGCTTAGACCTCACAGAAATTTTTGGATGCGATTGATACAATAAAATAATTTACATTTTCGTTTTGCAGTACGCTGCTGCTGCGAAATGATGGCGAAAAGTGGGTAGGTAATTGTAGTAGATTGCTTGGTACAATTCTCCACTTTCTTTTCGCACACAATTTATTGTCGGGACATTAAATGCTTGCCAAAATTTGACATTACGATTTTGTTCGGGGTTGTTTTTTTGTAATCTCACGAAGTGGACGATTTTTATATTCCGAAGAATTGGAGCAGCAATATAGGAAGATGAAGATGACCCACCACCATAAGCACAGTACCATCAGTACAGCAGAAGCGAAAAAGAAAAACAAATCCGATTTCACACCAGATGCGGATGCAATTCTCCACAAATTATTTTCCGCTGTCTTTTCGCAGTCATTTCGCAGTGCAGACTTAATTCGTCGGTTCATAAATGCCAGTGAGAGCTAAAATATGTTTATTAATAAAAATTACGAGTTAACAGATGTGTTAGTGCTAACTCGTCGCTATTGGATATTTAAGGTACCGGGCACCTAACAAAATAAGGTCATGCCACACGAGATTAATTCTGCCGGCAGAAAACCGTTTTTATACAATACTTCGAGCGCACACGGGATGATTTCTGCCGGCAGAAAAATTATATATATGAACCCCTTTTCATTGTGTAGTATTATTTTCACAATTGAAATATTTTGAAAGTTGTATATGTATTAGTTTTATGCCTTGTTCAGCAGCTCAAACTCGGCAGAACATTTTATTCCGTTTGTTTCCCCTCACTTCAGTCCCCTCGCCTACAAAATCGGTTTTATGCCGGCAGAATTAGTCTCGTGTGTGCGGGAGGCCCATGAGTAAGGAACAATCACATGGGAGCGAACGGACGAATTGATGGAATGTGAATAAACAATTTTTTATGCATTTATAAACAAAAAATTGCAAATTTTATTATTCCAATATATCCTCCTTTTGGAATAAGGTTAAGTTCGAACGAGTTTTTTATTCGCTACTTTGTGGAACGCGATTCAAATGATGTGGATTGCGAATAGACTGACAATTCGCGTCAGGGTGTTTTCGTTCGCCGCAAAAAGTTTGGAGTTCGAAATATCGTTATTTAAACTGTTTATAAACTTGTTTTTTTTTAATACATTTTGATGAGACAATAAATTATCCTACACTTGGAATAGTAAATTGAGAAATTTTCTGCTCATAAAAGCATCAAAAGTGGTTTGTTCGCATTTCATTAATGCGTTCGTCCGCTCTCATGCGAATGGTCCTGCTATAATTTCGATTGGCAATCTCAGATTTCCTTAGATTTCGTCTGGCCAATCGAACAAAAAAAAATTATACTGAGCTGTTGTTCATGTTGGTGGTGTAGCTGCCAAAAATTGTTTACCTCTTTTGTTGTGAAGGTATTTTTATGTAGAGTGGTTGCAAACTGCAGTTTTACGATTACATTTTCAAATAATTATAAAAGAAATGTCATAATAAATATTCCGAATATATTATATTCCCCACGTCTTCCACAAAATTGCAAACTTTTTCTCCCTTGCAAAGAACAAATACTGCAACTGCACAAATTGCTCGTATGACGAAGACGAGCCAGTATTATCCGAAGAGGACGACAGCGATGATGAAGATGTGCCACATGATGAAGATGAAATGTACACATCATTTGTTCCATTTAAATTATTTATTTTTAATATGGTTTTTCAGTAGCTCTAACTTTTTCGACCGACTTCATAAAACGTAAACAAACTAACGCCAGCTACCAAATGTCAAATCATGTGTAAGTGTATTGGTAAATCTCTCGACTCTGAAAAAGATTGCTTTTTTTTGTACCAAACGAACGAAAAAAGTTAACTCGGGCAAGAAAAAGTGCTTTTTTTGGCGATTCGAAATCAGCATTAGATTTCTAGAGATGGTACCAAATCTTTGAAAAAAAAAAATGGTATAGTTTGTGAACACTCCTCAAAGATCAAAACCGGCGGCCGTGCGTCGCGTCTCTGTTTACAAACAACAGACTGTCAAAAACAGCTGAGCTTTCAAAGTCGGTGGCTGGCGCAGCAAGCAGAGAAGTGATTTGTGATTAGTTTCTTTCTATAATAGGACAACATTTTTAATTTGTGTCAAATTGAAATGTAAATAGAAAAAGAAAACATGAACAAGCATGATTGGTTTCTGTTTTACATACTTACTGCATTCGTATTTGGCTGTGTTCTATTCCTAGTTGGATTCTTTCCAGTCGACTTCCAAAAAGGAGATGTTCCGCCATCGCCAGAACCACCCAGAAGTTTGGATGGAATAAGGTACTCTTCGAATCATTATAGTTCATTTAAATCTTATATTACACTCGCTACAGCTTAAAGCGTCCACCAAAGCAAGTATCAAACATTGTCCTCATGGTAGTGGATGCTCTTCGATATGACTTCGTGTCGAAAACGCAAATGCCCTATACCAGTGAACATTGCAAAATCAAACTTAAAGTTAGCATTCCAACTGTAACGATGCCCCGCATAAAGAGCCTTACATCAGGAACAATATCAAACTTCATTGATGTTATTTTAAACCTAGGCAGTTCACAACCACTTCAAGATTCTATCCTGCATAAGCTGCACAAACGAGGTGATAAAATTGTCTTCTATGGTGATGTCACATGGGTGGATTTGTTCTCAAAGCTATTCCACAGACATCAGTCTAATACGGATTCATTTTATCTGCAAGAGTTCCATCAGGTAAGAAAAGATTTCCAACAAATAATTCGGATTTAGATAAACCTTCAAAGATACTTTAAGGGCGATATAAATATAACCAATAGCCTGAACTCAGAACTGGCCGACTTGGCTAGTTGGGATTTTCTTATACTACACTACCTTGGCTTGGATCGTATTGGCCACGTGGAAGGTTCAGATGGTGGAAAAATATTTTTAAAACTGCGGGAAATGGATGACGTAGTCGAAAAAATAGATAAAGCCTTATCGAGCAAAGTAAAACGAGATATTGATTCTATAAAAATTCGACTGGCTAACATTTTCCTTAGATTCTAGAACCAAAACCATTGTTCCTCGTCACGGCTGATCATGGAATGCGGAATGGCGGCGGTCATGGTGGAAGTTCACCCGAGGAGGTCTATATTCCTCTTGTTGCGACTGGTAGAAATAGCTCACGGCAGGATAGGTAAATCTAAGAATAGCTCTTCGGTAAACTTGATTACAATGTTTGTCGATTATAGGATGACCCTGGAATACAATCAAATCGACATTGCTGCAACATTAGCCATACTCCTCGATGTCCCCATACCTTCAACCAGTATTGGCTGTGTAATACCAGAGCTGCTGTCTGATATGACCGACGAGAATAAACTGTACGCGCTCCACTACAACACGAAGTTTCTAATTGACAAGGCAGTCGCTAAATATAACAAACAAAACGTCGAAAAGGAAGGTAATTTCTTCCGAAATCACTTTTTTCAGTGTCAATTCCATTGAACTTTCCAGACTATTATTTATGGTATGAGGCTGCAACAAAAGCCCACAAGGACTACTTGACATCGCTGATTGAGCAAAACTCCACTAGTGCTTATCTCTTCGAACAATCCAAGCTCAACTACATTCGTTCGGCGCAGCAAGTGTCGCACGTATTTGCTAGTTCATACACTCGGTTTGACTTTGAAACGATTGTATTGGGAGTTATTGTGACCACTATTGTGAGCGATTTTCTAAGTAAATACAAACGTCTTTTTAATAATGCTTTGCTTTTAGGCAACAGATTTGGTGCTGATGACATACTTCAGCATTACCAACCAATTTAGGAAGACCAACTATCCAGCCATGTATTTCGCAATACATTTTGTTACAGCTATATTTATAAATATATTCTGTCACATCTTCGAATATTTGAACACAACCACCATGTTATCGATGTGCCTAACAACCATTCCAATATATGTAATTGTTATTTTCGGAATCGAACTATTTAAACTGTCGATGAAGAGTCAAAAGCATGTAGGTAGTAGCCACAGATCGATGAAAAGCTCTTGTAACTCTTCTCTTTTTCTATACAGTTTTCCATGGACATTCCAGTGACGATCTGTTTTGGAATTATTTTTCATACATTCTCCCTAGCTAGTTCGTCGTTTATCGAAGAAGAGCACCAAACATGGTACTACTTGGGTACAAGTTTTCTGCTCAGTCTCATTTGGAAGAACATCTCAAAGACCCGTTTAAAAACCATAACATTTAATAGCTCATCTATAGAGCGGGATGTTTTGATTTTCTTTAGCGTACTTCGACCGCTAAGGAAGCCATTTTTTGCGTTGGCAATCACAGTATTCGTTCGGAGACTTAACCAAACCGGCGACAAATGGATGCGTATTCCAGATGTTGGCGATTGGTTCGCGGTATCGGACCATAAAATTTATCTTAGCATATTTTTCGCAGTTAGTAAGTATACACTTGTTCTCTTTATAGATGTATTCTTCTTTATCAGTGGCTTTACAGGTCTTTTATTGTTAATTCATCAGCTAAAGCAAATCATGACACCACTTCAGACAGTGGCATGTATAATTGCTTGTGTATCGATTTATTTTTACCGCGGCGTCATGAATGCTGTGGTCTTTTTCCATGCTAAACATTTCAAGTAAGCTAAATGTTTTCTTTTTGGTGGTATTTATAATCAAACAAATTTTGTTTTTAGTCCATTTTTGGTGCTTCCCTTCTTTTGGACTAGTGTGATATATATTTTTGTATCGAGCTACTTACCTGTGATATGTGGAGAGAAGAATAAAAAAGAAACCAATGCACGTGTGTGCCAATTGCTTGGCACGAACCTAACAGTATTTGCTTTAATATCGGCTCTTTTGCACAAGCCGCACAATGTGATTTTAGTCTATGCAATGCATTTTTTACTTAAATGCGGATACAAACTGTGTGATAATCTGAGAGGACCAAATAAAGTGCTAACGGCGGAAATAGTTCTAGTCTATAAGGTGGCTGTAACCATTTGTGTTTCACGGATGTTCTATTTTTATCAGGTAAGTGGATATTTATACATATTTGTTTATAATAATGTAAAGGTGTTTTTTACGAGCATCTCAACTTCAGTTTGGGTTTTCCTCGTTCACTGGTGGCGCCGATAGTATTTGAACTTTTCCCCTTATAATCTTCGTTCGCATGGAACGTTAGGCAGTTAAATACGTCAAAGCGTAGTCTATCGTCGAAATAAGTTTATATGTTCATCTGCATTTTTTTAAGTGTCCGATCGCCGACAATGGAAATAGCCCTCTAAAGTTGTTTCATTATGTTTCCTTTTAATCCCTATGGGCTCTTCTTATGGTGCCTAGTGCCGTATGAGATCTCACCCTCATACACCTTTTTAACCTAAACTAACCTTGGCTTCTTTAGCTAATATGTCGATAGAACTCGTGAAAGAAGCAATGGTTATAGCCTACATGCTCATCACAGAATATGAATCAAATTCCAACATAGTCCACACTGATATCCTACAAGAATTCAGACAAAATGAACTACTTGGACAAATATCTACCGCGAAATAACTTCCGACATAACTTTAAAGTTAAATTCCCAGACCGTCTAAACTGGAAACAGAACAAACCAACATTTGCCAAAGATTCACTTGTATGGTACACAGATGGATCCAAAATAAATGAAGGAGTTGAGGCCGGAGTATACGGTCCTCGCACTTAAACATCCCTATACGCAATTATGAATACAAGCAGTTCCGTATTTCAGGCCGAAATACATGCAATAGAACTTTGCATTCGAGAGAATCTAAACAGGGTTACAACAAATGAGAACATTTACATTCTCTCTGATTGCAGGGAAGCTCTACTTGCAATTATCGCCTTTAAAATAGCATGAAAATTGGTCTGGGACTGCCTTAGAATCCTGCAATTCCTCTGCTTTCCGAGGTCCAGCGCTCTTGCCACTTCCGTATCGTTTGCTGCTCTGCTTGGTCGATTGCCGCTTCCAATCCAATTTCCGCCTTGTTGTCGTGGACGTACTTCTTTTGGACCGCTAGGAGATCGATGGGAGTCACTTCTGCGACTACAAAGACGGCTGGTTCCGACACCGTTCGGTAAGAGTTAGGCACGCGTAGAGCTCCACGTCTTTGCACTGCGGCCATCTGATTCAGGTACTTTTCTTGACAAAGGGCGTCTGCCCAAATCTCACTTCCATATAGGAGAATGGCATGCTTTGTCGACATTAAAACCCTGCGCTTGCTTAGCGTTAGACCACCTATGTTCGCCATTAATCTGCTGAGTGATGTTGTAACTCTACAGGCTCGTTCCGCTGCGAACTTTATCTGTTGCCAGAAAGTTAATTTTGTGTCGAGTCTCAATCCCAGATACCTCACCGCATTCTTGTTCTTAATGGCTTTAGAGCGAATTTGGAAGTCGATTTGCGTGGGGATTCTTCTTCTTCGTCAGAAGGACTATCTCAGTTTTTTCTGTTGCCAAACTAAGACAGTGCTCATCCATCCAAAAGGGTGTTCGTAGCATGACTTGGTTCAACTTTCTTTGCGCGTTTTCAGAGTCTCTTGCCGTTATCACTGCCGCGATGTCGAATCTACATTGCCGATAGCAATCATGCCTGTGATGACATTTGCTGCATCGTTTCAAATTGTCTAACTGCAGTCAATCGCATCAACGATCAATTTTTCTTAATGAACCTACCCAGATTGGGATTTTATAGAGCATTACTTATCAAACAGCTCTAACCAATAGGAATCTTTTGCTACTTCTTGGCCCTCCAACATTAGGCAACATTATCGTAAGCACAAAATAAATACTTTTTAAAAAATGTATTCCATGCGGCTTCCGAAGTTCTTTCTGTCGTCTATAACATCGCCAATTTTGCAGATGCAACGACCTCGTTGTCTGATAACTCCAGCTCATCTTTATTACATATTTAGCCGTCATAAATATCGCTATATCATCGGCGAAAGCACAAATCCGAGAACGGAATCCTATGGAACGCTAGCGGTTTTGTATTGAAGGACTCTTTGGTGCAGGTAATTTTCTATTGTTCTTACAATGCGCGCGGGAGTATTCCCAAATTTAGTGTGTTAAACGTCTCCTTCTTCCTCTCCCATTGGAAATCTGTATCGATTGCCTGGTAATTGATAACACTTTACCAATGGCATCGATAGTGGATATAGTTTTGCGGAGTTCGGTTAACGCATTAATTATCTTTCCCATTGTATTCTTCTTCTTCTTCGGGAAGCTGCTGTTGGCAGCAACACTTTAACTCCTCCTGGAGCATAGGGCGACAACCAGGCCCTTTCATCTTTCTCTGTCATGCAGCTCGATATCTCAGCTGTGTCCAGCTGTGTCAGCTGTGTGCGACTGAACTTTCGTCAAAACATTTGACCTCCATGTTGATCTTGGCCTACCAACTCGCCTTACACAATCAATCGATTATTCTCGATTGATTATCCTCGATTGAGACAAATTAGGAGCTGCCGGAGCTCGATTGTATCGACTGAACTCGATTGTATCGACTGAACTCGATTGTATCAAGTTACGTGCTAGACCCCCTGCTTCGCTATGTTGTCATCTGGTTTCCTCAGTGTATGGCCAATCCAGCGCCATTTCCTCTGTTTGATGTCAACATCCACTTTTGTTTGTCCAGTCCTATGCCACAGTTTAATGTTGGAAATTGTTTGTGGCCCAATGTATTAAGAACACATATTAGACGATGGTTCAATGGGACATTTTCTTGTCTTGCTACCAAGTTTGAATTGAGTTTAATGTACCTTATTCCAGCTGCAGATGAGAAGGTGACCTCACTTGTTAATTTTCTCTTTACACAAATCGAAACGTTTCGTTTTTGTCGTTTTCTTTATCAGCATACTAAACACTTATATATCTTACCTTATTTGTTTTGCAGGGCAATTCAAACAGCTTGGCGACAATCGATCTTAATCCAGGGTTTATCGGATTAAACCACTACAATGCAATCTTTGTGGGAATTATGGTAACCGTTAACACGTATTTCTCCGAAATATTCGGCTTCTTACATTTGCTGCTAAATATATACCAAAAACAAAACGAAATCTCCGTAACGGAGACAAATGAATTCGCAAACAATTTGTCGGAGAAAAACAACTACAATCACGTTACAACCCTAATGGCTGCCATTAAACTAACAACCACTTGCGTTTACCTAATGTTGATGATAGCATTCCGACATCATCTATTCATATTTACGGTATTTTCACCAAAAGTCTTGTACGAGTGTTTTGGAATATTACTATTTTATGTGAACGTTTCTATGACAAATTTGTACTTTAGTGTGTTGCATAAAATTTTTAAAATATAATTATTTCATAAATAATAGTTTCTAGTGGCTACAAAAAAAAAAAAAAAAAAACAAATACATTTAACGACAACAAAAATACGTAAAACTTAACCTAACGGTAGTCTATTAATTAGTTGTAACTCTCAACGCATAGTGTATATCATCCATGCTAACATTGAGGAGGATTTTTTGAAAAATATCTGTTCGTGAATGTTCGCAGATGACGAGTCTTTCGGCACCGAGCTTTGAACAGATTCTTAAGGCAAGACCTGTATACAAAATTGGGAGAACGTCAGTAGTGCAATGTATATGATCAATTTACTGGCCGCACTTACCTGGAGTAGGTACTGGAGCTCCCATGAAGGCAGATATTGTTTCGATTTGCGAATAAACACCCATAAAGTTTGTCTCTTCGACACCTGTTCGATTGACCTCAGCAACGACTGCTTGCAGGAAAATTTGCTCAAGCCTGGAACATTTTTTAATCGCCAATACTTTTGCACTGGAGATCATTTCACCTAGGGCTTGCTGCACGTGGATCATGTTGACGATTTTCGGTTCTGCAATTTGTGCATCAGCGATTTCAGTAGCTCGACGACAAATGTCCAAGGCGCGTCGGGCATCACCTGATACAGCAGCGACTTTTCTAAAATCGAATAAAAAAATTTCATTTTTAAATAGAGATTATAGAAAATCTAACGAGGTGATCAAATGGAGGATGGCTGAGCGAATATGTTATTACACAAGGCGAATCTACAAATACTCTTATTATCAACAAACATTAGCAGTAAGGTCGAAGGAAAGAATGATACTGGTTGTATTTTTACTGTCAGGTAGAACGAACCATTTAATCTAGAGGATGAAAGCAAACATCTCCGTTTACCCGACCAAAATGTAGTGAAGATAGCAATATTTAAATTCAGGTCCAACAAGGCTAAAGGAGCAGATTTAGGCCCTTACTGTGATTGTCGATCAGCGATCGTCACGACAATTGTCGACGCACAAAATTTGTTCACTTTCAAGAGAAAGCATCGATCAGACATTATTTGCAATCGACTACAAGCGACTGTCAAATCGACAAATATCGATCGCATCATAGTTCTCGTCTCGATCGATCGACAGTTGTCGGTCAACGATTAACTATCGACACTCACAATAGGGGCCTTAATGCCGCGGAACTTTTTAATGCAGCAGAAGACGACTTGTCGAAAAGAATACACCAAAACATATCAAAGATTTGGCCGGACGAATGATCAATGGAATTCCAGCATCGTTTGTCCGGACCAGAAGGAAGGAGACCCTCTGCGCGAAACCCTGATACCAGTGCGACTTTAGGCCTGGTAAGTCGACAGCCGACTTATTCACACTATGGATAAGCCAGCCAGGCTAAAAAAAGCAACAACTTACCTTGCAACCAGTTGCACAGCGTCGCTCTTAAACGCTTCCGATCCACTCAGTCTTGCAATAACAATTTCCTGCAACTGTTTGTGCGTATACGGTTGAAATGTGAGTCGCGTAAGACCAAGGCGAGAGGTAACCTTACCTAAGATTTAAATAAAAAAAAAAAAAAAACAATTACAAGCCCATTCATAGAAGAAATTGTATGCCATCAGGCACTCCCTTACCCATTAAAAGTCTTTCCGGCAAATCCATTGTATTAGCAATAGTGATGACCACTAACCGCGCAGCAGCTTTTGTTGGCCAATCCAATAAATTATACACAACATCCTGCCGCCGATTACACAAAATATCCAACTCATCCACCAGCAACACTGTAGTTGTTCGCCTGGGAGCGGGCGTGGTAAAACGTTTCTCGAGCAATGAATGCGCATGCTCCCAAGACACTGTCTTTCCAGTTAATTGACGATAAATCTGTACATACGCCTGCCGGGGTTCGGTCAGTCTCATTCCATTTATTTCAATGAATTCAAAGTCTGGCAGTCGATCATCGGCACTAGCACGTTGCAGCTCTCTTATAGCTCCAGTGACAGTGGCTGTTTTACCAGTGCCTGGCACTCCCGAAACATACATACACCCACCGCATTGGTCTTGAATTTTGCCCTCCAAAAAAGTGTGGATGTTCAGGAACTCTGTCTCACGGCAGGGCAAACTCTTTGGCACCAACGATACATGAAGTCGTTCTCGAGCTATTTGCAAGTCAGATTTGCGACGATCCGACTTGGACTCTTGACGAGTATCGATGGTTGGTTTCAAACTGCCTGAACGCATCAACTTTAGCTTTTGTGATGGAGTCATTTGACCTGCTTCTGGTGAGGTTTGTTTAGTTGTTGAACTCTTACGGGAACGAGGCGTTTTCGGCGCACTGTAATCTTCATCGGAATCAACTTCATTTTCTTTGGACTTTGAAATGCGGCGTGCCCTCTTGGGAGTGCTAACAGCTTCATCGTTTTTATAGATTCTTCTCTCAACGATGTTCGATAATTGGATGCTACGCTTTGGTGTTCCTTCAGCTTAAACAAAGAGAACAATTCGGTTCCATTTGGGAATTTGCAGGGAAATGTAGGAAAAACTTACCAACACGGCTAGTGGCTGACTTTAGGATGCTCTTTCTGCGTGTCGTAGTCGGTGTCATGTCGTTACCAGTTTCTTTGGGTTTCTTAGAAGGCGTGTGATAGATGTCAATGTACGAAACACTTTCGCCGGCCAATCGCTTTCGTTTGATTTCCTTTTGCTTGTCACTCGTACTGTCGACATCTTCTAAGGGATCATCATCAATTGAAATGCGCAGTGAGGATCGTCGGGTAGATGGACTAAAAACAGACGATAAAGATGCGAGGATTTTAAAATATGCCTCAAAACAGACTAACAAGTGTAGTGGTGTACTTACCGCTTCTGCGATTCGGAAAGGCGCAGCTTAATCTTTATATCCCTCGATTCACGATCAGGTGTATTCTGAATAATTGAATAATTCATAACATCCGAGTCCATTGTAGAGTTCGCTGCCTCCAAGCTAATATTTAAATTCCTCCTAGCAGCCATCGCCTTAGACTGAGTCGGTGTAACTGCACGATAATTCTTCTCAATAAGCGGTGAGCTCAAATAGTTTGCATTGATTTCCTTGTGTGCCGAGGAACTCATTTTCTTTGACGATAGCTTGACAACACTATTACCTCCAATAATTTTTATGGGTGAAACTTTATTCTCGTCTACACGATCCACATCAACAAACTCAACTTCGCTCAACATTTTCTTCTTTGTACTTGATCTCTTGGACGATGGAGTTGTTGCTGTCAGACTTTTTCTGGTCGAACTCCTACGTCCACTTGGAGTACGTTTAACACTGTCGACGGGAGTCTCTTCGTCAAAGTATTGCAACGGAATCAGTTTATAGGAGTTTTTTACTTTAATAAATTTATATCGACACACAAACATCGGGCAGTGTTTCGGTTTTTTCAATTTGTTTAGTAAACCAGATGCAGAGTCAGTTACACCACCTGTAACGACATAACATTTGCGAAAAATTGTTTCAATTGAAATGTCTGAATCGTAAGGTCGATGCTCTTCAATGATTTCACAGTTAAAGTCAATGCATAGATCGTCTGTGTCGAAATATTTTGCTGGAACACATTCGGGTCTGTAAGAATATGCGGTCGATCAGCGGTTGTACGAAACGCACATTACATTTCAACTTACCTTGAATACCATTGAACAACGGCACGATAGGGATCCTTGTCAGAATCTTCGGATAACTCATATAAATGAAGCACTTTTGCGATATCACAGCCAGCGTCGGTGTCTGGTTCAGCCGCATCAGCATTGGAAACAAGTATAAAGTCGCCAATACCAATAGTCATTGGACCAAAAATACATTTTCTATGCAAAGTAGAGAATATTTAATTAAGACTGCGAATTCCTGCTTATTTTATACGGACTTACCTGTAAAAGTAAACTATTTTGTGCTCTAAATGGGGAACGTGAATGTTTGTTTCTTGTTTGCCGATCCAGTCAACAGCTTTAACTCCCATTGTGCAAAAGTTGCAATATTATTGTTTTATTTCACTATTCAATTAGTTTGTCAGCAATTTTAAATAATTAACACGGTTTAGACAGTAAATTGGGTAAACGGCATCGAAATCGAAAAGTTGCAAGCGATGCAAGAAATGTAGCGCGCGAATGTTTACATCGGGCGCGCAGAATGTTGACGTTTAAATTGGCGGGAAATCGTTAATTTTCAGCTCTGTTTGTTTTATGAATTTATTTGTGGGGCACAGAGCAAACATCTGAAAATATTATTCATTTAGAGGGGTATCGTGAATAAATTCCGATGGAAATATTTCCCTTGTCAGCAATGTAAATCAAATTGCTGAATGGGAAACATTCCTGGGGAAATATTATTCGCTATAGGGGTGATTATTGGGGTCCTACTCTGTATTTCTTTACGAAAGTAAAATTTTCCGAAACCGAATAGTTGTTACCTACATGCTATTTCGAAAGCGGAATGAAATCTCCAAATGGTAAAAGGCATTGATAAATGTACGACAAATCGAAAGGTACACAGAGTACGAATTCAAAAGCGGAACGGAAAGCACTTTCAAATAGGATTGACTTTCGAAACGAAGTAAAGAGTAGGGCCCCTGACTACAGAAACATGCTACAGTGCTGGGCTGGGGCGCATTCCCACGACTTTTATTTCCACGAACGACTTGGCTACACACAAAAAGATTGCGTCATTGCACTGAAATACAATTCGGCAGGCAAAGAAATAGTAAAATGGAAAACAAAGAAATTCTATTCACTATTAACGCAAATACCAAATGAAGATTTGTATCGAAATGGTGTAGAAAAGAACCTTCATGCCCAGCCTATGCCGAATTATTTCTGAAAATAGACTTTCTGTGCATTTTCTGTGCCATATACCTTTCTACTCACTCAAAATGTACCAACTTTTATTGGAAGGTATACGAGGCAATAATTATATTCCAGGCACTTATTTTCGTTTCCTTTCACGCATCTCTCAAAAGCCTAAACGTTTATTGATAAGGGTCATAAATGCTCGCTATGCATGATAGATGCGGAATTTATCTTCTGTATGTATACTGTGAGATTGCCTGACGTTAGAAATTATGACTTGCGACCACAGCATCCGAAATAATACCTATTTCAGTATTCAAAACTTGTTGTTTGAAGATGTTTTCGGTGAAAAACAAACTTCTGCAACTACACACCTTTTTGCTTTATGCAACAATCAGCGAGTTCAGCAGCACTGCTGACAGAACAGCTCTCACTCAGTGTCTCGCCCGGCACGACTTTCATGGGAAGTCAGGTTGTCGATTCCGTACCAACAAATCACGGAGCGGCCTTAGTGCACGAACAAATAGCCTTTCCATGAAAGTCGTGTCCGGCATATGAATCTACCCTTTTTACACATAAATACCTAACTTAACTTTTATGGAAAGGCTACTTGTGTCCACGCGCTTAGGTTTACGCCGATATAAATCAATTTTAAAATAACCCCCTTAAACATCTCTTGAGTAGGTGGGAGTTTGTACTGCAAAAACCAAACCTTCAATGTATCCAATTTCGCACGTACTCCAAATCTGACAAATCTTTTTCATATTCATAGGTAAGGGAAAGATTAGCAAAATAGCACTGAGCTACTTGCAGGTACGGATCTAAGCGAAATTTGCATTAAAATACTTTTATTTACAAAAAAATCTGTCAGAAAACAGCTGATGTCGGTTTCAGTAGAAGAAAGTACTAGTTTTCTGTAATAGTTTCTCATACATTTCTCCTTATCTGGACCCCAACCCTGTTTAGTAATGCCGATTTCCATTGGGCTTTTACCGTTTTGCTCTCAGATCTCAGATTTTTCCTGCCCAATGGAACATGAAATTAGATTACTTTTTGTTTGCATTTGTGTTGGTGTGTTATTTGACAGTCAGCTATTTTTTTTAGTGCAATTTACGTTTACAAATGTATCTTGCTTTGGTATTGGTGACAGTATGTGTGAATCTCGCCCTCGAATCGAGATTCGCAAAAGTGATCTGAATCTTTAAAAAAGCGCTTTTTTTTGCCCAATGGAAAATGAATTTAACAGACAGCTGATTTCTAGAGCAGAAAAACTGGTCTGAATCTGAAAAAAAGTGCTTTTTCTTGCCCAATGGAAATCGACATAAATCAACAATGGAAAAATGTTCATAAATAACAATTTCAGCAAAACTAAACAACCTCTCAGCGGCATTTGAAGGAAATCTAATAAATACGGCTGAAAATGTTCATCATCAAACACAAAATATTCTCAAAACAAACGGATCTTAACCCTATCATTCAGAACCCTAAAAGGTTGCCAAGCCCTGAACCGTTAACTTCTTTTGTTTTATCGAAGGTTTACCCACAACAACAAAAGAAAACGCCAAAGTTTAAACTCACCTGTCAGAATCAAGAACGACTGGCAAAACGGAGAAGGGAATAGGTTTTTGCTTTTTCGTCTACGTTGGAGGACGGCAGAAAATTTTCTGTGAAGAAGTTTTATTTTATATTTTTGTTTTAATAATAATCATCAAATCAGTTCTACGGCCAAACTTATAATAAATAATATGAGAACCTCCGACATACCAGTGAAATATTTTAAATACGGAAAATAGAATCGGAGTTTTCTCGATTAAAAAGCTTTCAAAATTGATCAGAAAAATCGACATCGACACCAACAGCAGCAGCAACAACTAAAAAAACTATGTCAAGTGAAGAGTTGCTCTATGTGAAGGTATTTTTATGGATTCCTTTTGGAATTTGTCTACAGATTTTATATTAAAAAGCTAAATTGTGATTCTCCTTAAAATTTGAATTTGTAGTTATCCAATAGGCTTTTGATTTAATTTCTAAAAGTCTAAACATTTTCGTATTGCGAAATCCGATAAGGGACAGTCGCGAATTATTGAATTTTCATATGGGAAAAAACAACAAAACTAACGGATAATAAGTTCTCACGGTATTGCTCTTACTTGCTTTTTGTCGTGCATTGCTGTGTGCGGTATTACAAGGCGATGAAAAAAAGAAGAAGAAAAAAAAAGACATTTTTGTTGTGCTCTTTGGCTGCATTTAGCACCTTACCCGACTACGTTGCTGATAAGTAGTTTGGGTGATAAACTGCCAACAATGTAGGCACCTACTTTTTTTTGTTTATTTCGAATTAGAACGAGTGATTCAGTTTTTTGTTTAGATAAACAAACCATGTATGTACATACAAATTGCCACGAAGAACAATTGGCGGCGATTGTTTGGTTTTCTGCTCGTGGATTTCTGGGCATTTAAAAATTATAGGTACCTCAATTGAACATTATTGACACCAAATACCAGAGCTTGTCACTAGGCTCTGGTTGTGTCCCGTATAAAGGAACTTACTTATATTCAATGCTTTCTCTTTCTTCACTGTGTACCTACCTAGACCTACCACTAATGTCTTCTGTTAGCTTGCTAGTTGCTACCTATACGAATATTATTATAATTTGTCTTGCATAGGATTTATCAGCTATCATTTCCTAGTAGCATATGCAATAAACATGACATTGTGCCATGCACTGGTTTTTTTAGACACGGAAAACAGGTAGAACTAGTGCGAAAAAAAGAAGCGCTATAATTTTATACTCTGACGTAATATCCTTATCTGCTTGAGGTATTATTTTGATTACTTTTGATAGTTGGTCTTTAAATGATGACTAATTCTTGGGCACTAAACACCGTGTGTCTTTAAAAGAAAAACAGCCAACTTTTGACATTATAACTTATTCAAAATTAATGGTTTGCATTTAGAGTTTTGTCTGCATTCATAGTTTGCTATAACTACTGTTGATGATTCCCTTCCATGTATTGACCCAGAAGTCGATCATATGGAAACGTGATTTTAAGGCAACGTAAACGTGCAACATACAGAAATATTATGTACTTTGTACATATGTATTTAAAAACATTAGCTTCATGAGTTCAACACGTTACTTTTCAGGCCACGTTCTTATCGTGCTTGTACGTGTCTTTATGCTTATGTGTAATAGTCACTGACTTTCGTTCACACCTAGTTAAGGTACGTATATTAAGGTGCTTGTCCTTGATTTAACCAAATTAGGCATTACCTATCTTTTATTTGGAAATGCCCGGTCTTTGTGTTTGAAAGCATTTTTTTTGAATTTGTTAAAAAAAATGTCTGCAGCACATTTACTGCAAAGTAGACCTTTATGTAGGGTGTCCATATACCTCAAACGAAAAAAGAGGACATAATTTACAATCAACAAACCCCCCTATTGTAATGTCAATAGTACCTATTTAAAGGCACCCCTTTTCAATGACTCCACTTCTTAGATTTAAATTCAAATTGTCCAAACTGCCGGACAGTTTTCGTTAGATAAAAAACATTGTTAAAGATCTGAAAATACTTGTAAAACTCTTTAATAGTAGGTTACAATGATAAGCACCTACTAGTAGTACAATGCCGGAGCAAGTCCGCGGAACCCATTTGACTACGGAAGAAAAGGCAATAATCAGAACTCACAAAGAACACAGCCTATCAAATCGGTCAATAATTGCTACCAAGATCAGACGATCCCATACCGACGTTTCTAGTAATTTGTTAATTTGGGTGAAAATGATGGCTCTGCTAGAAGATCCCGTCGACCAAGCCTTCTTAGCGCCCGTGAAAAGAATCTTATTTCACAAGAAGCCAGGAGAAACAAGCTGAATGCAGGGGGCTTATTCCCAAATGCGCGGCGATCGCTTTTCATGGCGGATAGGTATTTTTATATTTCCAAAAGCGATTCGATCCATTCAAAAGCGATAGCTATTCAGGTGACGGATTGCGTAAGAAGAGTGCAGCAAGTGTTGAAGGGAAATCCCAACCTTCGATATACAAAGATGCTGAAAAAAGCCGCTATTGCAGTAGCATCATAAGGAGGCCAGACTAAGGTTCGCCAGAAACCACATGGCATGGACCAGGGAGTGGAATTCCGTAATTTTTTCTAATGAAAAAAAATTTAATTTCGACGGTCCAGATGGTTTCAGCTGTTATTGGCGTGATTTGCGAGATAAAAAAGCAGGAAAAATGAGCCGCCACTCCGAGGATTAAGCGTTATGGTTTGGGGTGCGTTTGGATTCCATGGAAAAATCTCTTTGATGTGGGTACCACCCAGAATGAATGGTATAAAATACAGGGAATTGCTGGAATATGCCCTAAACGAATTTGGAGAAATTCCGGCGGGTGAACATTTTATTTTTCAGTAAGATAATGCTCCCATTCACACGGCAAGAGTAGTCCGCGAGTGGTTTGAAGTCTGCGGGACAAGGTGTTTACCGTGGCCATCATGTAGTCCCGTCCCGACCTTAACCCAATTGAAAACATGGGAGATCATGGCGAGAAAAATGTATTCGAATGTCAGGGAGTACAGTAATGTGGAACAGCTTAAAGCTCAAATAATCCAGGCATGGAACGAGCTCAATAATGAAGTTCTGCACAAGTTGATAAATTCTATGCCGAATAGAATTTTTGAAGTTATTGAGAACCGAGGCGGCTGTACGAAGTACTGATTTACAGTTTAATAGGCAAAACTACAAATTTCGTCGTTTTAATGCATAAAATGCTTACTCCGCGGTACTAATAATCATTTTTAGGGTCCAGGCTAACTTTTACGAAGTCACAATGGCGAAAATTTCCATATAAAATTATCCACTGTGACCATCAAAATATTTAAGCTGAAGATTAAAAATGATTATTGGTAAGGCCCACTGTCTTTATACTTATTTCGCAGGAAAAATTAATGTTTTTGGAGCTCATTAACAATTAAACTAAAAAACAATCCATAGTGTTTTTTTGTTTGATTATAAAATGTAATAAAACAAATATTTTTCCCCTTTAGAATATGCCTACTCTTAAAATTTCCTCATTTCGTAGTATAATCAAATCAAACAATGGAGCCCGCCCGTGTCTTTATGCTTATTTCGGTCACTGCATAGCATATGGAAAAAAAAAAACAATAGGTATATTTTTATTACAAAAATGTCGATATCAATTGAAAATGAATCGAATCAGTTTTTGTCTGCGTTGGAAGTGATATGGACTAAACAACCAATTCCAATTAAGGCTCATTCCAATTCTCATAGGTACTGGACTTAAATTGATAGAAAACTGTGTTCAAGCCTGCTCTTTTCACACTTTTTACATTGTTTTTATATTGAAATTGAAGGTATTAAAGAAAACAAAAAGAGGACACAGGAAATAAAGAGGACAAAAAAATATCCAATCGAAAAAAGAAAGTGTAAAATAGATCGCGGACAAAAAAGAGGACATGTTCTCTTTAAAAGAGATGTTCTGGAAAACGTACCTTTTTGGAGCTTCGTCTACACTGCCTGACTGATATGTACCTACCGTTTCAAAAATTTGAACTCTGATGATATATTTATTGCCGGTTAGATGCGTCATGAATAAAATAATCACAAATGCATTCTCCTGATATAAAAATAACAAAGGGAATCACATCAGAAATTTTTGTTTGTAGATTACATTTCGCCAATATAACTTCCAACCAATAATTTTTAGGCTACTGTACTTACACGGCACACACAATAATGATCCAATCCGCAATTTATTTTCAAATTACTCAAATTCCAGCTTTTACAGCAATTGAGTTCGATGTGCTGTCTGATTCAATTACAACAATTGTTTCCCTATTATCTTCTTCTCCAAAAATCTAACTGGCTTCAGAACAGTTTTTTTTGGAGTTGCACCTGGTTTTGAAATTCTTTATTCACTTCCTCTCATTCAATCTACATACTATTAAGGAGTCTGATGTATTTAACATCAGTGTAGAATTACATAAGTCCATTATGAATTCAAACATAATTTGCATACCTAAGCCGACCGCAAATGAAAAACAATAAACTTTCAATTTTCTTTCACGAATAAGTACATAAGTAAAAATGCAAACGACTACAAAAATGAAACCCAAAATGCTGATGACCTTGTGTGATTTGCATAATTTTTTTTGTTGATGATAACTTTTTTTATTTTCTATTGTAGGGTGCCAGAATATGGATACCGCATGTAGAAGATGTCTGGGAGGGTGCTGTCCTAGATCAAGACTACACAATAGGCGCCACTGAGTTAAATATAAAAAAAGATACCGGTCGCCAGCTAACAATAAAATTAAAAACTCCGAATGACCTGCCTCCGCTCCGCAATCCAAGCATTTTAATTGGCCAAAAAGATCTTACGGCATTGTCGTACCTACATGAGCCAGCTGTGCTGCACAACTTGAAGGTGCGCTTTCGAGAACGACAATCAATTTACACATATTGCGGAATTATATTGGTTGCCATCAATCCATACGCTGAACTGCCTCTATATGGACCGGATATTATACGTGCGTATCGTGGTCATTCCATGGGGGAGTTGGAGCCGCACATATTTGCCGTTGCCGAAGAGGCGTACACTAAATTGGAGCGTGAGAAATGCGATCTAAGTATTATTGTGAGTGGAGAATCGGGTGCTGGTAAGACAGTATCAGCTAAATATGCGATGAGATATTTTGCCGCCGTTGGAGGCAGTGAATCAGAGACTCAAGTGGAGCGGAAAGTGCTAGCATCGAGTCCGATAATGGAAGCGTTTGGTAATGCAAAGACGACACGAAATGACAACAGTTCACGATTTGGAAAATTCACGAAACTTTTGTTTAAGAACAATATGGGAGTAATGAATTTAACGGGAGCAACCATGCAGACATACTTGTTGGAGAAGTCACGAGTTGTATTTCAATCACTTGGCGAAAGAAACTATCATATATTCTATCAATTGTGCTCGGCTAGGGAGCAGCATCCAGAATTGATATTAGGTAAGAGTGTTGTTAACTACTTTTTTATTTATTTTATGTGATGTAACGACAAGACAATCTTTGTTGTTGTTGTAGCAGCTTCATTCGCTATTCAATTCGTCTGTGGTATGGTTGTATCCACAGTATTTCTGGGATTGGTTTAGTTGGTTTGGCTGGGCAGTTGAAGAGTGTTTTTGTGAGCCGTTATTTAAATCATTAAATATGTTTCTTTATTGGAAACACTTCATTATTTCAGTGTGTAGGTGGGTTAATCATTAGATGGCATTCCGTAATGGTTCGCATGGGAAGTTTGGATGTTCTATGTGGCGAAATTTATGAAATTTTCTGTTGAAAATTTGTGATTGCGGTCTTGAGGATTTTTTCCCTCTAGGTACGCATTGATCGAAGCGCCGAGATTTTGCATATTGGGACCTGTTACGGATTTAGTTTAGTTTAAAGTGGCTGACGGTAAGAGAAGCACTTAGGCCGTTAGTCAGCAAATTGTGCATACCACTGGTATACGGTGAATTATTTCTTCACTGGTTTCTCATGTAAACCATTTGCTGCCGTTTATGAAGCTAAAAATGTTAGCGGCGCTGGTATTACCTAGATCACTGAGATCATTAAGAAAATAGTTTTTGTGGCCAAAACGGATCCTTCTTGCGTATCCAGATCCACCAATGTTAGGCAGTATGCCCGAGAGAGCTCCCTGCATTTGCTATGCTTTCTTGGCTAAATAGTCCACGTGTGTTTTGAACCGCAATCTATTGTCCAGCATTACTCCAAGGTATTTAACAGCTTCTCTGGACCTGATTATTTGGTTACTAACCTGGAAGTTGGCAAACTCTACAGTTTTTCGACTGGTTATGAGGACAGCTTCTGTTTTATGATCGGCTAGTTCCAGGCTGGCGGTTGCTAGCCACTCCTTTACTCGGGCAATTGCTTCGTTTGTAACGGATTCAACTGTACGAATCTGTTTGCCTACTGCCATAATCGTCATCGCCGAATCCAATTATCGTCACTCCCTCAGGCAGCACTAATCGTAAGACTCCGTCGTACATGATGTTCCACAATTACGGCCATCCCTGTGGAACTCAGACGTTGTAGTATTTTTCGCCTTCATCTGTATTATACCTCAACTTGCTGTTGTTGAAGTAGCTCGTCACTATACGTAGCAAGTAGTATGGTGTATCCATCCTAGTTCGCCGAGTTAGAAGCATTTTTAACGTCCAAAGTTACTACTGCACAGTACCCCTTTGTCCCATAGAGCCATCTTTCCCTTCCCATCGATGGCGCCTTTTGCAATATCAACTACCGCTCTTATGGCATCAACCGTGGATCTCATTTTCCTAAAACCAAATTGGTAGTCTGAAAGGGCCCCTTTTTCGTCTGTCACTGCGAGTAATCTATTGTAGATTATCTTTTCGAGGATCTTTCCCTTGGTGTCCAATAGGCATATTGGGCGATAGGACGATGCTTCTCCTGGAGGCTTTTTTCATTTTAGTAGCAGGAACAAATGCTGGATTTTCCACTTTCCGGGAACGTTCCTTCTTCGAGGCACTTCTGCATCGTCATCCTAAACCAATCTGGCCTCTTTTTTATAGCCGCTTTTATTGCCTTGTTCGAGATGCCGTCGGGTCCGGGGGCTTTGCTGTCGCCTATCTTACGGCATGCCTGGAGCAGCTCCTCTTGGGTAATTAGTAAGTGGGATATCATCTGCACTGACTTCTCTCACGATATTGCACATAGTAGTTGGTACTTTGGGGAAAATATGCTCTACTATGGATTTCAGTATTATTGGACATGTTATTGGAGGGGTTTTGTAGCCGTTTTGGTCATTACCATCCTGTATGCCGAACCCCATGGGTTAATGCCGGCCTCCTCAGTAGTTCTATTAAGCGTGCGCCTTGCCAGTCTAAAAGTGTCCAGGCATTGAAGAAAGTCTGGTCTTCTTCTTGAACGCTGAACCCTAGATGTTTGCATCTGTAACTTACTCTGCCAGCTGCATGAATTTGTTTAGCATAGGACAGCCAGAGGGGCCTAGCTAACCTAAGAACAACTTGAAGGTATATTCGCTATGCCATTACATTTGTAACTCCAAGAAGGAGTCACCTGACACCCCATAAAGAATATATCCTGAATCAGGATCAAATTCTGAATCGATTTAGCCACCTCCGTCTGTCTGTCTGTTGAAAACACGACAGAATGTAATTTTGTGAGAGGACTTCTTTTTTTACCGTCGCGTCGTCAGGTTGGTATTAAAAATGTTCTATATCGGTCGAGTAATTCTGGTACCTCCCATACAAAACCAATATTAGACTCATGTGTTGTGTACGACCTAACTCACATGCCTAATATTTTGCACCACTTGTATGCAATGAAGGGAATCAAAGCATGATAACATGATGATGTAAACACTTTTACTACTTTTAATATTGTATTCATTACTCCCCTTGGAACTAAACAGCTTTCCAATTTCAGACCATCAGGATAAGTTCAAGTATCTAAACAAAGGTAAATCGCCAGACATTGATCGGGTTTCAGATGTTGATCAATTCAAAGACACAGTTTCAGCAATGTCTATACTAGGATTTGGCAATGTACAGGTAAAACTATTGCAATCATTTCCAACTCAAAAGCTAATGTTCTCAACGATCGTTTCTCATCCCAGATCTCAGAGATAGTCAAAATTCTTGCCGGTATATTGCACTTGGGCAATATCCAGTTTACACACAAGTACAAAAAAGATTCAGAAGAAATCGACCCAGATGCATGTGACATAATTGTGAGAAAGCAAGTCTCCTTTTCTATACGTCCTTTTTTATAATGTACCATATTTTACAGCCAAACGATTTGCATTTGCATATAACCGGTGAAATGTTAAAGGTCAAATCCGATGATCTCCGCAAATGGTTGATAACACGACAGATTGAATCGGTCAATGAGAACGTTCTGATTCCCAACAGCATAGCCGCAGCTGAATCGGCCAAAGACGCACTAGCCAAGCACATCTATGCTAAACTGTTCCAATACATTGTCGCTGTGATAAACAAGAGCTTGAATACCGGACGCAAGCAGAGCTGTTTCATTGGTGTTCTCGATATATACGGTTTCGAGACATTCGAAACGAATTCATTTGAACAATTTTGCATAAACTATGCTAATGAGAAGCTGCAGCAGCAATTTAATCAGCACGTCTTCAAACTTGAACAAGAGGAGTATTTGAAGGAAGGTATCGTTTGGACTATGATTGACTTTTATGACAATCAGCCATGCATCGATTTGATTGAAGCAAAACTGGGAGTTCTGGATCTTTTGGATGAAGAATGCAGAGTGAGTTGTATTGCGCTATCTTTGATGGCGATCAGATTTTGATTGTCAGTTTTTGTAGATGCCTAAAGGATCGGATGAGTCGTGGGCGGGAAAATTGATTGAAAAATGTACGAAATTTCCTCATTTCGATAAGCCGCGTTTCGGCAGGACAAGTAAGAATTATTAATCTTTTCTTTCCTTTTTATGGTAAAATTTATTGTACAATATTTGCGTGTAGGTTTTCTTGTGAAACATTTTTCGGACACTGTGCAATATGATGTTCATGGCTTTTTGGAGAAAAATCGTGATACTGTCTCCAAAGAGCTGGTGAGTGTCGTCGGTCAATCTGAGATGGACCTGTGTAAACAGCTAATGGAGTTGGAAGAAACCGACACCCTAAGTGATGGTAAAACTTCAGCGCTTGGTGGGCGTGTGGTTATAAGCGCTTCGAAGCAGCAAGTGAGTATAGTTTTGGAATGCTTTTATTTGCTAGTTACCCTTGTATGTATTGTGATTGTTTAATTTGTTATTCTTCCCATCATATTTAGCTGCCAGTGGTTGGACGTAAACGAGTTAGTTGCATTTGTTTTATTTATATGTTTATTTTTTTTCCATAAATGAGTACACTAACCCGACTAACAATAGTATAGATGCGCACATTAAAAGCCTATTTAAATCACACAAATTAACAGTTAAATAAGAATCTAACAACATGCTCTCTTTAAGAGTTTTACTGATTTATGTCTCGATAAAAAGAAAGGAAGAAGGATAAGCCCTTCTCTGTTAGTCCATTGAAATTGGAGCACTCAGACACACCTACGGGTCCATTTACTACTAGACAGACACCTGCCTTTTACTCTATTATTTTGCTTGTCGAAGAAACCATAAAATGGACTTTAGTGAGGAGCCTATGATATAAGCATTTACCACAATAGCACCAAAGATAATGAAAGTGGCCTGTGGGGAAATCAGTCACTCGCCTGCAGTGACGGAAGCTAAGTTGGAGATTTCTTACAGGCATTCGGAAGTAATTACATCCAGCAGAGTTGTCAATGGAACTCCTAACCGCATGGCGCAGGTTCTAAGACTTGTCTTGGAACATAGGTTAGGTTAGGTCAGGCTGAATAGGGTGTGAGTTCACCACAGTGGACTATGCACCATATTGGGCCCATCGCCATCCCTGGGGGAACCTTAACGGTCAAAAACCTAAACCAATTTGCCCAAGCAATTAATTTCTCTACAAAATCTAAAGAATTTTTTTAATTTGGTTAGTGAGGCCAACCTCTTGCAAATTGTCGAAGAAGTACATTCCAAGGTGTTTCCTTCTGTACTGAGCAATGGCTTGAGGAGATGAGTAATATCCTCTGCGTCCGTTTCTGTTAAACCTAGTCTCATGGCGGCCTTCCTTAGAAGACAGTGCCCGGAGAGAATCCCTATTGCCATTCGTAGCTTAGATCTGCTGAGCTTTAATAATTCTACAGATTTTTTTCGATCGAGCTTAGGTCACAGAGCCTTTGAGACTCTGTGACCTATTTTTAATTTTCTTGAGAATAATTCTCTTGGCCACGGCTTTTGGTGGTCTTATGCCTTCAATGGTTTCTAGTTGTGGAAGCTCTGCTCCGTTTTTGGCCTGAATGTCTTGCAAGTTTATCGGGGAATTTATTTCCCTGGTACCAGTTTCGAAGCAGATATGTATTGGGCAGACAAACTGCTTTGGGCGCTAACGTACCTTCAAACCGTACAAATCCCCAGGAACAGACGGCCGGCGTAATACCAGCCAAATTTCAAAACACCTCGGATATTATCTTGCCAGTGCTGGAGGTAATCCTAACAAGCTGTTTAGATCTGGCGTACATTCCCCTGCTATGGAGAGAAGTAAAAATTATTTTTATACCCAAGGCTGGCAAATGCTCTCATGTAAGTCCGAAGGGCCTCAGGCCCATTAGTCTTTCGTCATTACTCTTAAAAACTCTAGAACGACTGATTGAAATTCATCTACGCAAAAGCATTGATACGAAGCTTCTATCTACTGCTCAACATGCATACTCTAAAGGTAAATCCGTGGAAACAGCTTTGCATACGCTAACATGTTTCATCGATGATTCCCTTCGTCACAACGAATATACTATGGCTGCTTCCTTCACATTGAAGGCGCCTTTAACAACATTAAGGCATCTGCAATCGCGCAATCACTGTCAGCTCTGAACGTGGACGCCTCACAGTTGATTAACTTGATGCTCAATAGCCGGGTTATCAACTCTTATCTGAGAGGGGCGTCTGCCAGAATATCTGTCAGTAGAGGAACCGCACAAGGTGGCCTCCTATTTCCCCTTCTCTGGAACTTGTGGTCAATCAACTGCTGACATGCCTGGAAGCGGAGTGCACCAAGGTGATTGCTTATGCGGATGATGTTGTTATTGCCGTGTCAGGAAAGTATCCAAACACCCTAAAGGAACTCTTACAACACGCTCTTCACACGCTAGTAAAATGGGCGAACCAATGTGGACTGGGCGTTAACCCACACAAGACTGAACTTGTTCTCTTCTCTAGGATGTATAAAATTCCGCACATGACCCTCCATCTATAAACGGCATAAGCCTGACTTTCTTCAAGGAAACTAAATACTTGGGTCTTATTCTAGACAGGAAGCTTAGCTGGAAGTCTAACATAGAAGAAAGAGTTAAAAAAGCAACCATAGCTCTTTTCTCTTGCAAAAAAACAATAGGAAACAAATGGTGCCTACAACCTCGCACCACTCACTGGCTATATACTCGGTCATAAGGCCGATACTTACGTACGGTGTGGTTGTCTGGTGGACTGCCTTAGACAAAGTGACAAATCGCGATAAACTTGGCGAAGTCCAAAGAACCGTATGCTTGTGAATCAGTGGAGCTCTTCGCTCCACACCTTCTGCTACCCTTGATATTCTGTTTCACCTGACACCTATCGATATTTTTAGCAAACAAACGGCGGCTTCTGCAGCCGTTCGTCTGAAAGCAACTTTTCAGTGGACCAGCAAAACAACTGGCCATGCTGCCAGTTTACATACATTTAAGACTCTCCCAAGAAACATCGACTACACCATACCACAACTACAGTTTGATAAAAACTTCCAAGATTCCCCAAAGGTTCTTCTGGGAGCAGAGAACATTCTTGGATGATGAGGCGATTCATTTCTAAATCTAAGTCTCTCCTTCCGTATCCTAGATCACTGTAGCGTTTTTTAGGCTTGGAATCGGTCTCTATAAACTCTACTACAGCCCTAGACTGTCGCACGTCTCTTGGAGAGTTGGCGGAGCAGTTCAACATTCACCTTTGCTGGGTGCCTGGGCGCAGAGACATTCCAGGTAACTGTAACTGTAATTTTTGACTAGATTCATGTGGTATCACAAGGGACCTTATAATAGTCTAAGTGTGTCGATCTTTAGCCAACAACCACTTCAACCTAACCTAACCTATGTATTGGGCCCAAATTTGTGGAGTTCGTAGACTCACACAACAGTTTCAAAAGAATTAAGTGGTTAAGTACAATTTGGCTGTCACTACAGACGTATTTTGTAGACGAACAACTATGTGCTCAATTTGTCCACACTTCGAACAGATTAGATAGTTCTCCGCCCGACATAGTTCGAGATCCGCTTGTCGTTTTATCACTAGTGCCTGTCGAACCTTATTCTTGTCGCTCTATAGGATTCGGTAAATGCTGTGTTAAGAGCAGAGGTAAGAAAGTTGTGTATATTGAGCAAACGTGCGTGAATAATTCAACAGCGCGCCCTACCCACGTTCTATTTGTAACTAATAGACGCCCAGAGAAATTAGTTAGGATCAATTCTTAACCTCATTAACCTCAAACATTTTCAGAGTCCGCATTAAGTTTCTATGCCTTCAAAAATCGGTCACTAGTTATAGTGACTTTTTCACTTAATACCATGCTTTAAAATTTGTGTTTGCTTCTTCAAAACCTCACATTTTAATGAAGATTTTCTATTCTAACTGAATAATTCCGTTAACCAGGTAACGCCATCCAAACAGCATAGACGATCTGTGGGCTCGCAGTTTCGGGATAGTTTGTCTCTTTTAATATCAACGTTACACTCCACAACTCCGCACTATGTTCGCTGTATTAAGGTAACACTTTTACGCTGAAAAGCTGAATCATATTCAGCAACATACTAAAATTTTTATCAAATACAGCCAAATGATGACAAGTTGTCCTTCAAATGGGAAGCATCGAAAATTGTCCAACAGCTTCGTGCGTGCGGCGTCTTGGAAACAGTACGTATATCTGCTGCCGGCTTTCCGTCTCGCTGGTCATACCATGACTTCTACACTCGCTATCAACTGCTGTGCCATAGAAAGGATCTCAATAAGAGTGACATGAAGCGCTCGTGTCAGAATATTGTCACGAAATGGATTAACGATGAGGACAAGTTTCGTTTTGGTAATACACAGATATTCTTCCGTGCTGGTCAGGTGGCTTATTTGGAGCAAGTACGTGCCAATCTTCGCAAGAAGTACATAATAGTCGTCCAGTCTGTGGTTCGACGATTTGTTTATCGCAGGCGATATCTCCGATTGCGAAGGGTTATGCTTGGCATACAAACATACTCACGTGGCTATATGGCTAGGAAGAAGGCAAGAGCACTACGAGAGGCGAGAGCAGCGCTCATTATATCAAAATACGCACGCGGATATTTGTGTCGGCGGCGATTTGTCCAGCTGCGGCATTCTGTTTGTGGAATTCAACAGTACGCACGTGGTATGCTGGCGCGACAGCGATTCAAACTCGCCTTGGATAATTATAAGGCAACGCAAATTCAACGGTTTTGTCGAGGTTATCTGGCGCGATTGGCTTACAAGAAGAGGTTGCGTAATATCATCGTTTGTCAGTCGGCTATAAGGAGATTCCTCGCACGTCGTCTGTTCAAAAAAATGAAAGCAGAAGCCAAAACCATTTCGCATATACAAAATAGGTACAAAGGGTTGGAGAACAAAATCATATCGTTGCAACAGAGGATAGACGATCTTAACAAGGAGAACACTCAGCTTAAGCTGAAGACCACTGCAATTCCAGTTCTCAAGTGAGTTTTGCACAATTTTTTATACAAGTACAAGTGTGGTAAGTTTGATTTTGTGTATTTCTAGGAACCAATTGGATTTGAAGAGGAACCTCGAGAACGAAATGAAGCAACTAAAGTTGTTGTTACTTGAGAAAGATAACGGTATAATGGCCCTAACCAAGCAGCTGGAAACTGAACGTGACGAGAAGATGCAACTACTCGAAGAAAAAGACCACGAGACCGAGGAATGGGACAAACAAAAACAAACATGGCGCGTCGAGAACGAAGAACTACGCAAGCAAGTCGATGAAATGATCGAACTGGCTAAGAAAGAAGAAAAGACATCGCTATATCGTTCTCGAATTCTCTCCGAGGCGGATACAAATGACGTTCACGAGGCATATCAACGGGCACTTAAAGAGAAGGATTTTTTAGAAGGGGAGAACTTCATACTCAAGGAGGAACTAAATCGTTTGCAAAAGCCCAATGGCAACGCCTCCGAATACGCGAATCATTCACGATCTATGAGCAATGCCTCTAGTCAAAACGAGGAGGACTTTGGCTACGCATCGGCTAAGAACACCCTTGAGTCTAAACGAAACAATCAGGTGTTGGCTTTTGATAACAACAATCAAACGCCTCCGGAATCATTTACAAAGATTGGTCTGTTAATTAGTATTTGCTTCTGGCATTCATTTACTAATATTTGTTTTTAGAAGTAACTTCAACACCGAAGAGTGAACAGACAAGCTTGATTCTTAAACTGCGAAATATTCTCGAGGAGGAGAAGAAGAAGAACAAGATATTAGTTGACCAAATGGAAAAGCTGATGAACAAAAACAAGTCCACTGAGGATTCGTTAAGGTATTTTTAGAATTAAACTGCGAGTACAAGAGCCCGATTGCAGTTGAAAATGGTTTTGTTTCTTTTGTAGGGTATCGGAGTTGGAAGTTGAAAATGAAAAGCTACGTCACGACTACAGTTTGCTGCGCAGCAGTATACAACGTGGAGTTGAGATGCAAGAACTGGAAGGTTAGCAAAGAAATAATGAAAGGAAATAGGTGATCGTTGACCATTTTATTTATTTACAGCTCAACAAAATGCTCTGCAAGAAGAACTCCGAAGGAGACGTGATGAATGCATACAGCTGAAGGCGGTACTACAGCAGCAGAGTCAATCACTGAGGTCGTTCGGCAATACCAGCCTACCTATGCGCCCTGATAACACCATTCAAGAGAACTCTGAGTTGTTGGAGGCGTTCCAAGCTCAGAAACTTGTAAATAGGTAAGCAGTTTCATCCCTGCCTCTTGGGAAGACACATTTGTATGAAAACTACCTATACCAAAAGGTTTTCCCGAAGACAAATTGTCACGGTATTTTTGCTTTGCACCTTCAACGCACCTGTTCAACTCGAACAAACTTTTGTTTGCCAAAATCACACAAGTTGAGTAACTAGGTTTACAAGACTCGCAACGCCTCTTACTCTCCACGACCATGTTCAATATGCATTCGAATAGAGTTGCTCATGAGTTGAATCAGTTGGTGGTGTACGTACTAGTTATACAGTGCCGGACAAGCACTGCACCTTCAACGCACTTGTTCAACTCGAACAAACTTTTTGTTTGCCAAAATCACACAAGTTGAGTAACTAGGTTTACAAGACTCGCAACGAATCTTACTCTCCACGACCATGTTCAATATGCATTCGAATAGAGTTGCTCACGAGTTGAATCAGTTGGTGGTGTACCAGCTACGTACTAGTTATACAGTGCCGGACAAGCATTCTACCAAGTAAAGAGATGTAGCAGACTAGTGATCGATTTTCCGCTTTCCTTTATTCCCTGTGAAGATACCTTATTAATTTTGTTTCAGTGTTAATCCACTCTAGTCTGTTTATTTTTTGCTGCTTCTTGTGCAGCATGAACCACATAAACGTTCGCAAAATCAATTTGTCCTATAATAATCGGAATGAGAATTTGTTGCATTAATTGACCAAAAGTGTCGGATGTGTTGAAAGTCTAAATGATTTCTTTCCAGACTAATGTATCAATTTCTTTGTAGGCAACTTGAATCGGAACTAAGCGCCTTGACCGAAGAGAACAACGCGCATCTGGAGGAGCTTTCTAGGCAACTTGATGAACTGCGTAGCGAAAAAGCAAAACTTCAATCCATCCTACAAAGTGGTGTCGAAGACTTAGATGAAACAAACATCGATTCCTTACGCCAAAATGATCGTTACTTGCGATATGAACTGGAGAAGTCATATATGGAATACACGCAGTTACAGGTTGGTCTTCAATATTCTCGTCTTAGGCTTAATCTCATTGAATGAATTACAGGAGGAATTGAACGCGTTGACTAAGAAGCATGAAGATTTAAAACGCAGCAACATCAAGTTGACTCTTCGGCTTCACGAGCATGGCATTTCTACTGCTGCGCCCACTGACGATGATTCCAAGTGTGTGGCTTCTGTGGTAAAGAAGAAAGCTGAGCACTACCAAGGTAGGATTTTAAATTTTCATTTATAGAGATGGTGGCATAAAGCTTTTTATTTTAGGTATCCTAAAATATAACAACGAAGATGTAGATAAAATATTCCAACGCCTTATAACAGGCTTGACGCCCCGTGTTGCCATTGGTTTACTGCCAGGTTTACCAGCTTACATTATATTCATGTGTATACGGTATGTTTCTATTGTCTTGAACCTTGATAGATATATGTTAACAATCTGTTTACAGATACACCGACCTTACGAACAGTGAGGCGAATGTGAAGCATTTGCTGACAAAATACGTCATTCAAATAAGGAAAATCCATAGAATGCCCAATATTTCCGAAACTCGAGTACTGTGGCTGGTCAATTCACTTACGTATGTTTTGACAAACTGCTTCATTGGAATACTGTCTAACTATTTCCATTTGCAGGCTCCACAATCTTCTCAAGCAATATGGTGGCATTGATGAGTACATAAGTCTTAATACTCCCGAGCAAAATCAACAGCAGCTAAAGAACTTTGATCTCTCCGAGTATCGAAGAGTCATCTATGAGATTATTGTGAACCTCTATCAAAGCCTTGTGCAGCAAGTACAAGGCTTAATAAAGCCGTATATTGTACCGGCTGTTCTTGATCATGACGAGATTCAACACGGACAAAATAATGGCAATCGTCGCACCATGTCATTGGATTCATCACCCGAACATGCTAAGGTACCAGCGCCCAAGTTGCTCGTCAACCAGCTGGACCACTTTTATAAGCAATTTCATTACTTTGGGCTGCACCTCAGCTATGCAGAGCAAATCTTCTATCAGCTTATGTACTATATTTGTGCCATCGCGATGAACACACTTATGTTGCGGGGTGATATTTGCATGTGGGAGACTGGCATGAAAATTCGCTATAATGTCACTTGTCTAGAGGGTTGGGTGCGCGAAAAGAAAATGGTAAGTTTGTGTAGAAACCTTTTTGGTACGACATCACAATCGTTTAAATGTTTTAGTCGGTTGACGTGACAAAACCACTGGCGCCACTAATTGACGTATCGCAACTTTTGCAATCGAGAAAAACCGAGCAAGACGTAGACAGTGTGTACGAGCTATGCAATTCTCTGACCAAGGCACAAGTTCTTAAGGTAAAAACAAACAAAATGCCGTTTTTTAGCACTAGATGGTGATTTATTTTGTTTAACTCTTTGTAGATGATAAATTCATACAACTCTGATGACTGCGAACGGGAGATTAGCAGTTCGTTTGTGGAGAAACTAACTGAACTGCTTGACAAACGGAATAAGGTAAGCTGTGTGCTATTTTGAAATGTTTAAAATTGTTCGTTTGTGGAAAAGTCAGCAACGTAGCGTTCTTATCAGTTGCTTCATACTTCGAGAACATCGGGGGTTGAGCAAGGAAATATAAAATTGATGAAGGTTTTTTCTCCGTTGGGAGAATACTTCCAGTAAGGAGAAATATCGCGTATAATGTATCTCAGATGTTGTAACAAGAAGAAATACCAACTGCACTGCTCAATGATGACCAGAGTACAAATGCAAATCATCATCAACTGCGGGACATACGTAGGTCTTTCAGGGGAATTGACATACACCCCCAACAAGTAAGAAATAAGAACCGAGATCCTGCTTCTAAAAAATAACAAGGCAGCTGGCCTGGATGGTTTACCTGCCGAGTTCCTGAAAGCGGATCCAGACGCAGCGGCCTGTATTTTGTTACCACTTGTTCAAGTTAATTATGGGCGAATGAAACATTTCACAGTGAATGGAAGGACGGAGTTACTGTCAAGATACCAAAGAAAGAATTTGCAATAACTGGAGTGGTAACACCGTTTTGTCCATATTCTCGAGAGGATAAGGTCCAGGATTGAATCGACGCTCAAGAGGTACCAAGTGAGATGTCACAGTGGTCGATCATGCATTGATCATATTTACACCTTTCGAATCGCTTTTGAGCAATCGTCGGAGTTCCAAATTTTTTTTTTTTAAATGCCTTCGATCGCGTTAATCGTGATTGCATCTGGAGATCGCTTGCTATGAGAGGCATCATTTACATTTTACATTTAAATCCGTGTGTTCAAATCCGAATGTCGATGTTCTTATGTTGGTAGAGAGGGTTGCCTCGATGGTGGGTTGTCTCGGCCAAATCGTAGAAGGGTATAGTTGTCCTGTCGATATCTCTTGGGAATAGGTCCTCGTTTAGTAGAGCAAATACATGGAGCTAACGATGCTCTGAGATGTGTTGGGTTTCCGCAATCTGGAAAAGTGTGACCATGTACTTTTACAATTGTTGCATTATTAAAGAGTCGTACACTATTTTGTTTTGTACAGTGAACACAGCTTTCCGATGCATTTGAAGTGCTACAAGGAGTGAGACAAGGAGATGTACTGTCACCGAGTTTGTTCTTACTTGCGATCGATGGAGTAATGACGGTGGGTACAAACGAGAGACTCGGTATCCAATGGATTCCAATTGATAAGCTAATCCATTTGGACTATGCTGATGATATCTGTTTCCTGGCAAACAACATTGGTGCCCTTAACGAAAAGTGTCATTGACTGCAACAGAATGGGGAGGTGGCTGGATTAAGGATAAACGCGAACAAGACAAAACTTATGCACACTAGCTGAGACCAACAACCGCAGGTTATCTTGATACGGGAGAAGAGGTCAAGCAGTTCAACTATTTGGGTATGTTTCACTCGATGGTGAAACGGATCTGGATGTCAGGAATAGAATAAATAAAGCTCGTGGTGCATTTGGAATCCTTTCTCCAGTCTGGAACTCTAGAAAAATAACGCTTCGCACCAAGTTTGAATACAATGTAAAATCGGTACTGCTTTACGCATGTGAAACGTGGAAACGCTCCGCCAACATATCGAGCAGGTTACAAGCCTTTGTTAATCGTTGTCTGCGTTACATCCTAAAGACACAGTGGCTTAGGACTGGACAAACAAAAGTGGATGTTGACATCAAGCGTCGCGCAAAGACTCTATTAACACACTATGAGAGGTCTTACTTACTTACTTAGATGGCGCTACAGTCCGGGGTGGACCTGGGCCTCAACCAACACGCCTCTCCAGTTAGCACGATCTTTGGCTAACTGCCTCCAGTTGCGCACTCCAAGTTGGTTGAGGTCCCCTTCCACTTGTGCGCGCCACCTAAGGCGAGGTCTTCCTCTACTGCGTTGTCCCTCCGGGTTGGAATCGAAAACTCTTCGGGCCGGAGCGTTGGTGTTCATTCGCTCTACATGTCCTAGCCATCTTAGTCGACTGATACGTACTTTTCTGACAAGGTCGATGTCGCTGTACAGCTCGTAGAGTTCGCTGTTAAATCTCCTCCTCCAAAGCCCGTCAACGCAAACGGGACCGAAAATCACTCGAAGAATTTTGCGTTCGAAGCGCCCAAGGAGATCTTCATCCGCTTTTGACAACGTCCATGATTCTGCGCCATAAAGCAGGACTGGGATGATGAGGGTCTTATATAGAGTCTCCTTGGAGTTTCTCGACAAGGCCTTACTAATCAATTGCCTTCTTAGGCCAAAGTAACAGCGGTTGGCAAGTATAATTCTTCGCTTGATTTCTGATGTGATGTCATTTTCAGAATTAATAGCAGAGCCGAGGTAGACAAAGTCCCGAACTACCTCAAAGTTATAGCTGTCTATCGTGACGTTCTGTCCGATTCGTCGATGTTGTGTGTCCCTTCTCGTTGACAGCATATATTTTGTTTTGCCCTCATTCACCACTAAACCCATTTTTGCCGCCTCTGTACTGATACTTGCAAACGCACCAGTGACAGCTCGCTGTGTTCTGCCAATGATGTGGATGTCGTCAGCGTATGCAAGTAGATGCACAGACTTTTGGAAAATTGTGCCCCTGGGTTGGCTTGCGAGTTTCGCACAATTTTCTCAAGAATGATGTTGAAAAAGTCACATGACAGCGCATCACCTTGTCTAAATCCTTTTTTGACATCAAAGGTCTCGGTGAGACTGTTTCCGACCTTTACGGAGCAGCGGGCGTTCTCCATCGTCATTCTGCACAATCTGACAAGTTTGGCAGGGATCCCAAAACTAGACATGGCTCTGTATAGCTCGTCTCTATAAATGCTGTCGTATGCGGTTTTAAAATCGATAAATAGGTGATGAGTATCGATTTGGACTTCTTGGGTTTTCTCCAGGATCTGCCGTAGTGTGAATATTTGGTCGGTTGTGGACTTACCGGGCTTAAAACCGCACTGATAGGGTCCAATCAGTTCGTTGACAAATGGTTTCAGGCGTTCACACAGTACGGAAGACAAGATTTTGTAAGCGATGTTAAGGAGACTGATGCCTCTATAGTTGGCGCAGTTTAGAGGGTCTCCTTTCTTATGGATCGGGGAAACAATGCTGAGGCTCCATTCTTCAGGCATACTTTCCTCTGACCAAATTTTAGAAACGAGTTGGTGTATGCTCTCTACCAAGTCATCCCCCGCTGCCTTAAAAAGCTCGGCCGATAAACCGTCCGGTCCTGCAGCTTTGTTGGACTTCAGCTTGGATATTGCTATCCTTACCTCATTTTGGTCAGGTGGACGGAAGTCTTGGCTTTCATCGCCCAGGTTGAATGGTTCATTCTGCCTGACAGCGGAATTTGTGTCGTCTTCGCCGTTTAGCAGTCTGCAGAAATGGTTTTTCCATGTCCTCAGCACCGACTGTGACTCTACTACAAGGTTTCCTTCTTCGTCTCTACAGGTCTCTGTTCGGGTCTTGTTCCCGTGACACGTTCTTTTTACCTTTTGGTAAAACTTCCGAACATTGTTCCTGGAGTAACACCTCTCTATTTCCTCGATCGCGCGCTTCTCATGCTCTTTCTTTTTCCTCCGGAGAAGCCGGTGTTCTTCGCTCCTTTTTTGCTCGTAGAGCTCACGAGCTGCTCTTGTCCTTCTCTGCAGCGCCGCTTTGAGGCCAGTTGCTTTGCTGCATGTGCTTGCCGGCACTCTTCATCAAACCAGGGGTTTCGCGGTGGTGGTCGGGTGAAACCTAGCACATCAGTTGCGGCTTTTCTGATGGCTTCTTGGCATCGATGCCACTGGTCTTCAGCACTTAATGCTGGCTGTACAGGAATTCTCGAGAGGTTGAGGGAGACGCGATCGGCAAAAGTTCTGGCGGTTTGTTGCGTTTGTAGCCGTTCAACGTTGAATCTCCTCACAGTATTTCCTTGTTAGTAGTAGATTAACAATGAAGGTATGGAAAAACCAAGTCTGTAGATTGTTAAACGAAGAAGACGACTCAAATTCTGCTGTCAGCGAAAATAAACCAATAGATGGTGATACTTTCTCCACCCGACCAAATTGAAGTGAGCAAAGCAATTTTCAAAATCAAGTCCAACAAGGCTCTGGCTAAATGGCCCTACGGTCGAAGTGTTTAAAATGGTAGACAGCATCCCCCCTGAAATAATGCGAACAGCGGTCCCGGGTGGGTGGGTCAGAAACCGAAGGGGCGGAGGAGTTTTGGTCTACGTAAACCTTGTACAAATGCACGTTGTATAAATGGGACACACGCCAAAAAAGACCTTTGTGTGGTACATAAAGCAGTTCTCCTCCCCCCAAACAGAAAAAAAAGAGATGGTGGAGAGCATAGACCAACTCATTTTTAAAATTAAGCAAAAAAATAAAAAAAGGTGGATCAACAGGTCCGTTTTGCCAACTTAGCCATAGCTTCTCACATCCATTTGTTTGAGTGAGTTTTTAATTTAGGGACCACATTTTGGTATGAGAAAAATTACATATTATCTACTCGTGTTCACTGCCATTAAATGTTTCTTCTATTTTTTTTTTAAATACAAAAGAAAAGACCTATAAACTTTTGTTCCTGAACCAAGCTATCAGAAATCAAAATAAGTAATCAAAAATACTCAGTCTGCCCTTTTCACTTCCTTTTTTTATTTTTCCAGGAACGTAACACCGAGTTCACAATGGTCCAAGAACACATCCATCCGCTCAAGGTGGTGTACAACTACAGCAATGTTAAACTCGAAGACATTGATATTCCGAAACAGTTACACCTCGAGGATTTCCTTACAAAAATCTAAAGGGAAGTATACCACCCACTATTGGGAGTGCAAATACATACACACATTTATCGTATATACTTAAAATATTACAGACATGTAAGCTTGTTGCCATTTTCACTTTAGCCTATTTTGTACATTATTGATCGTTGCGTTACTGAGAACCTTTACAAACATACATAAATACTTACTGTTAGAGTACTTAAATAATATTTCTTGTTTTGCCGTAGTTTTATGATTATAGTGCAAATGAATGTACCTCTCCTTGACATCGTAGAAATTCCTATGCATGTTTTTTTTTTTATAAATAATATAGAGTATATTTTTTGTTTCTCTTTTTTTTTAGAGTTTATTTAAAAATTGCAATTACCACCAATTTGTTTTTTCTCGGTTTTCTTTTTTTTTTTAAGAACGCCGAGAACAGAAAATTATCCGTTCCTTTTGTAGAATAAAATTATGTTAATGTAAAAAATAAATATACGTATGACGATATAGCATTTTTAATTCTAAAGAAACACTAAAACTATGTAAACTTTAAAGAATGATATGCAATGCAACTGAAAGATGAGTGAGATAAAGTGAACATACAAATAATATAGAAAACTGATGGGATACAAGTTTGTTGTATTAAAAATATAAATAATGAGATTGCTAATGAGATGCCTTAAGAAAGTTTAACTTTTTTCATTTTAAACAGAAGTAAAAACTCCATAAAAATGTTTAATTTATATATTTTTAAATTTGAGATCTTAACAGTGAACGTATAGAAAGAGATAAACAACATGTGATATGAAATATTCCAATTAAGTTTAAATCAAGCAATAATTTCTCTTAAATAAATATTTTAGAAAGTAGCGCAATATAAATGGTGATTGGTCTAACTATAAGGAATGCGTAGTATACATTTTTTTTAAATTAAACAAGGAACATAGACAATATAGATAAGTATGGCGTTTAAAATTAAGAAAGAAACTTTTTTTTAATTGATTATTTTTTCTGAATTTAATGCAATAACTAAATGGTTTCCTAAAATCTACCGGCAATCAGCAAAGAATCGTATTCAGTTAAATTAATTATTCCTCGAGTACATGCACAAGACAGGGAATGTATAAAACGAAATTCTTTCATAATTTTGAACAATCATAAATGTAAATAAGGAAAGTCGGGTGGAAGTGAATTAAGATTGATTACAAATTTACATTAGAAAATCATTTGCGTACCTATTCCGAAACGAATTAGTTTACTTAAAGTTTATATTTTTCAAATGTATGCATGCAATAATTTTCCGACCTGAGTAGTTTACTAAAGTGAATTCGTTAAACTTAATAATAATGTACTTATAAAATAGCCGTTAAGACGAATTAATGCAAATGTCAATTCAGCGGGTTCAAAAACCAATTGTCACGAAAAGGAAAGGAAAATTTACAAAACATTTTTTTTCTCACAAAAGTTACAGAAACAAAATTACATAAAATAGGTAATTAAAACTTTTTAACATTTAATGTAATTTTATAACTTTTTTGTCAACCATTGTCAAATCCAGATGAAAGTTGGGTTTCTGTTCCGAAGCCAAATTCTGATCGTACTCCCAGCTGCTCCTCTCACCGGTGTATGTCTCGCGTTATTTCTGTTCGTATTTTGCATCGGCATAAATCTTTTCATTTGTCTGTAGCATTCGTTATCCTTTCAGCTCCTTCACGCTCGTTGCTTCGTATAGTATGGTTTTATTGTGTACTGACTGAATCTGGGATTCCGTTCCGTATGTACTGGGGGGTTATTCCCAATCCCAAATGCGCGGCGGATCGTATTGAAAGCGATACTTCGATTTCGACCGTCTTCCCTTTTGTTATTCTCAAATGCGAACTGTGCTTTCTAGTTTTTTTCTAATTAGACTTCCAATTTTCCAATAATTTTCTCAAAAGTGACAGTTTTTTCCCGTCACAAGAATTTACACCCCTATTGTGGAATCCGTCGGAATTAAGTTTCACTTCACCTATTCGATTCCCTTTCACCGTCTACTGCTATCGTGGAATCCGCCGAAAAATTTCCTTATCGACACGTTTTTGGGAAAAGTAGTCTCACTGTCAAACGGCTGTCTTGTCTTTCATTTGTGAACACAAATGCATTCGTCGGAGGTTATAAAAAGTTTGTTTCAAAACTGATTTAAATAAAAAGCATCGTTTATTATGTAATAGTGTATACGTTAGCTCTATTCTTGTAAAAATAAGAGGAAGAACGAAATGAGCCCTGTACGAGAAGAATACGAGACATGCTGAAATGAGAAATGAGTGGTTTCACGGAACTTCCAGACGAAATGTGTTTTTAGAATGTTTATTTTTTGATTTTAATAAAGTTCAATCTGTGCAATAGATTTATTACAAATGTCGGGCTTAATGAAGCATCTTTTTTGTATGTAAATTTTTTATATTAAAATGCTCACGACATGCAGCAAGCAAGAAATCCTACGAAATCCGCAATGAATTTGATGCGGGCAAGAAATGTCATTTTGTTCGGGAAAAATTCGATTTGAATGTTTTCAACGATACAGTGAAACTCATTCACATTACCCACACGGGGAACTGTTCACTTTGCGGATTTGACGATACCAAAATATTTTTTTCCGTGAATGATTCCCCCCGGCGGATTCCACAATAGGGGTGTTAGTTTATTTTTTATCCATAATAAAACCGCCAGCAATCCGTCACCTAAATAGCTATCGCTTTTGATTGGATAAAATCGCTTTTGGAAATACAAAAATACAAATCCGCCATGAAAAGCGATTCGCCGCGCATTTGGGAATAAGCTCCCTGGGACCAGTGATGCATCATCGACGGCTCCCTCGTTCACGAGCTGTTGCAATGAATATACGTATTCCAACAAACTCTGTGTTCTTCATTTACGCACTTCCAAGGCCCGGTGAATTTCGATGCTAGCCCGCTTGGTTTTAAATTCCGTTTCTAAAATAGTTTTTAGCGCCGCATAACTATAGATATACCTAATCTTGCCTCCACTGCGAGCCCCTCAGTAATCGTTTCGTACTCTGTCTATTGCTACAGATATGATAGAGACAGGTTTAGTGAAAACGAAAGCGTTTTTCGTTTCGATCCCCTTTCCTGATTTCCCTGAGAAATGTTCCAGTGAATCTTCGACGTCTCGGAAAACAAAATTATTTTTACTCGACATGTTTCGGATTCTTTTTTCTCTTCCGTCGTCTGGTTCTCCTTATTCGTTAACTTTTTCTTGCATCGTGTCCTCTTCGTCAATAGTCTCTTCGTCTGACGTCTCCTGATCACTACCCCTTGTCGCTGCTATGACTTCTTCCGGTTTGATGACTCCTCTTCCGAACGTATCATTTATTCGTCTCACCAAGTCAGCCTTTACGTTGTTGTACCGATACGACAAGTTCTTTCCCTTTACGAACGCCTGTAGCTGTCTAACAGTGAGTTCTTGTAGCTCTTCCATCCACTTAACCCTCTTTAATTAACACTTCTTCACGTCTATCCTTCGTATGGCGCCGTGATTTTCAACTCTTTCTTCGTAGCTGCCATGACTCACAACTTTCCCTTCGTAACTTGCCGTAACTCACAATTTTTTCTTCGTAACTTTCTTTTCTCAGTTTTTCGATCAAAATCCCGCCGTGACTTAAAACTTCTCCTTCTTAACTTTCTTTTCACCATTTTTCGATCAAAATGCCGCCGTAAATCACAATTTCTCGATTCAGATATTCCTGTTGAGCCTCCATGTAGAAAGTGTCCAAAATAAAACAAAACACTTTTATGAATTACTTAGTTCTACTTTATTTCCGATGTTTACTTTTACATATTTTTAAGACTATCTTTACGACTACCAATGCGACGATTTCTCCGACCGAAGCCGGTGAATGCTTAATAAGAACTGCCCACTCGTTCACATCGTCGTCCATTCCCCGTATCGCCATATCATGAGACAGCAACCAAACGCAAACACCCAGTCCACTCGCGTATTGTACAAAGCCCACGCTCTTAAACACCAAGAGCACACGACTCCAATTCCGCATACCCCAGCGACGATCAGAGCAATCTTACTCCAGTCTGCCATCGTGTTGAATTTCTGCTACCGTTGCACAGCTACGTTTATATCTACTTAATTACATGGGTCATTCTATTTGTGTGGCTTATCTGAGTCATTAATGGAAAATATGTACGACGCGACGTCGAATTGGTAGTCTGAAATGAGTTTATACCACCAAAGAGAGATTTACTGTTTTTAAGATGCTTTAGTGGGGAATACACCATACAAAACATTTCGTAGGGGAAAATAGATATTTCGTCTATGAACATAATAATGTTGTATGTTATCCTCGCTGTCGCATTAATCGGAAATAGTTTCTATTGAGAATCTGCACCTGCGCCAATGTTTCATCTTACTGCACGGGCAACTTCAGTTTGCGCGCTGCGACCCTGTTTATTGCACAAACTTTAACAACCGGCACTATTTCATAAACATTTACAGGTGACACTTCTACAAATTTGTCGCACTTGCCTGACAAATTTTCATTTAAAAAAATATCGACTGGTGACATAATTGTCAGTTAAATACAACGACAAATTTGTCATGACTATTTTGTCATTGTCATGTTTTAACAAATTTGTCCTGACAATTTTTTTATGGGACAGATAAAATCTTACAATTGACAATTCCGACAGGCGTTCGGGGTTAGATCAAGTGTTGATAGTGAAGTGACAATTATGGTTTAAAATAGATATTTCGTCTATGAACATAATAATGTTGTATGTTATCCTCGCTGTCGCATTAATCGGAAATAGTTTCCATTGAGAATCGGCACCTGCACCAATGTTTCATCTTACTTCACGGGCAACTTCAGTTTGCGCGCTGCGACCCTGTTTATTGCACAAACTTTAACAACCGGCCCTATTTCATAAACATTTACAGGTGACACTTCTACAAATTTGTCGCACTTGCCTGACAAATTTTCATTTAAAAAAATATCGACTGGTGACATAATTGTCAGTTAAATACAACGACTATTTTGTCATTGTCATGTTTTAACAAATTTGTCCTGACAATTTTTTTGTAGTTTTAGGTATTTTGACAAATTTGTCGCTCTAGGTCTAGATGTCCAGCAATTTTTTAACAAAATATACTTCGGTGCTGTTTTCCGAACATGCAATTTTTTCTTCAATTTGAAATCACTTAATGCAATAAAATATTATTATTTGTACATTGTTTAAAGTGTCGAGTGCGTAACATTTTAAATCATAATTGTCACTTCACTATCAATACTTGATCTAACCCCGAACGCCTCTCGGAATTGTCAATTGTAAAATTTTATCTGTCCCATAAAAAAATTGTCAGTACAAATTTGTCGACAATTTTTTTATGAAACTAAAACTTGACAATAGTCAGCTATTTTTCGACAATTCTATAAAATTGTCTAATTATTTGCGAAACAAAAATTTGACAATTGTCGGATTGACAGTTTACAAATAGTCACCTATCACCTGTTGCAATTGACAATTTTTATGAAACAGGGCCCTGTTTTTCATAGCAGCGATTTACTTGTTTTTTTTAACAAATTAAATAGAAACGCCTTTCCAGTAACAACTGGGAAGTATTGCCTAAAGCATTTATTTTAATTGTACGAGGGGTCCTAAGTTCGATCCCCGGAAAAACATAAATTACATCTTAAGGTTGTTTTTCACTGCGCCACCTCTCGTTAACGTCTGACAAACATCCGAGAGTATAACTGTCCTGAAAAAGCTTTTCAATTCAGCCGTTCGGACTCGGCATAAAATTGTAGGTCGCTTCCATTCGTCCCAAAAATAAATACATAAACGAAAGGTTGTGATAAGCTAGTCCTACACTACACACCTGTTGCGCCAACTATTTTTTTTAAACATAGATGGAAGAATGCGTTGAAATTAAGTGAACGCACTAATATAGTTTTTTCTAAAGCCTTGAAACATGTCTAAAAAACCAACCAAAAAAGTTTGATGACGTAATCTGGGTGATCACAGAATCCGTCTTATTCGGAATTTTGCTACGAACCCCGAAAGAACTATCACAGAATCCGTATTCGTAGCAAACAAACTACGATATTGTCATAGCCGAACCATCATTCAAAATTTCAAAGTTTTTTTTTTTTTTTTTTAAATGCTTCTCCCGGGAAAGGCAAAGCTATAACGCTTTATCAGCGCCCCGAGATGCTTGCAGATGTAGGTTAGTTCTGCACTTAAATTGCTGCAAATTGTATTCTTCTGGAAATATATCCCCAGGAAGCGAGTTCCAAAGTTTACTTGTCCTGTAACAGAAGGAGTTTTAGAAAGATAATGTCCTCGCGGTTGTCAAGTGTACTGTATGGTCTGGTCATGAGCATAAGCAGCCTGTCTTGTGGGGCGCCCAAAAGTTGCATTTCGAGGGATAATGTCCTTGAGTTCCTCGGAACATCTACCATGGAAGTACCTATAGAACAAGCATAGGTCAGCGACTTGTCTTCTGTGCACCAACGGTTGCAGATTCGATGTGAGTGTAGGGCCTACAATAAGTCGAACTGCTCGTCTCTGTATGCTGTCAAGTAGGTTAAGTGAATGTTCTGGGGCCGAGCTCCATATATGGGAGCAATTTTCCAGGCCTGGTCTAACCTGTGCTTTGTAGAGAAGGAGAAGTTGCTTGGTACCTCTTTGCTCTAAATAGGTAGCTCAACTAAGCGGACGCCGATCTTGTGATATAGGATATGTGGTCCTGCCATGTGATTCCTGAATTGACTGTGACTTCTAGAAGGTGCATTGAGTCCTTGGGATGGATTGGATGGTCATCCATTTGGATATGAGGAACTGTTGATACAATTTTCCTGAAAAATGTTGTGAGCTGTGTCTTGTTTGCATTAAATACAACCAAGTTGTCTTTTCCCCACTTCAAGAATTTGTCCAGATCACCATTTAGACTTTTAGAGAACTAATTTGTTCACATCTCTGACTGTGTGATGTAGCCGCATTCACAGGCCCAGTGTTCGAGATAGAGGATATAAGAGTGCTCTCATCAGCAAAGCTGTCCTAAGTTTAGAGAATGATCTGTATCTATATGATCTGTACCAGCCACCCTCTCACTAACGGACTGTCAGAAGAGATAGGCGGGGGTTAGACTGTTTCGGTCAACATCTGTCTGTCTTCTGAAGACAAACCGCCAACGGGTGGGGCTGAACACGTCAGTTGTTTTCACCTTCAAACGTAGAACTTTCAGATTCCGTCAGGAGGAATAGGCGGGCGGCTAGACTGTTACGGTCACTCTCCGTCGCTCTCTCCTGCCGTAGTCTTTCTCATCTGATCCGTATCAGCCATCCTCCTCACCAACGGACTGTCAGAAGTTACCAGCGGGGGTTAGACTGCTTCGGTCACCCACCACCTTGACCCGAAGACTAAGTAGGAGAATTAAATAGCTACCACCAATAACCTCTCTTCGAGATAATCTACCCAATTTTCACAAATAGCAACGGTACTCCCACTGTAATGCCCGGCACATAGAATCTTTCTGGCCGATTCTGTTGTAAATTCTGGTTCTGTTTACATTGCTCGCTTAGCTACAGAAAATTAAAACAGATCCAGAAAAAGATGGTTGCCGTCTATTCTGTGGAAATAAAAAAAAACCTCCCTCCCATGATGAATTGCATTTCTGTCGCTGGCAGCAACTGAAACAATCAATACAGTTGTTTACGTTCTGTCGTCAAACAGCCATTTTTCTGTCGCTAAATTCTGTTGTTGACAAAAAAAATCTCCTGTTCCTTAGTTATTTTTCTGTTGCAAATGTATAGGACTCTGCGGCAAGTGACAAAGAACAGAAACTGAAACAGAACAGAAAGTTTTTTCGTTCTGTTGTAAATTCTGGTTCTGTTTATGTTGCTCGCTCAGCTACACCGAATTGAAACAGATCCAGGAAAACATGGCTGCCGTCTATTCTGTGCTAAGAACAAACCTCCCTCCCACAATAAATTGGCATTTCTGTCGATGGCAGGAACAGAAACAAGCAATAAAGACTTGTTTAAGTTCTGTCGTCAAAGAGCCATTTTTCTGTCGCTAAATTCTGTTGCTGAAAGAAAAATTGTCTGTTCCTAATTCTGTGTCTGTTGGGATTCTGTTTCTGTTCTTTGTCACTTGGTGCCTTAAGAAGGTTCCGTAGGTACATATTCCGACGGATACCTCTCTAGGTGAGATTAATGTAGTAAGTTCATTTGCATGCAAAACAGTCTTCAGCACATTATAAAGCTAAATATTTTTTGGTAAATCAAGAAATAAACCATTTTTTGTGGGAAACAAAATATTTTGTTTACCAAATTACAAATTACATTATGTACTTTAAAACCAGTCGATGTATCGGTTCCATTGGTTTAACCGGAAGTTGTACCGGATGTCGTGTCTAAATGTCAGCCTTCCACGACAATTAGTTTTTTTTTTATAAACATCTAGGAATAAAAGTTGTCTTAGTGGGTTTGGACAAATATACAGACAGATAAGGTTCCGTTTTTTCCCTTTGGGTACCGAACCTTAAAAAACAACTTAATTCAAATCGGCGCGATTTATGTCGTTATCAGATTTTATTTTATTACACCTATAGTCAGGAGGAAAATTGTTGCATGACTTTCCTATATTTAACAATATTATTTAGCATAGAAATATAAAAATAAACAAATAGGAAAAAATATATGATTATAAGAAAAAACTATTATGTACTTGAATTGAGTGTGGTAATTGAATCGCATTGTATTCGCTAATATAAAGTTGAAATTTGTTTATGCCATGAAAAAAAAATTAAATTTGTTTGTAAAACAATATCAACATATTTTTTACATCGAAAATGTTTTTTTTTTAACATCATAATTTACTTAAGCGAATATGTGTATTAAAACAATTTTAAATAAAGTTAGTGATAAGCTTTTCTCAGAATGTTGAAGAAAAGAGAAATATATAAATTATACATATTACATACATATATCCATATTCATATTTATAAATAATATATTTAAATATGTAAAAGAAAAAGTAGGAAATCAAAATATATTTATACAATTCGACTAATGTCGTTTTCTCGTTGAATAGTAAAATACATAAATTTATTGAATCATGAAGATAATTTTTTTTTTGTTTCAATTGACACTGGTCAGAGTACAAAAGGAAGATGATGGCGGAAGAATACTTTATGGTCCACTGACAGTTTGCAATCCCCTAAGTGGATTATTGATACCGGAATATACGCCCCTTTATTCCAAGGGTTTCATCAAAGGGCGTAACTTTCTACGTTGGGTACTATCTATTGGGGTAACTTATGACACAAAAACCCAGCCATATCGCTATGAGTAGTATCGGCAAACGGCCGGTGGCGTGAAATAGGGCCCAGCCCAACGAAATAAGACCAAATGTAAAATTTAAGCAAATCTGCCGGAGTGGATGAAATCCGGCCAGAAATGCTCAAGGCTTTAGGTGAAGAGGGAGTTAGATGGCTCTCTCGTGTCATTAAAGTGGCCTGGGAATGCGGCGAAACACCCAGTGATTGGCAAATTGGGGTGATTGTTTGATTGGGATAAAAGGGATTGCTCCAATTACAGGGGTATATCACTTTTATGTCTCCCCGGAAAAGTCTTTGCCAAGGGGCTGGAAACGCGTTGCAGAGCTGTGGTCGAGGCACGATTAGGATATAAGCAGGGGGCTTATTCCCAAATGTTCGGCGGATCACTTTTCATGGCGGATTGATATTTTTGTAATTCCAAAAGCTATCAAAAGCGATAGCTATTCAGGTGACGGATTGCTGGCGGATATGATCGCGAATACAAGCTGCCGAAATGAGATTTCTCCGTGGTATTGTTGGTGTGACCCGTAGAGATCGCATTAGAAATACCCGAATACGTGAGGAACTCAATGTGGAGCAGCTACTTCTCCGGAGGGAGCGGTCCATGCTTCGGTGGTTTGGTCATGTTAAACGCATGTCCCCGACCAATATCCCACGACGTGCTATGGAATCCGTACCATCGGGCAGGCGTCCTCTAGGTAGACCCAGGATGAGCTGATTAGATCAAATTCATAATCTCTCCTCTACCCGAATGGGGATTGCCCTTGATGATTTGGAGTCGATGGCGGAGGATCGAGAGCTATGGAGGTTCCACTTGAGCAACCAACACCCGCGGGCCATTGAAAATGTATGTATGTAAAATTTTATGAAAAAACAGCGAATAAGCAAAAAAAGGTAATTCGCAGGAGTAGGAACGAGGCTGGGTGTATGCAAATTGTCTTTATATCCAGTGAAATATGTATTGGGAGGCATGCTGACCCCTGCAACCCCCCTCTTAGGAGTAACTGTCACTGATTTGAAGAAGTTAGGCAAGGTTGGTTCGGTGACGTGAAATAAGGTCAGTTTTAGAACCAGCAAAACGAAATAAAGCCCAAAAAATTAGTGAAAAATTTAGCCTTAATTCGTTTTAAATCTGGGGTGGGATTCTGTAAGATGAAAACGTTCAATCGTTTTCGTTTGCACGAACGGTTTGCTTCATGTAACTACAAAAACGAAAAGAATTTTCGTTTGCGCGAAAGCAAAAAAACGAAAGCCATTTCGTTTACGTTTTCGTTTATTTTGCTTCATGTAACTCTAAAAACGAATGCCATTTTCGTTCCGCGCGAAAGGAAATCAATGACAATTTATTCATTGACGTTTTTCAATTTATTTGATTATTTTAACAGTTTAAGTGCATTTGCAGCTATTTCTAACAATTAATGTGTCAAAAGAAATAAACATTTCTGGAGCAGTGATGGTTTGTGCTCTATATAAATGATGTGTGCCTTCAATATGGCGATACGGCTCATGACTACTTTGTGTGAAAAGTAGTAGTTGGCTCAATTAAGCCAAAACAATCCTAACTGTGAATTACTGTTGAGGCAACTGCAATAACTTTTGGTAGGAATGATAGCTATTTCAAACTATACTATTCATCATCAGACTCAGTTTGAATTCTAACAGTCAACTCTCCGTATATAATCCACTTGGGGAGACATTTCTGCTTTCCCCAGTTAAAAAATGGACCCTTGCATTTGGATTTGTCGATTGACCATATAACTACTTCTTTCGGCAACTAAGAAATATGTCCGCCAACTGGTGATTAGAACAGAGGAGAAGACAAATCTCAGTGCTTTTGTTTATTGCCGTTCTCTCGCGTTTATTTGCCTTCCTTCTAATTGTAACCAAAAATGGAAGGAAACTATTTTAAAAAATAAATTATTATAATCAATATAGATTCAGAAAAGCAAAAGGTGCAAAAACATACATTTAGGTGCTGCTGTCAAAAATAAAAGTTTCTCAAACTGTAAAAATGACCCTAAATGTATGCAATTTTAACTACACTGCTTCTTAAACGCTTGCGAAGAGAAAGAAACAAACAAAAGGAGTTACATGAAGCAAACTTTCGCTTTCGCGTGATTTTTATCGTTTCTTGAAAAGCGAAAGCGTTTTTCGTTTCGTTTTTTACAGAATCCCACCCGCTTCAATTTTTGCATTTAGACATCAGTTTAACTGAAAGCTGATAGGTCAACTGAAACTGAAACTGAAATGATCGTCTAAATGGGGCTTAATGTGGATTTGTGACGTATGGATCTCTGACGTCAACAGAGCTGCCCAAAGAGAGCTTGTACACAGCATGTACCCATTGGGACCATACACTGACATCAAGTGCTACATACGTATGTGGCTTGCTATATGCCGTGTACTAGCACCTTTACCCGTGGCGGCTACCAGGTTGGAGAGGGAAACGACCACGAAGTTGCATTAGGCCAATCATTTATTTCCAAAATGCTTTGTTTTTTTTTCTTTGTATAAATTCATTTGCTATATCCGGATATTTTTCAAACATATTTAGAATAATCTGTAGCTGTTTTGTATTTGTTGTGTTTGACCTCCTTTAAAACTGACAATTTTCATTATTTTTTCTAAATATTTTGCAGAAAAACACTTACATTGCTGCTCCTTAGCTAAAGTTCCCTGACGAAATGCCAGCGGAATATTTTGTGGAAAATTACGTTAATATTTCCATCGGAAATTTGTTCCCGATAGCTATTTTTCCGACGGAATTTTTTGTTTGATTTCGAAATCATTCACGATCACGATGCCTATTTTTCCGACGGAATTTTTATTTTCCCTTTCGCAAATTATTTACGATGCCTATTTTGTGAAAAAGGGAAACATTTCGGGGAAAGTATTATTCCCGATAGGGGTGATATTGTTCCCTTTCACTGTATGATAAAGCGACTAAAAGAAGAGTCTCTTCAGCATATTTAACGCCTACAATGAGTATTCGGGCGTGATCAGTAGACGAACCACCACATCTGCCTAGACGCACTATTTACCAAGACTAGTTATATGGAATCACAAACACAAAGTGACTGTGAACCATAACCTAATACGAGTCTTTGGTCAAAGACTTAATTGTTTAGGATTATTTGCTCGTGGCATGGCGTAGTTTAATATCAAAAACGTTTCAAGTCAAGAATTAATTCAAGAAAATGCTTACTCCACAAACTTTATTCATTTCTTGAATTTATTCTTTTTTTGGAATTAAACTACGCCATGCCATTTATATTCAAATATTTGTGTATACACATAGTCTGATCTTGGCTTAATACTTTTATTAAAGTATACACCATATTAAAACAACAAAAAAAAAAAAAGCTTATATTATAACCACAATTGTATTTGCTTCTACTTCATTATGCAACATCTTCTTGAAGAATAACATTAGATAGCTTGTTCCGAGGCAGATTTATCGCTGGCTTTCGCTCTGTAATAATACCGGTCGCCACTGTCATTCCGTTTTCTCGTATTGTAAATGCTTGACCAGGCGTCATCACCATTTTTCGGAACAATGTAATAAGAACCTTTCCATGTTCACCCGGCATGAGCATTCCACTAGAAGGAACTAACAAAAAATCAAAATCAAATGAAATGTTACAAAAGATATATGTTCTGCCTACCTAAATCAATTCGCGCTGGAACATTCCATGTTGTGCTGAACAACTGCTGGATATACTTCGACATCAATGGCCTAAAGCGGCCACCCTCTGCTCGTGATAATAAGTACATGGATCCTTCAAAGTGATTAGAAATATCTTCCGTGCCAGACGCGCAAAGCAACATTCCACGTTCAACTCGAGATATTTTGACTCCTCGCAGAAGCGCACCAACGTTTTCACCAGCTGTTCCCTGTAAAAGAATACAAGTGGAAATGGCGTCTTGAACCAAACTTGAATCAACGGCTAGGCTAACCTGTGGGACACTCTTTTTGAATATTTGAATATCACCAATTGTAGTTTTAATGTTCTGATTGAAACCCAAAAGATCCGCTTCATCGTTCCTCAAGATTGTCCCTCTTTTAATTGTACCCACGACAACAGTTCCCCTTCCAGCCACTGTAAATGCGTTGTCAATGGGCAGAATGAAAGGCGAAGTTAAGTCCCGCGTTGGTGTTGGAACAAAACTATCTACATACGACAGTAGCTTCTCTATAGATGGCACTCCGTAATCTGATTGATCTTCCCTGAGTGCCAACAACGCTGAACCATAGATAACTGGGCTGTTGATGCCGTCGAATCCAAAGTCGCTTAACATCTCGCGCATTTCGATTTCCACCAGCTCGAGGACATCATTATCAACCAAGTCCGCCTTGTTCACATAGACAATGATTTTTTGTATTCCTACTTGTTTCGCCAGTAGCAGATGCTCCCGTGTCTGTGGCATCTGACCATCGGTGGCGGCGACAACCAGTATAGCTCCGTCCATCTGCGTTGCTCCTGATATCATGTTCTGTTGGCAATTTCAAAATTATGTCACAATCACTAGTAAAGCAATACTAACCTTAATGTAATCCGCATGCCCTGGACAGTCAGTATGGGCGTAGGTTCTTGAATCAGTTGCATAACCAATGTGACAAGCATTTATGGTAATACCTTTAATAAGAACACACAAGTCCTTTGGTTTGTGAATCTGGCTTATTTTTACGACACTCACCTCGAGCCTTCTCTTCAGGGGCTCTATCGATTTGGTCATATGGCACGTAGTCGGCTAGGCCTTTTTTCGATAGAACTTTTGTTATTGCTGCTGTCAGAGTTGTTTTACCATGGTCAACGTGACCAATGGTTCCAATATTACAATGCGGCTTCTCGTCACCAGATTTGCTGGAGTATTTCCTATTACAAAAGTTTTGCGGCATTTTGCATGTTGATAATCTGAGCCATGTTGTTCCACTAGTGGCAAATGTTCGACGGCTATGGCAAGTAGCCGAAAGTGGCCCCCACTTTCCTTTGATATGGCAAAAGAACTGCTGTCTCCGACAAAGCTTTGTTATTGTATTCATTTTTGGAAGAAGCACCGCACTACCCTGAGAACGCTCGAGTTAACCAGACTTTGTGGACCAAAATACTTCACCACCACCAACCATCCCGAACAGCTGGTAATATGTCAAAGTTTTGTTTACCTAAATTCGACTTGTTCGTTTTGAGTGAGAATTAGAGCAGGTAGTAACTACAGTGTGGCACAGAACTAATGATGTAGATATGTACTTATAGGTAAATCCATAAACGAACAAAATTATATTTTTTAGAAAGGTGGGTTAGTAGTGAGTAGGGGGCTGTTTGCATTAGGGGTATTAAATTTATTTTTCTTTGAGGCAAATGAGATAGGCGAGCTGTCAAAAACACAAACGCAAATTATAATCTGTTCTATTTTATGTTGATTTCATTGGGCAAGAAAAAGCACTCGAGGGCCAGATTCACACATAAGGCGTATTTTTTTGAGATTCTATAGCTAGCTCACTTTTACTTTTACATGCAAAACTTTTATACTCACTTTTGGCTTTGTTATACTCACTTCCCAAAAAAAATACGCCAATACTTTCACCAATACCAAAACCAGAGGTATTTGTAAACGCAAATTGCAATAAAAAAATTGCTGACTGTCAAATAACACACCAACACAAATACAAACAAAAAGTAATCTCATTTCATGTTCCATTGGGGCAGGAAAAATCTGAAATCTGGAGATCGACGTTAGTCAATGTACATAATGTATTTTGTTGATGGAGGGTGCAGGGTGTACCTAGCGGCGACAATTTGAACCCTACTACACATACAAATTTTACAGATCAGTAAACAAATGTACGGAAAAGAAGCTAAGCGACATAAATAATTAAATATCTTGAAAAATAAAAACATTTGTTAAGTAAAAACGTAAAAAAAATTCCTAACTAGTCTACAATAATGGAAAATAAAGAAAAAGTGTTGCATCGATCGTCTCATTGTGCTGTACCCCAATGAAACTCATATATACAAAATGGTATAACCATGTACATAATTCTTAGTTTAAATTCGTGGGGTTTTGAAATCATCGAGGATGCATTTATGACCAAAACAGTTACCTCACTCTTTCCTTGAACTTGTATCACACCTATAGCATAGACCCAACCAGCCTTGACGAGCTCGCTTCCCCTTCGCGAATGGAGCTTTTTATGCCGCTAAAATATTCTGCAATATCGCAGATGGTTATCGAGAAACTCTGAGATAAATCTCGGTTAGTTAGGTCCTCTATTGGTATTTGGAATAATGCTGCGCAATAAATGGAATATTAAAAATAATTTAACTTTAAACTTTAAACAGTTAAAAAAGAGTCTAATCGAAAAAACAAAATTACAAAATTGTTTACACGAAACCAAAACAAGGTTTTCATTGCACTTTGAAACGATTTAGACATATCTATTTTATGGACCCGATGTTATTTTATTTTTCATAAACAATACTTGAATTTTAGACCGACAAGGCGTTTACATTAATTAAAATAGTTTTTCATTTATAAAATAAATAAATTAGCTGTACAAAAATACACATACCGCTTACCGAGGACAGATTCCTGTATGTCTGATTGGGTTCATTTCTTCGCCACTAGATATCGCAGGCCAACTTGTACATTTGTCAATCGTCGCGGAAAATTATGAGGTCTGCGTAAAATATTCTATATACAAAATCTGACAGGAATATTACGATGTCTGCAGTTTACGCGGTTTATGAGACTTTTACGCGCTAAGTGAATACCTTTAATATGATTTTAGTTTAAGCCTTTAATTCATTTCATTTAAAATGTTATCGCCGAACTCCTCTTGTTGTATCATGGCCGAACTCCACCTCAAGATTTGTTTTTTTTTTTATTTACGTTAAATTGAATTGCATTGACAGATTGACGGAATCTAGCGCGTAATTTTGCGCTAGATAAAAAAATATGCTTGATAAGAATACGAACTCTGCTCTGGCCATACATAATCGCTATTGTTTTCCTATGTTTTTTTCTTTATCTGATTTGACACTGAAGTTGTCGCGAACTGCACTAGCCCTTTTGGTTCAGTGCGGCGAAAGTACGAAACCTCTGCGCGCCATTGCTATTTTTCACATAGAACACAGTGCCATCCATTGTAGAAACATTGCAACTGCGCAAAAATAACGACATATTCAAATTATTTCAAACGTTCTATAACAGATGGCACACTCAACACTTAAACAAAATCGCACGAATTGCTCGATGACATTTGAGTGTTTTCGCTTCTCTCCACCGTGAACCAAAAGAGCTAGTGTCTATGACTATGTTTGCTCCAACGAAAAATTGGCTGCTAGCAGTCCATGTCAATGCATACTCACACACATTTTTATAGGAAAACAAAATGAGTAATTTTTCACAGATTACTATAAAAGCGTTCCCCAAGTTTTTCGTAAATGTTTCTCTTTTACAATTTGTCCCCACCACTGCCATTTTGAGTCTTTTCTATTTTCACAACAAAAGTATTTTGTTTTGCTATCATTCTTTAGCTATGTGGTCGCCCAACTTCATCTCCGAAGATTTTTTATGTTCCGCTTTATAAGTTTCTTAACAAAAACACACAACATTCACTGATTAAAAATGATTATATTGTATTCTTATTATTAGGCAAATATAATATAGGTTTAGTTGAACAAAATATTTGAACAGAAATATATAAATATATACTATTATGTTATAGAATTTACTGCATTTAAACATAAAAATGTAAAATTGCAAATTAAATTTAATACAACTTAAATTAAAGAGAAGAGAAGAAATAGTCTACTCACTTTTAAAATTTATTTTATTTTTTCCAAATAAAAAAAAATAAGTGTAATTATGTATAATTATGTACAATAGAATGTGATTGCATTTTGTGGCGAACAAGTTGCCAGAAAAATAGTTTAAACATGATCTTAATCAAGAAAAAATTAGAATACAATATTGTTAACAAATTACTATCGTTATCACATTTTGGTAAAAGGCGATTAAATTGTATTAATGCAGTTAACTGTGTATAAGATTATAGATAAACGTAGATGTACCGATAAAATAGAACAATATAGAGAGGATTAGTTGTTTTAGACATGTTCTCTCTGCGATATCACTTTTATTTGTTATCCGTGAACGAGCACTACGAATCGGAATTTGTTTTTGTTTAATTAATAAAATCGACGTATTTCCGTGAGCACGTCAACGGATGCCGCAATTCGACCACAGATTCACTTTGAGTTGGGGTATCGTAAAACTGACTAAAATCATTCGGCGCTAGGAATAAAAAAAACAAGCTTAAGCCTCTACACTACCCTGCGAGCTGATATCAAAATCGGATACACTATCTGATCCATAATCTGGGATCCCACTTGCCATCGCCGCACTGTGAGAGGGCACCGCCGATGGAGGTTTGAGAACATCAGCGACGTACAGAGGAGCCGGTCCAGCCATTTCAACGATACTCGGTCGCCGGGCCTGCGTGCAACGTTTAATTGGCGACATAAACGTGAATAGGATTACAGTAAGGCAGAGTGCAATGATTAGGACTATGGCACGTGCCATGCCTTGACCGCGAACGGCTGATATAGCTGCCATGATAAGCAATAGGATGACAACCGAGAACTTTGTCATTGTCACAGCTGTGGAATGTATTTTGCCGCCATTGCGACTGATCATGTTGCTGGGCCCGTAGGCAAAATATAGGTTGTGCCGATCGACAAAGTGCTTGAAGCAGATGTAAATCATAGCAAACGGCATGATCAGTGGGCAAAACACACTGTACACCACGCTTATGGTGAACACCAACACTGTCCAGGCGTAGTGCGTGCCAAAGGGAAATTCAATGAGGATCGACTTGCGAATATGCGGTGTCTCCGCTTTGGACTTAGCTGTACACAACATCCAAATGTACACAATCAGCTCAGGGAAGCGTAGAAGTTCCAGTGAAGTACCAATGAAGGCAGCGGTGATTACATAGTTTACATAGAACGAACCACGATCGGGAAGAAAAATGCACTGCCAACGATATGAATCGTCACTGACGGACCATTCGAGCAATGCCTGCGCACTGGTCAAACCAAGCGACGGCAAAATGAGAATCATGAAGAGCAAGTAGCCAAAGCACTTCGTCATAATTGAGTAGTTTTGCAGTGATCGGGTGTAGTGGGATAGCCATTTATCAGAGAACGCCACAATAACTGGCATCAGGGCGGACAGTGTCCAAAGCATCAATGTAGGTAAGAATTCCGAAACGAGCGGACTCAGTTTGCTAATGTTGCCGTTTGCAATCGATACACTGTCCAACATATTCACTACGATAGCCGGTGTGGTAAGGAAAAATAATACAGTGAACAGGATGATGTTGATGATCGTCCACTTGATGTACCAGCGGCTGGTGCTGACGTTAAGGTTCTCCCAGAACAAATCATCTGGCGATGGAGCGAATGTCAGATCCCATTGTCGATATGTTCCCGGTGTGAAGTGTCCCACGATGTTCTGCGCCTCTAAAACTGTGGACACAGTTATGAACGCAATTCCCAACGGCTCGTTCAAGGCAGCGGCTCGCAGACGTGCAACATCGCCGGATAATTTTCTTTCCTCTCGCTGGTAGTACTCGAACGCATTCTCAGACTTACACGAGCACGCCTCCGGCTTAACTAGAATCGAGTCTCGATCTCGATGGTTCTCGCAATAAATACGAGCGTCTAATACCTTCTCGTAGTCCGCATTTTTTGTAAATAACTTCGAAATATTGTAAGCCACCTGAACGTCTTCAATGGTGACATCGGGAAACAGTTCCTGAATGTAGTTGCGAATAACTGTTCTGTTGCGATCGTTTGCTGATATATTCGTAATCATAATGGTGCGAGTTGGAGCCTTCTTGAAGGCATTACGACCCGACGATCGCCGCATCACCATGACAACGAGCGGCACATACAAAATGGCGACAATAACGTGCACCCAAAGCCATGAAGAATCCGGTTCGAGGTTAGCCATTGTCGTATGACCGAATGCGTTCACAGCATATGTTCCATTGCGATCAGAGCCGTTCCAAAAATTCACCGGAAATATGACAATTAACGAAATCGCAGTTACCACAGCCATGACAAGCATCAAATGTTGTTGAAAAGACAAATAATGCACTGCATCTGGCCCAGTGTGCAACAAGATCTGTTCCTTCTTTAACTGCCATGTTATTTTCACCCAAGAAAAGAGACCATGATCGAGGTGATGGTTGATTGCTATCGATCCCTGGCGATCACTTGAGGGCGTCTGCACCGATTCGCTACGTTGTGAATAGAAAAGCTCCGTCCATCGTTTTTTATTGCCGCTATTGTTGACAAGAGCTAAGCGCCCAAAATCGCCCGCCTGATGTCTCAACGTTGTGAATAGTATTATCAGCAACAACCACGCAACGACGTTCAGTATGAGCGTTTGCGGTATTCCATTGTAGGCATTTGTGAAGATGATACTTGTCTTGTTTGGTATTGTAGAGCAGCCATAGCTATCGTCATCCTCCCACGTGCTGAACATTTTGTTCACCAGAAGGCTGTTTTGATAATGAATCCGTTATTATCTAATGGGTAATCTGAAATTAAAAATTTGAAATAAATTGCTTATTCGTGATTCAGTTTATTATGTGTAAATGCACGGCACTTTATTAAAGTAAGAATAATCATCAATTTGCGGCTCGTAATGGAGATGCTTTCATGTTCTGGGAGAGGTAGTTGCATTGTGTATACAAATACGTATGCATATGCTTTCTAACTGAGCTGTAATAAAATAAATAAAATAAATAAATAAATAGCAACAGGCGGGTGACACCCTAGGCCTAGCTTCTCGCAACCATTCGTTTGTGTGAGTTTTTATTTTTGGGACGAATGAAAGGGACCTACAATTTTATGCCGAGTCCGAACGGCTGAATTGAGAAAGCTTTTTCAGGACAGTTATACTCTCGGATGTTTGTCAGACGTTCGCGAGAGCTGTACATTTATCAATAACTTTGGAATTTCGAAATTTATAAACATGTCCTCCACCATTACTCACTCTTGCATGTGTTTGGTACGGATAATCAGTAACGTTCGGCGCCTGAAAGTACCTCAACTGGATAAAACGCATATTAACGTAAGTTTTCTTTCTTCTAACTAAGTGTAAATAAAACTTGGTAATTTATCATGACCTCCTACAAACCATCGTGCACCGAACTTGTCGAATTGTGGCCTGTGGGAGCTGAGTAATGGGAATGGTTCTCGAGTACTTCTCCAGAAGAACGGCGAAACCAAGTGGTGCTCTTCCCTCCCATTTTGTCCCACTCCTATCTATACATTACACCAAATGCTCTTTCTTATCCCATTATATTTTCCCCTGGGCTAGATAAAGGGGTTATACGACCCGTGCCGATTATCAACCTGGCTGGGGGCCCAGTTTCAAAAATACTTCAGTCGCTAACGGAGTATCCGGATACCTTGGGACCTCCGGATAAGCCAGCCTTGTATATTGCGGATCTCTGCATAGATTGATATCTCCACGCGGAGATATGACGTTTTCAAAACGACATAACTCCGCCAGAAAAAAGCGACATAATTCCGCTTGAAAAGTGTACCGGGCGGAGATATGTCGCTATGTCACACCGCCCACCGATCTTTTGCGCATCAAACTTCCAAATCGTGTTATAAGCCGTCTTGGCGATGTCAATTGGCTTCTCGGAGCTGCGATTTGACCCCTTTTGACTTTTTTTTTTGTGGGGAACTGTGAAGGACCGATGTTTCTCGGGAAACGAAACCACTAACAAGGTCTTGGAAAATTGGAGTGACAGACCTGAGCGACGCTGTGCTCCATAATTAATGGGAATGTTATTAATAAGGCCATAATACATGGAAAAAAATTAATTTTGTTCATTTTATTGCATTTCTAAAAATAAACTTGTATTGGTCCATCCTTCCATAATCTTCTATATATGTACATCTATTTATAAAAAAAAATGAGTTTAAAAAAATTGGACAAAGGGGTGTGACGCCGCCCGTAAAAAAGTGGTATATCTAGAAAACCACAAAACCGATTGAGCTCAAGTTCGCAGAAGTTTGGTCAAAATCGGACAAAGGGCGTGGCACCGCCCATACAAAAAAAAAACATTCAAAATCGTATATCTCGAAAACCACCGAATCAATTAAGCTTAAATTCACAGATAATCTTAGGTAGGTATTGACCTTAAGATGTAATTTGTGTTTTTTGCGGTGATCGAGCCTGGATATAGTTCTGTTAAAGACTATGTCTAAATAACTGCACCCATTGAGGAATATCAGGACATAAAACTTCCAAAAATTTGCTTTCAGAATAAGGTGCCGGCTGAAGCGGCAACATACATACATACATATAAATCAGTTGACTAGTTAATAGAGTTCAATTTGCTCTGGTTTAATAAGAAACAATCACAAGCGTTAAAGCTACGTGTAGATGCAGATATATTTTATAAAGTTGCTTTAGCCCATCCATGAATAAGGTGTCACAGTGAAAAGAGAACAGAAGGGTTAAATCTTCTCGCTCACACCTAGGGCTACAAAAAGCAGGCAAACGATGAAAACGTACATTAAATAGATGGGTTGACAATTCACGGTATTTGACTGCTTATATAATAACGGTTTAATAAATAAGGCGTCCATTTTAAAGGTCAAAGCTCTTTCTTTGATGAAGAATAGACAAAACCCGCCAGACAAAAATGTTTGTCATTTCCACTCGAATTCATTTGGCATTAAGTCATGGCCAAAAGCTGCTTATCGTTAACAAGTTTTACTACAAAATTATGCACGCAAGCAAAAGCAAATTATCTGGTTAGAGAATTACACCTTCTAGTGAAAACTCCATGTGTTAGCCGGCAGTACTTGTATAGAACTTAAACCAAAGTAAAACAGTGAAAAAAAAATATATGCCCTTCACTTCAGCATTGGATGTGGTTGAAATTGAAACCACTCTACTTTACTTTGTGGTTTGAGGAGCAGAACCTTGCTCTTCGAATACAAGTGCCGAGTTCGGGTATTGAACTTTTTGCGAATATGCACAGAAGTCAATATTCCCAAAGTATATACATTCACACAGCTGTATTAAGGGAAAATTAGTTCAACACAATTTTATTAAACCATAAATTGTGTGAATAAGATAATGCTGCAATTGCAATGTAACCATCGACGGCGAACGCAATCAAAGTTTTCCATTGTGTGCCACTTACGTTGAAGCACTGAGATTAGGATTCCGAGTTTTTCTTTTCTTTTTTGTCTTGTGCAGTCAACAACTCATTTCATTAGGTCACCGAGAAAAGCAAAAGCAATCATTATTAATCGGGGTCGAGTCTTATGGATTTGGCTTGGCTATTTGATTTCACTTCTCACAAATAGCCAACAAATTACATAAATTAAAATTTTCAAATACTTATCTTACGATTTCGTATTAGTTTCTAGTACAATGTCACAAAAGGAAACACTAAAAAAATGATTTATTAAAAAAATAAGTTTATAGATAAAACAGACGACACCAATCATCAATGTTTTGGCGTTGTCTAGTGTCTACACACAGGTTTTCGTATTGCTTTTATGAATCATCATTTTGATGTTAGCTATCCCCATCACTTAAACGGTATTATGTCGAATTAATTTGTTTGATGATGTTTACAATTTGATATAATTTTAAGCTGTTTCCAGTGAGAGTATTGTTGAAATTAGATTAGACGTATGTAGGTGTTTGATAAAAGCAAATTGGATAGCGAAATGGACGGACGAATGGCATGGAAAATGTATGCTCTTTTTAAAATGCACTTATTTCAACACTTGTACGATTTAAATATTATATAAATGATATTTCGATGTTGAAACACTCACCGATTGTTGAAATATTAAAATAAAAACACTTTTTAATTATAGTTCGTCATAACTGATGACAGCTAACATATGGAACTGCGACTTTTATACCATTTTACGACGAGGTTGACAGAATTGACACAAGTCAGATCAAAGTAGTGCCAAGTCAAAGTTCTGTTTTATGGATAAGGGTGCGATCATACCTACTCAAATTTGTTTGTATTGTGGCGTTTTCGATTTGGCGCAAAGAAAAATAACTTTTTCTTGCAGTTTGGTCACTTTATATGTTCAATTGGCAGAAAAATAGGCAATATTTTTAGGAATTGAGAGCCTTTTCCGAATTTCAATTTCTTCGATTAAAATTAACCATTACGAGTAGGTTTAAGTTTGACAGCTTATGCAGTTTGTTTAGGTTTGCGTAAAATTTTTTTAACTGCGTGGAAACGTTTGGCATGGGGTGCCGGATTTAGAATAATTATATAAAATCGAATAGAAAAAAACGTAAATAAATGCCGAAGGCTACACATAATCCAAACACCCAATTATTCATGAATATGTAGTTGGGATTTTTATGTTCGTTTGGAATCGACATATATGATATTTCAGAGCGAGAATCTGAGAATCGCATTCGAAAGCCACATTTCAATTTTCCTTTTTTATGGAATTGCAGAATTAGTTAATTAAGACAGTGAACTTAAATTGTAATTGAAACTGTTTTCTTACATGCAAGTATTATTTTTTTTCCTTTTTGGGCTTGTTCTACGGCTCTACGCAATTAATAAAACATTTTATCTGTATTGTCGTGTTTTATTTTGTGATCCCATTAGGTTATTTTAAGCGCATGTGATTTAATCCAAAATTCCGAAGAGCATGTATGCCCTGACTCACCCGACTCGACTTTCTTGGATTAGTATGCAACAACTTACTGCAAACAGCATGCAAGGATTGCGGTTTTCAACAAAATTCAGGTGGCTCTAACCAGCCAGGCCAGTTAAAGCAGATAACAACCAATCAGATACACTGGTGGCACTGAAATTTGAAGTAAAGGACAATAAAAACAAATCTTCTTCAGGAAATCTATACTAATGTCGTTTTCGGTTGGTCATCCAGGAATCAATCCGAACGCTTCTGAAAGCGTTCGATTGACACTCAACTGACAGTTCTTCTACTAAAAAGAAGAGAAATTTGCTTCTGGATTTGAATTCGGAATCGCGGAGAGTTCTTCCGGACGGTTCTGGACGACCAACCGAAAACGACATAAGAGTTTTGCGAATCGATGTGAAAGTGATTTAGCGTTTATGGCACAGAATGGCGGAAAGGCCTGTGCTCATGGAAAAAGTTAATATTGACCAAATTAACACAGCTGCTCTTCTACGTCGTCTTACAGCGATAGTTGACTTCGGTTTTTGCATTCAACTAGGTTTGTTACACAGTCAGTTTTTATGTGGTATTAAAAACAGCATATAATAGACCGTCTGATTCTTATCCACAGACCCGATCTTCCCCACAAAATTTTAAATAAAAATCATTTCTCACTTTCCTGATCTGTAGAGGTGCAAAAACAAGATATTCAAAGGGAACAACAAAGTATTAACAAACACTTTTTTTGGACATCTACAGACTTGGTGTCGATGAAAACAATTTTACTGTGTAATTTGTTAGAAGCCGATTCGGCGCTGGTAGAGAACTGGAGAAATTTCTCGTATGACGAAGACGAAGCAGTATTATACGAAGAGGACGATGAAGATGGGGCACATGATAAATATGAATTTAACATTATCTATTAATTGTTTCATATTTATTTCGTGAGCAGCTCTGAAAAAATATAGACTCGCTCTCGATTGCAAATAAAATGTTTTCTTGTGCCAATCGAACACGGAAAGTGATCTGGGACAAATAAGTTTTTCTTGAGAATAGAACACGACAAAAACGGATAAGACAAGTCGATGTCAAAAATACAGGATTGGTATCGAGGCTGTATCAATAGAAGTGTTATACGTCGAAAACCCAACAAACTCGGTACAGTACGCATTTCGGGATGTATGTATTCGAAAGACAAGCCATTTCACCGCACTACAAATAACAAGTGCTTCCACTTTTTGAGATCAGCCAACATGAACGTCCAAACAGATGAGAAGGTAAAAACAAAACCCACCATACGCATACCCCATTTGAAAAGTGTGAATATCAGCATAAATAAAATTTAATAAAACAATATACAACTCTATTAAACTAAACAATAACTATAAAACTATCGAAATTGGCGATACACCCGTATATTCCTTTTCACAGATCAAAGGAAGAGTTAATTCGTTTACTCATTTCCTTGATTTTCTCATTATTGGCATCGATTTCATTAATTAAACTCTGAGAAAGCACTTTCGACGTCACATCCCTCTGCAAAAAGTTCGCCACTAATTGCCTGCTGGGTATACCACCACCATGTGACAACACCTCCTGCCTGTATTTCTCACCAGAGTCACGATTAAAGGGATTCGCCTCGAAATACGTCTGCCATATCCATGATGCTATAGTTTTCGATATCAGGTAGGAATAGTATTTGGCGCCGTAGCCCACCAAATGGGAGAACCGATGCTGCCAAGCCTACAAAGAGAGTTGAGGGACTAATCCAAAGGCAACGAACGATTTAAACTAACCGTGTCCTCAACGTATGGTAGACTGTAATACTTAGCTTGGACTTCTTTTAATGTGTCCATGGTGTTTGGCCCTTGTGCCGACTTGTCCGAATGATATGCTTGATCGAGAGCTGAATAGAATACCTAAAAGGGACACACACGTTATGAGGAGGATGATTGAAAAAATGTCAAATTACCTGCAATTGGGTTTCACTAGCAGAAAAAAGGTTTTTAGATGCACACAACCGTTGCAACATGTCCTCTGACATGGGCTCATGCGTCCGATAGTGCCGTGCGAATGTTCTTAAAACCTACAAACAATTTTAGTTACTTTGGAATCTAAAAGGTAGATTGCATACAAACCCTCGGATCGCTGGCGAAGTACTCCATTAGAACCGATGGTACTTCAGCAAAGTCTGTACTGCAGCGAGTTCCAGTCACATGCTGGTACTCGGTGCGGCCCAACATCGAGTGCATCGCATGTCCCATTTCATGGAAGAGGTTATCAACCCGCGACGGAGACAAAAGTGTCGGACCAGTCCATCGGGCTGGACTTAAGTTCAGCATCACAACCACTATTGGCAGCTGGTAGCTACCATCAGGTAGTCTCTTTCCACCCTGAATGGTAAAATGGCAATCCTGGTTGGGTTTGCCTGTACGTTCAAAGAAATCACAATATATATACCCCAGGATGCCTTCCGTTTCGTGAACCACAGACAACTTATAGATGTCGTTGTTCCAAACTTCGCCGGGTTCTACTTCGGTGTTCTTCAAATTAACCCCATATAGGGACTTCATTAAATTGTCCAAGCCTTCCATGCAGCCGCCCAAGCTGAAGTATGGCAAGAACTCGTTTGAGCTAGCATTTAGCCATTGACTCTTCACCAGTGATGTGAAGTATGGCGTATCCCATGCGGCCAGACGGGTAATTGGATCATTAGAGTCATTTTTCTGAAAAACATTGTGTAAATGACGAATATTTGTGAACTGTTGCGAGATTCAAACCTTCATTTTCTCCATTATTCTGAAGTCAGCGTCAGCACGTGGTCGAAGATCATTGGACAGTTCATCGATAAACTCCTTCACCATATTTGGATGTTCAACTGTGCTAGAATTAAGAGCTCGATGGGCATATGTTTCGAAGCCACAAGTCCTTGACAATTCGTATCTACATTCAAGAAGATCGGATAGGAGCTCTTCTTGGCTATTAATTGGACGTAAGAAAAGCCTGTAGGCTGCTTCTCTCGCCTGAGCACTAGCCGCATTTGTATAAAGTCCTGAAATGTATATGTTATCGTTATCCGATGGGAAGCTGAAAGGGATCGTTATTAATCATTCAAGCCCCTAGCATAAATATAGAACATACAAATGAGCCACTGAATCAGGAACATTCTTTTTTGATATAGCTGTAGGATGTACGGCACCATTCATGAATCTCTGCCCAAGCTGAAGAATGCAATCATTTAAGCGGACTACCTTCTGTCGCTCTGCTTCTGGCAAATGAATTCCGCACTGTTCAAAGTCGAACAGAAAAAGTTTGGCGACATGTTGATCGATTTCTGTTGTTGGCTTAATGTCACCATGCTCCACTACACTCTGTAGAGCTTTAAAAATCGGTTTGTGGGTGTTTAAGCTGCAGACAGAAAAAACTAAATATTAAATTTTGATTATGTGTCCCGTGTCGATTTACCTCTCGACAATGCCGCTTATGCTTATGCAAGCTTCTTCAGCCGCATGAGAATACTTAGATTTTGGATGTGCAATCCTTATGAATTCCGCCAAGTCGGCCACTTTGCAGAGGGAATCAGAAAGCTCATCAAATATCTCAACCTAATTAAATCACGTTTAGCTTCGTTTGAGGTAAATCATTCGAACAATTACCATTTTTCTGGATCGATTCTGTGAGATAGCCTCTTCGATAAGGAAGTCCGTTTTATTTGCTACATTGTCCTTCAGCAGGTAGAATCCTTCAAAGGACTTTAATTCAGTTAGATTGAATAATCCCTGGAAGATGAAGTGATTAGCTTTAAAAGTAGGTTGGTTGACCCTTGGAAACTTACCACATCATTGCGGGTTATATTAATTTTTTTGTATGGTGGTGAATTGAAAGCTGTCGCTAGTGGGGACCATGTCGAGACGGATGAATTCTTAAAATGTTTTGTTAAGTGCTTTGTTATAGATCTATTTAGTTTGTACATTATGAACAGAGGTTTTAAAAATAAAAGAATGGGTATTTTCTATTTTGTTTGCCGAAGAACCAGGGAATTGTAGGTGTCAGTTAAACTGTCACAATTTTTTTGAGTATATTCGGGAGCATGTTCGATTGGAAAAATAAAGTTTTCTTGCATACCTATTAGCTACTATTCTGTTCTATTGGCAATCAAAATGCTATATTTGGAATCAGGGGCAATTTTCTGAATTTCAAATTCTTTTCAGAACTGCTGTAGATTTACCGATACAAGACGTGCGTAGGAAGTTTGAAAACTAGTTGAATGAGTTAGTCAACTTGGTGTACAGTTGAGTGAGTTGATAAACTAAGTGTACGGGGCCCGCAACGTGTTCAACACAGAAATTTTCAATTCTAATTGGAACAACTTTGCTCAACATGAACAACGTGAGTTTGTGCATTGGTATACGAGCTTAAAAATTTGTTTCTTCAACTAAAGAGTTGAATAAAATTGAACGAAATTTATTTTTAAATTTCCAATTTCAATCTTTTTGCCGCGAACGAAAACCCCCTCTGTTTGGAACTGGAATTGTAAATTTCGTTATTTAAACTCTTTTGCAACTTGTTTTTTAATAGAATTTTATGGCTTAATTCATTATCGTACATTTCGAATAGTAAAATGTAAATTTTTTTCATTATTAATACATCAAAATAGTTAGAATTAGAATTTTCCATTGACAATATTTTTTTAATTCGTACTGTCAATCGGCTTAGCAAAAGTATCCGGAACGGAGAATTCTCCGCAACGCATACTCCGTCAGAATCTTAAATTACACTCAAGGTAATCAGAAAAGAATAATTAAAATCCGACAACGCATTGATTTGACATGATGTTGTTTCGTGGTATATCGGGTTTTCTTGTTTTTTTAGTTTGATTTTGCCCTGAAAACACAAATATAAGCAACAACTACAACCAATAATTACTTTGCGAATTCCTGTCGGAGCATATCGGAAGAAAATTCATATGAAGCTGTCAAAAATATCAATAAAAACGCACTTGATCGCACTGAAACGCAAAACGCCAGTGTTCGTTATACATATTATTTGTTGGAAAAAAGTTCCGAAAAGCTGTTCCGAAGTATACCTCGAAGCAAAAATCTCCGACGAATACGCCGCTAGGGCTGAATGTCAATTTTACTATCAGACTGACGCGTTGCCAACTCATGTTTTCATTCTTCGTCGTCCGTTTTTTCGGCAACCCTTATAGAGATGCTAACACGAGGATGAAAGAAACGCAGCTATTGTTGCAATTTTTTACTATCAGATTTGCTGCCAACTCTTCTTTTCATTCGTATTGAGCTTTCAAAATATCGGCAATGCCTCAATATTCGAATCAAATATTTCTTTATTTCAAAGTAAAAACATAGTATAGCGCATATACTTCGAAAGTACTAACAAATAACCAAAGAACAAAAATTGATGTATACATTATTCAGATTCGTTATGCCCGTAAATTCATTTTTAGAATAACCAGAAAATAAAAAAAGGATCCAATTAACTTTTTTTAAAAACGAATAGTAAACGCATTTGGCGCAATTTGAAAATATCTATTTTCTGAACAAGTCCATAATTCTCGGCCTGAATGCACTCCCTCGTTACTGCCCATCCACAAAAACAAATCGTGAACATATTGCTGATTATTTTGGTTTGATTTTTGATAACTTACTACAATGGCTGCCATTGTATTTATAATATTTTTGATTTCTATTTTCACTCAAAATATCGTCAAAGGTCAGTCGAATTTCCAAAATCGGTTAAATTTATTTTATTCTGCAATCTTTGGCGGTCTTATGGGTGTATACATTTTGTGCTTTCGATAAATTATTGATGTAGAAAATCGGGTGGCATTTTTATAGACGACATAACACCAGCTGCTGATTGTATAAATATTTTTGTTAATAAATACCGAAATCGGAACTGTATATTTAATAGAAATACATTTCTATGTGCTAGTGCTTATCAATGTTATGACTGAAAATAGCTATCGTATATGCGTTTTAAAAGTAACTTGTTTTTGGTGATAAATTTCAGGCGAAATAAATGGGCGGCTATTAGAGGAGACTCATGAAAATATGGAACTTGAAGTGAGCCACTCAAATGGCCGAGAATTTCCACTACAAAACTCAATACAGAAGCATCCGAGGTATGTGTTTATTAGTAATTTTTTTTTGAAATGTGTATTAAATGTTTGTTCAATTCAATGTGATCACACAATTTCGAACTGGAATAATGATGGCATTTTAGACAAAATGTATGTACCTAATATTTAAAACTATGTAAATTAACAATAGGGCAACATTATACCATAGACTGCAAGGTACTTCTCTCAGCAAGGTACAATTAATTGATAATGCATCCCTAAAAAAAAAACAACGTATGTGCGTGCACTTGTTATGACTTAAAATTAGGCGCTTGTTCCAGCTTCAACCAAGTTTGATATTTCTTCTGATAACTCAAACAACTGTGGCTTACATTGACAGAAATTATTGAACTATTGAAATTGAAATTGATAATCTACTTCAACTGTGATTACATTGTGATTGAGCGAACATTTATGGCGTTGGTAAAAATGTAAAATCCTTTAGCTATACAACTCCATTATATATTTTATATTACTTAACGCCTCCCAATATATATTCCCCTGCATATGCTACCCATAGGAGGCATTCAAAATCTAAAAGAAGAATGAGAAGAAGGTAAAAGTCGTGTTCGATGCGAATCGATCGTGATTGGTGAAGATGCTTTTTTGTGGTGTGCCGCTTCGTTTTGTCCTTGTTTTCTTCTCTTATTTATGAAACACAATTATGTATTATTTTTTTCGCAACATGACATTTGATTTTTGCATGCCCAGTGAATTTGTCAATAAAATTCTTGTTTTAATATTAATATTATCCCTTATTTTGTTTGTGTACAGATATAAGTGCTACTCTTGCGAGTCACCCTGCACGAATGCTACCCATGATGCTCACATGTGCCAGAACGCTATACAAGTAAGTAGTAAACTCCGTCCAGTAATTCAACACTAGGAGATTTATTTTTGTTTTCAGTGTTGGAAATCAAGAACTCGGAATGCATACGGCGAAGAAAATGTTTCACGTGGTTGTACAACATCTCCAGAACAATTGCCATTGATTTGCAATCAGAATACACTAAATAATCTAGGACCCAGAAAACGACATGCTGTAGTGCAAATCAATGTAATGTGCTGTTCGGGTGACTATTGCAATGGAGGGGATTTTCCAGAACTGCCTCCTATTGTTCAAAGTGAGTGATTGTTGTCAAAATACTGATCAAAATGTCATTGTTAATGCAAATATTTTCAGCTGAAGTAGCACGAATGAATACAGTGGGAAATGGTGTGGTCAAGTTATCCGTTGGCATAATGGGATTGGTTTGTGTAGTTTTCGTGCTTGGGTTAGCTGTGATTATGTATTTACGACGGCAACATCAGAAAAGCTTAAATGCGTCAAGAAACAAACAAGATCCCGAATCGTATTTGGTTAGTGATGATGTGTTGAGGGCAACTAGTGCTGGCGATAGTACACTCAAGGTAAATTTTAATTATTATGTTGAATTTAATTCATCCCTTCAAAACGTCTTCATTTAAGTAGTGGTCTTCTGAGATACTTGCGTTGCATTGTTATATCCTGTTGGATTACAAGAAAAAGAAAATGCCCGTTTAGTTTGTTGGTTGAAATCTTGTCGCTCACCTTCAGATGGTCATTTCGTCCGAAGCGGTCAGTCTGAATTCAATTCAATTCTATTCAATTTGTTTATTTAGCAGAACTCTGCTATTGAAATTCGTTTTTATACCCTCCACAGGAAGGTATATTCACTTTGCCATTACGTTTGTAACGCCAAGAAGGATTCACCGGAGACCCTATAAAGTATATATATTCTGAATCAGGATCACATTCTGAATCGATTTAGCCATGTCCGTCTGTCTGTCTGTCTGTCTGTCTGTCCAAACGAATTGACCTGGGCGATTGAAATTTGGTGAGAGGACTTCTTTTTACCGTCGTCAGGTTGGTATTGAAAATTGTTTATGTCGGTAAAGTAGTTTTGTTACCTCCCATACAAAACTAATGTTAGACACATACTAACTCGCGTGGCAAAGATTTTACAGGACTTTTATTCAGTGGAGGGTATCAAAGCATCGGCCAGACCGATGATAACACTTTTACTTGTTTTTCTTACAATTTTAAACTTAAAAGTATATACTATTTCTTTGTTTCAACTCTCTAGTTTGTATGAGGATATTTACATTTTATGATTTCATTTACATATCTTTTGAACGTTTTTAAATTTGTTTCATTTTTTGCTCTATCTGGGAGTGTGTTAAATAACTTACATCCTTTATACATGATACTATTTTGGGTAACATTTCCAATGTAGTTAGGTAGTCTAAAATCTTCTCTATTTCTTAGATTATATGGCTAGGATTCCCCCACATATCTCAAATATTTACTTAAGTATTGAGGTAAAAGATTATACTTAATCTTGAAAACAAAACATAGTACATTAACATAAATTCTTTGCTTTACGCTTAACCATTCATTCATCATTCATTTTCAATGGTCCGCTTGTCCATTAAGTGGGTCGCGGGTGTAGGTTGCTCAAGTGGACCCTCCATAGCTCTCGATCCTCCGCCATTGACTCCAAATCATCAAGGGCAATCCCCATGCGGGTAGAGGAGAGATTATAAATTTGATCTAACCATCTCATCCTGGGTCTACCTAGGGATGACCAAGTCATCAGCGAAGAGCAAATGACTTATCCTCAGATCTCCCAATTCGAAACGTTCTTCGCCAAGACTGCGCTGTAACATCCAATCCATATAAGTAATGAAAAGGAGAGGCGACAAGACGCACCCCTGGCGTAGTCCAACGCCCACTGTGAAAGGTATTGATTTAACGCCGTTTACCCGAACACAGCTTTTACAGTTTGTGTAAAGAGATTGAATGGCTCTCAAGAGAGAACCATCAATTCCATACTCCTGTAATACACTCCAGAGTTTCACTCGAGGGACTCGGTCGTATGCTTTCTCCAAATCTACAAAGCAAGCGTAAACAGGTGTAGCATACTCCCAAGCTTTCTCAAGTACCATTCTGAGAGTGAATAACTGGTCGGTTGTGCTTCTACCGGGACGAAAACCGCACTGCTCACCTCCTAATCGTGAGGTGAACGCTTAACCATTGAAGCATATTTAGCATTGTTCTTATTGGTGTACGACGATTACTTTTAAGTATAATACGCATAGATTTATTTTGTAAGCGTTGCAATTTCAACAAAACATTATCAGAACAAAGGTACAAAATTGACGAACAATACTCGAAATGGGGTTTTATCATAACACTAGCTGTACCCGCGTCTTCGTACGCGTGGAATTTAACAAAAAAGTTAATTAGTTTATTTAGTTTTTGCATTTTTATTTTAATTATCATTTATTTTAAGCATACTTTGCAAGCTTTCAACTAACATAGGATTTAGATTTGGAAAACATTGTAACCTTGCGTCCCTTTGTCGTACATAATCGCTAATGAAATATATTTGCAAAAATGATTCTCTCGCATTTTCAAAAGGAAGAAGGGAGCCTATCAAGTGATAAACTTGACCCTGAACTTTAAACGTAGGCATAAAATTTCCTTCGTGAATTTGCTTTGCCCCAAATGAAGTCATTTGGAAAGCTGAATTATACAAACGTACATTTTGTAGAAAGTGCTGCGAGAATTCCTGATTGCCACTTAGCAAAGATTTCAGTGGTTCGGGTGGCTGGAGAATCGGATCCAAGCGCACTTTTCGGGAAGAACAACAAATGCCCTTCGGTTCCCCCTTCCATTTTAAAGCATGGCAGAAGGTGCAACATATGCTCATTGAGCCTATTTCGGCTTCTGCAGAGTAATTAATTTGGGGGTTATAGTTAAAAGCACTATTATGTTTTTCCCGCCAAGTAATCTGAGGTCTATTTCTTAATAATTGCCTACAGCGACTTAATCTAGATCGGGCAGCAATATTTGATCGTGCTGAAAGATTAGATTTCTTTCGCCTAGGCATGATTGGAGAAACTTATATATATAAATGTCTTTGGTTTACTAACAATATTCCGTTGAGTAAGCTTAATAAATAAAAAGAAAAAAACTACAAAAAAAAAAATAGACTACAAAGAAAATAAAAACTACAAAAAAAAAAAAAACTACAAAAAAAAAAAAAAACTACAAAGAAAGGAAAATTTCCGTTTAAGGCAAATCACTTTTCAACCTAAAAACACTGAAAAACTGTATTGTGTTTCCACTTAGACAAAACCACTTTGACTTCTTTAAGTTAATTATGTTCGTTAAATTTAACACTGCACTTTTTTCCACTTTGAACAATCCACTTTTGTTTTATTTTTCGGTATTAAAATTTTACATCAAATAGGTATCTATCGTATAGCGCTTCTGGCAAGATATTAACGGCTCGATTTATTTATTTCTCATAGCGCTTGAGTTGGCGAATAAGAGATATTTCTTCTCATTACCGTTATCCGTTATGTTAACAGGCATTCGTTTCAAATGTTAAATCACTGTCTCTCTCAATTCCGTATACATTTCACACCCTTTCTCTTTCAACCCCATACGCCGCACTCCATCGAAATTTAAAATGCGAGCAGTGCTGCCACAAGGAAAAAAATTTGCGTAGCAAATTTGAGTAGCAAAACTTAATTTGCGTAGCAAAACTCACAATTCCAAAATATCATTTTTGATTCCAGTCAAATTCAAACACTAACACATCTAAAGAAAGATGTATTTGTTGGATATGGTAGAAAAGAATATAAGTTAGTATGGGAAAGTAGGTAAAGATTGAATATACTTTAGTTGATTTTTTCTTTTCAAGAGAAATTCCAAGATTTATGTTGACATTTCGTGCTTTAAAAAAAAGTAGCAAAATAGATGTTTTTAGGGAGAGTGCGTAGCAAATTCGAAATCGCGTAGCAGTTTTGCTACGATCGTAGCAAAGTGGCAGCGCTGAATGCGATTTATGGATGAATAAAATGAAATGAAATATAAATTGGCCAAGAGAGCAGGACAAAGACAATATAAAAGTGTCTTAAGCGGCCCATACACTTCACATAGTACCTGCACACGTTGTACTGTGATTTGTATGCACACTGAGAGTGTTCTGTATGGTGTCAATTGTATAATTGTACAATGTACATGCAAGCATGTGAGGTGTATCGTGTATGGGCCGCTTTGCTTTAGGCTTTAAATGGATAAATATATTTAATGAGATGCCATCTCTCTCCTACCTATTTATTAGACTATACACAGTACACACCTCCGCTTGTGCAGAGAGTAGAGAGTAGTTTCCCTTCTTATTACCGTTATGGTACCGGGTATAATGGATTTATGTATGCATGAATGAAATAGGAATTGATCAAAAGAGCAAGAGGAAGATTGTATAAAAGTGCTTAGTTATGGTCTATGGATATTGGATAAGTATCTTAGACGATAAAGATACCTACATAAAAAGGACTATGGAGGCGAATGAGTTGAAATTAAAGACAATCGATGTCTTAAACAAATTTGAAGACAACATCAAACAACTATCAGAAGTTGAAAAAAATATTAGACGTATAAACATATACAAACAAATATATATGGCCAGCGTTGGCTACTTGCGCAAAGAGGGTGAGTAAAATATTTTCATTTGATTTGTAGGTATTTAATTTAAAATGTTTCTTTTCAGAAGAGAGTTCAAAAAATGTGTTACATGAACGGCATGTGCAGAGAGTAAATTCCGAGAGTATAGCCAATTTATTTTGGTAATAATGTACATATCTAAATTGTGTTTTTTTTTTTTTCCTTGGTTTTAGTGATTCTAAGTGAAGAGGAGGTAGTGGAAGTATCTACCATTTCTGGTATTTTCCAAAATGAAGACGAAGATTTTACGGGGACTGCAGAAATAAACGAAACGGAAAGAATAAGACAAATAATTGAATAAAATGTGAATCAAATGGATGTTTTTAATTTTTTAAATACAAAATGCATACCTATATATCTATTTGACATTCTTTCATAGATACTGATAGATACTTCTTTGGTAATCGAATCAAACTTCTCATGCGCAATCTCAACCACAAATGCATTTTTCCTTTTTGTTGATTCTTCAAATTATGTCATCACATTTCATTTATTAGCGAATATCGACGAATTTATGAGCAAAATAAAGTAGGTAAACAAAAATAGTAAATATTTTTTGACTGAGCAAATCAATTTACTCACAAATAAGACGAAAATGTTTCGTCCGAAAAAAATCCCTACGTTATACAAATCTGCCCTTTTTTCCCTTTAGATCGAAAATCCTACGTGTAGGAATTTTTCCCTACATGTATCATCACTGATTTGACATTTCTTTTATGTGCTTATTTTTTTCTAAGCAAACAACAGCAACAGCATAGGTACTGCCTCCGTATGTCTCTCTCTGCCACAGGGGTAAAATAAGTAAATAAGTTTAAAAGAGATATTGCGCGGTTAGTATGTTTGATTTGAGAATGAAGTGCATATCAATCCACCGAGGTGAAAATCGTAGAAAAATTTCAAATTTTGCCTATTTATTTAAAAACCTTTTAAGTTATCGAGATAATGGATATCCTAAATTGTACTTGCAGATGTCCTTTATAAGCTGGTACTTAGTATATTTAAATGCTCCCAGTATTTTCGAACGCAAAGCGTTGCAAAGAAAAAATCGAAGCGAAACGAAAAAAAAAATTACTCTTGTCCAATTTTTTCCGGAATTTATAGAGATATAGAGTTAAGAAAAAGTGGAGATTGTAGGCCTAAGTATCCTCTATAAGCCTGTGAAAAATTCACCAGAATATATTCAGCAATTTCTAAGATTTTTGCATTTAAAGACATGCAGTCAATTTCAATTTTAGTCGAACAGAACTACACCAATTTTATTTATATGTAGAGATGTAGAGATTGTATACATTAATGGCACACATTACAGATAACTTCTTTCTTATTCTGTTAAAGAATCCTTATTTTTTTGCAATTTTTTTTGACTAAATAATCAATATGAATATCAAATTTTAGTTTGTCGTCTATAAATATGCCTAGATACTTAATTACATTCACTTGCTCCACTTTTTCGTTGTCGATGTCCAGGTCGAGGTTGACGCTATGTTTAAGGGACATACATTTTGATTTTGCTATCTTCAGTTTTAGTTTGTTCGCTTTCAACCACTCGTTGACACTGTTGAGGTCTTCTTGTAATAATTTCACACATTCGTGTGCGTTCTTTCCAGATATAAAAATGAGTGCATCATCGGCAAAAAGCACAATTTGGGAATGTTGAAGAACTACTTTAATGTCATTTATATAAATTATAAATAACAGCGCACCCAGTACAGTATCGATCCCTGAGGAACTCCGTATCTTGTTTCAATGCTATTGGACATTATGCCATTCACTGTTGTTTTTTGTGTTCTCTTCGATAGATAGGACGTAAACCAGTCTTATTATTAAGCCCACCCACCACATCGGGGCGAAACGCATTTGGAGTTGAGGCCACTTAAATGTTTAATAATATTTAATGCTTACTCCACAAAACTATATTCATTTCTTGAATTTATTCTTGACTTGAAACATTTTTGGTAGTAAACCAGTCTTGTTCCTTCCCTCTTACACCATAACCTTGGAGCTTTTTCACAAGTATTCTTCGGTCAATTGTCTCAAAGGCTCTTTTAAAATCAAGAAAAACAGCAAACACAAACTTTTTTTCTGCTATCTCCTCTTTCCAGCTTATTAATACATTATTTAGCGCTGACTCGTAAGAATATTTTTTTCGAAATCCTGATTGGTTCTCAATGAATAGATTGTTAACTTCAAAGTAATCTTCTAGTTGTGAGTGAACTATTTTTTCATAAACAGGAAGTCAGTTCCTTTTACTTTTTCGATCGGAGTGACAATTGATTCTTTCCATGTATCAGGAAATCGTCCTGTCAGCATTGAGTAGTTAATGACTTTTACGAACATTGGACCAATTGTGTTAATTGCCTCCATCAGCATTTTCGCATTTAAAAAATTAAAGTCTCTTTTATTGTTCAGGGACTTTAAAATACCTTATATTTCGGTTATTACGATCTGCTTAAATTTGAACTGTGCATTTGTAAAATTATTTCGTATGATGAACTGGGCATGCGGTATAGACTCGTTTATTTCAGAAACACTCGTGACAAAGTATTCATTAAATTTTTCAACTATCTCTTCATTCTTCGTTATGCTAACATTGTTAAAGTAGACCTGCGTCATATTCTGTCTTTTTTCATTCAGGACATGAGACTTAATGGCTCTCCACATAGCTTTCTGGTCAGTTGCATTCGCAATTTTTTGTTTGATATTCGAATTTTTTGATTTAACTATTTCAGCTTTGTATATGTTTCTGCGCTCTCGGTATCTGTTCCAGGTTTCATTGTTGTTGTTCTGCACAAACTCTTGGTAACTCCGATTTTTTTCGCGTTTTAACCTCATTAGAGCGTTATTAAACCATCCGTTATTACTCTTGGAAACATCTTTTGTGACTATCATGCTATTTGTGGCTTTGATCAACTCATCACTTAGAATTTTACCTACCCTCTTGTGGATCGCAGTTGCTAAAAACCATTTCGCTTCTTCTCAGTTGGGCTATAAATGACGTTTTATCATAATGCAGAGCTTTGATTTTGTTTTCGTTATGTGTTTCTTTAATTTTTCGTTTAATTTCAAATTCTATATATAGAGTTTCATGATCTCCAATTTTGAGTTCCGCATCGGTTTTGGCTGTGGCCGGGTTAAGATCAGTGATAACATAATCAATTAATGTACTTGTTGTGTTTGCACAATTTGTTGACACATATTTACAATTTCTACTGTTTTTTTAATCTCCTTTGTATAAGTCGGCTCTCACATTGAGGGAACAATCAATAAGCAACTAGCAATAGGAAACACGCAAAATTATCGCTCACAATTATTTTACTTTGAATTAATTACTAAATATCGCTCGAACGAAAAAGGCTGCTGATTGCTTAATTGGCAGTTGCTAGTTGCTTATTGCTTGTTGCCTCAATCTGAGAGCCGACTAAATATTTGATGTATCCATCCAGTCAATATTAAAATCTCCTGCTATTATAAACTGGCGGTTGAGATCCACAAGATCTTCTATCCAAGCTTTAAACTTGTCACAAAATATTCTACAGGATGAACTAGGTGACCGGTAGACTGATGCTAGGTACATGGATTGGTTATTTTCTGTTATTTTTATGACTAGCCAATAGATATGTTCAGGGACGATTTTTTCTTGGGTGATAATTTCTACTTCGAAATATTCTTTTACGTATATACATAAACCACCTGTATGTCGAGATTCGCTATTGCATCGTGATAACTGATAATGATAACCTTCTATTTCAATCTCGTTGTCTTCGAAGTCTTTAGTGATGTGCGTTTGCCAGATTGGGCCACCCATCAAAGTCTGCATGGCTGCAAAATTTTGTAGACCTTCGTCCTGTTCGTATCTGCATATACGAAAATGCTTCAAATAATGCCTTACAGATGATCGTTGGCTGTCTCCTCATTTAGCACTGTGCAGAAATATCCTTTTCAAATTCTTTGCTCCGACTGTGTCTCTACTATCGTATTCTTTCGAAGGCAGAGTGTAATCTGATGGAACTTTCCAACATTGCATACCTGTAGTAACACCTCTTTTTTTCGTATGCTGCTTTAATTTGCAGCATTGATTGCTACGGTAACGTCAAATTTTAACGCCATTTGTTTTGTCTCTTTTAATGTAGCAATAGGTTAAAGAAAACAATTTTGTATTTTATTTATTAGGAATACTTTCAACATTCCGTAACTTCGGGCTCTGGAAGTGGTCTTCCCCTGTTGGTGCAAAGGACTTTAGCAAAACAAATCACTTTGGTGGATTGCATTGGACGTGGAAAATACGGTGAGGTCTGGCGTGGCATTTGGCATGGTGAGAGTATTGCTGTGAAAATATTCTTCAGTCGCGACGAAGAATCCTGGAAAAGGGAAACGGAAATCTACAGGTACGCTCTTTGCTCTTGAGTTTAAACATTGAATTTACCTTATTAATTATTTCATTCCAGTACGGTACTGCTGCGACACGGAAACATTCTTGGATACATAGGATCTGATATGATATCACGAAACTCGTGCACTCAATTATGGTTGTTAACACACTACTATCCACACGGATCATTGTTTGATCACTTGAATAGAAATGCCCTCAGTCACAACGATATGATTTTGATATGTTTGTCTATCGCAAACGGTCTGGTTCACTTGCACACAGAGATTTTTGGAAAAGAGGTAAGTTCTCTAAAAAATAAAAGTCTATCCAACAAGATTGCACTAACGAACGAATAATCTTTAAGGGTAAACCGGGTATTGCACATCGTGATTTGAAGTCGAAGAACATCTTAGTAAAGCCGAATGGAACCTGTGTGATTGCTGACTTTGGGTTAGCAGTCACTCATTCACATGTCACCGGTAAGCTGGACCTTGGCAACAATCCAAAAGTGGGAACCAAACGTTACATGGCACCGGAAGTTCTTGAAGAGAGGTAAGCCGTTTGTTAAATCAAAGTTAAAATAACTACAACATGCGTTTTTTTTATAGCATAAACATGCACTGCTTTGAAGCACTTCGACGGGCGGATATCTATGCATTGGGCCTAGTTTTATGGGAGGTGTGCAGAAGAACAATATCTTGTGGCATCGCTGAGGAATATAAGGTACCATACTATGATGTTGTACCATCAGATCCGAGCTTTGAAGATATGAAGAAGGTCGTTTGTAGCGACAATTATCGGCCATCGATACCAAACCGATGGAGTTCGGATCCGGTAGGTTATCAGATGATTTAATCGAATTATTTTTTTGTTTTCAGATAATTGTGGGTACATGATAATTTGTTTTCTGTGTAAATCGGGTCTAGACTTGAAAAACTCTTGTCTTGGTTAACTTTATTCGATGTTAAAACCGCTATTAGGCGCGTTTAGCGCTAAAATAGGAAAGGAGGACATCTTTGGTAGTTGGAAAGCACAGCATAAGCTTTACCTCTTTTTTGTAACGGATTTCCGAAATGTCGTTATAGCAAGAATACGTTTTCTTTGTCTCAATATTCATGATGACACTTGGGATCTCTGTATCAAACAACTACGTTGCGATCGGCGGTGGTTTTTTTGCCAACACTAATTCGTACCACTACACTGTTGTAGCCAATACAAGAATAAACAATACACCTACGAAATTTGATCGATAATTTCAAATACAAGAAGCCATCAGTCATACACCCGATAGAGTATCGGAATAACACAAGTAACAACGTTGCAAAAAGCCTTCATTTATGCCACGACTAATGAGACTGTATAACGTCGGCAAATAGCTAGGCGTATTGAACCATTCAATTTAGTCGACGACGAAGTGAGAATAGCAATATCAAAGCTATACCCCGACAGACTTGTTAGGGACAGGCAAGCGTTATGCTCCTCAATAGCCAGGTAGTGTAATGTCAACAGATCTGCCAACCGTCGAACTCCCCACAGGAAGGTATGTTCACTTTGCCATTCATTTGTAACGCCAAGAAGGAATCACCTCACCGGAGACCCCATTAAGTATACATATTCTGAATCAGGATCACATTCTGAATCTATTTAGCCATGTCCGTCTGTCTGTCTGTTGAAAACAAAGTAGCGTCCAAACAAATTGACCTAAGCGAATAAAATTTTGTGAGAGGACTTCTTCTTACTGTCGCGTTGTCAGGTTGGTATTGAAAATGGAATATGTCGTCAAGTAGTTGTGGTACCTCCCGATAAAGTTCAAGGTTAGGTTAGGTTAGTGGGTTGGCAGGAATCAATGTAGATCCGTTGTGATGCCCTAGAGGTTAATGACTCCTACACACTGGAAACCTATGAAAAACTTACGGATTGGTAAACCAACCCGCTTTAATTACAAATTTAAGTAGGTCATTCATGGACCTGTCTGAAAGTTCTTCTAAATCCTCGAAGAAGTAACTACCAAGGATTTTATTTGTTATGTAGCAGAGTGCTGTGCAGTCACATAGAAAGTGTGGGGTGTCCTTATGCACCTCCTCATCACCGCATCCCCTGCACAGGTCATCTGTACTGATGGTATTTCAGCATATTGTGTATAATACCCACAATCGAGGACAATGATGTCTTGTTCAATATTGTAAGATTTTTTGCAGTTTTCTGTTTGTTATAGATTGGCCATATTTTTCTGGTTATGCAACAGGAGTCGAGCTTGCTCCATCTTTCATTTGTCGCCATTAGTATTTTGTTCCCAACCGTCTGTCTGAGATTACAGGAGAGAAATGATTCCCTCCCACGGTAATGATACCGTTGTGTCGGCCTGGTTTATTTCAAGGGAGGACACTTTTCTTGCCAGCTCAGCATCTTTTTTATTCCCAGACACAACACGGGAACCCAGTATAGTCTTACGTTGTGCTGCGGGCCAAGAATATGTCGCTCTTCGCGACAGCGACTTACAAGCTTTGATTTTAACCCATCAATGAAAAAGGTAATCACGCTTCTTCTAAGATTCGATCGAATCGAGTATTCCTCGAATTCAAAACTTTCACTTGAATTAACTCGTCGCATTCTGAGTTTCGAGGGAAAGAAGTTTATTATCGAATGATTTCATTGGATGAATTTTATTTTCGAAATCAGCTGTATAAATACTTAGCTGTCAGATTCTCAATTGTTGTTGCTTTTAATTTGAGTAAAGATGGCATTTATGTATTCTTGGAGAGAGAAATACATATACATACCCCTGCTTGCGAAGATGTCTCTTCCGATCGACGACCGAGGCATGAGCATGACTGATTGTCCACACAGCAGCGTCGCGGTCGTTGGCGGTTGGCGTATGCCACAGATAGTGATTCACATTTACCCAGCCCAAAGAAAAGGGAAGTGATAAGAGCTTTCGACCACACATTTTCGCTCGAATAGAATTTGACACTTAACTCGATCCAATCGAATCTGAGAATGTGAGGAGAAATAAACAAAATACGAATCTCAATCGAAATCGAAAGTTGGAATGTCATTTGGCTAAAATCGAATGGCTTTCGATTCGATTCGAATCTCATAATTAGGGTGAATATCTGCATGAGGTATTGCCATCATTGCAACCTGTTTAGTTGTCACTGCCAGTACGTGAGCTGGGAATACGCTGCTGTAATCAGGAAGTCTGGGGGCTAACTATGCACTTCGCCGCGAATTGCATAATTTGCGATTCATTCGGTTCGATTCGCGGCGGACATGGCAACTATGCAAAACGATTGTTTGGAATGTCGACCTTCCAAGACATTTCCACATTTCCCTTGGTATTTCCACAAACTTTCCCATTCATCTGTCAAAATGCTTTGGAATGTTGTTATTATTTTGTTCAAAAAATTGCGCGAACTTAAATAAACCAGTAAATTTGATATTAAAATAAAAATGTTTTCGATCGGTGTGTATTTAAATGCTGAAAGGGATGAAGTCGATGTGTTTTCGAATTTAAATGTACAACGGAAATTAATAAGAAGCGGTTCATCCCCGCTGGATCTTCAGCACAACGAGTAAGATTAATTTGTTTTGAAAACGGGTAAAAGTGCATATATATGAGTTTTTTTTTATCTTAGATATGTGCTGGAAAATATAAAAGACTAATTTCCAAGGCGAAGAAGTATAACAACGCCCATAATATTAAAACTAGCAGCAACGCTTCGATTTCTTGCTGAAGGATCTTATCAAAAGAGCGTTGGGCAAGACATGCACATCAGACTGGCGCAACAAACCTTTCGCAAGCTGGTCGTGCTCTTTCATAAATTGAACTAAGCAAGTGAACTGTTCAGTTGTTGTAGTTTGTTTTTCTGCCCTAAATGCAAAGAAAATACAAGAAATCACAATATTTTTCGCTGTCGTTTTGTTACTTAAATTTTTTTTTCCACCATGCAAATGCACCGCTGACAACTTCATTCGCCATCAAAACATCTATCGCATTTCACGTCGATAAATGACGTTCGCATTTGCATAGTTGCGCGAATGTAATAGAGCGAAGTGCGATAGTCTTCGCCGGCGAACTGAATAGGACCAAAATGCGAAATCGAATAAAAATGCGCTTCGCGGCGAAGTGCATAGTTAGCCCCCTGGAGACGTTTGGAGTAGAAACCCGCGCCAAGTGGTTCTGGTACCTCCCATACAAAACCAATATTAGAGCCCTGCGTGTACAGTACACACTAATTCGCATGACAAACATTTTGCATGACTTTTATGCAGTGGAGGGTATCAAAGCATCAGCCAGGCCGATGATAACACTTTTACTTGTTTTTATTACGAGTACAAATTTTATTTATGTACAAATCGGCCCTAGCGAGGTATCCGTCGGAACGGAGAATTCTCGGCAACGCATATTCCGTCGGAGACTCAAATTACATTTGAGGTATCCGCCTTTGGAAAGAATAATTAAAATGCGGCGACGCATTGATTTGACATGATGTTGTTTCGTACCAAAAATAAAGCTCAGATAGAGAAAAGAAAACATAAACAGTGCTGGATACTAATTGCTGGATGGGGTGGGTGGCCAAGGAGACCTAACGCTAACATTTTGGACTCCCAATCCAGACGGTTTCCCTTAGATCGGGATTTTATTTAAATTAAAGCCCAGTATCCTGCTCGCGCTAAATTTTATCTCTGTAGACATTTTTGTATGGGAGATAAAATTTAGCGCGAGCAGGATACTGGGCTTTAATTTAAACAAAATCCCGATTTTATCTCCCATACAAAAATGTCTACAGAGATAAAATTTAGCGAGGCAGTTTAGCAAAGCAGTATCCCGTTCCGCATGCTAAATTCTTTTTTTCATATAGATGGAAGACACTAATTGTCAGTCGAGTATAACAATATTATGTGTTATACGTACTACGTACAGTTTTGTTATACTCGGCCAAGAAAATGTCTCCACATTAAATCGGCGATACATTTTCGAAACAAAACAAATTTTCAATTGACTATTTCGTGGAATACTTGATAATCAATGTGAGTAGGAAAAAAGTGAAAAAATGTGCACGACTGGGTCGTACGAAACTTGCTCGTTTATTGCTAATCTCGCAGAATCTCAGAGTCATTTCAACGTATTTTACGTTTAAAATTATTACGTACTTACGTACATCTTACGTAGGTTTAGTAACTGAACCCTTGTTAACTAAACACGTAATACAGTAAAACCCGCTTAAGAGAAACACCAAAATGTCACAGTCTTTCTTTCACTTAAACGGGTTTTTCACTTATCCGGACTCCGCTTAAGTGAAATTTTTTTTCACTTAAGCGGGGTTCGTTTAAGTGAAAACAAAATGTCACTTAAGCGGGTTTAAAAATTCCGTTAAGCGTATTTTTATTACGTGAACTCTAATTTGTAGGTATTACAACTTAAAACGCTATAACTTATAAATTATTATAGGTACAAAAATTGTTTTGTACATTTTGAAAAGACAATTTAGTATTATTTAGCATATACAAGTCTACTGCACTTTGGGTACATCTGTGGAGCTACAAAAAAGTTATGGCTCCTTAAACGCAAAATTTTTAAAATTTGTTACAATTTTTTACCTAAAATGCTTTTTTCTCAAAATTTGTACTTAAAAAATTTTAATTCTTGGATAAAATTCTTATCTTTAAGAAATATCCTAAAAAATATGTTAAGCAACTTTTTTACGTGTAATCAACAAAAGTTGTAGTAAAAGCCATTTTTTTTTCAGACAAAAATGGTCAAAAAAAGACTCGATATTTCTCTAAAATAAACTTTTTCTTCCATAGCACCCCAGAAGAAAAAATCCGTGGGTGTTAGGTCAAGAAATCTGGGTGGCTAAGGGTTGGGGCCAAATCGACCAGTCAACCGGTCGTTAAAAGTGTGGTTTAGGAAGGGAGTTATCCCGCTGCTACTGTGACAAGGTGCTCCCTCTTGTTTAAAAAACATCGGCCTCCTCTGAACATCTTCAAGGAGCTCCGGCAATCGTTTTCTAAGAAATTCTAGGCAGTAATGGGAATTAACTGTTCATGGAAGAACGTGTGGGCCTACTAAAGTGTTACCAAACATTTACGCTAAACCTACTTTGAAATAAGCACACATTCTGAAGAAGTTGTTCACAATAATTTAATTCTTGAAAGGATGTTGTGCATATAAAATGGAGATTGGGGTCTGACCAATGGTGCAAATAATTGTGGTAGTTTGTAACCCCGTCTCTTGTGAATTTCGCTTCGTTAGTCCACAGAATATTTTTGAGGGAGCGCCTGTCTTCTGTCTGTTTGCACTGGCAAAATTCCACTCTTCCTTGCGCATCTAGTAGTAGTAAATCCTGTACCGGTGTTAAATGGAAAGGTTGTAATCTATTACTCCGTAGAGTTCTGTGAATCCTGGTTCTGGGAAGTTCCAACTGCACAGCTAGTCTTCGCCCTCTGCGGACCTGACTGAAAGCTAAACTTCCACAGCACGCAAAATCCCATCCTCAACTTCTGCCGCCACTCCGTCTCACGTCGTTCCCTTTTATGTGGAGGAGATGACCCAGCATAAACAAGGCGCTGATACGCATCAGTGAATACCCGGCTAGATGGTGTTTACGATTTGGGTATCGTCGTTGGTACTCCAATCTTGCCAACGAACGAACCGTTCCCATTGCGCTCAAAGGTATGTTAGTTTATTATTCTCACTTATTTGTGTTTGACCTTTGTCTGACAAAAAATAGTTTTTACTACAACTTCTGTTGATCGTATGTGAAAAAGTTGTAAAAATTTTGAGTGAGAAAAAAGAATTTAAAAAAAGTAACAACAAATTTTCAAAATTTTGCGTTTAAGGAGCCATAACTTTTTTGTAGCTTAACAGATGTCTCCGAAGTGCTTAAGACTTGTATATGCGCTACTAAATTGTCTTTTCAAAATGTACAAAACAATTTTTGTGACTATAACAATTTAGAAGTTATAGTGTTTTAAGTTGTAACACCTCCAATTTAGAACTCATCTACTTTGATGGGCTATAACGGGAAATATGGTGAGAATAGAACATAAAATTGTATGACAGGGGATACAATTTTATGTTCGGCGGAACTTCAGAAATTCAAATGTCATTTTCGAGAAAAAAGAAATGAAAGCGTTAAATTTTTTGTTCTGTTCGATTCAATATTTTCACTTAAGAGAGTTTTTTTCAATGAAAAATATAAAATATAACTGAAAATATGTTTCAGGTATCCGGGTTTTTCACTTAAGCGAGGTTCGCTTAAGCGGAGTGTTTTATAGGTAATTGGTCGACAAAAACTCGGGTATGAAAAAAGTGTTTCAGATAAGCGGGTTTTTCTCTCAAGCGGGTTTTACTGTATATACTACATAGACATTATATACGTATTAACTACATCACTTTATTACTTACTTTCAAATTTCACCCCAACTGACATTTGAAGGAGGCAAGGAGGCGATGAATTTCGAATTCCCATTTTTGATTATTATTTAAAGAAAAGTGTTCTCAATGGTCGGGATTTGGGTACATACACCCCTATCGGGAATAATATTTCCCCCGAAATGTTTCCCTTTTCCACAAAATAGGTATCGTAAACAATTTTCGAAAGGGAAAATAAAAATTCCGTCGGAAAAAATAGGTATCGTGAATGATTTCGAAATCAAACAAAAAATTCCGTCGGAAAAATAGCTATCGGGAATAAATTTCCGATGGAAATATTATCGTAATTTCCCCGAAATATTCCGCTGGCATTTCGTCAGGGAACTTTAGCTAAATAGCAGCAATGTAAGTGTTTTTCTGCAAAATATTTAGAAAAAATAATGCATATTGTCAGTTATAATAAAGGTCAAACACAACAAGTACAAAACAGCTGCAGATTATTCTAAATCATATGGAAAAATATCCGGATATAGCAAATGAATTTATACAAAGAAAAAAAACAAAGCATTTTGTAAATAGATGATTGGCCTAATCCAACTTCGTGGTCGTTTCCCTCTCCAACCTGGTAGCCGCCTTCAGCAAAAAGCGCAATCATGCGCTTAGCTTAAGTAATGGGGAAACTCCGAATGATTTTTTGGTTTGCGGCAAAGACGGGTAAAGGTGCTAGTACACGGCAGCAAGCCACGTATGTATGTAGCACTGACGTCAGTGTATGGTCCCAATGGCTACATGCCGTGTACTAGCACCTTAAGTCTTAATCACAAATCCACATTTAGCCCCATTTAGACGATCATTTCATTTGATGTCCAAATGCAAAAATTGAAGCTTCTAACTGAAACTGTCAGTTTTAGTAGAAATAATCTTCTAACCTTCGGCTAATCACGAGTAAATTGAAAGCTCAACTGAATACTAAACTGATGTCTAAATGCACTGTAACTGAACTGTTCAACTAAAATTTTAATTGATAGCTCAACTGAAACTGAAACTAAAATGACCATCTAAATGGGGCTTTAAATTGACGACTTTCTATATATATATCAAAGGTTTCCACTAGCTCTTCACCTATAAGATATCTGGTGCTGGTCTGTTTAAGGTCCGAAGATTCTATGTCTTCCTCTTCACTTCCTCATGCTCTTCCATCGCTAATAAAAAATGCGCACTTCTAAATATATCAAAAATATTATTTTAATTTTTTAAAAACTCTACTCTCTCTCTTGTCAAAACATTCGAACATATTTTCGAAAGTACTTTTCTGATTTCCTGGGAAAAAAATTAGATTTAATTCCCGGAAACAAAAAATATTCGGGGGAAACATTTTTCACTCGGAATTGCCGATAGGGGTGATAGTAATTTTTGACAAATATTCATAAAACGGCAATATTCGAGTTTTCTGAGAAAAACTAAGTACGTGATCATGTTTAGAATGCTTATCTTGTCTTAAATATGGGGGTCTAGCACGTAACTTGATACAATCTAGTTCAGTCGATACAATCGAGCTCTGGCAGCACCTAATTTGTCTCCATCGATTATTCTCCATTGATTATCCTCGATTGAGACAAATTAGGTGCTGCCAGAGCTGGATTGTATCGACTGAACTCGATTGTATCAAGTTACGTGCTAGACCCCATGTATTTTGATGAAAATAGTTAAAGCGGTTTTTTGTAAAATTATGCTGACAAATGTTGCAATTGGGATTCGTAATATCAGAATTGATCAAAATCTCGAGTTCGAAATTTTGTACGAAAACAATATCCTTCAAAATACATGTTGCAATGAAATATGGGTGTGTGTCCCATCTATATCCTGTACAACGAATTTAGCGAGCGTTTATCTGTGCTGTGGAGAGAATTGCGCTCGCTTGAAATTATTTATTTTGATTTTTAAATTTGTACTATGCCGTCGCGTGAACCAGCCCTTAGCCGGGATTGCTTAACCAGCAAGTTTTGCGACCCTTCTCCAAAGCATAGTTACAATGTATGCTGCATATTTTTAATGAGTATATAACAACCTTATTATGTGAAACGTCTTTGTTTATTTACAGTTACTTGCCGGCATGTCAAAACTAATGAAAGAGTGTTGGCATCAAAACGCAAACGTTCGTTTGCCAGCGTTACGCATTAAAAAGACTCTACACAAATTAGCTTCCTCTGATGAAAAATTCAGATTACAGTACGACGAAGTATGTGTCTAGTGTCGTTTTGTGTTTGAATAAAACAAAAAAAAAAAAAAAAACGCCATAAGTCGTCGATTGTACGTTGTTATTTTAACGTATGACTTAATCAAATCCATGTTATGTGCGTAACAAGAGTGTAAATTACTTAAAAACAAAATATAATGTAATCCGGAAATTACATATTCGTTTGTAAGATTAAATTATAATTCAAAAACTAAACTAAATATACAACCACAGATTACTTATGTGGTGATCGTTGTTAAAAATAAAAAAAACAACTAACAAATTTGCAAATGTAAATACATGATACGATTTTGAATACAAGGAAATAAAAAAAAAAAGAGTTTAAAGCTTTTATTATGTAGAATTATGTTGTCTTTGTTTTAACCATGCTTAATGTCCTATTTGCATGCGTGCCTTATGTAATTTACTGCGCCTTAAATTTCAAAAATACAGAGCAAAACTCAAAGTTCGAACTGTGCCTATTGGAGATTACAAACAAAAAAAAAACACAAAGTATTTTAGTTTTGTCAAAATTTGCAAATTTAACTCAAGTGCCATTATTTAAATAGAATTATATGTTATAGAAGTTTTTTTTGTTTATTATTGAACTTCATTATTTAAATATGTATTTTCTCTTCACTAAACAATTGGCGGATGATTAGCGATATTTTATTTGAGGTTTTTTTTTTGTAAAATAAAAAAAATGAAATCAAAACGAATAACAATGCAAGCCTAATTTGAAAATACAAATCAGAAAAGTGATTATTGTAAAACTGTTTAAACACAGATATTGTATACTTAAAATACATAATTTCATTTCAATCATCATTAGTTTAAGATACATAACTGCATTCAAAATAGTCTATATATAAATCACTACGTACACGTACACTTAATTTTAATATACCTCTATTCATAGTTTAAGTTTTATGATTTAGACTAGACGCTCATGTACTATGTAAGTATAACTATAACCAAAATAAAGTTTGTAAGGACTGTACATATTTATGTGTATACATTTTGTCGTAAATTTCAATTAGTTATAAGCAATAAAAGATAGTATGATTTATAGTTTCGATGCCTTATTTATTTAAACAAAAAATTTTTCCTGTTTTTGTAAATGGCGCCCAACGTTGGACTCTTAAAGCGAGTTACATGTAAGCTAACGTTTAACACAAAAGCGACTTACTTTAGATGGCGCTCACAGTCCGGAGTGGACCACGGCCTCAACCAACAAGCCCCTCCAGCCAGCTCGGTTCCGAGCTAGTCGGCTCTAGCGAGGTATCCGTCGGAACGGAAAGTTCTCCGATTTCATGCGAAAGGATTTTTGCTTCGAGGTATACCTCGGAACAGCTTTTCGGAACTTTGTTCCGACAAATATGCAACGCACACTGGCGTTTTGCGTTTCAGTGCGATCAAGTGCGTTTTTACTGATATTTTTGACAGCTTCATACGAATTTTCTTCCGATATGCTCCGACAGGAATTTGTTGCGGAATTTGTTTACGATTGGCAGTGAGGTGTTGATAAATGAAAATAATAAAGAAAAAAACATTTTAGCTAAGTAATTGGTTGTATTTGTTGCTTACATTTGTGTTTCCAGGGCAAAAACAAACGAAAAAAGAAGAATTAACAACAAATCAACAAAACAACATCATATCAAATAGCGTCGTCGCATTTTAATTATTCTTTCCGAATTCGGATACCTCGAATGTGATTTGAGTCTCCGAAGGAGTATGCGTTGCGGAGAATTCTCCGTTCCGACGGATACCTCGCTAGGGCCGAGTATGTTGCCTCCAGTTACGGACACCAAGTTGGTTGAGGTCACTCTTCAATTGTGCGCGCCACCCGGAGTGGGGTCTTCCCCTGCTTTGTTGGGATGGACTCAAAGATTCGTCAACATTTTCCCCAATGTAACGATGAAGACGATCCACATGGACAACTTTGAGTTTGCCTCTTCCTCGTTGGATTCAATAGACCACGTCGTTGATGCGCTTTACTACTCTATAGGGCCCCTCCCAATCTTGTTGCAACTTGGGTGACATGCCTTTTCTTCTATGGGGATTGTACAGCCATACCATTCCTTTCTCGAATTCTGAAGTTGTTGCTTTGGCATCGTACTTCGTCTTCATGCGGTCCCTGGCTATCTTGATCTTATCCCTAGTTCTTCGATGCACGTCCCTGATGATTCCTCTGAGTTCGGTAACATAATCGTCCCAATTCTTTGGTTCAGCAGTTGGAAATCCAAACATCAACTCACTAGGCAGCCGGACTGTTCGACCAAAAAGGATTTCGGATGGCGTATGAGTATGCCCCGTAGTGTTATGCACAGCATTGCAATAGGCTAGTAGAAACATTGGAATCTGGGGGCTTATTCCCAAATGCGCGGCGGATCGCTTTTCATGGCGGATTGGTATCTTTATATTTCCAAAAGCGATTCAATCCATTCAAAAGCGATAGCTATTGTGAGGATTGCTTGCAATAAATCCGCCAGAAATCCGTCACCTAGATAGCATCGCTTTTGACAGCTTTTGGAAATACAAAAAATATCAATCCGCCATGAAAAGCGATCCGAGCCGCATTTGGGAATAAGCCCCCTGTTTATTCCAATCCCTCTGGTCGTCGCCTACAACCTTAGATAGGTGTGCATTCAAGGTGCTGTTGAAACGTTTTGCCATCCCATCTGATTGCGGATGGAGCGGCGTTGTTCTCGTCTTTTTAATCCCAAGTAACTGGCACACTCATTGAAAAATGCTTGACTCTCGGGCTTTTGCTGGCCGCACACGTTACGCACTTTTTGCACCAGTTTTCTACATCATCCTTTGAGTGGACCCAGTAAAAGCGCTCTCGCACCTTAATCAGTTTTAAAAATACTGGAATTTAAATGTCTTACTACTGCTTGGAGAGTTGAGACAGGAATAGCCGGAATTGTTTCTCGAATGGATTGCTTTAATTCATTCAAATTTGTTGGCTGTGCTTTATAGACTTTCAGTTTGCAATAACCCCACAAGAAAAAGTCAGGTGCAGTAAGGCCAGGCGACCTGGGGGGCCAACGGAATGTAGAGTTTCTGGATATCAGCTTATTGGGAAATTTTTGTCGCAATTCTGTCATAACAGGCCGGACTATGTAAGGAGTTGCACCATCTTGCTGAAACCACACAGAGTTGGATGAAATTCTTATTCCGCGTAATTCTGGATAGAAAAACTCTTTCAACATGCTCAAGTAACGGTAACCGTAACGATGTGACCGTTTTCTTCGAAGAAGTAGGGCCCGACAATGCAGCGTGATGAAACTACACACCACACTGTGACACGAAGTGGATGCAATTTCGTCTCATGGAGTATCTGTGGATTGGACGCACTCCATATTTGACAATTTTGTTGGTTTATGTTGTCGTTTAAATCGAAATGGGCCTCGTCAGGCATAAAAAGACAGTTCAACATGTTTCCGTCCTCTTCCACCATTTGAAGCATCTTCTGGCAAAATTCCAAGCGAATCGGCAAGTCTGCTGAGTTCAGTTTGTTGGCTATTTTAATTTTATATGGGAATAAGTCAAAATCATTGTGCAAAATTGACTGCAATGACTGTCTGCTTATACCAATTTGAGCAGATAAACTTCTTGTCGAAACTCTTGGATTGTTTTGTATGGCAGCAGCTACAGCAGCGATTGTTTCCTCCGTCCAAACTGAAGGGTTTCGATGGTAAGGTCTTCTTTCGACTGTCCCATGCTCGGCAAAATTGTTAACAAGTCTCATTATGGTCCATCTGCTCGGAGGATTGTCGCCAAACGTTGCGCCTATACTCTCTTTGAACCGAAACCACGGACTCCAGTGCGTGATAGCGGCGGACAATCCAAATTCTTGTTTCAGTGTTCCAGTGATCAATTTTTGTTAAATTTAAAAATCAACCTGCAAAATAAAAAAAAAAACAGATTCATTTGGTAGCGACTTTCATCAGTCACCCGCACTTGTGGAAATGTTTTGTCGCCAGGACTAAAGCGAGAAGTTCCCGTCTGGTTACTCAGTAGTTCCTTTCTGGCTTCGAGAGGACTTTACTGAAGTAGGAAACTACTTTATCTTGGCCATCATGCACCTGGGAAAGGACGGCTCCAACTCCCACATTACTAGCGTCTGCACCCACAATAGGTACGCTAGTATGGGGGCGCCACACAGTAGCTACATAAGTTTTTCAAAGCTCCTTTCGCACCCACCCGACCATTTGAATTGTTTTCCCTTTTCTGTCAGTTGATGCCAATTAGCGCTTAAGCTATTAATGCACACCCAACCACCAGCGACTTATTCGAGAAAATTAATAAATTCTGCCCTAGCGAGGTATCCTTCGGGACGGAAAATTCTCAGATTTCATACGAATCGGAGTACATATTTTGCTTTGAGGTATTCTTCCGAACTTTGTTTCAACCTTTATGTTACACACACCGGCGTTTTGCGTCGCAGTGCGATTAAGTGCACTAAATAGTTCGACCTGACTGGTACCTGACTCGTACGTATCGTACGATAGCTCGGACGGAAGCCCCCACTCACAGTACACACGCCGAAATAATGAATTAAGAGAAATGTTCTTTTTTTTTATGAATTTCTTTAATAATTCTTCCGGTTTTTATTTGTTTTTATTATATAGATATTCAGAGGGCTTCCTGTTCTTTATTTTATTTTTCTATGCAACTAATTTCGTTTCGTACAATTTTAAATTAACACAATTTTTTTTTGTTTTCCTTCAATCTTAGTGACCTTCTTCACAGTGGTTGACGTTAAAAAAAAAAAAACGACAAAAAAACAAAAAAACAATTTTAAGCGACGTAGTTATATTGGTTTTGATTATCCTTGTCCCGCTCCATGTAGTCTCTGTCAATTAGTGATTCAATTCGCTTTTTCAAATCAGCAGGCTATATGAAACGAGAGTAAATAGTTTTGCTTTAAGGAATCGAACAAATCAAGCTCATTTTATAATTTACCTTTACGGGGAAGGTCAATTGATTGAACAATTCACCTATTAAGAGATTATGACTTAACGTTTTCCGCATTTTCATTATCCTAACTATGGCGGCATCGATTTGATATTGTCGATCTTGGAAAACTCGTTCCTCTGTTGCTTTTTGTTCTTCCGTCTGAAAACATAAAAACACCCGTGAATATAAGCGATGGAAATACATATGAATGACTACGAGCTCACCGTTTCCTTCATTTGGATTTGATTAATTTTAATTCTGAAGAGCTTATTTGTGAACTCGTTGTTAAACTGAAACTGGTCCTTATCTTCGACTTCCCGGCTCTTGGGAATTTTCGTCAAAACGCGTGCTTTACCACAGGCAAGAGATTGCAGCGTTCTACGCAGTTCTCCATCCTAAATGAAATTGTGTGTTAATTGCATGAGTGCAGAGAGGGAAAGTATAGAATTACCTCAATGTTACACGCTGCTTTAATTTCCTCAAGATTAAGAACATTCTTATCGTTAAACAGTAATAGGACGAGTGCTTGAAATAACGAAACTAGAAGATCTTTAGGACCCTACAAGTGAAAGAAAAATCATTATTATTTCAGGGCTGAATTATCGTAGACATTGTCGAATTTACATGATCGAATTGAGCCTTGAGAACACAATGGCCTAAAGTTGGCTGCCACTGCAATTTCCTACCACTATGTTTGGCCAGATAAAATTTATTGAATACTTGTTGCGGCTTAACAAGTTGCGGGGGCATCGTCACTTCTGTGAGTGCGTATGTTGGCCAATATCCCATGGTAAGGATATTAACAGTCAAATCTAAGTTTGTGAATTCTCGGTCCAGATTCACAACGTATTGCCTGAATGCGATGTTTATGTCACGGCTTAGCTCCATGTCCTTAAACATTCCCTCGAGTTTTGATGTGAAACCACCGCCACATTCCTGTTTGAGTTTGGATAGCATACTCTTTTCGGCATCAACTGACGCTGATTTCCCCACAAGCAGTCGTTTCGCCAAGTCCTGCAATTGCAAGTGGAAATGGGTACAAACCGTGACCTGTCTCAGGAAAATGCACTTACCTTCTTATAAAACGCCTCAAACACATCCTTCCCGTGAATGAATCGAAACAGAACCATAATTTTATCAAGAATCTGTTCCAGTTCTTCCTCAGTTGCCTCCTTATTGCCTGCCCTTAGTTTCATATCAACATATTTAGCTGTAAAATATAGACATCCAAAATTACCACAGGCCTCCAGGGAAATCATAATCAACTCACCAATTAATTCGGCTGGTTTATTGGCTCGTTGGTTGACAAAGAATTCGAACGCTTCACGCAATGAATTCGTGTACTTTTCATTGTGTTCAAAGCACGAACGCACAATAATATCCATTTTGTCCTTGAAGTCCAACAGGTCTTGCACCATGCTCTTGTCCTTTTCTGGATCAATAACAATGGTACGTCCTTTTTTCTACAGAGCACATAGATGTTAGCGTTATTAAGAAGTGATTAAGCAAACAAACCTTAATGTATCCATTGAAATTGCCACACAGCTCTGTGGTACCGTTTTTGACACGACTTAATAAACTATAAAGTAACGTCAAATCGTTCAGTCTATTTTCCTCTAATAACGTATCTAAACCCTTTTGCAAAATCTGTGTTAGGTGTTCAGCGAGTAGTTCTTTTTCTACTGTGTAAATTAATGGATACCTAATAAGAAAAATTTAATCATGTAGTGGCATACATTGGTAAAGCAAAGACTACTCACTTTGTACTGGAATCCAAGTAGTGGAGCAATCGTTCATTCTCTTCGGCAAGACGTTTGTCAACATGTTGCAGATATTCTGGCACTTCCAGCTCTTGCATTTTACGTTGACCCTCGGCTTGATACAGCTGCTTGGTGGCGATTAAGAATTTATCCTCAAATGCGCTTGAATATATTTGCAAATCACACAGCATTCGGACGAGACTTTTGAGCAGTGCTCGATCTACCGCATCACCATTTCGTTCTTTTTCAATAAGCAGTAATAGACCTTCGACGGTACGTTTCTGTACCAAGCTGTTAAGCGCGATATGGGTTCGAAAGAGATCCAGTCCCATGTCCCTAAGATGGAAAAAATTAATTTAAGACATTTTAGAATTTTAATTCCGTCCTGATGGCAAAATATAAATATGTTGAGGCCTCTATGAGAGGCCTCGAACGTACTAACTTACACCACAAAGGGCCATAAATGTTTCAGCTATCCTGATTCGCGATGTAAATTAAAACAACAGCTTACCAAATATGTAGACAAATTGAGTTCCAATAGGTGAAAAGTGGAAAAGCAAGCAATGTGTACATTTTAAGCGGCTATTAGAGTTTTACCGCGATGTACGAGTATATAGTGGAGTGCTATTTCACATAGCAAAGATTGGCGGTGCCTTAACATTGGGAAAGTTCTGGTTAAATGGATAGTGAAGTATCGATAGGCGTGCACCAAACTTTTCTACACCTATGGCCAGAGAGATTCTATGTGTCGGGCATTACATTGGGAATTCTTTTGCTACTTGCAAATTTCGGTGCTCTACCTCGTTGAGAGGTTTTGATGGTGATTGAGGCAGTCATATCGTATATGAGTTTGTACCTCCTGGTTGCGGCTTAGTCTTCCGGTCAGGGTGGAGGGTGACCGTCTACCACCTGCCCATTGCCTCTGACAAACCATCACTAAGGAGGGAGACTGCTGCGTGGCAGAAATGGATGATTGCAGCAGTCCGCTTTGCTGCTTGAGCAAAAGTCGGTGGATGGATTGTCTGTTAAAAAAGGATGGGGGCAACCGTAGCTGTCTGCCTCAGTCCACATGACAGAGACTGGTGCTGAGCAGAAAAGCTTGATTGAAGCACTCCGTTCTACTCCTTGGTACCAAAAGAGTGTCGAGACGGTTGGGTCCGATTAGTAGATATTAAAAATATCGACTGCAAAAAACCGATCAACAAAATACCGAAAAAAAAATATAGATTAAGAAAAATGTCGACTGAAAAAAATATCGACAGAGAATATGTCGATTTTAAAATGTCGAAATATGACCAAAGTGAAATACGTATGGGGGGGACATGCTGCCCCCCTGCAATCCCCCTGCTTGTGGTCACTGTAGGATTTGGAGTGGCTGCAAGATTAGGTATATGCAAACTTTATATTATGTTGTTTACTTAATTTTCTGGGTGAAGTTAAATTGAAGTTACAAGAAGAAAGACCGACAGTCGACATATAAGGTCGACATTTTAAGTGTCGAGGTTTTAAACTTTCGATATTCTTAAAAGTCGATAAAAATGTTGTCGAGATTTTAGCGAGTGTCCTCGAATAATCGAGATAAGGTTGATTGATGTAGTCAGCTCCTCCAGGCAGTTAGTCTTCGGGGGAGACCGTGGCAGTCTAACTCCCCGCTGGTAGCCTCTGATAGTCCAATAGTAAGAAGGGTGGTTGGTACAGATGAGGGAAGACTGGGCGAGAGAACGACGAAGGGTGACCGAAACAGTCTTGCCCCCCGCCTATCCCTTCTGACGGAGTCTGAAAGTTCGAAGGTGAAAGGTGAAATTGACTGAAATAGTCAGCTCTTCCCGTTGGCGGTTAGTCTTCAGAAACACACAAAGATTGACGAAACAGTCTAACCCCACACCTGTAGCTTCTGACCATTCACTTTCAAGAAGTGATTCCTCACTGCATTAAAAATAGGACATCTTATTCCTACTAATTCCTATGTTCAATACTGTCGTACAAATGTTCGTTGGGTCGAAATTGTGTCTATCTCCGGGTAAGATGATCCTATGGGCATACCTGTTTGCAAACCAAATTTGCGCTATGACCTTATGGATGAACGGTTTTAAGGCCACGTTCAAGTATGGAGACGGTTTATATTGTGGCTCTTGTATGTTTTTAACGAAGATGCATAATAAGAGCAGGAAATGGAGACAGTTGCTTTTCTGAAGTCTTCTTCTATTAACATTGTTTTTTATCTTATAAAAACATTGAAGTGGCCTCAACTCCAAATGCCTAGTGAGTCTAGGCAGATGTGGTGGTTCACTGATGAGCCCACACACCACATCGGGACGAAACGCATTTGTTTATTCAAAGTTTTTTTCGCTATTTCGTGTATTTATCTGCTAGGTTCCACATTTCACTTTCACTCGAAATTAATTTTTGTGTTCTACATTTCACTGTATTAGATTTCGATTTTAAAATTTTCGAAATTGAGACAGAGTGAAATTGTGATTTCGAAAAAATGTCGGAGTTTCCGAATCACTCGAAATGCAGAACACTGAAAACGAATTCACTCGATTTGCAATTTCGATTTCAGTTGATTTCTGGAACCTAGCTAAATGGTATAGTTCCAGTTTCTACACGAACTACGTTGCTTTGTGTATTGTTGGTTAGACCAGGAGTTCCCTAACTGTGAGTCTCGACGCCCTGGGGCGTCGTGGGGATATCCTAGGGGCGTCGCAAAATGATTCGCACAGGCCCAGGTCGCCTACACACGACGTTCCATCAGACTGAGCTCGATTTGATAAAAAATGTCGGGTCGGGTTCGTTCGATGTTGGCCATTGTGTTTTGCCGTGCACAAGAAGTATAAGAATTTTGCAGACTTCAACTTTGCGAATTTTGTGTCAAGACTTGGGCCTATACCCGTTCAAGATCCAACTGACCCAGGAGCTCAAAGTTAATGATAGTGTAATGACTATAAAAAATCATCTTTAGCGACGGGCCGATGACGCCAACCAACACGAGATGGCAATGCATCCATAAAAAGAAGTTTGGTGCGAATTTTACACTAGCGGTGGCGTCATTGCTCCGTACTTTTTCATGACGTTGGTAGGGCCAATACCATCAACGGCGAGTACTACAGAACGATGCTGCTAACATGTGGTTCCAACAAAGGTGGCTATATGTGTCGCTCAGCTGCAGGGTATGGGATATGGTTATCTAATCTCCATCAGAGGTGACGTGAATTGGCCACCAAGATCGTGCGATTTAACCTCGCTAAATTTTTCTTGTGGCGTTGCCTGTGACCAATCCTCATTGAAAACCCCTTTAGTGAATCTTCAGTAAGCTCAGCTTATATTCACATATCTGTGGTTTGTTCCGTTGTGTGCTTTTAGAAGGGCGTCGCAAAAATATTATAACCTGTAAAGGGAGTCGCAGTATGGAAAAGTTTGGGAACCCTTGAGTTAGACCAAGTAATTTTTTTAAAACTGTCGTTAGAATTACATACATAAATTTTATCCTCAGCTACCAGACCCCATACTTCAACCCCAGACCCCATACTTGTACATTCCAATTTTCCATAGTTTTATTAGATGCCGCTGCTGCTATTCTTGCTTTTGTTTTGAATATATTTATGGCTTCATTCCAAGAATCAGTGCGATTTAAGTTTACTCCCAGGTATTCAAAATTATTAGCAACTTCAATCCAATCCTCTTTGTATGTATTGTACGCTTTTTCTCTTTGCAAAATGTTTAATTCTTATGTTTTTAATGTCATATCTTTAGCTGCAAGATATTTATCTATATCTATCTATCTGCTTGTAATGCTTTTTCAACTCTAATTCAGTTTTTGCAAACACAGCAATATCATCAGAACTATGCAATCAGAATTACATTCGTAATTTGTGAAATGTCCATTCCTATGAGGCTCTCGCTCCTAAGGAATAGTAGATATTATGTTAGAGATGCACATTTAACAGCTCGGAAGAGATTTTCTCATCAGAGTGCATGACCATGACTTATCAAACGCGTTTCTGGTTAAGGCAGGGAAAAAAATATCGGTTTGACTATGTTCTTTACAGAGGAAAGGGTCAAGACTAAAAGTTGACTTTAAACAGCAGATTTAAACAAACGTTGTCTGACACAACATTTCCTGTAGTTAAAAATAACTTCAGCTGCTGTATGTACGCTCGAAAACGGTATTTAGTCAGAGTCGATGATAGGTTTGCTTGTTTATTTGTTTATTTGTTTTAGGTGGCTCTACGTGAAAAAAACACTTAGCCCGTTAGTCGCCCATTGTATGTATATAACACTCAAAAATAAAGACAACAAAAATGCATTCTTTACTTACCATATGGAATGAACGATAGGGTTTTGTAAAACATAAGTCCGATCGAGGTACAGAAAAATACTACGCATCATTATCATCTGTTGGCAAAAAGATTGCCACCAAGCGTTGATTTTGTTTAGAAACACCTAGAAGACGAACGAAATGAAACAATAAAACAAGTGATTCATGGACTGGCGTTGGTTATATTTTACTTACCAGTTTGTCCATACTTTCGCCAGTGAATGCGTCAATATTTCTTTTTACGTGTACCTCTGTTAAAGCTGACAGTTTAAGGTAGAGTTGAGCATCCATTTTGTGACTGCACATGTTTTCCACGGCCTGATATAGCTCTTCCAGAGAGTATTGAATCGGTTTGGATAATTGGATGGCAATAACTGCTTCTTGAAGTTTCTCGCATGTTTTCTCTGAATAGTTTTCTGGTAGGGTTGGTTTTACTAAAAAAAAAAAGAAGAAACAATAAAAAAAAGGAATGTTTCAAATTACGGTCATTGGGCAGCCACCGTTGGATTTACCCCTCTCATCACTGTAGATGTTTAAAAGAGGCAGCGCGTTAAAACTAATCTATATCCTATCATAGAGCTTATATGACAATTGAATACCCTATTCACGACAATCGAAAACACTCGAAAGCACAAACCACTAAGAATAGACCGCCGACTTTCCGTACACCTACCCATTCCCCCCGGAAAAAATTTCCCTGTCTGTGAATACGTGTAAATGTCAAAATTAATGGCGGCAATTATTTTCCATGCTATACCATGCGACCAGGATTTTTGAAGTATGCGTGGGTTAATGGCGCCCCTTTGATTTTGTACAGCACCAATACATGAAAAATCCTGGTCTCGCCGGCAGCTTGTAGGCAAAGTCCGTTATGTGGGAGGAGTCGACGGTCTATTCTTACTGGTTTGTGCTCGAAAGCTAAAACTAAAAACTAACTACAGTCGAAGTCGCTTATAACGATGGTGGCGCCCCAGCACGGACCCGATTTATACGTTGCGTGTTTTGTCGTACGACACTTCTTAATTCTCTCTTGGGCGCTTGGGCATGTTTAGTGTCTTGATTTTTAAATTGTCTGTTTCCTTTATTTCTTATTCGTCGTCCGGGGTGGTAGCTGCGTTTTTGCAGAGCAGACCACCACACACAATTCGAAAATTAAGCAAATGCAGATGTCTAGCGCGAACATAATGCGACCGAGTGCGGTTTAAAAATGAAGCAAACGCAGACAATTACGAAAAGGGCGAAAAGAAAATACAAGACTGCGCGGTTCATCCGTGCTTGGCTATCCCCTGCATTTTTCATCCCCTTTACACATCACATTAACGAGTCGTACGACAAAAATCGTAGAATGTAAAACGGGTCTTTGCAACATAAACGACAAATATGTTCAGGTTGACCCCTTTAGTGGAATCCGCCGAGGAGAATTTATTCACGGAAAAAAATATTTCGATATCGTCAAATCCGCAAAGTGAACAGTTCCCCGTGTGTGTAATGTGAATGAGTTTCACTGTATCGTTGAAAACGTTCATATCGAATTTTTCCAGAACAAAAGGACATTTCTCACCCGCATTAAAATCATTGCCGATTTCATAGCTGAAAGCTAAGGCTGAGCTTAATGCAGGGAGTGCTGTGGTTGAAATCAAAAATGGAAATGTTTGAGTTTACCTTCCGTAGCATACGGGAAATTGGTTCGTTGGAGCCGTAGGACGTGCGGTGGGTTGGTAGATACAAGAGGCGGGGGTACCTTAAATTACGAGGATTTGTATTGAAGAAGATGGAGTTGTAAAGAGACAAGCAGTCGATAGAGCCTGACAGGAGTCAAGGAATGAAGAGAATGTCTGCAGTATCCCTGCGATCCTCAAGGCTATTCAAGTCAATGAGTTTGAAGCGGTCGTGATAGGGAGGAAGAATAGGGGAATCGTTCCAAGCAAGACCGCGGAGTGCAAATCGAAGAAAACGTCTTTGTATGTTTTCGATTCTGCTTATATGAACTTGCTGAAAAGGTGACCACGTTTGGCTGGCGTATTCGAGGAGTGGGCGGACAAAAGTGGTGTAGAGATGCCTGGTGACGTAGGGGTCGGAGAATTCCTTTGACCATCGTTTAAATAATTGAATTGGCTTTACGTAATCACCCCTACTCCCGTTGGAGTTTGTCGTAAACGCCTAATATTTCATTTCGGTTTTAAGTCCGTTTTTGTAACTTTTTTGAGACAAATTTTGAGCATTTACAGTGAACACATAGACAAAGAAGCAAAATCGTTAACAAAAGTTCAAAAACAATCGGAGTATCGTTTTTATAATGACACGTATACGACACATGTATCGCCACGATATGCGAGCGGAAATTAAGTTCGCAGTGTTACAATATGCCAAGGTCACGAAGGACTGTACGATGGATATAGGGTGATCATTAAGTAGGTATAGACGGGAGGGGATTTGTTGTGCTTACGCGATAAGGTGATAGATTGGCATTTGGGAATATCGAGCTCTAGCAAGTTTTTGAGACACCAGATGGCAAAAACTTCTAAATCTTGTTGCAGTAAACAGGGGTCTTGGGATGAAGATTATATGTTTGATATGTCGGCATAGAGAGAGATAGAGGAGTGTTAAATGCCCATTTCATATCGTTTATAGTTAAGATAAAGAGAAGGGGACCTAGGTGACTGCCTTGTGGTACACCATAAGTTTCCTGGAAAGGGGCGGATAGGATGGACCTAAAGCGAATATATAGATTTATTTGTATAAGACACATTTGTCCTCGGACACATTTTTTGACACTTTCTGTGTGTATTCTTTGAAATCGTCCAGTATATGCTAATAGCAGTAATAAAATGACATCAGAAAATGACATCAACATAAATTAGCGCTCTTGGCTTTCTCCATAGAATGCCAGAGACCACCACCCATTGGGCATTAGTGAATTTGCCAAGTAAACTAAAAAACTGTTGAAATTCAAATTGTTGCGACATTGTTAACAATAGATGTGACTTCAAAAAAGTGCGAGTTTCCAATGTATTCCGCTCCGAACCAAGAGAGCTACTGGTTATGTTAGAACCAATGCAAAGACCTCTACTAGCAGTAGAGACCTTTGATAGCAGTAGAGGTCTTTGCATTGCACAGATGGATGTACAGATGGATGTACGTGGATTCCGCTTTATTGGGGCACCGGATAATCGGGACAGCCGCTTAACTGGGACAAATACTAAAGAACGGAAACGAATGCATATTTTAGATTGAATTTTTGTCGCTTATTGTGGACAGCAGCTTTTTTATTTGGGACATATTCATCATACACCATCATAAAATCACATTGCTTGCTTGTCTGTAAAGTGTCAACAAAGACGAACGAGCAAATTGGCTCAATGATATGTAAGTAACGGCACTATTTCGTGGTGTTGCTCACCGTTTTGCCTTTGTGCAGTTTCAGAAGTGTGTTGTTGTTTTGTCAACGTGGCTTGCTATTAGTTACGCTTTACAAAGTTGGCGAGAGAAGTACATCGACAAGTAAATGTGAAATAATCGACAATATATTATCTGAAATCATTTTTTGTTGTATTTTTTGTATACTTCATCATCACTTTGTATTATTCGGACAGCCGCTTAATTGGGACAAAAACAATCTATCCCGATGTTCCTCAACCTTTGTGTGATGCAATTAAATTATTTACTAAGGAACAAACTTATCCTTTATAATTAAATTGCTATTGTGAGACCAATTGGAGCGATTGCATGAGGTACAAGTAACAATTTGGCCATCACGAATGGCATGCGTCTGCTTTACAAAGGCCATGAGAACTTACCCAACTGCAGTCATCAAGGAGTGGAAATGATTGAGGAATGTGTGAGTAAAACGTTTCTATGAAGGATCAAAGAATAGGAAGAAATAGTGCTGTGTATCAGACGTAAGCGATTCGGCGTACTACTAAAAAACTACCACTCTTGGCCTTTGAAGTTTTTACCGGGTGACCAGTTTGAAGTTGTATCGATGAACACAAACACTATGCACGTGTAGAACATCAGAAACTCCGCCGTTTTGATATCTTTTCTTACAACGAGACGAAACAGTCCCGTTGGTACCCAACTGGGTGTGCAACGCGAACATAATGGAAAATTTGTTTGTCATAAAAGAATTAGCACAAAGAAGGTTGTGGCATCATAGACGTTTGCGTATAATTTCAAGATCGATTACAATTTACAAATAAAATTCTTTTTTATGTAAACTTTGCTGGAGATGAGTCAGACGTCATTTGCATTTGCTTTGAAAATAATCTATAAATACTAACCACCCTAAGAAATATGGCCCAAACTTATGATTACATGTAATTATTATGATCAAACTATGTACGTATAAGGGTAACTGCAAAATGTGTTTAAACAAATTCAGATGTCTCAAGACTACAACTTAGGAAAACAACACACTATATTTCCTAATCTACTTTTTTGAACAGGTGTGATCTTCACTATTAGGTACCATCACTGTGTGTTCATTTCATTATTTTGACCAACAACCTAACATCTTACGACTGTCAGCTGATAAATAGCATATTTTATAAACAAACAAAAATTAGATGCTACAACAGCACATTGGAACGCACAACTAAAATTAGAATCAAATTCAGAAGCATGCTCATTCGCACATTACTATTTCAAGCAAATGACCCCCAATAATCGCATCTTTTTTGACAAATCAAACGATATAAATGGTCATCCCAAAATCACATTATTCTGATAATGCATTGTTAATTTCAATTGCCCCACAATCGTGAACATTAAAAGGTAATTCGCTCTAAAAAAAAAGTATCTACTTACATTTGAAATTTTTAATTACAATCTTCTTTACATCGCCTGGCTTCGACATGTTATTCGCAGACATATTATTCATTACAAATGACGACGATCGATGATCGGTCGTGTTTGCATTGTTTAGCATTGAGAAGTTTGGTCGTCGTTCACCATTGGCAGATCCAAATGGGACTTGCTGCGAATTGTTGTTGCCACTATTATTTTGTCGACCAAAGAATTTGTTATTGCCGCCATCCTCAGCAGCGAGCTTCTTTTGCTTTAGATTCTCGGTATCTTCAACTTCGGCTGTATCCATCTGTTTGTATTTTTTCGAAGCGCTCATAGTATGTTTCCTCTGCAATGTTGGGCAATCAGAGTGCTAGGTTATTGCCTAGTTTTTTATTGGTCGGGGGAACTACGCCCAGTCCGAACTGTAGGTTCCTTTTTTTTTACTCTATTTCGCACACCGAAAACTGTAATAGGATAACAAAAGTTAAGAAATAAATTCAAAGGAGATATTTCTTTTTTATGTATGGATTTCTTTTTGTCAGAAGTTCTAATAGCATCGACGTATTGTTTGACAACTGTGTGGTACCGCACCACCACCACTAGCAGCCAAAATGTTGGGTTTTTCTCTCAAGGCTATGCTCTGCTACGCGAATATTAAGCGACTCTCTGTAATTCAAAGATGTTATGGGGTTTATTGAAAAGCGTACACAATTATTTAAATGACGAAAATCTCGAAAATAAGGGAAGAAAATTCTTAAACAAAATACACGACCGCTGTGGAGCGTGCTGGGTAATTTTACTTTTGTATGTTTTGCGAATACATCGATAGATGGCAGCGTTGAAATGTCAATTTCTGCAAAGTGATGCCAATCCACAGATTGTTGGATGGAATTGGCCAATCTTTCCAATGAGTGTGCTCAGTGCGAGAGTTGGTTTATATTTACAAAAACCGTTAATGGGATTCAAATGGATAGACATTTTTTTGTATTGAAGTGAATCTTTTAATGGGTCGTTGTCGTTGGGCAATAAATAATAGGCATGTTTTATTGAACACCTATCTCAGTAAAGTAAAGTAAAGTAAATTAAAGTCGAATGTTAATCAAGGAGTTAAAACAACTGCACTCTACTTGACACTACTGAAAAATAGTGGAAAATACTTTTGTGCCGCATTTTAGAGCCGCATCTGGCCAGTTTATCTGCTGCCTCGTTCCCTTCTACACCAACGTGTCCAGGGACCTAGCACAGCATTACTGTGTGATGGTTTAATGCTCTAAGTGCCGAGAGGCCCTGACTTACGGATTTGGAGTTTTAAAATTGGAGTTAATCGCTTTAAGTGATGCTTGGCTGTCCACGCCAAGGGTAATTTCCATTGCTGGTAGTTCCCTCGCTAAGACAGTTTAATCTGCTTTCTTAACCGCGTAGATCTATGCCTGAAAAACGCTGCACTGGTCTGCCAGTCGGTATTAATGGCTGATGTTTAATACTTCTGAAAATACTCATGCTCCTTTTCCATACTCCTACACATATGCGGGGTGCGCCAAAAAACTCCAGTGATCAAACTGGAAAGCAATTGAGCAATTGAGTGTTTTTTATTCACCCTTGACAACGTTGATTTTTCTGTTGGGCGCCAATTAGTAGTTAGTAGTATCGCGTGTTTTCTATCTTGTTTTGTTCAAAAAGGAGCTTTAATCAATCGTAGAGAAAATGGGCGACCTAAGTCCGGACGTTCCCGTTAAAAAAGGCATCTCATACCGAATAACCTTTGATATTCGGCCCTAGCGAGGTATCCGTCGGAACGGAATTTTCTCCACAACGTATACTCCGTCGGAGACTCAAATTACAGTCGAGGTATCCGTCTTCGGAAAGAATAATTAAAATGCGACGACGCATTGATTTGACATAATGTCGTTTCGTGGTACATAGGGGTTTTTCTATTTAATGCTTGCTTTTTCGTTTGTTTTTGCCCTGGAAACAAAAATTGAAACAACAAATACAACCAATTACTTTGCTAAAAGTTTTTTTTCTTTATTGCTTTCATTTATCAACACTTCACTGCAAATCGTAAAAAAATTCCGCAACCAATTCCTGTCGGAGCATATCGGAAGAAAATTCGTATGAAGCTGTCAAAAATATCAGTTAAAACGCACTTGATCGCACTGAAACGCAAAACGCCAGTGTGCGTTGCATATTTGTCGGAAAAAAATTCCGAAAAGGTCTTCCGAAGTATACCTCGAAGAAAAAATCCTCCGATTCGTATGAAATCGGAGAATTTTCCGTTCCGACGGATACTTCGCTAGGGCCGATTAAATTTAAGACCCAACTGATGCTTGATATGGTGGTATCTCGGCTAAAAAGATCATTGGGACTATGGCTGAGATGTCCAGTGCCCTTATGTGATAAAAAAAAATACAATGACAAACTATTCTTCGCGAAATGTTTTCATTTTTGGGTCTCAAAAAATGGAAACATTCATTGGATGCCTCAATCATCAAACTTGTTCTTATGTGGTTAGGTTATCTAAAAGCGGAGGTTTTTGAAAATAGTTCAGTCTCTTGCAAACAAGAATATAGTATAATACCTACTACTTGTATAGTACAGATGATATTACACAGCTTGATTGTGCGCGCAGTTGCGCAGTGGTTAGTATGCTGAACTACTGTGCGAGCGATCCCAGGTTCGATCCCCGGAAAGACACATTCTTCCCAAAAATAGAAACACACGCATACGAAATAGTTACGAGCTTAGGGTGTCTACACGCCTATTGCGCTACCTAGTTATTTAGTTTTTTTGATACCAATTTCATGCACATTCTGTAATCATTGTAACCTAAGGCTAAGGCGATACAGTGAGCGACAGTTCTGAGAAACAGGTGACCTTTTATTGGGCGCCAGCCATTTGTTATAAAAATGCCATTGGCAAATGCTGTTCTTCGTAGTCTTCTGCTTGAATGTCGTGTTCATATTTATAGATTTGTTACACGATCGATACACTCATGTGCAGGTCTATCACAGAATCCTTTGTACTCGGAATTTTGCTACGAGCCCCGAAAGAACTATTACAGAATCCGTCGTAGTGGAAATTTTTGCTACGAATTTCGAAATTCGTAGAAAGTGGTATTGCTGAATCCGAATGAATCAGAATTTTGACATTTAAATCTACGAACTATTTGATTTTTCGTAGTGCGCAGAAGAAAGGGATTCAAAATGCAAAAAACGCAAGCTTGTTACAGAATCATGGAAAAATAATCATTTTTTGTTCATTTAAAGGTCGAAAATTTCAACAAATAAATTGCAGTACCAGAGAAAAATATTACATTTATGCGGACGATATATATGTATTATGTAAAGCCAATGAGATAAATAGAAGCAAAATTGCATTTAAACTCGCAATCGAAGACATCCTACAGTGGTCAACAGGATCAGGGGCCAAACTATCGATCCAAAAATGCAAATTGCTTCATATTTGTCGAAAACAGAACTGTCCTCAACTTAACATAAATGTAAACGACGTACTAATCGAAAATGTTAGTAGCTTAAGAATTCTAGGATTAGTTTTTAAAAATAAGTACTCTTGGAAACAACACTGTTTAGAACTAAAGAAATCCCTAGCTGCAAGAACCAATATTATAAGATATTTAGCCTGTAACAAAAGCAACGTACATATTAACACACTAACAAACATAACAAAAATGTTAGTTTTAAGTAAAATCGACTATGGGTTATATATATGTATATGGGTACTGTCCACAATCAACGTTGAAAATAATAAAATCCCTATACCACCAAGCCGCCAGAAGAAGCATAAACGCTTTCCCTACTACTCCAATAAAAACATTTTAGCAGAAGCAGGACTAATGAGCATTGAGGAACGAAGAGACGCTATCACTTTGAAACTATCGGCGAAACTAGTTTTCTCCAAAAACTCAGTAATTGATCAGGACGTAAAGAGGGCCAAGAATTATAAGCTTACAAAGAGGATACCATCCGCCATAGCTACCATACTTGAAAAAGCCTCTCTGATAGACATCCCAATTAAGCTAAATCAGATTGCTGCCCCACGATATCCCCCATGGCTAATGAACTCTGAATCTATAATATTTACCCTAGCCAACTACAAAAAAGCAAACACCAGTAATACAGCCTACTGTCAACTCTTCGCCAGCATCTCCTCAGAGTTAAAATCAGATGGGTGGAACCTTATTTTCACTGATGGATCTAAGACTACAGAACATACATCATTTGCCGTCTCACTTGAAAATGGATCCATTATCTCCATCGGTAATCTACCTCAATTCGCATCAATATTTACAGCAGAAGCTTTCGCTATCCTTCAAGCCACAAATATAGCAACGAATTGCCAAGGAAAACATATCGTATGCTCCGATAGCATATCGGTGCTTAACGCGATCAGTAACCCTAACAACAACACTGAGCTAATATCAAAAATCAGACTCCAACTTATCAAATCGCCAAACAACATCAAGCTTATGTGGACTCCTGGGCATGTCGGGATCCAAGGAAACGAATACGCTGATATCGCAGCTAACTCTGCCAAAAACGCCCCGGTATACAGATTTGACATATATACAAAATTAGATTTGTTGAAACTTACTCAAGAAGCCACAAAAATCCGACTCAGAAATGACTGGAGTCTATACCATCACTACAAAAAAGTAAACCCTGAGAGAGTGAACCCGATATACCCCACAAAAATCCCCAAGCATCAAATTTCAAACTTCGTGCGACTACGACTCGGACACACCTCAGCTTCTCATAAGTACCTTGGACATAACGCATATTTTGGAGAACTGTACCGAATTGAGACCCATCATCAGTAATATATTCAAAGACAACTCAATATACGAAATACTCAGTAACCCTAGTCCTGCCAACATTGAAATGATATCAAACTTTGTAACTAGAGCTAACCTTTCCATATAAACCCTAACTAACCATAGAGTCAATAGTCTTCGCAGCTAGACTCAGTAATCTTAATATTACCATGTAATTTAAATTACCTGTTAATAAATAATAATAATAATAATAATAATACATTTTAATGTGCCTGAAAATGATACTATGCCATTCCAACTGAGTGGTCTTTACCAACGGTGGGTTGGTATCCGCCTTCGCCCATAAACCTAAGGCTACAAGCCGACTTAAAAGAGTGTTTAAAGAGTATAAAAAAGTAGGATCAAGATCCTGTTCTAGTTCCTCCAATACATAATTGAATGCACGTTTGTTGAGGCGAACATTTTGTTTAAATCTGTAAACTTTAATTTACTTTGGAATAAAACAAAATGCTCTGCAACAACTCACACTTGATCCTCGAGGTCAAACGGATTCCATACATTCCTCAATATATTACGCTGCATTTTCAACTCTCTTTTGCGCCTAACATTCTCCTTCTCACTAGCAACAATTGCAAATGGATGAGAATCCATTTCTAACCAGTTTTTTTTGTTCAACATACACAAAACAACGATTTGAATTTATTTAGTTCTTCAAGCTCGCATTACTTTGACGTCAAGCATCTGATATATAGACGTGACTATTTCTACTTACTTCGTCGGTTTGCGATGGACCAAATCTGTTAGGTATTCATTGACTATCCTGAAAACCTCTTGGGGACACATACTACTAAACAAAAAAACAAATTTATTTAATAATAATAGAACCTTGGTGAGGTATATTCCATTTTTTTTTTATTTAATAATACATTGGCGTTTATTGAATAAATTTCGTGTACATTAATTCAAAATTGTTATAAACAAACTTCAATGCGTTTTTGTTGATATTATGAAGAATTTATTTTGTGAATGTTGTTAATAAATACGAATACTGACAAAAAAAAACATTAAAATTTATAAATTAATAGAAATTAGGAAAACATTTTGCTTTTTAATATGTGGTGTATTCAATTGATAATGACTTAATTTTTGTAATTGCTTTTGATTTGTTTTTTCTGATTTAACTCCAACCGGTTTAAAATATTTTCGATTCACTTTTTTTTTTCGTATATATATCTTTACTATTTGCATTTATAATATAATATATAACTCTCGGTGTAACTTCGAAACTGTAACATTGTTTAACTGTAATTAAATGTTTCCATATTTTTCTTTTCTGTATTTACTCAGTAACACATTCAACTCATCTTCTGTATGGCAGCGTTAATTTGTTAATAATCGTATTTTTGTTTTGCTCCACTTAAAATTTATATATTAGATTTACATATATGTAATCTTTAACACGATTTTTTTGTTTGTTCACTTTATATATTAGTTTATTTTTTTATTAACAGATTATCAATATGTAGTCGAGTTTTTTTTATATATATATATTTATAGCTTTGTAGTCATACATTTATTTTTATATAATACTAAATACAAGTCTTAGATTATACAATAATTAAATTATAGAATTAAACAATAGTTTGAGTTACACATGGAAAGAATTATGAATGTATAAAAAATATCTGTTTTTTTAAAACTATATCGTACTTAGTTAAGTTGAGGAAAATATTGTGCAATAATATTAATACCGTTAGGGTTATAGTTACCCTTAATACAAAATACCATGATGATAGAAATAATTTAATACGTTAAGTAATAATAATTTATATGCATACACGAAAAATAAAAATAAGGTAACAATAAAACGTATATAATATACTAGTGTTATTATATTACATTTTTACGAAAAATAGTTTGTTATTTTTTTCTCAAAACCGCTATACACATAGGAAAAGAAATTGTTTAAATACCTGCACCCTGGTGATGGGGGAGTCTTTTTTAATCGGGCAACATATGAACAAAACTAACCGGAAACATGCCACGCCTGCTGGGGTTGCCTTCGATCACGCCCTCCATCCAATTTTCATCGTCTGTTCGTTCATTAAGAACGATTAGTATCTCGCCCTCTTTAAACTCAAGTTCATCATCATTGTCGGCAACACAGTCGTAAAGAGCGCGACATCTTCGGTGACCATTCTAAAATAACAGTTTATTTCTTTATTAATTTCAAGTCAAATTCAAGTCAGATAATAGGTGCAAATGTTTCAACAATATAAAACCCACATTACGCAAACGTTAGAGAAACATACGAGAGTAAGTTAGGTACATACAGTATATCGTTATTTTGCTTGAAGTCGTGAGGCCAATAAGTGTATGGCGGTACTCGAGGTGTATACAGTGGGATCCCTACGTTAGCTTCTTTTCCAAGATCCCCTATGCCAAAATCTCCCATCTGCATAAATACTTATTAAATCCCTCGTAAAATCCCCTGTTCTACAATTTAGAATTTATCTGTTTTACAAACACGTAGTTTTGGCATTGGCATTTGGCATATACCCAACCTTGCACCTTCTTTAAATCCTACAATTATCACAAGCGGGGGGTTGCATGCTCCCCATACGTATCTCACTCTGTCGCGCGACAGAATAAATGGCATTATGGCACATGGGATTTTGGAAAGGGTGGATGATGAAATCTCCTTTTCCAAAATCCCCTTTCCAAAATCCCCGATTTTTACATTTGGTGTTATAAATTCTTTCGCCGCGACACCAAAAATGGTATTAAAAAGTGAGATCCTGCAACCCCCCTGCTTGTGGTCACTGTAGGATTTGGAGTAATTGCAAGGTTGGGTCGTATATGTAAAGTTTAGTTTGCTTGTGGGAGATTTCGTCCCGGGAGATTTTGGAAAAAGAGAAAAAAGTCTTCGCTGATGACTTGGTCATATTTGGGTCCTCTCAGACTGAACTTCAGCGCGCAATCGATCGGATTGTAGCCGTATGTGTTGAAGCTGAGATGAAGGTTAACGTGAACAAATCTGAAGTGATGGTCGTCTCCAGAACGCCTGTTCAATGCACTCTGCATGTTAGTGGAGTCCCATTGAAACAGGTGGAGAAGTTTAAGTATTTGTAGGATTGGTCAGGCTGGATCAATTTTGAGACAGCTTAGTCATACTGTTATTAGGAGGACTGAACTTGGTGTCAAAGCTAAGTTGTCAGTCTTTAATTCGGTGTTTGTTCCAACTCTTACTCTTATTCTGAGGTTTGGGTAATGACCGAAAGAATAAGATCGCGGATACAAGCTGCCGAAATGAGATTTCTCCGTTGTATTGCTGGTGTGGCCCGTAGAGATCGCATTAGAAATACCAGAATACGTGAGGAACTCAATGTCGAGCAGCTACTTTTCCGGACGGAGCGGTCCATACTTCGGTGGTTTTGTCATGTTAAACACATGCCCCCAACCAAGATCCCACGACGCGCTATGGAATCCGTCCCATCAGGCAGGCATCCTCTAGGTAAACCCAGGATGAGTTGGTTAGATCAAGTCCACAATCTCTTCTCTACCCGTATGGGGATTACCCTTGATAATTAAGAGTCGATGGCGGAGAATCGAGAGCTATGCAGGGTCCACTTGAGCGACTTACACCAGCGACCCACTTAATGGACAAGCGGACCATTGAAAATGAATGAATGAATGAAAAAAATATTTTATTTATGTTTTTTAGACCATTTGGAGGGAGAAAACAATTTTAGAGAATTTTCTATATTGTAAACTTGCCACTCGTCCCAAATCATTATTTTGCACGTATGTATTAGCAACTGTGCCATAGCAAGAGATCGTACGGACAGGAGCAACGGGAGCTGCAAGGTTTAATCAAAGTCTAAGGATTAAGTACAATATTCTCTTCTTTTTCAAAGAGTGACGGCTTTTCCATACTCTTCTGTTATTTTTATTTAGCTTTTCCTGTTCTAAGGCGCCACGCGTCGCCGTGTAGTTAAAACTTTAAGCTTTCATGTTTTAAATTTCGGCAACTTTACCTGCCAGATAAAACGTATTTAATGTTTTTGTTTTATGAGAGGACCCACATTTTGTAAAGTGCTTCCAACAATTGCAAGACAGGTATATTATGTTTTTTTTTTTTTTTTTTTTTGTACCAAGATTAGGGAGATGCTACGCCCACTAATCCGAAAACCTCTCTCAAACTTTTGTCCAAAATTGTTATGATACCTAATTTTGCGCACATCCAACTGTACATATTACGTGACGTGGGACATGCGTATGCCGAGTTTTGCATGCCGTGTACTCGTAGCTTCAAGCATAAGAAACATTCTTCCTAAATAGTAGGTTTGTTTGACACTAAAGTGCACTGGGTTAGGCCCAGCGCATTCGATAAAGCACTAAGTTCGCACCGAGAATAAAAACCATTCAAGGTGAGCACTGGGGCGGCCTAGTTCACCGAGCTGACTCCAGGTATTTAGTCAGGGCAAGAGTTCAGTGTTGGATTTTGCTGTCATTTTTTCCAACATTAAAATCTTTTCGATTTTCATTATTTTCAATATAAAGCTGAATTTCTGGGGTTACGTGTGTTTTAGGCAGCAGAAAATTCACTGACATTTCTCAGTGCCCACTAGGGCTGACCATGTTAAACAAACCTAGTGATAGCCACTACGATTTCAAACAAGATGAAGTTCCTAAGAGCACCACTGCCAATGGGATATATTAGAATATGATGATATATACAATACACAAACAAACAAATTTTGATTGATGTACTTACATAGTTATTATATTGTTTTCCTTTTTGATTATTATCTGGTGATGCATTGAGTCTATCATTGTCGTTTGATGATACATTTGAGTCGACCGAGTGATCAAGACCCGCAGACGAATCCATATCTGTTATCCAAGGTTCATATTCAGAGTAATTAGATTGATTGAGTAACTGCAATGGAAAGGAAATCTGAATTTAATATTTACCGCAGGCGATTTGAAGTGACAGCAACAAACAGTAATTACGACGTAAAGTTAAAAAGTCCACACATTTAAAATAGATACCAAAAAACAATGTGAAGCAGCTGATATAAGTAGAACCGTAACGTATTGACAATCACCCCTATCATGGAATCCGCCGGGGGGAATTGTTCACGGAAAAGAATATTTTGGTATCGATGAATCCGAAAAGTGAACAGAAATCTGGAAAAAAAACCACACTCTACCAATAGTATGTGTTAATATTATGTATATACCTACCTATATGACATAATAACTGTTCAATTTGCGAATTCGACGATACCAAAATATTCTTTTCCGTGAATAATTCCTCCCGGCGGATTCCATGATAGGGGTGAATAATTGACTTTGCTAATTGCCAAATAATACGTGAATGTTATCTTTTTAATGATTTATTCGTTAAGTATTGCAAATGAGGTAAAAAAAGAGAACACAACGCACACACTATGCATATTTTGTTAGAAATATTGCTTAACAACACTATACACTATACCGTTTCTTCGCTAGGACTGGATAATTTCATTATTTTCTCAATTCTTCGCTGTAATGAGAAGATTGCAAAACTGTTACTAAACTTATCAAGTTATTGCCGTTGTAGAGGCTTTTACGGCATCTGGCGATCGGGCTAAATGAGTTGGTCTTGCAGTGGACGGGGATACTATTTATCGTCCTCTTGTGATGTTTTGCTTTGGATTTACTTTTTTTTTATCTGCACGAACTACACTTATACACACCATACAACGCAACGTCTGTCTGTTTCTTTATTCCTCAATTGTGTAAAATAACGATTTTATACTTCAGTTAATATTTAGTTTTTATGTTTGTTTGTTTAAGAAAAATGCCTTGTTCATTTTTGAAATTTATTCGATTTGAAAAATCATAAAAAGAGAGCCGATCAGAAAGAGGATATTTTTATATTCCTGAAAGAAGGAAGAAATGTGAAACCAAAGAAGAAAAAGGGTTATCGAACAAGGTCCTTCGAGCCGGATGGAACTAGCTAATCTATAAATGATGCGGACTTCGATTTATACAAAAAAAGAAAAGACTCGGGCCCGAAATAAGCGTTTGCACGTCTGAAATGAACGAAAGCAATTGGATGACGACGCAGTGGCTGACGTAATTTTGACGTCAGCGTATGGAGCCAATGGCTACATACCGTGTACTAGATTCTGAAGTGGTTATTGTCTGTATAATTCATTGTGTTGTTTGGTTAAGTGGCAAGCTCAGTACTAGATTCTTTGTGCCACTCACATAAGGTACTCATACGTATGAGGCACGATATGAGGCACTCGTGACATTTTCGACATTCCGTGTACTACCCTAGCACATACGATTTGGCCAATACGCTACGTAATGTCGAGTGGTTACCTGCACGGTTCGTATGTATTTTTGAATGTAATTTCAGCTTTTCAGTTTGTGTCCGTGTGTTTTGTACGAGCAGCATGGTATTAACTTAAATACACCCAAAGCAATAAAACAATTAGTACCTGCAGTTCTTGTGCAAGACTGCACACAGGGCAATAAAACTGCGGATAGCATCATCATAAACGAATAACCAACAGCCAACCGATATGTGCGCGCTGTGCTACATTCCGTGTACTAGCACAATTTTATGTAGCCACTGCGCTACATACGAAAAACGAAATGTGTGCCATATGTGTAGACTATCGGGTGACGTCAGAGCCACATATATTATGTGGCGTGCTACATATCGTGTACTAGCACCTTTAGAGATCGAATTCATGGCGCAGTCGTACATTGGACCATGGACTCCATCATATGAATCTGCACAGATCAGTTATGATACTGAAACCACAGTACCATTAAAGAAAAAACACCTCAGCATACAGGGGTGTGTAATGAGGATGAATAATTAGGCAGCTGGCGCGAAAAGAAATTAGTTTCACTTCGTCAATCTATGGATTTCAGGTAGAAGACGGAAACGGAATTCATTGACGCTGATCAGCATGCTGTTAAAACTAAGCTGAATATGTTGGATACCATTTGACTATGGCGGGGTGGTCTTCTTTGCGGCAACAGTACGATAATAATCTTCAGATTCGAGCGCACAGCTGGTTGACTATCAGTTTCTGTATCAGCTCGAGGAGTTGTTAGACACAGAAGGGCGGCGTGAATGGAAAATGCAGCGCCGTGTTAACAAGTTACACACACTTACTAAGATGTTCCCGTTTTTGGAATGTTTGGCTTTGGTTTCACCAAAGATGAAAAAACATTATCGAACATCCATAATTTAAGAACAATTTATCCGATTTTTGCGATGTTTGAAGTTGTATTATGTGCTACTTACTGGCAGCGTTACCGTTGATAAATTTAGAAAAGTCGCAAGAAAAAGGGCAACGGGGAAGAAAAGGGCATTTAAAGTAATAACTTCAAAACAAAAGTAAACATGGAGGCGCCGCATTGCTCGTTGAAGGAATGGACTTCGCCAGATCAAAGATCACGGTAGTGCCCCATCCAAGTTCTCTATTAAAGGCATTTACCCTTCTTACAGGAACAAACTCAGGCTGTTTTCGACCTCCCTCTGGCTTCGGAACCCAAAAAACTTCAAACTTGAAAAGTTTACCAAGCTCATTAAAAAGGTCCACCTCACCAAATTTCATCTCTATAGCATTAGTGGCAGAATGCTAGATCCTGTGGTGCATACACTGCGAAAAGTCCAAAAGTTGAGATTTTCGCTTCATTCCAATTTTGTTTACATTTAAATTCTTAAACTAAGAACTTGTCGTACATTTAGATCTCATTACTTTTCGTGGCTGAATAGTTACACACTTTTTTTTATATAACAGAGCTTGGCTGTTTTTTTACATTTATGTTTTTGGTGTGATGTGTATCAATTGAGCCACTTCAGCGCAATGAATTTTCCTAAAAGTTTTAAAATTTAATATTTTTGTTGTTCCAAATTGTGAAAAAGGGCAAAAATCATTAAATTTTAGAAAAGTGGTATCATTGTGCCAATGTGGTAAAAAAAAAGTGCCAAATTGCAACTTTAGTCTCACAGCGGTCACGCTGCTTACTGGAGTTCGACGTCTTTTGTTTTATTGCAGTTGGAAATAAATATCAAGTCGATGCTGTTTACACTGACTAGTGAGACTTTTGACTCTGTTAACCTTGGATTACTTACAAAAAAGCTTGAGATATTTGATTTAAAGTATGCATTGTTAAAATGGGTTTCAAGATATTTAACTAATATGTTTCACCGAGTATGCCTTGATAATCATTACTCAAAATCATGATACAACAAGACAAGATAGCGCATTGAAGTTTTCATTTTTGATTTGTTCTGCGCATGTACGTCATAGTTGCGGAGTATACATTTTGATTCTTGGTATTTACGTGTGTTTTATATGGAACGAGTTGTGTTGGTTCTTTAAATGTTTAAATAAAAAGGAAAATATAGAAGATATAGTTTCGGAATTCTGTGAATGTGCTTGGAAAAACATTTATCGTCCATAACATGTGTCTTTTTTTTTTGTTGTTCCTTTCAGTTAAGTCGCAGAATTACTTATTTTATGCTCAGCTCGACGCGTCATATTAACAAAATTGATGAAAAAACTTGTGTTTTGAATCGAATGTGAATAAAATGTTAAAAAAAAACAAGTAGTTTCGTCAATTATTTATTCTATTTTGGTTTTCTTGTGTTTTTTCGTCCACTGTTTGTCTATTAAGGAAGCGAATGCAAAAGTGCATTCGCGAGCGGAAGGAGAGTGTTTTTGATACGGATATTGCAGTAAAATCAATTCAGTGGTTAATATAGTTTCACTATTGTCTTTCGTCATAGCTTCAGATGGCTTCGGAAGACCAACCATGCTGCAGACTCTAAATCCTACCAAAGAAAGTGCGTGTCTAAGCATAAATGCAACTGCATTTATAATGCCAGTTTGCCTACCCTTTTCATGTTGAAAAATATTTATTAAGTCATTTTTCACAAAATGCAGTCTATAAAGTCCTTATTTTTCTATTAATTGGGTCTTATCATTTAGAGATAAAGATTCTTTGCCTTAAAAGATTTTTTTTTCTTAGAAAAGTTATGGAGCTGTTTCTAATGATTCTTTTTGTTTTTCATTAATTATATTTGCGCTCAAATAAAGAGCAAATATCCATTTTACAAATGTACTATTATTTGTTCAATTAATAACAATAATAAATTAACAAAATCGCAAATTTGTACTTTCGCGCCAATAGTACATCCATTATCTCCGCAGCATCAGCAAGAATGAACGACATGCGCAATTCGATATCTTGTCTTGTTGTATCATGACTCAAAATGTTGTTTTTGTACTTCTACCTTGCGGGAGGTATTCATCTTTCTATTGTATTTATTGGTGATAGTATCCAAAACTTTGAATTAGTTTATTGCCTTATGTATGCCGACGATCTTAAAATGGACATAAGAGCTAATGTTAAAATATTAGTAAATATTATTATATGTCATTCTTAAAACTTCTGTTTTCTTGCTTCTATAAACACGGATGATATTCCATTAACAAGAGTTAACGAAATAAAAAAAATCGGGGTATATTAATGCTAATCTCACTATATTTCTCAATATTAAAAATACATAGTCCCGAAGGTAAAATTCTAAAGAACTTTCTGACCCTCATCGTTGTTACCAACTTATGAGCGTATTAAGAGATCATCTCACTTTTTTCCAACGAGGCATCGATCAAACTATGGTCACAATGAACACATTTCTAGATCCTTAGATTTTAGATTTCCATATTCCAAGATACTGTTTTAAAAGTATTTTATTTGGTTGCTTAATAATGATCTTTAAAAAAATAAATATTTTAGTATAAATATTCAACTGAAATCGTAGTCTTTGAGCTTGACTTGTAAAGGGTGTCCGGTGTCCCATAATTCACGCAAAATTTGAATTGTGCGCCATTGTACAGTACAGTGATGCCAACAGAAAAAAGATAACAATGTGACAGCTGACAGTTCGGGGTTAGTACAAATGGAGCACTATTATACGAAAGAACGACGCATTTTCATTGTTGAGCAATATTTTAAAAATAATGGAAGCTCATTTTCATCTTGATGGCTTCATTAATCGTCAAAATTGTTGCCAAATGTCGTAAAATTGTCGGGATCAGAATATATACGCGTAATTGTTGAGAAACAAATGCATCCTCAACGTGTGACTGTTTGATTTTGGGCTGGAGGCATTATCGGACCATTCTTCTTTGAAAACTCGGGTGGTCAGGCAGTAACAATTAATGGTGTTCGTTATTGTGACATGATAACCCCGTTTTTAGTGCCTAAATTACCAAGATATGGATGTGACCAATATGTGGTTTCAAAAAGGCGGTGTTACCACACATCCAGAGAAACAATTCAATTACTCCATTAGTCATTTCCTAGTCGCGTAAGCTGCCGTTTTTGCGATCAGAATTGGCCAGCCAGATCTTGCGATTTAACGCTATTGGACTTTTTTCTTTGGACTTTTTGGAAGTCAAAGGTCTATGCAAACAATCCACGAAAAGGGAAATTGGGAGTTTTATGCGGAACGGTCATAGAAATGTGTGAAATTAAAAAGTACTTCTTCGGACGGAGCGGTCCATGCTTCGGTGGTTTGGTCATGTTAAACGCATGTCCCCGATCAGGATCCCACGACGTGCTATGGAATCCGTACCATCAGGCAGGCGTCCTCTAGGTAGACCCAGAAAATTCATAATCTCTCCTCTTAACGTATGGGGATTGCCCTTGATGATTTGGAGTCGATGGCGGACGATCGATACCTATGGAGGTTCCACTTGAGCAACCTACACCTGCGACCCACTTAATGGATAAGCGGGCCATTGAAAAAGTATGTATTTATGTATGTATAAATTCGAATAGAACAAAATGCTAAAATAGTTTTTACCAGATTGATGAAAGCACCCATGAATCAACACTTCACTGTAAATTATTTAAATCCCGTCAATAATAACACAATCAGTGCCACCACAAAACATTTCAACGAACAAATAAAAAGATGAGTTTATGACTAGATACTTCACGTGATGCGTATATAATGAGAAATATTTTGGGTGAGGTATTATTTCTTTCGAGATCAGTCACGTTCTTTCATTCATTCAACATATTTGAATAATTTGTACACCTATATAGCATTCCTGTCTAAATAATGGATCAAACAATTATCATAATAAAATGTATCCTGAAAGTTGATGCGAGAAATCGACATGAATATTCCTGGTTTTAGTGGACTGGACATCATTCCCAAACCAAATCGCCGGCCAATTCAGCTCCATATTTTGTAATGAATGAAATATGTAGCGTCCCGCGGTAAATGAGGATACAACGAACTATTGGACACTTAAGCTTGGCGATTTGAATGCAAATAAACGTACCTAGTTGCAAAGTCTCCTCTCTGATGCAGACCCTAGTCCATCTAAGTGCGTAGTTCGATGCTTAATTATGTGCACAATCATAAATTGCTATGCCTAAAGTTTATTTAGGCGTAAAGCTTACCTTTCTTGGTGGTGCAACTGGTCCTTCGTCCATAGAACTTATACTTTCATTTGATTGTCCATTTGATATCTCGCGTTCTTTAATCACATGAAAAGAAATACATCGAATCGTCTCTCTTTAAATTGTAGTTATACAGTTATACTAACCTGGCGGTGGGCCTGGTGGGGGTATTTTTGGTCGCGACAGAGACTTATCGACATGTTTCAGCTGTGGAAATTCCCCTGTCGGCGGTAGGACCAACTTTGCTCCGGCTAAATGTAAATTCCGATTCAAAGACTCACCGCTTGGTGAACGTTTATGACCAAAAGTTGGCATTTGTATGAGACTGGTACTACTGCCACCGCCAGTGTCATGCAAACCAGCTGCTTTATCATATTTACCACCTGTTAGTGGCTGTTGTACCATGTGCGGTTCAAATCGTTCATACACCTTATTATCACAATGGAATACTGTGCCCCGGGCACTGTCCACACTTCGCAAATGCGGCAGAGTACTGTAGATCACCTCTGATTGGTTCTTATGGTTGGATGTGCGTATATCATTGTTGTCAAAGTTTTGCGAATGCCTGGGCGCATGAGGTAAGGTACCGTAGAATGAATTCGATGCTGGTGGCGGGGCAGGTGCTGTTCGTTTTTTCAACGAATTCATGTTTGCTAGGGGGACGACAATGTGTTAGACAAAAAGTACGACGTCAATATTTAATTTGAAGGACTCACCGGTTGAAGTGGATTTTCTCGCTCCCTGGCCGAGTCCGCGTGTACTGCTCGATGTTGAGCTAGGACTAGAACCACTTCCTCCGCTGAGATACTGTCCGATGGGAATGTGTTGCTTGGGACTGGTACCCGCTTGATTAAAGGGTACAGTTGTCGCCGGCAACTGAAATTGCCGATTCGGGCAATTCGATATTGGACTAGAACCACTCTGAATGGAATCACATGTCGAGGAACGTGACCGTAATATGGGCGAATCACCTCCGGCGAAGCTCGGTGGACGGGAACGTGATTTCTAAAGGCAAATTGTCGTCACTTAGGCTCGCTTAAATGGCAGACACCAATACTCACCCGCTCATCGATGACCGTATCATCGTCGGAGAAATCTGTCGAACCGTCATCGTTTGGCAGATTCCAATCGGTATTTATGTGATCGAAAGCACTCTTCTCTCTTCTTATGGCACACTCAATCTGCAAATAAAATGGATTACTAGCCTTAAAGCCCGTGCCACACCACTAATCTTACCAATTCCAGGCACGCATTGTGACCCATGTCTTTGGCAATATCTAGAGGAGTTTTAAGTTGTGAGTTTTTCAGCTCATAGTCAGCTCCAGATCGTAACAAAAGTTTAATGCATTCGCGACGATCGTGTAGCGCACATAGATGCAAGGCGGTATTCTTTCCAGTCATGTCAAGAATATCCGGAGGATTAGTCGCCTTATTCAGGCCCTTTGGTGGCATATTTTGTATTAGAAAATCCACTATGTGCAGTGTGGATCCCATCTCGCGCAGAATGGCCAGATGTAGTGCAGTTTCACCATCATCTGATGAGGGAAGGCAGCATGTTAGATCGGCACCTTCGGCCCATACTTGCAACAGCTGACTCATATCAGCGTTTACTATAGCTTGTTCAAGATCGCATCTCAGATCGTTGTCATCGGCACATGTTCGCATCACATAGCGTTTTGCGACATATTTCGCTCGGATAAAATCATACCGTTGCTCCCTGTACAAGGAAAAAAAAAAATAATTGGTATCTCAATTCACTCAATCCCAATGGAAAACTGCAAATACTTACATTGTGCTATCTGGTAAAAGCTTTCCCTTACCAAGGGTCGCTTCCATGATCTCGTTAAGTGTACTGTTGCCCATTGCCCGGGCAATTAGTAAATTCGCTGTAGTCAGGTTGTCCAGTGTTAAGCTCTGTATTCTTGAGTGATGCACACCCAAGTCCCGATGAACGCCCGAACATTGAATGCAAACTAAGACGCCAAAATTTAAACTTATCCATGTGACATCATTACGAGAACCACAATCACAGCATTGGTCGTTTCCTGGTAGATTTTGGACGTATCTGCAGAACAGTTTAAAGTAATAAATATATGCATAGATCTAGAAGTTGAATTTGGCAGAGCGAACGTTTAAAAAGTAAACAGTTTCAATGGGGTTGAGGTTGAACAAAAGTATTTTATCGAAAAGGGAATTGCTGCCGTTTAATTTCAGAATGAATGGAGACCTCAGAATTTCTGAATCAGGGTTAAATTCTGAATCGATTTAGCCATGTCCGTCTGTCTGTTGAAAACACGACAGCGACCTAGACGAATGATAAAATGATTTTTTTGAGAGGACTTCTTTTTACCGTCGTCACGTTGGTGTTGAAAATGAGCGTTTTTAAGGGGAAGCGATGGCAGAGCCGTTCAATATACTCATATATATGCGCCATTTCGTCAGAGAAGAGGACACTGAGTATATCAATGGCTACCTGCGATCTTAAATGAATACTGGGTAAGATCAGGGCTTTACTTTCGCCCATAGGTCGCACAGCAGCAAAAGAGATATTCGCGTCACGCGCGGAATGTTGGGATATTTCTAATACCGGGTTTCTACAAATTGGCTTCCAGTCCAAGCAAATGTATACACAAATCAACTTGGATATCACCAGATAAAGTAAAAAAAAACATAACCTTTACCAAGCGAAAAACATAAAACCACCAAAAATAGTAAGCAGCCAAAACAAAAGCACATATTTACCTTATAACAGTCTTTTGCAACTCAACTAAACTAGGACTCATTTGTGGGTTCGCATGCTGGAATGCTTTTGTTAGCGCCTTCTCCTTACAGTTAACTAACACAGCCATCCATGCCTTCTGATCGACTTCATCTTCGGCTTGGAAATGATATGGACGATTATCTATTGCGGAATGAAACACAATTAGAAAACAATTTAACGAATAATATAAAAAAAAAAAACAGTTTTCACTTACAACTAATTAGGTCAAAACCTCGTTTATCATCTGGCACCGGTTTGATTTGACATGTCAGCAAATTAACTCGTGTCGGTGCTTTGGTTTCGTCCGCATGACAAATATCCAAGAAGCCATCGGCAGTGACACGACATCGTCGCTTCTGCCATACTCTGCGCACTTTGCCTTCGCTTTTTTTTAGCAAATGCCCAGATCGTGTGATGCCATGATGTTTATCACCCTGCAACTGATGAAGGGAATAACCAGTTCCCTTATCCGTTGTTACATTCTCCACTCGCTCAAAGTCGGGCGTACTGCGAAGTAATGTTCGCAAGTCCAATAGACTTCGTCGATCGTCGTCTTGTTTTTGTTTAATGCTTTGGAGTTTAGCACTTAAGTCGGCGATGTAGGTGCCAAAGTGATCTATGGTTTGTAAGCCGTCCTTGAAGTAGCTGAAATACACACAAAACACAAGATATCACCTTACAGCGCATATATCTAAAGTGACACGCTTCCCTTTCAACTTACTTATTCAACGCGTGGTAGTACTCAATAAAATGCTGCAGCAGCTCGATGCCAGTCTTTGTTTTGATTTCCTTATACTTAAGCAGATACTGTGAAGTGAAGTAAAGAGAAACGTTTTTTTATATTTCCTTTGTTTATCAACAAATGCAGCCATTGTATGTGAATGTCATTTACCTCGCACGTTTGAAGCTGATATATTCGTCGTTCCTTTTCCATTTCTTCGGCAACGGCAGCAGCATCGATTTCGGTTCGCAGCAAGCCAGCTTCTTTGGCTTGAGCCTTTTTCTCTTTTTCGATCTTTATAAACTTTGCTTCGTAGTCTTTTGCTGCTTTGTCAAAGGGCCGTTTCATTTCGCCTCTCACGCCACGCAGCTCCGTTTTGAGCATCGAGTCAACAGGGAACATAACGATGTTGTTTATGTTTTGCATCTGAAATTGCATTTGAGAGGAGAGAGATTGAAATTGAAATTTTGTTATGTTTTGATTGAGTGCACAGGAGGAAAGGATTGTTTACCAAGGTCTTCATGAGGGCACTCAACTCCTTTGTAACGACGGAGAATTTTAAGAATGCAGCTCCGATGTCAGGCTCGTCTTGGTCGATCACTTTGCCTCCCAGCCGTTCGAGGGCACGCACCAGGAACATTTCATTATCAACATGAGCTGTTAAATGAAATTGTCAAATTAGAGATTAATAGTTTTATGGATGTTAAATGCAACTCACTATTTCCAGAGTTGTGAATTGCCTTGACTGCCTTTTTGAGTTTTGTTAAACCTTCCCTGTCAATTTCAAGGCGCTGCAAATAAAAATAGGTTTGGATATTTAACAAAGATAAGATTCATATATTCAGGCCACAGACCCACAATTTATTCTTTGACCAAATACTCGTATTGGGTTATGGTTCACAGTCACTTTGTGATTGTGTTTTTATATAGTCTCGGTAAACATCGAGAAAACAATGCGTCTAGACAGATGTGGCGGTTCGTGTACTGATGAACATTTCAAAGCACAGGCCACTTAAATGTTCAGCAATAAAAAACACGTTTTTAAAGATTATTTCTTGGTTCATGATTTTCATTTTTTTTAGGAGTCAAAATCGTGAACAGCTATTAGTTTGCAGTTTTGTCATGAGCAGTTAAACACAGAATCGGGGATTCTAAACGTTACTTTACAAGAGAAATGGGTGTGGATGTGGACATTTGGGCATCTGAACACTCAACGCAAAATTATTATACCCTGGCAAATAACAAAGTGGAAGTATGCAGATTTTATAAGTTTTGTGAGCGTTCTAATAGAGACACTGTATTTTACTTAAAGTGTGACCTAAATGTGCCACAGGCAGCGGCAGCGTTACCGTTGATAAATTTAGAAAAGGCGCAATAAAAAGGGCAACGGAGAAAAAAGGGCCGTTTAAAGTAATAACTTCAAAACAAAAGTAAACATAACAAACAAACAAGATATTGTACTGGTAATATTCTCTTTTTAAAACTATAACAATTCAGTCGAATAAAACATACCATAAAAAAAACATTAAACGTAAAATCAATTTAATAACATAACAAATCAATTCATTAAGCGGTCCAAGTTCTAATCCAAAATCTTCTGAATCATTCTCCGAACGCTCTGACCCCGATTCTGAAATTGGAGGCGCCTCATTGCTCGTTAAAGGAATGGTAGTGCCCCATCCAAGTTCTCTAGTAACCTACCTAACCCAAAAAACTTCAAACTTGAAAAGTTTACCAAGCTCAAAAGGTCCACCTCACCAAATTTCATCTCTATAGCTTAGTGGTTTTCAACATACAGTACGTCAAACATCGCAAAAACCGTAACTGGCTGACTGACTCACTCACTCACTCACTTAGATGACGATCATCAAAATTATGAAGCACTTCCAGCCACCCTAGAATCATAGGGCTAGAAGCATATGCGTTTGCAGTGATAGCCAAGCTGCTTTAAAAGCGCTGCTCAACCCTCTTACCTCGTCCAAGCTAGTGCTCGAACTCAAGCTTTCTCTGAACTTGGTCGGTAGGCTAAACACGGTCAAACTTGTTTGGGTCCCAGGTCACACTGGTATCCAGGGAAACGAGATCGCTGATGAGCTGGCCAGGTTGGGTTCAGAAGAAGATTTCTTAGGACCTGAACCTGCGTTGGGTTTGCCTGCATCTGTGGTTAGGTCATCCATTGATACTTGGGTTTCTCGTGAACATGAGTGTCGTTGGCGTGACTGTGCTGGGTGTAGACAGACCAAACGACTGCGCCCTGACATTTGCAGGGGGTCGGCGTCTTTCCTTCTGTCTCTCAGGAGAATCGACTGCAGACTTCTTGTGGGCGTCCTTTCGGGCCACAAAGCTTTTGCCAAACACTTAAATGTGTTGGGCTTAAGCAACACCACCATCTGTCCTGCTTGTGGAGAGGATGACGATACAGCGGAGCACTTCCTCTGTAGTTGTCCTGCCTTTGCTCGAATCAGGTGGCGGATCTTTGGGGCTGACGTGGTGAGTGCCGAACATCTAAGCTCTTCATCACTGAAGCTCCTTCTCATCTTTCTTCGAAAGACGGGAAAACTATGTACAGCAATGTAAGGTGTCTGTTTGGCAGTACAATGGACCAGTAGTTGTGTCTGAGTGCTCCTTCAGATAGTAACAACCTCCGACAGAAGAAGAAGAAGAAAAGCTAGTTTTTAAATAAATATTGACGAATCGGATTTAAATTTCATATTTTAGTACATACTTTTCGATATTCCCGTCCCGTGTATGAAAGGCTAAAATCTTGTCGAACATTTCTTTATCAAACGACACTTTTTTTTATAAAAAAAAAGCAAAAAAAAACAATGAATCATTTTAAGAACCTTATAAATATCCGCTCAGATTAGTAAAAGCGCTATCTGAATGAAAATATTTTCACCACCTTATGATTGTTTCGCTGTTCATATCAAATTCAAGCAAACCGAGATAATCAGAAATAAAACAATTTAACTCATTCCCCCCAAAAATACTTGGTCTAATCAATGAAAAAACGCCAGTTACTGTTACAAAATTAAACAATGTCTACAGTCGACATCCGCTTGTTGAAATCTTCTGTTTCGCTTTTAATAACTCCCCAGTCCCCATATACAAAATTGGTGGCCGACCATTCCTCTGTCCGCTGATCAACATCACCATAAACATTTTACAAAAAAAATACTTCAACTCTTTATCTCTCATATCGTAGCTCATGCGATATCGCTGACAAATGACGACGACCGGCATGACCTTGTGGGTTTGAATGAATGCCGAGTTCGAACAACAAATTGCATTTGGAAATTATGTCATTCAGAGTATAGCAACAAAAAAAAAAAAAAACAACAATGCAAGTGGTACTCAATTGATTAGAACAAATTATTCACGGGCCAGTATCTATACTGTGTACTTGTTGCTTCCAAATGTGACTTGGTATCGTAATGAAAGCCTCCACTTGTTCGTTTGTTTGTTCGGACTCTCTGAAGTGGTGTGCGGTTACGTCACATCAGCAATTCAAATGATAATTTTCAAAGCACAGAACAGAACCAACACCACATTGCCGCCGTTCTCGCCTCTTTGAGCCCATTTCGAGCGATTTGAATGACCACTGCTAGCGCTAGTATTTATTTTTTACGATCCTCCTTGCAACTATAAAAAAGATGTGCATCTGCATCTACACATGTATGCACGGTGCGCTTAATGTGGAGATTTGCAATAGCAACGCGTCAGCACACCGCGCCGCAACACAAAGCTACATTTCACGAATTGCGATTGCAAATCGCGCAAATATTTGCTCAGCGCACTGAAGCTGGAGTTCTGTAAAAGGCTCAAGGCAGGTGGGGTTGGGGGTAGCAGAGATTACAAAAAAAAAAGTTTCATATCAACGAGGTTAAACAAAGTGGCCGGCGGCCACCGCCTCTTGAATGATTCAGAGGTAGGGTATTTTTGTTGCATTGTTTTATTTCGTTTGTATACTCCCTCTCTTTCTGTTATCAACACCACAAAAAAAGGTTCTTTACACTCGTGTACTCGTTCCCGTGTGGCGGAATTACACGTTTTTGAGGGCATTTGCTTGTCCACTACCAGTCCGGGCTTTGGATCTCGATGTCTTGACAGAGTGGTTGAACTGAATTTTCTTTGTTTGCTATTGGTTAAGATATCAGTTCACAGCAACAGCACAAAGTCACAGTCAGTCAGTTAGTTAAAGTTGATGTCATGATTGAGGTTTCCTCTTTTTCCAATGAAGTGTGTGTGCATATACTGTATACACAAAGTCAACAAGAGCAATTTCCTTGCCTGATGAAGTGGAAGACTAGGTACGAGGGATGGGGACCAATTAATAAGTAATTAGAGGGAAGCACAATCACTTGAACATTCCTAGTTTTCAATAGACCACGTACGCGTATTATAGGGTACCACCCTCATTCGAGGGAGAAGTGACACCTGACCTTAATGCCCATGGGGGATATTGAGTCAACAATAGAACTGAGTGCTATCTTAATGCTGTCAGACCTACGACATTTCTGTTAATTTACTCGCACTCTTAATTGTGTTTAATGTTTAATGCCTGATTGCAGCTAGGCCTAGGAGCTTGCTTGGGACAAAACTACATCTGGGCTCAATTCGCCATTCGTATACACCTATTACAGACTTTCTTTTTAGTGGCCATTAGAATACTTTACAATTTATTGTTATTTATCCAGGGGTGGAATCGGCTAAGGTGATTTGTGATTATCACAAATGTGACAATCACTTGTGATCAAATAAATTTCTCCGTCTGCGTCAGGTGATCACCAAAAATTAGTTAAAACTTGGCATCACTTGACACTGACATGTGTCATTACTTGTTTTTTTATATTGTTTTCGATTTTATTGGGAAAACGATTTATGATTTGCTTTTAATGTTAGTAATGTTGTTTGGCACGCAATAACAAACGGTTTACTGTCGGCAACTAAATACGATTTTATCGGAATTTTCTTTTTAAAAGTGTGCTTGAGACTAAAAAAAAATAAAAGAATAAATAGGTGGCGCAACAGGCGGGTAGACACCCTAGGCCTAGCTTCTCGCAACCATTCGTTTTGTTTGAGTTTCTATTTTTGGGACGAATGGAAGGGACCTACAACTTTATGCCGAGTCCGAACGGCTGAATTGAGAAGCTTTTTCAGGACAGTCATACTCTCGGATGTTTGTCAGACGTTCGCGAGAGGTGCTTGAGACTAGAGTATATTTTATTTAACATATCTCCACAGTCAACACGTCGAGGGTGTTTCGGCTTCAAATTATGTCAAGCATAAGAATAGTACAAGGAAGGAGTATGAAACAACAACTACTTGAGCCACTAATTGCGACAAGGTGGCGTGCAAATTGGCCACGTTGATTCACTGGCAGACCTATTGGATGACGCGGTAGTACATATAATAAAACTGTTCCAATAGAATTGGTCGACTTCGACGCGAGATCCACAAGTGGCAATGCATTTTTTTATTGATTTATTAGTAAAATTTTATTTTATATATCAGCTTCAACTGGTTCTAAATCTGGCTAGTGAGATTTTAGATTTTATCTCTCGCAGAAGTTGGTTAAATTTTTAAAAACGACGAAGGCATTGACATATGAAATCTATCATCAACGGGAGAGCGCTACCGATCGATGATAATCAGTTTCCTTTGGCCCTAATTGAAAGATTATGATGGATGTGAACGACAAGTGATTATGGAACAGGGCGACACTACGTGACACATGCGATTTGACGGCAAGGTTATTTGAGGCGGACAGGTCTATGTCAATAAGCCGTAATTTATTTTATTTTTATTTTAAATACTTCTCCCGGGAAAGGCGAACCTCTAACGCTTCATTAGCGCCCCGAGATACTTGCAGATGTATGTTAGTTCGGTGCAGGGAAATAAGTCCCCGGGAACTAAGTCCACTGAGGGACACTGAGGGACTTAGTTCTCACCTAGTGGGAAATAAAACCACTTTCGTGAAGTGGACTTAGTTCCGATGTAAGGTGGGAACTAAGTACATTTTTCAATGGGAACTTAGTACACATTTAACAGTTTAATACGTATGGGGGGCCATGCTGCCCCCCTGCAACCCCCCTGCTTGGGGTTACTGTCAGAGTTGCAGTATATGTGCGAAATTGGGTGTATTGAAAGGGAAATAAAACCACTCAGAATTTTCGGAATTTATTTCCCACCTTACATGGGAACTAAGTCCACTTCACTAAAGTGGTTTTATTTCCCACTAGGTCCCTCAGTGGACTTAGTTCCCGGGGACTTATTTCCCTGCACCTGTTAGTTCTGCACTTGAATTGCTGCAAATTGTAGTCTTCTGGAAGTTTATCCTCAAGCAGCGGGTTCCAAAGATTGTTTGTCCTGTAACAGAAGAAGTTTTGAAAAATTGATGTCCTTGCGGTTGTCAAGTGTACTGTATATGGTCATGATCATGAGCATTAGCTACCTCTTTTGTGGGGCGCCTAAAAGTCGCATTTCGAAAGATAATGGGTCGTATGAATAAAAACTAGCATTTGCTTTGAGTAAAAGGTTGTAGCAAAGTAAAAGCACTTAGCAATTGCTTTAAATCGGTATGAATAAAAATTTACTTTGCCAAAGTAAGTTCGAAGTTTCGAACAAAGCATTTACTTCACTGCATGTGTCCTTCCCTTGCAGTTTCTGTCACAATTTGTCGTTATTTTTTTGAATTTGAATTTAGAATCAGAAAAACGATTTTTGGAAAAAAGTGAACAAAAGCTAAATTAATTTAATAAAAAAAAAAACGATACAGTTGGTTAAAGTTGTGATCGTAACAAATTCGGCTTTGCTTATAGTACCTACTGGTTTTTTTTACGAACGTTAACAACAGTAGGTAAAACAGGTATAATGTGCCAGTCAAACAAACAAAAATTAGTTTAACTATTTATACATACAAACACCGAAAACTCAAAAGAAAATACTGTTTTTGTAAAGAAATATGGGCGCAAACTATTTAGCAAATGCTCTGAGTCAACAAAATAGCAGACTTGGAATTTTCGTAGCAATTGCTTTGTCTTCCACGTTTTATTCATACCAATCTGAGTAAAAGGTCGGTGGCGCCGGTTTTCGAAGATGTCAAAAGTTGGAGTCAACTCAAATCAGTTTTTATTCATACGAAGCTTAGCAATTGCTTCGATTTTGACATTTATTTTGAGTAATAGCAATTGCTAGGTTTTATTCATACGACCCAATGTCTTTGAGTTCCTCGGAACATCTACCATGGAAGATGGAAATACCTAGAATAAGCAAAGGTCAGCGATAAGTCGAATAATAAGTCGAACTGCTCGTCTCTGTATGCTGTCAAGAAGGTTAAGTGAATGTTTTGGGGCCGAGCTCCATATATGGGAACAATATTCCAGGCCTGGTCTAACCTGTGCTTTGTAGAGAAGGAGAAGTTGCTTGGGGCTAAAGTTCCTCTTTGCTCTAAATAGGTAGCTCAACTTAGCGGACGCGAATCTTGCGAAATAGGATAATGTGGTGCTGCCATGTGATTCCTGAATTGACTGTGACTCCTAGAAGGTGCATTGAGTCTTTGGGATGGATTGGATCCATTTGGATCTGAGAAGAGAACCTGATGATGCATTTTTCCTAGAAAATGTTGTGAGACCACCAAGTTGTCTTTTCCCCACTTCAAGACTTTGTCCAGATTATCATTTAGAGTAGAGATCTAATTTGTTCACATCTCTGACTGTGTGATGTAGCCGCATTCACAGGCCCACTGTTCGAGATGGAGGATATAAGAGTGCTGTCATGTCATCAGGAAAGCTGTAGATATTCAGCCCTATTCCCGTTGGCGTTTGTCGTAAACGCCTAATATTTCATTTCGGTTTTAGGTCTGTGTTTGTAACTTTTTTAAGAAAAACTTTTTGAAATTACAGTGAACACATAGAAAATGAAGTAAAATCGTTAAGGAAAGTTCGAAAAAAATCTTAATATTGGTTTTACAACGACACGACACACGAGTCGTATACGACAAACGCCAACGGGAATAAGGGTGATTATTATTTGTCGATCCAAGCAAATTGTTGATGTGGAGGAGAAAGAGAGTGGGAGAAAGAATAGATCCTTGGGCACTCCTGCATTTATATCAAACGAATTAGATAATACACCATCTACAACAACTTGGATCGATCGCCCCAGAAGAACATTTTGCATCCATCCGCAGAGTTGTTGTGTTAATCCATAAGACGTAAATTGCATATGGTAGACTCGGTCAAATGCCTTTGATATGACCAAGGGTACGGCTCTGAATTCGCTGTGTTGTTCAATTGCTTGCGTCCATAAGTCCGTTACGTAGCTTAACAGATCTCCAGTGGAACTACGGCTCCGAAATCCGTATTGCCTGTCGCGTATTAATCAGTTCGGTGGCCTTCTAGATATTTGACTATTTCGACATTTATTGCCTTTTCCATTACTTTTGAGAGCATTGAAAGTAACGCTATTGGACGATAGTTTTGTGGCAGACATTTCCTCCCTTTCTTTGGAATAGGTTGAATGCGAGCGGTCTTCCAGCAAGAAGGAAACGTCTTTTGGGAGTGCAACATGCTAAACAGCTTACATAGTACAGGTGCAAGTTCTGGTGCACAGATCTTGAGTACTATAGCCGGGATTCCGTCGGGACCAGTTGTCTTATTGCAATCTAGTTCTTTAAGGATGCGTTGAATTTTTCGAGGCCGAAATTTCACTTCTGGCATCGATGTTTGCACCCTCGGGATATTTGGTGGCTCTATAGTTGTGCAGAATCTATAGGGTGGAATTTTCTGAAAACATGCTAGCGAAAAGATCGGGGCCAGATCGCGTAGAATAAAAACGATCGAACGACATAGTTTTCACTAAAGCTGTCTCTATCATATCTGTGACAATAGACAGAGACTGCTAGTATCGAAACGACGTCGTTCGATCGATTTCACTTTACGTGATCTGGGGTCGATACAATCGAGCTCTGGTAGCACCTAATTTGTCTCAATCGAGGATAATCAATCGAGAATAATCGATTGAGACAAATTAGGTGCTGCCAGAGCTCGATTGTATCGACTGAACTCGATTGCATCAAGTTACGTGCTAGACCCCCTGGGCCCTGCATTTTAATTAGGTGTTGTTGCTAGCGTGCGGTCTTCTTTTACTAGAGGTGGAAAGGAAGAGCAACTAAAGTTATTACTGATTGCCTTTGCCATGGACCAGAATGCGCGTGAGCCGTTAGGACATCCAATTACTTTGTTAGTGACTCTTTCGTTGTAAATTGTCTTCGCCGATTCAAGAATTAGGTTGCATCTATTTCGATGAATTATAAATGCATGTTGTGTTTCTTTGTGTTTAAATGTATAGTGGGAAAATTTCGATCACTGGGCGGGACTGTTGTTATTATTATTATTTGTTTTTTTATTTTGTACACTGTGATCTAGCCGAGGTAGTTAGATCAACAGCTATACATCTCTTCTCTACTCGTATGGAAGATGATTTAGAATCGCTGGGTGAGGAGAGGATTGAGAATTACCTAAAATTTTAACAGTTGCTGGAATCTCAAAAAGTAAGGGGTATCACTGGAATCATTCAACAAAAACATATGCACGAGATATTAAGGGTAGTTGGTATTTGTAGAGACGTGTTCTCAGTACGATGACTTTATTACGACTGACTCACAAGTGTCAGTATGAGTTACATTGGTTAGTGTACAGTAAATACTGAGTGATTATTGAGCAATCTCAATCGTTACATCTCCCCCTTAAGATATTATTCTCTTGTTCAATACCCAAATCGACCATCACATCAGATTTGGTCACCTTCATACCAGCTTCATTACACAGACGACTGCAACAAACTCCTAATTTAAAATCAAACATCAATACGACTCTCCGCACCATCAGCCAACTACTCTCAAGTCACTTATACTATCCACACAAGCATCATTTACACCACACACTCAGCAACAACCCTTCACATTAATCAACCAACAAAATGTCTCTCAATCTTCAAAAATCTCTCAGTGATACTTGCCACCCCAATTACCTCTAATTAGACACAAGAAGAGCAATCTTAAGATTTGAAAATCTTCTTGTGTCGCATTACACCCCCGCACTGTCGACTGTCATCACACTCTGAAATACTTTGAAATGTATCTCAGCTCAGTTGTCCAACACGACGAACAAACACAATCCCACTGCACGAAAAAAAAAAACTGATTCAATTAACAGCGAGAGCAGAGCAGAAAGAATCAGTGGCGGGGCAACATCGTCTAAATCGAATGATAGAATTCAATTAGCAGGCACTCATCAGAGGTCACTCATCGTCTCCTAATGGGGTGTTAATTTATCACAATGTTTCCAGCTCGCGACTCGCCATGGGGGTGTAAGTTCACAGTTATGTGAATAATATCTGAAAAAAAAAAATCCTCATCAAACAGAAGACGTGCAGCAACACACTTTAGACGAGTAAGTTAGGTACACCTACGAGTCTATGCTTTGTACGATATTTTAGGTGGGTGGGTTGTTTGCTATTTGAAAACAACTTAAAAATAAAAGCATTAGTGTCCGGCGCCGGGGTAGGGGATGGACTGCACTTGATTTGCATCCCCTGCCTTGTACCTGAATGGATTGTGCATAGAGGTTGGTTAGTTAGTATTCTTGAGCGCGAGCACTTGCGTCACAAAATCAAAAATAGTTACCCTTACGAAAGAGGAATAGAGAACGAGCCATAATGCCGTTGGCATGCACCTTCGGAAAGAGTCTGATGTCGTTGTCGTCGTCAAAAAATGACGAGCATGAAATGGTGTTTTTCGTACAAAAATAGTTTTATGTTTCGTGCTCTGGCATTTTCAAGGTGAAATCGATTTTTTTTTGCTTTCATTTTATTGTCTTCTTCTTTTTTTTAATGGGACCATAATTCAAGAAAATGCTTTGAATGATGTAGGGACACAGGTGCGCTATTAAAAGGAATGTCGGGAGTTTGTTCTATTGTTGTAGAAAGATTTTTCAGAAATATATAGATACTAACAAATGACCTACTTAAATATTCATTTTGCTGTTGGAGTAGGTACACTGTTGGTATATATAGATTAGATAAAGTGCGTGTATAAGCACGGATAAAATCATACGAGGTGATTTCTGCGAAGTTACTATTGTTAAATGTTTTCTCTGATAAGATCTAATGCGCCTGAATCTGGCTTAACAAGGTTCAATGACACAGAGCTGCAAATTCAAAGTATTGTATGAAAACTCTGGCATGCTATACCAGTGTTGTTAGGACTCGCTCTTCATTTTTCCCACGAAACGTGGTCTTTTTTCCCTTTTCACCGAACTCAAATTCCTACCAAAATCCCACGATGCAATAAAAAGAAAAAAAAATTGTTTAATTCATTTTTATTATGTTGAAAGAAAATCACAATGGCCGCGTTGCATTGATGGCTAGATGACTAGCGGCATGCCACACTCCATATACAAGAACTGACATTTCAGCATTTGCACAAGGTCTCTAGCACATATTGGGAAATATCCTTTTCTGTGAGATGTTTCAATCTAGCGCAAAATTAACTGAATAAATAAATAAATAGTTTTTTTTTTCAATAAATACTTCTCCTGGGAAAGGCAAACCTATAGGGCTTCATCAGCGCCCCGAGGGCCGAGACGCTCGCAGATGCATGTTTGTTCTGCACTTAAATTGCTGCCAATTGTAGTCTTCTGGAAATACATATATCCCCAGGAAGCGAGTTCCAAAGTTGGCTTGTCCTGTAACAGAAGGAGTTTTGGAAAATTGATGTCCTCACTGTTGTCAGGTGTACTGTATGGTCATAAGCGTTAGCTGCCTGTCTTGTGGGGTGCCCAAAAGTCGCATTTCGAGGGATAATGTCTTTGAGTTCCTCGGAACATCTACCATGGAAGTACCTATAGAACAAGCAAAGGTCAGGAAATTGTCTTCTGTGCACCAACGGTTGTAGATTCGATGTGAGTGTACGGTCTTCAATAAGTTGAACTGCTTATCTCTGTATGCTGTCAATTAGGTTAAGTGAATTCTTTAGTGCCGAGCTCCGTATAGAGGAACAATATTCCAGGCCTGGTCTAACCTGTGCTTTGTAGAGAAGGAGAAGTTGCTTGGGGTTAAAGTACCTCTTTGCTCTAAATAGGTAGCTCAACTTAGGATATGTAATCCTGCTATGTGATTACTGAATTGACTGCGACTCCTAGAAGGTGTATTGAGTCCTTGGGACGGATTGGAAGGTCATCCATTTGGATCTGAGGAACTGTTGATGCATTTTTCCTAGAAAAGGTTGTGAGCTGTGTCTTATTTGCATTAAATGCTACCAAGTTGTGTTTTCCCCACTTCAAGACTTTGTCCAGATCATCATTTAGAGAACTAAAATAATAAGTCCGTATCACCCTAGGTCAAGCTTCTCACATAATACATTATGGCACAAAATACATTTATGATGCTCATGAAGATGAAGTAATAAAAATTCAAACTGATTCTGTTCCAATCCCAACTGATGATAATTGTTGTGAATTATTGATGAAATTTTCCAAAAATTGATTTTAACACTTGTTTTGTCAGCTTCCTGAAATTCCCACGATTTTGGTGCTTTTTCCCTTTATCCCACGGAAGGCTTTTCGGACATCAAAAATCCCACGATATAACAACACTGTGCTATACCGGTTATTTTATTAGTAAAGGCCATCTGTTATCAGAAGTGGACCGATTCCGCCAGAGTTCTCAACAACTACACGATCTATTTAGAGTTTAAAGAAAACACAACATGCCGAGATCGAACGTCTGAATTGAGAAGCTTTTTCAGGACTGTTATACTCTCGGATGTTTGTCAGACGTTCGCGAGAGTGGAAAAAACCTCAAGATGTAATTTGTGTTTTTCCCGTAGATCGAACCTGGGACCCCTCGCACAGTAGCTTAGCACACTAACTAACTGCGCCCACATTAACGCTTGAAGAGGACAAAACAAAGTGTATGTCAACGAGAAGGGACAACCGACATCAATATGAATTAAACTGAACGTTATACAATAGATAGCTATAACTTTGAGGTGGAAAGGAACTTTCTTTACCTCGGAATAGAGATTCTGAAAATAACATCTCAGTGGAAATTAAACGAAGAATAACTCTTAGCAATTGCTGTTTCTTTGGGTTAAGAAGGCAGTCGAGTAGTATATCCTTGATCATCACAGTGCTTAAATGCGCTAAAGCTTGGACTCTTCTAAAATGGATAAATATTCTTCTTAAAAAAGTCTATGCTGTCGTCTAAGACGGCTATAATGCATGTAAAGCAGAAGGACACAAATGCTCATAGTCTAACCAGGAGGAACAACGCAGTAGTAACGCACAAGAAGAATGGGACCTCAACCGTCTTGGAGTGCGCCACTGGGCAGTTAGATAAGGACCGGGCTAACTTGAGAGGCTTGTTAGTTAGTTCACCCCAAACGGCAGCTGCCAAAGTAAGTAATTAAGTTTGGTTCAATGTGTGGCAGGTCGCACGACCTGAAATTGAAACGATTGGCAATATTGTCGCTCGACCACGAGTTTCGTTGACGTACTGAGACTGATGATGATGATTAGCTATTGAACCGCACTCTTCCGGATTTCATAATTCGCCGAATTGTGACCTCGGAATGCATTGTCTATGAATGCCCCTATACAATGCGTAAACTGTTTCTGTAGATGCCTGCTCTGTAGGAGTATACTGTCTACTATTCAATGGATTCAACTTAAGCCTTACTCTCCATATACCTACCTCATCACAACCTTTTTTTAACTAAAAGGATGTTATGCTCTGTCCGGTATTATTGACTTTTTTGTGGTTTCCCTCCACGTCAATGGTATATAGCCTATTGCTAGATATATGTAATGTATAAATTCTTGAGCCTTGGTACAAACGGTAGGCAAACGTGGGCATGAAACCGCGAAAGATTTCAGACCAATTAGTTTAACCTCCTTTGTACTTAAAACCCTAGAGCGTATTCTGGACATCCACATGCGAAGTTTTCTAGAAGAATCTTTGCTATCCAAATCACAGCACGCCTACCTAAAGGGAAGATCCACGGAAACGGCTCTCCACGAGGTAGTGCGAACAATCGAAATATCCCTACAGTATAAAGAATACACACTAGCCTCCTTCTTAGACATAGAGGGAGCTTTCAATAACGTACACACTGAAGCTATTCTTGAATCTCTGATTGAGCTGGGCATAGAGGAATTTATTAGTCAATGGATAGTCTCTATGCTCAGGACAAGAACTATTCAGGCAACACTAGGCAGCAGTCATATAACCAAATTCGCCCATAGAGGAACGCCGCAGGGTGGCGTCATCTCGCCTCTACTATGGCTAATGGTTATAAATAAAATTCTGGTGAAACTTGACAGGGAACGGGTCAAAGTTGTCGCGTATGCGGACGACGTGGTGATACTAGTGTCAGGGAAGTTTCCCACCGTGATTAGATAGATAGATAGATAGATTACTTTTTATTTAGCTATTACTTATCGCTATTTTTAACATTGTTTTAATTTTTCTAGTTATTCATAGTTAGATCTTACAAAATTAATAACTAGTGACTTAAATCTAAACAAATTGTTCACTGACTTAATATCATTAGGTAGTTCATTAAACATTTTTAAACCTTTATAAAAAAGCATATTCTGTGTTCTATGGTTTCTAAAAAATTGTAAATTGAAATTATTATTGTTTCTTAAGCTATATGGCTGGGAATCTGCTCTTATAGTCAATTTATTTTTTAAATATTTTGGTAATATATTATTTTTAATTTTATATATATAAACAATTACTAGCATTACAATTCTTTGGTTTACACTTAGCCATTTCAATGTTTCTAACATATAATTAATGTGTGTATATCTATTACATTTAAGAATACATCTCATAGCCTTATTTTGAAGTTTTTGCAATTTATCTTTAATTCCATCAGGACATAGCAAAAGAATGGTGGGACAATATTCAAAATATGGACGAATTATTACATTATATATTTTTATAGCAGTTAATATAGATACATTTTTTCTAATTCTTCTCAGGAATCCTATTTTACTAGCAATTTTATTTATTACATAGTCAAAGTGTGACTTAAAGCTTAATTTATTATCAATTTGGATACCTAAGTATTTTGTTTCTTCAACTACTTCAAAGTTTTCAAATTTATCCGTATTAAATTTACCATTTAAAATCATAACTTTAGTTTTTTTTTCATTTAATTTCAATTTGTTTATTTGAAGATATTTTTTAATATTTTGAATGTCCTCAGCTAATTTAATTTTACATAAGTCAACGTTTTTTTCTATAACAAATAATAGTCCATCGTCAGCAAACAGTATAAGGTTTCCGTTTTTGAGTGATTTATTCATATCATTAATATACAGTAAAAACAGTAAAGGTCCTAGTATAGTACCTTGTGGCACTCCTAAATTAGCATCAATTGGATCCGATAAAATGTTGTTAAATTTTACCTGTTGTTTTCGTCCAGTAAGATATGATTTAAACCAGTTAAATTCTATGTTCCTTACTCCATACGCTTCCAATTTTTTTAGCAATATACTTTTATCGACTGTTTCGAAGGCTCTTTGAAGATCGAGGAACACAGCAGCAATTATATACTTGTCGTGAATTGACTCCTTCCACTTCGATATCACAAGGTTCAGGGCAGATTCACATGAATGTTTTTTTCTGAATCCGGATTGGTTTTCAATTATGATATTATTTACTTCCAGGAAATGTTCGAACTGAATATGCACTACTTTTTCTATTATTTTTTCGAAGATTGGTAACATATTTATCGGTCTGAAGTCTTCACATTTTAAAGAGTTATTAACTTTCTGCACTGGTACTACTAATGACGTTTTCCAAGTACTCGGAAATTCACCACTTCTAAGAGAATTGTTAATTATTTCTAAGAGTACTGGTCCAAATAACATAAAACAGTCTTTTATCAGGCTTTTATTCACATAATTAAAATCACTTTTATTAGGTAACATGTCTATCACTTTCCACAGCTCTTCTAAATTGCTTAGCAGTTTAAATTTAAAACTGACGTCTACACGATTACATTCATTTACAAAAGGGACATTGTGTATTGCACTGTTTATTTCACTGACGCTGTTTATGAAATAGTTATTAAAACAATTAGCTATATCTTTGTCGTTAATAATCATCTTCTGGTCATATTCAATCATTTTAATGTTAGGCCTATCCTCTTTTAATACAAGAGATTTTAATATTTTCCACATAGATTTCTGATTTATTGCACTGGATATTTTATTTTTAATATAGTCAGACTTTGATTTCTTTATTGCACTTTTGTATTGATTTCTCACTGTAGTGTAGCTATGCCAATCTTCATCGGTCCCAGAGTATACCGCTTTGAAATAACTATTTATCTTACTCTGTTTTAATCTTTTTAGCGATAAACTGAACCATTTATTATTATAGTTTGTATTCACTTTTTTATTTATTAAAAATTTGTTTACAGTCTTTTTTACTTGTTCCTCGAATATAATATGTATTTGATCTTTGTTTAGTAAATAATTTAATCCTACTATTGCACTGTTTTGTAAAGCCTCTATAAATCTATATTTGTTGTATTTAAATATTTTTGTATCACAGGTATTATTATCACAGATAGTTTTTAACTTTGTTTTTATCACCAATGTTTCATGATCACTTACTTTTAAATCATTATCGACATGGGCCTCACACCCTTTAATATTAGTTATAACATAATCAATAATAGTTTTAGTATCTTTTGTTACTCTAGTGTATTCATTAACAATTTGCGTGCACATATTCTCATATAACGTTTGTTGAATTTCTTTTTTATAAATATTATTATTTAACCAATTTAAGTTAAAGTCACCCACTATTAGGACATTTTGTTTACCCTTAAACTCCTCCATAATGTCATTAAACATATCACAGAATTTTCTCAGAGACGAACTAGGCGATCGGTATACAGCTACAACTATTAACTTTAGACCATCAATATCAATTTCCCCAGCTAAGAACCACATTTCTAAGTTGATTTTAATGTCTTTTAAAGGTGACCATCGAATATTATTTTTAATATATATTACAATACCTCCTGTTCTAGTAGATAGACTATCACATCTTATCGGTGTACCATATTTTTTTAATTTAATTTCACTATCTTTTATTCCGCTCACTATATGGGTTTCACTTAATATTATAATATCGTACTCTTTATCAATTATGCAGTTTTCCAGCTCAGTTAAGTTATTTATTAGACCCTGAATATTTAAATACAAACAGTTTAGATCAGTTAGTTGCTAATATGCAATTTTTTCACGTTCCTGATCTAGTCTCCTCTGATACACAGGACAATCATTACTTCGGGCATCATGGTCAAGATTTAGGTCCAAATTTAGACGCTCTTTAGCCTTTGAACAGTTTGTGCATTTGGGATTCTCACTTTTACAGTCCTCAACCTTGTGATCCCCGCTACACTTTGGACACTGCAGGTTATTAGAACAGACATTAGCATTATGGTTGAAGCCCCAGCAATTAAAGCATCTTTTAACATTTAGTTTATTAAACACTGAACACTTATTCCAACCGATGTTGAAGTAACATTCGCTTTTTTCCATTAGCAATTTAAAAATATCTTTATGAACTTCAATTATAGCATTATATTTATATCTATTTTTAGAATTTTTATAGCACTTAACCAATTTCATTTCTCCACTAACATTATTTTGATTTTTAATAACTTCTATTAGATGTCCTTCTTCAACTTTAACATCAATGCCATTTACAACAATTTTTGGATTAGCTAATGTTGGAATTTTAATTTTATATTTTTCTCCACACTTTTCTTTGATTTCATTTTCTATTTTTTCAACTGATTCCTCGTTACCGCATTTAATAACAATTGCCCCGTTTTTTCTATTTGATACGCTATCAATTTTTACCGATAAGCTCGTTGGGTCAATATTCCCCTTTATTTCTTTATTGGTAACGCCACTGTCTTGTTTACGAATGGGTTCCACAATTAGAGGGGGAATATTTTTGAGTGCAATTTCAGCATATGTTTTAGTGAAATTATGGGGGCCGCTCTAGACAAGGTAAGCACCTGGGCTGCAAGTTGTGGCCTCGGTGTCAACCCGAGCAAAACTGAACTGATGCTGTTCACTACCAAAACCAAAATACCCGATTTTACCCTACCCCGTCTAAACGATCAACTACTCACACTGTCATCCAGCGCTAAGTATCTAGGTATCATGCTCGATCCAAAACTTAGCTGGAAACATAACATTGAACACAGAGTAAGGAAGGCATCGGTCGCTTTCTATGCTTGTAGCAAAACCTTTGGAAAGAAGTGGGGTTTTCAACCAAAGATGACCTTGTGGATGTACACAGCCGTAGTGCGTCCAATTCTCACGTATGGATCACTAGTATGGTGGCCTGCGTTGAGCAAAGTCTACAACCTCACGAAATTGAAAAGACTGCAAAGAACAGCCAGTATAGGTACCACGGGGGCAATGAGGTCGGCCCCAACAGATGCCCTTACTGTGCTCTTGCATCTTCTACCCCTCGACCTACACACAAAATATACCGCATTATGCAGTGCTATAAGACTCAAGGAGTCGGGATGCTGGACTGCAAGGCCGTATGGCCATAGTAACATCCTGTATTCGCTATCAAGCGGCATGGTCACGTCTCCAACCGACTACATGACACCCAAATTAAGCTTCACGAAAGGCTTCCACGTCGGTTTCCCAACAAGGGACCAGTGGAAGAGGGACGAAGTAGTGAAGGGCTTCGACACGGTCATATACACCGACGGATCTAAGATGAGCTGTGGTGTAGGGGCCGGTGTCTACTCGGAATCACCTCAAATATCGTTTTCAGTACGCTTACCGGATTTTGCCAATGTTTTCCAGGCGGAATTATTTGCCATTCGAGAAGCTTGCACGCAACTAGGGCGTGACACAACGCTTAAACAAAGCATTGCTATCCTTATAGATAGCCAAGCCGCCATCAAAGCCATCGACTCGGCTACCATATCCTCCAAACTGGTGCAGGAGTGCCGGAACGAACTTGCCTGTCTGAGCGAGCGCTTCAGGGTCACACTTCTCTGGGTTCCAGGGCATAGTGACGTAACAGGCAATGAGCGTGCAGATGAACTGGCCAGGAAGGGCTCAGTACTACATGCCTCGCTCTCAACGAAGGTCCACATTCCGTTAGGAACGGTAAAGGGACTAATACATTCGCATTTTCTGCAGAAAGCCAATTTCCGATGGTCGGGGTTAACGAACTGCGTCATATCAAGGAAGATATGGCCTACCTACAACCAAAACAGAACAAATAACCTGCTAAACAGAACCCGCCCCGATATCGCCAGACTCACGGCAATAATCACGGGGCATTGGCCAATTGGAGACCATGCGGCCAAGCTAGGTATCCCTTACAACCCGCATTGCCGCAGTTGTGGTAATATAAATGAAAAAGAAACTCTGTCTCACTTCCTCTGCAAATGTTCAGCTCCAGCGAGAGCCAGACTGCGCGCACTGAACCAACCATTCCTTGACGACCTTCCACAGGTTGGCTATAGGCACCGACAGGACCACACCCTCAACAACCACCAGAAAACAGGTAACACGAGTCGTGGTAACAAAACGGCACATTATAGTGCTAATTGGGTTCAAGGTGAACCGCCACTGCTACCTACCTACCTGGTACAAACGGAAGCTATTATTCTGGGGTGCTATGAAAAACCGTATTTTTTAGAAAAATCAAGTCTTTTTGACCAGTCTGACAAAAAACGACTTTAATACAACTTCTGTTGATCGTGCGCAAAAAAGTTGTTAACATAATTTTTAGAAAATTTCTCAAGGATAAAAATTTCATAAAAAATTAAAATTTATAAGTTCAACATTTTGAGAAAAAAAGCATTTTAAGTAAAAAAATTTAACAAACAAATTTCAAAATTTTGAGTTTAAGGATCCCGTAACTTTTCTGAAGCTGCACAGATGTATACCCAACTGTTTAAAGGAACGCGGTATTAAGCCGTGGTGAGATTATTTTACGCGGCGTTAAGACTAGTTTGACGCCACGTTCTCAACGCCGCGTTAGACGACGTCAAACAGATAGCTATCATCAAATCCTCTCAAAATGTCAAGCAGTTCGGTTCGGATGACCAATTATTGATTTTATTTGCCCTGCTACGAAATTTTCGAAAAGAAAAATAATTATTTTTACCCATTTACATTTTTACATTTCATCAACCACATCGTAAAAACGTGGCTAATTTCTTTTAAATTCTATTAATATTTCCATTTAACACTACAAAAATTACTCTCACCGCTCCGTGTCCGAGAAATAATCTGTAATTTTTCACAAGAGAGCGTTTCACCGCTGCGTTTGACCACCGCGGTGAGCTCAACGCGGCGTTGACAACGCGCTCTGTGTGACAGGGGATGTGTATTGCAGTATATTACAATGCAGCGGTGGAACGCGGCGTTAAAACGCGCTCTGTTTGGCGGAGCCTTAAGACCTGAAAGCGCTACTAAATTGTCTTTTTAAAATGTACAAAACAACAAACCTAACAAGAAACCAAGATTTTCGTGCGCACGGACTTTGTTGGAATTTCAAGGTAAATAGTTTTATTTTTTTTTTATTTTTTTTTTATTTAGTCATTAATCAATAATTAAGCAATAGTCCTATTATAACTTGTAAATAGTTTATATTATTTTTTATAATCATGTTTCTAATAAGTAAAATCTGAATGTTTGTATTTGAAAACACGATGGTTTAATTTGATTTTTAACAACCCATAGATGGCGTAGGTCGCAGAGGAGATGCGCACATTTAAATTTAGGGTAGATACGGTAAACTATTGGCCATAGTATCTACATGGCTGGGGTGGGTGGCCAAGGAGACCTTTCGTCAACATTTTGGACTCTCAATACAGACGGTTTCCCTTCGGCCTTAGACCGGGATTTTATTTAAATTTAAAGTTGAAATGATTTGTTTTGATCTTAAAATTTTGTACTATGCTGTCGTCATGAACCAGCGCTTAGCCGGGAATGCTTCACCAGCAAAATGTGCGACTATTATAAAAAGCATAGTTACAATGTGGTTTCTGAAAAATGTTTACTGACACCACAAAAGAGTTCAGGTCCGATAAGTGGCATTGTCGCCATCTTTAGCCAGTTGGTCAGCTGTTTGGTTGCCAGCAAAGCCCATGCGGGCTGAAATCTAGCAAAGAGTGATACATTTTTTTTTTTGTTTCTTTTTTTCCCAGTCTTCCCTTGGAGGGATAATGATAGAGACGTTTTTATGGAAGCCATCATATTCCGGTAGTATGATGAGCTTTCCACGGCAGCATAGGTGATCGCTGGTTTTAACACAAGCAAATAAAGTCAATATATTATAAGGGGTCTAATACCCCAATTGTTATCGCAGTTTCGACGACAGATCCAAAGAGATCTGGTGGCCCTGTACGATACGTCCAATTTGTGGGTGATAATTTGCTATCAAGGTTGATTCCCAGGTATTTGGCTTCCCATGAGAACTCGATGGTTTCGCCATACATAGTGGGTCGAGTAAGGAGATCTAGTTTCCTCCGTTTGGTAAAAGGCAGGATCAGCGTTCCCACTTTCACTACGATCGTAATTTTTCACTACGATTTTGGCTTAGTTTGGCAAAATCATTACGTCACTACAAAAAGTTTTAAAACACTACGATTTCCGTTCGACTTCATATCCATATATTTCTTGTATAAAATTCCTTCAGTAAGTAATAACATTGATTTCTAAAATTCGTTCCCTTGGAAAAGTTGTCTGAACGCATTCACAATAGGGCGATTAATTGAACACATTCACTTTTCAGCCCAATAATGGTGGTTAAAAGGTCGATTTCCGTTCTGTGATAGTGTGAAGTGATAAATAATTTAATTTTATTTTCAACTTTCGAGGTTTATTTATTTACAAGGTAGAATATACTTTTCATTGGCCATTCTTCAGATATCCGATTAAATACATATCTTCGGTTTCTGAATCCCTTAGCCCGCGCTTATTTTTTGTTTCCATTGTGAGTCATAGAGCCTTGTCTATGTTTTTCACACTTCTTCACAAATAAAAGGACAGTGATACAAAAAAACTGTCAAATGAAAAAAATCTGACATTTGATTTCACTTTTTCATAGCCCGAGAATCGAATTCAGCCCGAACTTGTGAAAACTCTTTTCACTTCATAGTATCATAGAACGAGAATCGACCCCCCCCCCAGTTCAGTGTATTGCGCGTCGTATAGTCGTACTAGGCTTAAAACTAAAAAATTATGGGGATTGCAATTATTTTTCATATTTCACTACGATTTATCTCGAAACACTACGTTTTCTTCATCTCGGCACTACGCTTTCGTAAATTTGAAGTGGGAACGCTGGCGCAGGATAGTCGTCTTTTTTGGATTTACAGAAAGTCCTTCTTTATTACTCAATCTCTTTCCTGAACTACCGACAGCGCTTTTTGTAATATTTCTGATATAGTGCTTTCGAATTTACCACTGACAACAGTCGTCGGCATATCGTATATGGGATCGATCCCTTGATTTGACAGGGATTGGAGTAGGTCGTCAATAACTAAGGACCATAAGAGTGGCAAGAGGACGACCCCCTGAGGAAACCCTATGGTTCCACGCCGAGAGTTCCACATCATCAATGCGGGTGTGGATTACTCTTTCATTATGAGCATTGCCATTATCCATCTTCCTATGATTGGGGGCAGATTCATGTTGTTGAGAGCCCCGCTGGTATGCTCAAAGGAAGTATAGTTGAAAGCTCCTTCAATATCTAGGAAAGCAACAAAGGCAGATTTCCTTTCACAATAAGTAAAAAGAAGACCATAACATGACGGAATAAGATCAATTACACTTGCCACAAGCATTTGCTTCTAATCTATTGAACGGCAGTGTATACAACACGTTTACAAGTTTGATTTGCTAATTTCGAATGAGAGGGTACATCCTCTCAAAAATCGCTCAATAGTTCTAGACTGGATACAGCTATTCATAATTGTTGATTATAACTATCCTTCAATTTAAATGCATACCATAATTGCCGTTTTGCATGTTTTTTCTAGGCTATCTAAAACCAAAACAATCGTCCTCTACCAACAATTACTGACTCTGAATAATGAACGCCTTCACTCTGTTTGAACTTATACAATAAATTTGTAAGATGATTGTTGAATTACTTACTAACAAGCTGGCATTTAAAGCCCACATTGGTTTTAGCCTACCCGTCCGAGTAAGAATCTTACTAATTAATTAAAAAAACAATTAATTACTCATGCATTCGAGTAGTGCCAAGAAAATCTGTTTTTAAGCAATCTATTTACATACAGTACCCCTAGACAAGACGTCAGGCAAATAAATAGTTTATGGTGCGGTAGGTATCTGTTAAAAAGAAGCCAAAAAAAATCATATTCGGCACAGTCGGGCTAACAAATGTTTGTCAACAAAGTTCTGACCTTATTTTCATTCGGCATCGACTCAATGACGTTAAGCTGGTTTTTGCTTACGGCCATACCATTCTTGCCAACGATAATTTATATACCTACCATCCTGGACGAGTAAATTTCGTTCGCTTGTTTGATTCGTTATTTAAAATTAATTATTTGTATCAATACGACGTGGATGAGTCGGGTTGAATGAATCGCCATGGCAAATTGTTGCTTCGTTATTCATGCCTTGTTGTTTTTGTTTTGTTTTGTTTTGTCAGCTTAGATTGTTAATTTGAAACGTAGTTATGAATCAATGGCAGGGCAGGTAGGTATGGATGCAAACTTGAAAGGGAATTCAATAATTAATTTAGTCACATAGACGAAACCGGAAGTTTCCTGATAAAAGCGTTGAGGTTGGATTTTTTTGTCTGTATGTATTTTCTTTTTTTTCGCTTTTCTTTTTGTAATTCGACGAACCTGATTATTTCATATTTTATTTACAATGAAACCCAATGCAGTTGAGTTGACTCTTAGTCATTTAGGTTTAGAACGTATAATTGTACTTGGATTGATTAGACTTTGCCATTTCAAATGTACAGGTGTCCAGTGATGTATTTTTCTCAGATTTCAAGGCGATTATGACATTTCTTTAAGGATAATTTATTTTACAACAAAAAGCTGCAATTACCTATAGTTACTTGATTAATTATTTATCAAAATACATATAACAGACATGGCCCAGTCCAGATCATCAGTTTATAGAAGTTCAATTAGATAATGGTGGTTGGGGTTGTATTTGTATATGTATGTGTAACGCGTACATTAACAAAATGAACAACCAAGAGTGGGTAAAAATAAATTACTGATAAAAGATACGCTCACGTTGAACGGACCCCTAAAAATTTTCAAAGGTCGTAAGTTGATCGCCACCTGGAACGAAACCCCCCCTATACAAGTTAATCTTTGTTACCAAACTTCCCTATGCATATCGCCCAACCATCCAAACGCGGACTACAAAATATTTCCCTCAATTCGACTTCCACGATGTTCGCCTCCAGCAAAGAAATTAATTCTCCTACCGAACTCTCTCCACACATATGACCCCAGGCCACAGGCCACCTTAGGGTCAGTCCGGGCAGACTGATAGATGGGGAGTCGTCCAGACGCTTAAGGCTCAGGCATGGTCTACCTACCGCGCTAGCTCAACGGTGGGTGTGGAACTTGCCATAAGCTCTGGACTGGGTTACAATATTTGTACATGCCTGAAAAAAACCGAAGTAACCAAACCCGTCTAAAACAAAAATCCGCTGGGCCCGAGTTAAGCTATTTAAAACCGGTAGTACGTAGCATGAATATCCTGTTGGGTTGGAATGGAGAAAAGAGATGAAGAGATAAAGAGCTGGCCCACCAACTGACTCAACATCAGTGTCCTTGGCCATTGTGCCGCTCAATTTACGACGGCCCCTATAGATATATCAGGAGATTTAGCCTTGCTATGCGCGGCTAGAGCGCGTACTTGATCGATATCTTCGACGGGGTTGGGGACACGGCGTGGTTCGGTATATAGGTATATAACTTTCGACAGATATTCAGACCACCATTGTTGGGTCTATTTTCGTCTCCCTACCACTATAAACCTTACCCAGAGAGACTCTCTGGACTTCTCCAGAGTTCTTCCCTGAGTTCGATTCCTAGTGTTAACGCTAGCATCTGTTTATGTGAAATCTGATTCATCCAATGGGTCTCGACCCAATGTTTTCCCAAGATCCTCATTCTTCTGCCAGCCAAAGCTGGACATTGACACAATATATATGCCGCTGTCTCAGATTCCTCCAGGCATAGCTTACAAGTATCATCCTCCCTAAGGCCCATCTTCCTTAAATTATACCCGAAATTACCATGAGCTGTAGTTAACACCACCACCCAATTCAATGTTCCCCGACTCATGCTTAGAACCTTTCTCTGAGTGGAGCAGGTCGGCCATTGTATTGCCCATTTAGCTTGTCTACATTGTTCCACAGTTGACCACATTCTCAGGTGTTCTGCCGTGATCCATTTGTCAATTAGCTGTTCTACCATTTCTTTACCAATTGGAGAGAATGGTTTTGGTCCCATCAGCAACTTTTCAGTTGACCCATGTTTTGCAATGTAGTCCGCCTTTTCGTTGCCGTTGATCCCTACGTGTCCTCGTACTCAAGTCAGTGTTACCTGATTTTTAGATGAACACTTTTTGAACTTGAATACACATTCCAGTGCCAGTGATGTTGTGATGGTTGTCCGCTCCATGCATCTAATCACCGCCTGGTTGTCCAGTGCTATTAGAATATTTCTTCCTTCCACCTGACTCTCAAGGAAGTAATCCAACGCATGCAGCAAATCAATCATCTCAGCCTGGTATACTGAAGTGTGTTTCCCGAGGCTAATGTGACGGGCTAGTTCCAGATCTTCTGAAAAGATTCCGGCCCCCGCTCCGCCATTCATCATGGATCCGTCTGTGAAAATCACGATTTCACCATTCCTCTTTTCTGGAAGTAATCCATTCTCAATACGAGTTTTGTGATTCCTTTCCATAACACGCACCTTTGTTATACCATCCATAGGCATGTTCAGCTCCCTAATATCGTTTTTGACAAGCTCCAGGATCCTTCTGTGTCCATAGATGGTACCTCTATTGTGTCATTTAGCATGTCAATGCAGACGAAGTGCTGTTAGGGCCGCTGTTTTCTTAATAAATAAGTCTAGCGGTAAGATCCATAAGATTACTTCCAATGTGCATGTTGGTGCTGTATATATAATGCTAAACGCTGGACCCTATCCAGCATCCAGGTGCTTTTTAGAAGTCTTCTCTGCACGCACAAAGTACTACACGCAACGCACCACGCCACCGCTAACGGCAAATTTTTTCTTTTTCTTTATTTTTTCCGAACACGTCCGCACAAGGCACAACACCAAAGCCGAGAATTTTCTCCGCACTTCATTGTTCGCCGAGGCCGAGCCGTCATTTGGTTACCCCGACCGAAAACGTTAATCGGTTGTCTCTGTCGCACTTGTTGAAAGATAGTGCCGCGATAACTAAAACCTGCCTAGCTGATTGAATTTTGTTGGGAAAATCTGAATAATACCTCAACATTTAAGTCCTGATGTTTAACATGTCCTGAGCCTTTAATAGATACATAGATTAAATCCTTAACGTAGGAGCTTGTTATAAAATGTGGCATAATCTTAAACGTTTATCACCACCATCTTGTTACTCCATAGTTTAAAAGTTTGGAACATTGGAACACAATTACATTATGGCTACGATTGCCGCCAATTATTCGTTTGAATAATGATTGTTGCCTGATAAGTGAAATAGTTTTTTTTGTTTTTGGTTTTTGATATGCCGAGGGTTTCCCAGTTTTGAATCAAATTGATGCTGTCCAGTTGGCCCAACTATCTCATACACATGAATTATTGGTCTTAAACAGAGATGGCGGTGCATAAACCTTTTAGAGCCGACGGCAGTTCTCATAAAATCCAAAGTGAGTTACAGGCACCGGAATAGGTATTCGGCTATTTTCATCACAGGGGTCCAATACCCTATTCGTACAGAGCCAAAAACTGGGTTTTGGCGAAAAAACTAGGAAACAAAAGTTTTCCCATATACATACTTATATCCCAGTTTTCAAAACCTAGTTTTTGAATACTATAGCAGACTAAGCCACTATCTACGGAACAAAACATATTTCTTAGCTAGCAAATCCTTAATTATATTCCACACCGCCCAGATCTTCCTATACTTTGAAATATATGCAACCACAAAGATCGTGAGGATGTGTACCACTTTCTAGCAATACCTATGAGCCCATTCTTACAGAATTCCGCTTGAATATCTTTGGAGTACGTACGCTGGAGGTGGATGAAGAGATACAGCATATTCAACGGCGACAGAGGTTGGAATGCATTACAAAGTTTCAATTTGATACGACGAACGGTTCGTGAGTTAAGAAAAGTGCCCCTTTAAAAGGGGTTAAGGCACCAAGTGACAAAGAACAGAAACAGGAACAGAAACAGAATCCCATACATTTGCAACAAAAAAAATAGGAACAGAACATTTTTTTTTTCAGCAAAAGAATTTAGCGACAGAAAAATGGCTGTTTGACGACAGAACGTAAACAAGTCTGTATTGATTGTTTCTGTTGCTGCCATCGACAGAAATGCCAATACGTCGGAGGGAGGTTTGTTCTTTGCACAGAATAAACGGCAGTAGTGTTTTTCTTGATCTGTTTCAGTTTTGTGTAGCTGACCGAGCAACGTAAACAGAATCAGAATTTACTACAGAACGAAAAAGGTTTATGTCCCACCCGTTGGCGGTTTGTCTTCAGAAGACAGACAGAGGTTGACTAAAACAGTCTAACCCCCGCCTATCCCTTCTGACAGTCCGTTAGTGAGGGGGTGGCTGGTGCAGATCAGGCAAACCGTCTTCGTTGTTTATTTTTGTTTATCACATCGCATAGAACTATGTATCTCTGTTTTATTATCACTCTTGAGTTTATCTGAAAGCGTTAAATTGGGGCGAGACGAAGTTCGCTGGGTCGGCTAGTAATATATTAAAATACATATCGATATCAGCAACATTTTGTTACTAACATAAAAGTAGACACACAAATTTGATAGCCAGTTTTACAGATATGTAATTGAAACCACAAAAAAAAACTGGTTGGTGTTCGGTATGAAGAAGTTTTCAAAAACTTTTTGTCGAAAACTCAAAATTATCGAATTATTGCATCCGTAAACGAGCACGTTACTGAATTTTGTGGATTTTACATGCAAACAAATTACGTCACGTATTAGATACAAGATACTCCTTTACGGTTGCAGTAAAGTAGCTTTTAGTGCGCAGATGATAGGTTTTAACATGATGATACGCTTGAACATTGCGAAATATTGAAAACTAATTTCTAAAGTATTTTTTGAAAAGAAGTTTTGGCCGAAATGAAGCACCCATAGCGTCTGCTGTACGCAAATTTGTGTGCATATTCATCTCTGCGGCTACGTTAACAAACAAAAGAGAAGCCAATGCATCCACAGATAGTGACAGTTTGGTGCGGATTGTGGAATACTGTTCGAGAAGAAAGATATAAAAATGTCATCATCAACAAAGCTATAAACTAAATATGTATTACTATTTGTGGACCCAAGCAGATCATTCATATGGATACAACTTGATCTGCATAGAAGGAAGACTTGAGTTGTTAAGAGGATAATTTGCTTAGTAGGATTCTGTGTCAGACCAAATCAAACACTGTCCAAGTTACGACTCTGGATTCGGGAACATTTCAACTTTACTGTCTCTATTCGAAAAAAAAACTGTTTTTTTTTTAGTTCTGATAATCATCAGATTCTTATTTTCCTTTTGACTTGATTGATTTCGATTTGTGGTAGGTAGTGGCATTTTACCATACGTAATGTTTTGATAATCGTCTTTATCTATGCATGTTTCTCTCTCATGAAAACACGCATGAATCCACTTTTGGTATCAATAATCTACCTAAATTTACAATTTAATAAATATCACAAATGAATAAAATCCAGGTTAACTGGAAATGTATCTACCCTATCTTCTGTAGGTAGGTACCTACATAATCAAGCAAGGCAAAACTGATTCTTCACACTGAATTATATTTCAAAAATTCCCAGGACCAGGACAGTAATGTGTCGATACTATCATATTGTAGAGAAAATCTTGCGATAGGTACACATGCAATATTTTGGTTTGAACACTTACCTCCTCCAGTATTGAGATTGTCTGGCGACAATCTGGCATCCGTGACGCAAACGTCGATGTCGTTGGTGAGTTGTAATCATCTCTGGTTTCCTCAACGAAATCTGCGATTCCTATTAGCACAGGCATTTTGCAAGGATAATAAAATTTGTCTTCACTGTTTTGTTTTGCACTTCGTTTGTATTTTTTTTTTCTTTTTGCTGATTTTTTGCACTACCACTGACTATAAACTTTCACCGAGTACACACCATAAAATGCCACCCAAAACAAAAGAAATTCACACACGAAATTAATGAAGGAAACGCGTATAAGCGACAGAACATCCTTTATAACAATTTTCAGCTGCGCTTAGGAGGAAAATAAAATAGAATTTAATTGCGTTTGTTTTGTGATAACCACTTGCACCATCATCATCATCTTCATTTGCAGCAACAACAAATTCATCATCACAATTCACAATCAACGGACTTCGGAGTAGAGAAAATTGTTGACACCCATTTTTTCTGCGATCGCACTTCGGTTCTGCTGGGAATGAAATTTTCAGCTTCGCACGCGATACACACGAAAATTTTGTATGAATTAGATATAAATGAATTTCACAATTGATTTTGAAACACGGAACAGATTAAATAACACAAATCACAAGTATTAATTTGCAAGAAATCCAGGCGCGTTAGTAGACAGAACACAATTAAGGAAAAAAATTTACTCCGCACTTAGGTGGTGGATGGGAGACTGTGTCAAACTCAAACTTCTTCGTGTAAACAGCACGATTTCTCAGCGCATTTCGTGGAATTCATTTTGCCGTCGAATACTGCATAAATAATTTGCTAATTTATTAAATATACAACACCGATTTCTATGCTAAAGTTTTGATTATTTTCTTCATATATTTTTTACGGGTTTTCTTCTTTTTCTGTGTTTTAAGAATGGAAAGCAGAGAAATATTTCTCGTCGCCTTCTCACACAGATACACGTCCTTTGCGAAGATACGATATACGAATCGAATCGTCAAACTTTTGCTGAATGCAAATGCGTGAGGGAGGGAAGATAAGTGCGAAAAGGAAACAAAACTGACAGCTCGCATAGAGATGTGCGTCTGGTTGAGTTGTTTGTGATTCGGTAGATTTGGATTCGATTCGCTAGTTTTATTACTACTGCCTATAGAACATATTCGATATAAGGCCTGCAACGAAATTTAAATGAATACCCAATAAAGTTGTTCAGAAAAGTAAAGCAACGAAATTTAAATAAATACCCAATAAAGCGGTTCAGAGTGAAAAACTGGCGTATTTTCTCTAAACTTTTGGTTTAATTCAACGATCTTCTACCTACCGGGTCGCTGGAAATGAATGACGCTGAAAGTAATTTACTAGCAGCGATGAACACATCGAAATGTGACAACAAAGGTGTCACTTCTACTTGGGAGGAAAACGGGCTGAGAATATTGGAAGTGTCAAGTATAGTGTCACGTATAGTGTAGTTATTCAAACAACCTAGGAATATCCTATTTTACTTTGCTTTTCAGAAAATTATGTTTATTAAGACAAGTCTAAAGGACTATTCACATGGGAGCGAACGAACGAATTGATGAAATGCGAACAAACCACTTTTTATGCATTTATAAACAGAAAATTGCACATTTTACTACTCCAAGATGAGGATAATTAATTATTCCATCAAAATTTATTAAGAAAACAAGTTTATTAACAGTTTAAATAACGAAATTTCGAAATCCAAATTTTTTGCCGCGAACGAAAACACCCTGGCGCGAATTGTCAGTCTATTCACAATCCACATTTATTAAATCGCGTTCCACAAAGTAGCGAATAAAAAATTCGTTCGAACTTAACCTTATTCCAAGAGGAAGATATCTTGGAATAATAAAATGTCGAATTTTCTGTTTATAAATGCATAAAAAGTGGTTTATGGTGGCTTTACATTACCACGCAGTCCTATCACGCAAAAATAAAGAGATGCTAAATACTAAATAGTCTATAGACGGTAAGGGACAGCAACACCTAACATGCAAAAATACGTGACACGTTTTTTGGTCGGCCATCTTGTTTACGTGATACGTATTATGGGAAAGCTGTGCATGTTGATATTTTTATAGCGATGGCCTATGGAATTTATCTTTCCTATAAAACAAAATGAACACTGCTATCATATGTTTTTACGATGCCATAATACCAAATGTTTGAGAATTGAGATTCCTCTGGTTCACATCATCGCGCTCGCGATCGCTCTCATAAAGGGAAAACAATTTCGATGGTAATTTAACATTTTGTTAATTAACTAGTGAAAAATGTATTGCAAATAAAATTTTCAGATTAAAATTGGTGTCCAAATGCCGAATACATTGACGAGGAGGAATTTCAATGCTCATTTGAGAGCTTAGATACCGGTAAGTACCAGTCGTAACTTTGTTATTTTGATAACAAATTGAAATTGTATTTTGTATATATGTATGTACTGATTTAATTGTTTATACAATGTAGATGATCCAGCCACAAATTCCATTTCAACTAATAAAGAAAAAGAAGGAGAAAAACATTTCCCTGAAGAAGCTGTAGGTATATGTTATTAAGTGAATAAGTCGGGCGCAATATAGTTTACTAACTTCTCAAAAAGTTTTTGGTATCCTGAGTTTGTGTTAATGCCTGCTATAAGATTGCATTAAAATTTTAATGATTAAGCCCCTCAGAAAGAGGACATACAGCGGATGAATACACAAGATTGAATCAACGGTGTTGTCAACAGTCGAGATGGCAGATACCTTGCGTGAGCTTCTCTGACATATTTGGAGCAAAGGTCTGTAAGGATTTTCAGCACTAGTCAGGGTGCTGAAATAGAGATGGTGGCGGATGAACCCTTTATGGGCCAACGGCAGCACTCATATCCCCGAAGTGGGTTACTGACAACGGAGTATCCGACCCGCTGTCCTAGGGTTATCTTAGGGCCTGGTCCTCCAGGTTGGGGGTTGTGCGTGGGGCTAACTACCCAACCACGGAAAAAAAATAATGGTTACGAAGCAACCAAGAGCCTCGGATACGGATGGATTCACTGTTGACGACCCTGCAAAACGAAAAAAGGACAATGACTTTCGGATCTGCACGTGGAATGTTCGAACCCTGAACAGACCGCGTGCAGCCGAACAATTAGCGGAGGCCCTAGACTGCTACAAGGCAGATATCACCGCCATTCAGGAGGTGCGGTGGGATGGGCCAGGCAAAAGAAGGATGAAAACCTGTGACATCTACTACGGTGATTGCTACAGAGAGCAGAAGCAGCGTCTATTTGGATGCGGATTCGTTGTAAGCGGCAGACTTAGGCAAGAAGTCTTGAGCTTTCGACACGTAAGTGAGCGCCTTGCAACTATCCGCATCAAGGCTAAATTCGCCAACATCAGCCTGATATGCGCTCACGCCCCCACAGAAGATAAAGACGACGCTACCAAAGAATGTTTCTATGAGCTCCTCGACAAAACATATGAGCAATGTCCTAAATACGACGTTAAAATTGTCTTAGGTGATTTTAACGCCAAAATAGGAAAGGAGGATATCTTTGGTAGCACAATCGGAAAGCACAGCCTACACGACACAACGTCTGGAAACGGACTTAGGCTAATTGACTTTGCTGCGGGACGTAATGTTACTATAGCAAGCACACGGTTTCCACACCTCAACATTCACAAAGGAACATGGCGGTCACCAGACCATCAAACGGTCAATCAAATTGACCATGTTGCGATCGACGCAAGGCACTCCTCCAGTATTCTAGATGTCCGAACTTTCCGAGCGGCCAACATAGACTCGGATCACTACCTTGTTGTAGCCAAGGTACGTATGCGGATATCCCAGGCACCACAACAACGAGGAAATACTGTGAGAAGATTCAACGTTGAACGGCTACAAACGCAACAAACCGCCAGAACTTTTGCCGATCGCGTCTCCCTCAACCTCTCGAGAAGTCCTGTGCAGCCAGCATCAAGTGCTGAAGACCAGTGGCATCGATGCCAAGAAGCCATCAGAAAAGCCGCAACTGATGTGCTAGGTTTCACCCGACCACCACCGCGAAACCCCTGGTTTGACGAAGAGTGCCGGCAAGCACATGCAGCAAAGCAACTGGCCTACAAAGCGGCGCTGCAGAGAAGGACGAGAGCAGCTCGTGAGCTCTACGAGCAAAAACGGAGGGAAGAACACCGGCTTCTCCGGAGGAAAAAGAAAGAGCATGAGAAGCGCGCGATCGAGGAAATAGAGAGGTGTTACTCCAGGAACAATGTTCGGAAGTTTTACCAAAAGGTAAAAAGAACGTGTCAGGGGAACAAGGCCCGAACAGAGACCTGTAGAGACGAACAAGGAAACCTTGTAGTAGAGTCACAGTCGGTGCTGAGGACATGGAAAAACCATTTCTGCAGACTGCTAAACGGCGAAGACGACACAAATTCCGCTGTCAGGCAGAATGAACCATTCAACCTGGGCGATGAAAGCCAAGACTTCCGTCCACCTGACCAAAATGAGGTAAGGATAGCAATATCCAAGCTGAAGTCCAACAAAGCTGCAGGACCGGACGGTTTATCGGCCGAGCTTTTTAAGGCAGCGGGGGATGACTTGGTAGAGAGCATACACCAACTCGTTTCTAAAATTTGGTCAGAGGAAAGTATGCCTGAAGAATGGAGCCTCAGCATTGTTTGCCCGATCCATAAGAAAGGAGACCCTCTAAACTGCGCCAACTATAGAGGCATCAGTCTCCTTAACATCGCTTACAAAATCCTGTCTTCCGTACTGTGTGAACGCCTGAAACCATTTGTCAACGAACTGATTGGACCCTATCAGTGCGGTTTTAGGCCCGGTAAGTCCACAACCGACCAAATATTCACACTACGGCAGATCCTGGAGAAAACCCAAGAAGTCCAAATCGATACTCATCACCTATTTATCGATTTTAAAGCCGCATATGACAGCATTTATAGAGACGAGCTATACAGAGCCATGTCTAGTTTTGGCATCCCTGCCAAACTTGTCAGATTGTGCAGAATGACGATGGAGAACGCTCGCTGCTCCGTAAAGGTCGGAAACAGTCTCACCGAGACCTTTGATGTCAAAAAAGGATTTAGACAAGGTGATGCGCTGTCATGTGACTTTTTCAACATCATTCTTGAGAAAATTGTGCGAAACTCGCAAGCCAACACCAGGGGCACAATTTTCCAAAAGTCTGTGCAACTACTTGCATACGCTGACGACATCGACATCATTGGCAGGACACAGCGAGCTGTCACTGGTGCGTTTGCAAGTATCAGTACAGAGGCGGCAAAAATGGGTTTGGTGGTGAATGAGGGCAAAACAAAATATATGCTGTCAACTAGAAGGGACACACAACATCGACGAATCGGACAGAACGTCACGATAGACAGCTATAACTTTGAGGTAGTTCGGGACTTTGTCTATCTCGGCTCCGCTATTAATTCTGAAAATGACATCACATCAGAAATCAAGCGAAGAATTACACTTGCCAACCGCTGTTACTTTGGCCTAAGAAGGCAATTGATTAGTAAGGCCCTGTCGAGAAACACTAAGGAGACTCTATATAAGACCCTCATCATCCCAGTCCTGTTTTATGGCGCAGAATCATGGACGTTGTCAAAAGCGGATGAAGATCTCCTTGGTCGCTTCGAACGCAAAATTCTTCGAGTGATTTTCGGTCCCGTTTGCGTTGACGGGCTTTGGAGGAGGAGATTTAACAGCGAACTCTACGAGCTGTACAGCGACATCGACCTTGTCAGAAAAGTACGTATCAGTCGACTAAGATGGCTAGGACATGTAGAGCGAATGAACACCAACGCTCCGGCCCGAAGAGTCTTCGATTCCAACCCGGAGGGACAACGCAGTAGAGGAAGACCTCGCCTTAGGTGGCGCGCACAAGTGGAAGGGGACCTCAACCAACTTGGAGTGCGCAACTGGAGGCAGTTAGCCAAAGATCGTGCTAACTGGAGAGGCGTGTTGGTTGAGGCCCAGGTCCACCCCGGACTGTAGCGCCATCTAAGTAAGTAAGTAAGCATATAATTTAGAATTTTGTAGTACAAAAGACATAATTAGCTCGGTATTTTAGTTTGCGAAATTCAATCAAACGACTTGTACTACAAAATTCTAAAATATAAGCATAATCATTAAACTTTTAATGCAGTCTTACAGCATGCATAAAGCCGAACTTAGGGATACCAAAAACTCTTAGATAGCATGCTCCTATCCAAAGAAACGGGTGGATAAGAATACTACCAAAGAGATTTGGGTATCTCTGAGTTTGTCTTAATGCATGCTATAAGACTGCATTAACATTTTAATGATTAAGCATATAATTTATAATACCTACGCCTCCGGATAGTCGCCACCGCTGACAGTTGCTCAACGCTATGTCATTGCATACAGGCCACCCAAAAAAAATGCGGGAAGCCTTTCCTCCGCATGACAGCAAAATATTTCGGATACCTCTTGTGACGGCTGAAAACCAACAGATTTTTAAAAAACTGTCGCATTCGTCATTTCAATTTATATTTAAATGTCTTCTTGGATTATATTACACCTATATAAAATAAACACTTTAAACTTAAGGCTACCGTGGATTGTTTCATTTCACTATTCATCATCGCTATAGTTATTCTCCTCCATTTCAATGTCATCTTCTCTCTCCTCCATGTCCTATTCGTTGCCACTGTCAGCCGAATTGTCCGCTACATGCGCCTCGAATCCATACTTCTTATTCCAGGAACATTTTATTGTCAGGCGGAACTTAGCCATCGGTTTGGCAATTAGTTTCAGTATTCTAGCCTGCTCCGGTGTAAGTACTTTTCCCTTTTCACAGACAGTATAGGTACTCACTGTACAGAGTAATAACACCCTTCTGTAGTTTTGTGGACAATCCCAGAGAACGCAAATGTGGTTCCATTAAATGTGCGAAATCCTCCAAAGGACCCGCAGGCAGGACTACCGTGTCGGTAGCAAAACCCACTGCGGGCATATTCAACTGCCCAGTATTCTTTGGCCCGTTCCAACACATCCTCCTTGGATTTTTCTGTGAAAAGCAAGCCGCACTGTCCAGTCAACCTTTGGGCAACCTAATCAAATTAACTTTAATATAACCGCATTAAATATCTGCTGAGCAACTTACTTTGTGTAATTCTGGTTCAACTTCTTCGGCCTCTGTTCGGCCAAGACCAATCTGCATAATGCGATTTTTGCCAAATATAAACCTGGAGTTCTTTTTCCATTCATTGCGCAGTTCTTTCAGCAGACTGTTACGCATATTTTGTACAGAAAATAGGAATATGTTTGGGTACTTTTCTACACATCTTCGGATGTCCTCGATGATATGTTGCTTCCACGCGAGTCCTTTTTGTCGGTTTTCGTCAAAGAAACTGAAAAAATGTTATATATTAGAAAAGTTAATGATATAGGTATGCACTATGCAGTTGGGGAATTACTTTTCTTATCTCTCTTTGATCTAGGCATATTTTAGCTTTTACATGTTAGGTAGGTACTTGAAAATTGAAAAATTTGATTGTTTACATCTGAGCTGTCAAATCTCCATAAATAAGTTATAGCAGCCTAGATTCAACTGTTTGGCTTGTGGTCTCGCTCTTACACATTATTAGCCTTGACTGTGAAAAAACGGATCTTCCTCTCTGAAGTCGTGCAAAATTGCGTGGCGTGGTAATGTAAATTCACCATTATTCGCATTTCATCAATTCGGTCGTTCGCTCCCATGTGAATGGTCCTTAAAGTACTTCCCGACAACTTTCAAGTGAGGACAGAACAAAATCTGGGAAATCCATAGCGATTTCGTATGGCTACAGCAATGTTTTATTGAAAAGTCTAAAACAAAGTGTAAAATACATACACAAAGCCATGTCAAATTTTGGCATCCTTACTAAACTTGTTCTGTATTGCGCTTAAGCGGCGAAAGCGTTTTTTCCTTCAGTCGATTGCTGGGGCCTGTATCACAAAACAACAAGTTTAGTTAAACAGACAAATTTTAAAATTAACAATATTTTCTGTACCACCAAAATAAATTTAAACAATTGTCTTTACAAGTGTTAACACAAATTCTAACAAGCGGGAAATTTGATGAATTCCCAGGTTTTGTACCACAAAATGACAAATGTTAAAGCTGTTTGCTAAATTGTTGCAAAATTCCAACTGATGAATAGAAAATTGTTAGTTCGTAACAAGTTTAATTTTTTGATTTGGTATTCGAGTTTTTTACAGTTTTTTTTATTTTCTATTAAATTCGAATCATATTTATAAATAGTTTAATGTTATTTTTGCTTTTATAAGACAAAAATCCCAAAGCCCAAGTTTCCAAACTGCAATTTCCAGCAGCAAAAACTCCATAGTAGTGAAACAGACAACTAGTAATTATTTTATTAAACAGTTGTACCAAGTGGCCCGCGACATGAAATCCTACAGCTTTTCGCTAACCAAATGTAAGGACTGCCTTATGAATTTCCTCCGCATCATTTTGCTGAATATGAAATGTCACCAATGTCATTGTCAGTCCACGTTATTTGTCAAAAAGTGAAATTTTCTGCCAACTTCATAATAGAAAGAAAAACCACCACTCGAAGTCGGACACCTTTTCCCCTTCACCTTATAATTTTGTGTTAAATCGTATCGTGAAATTCAATAGTAAAAAATCTCAGTTACATCCAATTTAGTTCTACGGCAAATATTTCACAACGAATTTGTGCTACATTAAAACCAGTTGCAACTATATATTTGTCACAGTTTCCAACAGGACAGTTGTATCCAATAGCACATAACACAGAAAAGGAAGAAGATAAATATAAATTCGCTATGAGTGTTACTAATTTTCGCAGGCATCAATCCCAGTCGCAATCGCCTGGCATTGAGAATCCTGATAACGCTTGTGTAGTCTGTTTCAAGGATGTCGAGATCTATTCCATTGGCGAGTGTGATCACCCCGTCTGCTATGAATGCTCAACCAGGATGCGTGTACTCTGCGAACAACTTGAATGCCCAATATGTAGGCAAGGATTGGAAAAGGTAAGTCGGCATGATGGTTGGTGGGTGGGGTTAGTGATAATTGATAACTATCATACAAAATTTCGCTTATCAACATTGAAAATCTTCCTGGAAAATGAGTGTTGTGGCTTTCCAATCTGTGGATGAGTTTAATTGAGTAGTTTTTAGTTTTGCGATTTTTTGGGAACTAAACTTGCAGGTAAATTTATTTAGCGCATTCAGCTGCATCAACTAGTGGGTCATGCGGCCTTAAACGTGCCAATTATTCAATTCAGAATTCGTATTTCTGGATCGCACGTGAGGAGTGATGTTATGTCTGCATATATGTATAAATTTCTACGAATCTGCAAAAAGGGTTAATATTTTCCTAGAAACGAACAACTTTTGCAGTAGGTATCAAATCGCTCATAATAGTTTTGACTTCAATGGAATTCTTTAATTTGTTTAGGTACATTTCGAAGAATTTTAATGGATTCGTTTTCCTTGCATATACATAGTTGTTCAGACTGTATTCTTTTTTCGTTAAGTTTAAAGAGTCTCAACCATGCAGACTTTTTATTGGTTGATGGGTTGATGCCAATGCCCATAGTTTGGAATGGCTGAGCTTTTATATTCACGGCAAAACTAAATGTAAAGAGTGGAGAAAGATAATGCTCAATACATTTTTCTCTGTTCATTAGGGGATTCCCAGAATTATTTCTACTAATATGATAGTGCGTTTGTCGCTTCACAATTTCACAACAAATAAAAGCTTTTTTCTTAGAGTGATCTGGGACAGAATTTTGGCTGTAGTAAAAGTCAAACCAAAACCTAGATGCTTTTTCGGATTTGTTTATTTTAAGAAAACCACCAAAGAAAACAAGTTTGGGTAAAATATGATCGTTTTTAAAAAGCAGTTCGATGACAAAGCTTTTTGATTTGACAGATTTATTTTTTGTATGTAAAAAAGTCATGTATGTAGTCAATCTCTCCATGAAATATAACTTCATTTATTTCAATGAATATTTTTAAAACTTTTCGAAAAAACATATTCCTCCAGAAGCATAAGGTTAGCAGTGTGCAGTGGTGAGAGTAAAAAGACATAAACGATGCTGAACTTCAATTAAGTACAGTATGCACCGGTATCAGTATATGTGGGGATACCACCAGGCACTTATAGAAAGTACAGTACTGTCATTGATGGAAACACACTAGAAATATTTACTGACGGGTCTAGACGGGTAACAGTGTAGCAGCAGAGGTTTTCTCGCTTTCATTCTCCCTAAACCAGTATTTTAAGCTACCAAAAAACTGGAGAGTTTTTCAAGTGAATGCCAGGGGTGGAATTCTGTAAAATACTAAACGAAAAACGGTTTCGTTTTCACTAAACCTGTCTCTATCATATCTATGGCAATAGACAGAGACAGCTATTGTCCAAACGATATCGCTCGATCGTTTTCAATTTACATAATCTGGCCCCAGGGCTATTTATAAATTCGCTCAATTTTCGATCGCTATCGAAATCACGTCTTTTGATTATCTAAATTGGTCATTTGCTATCGTTAAATCTCTAAACGAGATTTTAGATAGGTGCACGTTAAGGCTGTGAAAATGTCAGCAGGGTACATAACGGACACTCATTGTGTACTAGGTAGACATGCCGCCAGGCAATAATTTCCCGCAAACGATTTTTGCCTTTTTGCATAGATTACTATGCACTAGACGTACTCCAGTCTGAGCATGGGAATACGGTGGTAGACCCACAGTCGGTGCTAAGGATTTGGAAAGATCACTTCTGCAGACTCTTAAATGGCGAAGACGACCAAAATTCCGCTGTCAGGCAGAACGATCCATTCTTTCCGGACGATGATAGCCAAAATTTCCGTCCACCCGACCAAAATGAGGTAAGGATAGCGATATCCAAGCTTAAGTCCAACAAGGCGGCTGGAGCAGATGGCCTACCGGCCGAGTTGTTCAAAGCGGCGGGAGATGATTTGGTAAGGAGCATGCACCAACTTATCTGCAAAATTTGGTCGGAAGAAAGTATGCCCAGTGAATGGAACCTCAGCACCGTGAGCCCCATCCACAAGAAGAGAGACACTCTGAACTGCGCCAATTACAGAGGGATAAGTCTTCTGAATGTTGCGCACAAGATCTTGTCGGGTGTACTGTGTGAACGCCTAAAACCTTTCGCAGATAACCTGATCGGCCCATATCAGTGCGGTTTTAGGCCCGGAAAGTCAACCATCGACCAAATCTTCACACTCCGGCAGATCTTAGAAAAAACGCAGGAATTCCAGATTGATACACACCACCTCTTTATAGACTTCAAGGTCGCCTATGATAGCGTATGTAGGGGCGCATTATACAAAGCCATGTTAAATTTCGGCATCCCTGGCAAACTCGTCCGTCTATGCAGGATGACGATGGAGAAATCTCGCTGCTCCGTCAAAGTGGGAAAGAACACCACGGAATCCTTTGATGTCGAGAAAGGTCTAAGACAAGGCGACGCGCTTTCATGTAACTTCTTTAATATCATTCTTGAAGCAATTGTACGGAACTCGCAAGCCAACATCAGAGGTACAATTTTTCAGAAGTCCGTTCAACTACTTGCATATGCAGATGATATTGATATTATTGGGAGAACTCAGCGAGCTGTCAATGGCGCGTTTGCAAGCATTGAAACGGAGGCGGCGAAGATGGGCCTGGCTGTTAATGAGGACAAAACGAAGTATATGCTGTCATCAAGAAAGGATTCTCAACATCGGCGACTCGGACAAAACGTCACGGTTGACAGATATAACTTCGAAGTAGTTAAGGACTTTGTCTACCTAGGCTCTACAATTACCTCGCAAAACAACATCGGCGTAGAAATCAAACGAAGAATCACTCTTGCCAATCGCTGTTTCTTCGGGCTAAGTAGGCATCTAAGAAGTAAAGCCCTCTCTCGCAGAACCAATGAGATATTGTACAAGACCTTAATCATCCCGGTCCTGTTGTATGGTGCAGAAGCATGCACCCTATCCAAAGCTGATGAAAACCTCTTGGCACGCTTTGAGAGAAAGATTCTTCGAGTGATTTTCGGTCCAGTTTGTATCGACGGAGTGTGGAGGAGGAGATTCAACGACGAACTTTACCGGCTATATAGCGACGTTTACCTAGTCAAAAAGCTCAAAATACAGCGGCTGAGATGGCTGGGTCACGTGGAGCGTATGGACAACAACGCACCAGCCCGACAACGAAGCAGAGGAAGACCCCACCTCAGGTGGCGCGCACAATTGGAGAGCGACCTCAACCAACTTGGTGTGCGTAACTGGAGGCAGCTAGCTAGGGACCGAGCTGGCTGGAGGGGCTTGTTGGTTGAGGCCGTGGTCCACCCCGGACTGTGAGCGCCATCTAAAGTAAGTAAGTAAGTAAGACGTACTCCCGATAGGATAGTAAACGCTTGGAGAGTACTTCTTTGAGGCAGTAACCCTACGTCCTAATTGGCAGCCATCGTGCGACAGAAAGAATTGCCTTAAAGAAATAGGGTAGTCGCTTTGTAGTTTTTGCAAAGCGCTTATGAGCGACTGGTAATAGGACACGAATTTTGGTAGCGCTACCAACAAGCGATGCGACCGACCACAGTTCATGGTTCTTCCCAAGGGATGATTTGCTGATCCGACTCATAACGATTTGTGTTCTACTTAAATGCTTATTGGCTACTTTTTGTAAAGCTACGAACACACGACATGCTAAAATCGACATACGCATGCCAGTCTGACGTCAATTCGACGTGAGAATATGCCAGAAAAGGGTGAATGTCAATGTTGGCATGCGTCTGTCACCCATATGTACGGCTCAGAATGGCATGTGAATTTGCCAAAATATGCATGTCGCGTACTCAACAAATCTTTTTTTGCATGCCAGAATTTTATGGCATGTAAAAAAGTATATGTCACTACGACATATCCTACTGAAAAACTTGCATGTCGCTGAGAACGTATTTCGTTTTGTTGGCTTTGTAGTTTGGGTGAATTTAATTAATTTTATTTTTAATTTCAAGGCTTCGATTTTGCAAGCGTGCGTTCGTAGTGTGTTTAAATGGAATAGTCTGAACTTGACGGGCCATTGCTAACGGCCAATCGTCTTCATCAAACGGTTGCATATTTTCACACAGTATCAGCAGACAGGAATTGGTCTGTCAGACTGTCTGGTCAGTTTATGGTCTTTAGCACTTGATGCTGTCTGCATACTACTCCTCAGTACGTGGAACAATGCATTATGGTACTGGCAATAAAGAATCTACACCCTTAAAAGTGCATTATCTACTTTTAAAATGTTACCCATCAAAAAGGGGTCAAAGAGGGCTGTATATACGTTGTTGAGTCAGGACAAACTCCAGCACAGGACAAACTCTAGGTACGAGCTTAATTCAAGTTTGGTGATTTTGAAGTGAAACCTTTTATGGCTCGTTGGGTAGTAATTCCGAGCTATGGACGATGCAACGAAATGATTAAACTAGAGCTTGAAGCATAGGCTATAAGTATAGTATGATGTTTTATGAAGAGGTCATTCAAATTGCATAGAAGTTCCCTGAAAGAACTCCTTTAAAAAGACATCTTTCTAAAATCTCCTTAAGTAATTCAATTTTTAATAATGTCTTGTAAAGAGGTTTCAGAAAATTTGATTTTTACCGAAATGTCCTTTAAATTCCTAAAAGGGACATCTACATTATTTTGATTTGATATATTGATTTTGAATGATCTTAGAAATAGTGGTAGATTTTGGGATTTATGCATTTTACTCTGGGATCCTATTAACAAAACAAAAGTAAATACATCGCCTCCAAAAATTCCATCAAAGTAAATAAGTATTGTTATTATAAAGAATGCCATACTAAAAGCTCTTTCGGATTTTAACTTTTCCAGTCTTTGAAATGCCGAAGGCACGTTAAAAAATGTTTTTAAAAAAACAAAAGGAACATTTTCAAGGCTATTTTGCCAAGTGATATCTAAAACCAAAAAAAAAAAACATTTTCGACTTATGTAGGTACAAAGTGGCGCAAAAATAACCTTCCGATGTTTTTTGGCTGTAATTTAAAAAAAAAAAATGAAAAACGTTGATTCTTCTTGTGGATTATTTTTATTTGGTCTTTTAATTTTTTTTACATCAAGTCGAGAATATAATGTCATGTAAATGGCCGCCGCAACAGTTGATTGTCATTTGAGCCCTTTTTATGGCATTTTCCATCACTTTGGCCAAAACTTCCGGCGATATGTCCTCACATTCTTGACGGATATTGTCTTTAAGAGCTGCAAGAGTCTGAAGCTTGTTGACATAAACCCGCGACTTCAAAAAGCCCCACAAAAAGAAGTCTGGAGCGGTCAAATCAGGCGATCTTGCTGGCCAACGCAAATCGCCAAAATTAGGCGCCCGGGAAATGCATCCTTCAGCATATCGGCTGTAGCACGTGCAGTGTGTGCCGTTGCACCGTCCTGTTGGAACCACATGTTTTCCAATCCCAATTCATCAAGTTGCGGCAAAAAGAACTCGTTGATCATTGCTCTGTAGCGCTCACCATTTACAGTAACCGTTTGGCCGCGCTTCCATGACATCTTTGGCTACAGCAGCAATATTCTCTGCAGAACGGCTACTCTGGGGTCTGCCACGCCTGGCAGCATCTCGTGTTTTGCCAGTCTCTTCGAGGCGAGCGGCTAAACGTCGCAGTGTTTCACCAGTAGGCGTTGGACGGTTAGGAAATCTGCGACGAAATTCACGTTGTGCCAAAGTCACCGACCGATTATTGCTCAAATAAATAGTCACCAATATTCCGCAGTTCTGGAGCAGTGTAGTGTAACATTGCTTATTAACGTGTATTTCGCATGTGTTTACTACACAAATGTCAAAACAGAACTGACATTAGGGGCCAATCGCAAAATTTATAGCATTTTCTGATAGGAGGATTACTTTTGCGCCACCTTGTATTTGGCGGTTTAGTCAAATGCGGACATTTCCCTGACATAGTAGCTTTCTTCGTGCGATGACGCTGCGGTAGTGTCTTCGTCTTAGCTGCTGTAGGCCATATTAGAAGTAATTCGCTACATTCTTATTTAAATTAAACGATACATATTGCAACTAAATTCAGTTTAGTGCACACAAAAAGCTCTGTTTTCACGGAGACTAAAAACGTTATAAAAAAATACAACCAAATTGCCAACAAATGCCATATCAATGCATGCCGTGCACTCACAAGCCGGTTTACATGCCAAAATATATAATATCGATATATTACATGCATCTGCGGTGCGGCATGTCGTGTAATTGCCATATTTGGGCAGCCATATTCGTATGTCAACAAATCAAAAATATGCACATGCCAGACACAGTCGACATACGATTATGCCAACTTTGAGACAAAACGTGCATGACGTGTACTCGGCATACTTTTCGAACATGCCACAATATAAATAACGTGACATATTCTATATATGTCGAGTAATTATCGTGACGACAGAGTGGCATGCGTATGTTTGGCATGTCGTGTACTCGTAGCTTAAGGCATATATCTAAACTGTCACATCCATACTACTTATAAAATGCAACGTCCGTCTGTTCGTTTCTCCATAACTCGAAAACCATTCGTCCGATTTTCATGATTCTTTTTCTGATTTATAGATGTGTGCCCAACTTAGTCCGTAGGGTGGGTGAGAATTGCACAGGAGTAAAGGGGTCGCGGGGAATAAGGGGGGTCTCACGAACCGTTAGCCGTATGAAATTGAAAGTTTGTGTGTTGATAGATAAATCAAAAGAATTACATGCCTCATTCATTGTTTTTCAAAATTCGTCCTATAAGGGTTGAAAAACGTTTGCACTCTACTTTTCTATTTCGACCTTACTACGCTCAACTTGCCATTATACTCATAAATCTACGTATGTCATTTCAAGGAATGCTTTTATTTGTTAGCCAATACTTCACCGAGTATTTTGATCTAAAATTCATCTTTCTGGAAAAAAAATATTTCTCGATTGCAGTTGTGCTTAGGGGTAGTTTTATATTGCGTTCCCAAAATAGAATATGATTACTTGCTCGACTGGCATTCAGAATGCACATTGTACGTACATACTCATGTATGGCGTAGTTGAATTTGATGTAGGCAATGGATATGCATAAAACAAACTAAATATGTATATATGTAAATCTACGTACATATAAGAGGTTTGTGGTGCGTAAGTGATGGATACATATACAATTATACATACATATATACATATATGGATTTGAGATCTGCAGCTATGGAAAGTGTAACGATATGATCGCGTAGTATGAATAATTAGATCATACCTGTGACGAGTTTTTATTTATGTGAAATCTTATGTCCATTGACTTAGGACTTTCGGATCAGTACAGGTTACGTAAGGACTGTATAAGGCGGAAATAAAACACGGCGACTTTTGTTTAAAGTCGGGAAAATATATAAAAACCCGACTATTGTTAATTCTTTATTCTGTACTGTACTATTAACTATACGATTATTAGTCTCTACTTTACTGGACTTTACGACTATACGGCCTGTACTACTGTACTGTCAGATTGTGACTGAGACCGCCTGACGACCTCTTGTTTGGAGATGAGAGTCGCCAGCTGGCTCATATGTCATATTTAAAGTAAAAGACTCATACACAAGTACAATAATAACCCATGTATGAGTGATTCGATACAGTGCCAGCAAAATTCATAATTTTCTTTACAATTTTTTTTACATAAGTAAACTCGAATTACTATACTACACATTCTACTGATTACTGCAGCTTTCCACCGGAACTATGCAGATCTTCTGTACTGGACGTTTCAGCCTTCCTGTCTCGGTCTGTACAACTACGGATCGTACCAGCCCATCCTTGCTGGTGATGAGCTCACATACTCTACCAAGCGCCCAGTGCGCTGGTGGGAAACCTTCGTTAGCCAATGTGACCAGCTGGCCAACCTTCAACGGCTCCTTGTCTCTACGCCACTTCTTCCTTTGCTGAAGAGTGGTCAAATAGTCTGTACTCCACCTTTCCCAAAAGTGGCCTAACATTTTCTGACGGTCTTTCCAAAGCCTCACGCCGACTGTACTTGGTTGCTGACTGGTATCGAACGGAATTGGAAGAATCATCGGTTCGCCCACTAGGAAATGCCCAGGGGTAAGTGCCTGTACGTCATCTGGATCATCACTCAAGGGATGGATTGGCCTCGAGTTCAGTATCGCTTCTACCTGTACCAGTAGTGTTAAGAGCTGCTCATATGGTAGCACCTTTAACCCTACTATCCTTTTTAGATGATATTTCATCGACTTTACTGCGGCTTCATAGATTCCTCCTTGATGGGGTGCTGCTGGAATCATGAAGCGCCATTCTGTACCTTTACTGCCAAGATGAGCCATTGCTCTCTTGTCCGACCATTTTTCTATAGCTCTCTTTAACTCCTTGTATGCTCCGACAAACGAAGTCCCGTTATCACTATACATGCGTTCGCATCTGCCTCTACGTGCTATAAAGCGTTCATAGCAAGCTATGAAAGCTAACGATGTCAAATCTGTCACTAGGTCGATGTGCACTGCTCTAGTCTTCAGGCACACGAAGATTGCGACCCAGCATTTGGACTTAGCGACTTGATCTCCTTGCCTGTTGATGACTTTCATCTCTAACGGGCCTGCATAATCAACACCGCAGTGTAGAAACGGCTTCCCTGTCTGTACTCTGTCAGCTGGCAACTCTGACATCAGCTGATATTCTAACTTGTAGTTATATCTGGCGCAAATGACGCATTTGTGCAAATATTTCCTTGCCTCGCTACGAAGTTTTGGAATCCAATACTTCTGCCTCACGAACTGCATCATAACCTGTACTGCACCATGCTTTGTTGTGCGGTGTGCATGATCTATGATCAGCCATGCTAATCTGGATCCATCTGGAACTATGGCTGGATGCTTCATTTCATACGAATTGTTGCTTCTGTCCAGCCTTCCACCTACTCTCAGCAAGCCTCTAACATCTAACAATGGTTTAAGTGGTTCCAGCTTGCTTCTCTCGGGTAGATCTGTACTGTTCTTTAATGCTGCTATCTCTCTACTGTACACCTCTTCCTGTGATTTACGCAGGATGTATGTCATTGCATACGCCTTTTCCTCTAATGTTGGCTCCTTTACACCTGTCCCTCCTCTACTCGCCCTTATCTTAAAGGTCGGCCTGACTGCCCAGTTGTTTATAAACCGGACCATATAGCTGACTATGTTTACTAGCTTTTCCAATTTATTTGTGTACTCGAACAACGATACTCTATTGGTTGAATGCCTTGCACCTATACACAACGGCGGTTGAACTGTCATAACTGCAAACACTTTCATCTCACTCTGCACCTCTACTGACGTGCCCTTTACTACGTTTCTTATTGGCCACTCCGCCTGTGGTGATCGAAGCCATGTTGGGCCTTCCAACCATAATCTATTGTTTATTAGCGCTGACGGCTTTACACCTCTACTCAGCAAATCGGCTGGATTCTCTTTCGTGTTGACATAGTGCCAGCATCTCACCTCTGTGTTTGACTGAATCGACGAGACCCGATTCGCTACGTATGTTTTTAAATCACATGGGAGTCTCCTTAACCAATACCATACGACCATGGAATCGGTCCATAGAAAGTAGGATGCATCTTGCAACCCCATTGATTCTCTCACCTGTACTAGTAGTCTGGACAGCAGCTCCGCAGCCGCCAATTCCAACCTCGGAATGGATACTGTCTTCAACGGCGCCACACGTGTCTTTGACACTAATAATTTGCATGTAACTGTACCATCTGTATGCACTGTACGAATGTAAATGGCTGCTCCATAAGCTGTGCTTGAAGCATCACAAAAACCATGTATCTGTACGTCTGACTCTCTTGAAGTACCTAACCATCTGTCTATACGGAATTTTTCTAAAAGAGTTATCTCTTCCCATAACTCTTTCCACCTGTACTCTATTTCTATGGGTACGCGATCATCCCATCCTGTACTCAATCTCCAAATGTCTTGGATCATGATCTTGCCTATGATCGTGACTGGGGATATATACCCATTAGGATCGTAAAGCTGAGCTATGCAGCTAACAATCTTTCTCTTGGTGAGAATGCCGTCTAACTTTGGTGTTTTCACTTCATACGTGAATTGATCCGAACTAATTAGCCATTTTAGTCCTAGAATGGATGATTTCTCCTCCCCCGAAAACACCATTGACGCCTCACCAGTGCCAGCATTCATCTCTTCCATGAATCTAGAGGAGTTTGACTTCCATTTGCATAATTCGAAACCGGCACCTTCTAATATCCTGTACATTTCTTTGGCTAATTTTATTGCCTTAGTCTCGTCTGACTCGCCTGTGGTGCAATCGTCCATGTAATAGTCATTTTCGATTGCATTGGCTGCTTCTGGAAATTCTGACTGTGCCTCTCTTGCCGCCTGTACCAATGATCTGACTGCTAGATGCGCTGACGACGTCAAACCAAATGTGACGACGGTCAACCAATATTCTCGTAATGGATCCTGCCTGCTCTCTCTCCAAAAAATGCGTTGCAGGTCCCATTGATCTGTACTGAGCCTAACTTGATTAAACATTTTCTTTATGTCCCCGCATATTGCAATGCGATGCCTTCTAAAACGCATTATTATCTCATGCAGATCTCTCTGCAGCTTTTCACCTAACATCTGTACATTGTTTAATGATATGCCTTTATCTGTACGACAACTTGCGTCATAGACTATACGAAACTTCTTTTCTATACAGTGGTGGGGTATATGATATACCACAGCGCCTGTGTTTGCTTTTCTGTTCACAACCTGTACATGACCTAATTGAATGCTCTCACGCATTTTCTTGATGTAGTTTTCCTTCAACTGTACGCACTTCTCTAACTTGTTTTCCAGGTACATAAATCTGCGCAATGCGATTTCTCTTGAACTACCCATCTTCTCGAACCCTTCTTTCAGTGGCATCTTCACCACAAATACACCATCTTCACCACGATGATGTGTCTGTACAAAATGTTGCTCTACAAGCTCTTCTTCCTCTGTACGACTGGAACACGTATCCACCTGATCCATCTGCCATAACCTCTTCAGCAGTTGGTCCAACTGCTCATCATTTGCTAAACTGATAGCTGCGCAAGCATTGGCTTTGTTGTCGCAACTTTCATTATTGGCACCTAGAACGACTGTACCGAGAGATGTCTCCAGCAGAGCAATACCATCTGACTCTCTTGGTGATACTGCTATAACTGATTTCGCAAAGAAATCTACCCCCAACAAGAGGCTCACCGGACCCGGCTTGTAATATTCCGGATCGGCATATCTGACCAGAGAAGTCTTAGTGTTTCTATTTATCTGTACTGTGCCGGTTGGCAGGATTGGTTGCCATTGGCTCTCTTCTGGCATGAACCAAACGGGTACTATTGCATGCGGTTCCGTAGCGCTTGAAGCAAACCATGGAAAGACCTTGACCATGGCCTTGCGTGTAATTGCAAAGGGAGCGCCATCAATGCCAACTAGTTTCCCAGTTGCATTCTTAGTAGGAATCCTTAGCTCCTTTCTCAGCTTGTCCACCATCAGGTTTAGATGGGACCCTGTATCTAACATTGCACGAAAGGGCCCATGCATCAGGCCATCAAATGCAACCTTTACCATAGCAGTTGGGATCAAGGAACCCTCCTGCTTCGAGAAATCAATAGACTGTACATATGCTTTATTATTTATTTTACGCAATTTTCTTGGCACTACATTTTGGACTCTTTCTCCTATACCTTCCTGTACATTTCTTTTCCTTGATAATTTCTGCAACTGCTGGTTTAACGTTGCTTCCTCTACTTTCAGCTCGCCAATTTTGCTGTTCAGCGTCTGCAGCTTGGCTGCAAACAAAATCTCGGCTGCCTCTTCATCTTTATCGTCTGTCTGTACGTCCATATAACTGCTCCTCTGTACGTGCCTATACTGTTGCCTGTCTAGTCAATCCTGTTTCAACCTGTTGGTTGCTCGCCTTGCCCTACCCCTGGTAGGAGCCTGAGCTGGAGCCGGTGCTGGAGCTGGTGCCGGAGCCCTGTACTGGTTTTCGCCCTCTTCCTTTGCCTGTACTCGTATGGCTGGTAGCACATGTTTGTTGACTTCCCTTGATGGGCACAAATAGATGTTGTGCTTTGGAGCCCCTGGACAGCGGGCACAACCTCTCTGGAAGCAATTGTTATCTTTATGCCCATGTTTTAGGCAATTTGGGCAAATTGCTCGCCTCTCTACGAAGTCCTTTCTGCCTTTGAACGAGAGAGCGGCAAAGTCCGGACAGTCCCAGATCTGGTGGTTCTCTCCACATACCTCACATGGAGGACGACCGGAGCTCCTAGAAGCACCTTTGGAGGTGGTCGCCCTGTCCTGTACTTTGCCTCTGGGTGCTGGACCTGCTCTGGCTGCAGCTTGTCTAGCAGCCTCCTCTACGTCTGTACGGCCTGTACTTCCTTTACGAGCGTCTGTCACGTTGGTCAACGCAGCTGCCTGTTTGTCAATGAACCGCAGCATCGTTGACAACTTTGGCTGGTCGGAGTCGCGCTGGAGCTCCCATTGACGAGCCATCTCCTGGTCCAGCTTCTCACACAAAATGTGTACAACGAAGAAGTCCCAGTTCTCTACTGGCAGTCCTAATGCCTTCAACTGACGCATAGCCTCGTGCGTCGTATTTGCCATCCTTCGGAGGTCACTGGCTGACGGCAGACCACTGAGCTTAGGAAGATGTAGCAACTGGCGCAGATGGTCGCGCCCGATCAGATATTTCTGATCGTAGATCTCATTGAGCCTCTCCCAAGCCTCGTTGTAGTTATTGGCAGTCAGCCGCCACTCCCCCATGGTCCTGGCGGCGCTTCCAGTGAGCGACTTCTGGAGGTACGCGAATTTATAGGCTGGTGCGACCTTGTCGTTGTCGTGAATGGCCGCAGTAAACTTATCGTGGAATCCTAACCACTTGGTGTAAGTCCCATCGAACTCACCCCAAGTGTTCTTTAGATCATGCTGTTGGAATGGCATGTCCACCTGTACTCTTATTCCTGTACTCTGTACCTCCTGTACTCCTGTACCCTGTACGTTGTCCTGTACCTTAGGACGCAGCTCCTCCATTCTGTCCTCTAACGCTGCGCACGCCCACAAATAGTCCTCCTTTACTGACTCTTTGAAGTCGACGCATGTGATCACAGCATCACCTTTCGCTTCGGCTAGCAGAACTTCATGTAGCTTGCAAAAGCTCTGCCAGTCATCCTGTACCGTCTTGAGGCGCAGTTCCGCATTTTTATAGGAAATTGCGGCTGCTTCCTCCTCCGCAAACTTGCGCGCCATGCTGATGGTATGGGCCGTCGCTTTGGCTTGAATAGCTTCCATCTCGATTCGTCGAAATAGCTTGGGAAGAAAGAAAAGATAATTCCATTATAACCTGTACTTGTATGAGAGAACACCCCTCATTGGAGCGTGTACTGTACGATCTGTACTTTAATATCTGATTCGTTCTAGTGGATGCAAATTATTGTTTTACTCTTTACAATTATTTTCTGTACACTTGCGAATTTCGACTTGCTGTGGACATCTTGATTGAGCCCGCATGTGCAGTCTACACAATTCTTTAACCTGTACTGCAATGTGAATATATTCCTTGCTCTGACTCTGTGCGTTTGTTTTGCCTGTACACCTATACTTATAACTATACTGACATGTCATATCCTGTACCCTATTCCTATCACTCAGCATTTTTGCATCTTGTGCTAGCTTTATTGAGCGTGGAATTCTAACATCCTATACTAGCCACTTTAATTTAATGACTACCTGACAAGCATGCTTTTTAATTCCTCTACAAACCTATAACTTTCACTGTACACTACACTATACACTGTACACTCCTCTACTACCTCATAGTGATCACTATATTTCTTCTATGTGCCTATACAAATTCTTTGAGCTCACTGTACACATATTCCTATACAAATTCTATGAATTCACTGTACACTTTATCTATACATGCCAATAATTTTCTGTGTCACACTGCCTCAGCAGTTGTGCACGTAATTGACATTAAACGTCATCGACGCTCACTGACTGCACTGAACAATATGTTCTTGCATTTTCACTAAAAGATGTGTTCTTGTATTTTCACTTGAACAACATGTTTTTATTTTGACTCTATACTAAAACAATTTGCACCACTTTCTAGAACTATTTCCTGTACAATCTATACAATTCATTTAATGAAACACTCTGTACATTCTGTACTTACCAGTTGTTTGCACAAAAGATATTTTCTAGCTAAATTAATTAATTTTGATATTGATATTTGTTTTAACACCGCTCACGTTGAGTTCACAACTAATAATGCCTTGCCTATACGATGATGTCATATCACTTACCCTGTACTTTTTGCTTGTTTTTTTTTTTTTTTTTTTTGTTCCTTTTCGTATTCTCTTTCGCCACCTGGCTGCCGTCGACGCGGCGACCAGTGGAAACTTTTCGTATACCTTCTGTACTGTACCTTTTTTTTTGTTTTTGCAAGTAAACCTATACGATGCCTTTTTCTTTTCTTCACTCTTCTTTTTTGTGTGTGAGGCTAAAAATAGATTCACTCACTGCCTGTACTGTTTTCTTTCGTTATTTTGTGTGTTGTTTTTGCTGATGTGTCAACTTGCGGCCTGCTCCAACTCGCACAAAAATATCGGCAACGTCGCACTTTGCACTCGTGTTCGTCGTCTTTTGGACATTTTATTGTTCAAAAGGGAATACACATATATATGTATAATTTATGGTTTTTTACTGATGGGAGCCTGTACTTTGCACTATTTTCTGTACCACTTTTTTATAACCTTTACTAACACTGTACACGAACACAGAATTGCAGGTTTTATTTCTTTTTACACTTTTTAATAGGATATATATATTTTTATTGCACTGATTCTAAGATCCGGCTCGACGTGGACCAATGTATAAGGCGGAAATAAAACACGGCGACTTTTGTTTAAAGTCGGGAAAATATATAAAAACCCGACTATTGTTAATTCTTTATTCTGTACTGTACTATTAACTATACGATTATTAGTCTCTACTTTACTGGACTTTACGACTATACGGCCTGTACTACTGTACTGTCAGATTGTGACTGAGACCGCCTGACGACCTCTTGTTTGGAGATGAGAGTCGCCAGCTGGCTCATATGTCATATTTAAAGTAAAAGACTCATACACAAGTACAATAATAACCCATGTATGAGTGATTCGATACAAGGACTAAGTTGACGACGGGGGAGGGCTAAAGGGGTGGTAGGGACTAACTCTGGAACTATTTGGCCGAATTTTTTTAAGATTGTATCGGCTACATCCTCCGGATCAGTATAGGTTAGTTAGAGTGTGGATGGGGGAAGGGGAAACAGGGGTATAGAGGTTATCTTCAGAACTACTCGCCCATTGCCAGAGTTGACCTCCGACAGCCACGTCTTTCACATGGACCGCTATATATTAAATGTTCACGTGTGAGCTCATGAGCTGTAGGCGTAATTTGTTTATAGCTACTTGCGCCCATTAAATAAATAACATGTAGGTATAGTTTATGAAAAGGCATAGCGATCAAATATTTTGTAAGCTTAAAAAGAAGACAAAATATAAACAAGTAAAAGTGTTACCATCGGCCTGACCGATGCTTTGATACCCTCCACTGTATGTACTGGTACATGTACGTACACGCATGTGTCTAATATTGGTTTTGTATGTGAGGTACCAGAACTACTTGACCGACATAGACAATTTTTTAATACCAATTTGACAATTAAAACGGTAAAACAAGACATCTTATAAAATTTCATTCACCTAAGTCGATTCGTTTGGACGCTATCCTGCTTTCAACAGACAGACAGACAGACAGACGGACATGGGTAAATCGATTCAGAATGTGATCCTAATTCAGAAATATATATATTTTGTAGGGTCTCCGGTGAATCCTTCTTGGCGTTACAAACGTAAAAACAAAGTGAATATACCTTCCTGTGGAGGGTATAACTAACGTGCATTTATATGATAGCTGAAATAAATTTGAATTTAATTTAATAGAAAAGAAACCAGCGGGCGGAGCCGCGGGCGTTGCTAGTAGGAGTTTATGTGGAACTTAAATCTCTTAAGTCGTATTAGCAAACGGACTTAAAAGGCTTTGAAAACCTAGAGAAGCATATTAATCAAAAAAGTACTTCACATTTATCAAAAATGTGTAAGGAGCCCTTTGTCTTAACGAAGTAATTTAATTGCAGTTCTATCCTTTAATTACATTTTTAAATTTACATCGTACTGTTTGCCAATATTTGCTTGCAATAAGTAAGTTCAGTACATAGTTCATATTACAATTTATGTATGTACATATATAATTTTAATTACCCTTGCAAATGGCAATAACTGTTGAAATAATAAAAAGGAAGTAAATATACCTTACAGTATTTAATTGCAAGAGCAATTTGCGTTTGTACATCTACGTCATCGCCTCACATAATAATCAAACGCATTCATTTGCCTAGTAAGGACATATGCAGTTACTATACAATGCCACACACTTTCAGCTTATACTTACCATTGGTACACGTATATTTCGTCGATGCATGGGAATTATTGATTTTTTTAACGACAAACCCCACTTATCGAACTGGGTTGTTCACGTTGTTCTCGATATCCTTTCGTTTGGATTCATGTATATTCATTTGGATTTATAACAGAGCTACATTTTTTGAACTTGTAAAGTAAATGAATGTCTAATGTGCGCATGTTTTACGTAGGTATAGTATACATATAGCACGTTTCAAATCACTTGTGAGGTGACTCTCTCTCAATCTTATTTATATTTCACACTGCATCCCTTTCAGGCCAATGTGACACATTCTATAGCGATTTAAAACGTGCTTCTATCCACAGACCGAACTACATTTTGCTTTTTGTTAGCAAGCACTCCTCTTGCTATTTCCCCGCGCAATAGCAACAACGCTTCATTCCGATACTAAAGGTCGGTAATACAGACGAGAGATAAAAATATCTGCGTCCAATACTAACACATAGGTTCCGATGACTCTTTGTATGCAGCGTACCATTTACCGACTCGTCACCTAGTTTGGATGAACGAATTCCGTTGCGCATTTAACTGCAAGCTTTTTTTTAAAAAAAAGGGGATTCCAAATCCTGGAGCACTCAGACGAATCTCGGTCCATTGTACTACCAAGCAGAAACCCCTTTTTTGGTGTAGTGGTGGAGAAACTCTGATATTATTCGTTTCTCTTTATGGTCGGTGGCAGAGTATTGCTGCCCCCCGCCGGGGCTCGAACCAACGCCGCTCGGGTCACAAGCAATGACTCTAACCACTACACCATGGCCACCGCCTAACTGCAAGCTTACCAACAAAAAAAAATATAGGTGCGAGAATGCCGCCTTGTCAAATCCCACATTGGATAGCAAGCTCTGCTGGCTATATTTCTAGCCAAAAACAGTAGGTAATTGTAATAAAACATTACGGTACCTATATACACTTTAATCTTACATACAAACGTAGTCTGTAGTTAAATCTAACTATCCTTTCATGATAAAAGTTGTCACACATGGCGGACTAACTGGTTAGTGCTTAAATGAATGCTTCTTCAGACGTATCTAATAAGTCATAGGACTTCTTGTATGACTTGTCAAAAATGACAAATCAGATAATGCGAGAATATTAATTTGAACTCAAAAAGGCGCTGATATCCCTAATGGTCTTACGTTCAAAATGTGTTTTTTTTTATCTGGGAACAGTTTGTCAAACAGAAAACTAAAAATAAACAATTTAATAGAACACGAGACAGCAATGTGGCAGGTCATTGTTGTGGGTGATTGGAAATGTCTGATTTAATCAATCCATGACATCACATCAGTTATCAGGAAATGTGCTGCATGATAAGAACAACACGATTATAAGCAGGCAGAAACAAAAGTTTCCTATTCACAAAAGTGCTTAACCATTTTATTGTAATCATCGTTTTAAACCAGTGGTACCCAACCCTTGCACTACATGCAGCCCTGGAAATATATAATAGCTAATAGGCGTGTTTTTTTTGCAATCCTATATATGCTTAGATAAACACACAAAAAAAAAACGCCTTACCTCCAGTTTCATAGTGGAAGTTTAAACTACACTTTTAGTTTAAACTTCAGTTCAACAATTAGTTCGGTAGCACAGAATAGTTTAATACCTTGAACAGAGTTCATTCTGTAGTTTAAGTTAAACGACAGAATTCCTGCCGTTTAAACCTCAGATCACTTGGCACAGTGACATTTCAATTTCAAAGCTGCCGGTTGTCAAAAACACAAATATTTGACTTTGTTTTACGCGTTCTTTGAAAGAAAAGACAAGGAACGATTTTGTCGTATAAAAAAGCTAAGTACCTACTGTACAATACTGCCTAATTTTATTCAGACAAGTTAATTAAATTGAGTTCAATTGAACTGAAGTTCAGATTTCATTGTGAAACCGGACCAGTTGAACTTCCAATTTAAACTTAAGTTCAGGTTCAGTTGAACTTTAGTTTAAACTTCGACTATGAAACTGGGGGTTACTGTGACTTGGCAGCACTATGCCAGTTGACATTTGACTTTTCAGCTGTTTTATTTCTGTCTTCACAAAAAGAAATTGCAAAGTCAATTAGCTTTTAAAATTAAAAATGACGAGAACAAGTTAGCTATAGGCATATTGAAATAGTTCCCAAATGAGTAGAAATACATTTAGTTTTAGATGGTTTATTTATTGCTGGCAAGCTCTGCAGCAACAGCAAGTTCCAGATATAACAGCGATTTGCTGGACATAGTGTTTGTGCTTGCACTTTCATCGGATGATTCAGGATGATTTAAGTTCCAGCGGCGAATCAGTGGCAGTGCACAACTCCTTACATGCACTATAGCATTTCAGCAGTCCCAGTCTGGTCCCAGTGTCTCTTCCTAAGGCCCTAGTTATAGCTATCATTGAAATGCATCATTGGAACAAATCAGTGGAATGGTGGTTTCATTTTTTTGACAAGTCGGTTATAGCAATCATTGAAAAATTCCTTTCAGTGAAAGAACCTGTCAGTGACTGTTTTCAACAAACGAGTCTAGGTTTTGAGGTTAGAATTGATCATTGAAAGCAAAACTGACAGCTGAGAATAGAAGAGAATCGAACACATCAGTGAAACGATTGGGTTCCAAATTGGAGAAACGAGAATCAGCTGTTAAGTTAAAACGATTTCGATCAGTGAAATAATAAAATTGAATTTAGAGAAGAGTTTAAGTCAGAATTAAATAATAAATACCTTTATTTTGATACCAACTAAAGCCAATATTGTTTGATTAATCGTCTTAAAATCGGAAAACAAAATTTTCAATGATGCTTTTCAATGATAGCTATAACTAGGGCCTAAGTCCAAATTTTGAGTTGCAATTTTTCTTGTCCATATTTTGATTGTTGATGTTTGTTTTCCTTTTTGTTTAGGGGAGACTGGGGAACTTTGGTCTATAATGCTGAGCAGTTTTGAACTAGACTGGGGTACTTTTGAACAGTAGTATTTGTAATTGCTTTTGGCAGCTAATAAGCTAATACAAGCTTTGTAATTTGTTAATGAAATAAATTAACTTTATTTTTAAATAAAAAAAAGACAAAAACGACTTAACGGAAGGAAGCAAACTGAAATTCACAAATTACAAAATATTTTACAAATGACTGAAGAAACTCTATAAAAACAAAAATGATTAATTTCAATGCCACTTATAGACCATTGCTCAAACGTGTCCCCACTCTTTTGCTCAAACCCGCCCCAATAGATCAAGCGACATGAACATATGCTTAAATAATTATATTTTTCATATTTTTGTCAAAAAACCTTTATCCTTATACGGTTTCAAATAAAGTTGTGCCTTAAAGATATATTTTAAACAAAGAGAAAAATAACTCGCCATAAAATGTTTACACTCTTAAAGACCATTCACATGAGAGCGACAAGTTTTGACAGTCCGTTCAAATTTCTGATTATAAATACATAAAAAGTGATTTGTGCGCATTTCATAAATTCCTTCCTCCCATGTGAATGATCCTTTGCAAATAGAAAAATTAAAATATGACTTTCATGCTTCCAAGTATTAAAAAAATTGATAAATAGGTGGCGCAACAGGCGGTAGACACCCGAGGCCTAGCTTCTCGCATTCGTTTGTGTGAGTTTATTTTCTTGAGACGAATGGACGAAGTTTAAATTTTGATTAATATGTACTTTTAAATATTTTTTATATGTTGTCTTATTAGCAATGTTCACGTTTAAACGTGCCCTAGTCTCCCCTATTGATTTTGGTTGTCAAATTAGTGTCATCTATGACACAATCGATCGATAACACTTTCGATAACATTTAAAGCAATCGTAGATTGGTAGCACAGTTTTTATCTGTGCTTAAGGGTTAAGGCATAAGTCCCGATAATTATCTGGGCTAACGAATTTGTATGGAAAATTTGCTAAGCCCATATAGGATTGCAAAAAAACGCGCCTAATACCTACAATAAAATTACCATGCATGTCGTATTTACATAATTTCCATCGCGATAGCAGTTTGTCGGCTTGTGGTACGTTTTCAGGAAAAAAAAGTAAATAGCAATAGAAAGTCCACACGTCCACACTTGCTTACTTAAATAGGTGGAGCTACACAGTTCGGGGTTAACCTGGGACTCCGCTAAAGGCAGCAAGTCACAAAGAACACAAACAGTAACAGAAACAGAATCCCATACATTTGCAACAGAAACTGAATTAGGAACAGAACCTTTTTGTTTCAGCAACAGAATTTAGCGACAGAAAAATGGCTGCTTGACGACAGAACGTAAACAAGTCTGTATTGATTGTTTCTGTTGCTGCCAGCGAGGTTATTTTTATTTGCACAGAATAGACGGCAGCCATCTTTTTATGGATCTGTTTCAGCTTTGTGTAGCTGAGCGAGCAACGTAAACAGAACCAGAATTTACATTCATTCATTCATTCATTCATTTTCAATGGCCCGCTTATCCATTAAGTGGGTTGCGGGTGTAGGTTACTTAAGTGGACCCTCCATAGCTCTCGATCCTCCGCCATCGACTCTAAATCATCAAGGGCAATCCCCATACGAGTAGAGGAAAGATTATGAATTTGATCTAACCATCTCATCCTGGGTCTACCTAGGGGACGCCTGCCTGATGGTACGGATTCCATAGCACGTCGTGGGATCCTGGTCGGGGACATACGTTTAACATGACCAAACCACCGAAGCATGGACCGCTCCGTCCGGAGAAGTAGCTGCTCGACATTGAGTTCCTCACGTATTCTGGTATTTCTAATGCGATCTCTACGGGTCACACCAGCAATACCAGGGAGAAATCTCATTTCGGCAGCTTGTATCCGCGATCTTATTCTTTCAGTCATTAGCCAAACCTAATGACCATAGGTAAGAGTTGGAACAAACACCGAATCAAAGACTGACAACTTAGCTTTGCCACTAAGTTCAGTCCTCCTAATAACAGTATGACTAAGCTTTCTTAAAATCGATCCAGCCTGACCAATCCTACAAGAAAACTCGGCATTGCTCCTTCCATCACTCGTGAATAAGACCCCGAGATACTTAAACTTCTCCACCTGTTTCAATGGGACTCCACTAACATGCAGAGTGCATTGAACAGGCGTTCTAGAGACGACCATAACTTCAGATTTGTTCACATTTACTTTCATCTCAGCTTCAACACAAACGGTTACAAACCGATCGAGTGCGCGCTGAAGTTCAGTCTGAGAGGACCCAAGGATAACCAAGTCATCAGCGAAGAGCAAATGACTTATCCTCAGATCTCCCAATTCGAAACGTTCCTCGCCAAGACTGCGCTGTAACATCCAGTCCATATAAGTAATGAAAAGGAGAGGAGACAAGGCGCACCCCTGTTGAAGTCCAACGCCCACGGTAAAAGGTATTGATTTAAAGCCGTTTACCCGAGCACAACTTTTACAGTTTGTGTAAAGAGGTTGGATGGCTCTCAAGAGAGAACCATCAATTCCATACTCCTGTAATACACTCCAGAGTTTCCCTCGAGGGACTCGGTCGTATGCTTTCTCCAAATCTACGAAGCAAGCGTAAACAGGTGTAGCCCTCTCGTCCTTCTTTACTGCCCCGCTTTGTATATCTCGTGCTTAGCTGCATTTGCTTGCAGGTATTCTTCGTCGAAACATTGGTTTCTTAGTTGTGGTCGAATTCGTTAATTTAGCCTTTATGCGACTTGCCAAAAGACATGTCGAAAAAAAGTCCACCTAGTAATAATTGTTTTTCTTATTTTTATTTTCCAGGTAATTTTCACATTCAACAAATTTTTGTACCGAGAATTGGAAGCCAAAAACCGATCAGAATACTACAACACCAAGTATAAGATTTGCTTCTACACAAAATCAATTCAACAAGCATTCTACAGTCTCCTTGATCATCCTTGCCCAAGGTATGCAAAGAAATAATTTTTCTGTCATAATAGAAACAACTTCCTTTCGCTTTTAGGTGTGATCATCCAGGTTTTCGCAAATTCATAGCACTACGCGATCATGTCCGTAAGGAACATGACCTCTACTACTGTGACTTGTGTACAGATAATTTGAAAATATTCTCCTTCGAACGCCGTTGCTATACCAAAGCTGAATTATCTTTGCATCGGCGAAAAGGTGATCCGGATAATAAGTCACATCGCGGTCATCCCTTGTGTGAGTACTGTGATAAGCGTTATCTTGATCGTGATGAACTGTTTCGTCACTTGCGTCGCGATCATTACTTTTGTCACTTTTGTGATGCCGATGGATGTAATGAGTTTTACAAGTAAGAATTTGATTTCTATATCTTTGCTTGAATTTGTTTTGTAAATTCATGTTACAGGAACTATGAATCGTTGCGAGATCATTTCCGCAAGGACCACTACTTTTGCGAGGAAGGCCGATGTGCTACTGAAGAATTTACGGGCGCTTTTCGTACAGAAATCGATTACAAAGCACATATTGCCAATGTGCATGGCAAGTCATTGAATAAACAACAAGCCAAGCAAGCACGAACACTAAAGTTGGAGATAACATTGGGACCACGGGGACGCTCCGGCCAAACGGAACCTCATATTGCCAGCCTTCGCTCAAGGGGAGGGTACGTTTATACAATCCGGGGGAAATATTACTCCCATTAGAAGTGATTCTGTTGGTTTTTGTCATATGAAATTCATTTCTTTGATACTTTTATTCCTACCCTAAAAGTATGCAGTCATTTTTGATTAAGTAGTTTATTTTGTTGGTTACCAACTCAGCATTTATGCGTCTGCCACTCCAGACGAAGCCAGAATATTGGTGGAGCCTCATTGAAACAGGTGGAGAAGGACTTTGAATATTAATGAATGAACTAGTTAACTGAGAGTCAACTAACATTACCATGAGCTCTTAGAAATCTTCCTCGTAAGCTGTTATTATTCCGATAACTGCTTTTCAATAGTGGCTACCTGCATAATTCTGTTGTTGGCCGACACGATTAGTTATCCCAAAGTCCCAAAAACTTGGTGCCGCTTTAGAAACTTTAGCTTACGTTATTCTATTAAAAAGAAGTACTTATTTGGAGATTAATAAATTCAATTTTATTCTCAGTCACGGCAACCGCGAACGCGAACGCGAAGAAGAAGAACCTGACAGCTCCTATACAGTACAACCTCAAAGAGCGCCACCAATTGATGCTCGCAATGAACAAGATTTTCCTTCGTTAGGCAGTGGAGCTACATCAACTTTAAGCTTGACTTTGCCACCACCGATCGGAATGCGGACAAAACTGGGCTCAGCGGGTCTAGCCAGAACCAAAGAGAATTTTCCTGCATTAGGCGGTGGTGAGAGTGTTGGTGGTAAGTTAAAATGCTAATTTCACAACTTTCTATAATAAAACCTATTTCCTATTAACGACAGGCTCAAGTCGTCCAAAACAAACATCAATAAGTTCAGTTATCAAAAAGAATCCCCCCTCATCAACGCCACCTAGCATGCTAATTCATGTCTCGAATCGTCCAAGGACAAGTGCTGGCGGAGCTGCTAGTAAAAAACCAATTCCTTCCAAAAAGAGTGATTTCCCATCTCTCCCCGGCACATCCAAGGCTTCGGCTACTGCTGCTTTCCAAGAAGACATGATTCCATCGAACTCCAATATAAATTTCAATAATGTGTCAGCAAAGCATCGTTCGATGATGGACGACTACGTATCCGTTGCTAATCCGAGCAATTTCCACAAAATTCAACTTGTTCAAAAGGAAGCAGAAGAGGCTAAAGCTAAAAAGGCTGCATTCGAAGCAAGTGCACCGAAATTAGATTCACCAGACTTTCCTGCACTAGCTCTAGGCAGTAAACCACCGGCCCCAGCTGCACCAAGTTGGACAAAATCACAAAAACAACGAGAAGCGGAGAATCGAAAATCGAAGGTGGCGCCAGCGCCACTTCTCAATATGAGTTCAAAGCAGAAAACTATAAATAAATATGGGCAAAACGGCAGCAGTCCAAATAACAATAATAACAATAATAATACATTTACATCCGCGGAGAACAACAAGAAGGATAAGAAGATCAAACAGACAGGAAGTGAAGGGAAAAAGTCCCCAGAATCGAGTAGTGGCAAACAAAAGAAAGAAACCAATAACGAGAACAAGCCAGCAAATGCAAATAGAAAGCCAGAAGTCGTGACGCATGTCAATGGAAATGTCGATCCAAAGAATCTAAGTAATGATGGGTATGGAGCTGAATTTGTACAACGAATAGTTGGCCCGCCACCAGGCTTTACAGCACCAATCAAACCGCCACCTGGTTTCCAGAATGTCACCCTCAACTCGGTGGCTAAATCGCCCAACAATCTTACTTTTACGAGTTCCTTGGGCGAGAGTTACAACATTGTGCCGACTCACAGCTACATCCAACCACCGGAATCTATAACTAGGAATCAGGTGAGTTTTGTTGGCTGATTATAATATTTACATGTGTGTTAGTCTCAAGTGTTTCGAGACAAAGTAAACCAAGGAGCAAATTGTTGAACGACAGCTTACAATGCGATTGTTGCGTTCTTTACGTCAACCCTTTTAAAAATATTGATTGAGTTTCTGAACATCAATAGGAAGAGTGCTTCATCTTTTTTTTTCGATAGAAACGTGATAATATTTCTACTCCGAACTGCATAGAACTGCTAGGTCCTGCAAAAATTAGGGTCGTTTGCTGATACGAAAATAAAAATTCATCATGGCGTTTGACTCTTAATAGCAACCACGGCGGTGTCGCCTGCAACTCAATATAAGCTGTTTTCTACTTCTTGCTCTTCTGTAGCTGTTAACTGTTCACATCTTTCAAAGTGTGAGCCTACAAAGCTTAATATATTTTATTTGTTGTACTCTTTGCAGAAACTAGTTGGCCACTTCAAAGAAGCCCTCATCACTCCAGAAGCTTTAGAAGAATTTCGTCAGATATCATTAAAATTCCGCGAAGGCATCTACAAAGCTCAACCTTATTACGAACACTGCCAAGCTGCCCTTAAGGATAAATTTGATACAATTTTCCCCGAACTATTGTCACTCTTGCCCGATATTACCAAACAACAGGTAATACATTTTTCGTAAAAAAAAAAAATATCCTCTCCAGCAATTTAATCGAAATTATTTCTATCCATTTTTAGGCACTCTATTTAGTCCACTCACAGCATCTAAAGTCCTTATCAGGCGACAGAAAAAAATCACTCCCTAAATTGGAAGTATGCTCAACATGTAAACAGGTTTTGATGGCTTCCGATGCAGATAATCACTTCAAACTGCACACTATGCGTAACAGTTTCCCAACGCTTGGGAAATCTGACAACAAAGCTTTAACAGCGAATCGAAAGTAGAATACAAAAATTGGATAATGTATTCAAAATGAAATTAAAATTAAAGTAATAAAAAAAAAGAAACAAGAATAACGAATTTGTTTGGTGCTATAGAAACTTTCATAAAAATTATCAGTGGAATCATATTTTATCGATGTAAACATTTTTTTTTATTAACAATGAATTCGCTTTAAATTTTCGTTTGCATGATTAGGTTTTCTGGATTTTAAATGTTTTGCGTTTAATATTTCTTGTTGTCTTCTCTATCTCTAATTTTAAGTGTTAATGCTCATTGAAAGGGGCTTATTTTAAAATTAAAGATTCCACTCTGTATATTTTTGAACATCAAAGTATGTGTTGTGTATAGAGTCAGACTGTATATTATGAATAAACCAGAGAGAAACTTATATATTTAAATGTATTCGCTTAATAAAATACAAATCTTTGTACAAACTCTAAAAAATGTGCGTTTATTTTTCTCAGTGTACCACCGCCATGTTGGTATTTTTTTTATGAGAACTTGTAAAAAAACGCCCTCTGTGGTTAAACCAATTACATTCCAGAGCAGGAAATACGACCTTTAGCTATTTTTTGAGTCTATCTTGTTACTTGATGCGTCTGGCAAGGAAATCGTCTTGGACTTGTGTGGTTATATGTAGGAGGTCGTCTTCTATGTCTTGGGAGAGTTTCAAGTGGTTACCTTAATCATTTAAATTTTAATTCTATGTTTTGTGGCGTGGAAAGAATACGTTTCGAAGATGCGTCTGGCAAGGACTTGGCGACACAGAGATCGTCTTGGATCGATATATTCCTATTTAAGGGATTCTGTAAGTTGAATCAAGTGGTTATCACTATTATTCCATTTTTGGAAAAGAACCCGTTTTTGATTATACTGTTACTCATTGACATACTTTATATGGGCTGCTATCCAAGTGAAATGTAAGTTTCATACAAACCTGCAAGGAAAAATTAAGGAAACATAAGCACTAGCCCTTTTGGTTTAGTGCGGCGAAAGTATGAAACCTCTACGCGCTATTGCTATTTTTTTTTTACATAGAACAGTGCCATCCATTGTAGAAACATTGCAACTGCGCAAATAACGACTTATTCAAATTATTTCGAACGTTCTATAACAGATGGCACACTCAACACTCAAACAAAATCACACGAATTGCTCGATGACATTTGAGTGTTTTCGTTTCTCTCCGCTAGTTTCACCAATTTTCTAAAAATTATGTTAAACAAATTTTTCAAATTGCAATAAATTGGTACGAACTGGTGTATTTCTGTTCATTAATTGTGTTGGACTACTGCGCGAGGGATCCCATGTTCGATCCTCGGAAAAACACAAATTGCATCTTGTTTTTTCTACTGCGCCACCTCTCGCGAACGTCTGACAAGCATCCGAGAGTATGACTGTCATGAAAAAGCTTCTCAATTCAGCCGTTCGGACTCGGCATAAAATTGTAGGTCCCTTCCATTCGTCCCAAAAATAGAAACTCACACAAAACGAATGGTTGCGAGAAGCTAGGCCTTGGGTGTCACCCGACTGTTGCGCCACCTATTTATTTTTTATTATTTATTTTTTAATTGAAATGCCGGTGAGAGCAGTTTCCATAACAATCGTTATCCATAAATGCAGTATTTTAAAATATAAAGAATCCGTACCAATATTAAAAATCCTTACAGAACTATAAAACGTGACGCATATTTATTTCCCATATACTTTTTTGGAGCCCCAAAGTTAAATCTTATTACGTTCAATTTAATTGGATTGGAATTGCTCCTTGGCGTCATGAAAAACACTGCAAAATTCCGATAAAGATTCTTGCTCAGTTTTACAGTGTGTGTGCACTTAAGTATTTTTTGAGTTTGAGTGGAGAGGACCAGTTAAGTGTCACTCATTCACTATAGTTTTGCCCAGTTGCACAGTGCAGAGTTTATTGTAACTAATGTCGTTTTCCATTGGTTTTACTGCTTCTGGGCGACTGCACTCACGTATTGGTGAAACGTCAAAAATTATTGTATGGCTGCTGCCAACTGGCTTGTATAAAATACATTAAATGCACTTGTGTAACTGCTTCTTGAGTGGATTCTGACTTGAAATCGAGAAGCGAAATTCTCTCCTCAGAATCAACAGAAGAGTATTTTTTGCGCCAATGGAACGGTTTCAGAAGTGATTTTCTTGGTTCCGGACGCTTCTTTTTGCCCAATGGAAAGCGACATAATTTTGAGTAGACACGAACAAATAGAGTGTCACTCATGCAAATGGTACAAAAAAACTTGGCAGCACTTAAATAAAATGTCTTCTACAGATTAATTTGATAATTTGTTTGAATTTCAAAATAGATTTTAGTCGCCAAAGGACGCGTAACTTTAGTAAAAACGACGTAAAACTTCACCACTAAACAATTCGTCATTATTCAAAATCTACATCATAATCTGAATCCAAATTTACAAATTGTTATCATATATTTTAAGAATTAAATCAACAAACAAATATAGATATATTTTAAATTTCCACAAAGTTCAATAGAAACGTCAATTCGTTGACAGCTGAGTAGTTTGCCACCTGTCGAGTTACGAGACGGTAAAACTGAAGTAAATATGGCATAATTAAATATGGCAGTATGAAACGGAAATCAACTCCTGAGTGGAATAAGAGGAAGAATCGATATTTATCTGGGCACTGTGCAACTGGGCATAAGCTTTACTAAGTACCTTCTTTTGTTTCACTGCACTGAGCCACTGCGCCCAAAACAATTGCTGTTGTTATTTGCTGAATGATTTTTGGATTTGTTTTGTTTACTACATGACGGTCGCAAATGTCAACCCAACTTATGAGAAATTTAACAAAAGTAACATATTTGTATACAAAACAGAAATTAAAATTTCTATAATTTAAATTCAATATGCAATTAAATTATGTACAATATTTAGCTTCAAAATATTAATATTTTGTAAGATCAAATGGCGAATAGTACCATATGCCGTCTTTGCTTGGAATGCAATGACGATCTGCTCGATATATTCCCAGACGAAAAAAATGTCTTAAGAATTTGTGATGTCCTTATTCACTATTCCATATTAGAGGTAGGTATTCAAATTAGGGAGATGATGGACCATTGGGTCACTGCACTGTGCACCTCCTTTATTTATTAATTTATTTTCTTTATTTTCCTTGAAGCTAAAAGCTGATGATGAAATTTCCAACAAGATATGTTGCAACTGTTGGAACAGTGTCTATGACTTTCACGAGTTTTGCCTGCGAGTGCAAAAAATCCAAGAAAGCATTAGTTCTATTATCTACGTGGACAGTAAAAGCAATGTTAGTGAAGTAGTCCTTACCAGTGTGTGTGATGACGATGCTCCTAATATTCATGGGCGGACTGAAAATGATTTAGATCAGAAGGACGAAATAACATTTATTGTGAAGAACGAAGAAGATGTGCTCTTGAATGTTGAAGAAGAAACATGTGGTGGAGAAGGTAAGAACTTATTTGTATTAGACCAGTTTAGAAACGGCAATATTAGCAGATGTACCCGAGCTCGAAAATGTGGCACAGGTGATTAGTGAGACAGACGTGATCGATAAATCTACATTTCAATTGAAGTGCAAATCAGAGGAGGAACCTGAATCACAGCCTAAACTTTCAGACAATAGGAAGCCAATAGTTAAACGAAGTCGCCGAAAAATATCAGAAGAGGAGGAGAGCAACGAAAAACTAATAAATGCCTTCTTCAATTTAACATGTGAGCTATGCCAAAAGCACTACACTTGCTGCATTAAACTCTTCCATCACTACGAAGTGTCACATAAAATCCGAGGTTTTCTCATGTGCTGTGCCAAGAAGTACTTTAAAACTTCAAAAATTGCCGAACACGTCCTATGGCACAAAAAACCAGAACTCTTTAGGTGAGTATAATATAATAGATGGTGTGGAATGGAAGTGTACAATCACACCTAATCTCTTCAGGTGTACAAAATGCAATCTCGAGAAAGTGTTTCCTGACAAGAAACACTTAGAAGCCCATATGATAACTCACATTGATTCAAGCTCCAGTGTGTTCCAGTGCGAGTACTGTGAGAAGACGTTCATAAAAAAATATCGTTACGATCAGCACAAGCTGACACATTTGCGCCCAGAAGAGAAGAAGTACATTTGCCATGATTGTGGAAAACCGTAAGTAGATTGCACTCAACTTGCATTACAATTAAACAATAGCTTCCCTTAGATATGCAACAGATGCTCTGTTGCGTGTTCATGTCCGAGTGGTTCATATGAAGTCTTACGCCCATATGTGTGAAATATGTGCTAAAATCTTTAAGAGTCGAGTATTTTTCGAGAAACACCAGCTGGAGCATATGGGACAAACGTTGCCACGGGTGCAGTGCAAAATATGCAATGCGTGGATGAAGAACGAACACACAATGCGAGCCCACATGCGGTTGCATGATGATGAGGGTACAGTGCACAAATGCGAATTGTGTGGAAAGACCGGACCTTCGCGAAATGCTATACTCAAGCACAAGCGATATGTGCACTTTAGTGAGCGTAAATTTAAATGCACCTTGTGTGAAAAAGCTTTCAAGAGAGCAGTATCACTAAAGGTAAAACAGAAGGCTATTGTTGTAGATCATAGTTTAAATAATTCCGTTTCAGGAACACATGACGCTGCACACAGGAGAAGTATTGTACAAATGCACCTTTTGTACGAAAACATTTAATTCCGGTGCCAATATGTTTGCCCATAAGAAAAAGATGCACTATTCCCAATGGAAAACAGAAAAGGAGCATAATACTAATTAGTACATACAAACTAAGTTTAGGTGATCTTAGCTCTGAATGTTGTGCTCATTTCAAATATGATAAAAAATGAACCATTGATATGGAGCTGTGACTTCAATATTTGAAGCCTTCGGAAAGGTATGGACGAACATTCACACTAGAGCGCAAACCTACTGGGGTTACGTTGAACGAGATATCTCAGTACTTCCTATTTTGAAGTTAATTCGGCGAGAATAAAAAAAAGTCTGCTATCGTAATTGCTGTTATATCGGGCTTTCGATCCGTGAAGAGGCTCTGCCTAAGACACTTGAGCCTTCCGTCCTCTGCGATTCCGGGCACCCTGCGATCCAGTTGACCAGTTCGGTCTTCACTGTCTTCTCGAACCTGGGGGCTGGGATTCGAAGATCCTCTTAGCTGGAGCACTTTTGGCCATTCGCTCGATGTGGCTGAGTTAATGTAGTCGACGTATTTTGGGACTACATTCACATCTTGGTATAGCTCATACTCAATATGAGGGCAGATTTTGTTCTTACGATGTGTGTAGACAAAATCTGACGTCAGCATGTCAAATATTGACACGATTTTTGACATTGTATAATAAGTAGTTATATGAGTAGTGATAAGTTAATATTGAAATGTGAGTTACAAACAAACCTGCGAGAAAAATTAGGCCAGAATAAGGCTTAAGCATTAGCTCTTTTGTTTCGGTGCGGCGAAAGTATGAAACCTCTGCGCACCATCGCCATCGACTAGAATGCGCCACGACTCCTGTTACATACAAATTGAGAGAGACTATTGATAATTTATGCAAAATTAAATAACAAAAAAAAAAAATATCTGAAATTATGAGCTGATTTGCACTTGAATAAAACCGTCAGATTTGCAAAAATCGCATTATAGGTACTATGGGGGTTATTCCCAAATGCGCGGCGGATCGTTTCGTATTGAAAACGATACTTCGATTTCGACCGTCTTAGCTTTTGCTTAATTCTCAAATACGAACTATGCTTTTCAGTTTTTTCCAACTAGACTTCCAAGTTTCCATTTATTTTCCCAGAAGTTTGACAGCTTTTTCCCGTCACAAAAATTTAGTTTATTTTTTATCCGTCACCTAAATAGCTATCGCTTTTGAGTGGATCAAATCGCTTTTGGAAATACAAAAATACAAATCCGCCATGAAAAGCGATCCGCCGCGTATTTGAGAATAAGTCCCCATGTTCCCACCAACGTATTTAAGCCGAAGTGATTAATAAATTACGACAGGCGTTTCGACCGAACTTTAGGTAGGTAGGTACGTGTTTTATTCTAACATTTCTATCAATTCCTGAAACTTTTATTCCCAAAGCTCCAGGAGGAAGAACTGCCTTTTTCGGAAGAAATTGCTTTTTTCTTGCTTGCTTCTGTTTTGGGAATTTATCTGATAATATGACAATTATGAATAAAACACTTTTTAAATATGTACATAATAAAAATACCGAAAACTCATCCAAACAGGTAAAAAAAATTAATTTATTTTCAGACATATTTTTTTGACTGTTTGGAGTATGTTATCTTTTATTTAAATAAATAAACAATAATATAACACAAAAAAAAGCACGTAATTATAGCAGCATGAAAATGTGTGGTAAAACACGTAGGTACCTAATTAATGACATGATTAAGCTAAAACGGGTGGATTTAGTTTTATCTAATCACGTCAGTGGGAACATGGTATTAGATGGTCACAAATGTTGAAAAAAATAATCAAAAATTGGACCTCCAGATAAGACTACGTCCGAGATAGACGTGTCGGTCATATGCCAGAAATCATATTTAAATTATAATGCGAAGATTATCTTTCGAATAAAGTAAATTTCATGTGAATTAAAAAAAAATCATCTTTGTTTTATTCCATTTCAAAGTTATATATCTACCTCTAAAAAACACCCTTTACTAGAATTTGAAGTAAAGTCGTTTTTAGTACAACTTTCGATTAATTTTGTTATTGGTAGCTCAAAAGTTGAAACTAAAGTTGAATTTAACTCGAGTTTAGTGATTGGTTACTGGAGGCCCACAGTTTGTAAAGGATCGAAAAAGTGTGCTGCTAGTTGATGGCATCACATCCTTAAGGACCATTCACATAAGAGGGAACGTACGAATTGCGAACAAACCACTTCTGATGCATTTATGAACAGAAAATTGCACATTTAACTATTCCAAGAGTACGATAATTAGTTATCCCATCAAAATTTCGTTGTCTAAACTGTTTTTAGAAAACAAGTTTAAAAACAGTTTAGACAACGAAATTTTGAATTCCAAACTTTTTGTTGCGAACGAAAGTTTTTGCGAGATCCACAACATTAAACCGCGTTCCACAAACTAGCGAATAAAGAGAAACTGATGACTTGAAATTCGAGAACTGCGGCGATCAAGATAGGTGTTCATGTGAATGGACTGTCAAAACTTGTGAATATTCGTACGTTCACGTGAATAGTCCTTTACCAGATTGTATTTATATACGTACCACGCAAAATAAAAATATAATATGTTTTAGGGCCACACGTCCATTACATGGCAATATGCAAAATATTAGAATGATAACTTTAAATTTTGAAATGCTAAGAACAAATCTGAGAATAGTAGTAAAAGTATGTCCTGTATCAATATTTGTTTCTCGCATAATTTGTTTCTGGCATAAGCCTTTTTAGTGCAGCGGTTCGTTATACTTCTCCATTTATGCGCACCGCTGTATTACGCGTTGCAATGTGCTCAAACGTAATGTAACGTAAGTGTAGAAGCACCTGCAATTGCAATAATTGATGAAAAGCTGAATTTTTTGTATATGGAGTGAAAAAGACAAAAGTATTACTACCCCGGTACGAATAATTAGAAGTAGCTGTAAATTGGGAATCTCCCTTCTTCTTTTAAATCACTGATGCTCGACTTCAGTAGATTTGTTAAAATATAATTTAAGAAAACAAACAGCAAACAACAATATAAGATGTCGCGCTATCAATCAGCACACGATGCTTACGAAGAGGATTGGGATAACGACACTGGTCACAATACATCTTCACATTCGCAAAATCAAACAGCAAGCTATTACTCGCAGTCCTATAACGAAGCACCACGGTCAGAACGCCAAGGTGGAGGGCGGCACGGATATAGCGATCAGCATGATCGTCGTGATGGTCGTGATTATAATAATCGTTCCTCGGACTATCGTCGACGTGACGATGACCGCAATGGTGGTTATCGTGGAGGTAATGGACGAGATTTTGATCGAAGGAGGGATACCCGAGATGGGGATGGAGACAGGAATTCCAATAGGGGTCGGTCGGCACAGTGCTCGGAAAATATTTCCATATCTTCTGATGATGTTGGAGCCATAATTGGCAGAGCTGGAGCGAACATCAAAAAAATTCAGTCTGATTTCTCAGTTCGTGTTAATGTTGACCGAAATTCAAACACAGTAACTGTATCGGGAGATGAACAAAATTCAGTAGACAATGCTGTAAAGTTTATTAACAAACAGCTAGACAAACAATCGAATAAAGTTGAGTTTGTCTGTGGGTATGGTGTTACTGAGAAAGTGGAAGAAATGCCAGTCATCGATTGGGATAAGCTAAATAAAACTGCGGTAAGTTGGCAAAGTAAAAAGCACATGTTGAAATACACTAGGTACCTAACTGTTTCTGTAATTAGGAAGAAGAGCGCGCTAAACGTTGGGCACAATGCCCACCGATGATTAAGAAGTTTTACGAGGAAGCACCAGAGGTTACCAATATGCCTCCAGAGGAGATTGCACGTATGAGAGCTGAGAACAACAATACCACGGTTGATAGACTGTTCAAGGAAAACGCCGATTCATCGGACCCTATCCCGAATCCGGTGTGGAAGTTCGAGCAGTGCTTTGGACAGTATCCCGATTTGATGGAGGAAATTCGTAAACAGGTGGGTTCTTTGTAAGGCCACAAATGCCAGACAAAGTGGTACTATAACTATTGTTAATTTGATCTGTTTGTAGTGTCACTAAGTATCTAACCTTTTCTGGTGCTATGTCGAATGTTAGAATATTTTTGTAGCAACCGTAGTGGGCTGTACTATTTGTACAAATTCTCCAAGTGCTTCAATAATCGTAAAAATGTGTACAATTGTATTTGCTGAATTGTATGAATTGCACAATTTGGGTTTCTTGTATTCTACACCAGACAACATCGACAGAATACATTACATTTTCAACAAAGCTATAAAAACTCTAGCTACCTTGACCCATTTCAAAATGTATCTTCATTCCGTATGCTATTCAGATTGTCAGAGTATAGTCTCAAACATGTGAGTTTGCAGCGCATTGCTCAAATAAAGTGTGTTTCGAAATTTGATACCGAGAGATATCAATGACCGTTTATTCATTTTGCAGCATTGCATTGCATTTTTGCAATAAAACGTGCATAACTGCCGAATGTTTGCATGCAATGGCAAATTGCTGAGCGTGCACAAGCAAATTGGGTCGATGAAACCAGAAGAATACTTGAGTTCTTCTGGTTTAATTTTAAAAACAATAGAAATGTTGCCGCCGTTGAAACAGCAGTGTATAACTTGTTTTATAAGATATTTCTTAGAATTCCTTTAGGTAGTATTTTTGATGAGCACAACAGTAACTCCTTACAGCTCTTCAGACAATCTTAATTTAAAACAAGCCTCGCATTGTCTATGGTCGGAGGGCTTTCCTTGACAGACCAGGGGTTAACACAAAATATGCATTTTTCATTAGTATGACATGATAATGGACACTCCTGCTGTCATCTTTTTGGACAAAGCTAATCTGCTCGCTGCACATTTTGCAGCCACCTCGATGCTCCCAGATTGCGCTCTGTCCCCACGTGAGAACGTCAGGGGACAAATCTATTTTCGCACTCGTACAAGTGCAAGAGTACTTAATGATCTCAACATAAATAAATCCGCTGGTCCAGACTGTATATCCCCTATCGTTTTGAAAAGGTGTTCTTCCACTCTGGCAAAACCACTTTTCATCTCTCCTATTCTTCTGGACTCTTTCCGAGTAGATGGAAAACAGAATTTGTCCAGCCCGTCCCTAAAAAAGGCGAATCTTCGCCCACCAAAAGCACTCACGTCCATTCTTTCTAAGGTCATGGAAACCCTGATAAATCGTCAGCTTATGAAATATTTTAAACCACGGAAACTCCTTAATGACCGGCAGTACGGTTTTCGTGGCAACTGGTGATTTGATGACTTATCTCACTGAGAAGTGGAACCAATCTCTCCATCACTTGATTGAATCGAATATTGTTGCGCTTGATATTTCAATCAAATGCATTTGACAGAGTTTGGCACCAAGATCTTTTGTCGAAAATGCGTGCTTGTGGGATTGATGCGTCTCTTATTCAGTGGCCCTACCTTTCTGGCCGTTCAATTCAAGTTGTTTTGGATGGTTTCAAGTCCGAAACACACCGTATAAATCCTGGTGTTCCCCAAGGCTCCGTTCTGTCTCCGACTCTCTCATTTTTATAAATGACTAGCTGTACCCGCGTCTTCGTACGCGTGGAATTTAACAAAAAAGTTAATTAGTTTATTTAGTTTTTGCATTTTTATTTTAATTATCATTTATTTTCAGTTTTTTGCATTAGCTCTATTGAAAAATTTCCTTATATACAATATTCGGTGTACGACTTTCTTGGGCTAAAACAACAACACTACTGGCATTCCTCGCACGTGAACATGCCACGTATAGTTGCCCATGGGTAAAGCAACCTTTAGTTAAATCTATACCAGCTTTGCTTAACGTTTGTCCTTGGGACTTGTTGATTGTCATAGCAAAACTGACATTGATCGGGAATTGCAATCTTTTGAATTCAAATGGAAAATTTGATGGTATTATAGGAATCCGTGGTATAAATACTATTTCACCTTTTCCGCATTCGGATATTATACGACCTTCTATAACGTTTCTTTGCAACGATACTACTCGCAACCTAGTACCATTGCAAAGTTTCGGCGGGTTCAAATTACGCAATAGCATGATGGGCACGCCAACCTTAAGTTCTAGTTTGTGGGGGGGTAGACCAGGCACAATTATACTGTTTAGAAATTCTGTTGGGTAATTAACCACTTCATCCGGATTGCAAACTGTATTGATGGAAAGATATGTTTGTGATTCACCAGATAGTTTATCTAAAATGCGCTGATTAAGTGCAGTAACCTGGTCGTTCGTAGGTGCTAAAATTGATCTGTCACACAACCACGAATCTTCTTTGGTATTGAGATTGTGAATATCATCATAAATACTATGTATTAAAGTATCAGTTTCCGCCACAACCTGACAAAGACTGGAAGGTAGTTCTATATCATGATTACTATTCACTTCTGGACACTTTCCCTCTCCAACATCAAGAAGAATTTTACTAAATTCTGAATCAGCTGAATGTGCTCTCATGTTCTGTTTTAAATTAAGTTTTTTACAATGTCTCCAAAGTACTGAACGTTTTAAACAGGCGTTAATTTCATCGGCTCGCATACCCTTAGTTACAACCGGTAATATTTGTCTAAAATCTCCAGCGAATAAGAATACGACTCCTCCAAATAATAGATTATTACTTCTTATATCCTGCATCGTCCTATTCACGGCTTCTATAGAAATTTTGTTTGCCATAGTGCATTCGTCCCATACTACAAATACACAATCTTGTAGTACTTTGGCTTTGAGACTATTTTTGGGTATATTGCAGACTGGATTTTCCGTACGGTCTAAATCTAGTGGAATTTTAAACATAGAGTGTGCCGTTTTTCCCCCAGGAAGTAAGGTTGCCGCTATGCCAGACGATGCGACTGCTATGGCAATCTTCTTTTCTGCACGTATTTTGGCCAGCAAAAGATTAATCAAAAATGTTTTGCCGGTACCACCTGGAGCGTCTAAAAAATACACTCCACCAACATTTGCATTTATTTTATCAATGAGGAGTCGGTAAATTTGATTTTGTTCATCGTTTAGTCGTGGTTCATTAAGATTTATAGTATTTTGAAGTTCAACTGGGTCAAAATTTGTATGGTTAATATATTCTCTGTTTAAATTTTCATCAGTTCCATCAGTCACTTGTGGAGATGGTAAACCATAATGAGAGAGAGAATTGCCGCCTATCGAAAGAAGAACGTCTTGTAATGCAAACAAAGCTCTATTTGCAAATGTGTCTAAATGAGTATTTATGGCTGCATCCGGGTAATGCCGTTGGAAGTCTCTTACATAATCATCCACAAAATGATCCTTGAACTTGTCCCATAACTCTGTGGGATTAGAGACATTGCAGAAAACTAAAATAATGGCGAATAGTTCTCGTAATTTCGATGCGCTGCTGCTTATACTGGCATCAGTTAAAGTGTCGCACCAGTGATTATCGCCTTCTAGTAAGCCAAGACCAAGGCATGCCGCTTGATATGTAGGATGTAAAACACCATTCACCATTTTGAGACTTTCGAAAGAAGTTGGTCCCTTGACAAATGTTAATAACAACCTCAGATAATAACATTCTCGATTATTGGGGTGAATTGTATAGATTCTCCCAAGTGTATGCTCATAAAATATGCCGGGATGACCTTCCACAGGAGTACCTCGACGTCGGCGTTGGAATGTTCCATTTTGTTTATTAAATGTGTAATAACCTGGTATTTCTTCGTACAATAAAGAAGCCGCGAATTCGTCGTTATTACAAAGATCGAAAAATGCCATTAATGTCGTGTTTCTCGGATTTTCTACCACTCTACGGGCATTGCTTGGATCAAAATAAACTCTCTGGCCATTTTCTAAGTGGATATCCAGATGTATTACTGCGGGAAAACGTTCGTGAATTGAAAACGATAACATGCGCCAGACCGCCTCGGAAGTACTAATATATCTTCCATTTTGATATGACGTCACTTCATCGTTAGCATTTTGTATACCAAATACCGCCAAGTCTGAACCTTTATTGACATATTTACAAATATACTTTATGGACTTAATACTGCTACAGAGTTCAACGTTGATATGTGCTTTAAAAGTGCGCGATAGAACCGGTGAAAATGGAACAATCCAGCGATTGTCGACATCGTAAGAGTTATTTCGTGATTGGATTGTCGTTCTTATACCACCATTTTCAGGTGAACGACGTCTGTAAAATGGATAGCCATCCTCACCTGTTATAGTATCTGTGGTAAAAGATTTAGGGAATCTTTTGCTACAGATACCGTTCTTCATACACGGAGATCGAGGATTGTAAGAGCCACATGGACCGTGCACCATGTGGGTTTTCACAACATCAAATAGCTCTGGATCAACTTCTTGATCTGGCAATTCTGCTCGAATCACATCATCAATTTGCTCAGCTCTTATTTTCGTTTCTAACCATATCAAAATGTGGGCATGGGGCAAACCACGCTTTTGCCACTCTACACTGTACATAAAACAGCGAACGCAACCGAAAATATTTCCTTTCACCAGGAGATCTATCAGTTTTTTTAATTTTTGTTTAAAAACTCTTGCTACGACATCATGCCGATCAGAAGCCAACTGCCCCGTAAAAAGTTCTTTGGTAATTTCATCCCATTTAGGGTTGGTCGTGAACGTTATAAAAAGGTCGGGACGCCCATATTTCCTGACATAACAAAAAGCATCCTGTGTGCGTTGGTGCATATATCTAGGTCCTCCCGTAAACGATGAAGGTAGAATAACTAACTGGCCCAAGCCCTCTACATTCTCATTCTGATGAATTGCGTCTTGAAGGTGAATATAATTTTCAACTCGAAGCTTCTTTTGATTAGTTCGTATAAAAATAAGCCGTTCGGTTTCGATTTTAGCAAATGTGAATCAAATGGATGTTTTTAATTTTTTAAATACAAAATGCATACCTATATATCTATTTGACATTCTTTCATAGATACTGATAGATACTTCTTTGGTAATCGAATCAAACTTCTCATGCGCAATCTCAACCACAAATGCATTTTTCCTTTTTGTTGATTCTTCAAATTATGTCATCACATTTCATTTATTAGCGAATATCGACGAATTTATGAGCAAAATAAAGTAGGTAAACAAAAATAGTAAATATTTTTTGACTGAGCAAATCAATTTACTCACAAATAAGACGAAAATGTTTCGTCCGAAAAAAATCCCTACGTTATACAAATCTGCCCTTTTTTCCCTTTAGATCGAAAATCCTACGTGTAGGAATTTTTCCCTACATGTATCATCACTGATTTGACATTTCTTTTATGTGCTTATTTTTTTCTAAGCAAACAACAGCAACAGCATAGGTACTGCCTCCGTATGTCTCTCTCTGCCACAGGGGTAAAATAAGTAAATAAGTTTAAAAGAGATATTGCGCGGTTAGTATGTTTGATTTGAGAATGAAGTGCATATCAATCCACCGAGGTGAAAATCGTAGAAAAATTTCAAATTTTGCCTATTTATTTAAAAACCTTTTAAGTTATCGAGATAATGGATATCCTAAATTGTACTTGCAGATGTCCTTTATAAGCTGGTACTTAGTATATTTAAATGCTCCCAGTATTTTCGAACGCAAAGCGTTGCAAAGAAAAAATCGAAGCGAAACGAAAAAAAAATTACTCTTGTCCAATTTTTTCCGGAATTTATAGAGATATAGAGTTAAGAAAAAGTGGAGATTGTAGGCCTAAGTATCCTCTATAAGCCTGTGAAAAATTCACCAGAATATATTCAGCAATTTCTAAGATTTTTGCATTTAAAGACATGCAGTCAATTTCAATTTTAGTCGAACAGAACTACACCAATTTTATTTATATGTAGAGATGTAGAGATAGAGATTATTTATATGTAGAGATGTAGAGATATAGAGATGTAGAGATATCTTGTCTCCAACTTATATTCCAATTCATTCCTTCGCTGATGACAGCACTCTTAGCTGCGAAATGTTTAGGTTTTCTCAAACGGTGCAAGATATATTTTACTTAAGTAGGATTTGTGCTTTGCTTACTTGTGTACTGATTATTATGCAGCTTAGTTGTGTACTGATTTTCTATACTTCTTACTTATCGGGCTCCTGACCCGTGTTATGTCTCTGCCTGAGACACTGCAGCCTTCCATCCTCTACGATCCCGGGCACGCTGCTTCTAATTGTCCAGACCAAGCGCTCTGGCATCCGCGATGGCTTGGTCTTTGAAACGGAGGTTCGGTCTTCCTTGTCTTCTCGAACCTGGGGGCTGGGATTCGAAGATCCTCTTGGCTGGAGCATTATTGTCCATTCGCTCGATGTGGCCGAGCCAATGTAGTCGACGTGTTTTGGCTTTTTGGACTACATCCACATCTTGGTACAGCTCATAGAGGTCGTGGTTGTATCTTCTCCTCCATTCGCCCTCCTCGCACACAGGACCAAAAATCCGCCCAAGTATTTTTCTTTCGAAGGAGCCCAGTATCAGCTCTCCCTTCTTGTTTATCGTCCAGCACTCGGCGCCATAAAGCAGAACTGGCAGGATAAGGGTTTTGTAGAGCACACATTTCGTCCATCTAGTCAGGAGTTTTGAACCCAGTTGTTTTGCCAAACCGAAGTAGCAACGGTTTTCCAGGGTAATTCTTCGCCGGATCTCCAATAGGGTGTCATTCGTGGAGTTCATTTTTATTCCGAGGTAGATGAAGTCCTTAACTACCTCGAAATTGTTGCTATCAATAGTGACGTTTTGTCCTAGGCGGTGGACAGATGCTTGTTTGTTTGTTGATAGCATGTACTTAATCATGTCCTCATTTACTCCAATGCCAACTGATTTCGCCTGTTCTTCAACCGCCGTGAACGCTTCTATCACGGCACGCTGGAAGCGACCGATGATGTCAATATCGTCCGCATAGCCCAGCAGCTAGACGGATATGTTGAACATAGTGCCTTTCGTGTTGACACCTGCCCTGCGCAATATCTGCTCCAGTACGAGATTGAATAAGTAGTATGATAGCGCGTCTCCTTGCCGAAATCCGGTGCAAGTTTGAAGTAGATCGGAGAAGCTGCTTAAAAACTGTACGATTCCGAATTCAGCCATTGCCATATGGAGCTCCTGATGATGTATCATACTCGGCTTTGAATTTGAAGTCGATGATGCTGGGGCGGAAGCCACACTGGTACGTGCCGATTAGTGTGTTGCTGAACGGTTTTGGACGTTCACACAGTACGTTGGATAGGATCTTGTATGCGACATTAAGGAAACGATCGCCTTTTTCGTAGATGCGGCATATGGAGCTGATAGTCCAGTCATCGGGCATGTTTTCTTCCACCCATACTTGGTTGATGATTCGGTGCATGCTCCCTACCAAAACATCACCACCGTATTTAAAGAGCTCCGCTGGTAGACCATCAGAGCCTGCGGCCTTGTTGTTCTTAAGCTTTTTTATAGCTAAGCCAACTTCTTCTATACTTGGTGGTGGGACTAGTTCCTCATTGACTGGACGTGGGTTCTCTTCTTGCCCTATTACTCTCTCTACATGATGCCCATTAAGCATGTATCTGCTATGCAGCCGGCACGGAACACTATCCGTCCCTCTCTAATTATGATTTACGAGTTCTCGACAGTTGCGACGTTGCCAGTCGCTAACAGTGTCTCTCACTGTTTTATCGCTTTTTTTAACAAACAGTGCTAAAACGAAATTGCCAGTTGCATTCCTTCCCTTCAGCAGTTCAACTGCAATACATGCCATTCTAGGAATGCCCATCAGTTTACTTTTACACAGCCTATTTCGGGCATACTATGAAATATAGAGACCCTTTCATAAGCCGTACGCCCTGCCCAGCTCTGTGTTTTCTCCTCAATACAATTTACAGACATTAAAAACCAAAGTGCATCGGCATCTCCTATCTTCTCTATCCCAATTTCTTGAATGCCCGCGCTGTGTAAATCACATTACACTATAAAAGTAGTCATAACTTCCTTAGCGCGTGTTAATTATATAAAAAAATCGTCGATCATAAACACCGTATCCTTGGTAGGATATTGAGACTGGTCGTCACAACAAACGTTTTGTCGACGAAAAAGTAGCATTCAAAACTGGTGAATGTGTAGAGCTTTGCGCTTCATAAAGCTCAAGATTGTAGTGCAGATGAATCCCTTGTACATGCCAATTCCAAGCAATCTACTATAGATGTAAATAAAAATGTGAATCAATTTTTTTCAGGGCTTCCAAAAACCGTCCCCTATACAGTCACAAGCTTGGCCGGTTCTACTCCGTGGCGAAGATATGATTGGCATAGCCCAGACTGGCACTGGCAAGACGCTGGCATTCCTCTTGCCTGCTATGATTCACACTGAGTACCAACCGGTACCGAGGTCAGAACGTGGCGGGCCCAATGTTCTTGTATTAGCCCCCACTCGCGAATTGGCTCTCCAGATTGAGAAAGAGGTCGGAAAGTACTCTTTCCGTGGAATGAAAGCGTAAGTAGATTCTGCTGGCTAGGTCCTCCCTCATATTGATTGTTTCCTTTTCAGTGTCTGTGTATATGGAGGTGGTGATCGCCGCGAACAAATTGGAAATATTAAGGGTGGCGTTGAGATAATCATAGCGACACCTGGCCGATTGAACGATCTTGTTCAAGCCAATATTATCAATATTAATAGCATAACATTCCTTATTTTGGACGAAGCCGATCGTATGCTTGACATGGGTTTCGAGCCCCAAATCCGTAAAGTTCTACTCGACATTCGTCCCGATAGACAAACTGTGATGACAAGTGCCACTTGGCCTCCCGGAGTTCGTCGATTGGCACAGAGTTACATGAAGAACCCGATCCAAGTGTGCGTCGGCACGTTGGACTTGGCTGCTGTGCACACCGTGCGACAAGTGATTGAAATTATGGACGACGATGATAAGTCTTTTAGAGTAAGTTATTCCCTGGCCGAATGAGAGTCAGTAACATTAAGCCGGTTGCTTTTTATTTTTAGATCCGCGAGTTCATCAGATCGATGGAACCGCATGATAAGGCGATCATATTTTGTGGGAAAAAAGTTCGCGCTGACGATTTGTCAAGCGATCTCTCCTTGGAGGGCGTCATGTGTCAGTGCATTCATGGATCTCGAGATCAGGTAATCCTTTCTTAAAGGTCGTTCTTTGTATTTATCTGAACTGTCTTCTCTTATTTTATAGGCCGATCGAGAGCAAGCGATTGCAGATATCTCATCGGGCGAAGTGAAACTTCTAATTGCAACTGACGTTGCATCGCGCGGCCTTGACATTGAGGATATAACGTGAGTTTTCTGATCAAAACTACACAGATTTATAAATATATCCTTCACTCTCTAGCTATGTGGTTAACTTTGATTTTCCACGTAACATTGAAGAGTACGTGCATCGTGTTGGGCGTACCGGTAGGGCTGGACGACTTGGTACATCGTTAAGTTTCCTGACACGCTCTGATTGGGGATCAGCGAAGGAGCTGATTGAGATCTTGGAAGAGGCTGACCAAGAAGTTCCTGATGAGCTCAGAGATATGGCTCGTCGTTTTCAGGTTATGAAGGATAAGCGTGCCAATGAAATGGAACAGTTTGGTGGCCGCGGAGGTGGCGGTAGAGGTGGTGGACGTCGCGATGGTGGAGGTTTCGGTGGAGGCCGAGATGGTGGTGGTTTCGGTGGGGGTCGAGATGGTGGAGGATTCGGCGGAGGCCGAGATGGTGGAGGATTCGGTGGTGGCGGCTCAAGGGGAGGACGAAATAGGTACTAAATTTATTTCGCAGTTAATCTTTGAATTTTCGTTAACGCAGAATGTCGATTCTCAAATGAATGTTTTTGTTTTTTCTGTTACCTGACTTAATAAACTATGCTAAAGGTAAATTGTTTGTAATATTTTTTTTTTTAACATGCGCTTATGATAGCAATTGCAAAAAGGTCTGTATGGTAAGCAGTAAGTTGGGATTAAAAGAAGTAGGTAGTAAGGGAATTAGCTGCTCAATCAACGGCTATGTCGTGTCAAGGTTGAAAATTCAGAAACATTTTTGTTAAAAGTATTGAATGTTTACATTCAAACTGGTAGACTAGAAAACATGAAAATCAATTTATTACTAGCCTTACTTTGAAATCGACAGTACAAAAAAAAAGACAAATCTGAGAAAAGACTTGAAAGAGGTGACAGTCTCATAGTCGTCGAAGAACGAAGAGTAATCACCCTTATTCCCGTTGGCGTTTGTCGTATACTTTGGTCGTATGTGGTTACCAACCGGATACACAAGAAAGATCCTACTTTCCAGATTTGTTACATCAGTTCTTTTGTATGCAGCGCAGCCACCGAGGACGAAGGAGACCAAAAGGAGACTATTGTCAACATACAGGCTCTGCGCGCTACGGACAATCTGAGGCTTCCGAACCATATCGGATGAGGCCGCCTTTGTTATAGCTGGAATGGTTCCCGTCGACATTCTTGCAGACGAAATTTTGAGGATATGTAACAAAAGAGCCTCAAACCATTAGTGGCATCCTAATCAAGAGGATTAAAATTGAAGAAAAATCAGCGTCAATAGTAAATTGGCAAGCTCGTTGGAATAGCACAATGAAAGCAAATGGACAATCAAAGTTTTACCGACAATCCAGGAATAGATATAACGTAACCATGGAGAATGTAATTAAAACCTTACACAGTTCCTGTCAGGCCACGGTGGCTATCGCAAGTATCTGCACAGTTTTGGGCACGACAGCTCGCCATCTTGCCCCGAATGCGTAAATGAATATGAAGATACGGAGCACGCAGTATTTTATTGCTCACCCTTCATGGCATGGAGAAATACTTTGCCCAGCCCGTCACTAATCATCGACCACATGTTACAGTCTGAAGAGAATTGGGCTGATGTAATTTTATAACCATCCTACAAAACGAGCTACGGAGAATAGAAAGGCTAAGAAAAGCAGAAGCCTCAGAGGCCGCAGAAACACCAGAAGCAGGTGACACAACACAAATAGCTTAAATGCTAACCAACCCCGCGAGGGGCAGCCCCGTGGGGACAGTGGTTGAGGTGTGTGGGGTGTGGATTAGTACGTTTAGGTGCACGCCCGGCATCGATTATTCGGGTTTGCGAATCGTGCATGTTGGTAGCACGGGCTACCGCATCTTTAGAATATTACCACATCCATTGGCGCATACAAAAAAAGGATCTTATAGGCGATTTTTAAAAGGCTTATGCCCTTATAGTTGCTGCAGAGTAGGCGATTTTATTTTTTGTGGATCTGGCACTTGGTACCGAGATTCTAATCGGAGGGGCATACTTTTTTACGACCATATTTTGCAGATTAATTGGTGTATGCTCCTGACCGGAGTTAGATCACGTAAAATAAAAACGATTGAACGACATCGTTTTCACGCTTGCTTTCTCTATCATATTTGTGGCAATAAACAGAGACCGCTATTGTCGAAACGATGTCGTTCGATCGTTTTCATTTTACGGGATCTGCCCCAGGTCATCTTCAGCGTGTTTTAAGAATTCCGCTTTTGTAATATGAAGACGAAACCATTTTTCCTGTAGTCGTCGACTGTTTTCATTGTGGGTTGGAGCCTATACTATGCCTACTGGTAATAGTTCTGTTCTTCCAATTTCGCTTTAAAAATTGTTTGGTTTGTTTATTTGACAGATCTCCAAAGAAATAAATCAAGGCTATAAAAAAAACACAGTAAATTAAAAATCGAAACGAAAATCAGTTTCGAATCGGATTGAATTTCGGCACGAAATAGAGAGTAGCCCCCCCGCACCCAGTGCTGTTCCTGTATGATAGTGATAGAAAAATGAGCCGATTAATTGACAAGCTTTCTTCGTTTTGCAGTAATGCTAATGAGTGGGCCGCATACACCTAACCTTACCTTTCAAATAAGTAACACTTGCTTGTATCCGCAATTAACGTTTTTTCTCGGTCTAATATATTTCAAATAAATCCAATAGTAAACGTAATAAAATGCGTTATGTGTGCATAATAGCTTGACCCATTGTACGAAGATGTTACTCGTATTTATGAATTTTTTATATAGGACTTATAGCCAAAATTATATCCACACACATTAGATTATTTTCCTCTAAATATTGAAACAGTGAAAAATTGGGAAAGTTTTTCTGAAATATTTGCGATTTAAAATGTCCTAAAATATTTGCAAGCCCAGGCAAAATTGATTGAATCAAGGAACGAAGTTCAAAATTGTTTTGCAATTCCAATTTTCTTATATTACCGTTTTGATTGAGCTTACTAAATCTTGATGTGCTAAGTTTGAAACGCGGTAAGCTCATGTCAATAATGAATTCCTTGATCATGTCAAGTACGGAATGTTGATCATCTGTATTAAGTTGTCTTAGTAACTGGGTTTCCTGAAATGAAAGATATATTTTTTAAGAACTCTTAAGCATAAACTTTGTTATAACCATTTACCTGTATAAGAAAGTGAATAATTTCAAAACGGATCAATTCTCTTGCGTACAAGTTGTATCGGCCAAAAATTGAACTCTTTGCGGTTGGTGTACCATTAACAACTATATTATAACAAAGACTTGCAATTATCATCGCAAAAGACTGCAAAAAGAACATAAGATTACATATACGAGTTATTTAAATACACTACATGACGGTATTCAGTTTCATAGGATAGAATTCGCTAAAGGAAAAGATGATGCTATCAAAGACTATTTCTACGCCACCAAAGTAGGCAAGGCGGACATCTTTATTAGTACGAACGGGAAGCCAACCTAACAACTGAGCGGATGTGACGTTGCTGTAGCCAACACGACGTCATGCTTTCTTCCCGCAATATGTATAAATACATGGCTGTCACCAGATCTTTAAACCGTCAACCAAATCGAACGATCGTCTCGAAGTTTTTACTCAACAAATTTCATTGAGTACGTAATGTCGTTTTCCATTGGGCAAAAAGAAGCGTCTGGGAGCATCCGGATCCGGAATCAAGAAAATCACTTCTGAAACCGTTCCATTGGCACAAAAAATACTCTTCTGTTGGTTCTGAGGACAGAATTTCTCTTTTCGATTTCAAGTCAGAAGCACTTACACAAGTGCATTTTATGTATTTTATACAAGCCAACTGAAAGTAGCCATACAATAATTTTTGACGTTCGGTTTCATCAATACGTGAGTGTAGTCACCCAGAAGCAGTTTTCTTGTTCCATTGGATTTCCGAATGAGTGAATCCCCGAGTGAAACAAATGAAAAACGACTTAAGAATTGAAACAACTGTCAGTCGCTTGAAAATTGACAGATAATTTGAAATTTGATTTGAAACGCGTGTAACGACTATGTAAGTTAACACGGCATTCCCATATACCCTCACACACGCTTTCCTTATCCGCATTCCCTATCCACAAAGAATAGCAAGAGTAAGCGAATTGATAAAATGTAATTCTTGGAAATCTAAGAGACAAATAATTTAATTCCATTTAATTGTAATTGTGTCAGTCGATACCAAATGTAATTCTTGAAATCAATAAATGTAATTTTGCTGACCATCTCGTAATTGTAATTTGACCAATTAAAAAATAATTCATAATTGTAATTCCAAGAAATTAACCAATTAGGAAATAAGAATATATTTTTGCTGATAAATGTAAAACCGAATGTATAAAAGTCAAATGAATCAAAATAAAGTTGTTCAGTTGATATTCCCAGGCAGACAAGTTGTTTTTTTTATTCGCACGTAACGACGACGCGATAACTTGTATTTGCATTTTTCATAAGTCCTTACTGAAATTTTATGCCAACACGATCAAGATGAACAACGCAGTGCTAAATTCTAAGATGTGCTAACGTAGCCATTAACTGCTACATATTAAAGAATTAAGACAAATACCTAATGCAAAACAACCAACGACGGACCGAGCGCGTTTTAAACCTCCAGCCGATTGTTTAAATAATTATGTTTATGTTCTTCTTCGTTTTGTATGTGACTATGCAAATTTTATTTTAACTCCTCTCAATATAAAAACTGGGATGAGGATAATTTCCCAGGATATGAATCAGTTCACTTCTATACTGACGGCTCAAAAACCAAAGACAGAGTTGGTGGGGATGTTTTCTCCGAAAGTCTTAATATTAATTTCACCTTCCGTCTACCACATTAGTCTAGCGTGTTCCAGGCGGAAATAATGGCGATTAAAGAAGGTTTATCTCGGCTCAAGAAAAACGTCATATCCGCCAAGGATATCTGCATATTTTTGGACAGCCAAGCAGCATTAAAATCTTTGGATTCCATCTCTCTAACTTCTTTAGTAGCCCTCGACTTCCAAACGGTTAAACATTCACCTAATTTGAGTGCCGGGGCATAGAGACCTTCCACTGAATTGTAAGGCCGATGAACTCGCTAGAATAGGAACAAGTCAATCCATTTTGTCGGATAAAGGCACCCTAGGGATACCAATCGCTATCGAGAGTACAAATCTTAGGTGGACAAGTGGCACCACTTGTCTAGCGACAAAACAAATTTGGCCTAAGCTGGATTTGAAACGCTCTAAGAAATTGACCTCTCTCAACAGATTGCACATCGACACTACAATAGGTGTCATAACTGAACACTGTCTGATAGGTAAACATGCCACAAGGCTAGGCCTTTTCGCAAAGGACTTTTGCAGAAGCTGTATGGATTAGGAAGAGGAGGAAACTATCCCTCACCTTCTTTGTTCCTGCCCAGCTCTCTCCCGTAGAAGGAAGTTTCACTTAGGAGCCTTCCATTACAACGACTTGGGCGACCTGACAAACACAGATATCAGAAGTCTATTACGCTTTATAAAAAGCTCAAAATGGTTCAAGGAGATCTTATATGATCCTTTTTCGTGGTATCACAATGGAAATGGACCTATGCTGGTCTAAGTGTGTTGGCGTTTTCCAGCTGGCACTGGCAGCCACTTTCAACCAACCAACCAATATAAAAACGCCATTGGTATCCGAAGTTAAAACAATATAAACCCATTTTTTATAACGTTTTATCATTTTTTGGTTGTTTTTTTAAAGATTTGTAACCAATGTATAATAGTGTAAAAAAGTATAAGTACGTTATACGGCATTTCGCTTTACGCCCTGATTTTGAGCAACGTAACATTTGCCAAGCTTTTGCTTAGTAACCCAAAATGGACGCGGGTTGATTACTTCAACTACCTACATAACGAATTCCTAAATATAATTACATACCTCTTTTTCAGTGGCGACATTCTTGCAGCTTTGCAGCAATTGGTATAAGCACTGAACACACAATACCGTGTGTCTAAAGTCGACTCCTTCGCCATTACGGTGGCATTGTTCTACCATCACAATAAAGTCACGAAGAGCTTGCTCGGCAACAGGAATCTGCCCTTTTATACGGCTTATCATCTCAACTAGTTCGCTTGCCAGCTTTTTCCGTTCAAAAGATGCTTCTAGTGAGTAATACCATCTAAACAAAAAAAAATTATATGAGATTCCAAAGATAAAAGGACCATCGCTTTCTGACGAATTCAGCACTGATAGATCCGATGGTATCGAAACCCAAAGCCTTTTGCCAACATCTCCAGCGTTTTGCAGTTGCATGTTAATCAGACTCGTGATATTTTCATTTAAGCTTTTCTGCAAAAGAATTAGCAAACTATCAAATAGGGAAAGCCTTATTTGAACACTTTTAAATCACCTGTTTCTTCACATAACCGCTGGTATATTCAATAATATACCAAAGTGTACACATTTTGGCAAACGCTTCTAAAATCTGTCTGTCCAATCGCGAAAATTGTGAAAGGCATTTTTTATTGCAGACATTGATTATGCCGTGAATTTTTCGATTCATCAAAGTTGTTTGGAAGTCAGCGGATGCTACTGTTCGCATAATGGACCCATGTTCACGTTGTTCATCTTTTCCTTGTCGAAAACAATAACCTTTGTCGGTGCTGACAATTTGTACTAACTCACTCTGCTTTTTTAAGAACACGGACGATGACATGGCTTGGGTATAATTACGAGCTATTGACTAAAATGGAAACAAATATACGTCACATCATACCAAAGAATATTCCAAGTAATGCTATAAAAAAAAATAAATAGGTGGCGCAACAGGCGGGTAGACACCCAAGGCCTAGCTTCTCGCAACCATTCGTTTTGTGTGAGTTTCTATTTTTGAGACGAATGGAAGGGACCTACAATTTTATGCCGAGTCCGAACGGCTAAATTGAGAAGCTTTTTCAGGACAGTCATACTCTCGGATGTTTGTCAGACGTTCGCGAGAGGTGGCGCAGTAGAAAAAACTTTAAGATGTAATTTGTGTGTTTTTTGCGGGGATCGAACACGGGATCCCTCGCACAGTAGTCCAGCACACTAACCACTGCGCCCACTAATATATGCATCCCATAAAAGTTGTGGGACAATCAAAATTCAAAATGGCATGCGAATTTCTAACGGTCCTTCACACGAATGACCAAATCGGCTTTTGTCGCCATCTCGACATAGCAACCTCCAAGTGCCTTATTTGTAAAGTTCACAAAGATAATCCGACAGTTAATAATAATAAATCGGACCGACTGACCGATCGTGTGAAGGATTGTAAATAAATTAAATATAATCATAAGCATACGCACCACTACTTCATTTAAAAAATTGTAGGACCCATCATCACCATTTCCAGATGCATTCATTTCTAAAAGCTCTTGCAGCTTTAACTGTGCCTCATTGTATTTAGTGAAAAAAATAGCGTCTTCATTTTGTTTCAAGGCTTCTGCACAATTTTGTAAAAGGAAGTGACACTTTTCAATGTCAACCTGTTTGGATATAATTTTTATTATTATTAAGGGAAGACAGAGCAGATCAGGCAGAAAAGAAACGTCTAAAGCTACGTTTTCATCGAAGATAGATTAGGTTTGATTATATTAGTCGGAAAAGCCTCATGGCCCATGGGGCTTTGGCACTTCAGCCTATTTTAAAGGAGCCTATTGTGCCTTCCCTGGTGAAGTCATAGATCCATTTCTTCACCCCGGAGGCAGTCAGGAAGATAAGGATCTTCTCTGGAAGTATGTTAGTAAGACTTTCTCAGGGCAGGGTCTGCATGTAGGAACCGTCGAGACTCCAATGCGGTGAAGATGTTTTCTCATGAGGGCATTCCCACTGAATATTCCTGTCAAGATTTTCAGGTTATTTTTGTCCAGATTAATGAAGAATTTTGGGAAGAATTGTCTGGTGCAGTTCTGCCCATGTGCTTTAAGCCAGACTTCAATGGATTCGATTTGAGACAAGCTCTTGTAGACCCTAAAATGTTTTTTTACTGATACCGCAGAAGGGTTTAGGTCCGAGTGGTATCGTTACTTACATAGGTGGCGCTACAGTCCGGGGTGGACCTGGGCCTCAACCGGTACGCCTCTCCAGTTAGCTTGATCTTTGGCTAGCCGCCTCCAGTTGCGCACTCCAAGTTGGTAGAGGTCCCCTTCCACTTGTGCGCGCCACCTAAGGCGAGGTCTTTCTCTACTGCGTTGTCCCTCCAGTTTGGAGTCGAAGACTCTTCGGGCCGGAGCGTTGGTTTCCATTCGCTCTACATGTCTTAGCCATCTTAGTCGAGTGATACGTACTTTTCTGACCAGGTCGATGTCGCTGTACTCGCTCGCAGAGTTCGCTGTTAAATATCCTCTTCCAAAGCCCGCTTCTTCACCGCTAAACCCATTTTTACCGCTTCTGTGCTTATACTTGCAAACAGCTCGCTATTCTCTGCCAATTATGTCGATGTCGTCAGCGTATGGAAGTAGTTGCACAGACTTTTGGAAAATTGTGCCCCTGGTGTTTGTGTTGCGAGTTTCGCACAATTTTCTCAAGAATGATGTTGAAAAAGTCACATGACAGCGCATCACCTTGTCTAAATTCTTTTTTGACATCAAAGGTCTCGGTGAGACTGTTTCCGACTTTTACGGAGCAGCGAGCGTTCTCCATCGTCATTGTGCACAATCTGACAAGTTTGGCAGGGATGCTAAAACTAGACATGGCTCCGTATAGCTCGTCTCTATTAATGTTGTCATATGCGGTCTTAAAATCGATAAATAGATGGTGAGTATCGATTTGCACTTCTTAGGTTTTCTTCAAGATCTGCGGTAGTGTGCATATTTGGTCGGTTGTGGACTTACCGGGTCTACAACCGCACTAATAGGGTCCAATCAGTTTGTTGATAAATGATTTCAGGCGTTCACACAGTACGGCAGACAGGATATTGTAAGCGATGTAGATGTTAAGGAGACGGATGCATCTATAGTTGTCGCAGTTTTGAGGGTCTCCGTTCTTGTAGATCGGGCAAACGATGCTGAGGTTCCAATCATCAGGCATACTTTCTGACCAAATTTTAGAAACGAGTTGCTCTCTACCAAGTCATCGCCCGCTGCCTTGAAAAGCTCGGCAGCTAAGCCGTCCGGTCCAGCAGCCTTTTTGGACTTCAGTTTGGATATTGCTATCCTCACTTCATTTTGGTCAGGTGGACGGAAGTCTTGGCTTTCACCGCCCAGGTTAAATGGTTCATTCTGCCTGACAGCGAAATTTGTGTCATCTTCGCCGTTTAACAGTCTGCAAAAATGGTCTTTCCAAGACGTCGAGTCTGCTCGGTTCTTGTTACCATGACACGTTATTTTTACCTTTTGGTAAAACTTCGGAAGCCGGTGTTCTTTCCTCCTCTTTTGCTCGTAGAGCTCACGAGCTGCTGTCGTTCTTCTCCGCAGAGCTTCGTTTCGGATAGCTTCTTGGCATCGATGCCACCGGTCTTCAGCACTTGATGCTGGCTCTACGCGGCTTCTCGAGAGGTTTAGAGATACGCGATCGGCAAATGAGATATCCGCATTCGTACCTTGGCTACAACAAGTTAGTGGTCCGAGTCAATATTGGCCTTACGTTGATATCAACGTGATCAATTTGATTGACGGTCTATTGATCTTTTGACCGCCATGTTCCTTTGTGAATGTTGAGATGAGGAAACCATGTGCTAGCTATAGTAACGTTACGCCCCGCAGCAAAGCCAATCAGCCTAAGTCCGTTTCCAGACGTGGCGTCGTGTAGGCTGTACTTTCCGATTGTGCTACCAAAGATGTCCTCCGCCGTAGTAAATGCCACAGTTTTTCATCCTCCATACGCACAATTCGGAGGGCCAGGCCCTTTCTGTGACCCCTTGAACGAAAGGGGCCGGATATTCCGGAATCAGTAACACTCTTCGTGGATTTGAGTGCTGCCGTTGACCCATTAAGGGCTCCTCCGCCACCATCTCTATTTCAACACCCTGACTATTATTGAAAAATCCTTAATGACCTCAGCTCCAAATACGTCGAATAGTTAAGGAAAGCCTTTACTTATATTATCGGTAGGTATATGTCCACTTCGGAGATAGACACTTATTTTTTTAGATTAGATTTATACCCAAGACTCATTTCCTTAAGTATGGACATTTAACTTGGAAACACGGTACAATAATATGTCAAAAGACATCGTCACGTCGGTCGGTTTCTTTATAACTTCATTCAAAATTTGATCTAAACATTAAATCTTACTTCATTGTACTGTCCGCCATTATTGCGATAGAATTCCACAACACCAGAGCAACCCTTTTTTGAATTTGCCAACGGTATGGATAAAATATACCTTGGGTACAGGCTCGGAATTGCTTGGAGATAGGGAAAATTTAAGTCTACCGAAGTGTTTGCGTCTACCAAAATTGGAGACATCTGCTTCAACGCATGGATCGCAATTGTATTATGGTATTCTAAAAGATTTTTTTTTATTTTTAAGATGGTATAGATTGACATGGATAAGTACCGATACTCCATTTGTAACGACTGATTAAACAATCATTCTCAGTAGGGGTAGTTGGACAAATGTACAATTCTTCAAGAGCCTCGTCCAGGAAATAAAGTATATACCCTTAGGAGTGAAAAACAAAATTGCTAGTTGAAAGAAATCTTTCGTTCACCTAAAATGTTAGCATATATACCATCACTGTTGGTGATTGTTTTCAAATATTCCGCAGTTGAACCAAGTAAGGGTATGATTCGTTCTCCATTTGGAATGAACTGGACTTCAAAAGATAGTGACGCATCAGGAGGTCTGGAGGTTATAAAAAAAAAATATTAAGTCGCTACGTATATAGACAAACATTAACATACCTATCGGCCTTAATTGTCAGCGGGATATCTATGAACTCCATTGTAATTGTTAGTTAAAAAAAATGGTCCATACCTATCAATTTGTTTTATTCGAGAAAACTAATTTACTACTTACTTTATTCGAGTTTTTATGAAATAAGAACAGTGCATAAAAGGGCGATTTACAAAGGAACGGATCTGGACGGGCTTAAAACAGCACGTTGACGAATTGGAAATAGCTATTCATGCGAGAAAAAGATGACCACGTTCCATTGACCGCTAGTCGTCGTCCTTTAGGTAGACCCAGGATGAGATGGTTAGATCAAGTCCATAATCTCTCCTATACCAGTATTGGGATTGACCTTGATGGCTTAGGGCCGATGGCGGAGAATCGAGAGCTATGGAGGGTTCACTTGAGCAACCTACACCCGCGACCCACTTAATGGACATGTGGACCATTGAATGGATGAGTGAGTGAATGATTCCCACGCTTGTCACCCTTCGGGAAAAACGAGAGGCGGATCATCCTTGTTTATTAAAGACTGAAAGATAGAGAGATAGATCTCATCTATCTACTGTCCACGGCCGGCGTTTCACGCTTGAAAAAAGTGATTTCACTAACTTGTTTAAATCGTTTAAAAATAATTTTATTATAGGCGGTTATTTTAATGAGAAACATATACATTTGGGTTTCTAGATGCATCTCGCAAAAAGGTAGAATGCTCTATGGGGCAGGTCCTCCATCAGTTGTGATTTCCACTCAACGACGGGCAAACCGACTTACTGGCCAACCGATACTTCGCAAATACCTGACCTGATCGAGTTTTTCGTTGCGAAAGGAATATATACCAACCACATCAAAATTGAAGATAGCTTTGATCTGTCCTCTGATCCTTCGCCAGTTATTTTGATATTGAGCGAAAAACTAGTTTATAACCCAGAGCCAGCGAGATTGACTGGTAGAACAACTAACTGGCAAGGTTTTAGGAACGAAATCGAAGCAAATGTTGAACTGAGTGTTCCACTTAAGACACCATACGAACGTGATGTTGGAATTGAGCGGTTCGTTGAGATTGTACAGCTCGCCTCATGGAATAATACGCCCAAACCAAAGAAAAAGCCGGACAAATACTGCTTTCGATATCCTCCGGAAATAAGAGAATTGGTCAACCAAAAAAGGAAAGCGCGTAAAAAATGGCAACTGAACCGTTCACCGTAGCATCACATTTCAACTTTTTGTGCAACTTGTTGAAGACAACTATTAAGAATTTCAAGGATCGTGCGATAGGCTCTTACCTCGAAAGCTTAACTGCGAAAAAAGATTACAATTTTTCACTTTGGAAAGCTGTAAAAGGCACCAAAAGGCCTAAAATCCCCGCGTCGCCAATTACAATTAATCAAAATGATTGGGCAAGGGAAGATAAAGATAAAGCGGATGTTTTTGTAGCCCACCTGGAAGAAACTGAATTAATATCTGGACGATTCAACACTTGCAAGTGCAATGCTAAGAGAACTAAAACATGAGATCGAGGGTCTTAAACCTAAGAAAGCCCCGGGTTATGATTTGATCACAGGAGAAGTTCTCAAAGCTCTTCCTAGAAAAGGACTAATTAACCTTCTTCATATTTTAAATGCTGCGCTTAAATTAAAACACATGCCGAGCCAATGAAAAGTTGCGGAAGTCTTAATGGTTCTAAAACCAGGATAATCGCCAAATGAGGTAAAATCGTACAGACCAATTTCGCTTTTTCCAATCATATCCAAAATCTTCGAGAGGATATTACTAAGGCGTCTACAACTGGTTATAGAAGATAATAATCTTATCCCTGACCACCAGTTTGGGTTCAGAAGTAAGATTTCGACGATTGACTAGGTTCATAGAATTACTGACGTAATCAAGAAAGCACTTGAGGAACGGAAAATATGTTCAAGCATATTCCTTAGTGTCTCGGAAGTCTTCGATAAGGTGTGGCACGAAGGCTTAAAACTAAAATTACGGCAAGTTCTCCCCGTAAGTCTATACGATATTCTGAAAACATATCTCGGCAATAGACGTTTCCGTTTAACACATGGAAAGGAATACTCGGAGCTAAAAGAAATTTCGGCCGGTGTACCGCAGGGAAGCATTCTCGTGATATAGCCAAATGACTGGATATGACACTTGACGCAAAGATGAAATACGGTATACAACTTTAGGTTGCACCTAATTCTTAACCGAGTAGATACTCTAATCGGATTAAGACGAAAAATATATCCTTGAAAGAATCCAACTACAAAAGCAGACCAACGACATTTTACTTTAAATGTGTCACAGCAAATTTTAGACCGGAAAAGAATATCTATCTTGATATGATGAAAAGATTTGCGAGTTAAATGTTTTAATCCACAATTGCACGCATAAATTAAAAAGCAAACTCATCGCAATACCATACCTGTTATAAACCATGTGCACACTCCATACCAACCCCATACACAAACCATTTCTAACCTATTCAACAAATTCTATGTTCCCAACCCAACTTTTCTGAACAATAGTTGACATTTGAAAAAACAACATCGCAGTCAGCTGTCTTCGCCGCTGTCATTTTAGTAATTCCCAAAAAAAAAAAAATAAGAACAAAATTCAATACTCAATTCGCTATGAACCACCAAAACGCGAGAAAAGTGTTTTCTTTTCATTTTTAATTGAATGTTTCGTTTTGTTCATTGTTTTTGTTCGACACTAAAACAATCGAGTGTAACTAACAACACAACAAATCCACACAAAGTGCATTTGGAAGTCCAATAAAAATTAAGAAAAAAAATTTCATAAGTGTTCAAAAGCAAAGAAAAGCAAATAATAGTGTGTGTGTGAAAATAGAAAAGTGGATAGAAAAATTTCCATGAAATTTTTTCATTTTTATTTCATTTTAAATTTTGATTTTGTTTTATTTGGTTTCAACGACAAGTGAGCATATTTGCACTATCTAAATTGTGCCAATTTGGAGAAGTCTAATTTTAAACAAAGAATTTTAAGTTGTCTGTTCTCCGGTAGACTACGCGAAATATAAAAAAACGTGCTTATGTTTTATTACAATTAAATCTATTAATCATTCCCCTAACAAAAAAAAAAAAACCCCACAGCCACTTTCAACCGGAATTCTCAAACGAATAGAATAAATAACAAAATTTTTTAGTGAATTACAATTTTAATGTCCATCATTTGTTGCGGTAAGTACCTGTAGAAGATAGAACAATGTTCTGTTGTCATTATGAGTTCATTTCAGATTTCATTCAGAAACCCCTTCATTGAAAAACCCTTTCCCAGTCGAACCAAAAAAAAATGCCTTTATCTTTCTGCCTCTACTCAACTGGATCCGCTTATGAGTTTCTGTTCCGTTCGAGATTTTGAAGAGAATTCATTTGCCCTTTTGCTATGTCACTGGCACCACTGCGACGTGCTATAATTAGACTTTGGATAAATTTATTTATTAAAAACTTTTGTTCTATGTCGAGGAGGAGAATTGCCAATTAAGACCGCCGCCAATAAATTGTATAGTGTATAGAAAAGTTGCCTATTTTTGATTTGGTGTTCTGGCAATTCATCAAATCAAATTCCACCAAGCACTTGAGTTAGGTAAAGTACATATAATATGCTCAAATTGTTGTGTGGAACAACATGTTATCAATCATGATAACAGTAGTTGTCGTACAACTCCTATTTATACGAATAGAGGTAGGTACTAGGGTGAAAATTGATTGTCAAGCTGGGGTGGCTTGACTATTAATGGTTTGTGAGTTGAGGTTCTTCGTTCCACTGTGTATTGTCCCCAGAACAGGTCAAAATCTAGGACACAACTACAACATCATTTACTTTTAAAATATTCTTTGTATGTACCTATATATTTTGTCGGGCGCCAAATCGTCTAACAGTGGACCTTGAAAATGTTCGCATCGAACGAACGATATGATTGCTGATTGTATTCGTCAGATGCGCTCTCTCTCCTGTCGATATTTTTAGAGTGAATGGAGGAAGGAAATGCCATTTCCGGTGCAGAGATGCAATTTTAATATACATAATTTGAGTTTCTGTAAACAACTTTTTTTTCTATTTGGCTTTGGCTTACCTTGCACGAGTTGCACTATAAAACTAGAACATATTCTATCTCTTATTCTCCTACACCAAATGTATGTAGATAGATAGATAACTCTGAACTTTTACAAAGCCAACGCGGGAGGTGTTTACGAGTGCACATTAATTTGATTATGTAATGAACCGATGTGATTATAAAATCATAAAATGCACGGATGCTGTCAACCACTTGTAACTTGTTATACAAACAAAATATATGTTCGTTTTTGGAATAACATAACGAATTTTTGAATTTTATTGTAGATAAATAACGTTCGTACATTCCTTTATGCTCTTAACTATAAAAGTTTATTAGCTGTCTGTCCATTCGTCTTTTATTTGGCGCCAAAATGATCCATTTATTCTGGGAGATTTGGGGATGTAATTGATTATAGAACTTTGTGGAGACTATTACTATAGGCCAACCTCTTGCAATAAGTTGTAGTTATAGAAAAGCATTTTCGTTTGAACTGACTGCAGGTAACACAAGCTGCAACATACACGACACAAAATATGTTGCATCCTTGGTCCAAAACTCTGCCTTTTGTAGCCGACTATTTGTATAATCATGATTTTGTCCATTTTTATTCAAATTTGTTATGCCAGGTCAATTTAAAACCTTGCCGAAGCATATAATATTTTAAAGTATTTATTTATGCGTCAGTACGAAAATTAATCCTAATCTTGGAGTTAATCTTCGGTGGAAACGTAGCAGTAACGTCGACCCCCTTCAAATGTTTGCCCTTGCCCAGGAATTGTATTGCTTAAATATTGTCGTAAAATTGCATTTAAAGTATTCTTTTGTAGAAATTACATATTGCTTTTTGTCATCATTGACAAAAATGTTTCTTCACTCTCTCTTTTTTCGTAAATATTAATTTATTTATTTATTTATTATATAAAGCAGGGGTTCCCAATCTTTTTCATACTGCGACTCCCTAGAGGTTGAAATAATATTTTTGCGACACCCTTCTAGAAGCACAGATATGGGAATAGAAGCTGATCTTACTGAAGATTCACTAAATTGTGTTTTCTTGATAACATTCCCGCATTCATCTAAAAATGCGCCTCGTCGTTAAAGATGATTTTTCGCCAAATTGTTGTCCTCTTCCAAACGATCCGAAGCCAAGCGAACAAACGGCTTTGTCTATGTTCCTTAACTTAGCGCTCCTGGATTAGTTGGATCTTGAACGGGCGTAAGCCCAAGTCCCAATGCAAAATTCGCCAAGTTGGGATCTGCGAAAGGCCGATTTCTTGTGCGCAGTGAAGAAATCACTGCCTCGGGGTCTCCTTTACACTCTAATGGATCGCTCGCGGCAATGCTCCCGACGAATCTGGCTGGCAACGACTTGCACCAATTGAAAAACCCATATTAAATTTTGAGTGCCACTGCCAGCCAAATATACGAGTGCCAGCCACGAAGCAGGTCTAACTGGAAATGCGGGAAACACAAACGCGCTTAATCTTCGACTGCAATGTAACTAATGGATTTCGCTTCGACCTTGCTCTTGGTATTCGTAAAGAGAAACGTAATGCTTTTCCTTTGTTTAGAGTCTTACAGCAGTGAAGAAATAAAACTCGCGATGCATTAAGGATAGCACAGTTAGGGAACCCCTGATAAAGCATAAAAAGTTGTCTCTGTCCTGCCAAATGTTACAGACTACCTCTTTGCCAAATTATTTTATAATGATTGGTTTACATGTTTTTGTTTAGTCGTGAAAACATTTATAATACATATTAGTAAGTATATTAATATTTTTTTAAAAAACACGATTTTATGTTCTGGCATTCTCTCGGTTTTTGCTTGTTGTAGAGAGGCCATATTATTTTGTTGGCTATGACGCAAAAATCAAGCATCTCAAACTCCATCTCTTATCTGAATCTGAACTGTCGTATCTGGCTGGTTTAGTTTAAGGGAAAATCGCTTTTTTGCCCACTCAGCTCATCAGCTTTTCCATTTCTCGGCACATCACTGTGCAGCAGAGTTTTAGGCGGTTTGAAGTAACCCAAGTAGCGTTTTGTTACCACAACTCATTTGACCTGGGCCCTATTTCACCAACACTTTTCACTTTGCATTTTGCAAATTTTCAAGAAATTTAATTCCTGCAAAGTAAAGTGCGATATGTTTCATTAAAAATGCAAAGTTCTCACGACTTTGCATTTTGCGATTTTTGGCAACTTTTTGCAAAGCGCAAAGTCTGTGTTTCACCAACTAAAAACAAAACTTTGCATTATAATATTATTCTTTGCACATTATTGCAAAGCAAATACATTTGTTACTGTTCTCTGGCATCGGTCGGATAATAATTAACGCAACCGCTCATTGAGCTCAAATTCACAGACAGTCAGTTTATTTTTCTATTTTGCACTACGAATACGAAGTGTGCACGGGCTTCGCTAGTTTATTAATAAATTCATTTCCAATCAGTCCTATTCTGTTCCGTACGCTTAATATTACTAGTAACTAAACTAATAGAGCTAAGAGACGTTTCACTAACAGCTGTTTTTATTATTTCAGTCTGTAAGATTAAAGAAATATTATTTAGGTCTTCTATTGAAGAAAGTTGGGAAAGGAATAATATTAGTTTTAAATTTCAATCAAACTTATAGAACATGAACTATTGAAATCTAAAGAATAAAGTAGATGTACAATATTGTTCACTTCCGACAGTTTTGAATGTACATCCTAACTCGCATGGCAAACATTTTGCATAACTTTTATGCAGTGGAGTGTATCAAAGCATCGCCCAAGCCGATGATAACACTTTTACTTATTTTTATGTCTAATTTAAACCTAAAAGAATCCCCTTTGGGACAATAAAAAGTATTTTCTCAACATTTGAGTTCAATTGGTTCGGTCGTTTTCGAATTTTGCTATTATTGGTGGTGGAAATTTCCATTTATTAAATTTTTCGACTTTTGAGGTTTTTAGAATTTGTTTGCTTAATCGGTCCAGCTATTCTCGAGTTTTTGCTTGTCTAAAGCACATCAATTGATTTTTATATAATTATATAGATATAGCATTCAAAATATGCCCTTAATACGACCCATTGTAAACTATTAGTATCCTCTTTGTCTTTAAAGCGTGTTTCGAAACGGTTCATTAAATATTTTTTAACTATTTCCACCAACTGTTCAATAAAACTTCAACTGCAAATGATTTTTTTTCTTTGCATATTACTGACAAACTTTTCACGATTTTAAATGTAAAGTGAAAATCTAATTTGTTTGGTGAAACGAAATGATCGAATTCTTTGCAAATTCGCAAAACTTTGCACTTTGCAAAAACATGCTTTGCACTTTGAAAATTTGTTTTTGGTGAAACGAATTTTGCAAAGAGGAAAAATTTTCAACTTTGCAAAGAAATAATTTCCTCTTTGCAAATTTGCGTTTGGTGAAACGGAATTAGCAAAGATAAATTGCAAAATTGCAAAATGCAAAGTGAAAAGTGGTTGGGCCCTATTCCACAAAACAACTTATCAACTTTTCACTTTGCACTTATCAAATTCCATTTTTTGGTAAAGTGATAAGTGTTTCTGTTTCGCAATATTCTTTGCAAATCTCACTTTGCACTTAGCAAAGACTTTGCCTATGCGCTCTCCTGCAAAGTGTTCCACAAAGCATTTAATCATGTTTGCATTACTGTCTATTCATTTTTCACTTTGCATTGCTAAATATGTAGTACTATAATAGTTGGCATTAGGAAAAGTATTGCAGCAGAGAAGTAAGCCTTTCCATTCCTCTAGCATGATCCATATTATTAAGGGCATCATTTTCTTCTTCAGCACTTTCCAGATCCAAATCGTCGATTTTATTGTCAGTGCGTTGCATGTTATCACTAAGATGGCACAAACAATAAATACCTTAACCTCAAGCTAAGTACACACTATTGTCAGATCTTGTAATATTGTTAGATCTGTCAATGCTCTGACAATGTTTGACAATGAGCTTACAATAGTCAATTACCTTTCAATACACTCCCAGGCACTTGAATAGGGACAACATTTATTGTTTCTCTTTTGCAGTTTTTCAATAAAACAACATACATAATAACATAATTTTTTTTTAAAGTTTTGATTTCAATTTTGTATAAAGAGAAAATAAAATTAAGCACCAACATCTTTTCGTTATTTTTAAACAAATGATTTTTGAATGTAGTCTTAAAAAATGCATTTTTCTCTTGCCGCACTTGAATAGGGACAGTAACTGGAAACAAGGATAAATAACAAAACGTTGCAAAATTTAGTTCAAATTAATTTATTTTTATCTTGTTAAGAATAGGTGTAGCCGCATTTGTTGGAAATAACTTCATAAATACCGTTTGGAAGTAAGTTATACAGAGATTCTAGGTAGCTCCGGGAAATGTCGCTCCATGCGATATTGATGGCTGCTGTTAATGATTTAACACTTGACAATTGTTCACCGAACTCGTATGCTTTCCGTGACAACTATCCCTAAACAGGCTCAATTAGATTGAGATCAGGGGAATAAGGTGGGCACCCCAGTATAGGCACGTTTTGGGTACGGATACACTCTTTTACCACGCGTGCGGTATTAAAAGGGGTATTATCTTGCTGGAAAGAAAAACATTATCGTAGTAAGGAAGAGCCTTCTGCAGTACGTCTCTGTAGTTATTTGTGTTCATTATTGATGACAGAAACTGCAATAAACATTGGCCCTAATCAGATATAGTTCAACATACCATTACACCCCTTTAACGGCTATAGTGACGAGACAGCAAGTGTTTTTCTTTGCGTATGTCATGAAATTAGTAATCTAACCATCAGGGCTATCTAAATTAAATCGGTTTTCGTCCGAAAAAACTATTTGATGCCACTAGTTATTCCATGTCATGCAATTCCGAGCAAAAACAATGCGAGTCTCCTTACGAGTAGTGGTAAGAGGCAGCTTTTTTAAAATTTTAATCTTTTTAGATATCCAGCTCTCGGAATTACTTATCTTACCGTGCCAACTATATCAATGATTCCCAAATTTGATCCGATCTGCGAGGCGGAACAGTGAGAAATTGATGCTTTTCCAAGAATTCGTCTATTTTTAGTGTAGTAGCTGTTTTGGTCATTCCTTCATGTTGTTTCCATAGTTGCACCCATTTTTAAAAAAATTCCAAACCACTGACTTGCTTATTCCATTTTGTTTTGGCAATAACGCTATAGGTGAGACTACACTCCTTCTAGCCAATTATTTTGCCTTTCTCCCCAACAGTTAAAACTTTTTCTCACACCATTTGACTGAAAACGATTAAAATATACGCGTAATAAAAATAAAAATTAATTCATCTTCAATAAATTGATCCACAGCAAATCGTTCAAATGTTTGTTAGATTTTGTCCCAAAGTCTTACTATTCCATTGTCAGATGTATGTCTTACAATGGTCTGACAATGACTTTTCTGACAACGTTGTAAGGTTAAAAATTGTGTGTTCACACGTTCGGCAGATATTTAAATACGAAAAATTGGTTGATCTATTGTCAGACATTGACAGATAAATTCAAAGTCTTGTTGGCTGTTTTTTGTAGTACGGATAATGAATCGAAATATTACACTTGCGACTATTCTAACTGCATACGTGTTATAGACTAAGAGCTAGCAACGTTTTTTCTTCTTAAGTTTGCTAAAATGAGGTAAATTTCTTTCACTTTTGAGGTTATGGCATTCCAATATAAACCAACGCAGCGCTGCCAGAAATGTATTTTCGTGTTCAGTAGTCACCACACCACGAACTAAGCTCACAAAGTTACAGCCTCGCTAAAATGGCTTGAGAAAAAACGTTGCTAGCTCTTACTCTATTAGAAGACAGGGAGTATGATGATTTGCCTCAAAAACGACGTGGTGTGAAACCACGTGTTGGTCACATCCATATCTTGTAATTTAGGCACTAAAAACTGGGTTATCATGTCACGATGACGAACACCACTAATTGTTACTGCCTGGCCAGCCGCATTTTCGAAGAAGAATGGTCCAATAAAATGCCTCCAGCCCAAAATCCACACCAAACGGTCCACGTGTTGTGAATGCATTTGTTTCTCAACAATTGCTCGTGGGTTTTCTAAACCCCAACTGCGACAATTTTGACGATTAACAAAGCCATAAAGATGAAAATGAGCTTCATCACTGGAAGATGATTTTGTTCAAAAATTGCTGACTTCATTATTTTTAAAATATTGCTCAACAAGAAAAATGTGTTGTTCTTTCGTATAGCGCTCCATTTTTACTAACCCCCAACTGTCAGCTGTCACATTGTTATCTTTTTTTCCGTTGGCATCACTGTACTATTAAATGGCGCAAAATTCTAATTTTGCGTGAATTATGGGACAGGGACACCCTTTATGGTGCCATAAAATAAAGTCTTATGCAAAAAGGTCCAAAACGTAATTTTGGACTTTATTGCACTTTTGAAATTGCAATAAAATCCAAAACGAATTTTGGACTTTATTTCATTTTTGAAAGTGCAATGAAGCCATTGGGCATTATTGCACTCAGCTATTTAAAAGAAAGACGAGCGGGGGGGTTGCGGGGGGCAGCATGCCCCCATTCATATTCTACTGTTTATGCATTGTGGATTTTATTTCCACTTCGATTTGGATTTTATTGCACTTTTAAAAATGAAATAAAGTCCAAAAATCGTTATGGACTTTATTGCAATTTCAGAAGTGCAATAAAGTCCAAATTACGTTTTGGACCTTTTTCCATAAGACTTTATTTCATGGCACAACCCTTTACTACTGCTCGATTGGTCTCTTATTGGTTAAGGTCCACCTTCGCCTCGTACTGTGGCGGCATTAAATAGAAAGAAAGTGAATGAGTACATCTTTTGGTTTAATAGAAAAAAAAATGCTCAAAAGCATAAAAATGTAATTAGTTCCTTTCTGATTATATCCAACACACAAAAAAGCATAAATGCACAAATACGAATCCCCGAGACAAATGAGAGTGAAAATGTTTACAGGACGGTATGATTTACGTTTTGTCTCAGTTTGTGGTTTTTTTTTTTTAACCACTAAATTTGTAAATTTTTTCAACTCTTTAAACACTGAGTTATCTGAACAATTATCAAAACGCTTTAGATAAGCGAAATCCTTTTCGCTATCACTTAAAGCAGATTCTGAACAATAACGGAAAATTTTCGTATTTTGAACTATGTACTAGATACTTAGAGTGCGGTTCGACCCTCACGCTCACATATCCATATTGAAGAGCAAGAGGAATTCTTATGGTACAAGACAAGCAACGCTGCAAAGAGACCAACTGGGGAAGACGATATTCTTATCAATCCTTTACTTTGTGGTTCATAAGCGTGTACCAACAGCTATATTTAAGAATTCCGTGAAAAAAAAGATAACAACTGCCAAATGGGTAACTAGATTATCGCCTTAATTAAGCGATAATTTGTACTGAAACATCGACAAAACGGCTATCAGCGAAATGTTCAAGAGGATTCTCACGGATAAGCGCCATATATCATTTGTCATATGACTTTATGTAGGTATATTAAATTTTGATGAGGTAAAAAAATTCCATAGAAATTTCATAGCAGCAATTCTTACAAAAAAAATTATAAAAATTTGAATTAAATTCAATTGACTGACAGATTAAAAAAACCTAACAGTAATAAAAAATAAATGTATGAAATAAATTTTTGTTGTAAACAAATCAATTTAATTTAACTCAATTTACATGTTTCATCATATCAACCGCCACCACTCGAATTTTTCAAGTGGAAATCAAAGTATACGTCCCTCAAAATATCAGTACAAAAAAAAAGTAGTGTGCTCTTCGAAAAACGATTTGATTTGTTTGTAAAAATACTCCAAACACAGACCGAATTGGTTTACTTTAGTTTTATTATTTGGTCCGACCATGTTATAAATTTGTAAACAAAACTGAGGTGCGATTTATATAGATTTCTCTTCTTATTCGTGCTGCGAAAATGGGAAAATTTTGTGATATATTTTCATAGACTAGGCTAATATTTATGACGAATTCGTGTTTTAAATTCACATTGCGAGAAATTGTAATTGAGTGGAAAATAAGTTACATCCACGCGTTAATTTCTCGTGCTAAAATATTTTATGCATTCGCAGGTTAGTAATGAAGTCTGCTGTGGTAGCATTTACTACATAGGTAGAACTAGTACATTAATCGCATTTAAGAAGACACATTTATTAAAATTCTGCAAATTTATTGTGTGTGAATTTATGATGCACAAACGACCGACGCCTTTGAAAGGCTAATGAGTTTTAGTTGACTTAGCACAAGCATTATTTTGTTTACAAAAAAAGAAGCAAAAACCATTACACGCTATAGAAAAATATGATTTCGAAATAATTTCCGCGTAAAATTATCAACAATTTGCTGTTTTTATTGCGGTGTAGTAAATAGAAATACCAGCGGAAGTTTTATAAACTGTATATGTACGTGCGTCACATAAAAATACTGTAGTGAGGCAATTATGATCGATCGTCATAATTCGTTCTATCAATAATTACAAGGAGGGTATTGGCAACAAGTATGACCCACTTGTTTGATAACATTACATTGATAAGAAATGATATAAAGACAGATACTCCAGCTGAGTGGAAATGCCTATTTTGTTTATTAGCTGAGGTCGGAATCATTAGGTAATCGTTTATTATATCGTGACATCATGTGCTTTCGTAACAACTATAATTTTGTATGTTTAGAAAATGGGTGATGCCCGTATACGGCAGACATGTGAAGGGTGTATTTTTCTTTAGAGGTATAGAACTTTTAGGTATTTATGTTTTGTATTTTAAAGTTCCAGTCATTTTAAAACTGGCTTCGATATTGCGTTTTCTTGTGGTGTGGGGAATGATTTTAATTTGGGTTTTGTCCAACCAACCCTTAGTAAAATCCTAACAGAAATGTCTACCATTATCGAAGAATAGGCCCAAAATGGATAAACATGCATTACACGGCAGAAAAATGGAATTGTGCAAAAATGATGTTTTATACCAAAAGGCTGGAATTTCATTTGATCGGGCTTTGTTATTTTCACCCTTAATAATAAGAGAATTATGAAATCACTGCATAAATATAAACAATTACCAAAACTCACATGTTTTTTCTTAAATTTGCATCCTAGTCGTTTAATGCCCAGTTGCACAGTCAGAGTTTAAACTCTCGTTTTGGTTTAAACCTTCGTTCAACAAATTTTCGATTTCACTGTGTTCGTTTCAACCCAAAGTGGAGTTCAACTTTCGGTTTAAGTTAAACGCCTGATGCATTCTGCCGTTTAAACTTTGGTTTCGCATTTTGAGGTTTATTTTGACAGCTGCTATTTCATACACGGGAGATAGAGAGAGAGAGAATAAAAAAGATAAATTGTTTGGGTGCTGCACTTCTTGAATTTATATGAGTGAAAAGTAGAGCTATGATTAGTTTCAGCATTACTGCGGTAAACCCACTGTTAAAAAATATCATCAGAATAATAATAATATAATGTACTTTTCAATGAAAACGCCGTTTTTCAAGTGAACATCAGGTAGATCTTAGCCCAAACATAATGTAGACAAGCGTAAATTGTATTGAGGTTTTTTTAATACAAATTAATTATTTTCGTGTGTGGAAATGACGATTATTTTTTTGTAATGCTACTAGTGATTTCTTTAGATTCTTGGCGAACAAAATATATCTATACATACTCAAATCTTTCACATTTTGTTTTGGCTGAAACAAGACACTACCCACTCTATTCTTTTTACAATGCAATTTGTTTGTCCGATTTTGAACACACTTCTCGGGACTATGCCTGTTCAGTTCAAAGGTTTCGGAGTTCATACCATTTTTGTATACAGATCTAGATTACCTACATTTTTGTTTAAAAAAAAGTAAAACCGGAACAAGATAGCGCAGATTTTCGTAGAAACACCAGCAAAAAACTTTGCGCCTACCTATTACCAGACAATGACCCTAATTAGAGGCTCATAAAATCCTTTCAATATGATTGGATGTGGTAAAAACCCAGCGAGTTACAAAGAAGCAGTACCTGTGATCGCATCCGTCTGAATGCCACATACATTTCAACAACTAGATATTATTATTGAAAAAAAAAGAAATAATAATTACTGCAATAATTAATTGGTGAAAGTAGATGACAGTTCAAACATGTGTCGAAAATAAATCAATTCACTTCGTTAATACCAAAATACACAATATAATAATATTGCACACATTTTCTTTTATTTACAAATGGTAAAATAGATAAAGTAGAGAAGAGCAATAACCATTTCTTTGGTCAAAAGTGCGCTGATAGAAAAATACCCCCTTAAGGGAAATTATTCTGCGCTTCCACAACTGCGTTTATTTAACTGGCAGATTATTTTGAACTGTGAAACTCAACGAGTTAAACCAAAAGTTTAAACTCTCGGTCAGGTTTAGTTAAACTTCAATTTAAACTCTGACTGTGCAACTGGGCATAAGAATTTGTAATCGACAATAATCGGCGTTTTATGAGTCGTTTTGTGCAACTAAAACGACAGTCAGAATGCGAAAAACTGCGTAGAACTTGTGTTCCACACTACTTAAACGCCACATGTCGTTAAATGACATAAAACGCCTAGAAATACGCCATATGTAATACCGATTTCAAAAAACGCCATTTGTCGTTTAATATAAACGCCACGTAGAATAAGGGTGACTATTTTAACTGGCGGTAATTTTGTCAGCTGTCAAGTGATTTATTTTTAGTTTAGTTTGTCATTTCAACATGAATAGACTGACGCCTGAACAACGCTTCCCAATTGTGCAAATTTATTTTGAAAATCATGGTTCTGTTCGAAATACGTATCGCACACTACGTCCATTTTATGGTCAACATAATCGTCCATCCATAAATGATAATACGCATTCACAGAGACGTAGTCGTACAGTGCGTACAGAAGAAGTCATTGCTGCTGAAGAGCGTAGCGTAGAGGAAGACCCGAATCAGTCGATCCGCCATCGTGCACAGTCATTGGATATGTTTCCATTCACTTTATGAAAGATTTTGCGGAAAAACCTTGGTTTGCGTGCTTAGAAAATCCAACTCGTGAAAGAATTTAAACCACAGGATCACCTGTGAATGGATGAATGGGCCCAAAACAAGATTGCCGTTGATCCCCATTTTCATCATAAGAATTTTGTTTAGCGATGAAGCCCACTTTTGGCTGAATGGATACGTCAATAAACAAAACTGCCATATTTGGAGTGATGATAATCCTCAAGTGTATGTTGCCACACCGTTACATTTACAAAAACTGACGGTTTAGTTTGTTTTATGGGTTGGTGGAATAATTGGTCCGTACTTCTTCAAAAACTATGCTGGCCAGAACGATAAAGTAATGCTTGCCACCTTCTAGAAAATCTCGTGGAGGACTTTAAAAAAAATAATTTTTTTTAAACCCAAAATGCGTATACATATTTCCCAATTATCTTCTTTCTATATAAATAAAAATGAAATGATGTTCGTTGGTAAGGGCATCACGAGAGAACGGCTTGACCGATTTGGCTGATTTTTTTTTTTAAATGTTCGTAATTCTCCTAGCCAGGTTTTTACGGACAAAAAATTTGTCCACGCCCCCTTCTACGCCCACTTTTTTCAATATATCTAAAATTTATTTTTACCCTTAAAAATCATGAAATAATGTTTGTTGATACGTGCATCACTTGAGAACGGCCGAACCGATTTGGCTAATTTTTTTTTCAGAATGTTCGGAATACCTCTAATAAGGTTTTTGCGGAAAGCAAATTTTTACACGCCCACTTATTTCCACGCGCGTTATTCTATTTGTTTTGTGCAAAATCCCCGTTGATATTACAACTGGCTACATTCAATTCCCCGTCGATTTTTGCAAGTTTACCGAATCAAAGACCGAACTTATACAAAAGGTATTCCCAAACATTGCACAAAATTACAAAAATCATGTTTGGTTGAGCGAACGTGCTATATTGGCTGCGAAAAACATTGATGTCGACGAATTGAATTTTAAGATTCAAAGTGAAATTGCTGGCGAATTGATGACGTTCAAATCGGTGGACTCAGTTTGTGCCCAAAATGATGTCGTCAACTATCCAACCGAGTTTTTAAACTCGCTCAAATTACCCGGATTACCGCCTCACAATCTCCAACTAAAAGTCGGTTCGGTAATCATAATGTTACGAAATATCAACCAGCCACGTCTTTGTAATGGGACCAGGCTTGCAGTGAAAAAACTGATGAACAACGTTATCGAAGCAACGATACTAAAAGGAAAGTACGAAGGAGAAGACGTTTTGATACCACGAATTCCAATGATTCCGGCCGACATGCCATTCGACTTTAAACGCTTGCAGTTTCCGGTGCGGCTTGTATTTGCAATGACAATAAATAAATCGCAAGGACAGTCGTTGAGTGTATGCGGCATAAATCTTGAAAGTCCATGCTTTTCGCACGGTCAATTGTATGTCGCCTGTTCCCGTGTCGGAAAACCATCCGATTTGTTTGTTTACGCGCCAGACAACAAAACAAAAAATGTCGTGTATCATAAAGCATTGCAATAACAGAAATTGTGAGGTCACAGCAAACCAATCGAAAAAAAGTCTTTCTTTTGCTTTGGTTAGTTACTTGAATATCGACGATACAATCGAAATGTAAATAAGTTACCTGGAGATTCAATTTCAACTGTAAATAAAACATGACCAAAATCTATATAAAAATAAAAATTCATAAAACTATCTCTGAAAAATATGTCTTTTCTTTTTTTTACTTTGTTTACACATTTTCAATAGCTTTTCACAAATTCACTAAACGATCACAAACAATTTTTTTGAAATTTGGACAGGACAACGTCTGTCGGGTCTGCTAGTTATACAATAAAAACTAATAAAATAGTAATTTAAGCTTAGTAGTAGCGCTAAATTTTGACAGATCATGTTAGTATGAGATAAGAATGAGATTTTTCAATAAATACCTCGGTGAGGAATCCTTTGAAAGTGAAAAATTTTAGATCAAACAATAGCAGACGAGGGAAAAAGAAAGCGCAACGAAAATATAACACTTTTTCACGTCGATGCATTTTTGAAAGAAGTTATTTTCAACGAAAACCTGTTTTCTGTGATAGTTATATCCACAACGTACTCTACATATGTCAAAATTTAGCTACGATTTTACCTAATGTTTGGAGAGAAAAATTGGAGAGCAGCTTAAAATTTTAAATTCATTCCCATTCCCATTCCCACGGTGAAGCCAGCCACCGTCAAAAGAAATGTAAAATTTCGCAAGCAAAGAGAGAGTGGAGAATTGTACCAAGCATTCTACTACAATTACCTCTTTTCGACGTCATTTCGCAGCAGCAGCGTACTAGGCTTTAATGGTCAATGTGGATGCAGACTGCAGAGGTCAATAGAATCTGAAGAGATGAGAAACATGCAACTCTCTCTTTTGGAGGCGCTGCCGTTTATATTAAAACTTGACTCTAATGTATTTGCTGCCACATTTGTAAATAAAATCGTACTTTTTAAGTAGCGAGGGAATTTGATATTTTCTGTTTTAGTAATTATTGTGAGTGGAGAACATTTGTCTTTTTGTGGAGGACGGAGGACGTCACCCTATAAAGGAGCACTGTCCTCCTCAAAGAAGGACGGGTGGCAAGCCTAGTTGCAGTCAATGGTGACTGCTATATAGAGCCATGATTACTGACTGTGGTTTCAACAAGATGGCGCAGCATGTCACACAGTTCGTGCCGCAATTGATTTATTGAAGGAAACGTTTGGTAACCGCATAGTTTCACGTTGCAGTTGCAGACCCGTGAATTGGCCTCCAAGATCGTGCGATTTAACGCCACTTGACAATTTTCTGTGGGGATATGTGAAGTCGCTGGTCTACGTCTACGCCGATAAGCCCGAAAAGATTGACCACTTGGAGGACAACATTCGCCGCGTTATTGCCGATATACGGCCACAAATGTTGGAAAAAGTCATTGAAAATTGCACCCCCAGATTAGACTACGTCCGAACCAGTTGTGGCGGTCATGTGCAAGAAATCATTTTTAAATTTGAATGCCAGAAGATTATCTTTCGAATAAAGTAAATTTCATGTCAATTTAAAAAAAATCATCTTTGTTTTATTCCATTTGAAAGTTCTATACCTCTAAAAAAACACCCTTTATAAAAATAATGCCCAGTTTCACGGTCCTCTTTTAAATGAAAATTAAAGTTTAACTCGTGGTTTAAGTTAAAAAATTTAAACTCTCGTTTATTATATTGAGGTCTGTTTTGGCAGCTGCCATTTTATACTGTGTCAGACGAGTGCAAGCAAGAGTTTAGGTTTAGTTAAACTGTAGTATAAACTTCCATTGTGAAACTGGCCATAGTCCTTCTACAAAATTAAATGCAAAATTGACACATAAGTGGAAATTACATTGTTTCACAGAACACAAATTGCCCCTGAACTATTTCTCATGATGGGGAGGGTGATAATGTTAAGCCTATGGCAACACATGGCAACACTTGGCAACACATGACGCTTTGGTGGAGTCACATTTCCGGGATACGGACTCAATAATTGGAATAAATTTTCGTCATTTCAGCTCCCGAAGTAGTTGCAATAACATACTGTGCAAAACTGTCATTAATTGCCATGAAATAGGCAATTACAAAATTAATGAAATGCAACTCTGAAAGAGATTGGTGTTCCATATTTTTGCATGTACGCTTCTAAACAATAAAAATTGGTATTAACTAGTTGAAATGCCGGCCATAGCCTTGTTATGCAACAGACAACAGTATAGCTCGTTATCTATCAAGTCGTAAATTTCTTAATGCGCTCGTGACATTTCAGTAATGTAAAACGTCAAAGTCGTTTATAAATAAAATACCCGTAGAAGTACACAGTTACTCATTAAATCGATAAACTTGCACATCGACGTATTCTATTACTGACCATGCAAATAAACTGGCTAATACAATTTAAAACCTTTTTTGTAAGGGATGGCGTGTTTATGCTTTTAGAAATGACTGCAAGATGAATTACGTTAGTTGAATTTCATTGCCTCATAAATAAGGTAAAGGTAAGGTTAGTACCTAAGTAAGTAGTTAATTTTATTTTCAAAATGTCACCACGATTTTTTGCTGAAGTCCAAAGTATGAAGCTTTTCTTAGTGGCATAATTCATTTTGAAGAGAAATACAATTGACATAAAAATAAATAAATAAATAGGTGGCGCAACAGGCGTGTAGACACCCTAGGCCTAGCTTCTCGCAACCATTCGTTTTGTGTGAGTTTCTATTTTTGGGACGAATGGAAGGGACCTACAACTTTATGCCGACTCCGAACGGCTGAATTGAGAAGCTTTTTCATGACAGTCATACTCTCGGATGTTTGTCAGACGTTCGCGAGAGACATTGCCTTTATTAAATAATTTAAATTACCGCTACTATAGGTGTCATCACTGAACACTGTCTGATAGTGACAGGTATAGGAACGCAGGCTTGGTGTTCCCTCAAATGATTTTTGTAGAAGCTGTAGAAATAAGGAAGAGAAGGAAACTGTCCCCCACCTTCTCTGCTCCCGCGCTGTTCTCTCTCAGAAAAGGAAAATTCACTTAGGATCTTACTTCTTTAACGATCCTTAGGACTTCAGTAATAACGACATTCAGAGCTTATTACACTTCATTAAAAGCTCAATTGCCTAAGTCGTCTCCGCTATTAACTCTGAAAATGACATCACTTCAGAAATCAATCGAAGAATTACACTTGCCAACCGCTGTTACTTTGGCCTAAGAAGGCAAATGATTGCTAAGGCCTTGTCGAGAAACACCAATGCGACTCTATATAAGACCCTCACCATCCCAGTCCTACTTTATGGCGCAGACTCATGGACGTAGTTATCAAAGGCGGATGAAGATCTCCTTAGTCGCTTCGAACACAAAATCCTTGATTTTTGGTCGCGTTTGCGTTAGCGGGCTTTGGAAGAGGAGATTTAACAGCTTAGACAGAGTAAACCATTTAAATTTTTTTTTTTTTGCATTTGACCGAATCTATTTTCAATTTATTATATTTCACCCTCTGGAAGGCGAAGGATAAGAGAGATGAATGTTAGTTCAAAATATTGCCTAACAATAAAGTTGCCGTCACACCATGCAATGAAAGTGCTCGCAGCAATTAAAATGATTTCTGCAATTAAATATTGCACGGTGTGACGACCTGAAAAGTTATTGCATGCAAGCGATTGCTTCAAGTAATATGATTGCGGCAATCGATTGCAGGAGGAACAATTGCATGGTGTGAGTAGTTCATGCAAGCGATTGCTTGCAATCAAATTACTTCAAATCACTTGCGGCAATCGATTGCCGATTGCACGTTCTACATCTGCAATTTTTTCGATTGCGTGCAATCAAACTCTGATTTTCGAGCTATTCGAGCGTGCTGAACAATATTCGCCACGAAAATATAGTCAAACGCGCTAAAGCGCGCATCCAACTAGTTTTGGCCGATTCAATGGCCGAATCAGCCACACGGGACATGGATGAGACTGATGTCTTCTACAGAAAATAATCGCCCATTCCTGAATTCAGCCAGAATTGGTCGAAAGACAACCGAAGGACCGCTTCCACCCCAAGCAATCCCTCAAGGGATTTCGCAGCAATATCAAATGGAACAGCAGGATGGTCAATAGCCCCAATAACAATGTTCTCGCAATATATGTTTTTAATTTTGCATTGTGCTCATTACTGTTGTACCTATTCTGTAAATAAAAATAATAATAATAAAAGTACTCACTCTCAAATATTCTGGTGCCAATGTTTTATATAAAGCGCTGCAAATCTCCGGAACGATTTTAGTGATTGCTGGCCGAGAAATGCGAAACACTTGAGACAGTGTGTTATAATTATCACCATGTGCAAGGTGTTTCAGTGTCACCGCTAGTCTTTCCCCTACACTGATGGGCACACGCCATTGTGTGTTTTGTTTTTGGATAAACGGTCGCACTTTCTCACACAAAAAATTGAATTGATGATCATCCGAAACGTGTGCAAAGTTTCTGAAAAATTCGTCTCCCTCTGCCCGCAAATCTCTTATAAGTGTAGCGTAGTAGGGATTTTCCGCACCACGCTCCCAAAACGGTCGCTTCCAAATTGCTCTTCGATGAGCTCCATTTTGCTGCCTCACATGCTGCAATATCCGTGATGCTATCTCCACTATAATTAGTTGCTTCGCTTCCAAATATTCAGCTTCTTCTTCAAATACAATATTATCTATTTTGCGTCAATTTTCGATAAAATATGAAATGAAACTGAACTCCCTCACAGTCGCAAATTAATTGCAAAAAGCAATTGCAGCAATCACTTAAAGCAATCGTTTGCGATTGCCTGATGTGACGACCCGAAAAGTGATTGCGTGTAGGAAACAGTCGCTCGCAGCAATCACATTGCTTGCATGGTGTGACTACTCTCTGCAATCACTTGTAAGGAAATTTCAAAATTCGAATTCTCGGAATGATTGCTATGCGAGCATTTTCATTGCATGGTGTGACGGCACCTTAAAAAGCATATCTTGAGTTGACCTACATAGCTTTATGAGTATATGGCAAGTTGAGTCGAAATAGAAAAGTTTGCAACTCCTTTTTTCATCCCTCATAAAATTCGACGAATTTTGAAAAACAATTAATTAGGCATGTTATAATTTCAAGTTAAGACGGGTAATGGTTCATGTGTTATGAAATGTACAAAATGCACGTTGTATCTAAATCACTGATAACACAACGCGACATATCGACAAGTCTTTCAAGTGCCTGTTGAATTCGTCTACACGTGATCATAAGATCAGCATTGAAGTTGTAACTTTTTGTTACAGAAATGTCTATAACAATTTGTAGAAATTAACTTGTTCTAAGCCCCTGTTAATCGAAAACAGCGTGACGATTATTCCGCTCTCTTCAGTAGTATAGGGTTGCATTGCTCATGTATTATAATATTAAAAGCCGATCCGATTTCGCTTCAGAGTCATTTACCCTACTTAAAGTATACCAAATCTATTTTTCTTTTTACCAAATTAAAGCTTACCACTCATAGATCTGTTAAAAAGAATAATTATTTGGAAAAAGTATTTGCAAAATAGGTAAGTTAGTGTTTTTTAAATTACATTGGTTACAACAACAACATTCTTCGCTGCGCATACAAAGGAAATGAATAACTTATAACTTTGCCTTCAGCTGGATCTAGATTGGATACCAGTTACCAGCATACCATAGCACACATAATTATTATATAGATATACTTTGCGACCGTGCGACAGGACAAAAAAAAAAACAAAACTACACGATCGTATGATCGAAAAGGGTTGATTTGTTTTCTCAGTGAGTGCTATGGACAATGGTCAGCAGCTGTATGTACATTACATGGGGTTGGGGTATAATAATAATCTTCATAAGAAAATAGACCTATCTACAGCTACCAGGGAGGGTTGGGTTGGGCCTTTGGGGTAGTTTTTTCTGGATTTCATAGGAAGAGGGAAACAAAGGAAAGGAGATGCACTTCAGTATAGGGTGCTTATGTATGTAGTTGAGGCACATACTAATTTTTTGCATGTTGCGTTTCTTTGTGTTTATGTATGGTGGGCGAATTTCGACCACTTGGCGAGCCTAGGTTACATAAATTCAAATTCTATTTTCTTAACAAATGTTAAAAACGAGTTCACATTCGACGCCATTTATAAAGGGTTTTTCAACAGGGACGGGGCCAACAACGAGTCGAAATTATTAAAATTTACTACCGAAATTTGGAGTCAGTGGCCTCAACGTTAAGAGCGCTACGTCCAATTTATGGTCGTCATAATCGTCCTAGCAGATCAACAATTAAGCGTCTAGTGGAAAAATTTGAATCCACAGGCACAGTCGTGCGATTTGACGCTGTTAGGCTATTTCCTGTGGGGCTACGTCAAGTCTATGGTCTATGCCAACAAGCCAGTGACGATTGATGAACTTCGTACGAATATCGAACGTGAAATTGCACCAGTATCGGCCGATTTATGCTTGAAAACCGTCGAAAATTGGGTTCAGCGTCTGGACTTCTGCAAGCGTGCCCTCTTGGTGGCCATGCAAAAGAAATCGAGTTCCATACATAATGGCATCGAACGTACTTTCACAGGAATAAATAATGTCATTGATATCCAAAACCGTTTTTGTTTTATTTAAAAAAAACTTTTGTAGCGCTCTTATTGAAAAACCCTGTAAAATCTATTACACTTTCCGATAGGTTCATTATTTACTAGTTGTTAATATATAGGCTTTCAAACTATAACTCAGTGGGTAGTGTGACGTGTGAGGGACTTAAGTTCGATATCCGAAGAAATACAAATTTCAGTTTTTTTTCATTCGTTCGGAATAGGCATTTAATAGGACCCTTCCATTCGTCCCAAAAAAATAAAAACTCATACAAACGAGAAGATAGGCCTAGGCCTAGGATGCCTATACACGTTATTTTTAGATATTAAAATTTTATTCAATCTTACTGAGAGCATTCCTTCTCTTGCCTACCTTACAAATAAAATTTATATTTATCAATTAATTTTAACATTGAAATCCCGCTCGAAAACTCAAATACAAAGGCAACCTGATTATCATCAAAATACGTATGTGGGTGGAGATAAAATTTGCTTAAATGGTTAGATAGAGGGAAGGAAACTCAATTGCTTGACAAATTTCATCGAAAATATCGAGCGGAATGACAAGTTTTTAGAGTAAGGCAAAGACAAACTCGACTTGAAGAAAATACCGAAAGGGCTATCAAAGTTAACACTTTATCTATATTAATCAGAATTATATGTTATATGTATATTCCGAGAAGAGATCGGTCATTTAGACTTCTCATATTTGTATGAGATGTATGGCCACGTCCGCCGTTAGAACAAAAAAGAAAAAAGAAAACAAATCACTTAAGCAAAATGCAGAATAGAGATGAATAATAGGCTGACCAATTTTATTTAGATCTAGGCTAGGCCATAAAATGCTAGTGCTATATGCTGCATGCTAGCTGCTTAATTGTTGATGTGTTGGCTAATTTCATAGCATATGTACACAGCTCTACGTCTACTGTATGGGGGTGGTCTTATGTTATTTATCATTTGAAACTCGCGTTCCGTATATGCCAAACATACTATGCAACATATGCAACCAAAAAGATCGTTAAGATGTGGTACTTTCTAGCAGTATGACTTCATTCTTACAGAATTCCGCTTGGATATCTTTGGAGTACGTACGCTGGAGTTGGATGAAGCGATAAGCGTATTCAACGGCGACAGAGGCTGGGACGTATTACAAAGTTTCAAATTGATACGACGAACGGTTCGTGAGTTAAGAAAAGGGGCCCCTTAAAAGCGGTCATCGCCAATAACTCGGGCCACAAGCAAAATTTTCAAAATCGGCCAAATTAATTGTCTTTATTTCTTATAATAGAGTACACAAACCGAGTTTGAAGTTGATCGGATGAAAAATAAAAATGTTCCCATACACAGGGGTTGAATTTCGAAATATCCTTTCTTATTCTTTGTATACATCATAAAGGGAACCTCTGTGCAAAATTTCAGGTTTCTAGAGCAAAGGGTTTAGGCTGGGCGTTGATGATAAGTGAGTGGTAAACTTCATTTTTAGGTAGGCCTCAACAATGGGCATAAAGTAGGCTTCATTTGGTGAATATTAAACAAAAGGGTGTGGCACCGCCCATACAAAAAAAAAAAAAAGATTAAAAATCTTATATCTCGACAACGGCCGAATCGATTTAGCTCAAATTTACAGACAATCTTACGAAAGAACATTATTTACCCCTATCGTGGAATCCGCCAGGGGGAACTATTCACGGAAAAGAATATTTTGGACTTTTGGTATCGTCGCATCCGCAAAGTGAACAGTTCCCCGAGTGGGTACTGTGAATAAGTTTCACTCTATCGTTAAAAACGTTCAAATCAAATTTTTCCCGAACGGGGAACTGTTCACTTTGCGGATTCGGCGATACCAAAATATTCTTTTCCTTAAATAATTCCCCCCGGCGGTTTCCACGATAGGGATGATTATCTAAGATCAAAGCAATACAATTTCTGTGCACGGGCAAATCCGGGCGGGTACAGCTAGTATATAAAAATGTTTAAAAAATGACCGAGGACTTGGCATCGATAGCAAAGTCGTGAATTCAAAACCAGCTGCTATTAAAAAGGCACCAGCCAGATTTTGGGGACTTCCCCCCATTTTGTTAAACGGATCCCAGGTTGAAATGGTGTCGAAGATCAAGAACCTAGAAATGATATTTAATAGTACGCTGTCATGGAGCGACCACATAAACAGAGTAGTTGCAAAAATATATGGTTCACTGCGCGGTCTTTCCACCACTAGGCACTTCTTACCTGTGGAGATTAAATAAAGACTGGTAAAAGCATTGATTATACCGATTTTGAGCTATGGTTGCGAAATTTTTGACGAATTAGACTCAGCTTCGTTATAAGTAAATTGTAATTAGCCTTTAATTTCATTACCAGGTTTGCATTTGGCTTCCGCAGGTTTGATTACATTTCCGGATACTTGCGGCAAATCCTCGGATGCAAATTGCTTCTTCGCTTCAAATGTATAGCCTTTCTCGTCAAAAGCCTGACAACGCATCGTCAATTTTGCATTTACTCTCGTTAGCCTCTGGAATCATCTTCTTCGCTCCTTAAGGAGTAAAATCGAACATAGCCAGTTTTTACCTGCCGTTTACTCGTTCTTAAAATAAATAAATAAATAGATGGCGCAACAGGCCTAGGCCTAGCTTTTCGTAACCATTCGTTTGTGTGAGTTTCTATTTTTGGGACGAATGGAAGGGACCTACAATTTTATGCCGAGTCCGAACGGCTGACTTGAGAAAGCTTTTTCATGACAGTCGTACTCTCGGATGTTTGTCAGACGTTCGCGAGAGGTGGCGCAGTAGAAAAAAACTTTAAGATGTAATTTGTGTTTTTCCGGGGATCGAACCTGGGATCACTCGCACAGTAGTCCAGCACTCTAACCACTGCGTTACTGCGCCCACATAGCTTACTCGTTCTTAGCAGTGGATAATTCTCTTTCCATACCATAAAATTGTTTCTATAATTTATAAACTCAGGGAAACTCCTTCCATCACTCGTGAACAAGACCCCGGGCCGAGATACTTAAACTTCTCCACCTGTTTCAATAAGACTCCACTAACATGCAGAGTGCATTTTACAGGCGTTCTGGAGACGACCATCACTTCAGATTTGTTCACGTTAACCTTCATCTTAGCTTCAACACAAACGGCTACACAAACCGATCGAGTGCGCGTTGAAGTTCAGCCTGAGCCAAGGATGACAAAGTAATCAGCGAAGAGCAAATGACTTATCCTCAGATCTCCCAATTCGAAACGTTCTTCGCCAAGACTGCGCTGTCACATCCAGTCCATATAAGTAATGAAAAGGAGAGGAGACAAGACGCACGCCTGGCGAAGTCCAACGCCCACGGTGAAAGGTATTGATTTAACGCCGTTAACCCGAACACAGCTTTTAGAGTTTGTGTAAAGAGATTGAATTGCTCTTAAGAAAGGACCGTCAATTCCATACTCCTGTAACACACTCCAGAGTTTCCCTCGAGGGACTCGGTCATATGCTTTCTCCAAATCTACGAAGCAAGCGTAAACAGGTGTAGCATACTCTCAAGCCTTCTAAAGTACCATTCTGAGAGTGAATAACTGATCGGTTGTGCTTCTGCCGGGACGAAAGCCGCACTGCTCATCTTCTAATCGTGCCTCGACCACAGTTCTGCAACGCGTTTCCAGCACCTTGGCAAAGACTTTTCCGGGGAGACTTAAAAGTGATATACCCCTGTAATTGGAGCAACCCCTTTTATCCCCTTTCTTGAAAAGGGGCACAATCACCCCAATCTGCCAATCGCTGGGAGTTTCGTCGCATTCCCATTTACAGGACACTTTAAGCCATTTGACTCCCTCTTCACTAGGATTTGAAATAATTAAACTAAACGAATGAACCAGATTAGTAGGAAGGATTTTTTGAAAATGTTGCTTTTCGGACTATTGGTCTTGGGCCTACTTCCAAGTCGAAGACTGTCTTTTGTGAGACTGGGACTGGGGTAAAATTGTCCGGCATAGTACTCGTTTACGCCCCATTGTGAATAAACTGTATAGTACTCAATCCGTTTATTTACTCGTACACTTTGAACATCAACTGTTAGCGCAAATAAAAAAAAAAAAAAACCAATAAATAAACAAAAAAAAAATCGCAAATTATGGAAAAGTTGATCAAAGACGCTAACCAAATCATATGGCAAATTTCGATAAAAAGCAAAGAAAACATTCTGACATTCCCTGTCAGTATGGCATCTAATCGTATATCAAAGCACCTCCAAGTCAACCCAATTAAATTAGAGTTATTATATTGATAATAGAACGTATAGCAGACCAGAGTTAACAACTCACTAAATGATTATGACCGAGTTTGACTTGGTTATCCGAAGCTCTGTATTATCGTAGATATCATTCTGATTGCGGTGACATTATGACATTAGTTTGTTAAGCGCAGTAGTCAAAAGCAGACAAGTTCGCGAGACACACAATCCTGAGAATTATTAACGCCTTCATTATTTATACGTAGCAGATAGCGGATTGTAAATTAAATTGAATCGTCAACACCCACCGTCATCATCAGTGCTGCCTACAAGATGGAGGTTGAGCCTTCTGTTTACTCAGTGTCCTATATCGTTGAGGCATTTGCCAAAAGACTGTCAATTTCGAGTAGTGTAAGTTTAACGTTAAACAAATTTCAAATCAGTCCGATAGAATATTGCGCATACGCCTTGGTGCACCTTTAAGCCGATTGTCTCATGACAACCACATCGATTCGGATAACTATAGTGTACTTACTTATATTATTGTATTATTTGTTAAAGTTTAGCAAAGTGTGACTAACTCGGGTAATGTGTGGTGTTTGTTTGGCTATCCGATTACCTTTACTTGAAAGCTGTACGTATATTGAGACTTGCATTACAGGGGCTTTGTTTCACGTTATAAATTAGTTGCATACGGTTACGAATACATCGTTTTGCATCGTTTGGCTGTATCACTTTTCCTGTGAAGTTTATTTTTGTGCACAAAGACTCAATGGAACTACTATACCACGTGGCTGAATAATGCCTCAAAAATATAATACTAGAAAGAGGCTTAAAAATCTCAGATGTAAAGGGTGGGGGATGCTGCTTGACGATGTCAGTCTTAATTAGCACTTGCGTGGCAACAACTGTTTGAATTACACAATCATTAGTATTTGGGTATCATTGATGATCGGTCAGTAGCCAAGGCAAGATCAGAGAAATGACGGAAACCGGTGTTTATTTTTGAGAAGGTTTCGGCACAGTTGCCGAATACAATTGGCACGAGATTAGTTTTTATATAAATTTGCCAAGTGTCAGTAAAGTGACACAATCGCCAAGCCCCACTGACCAAAACGCATTGCCACCGATTCGAGCAAAATACTTACCTAAGTCGTTTGAGAGAAGCGACTACCTTGAAGTGGCGTTAGGCAATAATGCCCAAGGAAATAGCCCCCAAATCGATTTGGAAATAACGCCCAAAAAATGCATATAGTGCCCAAAAATAAATAACAAGATGGAAATTGTTAACTTTAAAGAAAAAGACCGACCGACTTCTATGAAGTATAAAGAGAAACTATCTTTATTAGAGAAATTCATATGGTTTTAGTACAATGTATATAAGTGGGAGCCATTATTGCCAGACTTCAATTTTTCAAATAGATTAATAACTTTCAACACTCCCACTTTTGAATAAATTTAATGAAAACATAATAAGCATTACTTTATTTACTAGTAACTCCAATTAAAAAACGTAAATTCTCAAATTTATCTTTACTTAATGCTTTGGTGAATATGTCAGCCTTTTGTAATTCAGATGGAACATAATTAATTTTAAAATCGCCTCTATCATAACGTTCTCGAATAAAATGGTAACGAACATCTATGTGTTTTGTTCGTTTATGAAATTCGGGGTTTTTAACAAGCCTAATTGCACCCTGATTATCCATAAGCAACTGTGTCTCGCCAATGCCATTTGGAACCAATTCGAAAAGCAGCTGTTGAAGCCATACGATTTCCTTCACTGCCTGTGAAGCCGCTACGTACTCCGATTCCGTCGTGGATAAAGACACACACTTTTGTCTTTGTGATGACCAAGAGACTGGTCCATTTCCAATGGTAAAAATAAAGCCCGTGGTCGAACGTCTAGTTTCAGGATCGCCGGCATAATCAGCGTCACTGAAACAAACCAAAGAAAATTTATTACATTTTTCAAAAACTATACCCATTGTCCTGGTCCCGCTGATGTACTTCAGAATACGTTTGACTGCATTAATATTCGCCTGAGTTGGTGCCTCCAGATACCGAGAAACAACTCCCACTGCAAATGCTATGTCTGGACGAGTAGCAACTGCCAGGTACATGAGACATCCCACAGCCTCTCTGTAGGGAAATTTCACGCATTTTGAAGACACAGATTCTTCAAGCGAATAAGTTTCAGCTGGAGTTGACACTGGTTTACACGAATCCATGTTGAATCTTTTCAGAACACACTCCGCGTATCGTGCCTGATTGACGAAAATCGTACCATCAGATCTCTTCGTTAACTCCAATCCCAAAAACATCTCCGCATCTAATAATGTAATCTCGAAATGCTTCTTCAAAAATTTCACCAGGTTCATAGCATCCTTCTTTTCTCGCGCAGCAACCAATCCATCGTCGATATATATTGCAAGAATCAAACGCCTGTTTACGTCCGCCGAGATGAACACACACGGATCCATTTTGCTAGGTTTTAGATTAAACTCTTTCAGAACATCAGTAAACTTTTTATTCCAGCATCGGGACGCTTGTTTCAACCCATACAGGCTCTTTCGAAGTTTGCACACTCTTCCGGATCCGTCATCGAAGCCTTGTGGTTGCTTCATGTAAATCTCCTCATTCAATTCGCCGTTTAAGAATGCTGTCTTCACATCGAATTGTGTAAGACTTAGTCCTTCGTTTGCCGCAATAGCAAAAATTGCGCGAATGGATGTGTATTTTGCCACTGGGCTAAAAGTCTCCCCGTAATCAACTCCCTGTTCTTGGCTAAATCCTTTAATGACCAACCTGGCCTTATATTTCTGCCTTCCGCTCACACCTAAGTTTTTCAGCTTGTAAACCCACTTGTTGTCGATCGCCTTCCTTTGTAGTGGACGCGGCACCAAGTCCCAGGTGCGATTTTTATTAAGGCTATTCATCTCCTCGGCCATAGCTTCTTTCCAATGACATGCATCATTACAGGTTGTTGCATCAATATAGCTATATGGTTCACCCTGCACAAGGAAAGCATGTTTTTCAAAGAAATTGCACATACCTGAACCTTTATTTTTGCTGCTACGCAGACGATCTCTCAACGGAAGCGTTTCATCACCACCACCGTCGCTTAATTCATCATCTTCGCTTGCCGACTGAAAAACGTCATCTCTTCCATTTGGGTCCTCTTCATCACCTGTAGAACTACGAGCATCGTCCTTCTGTGAATCATCATCCAAGGCTGGAAAAACCACAGCTTCCTCCGGTGCCTTATTGGTATCATCCAATCTTACCATGTGATGATGTTCATTGTCGTCCTTCTCGTTGAATGTGACATCCCTGACTATGTCGACTTTCCTAGCTGCAGGTATCCAGATCCTGTATCCCTTGGTATTATCCGCATAACCCATAAATAAACCCTTATCCGATTTCTTGTCCCACTTTTTGCGTTTTTGTTTCGGAATATGTACAAAAGCCTCGACTCCGAACACTTTGAAATCTTCAACCCTGGGACTACTGCCCCACCACAGCTCATATGGGTTTTTACCTTTGCAAGAACTTGTTCCCGTTCGATTCAGCACATACACCGCGGTATTCACGGCTTCCGCCCAGAACTTCTTGTGTAAATTCTTCGCATGCAACATTGTCCTGGCAGCTTCAACTATTGTTCTGTTCTCCCTTTCAGCAGACCCATTTTGCTCTGGAGTATAAGCCACAGTAGTTTCGTGCCGAATACCATGCTTGGCTAGGAGAGATTTCACACCCTCGTTGACAAACTCTGAGCCATTGTCTGTCCGAAGTGTCTTAATTGGACTTCGAGCCTCACACCTTGCCCGACTAATGAATTGCTCAATCGAGTAACAAACTTCCGACTTATGCTTCAGAAAGAAAACCACTTTATAATGCGAAAAATGGTCCTTAAAAAGCACAAAATATCTAGCACCACCCAAGGAATTTTCCTCCATTGGACCACATACATCCACATGCACAAGCTCACCTGGTTGGTTGGCTTGAAAAATGCTCTTCGGAAAAGGTAATCTGTGTTGCTTACCGAAAAGACAGGAATCACATAAGAAATTTCCATCATCCTCAAACTCTATGCCATTCTGTTTCAAATGGGTACGTACATGCGAAACATTTTGATGAGCCATCCTCTCATGCCACATTTTCAGTGACAAAATTTGATTACTTGCAATATTCGCCGCTTTAGATACTTCACTTTGTACCCTAATACACATTTCAAACAATTGTTGTCTCCGTTCTCCTACTGCTTGAATTGCACCATCCGTATTCACAAATTGACATTTCACACTATCAGAAATAAATCTCAACCCTTTGTCCAATGCACGACTTTGTGAAAACAAATGAACAGAAATCTTCGGTACATAAAGCACATTTGAAAGATGTTTTTCAATCCACATTTTACCATTTGAAGCTAGAATATTAATGTCTCCAACTCCCATCGCCGAAATTTTTTCTCCACTTCCAATTCTTATTCCAATTGGATCTGAAAAACTTCGATAGTTTATCAACCATTCCTTTTTATAGGTCATATGATCGCTTGCTCCTGAGTCTAAGTACCATCGATTATTAATTTCTCGATCATCATTAACCATCAGCGCGCTTGCTGTCAGTTTTCCTGCCCTCTGTTCCTCACTTCTAGTTCCAGTCCTCATCCGATCATCCGCATCCCCCTTTTGCAGCTCGCCGACACTTCCAGCCTTCATTTGATCATCAATTTTTAGACAATTGCTAATGAGTGCGTTACCCCTTGGTACTTCACTTCTACTTCCAGTCCACAATTGATTATGTACATTTCCTCTTAGCTGCTCACTCCCACTTCCAGCCTGTGCTCGATCATCGGTTGTCAAAGAGTTGCGTCTGCAAGTCAATGCGTTCCCCTTTGATGCTTCACCTCTACCTCCAGCCTTTTTTCGCTCAGCAATCTTCTTCGGACATTCTCTTTTCCAATGCCCGAACTCATTGCATGCAAAACACTTGCCAGGCTTAGAATTTTTTTCTTGCTGTTTTCTCCCTCTTTGCTTGGCCAGTAGTGCTGTTGTTAAAGTAGATGTACTAGGAGAATGAGATAACATTCGAGTCTCTTCCATCACCAACCGTGACGTCAAATTCTCCAAAGTTTGCTCTTTTTTGACTGAGGACTCCCACGCACAAAAAAAATGTTTGAAGTTGTCTGGAAGAGTCATTAATATTTTTGTAATTACCATACTCTCTGAAACTGTCTCTCCAACATCTCTTAGCTGCCGAACTATGTTCTGCAATTTGGAGATGTGTGTTGCAACGTCATCATCTGGATCCTTATTGAAACTATAGAAACGTTGTAGCAGCATATGAACATTCGCCTTTGATGTTTGTTCATATACCGCCCTCAACTTCATCCACATCTCTTCTGCAATTGTGCAATTGACAATATGCCGAAGTGGGGTTGAACCAATGCTTGTTGCAATTATTCTTTGAGCCTTGCTATCCGATCTCATCCAATCAGCTAAACGTACATTGAACACTGCTTGTTCTTCATTCTGTGCTTTAATTGGGAATGGGATTGATCCATCCACATGTCCTAAAAGCCCTGATGCATTTAACAAAATCGTTACTTGGAACTTCCACACTGAGTACTGCTCGGAATTTTGCAATTTTTCCACTTTAAAGAGTTCGCTCTCCATTTTCTCTTTTCTTAAAGAACACAATTTTTGGATATAGCAATAGGTTTCCCAAAAACGCGTTTACCAGAAAAAAAACGATTTGACCAAGGTGACCTTTATATAACCTTATCGAATTTATTTTCTAACGTGGTCTGGGCCCATAACCTGTTAACTTTAAAGAAAAAGACCGACCGACTTCTATGAAGTATAAAGAGAAACTATCTTTATTAGAGAAATTCATATGGTTTTAGTACAATGTATATAAGTGGGAGCCATTATTGCCAGACTTCAATTTTTCAAATAGATTAATAACTTTCAACAGATGGCGCTACAGTCCGGGGTGGACCTGGGCCTCAACCAACACGCCTCTCCAGTTATCAAGGAGATCTTCATCCGCTTTTGACAACGTCCATGATTCTGCGCCATAAAGCAGGACTGGGATGATGAGGGTCTTATATAGAGTCTCCTTGGTGTTTCTCGACAAGGCCTTACTAATCAATTGCCTTCTTGGCCTAAGAAGTGCGGTTGGCAAGTGTAATTCTTCGCTTGATTTCTGATGTGATGTCATTTTCAGAATTAATAGCGGACCCAAGGTAGACAAAGTCCCGAACTACCTCAAAGTTATAGCTGTCTATCGTGACGTTCTGTCCGATTCGTCGATGTTGTGTGTCCCTTCTCGTTGACAGCATATATTTTGTTTTGCCCTCATTCACCACTAAACCCATTTTTGCCGCCACTGTACTGATACTTGCAAACGCACCAGTGACAGCTCGCTGTGTTCTGCCAATGATGTCGATGTCGTCAGTGTATGCAAGTAGTTGCACAGACTTTTGGAAAATTGTGCCCCTGGTGTTGGCTTGCGAGTTTCGCACAATTTTCTCAAGAATGATGTTGAAAAAGTCACATGACAGCGCATCACCTTGTCTAAATCCTTTTTTGACATCAAAGGTCTCGGTGAGATTGTTTCCGACCTTTACGGAGCAGCGAGCGTTCTCCATCGTCACAATCTGCACAATCTGACAAGTTTGGCAGGGATGCCAAAACTAGACATGGCTCTGTATTGCTCGTCTCTTTAAATGCTGTCATATGCGGCTTTAAAATCGATAAATAGGTGATGACGATGAGTATCGATTTGGACTTCTTGGGTTTTCTCCAGGATCTGCCGTAGTGTGAATATTTGGTCGGTTGTGGACTTACCGGGCTTAAAACGCACTGATAGGGTCCAATCAGTTCGTTGACAAATGGTTTCAGGCGTTCACACAGTACGGCAGACAACATTTTGTAAGCGATGTTAAGGAGACTGATGCCTCTATAGTTGGCGCAGTTTAGAGGGTCTCCTTTCTTATGGATCGGGCAAACAATGCTGAGGCTCCATTCATCAAGATGAAAATAAGGCCCAAAAATAATTCGCAGTTTAATACGCATGGTCGGACATGCTGCCCCTGCAACACACCCCCTGCCTGGGTTTACTGTCAGATTTGGAGTATGTGCGAAATTGGATATATTAAAGGTTTTTTTTTTGCAGTACAAACTCCGACCGAATCCAAAATCTAACATAAAACCCAAGCAGGGTGTTCTGTAGATTTAGTTCAATTTATTATATTTTATATGGATAATGCACATGGTAAGTTTTTCAGTACGGTGAACGAAGGCTGTTCTTTTATTGAAAGATAAAATCAAACTCGTTCGAAGAACAATGTTTAATTTACACATAGCACACCTACTCAGCTCAACAGCCAGCAAAACTTCCAGATAAACTGGAATTCAAAGAGAGTCGGCTGGAAGTTGGCTGGTAGTGTTCAGTGCAAATCAAACATTGCCGGCCGCCTTGCAGCAATTGCTGCAATATTATTTACAAAATATTAATCTTTTCTTAAGTACAATTGGTATAAATCATACGTTTACAGTAGTTTTTTTTTTTTTTTTGTTTAATTCAAGTAGGAATAATTATCGTATATAAAGGCAAAGTCTTGCAAAAACAATTAAAATGAACAAATATATCAAGCTAAATACGAACTACTAGAGATACGTACAATCATTTGTGACTGGTGCATAATGTAATTAAAGAAATTCAATAAGGACGTTCAATAAGTTGTGTGCCCTAGGTATCGATGACAAATCCCGGATAATTCATTATTGTTTGGTGGGTAACATACAGAGTTTGACTATCGGACGAGTAAGGACTCCATTTTGGGTTTTCACATCTGCAACCCGGACTCTGTGATCCGGACCTTGGTATATTTTAACAACTCTACCAAGTTTCCACTCATTAGGAGGGAGTTGTTCATGACGAATTACTACGAGATCATCGATTTGTACATCTCTTTGTGGATATTTCCATTTGAAGCGCTTATTTAGCTCCTTTAAATATTCTTCTTTCCATCTATTGCTAAATTGGTGATGCAATACCTTAAGTTTTTGCCACCGATTGATCAGGTTAAGAGATGTAGAGGAAAGCGAGGGTTCAGCTGGAGTGAGTAAAGGCCCGCCTCTTAAAAAATGAGCAGGAGTCAACGGTACGAAGTCTGATGGATTTTCAGACATGGGAGAGATCGGTCGGGAATTTAGACACCCCTCGATTCGAGATAATAAAGTTTGAAATTCCTCGAAGGTAAAATTATGAGGAAGGGTAACTTTGCGAAAGTGTTGTTTGAAACTTTTCACCCCGGCCTCCCATAGACCACCCATGTGAGGAGCCCCCGGGGGAATAAAGTTCCATTTAATTAAAAAGAAATTGTTGGTGGTCGTCGATGAGTGACTTTTAAGGGCATTTCGAAAGTCACTCATAAGTGATTTTTGTGCTCCCACGAAGTTAGTACCATTATCCGAGAAGATAGTGGTTGGGACTCCTCTGCGAGCAACAAAACGAGAAAAAGCTGCCAGAAACGCTGGAGTTGACAAATCACTCACTGCTTCCAAGTGAATGGCTCGGGTACTAAAACATACGAAAATACACACGTAACCCTTTTCGATTCGGCACCCGCGCCCGTGAAATGTTTTGAGCGTGAATGGGCCGGCAAAATCTATACCGGTGTTGGTAAATGGTAGGGTGAATTCAGTTCTTTCTGGGGGCAGAACGCCCATAATTTGAGACATTGTTTTGCGCTTCATGACCACGCATGTTTTGCAACGAGTGATACATTTTCTGACGAGGTTCTTTAACCTTGGAACCCAAAATTCAGCCCGAACAATGCGAACCATGAGTTGAACCTCACCATGAACGGATAGCTGATGCACGTGTGCGATAAAAAGTTCAGTGAGATAAGCGCTGTAGGGAAGAATAATTGGGTACCGTTCGTTATATGTCAAAGTAGATGATATCAGTCTACCATTGCTTCTCAAAATGTTCTGAGAGTCGAGAAAGGGGTTGAGTGTCAAAATAGGACTTTTTGACGAGATCGGAACGCCATGGAGAAGGTTTTCACACTCAAGTGCGAAATGAAGTTGCTGGGTAAGACGTATTAAACGAATCTTAGTGAAGCTTATTTCGTCATGAGATAGAGGTAAGTCTGTGTGATGCTGACTTCTGTTACGGTTCCGAGTAGAGTGAAAGAAACGGAAAGTATAGCTGATGATGCGAAGAGCTTTATGCCAAGACGAAAAGCGTCGAAGAATATCGTCGATGGTAGCGTTTGGACAGGATAAAAGTGAGCACGAAGGCCGGACTTCTAGTAAGGTCTCATCCACGGAAACAGAAGGAAGTTCAGGCCATTCCTGTTCCGGACGCTGAAGCCACGGGGGGCCATGCCACCATAACACGTTTTCTTTGAGCATTAAGGGCGTTGTCCCTCTGGTCGCTATATCAGCAGGATTGTCAACGGAGATGACATGACGCCATGGCATTCCGTCTACATTTCTTAAGATTTCCGCTATTCTATTGGCAACATAAGTTTTCCATGCGCACGGTGGTCGTTTTAACCAGGCAAGGACAATTGTGGAGTCCGTCCAAAGAAAGACTTCGGTTGGATTAAAGTCAATATTTTTGAGTGTAGAGCGCATCATTTTGGACAACAAAACAGCGCCTTGTAACTCAAGTCGAGGTAGCGTGGTGGAACTTACGGGGGCGACTTTCGTCTTTGCCCACAACAGCTGAGAAGAAAAAGCTGAGTGCCCTAGTGAGATGCGCACATATATGGCTGCGGCGTACGCCTTTTCTGATGCGTCACAGAAGCCATGTAGTTGAATGTGGACCCAGGGAACAAAGTTAATCCACCTTGGTATACTTAGTGATTGAATGTCAGGAAAGTGAGACGAGAAATGTGTCCACGCTTGTCTGGTAGTCGGACTGAGATCGTCATCCCAGCCGGTACCGTCCTTCCAAATTTGTTGCATAATAATTTTTGCCGATATAATTATAGGGGCCAGCCAGCCGGCCGGGTCGTAGAATTTTGCAATGGCCGACAAAACAGCTCTTTTGGTTGTAGTACCTGCGAAGGAGTCCCTTTTGAGAGTGAAGAAGAAGGTATCGGACTTGGCATTCCAATGGATGCCCAAAGCTTTTGTTAAACTGGTCTGTTCGAATTCCAAAAATTCTTTATCGAGGCGATTTTCGGTGGGAATAGCGGTCAACAACTCAGGCGTGTTCGATGTCCACTTTTTTAGGGCAAAGCCTGCAGAATCTAGAGCTAAGATGAGCTCCTTTTGGGCTTCCTGTGCCGTAGGAATGTCATGAGCACCTGAGAACACGTCGTCTACGTATATTTCATTTTCAAGGATTTTCGATGCTTTAGGATATAATGAGCTTATGTCCTTAGCCAGTTGTTGTAGCGACCGCATAGCTAAATAGGGGGCACAAGTCACTCCGAAGGTGACCGTCTGAAGTTCGAAGTCCTTAATGGAGTCCTGAGGAGACTCGCGAAATAGAATCCGCTGAAATGGCGTCTGATCGGCATGAATTCGAATTTGTCGATACATTTTTTCGATGTCCGAGTTAAAGACATATTTAAATAGACGCCATTGCAAGAGTAGAAAAACGATATCTACCTGCAACGCAGGACCTGAGTATAAGACATCATTGAGACTACGTCCCTTGGTAGTGGGGCTTGACGCATTAAAAACCACTCTGACCTTGGTGCTCGTACTTTGAGGCTTAAGGACAGCATGATGGGGCAAATAGTAGGAAGACACCCTGTTATTATGAATCATCTCGACCGAGGGAGCTAATGTCATATGCTGTAGAGTTAGATATTCATTGAGCACTGAATGGTATTGCTCTTGCAGTTCTGGGTTCTTATCGAGACTTCGTTCAGTTCTCAGAAAATGTTTTAGAGCGATATCGCGAGAAAACCCCCATTCAACATCAGAGGAAAATTCTGGTTTAAATGGCAGACGGACCACGTAGCGCCCATCAGAGTCGCGATAAGTGGTTGCGTCGAACAAGTTTTCACAATATTGATCGGCAGCAGATAAATGACGAGCCTTGGGTAGCTCCTCGAGTTGCCAGAACTGCTCAATCTGCTTGTCGAGTGAGATGTCACTAAACTGTGAAACGAACGTGGAAAAGCACGTCCGATCCGATGGGAGGGGTCCTAAGAGTACCCATCCAAAGACGGTGTTTTGAGCTATTAGCGAGGAATAAACCTTTGATTTTAGACCTGAGCGTATTATTGATGGATAGAGGTCAGCACCTATCAATAAATCAATTTTGGATGACCGATCGAAATATGGATCGGCTAACTGAAAGTCGATGCTGTCCCTAAGGCTGTTTATATCAAATGAGTTAGCTGGAAGGTCCCCTGTGACACGTTTGAGAACAAACGCTTTGGCTTGTATACTGAAATCCGGCGTTTGTTCGGCACATAAAGTAAAGATACATAATTTAGAGGAGGACGCAGTAACTGTTGAAGCAAGTCCAGTTATCTGAGCCTGGACTGGTTGAGTTGGTAAACGCAGTTTCCGTTGAACATCTTCAGCAAGGAATGAAACTTCAGACCCTGGATCGAGTAGAGCGCGAATGCAAATTTGCGAATCTTGGTAACGAATGCTAACCATAGCGGTAGCAAGAAGCACTGTGCGATGGGTAGTAGAGAGAAGTGTTCTAATATTATGAGCGTGTGGAAGAGTGGACTGTATAGAAGTTGAACATTGTGGAACGGAGGGTTCTCCGTCTAGGGGTTGAGACACTGCAACATCATTTGTTGCAATGGATTTCGATTGCGAAGGTTGAACGACAGTTGATTGAATGAGTGGACGTTCTAGATGTAGGAGAGTGTGATGCTTATTTCTACACCGGAAGCAAGTGTTAGTACTTTTGCAGTCGGCTATGGTGTGATTAAATCCTAGACAGTTCAGGCAATGTTTAAGTCTCTTTACCGTAGATATTCGATCAGACACATTTAAGTTATTAAAATCGGGACACACTCGCAAGGCGTGTTGTTTTTTACATAAAGTGCAAGAGATATTAGATTGGGACCTAACGAGATGAAATGATTTGGAGGTCGATTGAGATTTGGCCTGTGACGGGCCGTTGGTTTTACTTTTCATATCGTCGATCGTTTCTAAAGCACGGTAGCGATTGGTCAAAAATGAATTCATATCCGCCCAAGAAGGGATTTCCATGTGATTTCCCAAGCCTTGTTCCCACAGATTCAGGGTGGCTTCAGGCAGACGAGATGAACACAAATAAACTAGTATGGAATCCCACGTATCGATGTCAATGTCCTCATTCTTCAGGGCTGTTAAGGCATCGTTGATATCGCTTTGCAATTTTTTAATTGCCCGACCTGATTCCACTTTGACTTGAGGAAGTTGAAAAAGTACCTTGATCTGACTATTGACAATGATCCGTTTATTTTCGAACTGATCTTTTAACGCTTGCCAGGCAAGATCAAAATTAGCATTCGTTAATTGAAATTTATTAACAATGTTATTTGCATCACCTTTCGTCTTAGCGCGCAAATGAAAGAGTTTTTGAACCGCACTTAATCTGGTGTTGTGAATGTATATAGCAGAAAACATGTCTCGGAATGAGGGCCAGTCTACGTACGACCCGTGAAATATTTCCGTGTCACATGGCGGAACTTTAATATAACCTCCCGAATCCTCCGGAGGAAGTACTAACTTTGAATTCTCTACTTCGGTAGCAGTGGTCGGGGCAAGGAGTTTGCCTTTGGGTTGAGCGGCTTCCAAGTCTTCCATGGAAGCAATAATCGTACCCAAGCACGAAATATGTGTGTCAGAAGATGAACGAAGCTTAGCCTTCGCAGCTTCCAACACATCCTGCTTGTCCTGATTATCAGTAGCCGCGGCCGTGCTTGTGACAAATTGATGGTATTTTAATTTTATGTCGGACCACAAAACCGAGAGCTCGCTTTTATAAGCCTTCAAAGTGGAGATGGAGAAATCGGATACCGCTTTTTCTTTAAAAGTCGCGAAAAATTCCACCAATTGATCGGTAGAAGCAATAAATTCTTCAAGGTTGGACATTACAAATGTGAAAACCAAAAGTGAAAAGAGAAAACGGTAAATTGAATTCACGATCAACGGTAAACCACAACGAACGGTATACTCGTATCGTACCACCCGAACGGTACTGCTCTCTAAACGGCAGATTGTACTAAAAAAAACCGCAACGCGATACCCAAAGCGCACACTTATGAATTATATAATATAATATAGATATATAAAAGAAATTGATATATGCACCAATAGTAAATGATTGTACGTACCTTTGGTATTTTACACTGCTTTGCGGTTGATGATGAGGGTTGTTGTTGTACTCTAGCGACAATTGGAGCTTCGTTGATGGTGATGGCGACGACGATGATTGGTGTGGTGCTCCAGCGACAATTGGAGCTTCTTTGAGGGTGATGACGACGACGATGGTTGGTGTGGTGCTCCAGTGATAATTGGAGCTTCGATGATGGTGACGATGATGATGATGATTGAGCTCGAATGAACGTGAGCACTGATCTCGAGTGTCAAGAACGAGAGCCTTGATGACGACGATGAGCACGCATTTACTTTGTGTGCTGCGTTGGACGATGACGAATGGTGCAGTGCTCCAGTGATATGTGGGGCTTCGATGATGGTGATGATTGAGCTCGAATGAACGTGAGCACTGGTCTCGATTATCAAGAACGAGAGCCTTGATGACGACGATGAGCACGCAGTTAGGTACTTTGTGTGCTGCGGTACGATGACGATGATTGCTTTTGCACGCACACCTCGTGGCTGCAAACCGCGTGGCAGTGGCGAAGAATTTGTATGCGGAAGCACGCAGTTACTTTGTGTGCTGCGGTACGATGACGGTACAAACCTCGTGGCTGCAAACCGCGTGGCAGTGGCGAAGAATTTGTATGCGGAAGCACGCAGTTACTTTGTGTGTTGCGGTACGATGACGATGATTGCTTTTGCACGCAAACCTCGTGGCTGCAAACCGCGTGGCAAAGGAGATGAACTTTTATGCGAAAGCACTCACGATGGAAATTAAAAAATTTATTGAGAGCAATATGGCTCGATTGGACCAAAAATGTTCTGTAGATTTAGTTCAATTTATTATATTTTATATGGATAATGCACATGGTAAGTTTTTCAGTACGGTGAACGAAGGCTGTTCTTTTATTGAAAGATAAAATCAAACTCGTTCGAAGAACAATGTTTAATTTACACATAGCACACCTACTCAGCTCAACAGCCAGCAAAACTTCCAGATAAACTGGAATTCAAAGAGAGTCGGCTGGAAGTTGGCTGGTAGTGTTCAGTGCAAATCAAACACAGGGGGTTGCAGGAGGGCGGCATGCCGCTCCATACTTATTCCACAGTGTATGCATTTCCACTTAAAATTTTGGGCTTTACTGCTGGTCAAAAAGACGAACCCTGGAAAGGAAATAACACCCAAAATGACGAACAATTTTACAACAACAAGTTTTTTTAAGGCGTTATTTCCAAATTGATGTGCCTTCAACTAAATACAGGGTGTCCCAGTTAAGCAGTATAATCCTTGAAAGAAAGATAACTGAAGGTCCGCCGAACAAATACTCCGTTATAGCCCACCAAAGTAGGTGACCTCTAATTAAAATGCCATAACTTCTAAACTATTATAGGTACAAAAATTGATTTGTAGATTTTAAAAAGACAATCTAGTAGCGCATACAAGTTCTAAGCACTTCGGGTACATTGCATCTGTGCAGCTACAAAGTTATGGCTCCTTAAATTCAAAATTTTAAAAATTTGTTGTTACATTTTTTTTACTTAAAATTATTTTTTTCTCAAAAATTTGTACTTTATAAATTTTAATTTTTTTTTATGCAATTTTTATCCTTGAGAAGTTTCCTAAAAAAATTATGTTAAGCAACTTTTGTACGTAACAGAAGTTGTAGTAAAAGCCATTTTTTGTCAGGCAAAAATGGTCAAACAACATTAAGTCAAAATAATAATCTAACGTACCTATGAGCAATGGTTAACAGTTAATTGTCGAATATGAAAAAAAAGCTTAACATTTATAAGTTGATCTCCACAAAATGTATGTATGATTACGCGGAAATAGCGTTTGTAAACGGGTTCTGCCATGGAAACCCTTAGTTGCCAAGATAGGAGTACCAACGCTGATACACAAATCGTAGTAAAGGGTGGTTAAGTTTTAAGGGCCGATGTTGATTTTGAATAAAACACAAATTATTGTCATTTCTTTTTATTATGATAATATTGGTATGGTTCAATTATGTATGGAACAAAATATCGGCCAAATCGCCGGCGCGACGTCGGCGGCACACCTCCATCCGATGGTCCAACTTTTCGATGACGCTGAGGCATAATTGGGGTTCTGTGCCGTTAATGTGCCGAATTATCTCATTCTTAAGCTCTTGAATTATTGCTGGCTTATCGACGTACACCTTTTCTTTCAAATAACCCCAAAGAAAGAAGTCAAACGGTGCCAAATTGCATGATAGTGGCGGACAATTAACATCGCCACGACGACGTGAGATAACACGGCCATTGAATTTCTCCCGCCATTTGCCATTTCTTGCCACCATTCTGACCATTGACGACGCTTGAAATGGTCAAGAGGCTTTAGTTCTTGAGTCAATTGCACCTTGTAAGCGTGTAAATGCAAGTCTTTATGCACAATATTCATCAACGACGATCGTGAGAGGTGCAATTGTTGGGCACGACGACGAGTTGAGGTGGACGGCTCTTCAGCCACACTATTGCGAACAGCAGCAATATTTTCTGGAGTACGAGCTGTATGAGCATGCACTGGTGTTTTGACATCTCCTACAGACCCGGTTTGCTTAAATTTTTGCACGATTTTTCCGATTGTACGACATTTGGACGATTAAATTGACCGAACAAATCACGAAGTGCACGATATGCATTTTGATTTGAACGCCCATTTTCATAATAAGCCTGAATAACTTTAATGCGTTGCTCGATTGTGTATCTTTCCATGAATCAAATTGAGTTAGTCTGAAATTGATAAATGCGAAAAAAAACTTGACGTTTAGGTGTGGTTCACATTCAACATCGGCCCTTAAAATTTAACCACCCTTTTCATCATGTAGCCGGGTATTCGCTGATGCGTATAAGCGCCTTATTGAAACCGGGTCATCTACTCCAAATAAAACGTAACGACCGACGTTCAGACGTAGCGGCGGCAGAATTTGAGGGTGGAATTTTGCGTGCTGTGGACGTTCGGCTTTCAGTCAGATCCGCAGACAAGCTGTGTAGTTGTAACTTCTCAGAACTCTACAGAGTAATAGATTATTATTATTATGAACAACTTTTTCAAAATGTGTGCTTATTTCAAAGGAGGTTTAGCGTAAATATTTGAAAACACTTTAGTAGGCCCGCATATTCTTCCACAAACAGTTAATTCCCGCATCACTACCTGGAATTTCTTAGAGAACGATTGAACATCATTTTTAGGAAATTTCTCAAGGATACAAATTTAATATTTTTTTTTTTTGTAATGGAAGGAAATATCATCGAAAGATATTGCAGAGCTATTACGCGAGGGATGCTTTTGCAATAGTGAGGGACTTTAACCCGATCTAAAAAAAAAACTACCAAGGGGACTGACTTTTGTCATCCCGAATTGATTCCACCTATAGTCGTTCGACTAATCGGCAATTAATTTTTGATTTATTTTAAAAAATTTCGAGGATAAATCCGACGTTTGCCGAATTTCTATACTTTTTTAGTTGAAAGTATTACCAACTCTCTTGGTCTTAGCTAAGATCAAGAGGTTTTACCCGCCTTAATCTCCTGATTACATTGTCAGTAATTAAACGTTTTTTATTTCTATGTTAACATGGTTAAGAAGTCTACTTTTATGCCTTCGAGCAACTTTTTTAACTTCTTCCTCAACCATTTCAATGTTAAGATCTCTATGTAGATCAGCGTTGCGTATGTACCAAGGTGACTATTTTCCTTAGTACTTTATTTTGGAAAACTTGAATTTTTTGCAAATTTTTTTGGCATATACATGCCCAAAACTGGATTCCGTAGGTGGTCCACACTGGTTTTAGAACTTGCTTGTATAGCAATAACTGATTGTATTTTGACAGAGATGAATATCTTCCAATAAGCCAATACATTTTGCTGTATCGCATGTTCAACTCGTCTCTTTTTTTCTTTACATGCGCTTTCCAACGCAGTTTAGCATCTATAGTCATGCCTAGATATTTGGCTGTATTTGAGTATTCCACTACATTAGGTCTGTTTTTTTCCTCACCCATCTCAGTGAAGTAAAGTAAAGTAAGAAAATGTGCAAAAAAACAGTCCCCAACCACTTTTCTGAACAGTCGGTCTTACCCCTGAAAAGTTAACAGCTGACATTGCTGTCAAAATGGCCATCAATGAAAAATTCAATTTCAAAATCAAAATCCTTCTAGAAAAATGAATAATTAACTTTTTAGCGCAAAAAAAATAATGATTTTCAATTTCTACAGAATATTTCCTTTTTCTGTTTACTTTTTTTCCCTTTCTGGCGTCTTTTATGGTCAAAATAAAATCACGAAATAATTGCCAAAGAAAAAAAAACAAAAACATGCGTGGGTGTGTTTATTAGGTGAGTCCTAAAATAAAGAGTATTCGTGCTAATTCTGAGATTCGATCGAATCGAGTTTTCCTCGAATTTAAAACTTTCACTCGAATGAACTTCTCACATCTAAGTTTTAAAGGAAAGAAGTTCATTTCCAAATAATTTAATTGTATGAATTTTATTTTCGAAATCAGCTGTATAAATGTTTCACTGTCGATTGCGTTGGTTTTGACCTTAATTTGAGAAAGGATGGGTTTATTTACACATTCTTGGAGGAAGAAACGATCAAATTGAACAGAGAAAATGCAATAAAAATAAAATAAATGAGCATTTCAAATCGTTTTGGTTTGTTCATTTTGATTGTGACATGCGATTATTTACATTTGAAATTTTGTCTCCATAAGACGAACAAATGCTTCCAATTTTATATGTTTTATGTAAATTTCACTATAAACATTTTTTAAATAAAGACTTACAAATTTTCAGTCGAAAAAACTCATAACATTTAACTCAATGCAATCGAAAATGAGAATGTGCGGAGAAATGAACAAAAAAATACCTATTGCTATTTATTATCTACAAAGATGTATCCCATAATGATATATCCAAGATAGTTTTCAATTATTATAAGTCTATGTGTAGGAATTATATTTTGTAAGTAAACAAAATGCAACTTAAATAGAAACGGAAAATATTTAGTATTTTATTACTTTCCGTAATATTCAGTTGTCATTTTTAAAGTTGTTTAAAATATGCAATTCCTTATATGTACATTTACACCCACCACAGCCGACAAAATAGTAGGTATCATAAAAGGAGACACTCTGTGAACAGATCCAAATTACACAAAAATGTGCTCCCCTGGTGTTCAGAATTGAAGAATGCTCCAAAGTTGGTCTTGCTGGAAATGAATAGCTTGTGTGAATCTCAGTGGTGTCAAATTGAGTGCAGTTGTTGTAATTGCGTGCTGAAAATCCTACTTTACTTTACTTCACTGAGAGCGATGAGGAAAAAAACAGACCTATTGTTGTTTATGTATACTGGAATATATTTATTTATACGTAAAATTAATATGGACTGACTTAAGGTCATTTAATATAATCTGCCATTTTTTTGTCCAATCAGAAATTATTGTCTATTGCCCTTTGAAGCTTTTTTTGTTGCAACTTCGACAGTTGATCCCACAACAAGGACAGCTGTGTCATCTGCAAAAGTAGCTATTGTGGTTTCCCCACTTTCAGACAAATCGCTAGTGAATAGAAGGTATAAAACTGGACCTAGCACGCTGCCTTGTGGTACACCAGCTTTAATTTCTCTTAATGATGAGTACTCTGTCTCTTGTTTAATTCTGAAGAATCGATCTGATGTATATGACTCCAGAATTGTCAAATATTGTTTTGGCAGTTGCCTTTGTAGTTTGTGGATCAAACCTTTGTGCCAGACTTTATCGAAAGCTTGTGCTATATTAAGAAATATTGTAGAGCACACTTTTTCTCTTCGAATGATTTTTCGATTTTATCTGTGATTCTATGCACCTGATCGATTGTAGAGTGCTTATTTCTAAATCCAAATTGGTGATTCGGGACTAGCGATTTTTTGTCAATTGTTTTTTGCAGGAGTTTTACCAGCATTTTCCCGAATAACTTTGACAACATTGGCAGTATAGATATTGGGCGATATGAGGTTACCTCGTTAGGTGGCTTGCCTGGTTTTGGTATCATTATTACCTCCGCGACTTGGTATCTTGGTATCATTATTACCTTCGTGATAAAAAAAAAAATGCACAGATCCACTGTTGATCTTTGTGCTGACTTCTGTCGCTCAAAATGACCTGTATCGTGGAACCAAGTGTACGCACTCTTTAAATAATTTTTACCAGCTGTTGTACAGTTTACAGAAATTAATAATAATTAATATACGTATTAGACAGTTTGCACATTACAAATAAGTCCAGAATATGATGTGGTAAGGCTCCATTGGAGTAGTTCAATGTAAAAATCGGAGCTCATCAGGGATGTCTTTTAAGTGGATTAGATAAGCGTGGCATCCGAGTAAAATTGGGATATTTCTCCACTCTGATTCTCTGACAGCATAACGTATATTTGTAGATGGTATGGGCCCGATATTATCGTAGGCCATAGCTTGGTCACTGCGAAATCAGGGTTATTGAAGCTCTGTGAAAGTAATATTTCAGGTTAGTCTTTGCTAAAATGCAGGATCTTCCCTTAAAGCAGTAGCTGACCTCATAGTTTCTTGCTTTAAGTAGCGGAATGCATTCTTTGTCCAAGAGAATGATGATAGACCTTCCTGAGTCATTCACCACCTCCGATTTCACTACTTTCCACTTTTGTGTTGAGATGTCCCGATTTTGGCTCTGTATCAGAAGCAAAACGTATTGTGGGTCGCTGATCTCAAAAGCTATTTGACGTAAAAGGCTGAAATTTGCACACAACATCAGGTATCGTACAACCTCTAACGACAAATGATAGCGATAAATACATATGGTTTTGGAGTACATATGTAATTAGTAATTTGGTGAAAAAAAAAATATTTTCCTTCATACAAAAAACTGTTTAATTTTGTACCTAAGTCTATCAAATCAAAGAAATAAGACATAAACTCTGGTCAAGTACGGAACCTTCGGTGCGCGAGTGATACCCGCACTTGGCCGGTTTTTTTTTTTGTTGGGTCAATATCTTGCCATCCTTTTCATCACTAAGTCCAAAGTTCAGTGAAGTTCATTCATGCTTATGACAAACAGTTTTAAAAAACAAATCTATGACATACGAATAGCTCTTAAACATTCGAAATGGTTAATGTGGCTCTTAATTCTATGATAAGATAGGTAACTCATTTGTGGAGGTATTACCATATGTTTCACCATTTGTTTTGTCAATTTTTAACTACAGTTAATCGGTTCACTTCAATACTCGTGGTTTGATTCTAATGGCAGAAATTTCGTATGTTCGCCTAAATTCTTTAAGTTCAGAGAAATTGATTATACGCGATACATTTAGAAGCATTATAACCAAGTGGTTTTTATCCGCCATCTTTGAAAGATTACGGAATAGAATACCACTATCTGTTGGAAGTTCTTTGGTGGTAAGGATATTCAATAATTATTTAATTTGTGCCAGTAAAATATGTAAAACCACGAATGGAAATCATTTTAAACTGTTTGAATTGTTTGTAGCTGTATCAAAAAACATGCGTGTACTGTTTTATTAATAATTTTGTTGACATTATCACAGAATCCGAAAAAGAGAACAAACAATGGCACTGGTTGATTAATACAAAGCTCACAAATACCGAGATATTCACTCTATATATTGTTGTATTATTATAAATACAAAGCTGCCCTTTGTTCAATATTGACGGTTGTTTAAATACAAAATTGACGTGTTGTGTATACTATTCATAATCATCTACAGGGTTTTCTAGGGACGAGTAGATGCTAAAATTTAACAATAGGTTGCATTTTTTTTTGTTTTGTTTGAAAGGTCTTCCAATGACATTCACCGCCTTATTACGAGTAGCGTTTACGACAGTTTAAAACACGGCAAATTTCATTTAGAATTACGAGCGGCGTTTTTTCGTCGTTGAGCGCCAGTTGTCGTTAAACGCCGTGTGGATCCCCTTAGTGTACGACGAACGTCATATGAGAAAAAAATTTCACTGTCATTCTGTAAGAGATTGAACGCCACAAAACGACGGTTTTTGTCGTTAACAAGTTTTTTTTTATAATTCCCTGCCCAATTTACTGACACTGCGAAATAACAAGATCTATTGTATCGAAAGGGATGAAGTTTATCTAAGAGATGTGTGACCTCCCTAATAGTGAAGGCCACTATATCCTTAGTAGCGGAGTTTCTGAGCTCTGCCGGTAAAAGTACTATTTCCTTGTTAAAGAAACGTTTTCTTAACCAATGAAGTGCCGGTCATTCACAGAGAATGTGCTCGGAGGATTCTTTATCCTAATGACAGAACCTACATTCTGTCTCCGGGCACAAATTTATTTTAATAAGATGATATCTCAAGCCACAATGGCCTGTGAGAAAGCCCACCAGACTTCTGATACTATTCTTATTTTAGTTGAGGATTTCCTTGTAGGAATAAGGTTTAATTAAGCTTTCGGATTGTTTAAACCCGGGAAATTTTCCCAGTGGTACTGACAAAGTTGATGTTCCCAATTGTTAATTATACCTAAAGCAGTAGTCCAATTGACTCTGCAATAAGTTTATGGTCCATAGAACGCGGATTCAGATCCGGCCCTAGCTAATTGGTCCCCCGATTGTGATTGTGTTTGGATAGGACTTGCAAGGCATCGTAGCAGCACTTTACTGTTTTTGAGTCCATCGTATTCTCGATGGTATTATACCGCTTGACTATCTGAGAAGATCTTATAGGAGTTTAAAACGCCGCAGATCTCAATGGAATGGACTTCAGCCTTAAAAACAGTTGGACACATTCCAATGGGTATCGTATCGAGACTTTTGTATTGGTTTCAAAGACACCAGCACCAACTCCAAATTATATTTTCGATCCGTCAGTGTACCAGACCATACTTGTTTTAGGGTCCAGTGTCGGAACACCATTGGCCCATTTCGTGTGGTCCAGTATTTCTACACGTTCTGTGGCGGACTTGATTTGAGAATTCCAGTTGAGCTTCTTATCAAGGACAATTCCGAGATATTTGACTTCATTGAAGTAACTCAAGGTAGTACCGTTTACGGTTATGGTGTCAAGATTAACCAATATCTTCCTTGTAAAAGGCACTAGAATGGTTTTACTACGATTTATGGAAAGTCCTTCCACATTGCACCATTCTGAGACATGTAGAAGTGTGTTCTGCGTTCTACAAGTAATGGTAGCACTAAGCTTGCAACTGATAATGATCGTTAGGTCGTCAGCGTAGCCGATGGCACTATAGCCTAGGCTATGTAGACTGGCTAGTATACCGTCGATGACTAGTGACCATAAGAGAGGAGAGAGTACTCTACTTTGAGAGCAGCCTTTTGCTGCTGTCACAGACACCGACACACCTCTGCTACCTTTCTGATAAAGTAATGAAGAGACCCTCGTTAACAAGTTAGCGAACGCCAAGTAATGATTGCAAATGTAATTTTTCTTAAATTGTTAATTTATTCAAATAACTAAATTAAATTAGATTATTTTCAAGGGTTAAAAATAACACACCAAAAACAATTTAATGGAATTGATAGAAAAAAACATTTAATTAGCAATGTTTTCCTACACCTTTCTGGTAGCTACCTTCAGCGCGCTGAAGTTTTATGTCGCCAAATTTTAACAATGAAGGGGCTGACCGCTTGCCTTTTGATTATTGCCTTGTCATTATTAATTTTTAGTCATAGCATGTCACTTCAATTTTAAAGAAGAAAAATTGCCTCAAACTAGAGTCAAAAATAAAGCGTGGGCCAAATACAAGTTTTTTTTTTTAAATACACAATAAAATGAACAAAATTAAATTTTGTCCATGTACATATTATGGCTTTATAAGTAAGAGCGAACATTCCCATTAATTGTGGAAGAGAACGTCGTTCAAGTGGCTGCCTCAGCTGGCTTCGCAGTAGCGCATTCTGTCACTCCAATTTTCCAAGACCTTGTTAATGGTTTCGGGATGTAGCTCACGGATTGCTTGAATGATTTTGGCCTAAAGTACTTGAATCGTTATCGAATTGTTGGCATAACATCGGTCTTCAGGGTTCCCCACAAAAAAAGTCCAAAGGGGTCAAATCGCAGCTCTGAGACGGCCAATTGACATCGCCAAGACGGCTGATAAAATTAATTGGGAATTTGGTGCGAAAAAGATCGACTGTGGCATGGCGGGTAATCCTGCATGAACCAGAGGTCGTCCAAATCCATGTCTCTAATTTCAGTAAAAAAAAGTCGACATGGGTCTGTAACGCCCACCGTTGACCGAAACATTGTTCCCAGTTTCATTTTCGACGATGAAAAATGGTCCAATGATGCCACCACTCCACAATCCGCAGCCACATTCTAGTCTGTGCGCACTGTACAACGACAAAGACATGAGTGGTCCACTAGCATACCAGTTTCACGGCGCGGTATGTGTGCTTCATTTCGGCCAAAACTTCTTTTAAAAAAACTCAATGTTTGGGCTACACAGCACTCACTTTTGGACATACGTTTTTTTCTATAATATACTGTTTTTGGTCTGGACAAAGATACGAGCGTTAGCCATTATACAAGAATATCAGCTGCGCGAGATGGCATGTGCATTTTTTTTTGGCTTGAAAATTCTAAGACATTCAGCAAGACAAAAAACAAAATAAAATTTAGCAAAAATCAAAATGTACTAACGGATGAAACATTTTTATCTAAACACGTTCTAAAAGAGATTTACTTATCTGACAACTATTTATATTCATTTGATTCATTTCAAATTTTCGCTATCAATCGTTTCCTGACGCATTTCTTTTTATATAAAAATCATCGTATATCATAATATTTATAAATCCCTTAGATCAGTGTGCTTCAATTATTATCTACAACCTTTCAGTATCTATCTACACCGTACTATGTGACGTAATGAAACTATTTTTAAAAACTTGATCTATTCTTGCATTTTTGTTTGATTGATTTGTTTGAGTGACATAACCTCAAGTTCAATTTTACCATTACATTGATTGATGTGTCAACGATCCATCTGTCAGTATTTTAAAGTCAACTAATTGTGAGCGAAAGCATTTAACTCAAGAACAGATTATCTAAATAGCCTCCCTGATAATAGAATTAAATAAAACATACATTTGTATCTACAAGCTTAATTTAAAGAGGCCAGACCAGACTAGCAAGGCGAAGCGTGTTGTCGTTGTCGTCGCCGATGCGATGAGAGTACAATTTTGCACTCTCAGGGTTTTATGCATTGGCATGCTGGCGTGTGCGTCACACCAAAGTGTGCATTCTTTAAAAATATTGCCCCAACACAAATGGTCCATGTCTTAGTCTCAGAGTTTATTGATCCAATCAAAGAAAAACAATATTGAAAGATGGCATCTCTTTCACCTTGCTATTCGCTATTCCATCAACAGTTTTGAAGTCAATTGTAGGCATTTCTTTCTGTGCATTATGAGTTATGACAGTAAATGAATTATCATAACGTATTATAGTTGAATAGCAAACGAAAGGATTTACTGCCCAAAGAAGATAAGAACATTCACATGACGTGTAAAAAGATAAACACAGCAAAAGTATCCGAAAGATTGAAAGCTCTTTAGAGACGAATGTAAACAAAAAATCTCACATGGTGCCATGGTGGTGGGTAGTTGTGGTGTTACCAGCTTTTTAATAAAACTTTTGAATCACATTTGCTTTGTCGCCTATGGGTATGCAATGGAAAATATGAGGACATGCCACAGTTGCAAAAATGCTTACTATTGTACTGAATTCAATACAATTTGACCCTGGGTACTATACTATTTATTTTTTATTTATTTTTCTTTCTTTCTTATTTTTATATCTTAAATCAAACACATATAAGGATTAAACAAAAAATAAGCTGAATTCATTACTCATCGTAATAAATAAATAAATAAATAGGTGGCGCAACAGGCGGGTTACACCTAAGGCCTAGCTTCTCGCAACCATTCGTTTTGTGTGAGTTTCTATTTTTGGGGCGAATGGAAGGGATACAATTTTATGCCGAGTCCGAACGGCTGAATTGAGAAGCTTTTTCGTGACAGTCATACTCTCGGGTGTTTGTCAGACGTTCGCGAGAGGTGGCGAGAGGTGGTAGCAAAAACTTTAAGATGTAATTTGTGTTTTTCCGGGAATCGAACCTGGGATCCCACGTACAGTAGTCCAGCACACTAACCACTGCGCTACTGCGCCCATTACTCATCGTCATCGTACTTCCCTAAAAATTAACTTTTGAAATTTGTTGCATTCCTTGAAGATGTGCAAAAAAGATTTGATTTCGGAGACATATTTGTGAATTCATTACAACATTTTTCACAACATGCAATTTGGACGATCAAGTTTATTCAATTGTCCAATTTGTCTTAAGGTTTTTTTCCTGGCGAATAAAAAGTATTGAAATTATCAATAATGAATCTATCTGACTGCGAATATGTACCTTACATTATAAAATTTAGAAATACAACTTCCATTTCTGAGTTTTGGGGTGAAATACAGGGCCATTTATTCTAAATAAATAAAAAAAAAAAGAAATTCTTTCATCCGGCGATACCTGCAATAGCCCCCGCAAATGGGACGTTTACAGGAGGTACAGAAAAATCTGGTCTTACGCATCTTTGTGTAATGGTAGAAAATCTTTTTTCTGTGTTGTTTTTCAGAGTTCACTGGAATACATGGCAAAGTATCACCTAAAATAGCATCAATATTCCTTTTTAGGCATATCGCCTTAAAGTTGGTAGGTACTAATTCGCTTCTTCGCTACCATATAACCCAAGGCTCTATCAATTTGTGGTGATATTTCTTTCACAAATGCTCCTGTCCACCAGAATCGTCGTCCCGAATAGAGGATTGCCTGAATAAAACACCTATTCGCTTGAAGGTTGAATGTTTATTCTTTATAATAATATAATATTTGGTTACAAAGGGCATTTTATATTTTAGGAACTTACTTTTCGGCAACTTCCCTGGCTGCTTGTGGACTTGGACGAATCAGGTTTCAAAATAGCGTTTTGGAAATACCCGCGAAACACACGCTATGAAATTGATAGATTCAACGTCATTCGAATGTTAGTTTCTAGGTTTCTTCGCCCAAGTTCACAAGCACTGTTACATTTGGAAATTTCACATTATTTTTGACAGCTCCCTTTGTCTATAGTTTTTGTTTATTACGGCTGCTAGTAGGTAGATGACAAAAAAGTTGACTATAGACAAAGACATATTCAATATGTCAAAAAATTAACATAGAGCCCACGTAACAATCTGGGTGATCACAGAATCCGTCTTATTCAGAATTTTGCTACAAACCCCGAAAGAACTATCACAGAATCCGTCGTAGTGGATATTTTTGCTACAAATTTAATCCGTCGTTTAAATTGTTGCTATGAATTAAACGGATTCTGTATTATATTTTTATACATATCGCGGTAGATACCGGATTGAATTTTTAATTCTTTTTGGTGCCGGTAACCAGCTTTCAAACGTGTTGTTTAGGTTTTTTTATTCTATTAAAATTCAAATATTTTCTCTGGATAATTTATATTAAATAGATTAAATAGATGTGAAATATTTCAGCTGAAAGATATAAATGTAGTCCTATATCATATCTCTGTACTGTAAATTGTGCGGTGGCCAGCCTTTGTAAATTTTTGTAACGAAATAAATTCTAATCTATTCTATTCTCTGGATAATTTTTTAGGCAATTGATCTAATACAATTAATAGGGTCTACCCCGATATGTAGAAAAATATAATACAGAAAACAACAATTTAAAAAAGAAATATCAGAAAAAAAATTAGAATGAAAAAATCCCGAAGAAATAAATCTCCAGAAAAATAAATCTTAAGACCATTATCACAAAAATTAATATTAATTCAAGATTTACTCATATGGAAAACTATTTAATTTGCATGTGTATGCGACAAAAATTTGATTGACTGTTCCTGCAAGCAAATGAGTCAGCTAAAAAATAATAGGGGCCCATAACACAACGCGGCATATCACCAAGTCTTACAAGAGCCTGTGTTGAATTTGTCCGCACGTGATCATAATAAGATCAGCATTGAACTTGTAACTTTCTGTTACAGAAATGTGTAAAAGACTGTAGAAATTCACATACTTTCTACAAGTACTCGTAGCATTGTGTTATAGGTCCCAGGTCTTCTAAAATCTTCCCTTAACTAAACTAAACTAATATCTAAACTTATTTTCTGTTGAATAGTTATAGTTATCGTTTCGAAGGAATGTGTTTTGTTATGACCATTTGTTAAAAATTTATTATTTTCAATAAAGAAGTTACAAAATATTCATTTTAGACTTGTTTTTCTTATTTACGGAGTAAATTTAATGAATTATAAAAATCTCGAAAGCAGTTTTATTTTCTAAATTTTTTTCGAGATAGAGTCTTTCGAGATTTTTGTACTTTCTAGATTTTGACCCATTCGAGATTTATCAAATTCATTTTCGAGATTTTGACCATTCTAGATTTTAGTCGTTCTAGTTAAGGTCATGATCCCATTAATAACACCAAATCTAAAAATGGTGTTAAAGTCAGTGAGATACGCTTGTGGCCACTGTAGGATTTGGAGTAGGTGGAAGGTTGGATATATGCAAAATTTATATTTATATATCCCGCTAGGAGGCGTTCTTTTGTATGCTAGCCCTAATATTAACGGTACTTCCCATAAAACAAATTTCCAAAAATTTAAACAATTTCGATTTATTAGAAAACGGCTATAATGATTTGAACCAACATTGATAGTTGTATTAATGTAGGCATGCATAATATGAATGCATACCCAGTTTTTCGCTATAGAAAGTCCAGCAACGGCACTTTTGAAAATTGGTTTTTTCTCGAAAACGGTACGATTTTAACAAAAACGTATTTTAAGATACTATCGTCATTCTTAACTTGATAGCAAACTCAGTTTTTCTCTAAAAAAAACTGCGTTCCTTGATATCCACCCAAATCCCTAATAATAGTACTTTAAAAAACTGCTCATATCTCGAAAACACCAGTTTCGATTATGATAAAAATGTAACTGGCAGGTAATGCTTAAAACCATGGTAATACCATTTGCTCAGTTTTCAGCTAAACAGTTGTAAAACATTGTTTTTTGAACCATGAATGCGTCCTTCTTAAAAATTGCTCATATCTCTAAAACGCCATTTTCGATTTGGTTAAAAATGTAACTGCTAGGTAATGTTTATATCCTGAAAAATACTTCATACTCAGTTTTCAGCTAAATAGTTTAATAACAGTGCTTTTCGAATCCAAAGTTGTAACATTTTTCAGCATAATTATACAAAAAAAAAAAACCGCTCCAACGATTTTGATCGAAATACATATTTAAGACAACATAAGCATTCTAAACATGATCACGTACTTTTTTTATTTTAGAAAACTCAAATATAGCCTTTTTTCTTAATATTTCTCAAAAATTACTACACAAATTCCGATCTGTATTCACACACGATGTATTATTTTTGTAAACGCCAAAACTTCAGTGACAATGCCCGCGTTCCATTGACCGCTAGATGACTAGCGGTATGCCAAACTCCATATAAAAAAACTGACATTTCACAATATGTGCTAGAAATCTAGCACAAATGGAGTTTGGCATGCGCTCTAGTCATCTAGTCTAGCGGTCATCGCCTACTTGTCTCCTTTAAGTGTCAGTTGGGGGTGAAATTTGAAAGTAATAAAGTGTTGTAGTTAATCAGAGCTATCGTGAACAAAATTCCCCCTGAAACATTTTCCATTTTTCAAAAATAGGTATCGGCAATGAATTTCGAAAAAGGGAAAAGTTTCCACCGGCATAAATTGGTATCGTGAACAAAAATTCCGGAATATTTCCTTCATAAATTTGCAGGTGGAAATGCAAATTGTAAGCAGTTTTTATAGGAATAAATTTAAAGTTCGTAGCATTTTTTTAATTTGTTTGATTTTAACAAAGGTAATAAAAGTGGTATAGGATTAGTGTAAATGGAAATCGCGACATTGCCAACGATTTCACTACGAATAGGAACAAATAAGATGTAAAAGGATGTAGGTACATAAAAGTTTGAAATCTGAAGGAACTTTAGAAAGGACTTCTGCGAATGCCGACTGTGCTAATTCAATCTCATGATTGGACTCCTGTCCGATAACCACCTTCTGCAAGGAACCGCAGGCATGCACTTAGCTTGGCGATCGATGGGAAGATTGGCGAATGTTTTTTTGGTTGTTGCGAGATTGTCCGAGAGATAATACAACAAATATTTAAACATTGTTTTATTTAACCCTTAGTACTGGTGAAATCTAATAATTATCGAATGTGAAAAACTATATCGCAACGCTATTTAACTTCAATACTTACAACGCTTGTGGTAACTTCAAGGGATTGGGTGTATCTCTTAAAGTTGTTCTGTTTAATCTCCCTTCATTTTTTCCTCTTGAATTTGTTCCTCCAATAGCAATCCAAAATTGCTGTGAATTTTGTAACTTTAATATTTTCTTTTATACTTCACTGAATTGAACACTTTCCTTACTTAAGGAAGGATAAATCCAATTTGCATCTTTGCAATTACTAATTGACATAATTCCTCGGTTTAACATAAATTATTTGCAAAAAAAACTTCCAAATATGAGCTTAAATGACAACTGAATATATCACAATTGACAACTGTCGATGCATTCGAACATATTTTCGAAAAATTCCGGGGGAAACAAATTCCGATGGAGATCTACGATAGGAGGAATATTTTCCAGGGAACAAACAATTTTCGGGGGACAATTTTTCCCCCCCGGAATTGCCGATAGCCCTGAAAACGTATGTTAATGTAGTATGTAGATACATATTAATTACGTTATTAATTAACAAGGGTTCAGTTATCTGAGTGGGTATGATTTTAAACGTAAAATTTGCTGAAATGTCTCTGAGATTCTGCGAGATTCGCAATAAACGAGAAAGTTTCGTGCGATCCAGTCGTGCCTTTTTTTTGGTTATTTTCATTTGACATTTTTTCTCTATATATAGGGTGTCCCATAATTTTACGCCATTTAATAGTACAGTGATGCCAAAGGAAAAAATATAACAATGTGACAGATGACAGTTCGAGAGTAGTAAAAATGGAGCGCTATATGAAAGAACAACGCATGTTCATTGTTGAGCAATATTTTAAAAATAACGAAGGTTCAGTGATAAAGCTCATTGTCATCTTGATAGCTTCATTTATCGTCAAAATTGCCGCAGTTGGGGTTCAGAAAACCTACGAGTAATTGTTGAGAAACAAATGCAGCCACAACGCGTGACAGTTTGGTGCGAATTTTGGGCTAGAGGCATTATCGGACCATTCTTCTTCGAAAATAACGCCCAAGGAAATAGTGCCCAAATCGATATGGAAATTACGCCCAAAAAAAAAACCCGTACAATTTGTTATTCAAAATTTATCGTCATTTTGGGTATTATTTCATTTCCAGGGTTCATTTTTTTGACAAGGAGTAAGTTTTAAATAGTTTAGTAAATAGTTTTTTGTTGGATTTTGGAGTAGGTAAAAGTTTGTTTTTGCCATCAGAATTCTTTATCCAGATCTTGCAATTTAACGCCATTGAACTTTTTTCTTTGGGGTTTTTTTGAAGTCAAAAGTCTATGCAAACAAGCCCACGACCACCAACGCCTTGAAAGAGGAAATTGGGAGGTGTATTAATGAAATTCAGCCACATTTATGCGAAACTGTCATAGAAAATTTCAATAAAAGCATACTTACTTGCCAGCAAAGCCGTGGCGGCCATTTATCCGATGTGCTATTCCATATATAACCCCAATCTGTATACTTTATGATTCAATAAAAAATTTAAGCTTTCTAATGAAAAATCTAGATTTTCTATCAAAATTAAATTTTAGTGGTAGGCAATGTGTTTGGCTGTCAATTGAAAATAAAATTCGAGTTTTGGCTTGCAAAACCGAACCGAACCGAATTCTAATTCTCCTTTCAATATAGAGTTAAGTAATGTTCACCATTGGAAGTTGAATAAATTCTGACTTAAAAAATATTAAACTTGGCTAAATCTAGAGAATAGAGATTATCAAGTGACTTTACATGGAAAATGAATGAATTTAAACAGTATTTCTGCTGAAATTGTAATTTAGTCTCAACCGATCACAAAAATCATCAATATACCGATGATACTTTGTTGGTGGGATACAACACTCAACCTTCAGTTTGATTTCAAAAAACCATGACATTTATTTCAACCATCACTTTGAAACATGAGAGTTTACCTCACACAAATTCAATTCTCAAGACCGCAACCGAAATGTAATTGCATTTAATTCAATTGCAACTGGGTTTACCCAATCAATCTGTCATCCAACTGTCAACCTGGCAATTTGCTGCCAATTTACTGCTTAATTACAGACAACTCCATTCACATTCACATCCACTTTAGGAAAACGAATAGCATCCAATTTGCACAAGTTCGTTGCTATATCTAATCAATGAAGTGGTGAATCCACTATAAACCCCACAGATACAGTTATAATCGACTGTGATTTATTAAAGACTATCGCGCATCTATGCTAGCTATTGATTGCTCCTTCCATGTTTGTTTTTTTTTTTTTTTTTTTTTTTTGCTTACGGTTTCGTTTCGTATTGAGCTTGTGTATCGCCATGATATCAGTGCTCGGAATCAGTAAACAAACTGCATTAGCTGACATAAGTATGGTGCCAAACACCGCAACACTTTATGTCGCTCAGTGACACTAAATTGATCCGCGGGATGAGCACGTGTGAAACAGCGTGCAAAATCGAAAATCCAACTAAATAAAAATAAACTATATTTTATTAAACGTTAATCAATAGAATTATGTTCGCAGCTGACGTTACTATTGACGACGGTACTTTTATCGCGACCGTTCGATAAAAACTTGTGCGCTTTTTCTATTGACATTTTCTTTCGTCAATATACTATTCGTGTATAGTATACATTTTTTTGAAAGTAGTTTTGTCCACAAATTAGTGCAAACTCATCTCTATTTGAGTTTCCCTTTAGTTTTGTGAAGTAAATTTCGATGGTAAATATGCGACGGACTCCACTGGGAAATGTCGGACGATCCTACTCTGAGATGTCACCTCTCAATCCGTCGAATAGGAATAGTGCCGCGCCAAGTGACAATCGGAATCGACGGGTCTCCAATAACGGTAGCTACGGTAGCATTCTGCCATATTTTGGATTTTTTCGGAATTCTTTCATAAGAAATAATTCGATGCAGGTAGGACAACTACATATATTGAGTGTCTTGTGTCAAAGAATTGTCAAGGTTACTGATGGCAGCAAATTGGGTTATTTTTGTTACTGGTGTTCTTTTTATATACACTGTGTGTGTTTTGAATTATGCAAGTTATGAGGTACCGTTGGTACCACTCAGAGATGTATTATAAAATGAAAATTACCCAAGTGCTGATGCCATAACAAATAGTAGCTGTCATTAGAATTATTTCCTTATCGCTCGATTGCTTGTTGGCGCTGATAACCTAAGGACTCTATAGTCTATATAGCGTCAAAGTTAATTGTGTGGTTTAATTAAAAAAAAGAGACATAATGTCTGCAAAAGCTAATGGCTCCGTTCTATGGTGTAGTATCGGTTTGTTGCAAATTTAGTGATGTCACATAAATTACAAACAAAGTTAGCTGCTTAAATTTCAATGATGAACAACGATTCCAATTGGTTGGGACAAGTGCTGGAAATCCGACGTATTCCACCGTCAACTCAACGTCAGAATATGTACTCGTCGCGTTTGCGACAATTGCATGTTGCATATGTTGGCATCCGTCTATGTCAGCCATATATCCGACTCAGAATGGCATGTGAACCTGTCAAAATTCCAGAAACTCGGCAAATCGTTTTACATGCCAAAATTTATTGGCACGTGGAAAGAGAAATGATGCTCCTGGAGGCCACCAACGTACAGCAAACCTGTGAATCAACAGCATCACTTTTTCTGGTAATCCCTTTTTCATATATAGGGTTGGCCAAATACAAGTTTCTTTTTAAAAATGCGTTAAAATTAACAAAATTAAATTTTTTCCATATTGTGGTTTTATTAGTAAGAGCAAACATTCGCATTATGGAATACAACGTCGTTCAAGTGGCTGCCTCGGCTGGCTTCGCAGTAGTGCATTTTGTCACTCCAATTTTCCAAGACCTTGTTGATGGTTTCGGGCTGTAGCTCACGGGTTGCTTGGATGATATTGGCCTTAAGTGCTTGAATCGTTTCCGGAATGTTGGCATAACATCGGCCCTTCACGGTTCCCCACAAAAAAAGTCCAAAGGGGTCAAATCCCAGTTCCGATGCGGCCAATTGACATCGACAGGACGGCTGATAACACGAATTGGGAATTTGGTTCGCAAAAGATCGATTGTGACATGTGCTGTGTGGCATGGCGCGCTTGCATGAACCAGAGGTTATCCAAATTCATGTCTTCAATTTCAGTAAAAAAATCGATTCGTCGATTTTGGGTGTCCCTTCTCATTGACAGCATATACTTAGTTTTGCCTCCGTTAACCGTTCTATTTTAGCTGCTTCTTTACCCAAACTGATAAACGCACTGCGGTGCACTTACAATTACAGTGAGCGTCAAAAGTCACTGAACACAAATGCACTTTTAAGTTTTCATTAAGGCCTTGAAATAGGTTTAAAAAAACCCATCATTAAATTTTAATGTGATTTATTTGAATGGAATCGAAATCAGTAGAGAGCGACGTTTTAAACAATGTTTTTCGATTTGTTTTCCGGCGCAAAAACAAACAACGAAGGCGGTTTGCCAACACGCGAGCAGGTAACGTACAGCTGACCGTTCGAAAAACAGGGAAATTCGAGATTAATCCCACAGACTTCCAACGATTGGCCTTGCGATTTATTGATTGTCATCGCAAAAGCCAATCGAACGGGGAACTGAATCCGCTTGAATTGGACTTTTTCTCCTTTGAATTTGCCCTTGATGATCGCTTGAATCACATTGTTCATCAGTTTCTTGACGGACAACCGCGTACCGTCTACATTTGCACAATTTTGGATCTGAATCTGAATCAGATTCCGCAACATGATTATGATCGATCCCACCTTCAGCTTTAAATTATGCGGTGTAGTTTCAATCCAGACGAAACATCAACGGGAATTTGGCCATTGCCAACCCCAACGCCAAACGCCAACAGTTGTCTCGAGAATTCAGCATCAGATGGGTCGTTCTGTAATGAGACTCTCATGTTCGTGGTCAATTTCACATGCAGTAAGTTCGTCGGTAGCAGTTGATTTCGGGATGACGGAAAGCGTTTGATGAAAATCTCCGGAGATCAATATCATAGCCCCACCAAATCGTCTCGAATCACCTCGTAAATCCTTCATCGGTCGATCAACTTCCTCCAAAGTTCATTTATGCGCCATCGTGCATTCATCCAAAATGATGATTTTGCATTCTCGCATCAATCTCGCTGTCGCCGAATTGTTGGTCATTGTGCACGTTGGCTTGTCAACCGTGAGAAGATTCATTGACAGCTTCAAAGTGGAATGTGCCTTCCCACAATGTGGCAGTAATGCCAGAGGATGCAACAGCCAACGTAATTTGCGATCTTGATCGAATTGTTGCCAGATTCAAATAAAATACAAAATTTCGTCGAAAAAAATTATTTTTTTTCCGGAATTTTCCGAGTTATCTACTAAAAATTTTCTATTTTTCCATTCGAAAAGCCATTCCGGAACAATTGCACACAAAGTTTATACAAAAAAAGTCAATTTTCGATCTTTCCAAATTTCTGGGGGGATTTTCTTTCGTAAAAACCTTCTCCTGGCAATTACGAACAACTAAACATTTTTTTTAGCCAAATCGGCCCAGCCGTTCTCAATTGATGAATTACCTACTATCATTTTTCACACCATTTTTATATACATACAGGCTTATTTATAAAATTTATACACTCTCTATAATAAAATATATATTAGATATATTAGATTTTTGCGTTTAGACCTATTATTGAGAGTGTATAAAGTTTATAAATAAGGCTGATAGATTTTAACAGGATACATATTTTATAGATATTAAAAAACGGGATTTCGTAATTCTAAAGTCAAATGCGAACACCATTGGTTCTCATGGCATACAATATTATCGACGCTCCAAAAATAACCATCAGTTATATCGAATTTATTTTGAAGTTTTATATTTAATGATGTCTTCAAAACACATAAATACTCTTTTAAATGAGTGAACTAAAATTACAGTCTGTAATTTAACAGGTAACCCTGTTTTATATCTTACGTAATCAAATTAGTTAATTGCATCTGTACGTGATCTTAGAAGGAACAAATTAAGCCGGGCACACACCGAAAAACAAATAAAAGGACAAAAAAACACGATTAAATACACAAAACCTAATTTATTGAACAAATCGTACAAAAGCAATACTGAATACAAAACATAACAAAAATATTAAAACTGATAACACTAAAGAGACACTACGTGTGCATTTTCACACGAACAGGTTAATCAGAGATACACAGATAAGAACGGTATACAGATAACAAAAATGCTGCTGATATATCTGATGATTATATTATCGTTCTGTCAATGACACCGATTTAATCTTTTCCAAAGGGTTGCACTAAAAAATTCCGACATACCGATGACAATTGAGAATATTATTGAACGGTTGCCTACTCTTCAGAATTTTATGAAATTCTCTTAAACATTCCTATACGATGGTTTTAAGTTCGATTGTTCTGAATTTTTGAAGAAGTATGCCTACGACGCGCTGGTGACCGCACCAACAAAAATCATATTTTGAGGTGCAACAAATAGATAGACAGACAGAAGTAAGCCTCAGAATTGAACATCAGTAAGCAAATGATGATTGGCTGATTTTATTTGTCAAACAATACCTACTAAATAAAAGATTGAATCAACTGTCAGATAAATTACCAGCTGTCTGAATGATGCCATTTTGAAGATATGTTAATAAAATTTGCGTTATTGCAAAAGTTCCAAATACCTACTCGTATAGGTTAGGGTTGGTGAGGCTCTTCACGCAATTGAACAAATTTTGCGATGGGGTGACTGGAAGACTCAGATATACGGATGGGGGAAGCCCTTCTCAATATATTTGAGAAGCGAGTGAGTACTGAGTAATGCTAAACCAGAGACTAAATAGTGACTAAAAAAAATCTGCCCTGTTAAACTTGTACAGAAAATAGAAGGTGACTGTAGAGGTCTACTCCCCGTTTATTATAAATAAAATAAACTGCGGCAAAAATCGAAAAAACCTCTGAAATTTAATAGAAATCGTCTGAAAATAAATAGAAATCATCAGAAAATCAGATATTCGAAACGTCTGAAACAATTTTTAAAACGTCTGAAAACAAATAATAATCGTCTGAAAAATATAAAAATCGTATCCGCGGTGCGATCGTAAATATAGATGATACCTATTGAAGTTTGAGAAAAATGGACTATTCATAGATGAATTTTGAGAATCCGCGTTGCGGTCTTTAATTCTTTTAAAATATATTAAAGCTGACGATTTATTCAGATTTTCAGACGAAATTTCAAGTTTTTCAGACGAATATTTAAAAAAAAGCTGACCAAAACTAGCAGATGAATATGAAAAAATTAGAAAATGAAAATAATTTCTTTTCAGACGAAAATGTTTTAACCAATAGAAAATAGCCTGCTTAATAAATCTTCTTCTTCTAGTAAGCCTTCTGTTAAATTTCGCTATTTATAGAGTAGTCGAAATTCTTCGAAGAATTGTTGCAATTTGCAATTAAAGAAAAAGACGTCTTCTCTAGTCCGTGGCTCATTAACAAGTGAAGTAATAATTTATTTGACAGCAAGAGAATACGTGTGTATGTGCATAAGAGACAATGGCAAGTGTAAAATGCACTAGAGATGTGCAATGTGCATATAGAAAACGATAATACAAATTATGAACTAGTTAAATAATAGTAAGTAATAGATTAAATTAAGAATGAGTAATAAGAATTAACAATATTAGAGACAATAATGTATTAGGACTTAACACCTTCTGTTATACGTGTGGATGACTGTGAAATTTCAGACAAATTTGTGATTGCTGATGCTTTGAACTGCTACTGCTATTAGTAGCTCTTTTGAAGTGATGAACGATAACAGATTTGTGTATGATCCAATAACTCCTCTTTGGGGTATTAATAGAAATTGGTTCCTTAAAAAATGCCAACTTATCTGGAGTTGATGGTGCTTCTGTCTTGGTTTTAAAAAGGTGTGCATGTGTCATAGTGGAAGTTTTAGCAGATATTTTTAATGGCTGTTGCTATTCGCACGTTGTTCGGGACACGACTACGTAACGAAATGTCAAAGTTTATATTGCGTCAAGTTGGGGTATGTGGCTCGCTACGCTCGCGGCAAGGAGTCTAAACTCCAGTATAATCATTTTCGGACATTATGCAGTACGTTTTGGATCCAACTTTTCTATTTATAAAGAGATTTTAAAGAAAATAGGATTACGTTACGCTGATTACGTAGTCGTGTCCCGAAAATCGGTAAACGTCAGTTCAGTACAAAATCTGTCAAAATGAACGTGCGAATAGCCACTTCGATTTTTAATCGCTGCGTTTTTGAGGGGGTCTTTCCAGATGCCCTCAAATGCGCGGATGTTTTTCCCTTATCTAAAAAAGGTTTTCCTACTGAAATATGTAATTCCATAGCCATATCACTTCTCCCTGTTTTCAGCAAAATTTTTGAAAAACTTATGAAAAATCGGATTGTGAGTTTTCTAAATAAAAGTAAATTTGGCTTTCAGAAAGGCAAATCTACTGAAGATGCACTTCTACAATTTTGTAGTAAAATAATGTCAAGCCTAGAATTGAAAAAGTGCACGGCTGGGTTATTTATCGATATAACCAAAGCTTTTGTTATGGTCAACCACAAAATTTTGTTGCGAAAAAGCTGGATTTCGTGGCTTCATTCTTGACTGGTTTAAATCTTATCTAAAAATAGGTCACAAGGAGTGAAAATAGGTCAGGTAAATAGCAAAATTAGGTTCTTCAATTTGGGTGTACCTCAATGCTCTGTTTTAGGGCCAATTTTGTTTCTTGTCTTTATCAACTCACTGTTTGCACTTAATTGTAAAGGCTCACCAACTGCTTTTGCAAATCATATAGCATATAGGATATTCTTACTCCTATTCTTTCGACAATCCCGCATTAAAACTAGTACCTATGCGGCCATGCCCCGAGAGAAAAAAAAACGATGTTACCAAAGACTGTTTCCTTACGAGTTCTTCAACAAAACAGCAGGGGTTTCAATCATCATTGGAGATTTTTCGCCCAATACACTCTCCCAGTCTTCGGAATATCTAAAGATTGCAAACTGAAGCTGCCAAAATTTACTCTTTTACAAGAGAGTTTCATCGGCTACGCTCTCATTTGGGAATTGAACTGTTCTTAAAGTGAACCTTTACCGTAGACCTAGCTTTTCGCAACCAATTTAATTTGTTTCAGGCTAATACAGGGTGGCGCAGAACCCGTATGGGGATTGCCCTTGATGATTTAGAGTCGATGGCGGAGGATCGAGAGCTATGGAGGGTCCACTTGAGCAACCTACACCCGCGACCCACTTAATGGACAAGCGGACCATTGAAAATGAATGAATGAATGAATGAATGTTACTGTCAGGTAATGCTTAAATCCATAGTAATACCATTTGCTCAGTTTTGAGCTAAACAGTTGAAAAACGGTGTTTTAGAACGATGAATGCGTCCTTCGATTTCCACACCAATCGCTAAAAATGGTACTTTAAAAACTACACATATCTCGAAAACGCCATTCTCGATTGGGTTAAAAATGTAACTGCTAGGTAATGTTTATATCCTGAAGACTACGTCGTACTCAGTTTTCAGCTAAACAGTTTAACAGTGCTTTTCGAATCCAAATTGTAACATTTGTCAGCATAATTTTACAAAAAACCGCTCTAACGATTTTGATCAAAATACATATTTAAGACAACATAAGCATTCTAAACATGATCACGTACTTAGTTTTTCTCAGAAAACTCGTATATTGCCGTTTTATAATAATTTCTCAAAAATGACTACCCAAATCCCGATCTTTCACACACGGTAATTTTTGTAAAGCCCAAAACTTCAGTGGCAATATAATTCGAAATTCATCGAAATTCAAGTGTCAGTTCGTGGTGAAATTTAAAAGTAAATGTTGAAGTTAATACGTATGTTTATGTGGTATGTATTACGTTGTTAATTACCAAGTGCTCAGTTATCTGAGTACGTCTTCGAGTGCGTATGATTTTAAACGTAAAATTTGCTGAAATGACTCTGAGATTCTGCTAGATTCGCAATAAACGAGAATGTTACGTGCGACCCAGTCGTGCACATTTTTTTTTTCGAATTCAAGATTTTATACTGTAAAAAAAATATTTTCTTCCGTCCGGATAATATCGGATACCTATAAAGTATTCCAAGAAATTATTTTACCAATGAATTCAAAGTCGTTTAGAAATCAAAAGTGATATAGCTCGAATTTGTGGGTCACTCAAATTACTGTATGTTCTCGAGTTACTATAATACCGCTTGTATTATACATCTCTATCTATAAAACTCCTCTATAATGAAATGCCAACTTATTGCTGTCGTTTTTTGCAGTATGCACAGATTGTACTGTCAATTCATCAACTGCAAAGTAAATATTCCCCCGCTTTCATTTATTGCCGCTTAAATAATGAAAACAACCCAATAAACCATCATTTGTCTATCAAATGCTAAACCAGTTGTAACCAAACTATCATCTCACGACTGTGGTATCAATAAAATTTGTCACATTGTCAATTGCCATATACCAACAACAAAAAACGACAACAATTACATCGCACTTCTTTGAAGAAGTATCTCAATGTTTTCATTTTCTTTGCATCCATAGATAGAAAAGCGTCTTCACATTCACACAAAGGAATCATAAACTCGAGTAATTGCCAAGGCATGAGCAATAAACCTCAATGAAAATGCGCCTCCACTTAATAGTTTAAGTTTATATTGTTGTGGAATTCACATGACAACGAAGCACGAGTACTTTGTTGACCCCCGAGTGCCGAGTCCTTTGCCGTTTTCTCTGTCTCTTGTCGATGACAAGATGCATTCTTCTGTAAATGCCTTCTAATCACTGAATTCATTTAGTTGCAGATTGTCTGCCATGTGGTTATGGTTACTATACATTCGCGCGCATAAGCAAACAAGTGACAACAATACATAGACACATTTTTGTTTTCATAGAAAAGTGTCAACAGTTTTAATTTCACGCCAACTTATTGGTCTGTGTTTACACCTCGAAACAGGATACGCAAGACTAAATCGTCCGGAAACATTACAATTGTGTGCAAACACAAAGATGCTGTTGCTGCTGTTTTACTACCCGCTCAATTTGTGTTTACTCATGCCACATAAGAAATGAAATTAATTAATTAAATTTTCGCTTGCACAAAACAATAAATAAACAATTGAATCCTAAGCCTAACACCTCTTATCTTTCCTGAGAGGCCAACCCTTTCGATATATATTTTCTTTGCCTAAGCGTAAGCACACTAATTAGCAGTAGTTGCTGTTGCCCCTCTTTCGAAATACAATATGCTCTGTGCTCGCCAGCGATCGCTTTTAAATTAATTTGCATCCACGATCGCACCCTCAGTTTCGATCGAAATTATCGCACGGTGGTTTAGTTATTGATATTGTGGTGGTGTTGCTCGCAAAATTGACCCTGTCTATTGAATTACATTTATCTACTCCTGCCCCCCATAACAGTGACTGTGATTTGAACTCTTTATTTTTTATGATAAAAAAAAAACATTAAATCAAAAGAAAGACGTGCGTGACATTTCACTAAACGAACACAAAATAGTAATTAGTTCTTTGTGTTTAATTTGATAAGCCATCAAAACGGAGTCCACAAACGGTAAAAGTCTTAAGAAAATGCTAAAAGCCCGGTTGCGGCCAACAGGTGGTGCCGAAAATGAGGTATGATTTTCTGGGGGTTGCAAAACTGTATACATTATATTATTTATGCCATTCATACAATACATACATAGATAGATCGTAAAGTGAAGTTGGATTTATATTTTAATGTCGCGCAACTCGTAAATATGGCCACTACACCACAAGTGATAGGTATATGTATGTCATGTGCAAGAGTATTAGTATTTCTGTGTGATTGACAGATTGTGGACGAGGGGGGGTTTATGGTATACATTTAATTACAGTTGTTCAACAGAAATGATTGTTTCATAGAACAAAATGAACGTGGCATTCTATGTATTGTGTTTTTTGGTTTGCTTTTTTCTGACATGAAAACAGTTGAACGTTTTGTTTTCGAATGCGGAATATTGTGGAGTTCGCTTTGTTATCGTAGCTTTAGACTTTAGAGGTTAAAATTTTCCTTAACGTTATAGGTAGGTATGTTTCTGGAGAAGCTTTCGTTTTTGAAGGGAAAACTAATTTCAAAGCATTTTTACGGCGTAAATTCCATTCCCCATTCCCTTGTTTGTAGTTACTCCCCTACTACGCATGTATGGTGTTGCTGGATGAAACAATCAGTTCAAGTACATTCGAGATCGGTTATAACGGTCAAATTAAAAAATATGTTCACCCCTATTCCCTTTGTGATTTGATTCGTTAGCGCAGATAATTATAGGGGATTAATGCCTTAGCCCAGATAAAAACTGTGCTACCAATGTATGATTGCTTTAAATGTTAACGAAAGCGCTATCGATTGTGTCATAAATGACATTAATTTGACAAGCAAAATTATTAAAAAAAAAAAAAACATCAACAATCAAGACAAAGAATATTGCAAAAGCAAAATTTGGACTCGGGCGGAGCCACTAGGACTGCACTCTAGGAAGAAAAAAATTGCATATGCAAATGTTTTGGAAAACATGTTAATTTTGGGGGTTAACCACCAGAGAATTTCTCTCGCCTCGTTCTCGATTTAACATCGTCTTGCAATTCACAATGAAACGAGGTACGTCGGCGAGTTTTTCTGACAACGAATGGAGGAACCATTGAAACTACAAACCATATTGCCACTTCGTTTTTTTTTTTAAACAGAGTTGCACTTTTGTTGCTTTTTTAGCACTATTGCATCCAGTTTGAATAAAAGCAACCAATTCGCACTCTTCATATGCGTCACATCAGTAAAATGCAACCGAAAAAAAAAAAATGTGTGTTGCTTCTTTGAAGCACTTAAACTTAATGACTGAACTCAATCTTGGTCTTAGGTTAGGTTAGGTTAACGGGTTGACAGAGCAGGGTATATCCTGCTGTGCCACACTTAGGTCCTTGTGGACCCATTATGGTGCCCTTTTAGATGGGGGTTAACCGGTGATGTTGGGAGTGTTAGCCTCATGTCCCTTCTTCTAGCGATTACTCGACGCCGTCCAGCAGTATAGGCCATATATGAGTATAGGCCGCTCGATTGCCGTGTACACATCCACAGAATTGTTTTGGGGTTCGGTCCCCACCTCCTGCCAAAGATGCGGTTACCAGCGTAGAAAGCATTAGCTGCTTTTTTTACTCTTTCATTGACATTCTGCTTCCACTTAAGTTGTCTATCTATAATTAATATCAATCCTAAAAATTTCGCCCTATCCGTCAACTTTAGAGGTATTGCCTCGACAGTTAGTGGCTCGAATAGTGGTATTATTCTTTTGTTTGTGAACAGGACAAGCTCAGTTTTCTAAGGGGTTTACCACGACATTTCGTAAAAAAATCTCGAATTAAAAAAATCTAGAAAACAAATCTAAATCTACATTTCTGCGATGTTCCAGCGGGTCAATAAACTTCGCTATTACCACCCATAAGTTTTATCCCGCGCTTAGTCTATCTTAGGTGCAATGAAATTTTTGGTGCAGCTGACTCAGATATGAGCGTTGTACTCAAGCTTAGGCCGAATAAAAGCCGTGTACATTGAAGCTAAGTCGGAGGGTGTAAAGTGATTCTTACATCGTTTAAAGAAACCTAGACAATTTGCAGCATTGGCGACTTCATATATGTATGTCCAACAGAGTTTGTCCTTGACATACATACCGTATGGAAAGACATTCGGTATCGTCGATGCAAGTCCCATTCATGGACCCCAGATGCGGCAATTTTATATGTTAACGTAGCCGGCGAGATGAAAAGGCGCCTCGCCAGAAAAGATGAGTTTTCGCCCAAAATCGTTTGTAAGCGAGTACTCCTGAGGGCAGTGGGTGATGCGTGAAATGTTGAGCTGTTGATATCGATGGCGGGTTGATGTTCGTGAATTGAGTTTCACACTCTCGGCTACAGCAGCCGCATTCTCGTCTGTGCGCACCGTATACGACGACGGGGACCATGAGTGTTGTCCACTAGCATACCAGTCTCACGATCTTCTTACAGCAGGCGCGATGGGTGCTTCATTTCGGCCAAAACTTCTTTTCAAAAAACGCACTGTTTGGGCTACACAGAACTCACTTTGGAAATAAGTTTTCAATATTTCCCAAACGTTGTTCAAGCGCAAAGCGACTCTTTTCTTTTCGCGGAGGTATGATACTGACTAATGTCGTTTTCGGTTGGTAGTCCAGAACCGTCCGGAAGAACTCTCCGCGATTCTAAATTCAAATCCAGAAGCAAATTTCTCTTCTTTTCAGTAGAAGAACTGTCAATTGAGTGCCAATCGAACGGTTTCAGAAGCGGACGGTTCTGGACGATGATTTTAAAAAGAAACCAATAGATGGCCCACCCTGTACCCACCTGACAACTGTCAATTCTTCTACAAAAGGTTATTCAGAAGCAGAAATTTGTTTGCAGTCTCAACAATTTGCTTGTTTTATTTCACTTAATTAAGTTTTTTTTTTTTACATACAATAACTGAGATAGATCTTTTTATTCAGATCGATATCTTTCCATGATATGTGTCCCTAAATTATTTCGAATACCAAACCTAGCTTTACATTAGTTCCCCCATTTACTGTGGAAACCCGAATTGCGCTTTCTCAGACACATATACCTAAGCACAATTTAAAATTTAGCTAATAAATACATATACATATTCAGATCGTGAGAACGAACCTTGTTCCAACTTCTACGCGAATTATGCACACTTGCATTATTCAGTCAGCCGCTGCTGGCTATTTCGCTGACTCAGAACTCGATTCCAATATGCCAGACGATTATATTGTGTTCTCATGTCATATTAGACTGCAGCCAATCATCGTGAATTCGGTATAAGGTGTTAATAGAGCTCCTTCAACCTATGGACTTAAATGACTTAAATCAAAATATGCAATTGCAATGAAATACCATTTAATCCAATGGCGTACAATATAAGCATATAAACAATAAACAAGTCGGTCATCAATAAACAACCTGACATAAGTTATAAGTCCACTTAAGTCCAAGCTGATATCATTAACATAAACTAATCGTTTTTCTGTTATCTTATCTCGAAGGCACCTTTCATGGAACGCGCAAAGTAATTTGATTTAGATGCACATTCGTCAAAATGTCTCGAATTGCGTAGGTATGTAGAATGATAACATACTCGTACGTCATTCAACAAGTAGGGGCGCGACCGATGATGGCGCCTAGACTGGCATGCGTTCGCACATTGCATTGTATCATCATTGCCATCAGTCGACATGCTAGCAATAAGTAATTGATGAGCTTTAAACTCTTTATGGAGGACAATGTCAAAATAATTAATTAGAAAAATTTAAATGACAATGATTGATGCAAGTATTTTTGTAATCAAATGTGTACTTCGGATAGTCTGCTTTCAACTGGTGATGTGACGGGTACTATCAGTTCTGACAAGTATTTAAAAAATTCCTGATTAAAAATTCTGCTCTGGCCTTTGGTCTGGAACTAGATGGCTCAAAAGAGAATAAATCTTTGCAAGAGTAACATAATTCTCTTTGAATGACCATAATGCCTAAATTTATGCCAGCAATTCAACTACCAAATGTAGTTTTCACTTTGTTAAAAAATTGAGGTATCTTTTTAGGAGGAATTACAGGCGATTTTTGTTTTTAAATTTGTATGTAAAGGGTCCGCCAAATAACTTTTTTTTTTTAAATGCTATAAAAAAACTGCTGAATATTTTCTCAAATTTCTTTTTTATTTGAAAGTACAATCCTTCCGGTTAATAATGGAAAATAATTTCATTCAATTCATGGCCATGCAGTAGCCTACACGATCGGTCCAATTTTTAAGCACATTATCGATTGTGTGCAGCTGTATTTCACCAATGGCTTCAGGAATATTGTCCTTTAAAGCGTCAATTGTCTCTGGCATGTCGGCGTAACACTTATATTTTACGGCACCCCACAAATAATAGTCCAACGGTGTCAAATCGCAGCTCCGCGGTGGCCAAACGACATCAGCTCTGCGGCTGATAATGCGATCTTCAAAAACAGGGCGCAAAAAATCGAGTGTAGCTTCGGCTGTGTGGCACGTAGCGCCGTCCTGTTGATAACAAATGTTGCCAATATCTTCCTCTTCAACTTTTGTGAACAAAAATTCGTTCAACATGGCCCGATAACGATCGCCATTGACTGTAACGGCCACTCCTTGCTCATTTTCGAAGAAAAATGGCCCAATTATGCCTCTGGACCAAAATCCGCACCAAACAGTTTTTTCTCGGGTGTACGCACTGTTTTTGGCTTTTCACGCTTTGGTTTATCGATGAGGATGCCAGTTTCTTTCACTTTTTTCACAAGATAACGAACATACGGAGCTGACGGTGCTTCTCTTCTTCCAAAATCCGTACGCAATTTTCGCACACATTCTGCAATATTACCATGATTTTCGAAGTAATGTCGCAATATTTCCCAACGTTATTCAAGCGTATACACAATCATATTCGTTCAGCGGAAGGATAAAACTAATTATCTGTCAAATCAGACATGAGCTAGGTGTTACCATTCGCGAAATAAGCACTAGTTGAAAAAAAAAAAGTTAGATGGCGGACCCTTTACATACTTCTCTCTGAAAAGGCACGATTGCACAGAGCTCGAGATGTTTCCAGATGGAGGTGTTCGTTCTGCACGTAAATGGCTGTAGGGTGTAGTCCTGTGGAAGTGAATTCCAGAGTGATGACCTCGCGGTTGTTGTATATACTGATAGCTGATGTGCATAGGTTGCCTGGCTTGAACGCCACTCATATGTCGAATTTCGTCAACATTTGCCATTGAATAGCATAGGCATGGGCCAGCGACTATAGTCTTCTGTGCAGTAAGGATTATAGATTTGATGTTAACATGCGATCTTTTGTTTCTAGACCGATGTTTGGCTTCGAGTCTTTGCTGGAATGTAAGTGTAAGTTCCCTTTCGTAGCTCGTAGGTGGGTGTGGGACCTGGGACTTGGAAAAAAAAAACCATGCCGATGCCAGTCTTCCACGTCGAGCTGATGTTGACGTTGCGAGAACTTGTTCTACTCGTCTAAGTAGCCCCTTGATCGAACTGCTCACATCTGGTATGCTGTCAGGGAGCAATATTCAAGGCCTGGTTTTACCTGTGCTTGATAGAGCAGGAAGCTTAACATTGCGGATTGCCATGTGATTCCATAACTGCAGAACTGATGACAGTGACTCCAAAGAGGTGCATGGTTCTCTTGGGATGGATGGGTTTATCGTTCATTTTACATTCAATTCCTTTTCCTTTATAAAAGCGGCGGGGTCTAGTTTTCTCAACTGCACTTTAAGATGTTGTCCGATTGGCCACATCTTCATTGAGAGAACTAATTTGCCCGCACCTTTGACGGAGTTGCCTTCACGGGTGTAGGAACTGTTGGAGAAGAAAAATATAAGAGTGCAGTCATTAGCAAATATTTATATTTACTGACCCAAGCAGGTCGTTGATAAGGAAAAGAAATAGATGTGGGGAAGTATAGACCCTTGGGGCACTCCAGTATTTATTGCAAACTACCTTGATGATACACCATCTATTACAACTTACTTGTATTGATCTGCCCAAAATAAGCTAACGACTTTTGAAATCCGTATTGCGTCTCGTTTATTAATCGTTGCCCTCTTAGATAGCATTAAATACAAAAATGAAATAAGAGCCAAATTGAACGAAATAAGACCTCAAAAAATTATATAAGACCCCAATTCCAAAATAAAGAGTTCTTGTTTCGCGTATGTATTTTGGGGCCTTATTTCATTTTGACTTTGGGGCATTATTTCCAGGCGCCTTATTTTCTATAGAGCCTACTGGACGATAGTTTTGTGGCGACCCTTCTTTTGGAATCAATTGAATGCCAGCAGTCTTCCAGGTAGAAAACAAAGTTTTCTGGGAGTACGACATGTTGAACAGCTTACATTGGGTACTGTGGCTGAATTTCCGCCGTTTTCTAAAAGGATCTGTTGAAATGCACGTGGTCGAAATTGCTTCTCTAGGTGTCAATGGAACCCAAGCCAGTTTTAAAGTATTTATAGTCTTGCCACTAAATCTTAAATCCAATTACCAGTTTTGCAAACGTTAAGGGCCTAAGCAGCACCTTCAGTGTAGCTCGTCTGTCTACAGTTCTACACTATAGGTACTGTCTACTACAGACGGATAATGGGATTTTGCCTGTACGAATTTTGCACAGCAGAGCACATGGCCAAAAGGGTTGCATCTAGCTCTGACTGACATACAGATTCAAGTTTTTCTATACCAGGAAGTAGAGTCTCGATGTTTTTTCGTTTCCACGAAGACCCCTAAATAATTCTGCAGCCGTTTCGCTAAATTCAATTGCATCATAACCTGAGGGTCTTATCATTTACGTGTTGATTCAAATGAATTCTTTTGGTGGCAAGTCCCATGTTTTACAAAAAATCATCCTTGCACTTTCGACAGACGGACACCATCTGGAAGATTGTTTTTTTTTTAATTTCTGACTCGCCTAAACTATAAAAAGTTGAACTGAAATTTACCATATATGGTCAGAAAAGTCTATTAGGACTTCCACTTTTTTGAAAAAGCCCATTACTACCAACAGAGGATGCTTATCTTTCTTCCTAGCTTAGTTGTTTCCTGGGTAAATTGGAGGTAGTCCGAATTTCTTTCAGTCAACCAAACCAACCCGATTGAGCTCACATTTCTAGATAATCTCAGACATTGTCCCGGAAGTGTTTCTGTTTGTTAAAAATCGACTATGGGGCGTGGTACCTCCTATCCAAAAAACATTGCAAAAACGTTTCCTTTACACTTCGAAAAGTTGTCGGTCGATTGAGCTCAATTTTACACAATTATTTTCTATGAAGTGAAAAGTGCATCTAACTTAAAAAAATTTAAGTTTTCGCATAGTTGGCGCTGAATAACGCTAAATCTCAAAATTGTAGATTGTAGAGGGGATAAATCCCAGATCACTGCAACCACACAAGTGGGCCTATTGTGATGTCCTCAGTTCTCCATTTATAGCTCATCCTCATCCATGGTGCCGCAGTTTGTTATAAAGGCGGCCAGCTGTTTGGGTGTGCTGGCATTTATAACGTTGACGTGTTTTTATTAGACAGTTGCAGTCACATAATATGTGCTCTGCTGGTTCTGCGTCTTCGTTGCACAGTCTGCAAGTGTTGTCTTGTGCTATACTCATGGTCATCAGGTGTTTTTTGACACGACAGTGCGCTGTAAGGAAGCCTGTGAACAATCGAATCTGACTTCTACCTAATTGTAGTAGTTGTTTTTGTTTGTGGGAACTGTTTGGCATGAAATTTTTGGCTTGCCTGTTTCCTTTGGTAACCCTCCAGATATAGAGCTTCTTTTCGTTCAGCCAGGTTTTCACACTAATTTTTATAGTGTTGATTGGTAGCCCGCAGAATGGTCTTGGCATCATGAAGTGGTTGCCTTCATAACCACTGTGTCCCCCGGCACCCAGATCAGGTGGACTTTGTTTGTAGTGGCCAGTATTTGCAGGATTTGTAGGTAGTCCCAGACCAGTTCTGATGTTATTTCAAAGGCGTCAATTGCAAGTAGAGCAAGAGCTGCCCTGCTATTAGAGAGAATGTAAATGTGCTTATTTGTTATAGCTCTGTTTAGACTCTCTGGAATGCAAAGTTCTATTGCATGTATTTCGGCCTGAAATACGGAACTGCTTATTTTCATACTAGCGAATAGGGACGTTTTAGTGCACGGACACGGACGGTATACTCCGGCTCCAATTCCTTCATTTCCATCTGTGTACCATACAAGTGAATCTTTGGTAAATGTTGGTTTATTCTGTTCCCAGTTTAGACGGACTGTAAATGTTACCTTAAAGTTGTGTCGGAAGTTATGTCGTGGTAGACATTTATCCAAGTAGTTCATTTTGTCTGAGTTCTTGTAGGATATCAGTGTGGATTATGTTGGAATTTAATTCATCTTCTGTGATGATCATATAGGCGTTAACCATTGCTTCTTTCATGAGTTCTAGATGAAGTGGTGGGATGTTTAGGATAACCTCAAGTGCAGCTCCAATTGCACAGACACATGCTAGTCTCTGTATTTTGTTGAGTTTAGCCTGTGCTGACCTCTGCACATACGTGATGATAGGTCTTGCTATTGCCGTATACATCCACAACGTCATTTTAGTGTTAAGCCCCCAATGTTTTTACTGAGTAGACTTTTGCTGGTCCATAAGGATAACCTGGCTTTGTCAACAGTTTTGGTAAGGTGAGAGTTCCATGTAAGTTTTTCATCCACTGTGATTCCTAGGTATTTGACTTCCGTTGAAAACTCTATTTTTCCGCCGAAGAGTGTAGCATTTCCAAGTTTTTCTCGCTTTCTTCTCTTGGTGAAGGCAACTATGGTGCTTTTCTTGGGGTTGACTTTGAGACCAACTTTTGTACACCATTCAGCAACTAGGTTTACAGCCCTCTGAAGGCGATTCGAGATTGTGTCTTAGAATTTACCTCTGACTAGGATAGCTATGTATCGTCTGCATATCCTTTTGGACATAGAAACCGTCATTGCTGAGGATTGTCAGTAGTTCATTTACTACGATGGACCATAGTAGGGTTGAGAGTGCTTCTCCCTGGAGGCATCCTTTCTATCATACTAAGTTTAGTGCTGCCTAATGAGGTTTTTATTGTTTTGTCCTCTAGCATATGCTAGTGTCTTCAATTTCCATGTGTTGGATACCTCTATATATTTGTGAGAATTCTGTATTGTCAAATGCTCTTTCTATATCGAGGAAACAACCGACCGCTACCTCTTTGTCGCTGAGAGATTTTTCAATTTTTTTAGGTAAGATTTTAATGTGGTCGATTTTCCGGGTTGGTAGGCATATTAATATTTGTGAAGGGGGTTTGTTTGGAAGTGCCCCGTTTCTGATATATCTGTCCAGGATTTTTTCCATAGTTTTGAGGAAAAAGGAAGTGAGGCTGTTTTGTCTTGGTCTATATGACTTTGGTAGTTCGGACGGTCTGCGTCCTGCCTTTGGTATATATATTTGACAACTACCTCCTTCCACTTTTTTGGTATGTATCCCCATACTCAAAGCTAGCCCTGAATAGGTTAAATAACACAGGTAGCAGTTGCGGGATGCCCTTTTGTAGTAGAGCCGGAAATATTCCATCTCCTCCAGGGGCTTTGAAGGGCTGAAATAAGTTGATTGCCCAAACTATTTTGCCTTTATGAAAGATTTCCTTTGATCTATTCCAGTCCTCTCTGAGTGGTCTGTTTATTTTTTTGTTTATTTATTCTGGGGAGGGGTTTCCTGGGATTCTGGAAGTATAGAGTCTGGTTTCTTTTTATATCAGACTAGCTGTACCCGCCCGTCTTTGCCCGTGCACAGGAGTTATATTGCTTAGGTCTTAGACAATAATGTTCTTTTGTAAAATACGGGATATAAGAATAAATTGATTTGCTGGAATTTTCTTTCTGCCTAAACCTGAAATACAGCAATACGAACGAAACAAAAAAAGAATCATGAAAATCGGCCCAGCGGTTCTCATTACATTACATTATCGAGTTTCAACCCATAGAAGCTGTTTTTTGTATAGGAAGTATACGATTTTGAATGTTTTTTTTTTTTTTTGTATGGGCGGTGCCACGCCCCTTCGTCCAATTTTGACCAAACTTCACATGGCAACTCCAGACCAATAACTAAGATTATCTGTAAGTTTGAGCTCAATTGATTTGGTGATTTTCGAGATATAAGATTTTGAATTTTTTTTTGTATGGGCGGCGCCACGCCCCTCTGTCCAATTTTGACCAAACTTCACAGAAACCGTATACGGACCAATACCAAAGATGTGTGAAAAATTAAAAGTTAAAATCGGCACATGCGTTTAGGCGTGAATAGACGACAAACATTTTAGGGCTCAATTTTTATATATATAGATGGCATTATTATATCGAATTCCAGCACCATTCAAAGCAACATTAACATTGATTCGTGCAGCACGTTGTTCGCGTTGTTCAGATGAATGACCTGAACGTGATCTGGCCATACGTTCTCTTTGAATTTGATTTTGCCTTTCATTGATCTATTTTGAGTCCTACGCGACCGATGACCAATATCACTTCTTCGCTGACGTGGCATTTTTGACACAAACTAAAATAAAACAATGAAATCTTCAATTTTGAAAATAAATATATGTTTTTTTTGGCCGCATAATAAGTTGATTTCAAATAAGTAACCTTAAAATAATTGAAATGGAATGAATTAAATAAAGCAATACCACAACAAAATAGAACAAAAAAATCTGTTCCTTTCTATGAACAAAACATGAAACACTTACGATTCACACACTAAAAGCAACGAAACGGATCTTTTTTCGGTGGCTTGCAATTTCAGCAAAAACACAAATTAATCAATCTGTTTCGAGAGCTGGTGGAGCTATAGAATGCTAATAAAAATATTAATACAGAAAAAAAGTATTAAACATACAAAATATTCCTTGATTGAGTTGATGATATAGTAAACAAATTATGTATATAGTGTTTTAATTTTGGTTTAGGCAGGCTTGTTAGTCGCCCCTTTGTCCAATTTTGCCCAAACTTCACAGGACAACTCCAGGGCCAATAACTAAGATTATCTGTAAGTTTGAGCTCAATCGATTTGGTGGTTTTCGATATATACGATTTTGAATGTTTTTTTTGTATGGGGGGTGCCACGCCCCTTTGTCCATTTTTGACCAAACTTCACAGGATTCATGTATGGACCAATACCAAAGATGTGCGAAAGTTTGGTTAAGAACGGTAATTGCGTTAAAGCGTGAATCGGCGACAAACATTTTAAGGCTCAATTTTTATATATATAGATTTTGTCTTGAAATTTTGTAAATAGACGTTTATTGCCTGTTAAAAGCATTTTATAAAATGTTGGCTGAATCGGACCAATCTGGGGGCTTATTCCGAAATGCGCGGCGGATCGCTTTTCATGGCGGATTGGTATTTTTGTATTTCCAAAAGCTGTCAAAAGCGATAGCTATTCAGGTGGCAATAAATCCGCCAGCAATCCTGACAATAGCTATTGCTTTTGAATGGATCGAAACGCTTTTCGGAATAACCCCCCGGACTTTACACTTATTATTAAAAAAAAAATACACTGAAAACGCTATTTCTCGGCAATCAGAAGAACTTAAAACGTAAAATTTGAAACATTAATACGCATTAATAATTCTGGGAACAGCGGGCGGTAACAGCTAGTTCCTTGATAAAATGGCATGGTTATCCTTAAATTAAAAGTAAACATAAAAAAAACTAACTGTTGGCAAGGCCTATTATATTTGTCTTATTTATCTGTTTTTTAAAAGCAAAAATATTGATCAAGGGCACATTTCTCTGCACTTATACAATGGCATTTCTTCTCCTCGCTCGAATCCTTATCTCAGAGGTTTTCGCCTTCTCAACTTTAAATTGTAAATAAACATTCACCTCTAATAGGTATATTACCTCTCCTTTTTTTTTTGTTCTCCCCATACATTTTCATCTCTCATGTTTTCCTCTGTATATTCTATGCCTCTTCGTATTTTTTCTCTTCTCTGTAATCTGTCGCTGTATTGCTGTAGCTGTGTTTCTGTAGCCTTTTTTTTTGTTTGTACATAGATACATTGTCGTAGCTATATATGACTCTCATACCCTCGCCTTCTTCAACCTGCCCATCAACGGCATATAATTTATACACCACCTCATCATATATACTTGTAATCGTATATCTACCTATCAACTTATCATCTCAATTATTTATAACTATACAAATATATTTTTATTAAAATTTAAAAAAACAAAAACAAAAAATTTCCTTGATACAAGAAAAATATTATTAAACTAACAAAAGAAAACATTTTCGAAATCATTCATATTCTCTCGAACACCAACCCGATCCGGAACCAGAACAGCGAAATCATATCCACATTGCTGGCCAGGGCCACTACAGCAGCGGCAACAAAAATACACATTTTATGCGACAAACGTTTGCCGATAAATGTGCCATTGGACTCGATGTGACAGTGAACACAACGGACGCAACTCAAAGAAAAAGCAACAAATCCAAGGAAAATATAAATCAGCGCCATGAAAGATGTCCACCGCCACCTAGGCTCTACTAACCAACCTCAGCAGCAGGAACAACAACAACAACATCATGACCACTCTAACAATAATGAACACGATTCGTATAGCCACATAAGGGCACTGGTACGTGGTATCCATGGTGCTGGGATCAGAAATGTTGCGGCCCTGCATCTACCGCTAATCGATGATTCGCAGCCAGGAATCGTATCACATGGTGGTCACAGAGCTGCTGCTGCTGCTGGTGGTGGTGGTGGAGGAAACGATGTCAATGACCATGGTAATGGCGATAGCAGCAGCAGTGCAGATCGTGTATCGCTGCCTAGATCAATGCCAACGTTCTTAATAACCGATCCGGATAATGATGGAGCCGCCAGTCCCACAGATGTCCATAGTCCGTCGAGACGATTTAGCCAGTTTACACTCGGACTCAGACGCTTCTCTCATTCCCATGCGGTATAGAATACAATCTTTTAATCTTCACTTTGGCATTTGGCTTTTGTATAAACATAGTCTAGCAGCAGAATGCTTTCCAATTGAGGTTTTTCCTTAACCCCCAAGCTATGAAGCGAACAAAAAACTAACAAATTCATATACACATACTGTCCTCACAGTCAGGTGAAGGTGTACCACTACATATAGCCAATGCCAATGCCAATGCCAATGCACTGCCCTCAAAGCATGATCTGTTCGATTTTTTTTTCTTTTTTTCTTGTTATTCTGAATTTCTGGAACGAATGGGTTTGATGCACTCTCCTTTTTGTGTCTTCTTCATTTGTGTACTAAAAATGGCTTTGTTATTAAATTGCAGAAATAATTATCATGTTCACCATTTCCTTTCTGCCTCATTCTAACCTCTATTTTTCAAAACTAATCGTCTGGGTGTTGTTTTGCTTGAGTTGAGATACTAACTGATTGAAGTTTGAATGTTGAACATTAAACCTATAAAAATGCTATTATGAATGGATAGGTTGGTTTGGTAATTTGGTTTGTTGGTTTTTCAGATTGCCAATAGAGGGAGTAAGTAAAATTCGAATTGAATTCTAGATTTAACATTAGAATTGCTAACGAAGATTAAATTGCTTGCCATCTAAAAAAAAATTGTTTTTTATAAGCTAAAGCTATGTAGTTTATAGATATTTAAAAGATAATTTTTCTAAACTCCAACGACAAATGAAAACAACATTAGTGTTGACTCCCTTTTGACGCTTACTGTACTTACATATGAAAAATTATAAATAATAAAAATAAATAGGTGGCGCAACAGGCGTGTAGACACCCTAGGCCTAGCTTCTCGCAACCATTCGTTTTGTGTGTGTTTCTATTTTTGGGACGAATGGAAGGACCTACAACTTTATGCCGAGTCCCAACGGCTGAATTGAGAAGCTTTTTCAGGACAGTCATGTCATACTCTCGGATGTTTGTCAGACGTTCGCGAGAGGTGGCGCAGTAGAAAAAACCTTAAGATGTAATTTGTGTTTTTCCGGGGATCGAACCGAAAATTACCGAGTTTTAATTAAGTCCAAAACAGTCATTACATTTCTTTCTTGCCCAAAAACGCACGAAATATAATGTGACTGCGACATTTTCTCTCATCCTTCCAATTAAGGATTTGTACCAAATGTAAAATTCGACAACGAAAATCCGTTGTTGAATTATCCAGTGCACAATTTATTAAAATCGAAACAAATCTATTAAAAAATACAGCTGAGTTTCAAAGTTATAATTTTTTAAAATCTACTTAATCTGTATGGCACTGTGATTCGGATGCGTTCAGTTGGTACGACCATCCGGTGGTGACACCGACATCCTCCACAGTCTTTGCTAGAATTTTGTTTTTAATGCAGGCACTAAAAACGACCCTAACTAACAGTAATTTAAGTATAACAGCCGTTTAAATACAGGGTTTTTCAATAAGAGCGCTACAAAAGTTTTTTAAAATAAAACAAAAACGGTTTTGGATATCAATGAAATTCTTTCTTCCTGTGAAAGTACGTTCGATGCCATTATGTATGGAACTCACCACCACGGGCACGCTTGCAGAAGTCCAGACGCTGAACCCAATTTTCGACGGTTTTCAAGCATAAATCGGCCGATACTGCTGCAATTTCACGTTCGATATTCGTACGAAGTTAATCAATCGTCGCTGGCTTGTTGGCATAGACGATAGACTTGACGTAGCCCCACAGGAAATAGTCTAACGGCGTCAAATCGCACGACCGAGGCGGCCAAACGACTGGACCATTTCGTGAGATAACACGTTCTCCAAACTTGGTTTCCAATAAATTGATTGTGACATTCGCTGTGTGGCTTGTGGCGCCGTCCTGGTTGGAACCACATGTCCTCCAAGTCCATATCATCCAATAGGGGCCAAAAATATTCGTTTATCACTGAACGGTGCCGGTCTTGATCATCACGGAAGAAGTACGGCCCAATGACGCCGCCGGCCCATAAACCACACCAAACCGTAATTTTTTCGGGATGCAATGATGAGATGACTCATGGAGTACGTGTAGATTGCTGCCTGATCAATACCGCATATTTTGTTTATTGACGAAGCCATTCAGCCAGAAATGAGCTTCATCGCTGAAGATGATTTTTCGATGAAAATCCGAATCATTTTCAAGTTGTTGCTCAGCCCAATTCACGAACGTACGACGCTTCTGGTGGTCAACCGGCTTCAGTTCTTGCGTCAATTTAATCTTGTAAGGATGTAGGCCAAGATGTTTTCCCAAAATTCGCCACAACGACGTCACAGAGATGCCCAACGCTTGAGAACGACGTGCGAGAGACACATTTGGGCTTTCTTCAACTGAAGCCTCAGCGGCAGCAATATTCTCGACACTACGGGCACTTCTTTGTCTCACTGGCACGGGAACATTTTGTACTGTGCCTGTGGATTCAAATTTTTCCACTAGATGCTCAATTGTTGATCTGCTAGGACGATTATGACGACCATAAATTGGACGTAGCGCTCTTAACGTTGAGGCCACTGACTCCGAATTTCGGTAGTAAATTTTAATAATTTCGACTCGTTGTTGGCTCGTATATCTTTCCATCATGAAATGACAAACCTTACTGAAGAGAAATGTCAAAAGAGCGGCAAGAAATTCGGCGTCGTTTGCTGTCCCTGTCGCTCTACTTTTGTAGCGTCCCTGTTGAAAAACCCGTTATATCAGTCGTTTGGACCCACCCCCGCGCCCCTTCGTCCAAACTTCACAGAAGCTCATATGGACCAGTAAAAAAGATTTTCTCAAGATTTGAGCTCAACCGGTTTGGTGGTTTTCGAATTATGCGATTGTCCCATACAAAATGAAAATTTAAATTTTTGACATTTGCCGACTGTTTATTTGAGGTTTTCCGAATTTTCTTTTTTGCTAAACCATCCCTGATTCAAGACGAACAAAAGAAGAACCATCGAAATCGGCAGTTCTCGAATTTTTGCGAGACTAAGGCACACCAATTAATTTAATTTTTTACCCTGTATTCTAAAGTTTGTTTTTTTAGAGGTACATTACAAATTAAATATAAAATAAAACCCTTGAATAAAGCGCAATCGTGAATTCCAATTTTCGACAACTAAATCGAGCAACTGGGGCCATCTATCAGCAAAAAAAAAAGTTTATCGGAATAGACTAGTGATTTCACATACCCCCAAAGAAAGTAATACATAGGATCGTGGAGGCCAGTTCACAGGTCCATTACGGGAAAGTATGGGCTCAGCAAATGCTGCACGCAATAAATCGATTATGTCGCGCGGTATGACATGTTGATGAAACCAAAGCTCTGTCATGTTAATGCCATTCAACTGAGGAACAAAGAAGTAAAAAATCATCCCCAAAGTGGATGGGCATATCTGCAATTGCTAGCGAATCAACTCATGCGGATTCTCCTCAACACTGCGCTCCATAACGCCAATAACTTCTTCTGTTCTCACTATTTGTCGTCTTTGGAGATGCGTATTATCCACTAGGCTCTAGAGTGTACGTTTTCATCGTGTTCCGAATAACTTGCTCAGATGGGCGATTATGTCGAACGCCTTGTTGTGGCGTTAATGTACTCATCGAATCAACAAATCAACTTTCAACTGTCGACTGTCTGGTACTTGAAATATTATAAAAAATGTAAACCGAATTTCCTACATTAATTTTTCCGGTCTTCGGTTTTCACGAGCGAGTGCACTTTAGTCTTATATGAGTGCACTCTTCTTATATGATGTGTGTGTCGGGTCGGGACTATTTCCATTACAGAAAATACAGAAAACTCTTGGGTACTGACCAGCGATGCCACTTCTGACAAAAATGTCTGGAGTAGAATTGGCTAAAAAAGTGGAGTAGATGGGGGAAAAACGGGTGTAGATTTTCAAAAAGCGTCAATATACATTGTATATACCTTTTTCAACGCGGAAATGCTTGCATTTTGCAAATATAATGATGGGGCACGGCTCGCGACTAAGTCCCAAAACTATTCTATCCTATAACTAAAACCAATATTTCATATACATATGGTTAGGTTAGATTGAAATATCTGCCGACAAAAGGCCGATACACTTAGACCATTATAAGGTCCCGTCTTGTGATACCACATGAATCTATAAGAAGTTTCGTCCTACTCGTTGAAATAGTTTGAGCTTCTAATGAAGCATAGGAGATTACGAAAGTCTAGGTTTGTTAGATCGTTCAGATCATTATAATAGAGAGCTCCCGAGGACTGCACGTTCTCGTAAGGTACTCTTGGTTTAACATTAACAGCCTGAAATATATACCTATTTTATTATTACATATGATCATTATGTCTTCTACCTATTGATGGGCTATACATAGTTTTATCTGGGGCTAACAGTTTTCCAGATAAATTCCAATAAATTAATCCATAAAGTTGCTACAGTTACATATTACTTAATTGTCATTAATGGCTTAAAAAACATTTTAGAAAATTGTGAAATATTTTTTATTAAACAAAATAAAGAAATGGAGTAAATTTGAAATTGGAGCAGATGATGGGAAATTAGAAATAAGTGAAGTAGGGAGTAGATTTATGAAATTTCTGAAAAAGTGAAGTAGATCTACTACAATTGGAGTAAAGTGTCATCGCTGATACTGACCCGTGATTGCTCCTTTGGTACAAATATTTCTTCCATGTGAGATCCACCGAACAATTCTCTTTTTCGATTGATGTGACCGTTTTTGACTGTTTTATTATAGTTTTCTCCGAAGTAAATCACACACTTTTGACAGAATATTCTGCAGTAATGGATCGGTTCTGTACACTTATAAACGTGACTTTGTCTTGCCCAAATTTTCCTATTTTATCTTTAAAACATATTTTTTACCATATCCTCTCCTCCGTAGTCAGCTTTAAGTGCGAGCTGGTGACACAAAACTATCGCAATAGATTTTATTCCATCAGAATCCTCCTTCGAGGTTAGTGTAGCCTGCAATTTTCTTCCTTCAAAATTGTAGGTAGTTTCCCTGGTTTAGTTGTTTGAAGTTAAATTCTGTCTTACAAATTAATAGGTTGTTCTAGGTTAATGTACAGGAATTACTATGAATCAAATAAAGCAGATTATATGCGATTCAGTTTGAGGCATGGCGTCTGTCTGTGTCATTTGAGGTTTCGCAATCGCCTTTTCATTTAAATGGAACGTCTCCGGATGGATATAAGTGAAATCTTTTGATAATACGCTTATTCGTAACCTGACATACATTTAATTGAATGTGTATATTCATTAAGATACTTGTACCCCTTCTTTCATGGCACTTTGAATATGATTTATGAAACATCTACTACCGAATCAATTTTGTATTCTTGTTAATAAAATTGCTTCATTGCTGTAAAAGCAAACCATCAACTCGTTGAATGTTTCTTGAATGTTATAACTTTTTTTAAATCTCTTAGAAGTACTGATATTTAATTTTGCATGATTATTTCTTAAATTCTCAAATGACATCTTGCGGGAAGATACGAAATTAGTATGTAGCGCCCAAGTTTCAAACCACTTAAGCTAAGACTCAATTCTTTTTCTAAATTGGAACTTGCAAATTGAGTGGCAAATCAAGAACTAAATAGAATAGATCAACTGACTGGCAGTATTTTTTAATTATTACATTAAAAATACAAATAACGAAAATAAGAGCAGTTTTGCAAAAAAAGTCTTGAGAAAAAAACCTAATTTTTTTCCAAAAACAAAATTGTCATTGCAATCATTAGGTCCATCATTTCTTAACTATTAGGTGAAACTTTTGGAGAAAGTTGAACAACAAAGGAGTTTAAATTTTAATCATTTCTTCAGCAATATTTAATATCCAGTTATTAATCTGCAGGAGAGATATTTTTCTAATAAAATACGATAAAACCAAAGGCAGCATTGAATACACGCCTTCGTAATGATGGGTGCACCTGCACATTCCAAACTAGAAAGAACTAGAATATACGGACAGGGTTTAACCAAAAACTAAATTAAGCGTAACTATTGTCTAGCGGTAAAGAAATCTTATCTAAACTAATTGCATTTTTACATATAGAAAATTTAAAACTGAATATTATCATCAGTTCTTAAAAAAAAACTCTCTTAACCTCTGTTGCTTTCAGTGTGCTATTAATATTGACTAATCTATTTCAATCCCGTTTTTCTAAAAAAAAATTAACAATTTATCTATTTATGGACGTCAACAATCAATTTTAACTTTTGTCTAAATTCTATAATGTCATCATATGCTATTTGTTTCAAGAATATAATATAGATCTTATCAGCTCATTATTGTGTGCTAAAAATATTCGGTAAGTACTTTTCTTTATCCCATATTTGATTTAAAATCGTTTATAATTAAATACCAATTTTATACTTGGATTTATCGTTTTCTATTTATAAATTGTGTACTTTGAAAGCTTACTTGCCGACAAATGAATTGACATGTGACTGACTATTAAAAAAAAATTGGTCACGCCTAGAATTAGACAGAATTGCAGAGACAATTGCCCGCACGAGATTACAAAACATATTGATTAAATAAATATATTTATATTACGATCTGTATAGTAGCTGGGAACTTCTTAATGAGGTTCTGATCTTTAGAGATTGTATAAAAGAAAACCGTCCCTTACTAGATTGACATACGATTATAGGGTAACAATGTTCGTTTCCTGTTAATGTCAGTCTGTCAACCGAGTTGATGATTTTATCGTCTCCATCAAATGGCTACAAGCCACTTCAGACTATTTTAGAAATCATATGACTTTTCTTATGACCTGTCAACAGTGTCAAACCAGATAATGTAGACACATGACTTTTTCCATATACAGAACCGTTTCTATACGTGCATCATAATAAAAGAAACACAAAATTAAGTTGACTTTAGTTTTATTTTATCTACTATGCCGCTCGGTTTTCTATGGGTGGATATGAAAATTGTTAACAATATTGACGTTTAAGTCCATATTTTGAGTTAGAATGAGAGAGGGGTTTCGGTTCAACCACATAAAAAATAAATAGGTGGCGCAACAGGCGGGTAGACACCCAAGGCCTAGCTTCTCGCAACCATTCGTTTTGTGTGAGTTTCTATTTTTGGGACGAATGGAAGGGACCTACAATTTTATGCCGAGTCCGAACGGCTAAATTGAGAAGCTTTTTCATGACAGTTATACTCTCGGATGCTTGTCAGACGTTCGCGAGAGGTGGTGCAGTAGAAAAAACTTTAAGATGTAATTTGTGTTTTTCCGGGGATCGAACCTGGGATCCAGTACACTAACCACTGCGCTACTGCGCATACAAATTCAACCACATAAAAACGTAAATAAAGGACCATTCGTATGAGAGCGAACGAACAATTTAATGAAATGCCAACAAACCACTTTTGATGCATTTTACTACTTGAGGAGTAGACTAATTAATTACAAAATGTATTAAGAAAACAACTTTATAAACAGTTTAAATAACGAAATTTCAAATTTCAAAGTTTTTGGCGAGACCATAAACACTCTTGGCGCGAATTCCCAAAGTTTATTCGCAATCCACGTCATTTAATTCGGGTTCCACAAACTACCGAATAAAACATTCGTTCGAACTAAACCTCAAACTAGACATTGCAGGTAGAAACTAATGGCTGAAATTCGCAAACTGCCACGACCTAGAACAGTGTTCATGTGAACGTACTGTCAAAACTTGCGAATATTTGTCCGTTCGTAGCGTAGGTAGTTGTTCGCTCTCATGTGAATGGTCCTTAACACCTTAAGGCTGTTTGTCATGGAGCAGCTGACCTGACAAGCCAGAGTTTAACTGTCAAAAGATGACTTCCCAATTCAGCCACACATATTCGCTATAAATTTATAGGTCCCTTCCATTCAAAAAAAAATCCCTAATCCTAATTTCTTGTGAGAAACTAAAGGCACCAAGTGACAAAGAACAGAAACAGGAACAGGCACTAAAACAGAACAGATCATTTTTTCGTTCTATTGTAAACTCTGGTTCTGTTTATGTTGCTCGCTCAGCTACACAAAACTGAAACAGATCCAGAAAAAGATGGCTGCCGTCTATTCTGTGCTAGTAAAAAAACCTCCCTCCCACGATAAATTGCATTTCTGTCGCTAAATTCGGTTGCTGAAAAAAAAAAATGTTCTGTTCCCAATTCTTTGTCACTTGGTGCCTTAAGCATGGTCTTATATTAGGCAAATATTTTTTTTCTTAAGACAAACTTTTTCACGGTTTTAAACTTTACATATTCGTACATCCACAGCAGACATGAATAAACCAGTTTCTAAATAGGTACTATTCCTTTTCGTCTTTTAAATTCTGTTGACAAAAATCAAAACATTGAAATACTGACAAACTCAGACGTACCTCAGCTGTCAAAAATATCAAAAAAATTACAGTTTGCTGTGTTCACTCTTCCCACCTACGTATACTACAACTATTACAAAATTACAGTTTGCTGTGTTCACTCTTCCCACCTACGTATACTACAACTTTTCTACTTTTCTAGTCATTGTGTGTTGACAAGGCTGTCTTATCAAACTACTGATTTTCTTGAAATTATCCGTCTTAGCTGCCGTCGAAAAATGTGTGTCTTTTCGTCTAGTTTACGTCTGCTTGCCTAAGTAATATTGTTTTATGTCTCCTGTGTTCACACGTCTTTGACTTTTAATCTGAGCGGTCTATCTAATTTACCATTCATGAAAAGTCAACAAACACCTGTAAGACTTATCGCATTGCTTTGTATAGGTATAAAATTGAACTTGGGTTTTAAGTCTAAAATTTAATGTGGTATTAATGACTGGGCGTTGCAATACAAAGACAAATGAGGTACTGAACGCTTCTAAGATGTAGTTCTATGCATTTTGGACATTAATTTGAAAATTGATTGAATTAATTAAAAAAAAGACAACTGTGCAAAATGTGACGAATCAGCCATCTGATCAAAGGAACTATCTCCGTCTCTTCAATCTACGTTTAGGCGGTGATCTTTAATCAAGAACTGCACGCGTCTCGTGAATTGATTAAGCAAGCAGTCGTCGTTATGACGTCAAATTGAATCATCATTTTATTTCGGAGATGTTATCGTAACTTTGGCAAAAAGTATTCGGCAATCATTCGCCGATATGCATATTAACGTCAACTTGCAAGAGGAATTACCATTTGACCTCGAATTGTGTATATAAACGGTTAGCTGTTCGCTCGCGAAGTCCTCAGGATTTGGACACACAGATTCCTTCACAGCCAGTTAGTTGCCTCTGTTATATTTATATATCGCACAGGAAACCTATCTAAGAAAGTACCTAAGAAGCAAATAGTATTTCTGAGAAATATGTTTAACGCCCTATTGGGAAAACAGTTCCAAAATTATATGATCAATATTTGTTGATGAAGCGCTGACATCTCAATACAGATCATACTATAGCAGAGTGAGCCACTTTCTACGGGGCAAAAATGTTATCATATAAATTTTGACCCCCCTTTTGCCCCTTTAGGGGTTGAATTTCGAAATATCCTTCCTTATTCCTTGTATACACCAGTGGTAAATTTCAGCTTTCTAGAGCAAATGGTTTTGGGCTGAGCGTTGATAATCAGTAAGTGGTAAACTTCATTTTTAAAGGCTTTTACTTAACTTCGTGAAAAATTTGTTGTGTCAAAATCTTGCAAGTCAAATTCGAACCACTTTCGCTAAACTTAGAACTTTGAAATTTTCCATGCTGGTTGGGTTGTGAAGACAATGCAATATTTAGAAAGAATTTTTGGATTTTGACTTCCCCTGCCCCTTTGAGGGAGGCTTTTTCATAACGCATGATCTATTAGCCGTATTAACTTGAAACTTTATATGTCAATAGATAAGTCATAACTATTACATACCTAATTGATACTTTGTACCGTTTCGTCCTATAAGGGCTGAAGAAAGGGGGTGCAAACATTTCTATTTTTACCTTACTACGCTCAACTTGACATAATACTCATAAATATATGTAGGTCAACTCAAAGAATCTTTTTAATTGTTAGGCAATACTTCACCGAGTATTTTGAGCTAACATTCATCTTTCTAGTCCATCCAGAGGGCAACATATAATAAATAGAAAATAGATCTTATTCGGCCAAATGCGAAAAAAATTGCTATCTTGATTGCAGTTGTGCTTAGGAAGGGTAGTTTTATTTGCGTTCTAAAAATAGAATTGTCACTGTGGCGGGCATTCAGAATATATGCTCATATCATGTATGGCGTAGTTGAATTTGATGTATGGAATATGGATATGGATAAAACAAACTATGTACATATGTACGTATATAGGAGTTTGTGATGCGTAAATATGTAGGTATGCACATGCACAATAGTACATACTTATATTTGAGATCTGCAGCTATGGAAAGTGTATAGGTAGTTACGCCTAGTAATATCAATCAAACCATGCCTGTCGCGAACTTTCATTTATGTGAAATACATACCTATATGTATACATTGACTTACGACTTTGAAATTTTTAATGCTGATGTTTCAGTTTTGATGACAATACAATAAACTAATATATAGTAAAAAAAATATTTTGTAAGTATGTACCTAGGTAGATATTACAATACACTAAAAAGCAAAAAATAAAATAATAGTTTAAAAAACTAAAAAAACGCTTTTAGAAGTAGGTACTGCACTAAAAGCAAAAAAATAAAAATTAACCAATCTATTTTTATAAAAATAGAAAAGCAAAAAAATAAAAATTAACCAATCTATTTTTATAAAAATAGATTGGTTAATTTTTATTTTTTTGCTTTTAGTGCAGTAAAATAGAAAAGCAATAGAAAAGCAAAAAAATAAAAATTAACCAATCTATTTTTATAAAAATAGATTGGTTAATTTTTATTTTTTTTTTTTTAGTGCAGTACCTACTTCTAAAAGCGTTTTTTTAGTTTTTTAAACTATTATTTTATTATATACAGTAGACGCTCGATATAGTGAACTAATAAAAACCAAACCTGTTCAGTGTTCACTATATCGAAATTGTTTAGTATTTCGTGTCTTCTTCGCCGTCGTCGAAGACTAATCGCCACCTGTAGGTCTTTGCTCTCCCTGAAGGCGAAACTCTAACCCTTTTTTTTCGGTACCAAGCAGTATGATGGTTCGCTTCAATCAAGCTTTTCTGCTCAGCACCAGTCGTCACGTGATCGGGTTGTCAAAGGAAATATACAGGAGGCAGAGTGCTACGGTTACCCTCTATCCTTTTCTTCATTAGTCTCACTCTCCTCAGTGGTGACTGGTGAACTGTCAGAGGCAATAGGCAGGGGGTATACTTATACGGTTACCCTCCGTCCATACTCGAAGACAAACCGCCACCAGGAGATGCTAAATTCAAACATTTCTAACCAATTGAGTTGTTTGTTTCAGCCACCATTATGACCTCCTAGCACAGTAAGATGCACGGAGATGCCCCTCTTTAGAAGTAATTCGTGGCTAGCAATAGAATTCCCACCTGTAATGTCCGGCCCATAATTTTGCTGGCCACTTCCTATGTCCTATTTTTTATATTATATTTTCATAACTATAAAATATCAAACAAAACACACAAATGAACGGTAAATCTGCGCCACCTAGAGGAACTGACTACATCAGTCAACTTCATTTCGACACTTTGAACATTTCGTCAGGGCAACAGACTTAGACTTCGTCACCATTCGTCTTTGCTCTCCCTGAACGACAAACTTTAACCCTTTTTTTCGATACAAAGCAGTAGAATGAAGTCAGATACACGGAGTTACCTCTTTTTTAAAATAAATTCCCAGGTAGCATTAGAGTTCCCAGCTGTAATGTTCGGCCCATAATTTTTCTGACCAATTCAATACAATTTTGATTTTTTTTAACTTACTTTCGAAGAATGAGGTTTTTGGTTGATCATTCATTCATTCATTCATTTTCAATGGTCCGCTTGTCCATTAAGTGGGTCGCGGGTGTAGGTTGCTCAAGTGGACCCTCCATAGCTCTCGATCCTCCGCCATCGACTCTAAATCATCAAGGGCAATCCCCATACGGGTAGAGGACAGATTATGAATTTGATCTAAACATCTCATCCTGGGTCTACCTAGGGGACGCCTGCCCGATGGTACGGATTCCATAGCACGTCGTGGAATCCTGGTCGGGGACATGCGTTTAACATGACCAAACCACCGAAGCATGGATCGCTCCGTCCGGAGAAGTAGCTGCTCGACATTGAGTTCCTCACGTATTCTGGTATTTCTGATGCGATCTCTACGGCTCACACCAGCAATACTACGGAGAAATCTCATTTTGGCAGCTTGTATTCGCGATCTTATTCTTTCGGTCATTACCCAAACCTCATGACCATAGGTAAGAGTTGGAACAAACACCGAATTAAAGACTGGCAACTTAGCTTTGACACCAAGTTCAGTCCTCTTGATAACAGAATGACCAAGCTGTCTCAAAATCGATCCAGCCTGACCAATCCTACAGGAAAACTCGGCATAGCTCCTTCCATCACTCGTGAATAAGACTCCGAGATACTTAAACTTCTCCACCTGTTTCAATGGGACTCCATTAACATGCAGAGTGCATTGAACAGGTGTTCTAGAGACGACCATCACTTCAGATTTGTTCACATTTACCTTCATCTCAGCTTCAACACAAACGGCTACAAACCGATCGAGTGCGCGCTGAAGTTCAGTCTGAGAGGACCCAAGGATGACCAAGTCATCAGCGAAGAGCAAATGACTTATCCTCAGATCTTCCAATTCGAAACGTTCTTCGCCAAGACTGCGCTGTAACATCAAGTCCATATAAGTAATGAAAAGGAGAGGGGACAAGACGCACCCCTGGCGAAGTCCAACGCCCACGGTGAAAGGTATTGATTTAACGCCGTTCACCCGATCATTGGTTGATCATTTCCATTTAATTTTTATGGAAAAAGTTAACTAAGGAGTTATATATCTAAAATTGTAAAATAACGATCAAGCAAAGAGCGAAAAGGTAAGTGTATATTAATAAATCTGAGAGAAAGACCTTAATGTCGAAGCCGAATGTAATATCTCTTAGTGAGAAACCAATTGAAAATAAAGGTTGAGAGTTATTTTCGGGCTCTGTTCACTATATCGAGCGTCTACTGTATACAGATAGATTATGTACTCTCGCCTCTTTTTAAAAGACCACACCCACACGACAGGGTCACCGTCACTCTCAAGTTAAAATTCATGAGTATTTTTTGAGATTTGGGCAAGTTTGAGTCTTTTTTTATTAATGCAGTTATTTGTAAAACTTGCATCAAAGTATGTACATATGTACACCATCTTAGAGCAAAATTTCATCGGAATTGGCTTTGCTCCTTTTCCAAAGCTATTCAAGGCAAATGGAACCGAAAATTACTCGAAACATCTTGCTCTTAAAACCACCGCCTGTACAAATTATAGGCTAGCCATTACAGATCTTCAATAAGGTTTTAGTAAGCCAAAAACCGTAGACGCAATCAATGCGTCTATAACGACAACCCAAGTCGATATAAAGGACAGACCTTGAAAAAAACCTTGAACGTAAAAAAGGCATTTAATTCGGCGACACAAGGTATTACCTACTTATGAGCAGTATTTACTGGATTGAGACACCGGACTATCTAGGAATAGAGTCCTCCTTTATAATTACGACGGGGGGAATAAAAAATGTACAAATGACTGACGGTGTGCCACAAGATTCTGTCCAAGGTTGCTTCCTGGAAAACGTTAAATCTGACGAAGTTCTATGCCTTCCAAAAGAAGCGCCATAAAATGGAAACAATGCTATTACCAGTAGGCAAGTTCGGGAAGCTATAACGTTAAGAGTGGGAGGGCTTAAAATGGTTGAATTTTGGATTGATTTTTGATGCTCATCAAAGCTTAAAGTACCATCTGGAGCTATTTTGCAAAAGTCGTTAAACGCCGGTAGTGCGCTTCCAAGACTAAATTGGTGGATATTTTATGGTGACCTTTGGAATATGACCTTATTCGTGTTGTAGAGGTCAGCTTCCAAGACTAATGTAATGAGTAATGTGGTAGCCAGGTTGCCCGAAACAGAATAAGTGGCTACTTCTTGAAAGACGATCCGGATTCAATATTCATGTACTCGTACGCGATAGAAATATGGTCAAATGTCGCGAAATTTAAGTCATACGTGAAACTTTATCCGTCTACCATCTTAGCGCATTAAGAGTCTCCTGTGCATTTCGAATGACGCTATACTCGTCGTATTTTGAATATGCTACTTATCGATTTAATCGCTGAAGAAATAAGAGTGCAAGGAACTTTTCAGTAAAAATGGAATCGCATCGTCTCATACCAGTGGTTGATGCACAAAACTTCTATTAGACTCAGTTATTGACGGTTCGTGGCTGTTCTGTTACATGATCTTAGATGTTTATAGCGGCAACGTAAAGAAAATAGTTTAAATTTTAGAGAAGATACCGACCCCCACAAAGTAATGCTGCACGGCGGTTCCGCGAGGGACAAAAATCGATCTTTTCGGAAAGGAAAGTGATTTTAGCCGATAAGAATCCGGCAATACCAATTAAACCCGTAGGTGACGAACAGATTCTATTTCTTCGATTCTATAGCTTCTGCAATAATCGTTATGCAATATGATCAGCCGTTCCGCATGTACGCCTACCGCATAGTGTCCAATAATGACCCCCGTGGATATGCGAATATCCTTTCGGCTTAGCCCGATCATGTATTTAGATCTCTTTTGGCCACCTCTGGATGTATGTATTTTGTATGCCTTTATTTAATGAGATTGGTCCAGTGTAGGTTTGTTTGTACTATACTTTAGGATGATTCAATTAAAATCCTCCTTTTAAAACTGGCTATTCAACAGAGTTCGTACAAACGTTAAGACCAACGATGCGTGCAGTTTGGAGCAATTTTTTACAAGCTCGTTCGCAGATTCTCCATGTGGCCTGATACCCAGCATTGGCTAATTCGTCCAACTATTTTTTTTACTGTCCCTTACTTCACCACGACTGATTCCATGGCTTGGCTGTCAGAGTATATGATGACGCTTTTGTGGGCATAGTAGCACCTCTTTAAGTCCTTTGCAGTTTGGGTTATTATAGCGTCTAGTCTATCTCTAACTGAATTATCGCTGATTCTAAATGATTTTCGCAGATCCAGAGTTTCGCTAAAGATACCCGCGATTGTAACAATGTCCATATTGGAACTGTCGGTATAAAGGGCTATCTCATCTTCGTCTGTAGCTACATACTTTGTTCTTTCATTCGCGTCTGTTTGGAATTCTAGTACTAAATCTGATTTCTAGGACGAGATAGGCAGCGATGCCACTTGTGAAAAAAATTCTGGAGTAGAATTGCCTAAAAATGTGGAGTAGATGGGGAAAAACGGGAGTAGATTTTGGAAAAGCAAATACAAAAATACCTTGTTCAAGGTAGAACGGAGAATTTTTTGCATTTTAATTGGGAATTTTATGGATTTATCAAAGCTAGAGCTTAACTCTAGGTACACTAAGCAAACCACCAAAACGGAACAACAATAACAATTCCAACCACGGAAGAAATAAAGACAATCAACCTAAAATGTTTCTTGAAGAGCTAAAAATATAGGTTAAAACATTTTCGTCATATTCATCTGCTAGTTTTGGTCAGCTTTTTTAAATATTCGTCTGAAAAACTTGAAATTTCGTCTGAAAATCTGAATAAATCATCAGCATTATTATATTTTAAAGAATTAAAGACCGCAACGCCGATTCTCAAAATTCATCTATGAATATTCCCTTTTTCTCAAACTTATGATAATGTTTTTAATAGGTATCTATATTTACGATCGTACCGCGGATACGATTTCTATATTTTTCAGACGATTACTATTTGTTTTCGGACGTTTTAAACATTTTTTCAGACGTTTCCAATATCTGGATTTCTATTGATTTTCAGATGATTTCTATTAAATTTCAGACGTTTTTTTTTTCGATTTTTGCCGACGTTCCCAATTTTTTTTTTTCTGAAAAATACTATTTTAATTTGTAGACGAAAAAATTGTAGCAAAATATTTTTTTAATAAGGTAGGTACATAAGTACTACAATATCAAATGGCATGGCTCGGGTGGAAATCCCCAAACTATTTTTTCCTATGGAACCAATATTTCATGCATACTTACAGCAGTCCTATAATTAGGAAATCCATTGTAGGGTGGAAACTGCAAGTCCTCCTAAGTTACTTCGTTGACATTTTTTATTCAACAAAATAAAGAAATGGATTAACAATTTGAAATTGGAGTATATAATGGGAAATTAGAAATAAGTGAAGTAGGGAGTAGATTTCTGAATTTTGTGAAGAAATGAAGCAGATCAACTCCAATTGGAGTAAAGTGCCATCCCTGGATAGGGTGTATGTTATCCATAGTCATTTTCTCCTTGTACCTCAATGGAGATGTGACGATTTGAATGACCACAGTCCAAACACTCCCTAAACTTAATCGAGGTTTTGCTTACTTTGCTGCTACAGTGAAATATTTTTAGATCCAAGGGCTGACGGAAGGCATCGCCCTACTTCATCATAAATAACAAGACGGCCTGCGCCCCAGTTATTGACTAGTGGGAGTGCGTAAAACTGAGTGGAAGTGAATATGGCTCAGTTATTGATGCGTAATACTAGTAAGTGGGAGGTTCGTTGTCACGGTTTTCGGTCTGTTTTTGTTTTATCTTTTCGTACCTTTTTTGTTCCTGCCAAAATCATATCCCAAGCACAAAGCTTGCAGGCCAAGTATCTAAGATGAACCATTCGCAAACATTTATTGTTTTTTTGTTTTAGTAAAAACGAGTCTTCTTAATACCGTTTCCAAACATGGTATTTCATATTTTGCCCTCCTACGCAGTTTTTTTTGTTTTAATTTGTTGTTACCTAGAAAACCACCCAGACGCAATATGCAATTAATTTTTTAATTACACACCGTAGTGGTTTTTAAATTTAACATAAATATTTTATTGTTCCAATGAAAATAAGTACCCATAATCGAATTCCCACTAGTGCACAAAATCTTAAGAGAGTTGATTTGAATGACTTTTTTTTATGCATTTTTATCCGGTTTTGTTGTTTTTGCCTAGATAAAGTCCGTTGATCTATAAAAAAAAAATAGAAATAAAAACCTGAATGTGACTCCCAGCAGCATCAACACAGGTAGTGTAGTGAGTGGCATGCAGTGTGGTGACTTCCCATAATTAGGCCTTCCGATGAGGTTATATATGATTTGTCTATCAAATGGCGTCAACTGTCATTATATACGTCGCGGTATCAATAGAGAGGGGAGACAAAAAAAAAAAAAAAGAAAATCTGTCGAAGTTTAGAAAACGCAAGAAATCTATATGTTTGGGTGACTTACATGCATAAATTGAGGTAAACTCTGTAATAACACAGCGCTGGGGGAATACCAAATTATTCAGGTCATTTGTTTCAAGTTTTTGAATTCGATTAAATGCAGATTTAATTGCACTTATCATTGACAATTAACTGCCGACTGGACACATGTTTTCTGCAGAGAATCATTGTCTTGAAAGGATGAGTAATAATGAACATTATATGACAAGAACTTGAAGTTTTAAGAAATATTTTTCTAAATATAGGTAAATTGACAGGAGAAACTGTGTCCATTGTTATTCTCTAACGAGTATATGATTTTCATTGACAAGTCAACACGTGTGTCGAGTGTTGCTGAGTTGTTGATGTTTATTAAAAACTGCATATTCGTTCAAATTAGTCAGTAAATCTAAGTAGCAGCTAATAACAGTGAGCTTTAGAATTTGTCAACTTTGGTTGAAATTACTGGTGTTTCGAGCAACAGTTTTTATTTCGTCATCAGACTACCTTACGTGATTGTTGAACATTTAAAGACTGTCAATCAAACTTTATATTGGGAAATAGAGAACGACATGATCATTTGCGCTAGTGTTAACGAGAAGATGACAGCAACTGAAATACATTTTTGTTGCCGCAGCTTACAAGGTTTGACACTCTAGGTTTGTTTTCATTTCGCATCTTCTAAACTCTATTCAAGTTACTCAAGTAGTTACCTTTTGACTAGCTGAATCTTGGTGGCGAATTTAGGGTAGATCACTTGGAGGCCAATGTCACACGTACCTTTTTTCCGGGAGTATACAAAAATAGAATAGAACCTTACAATGTTTCGACTGATCGGCTAGTTCCAGGCTGGCGGTTGCTAGCCACTCCTTTACCCGGGCAACGGATTCAACTGTACGAATCTGTTTACCTACTGTCACAATGGCAATGTCATCGGCGAATCCGATGCTTATTGGGTATTCGCAGTTAACCTCCGCATCTGGGAAGCTCCGTTAACGATGCTGCATTTTTCTATCGCCAGCATACGAGTGGATTTTAGTCGCCTTTTACGACATCAGGCATACCATACCACAGGTCTATTCTAACCCTGAACCTGAAGGGGTAGAAGGAGTTCCAACCCAACAATATTATTTTGAGTTGTTCTGAACAGCCGAAATAAAATAACAAACAGGGTCAGCAAAACGATCATTCGAGCAGACAAAATGCCATAATGACCAACGTAGGTATAGGTAAATGGGTGATCTTGTGATACTTACCACTTCTTCCCTTAAACTTAGTCAGTCGGGTCCAGAGTATATCCATTAATGAGTAGGGACACTCTCCACGTGTTTCTTATCAGTTTACAATTTGCAGTACACATACACGAGAAATAGACGGCACTAAAAGTGCTCTAGTAAAAGAAGGATGGAAGAGTAGTCGAACTATTTCAAAATGTGGTACAGGGTGTGACGTAAAAAAAGCAAAATCAATTTGTAATATTTCTTATTGAACATTTTTATATCTAATATATATTCACATGTGTGCTACACTTAAATATTTTTGTTTGTTGGTACATTTTTTGTTATTTTTATTGAACTGTTTTAGAATAAAGTAAACCCGTACTCGGACGTAAAATTTGATAAGAAATTCACTAAGAGGTTCATCCTCTGCTTCTACTGGAGTATTGAACGATTCATTATTTTGAATATCACCTGTTTCCGCTTCTTCTGCCACAAAGCTTAAACTCTCCTTCATTTGGACATTTTCATTAAGAGGAACATGTTCAAACCCCTCTGTTTCGTTAGACGTGACTGAGTGATCAATATTACCTAAGAAAATATAATTCATCAAGTTTATGTTATTTTACACTCAGTGTTTGTTATTACCTTCTGTTATATTGGAAATATTTTTCAAAATGTCCAAATTAGGTGTTGCCGACCATTTTAAGCGCATCGTTGACTTGCCATACAATGTCTTTCGCAGATCCTAGAATCCCCCGAAATTTGTTCATGTATTAAGTGTTGTTTGTTTATGCTATTCAACCACTTGGCTTTTCTAAAAAAAATTAAGAAATACAACACAGATTTATATTCATTCTTCCCCGATCTATAACTTAGACTTGCACTTCAACTTTTAATTTTCACTATTTTTAATTGTTTGCCACACGCACTGACACTGAACACCCTTTACTTCGTCAATTGATGGTAATGAACGACTGATAACAATCCAACTCCAGGTCGCCTTTAAAAATACGTGCGAAAAAAATGTAAACAATCCCCTCTACAACCAACCTAAGTAATTAGTATGACCATCTGCTGTGAATTATATTACCTAAAAAGTGCTGGCAATAAAACTTAAAATCGTAAAATATGGTAATTAACGAAGTCGTAGCAAGGCAAAAGGGTTGAATTTCGTGATAGAGAATGAAACATTTCTTTTTCATGTCCATAACAAAGACCATTTAATCAATAATCAATGGGAAAAACTACAAAATTTGTTTTTTATTACCAATTCTACGAAAGCAAAGCTGGTTACCTGATCAACCTGCATGGTTGAGAGAAAATACTAATATACTGACATCACTTCAGGTCGCCTTTAAAAATGCTTTATGAAAAAACCCACAATCGTTTGTCGTACGCAGCAAGCCCCATGTAGTGGTACAGGCAAAATGTGTTGTGTACCCTTTTTCTCTCAAGCAGTCGTTGTATGCAGGTAAAAAGTATTCTTTCGACCTGCTTCCACTTATTGTACGATTTTTTCTGCATTTTGCTTTGTGGTAGTAGGAAATGCATATGTAGAGAGAGTGTCCCTACTCATTAATGGATATACTCTGGTCGGGTCCATTGTGTCTATTGCGGGAACCCTTAAAAACAGAAAACAGAACCAAGCAAACTGATAGGAATTTAGTGGAAAATTTTGTGAAAATGATTGAGAAGTTGAACAGGAAAGGTTTTACGTATGGACAAATTAATAAATTTGCTTTCTAGAAAATTTAGAGAGCAATTCCTTAAGTCTTTTTTGATGAACTAAATCTATATTTCATAAAAAACTAAGTTTGAGTTCCACGATTTATTTTAAGTGCTCCAAAAAAACAAAGCAATTTTTTTCTCGGTTGCATTTTACTGATAACTGGGGCCTTAGGTTAGGTTAGGGTGGCTGGCCGCCGCCGCTGCACATTCAGCCATACTTAGGCCAAAGAAGGCCAATTGTGATACCACAAGATCATATTATGATCTCTCAACTATACCCATTGAACCAGCAGTAGCTAAGAATGCAGCGTTGGAGCCAGCTGCTGCTTATAATTGTCGATATTTTAAGCGTTTGATTTTTAAAATTAAAAAAAAAAACTTTGCAAAATTGAGTTAAATTTGTATTAGGGTCGATAAATCAATTCTTGGCATTTACTTTTTGAATATTATTTTGTGTAATTGTTGACCGCGACTACGCCTCAAGTGGTCCATCTGTAATGTCCAATTTTGGCATACTTTTTCCAACATATCGACTGGTATCTCACCAATAACACGAGTTATGTTGTCTTTCAAGGCGGCTTATCCGTATAAACGAGGACTTCACATATCCCTACAACAAATAGTCCAGCGGCGACAAATCGCACGATCTAGGCGGGTCAATTCACAGGTCCAAAACGTGAAATGAATTGCTTAAATTCGCCTCGCAATATGTCCATGGATTCGCGTGCTATGTGGCATGTCGCGATGTCCTGTTGAAACCGCATGTCAACCAAACCCAGCTCTTCCATTTTGGGCAAAAAAAAGAGTCCGAAGTCATGGAACGACGACCATAAAATGTAAAATGACCAAGTGCTCTAAACACCTTTTTTTGTAGTGAGCACGATTTTTGTCAATAAAATTCAATAATTTATCCATGGTGAAATGGCATTTTTTACTTTGACACAAGTCGCGAATCACGCTGAAAATCCAAACATCAAAAAATCACCCTTTATTAGCGAGTTATTCTAGATTGTCGAAGAAATATTCTCCCAGGTGTAGTTTTCTGCGAGATGAGAGGGCTGGCCACGTGCAAAGGAGGTGAAGAAAGATAGAGGCATTGTACCACTTTCTTCAGTGGATAGACGTTTTTCGATCGCGTTCGCAATTTCTACCTTGTCCTGCCTGTTTGATTCCTTGGAGCTCCACAGCTACCACCACAGCTATAGCTGCAGCGGGTTTCTTGTCACCTCGTTATAAAGTGTCTTTCATTAGCGACTTGACAACTTCAAGTGTGAACGCATCCTTTAACTGATTACCGAACTGTCAATGTCAAAATATTCAGTAAAATCAAAATTTTCATCATGGTGGAGTACACGAAGGAACAACGTTTACAAATAATTAAAATTTATTACCGAAATTCCGAGTCGGTAATCGCAACTTTAAGAGCGTTAACGCCAATTTTAGTCCCAGTAGACAAGCAGTTCAGAATCTATAGTGCAAAAATTTGAGTCAGAATATTGATGTTGCCGTGCCAGTCAGACTACATTTTGCCCGAAGTGTGGAGACTATTGCTGCAGTTGCAAACGGGCCAATTCAGTCAATTTCACGGCGTTCTCAAGAATTGGGTCTCTCCCAGATCCCATTATGGTGAATTTTGCGTAAGGATCTTGGCCTATACCATTACAAGATCAAACTGACTCAAAAACTAAAGCCACATGATCATATTTAGCAGCCCCAAAAGTCACTGTTTGGTGCGGTTTTCATGCCGGTGGCATCATTGGGCCGTTTTTTTCGTCGATGAAAATGACCGTCACGTTACGGTAAATGGTATTCGCTACAGAGACATGTTGGAACGTTATTTCTTTGAGCAATTGCATGAATTGGATATCAGTGAAGTGATATGTGGTTCCAACAAGGCGATGCCACAAGCCACACAGCAGCGGGTGCCACAATCGAGTTATTGAAGTCTCAGATCGGTGAATGTGTTATCTCGAGAAACGGACCCGTCTATTGGCCGCCGAGATCGTGTGATGTAACGCCATTGGTCTATGAAAACAAACCGGCGACGTTAGAGGAGCTTAGAGCCAATATTGAACGAGAAATAGCGGCCAAGTCATAGAAAATTGTGTTCAACGTATCGATCGCTGAATACGATACGTTCCCGTTGTGGACATATGAACGAAGTCGAATTCCATTCATAAATGTTTTGATAGCAATTCAAGCCAATAACAATTTTTTTGAGATATATTAAGAAGTTTGCATTTTATTTAAAAAATAAGTTGTCAAGTCCTTAATAAAAAACCCTTTATTTGCCACTCTCTACGCAGGGCCTTTTTGGGGCATCCAATGTTCTCTTCATTCCGCTTTGGTTTTTTTCGGAATGTTGAGGTACGAGGTGCGAGGTCTGTTTTAGCGACATCATCTTTGGCTGTTTTAGTTTTGATTGGCGGACAGCGGTCTTGTCACTTGAGCCTCCCTTTTAGGCGACCACCATTTTAACAATTGCCGTTTTTCTAGAGATTGGTCTCTTTTGCTATTGTTTGCTTTGATCATTCCAAAAAGGCTCGCTCTTTCTCTGTGGGGAAGCTTGTTGTTTGACGACTAAAACGTATATGATTCTTTTTTAGGAGTCCTGAAAACATTTCTTTACTTTTGATTTTTGTTTTCGGTTTTCTTGTCAAATGGAACCGTTCCTCTTGCAACAAAGCGATCCCCTTATAAGTTGAGACGGCTTCTAGAGCTCGTGTGCCAAGTACGCATGAAAAAGTGAAAATAGCAAAGTTGGAAAATCGCTTCCACAGATGGCGGTAATGTGAAGTATGAAGAATTTTTTTTCGTTTCTCATAGTCTTGCGTAAACATACAAAATATACAAACATAAAGTCAGGCATAAAGCTACGATTACAGGGCCATTTGTTGGGTCATTTAAATGACTAGGGCGGACATAATGACATGAATATTGTGCCATTAAAATGACGGAAAAAATGGCCGTGTGATTGCTCTTTAATGACGCCTAGGACATGAGACTAAACTTTTTGGCTGTTAATGTCATTTTAATGGCAGTCTCCAAAAAGTGACAAGGCAGTAAATTCATGCTATGCCATTTTTCTACGCACATGACAAATGACGCAGCATTTAATACAATATTTTTGCTTTATTTGGATTTTTGTCTCGTGGCGAAAGGACGTGTAAATCTGTAGCCTTAAAGTGTCTTAACGCATTTACCGTTTTTAACCAAACTTTCACACATCTTTAGTATTGGTCCATATCTGGTTTCTGTGAAGTTTGGTCAAAATAAGGGCGTGTCACCGCCCATACAAAAAAAAAAATATTAAAAATCTATGTCTATGTATGATCCGAGTTGATGTACTTCCTGTGAAGATTGGTCAAAATACGAATCGTGGAAAACCCAAAAATGTTGTGTACCACAGAGCATTACAATAGAAACTGTTTATCACTGATTTAAATTCATTTGAAATTGATTTTTATATTTTGCACTACGAAATCTGCAGGGGGTTCGCTAGTTTATTATAATATTTTTTTTTCTTTTCAGTTCTATTTAATTTAATAAAAAAGGCGCACGTTTGCGTCTTCGCCGAGAGAAAAACACTAAATGACAGTAGCTACATTTTTTACTCAATGGTCATTCATTAACGTTTGATCGCAAAACAGATATTTTACGTGAAATCGAAATAATAGGGAAGGTGACATTTGTCATTTTGATGAGGCAAGTCATTACAATGTAATCGTAATTTTTTCGCTTGTCATTTAATGGCATCCCAACGGAAAATTTTAAATAACTCGCAGTGTCGGTCTTTTGATTTTGGGAAAAAAATGACGATGATAGTCACATTTTTCGCAAATGACCAATGAAGTATCGTACCTTAAATGCCACTCTAATGCGACATTTTTTCCTGACGTCACAGCATCATTTAAATAACTCTCAAAAATATCCGTGTAATCGTACCTTAATAAATCAGTAGTAAACAGTGATACCTACCCACCCATATTTCAAGAAAAAATTAAAAAAAAAAAAAATATTTTGAAATATTTCTTGTATAATGTATTTAAGATAAATATATTTATTTTCTTATAGTAGTTTCTTGTATGGGCGATGATTTCTGCATTCTTTGAAGCAGACCTCGTCGAACCCTTGACAAATCAAATGAAAGACATTCTTTAATTTGTCGTCATATGACTAGAGCATAACCGCAGTCATTATACACAGGAATTACAAATTTAATTAGCCAAGTATTTCATTAACAAGCTACACTAGACCAATTACATTTGTACGTTGCCAGGTGGTTTCAAGAAAAATTGACACTCTACGTAGTTGTTGTTTTAATTTATAAGTTGTATCACAAATGCCGCCCTTTTTAAAAAGGAAAACTAAGAAATGATTGTGATCTGATCATCATATCCACCCCCTATGCTGTGGCGCCAGTTAACAAAATTATCATAAAAGTCGCAATACTCTAACCACTTACAATTTCTATACCGGTACATGTGACTATTTTTATCTGTGCGGTTTTAAATGCATACGCATTGATTGCATATTTCCTGCGTTCAATGAAACCACTCCACTATGTAAATACCAACCAATCGATAGATCCGCACTCCATCTTAGAACGTAATTGGTTTTCCTTTTTTTCTCTCTCTCTCTCTCCCTTCTTTCAAGAACTCAGAACTTGCATGCAATGCAAGTATAATTATTTATTTTTGATTTTACAAATGTCATTCAGTTATTCAGTAGTAAGTGGCCACTTGGACTATTTATGCAATACTCCTAGTTATCTGTCAATTGCATATAGATGCTGGCATTGAAGATGTGTGCACTGTGGAGTAGTATTAAAAGATTAAGTGGGCTTAATGTGTCCCTACACTCAAGAAGCAAACTGCAATCGAAAACAAATCCTCTTGAGAAGAGCCAGAGATTACTTGTCTGACACTTGCTTATCTCTGTAATTTGCGTTGCCACCTTTTCCCCATTCGCGTTGATGTAAAAAAAATACGTTTACAATAATAGTTTTGGTGTTAAGAAGTTAGTCATCGCGTCTACAAATCATAGCTCTTTCTATCAGCAGAGTGTGTGCGCCTATCTATAAAAAAGCATCTAAAGCCTAAAAAAAAAAAAAAAAAAAACAACGTCACCCATATCAGTATCTTCTCTGTGAACGTGAACGCATTTTCCCCTTACGGGTTTCTTCAATTCTGGATTTGACTTTGCGCCGACTGCTACATTATAATGGCCATTGGTAATGGTCTAGGCGAGATATAGCCGTCATTCGCGTAACCACATTTGTGGCGTTAAGACATATCTCTCATAGCGCGCGCACACACACACACTTACAAAATGAGAGACGCCAGCATTGCAATGGACAGATACAACAAGTGCGCGTCGTGAAATTTTAACACAGAATTTGAAATGTCAACGAAAAAAAAATATTTATAAACGTTGCGTGACATATTATAATTTTGGATTTAAATTAAAAGAAAAAGTGCATGCGACAACAACAGCAGCACATCAGTTGGTCAAGTGCATTTGCCTATACTGATAAAGTGATACATTCCATTTCTGTCTACAAATTAACGGTTTTATTTCTTTTTTGTCTTTTGTTTTGATAAAGATTGATCTGGTGCTGTCAAGAAATAATAATTATTTTTTTTTATTACAAAATGATAAATGTTCGAGTGATTTGAAGACGACTTCAATTTAATGTTTATCGAATGTCAATTGAGTTAACGTAAACAATCCCGTACTAGATAAATAAAAAAATTGATAGCCATTTCATTGGCGCCTCCCAGTACAAAGCTGCGTACAAAATTATATCGTGTAGTGCAATCAATTATTAAATTATTACCTACTTTGTTTTTTTTTTCTTTAATTTATTTATCTATTTAAAATTTGTAAAATAAAAAGAGGACTCCTTGCAGTTCTCGTGTGATATTAGTAATTAGAATGAAATTGTCAAAGAGTCTAGATGAGTTAATTTTAAGTGCGTCGCGATTAAGTTTAAATAGTTTACGATCACCGTGCAAAGGAAAAACGAAAAAAGTTAGTAAGAAATCATAATTTTATTAATTGTTAAAAAATATACAAATGTTTGTAAAAAAATATGTAATAGCCCCCTACATGTTTTGTTGGTAAGAGCAAAAAATTGCGTCTTGAAACTATAAATCTGTGAATTGTTTTTCAAACCCTAATGTCATTTCAACTGACAGGTCAAAGAGTTTAAAAATATTGCTATGACGTTTTGAGAAAATGTGCGAATTTCCAGCCAGTGTGATGAGAAATATCCATCTAACTTTTTAAATGTGAATACATTTTAATGTAATAAATTTTATTCGAAATCGAATTCGTTGCCTGTTCGAATTTTCGGTATTCTCTAGTTCGAATTTGTTCGTTCTCGTAAGATTTTGTGGTGATTTCAATTTGGAAGGGTTTGTTTTATAAGTTGTATTCAAATTTGAGGTTTTATTTTGAAAATACCGTCATTTTAAATGATTGTACCTACTCGAATGTGTTTTTTTTTATAGCTGAAAATAATAGTAACGTTGAGATAAAAGAAGATAGTGCAGTGCGGCTCATGATGTTATCTGGGCACAAGACACATTAAAACATAGTAAAATTAAAATTTGCTTGCTATATTTAATGAGTATACATTTATTTATCTTTTGTTTTTATTTTTTTTTAAAAACTATCCCATGTAAATAAATAGAGGAGCTTATTAAAACATATGAAAATTGCTTCTGAGCATGCAAATTTTCTTCCACTGCTCTGACTTAAACGTGAAGTAACTATACTAAATTATAAAAATTGCATAAATACGTCCTATCGTATCTATCTTTTATAATTTATTAGCTATTAATTAAGTGCTTAAAACCGTAATGAGAAAAAACGGAGAAATTTTTAATTGTCAGAATGTATTTTCATAATTTATGTTAATTAGACCCGTCTAATTTGTAAATGGGATAGCGACAAAAATCTTCGAAATAACATCGAATTTTTGCTTTGATGCTTATTTTTTTAATAGTGTAGGTAACTGCTAAAGCCAATTTTATAAAACTTTAGAGCCGTTTTGGGCTACCTTCTTTTTTTTTTTAAGACTTTCTGTGGCAGTAACTTTGGTCGCGACTTTAGATTAAAATTACACACTGTACCTACATTTTTAATGTAAAAAAAGAAATACAAGATTAAGTTCTTGTTGTTGGTGCAAAATTTGACAGCTTGCTGACACCGAAGTGTATGGTATTGTAATGTGACGTATCAGCACAGAGTAAGAGAAAATGCAAAGCAGTTGTGGTGGAATCAGTGACCATAATTATTTTCTTAAATCTGCTAGAATCTAGCATTTAGCAAATTTTTTTTTTTCAAACCCAATCCTGCTAGAAAAAGTGCTAAACATTTTTTGGCTTTTGAATTCTGCTATAATGCCTGCTAAAAAAAAAGAGATTATTTATGTAGTTGTTGTAATTGTGTGCTGAAGATTCTACTTTACTTTGCTGAGAATTCAGATAGATGTTCAACAAAATACGCCTAATATAAGAAGGAATCTGTAATTTATCACAACATTTTTTCAGCGGATATCTTTTATTTTGCGATTGAGAAAAAAATTCGTCTCGTCGCGTCGCTCTAATTGCTAATATTTTTTTCGGTTATTTGTGGAAAATGAACGTTTCGGTAGGTATTCAAATTGAGTTATTCAGAATCACGACACATACGACTTGGATTTTAATATTACGGAAACGGAAAGGATTTTTTGTTATTAGGTTCGTTCCCCGTGGTTAGCCCTAGGGCGCACTGTGAGCATGAGAAGTGTCAGTGAATTTTCGTGGCTGCCAAAAAAACCAAGAAAACCTTAGAAATTTAGTTTCATGTCGAGCACGAAATGTAAACCTGAGACCTGTCCCTGAAAAAATTTTGTAATACCTACATATATAGAGATTTAACACCCGCAATAACATAAAATTTGTCTAATTAATAATTTTAATTTTTAAAAACAAATTTCTTTCAAGAAAGGGGATAAAAGGGATTGCTCCAATTACAGGGGTATATCACTTTTAAGTCTCCCCGGAAAAGTCTTTGCCAAGGTGCTGGAAACGCGTTGCAGAGCTGTGGTCGAGGAGGAGATGAGCAGTGCGGCTTTCGTCCCGGCAGAAGCACAACCGACCAGTTATTCACTCTCAGAATGGTACTTGAGAAGGCTTGGGAGTATGCTACACCTGTTTACGCTTGCTTCGTAGATTTGGAGAAAGCATATGACCGAGTCCCTCGAGGGAAACTTTGGAGTGTATTACAGGAGTATGGAATTGATGGTTCTCTCTTGAGAGCCATTCAATCTCTTTACACAAACTGTAAAAGCTGTGTTCGGGTGAACGGCGTTAAATCAATACCTTTCACCGTGGGCGTTGGACTTCGCCAGGGGTGCGTCTTGTCCCCTCTCCTTTTCATTACTTATATGGACTGGATGTTACAGCGCAGTCTTGGCGAGGAACGTTTCGAATTGGGAGATCTGAGGATAAGTCATTTGCTCTTCGCTGATGACTTGGTCATCCTTGGGTCCTCTCAGACTGAACTTCAGCGCGCACTCGATCGGTTTGTAGCCGTTTGTGTTGAAGCTGAGATGAAGGTAAATGTGAACAAATCTGAGGTGATGGTCGTCTCTAGAATGCCTGTTCAATGCACTCTGCATGTTAGTGGAGTCCCATTGAAACAGGTGGAGAAGTTTAAGTATCTCGGGGTCTTATTCACGAGTGATGGAAGGAGCAATGCTGAGTTTTCCTGTAGGATTGGTCAGGCTGGATCGATTTTGAGACAGCTTGGTCATTCTGTTATCAGGAGGACTGAACTTGGTGTCAAAGCTAAGTTGTCGGTCTTTAATTCGGCGTTTGTTCCAACTCTTACCTATGGTCATGAGGTTTGGGTAATGACCGAAAGAATAAGATCGCGAATACAAGCTGCCGAAATGAGATTTCTCCGTTGTATTGCTGGTGTGACCCGTAGAGATCGCATTAGAAATACTAGAATACGTGAAGAACTCAATGTCGAGCAGCTACTTCTCCGGACGGAGCGGTCCATGCTTCGGTGGTTTGGTCATATTAAACGTATGTCCCCGACCAGAATCCCACGACGTGCTATGGAATCCGTACCATCGGGCAGGCGTCCCCTAGGTAGACCCAGGATGAGATATTTAGATCAAATTCATAATCTCTCCTCTACCCGTATGGGGATTGCCCTTGATGATTTGGAGTCGATGGCGGAGGATCGAGAGCTATGGAGGTTCCACTTGAGCAACCTACACCCGCGACCCACTTAATGGACAAGCGGACCATTGAAAATGAATGAATGAATTTCTTTTAACAATTAGTAGTGCAGCACAAGTCAATTATTCACAAAAATATGATTTTACCCAAAACACAGCTACGATTCACAGAAAAATCCAGCACTCCCCTGACTGAATACCTAGCACAGAGCTCAACTAGGGCGCTCCAGTGCTCATCTCGAACACAGGTCTTTATTGTCAGTGCGAACCCAGTACTATATCGAACGCGACAGGGCTATCCCAGTGCGCACTAGTGCGCCATAGGGTCGACGTTAAACAAACGTATTGTTCATTGAGTCAAGTATTTATATATTTCCAGCTTCGTTTGCTAAGTTGATGAGTTCAGCTCTATTTTACAAATAATTTAGTTTGGGTTTGTTCGATGTGGAAGTGTTATTGATTGCATGCAAATTTAAAAAAAAAATATTAAGAATTCAGCTAGATTTCCTGCGAGATCAGAAAAATCTGCTAGATAATTTCCGGCAGATTTTTATTTTTTTTCCGGCTAAAAAATATTTTTTCCTGCTAGATCTGGCAGGAAAAATAAATTCCAAATTGGTCACTCGTTAAAACAGTGCAAAGTCCTAGGGTTCCTCTTTGGAACCTCTCTCCTTCGGCACCGAATGTCGTAATCGTATATTTCCTTCATTCACTCATTATTTTTGTTCTAGACGGTTAGTACCTACTCGATGATGGGAAACAGTTTCCGGTCTATCTATACAGTGCTACAGATGTTGCCCTTTCTTCTTCTTTTATTCTTCCGGTTATTATGACAACTTACCGGTTTACTGTACGCTTAACGTAGATCCGGCGATCATTCCTGGAATATCGCAAGTTATTGTTTTATCCGAAATTATTCGGAATCAACTTGTTCTTATTGTTCAAAGCCTTTAAGCTTTCTTTGTTATAAATATATAAATACTAGCGAATCCCTGCACACTTCGTAGTGCAAAATAGAAAAATAAAAAAATTATTTTCAAATTCATTTAAATCAGTGATCAACAGTTTTTATTGTAATGCTCCGTGCTTCATATTTGTGGTTTTTCCAGGAATCGTAATGCGTAGAAAGTATTCTCGTCTATCAGGACTTTCAATGTTACACATTTTACAAACTTTGGGTCCAATGACTGTCGAAAAATAGCGCCACATCCCTTTATATACCTAAGATCTGTCAATTTAAGCTCAATCGTTTCGGTGGTTTTCGAAATATACGATTTTGAATGTTTTTTTTGTATAGGCAGTGCCATGCCCCTTTGTCCAATTTTGACCAATTTTCAGAGGAGCACTCCAAGGCCAATAATAAAGATTATCTATAAGTTTAAGGTCAATCGATTGGGTAGTTTTGGAGATATACGATTTTAAATGTACTTTTTGTATGGAAGATGCCACGCCCCTTTGTGCGATTTCGATCAGGATCTTCACAGAAATACTCCAGTGGCAATACCTAAGATTGTACGTAAATTTGAACTCAATCGATTGGGTGGTTTTCGAAATATAAGATTTTTAATGTTTTTTTTTTTGTATGGGCGGTGCCACGCCCATTTGTCCAATTTTGACCAATCTTCACAGGTATACTTCTGTGCCAATACCTAGGTTTGTGTGTAAATTTTAATTCAATCGATTGGGTGGTTTTCGAAATATAATATTTTGAATGCATTTTTTGTATGGGAGGTGCCCCGCCCCTATAACTCATGAACCAATACACCTACAAAGACCATATATACTTACAAACCATGGTATTAACGTCACCTTTCATGGGAAATTTCCAGAATCAAAATCGGTACACGCATTACAGACAACATTGGCGACAAACACAATACAACTTATTTTTATACATATAGATTATATACCAACAATCGGTAGCGTCCAAGAAAGAACTGCTTGCATCTTGCTCATCGGATTCTTCTTTTTTGAGAGTACTCCCGCCATCGCAAAGCAGAATCCTGATTAGAAACAACAGTTGCTGGTATTTTTATTTTTTTTTTTATATATCTACTTCTTCCGGGAAAGGCGAACTTTTAACGCTTCAACAGCGCCCTGAGATGCTTGCAGATGTATGTTAGTTCTGCACTTAAATTGCTGCAAATTGTAGTCTTCTGGAAATATATCCCCAGGAAGCGAGTTCCAAAGTTTGCTTGTTCTGTAACAGAAGGAGTTTTCGAAAATTGATGTCCTCGCGGTTGTCAAGTGTACTGTATGGTCATGAGCATTAGCTGCATGTCTTGTGTGGCGCCCAAAAGTTACATTTCGAGGGATACTTGTCTTCTGTGCACCAACGGTTGTAGATTCGATGTGAGTGGAGGGTCTCCAATATGTCGAACTGCTCGTCTTTGTATGCTGTCAAGTATGTTAAGTTAAGTGAATGTTTTCGTGCCGAGCTCCATATATAGGAACAATATTTCTGGCCTGATCTAACCTCTTTGCTCTAAATAGGTAGCTCAATTTTGCGGACGCCGATCTTTTTTTATTATTTTATTCCAGTGGCCTATTTAACCAAATAACAATTATAATTACAAATTTGTATTTGTTGATTACATTTTCAAATTTGTTAACTGATTTTCTGTTTCACATAATACAAAACTTAATTCCAACAAATTTGTTAAAAAGAGAAATAAATAAAGGGAAATTGTATTTGTTATTTACAAACAGCAAAAAAAAAACTGTTTCACCGTTTATTTTTCAGAGTTGTAAACAACAACTGTTTTAAATATTTTTGTAATTCTTCTAACTGATAATATCAAAGAACAAATTTAACAGATAAGAAAAATGTTTTACACGGCAAATTTTCTAACCTGCTAGAAATTAATGTATCGGTGTCAGTGAAAAGTTTTTTTCAGACTGCCTTAAGGACTGTTCACATGAGAGCGACCAGCTACCTACGAACGAAAGAATATTCACGAGTTTGGACAGTTCGTTCACATAAGCACTTTTCATGGTCGCGATAGTTCACGAATTTCCGACATCAGAAATTTCACTAGTGGTTTAATAATATGGATTGCGAATAATCTTTTACAATTCGCGTCGAAGGTGTTTTCATTCGCGGAATTTTGGAATTCGAAATTTCGTTGTTTAAATTATTTTTAAACTTGTTTTCTAAATAGGTACATTTTGATGGGATAATTAATTATCCTTCTCTTGGAATAGTAAAATGTGCAATTTTCTGTTATAAATGCATCGAAAATGGTTTCTACGTGAATGGTCGTTTATTTTCTCTGCCTTAACCCGAAACTTTTCATTGAAAACAAAAGAATGTGAAATGTCGTAGTTAATTCGTGGTAATAAGTTTGTCTTCGTCTATTTAGTAAAAACTTACACACTATCTTTGCTACTATGCTTTTGACATAGACATTTTTAGGTGTAAGAAGAGATTCGTTTGAAAAATAACAAATTGTTACTAAATCAAAAAAAAACATTTTTTCTATTGTAAGAAATTTTCAGTAATTGAACAAATTTGTAAAATTTCTTGATTTGGTGAAACAAAAACTTAAAAAAAAAAATTAATTTTAACACATTTGTACTTGTAAGCGAGAAAAAATTAAATTTCTACAAATTTCCATTTGTAAACAACAAAAACAATTTTATAATACAAAATTTTTGTGAAACAGAAAAAATCGATTTTTGAACAAATTTGTTAAAATAATGCCTGTAAACAACAATTTGCAAGTTGTTGAAGTAGGCCACAGGGATGATGCTTTAATACATCTTATAAATTCGACAAAGGTAAGGAATAAAATGATAGAGTGACATTCTATATCCTTATAAAGACTAGAGGCGAATGGCCCATTCGATAAATAAAAATACAATGGGCCTTACCAATAAACAATCACTAAACTCGAGTTTTACTAATTTCAAAACTAACTTTAGTTTCGACTTTTAATTTTGCCCTACCAATAACCAATTTAATCGAAGGGTTTACTAAACACGACTTTAGTACAAATTCTAGTACAATTGATGTCAAATCTTGTACGAATTTGGCAAAATTGTCAGATTTATTCGAGCCAAATCAGCTTTTCATTTTTTTTTTGCTGAAATGCAATTATTTCACACAATTTCTTGTTAGGTATAAGGAGTCAGGACGCAATTATAAATACATCATCGGAAATAAATTGAGCAGAGATTTCTGGTAGCATAATGAAATGTACAAAACACATTTTTAGCTTTAGTAAACATTTTCACATAATTTAATGTATCCTGTCAGGCCAAAATGATGAAAAATGTTCCGATGGTACCTAATCATAATCACAGTCACCTTACAAAATAGAAACCACGAAATAAAAGAAACTATTAGGCTTGCTTGACAAATATTTGTCAATTTATTTAAGGAAAATAAAAATTCACAATTTCACAGACCACTGCTAAATTTTTTTTATATAAAACAATCACATCAAATTAAATCATAAAATTACTTATGAAAAATAAAAATTATTCGGCTGGAAAACTGACATTCCACCTTTGAATGACACTACTACGATGACACTTATACTTAAACCATGAGTTAGACACGACTTTCTCAGGATCAAAAGTTAGAGTCGACATTAGGGTTAACTCGAGGATAAAGTGGTTATTGGTACGCAATATTTTTTAGTTTCGACTTTTGCATTAAAGTCGAGACTAAATTTGATTGTTGGTAAGCCACAATAGCTCTGGGGTTTTTATAGTAACAAGAACAAAATACATTAATTTAAGATTTTACATAAAACAAAGAATTTAATAAATAGTACAAATAATTGTGTTTTATTTTAGAAACAACAATTCTGAGAAAAAAAGAACAAAACACAAAAAAAAAAACAAGTAATTCATTTAATACTATAATAAAAAAGATATATTTACGGAAACAAAAAGAAAACAGGTTAATTGCTCATAAACAACTTTTTGACTTGGGAAATATCCATATAGAATAGCCATAGTTTGACTTTTTTTTTAAAGCAAGCTTTGTATATTAATTATTCTAATTTCGTATGGTAATCGATTATACAATGTAGGTGCTGAAACAGTATAAAAGTTGGAAACAATTGTCTTGTTTGTCACCGGTGTTTTTACTAGTTGCTGACAGTTTATTCTTAAACTGTAAACGTTTGAATTTCTTAATATTGAACATTATCCGCTACGCATTAAAAACACTTTAAGAACTTTGTAAACATAGAGATGTAAAATTTTAAGGCGAAATAAAGACAAACTACGTGTTAATCTACTTGTTTTACAAATAATAATTCTAATGATATGCTTTTGTGCTATTTGAAGTGGTTCAATCGTATTATTGTAAGCTCCGCCCCAACTCGTTAAACCATACTGTAGTTTCGAGTTAACAAGACCATAGTAAATTGATGTGAGACGTTTTTTTTAGAACAATGAGGTTGTAACAGACATATTTTACGCGTCGCATACATCATATACTTTTTCAAGTCAGCTGCTTGGATTTTCCAACTCAAATGCTTATCTATTGATACTTTCAGATACTTAAAACATCAAAACATTATTTTAAAACAGTTAGAACAACAGGATACTGCATTCATATGAAAAATTACTTTACCACAGTTATGAGCGGACATTGAAAGTTTCAAACACATGCCAGAGTGAAAAACGACATTACTTTCAAGCAGACTTGAATTTCTTAAATTGAAAAACATTAGCTTAGTTTTTTTCACTTACAATTAGTTCATGTTTTGCAAACTACATAACTACATAATTTTAAAATAGCATTTCTGTCGATTTACCTTCGGGAAATCCAAACTGTTGATAGCATAAGTAATTATTCTTGTTTAAGAATGAAAAAATACGATTTTTCATTGCCTTTTCAAAAAGTTTAGAGAACGTTGGAAGTAGTGATATCGGTCTATAGTGACTCACTGTTTTTCGACAACCTTTTTTATGAAGAGGAATAACTTAAGTAGCTATTAACGCAGACGGGAAAATACCACAATTAACACTCATATTAAATATAAAGGGTTTTCCAATGAGAGGTGTTATTGTGAATGGCCCGCTATTTCGGTAGCTGTCACTTTTGAAGCTTTTATTCTTTGACATTTGACAAGTAGAAACTACGCCATTACTAAAAATAGAACGATATACGCTTCAACAACGCATTGAAATTATTAAAATTCACCACAAAAATGGTGAAAATCTTGCAGTCACAGTTCGCAAAACTAAAGCATTTTTTGGTCGTCGTGAAGCACCTTGTCGGACCGCAATACAGAAATTGGTGGAAAAATTCGAGCTGTTGGGACAAGTTGCTCAAGAACAACTGAGAATATTGCTGCTGTAGCCCAAAGTGTTGAAGAAAACCCAGGTTTGTCCATTCCTCGTCGTTCTTTGGAATTGGGCATTCCACAAATGTTATTACACCGTATTTTGCATAAAGACTTGGGTCTTAAGGCTTATAAAGTTCAGCTAACACAAGAACTCAAGCCGGCCGATCATCAACAATGCCAACAGCCCAGCGTCGATTCAAGACCTCAAAGATAAAATTCGCGAGGCTATCGAGGACATAGGGCAGCCACTTTGCGATTTGGTTATGGAAAATTGCAGGTCCTGTAAGCGTGCTTGTGATGGCCATTTGGCTGATGTTGTTTTTCATTGTTAACGGCATACCTTCCTCTTTATTATGAAATAAACATACGATCATTTATCTCAAAAAATGATATTTTTCTTTGAATACCAAAATAACACCTATTATTGGATAACCCTTTATAACATAGCACATCAACAATTAAGAAGAAGATACTTTTAAGCAGACAATTAGTTATTCCATCCGAGGTACACGAGATTTTATTGTTAAGATTCATTATGCATTTATAAAGTTTTAGTGATGAAAAAGGTTGAAAAACAAAGCTATTAAACTGAAAAGCATCATCAATTAGGTCCGAATATAATTCACAGCTGCAGTGGGTTTGAGAAGGATCAGGTTTGGAATTTGATGCAATGGTGTTTGCAATATTCATAGGATTATCTATTAAAGCATTATCAAGCTGAATTTCACTAATGCTTTCACGTTTTTTAACATTATTTAAAATGTCATTGACAACTCTCCAATCCGCCTTTACATTACCTCTGCAGTTCTCGAACTTCTGTGAATAAAATTTGTCTCGACAAATAGCAGTTCTCCTTTTTTACTAAAAGGCTCAATTTATGGTAGTGTCGTTTTAGATTGATATTGGGGGTTATTTTTAAATTTTTTACGAAAGGAATTTTTTTCGTTTATCATTTTGAGCAAAACCTCATTTATCCAAGGCTTTATTCGTTTAAGTTTATTATTATTACGCGACTAAATCTTGGTAGAATTGGATGTCCTTTTAATATTTTCAAAAAAGCGTCATAAGCTAGTGAAGGATTACTTTCTATATAAACCTGCTCCCAAAACTCAAACTTAAGGGCATTCACAAGTTCTAAAAAGTTTATTTCCTGTTTATCTGGAAAGGGAATGTATCTATTTTCTTTATTATCTGTAACTATCTATATTGAGTCTTAGCATACAGTGGTCAGTAATTCTCAAATCAAGTACTTCACTAGAAACCTTGCGCGACCAACTTTTGTGAAATCTTACAGAAATGTGATCACGTTTTAGTTTCGTCTGTTATACGAGTAGGAGTAGGTGCGTTCACAAGCGATTTTAAACCACATGAGGACATTAAAAGCATATATTTGTCAGAATCATTGCTATCACTTAAAACGTCAATCTTTATATCTCCTACAATAATTAAATTCTTTGATTTTACATTCTTCAAAAGCTCATCCATATGTTCCTTAAACACACTTTTGTTCAAGCCATTTTCATGCAACGATAGATATACAAAATCGTAACAAGTTCCTCATTTTCTTTGTAATTTTAACGATATCTGCACTACTTAGCCTATATTGCTATCTTCTTGCGATATATAATATGTGGTCCTGCCATATGATTTCTGAATTGACAGTGACTTCTAGAAGGTGCATTCAGTCCTTGGGAGGGATTGGATAGTCATCCATTTGGATCTGAGGAACTGTTGATGCATTTTTCCTAGAAAATGTTGTGAGCTGTGTCTTGCTTGCATTAAATACAACCAAGTTGTCTTTTCCCCACTTCAAGATTTTGTCCAGGTCATCATTTAGATAACTAATTTGTTCACATATCTATTTTCCTATTTGATGAAATTAAATTGTATTGCTGGGTGTGACTCGTAGAGATCACATTATAAAAACACCAGAATACGTGAGGAACTTAATGTCGAGCAGCTACTTCTCCGCGGTCATGTTAAACGCATGTCTCCAACCAGGATACAAAGACGTGCTATGGAATCCGTACCATCATTCAGGCATCCTCTAGGTAGACCCAGGATGAGATGGTTGGATCAAGTTCATAATCTCTCCTCTATCGGAATTGCCCTTCGCCCTTGATAATTAAGAGTCATTGGCGAAGAATCGATAGCTATGGAGGGTCCACTTGAGCAACCTACACCCGCGACCATTGAATATGGATGAATAAATGAATGAACTCAGCTTCTGACAGAAGCAAAAAGTTGATTGATAACTTAAAATATTTATGGAATCATTAGCTCCCTTAAGTATTTTATTTTGTTTTAAAATTATTGGAGTAATGGCAAAATTCAAGGAAGTGAAGTAAAATAGGCGTGGCAACGAACAGTGTTCCGAATATCCACTTAAAAGTATGAATACTGCGACGTTTTCGGCTTCGTAGAATTTGTTTAATAGTTGCGAACAATAACGCTTACGAATTCAGGTCGAGCACACTCAACTTGCGTATTTTTCCGAGTCAAGCAATAAAAATATGTCGAATGGAAAATATTCACCGAAAACTGAAAATGTACTCAATATTTCGTGTATTCACCACTTTCAGCTAACCACCAACATGTCAATACCAGATTTACTTCAATGAGCGGGGGAGCGAAGAGTAACAACGATTCTCCCTGGTTCGGATTGACCCTGACAATTTCTGTTGGGAACTTTCTCGAATTTCAATCTATGAGTTATTTTTTGAAGGAATAACATTATAAGAACAACTCGTTGTTTATTTTAGACAGCTACTAGCTGAACCCCCGCCAGCTTCAAATTTTTTGGCCAATCAATTGATCACCATAATTACTGACATTAAAAATAAATCAACTAAATTGATTGAAAATTACGGGCGAAAATTTTTTAATTTTTTTTTGTATTAGTGGTGTCACGCCCCTTTGTCCAACTTTAACCAATCTTCACAGGAGCACTCTAGGGCCAATACCTAAGATTATCTGTAAGTTTGAGCTCAATCGATTCGGTGGTTTTCGAGATATACGATTTTGAGCGATTTTTTTTTGCATGGACGGTGCCACGCCCCTTTGTCCGATTTTGAATTTGTTTAGCCTATCGCCCGATCATTGTAATTACCGACATTTAAAAAAAAAACAACTAATTTGGTTGAAAATTATGGGCGACAGAGGGAAACAGTTTTTTTCACTTTGTTTTATATATGTAGAGATGGAGACTTAAAATTTGTAAGAATTTTGGTTAAGCAAAATGCTTTACAATAATATTACTTTCACTCCCCTATATCTGCTTACAAAATGTGTTAAAATGTAGCCACATTTTCTACACAAATAGTTTTTTACGTTTACAAGATGCTGGAGAAGTTTTGTAAATTTTAACTACACTATTAAGTGAAATTCCGACATCCATTTGGTTTTTAAAGTAAATAACACGATATTCATTTAAATTTATTTTAAATTAACTTTCTACAGTTATTAACTATTAAAAATCCCAATTTAATTTACAAAAGAAATAATAAATAAATAAATAGGTGGCTCAACAGGCGAGTAGATATCCTAGGCCTAGCTTCTTGCAAACATTCACTGGTGTGAGTTTATATTTTTGAGACGAATGGAAGGGACTTACAATTTTATGCCGAGTCCGAACGGCTGAATTGAGAAGCCTTTTCAGGACAGTAATACTCTCGAATGTTTGTTAGACGTTCGAGAGGTGGCGCAATAGAAAAAACCTTAAGATGTAATTTGTATTTTTCCGGGGATCGAACCTGGGATCCCTCGCACAGTAGTCCAGCACACTAACCACTGCACTCAATTTAATTTAGCCCGGTCATAACTTTTTTCCGTTTTTATTGTAAAAGCAACAACTATGTACACGTACACTGTACAGGTTTATTACCACCCTAAAATGCACATAGCAAAGTGAACTGACAGAAATCAGGCTGATTTATGCCTGGATTACAATTTACAGCCGTTTGCTTGTTAACTTAACGTTACGTAGTCTGGAGCGTAGCCGTAGGTACAACAAAAATATATAGCCAGTTTGTATTTCGTTAATGATTTCTTGATTGCAATTTCTAGCTTCAAGCTTAAGGAATCTTTTTAATCATTAAAATAGTTAACTTGTAAAATGCAACCTAAAGTACACAAGTGCGACTGACTGACTGACGCAGCAGAACAACTCTTGACGTAAATTTTGTTTACATATTCACCACGATACTGTCATAGATTATCTAGCTGTCAGAAATTATCTTACATTTTAACACAGTCCGTAACATGGCCTTTGATTCTTTTCACCGAGCAAAGAACTTTTCGGAAATATTTCTGTTTTGGGATGTCAAACTTTTGACTTTGACAGACTTATCATTATACAAGCCGGAAGAAATTCTTTGAACTCTTCAAAGCCAAGAGGGTAATTACTCATCATTACTCATTTTTTATAAAGAATTTTATTTTTTTTTGCTCGATTCCGATCGGTTTAAGAGTTCATTTTAATTACAAAATTTTAACGATTTTGAATCGGGTTCATTCAACTCAACAACCTCTTTACGGACGCAGGATCTTCTTAGGCCTTGAGTTTAGATGCCCTTGCTTCCTGTTTTAATACTTTTCGTAGTTGAAAAGGTTCTGTCAACACTAGCTGCGGTCACAGGAACACTGAAAGCGTGGCCAAAACCGTAAGCAAGAAGTTCATACCTCTAAAGTAAGTCTTTTGACACATATCAAGCAATTTCAAAACTTCGGTAGAAGGATTACTCGACGATATTTTTTCGCACCAAAGAATGTACTCATGTACTTTCTCAGCTGACAACGAAATTTCATTATCAAAAGTAAAATGTTAGTTTCTCCATTTCGTTCACTCGCTCAACTGAAGCAAAACCTGGAAGAAGAGCTTGAAACGATGGTAGAACTTCGATGACCATGAATCTGTCCGTAAGATTTTGTATTAACGAATCTATATAAGGAAGCAGTATAGACCCTCTAAAAAAGGCTTCAGTAGAAGCCTGTGTTGGAACTCGTTGTTTGTTTCGATGAAGTTCTTGGAGCTCTAAATTCAACTTCAAATAAGTCCTCTGCAAGTTGGGATGCGGATTGAAAAGCCTCTCTGAAGCACTTTGGCATTTTCTCTGATGTTCTTAAAAAATTTCAGAACTTCTTTTGTGCGGTGGATTGCAGAAATGAAATTTAAGGATTTGTTCTGTAGGAAAACTGATATGGGCAGTGATAAAAGGAATAGTTTTTCGCATACAATGAGGCTAACTAGGAAATCACTTTTTCGGACCGCTGTCAAAAGTGCTGATGCGTTCGAAGAAATCGCCCATCTTTCTGCTCCTTATTTCTTCAAGACTTATTAAAATGCATTTGAAGGGCTCTACAAACGAAATAATACTGTGGTGCCTTTCAATGAATCTTGTTTCGCAAAGGCGTAGAAGTCGAGTTTTTCAACCTCTCTGGTGCGTGTTTTGGACATTTATATCTGCATTTGAATGGTTGAGGAAAAAATAAGCTATTTCGCTAACTACACCCAGGCAATTACAAATTGCAGGAATTGACATGGTATTAGACAGAGCCAGGTTCAAGCGATGCCTTGCACAGTTAAGGTACCTACATACCTAGCGCTTGGATACTGTATATGTACCTACCTGGATAGTATCCTTATTTTTATAGATTTGAATTTATATTTGAAAGTTTTAGTTTTTATATTATTAAACATTTAAGTGGCCTCAACTCCAAATGCGTTTCGCCCCGATGTGGTGGGTCAGACGAACCACCAAATCTTTAGTTTAAGTTTTTTAGTTTTAGTTTTTAGTTTTTTGCTTAGGTTAGGGGACTGGCTACGTGCCTGTGTCGGCAGCTTTCAAATTGAAATGACACTGTCAAGTGATATGAGGTTTAAACGACCGATCGTTATAAAGTATATTCTTAACTAATTACATTTATTTTTCAAATTAGTCTTGAAGCGCGATACACTTCTTCCAACGATATTTTTAACCCTTACAAAAAATATAATTTCTCAAACTCTGCAAAATAGACATTTGTTGCATCGATTGTTTCTTTTTTCGATGAAAATCTTTTTCCACCAAGCGATTTTTTCAAATCTGGATGGACCGATCTGGGGGCAGTTTTTCCACCAGTTCTGCATTAAATTTATCTAATAAATTGGCATAGTAATTTCCGGTGATCGTTTTTCCTTTTTCCAAATAAATCAATGAAGATTACGCCGTGGGAAAACCGTTGCCATGACTTTTCCGGCTGACGGAATCGTTTTTGACTTCTCCAATGTTCACCTCCGACCAGAAGTTGATTGCTTTGAATGTTCCTTCATTTCTGACGTATGGTTGTGTGTATCCAGGAATCATCAACTGCTACGAAACGCCGTAAAAATTGACTTGTATTGCGATTGAAGAGTTTCAAATTCTCTTTTGAAATCTTCACGCGTATCTGTTTTTAGTCCACCGTCAGCAAATGCGGCACCAATCTTGCCGATAATTTTTTCATTCCCAAATGTTCATGCAATATTCGAATACGGGAATCATTTGAAATTGCTACAATTTTAGCTATCTTACGAACCTTTACCCGCCGATCATCCAACACAATACCGTGGACTTTTGTTTTTTTTTTTTTTTAATATTTCTTCGATGATGACGTCTCTTGGATGTCCTGGGTACTCATTCCGTAAAATTTAAGACGATAATTGTTCGAGCGATAGTGGTGCACGAGATCGTCTTTTATTTGCTTCACGAAACTCTGCCACCATCGTGTCGTCTATAGTTTATTTTGCACAAAGTTTGAGAACTTTCGGTACCCTTCAGAAGCTCACAAACTGTAGGAGAAATAAGCACTAGACGTCATAGTAATTGTCATAAATGACATTTGACAAACAGTGGCCTATTTTGTGCTTACAAAATATTTAAATTACAGTCACCCACAAAACCTTGCTCATTAATTTTGTTTTTAATTGATGATTTATAATGTCGGATGAGTTATTATGTAATTTAAATCGTAAAAAAAAATCTGACTTAAATTGCTCGGTTCAAAGTTCCTATAAAAATCTTGAAATTGTCCCCAAAATATACAAGTCAGTGCAAGACGATACCTAATTAGCTATCGTGCGAACGCTATCGTCTTGACGATAGTGCTCTGTCGATTATTGAGCTACAAGAAGCAAATGTTCGATCGTCGAAACGATGTCGCCGAGACGATAGCGATTTTCAATGTTACGTGATGCAAGGCTATCGTATTCGTCGAAACGATATCGTCATTCGGATATTGACTTACGGAATGAGTGCCCTGGGCCCAGATCACGTAAAATGAAAACGATCGAACGACGTTGTTTCGATACTAGCAGTCTCTGTCTATTGTCACAGATATGATAGAGACAGCTTTAGTGAAAACGATGTCGTTCGATCGTTTTTATTTTACGCGATCTGGCCCCTGGGCGCTCAGCGTCTTTTTTGCTCGTATGCGACTGCAACGAAATTTAGTGAACCACTTGTGTACCATTCCATGCGAGAGAACAGAGTATCCATAACATTTGAGAAGTCTGTTTTCAGTCTCTTTAATGACTTAACCGTTTAGTATTGCTTTATTAAGACACGAAACTCCCTTTTTTCCATTTTGGTAATTTCTCACAAACCAAATTTCTTTCAATCACTGTAAAAAGCTAAGGACAGATCTGTTTGATTTTTTGTGTCTATCCGACAAAGATGACAGAAAAAAATCCTCTAAGCGATCCGACCGGCATCTTGCATCAAGGTCTCTGACTTATCGAATGGCCCTTGTGTTTACGTCAATGAAATTTGCGTTTTCTTCAAAAATTGCAATTAGCCAAGATCAAGACACACTTAGGCTGCAGTTATAGCTATCAGTAAAATGCATCCGTAAAAACACGAAACAGAACAAAATTGAAACATTTAACAATAGCATATCATAGGAATTCAGTGGAATACTTCGTGAAACTGAGAAGTTGAACAGAAAAAATTGTTCGTACGGAAAAATAAAGAAATTCTTTTTCTAGAAAATTTTAAGATCAATTGCTTATTTTTTTTTGACGAATTAGTTTTATAATTCAAAAGCAACATTTTAAGACAAAGATTGAGTTCAACGATTAAGTTTAAGTGCTCCAAAAAAGTGAAACAATTTTTTTACGGATGCATTTTACTGATAGATATAACTGCAGCCTTAGACTAAAAAAATTATAGGTCCATTGTGATACCACACGAGAGGGAGTGACTATGACTAGATACTCACTTTATTTGCGAAGTGAGTAAACAACGCCGAAGAAGAGTGAATAAACCAATTCACCTGCTAAATTAACAATTTAGTTCAGAACCCTGGGCATGGGCATGGTTCGTCTCTGGAGCAAAACAGGTGGTAACGTTGTTGTCTACTCACTGTTAGTCATACACAAATAGCAAATTAAAATTAATAAAAATTGACCAAGTGTTCATGAGTTTTTTTTTTGTCATTAAGACCGGCACCTAAGACAATGTGTTGTTAAAAATTGAAAAATAGCTTCGGAATTTTGCGGAATATTTTTAATTCCATTGCAGTCGCAATTCACTTTCCCCCCGTTGACATGTGTACTCTTATGACATCCGTAGTACACCCTTCTGCGAAAATCTTTGCTATGTAGAAGTGGCTTTATATTTTTAACTTAGTAATCACAAGTTAAGCTGTGATTACGTATTCATATTTTTTTTTCAGTTGATGTCGAATTATCGGACAAAGTTCTTCTGTATATTTACACACTAATGGGTACAAACCTTATATTTGTTGAGCTTAATAATAGGTACTTAGCTCGTAATTCAGTTGAAATCAATTTAAGTCCATATCGATTCATAGTGTGATGCAAATAATTGCTCGACGTCTCTATTTTCGATTATAAACCTTTCTAGGGGGTTTCTTCCTATTATAGGGTTGTTTACAATTCGTATGGAATTTTCTCGGCTGAACACCAATTTGGGCATCTCCTCAAGTAACTAATTGCTGCGCAATTCCTGCAGCAAACGAAAAAGGCGTTGCTTTATTGTAGATAACTAATATTTACCATTGCTCTTTATAAGGACCAAAGTAAAATAGATTGCCAAATTAAATTGCTTCCAGTCCCATTCATTTCGGGTTCAAAATTGTGCGTTTGTTGATGAAAGCTTAATCCACATGCCATTGTGTTGCTAGAATCGGGAAAATAGCGAAACGTTTAGTGTACCTAAACAAGCAAAGAAAAAACGTCACATATTTCCAAAATGTAGCAAAAATGTGACCTCCAAAATGTAACCTCTACGAAGGTAACCAGCATTTTCTAAATCGTCTGAAGAATTGATATTTTTGTAAACAAGGGTGGAAATTGGTAGCTGTCAGACAGACTATGCCGCGGGATCAATAAACCTTTACAGAATGATGATGAAATCAGTTGTATTTTTTTTATCTTATGTCCCCAATTAGAAACTTTCACCCTTATCTTGAAATTCAGCCGTTTGACAGTAAAACTACCTTTCCCAAAAACGTGTCGATAAGGAGACGTTTCTGGCGGTGATTATTACGCTAAGGCTGCACTGGAAAATCCAATCCATGTAAGTCATGAAAATGAAAGGAGGTGAAAAGCACCCCTTAACAAAGTCCACGGTATTGATATAACGCCGGCCGGTTATCTAAACAAACACATCTCGAGAGCCTCTTGCGAGTGAATATTTTTCCATACTCCTGCAGTATATTTTAGAGGTGATTACTTCAAGGTACATATTTGGCCATACGTCTTCATCAAGTTCACAAATAAAAAACAATGATGAATTTCCACCTACGGCCTTGATCATTTCTGGACGAATCCCATCCACTCCGGCAGATATTCCCAACTTTCAGCGAGTGACTTCCTCTACCATTTATAGTACATAATTTCCGACTTGTCGTCCTGTTCTGGATTGAGTAACTAAGGGAAGTACTCGTTTCGTCAGCGTAAGATGTCCTACTCATAGAAAAGGTGAATTTTATTCCTTCTATTATATTCCACTTCTTTCCTCTAAAATGGCAGTTGATCTGCGCCTTGCTCGCAGATCTGTGATTATGGTTTAATTTTCCATCGAACTCCTTCCAAGATTGTTCTTTGACTGCCTTAACAGCCAATTTGCAAGATTTTTGTTACCCCGTGCACTAGATAATTTCAGTCAAATAATGACCGCGACTACGTCGTAAATGGTCCATTCGAATGGTGCAATTTTGGAACACTCTTTCCAGCATTGCTACGGGTAATGTTGGCTTCCAAGTCTTAGATCGTAGCTGGCTTATCGACGAAGGCTTTTGACTTCTCGTAACCGCACAGGAAAAAGTCCAGTGATATCAATCACATGCAACAATTTTGTTTTTTGACGTATCCATTTAGACAGAAATGTGCCTCGCCACTGAACAAAATTCTGAGCGAAAACAGCGAATTTTCATTGAGCTGTTGCAGATCGTATTGACTGAAATTCAAGCGCACTGCTGAATAATTTGGAGACGTTGTTGCGGTGTTAGTCTTTCCATGATAATTTTCCAAACAATTCTTAACTAAAAATGAGATCACAGAATGACACCAATCAATGAAAAAAGAATATTGAAAAAAAAAACCTCTGAATGAATCACCACGTTAACTTTTACTAACAGCTTAAGATTTAATTTAAACAAAATATTCTACCGACTTTTACCTCAACAAATGAATTGCTAACTAAAGATTGCTATTTCGAGAATGTGCCTCAGTCAGTTCTTTTGCACACCTATAGATACAAAATTAATATAGCAACGACTGACAAGTGTTTTAAGTCTAATGTCGAATTTCAGTTGATTTTGACGACGATTTTTAAGTTTTTTTTTTAGTACTAAACAATGTTAAGAAAGAAGTTAGTTTTGATTCACGTATTTATCACCTTTTACGAAATTTTAAAAAATATATGTACCTACATTCATAGCAGCTATCTACAATCTTCATAAATAAATTAACGTATTAATTAAAAATACATTTATCAGTATTTACGAGTAACAGACAGAAAACCAAAAGAAACCCTTTGAGGTGTATTACCTATTGCAGAATAACATCGACGGAATGAGATACTATCGCCGGCTAAAATCGCAAAAATGTATGCATATCCAATTTATCTATCAAATGATTTCGGATAAAATATACGTACGCGAATATGGATGTTGGTAAACCAATTACTTTCTTTAGTATCGTTTCTAGATGGCGTTAGGTCTTATCACCCAAGGTCATAACGCCCAAATAGGAAAATGTCATAACGCCCAAAACATTGCTAGGCAATTTGTTGTTGTAAAATTATCGTAAATTTGGGTGATGTGACATTGATTTTGGGCGTAATGGCATTATTTTTACTAACGCCCAAAAACAAACAAATAAAATACGTATGGGGGGCCATGCTGCCCCCCTGCAACCCCCCTGCTTGGGTTTTCTGTCAAGATTTGGGGTGTATGCGTTCCTTTGGGCGATATGTCATTCTATTTGGGCTTTGCGAGGCTTTATTTCTTAAAATTTTGGGCGATGTGGTGTTTTTTGGGCGTTATGACATTTTTAATTTGGGCGTTATGACCTTGGGCGATAAGACCTAAAAAATAAGTCGTTCACCCGTTAACTTCCCTGGCTGTGTATAGATATTGTTCCTATATTACAGTCGTTTCTTTAGAATATACATAAGGCAAAGTTGTCTCCAACATTATAAGTGAAGGTAAAGGGACATTTGCAGGATGGAATTATGCCAACAACACTCCCTAAGCATGCCTGTTATACCCCACCTCGTTTAGTATATCCTCAAGCTGTTAACGAACAGGGTGCATGTCTAGCAAATAAAAAGAGGTGAGGCTAGTTCAGTTACTCGTCGTTTTTGAAAAGCTCTAGAGCGCCTCTTTGACCTTTATATGAGGTTAATGATTAACTCACAGAACCTATGTGAGGCACAACACACCTACCTTGAAGTTTTGTCAGTGGAAAGTGCACTCCGTAGTCAGAGTAATTAGGGACTGCCTGAATTCGAAAAAGTGCATTATGGCAGCATACCTCGGTATCAGAAACGCTTGCAACAATGTTAAAACTGAGGCCTACTATCCACGTAGCTGCGCTTCATACAAAAATGCGACTTTGCCGCTCCGTGCACAGAGCTTCCTTTGTTTATATGCCGGCTGCAGGCGAGCTGTAAACAAGCTGCAAATGACGAAAGCGTGCTTATAAAGCGCAGCTACGTGGGCAGTAGGCCTAACTCAAACATTCCTAACTACAGGATCATCTACTGAGCTATAGGGCCAAGTTCTGTAAAAAAAATGACAAAAAGCCATGGCGTTGGCTTCTTACAGTGGAACATAATCTTACGGCCTACGAATCTTCAGAAAAAAGAGAACTAAAATTCCAGCCTATGTGAATTTAACTAGGTAAAAAAGGAGTAAAAGCATATCTGACTTCGCACTACTTAAGCTAGTGGGCATCCCAATAGATCTCTCATTTGACGGCCTTTGAAAGAAGATAAGAATTGGGGATCATTAGCAGATAAAAAATGTCGGCTAAACTTTGTTGGAGGACTGGCACCACATCTCGTACATTATGGCCAAAACTAGACAGAAAAGAAAAGAAAAGAAAGAAACTTCGGGCATTAAATAGAGCCAATCCTACATCTGCTGTGCCATTGAAGCCCCTCTCTGCAAGAACGAAGCCCACGTTCCCTATGATTCAGGTTCTTTGCAAGCACAACAGAGTTAGCAAGATACCTCTCATGTACTTCATCACGAGGCGAGCACCAATTCGTTTCCAAGGCGATCAGTATCTGATGGGCTTTTGGTCTGTTTCAAATTTTTTTAGTCTCACTCTCAATATAGGGAGTTATCATGGGCTTTTTAGGTCTTCGAGTGGACGTGATGAGTGCTACTCCATCATACACCCCTATATAACGTAACCTATATTTAATCTTGGTCAATCGCTACGATCGCAGAAGGTTAAATTAGGTTAGAGTAGCAGGCCGCAATAACTCACTTAGGCCAGAGGAGGCCCATTGTGATACTACAGGATATAATAATCTCACAACTACCCGTTGAACTAGCAGGAGCTGAGAATGAAGCATTAAAGGCAACTTATGCTTGCATTAGCGAGCTCGCCAAGATTGTTATAGAAGTATTCTCCGAGATATAGCTTTATACGAGCTGAAAGGGCTGGACACGTGCATATAGGAGGTGGAGAATTGTATCTTCCGCCTCCTCGTCCATTCAGCTTCTACAGAAATCATTGGAAGGGAGGCCCAGCCTACGAGCATGTCTCGCAATAATGCAGTGTCCTGTGATGACACCTATACTAGTGTACTTATATTGGATCTTTTTAGTTTTACAGTATTGTTTAAGTGCTTAAGATCCAGCATGGGCCCAGCCAGATCTGTTTCGTGATGAAGAACGTGATATAGTTTGACCACCTTCGATTAGTGGTGCTTATCGCGTTTTGTTTAATTAAAAGTTTACACGTAGCGAGTTCGTAGTTCGTCGGCCTTGCAATTCCCTGGAATGTCCCTGTGGCCCGGCACCCATATAAGGTGAATTTTGAATTGTTCCGCCATCTCGCTAAGAGATAATCGGCAATTGAGGGCAGTTTTGGACTTAAAGACGACCGAGTCCAGGGATAGTCACGATATCCTTTGCGGATATTACATTATACCGTAGGCACGACAGGGCCTCCTTGATCGCCATGATTTCTGCCTGGAACACGCTACAGTGATTGGGAAGACGGAATGAGATTGTAGTCATTCATTCATTCATTCATTTTCAATGGTCCGCTTGTCCATTAAGTGGGTCGCGGGTGTAGGTTGCTCAAGTGGACCCTCCATAGCTCTCGATCCTCCGCCATCGACTCTAAATCATCAAGGGATAAGATCGTATACAATTTAAATCTTGTGAGAGAAACCACACTCTTCCCCTACTCCTGTTTCTGTTTTTGACCCATCTGTGTAAAATCAGACGAATCTCCTGTGAGACTCTGCATCACTCTCCCAGTCAGTCCTGGAGGGTATGCAGGTTTCAAAATTCTTACTGAATTGAAACTGGGGGAGGGTGTAATCCGTATCTTTAGGGATGGATGCATTCTATTTTATCTAGACGAGTGACCAGTTTGTCGACTTGTCCACAGACTTATGGCTGCATTTGCTATCACTTGTTTGCAATGTCCATCGCCGCTGTTGGAGTAGTCCTAAGCACTCCACTGATGCAAACACATGGCGTTCTTTGTACACGACTAACTTGCTTACAGTGAATAGACTCTTTAAGCGCAGTCCACCAGACGACGACGCTATGCTTGAGTATAGGTCTAATGACGGATACATGAAGCCAATATGTGATTCGAGGCTGAAGTCCCATTTTAATACCAATAACTTTTATGCAGCAGTATATAATGCGTCGTGGGTGGCTTTCTGAACCCTCTCCAATATATTGGGTTTCCAACTCAATTTGCCGTTTAGAGTTAGGCCTAAGTACTTAGCCGTAATAGAGAGCACCAGCAGGGTGCCATTTAGTTTCGAAGTAACAAAGACGGGAACTTTGTACTTCCTTGTAAAGAGAACTAATTTAGTTTTCCGAGGATTGACGCCAAGCCCACATGTTTTGGTCCATTTAGAGAGCCTTAGAGAGGGCGTTCTGCATGAGATCCCTAAGCGTATTGAGATGTTTCCCTGAAACAGCGACCATAGCAACGTCGTCTGCATAGGCATTTACCTTGCACCCTTCTTCTTCCAGTCAGTAGTTCATTTACCACTACGATCGCAGAAAGATTTTTAACTGCATTTTAGTGCCCTAACTCCAATGCCGCATTTTCGATCCATTTAATAAAAGTTGTAGCAACACTAAATACCTTATAAAACAATTGTGAATTACATTATAGTCTAACTAAAGCGACTTGGTCATTTCTCACGTTGATTGCGAAAAGTAAACCATTGGTTGGTAACAGGTTAGCAAGCACCAGCACCTCTTGCCCTTTCAAAAACCCTGCCATTTCGCACGTGTCAACGAGCTTATCTCGCAACATAGAATCATACCGATTAGCTCTTAGTTCTCAAAGTGGTTTTCAACTCACGTTTTCTTCTGTACATATAAAGCTACAGCCTTGTACCACTTACCAAGAGTTGAAATTCCCAGCTTAAACAACATAAAATTTGTGTTTTCGTCGTAGTTGTTTTGATTACTTTTTTTTTTGTCTGTACAACTATCACGTGCCATCAATGTATCTATTAATATTGGCACAAGCAATATCGTACCAACGAATTTAAATTATAAATACGAAAATCAATCTCATTATTGTGACTTATTTTGAGTGTTCCCACGGCTGCGCCTCCCACCGCCCACGGAAATGAGAGCCATAAAAATAAAGCTTTTGTTAAGTGTTTATTTATGGAAAGAACTCGATCGCAAAACAAACAACAGATGTACTTTAAATTTAATCAAAACCAAAGCCAGTGTCGCATTGTCTTACTATTTTTTTTTTTTTTTCAGTATTATTATATTATTATGAGTTGTTTGAATAAAATTTATTGCTAACAATTGACGCGTGCGAACACATAAAAAAATGGTGGTAGGTACCAATTTTTTATTTTGTTTATTTTTGTTATGAAGAACAAATTTCACGTGGGTTTTACTTTGTTCAAAAAAATAACCTGTAGACTAGAACACCAGTTCTTTTCGTCCTAAATCCATACGAAGAATTAACTTTATGGTGTGTTCTTAAAGCAAGTTATGTTAGGTTCTATAAAATAATAAAATGTACACGACACACGGTGAACAAATAGTTAAAAGACGAGTAATTGTTGAATGAGATACTTTGAGATAATGCGTTTGCATCTCCTCTTCTGGGTGTCATAAATAAAGCAATGTCAGAATGAAGATAAAAAAGTAAGACTTTGCGGATAAATATTACTGTGAAATCTGCATGGAACAAAAGTTGTAAATATTTGTCCGACCCTGGAAGCAAAGCGAACATATTCTTGCGCTTGTATGTGTTTTTTGTTTTTAGATTTTACTGGTGCTGTTAATAGAACTGCTGGTGGTGGTTGGTTTTTATTTTCTATTCTTAGGGCACAAGTGTGTTGTTATTATGCCCGTTAAGTACATGTTAAAGACTGCGAGATAAACACAGTCGTGTCTGTTGAACTTACTAAAGTGACGCTAAAAATGAGGAACCTTTGGACTAGGTGTTGTTATTCTCCTTTTCACTTTGTCCCATACCAAATGGAATGTATATTTATGTCAGTACTTCTGTTGTAGCAAGTTTCGTCTGTATGGTCTCTCTACCATATTCTGTTTTCGATCCTTTGCCGTACTCACTATCTAGTACTTTGATGGCCGCTTGACTGTCTCCAAGGATTGCCTTGTCGATGCGACTATTTCAGCTGAAAAGTCCCTTGTATAAGCCATTTATGCATTAACTCTGCCAGAATAATCCGTCTTTGTTCTATTTATAGACTGTCATTGCAGAGTTGGATGTCTTGTACGAGTTTTAGGACCTCTTCTAGCTCAACTTTAGGTGTTAAGATGGTTGCTTCAGTTATATTAGTTTCTGCACATTTAAAAATTATTAAGATAGATATTTTTGGGTTGGTGATTAAATCTCCTTTTCCAAAATCTCCTGTGCTGAAATCCCTTACGAGAAAAGACCTTCAGAGAAAATCTCCAGGGACAAAATCCCCTATTTTTAGATCTGGTGTTATTAATTCTGTCGCCGCGACACCCACAAATGGTGTTAAAAAGTGAGATACTTATGGTGAGGCATGTTGCCCCCTGCAACCCCCCTGCTTGGGGTCACTGTAGGACTTGGAGTAGGTGCAAGTTTGGGTATATGCAAGGTTTAGTTTGCTTGTGGGAGAATTTGGCATAGGGGATTTCGTCCCGGGAGATTTTGGAAAAAGAGAAGAAAAAAAAAAAGAGAGATTATACCCCAGTTTGACAGTGGAAGTTTAAACTATACTTTTAGTAAACTTAACTTTTTAACTTTTAAACTATACTTTTAGTTTAAACTTTAGTGCAACAATTAATTCGGTTACACAGTTTCATTAATTAAACCTTGAACAGAGTTCATTCTTTAGTTTAAGTTAAACTAATTCTGCCGCTTAAACCTCAGATCAGGCAATTGTCAAAAACACAAATATTTGACGTTGTTTTGTGGGTCCTTTGAAAGAAAATACAAAGATTAACGATTTTGGAAAAGTCGTATTAAAGTTAAGTACTGTACAATACTGCCAAATTCTATTCAAAAAATTTCGTTTTTCAATTGAATTTAAGTTTAGATTATATTGTGAAACCGGACGAGTTGAACTTCAAATTTAAACTCTCGTTCAGGTTCAGTTGAACTATAGTTTAAACTTCCAGTGTGAAACTGGGGGTTAGTCCAATAAGGGAATTTCTGTTTCATACTTCAGCGTTTGTCAAAGGTTTTCTTTCAGTAGTAGAAGACGCATTATGCTGCATTTATTTGTTCTTCTGTTTTACGTCTCTAGCTATAAGTTTTGAGATATTCGCAATTTAAAGCACTACCCAAAAAACAACCACTTCCATAGAGACGACATTAGCAAAAGATTTAATTTTTAAAAGAACTGAACTTGGTACACAGCAAAATGAACGGTTGGAAATCAAATCCACAAACTCAACAATCACACAAAAAAGTGGTACACAGATGGGTTAAGAGCATTCGGACCTAGAACGAACTATTTGTTGAATTAATGGGTAAAAGTACCCGTATGCTTCAGGCTGAAATCTATGCTTTAGGTAGATGTGCCCAAATGTGATGCACCTATAATGCAGACCTGGGCACTTAAGCACTAACTTTGATTTTGCACTACCATTCAAAATTTCAATGCTAATGAAAGTTCGTTTGCACTAGCACTGAAAATTGTAATTCTAATGGAAATGATCTTGCATTAACATTCAACATTTCAATGCTTTAATTTCAATAACGTAAAAGGATTGAATGTAGTCCAAAAAGCCAAAATACGTAGTCGTACACATCGAGCGAATTGACAATAAGCTAAGAGGATTTTCGAATCCCAGCCTCCCCGTTCGAGAAGAGAAGGAAGACAGAACCTCCGTTTCATAATAATGACAGCAAATAAAGTGTTTTAAACATTTTCTAAATTTTAAATTTAATTTTATTTACAATGCACAATATGTATATGTACTTCAAATCTGAAAGAAACTTTACCTAATTGACAATAAAATTTAAATTTAAGTAGCACTGAACTAATGCAATCATTAAAAAACTAATAAATCATTAGCATTAAAATGTTCATGGAAGTGAAACTTCAGTAGCATTGAAATCTTCACTGCTAATGCAAAAGTGAAACTTCAGTAGCATTGAAATGTATACTGCTAATGGAAGTGTGCAATCGAACTTTCATTAGCACTGGATTTGATTATTCTAGTGCATTGAACAATGCACTATCAAATTAGTGCACTATTCCCAGGTATGATATGATATAATGTCAGATAGCCAAGCTGATTCGTATTTTATTAAGTCAAAAATTTACGTGGGAATGAATTGGGCTGAAGAAACTATAGGTGCTTTTCTGCTGAGTACTTGGCCATGTGCAAGTGGAGGAAACGGACTTTTCCGCTAAGTAATAGCAGTACAGGTCTCTCAAAAATAATGATGAATGAAAGAATAAAACATCCCAAAGCGAGGGGAACTTTTACGAGGTAACATACCTCTCCAAGGTACGGTCACAATCTTACTCGTACCCCTACCTTAAATAGTACATAATCTGTCATATTATCGCCAAAACAATATTCCAAAGAGAGCCTCTTCTTGTAAGTTAATCATATGTTTCGTTTATTTTTGAAATTCTCAAATGCCCCGGAACCACAAAAGTTTAAATTATCCTTTTGTTGATGGCTGATTCGAAGCTAATCAGATTTAAGCTTTGAACTCTAGTTTTTGCTTTTCTGTCTGTGATGCGGCTTTTATTCTAGACCTTATAATGGAAACTCAAAAGACACTGTGACCTTTTTTTCACTGACCTATAAAAACCTTGATGTTGAGTCCATAGATTATAGTTATATACTCCGGTCCCGGTGTTAATTTACCACTTTTTGCCCTTGATGTTTATTTGGGTTTACCATGGGCATGGTTCTCGGCTTGGAATCTCAAGCAAAAGCTCGCGTCGAATCACAAAGCAGTTACTTTGGACGCAGAATATATCGAGTTTAGACATTTTGTAGAGGGGGGGCTTATTCAGTCCATGCGATCCACTTTTTAATGGATGATTTTTATGACAGATACTATAAACTTCTCGCATCTACAGAAATGTCAACTTATTCAGATTTCTTACTCATTGTCACTAATTGAGTTGTCGTAAAACATCATTCTTGAGAAAATTGTGCGAAACTCGCAAGCCAACACCAGGGGCACAATTTTCCAAAAGTCTGTGCAACTATCAGCTAGGTTCCAGAAATCGAGTGAAATCGAAATTGCAAATCGAGTGAATTCGTTTTCAGTGTTCTGCATTTCGAGCGATTCGGAAACTCCGAAATTTTTTAGAAATCACAATTTCACTTTGTCTTAATTCCGAAAATTTTGAAATCGAAGTCGAATACAGTAAAATGTAGACCACAAAAAAGTGAAATGTGGAACCTAGCAGTATACTTGCATACGCTGACGACATCGACATCATTGGCAGAACACAGCGAGCTGTCACAGGTGCGTTTGCAAGTATCAGTACAGAGGCGGCAAAAATGGGTTTAGTGGTGAATGAGGGCAAAACGAAATATATGGAAGGGACACACAACATCGATGAATCGGACAGAACGTCACGATAGACAGCTATAACTTTGAGGTAGTTCGGGACTTTGTCTACCCCGGCTCCGCTATTAATTCTGAAAATGACATCACATCAGAAATCAAACGAAGAATTACACTTGCCAACCGCTGTTACTTTGGCCTAAGAAGGCAATTGATTAGTAAGGCCCTGTCGAGAAACACCAAGGAGACTATATAAGACCCTCATCATCCCAGTCGTGCTTTATGTCGCAGAATCATGGACGTTGTCAAAAGCGGATGAAGATCTCCTTGGTCGCTTCGAACGCAAAATTCTTCGAGTGATTTTCGGTCCCGTTTGCGTTGACGGGCTTTGGAGGAGGAGATTTAACAGCGAACTCTACGAGCTGTACAGCGACATCGACCTTGTCAGAAAAGTACGTATCAGTCGACTAAGATGGCTAGGACATGTAGAGCGAATGAACACCAACGCTCCGGCCCGAAGAGTCTTCGATTCCAACCCGGAGGGACAACGCAGTAGAGGAAGACTTCGCCTTAGGTGGCGCGTACAAGTGGAAGGGGACCTCAACCAACTTGGAGTGCGCAACTGGAGGCAGTTAGCCAAAGATCGTGCTAACTGGAGAGGCGTGTTGGTTGAGGCCCAGGTCCACCCCGGACTGTAGCGCCGTCTAAGTAAGTAAGTAAAACAATGTTGGTTATTATTAAACCAATTCAGTGTCGAGTTTTCGACATCATGACCGCTTCTTGAGATAACACCTATACCTGAATTTTTTTTAAATATTACATCAATAAAAGGTTTGTTTACTTAGGTGCGACTATTTTGTATGGCAGTGCATAGCCATTTGTTAATTGAAAGAAGACAACGTTTGAATTAGTACATTTTGACATTTTCATTGGAGAATGCCCCGTAAAGACTCACACATCACACTTAAAACCAGTTGCTTGTGTTGCAACATTTAGTGGCTTGCTTTTATTTGGACTTATCATCTATCATTAATACCTTGGAAATCTAATTCACAAGGTATGCCGTATGCAGTACTAACTGAAGTACTACATTTCGCAATTTTATGAATTATGATTTATAGGGACCTATTTGTGGGTAAAACGAATTTTCTATATATGTACCTATATGTACGTGAAATACACATGCAAATTTAATTTACTTTAAATTTACCTTTTTCTGTAATATTACAATGGGCCTATACTCTGGCCTAAGTGTGGCTACTGCACTCGCTGCAGCCTGGCCACGCGAAACTAACCTTACCTAGGTAGGTTAACTTTTTCGTCATTTGAAAACAAAGAATTATTGGAATTTATAATCACCCTTATCGGGAATAATATTTCTCCCGGAATGTTTCCCTTTTACACAAAATAGGTATCGTGAATAATTTCCAAAAGGGGAAAAAAAATTCCGTCGGAAAAAATAGGTATCGTGAATGATTTCGAAATCAAAACAAAAAATTCCGTCGGAAAAATAGCTATCGGGAATAAATTAGTCTTGCGCGATAATCCAAAACTGCATCGATACATCGATATTTTATTATCAAGATGAAAATATCGATGCAAAAAAAATCGACCCAAAAAAATCGATAGTATCGATAATATCTGTTTATATGCAAACTTAAAATTTTCTTAAAGTTTTCTATTCATTTCTATTAAAAAAAAATATTTTTATTGTTTAGAATACTCAATCAATTTCTATTTCACAAAGGAAATAATTGAAGACAATAATTTAACTTTTTTTGATTGATTTTTGAACAAAAAAAAAATAAATTTACATGAATACAAGAATACCCAGGAGAAAAAAAAAACCAATTGTCAATAAGTGACATACAATTCAAGTTAATTTTCGCGTTAAGGTAAATTTGAATCCAGATAATTCAAGTCGACTTACGATGACTAGATTCTTGAATGAGGCCAAAGTCTATATTTCAAGATGGGAAATTTGCTAAGCGACTGTCAAAAATTGGCAAGAAATATATTTACAAAAACAGAAAACGATTTGAGTTAAATTTGTTAGGACGCACTGAATCTGACACCATACCTTCTTCATAACGTCTGCCCACATAACTAGCTTCTAGCACTTGCAAGTAGGTGTGGGTGTGGTATTGCATTGAAAGACGGACTCGCAAATACTTTCTTTCTTTCCTTCCCATCGTGGTAGGTAAGCCTTACCTGATGATGTATTTTAAATTCCAAATATTTGGCTCGATGACAGCCTAAATATAGCGTTTTTTCAGTCATTTGACAACAAGTGTTGATAAGGGGGTGGGGAGGGGGAGGGGACAAAAAACATTAAAATGATTTCGCATCTCACTCTAAATGCATCCATTGCAAAGAAAGCGATCGAAATGCGATTGACGGCTGTCTAATGGATCCAATCCGTTCAGGGATGTTTTGAGTAAAAAAAACCCTAAACAAACGGCTTTCCCTCTCTATAAAAGGGCTTGTTCTGAAATTTTGGAGGCAGTCAATTGTGAGATGTGAAGCTGATCACATCTATTTGGTGTGCTTTTTCGCTCGTTTTTTGACACATACTTTGGCGCAATTTTTTGACGCGCAGTATGGTGGATTTTTTGGCGCGTTTTTTCGCGAATTTTTTCTGCATTTTTGGCGCATATTTTGTTATTTTTTCATCGCTTATTTTGGCGCGATTTGATGGGCGTTTTTGACGAATTTTTTGCATAGTTTTGGCGCGTATTTTGAGATGTTTTTTTGGCGCTTTTTTTCGCGCCAATTTTTCCACATTTTTGGCGGGATTTTGTGTCACTTTTTTGGCGCATATTTTGTTATTTTTTCTCCGCGATTTTTGGCGCGTATTTTGCCGAGATTTGTCGGCCGTTTTTGGCGCATTTTTTTGCATAGTTTTGGCGCGTACTTTGGAGATGTATTTTGGCGCGTTTTTTTGCGAAATTGTTACACATTTTTGGCGGGATTTTTTGTTACTTTTTTGGCACATATTTTGTTATTTTTTCAACGCGATTTTTGACGCGTATTTTGGCGCCATTTGATGGGCGGTTTTGGCGCATTTTTTTGAATAGTTTTGGCACCTATTTTGAGATGGATTTTGGCGCGTACTTTGGAGATGTATTTTGGCGCGTTTTTTTTTGGAAAATTTTTACACATTTTTGGCGGGATTTTTTGTTACTTTTTTGGCGCATATTTTATAATTTTTTTCGCCACGATTTTTGGCGGTATTTTTCAGGCGTTTGTGGCGCATATTTTTGGCTCTATTTCGGCCCGCATTTTGGAGGGTTTTTGACGCGGATTTTGGGGCATTTTTTCGCGAAATTTTTCTACATTTTTGGCGGGATTTTTTTAAATTTTTTTTGGCGCATATTTCGTTATTTTTTCATCTCGCTTTTTTGGCGAGTATTTTGTTATTTTTTCACGCGTATTTTGGCGGTAATTGTTGGGCGTTTTTGGCGCGTTTTTTCGCGAACATTTTCATTTTCTTTTGGCGCGTATTTTGTTATTTTTTCATCTCGCTTTTTTGCCGCCTCTTTTATTATTTTTTCATCGCGGTTTTTCACGCGCATTTTTGGCGCATATTTTGTTATTTTTTCATTGCGATTTTTGATGGGTATTTGGCGGGATTTGTTGCACGTTTTTGCAGTTTTTTCGCTGAATTTTTTTGAGATTTTTTTTGTTTGTTTTGGCACATATTTTGTTTTTCATCACGATTTTTCACGCGTATTTTGGCCGTATTTGTTGTGCATTTTTGGTGCATTTTTTGCACAGTTTTTTGCACGTATTTTGAGGTGTATTATGATGAGTTTTTTCGCATCCAATTTTGGGCTACTGTATCGAGCATTTTATGCTTCATCTTGCTTCAGTATTGACATCTAATTTGGCGATACTAAAAACAGCACCAAACGTAAGTCACTCTCATTCACTACGAAATTCTGACTTGCTAAAAACTATTAGAAAGTAATCTACGTAGAAAGTGGAACACGCACAGATTTTGCCTATTTACTATGCATAGTATGTAAAGAAATAGCTTATTTGAAATACTATATTATAAAAAATATTATGTACCTGCATTAAGCCGATAAGAATAAGAAAATGTTTTAAGGTTCTTGAATCGTAACGAGGCGTGTTGTTATAACTGAGACAGTGGTCTTTGAGTGCAAAAAAATCGGGATAAAAACATCGATGCATCGATAATATCGAAAATAAATTATCGAGTGAAATAATCGATATTTTTTTACGACAATATCGATGAATCGAGTGATTCGATATATATCGCGCATCACTAGAATAAATATCCGATAGAAATATTACCGTAACTTGCTCCGAAATATTCCGCTGGCATTTCGTCTGGGAACTTTAGCTAAAGTTTTTCTGCAAAATATTTAGAAAAATTAATGCATATTGTCAGTTTTAAAGAAGGTCAAACACAACAAATACAAAACAGCCACAGATTATTCTAAATCATATGGAAAAATATCCGGATATAGCAAATGAATTTATACAAAGAAAACACAAAAAACAAAGCATTTTGGAAATAGATGATTGGCATAATCCAACTGAATGGTCGTTTCCCTCTCCAACCTGGTAGCCTCGTTCTGCAAAAAGTACAAGCATGCGCTTAGCTTAACTAATGGGGAAACTCCAAATGATTTTTTGGTTTGCGGCAAAGAATCCAAGGGTAAAGGTAGCAAGCCACATATGTTTCAGTTTCAGTTGAGCTATCAGTTAAGCTACCAGTTAAACTGATGTCTAAATGCAAAAATCGAAGCGTCTAACTGAAACTGAAACTGATGGAATTCCCATAAGTTTTCAGTTCAGTTGTCAGTTTTAGTAAAAATAATCTTTTACCTTCGGCTAATCACGAGTAAATTGGAAGCTCAACTGAATACACTAGACTAATGTCTAAATACACTGTAGAACATCAGTTCAACTGAAAGCTTAAGTGATAGCTCAACTGAAACTGAAACTGAAATGACCGTCTAAATGGGGCTTAAATTGACGGCTTTCTATATTATATGAAAGGTTTCCACTAGCTCTTCACCTACATATATAGATATCTGGTGCTGGTATGTTTAAGGTCCGAAGATTCTACGTGAATCTTCCTCTCCATTTCCTCATGCTCTTCCATCGCTAATAAAAAATGCGCACTTCTATTCTAAATATATAAAAAATATTATTTTTATTTTTTTAAAACTCTACTCTCTCTCTTGTCAAACATTCGAACATATTTTCGAAAGTACTTTTCTGATTCCCGGGGAAAAAAATCCCGATGGAAATTCACGATGGATATAGATTTAATTCCCAGGAACAAAAAATATTCGGGGGACAAATTTTTCCGTCGGTTTATTCCGACCTGGTTAAATCTGCGGTTAGGTTACCATAGATTTAGTTTAACCCTTGATTGTTTATCTGTGGTAACCAAAAAGCGTTGAAGATGCGTCGACAAAGCGGATACTAAACAACACACTCTGTTTTGCGTTTATTGATGTGTTGTTTACTGCTACGAGTATGGCAAAGTTTGAACAAACAAAATTACGGAAATATCCTTGATTAAATCGCTTTAACCGACCAAAATCGGCTGGTAATCGATTTCTCGGGTTAACTAACCAAACCATGGTTTCTTTGGTTAAAATTTGACTGAAAAAACTGTTAATATGGTTATCAGCTGAAATAACTATTGGATTGGAGTTAACCAAAGATAAACAAACCGGTCCTTTCTAGAAATCGTAATTGAATGCATTATGAAATTTTCAAAACTAAAAAAATTTTAAACCAAAAGCAGTACAGTAAAGGCTCTTACGAACGTTTGCTGATTCGACTTGTAACGATTTAAGTTCTACTTAAATTCTAATGGAATACTTTTTGTAAGACATAAACTGTCACATAAGAGTTTATGTGGAACTTAAATCTTTATGTGTCGTATCAGCATCAGCAAACGGCCCTTAAGCATACAAGGGGAAACATGACTCAATTAACGTTTGGATTGAGATATACAAGACGCAAAATATATCAAAGACAAACCTTCTCAAAACGACTAACTCATTAACATAACTACAAGTTTCAAATTTTAATCTAATCATAACGCCTGTGTCGTTTCGCGTGACAATTCGTTTCGTTTCGTGCTACCATTCATATAGTTTTATTAGATTTAATAAATTCAAATATGGCTACGGACTTATTAATAACTGATATTCTAATTACTTCTGGAATTGAAACTCTTGTTTTTTTTCTTTATGAATTTGAAAATCAAACCTTGTTCTGATTATTATCTCATTTCCTACTATACCTTCATCTACAATCGAATATCTTAAGTTTAATAAGTACTACCTTATGTTGGTTCTATATACAAAAAATTATAATAATATAAAAACAAAATTAAAATATCACTTGCCCTTCAATCTGAATTAGCTTGTCAAAGCATTCAAGTCTAATTGTAATACTCGTAAATTTGTCATTAAATTTGCTTACTGAAATTAAGACGCATACTAATTGACTAATATAAATATTGTTAACTTGAGGCTGCGCAACGTAGCGTGGTACTTATTAAATATTTAAAAAAAAACACCAGCCTTAAATGGAAGTTGTTGCAATATGCCTATATTCCGGGCGATCAACGTCCTCAACCAACAATCCCCTTTAGTAAGTTCAGTCCCTAGCTGCTAGCTGACCAAGTTACTCACACTAAGTTGGTTGGGGCCGCTCTCCCACCCCTATAGATGGGGACCCACAGACTCGTCCACCTGGTTGTTGTGTTGTTCCATGCACTCCGTTGTACTTGAAGTTTTTCGACCAGGTCAACGTCGCTACCCCTTAAATTTCGTCGCTGAATCTCTTGCGCCTTACTCCACTCAGCCAAATATCGTCCGAAGAATATTTCTATATACACATTTCTCTTTAAAGCTTCCCAAGATATTTTCATCCGCTTTCGACAAAGTCCATGTTTTTGCTCCTTACATTAGGGTCTTGTATAATATCTCCTTAAAGCTTTACTTCTTATATTGGGCAATGAACCGCAAGGAACAGCGATTGGCATGACTGATTATACGCCTGATCGCTGCGCCAAAGTCATTTTGCAAAAATCCATGTATAAACAAGCTCTTCAACTTTTTCGCAGTTATATCTGTCCATTATGACGTTTTGCACTATTGCAGCCGATTTTAAGAGTTCTTTCACGATGGCAGCATATCTACTACTTGTCCTCGTTAACAGCCAGATCCATCTTGATTTCAATGCTTACAAACGTGTCACTGACAGTTCGCTGATTTGTTCTTAAAAAAATGTCAATATCTTCAGCAAATGCAAACGAAATTTTTAAAAAGTGTAGGTACCTCTGATGTTGGATGGTGAATTTCGTACAATTGCAATAATCTTAAAGAAGCTACGCGTTAAATACCTCACATTCGTCGGTGGTCTTTCCGAAAGAATGAAAGGTTTTAAGCCAATCAGTATGGCGAACTGTATAGCTTATTATACACAGCATTCAAGAGACTCCTTTATAGTTTGAGGCAGTTCAGAGTATTTCCCTTCTTGTGGATTGAGTATACAATGCTGAGGATCAATTCATCGGCCATACATTTATTCGATACAATTCTTGCAGATAAGTTGGTGTATGCTCTGTACCAAATCATCTGCAGCTGCTTTGAAAAAGCTTCCGCTCCAGCAGCCTTGTTATAGGCTATAGGCGGCATTTCTGATGACACATTGCCAGTAATACCACGGATCCTCTGCACTTAATGGAACCTCCGTTGGGTGTTGCTGCGTGATAGATATCCGCATCTATATTTTGGCCCTTACATGGTTTCCCTGCGCCGTTACTAGAGTCGTTTTTGTGCAAGCTGTGTTCTCCGAATGTAGAGCCAAAGATGCCTCTTTTCTGATTCAGGCATTTAAATAGAGCAATATTGACGCCTTAATACGGGCACTTGTGGTATTTTAAGAGAAGGACACCTCCTTGGCTTCGTTATCCTTCGGGTCTGTGGGTGCGTGGGACAGATCAACGTGATATTCTTGAATTTGGTCCTGACGCAGATTGCGTTTGCGACCAGCTGAGGATTTCTTGCTTACGTTTTCCTCTAATTGCAAATTCGCATCCAAATAGACGCTGATCTCGATTCATGCTGCAGTCGCGGGTTTTTTTTTCTTTAAGTACTTCTTCTGGGAAAGGCGAACCTATAACGCTTCGTCAGCGCCCCGAAATGCTTGCAGATGTATGTTAGTTCTGCACTTAAATTGCTGCAAATTATAGTCTTCTGGAAATATATCCCCAGGAAGCGAGTTCCAAAGTTTGCTTGTCCTGTAACAGAAGGAGTTTTCGAAAATTGATGTCCTCGCGGTTGTCAAGTGCACTGTATGGTCATGACTTCATGAGCATTAGCTGCCTGTCTTGTGGGGCGCCCAAAAGTTGCATTTCAAGGGTTAATGTCTTTGAGTTCCTCGGAACATCTACCATGGAAGTACCTATAGAACAGGCAAAGTTTAGCGACTTGTCTTCTGTGCACCAACAGTTGTAGATTCGATGTGAACGTCTGTAGGGCCTCCAATAAGTCGAAGTGCTCGTCTCAGTATGCTGTTAAGTAGGTTAAATGAATGTTTTGGGGCCGAGCTCCATATGGGAACAATATTCCAGGCCTGGTCTAACCTGTGCTCTAACCTCTTTGCTCTAAGTAGGTAGCTCAACTTAGCGGACGCCGATCTTGCAATGTATAGGATATGTGGTCCTGCCATGTGATTCCTGATGTGACTGTGACTCCTAGAAGGTGCATTGAGTCCTTGGGATGGATTGGATGGCCATCCATTTGGATCTGAGGAACTGTTGATGCATTTTTATCAGAAAATGTTGTGAACTGTTTCTTGTTTGCATTTAATACCACCAAGTTGTCTTTTCCCCACTTAACAGTTCTTAACTTTTCGTGAGCTTTCGCCATCCCATCTCATTTGGGCTTTGTAACCTATCGAGAATGTCTTCTTATTGCTCCGCTGAACCCAGTCTGTTAAATGTCCCGGACATTCTATCGTTATCCTTATTTCGTTTGTTAGGGTCGTCAACATTTGGATCATCCATATGCATATCCATACCCGAAGTTTGTCGTTCATTCATAACATAGTTTCCAGAAGAATATGCGGGATTTCTCGATAGGCTTTGAACTCTGAAATATTTCACCCCCGAAACTACACGTAGGTATATCAACTTTGATATTTATTTACTTGCTTCGCTACTTTCTAAACTTCACAAAACATTATCCTGTAGCACAAAATTCGATCAGTCAATACGGTGCGACAATAATTACATGCTTTTCGCATGCAGTGAAATCCATGCAATGAAACTTTCCATAAACGACTCTTAAAACTGATAAGACCTCACGTTCTCGTCATTGTTGATGCCAACATCAATAAATCTTTCAAGTAATCTCTCTGCTACACTAACCAACGGCAATGTTTGGGTTACCTACCCGCATAAGAGTGCGCCTAGTATAATGCACATGTAAACATTATAAAATTATAACGTAAATACTTTACTACATGCGATTACGTATCATCATGATACTAGATATTAAAATGGTTTTTATTTGATATAATTCATCCAGCATTTGAAGACATTTTGATGATGAGTATCTATAAGTAGGATTTAAGCGCTTGAGTCCCTTGTCGATTATAGACAAAATGTATCTATTATAAACAATGAAAAATATAGATACGATACCTGTGAATGTAGTTAAATTTAAGCCAATCACAATTGCATGTCATAGCGTAATCTTCGTTTGACAGTTGTGCTTGCATGACGTTCGTTGTATGATTGATTAATCTTTTTAGTTGTTATGTCTCATATATTGTTTGACATTGCATTAAATTATACTCGTAAGTTGGCTTATACGAATAGATACTGTCAGTACGGACTTAAATGTCTGCGTATATTCTGCACAAAGTATGAATGTTATGCCCAAAACACACGTGCAGAATTCACTGTGCAGCAAGATTAGAATACCCATGTTCTTATGTGCAAATGTTCGGACAAATGTAAATTCTGCACTCACCGTAGCACTGCAACTAGGCTTGCCACCTTCTAGAAAATCTCGTGGAGGACTTAAAAAAAAAATGTAAACCGAAAATGCGTATACATATTGCCCAATTATTATACAATAAATACTAATAAAATAATAATTTAAGTTTAGTACGCTGCTCGAGCTAAATTTTAGCTCCCATACAAAATTCCTTCCAAAATTTAAGCAAATCTCTTTAGCCCTGATTCAGCTAAAAAATTAAATTTTCATTTAAGACTGTAGGTACTTCATATATCTGTCAAAATTTAGCACGGTGCCTATTAATGGTTCGGCACATTTTCTCAAGCTAAATTTTGACAGATCATGTTAGTTTTTTTCTCTTGTGTTTTTGTCTTGCTGAAAAATAAATAAGAATGAGATTTTTCAATAAATACCTCGACGAGGAAACCTTTAAAAGTCAAATATTATAGATCAAACAATAGCAGACAAGGAAAAAAGAAAGCGCAACGAGAATATAACACTTTTTCGTGTCGATGAGTTTTTGAAAGAAGTTATTTTCAACGAAAACCTGTTTTCTGTGACACTTATATCCACAACGTACTCTATATATGTCAAAATTTAGCAGATTAAAATTCATTCCCATGAATCATGTAGCCACCGTCAAAACAAATGTAAAATTTCGCAAGCGAAGAGAGAGAGTGGAGAATTGTACCAAGCATTCTACTACAATTACCTCTTTTCGACAACATTTCGCCGCAGCAGCAACGTACTAGGCTTTAATGGTCAATGCGGATGCAGACTGCAGTGGTCAATAGAATCTGAAGAAATGAGAAACATGCAACTTTCTCTTTTGGAGGAGCTGCCGTTTATATTAAAACTTGACTCTAATATTTGATTGGTAATTGCTGCCACATCTATACATATAATAAAACTGTAGCAATTTTCGTTGTCAGCTAAAAACTCGAAAACTACTGGACAGATTTCAATGAAACTTTTTTTAAAATGTTCCTTAAGACTGTGAGACTGCTATAAGCTATGTCGTTTATAGCCACGTTCTGAGGAACTGTTTGTACCAAAATGTATTTTTTGAAGTGAAAATAATATCTCATGAAAATAATATTCATTCTGATATGTGGTATGGTAGCAGTGTAGGTTTGGGGTAGGTAGTTGCTTGGATTCCATAGGAAGAGGAAAACGAAGGAAATAAAATGCAGTATTACAAAGAAGTACCAAGATCGAGGAGAGGAAGGAATTTTCTTTTTTTCCTAAAAGCGCGAAAACTACTGGACAGATTTTAATGAAACACTCAAAGTGTAATTTTAAATGAACCAAATATAATTTTGTGCGAGCGGGCAATACGAGCACGGGTCCAGCTAGTTTGTAAATAAAATCGTACTTTTTGAGAAGTGAGGGAATTTGATGTTTTTTGTTTTAGTAATTATTGTGAGTGGAGGACATTTTTCTTTTTGTGGAGGACGGAGGACATCACCTTATAAAGGAGGACTGTCCTCCTCAAAGGAGGACGGGTGGCAAGCCTAACTGCAACATATCTCTCAGTGAATTAAATTAAATAGACTTGGCAGCATCGAATTTTTGAATTCGGCTACTGATGCATATGAGGAAAAGAGAGACGGGATTTATTTGTTGTCTGTGTTGCACTTACGTATTTTTCCCCGCATTGACAGCAACCGATGCAAATTGAATTCTGCACATCTGTTTCATCTGCAGTACTGCTTGCGGTGAAGCGTTCATCATTTCTGCACATGTGTTTTGGACATTAGTCAGCAAATTAAAGACGATTCGCAAGTGATACACTTATTCGAATTTGAGCATTATTTTGGGTGGGTATAGACAATATTCTCTAATCGTCGCGACCGACGGCCAACCAGGCCAAACTATATTGTCCGATCCATACAACAAGTAATAACATTAGAGGTTAAAATTACTCTTCTGTTTACAGCGGTTATTGCTCTGTACCTAAACCTGATGCAAAAGGAAGATCTAGTTGTTGGTCCTACTGGCTGTCGGATGCACTCGCAAAATGCATTTAACAACTTTGTTAGTGCGCCATCATTTTGCTTAGACATTGAGACTACTACTCGAAACTGGTACATGTTTGAAATTCTATTTTTAGCTCTCGTATACCAGTCTTCGTGCCACTGCATAATGAAAGAGAAGTTTTAATGTGGCATGGGCTGGGCATCACGCTGGTTCAAGCCCCAAAGTCATTTTAATTGACAATTTTGTTTTGGCTCGTCACAGTTGAAAACATGTTAACGAAAAGCATGCAGAACATGTTTTAGACGGTGCTCGACTACATCGAGATCGATAAATTTTGCAGACCACCAGATTGGTGCCAATGAATCATTTCTCTCTCTCTCTCTCTACATCAGGTTTGTTTGAATCTATGTTTAGTTTCTGTACACATTTGCCTGTTGTTTGTTTACCTCCTTAATTATTCTGCTTTCTGTTTTGATCCTCAAATTCCACAATATTAATGGTGAGTATTTAAATTTCTTTATGTATGCAACTCGACGTTACCTTACCGACACACGGTCCATATTAAGATTTGATTAACAATTTTGCTTACTCTTTTTTTATACATGGAATGCGATTTTATTATACTTGGTGTCCTCCTAATCTTCCACTCAAAACAAACAATGGAAACTAATGCTCCGCACTAGAGCTAACAATAATTTCTAACTTCCTTAACGTTTTGCAATCTAAAATAATTGTCTGCAACCATGTAGTTACTTGTGTATTAATCTTGTATCTTTTCTTGGTATTTATCTTTTCATTTGTAGAACCTTAATCGATACGGAGATTCTATGGGTTCATTAGGACACAGAGCACTGCTGCAGTATGTTGACTCAAATGATCTGTCAGGACTTCAATCGATTTTAGATAACCGTCATCTGACAATTGATGATCGAGATGAGGTAAGTGTGATGGATGATGCTTTGGATAGAAACTCGGCTAATTGGTATTTTTTTTTTGTAGAATGGAACAACTGCACTTATGGTTGTAGCTGGACGTGGTCTAACTCCGTTTGTACGTGAGTTCATCGCTCGTGGGAGCGATACACAAGCGGAGGATGCTGACAATTGGACAGCACTATTGTGTGCTGCCAAGGGAGGTCATTTAGAAGTGGTGAAAATATTATTGGACAATGGAGCCGATATTGAACACAGGGACATGGTGAGTAATTTGTTTAAATGTGAACTTTTAAAGGGTATTTTTTTTTACAGCTTTTTAACTTTGCGTTTTAAATAACGATAGGAATTGAATTTCAATAAAAAATTGTTAGTCATTATGAAGAATGGTTAATGACATATTGGGCCTGTAATTTCGAAACTAACTTTAATTTCGACTTTTAATTTTGCCCTACCAATAATCTAGTTAATCGCAGGGCTTTCTAAATACAACTAGAGGTTATACACCTTCTAGTGGCAGACTCCCGGGATGTTGTTGTCACTGTCAGGACGGACATCCGCATGAAAGACACTGCTATTGTTCTGGGGCCGTCTACTAATTGGCTGATTCTCATGACATTAATGGCAGCCGATAATAATTGTAGAAATATTTTTAGCAAAAGAAGGATTAGAATAGCCTCAAGTCTTGCCGTTGGAGTTGTCATTCGTTCTCAATGCGCTGGTTATGCACGCCATGCACGCAAGTCTCTGCCGGCCATTTTAGGTCTCAACCGGTTTTTCAAAGGATTTTTCTGCAGGAGTAAAATGCTATTGTATTAATTACTTTCTTAATGTTCGTCTTTCAATTGAGTAGGTATAGTAGTATTAAAATGTTCTTTATTTTTAAATGTTTATTATGTATGTAATGTATACATTGCTTCGATATTGTTCAATTTTTGTTGAAAAGTAAAAACTTACGAAAATGGCAAAACAGTCGTAGCTATTGATGTCCTATTGAGTAATTCAGCAATTTAACGTTTTTATGCTACATTCCGTCGCTCTTCGTTCTGTTTCTTGGCGCCCATTTGCTTTTTGTGTTAATTCAAAAGCTTACTTTACTTTACTTTACTTTTACTTTTGGTGGCGCTTACAGTCCGTGGTCAACCAACAAACCCCTCCAGCCAGATCGGTCCCTTTAACTACTTCGAAGTTGTATTTGTCCATCGTGACGTTTTGTCCGATTCGCCGATGTTGACAGCATATATGTACTTTTTTGTCCTCATTAACAGCCAGACACATATTCGTCGCTTCCGTTTCGATGCTTGCAAATGCGCCACTGACAGCTCCCAATAATGTCAAAATCATCGGCATAGACAAGTAGTTGAACGGACTTTTGAAAAATTGTAGCTCTGGTGTTGTAGCTCTTTTTCGACAGCAAATGGATCGGTGGTGTTCTTGCCGACTTTGACGGAGCAGCGAGATTTTCCTATCGTCATCCTGCACAAACGGACGAGTTTGGCGAGGATGCCAAAACTTGACATGGCTTTGTATAATTCGTCCCTTCATACGCTTTCATATGCTATCATATACGCTTTGAAGTATATTTATCGACAATGGTGTGTACCGATTTGAAATTCCTGGGTTTTTCCAAGATCTGTCGGAGGATCTGCAGTAGCGTCCCTCAATTCATTCAACCGCTCGCTTCTCGTGTTCTTTCTTTTTCATTTTGAGGCGTCGGAGGTCCTCCCTTCTTTTTTGTCCGTAGAGCTTGCGGGCAGCTCTTTCGGCACTCCTGATGGAACGCTGGCAGTGTTGCCGGGAGGCCTTGATGGTGGTTAAGCTGAGGATGGGCTTGCTGAGAGGTTTAGGGCGACGCGACATCAAATCTTCTTACAGTATCCTCTCGGTGTTGTGGAGTATTGGATATCCGCATCCGTTCTTTGGCTACTACCAAGTAATGGTCCGAGACTATGTTGGCCGCTCGGAACGTTCGGACATCCAAGATACTGGAGGCATGATCAATTTGGTTGACGGTTTGTTGATCAGGAGACCGCCAAGTCCCCTTGTGTATGTTGAGGTGTGGGAATCGTGTGCTGGCAATGATGACATTTCGCCCCGCCGTAAAGTCGATTAGCCTGAGTCCGTTTCCGGAGGTGTTGTCGTGCAGGCTGTGCTTTCCGACTGCGGAACCAAAGATGCCCTCCTTTCCGATTTTAGCGTTAAAGTCACCAAGAACTATCTTGCAGTCGTACTTCGGGCACTTATCATACCTCTTCTCAAGAAGGTCGTAGAATGCTTCTTTGGCTGTGTCGTCTTTCTCCTCTGTCGGGGCGTGAGCACAGATCAGCGTGATATTTTTAAATTTGGCCCTGATGGGGATTATAACTAGGCGATCGCTAACATTGCGAAATCCCAAGACTTCTTGCCCAAGTCTTCCTCTAAACACAAATCCACATCCAAATAACCGCTGACTCTGCTCTCACAGTTTTTCATCCTTCTTGTGTCTTCTCCATTCCATCGCAGTTCCTGGATGGCCGTAATGTCGGCTTTGGATAGGTACCAGGGTCTCCTCAAGTTGTTCGGCTGCACGCGGTCTGTTTAAGGTTCGGACATTCCACGTGCAGATCCGAAGTTCGTAGTCCTTATTTAGTTTGCTGGGGTCGTCAACATTTGGATCATCTACAACTCCGACGCACAACCTCCAACGTGGAGGGCCAGGCCCTTTGTTTGACCCCTTGGACAAAAGGGGCCGGATATTGCGGCTTCGGGGATTTGAGATGTTGTTGACCCATTAAGGGCTCTTCCGCTACCATCTCTATTTCGACACCCTGACTAGTACTGACAATCCCTAATGACCTCAGCCCCAAATGCGGCGAAGTAGCTCATTAAGGTATCTGCCATGTTGACTGTTGACGCCACCGTTGATTCAATCAGGTGAATTCATCTGCTGTACGTCCTCCTTCAGAGGTGCTCATGTTAGACTTCTGAGGCTCGAGCATACAGTAAATTCCGACAGAGCATTATGTGTTCCTATTTTCTACGTATTCAACACTCCCACTAATATAAGTTCAGCAAGTCGAGACCGGATGGACAGGACCACTTGGATGCAAAATAAGCACAATTGATGTGTATGAGAAAGTTAAAACACTGGACATTGCCAAGTTAATGTCAATCAATGCCTGCCCGATTCATACATATACCAAATCACCATTTTCTTTCCCTTTAAGGATCCATTTTTCTTGATTTGATAACCATGATTTCTGATTTTGGAAGGCTCACTTTCAAACACAATTTCTCGCAGTACTCTTCAAGTCGTACTATCATCTGTTGCAATTGAGTCTAGTATAAGTCCCAAGTATCTTGCGCTCCCATAGATTCTGAAGGGTTTACTGCCAACAGAATGTGTGACTATGGATTTTTGACTGCTACTCGACCCTAATAAGTCTCTTCAGTTAGATGGATGTTTCTCTTTCCTTCTACTTGTGCTGGCCATTTAAGGCGAGTCCTTCCTCTTATTACGGTCTACCTCAGGGTTCGACTCGAAGACTCTTTCGGGAGCGCTAGCTCTTGATGTCCTGGCCAGCTGTACAACCAAAATCTTCTTCTCAACTGGACCGACGATATCTTGCTTTAGATGGAGTTCAAGTTCAAGTTTCAGCGCCATAAAGTAGGACTGCCAAGATCAATGTCTCATACAGAATCTTCTTAGTTGTTCGGGATAGGGCTCTTCTACTCAATTGGCTTCCCAGCCGAAAGAAAAGCAATAGAAACATTTTATTCCTTGTGTAGTTGACGTAGTTAAAGAAGTCACAATGACGGCGCGGCGCATCACTGTACATTCTCTTTTGACATCAAAGGTTTCGGTCACTTCCGACCTTAACCAAGCATCTAGTATTCTTCATCGTCATTATGCACAACCTGGAAAGTTTGGCAAGGATGCCGATAGCCGAAACTAGACATGGCTTTATATAACTCGTCTCTGAAAATGCTATCATATAACTTAAGTTTTAAGTTTTCGAACGGTGCTCCTGGAGTAGCACTACACTATTTTCTCAGTCGCTTGCTGCTCGTGATCATTCCATTTCCTCATAAGAAGCCGATCCATCCCTCAATTCCTCGCAGAGCTTACGAGCCGCTCTTCGTCCTTTTCTGCAGTGTTGTGAGTTGTTTTTTTTTGTAAAATTCTACCACCGTTAAAATATGAACTTTATCTACCGCAGAGTTTATTGGACTTTAAATTTTGCGAGTAGAATTTAAGACACTTAAATTCAGATCTATAAATTATAAAACCCACATGCTTATCCTCAATTGTACACCTGACTTAAGCTTATTTTCCTAAAGCAGTTTCGTAACGATATCATTCATATCATGTCTACCAACGCATCGCGTCGTTAAGTATCTTATAATTTCTGCCTTCGCTTTCAAGTACATACTTACAACTTGGAAAGTGGTCTTGTCGAGGTGTTCAGGTAACCGAGGGAATAAAATCAAGTTAGCACTTACAAAGTCGCCTGAAAATTTAAGCATACACAATTCTTAACTAGCTGTAAGTGTACCTACTTATTGTACTCTTGAGACTATAAAGTGCTTGTTTATATTAAACAAACTGCGACAGAAACTAATAATCAGTTGAAATTAAAAATGAGCAACAAAATCTTTAGGTTGACCTTTAAGGCCGATTTCACAGAGGACTGGAATACAAAAGCCCAACATTTTTAAAAATCTTTTCCTTTTTATTTTTATTCTAAAAGAAAATAGTATTTGGTTTGGTCCATAGCCTTATAGGCAAGCATGCAGCAAGGCTTGGCGTATTCTCGTACGATTTTTGTAGAAGTTGTTGGGACGAAGAGGAGGAGGAGACCATTCATCACTTTCTCTGCACTTGTCCGGCTCTCTCCCGAAAACGGAAACTCCATTTGGGAGCCTTCTATTACAATGATCTAGACGATCTAACAAACCTAGACATTCGTCTCAAGCTTTATTAGAAGTTGAGCTTCTGGTTCAACGAGTAGGACGAAACTTCTTCTAGATTCATATGGTATCTCAAGGGACCCTATAATGGTCTAAGTGTGTCGGCCTTTTGTCGGCCGTCACTTCAACCTAACCTAACCTAGGTACTTAAAATATTTTCTTAAAAATTAAGATGATTTATAAAGACACGTTTAAATCATTTGCCGCGAGCAAAGCGGACTTTTATTTCACTATAGCTTTCGGATTCTAGTCAAACGTAGCCAACCCGCCTCTTGCTTCTCTATGATTAATTGGCTACGTTTAAATTTTGACATCTTTCTGAATATAAGCCACTTAACTATTTGTCAAATCTAAATATTCTAAAAAAAATTCTAAATTTCTTACAGGGTGGCTGGACAGCTCTCATGTGGGCTGCATATCGAGGACACACCGAAATCGTTCAACTGCTTCTCGAGAAAAATGCCGATGTCAATGCGCACGGCAATTACCATCTGGGACCCTTGCTCTGGGCAGCTGGGCGTGGATATAAGGAAATTGTCGAAATGCTGATACAGCGCGGAGCCAAGGTCAATGTGGGTGATAAATATGGTACAACTGCGCTAGTGTGGGCCTGTCGCAAGGGCAACGCTGATATTGTGGAGATTCTTTTGAAAGCCGGTGCCAACGTTGATACAGCTGGCATGTACTCCTGGACACCGCTTTTAGTAGCCACATCAAGTGGTCACACCGACTGTGTATCAGCGCTGCTGGAAAAAAAGCCCAACATAAATGCCCTCGATAAGGATGGATTAACCGCCCTGTCAATAGCAAGTCGAGAGGGATTTCAAGATATTGCAATCTGCCTCATCACGGCTGGAGCCTATATAAATATCCAAGATCGTGCTGGCGATACACCCCTCATTCATGCGGTCAAGGGAGGACATCGAGGAGTTGTCGAAGCTCTGCTGAAAAAACACGCTGACGTCGATATCCAAGGCAAGGACCGAAAAACCGCTCTTTACACAGCAGTTGAGAAGGGTCACACGCAAATCGTAAAGAATCTACTGCAATCTAATGGCGATCTGGAATTGGCCACCAAAGACGGCGATACAGCACTCCTTAGAGCGGTTCGTAATCGCAATTTGGAAATCGTACAAATTTTACTGGACCGTAAGGCTAAGGTTACAGCAAGTGATAAGCGAGGCGATAGCTGCCTTCACATAGCCATGCGTGCACGTTCCAAGGCGATAGTTGAGGCACTCCTGCGTAATCCAAAGAACAGCCAATTGCTGTATAGAGCCAATAAGGCGGGCGAGACACCCTATGCCATTGATACTCTGCACCAAAAGACAATTCTTGGGCAAGTATTTGGCGCTCGTCGTCTGAATACGAATGAGGATTCTGAAGGAATGCTCGGCTATGAATTGTATTCGTCCGCCTTGGCTGATGTATTAAGTGAACCCACCCTAACGACGCCGATTACCGTTGGTTTGTATGCCAAATGGGGAAGCGGTAAGAGTTTTCTGCTGAATAAGCTTCGCGAGGAGATGAATAACTTTGCCCATCAATGGCCAGAGCCATCTATAAGTACCACCGGTCTACTGTTTATAGTTTGCCTGCATATAGCTCTAATCTTAGGGACAGTTGTGGGGATGGCAGTGTGGTCAGCCGTATGGGGTACAGCCGCTGGAGTGCTGTTCATGGTTGTGTATTACCTGATCCTTATCGGAATAAGGTATGCGGATTATCGAATGGACATGTATTGGGCGTATTCCATACATCACGGAATTGTTAAGCGAATAGGGAGACTTAGACTAATCTTACAAGTGGCATTTTGCCATCCACCTGGAGAGCAAAATGATTCACAAGCGAAACCTGTGCGGTTTCACTTTGCCGAAGCGAGTAGTGCGTCACCTACCGGTGAGGGCGCCGTCGGACAGATGTTATCGAATCTTTTCGACGCTATTGAGATGCACTATGGTTGGCTGGCTACGCGACTCTATCGTGCCTTTCGACCGAGAGCGCTGAAGGCCTCTTCCGGCTGGCGATGGCGTCGGATGTGTTGCGTTCCAATTGTGATTATCTTTGAACTCGGGCTATTGACCTTCATTGCGGGTGCGTCTCTGCTCATAGCCTACTTCTCGTATTCATCCGAAATCAACAGGGAAAGTGTTTTAATGTCTATATATGTGATAGCGGCCATTTTAATCACTATTGTTTGCACCAATCTGCATGTACTGGCCAAGGCATTTGGCTCGTTGTTCACGTCGCTGGGCAGGCATCTTCGCAAATCGGTGCGACATAATGAAGGGGCGCCCTTGTCCGCAATGGGCACTGAAGTTGCACTGATGACTGATATGGTGAAGGTGAGTTTCAAAACACATTGTTGATTGAACTTGGCTATAGAATGTGATTTTCTTCTTTGCAGTGCCTGGACGCATTTACCAACCAACAAAGCCGCCTTGTGGGAGTTGTAGACGCCCTGGATTCTTGTGATACTGAGCGCATTCTCTCCGTATTGAATGCGATACAAACTCTACTCTCAGCACCGAATCGGCCATTTGTGCTGCTGATTGCTGTTGATCCGCATGTTATTGCAAAAGCTGCTGAGGCGAATAGTCGCCGTCTGTTTACCGAGGGTGGGATTGGTGGCCACGATTTCCTCAGAAATCTCGTCCATCTTCCTGTCTACTTGCAGAATTCTGGTCTACGTAAAGTGCAGCGAGCGCATATGACTGCAATGCTATTCAAAAGGAACTACACTGAATTCCAATCAGATGAGCCGACTCTCGGGCATTCAGTATCAGCACGGAGGTTGTCAAATGCATCGGAAATTATGTCTAGTCAAGAGAAGCTACGAGCTCCCTTGAATCCGACCCGCGCCGGCAAGAAACAACGCTTGTCGGAATCAGTAGCAAGCTCTATTGGCTCGAATTTGCATCGAATTGGCCAGAATCCACAGGGTGTGTTGGATATGTCGAAAATTATGCTCACCGATGATTACTTCAGTGATGTCAATCCCAGGAGCATGCGACGACTGATGAATGTTATCTATATTACTGGTAAATTAAACTTGCACCCTGAAGATGAAGGTCACTTATTTTGTTTTTGATTTCAGTTCGCCTATTGAAAGCATTCCAAATAGATTTTAGTTGGTATCGTTTAAGTTCGTGGATAAATCTTACGGAGCAATGGCCGTTGCGTGCCAGTATGATTGTCCTCCTGCATGATCAGACCTTGGACGCTCTAGAGGATTCTGTATCATTGCAAAGTGTCTATGAAAAGTGAGTTCGAAAGGCTGAATTCTATTTAAATGGAAATAATGTTTTTTTTTTTTTAAGGGTTCGTCCAAAATTGGGATGCCTCCGTGAGGCAGCACCCCTACTCGAACTCGATCGTGATGAGCGCAAACTAGATGCCTTTCTACAGCTACACAAATCCGATTTGTTAGTTGCTGACCTTAGAATATTTCTTCCATTTACAATTAATCTAGACCCGTATTTGAGAAAAGTATTAAAGGGTGAGTACAGAGTGTTTGACCGAAAACGAAGTACAGATCAGCGATGATCAGCAATAGTCTATAAAGCAGTGGTAAAAATGGTTATAATTTAGAAGCATCATTTATCACAGTCGATCTATATAAAGGCTTGGACCGAAGTTGCTCCCCTCAGCCATTTTTTTCTGCTCTTTCTCAATTCTCGCATTTGATCTGATCCCCGGCCGGTTTTTGCTAAAAGCTAATCACAGTTCACTGACTAACAATTGTCTGATTGACAGTCGCAACCAGACAATGCGTTCGAAGTTCTGTAACTATATCTGTGATTAGTTTCAACCTGCGATCATACATTATTACGTTAGTACATTGCCAAATCTAGATAATCGCTGATCTGTGCTAATTTATAAATCAGTGCGTACAACTAATAATTGATATTGTAAGGGACCTATTTTAACTATATTTAAAACTTCCAATTCACCACAGAGGATCAACAACTTATTGAAGACGAAGGATCCATTGTCTTGCAAACTAAACCAAATATACCACCACCGATACGTATGCCTCAATCCTCGTATATGGCAACGCCTTATCCGCCATATCCTCTATTCCAAAACGATTGCTACAATCCAAATGTGATACATACAATGAATGGCGGTGGAGGTGACTTACGACAACGGAACTACAGCTCGAGTTCGGAACCTCCTCTCAGCCCGCTGATTCATTCACCCGTTGATTCGTTCCCAGTGAGTAAAAGTACAATTCTTCTCAGCTGATTCCATCTAACAACAAATTATTATTCTCTCCAATTTTAGGAAGATATTCTGCAGTTAAATCTCTCAGAACTCTCTGTGGATGGTATTATAGGGCTCGTGGAACGTATTGAAGACCTAAAGCCCGCCTTGCCAAAGTTCGCTTCAGTTCTAAGAGAGAACTCCATCACTGGACGAGTTCTCAAACATTGTGATATAAATGATTTAAAATCGGTAAATAAAATCAAATTTCACAATTATCACAGCTTGACTGTAATCTGTCTCTGTTTAGGTGTTAGGTCTTAGTTTTGGTCATTGGGAGCTGTTTCGTTTGTTAATCACCACTCTGCGTGAATGTGAAAAAATGCAGCGGAAAATTAAAGTCGCACCAGCAATCACGGCGGATAGTCTAAAAGACACAGACTTGCATCTGGTTCCAAGTGCACCGCATTCTCGAAAGAATTCCAGTCACATGGAGAAGCAGGTATGTAAATAACTATTTTCTTACATTAATCGTACGCAGATGTCATTTCACGAATGCAAAAGATATTATAATTTTTAAATGTGATTCACACACTTCAACAAATCATTACCATCAACTGCATTGCATTGTTCTTTGTTTCGTTTAATTGTTCGCAATGTTATTTTATGATTTTATCATAATTAAAAAAAAAATATTGTTTCTTTGAAAATATCACAAAAAAGCAGCCAAAAGTTCATGATTACGAATACTTACAGGTAAAAGCAACAAATTATTTAATAACAATATCTGAAGGTTCTTTGTTTTTATTTTCTTTTTGTTGAATTAAAATTGTTGGTATTTTTGGTTTTGCACTAACTATAGAAATCTCGAAAACTCCCCCTCTTGATGTTGTGGTACTTTTGTTGTTGGTTACGTTGTATAATAAATTAATGTTTCCATTTTGTTTAAAAATATTAAAAAAAATATGTACATTGAACTTTTATTCAATGCGTACTGGCATTTAAAAAAAATATTTTTGAATACTTCCCTCAAATCCTTGAAATAATATGTTAATGAACACGTTTAGTAGATATCTGACTCAAGAGTAATTCAAACAATAAGAAATTAGTTAAACCTTAAAAGACGCACTTGAAAGTATTAAACAACATAATAAAAATAACATAATGCTGCTTTTATATGAATAAGTTTGGAAATTATATATGTAACAACACTTTGATTACTAAAGCCTATTTGGAGTTCTGGGACTCATAACGTTCATACAATTAAGGACAAAGTGGTAAAGTTTGAAGAGACCTTAGACCAACGCTAGATTTGTAAAGAACGACACTTGTTTTTGAAACAGAAGATGCTCATGCTTTACAGTTGTTCGCACAATTTTTTTTTTAGTGTGTGAAAAATCTTGTTTATATTAGGGGAAGACGCAAAGTAGCTTCCTACTTAGGCCTCAGTTATAGCCTTAACGATGAAGATGAAACACTCAATTTATTTGAAAACCGGTTCTTCAATTATTTCCGTATTTCGTCAAAGCTGCATGTGGCTTGACAAGTGGACCACATCTCAAACACCCAACCATTGAGTGAGAGGCCAAATGGTTCTGCATATGATGTGTAAGGGTGGCTAAACAAAATTAAATAAAATTACCTGTTTTGGTTCAGAATGGTACCTATCTTACTTAGTTTGAAATTTTGTTGATATATTTAGTCGAGAGGCCGTATATCATACAATCCGCGCCACTTGAGTAGCACACCCCGTAGGTCGGTTTTCTATAGCCCGCAGGTCCCAAACTAAGCGTGTTAGAGACTTAATTTTTTATTAAATTAAAGTTCATTTACTAATTATGGAGAATGCTCTGATGAAGGTTAGCCTGGGCCATATTGTGTGGTCTTGGTGTAAACCCGAGCATAACCGAACTGATTCTTTTTACAACTAAGACCAAAATACTGGACTTTACAGTTCCCCTCCTAAACGGCCAACCACTCTCATTATCATTCAGTGCTAGGTATTTGGGAGTGATCCTGGATGCCAAGCTTAACTGGAAATTCAACATCGAACAGCGGGTAAAGAAAGCGTGCATAGCTCTCTATGCCTCCAGCAGAACATTTGGCAAAAGATGGGGCCTGCAACCAAAACTGACCATTTGAATGTAGTACACAGCTGTAGTACGACCAATCCTCACTTACTTACTATTGTAAACTTAATTGTAATTGTAAGATTTATATTGTATTATTGAAATATTGTATTATTGAAATTATTTTCTTATTGTCTTAACTCTGCGTACTATAAAAGATATTTATCTTAATGTACCCTAATATTGTATAATAATAAATTGAAATTGACCCAGTTTGGTGGCCGGCTCTCGGAAAAGCCTATAACATAACCAAGCTCAACAGATTCCAAAGAATGGCATGCATAGACACAACAGGCGCTCTGCGGTCAACGCCGTCAGACGACCTCACAGTCCTTCTGCATCTTTTACCTTTAGACCTTCATATCACAAACATCACAACACATAGCGCGATCAGACTCAGAGAATCAGGGTGCTGGTATGCGAGACCCTACGGACATAGCAATATTCTGCTTTCTCTAACTAGTGACCTAGTACCACCCTCAACGGATTACATTACCCCTAGAATACTTTTTAAAAAACACTTTGAACTTGAATTCCCGTCAAGATTTAGACTGGCAGGAAGAACGGGTGAACAGGGACTCGAACTTAACAATGTACACGGACGGTTCAAAAATGGACTGTGGAGTAGATGCGGGTGTATTTTCGGAGTCTCTCAGCATCTCAAAATCTTTCAAGCTCCCGGACACAGCCAGTGTATTTCAGGCGGAAATACTTGCTATCCGTGAAGCCTGTTGCCTAATCAAACTACACGCGGACATAGTTCCGAGGCAAAAGATAGACATATTTACTGACAGTCAAGCTGCGATTAAAGCTATCGCCTCAGTCAATATAACCTCAAAATTAGTATTAAATGACGAGAGGAGCTGGCCTCGCTTGATCAGTTCAGGATTACCCTGATCAGGGTTCCAGGCCATAGCAACGCTTATGGAAACGAACAGGCTGACGAGCTGCCCAGGCAATGTTCAAGCCTCCACTGGTCACTTGAGGAATTGATCCACATTCCAATAGCAGCAGTCCAAACAAAAATTTCCTCAGAATCCCTATCGAAAGCTAATCTCAGATGGAGGGGGCTAACAAATTTCATCATATCCAGAATGATGTGGTCAAATTATAGCGGGGAAAAAACAACGTAAATCTCCTGAGTAAAACTCGAATAGATATAGCCAGAAATACAGCGATCACCACAGGCAACTGGCCTATAGGGGACCATGCATTCAGATTAGGCATCCCACATAATACACACTGTCGCAGTTGTAACGACGCAACCGAAAAAGAAACCCTCGGGACGAAAACCGCCTGCTTATCTCCTAATCGTGATTCGACCATAGCTCTGAAACGCGGTTCCAGCACCTTGGCAAAGACTTTTCCGGCGAGACTTAAAAGACCCCTGTAATTGGAGGAATCCTTTTTATCCCCTTTCTTGAAAAGTGGCACAATCACCCCAATCTGCCAATCGCTGGGAGTTTCGCCGCATTCCCAGGTCACTTTAATGACACGAGAGAGCCATTTGACTCCCTCTTCACCTAAGGCCTTGAGCATTTCTGGCCGGATTTCATCCACTCCGGCAGATTTGCCAGCTTTTAGCGATTTGATCGCAAAAGTGACTTTCTCTACCGTGGAACTATTTTCCGCCCTGCTTAAGGCGATGGATCTGTCATCGTCAATGCCCTGGATTGGATTGAGCAATTCAGAAAAGTGCTCACTACATCTGCGCAAGATGTTCTCCTCATTGGAAAGAAGTACCATCTTTGGATTTGACTCCTTCAATAATGTTCCACTTCCTCTCTCTAAGACGGCGGATGGTTTGCCAGAACACCTTGCTTGCTGATCTGTGATCACGGTCTAATTTCTCGCCGAACTCCTTCCAAGATTGTTCTTTGGCTGCTTTAACAGCCAATTTCCAAGTTCTCCGCGCCTCAATGTACCGGTTTCGAGAAGGAGAGTCTCCCAAGGGAATCTACACCTTGAAAGTCTTCTTCTTCTCTCTGATGTCTTCATGAACTCCGGGCGTTTTTAACCACCCAGTTCTTTTCTCATTACCAGCCGCCACACGGAGCCGCTTCACTCCGCGAATATGTCCTGCAGAGACAATGACTGCTGTTGAAAACAACTGCCATTCTTCCTCTACATTCAATGGAACATTTGGAATTTGTTCAAACCTTCCATATACCTGCTGTGCAAATTCCTCCCGTATCTCATCGTTCTGTAGCCCCCCACCTTATGCGCGTAACCATCCTTGGTTTACGCTTTGGCAGGATAGTTATTTGATCGTTGAGAAATGAATTATGTTTCTTTTTTAATTGATAGAATTGGCGCATTGTTTTGAAAATTAATGAACTTAGCAGAGCACCCAATGTGCTATTAAATTAATTTTTAACCGCGATATAATGACACTGGTTAAGCTTTGACTTCCTGTTTCAGCCTGTATTACTAGAAATTATAATATTCCTTAAAACTTCCTTGTTATCTTTGCTATTAATTACACTCATTCTACATACTTAGTAATATACAGTAAGCGTCAAAAATGAATAAACACCAACGCTCTTTTAAATTTGTTTAGTGTCTTGAAAAAGTTCTTAAAAACCAACAATCTCTAAAAAGTTTCATAACGAACTAAAGAATAACAAAATGTATTTAATTTTGACAGGATAAAATGCTTTATAGGTACATATTTAAAAAAATAGTTTCCAAACTTCAAAGACAAATGGAAAAAATCATTAGTGTTCACTCACTTTTGACGCTGACTTTACTTTTGATCGACACAAATGGTAACTGATTGAGTTGCAAAATACAAGTAATCATATTTTATTGTACACATATTAACATTGTTAACTCAATCACATTGCAATAAATCACAAAAATGCCCCCGAAAATAAAATGCAGGAAGAAATTTTACCTCTAATTTGGAATGCCTACAATTGAACAAACAAGTTTTTAAAATTAAAAACAATCTTGCAAAATTGAAATTCTTTTGTCAAAAAAAAAAAACTTCCGCTTTTGTCTTCGGTTTCGTAGTTTTCATTTTTATTTGTTATTTTTTTGTATTAACGTTTCCCAACTCTTTCATTTCATTGTATTATGTCTAACCAAAATATATAAAACCAACAATTAACTCACATCAATTGATCTACTTTCAGGTAACACTTGAGGAACAAATGATTTGTGGTGCCTTGCAAACGCTTAACGAAGAAGCCTTCGAAGATGTTGCCAGCAGCGAACGACCGAGTCCCTCCGGCTTACCAACAGGTGAGATGTTAGCACAACTGCAATTAGCACCAATTCGAGAGTCCTCTGAATTTGGTTCACCGAGTGACGATGGCCAATTTATTACTCACAATAATCTGAATCATCATTATCATCATCATCACCAACACTCGCCTCTAATTAATGATTTTAGTAATTACAATTTGCATTTTAATAACAATAATGGTGGTAGTACGTTGTCCTTGAATAATGTCGGTGGTCACATTAATAATGTACAAGTCAAGGAGATTGATATGTATCACATACGTCACAGTTTAGTAGGTGATTCAAGTACAACCGCATCAGTTCAGCTCTTGGCAGCGTCTCAACGGATAGCTGCTTACGACGAGGAACAAAGAATGAATACCACAGTTCCAACTGTGATAGTTATACCAAATATTGATGCGAATGGGGTCGATGATACTAAATTGTAGATAAATAGATGGATAGATAATCATCCCTATTCCCGTTGGCGTTTGTCGTAAACGACTCGTATTTCGCTTCGTTTTTTAGTCGCTGTTGTTAACTTTTTTGAGACAAAACAATTGAAATGACGGTGAACACATAGAAAAAGAAATAAAATTGTTAGCGAAAGTTAAAATAAAAATCTGAACATCATTTTACAATGACACGAAATATGAGTCATAGACGACACACGCCAACGGGAATAGGAGTGAATGTAGTTGCGTTTTTATTTGAAGGAGCTTAGTCGGGATTAACATTTGGTGTTTCGATGTGTTGTAGTATAGACATTGTTTGTTTCGTAAATGTTAAACCATAAGTCTATATGTAGCTATATTGCAGTTTTGTCCTTGTCCAAACTAAAGTATCGTGGTGATAGGATCTGTATGTCACAGCATAACGTATAACATAAAATAACAAAGTATGTTCTGTATGCGAATTGGGATACGTCCCATTATGCTACTAATGGTTACATAAATTTGATTTTATTCGTAGGTCCCATGAGGATCCTACACATTTGAATACATAAAAATACATACCTCACTCCCGATCATAGTTTTCTGATTTTGGTAGATTGACTGAATACCAAAGCAATGCTACTTGGGTCTCTGTTAACTTGTCGATTTAGATATTCAAAACCAAACCAGTAATCAATAGATACAATTGACAATAATACAGTCAATTAAAGTATAAAAATATCTGTAGAAATTCGTTTTTTTAATAATGAACCAAAGGGGCATCTGAGTTCATTTGCAGTCGGCACTTTTATATCATTCTTCAACATTGCTGGTTGATGCAACATTGTATTAGGCTGCTTCTATTGCATCTTTCTTTAGGAATAAACTACGGCAAGCAAGCAGTTCAAAAGGAATTTTAAAACAATAATGAGTCCATTTCTAAAATTCGATGCAACAACTATTATAGGTATAAACTTTTTTAGTATCATTAAACCGATTCTGGTTCGCATATCCAATTAAATGGTAAGCACATTCATAAGCCTTGAAATAATATTCGAACTGTGTCACAAAACGGTGAAACATTTTTAAAAGATTTATCAAGCTAAGATACTTAAAGAGCCAAATAACAAATAAAAAAAAACTCACACATTGAAACACCAACTCCTATCGAAGAAAACGTAAACTTGCTTACATCCGAGAGATATCAAATCTAAATAATCTGAAGAAGACTCAACAATTTTAATTTATACTTAGGTAGGCACCTAACCTACCTAAAGAATAGTTTTAAAAATAAAACCGAATTACCTATAGTTAATTATCACTTCATTACATACCAATTGCACTTTTATTTATCGTTAACTTGATCTAACAAAACCAAAATTAGTTAAAAATTGTAAGATCTACTTGTAAATAATACATTTGTTTATGTGGTTGCTTTGTAGACAAACAAAACAAATTAAGAAACAAGAGTGAGCAATACAAACAATTTAAATATTTACTAGCCGAGTCTGTCTGATTTTGAAACAAAAGACAAACGATTTTATGGTGCAATGGTTTTTAGTTTTCTTTTTCTGCTTATTTGCATTTAATTATACTAATCTAAACTTTTATATGAATAATACTATTTAAATCAGTATTTTTGTTAATATAAAACATTACTCGATAAGTTTACCAAGAAATAATAATAAATCAATTCGCTAAATAATGCAATACAATTTCTTTTGTTTAACCAAATTTTTATTGTTTATAACAAATTGAATGTAAGTTAATATAAACAAGAGCTGATAAAAAAAATGCATAAAAGCATGTGGGCTTATAACGCAAAACGAAAGAGAATAAAAATAAACAAATTGATAAATATTTAAATAAACTGACGTTTTAATAATGAAATATAAAAAATAAATAAATAAATTTACTATTTAATAGCAAAACTACATGTGTGGTGTTTTATTTGTAGCAAAAACCTACTTTTTTTAAAATAGCTATTTAGTATTTTTATTTTGTTTTGTTATTTTTATTAATTTTTAATTAATTCAATGTAAATAAAGATATTTTGGTTTTGGGTGCTTTGCATGTGGTTTTGGGTTTTTTTTCATGTGCTAATGTCGTGGTGTGCATTTTTTTTTTAATTTTTTTTAATATTGTGTACCTAACGCTTATGGATGAAGGCTGCCGAAAAAGAAACTGAGCTGAGGAGAGCTACACGCTGTAGTATAAAGGTCGTTAGGTGAGCACTTATGAGCTGTGTGATCTGATGAGTCTCTTCTGAGTCGACAAACCTGTTTTGTATTTCCAAAAGCGATTTGATCGCATCAAAAGCGATAGCTGTATAGGTGAACGGATTGATTGCGGATAAAAAATAGACTAAATTCCTGTGGCGGGAAAAAACTGTCAAAGTGTTGGAAAAATAAATGGCAAATTGCAACTCAGAATGGAAAAAAACTGGAAAGCACTGGAAATATCATTTTCGCCCTCGTTCGCATTTGAGAATAACCAAAAGCGAAGAAGAGGATCGAAATGGAGGTATCGCTTTGAATACGATCCGCCGCGCATTTGGGAATAACCCCCAGGGTAAAAGGGATTAAGTTCTTATGCGGAACTAAGCACTAAGAGGACCCAGCTTGATTTCCAGGGAATCATAAGAGCAGTAAACAATAATAACTCTCTGACTTGAAAAATAAACGATTTCCTGCAGAAACCCATTAGCACCGCCTTTCCTCGGTCCAAACTATAGGCACTCCAGTGCCCTTTTATGTTACCCAACTCAGTCTTACTCTGACTGTATAATGCGTTTTAAGCACTTATAAAATATTATTTAGCACCCGAGAAACGAACACTGCTGATTTCTGTATGGCTTTGCTGATCGAATTCCTCCGGGATTTTAGCCCCAGGAAAGTGAGATTCCACCAGGGTTTTCAGAACCCCCTGGCTGCTCTCGGTCTAGGTTCCGTCTTTCCTAGCTAGGTATACTTGCCTCTTTCGAGTGCATTTTACGCTATCTCGAAGCCTCGAATTGACGATAGATTTGCAATATTTTCAATGGAGCCCTTTTGGACTTCCTGACTAAGTACTTGAATTGCCGTTTGCCTTCACTGTACTCATTTCATGTGGTATCATCTTTGGCCAGTTTCGTCCTATTACATGCGATTTCCCGTAATACTTACTTAAGGTGGCGCTACAGTCCGGGGTGGACCTGGGCCTCAACCAACAAGCGTCTCCAGCCAGCACGATCTTTGGCCATCTGCCTCCAGTTTCGCACGCTAAGTTGGTTAAGGTCCCCTTCCACTTGCGTGCGCCACCGCCACCTAAATCACTGTCTTCCTCTACTGCGCCGTCCCTCGGGTGTGGATTCGAAGATCTTCTGGGCCGGAGCATTCACGTCCATTCGCTCTACATGACCCAGCCACCGCAGTCGTTGGACCTTCACTCTTCTGGCTAGGTCAATGTCGCTGTACAGCCCGTACAGTTCGTCGTTGTATCTCCTCCTCCATTCACCGTCTATGCAGACGGGACCGAAAATTACTCGAAGAACTTTCCTCTCGAAGCAACCAAGAGTAATAGGGCTCATACACGACACAGACACGTCGCTGCAGACCAATATATTTTGTTGTTGTGCTCATGTCTGCGCAGATCGTCTGTGTCGTGTGTATCCATGTCGACTGTTTGCAGCGACCGTCTGCGTGAATTCAAAATTTTTTGAATTTTCTTGGTCTGCAACGACATGTCTGTGTCGTGTATGGTGAATTTTGCACAGACGAGCGAGAAAATTCACGGCGTAAACATAATTGAAAGCCTCTCGCTTGGAGAAATCGGTTCCCTCATTCATGTTTTTTTGTTTAGTTATTAATGGATTCATTTTTTGTAGCAGTTTCATTAAATTTTCTTCATCCATTTGACATTAAAGAAGTCGGATCGGCTAGCAGTATCCGCCATTTTTCTGACCCGAAGACCACGACGAAATGATACAAACTATGTCTGTGCAGATTATCTGCACCGTGTGTGGCGAAGGCATGTTTGCACAGACTTAAGGTCTGCAGCGACGTGTCTGTGTCGTGTATGGGCCCTATTAGCCCAAAGAAACAGCGATTGGCAAGAGTTATTCTTCGCTTAATCTCAGCGCTGGTGTCATTGTCTGAGTTCATAGCGGAGCCTAGGTAGACAAAGTCCTTTACCACCTCAAAGTTATATCTATCTATAGTGACATTCTGTCCAAGACGTCGATGTTGGGTGTCCTTTCTCGATGACTGTTATGTCTTTCAGTATAACTTTATGAAAAAGCACTGAAGTTATAACTTCATAATAATTCACTTTATTCAAGAACGCTTATATCTAAGTGTGGATATGTAGTTTTAAATATATGGTTTACAGTATGTCTCTAGCGTATTATATAGTATACGGTATTGAACAATCTTACGATTGTCGATGGGTACTTATCCGTTCTGTGCAGTGGTCAAAAGCGAAGTGTCGCGTGTTACACAGAAAGCTATTGTCTTCAAGACAATTACAAAAAGAACCCGTTGTTGATTGTTCGTAATGAAGATGTTGTGATCTTTACTTCACAATTGCACTTGCATATTAAGATGTATACATACATGACAATGACAGCATATACTTTGTCTTGACCTCATTGACCGCCAAACCCATCTTTGCCGCCTCCGTCTCAATGCTCACGAACGCGCCAGTGACATCACGCTGCGTTCTCCCGATTATGTCGATATCGTCGGCGTAGGCGAGTAGATGGACGGACTTTTGAAAGATAGTGCCTCTGGTGTTAGCGTTTGAGTTTTGCACTATTTCAAGAACGATGTTGAAGAAGTCAGAAGATGACAGCGCATCGCCTTGTCTAAATCCTTTTTTGACATCGAAGGTCTCGGTGAGTTCTTTACCGACCTTGATGGAGCAGCGTGCATTCTCCATTGTCATCCTAAACAAAAGAACGAGTTTGGCAGGGATGCCAAAACTAGACATTGCTCTGTATAGCTCGTCTCTATAAATGCTGTCATAGGCGGCCTTAAAATCGATGAAAAGGTGGTGGGTATCGATTTGAACTTCCTGGGTTTTCTGCAAGATCTGCCGCAGTGTGAATATTTGGTCGATGGTAGACTTTCCTGGCCTGAAGCCACACTGATAGGGACCAATCAGGTTGTTGACGAAAGGCTTCAGGCGTTCACACAGCACAGCAGATAAGATCTTGTAGGCGATGTTAAGAAGACTAATACCTCTGTAGTTGGCGCAGTTCAGAGGGTCTCCTTTCTTGAGGATCGGGCAAACAATGCTAAGGTTCCATTCATCGGGCATACTTTCCTCCGACCATATTTTACAGATGAGTTGGTGCATGCTCCTAACCAAGTCATCGCCTGCCGCTTTGAATAGCTCGGCGGTTAGGCCATCTGCCCCAGCGGCTTTGTTGGACTTAAGCTTAGATATCGCTATCTTCACTTCGTCCAGGACGGGTGGACGGAATTGTTGGTCTTCATCGTCCAGGTTGAATGGTTCATTCTGCCTGACAGCGGGATTTAGTTCGTCATCGCCGTTAAACAGTCTGCAGAAGTAGTTCTTCCATATCCTCAGCATCGACTGCGATTCTACTACGATGTTCCCTTGTTCGTCCTTGCAGGCTTCGGTTCGGGCTCTGTAGCCTTGGCAGGTTCTTTTTACCCTTTGGTAAAACTTCCGAACCTCATTCCTGCTGTAGCATCTCTCTATTTCCTAATACATGGGATTAAATTAGGATACAGAACAGCAGCGAATTTCTGCCTCATGAAGAATGTTTGCTATTGAATTACTTACTTAAGGTGGCGCTACAGTCCGGGGTGGACCTGGGCCTTAACCAACAAACGTATCCAGCTAGCACGATCTTGGGACAGCTGTCTCCAGTTGAAATTGCGCGCTATCTTGTCTTACATGTGGCATCAATGTATTCCAGTTAGATGTTGCAGACAAATTTAATGTGATTTTTCATTGGGCACATCCGATTTTTATTTCAGATCTCAGATTTTTCATGGCAAATGGAATATGAAAGCAGATTGATCTGCTGGATAATCATATCGACGAAGAATCGAAATCCACAGATGATGAGGAAGAAGAATAAGATGACGAAGATGATAGCAATTGCTCCAAAATTAAGTCCATGTCCATTATTTACGTTTTTGTTGTGAATAATTACTTTTCAAGGGGCTTTTAAATCTGTGTAAATCTCGAAAAATATCGAGATCTGCAAAAAGTGATCCGGATCAAAAAAAAATATTGATTTTTTTTGCCCAATGGAAAAGCACATAAATAAATAATCGATGTAGTGCGTTTGAAATAACTATGGTATGGACTGTTAAGGAATGCACAGAGAGATTATAAAGTCCACAATAAATAAACAGTGGCATAAATATGGAGGGAACCCTGGAACCCTGCTTGGGTTCACTGCTAGGTTACGGGATAGGTGCGCGGTTAGGTACATGCTAAGTTTCTTTAAATCCACGCGAAACTTTGCATACACCCAACCTGAAAATGACTTGAAATTAACAAAAAGCCATAATGGCCTTATGACGTATTATCAAAGCGACATAGGGCCTTGTGTTCGAATATGGCCTTATGTTGCTTTCCGAAAGCGTCATAGGGCTATATTTCGAGATATATGGTCTTATGTCACGGCACCGTGTCAACTACTTAAGTCTTGTTTTCTTCTGTATTTATGAACTTTTTGGCTATTCGGCAAGCGCAGTCATAACATGTCATTCTTAACCAATTGCCTGATAGATTTTGTGTTTACATTGGAACTTTATCTTGTGAAGTAAGCGTTTGAAATAAGTTATCGGATTTGAACGAATTAACGAAACCCCATCTAGCGTAAGAAAAGATTTTGGTAACCGGTGCAAACAGGACACTCGGCCTAGTTCTCACATCCAAATGGGGCTAAACTAAGAGTTTTTACTTGGTCATGACATCCGCTGCAATGTTTACTATAGAATTTTTAAAGAGCGCACGAGACCTTTTGGCCGTTTTGGGTCATATGATTCGTTTTTTCAGAGGTTTAAACTGCAACCACTAAGCAATTGTTACCTACATATACGTCATCCAGCATAATCAACAGTAATTTTGGGTATTCACTTAATCTGATAAATTTATGCAGCTCGTAAATGTATAAATTTCTGCAGTGCTTTAAATGAACACCCCTCGCGTAAATCGCGTAAATCGACTGTAAATCTGGAATCAAACAAAGAATTCATACGGCTGTTTCACATTTGTGACTTGCATAATTTTCCGCGGTTGATTTCCGAGCCTAAATCGTTGCGGAAAATTATGAGGTCTGCGTAAACAATTCTCCATACGACAGTTCATTTACGAGGGTATAAATTTCTGCAGTTTACGCAGTTTATGAGGTTTTTACGCGTTTAAGTGAATACCCCTATTATGTTGTCAATAGGCAATCTTATTTGCTTTTTTCTATACAGGTCCATAGTCGGTATTGAACCAATATAAGACTTGAACTGAAACTACATCAATTTGTGCGGTACAAATATTGTAAAACATGGATCGGTGACCATTAATAGCCGGTTTTACAGTGTGAGTTTAAACTCTGTTTAACCAGATATCAGGTTTAAACCGACGTTTAACACAAAAATGTGTTCTACAGTGCTAGTTTAAACTTAATCGAGAGTTTAAACCGAGTTTAACTTAACCGGCCATATATGGGGGTTTAAACTGAGTTTATTTTCCGAAATTTCGTAAACGTCCCGGTTTATGACAAAGCAACATTATATCATTGTTGTTTTTATGCAGCCTATTAGTTCGCAAGTGCAAGCCTTTATCTTTGATTGTACTCGCCACTGTTTCTAGAAATACTTGTACACCATCTAATACAATAGAGCCGGTACTCGTCAACTTTGAGGTGTAATCAAAAATTACAACACAAAATGCGGCATTTCTGTTTCACAAGTGCAATGACTTATGTCACTTTATTAGCAAGCTTCGGAAACCGTCAGAAACAAAATTGGCTTAGCGATAAATATTATACTAAATGCAGCGCGCAGTGTTAGAAAGCTTAGCTACGTGTTGGCCATTCGAAAATATTGGCGAAAACATTCATCACACGTGAGATCATTGACGCAGCTATCGAAACTGCCCTTGCCAATCCGATTGATTACACCTTCTCTATTGATCTTCGAAGTAATTTGTATCGTGGACGTACCACCGTACCTAGCGGGGCTCCAGAGTCGAAATAACCACAGGCAGAGCTGCTGGAAGCTGCAAATTAATTTAGAAGTGCACATACACACAACACAATATATTGAACGATAGGTGATGAGTTATATCGCGTCTATGTTGAACGGGTTTTGGCATCACTCTCAGTAAGGCGTGGCAGTTAGTTTGGCTTGAATTGGGCCGAGGTTGATCATGGTACCACTTCGCTCTTCCCGATTTATGCTTATCGACTTGAGGTCCTATAGAAATCCAGCCTCTATACCTACCTCACAGCAGCAGGTTCTTTGGACTGTCGTCACGTCAGGGTCGTCGCAGGGTAACACATTTGGCAACTAAATGGTAACGGTCAGAACTGTAATACTATAAACGGGCTTTATGTTGTCTTACCTGACTGTCACTTTTTTTAAATTGCCAAACTGACACAATAAACAAAACTGATGGAAATTTCAAATACACATCAGTTCTACGTTTACAGTGGCGTACAAAACAGACCAGAAAAGTTAAACCGAAGTTTAACTAAGCGTTCGTACAAATTTCACTGTAATACACTCACGGTTCAAGTACTTGGTTTAAACTTGCTTGCGAGTTTAACTAAACCTGGGGTCTAATCGCGTAAGGCTAAAACGATCGAACGATGTCGTCTCGACGATACTTCTAAATATACTTCATACTTCAAACTAAATATTTAAGGAATAATTTTCTAATATAAAGCCTTTTTAATTTTCACAAATAGGACACTGCATTAGCATTTTTATGTATCTATTCCCTTCACATTTGTTAAACGGCATGACAGTTCACATCCTAGTTGTGTTCTTCTTGGAGGCTGTATCATAGAATTGCATTCACAGCATTCACAGATACTCTTCTTCTTCTTTTTCTTCTTTTACAAACCTTATCAATATAATTTCTTGGTCACCAATGCTTATTTTCAAAAGCATAATTACATACTTTTCCACATAAAAAGGAACAAAACAAACAAAATAATATACGAATTTTATTAGTTTTCAGTTGTCACAGTTTGTTTACAGTCCTACTCAAACTGTTCAAAATGAAAACGATGAACGATTCGATTGAACGACGAGACTGCGATGTTATATGAAGCAAACTAAAAACGAGGTCGTTTTATTCAATCGTCTCAACGACGATAGTCTGATAAATTACGCGATTAGAGCCCTGAGTTTAAACTCGCAGTGTAAAACCGGTGAATATTTTTTTGGCGGAAAAGTTTTAAGAAATTTAATTCACAAAAATGTTAAAAATAAAACCAGAGGAATCGAATAATCGGCCCGTCGGAACGGAAAATTCTCACATTTACTACGAATCGGAGGATTTTTGCTTTGAGGTACACTTCGGAACTTTGTTCCGACAAAAATGGGCACATTCAAGTATATAGTTGACTTAAGTCGACTAGATTTGTCTTGACTAAGTGTAACCTGAACGCAAAAACTAACTTAATTGGTCGTGGACGTCAGATCTTGATGGGGGAGCATCTAAAGAGTATTCCACTCCACAAATCGTCACTTTTATTATCATTTTTAGATTTGTTTGGTTTTGTTTGTTTTGGTTAGCTTTGTGCTCTCTCAAGGCAAATTTGAAATGTAAAATTCTCCGCCGATGACATATAGAAATGTCAACTTAGTACTCAGTCTCGAAATTCATGACTAGATTCGTCGGCTACCCCTCCATAAACGTCAACAGAGAAATCTGCTCACGTGACGAATCCCAGCCAATAAGAACTCAGAAACATCAAGTCAGTCAGCTGTCAGACTTACTAAACTAGATACTTGAACGTCCCCAATGTAACGCACACTGGCATTTTGCGTTTCATTGCGATCAAGTGCGTTTTTGCTGATATTTTTGACAGCTTAATACGAATATTTTTCCGAATTATGCTCCGATAGGAATTGGTTGAGGAATTTGTTTACAATTTGCAGTGAAGTGTTGATAAATGAAAGCAATAAAGCAAAAAACATTGTAGCAAAGTAATTGGTTGTATTTGTTGTTTAAATTTACGAAAAAAAAAACAAGCTCTACCTACATGGGAAAACCCCGATGTACCACGAAATAACAACGTCAAATCAAGGCGTTGTCGCATTTTAATTATTCTTTCCGAAGACAGATACCTCGAATGTAATTTGAGTCTCCGACGGAGTGTACGTTGCGGAGAATTCTCCGTTCCGATGGAGGCATCTGCAGTATTTCTACAGATCACACTCTTCCCTAACCAAATATTAGATTACGAAAAGTTTAAATGAGTTGAAATGGGATCCCTACGTTATCCCCTTTTTCAAAATCCCTTATTGGACATAATCTCTCATTTTTATTTTTTCTGTTTTTCCAAAATCTCCCGGGACGAAATCTTCTATTCCAAAATCTCCCACAAGCAAACTAAACTTTGCATATACCCAAACTTGCACCTACTTCAAATCCTACAGTGACCACAAGCAGGGGGTTGCAGGAGGGGGGGGGGGGGTCAGCATGGCCCCCCATACGTATCTCACTTTTTAACACCATTTTTAGGTATCGCGGCGACAAAATTAATAACACCAAATGTAAAAATGGGGAATTTTCTCTTAGGGTCTTTTGGGGGGTAGCGATATAAGTCCGCGCGACATATCTTCGCCGAACTAAGAACGACATATCTCCCACGGAGACGCCAAGCGCTCTACATAATTTATTATGATACATAATAATATCACGCAGATTAATTTCAAAAAAAAAAAATTAAAACTATATTTTTGTTCACAGATCTAGATCTACAATCAGGAGGCATCCTTTCTTCAACGATGTTAAATACACAATTATCTACAGCGCCATCATCGCCGATCATTCAACGTCGTGATTCCATTTTGAAGCAATCAACTTCATCGGGTAGCGGAGCCGCAAAGACTGATAAACGCGTCTCAATCAGACAGGGAAACAACATCCTGCCTCATATAGAGTATGTGTCCGAGAAGCAAACATTGCCAGTGGAGCGAAGAAATAATAACAAACCACCAAACGGTAAATTTTTTTAATAAATTTATACTCAATTTACATAAATCGAGCTATGTTTTTATTATCCACTTAAGGTCGACCAGCATCCTTGGTCATCACAAAGAATGAGAAAGTTTCTCAATTCAAATTGGTTCGTTCGTCATCAGTTGATTATGAAGACATCGAAGGTCAACATGTGACAAAAATCGATCAGCCCGAAGATGAATCAGCTCCTCTAGTATTTACTGTTCACAAAAAATAGTGTAAATAAACAAAGATTAGTTATAATAATAAATTAGAACAATAAATTTGTATTAAGGATTTCAAAGTTCATTAAACAGGGTTGTTAAAGTAATAATAAAAAAAAAACGTTGTATCAGTTATTGTTTATATCTTCCACATAAATATACAAAATCCTAGTCTTTACAATCGAGTTTAGATTAATGAAATTCAAAGATGTTAGGTATTCCAGGAACAACGCAAGGAAGTTTTGCCAAAAGGTAAAAAGAACGTGCCAGTGCAGAAAATCCTGTACAGAAATGTATAGAGAAGAGATATCGGAGACCACTGCACTGGCAGAACATACCATTGAATGAAGTTAGGATAGCAATATCCAAGCTAAAGACCAACAAAGTTGCTATACCTGACGGTTTACCTGCACAGCTTTTTAGATCAGCTTTAGATGGCTTGGTAGAGAGCGTACATTTCCAAAATTTAGTCAGATGAATAAATGCCTGATGAATGGAATTCCAAGATAGTTTGTTCGGTCCACAAGAAGGAGGCCCCATTCAACTGCGACAACTGCAGAGGTATATCATTCTCCTTATCATCGTATACAAGATCGTATCTGCCATATTGTGTAAAGGTCTAAAATACTTCGTAAATAACTTGTTGGTTCATTTCAATGCGGTTTTTAACCCAATTAGTTTACCAATAATCAAACGTTCACACTTATGCAGATTCTGAAAAACCCCAAAAAGTCGAAAAGTAGCACAATGTCCATAGGTCGGTAACGGATCATACGAAATATCATTTGCGTTGTGAAATGATATTTATTTATTACTAGCTGTACCCGCCCGGCTTTGGCCATGCAGACGAGTTGCATTGCTTAGATTTTAGATAGTAATGTTCTTTCGTAAAATGTGAAAAATGAGAATAAATCAATTTTCTGGAATTTTCTTCCTGAAATACAGCAATACGAACATAACAGAAAAGAATCATGAAAAGCGGTTATCAAGTAATAATGTCATCTAGTTCCGCCCCATGGGAGCTTCCACCCCCTTTGTCCAATTTTCCTGAGCCAATACCTAATATTATCTGTAAATATTTAGTCGTGAGCTACTCGTGAGAGTGAGTAGCGCAGAAGGTCACCCCTAAATATTTGACTTGTAGTAGTTAAGAAATTTATTTATTTATTTATTTATTTATTTATTTATTTATTTATTTCAATCAAATGAGTACATCTACTGTTCTCGCTAGATTAGATACTTAATACAAAAATTATACTTAAAAATTACCACCAAAGCCTAATAACAGGAGTAATTTATTCCTAAATGAATCTCTACTAAAATGAAAATCAATAACATCACAATATTTATTCGATTCTCTAAGGCATCTAGAAATTGGTTCATTGTAACCATAGTTAACCCTATGATAGGGTATATGAAATAAAAAGCGATTTCTTAGAACTCTCGCAGGAGCATAAAATCCAACTAATGATAATAGAAAAGGGCAATCGATATGACCATCTATCAAATCGCGAATAAACATAATGGAGAAATATTGCCTCCGTCTGAAAAGAGGTAAGATACCAAATAATTTGCATCTGGTCTCGTAAGATGGCATTTCAATATTCCATCGTAGTCTACGAACAGCTACTCTAGTCAGACGCTTTTGGATCTTCTCAATTCTAAAAGAATGTACTTCGTAAAATGGATTCCATACTATACTACAGTATTCGAGATGTGATCTGACAAATGCAAAAAATAAACATTTCAGAGTATGCGGATCTTGAAAGTCTTTCGAATTCCTCAATAAGAAACCTAGCATCTGATTACCTTTGGCAACCACAAACTCAATGTGGTTGCAAAAGCTAAGTTTAATGTCAAAAATAACTCCAAGATCTTTTTTGAAGCAGATAGTGGACAATGGGGTATTATCGATTACATACGTAAAGGGAATTGGAGAGAGGTGGCGATAAAAAGAAAGGCTTTGACATTTAGAGACATTGAGATGAAGGTCATTGTTATTACACCACACAGAAAGACGTTTAAGGTCTTCTTGTAGAAGAAGACAATCTTGAACTGAACGTATTGCTCGGAATATCTTCAAATCGTCAGCAAACATAAGACACTGGGAACTCAAAAACAAGTCAGGAATGTCATTAATAAACAAAAGGAAGAGCAGAGGGCCCAGATGACTACCTTGAGGTACTCCAGACGTAACATAAATTGGTGACGAGAGCATTTCGTTTATGCGAACATACTGGATACGATCGGTTAAGTAGGAATGAATCCACTTTAGGATATTGGAGTGAAATCCTAAGGTAGTCAGTTTGGAAATTAGTGTACTGTGATTGACGCGATCGAATGCCTTTGCAAAATCTGTATAAATTACATCACATTGCATGCCATTCTCAAGGTAATTCAAGGCAGTATTACAAAAAATTGAGAGATTTGTAGTAGTGGATCTGCCTGTAACGAAGCCATGCTGAGACGGAGAGATAAATCTTTTTAAGAGAGGTGTAAGTTTGTCACAAACTAGTTTTTCAAAGAGCTTAGGGATAGAAGAAATTTTACAGATTGGACGATAGTTAGTAATATCATGCCTCGATCCAGATTTATATATGGGCGTTAAAAACGACCTCTTCCAATCATTCAAAAAAATTCCAGACTGCAGAGATAAATTAAAAATTAACCACAAAGGTACAGAAAACGCGGATGAGCACTTTTGAAGTAATATTGGCGGGATGCCATCCATACCTGGATTTTTTTCAAGTTTTAATGAAGAAAGAGCAATTTGGACTTCAGTGATCGAACACTCTAAGTTGCCGATATTTACAAACTCAAAGGGCGTTGAGTAGTTACATGAGACTCTAGGTATGTTTGTACCACAAGAATAAACAGATTGGAAGTGGTTAGCGAACATGTTACAAATGGTTGACAGATCAGATGAGGATACACTATTAAGGCGCATACAGTTAGGAATACCATTAGATTGTTTTTTGCTATTAATAAAGCTCCAAAAGCGTCTACTATTAGTTTTTAAATTAGATTCGACAGAAAGAACATACTGTCTGTAAAGAAACTTATTTAAAACATCAAATTCTTTTTGAAGCGTCCGATAAACTTTCAGAAGTTCCGGGTCGTTATTTCTATTACGAAAACGTTTATAGGCCTTATTTTTCCTATTATTTAAGTTTATGATTCTGTCATTAAACCAAATGGGCTTGTTACCCTTGACAGACTTAATTTTAGGTGTAAACAAATCAATTGCCATTTTCACAGTTTTGATAAATACATTAAAAGAATTGTCCAAGTTACAATTATTGTTAAAAATATTGAACCAATTTATACTATCCAAATAGCTTGAAATGTTGCTGAAATTAGCTTTAGCATAATTATACTTAAAATAAGTGTCACCGGAACCCGGTTTAAAAAACTCATAAAATTTAAACTGCATGGATAGAGCTACATGAAAAACAGAATTACGACAAAGTGGGATCATGGAGTTGTTGATACTAATGTCAAGCTCGGAATCAACGTATACCAAATCGAGAATATTATTAAATTCATTAGGAAAATTATTTATCTGACAAAGGTCAAGCTGGGCAAGAGTATCAACGACTTCACGCTCATAATCTAACTTAACGTTAAATGGGAGAAGTCTAGAGTCATCACAATCAAACGACCAAATTAAGTTTGGCAAGTTAAAGTCTCCGAGAAGAATAACGTGTTGATGATCTTTTAAATTATTTAAGATAAATGAACAATTATCTATATGGGTTTTATATAACAAGTAAGGACTCCTTGGTGGTATATAACTTGCAATAACAATAACTTCAGTTCCAGAAATGCATTTAATTGAGACTGCTATTTGGTCAACATCTAAATCTAAATCAGCTGCTGTTGGAGGTAGATCGATTTCATCACTATGCAAAGAGGCCCGAACTGCAACCAATACTCCGCCGCCTCTCTCGCAATCAGTTACAACGGAGCAACGATTCTTGCGGTAAACTTCGTACTGGTCCTTGTTGAACATTTCCTCGTTGTGATGATTATGTGTCAGCCAAGTCTCAGTCAATACAATAACATCGTATTGAGCAGATGAAGAGAAGAGCAAGACATCGCGAAGTTTGGTTCTTAGACCACCAGTATTTTGGTAGTAAAGATTAAAGGCTGTAGGAGTTAAATCCTTAGGTCTGAGTTTTTTGGAAGGTTTTTTGGAGCGTTTTTTGACTGAGTTTTTTGAAATGTATTAGACAGTTGGCAGAGGCAGGGTATAGCCGCTATTTTATCACATTTTGCTGCGAACAGGTCTGGATGGATCCGGAGGGTTTTAGGTTAGGTTAGACTGGGGAACCTTAACGTTCAAAACCCAAACCAATTCGCACAAAAACTAAATTTCTCTACAAAACCTAAACATTTTTTAAATTTTGTTTTAGAGGCCAACCTCCTCGAAATTGTCGAAGAATTACATTCCAATGTGTTTTCCTCTATTATTCCGAGCAAAATACCTTGACATGCACAGAGAAGATGAGAAATATTCTCTGCGCCATGTAGGTCCTTGCAGTACCTGCACGTGTCCGTATTTGTTAAGTCCAATCTTCTAGCGTGCTTCAAGAGAGTGGCGCAGGGTCATATAAGTCCACAGGCCAGAAGTCCACAATGGACTTTTGACCCGCCTGTGTGGATTGTTATAAGTCCATAAATCAATTGTAATCTTATTCTTGTGGACTTTTGACTTATCTGTTGTGGTGTTATGGCTCACTATAGTGGCTCCGATAGTGTCCAATCAGTTGCCAAATGGTTTCAGGCGTTCACAGTACGGCAGACAAAATCTTGTAAGCGATGTTAAGGAGACTGATGCATCTATAGTTGGCGCAGTTTAGAGGGCCTTCTTTCTTGTAGATTGGGCAAACGATGCTGAGGTTTCAATCATCAGGAATACTTTCCTCTCACCAAATTTTAGAAACGAGTTGGTGTTTGCTCTCTACCAAGTCATCTCCCGCTGGCTGCCTTAATAAGCTCGGCAGTTAAGACATCCGGTCCAGCAGCCTTGTTGGACTTCAGTTTAGATATTGCTATCCTTACCTCATTTTGGTCAGGTGGACGGAAGTTGAATGGTTCATTCTGCCTGACAGCGGAATTTGTGTCGTCTTCGCCGTTTAACAGTCTGCAGAAATTTTCCATGTCCTCAGCACCGACTGTGACTCCACTACAAGGTTTCCTTGTTCGTCTATACAGGTCTCTGTTCGGGTCTTGTTCCCATGACACCTTTTGGTATAAAACTTCCGAACATTGTTACTGGAGTAGCATCTCTCTATTTCCTCGGTCGCGCGCTTCTCATGATCTTTCTTTTTCCTCCGGAGAAGCCGGTGCTCCTCCATACATTTTTGCTCGTAGAACTTACGAACTGCTCTCGTCCTTCTCTGAAGCGCCGCTTTGTAGGCCAGTTGCTTTGATGCATGTGCTTGCAGGCACTCTTCATCAAACCAGGGGTTTCGCGGTGGTGGTCGGGTGAAACCTAGCACATCAGTTGCGGCTTTACGTCCCGCAGCAAAGTCAATTAGCCTAAGTCCGTTTCCAGACGTGGGGTCGTGTAGGCTGTGCTTTCCGATTGTGCTACCGAAGATGTTCACGGTTTTAACGTCGTACTTAGGATATTGCTCATAGAAACACTCTTTGGTAGCATCGTCTTTATCTTCTGAGCGTATATCAGGCTGATATTGGCGAATTTAGCCTTGATGCGGATAGTTTTAAGGCGCTCACTAACGTGTCGAAAGCTCAAGACTTCTTGCCTAAGTCTGCCGCTTACAACGAATCCGCATCCGAATAGACGCTGCTTCAGTTCTCTGTAGCAATCGCCGTAGTATGTCACAGTTTTTCATCCCTCTTTTGCCAGGCCCAGCCCACTGCACTTCCTGGATGGCGGTGATATCTGCATTGTAGCAGTATAGGGCCTCCTTTAATTGTTCGGCTGCACGCGGTCTATTCAAGGTTCGAACATTCCACGTGCAGATCCGAAAGTCATTGTCCTTTTTTCGTTTTGCAGGGTTGTCAACAGTAAAACCATCCATCCATCCTAGGATTTTAGTTGCTTCGTAAGCGTTGGTTGGATAGTTAACCCCACGCACAACCACCAACTTAGAGGGCCAGGCCCTTTCTGTGACCCCTTGGACGAAAGGGGCCGCATATTCCGCAGTCAGTAACCCGCTTTGGAGATTTGATTGCTGCCGTTGACCCATTAAAGGCTCCTCCGCATTTGAATGTTTATATTGCACCAAGTTGGGGTATGTGGCTTGGCTAGCTACGCTCGAAGCAAATACTCTAAACTCAAATATAATCATTTTCGGACATTATGCGGCCGTACGTTTAGGATCCAACTTTTATATTTATAAACAATTTTTAATAAAAATAGGATTACGTTATGTTGATTACGTAGCCGTGTCCCGAACATCGGTAAACGTCAGTTCAGTACAAAATCTGTCAAAATGAACGGGCGAATAGACACTCCGCTGGTTGTATTGAGAAATAACGCTATTCCCACACACACAATGAGGTACATATTTCGAATTTCGTATCTTAATTTCGACTAAATTCACACCTGGCAATGCTCACATCTGATAGTAAACAAACAAAAGCTCGGCATCCGTCAAGTACATACAACATACCATTCATTCCACTGACACGCTTATATTCCATTCAATCTCTATCTATTATGTCCCCAGCATGTGAGAAGTGAGATACCAAACGCAAACCAGTTCAGTTCATAGAAAATCAAGTTCGACTTCGCGCGCTATGAGAATGAGAGGTTCGTTATGCATGCAACGTAAACAAATACCTATACATACCGTGCCGCTTGTCAAGTCAACCGGCTTGATAAACAAAACGAAAGCACCGCCTCCACGTGCTGGTGATGGTGTACACGTTGTTGACGTTTAGATTTTCGATTTTCATAGTTTTTATTTTAGGGGGCTCTTTTGGGGGTGTGTTGTAAGTATAGCACCAGTAAATTTAACGCCAGCGCATTCGTTTGTTAAAGCTGTAAGAAAGCTCAGATAAAACAGCTGGCAGTTTAGAGGTCACCTTCAAATACATTTTCTCATTCAATTTTCGATCGGGCGGTGTAGTGAACGAACGAGAAAAAAATCTCTAAAAGATATTACCGAATTAAATAAATTCAAAATCCTTGTGATAAATCGTAAAAGTTAATAAATAATTCACAAAGCGCACAGTCAGGGTGAGCATAAAATTAGTGCATTTGAGTTTTGTATCTCTCTATAATACAGTGAGTGGAGATTTGTACTTTCTAATGAGTGAAATACAACTAGCCAATTTCAGCTATAATTGCTGATAGTGTGAAAATCATCTTTTAACTTGTGAAGGTCATTTAAGAGTGAATACGTTATGAATCCAATGACAAAATGAACTTCAAGTTTGGCGAAATTAATTCATAACCTTTGGAAAACTATTCATAATTTCATCATACCTACCATGGATTTAGTTGCAGATACCTACACCATACACACCCAACAAAAATAAAAAAAAATCCTCATGGACTGAATGGGATTTTGGTTTTTTTTTTTGAAAATGTCGTTACGTTATTGAAAATTCAGTTATAAGAATCAAAGTGCAACGTATAAAATGGTATCTATCTGAAACAGTTTTGCACATTCAAAAATAACCGAGGAAGCTTTTGCTTTCACCTTCATCGTCGTATTGAGAAAAGATACGATCAACAAGTGCAACTAGTGCATTTCAAGTGCAGCGCGAAAAAAACTATGTCAATGCAATGGGGGTACCTACATTGAAATGTCTGTGCTCCGGATACAAATGTATCTTATTTTTTTGCGAAAAGGATTTTCTTATAGACTCGTCATGAATGTCAACAAACTTTCGATTTTTGTAATAGTACCTACAACTAGTTATACGCATAGATAAATACGAATACATACACACACACACAGCTTAGATAATGGGTGTGTATAAATCGATTGTGGGTGAATTTATTTCGTGTTAAATTATCTAAATTACGTTCACTCACTGATATCGAATTGACGTGGATTGATTGTGGGGCTATTTTTAAGACTTGTGTGTAGTATTAATAGTGCGACAATAACGTGACGTCGCCTCATTCCACAAATAAAATTGAATAATTGAACCCGGATAAAGAGGGTAAAAAGCTACAGTAATGTGCTCCTTTTTGGTGGAGGTAAACTGTGGTAGGATCTACCAGGAGCGCATGTTGCGAAATGCCTAAAATTTATCTAGTATCTATAACTGGCTGACTTTCGATTTTTATTGCATCACATACATATTCGCACCGGTTTTACTTGTACTTTTTTTACGTCACAAAGTAGTTAGGTGGGTATACATATACACACCAATAGATTATGAGTGTTGCGGCACATGCGTTTGGATAAACCGGCTTCATAGTTGATACCCTCTATCTACCTACCAACGAATATGTATAGGTATCCCTTTGTAATGTCTTTACTTTAGGTATATCCTAAAAATGTTTATTGAGACGCATAAATTCGTGTTATCTTTCAAGTGCGATACCTATAAAATTGTTGAAACAGTGCCTGTATGTGTGTTAGGTAGGTATCTTCCATTCAACTTTTATTATATCTGAAGTAAAATAAAATATGGGGGAATCTCCTGTGCAGAATGTGACTCACCTTAACCGTAACCTTAATTCTGGGCATGAAGAACTAGAACATTCGGTATGTATTGTAGTTAGGTATATGCACTTCACTATTGGAATTTTTAACCTTCAAAGGTATACATACAAAATCAACAGAAATAAATTGAAAATTATGTGATCACACATTCTCAATCCTCTGACGAAATTTTTCAGTCGATAATTCGCATTCACATTGTAAGATAGATACCTATGCTTTGCAGGAAGTTCTGACGCGGAAATTATACATACCTATGAGTAGATACTTATCCTTGTAAAGGTTATTAACCTTCCACTTGAATATGTACATAGATTGTGTGTGATGTTTGAATTCTGGCAGCCATTGTGCATGCATACAATTATTATCCCTTAGTGGCTTACATTTTGGAAGTTGCACGTATTAGGCGGTGGATACGTGAAGAACTAGATCTATTTTAAGATGAAAAATATATGTAAAAATCAAGTAAGCATGAATATGCTATACATACAGCACTTCAAGGGGTAGATGAAACGAAAAAGGATCAATCTGGATCAATATCCGAATGAACAGATATTATAGCAAGTGAACGTAACCTTGCATTCTCCATAACGCTTCGGGACATTGTTTTAATCTTTTTCATAGCTGAAAGGGTTATCTTCCAACACTAGCTCGTGGTCACTGGAAGCGTTGCTAAAACCGTAAGCAAGAAATTTATAAGTCTAAAGTAAGTCTTGTCACATACAAGCAATTTCAAAACTTCGGTAGAAGGGTCACTCGATGATTTTTTTTCGCACCAAAGAATGTAGGTACTCAGCTTTCACAGCTGATAACGAAATTGCATTATCAAAGTAACATGTTAGGTTTTCCATTTCGTTCACTCGCTCAACTGCAGCAAAACCTAGGAGAAGGGCTTGAAACGATGGTAGAACATTTTCGTTGACCATGAATCTGTCCGTAAGATTTTGTATTAATGAATCTATGTAAGGAATCAGTATAGCCGCTCTAAAATATACTTCAGTTAGAAGAGGTTTCTGGATTGGAACGCGTTGTTTATTTCAATGAATTTATTCAAGTAAGTCCTCTGTAAGTTAGGATGCGTTTTCTCATTCATTTTCAATCATTTTCTCTGATTTCCTTAAGAGAATTCAGAACTTCTTTTGTGCGGTCGATTGCAGAAACGAATCTAAGGATTTGTTCTGTAGGGAAACTGATAAGGGCAGCGCTAAACTGAATAGTTTTTCGTATACAATGAGGCTCACTAGGCAATCAGTTCTTTGGACCACTGCCAAAAGTGTTGATATTTTCGAAAACATCACCCACGTTCTGCTCGTTTTTTTTTTCAATACTTGTTGAGATGCATTTGAAGAGCTCTACAAAGGAATTAATACTGTCATGGCTTTCGATGAATTTTGTTTCACAAAGGCGTAGAAGTCGAGTTTTTCGGCTCTCTGGTGTGTGTTTTTTAATAACAGTTTTGAAAGTTACATAATATGCATTTGAAAGGTTGCGGAAGAAATTAGCTTTTTCACTAACTACAGTAAGGCAATTGCGAATTGCAGGAGTTGACATGGCAGAGCCAGGTTAAAGCTATGGTTTGCACAGTGTACGGGATTGTCTCCTTATTTTATAGATTTGAATTTATATTAAGCCCCATGCCGGTCATTTCAGTTTCATTTGCAAACAAGACACAGCTCACATCATTTTCTAGGAAAAATGCATCATCAGATCCAAATGGATGACCTTCCAATCCATCCTAAGGACTTAATGCACCTTCTAGGAGTCACAGTCAATTCAGGAATCACATGGCAGGACCACATGTCCTTTATCGCGAGATCGGCGTCCGCTAAGTTGAGCTATACCTATTTAGAGCAAAGAGGTACAACTTCTCCTTCTCTACAAAGCACAGGTTAGACCAGGCCTGGAATATTGTTCCCATATATGGAGCTCGGCCCCAAAACATTCACTTAACCTACTTGATAGCATACAGAGACGAGCAGTTCGACTTATTGAAGACCCTACACTCACATCGAATCTACAACCGTTGGTGCACAGAAGAAAAGTCGCTGACCTTTGCTTGTTCTATAGGTACTTCCATGGTAGATCTTCCGAGGAGCTTTGGGCGCCCCCTAAGACAGGCAGCTAATGCTCATGAACATACAGTACACTTGATAACCGCGAAGATATCAACTTTCCAAAACTCCTTATGTTACAGGACAAGCAAAATTTGGAACTCGCTTCCTGGGCATATATTTCCAGAAGACTACAATTTGCAGCAATTTAAGTGTAGAACTAACAGACATCTGCAAGCATCTCGGGGCGCTGTTGAAGCGTTATAGGTTCGCCTTTCCCGGGAGAAGTATTAAAAAAAAAAAAAGCTGAGCTATCAGTTAGAAAATTTTAGTTTTTGTCTTTTATTTAAGACTTTCGGGGGGGGGGGGCTTCAGCCCCTCCAGCCCCCTCCCCCTGGCTACGTGCCTGGAAGGAGGGAGAAAGTGGTGGTACTCAGTACGCCTAATCTCTCTCAACATAGTCGGGCAGTTGATCGCAGGGCTGCGGCTGATGGTTTGATTTGGGAAGCATCTGCTGAACGAGCACCGAAAGCTGCGCACCTCCGATGGGCTTCCTTCCGACTAAGAGCTAAAGGAATAGGCGAAGGAGGAAGCTGTGTTCGCGCGGCGCAAAGAGGCTCAATCAGCTTAAGGCGCAAACGCTGAGCTTTGTTTGCTTGCGGTTGCGAAGGGGAAAAGAATGAGGTCGGCGGAAGGTACTCCAACAGGAACCGACCAATCTCTTGGACTCGACGCTCCCTCCTGTTCCTTCGACTCAAACAGGGCAAAACGGAAGAGGCGGACCATATGTTCGGTACCTAATATAGGAAGTGTGTGTGCGGCTAATGTACCCTCTTATGCTGGGAGGTCCCCTGTGGGTGGAACTGCCCGTGCACAAGATCTAGATGAATCCGGTGCGGGGAATTCAAAATTTTTCCGCACCATCGGACAGAATCCTGCTGAAATGGACAGAGCCATCAACGGGCGTGGTCTTTCTGATAAAAAAAAAACAGCTACTAGTAGCGTTGTCTGCGCCCAAAAGCCGGTTAACACAAATGTTGAGCCCCTCAGGTGTCCCAGCACAAGTGGTCGGAATTTTTCTGCCGTGAATAACACTAAGCAGTAGCGCAGTGGTTAGTGGATTACTGTGCGAGGGTTCCCAGGTTCGATCCCCGGAAAAACACAAATTACGTCTTAAGGTTTTTTCTACTGCGCCACCTCTCCCGAACGTCTGACAAATATCCGAGAGTAAAACTGTCCCGAAAAAGCTTCTCAATTTAGCCGTTCGGACTCGGCATAAAACTGTAGGTCCATTCCATTCGTCCCAAAAATAAAAACTCACACAAAACGAATGGTTGTGAGAAGCTAGGCCAAGGGTGTCTACACGCCTGTTTCGCCAACTATTTATTTATTAATGAACTAGCAACGCCCGCGGCTCTGCCCGCTGGTTTCTTTTTCTATCAAATTAAATTCACATTTATTTCAGCTATCATAGAAATGCACGTTTGTTATACCCTCACTTTGTCATTACGTTTGTAACGCCAAGAAGGATTCACCGGAGACCCTACAAAGTATTATATTCTGAATCAGGATCACATTCTGAATCGATTTAGACATGTCTGTCTGTCTGTCTGTCAGTCTGTCAGTCTGTTGAAAGCTCGATATCGTCCAAACGAATTGACCTAGGCGAATGAAATTTTGTGAGACCACTTCTTTTTACCGTCTATGGGCTATGTGCTATGTCGGTCAAGTAGTTCTGGTACCTCCCATACAAAACCAATATTAGACACATGCGTGTACCTGTACCAGTACATACAGTGGAGGGTATCAAAGCATCGGCCAGGTCGATGGTAACTCTTTTACTTGTTTATATTTTGTCTTCTTTTGAAGCTTACAAAATATTTGATCGCTATGCCTTTTCATAAACTATACATGTTATTTATTTAATGGGCGCAAGTAGCTACAAACAAATTACGCCTACCGCTCACACGCGAACATTCAATATATAGCTGTCCATGTGAAAGACGTGACTGTCAGAGGTCAACTCTGGCAATGGCCGAGTAGTTCCGAAGATAGCCCCTATACCCCCGTTCCCCCTTCCCCGATCCACACTCTAACTAACTCTAACTAACCTACAATCCGGAGGATGTAGGCGGTACAATCTTGAAAGAATTTTTAAAATCGGCCAAATAGTTCCAGAGTTAGTCCCTACCATCCCTTTATCCCTCCCCCGTCGTCAACTTAGTCCTTACGTAACCTGTACCTACTGATCCAAAAGTTTTAAGTCGAATGGATATAAGATTTTACATAAATAAAAACTCGTCACAGGTATGATCTAATTATTTATACAATGCGATCATATCGGTACACTTCTCATAGCTGCAGATCTCAAATACATATATGTAGATATGTATCTATCGCTTACGCACCACAAACCTCGTATATGTAGACATACATATATAGGTACATATTTAGTTTGTTTTATGCATATCCATTGCCTACATCAAATTCAACTACGCCATACATGAGTATGTACTGTACGTACAATGTGCATTCTGAATGCCTGTCGTGCGAGTAATAATATTATATTTTTGGAACGCAATACAAAACTACCCCTAAGCACAACTGCAATCGATGAAGCAATTTTGTTCGCACTTGACCAATAAAGATCTATTTTCAATTTATTATATCTCACCCTCTGGATGTTCCAGAAAGATGAATTTTAGATCAAAATACTCTGTGAAGTATTGGCTAAAGTATAAAAGTATTTCTTGAAATGACATAGGTAGATTTAAAAGTATAATGGCAAGTTGAGCGTAGTAAGGTCGAAATAGAAAAGTAGGGTGCAAACGTTTTTCAACCCCTATAGGACGAATTTTGAAAAACGATGAATGAGTCATGTAATTATTTTGATTTATCTATCAACACACAAACTTTCAAGTTCATACGGCTAATGGTTCGTGAGACCCCCCTTATTCCCCGCGATCCCTTTACTCCTGAGCAATTCTCACCCACCCTACGGACTAAGTTGGCCGCACATCTATAAATCAGAAAAAAAATCATGAAAATCGGACAAATGGTTCTCGAGTTATGGAGAAACGAACAGACGGACGTTGCATTTTATAAGTAGTATGGATAATGTGGAATGTTGTCCAATTTTCCTCCACAAGTTTTATAAATTCTGGTTCGTTTGTCCACATGTTTTAGGCACAAATCTTTGGTGGAAATCAGGAGTGAGTTGCTTCATCTGCTGCATTTTCTTTCACACTAACTCGTATAATTACTAAAAAAGGAATTCCCTCACGGATACGACAGCTGTCAAGGATTACAACTATCTGCATTCCGTAGATAAGTTCGACCAACGGACTATTTTATGGATCAAAGCGATATGCTTGAAAGTCGCAAAATAACTGCCTCCTTAGGGATGACATCAGTACCGGCCAAAAAGGACTGTCCGCGAGAATTAGTACTCTTGTCCCTCTTGTAGTCTTTAGTCATTATTATTGATAACTTGCTGAATACACTAAGGACTAAGCAATTTAGGCGTCAACATAATTAGTTACGCCGATGACTAAAGAGCCATGAGCTGTCAAAATCCATCTGTGCATATTGCAAATTTTTTATAAACTGGAGAAAAAGTGTAAGAATTTTGAGTTATCTTGCTAAGGGTTGGGTACGTTTGCCTGCAATTCAAAAGCCCATTCCCAAAAGCCCGTAAATCATAGGCCCGTAAAACAAAAGACCCCATGCCTGTGGTCACCGCATGAGTGCAAGCCCCTAGAAAATGGAAAATGTGGGCTTTTAGAAAATGTTCATTGACGGGTATTACATGCTTTTATTTTATGATTTACATCGAAATGCTGTATTTGCATTTACGGTCTTCTGTGAATACGGGCTAAAGTTTTACAGTCAAACGTTTGTTCGGGTTATTTTTCTACCTGTACCCGGCCGGCTTTTCTCGTGCCCAGAAATTGTATTGCCCGGACATATTTTTGTCTTTCAGGGCAATTTATATTAATATTCAAAATTTTCCAAATCTTGACTTTTATGAGTTTCGAACAAGAGCGTTTGAAATGTCTTTTTTTGTGTGTGGGAGGCGTCACGATCCTTTGTCCAATTTTGACTAATCTTCACAAGAACTCTTTTGAGCCAATAGCAAACTTATTCTCAAAATTTGAGCTCAATCGGTTCGGTTGTTTTCGAGTTTTGAGATCATTGGTATTTGATTTTTTTTCGATATTTCGGCTTTTTATTTGGGGGTTTTCGAATTTTCTTTTTTGCTGACGATGGGACGACGCACACGACGCTACTGGTTGAAAACTCATTTGCGATTTACAAAAACCAGTTTGTAACCAGTCGTCTGTTGATTTGCATATCGGGTTGCCTATTGATTTCAGTTTCTAGTTTGTCGAAGATGAGCAAACAACAACAGACCAACCAGATGCTGGTGGGGGAGGTTGAAAAACATAACGACACTGAACGAACAAGAGATTTTGATTGGTGATGAGTTTCTTCGTGTGTAAAGTTAAGTCATCGCTGAGTACGTAACTGGTCTGTAACCCAAGGTGCCAACCCGTTTAGTTTTTTCCAGTTGCTCCGTGTGCATTGGGCCTAACGCACAAACTTTACAATTTACAAATTTCCCTTTATGGCATAAGTGAGAACTAGGAGTAAGAAGCGATTCGGAGAAATTCAAACTTCAAGCCAGGGAAAAAAGGTGTCAAAACGAAAAATTCTTATTTCGATGATATAGTCGAGTATAGTATAATGTGTAATTATGAGGCTAAATTGAAGTGAGGGAGTCGTAAAGAATACAGAAATGGATTGCGTGTTTTGAAATGCCTGTCGGTGAGCGTTTTCATTTTCTATTTATCAAACTTCATAAAGTTTTACTTCTATCGCCTTGCTTTCTAAGCTGACCAATTTTGTTTGTTTTTGTTTATAGTTTGGCCATAACCAAATACACTGCATTATCCACTCATGTACCTTGAATAAGACATTAACTTCAAACACTTGACACACTAGCTATTTTTTTTTTCAAGGCACAATTGGTTGCCGGCCGGGCATCATTGCAGGGCAGGCATCTGATAAGACTGTAGATAATACTTAATAGGTTGTGTTTTTATTATCTGCCATCTATTTTTCTAATTGCAACTAATTACAGTCCGAACGAAATTATTACATCAATGTGTGATAAAAGTTTGTAGATACAAAAGGTTATAGCACAAATGAAAAAAAAAAACGTGAGCACCACTATAGAACTGACTGAAATCCACCCTCAACTTTATTCACCAGATAGAAAACCAAAGCATCACCTAATAACAGGTGTAATTAAATCTAATGGTCACACTTAGTTACTCCTAGTACTTGTTGTTATGGTTTTTGCGGTGGTAAAAAAACACCGCTGGATATTGTAAGCTACCAAGACTGGTTACGAAATGTAAGTTGCGTATAAATATACATCTTGCTGTAGGTATCTATGCATATTCTCCAAATGTAATCCACTCTATTTCAAATAAATTTCAAATTTCAAATAAATTTCAAATTTCAAATAAATGTAATTAAAATGTACATATCTAGTATATGTATAAATAAACTAAAAATAGACCAAAAAGTCCCAACCTACCTCCTGCCTGCCCCCTTTCAATTGACAACATTTTAATCGCAATGCTCGACTTCTCTCGATCGCCGATGCTCTTATCATTAATTACCGAAACATCAATTGTACTAAACGGGTCCATATCGATCGTGCCAAAATAGAAAACAACCGAAGATCAATAGCTAGACATTTCTAACTTGCGGCGAATTGTAGCTCTGCTCCGATCAACAGCAGACAGCAGTCTTTCTTCTTCTGTAGCCATGATCGTACGGCTGAATCTGTTTTATAAGCACTCTATGTCAAAACTCCACATTATATGGCTAGTTGTGCTGCAATTGTTTATAGATCTATATGTTTTAATAAAAAGTGCACTAATGGGAAATAAATCGAGCGCAGTGGTATGTCAATTATTAAAAAGACTCCTGTGTTATAGTTTTTGAAAATTTCACAGTTCACTTGCTCCTCTAATCGGTTCTATTTTTCGTTGGCTAATTGATCTTGGTGAACTATCGCATTTAATCGATCTATAAATGCAGATTGTCGCAGCGGGTATGCGAGCAGTGTTGATTGGAGTGCCACTGCCACTGTGTAGTGTATAGTGTTAAGAGTTTCTTCCTTGTTCTAAGTTTAATACGACTGTTCAATTGTTGTTATGACTGTCGAGTGCTTGTTGGTGGCGACAAATGGACGCCCAATTGCGGGTGAACGGTCAATTGACGGGGTAAGAGACCGATTCGAATAAGTGGCATAGCCAAGTGTGATGTTGCTGATGATATATGGTGTGGTGGTGGTGCCGTTTGTCTGCGATGATTGTGTGACAATGATTGACATTGAATCGTGAAACACTATGTAGTCGCGTGATGTAATTGAAATTAATTTGGGAAATTCGCCCAGATGTTGCTGAAGGTTTTTATTGATCACATCCCAACGAATTGACGAATTGTACAGATGATAAGATTAGAGCTATGAACAGAATTTGTGGACCATAATGCTTGGCAACATTATTATTTTAAATAGATATAAACTTCCGAGTGTATAATATGCAAAATGTTAGTATTGTGCTATAAAGTTATTAAACCTCAGATAGCTTGGGAATGCTCTCAATATTAATAGCGTTTTTTAACAGGGGATCTGGGTATCAAGATCTGCACTAAACAAGTAAAAGTGTTATTATCGGCCTGACCAATGCTTTGATACCCTCCACTGCATTTGAGTTAGTACACAACACATGGGTCTAAAAGCTAAGTACACACGATTGTTAGATCTTACAATATTGTCAGATCTGTCAGTGACAAAGGTGTCCCAAATGTCTTACAACTGTCTGAACTCACAATTTTATCTGACAATATTGTCAGAAAAGTCATTGTAAGCCCATTGTCAGCCCTCCATCTGACAAAACAATTATCAGGTTGCTAACCATCGTCTGGAAAAAGTCTGAACACACAATTTTTATCATTGACAGACAATTAGGACATTGTCAGAGTCATTAGAAATTTTCAGATGTCGTTGTTTATGGAAGCTTTCTTACAATTTCTTCATTGTCTTGTCAGATAATATATCCAGTGGTTTAGGAGCGAAATCGAAGTTTGGTTTTAAACAATGGAAAATAATTTAGAAGATATTGATACGAACAATAGTGGAAGATGGAATTTAAATTCCAATTGAAATTAGAAAAGTCGATGCAAAAAATATGTTCGTACAGGAAGAAAGTACAAAGTGAATGGGGTTGTTGGATGCGCAGAGTATAAACTACCCAAAGAAGCCCTGTGGTAAGAGGTCGATTACGCGTTCCACATTTCTCGAGTAGTTAGTACCAATGGTACAATAGCCTGTCAGTACACTCAATAGAGGTACGAATATCTCGTTTATTCATTTTCAGAATACATCTTGTTCTTTTTTCATTGATTCTTGGTCAAAGGCTGCGAAATATAACACAATTATTGTGTCTGTTAGACGTGGTGTTAATTTTTTCCCTTAATTGTTGGTCAATATTTCTTTTTAGTGTAGTAATTGGGATGTCTATTGATGTAATGATATTTACAGCATCAAGTTCCGACCCAATTCTTGCTAGTTCGTCTTGCTTTTTCATTTCCATCATCCATCCATCCATGTCACTATGTCCGGGAACCCAGCAGAGAGTGACCCTGTTTTTAAGCCTATTTCGTTCAGGGCTCTTTGACAGTCCTGCCTTTTATTTAATTGTTGCGCTGTCTAATGCTTTAATGGCCGCCTGACTGTCTACGAAGATTGTAATCTTATGTCGATTTCCATTGGGCTTTTACCGTTTTGCTCTCAGATCTCACATTCTTCCTGCCCAATGGAACATGAAATGAGATCAATTTTTTTTTTGCATTTGTGTTGGTGTGTGTTTTGACAGTCAGCTGTTTTTACATTCCAATTTGTGTTTATAAAATTGAATTTTTAATTGTTAGTTTTTTACTTGTAGGTACTTGTACAATAACTACTTACTTGTTTTGTTTTGAATTAGAACTTCGTCCTTCCCCATGAAAACAACCACATACGACGGTCCATTCGTCTACGTAAATATCCATTTTCAATTTTTAAATTTATTCTACAATAGGTAGGGGAGACTGGGGCACATTTGAACACTTTTTGCTTTAAGGTCTCATAAAATCACATTTGCTTAAATTATGGACTGTAAAGTATTCTCACTTTAAGAAATGAAAATAAACTTAGATTTGAACAAATAACTACATAAATTTAGTAGGGGCACATAATTTATTTTTATTTAAAGACGAAGTAGGTCCTTATGTTCAAAGGAACCCCCATGTGGAACACTTTTGAACAGCAGTATTTGTAATTGGTTTTAGCACTAAATAAGTTACTACAAGGTTTGTATTTTTTTTAATGAAATAAATTAACTTTATTATTTTAATAAAGAAAACAAAAACGACTTAGCAAAAGCAAACTGAAATTTTGAAATTACTGAAATATTTTACAAATACTTAACTGAAGAAACTTTATAAAAACAAAAAAGAGTTATTTTATTAACCCAACAGAAATTTTGAAAAAATTAAGACAAAAACTATCACCGCAGCTGTCCTCGATGTTCCCGGAGCGTTAATTGCGGTGGTGGTAGCTTAGCTTTTAGTTCAATGCCACTTACAGACCCCTTATTCAAATGTGCCCCGACTGTTTTGTTCAAACCTGCCCCAATAAGTCAAGCGACAGAAAAATGTGCGCAAATATTTATATTTTTCATATTTGTCAAAAAACGTACCTTTATACGTTTTCAAATGCAGTTGTGCCTTAAAAATATATTTTACACAAAAAGAAAAGCTCACTATAAAATGTGTACACTCTTACAAATAGAACAATTAAAATATGCAATTTAAGCATAAAACCTCCTCATGCGGCTACTTCCAGGCGACACGACTGCAAAGACATCCGAAAGTCATAGACGACTAAAGAACACGGTATTACCAAGTTTAAATTTTGGTTTATATGTACTTTGAAATATTTTTAAAATGTTGTTTTATTAGCAATGTGCAAATTTGTCTCACGTTCAAATGTGCCCCAGTCTCCCCTAACAATAACTAACCTCAAATTTTGACAAGAGTCACTTGTTTTGGTATTGGTGAAAGTATGTGCGAATCTCTCTCTCTCGAATCGAGATTCGCAAAAGTGATCTGAATCTTTAAAAAAGCGCTTTTTTTTGCCCAATGGAAATTGATTTTGACAGACAGCTGATTTCTAGAGAAGAAAAACTGCTCTGAATCTTAAAAAAAGTGATTTTTTTTGCCCAATGAAAATCGACATTAGAAGGGTCGAGATTCTTTCCTGTCAGCAGTTTTGCCGAATGTTGCAAAAGGGTGTGTCTGCTTCAACAACCCAAGAAGAAGTCGTTTTTGTTACGTTTTCATGGAAAAGGACTTCAAACAACTCGTTTTGAAAACTGCAATATGTATGGGAAAACTTCTGTTTTCAATGAAGTTTTCGAGTATTTTCGACTCGGTGGTGTGAATAGGGTGCATGCACGTTGGATGCAATTTTTTGTTTGAAATACGCCTAATTTATTTTATTCTACGAGACGGCGCCTATAGCCATGGCCGAGAGGTCTTGATGGAATTTTACGGACATCAAAAATGGGTTCGGGTTGGCTCTACTTGTCCAGCAAATCTGAGTTTCTTCCTTTGAAGTAAGTTTCTCCTTTCTTTTGGGGTTCTCAAAACTTTCGGTCTTCTTAGAAATCTGTATTGTGCCGAATTTAGGCGTAGGTACCTTGTACAACAACGAAATCTTTTCGCTATTTGCAATTAATTTGTTTCAATATTGGTAGCTTTGAATTTCATGACAGGATTAATTTTTACACATTTTCTATTGTGTAATCAATACAAAAATTCGTTTGCACAAAATGACAAAGTTTTAGAAGCACAAAATTAAGTACATAGTCTGATGGAATTTTTATAATTTTTCCCATTTTTCCGCGGAATATTTGGATATTCATCGCGGAGCTGACTTTTTGGAAACTCGAGTCTAATGGAATGCCGAAAAGCATATTCTCTTGCTGGATAAAATCATCGGAAACAAAGGCATTGGCTCGAACATCATCCGCAGTTTCAATACTACGAATGCATATCAGTTTACGCTCAAGCCCAGTATAAAAATGTATAATGCAATATTGAGTTCTTTCCTGAACTGTCAATGTAAATATGGAATTCTTTAGAAAATTCCGTTTTCACTCATTAGATACTCATGAGCATGACCAATGTAGGGTAGGTATCTTCTAATGAACTCGCCGGCCGGCGACAAGATCTAGTTCAGGGAAATTCGAAGCAAAGCAGATGTGAATCGCCCGGCTTACTGTAAATTTGACAATTTCAACATGCACTTTATTTTATTTTTGTCAAATAGCCGGCTAATTTACAAATTTATTTTTAAAAATTCATTCAGAAAGAGTGTGGCTACTCGTATGTTTAAATCCTAAATACTTGTCATTTAAATTTAGAATAGTCTGCTCTTCGACATCGTTTTATCAAAGTTTGCGTTCGGTTGCAACAGCTTTACGTGAGCTAGCTCTCCAAAAATCGCTTTCAGTAATGAAACTATTTATAGCTTCGCTTATAAGAAACAGCATTTCATCACGTCAACGAAGTTAATCTGGAAATGTCATTATCATTACATTACACACATACATAAAAATGTATCGATTGTTTCATGCTGTAGCATATTTCACCAAATTACAAATTTGTATATTTGACCCCCGTTTCTAAACGGGAGGGGCAATTACAAAAAATACTTAAATATTAAAAAACAACTGCAATACTTAGTTTTGAAAGTCAGAAATCTGAGGAGCGCAAATTGTTACCAGTCTACCGAGTAAACCAAATTTTGGAGTAGGTGTGATTGAGTACATAAAAAGTTTATTGAAATCCATTCAAAGCATTTATAAAAAGTTGTAGAATTTTAATTTTAGTCTTTTTGTCATTATTTACGGAGTAAAATTAAAATAACTTTATTTAATAATAAAAAAAAATGAAATAAAATGTGATTAAAGATAGCTTTCAAAGCACTATAGTACTTTATTGTAAGTATTGCCGTTGTCAGTTAGTTATCCTCACATTTTTTCATTTAAATCATTAATTTTAAAACAAAACAATCCTGTTATGCGAACGAATAATACATCCGTCAGTATACCTAACTGCATGGTGCCCATACCTAATGAACATTAATTTCTGACTTGATTAGTTTGACCCAGTTACGTATTTTACGCGTTCCTACTTCCATTTCTTACCTTGTGTGCAAAAATGTCAAAATCTCAATAATTTTACAACTGAAACCCACTTGATTCCCTAATTGGTTATTGTAATGATAAGTGCGCGCCATTTAAGGTGATCACTTGACCTATACCTATATTTGAAGCTAAACAACAACTGTTCACTTATGGGGTACATGATATTTTGTTTACAGCGTAATCGCCTTGCTCTTATCTCCCGTTCGCCATTGAGGGGGAAGACAATAAGACATTAGTCTAAAACGGGTATGCTTTTTTATTTATATCGATCAAAGCAATTCTAAATTTAGCAACATCTTACGAAATGAATTATGGGTGTGTTTACCTCATGAGATGTTCAAATGACGTTGGTATTTTATAAATCGTAAAGATCTTCCTTATTTCGATGCTCAATTTTACGATCACGAGACGGAAATTAAACTTCCAACAACACGTTTTATTTTTAATTTATATCTAATTGTGTATTCAAGTGATGCAAGTACTCGTTTTTTTTTTGTTCAAATATTTGCTTTCAAAAAAGTGCAAAGCTCTAGGACAGCCGCTGTTCCTACATGCTAGGAATGCGTTTGTTCGGCGAAACTATAAAATTCTTAATCAATTTTATTAGTTAGCAAGTTAAAGCTATTGAAAACGCACGGACTGATTTGTTTCGGATTGCAAAAGCTGGTTAAGAATATTGACCACTACAAGGTTATAATTACTTTTTTAGCGTTGGAAAAAAATCCACCCAACATTGAATATTTTACAGCACACTCAAACTCAAGCTGCTCAAGATGGTTCGATATAGAGTGTAGTAAGGCAAGAAAACGGTCCTTTAAATGGCTTAAACTCTTTAGTGAAAAGAACTGAGCGTTTTTTAAAGTCCATTATTTATAGAAGATAATAGAAGATATAAAGATATCTGAAAGGAAAAAAAGAAAAAGCACTTTGAAAGGGAAGCTCCGAGGATGGCAACCTGCAGCGATTCGACTCAATTTTGGAAACTTACGGACAAGTTCGAAGGTACAGTAGTAGTTATCAATCTATTATCAGAAATCAAAGAGATGCTGAATGAACTTCGGGACAGTAAAGCTCCAGGTTCAGACTCAATTGCAACCGAGTTTTATAGGTACGGAACGGAGTTGCTTGTGGATAAGCTCTTTCAGTTGTTTAATGCAGTATTGGAGACATGAATTATACCCCAAAGATTTACAGAAGCCCTCATTTTGAGTTAGTTAGTTAGTTTAAAAGTGGCTCTCGATGAGAGAAAAACTTAGGCCGTTATTCGGCCCATTGTGCATACCACTGGGATTTGGGGAGCTATTTCTTTGTTGGTACTCATGTAAACCATTTGCTGCTGGTTATAATTTAAGAATGTTAGCGGCGCTGGTATTACGTAGATCACTGAGATCATTGAGAAAATAATCTCCTAAGTGGGTCTTTCTTAAATTGGCCAGGGCCAGAGTATATCCATTATAATGAGTAGGGACACTCTCGACAATTTCCTTATCAGCAAATATTACTGTGTCACACAGACATGAAAAATGGACGGATATAAGACGTACGGCATTGAGAGAGAGAAAAAAGAGGAGGAGTATTTTTTTGGAAAATGCTACAGGGTGCTCCGTTAAAAAAATGAAATTTTTAGCTTGTCATACGCTAAGATACTTTTGCTTGTTGTTCGTTTTTTTTTTTATTATTTTATTGATTTTTTTGATAATGTCATACACTCGAACAGGTACATAAAATTTTATAAGAAATTCTTTGTTTTAATTTTTACAGCCAAGGTAGGTAGGGGAAAACGTGAAATAATTTTTTGCTATGCGCACCCTCATATTTCTTAAAATCTGTAAATATGGAGGAAACACAAAGTTGAATAAAGTCCTCACACCTGCGTTTTTGACGTTTTTTTTAATTTACCATGCAAAATAATAAAACGCAGAAATCAGCAGTTTTATAGTCAGATTCAGTTTTGAAAGCGTTTATTTCTTTGTCCTTTTTTGGTGATTCAAACTGTACAATGGTGGCCATAAGTATTTTGACAAAACTAAAGTTAATTCTACTCATAATTTTAACTTACTTCATCTAAATTTTGGCATCAATGGAAAGGTCATTCAAATTCCGTTTGAATGATACAAAACTTTCCTTAACCCATTAAGTACCCATTAAAAATTTCGAACATTAGTAAAAGTCTACTTTTTTGACTTTTTTCCTCGGTCAAAAAAAAATGTTTTGAAGCAAAAAGTTTCTTCATACAATTCTAATAGTAACAGCAAAAATTTTCAAAAATCTCTTCGCCTATATTTTTTATGATTTTTTGAATGTGCTGATCTCAGAAAAATTTTGTATGAAAAGGAGGAAAAAGTGGCTAAAATAGTAATTTTTAGCAATTTTCAAAAAATCATAAAAAATATAAGCGAAGAGATTTTTGAAAATTTTTTTTTGTCAAAATACTTATGGCCACTATTGTATTTAAACATCGGAAAGCTCTAAATTTGCAGTTGTCTCGCAATTATTTCCTCCATGCACTTTGCTGAAAAAGATCTTTTAAATTCACAAATGAATTGAAATGGACAACAACTTATTATTTCCTCGTTCGTTGCATAAAACAGCCCTTAGTCAATTGAAATACCAATAAGAGCATTTATATATATTTATATATTATATATTATAATTTAGTTATATTGGCAGATTTATCGAAAAAAGCAATAGGTACTTAGGGCGAGTTTCAAGACTAGCTGATAAAGTCTCGGATAGGCTATCCGGAATTTATATGTCAGATAAACTTTAACTTTCGGTTTCAAAGGTTTCGGATAGTGATATCTGACATATATGCCTCTATTGTGTCTACAACTACAGTTGAGTTGTCTCTTGGTTTTATGTCATTCAAAATTCTGTATTGTCCAGATTGTCATACACAACCTTGATAAAAAAGTTGTCTGTCAAAACACAACAAAGGCGGCGATTGTCTATAAGTTGTTAGTTAGTTTGGGTTGTGTGAAAGTTGAGTTGAATTGAAGACAACTCAACTCAACTAAGTTGAGTTGTGTTGTACAATATAGGGGCAATAAAGTCTCGGATAGTCTATCAGCCGGTTGAAGTGACTGTTAAAGCCTCTATCCGGAAGATAAACAAAATATTTATTTGAAGTGGGTGGAAAAAATATAGTTTCAGAGTCAGAAGTGTTCTATCATGGATTTATTTGAAATCTTAGACGACGAATTTGATGAATATTACATATTAAATTACACGCCCCCGTAGGAACAGAGTATTTTAAATTATTTTGAGAAAACCTCGACGATGAAGATTTCTGAATTGTCACTATTTTGTTTAACTTTATCCATTTCATCCTGGGCGTTGGAATTTACCAGGGGTGCATTTTTGTCTAATCTCTTTTTCATTAATGACCGAAAGAATAAGATCGCAGATACAAGCTGCAAGCTATGAGATTCCTCAGTTGTATTGCTGGTGCGTAACCCGTAGAGATCATATTGGAAACACCAGTTAATACGTGAGGAACTCACTGTCGAGCAGCTACTTCTTCGGACGGAGCGGTCCATGCTTCGGTGGTTTGGTCATGTTAAACGCATGTCCCCGACGTGCTATGGAATCCGTACCATCAGGCAGGCGTCCTCTAGGTAGACCAAGGATGAGATGGTTAGATCAAGTCCATAATCTCTCCTATACCCGTATGGGGATTGCCCTTGATGATTTGGAGTCGATGGTGGAGGATCGAGAGCTATGGAGGGCCCACTTGAGCAACCTACAGTGAATGAATAATAATGTCAATCGGGCAGACTGCTAAGCCAAGCTCATTTGTTTTTTTAACGTGTTTATGATAAAACAATACCTATACCGATTTAATAAAAAACTAAACTAAACTAAACTAAAACTAAAAAGAAGGCTATATGACAATGAGATCGTGTGTTAATTAAATATTTATCTCTGGCTAGTTTTCTGTATCTAACATGTGAGCTTTAAAAAGTTTCGTAGGAGCTCACCAAGCAAGACTTCAATTTTGCATTAATTTTAAGATTTTAGCTTTGCTATGTCCAAATCCTAACTGAGTCCTATACGTTATTAATCGAAGTCTTAATGCAGTTGTACAAAAAGCTGATTCCACGTCAAGTCTTTGGAACTTTAAAAGAATTCACTCTTATAAAAAAAATTACACGAATTTTACGAATGTTTTTTAATAATTTTTATTTGTATTCTTTATTTCATCTAGAACTCGAAAAAAATGGCCAAGGAGTTTGAAACGGTAACCATAGCCCTGAAAAAGGGCAACATGGAAAATAGTCTCTTTCGACTCAAACGTGGTACCTTGTTGAGACTAAATCCTGATACGGCTCTTTTGGGAAAGGAAGTGATTCTCTACACTAATTATCCTGGAGATGGTATTAATCAAAAAAATATTTTATTTCAAAAGTCACAATTCTAAGACCCTGTCATTTTCTAGGTAAAAAGGAGTTCATTCGAACTAATCATCGGGTCCTTGATTGGTATTCCAAATATGGGAAGAAAATTACTTCGGCGAAGAATCAATATGTGCATGTTGTCGATATTGATGCCTACGCTGAGGTGAAGATGAACACGTCGGGAACGTTTTACTTTTATTTCCAAGAAAAGGATAGGTCAGTTGAAAATCAGTTCATGATGTGAACTAATTCGAGCTACCAAACTAATCTTTTGAATAATTCCAGCGACAGCAATGAACCCTTAGGCTCCCTCTACGTTCAAGTTGAGCCCACCCTTCACGTTGGGCCACCAGGAGCCCAAAAAGTCATCCCCTTGGATTCAGTTCGCTGCCAGACTGTTTTGGCTAAGTTGCTGGGACATCTTAATACTTGGGAAGCTAAGCTAAGGGTTGCCAAGGAATCCGGTTACAATGTGATTCACTTCACACCTATTCAAGAGTTGGGTGGATCTCATTCAGCTTACTCGTTGCGCGATCAACTTCGTGTCAATTCCCACTTTGGTCCACCAAAGAGCCTCGTCACCTTCGAAGATGTCGAAAAAGTCATTAAGAAATGTCGTCAGGAGTGGGGCGTAAGTTAAGAATTACTGAATTGTATGACATTCTAATATAATGTCCTGCTTATAGATCGCTTCAATCTGCGATATCGTTCTCAATCACACCGCCAACGAATCGAACTGGCTTGCAGAGCATCCCGACGCGACATACTCCTGCGGTACTTGTCCCTACTTGAGGCCAGCATTTCTACTGGACGCCGTTCTGTTGCAAGTCGGAAAAGACATCGAAGAAGGTCGTCTCGAGATGGATGGAGTTCCAAAGGTAATCGATATGGAGTGTCATTTGGAGGCGTTGCGTCATCAGCTTAAGAGTAACTATCTTGCGAAATTGAATCTTCACGAGCTGTACCAATGCGATGTGTTGAAGATTGTGAATGATTTCACTGAAGAGGTGCGCAAGCGTCCACCGCCACCAAAGAAATTCCCCACCGCAGACCGCACCATTGAAGTTGTATTGAAGCAAGATCCTGAGTATCGTCGTCTAGCCTCCACCATCGATATGCAATTAGCACAGGAAATATTCAACACTTTCCACGCAGATTGCTTTGATGAGGAGGCACGCGTAAAAAAATGCGCCGATGCCTTGAGACAGCATTTGAGTTCCGCAAACGAGGCGATTCTGCGGGAGATCTGGGAGTATTTGGACTACGCTGTGGAGAACTGTTTGGCAGCTATTCGGTATGAACGGGTTCAGGGTAATGGGCCGAGAGTAAGGGTGATTTCGGAGAAGTACCCAGTGTTCATGCAATACTTTACTCATCTCGTGGTGGAGGGTAGAAATGTAGCAGAAGTTGAACAAGCGATGTACGGCAATGACGGTAAGTTCATGATGGCCCACAATGGCTGGGTGATGGGATCTAGCGATCCGCTGAAAGATTTTGCTGTGCAACAACCTGGCCGGGCAAATGTGTACCTGAAGAGAGAGCTCATCTCATGGGGGGACAGTGTTAAGCTGCGCTATGGCGAGAAGCCCGAAGATAGCCCTTATCTGTGGGAACACATGAAGAAGTATGTAGAGATTACCGCAAAGATATTCGACGGTGTACGTCTAGACAATTGCCATTCGACTCCTCTGCATGTGGCTGAGTACTTGCTGGATGCTGCTAGGAAGGTCAACCCCGAACTGTATGTTGTAGCAGAGCTGTTTACAAACTCTGACGGTACGGATAATGTGTTCGTCAATCGGTTGGGCATTACATCTCTGATCAGAGAGGCACAGTCGGCGTGGGACTCCCACGAGGAGGGTAGATTAGTGTACAGGTATGGCGGCGAACCAGTTGGAGCTTTCCATGTCTCCCCGAAACGTCATTTGGCACCAAGCATCGCGCATGCCCTATTCCTGGACCTGACACATGACAACCCATCGCCCGTAGAAAAGCGTTCGGTGTACGACTTGTTGCCATCGGCTGCCTTGGTTTCGATGGCTTGCTGCGCAACTGGAAGCAATCGTGGCTACGATGAGCTAGTACCTCACCACGTAAGCTCAACACTTTATAGCATTTTTGGCAGTCTTTACAATTTTTCTCTTTCAGATCCATGTTGTAGATGAGAGGCGTGAATACCAAGAATGGGGAAAGGCGGTGAGCGCCAGCAGCGGCATCATCGCAGCCAAACGTGCTCTGAATCTTCTCCACGGCCAGATGGCAGAGGAAGGTTTCTCTCAGGTCTATGTTGACCAAATGGATCCAAATATCGTCGCTGTGACACGCCACTCGCCTAGTAGTCATGAAAGTATTATTCTCGTTGCACACACGGCTTTCAATTATCCCGATCCATGCGCTGGTGGCGCAGCTGTGCGTCCTCTGCGCTTTGAGGGTTGTCTAGATGAGATTGTCCTAGAGGCTGAGGTACAGAATATTGGTCCAAAGCCATTCGACCGTCCAGTGACGTTCAAGAAAGACGAGACTTACATCAATGGGTACACTCAGTTCCAGCTGCAGATCCGTGAACACATACCCCTTACCCAGTCTAAGATCTTCAAACACGAAGCTGTTGAAGATGGCAATGCAACACAGTTATATTTTGAAAATCTTCGACCAGGGTCCATTGTTGCTATAAGGGTTTCTTTGAATCCAGCCACTCGGCCGAGCTTCGATAAGTTGCAAGGTATCGCCCACGCCCTGCATAAGGAATTCGGTCCCATTCATGCGGAACTTGCGACTATTGTTGAAAAGCTGAACTTGGTCGACCTAAACCGTGCCTTGTTCACATGCGATGCAGAGGAACGAGACTTGGGTAATGGCAGTGCAGCGTACGATATTCCCGGCTATGGACCGGTTGTCTACTGTGGCCTACAGGGCTTTGTGTCGATTTTAAGCGATATCGCTCCGAAGAATGATCTTGGCCATCCGTTGTGCAATAATCTGAGAGCTGGCGATTGGATGATGGGTTGGTAGGCTCTAGATTAAAGTTTATCTTATTAATTACCTCAAATTTCTTTTAGATTACATATCGCATCGGTTAAGGAACTTCCAAGACACAAAGAAACTCGCTAAGTGGTTCAGGCTGGCCTTCGAGCCGCTTAAAACTATCCCAAGATATTTGATCCCATCCTACTTCGATGCCATTGTGACTGGAGTATATAATGTACTGGTCGAACATGCTTTCACCCTCATGCCCGAGTAAGTACATCCAAAATATGGATAAAATCTGATAATCGTTAATTTTTTTGACAGATTCATTGGTAAAGGAAGCAACTTTTCGCAAGCGCTGGGCTTGGCGACTCTTCAATTCCTAACCACTGTTAAGTCAGCGAATCTACCAAAGTTCAGTCCAAACCTTACTCCCCCGCCACCACCGGAACTGTGTGTTACTTTCTCAGCCGGTCTGCCTCACTTCTCGACTGGCTACATGCGCTGTTGGGGTCGCGACACCTTTATCGGTATGCGTGGCAATTTGCTCCTCACCGGTCGTTTCAACGAAGCTCGCTACATCATTATTGGATTCGGACAATGCCTGCGTCACGGCTTGATTCCAAACCTGCTCGATGGAGGAGCCAATCCACGATTCAATTGCCGCGATGCAGTCTGGTGGTGGATGCACAGCATCAAGCAATACATCGAAGAAGCTCCCAAAGGCAAGGATATCCTGCGCGAAATGGTATCCAGGCTCTTCCCCACAGATGATACACGACACATGTCAGCTGGCGAACACGATCAATATCTATACGACACAATGCAGGAAGCGTTGAATGTACACTTCCAGGGCCTGGAATACCGCGAACGCAATGCAGGCTACGAGATCGATGCTCACATGAAAGATAGAGGATTTAATAACCAAATTGGAATACACCCTGAGACTGGTTTTGTTTTCGGAGGAAACGGAGCCAACTGCGGCACATGGATGGACAAGATGGGATCATCGGAGAAGGCCAACAACAGGGGTAGACCCATCACACCACGTGATGGTTCTGCCGTGGAATTGGTCGGCCTTCAAATGATGGTGTTAAGGTTTATGGAGCAGTTGAGTAAAGACGCTCTAATACCTTACCGATCCGTCGAGAGACACGGAAAGAATGGTGAGTTGGCTTTAACCAATACCTTAAAAATATGCTCATGGTGATTTAAATCCTTAGGTCAAAAGACAACCTGGACTTATGGCGAATGGGCTGATCGTATTCAGGCGAATTTCGAGAAATACTTCTTCGTTACCAAGGAAGAGAAAGGTCCATTGGCCAACAAGAAATTGATCTACAAGGATTCCTATGGCGCAACCCAGAAATGGACAGACTTCCAGCTGAGATGCAATTTCCCAATTGCCATGGTGGTTGCTCCCGAGCTCTTCAACCCATTCAACGCATGGCAAGCACTTGAAATGGCGCGCAAATATCTGTTAGGACCACTCGGAATGAAGACCCTCGATCCAGACGATTGGAATTATCGCGGCAATTATGACAACCGAAATGACTCGACAGACGCTACTGTTGCGCAGGGCGCAAACTACCATCAAGGACCCGAGTGGGTGTGGCCAATTGGTTACTATTTGAGAGCAAGATTGATTTTTGCCAAGAAATGTGGATACCTACCTGAGACCATTGCCGATACATGGTGAGTTTAAACTAGGTCCAGGTGTGTGCATGTATATACATTTGTAACCTCCATCCTTCAATTGTAATAGACAGAAATCGTTTGTCATGCCTACGGTTATTTCTTTCCATTGAAATTCTGTTTCTAGAATTTCTCTGCCATGTGCAAAAATATGTTCCACATACGCCCCAGTAAACGCTTTCCACAAAATTAAACTTTTCCAATGCCCGATGTAATGGAATGACTTAACTAAAAGTAGTACATCAAAGTAGTACTCGACTATAACGTGCGAGTTTTCCGAGCCCCAGATGGGGCAATTTTTTTTGTTAGCGTAGCCGTCAAGATTAAAATGCGCCTCGTCAAAAAAGATAATTTTTCGGCCAAAACTTTCAAAAAAAGGACTATTTGGGCTACACAGCACTCACTTTGGAAATAAGTTTTCAATAGGTTCGTTCGTGTACTTTCAGCATAGAAAAATGAAATGTCAAATCTCAAATCTTACCGGCAGAATCTACAAAATAAGTTGGATTTGAATTTTTTATAAGCTAAAACACCCAGGAGGGAGAACATTCAATTACAACTTCTTCCTTAGACATCGTTGAAGACGAAAATAAATGGAGTTTTATTTGTCAAACTTTTGAGATGTCACATAGATGACAGTTTCCATTTTTTTTCATTTTTCAGTAAGTCGAAATTCGGCGAGTAGGAAATTACGAAAAAATGAAAAGAGGGGAATTGATTTCTCTCTCATTTTTTTTTCAATTTACTCAGTACGTGGTCGTATTCACACAGTTTCTTAGCAAATTTTTAATAATTTTACGTTTGCAAAAAAGTACCCGAACGAACCTAATATTTCCCAACGTTGTTCAAGCGTAAATCGATTAATTTCGTTCAGTGCAGGCTTCCGCGCTGACTTTCTGTCAAGATTTCGAGCGGGAATAACCTATAAAAAGAAACCACTAGATGGCCCACCCTGTCTATTGATTGTTTATGTTTATGCCAGTGACAGAAATGCCAATTTATCGTTGGAGAGAGGTTGTTTTTGTTTGCATTTTTCTGCATCTCTGGTCGTCTGGCTGTCCGCTTTAGGTAGTTTCGACCACTTTCGACTACTAGCTGACAAAAATGTTTTTAGTGGACATAATTTCATGATAGCGTTTGACAGAATAGACGGCAGCCATGTTTTTCTGGATCTGTTTCAGTTTTCTTGAGCTGAGCGAGCAACGTAAACAGAACGAAAAAACTTTCTGTACTGTTTCAGTTTCTGTTTCTTTCTATGTCACTTGGTGTCTTTACCCAGTTGTGGTTCGCGTTCCATTGACCGCTAGGCGTCTAGCACATAATACCCAGATAAAGGAACTATCTCTTTAGCGCTAGTGAAACAAAAACGACATTTAGACTTGCAGGTTACAGCTGCTATTTCTATACCAGGAAAATATGTTGCTCTTTCTCTCTCCCTCTCTCTGTGGCTCTGACAATGACAACGACAACGGAATTTGCCTAATGTGGCAACTGGCAACATTTTAGTTCAATCTTTGAGTCCGTCAGGTGGATAAATAAGAACGCTACTAAAAGAACGTGATCTTTTGAAAAATAAATGTTCAAAACTGCTGTACAACTTTTACTAATTATTATTGTTTTGTTATTCAAGGCAAATCCTGCAAGCACATTTAAATGAAATTAAAACGTCCCACTGGCGTGGATTACCAGAACTAACCAACGCTAACGGAAGCTTCTGTACTGATTCATGCCGGACGCAAGCGTGGAGTATTGGATCGATTTTAGAGGTACCAAACGAACATTTTGTTAGAAATTTTATCTAATCAACTTTTTTTCAGGTCCTGCATGATCTTCATCTAATAGGAGGCGATTTATTGTAAATCGTAAATTCGAATATCACATTTTTAGTTTTGAATACATCTAACTGCCACATGGGACATGACATGGCTTATAAATCGAATAATACTCCATTTCGTTTTTACAAATAAGACACCTCATAGATAATGTAGCTGGAAGAAGAAATCACTTTAGATTTAAGAAATTGTTATCAAATTGTTTGTTATAAGTAGTATTCTTCTAGTTAGTAGCTGTTTGTCAATCGCAATCAATCCAAGGATGCACAATATCCTTTCGATCAAGATATCCACACAAATGTTAGTCGAAAAGTTATTCTATGTAATGTCTAGCCTTTGCTTCTTATACTTAAATGCGTTGTTAACCGTGTTGATTGAAAGCAATTTTATTCTTTCTTTTTGATACTCTTATTTAATTTAAAACAAAAAAAAAAACAATAGAAAATAAAATATGTTCAACAAAGTATCATTTGGAAGCATTCTCTTTTACGAGAAGTAACTATCTCGAATGGCTTTCATATCGGAGTGTTGTGGCGGGATAATCCTTTCTTTGCGCTGTTCCTCTTCTAGCCAAATGGGACCAGGGCTGTCCAAGATTTGAGGATGTTCAAAAGATCGACTCTGAAACTCCTCAGGGACTGCGGCTCGGTGATAGAATTCTGTTTGGCGCCTTTGGGGATATAGTTCAAGGCTAGTGAATGCAAATGAACTCTGTCAATAGAACATTGTAAAGGTCAGCATTTAATTCGTTTGAATGGAGGTGGGAAAACTTACTGTGTTGAAATGTGAACGGTAATATGGGTTGTTGCGCTGATTCTTTAATAACTAGAAGGGGAATATTATTAATTTATGGTTGCTTGTAAAAAGACATACGTACTTTTGATGGCTGCATTTTGTCCGAAAGAGGCCGAAAAATTTAGAGGAGATTAAAAACTGAAATAATTTTTTTAATTTGAATGAAGTTGGGGAAATAGGGCTACTAGAAAGGTTTTATAAATTGGAAGTAGTTTGGTGGACTAACAGCAAAGTGATACGCTCGGTACTATAAATGTCCGGAATTTAAATTGTATAATAATCTGACAGCTGAGACCATTACATTTTATTCCGTATTGTTGTTTCAGATTAAGATCATAAAAAAAACCGAAACAGATGACAAATCATTTTTATTTTTCTACCAAATTTTGTTAAATAATGAAACTATACATCTTTTTTATTTTGTCATTTTGGAAAATGCCAAAAAATGTCTTATCATTTCTGATTTTCTGGCAACGTTTTTTTCCGAGGGTAGGTGAAAATCGTGGGCGCAGTAGCGCAGTGGTTAGTGTGCTGGACTACTGTGCGAGGGATCCCAGGTTCGATTCCCGGAAAAACACAAATTACATCTTATGCGAGAAACAGATTGGCACAGCAACAGCAACAGCAACTTTGACAGCCACAGCGCACTTTTTAGAGCCCCTGCTTTTTAATGGCTGAAGTTACATTACCACAGCAACATCGACATCGACATCGACGTTAGAGCTAAGTCCTAAATTCAATGTTGCTGTGCAACGGCTACCAACACCACGGTGATTTTTTCAGTTCTCTCAACTTTCGAATGCTGACATACTGAAGGTGCAGCATCATTACCAGATATAGACAAAAAAAGTTTCAGCAGTCTACAAATTATTCTCATCTTTTTTTATTCTTACAAATCAATTCTTTTTTTTGATTTGCAGGCGTCAAATTATTTACTGTCGATTGGACGTGATTTTGAATTCTAGTTTTGCAATGTGGAAACGAGTTATCTACTAATTCAATCGTCGTGAGTTGTGTTAAAATTAATGTTTGACGAGCTATTAAAAGAAAAGTGCATACGAATTTTGATTTGATGTTTGATTGGACAGCAAACATCTGAAAAACACTGTCGAAAATGACATCAGATATGTTTTTCGAATTTTATACTTTAGCTACCACCAAGTATCTATACTGGTATTTACCTGCTGGTACTAAGTACGTGATTTGCTCTAACATTTCACAGGACGTCATGTACCTACCTAATATCATTTTTTCGCTTTTACCATTTATTTTTGAAGATATAAAAGGTAATCTGGTAATGCTGCGTTGCAATCAACTCACAACAAATTTTGTTTTCCTCCCTTGACAAAGTTGCTGTCGATGTTTCCAATGTGTTTCATGCGACTTCTGCTGTTGAAGTTGCTGCTGCTGTCAAAGTTGCTGTTGCTGGTGCTGTGGTAATCTGTTTCTCGCATTAAAGTTTTTTCTACTGCGCCACCTCTCGCGAACGTCTGACAAACATCCGAGAGTATGGCTGTCATGAAAAAGCTTCTCAATTCAGCCGTTCGGACTCGGCATAAAATTGTAGGGTCCCCTCCATTCGTCCCAAAAATAGAAACTCACACAAAACGAATGATTGCGAGAAGCTAGGCCTTGGGTGTCACCCGCCTGTTGCGCCACCTATTTATTTATTTTTTATTTAGGTGAAAATCGTGCATAGGCACTATGGGTCCGTTCCTTTACTTTTAAATCTTACGAATTTGTACGTATTTTTACGCATTTTTACTCAATGTCCTTCCTCAACTCGAAAATTTCGTGAAAGAGAGCGGTTTCGAGAGAGCAAGATATTACCCCTCCGCCCTCCGCCTCCCTCAGTCCCTTCACTGAGAATTGAGAATCTTACTAGTTTTTACTCAACAAATTTCTTTCAGTAATGTCGTTTTCCATTGGTTTCACTCGGGGATTCACTCATTTTGAAATTCAATGGAACAAGAAAACTGCTTCTGGGTGACTACACACTACACTCACGTATTGGTGAAACGTCAAAAATTATTGTATGACAGCTTCCAGCCGACTTGTATAAAATACATAGAATGCACTTGAGTAAGTGCTTCTTGAGTGGATTCTGACTTGAAATCGAGAAGCGAAATTCTCTCAGAATCAACAGAAGAGTAGGCTAGCCGCACATTGCATAAGAATTTGCATCGTACGTAAACGTATGAATATAGTCAGTCGTACGAAAAGAGTGCGCACACTAAAAACGATTTTCTGTGTAAAATAGGCAGTGCCCTGTGTCCCATACCCCCTTTTGTGTCTCCAAACATCCAATTTTAAGGTAGCCGCACATTGGATAAATCGTACGTAAACGTATATTCGTACGAAGAGAGTGCGCACACTGAATACGATTTTCTCTGTACGAATGTGTTTTAAAATCCCAACAAAATCCCAGTGTTTATTTTACAGAGAAAATCGTATTCAATGTGCGCACTCTCTTCGTACGACCATATTCATACGTTTACGTACGATGTAAATTCGTATCCAATGTGCGGCTAACCTTATTGTTCCAACGCACGAACGTGTTTAAAAATCCCAACAAGTTGGGATTGTATTCGGACGTCGGAACTATACGTACGTATATGTACGACGAACTCGCATCCAGTGTGCGCACTCCCATACTACTTGGAAGGTCGGGATTGTTCGTGCGTATGCGTACATGTTCGCATGAGAGAAATTCGTACGAAATCGTATCCAATGTGCGGCTAGCCTATTTTTTGCGCCAATGAAACGGTTTCAGAAGTGATTTTCTTGATTCCGGATGCTCCCGGACGCTTCTTTTTGCCCAATGGAAAACGACATAAGAATAGGTAAAACTGTCAGTCGCCAGAAAATTGACAGATAATTTGAAATTTGACTTTAAACGCGTGTAACGACTATTTGCATTTGTCTTTTGATTTGATGCGATACGAGAAACAAATGGTATTAGAAATTTAGAAGGCGGGAAAATAATGTATCTTTTTTTCTTCTCGAATGCATGTAGTTCAGTCAGTAAAAAGTCTTCCACATACTTGGATTCATACTCACATGCAATTTATGCAATTTCATAGTTACTACAAAAGCGTTCCCTAACATTTTCGTAAGTATTTCTTGTCGTAATTCTAGTTTTAAGCCACTTCGTGCCATACCTTATCAAAGGATTGCGAAACGTCAAGGAAAATGCTTAAACATTTTTTTCGTTCCTCAAGTGCTTTCTCGATTACGTCAGTAATTCTATGCGGGGCCCAATTCCGTAAGAGTTTCATTCTGTTCACAGCGTCTTGCGGAATCGCGTGAATTGGAAATTGTGTAAACGACTCGTGACGGTGAGTTTTGCTAACTGTGTGCACGGGCGAAATATGCACGCTTGCGGAATTGTGCCCCTGGTCAATAATTGTCGAATGCTTACTTCTGAACCCAAACTGATAGTCAGGGATACGATTATTATCTTCTATAACCGATTGTAGACGCCTTAGTAATTCTGGCAATGTGCAAAGTTTCAAAAACTATGTTATCGCGTTTTGAAAAATAACAAAAATTAAGCTCCCCATAAAATCAAAAGTACATCCTTATTGCGCGTTACAGGTATGGACGCTTCATGCGACTTTTTCAGCGATTTGCGCTATTCATTGATGAGTAAATCAAATATTTTATAGGTATTGTACAGCCGATTTTATGTTGGTCACCGGCGCAGTTGGCTCCGTCAGTGGTTAGTTAGAAAAACACAAATTACATCTAAAAGTTTTCCCCACTACACCATCTTCCACAAACATCTGAGATTTCCAATTTGGCATAAAATTGTAGGTCCCTTCCATTAGTAAAGCTACAACGACGTCGCATTTAATACGATATATCTGTGCTTCCATTTGGATTTTTGTCTCGTGGCGAAAGGACGTTAGCCTTAAAATGTTTGTCGTCGATTCACGCCTTAACGCATTTACCGTCTGATCGCAAAACAGATAAATGACCCGAAATCGAAATAATAGAAAAGGTGACATTTTTGTCATTTTGATGAGGCAAGTCATTACCATGTGATCGTAATTTTTTCGCTCATAATTTAATGGCATTCCAACGGTAAATTCTAAATGACTCGCAGTGTCCGTCGTTTGATTTTGGGATAAAAATGACGATGATAGTCATTTCGTGTGATCGCCATTTTTTCGCAAATGACCAATGACAATTCGTAGCTTTTGAATGTCACTCTAAACCGACATTTTTTCTAAACCGAAATTTTTTCGTTTAATTGACTCGAAAAAATGGCCGTGTAATCGTACTTTAAGAAAAAAATTAAAACTCACACAAGCGAATGGTTGTGACAAACTTGGCCCAGGCCAGGGTGACTAGCTATATGAAAAGATTATGGTCTTGACGATTGAATAAAATGAGGTCGTTCTTTAAGAAAGCACGTTTCTACCCTACATAATTTATATATGTATTTTGTTTGAATTTTAAATTACCTAATTCTTAAAACTGCCAAGTAAATTGGTGCTTACTTTCCAGCCTGGCAGTGCTGCCCCGGTAACCGGAAGCCGGTAATCGGTTGAAAAAGTTGTATCCGGTAACCAGTTGCCTTTGCCTAACCACATTTTACCATCCATATTTGTTTACGTTTCGCAACTCGTTGACAACTCCCACAAGTCACATCAACAACTGTCAAAATTTAATAGATGTGTCATCAAAATACATCCGTAATTTAGCAGCAAGTGCTGATTTTTGTGTTTGGCTTGCTGACGTTTTAAGTACTAATAAATTAGTGAAACTTTTGTTGATAAATGTTTTCTTATCTGCGACCAACAAGTAGCACCAGCAATTAGTTTTCAATCAGTGCTACTACACAATTCAAGAACCAAAGCAATGAACAATTTCATACTACCCGAGTTCGGCTGAGCAAGGTGTTTTGTTATCATTGTTTTTTTCAATCTCAAGGTGATTTAAATAATTTGCAATCAATTAGGATATAGGCACAGATTGCACAAGTCTTCTTCTCTCTACATGAGGTAAGATTTACGAAACATTTTTAAGAGTTTTCTATCAGTGGAATCGTCATGATATCGAATACCGGACATGTTATGACACTGGCAAACAGTATTATTGGTGTTGGAATACTGGCAATGCCATTTTGTTTTCAAAAGGTGAGCTCATTCGAAAAATGGTTCCCATTCTTCCAGAGGTAACTAAAGAAATGTCTCCTTAGTGTGGAATAGTTCTCTCGATTGCGTTGCTAATTCTAAACAGCCTAATAACCAGAGTTTCCTGTCACTATCTCATTAAATCTTCACTCCTCACTCGGCGAAAGAGTTTTGAGTTATTGGGTAAGATCACAGCATATATTTTAGTACCTGAAGCTATTGCAATTAGTATTTTTAAGGCTTCCATGCATTTGGCTCGTCGGGGAAGCTTTTGGTGGAACTCGGCATCATTGGCTACCTGATTGGATCATGTATCACCTATTTTGTCGTTGTCGGAGATGTGGGACCTCAGATTGTGGCAAAAATATTCGGTTGGGATGGAGTAGATGGACTGCGCACGTGGGTGATGGTCGTTGTGACCATTATTTGCATTCTGCCACTAGGAATGCTGAAGAATATTGACAGTTTGTCTGCGGTTTGTACAGCCTCTATAGGATTCTATCTCTGTTTGGTGGTGAAGATAATACTGGATTCACAAACGCATATTCTCGCCAATGATTGGCAGGGAAAAATTGTTTATTGGGAACCGTCAGGAGTCCTGCAATGTCTGCCTATCTTTAGCATGGCACTCTCGTGTCAAATGTGAGTCTGATGTTATCTCAGCAACAATTTGTGAACTATCATTGTTACAGGCAGCTATTTGAGGTCTTGGAGAGTGTTAACAACCAAAGTCTGGAGAAACTAAACGCTATTATCAAGAATGCTACATGGATGTGTACTGTGGTATATATTGCCGTTGGATTCTTTGGATATGTCGCATTTTGCACGCACACTTTTTCAGGTAAGTGCGGCAATGAAATATGATCATAAAATATGATCCCAATTTATTTTCCAGGTAACATTCTTATCAACTTTACACCTACATTCGGCAGTGATGTAATCAAAATCGGATTTGTCCTTTCCGTTGCGTTCAGCTTCCCGCTAGTGATATTCCCCTGCAGAGCCAGCATCTACTCCCTGTTGTACAGAAGAGTGAGTTCCTTCCGCTACTAGTAAAATGTGTCAACTCTTTAATGTATCTATACTTTCAGGGTCATGCCGATGCTACCGGCTACATACCGGAGGCACGCTTTAAGTCCATCACCGTGTTCATAGTGACCGGCTCGCTTTGTATTGCATTGTTGATTCCATCAATAGAACTGGTGATAGGACTCGTAGGATCCACAATTGGCGTGGCCATTTGCATTATCTTTCCGGCGGCGTGTTTCCGAAAGATATCCAAGAAGGACTCCACTGAGAGGACATTAGCACAGGCTATAATAATAGGAGGTTTCTGCCTGATGATCCTCGGCACATATGCGAACTTGAGTGCCATTGACGAGACGCGCTTTGAATCGGTGCTTATGGTTGAAAGGGCTACGGAGCCAGTCACACAGCTGCCAAAATTCGAGCAAAACGTTGAGCTTCCCAAAGCAGTGGTAAAGCAGATTCCATTACAAAATATGTCCCATCTTCTGGAAAAGTCTTCTGTAGATGAGCCAAAGCCGGTTGTTGTCGAGGAGAAACCTCCCGCGCTTTTGGAAAAAATTGAGGAATATGCTAAAGTTAATCCTCCCCTGCCAGTTGACGAAGTGCAACAGGAAGTCAGCGTTAAAGTTGCTGAAAAAAATAAACCACCAGAGAAAGTGACTCCTCTTGTCGAAATAGTGCCACTTGTAAGTGACGCACCAGTAGTTTCGAATTCGAATGGAATCGCCAAGGAAGCCATTAAAAAAGATGAAGAAATCGCTGCCGAAGAGCAGCAAAAGGACACCGAAAAACAGGAACAACTCGCAAAGGCTGAGAGTGAGCTAAAGAAGACAAAAGAGTTGCTTGAACGCAAAGTAGACGAACTGAAAGATCAACTGGCGAAGCAGAACAAGGAGACTCAAGAGTTGGTCGTTGAGAAACTAGGACAAGTTGTCGAAAAAGTGGAACAAATCGAACGGGAAGTGCACAAAGAAAGTCTAAAAGATGAGCAGCCAAAGCCAAATCCAGTTCAGCCAATAGAAATTCCAAAGGCTTCTATTCTTGGCATCCTAACCGAGAAGCATAGCATCAATCCAGCCAAAGAGCAAGAGAAAAAGGCCGTATATGAACCCCTTTCGTATAAAACCGGAGAAATTGTGCAAAATGTACACGATGCTATAGAGGATAATGCAAATGGACGGGATTCACGAGTTCCATTGCCCTTGCCATTGTTGATTAATGCATCGCAAAGTCAGGTTGTATCCAATTCGGTTGTTAAGGAGGAACAAACGGTTCAGAAGTCTCCGGATGAACAGATCTCATCCGAACCTGCTGTAGAGAGCAAGCTCATCGATTCATTCAAAAGTAAACTCCCATTGGATGAGCCAGAACCGCATATAGTACCAGCTAACAATTCTAAACCACCGGTTCCAGTGGAACTAGAAAAGGAGAAAGAAAACATTGAGGCTATTCGCAGAGATATTCTAGAAGTGAACAAGGAACAACTAGACTCGTTCACAACACTGAAAGGTTCTCGTGAAAAGCGCAGCGCTGCTGACATTGATTTTGCAAAAATCGATGCTAAGCTGCAAGATGAAAACTGTCTGAATGAAGTTAAAGTAGACACGATGCTAACGTACAGTGGATTGGAGGCTAAGCTACAGGGATTAGGTCGTGACCTGAAATCAGTCAAAGATGAGGAGTAGATTTTATATGGCTGTCTTTCTCATCGGCCCATGTGATTTTCATTCGTTATTTTCACTTTTCTTTACTCCTTATCTTCCTCATGACTTAAACTTTGGAGACTGACAATTTTATTTAGCACTGTAACTGTACCAACCATGATTTTTACTTTATTGCACTTTAGCGTTGAAATTGAAAAAAAACAAAGTATTGTTATTGTTCTACGAAGAAACGAAAATTTACAATAATGTGTGTGTATCTTAGATACCTGAGGGAAAACTAATGTTAACATAACCTATTTATTATAATAAAACAGAACAAATAATGAATTCAAACCAAGAAGACATTTTTACTCTTCAGTCTATTTTTGTTGGACAACCTTTGATACGACTCAGGTAAACAAATTAGGGGTCTTTTCTGGACATAAAATTATAAGTCAACTCGTTTCGCTAAAGAGAAACGAACCGAGCGAGCGAAAAATGATCTATAGCCCGATTTTTTAAATCTCCGAAACACAAAAAACGTGTATGAGACTATAGATCAACATCCAAAGTAAATAAAATTGCAAGTTTACCCGGCGAAAGAAACACCACCATCTTGTACCTTATCAACACGGAAGCAGATAAAAAAATGACATTTAATTTAATCACATCTTCGACAGATCTAGTCAACTGAAGAGTGAAGACGACTAGATTTTTGAATATATTCATTTATTGAGTGCCAAACCTTGTTACGTGCTGAATTGTCTGGGTCTTACCATACATGGCATGTTTATACTGGTCTCTGCCCTTTGTTCGCCTGAGTGCGTAAGGTCCTTGACCTTGGCACGTACAAACAAAATGTTTCATGCCAGTCTAGGCGACTATTCTGTTATTCCGCCTACGAGAAGTTGTCATAACCCCCCCTACCATGGCTATCTTACTCGCCTCGAGAGTCCCTTATTTGGCATATTCACTTTTAATTCAACATCGTCCAACCCTTTTCCAACCTCCCTATCCTCTAGTAAGGTAGGTAGGTAGCTACCATCCTCTAGTAAAATCAAGCAACATTTATGTTGGCAAAAAGCAAGACTTATTGCAAATAATCTGAATTACAAAAAAAAAATCGCCTGTCCTGTCAGTCACCAACAAGGTGCACACGCCCAGCCGGTACTCTAGCGAGCCCACAAGCGTCCGTCAAGTCTCGGTACTCATTCATATTGGCGAGCCCGGTCCCTGCCAAATACCTCCTAAACTATACCTAACTAACTTAAAAACTATATTAAAACTAAGGAGGATATTCCATAGATCCTCAAGCCACCAAAACTCGGTGAACTGCTTGAAGGTATCGACTGTTTCCCTATCCGCAATTGCGGTATTAAAACGGAGGAGCTCCTGAACATTGGCGGCGTACCCGTCGTGGATAAGTCGCTTATTCCTCGCGCCGCGGTGGCTGTGGTACAGCACAGCATCTTTATTTTGGACCAATCCTTTCATGCCTGCGAAGAAATGCCTGTGGCACCCAGGAGGACCAAAGCGGAGCGTACTCTAGTGGTGAATTCAATTCGTGTAATAAGCACCAGAGACCAGATTATTAGCGTTGGCCATCGCCCTTGCAACGGCCTTCGAATCACCTTAGCTAGGAAATTGTCAATTCTATTCAATCGAGCCCCTATAGGGTTTCTAGGCGTTGCTGACGATTGCGCCATCGCCATCCGCCATCAACTCTAAATCATCAAGGGCAATCCCGATACGGGGACTCGATCTAACCATCTCATACTGGGTCTACCTAAAATACACCTGCTTGATGGTAAGGATTCCATAGCACGTCGTGAGATCGTGGTTGGGGACATGACCAGTTTAACATGACCAAACCACCGAAGCATGGACCGCTCTGCCCGAAGAAGTAGCTGCACGACGTTGAGTTCCTCATGTATTCTGGTGTTTCTAATGCGATCTCTACGGGTCACACAAGCAATACAACGAAGAAATCTCATTTCGGCAGCTTGTATTCGCGATCTTATTCTTTCGGTCATTAGCTAAACCTCATGAGTCATGACCATAGGTAAGAGTTGGAACAAACACCGAATTAAAGACTGACAACTTAGCTTTAACACCAAGTTCTTACTTACTTAAGGTGGCGCTACAGTCCGGGGTGGACCTGGGCCTCAACCAACAAGCGTCTCCAGCCAGCACGATCTTTGGCCAGCTGCCTCCAGTTTCGCACGCTAAGTTGGTTAAGGTCCCCTTCCACTTGCGTGCGCCACCTGAGTCGCGGTCTTCCTCTACTGCGCCGTCCCTCGGGTGTGGATTCGAAGATCTTCCGGGCCGGAGCATTCACGTCCATTCGCTCTACATGACCCAGCCACCGCAGTCGTTGGACCTTCACTCTTCTGGCTAGGTCAATGTCGCTGTACAGCCCGTACAGTTCGTCGTTGTATCTCCTCCTCCATTCACCGTCTATGCAGACGGGGCCGAAAATTACTCGAAGAATTTTCCTCTCGAAGCAACCAAGAGTAAGCTCATCCGCTTTTGATAGAGTCCATGCCTCTGCACCATAAAGTAGGACTGGGATGATTAAGGTCTTATAAAGGGTCACTTTAGTTGTTCGAGAGAGGGCTTTGCTACTCAATTGCTTTCTTAGCCCAAAGAAACAGCGATTGGCAAGAGTTATTCTTCGCTTAATCTCAGCGCTGGTGTCATTGTCTGAGTTCAGTCCTCCTAATAACAGAATGACCAAGCTGTCTCAAAATTGACCCAGCCTAACCAATCCTACAGGAAAACTCGGCATTGCTCCTTCCATCACTCGTGAATAAGACCCCGAGATACTTAAACTTCTCCACCTGTTTCAATGGGACTCCACTAACATGTAGAGTGCATTGAACAGGCGTTCTGGAGACGACCATAACTTCAAATTTGTTCACGTTTACCTTCATCTCAGCTTCAACACAAACGGCTACAAACCGATCGAGTGCGCATTGAAGTTCAGTCTGAGAGGACCCAAGGATGACCAAGCCATCAGCGAAGAGCAAATGACTTATCCTCAGATCTCTTAATTCGAAACGTTATTCGACAAGACTGCACTGTAACATCCAGTCCATATAATTAATGAAAAGGAGAGGAGACAAGACGCACCCCTGGCGAAGTCCAACACCCACGTTGAAAGGTATTGATTTAACGCCATACTCCTGTAATACACTCCAGAGATTACCTCCAGGGACTCGGTCGCATGCTTTCTCCAAATCTACGATGTATGCTTAAACAGGCATAGCATACTCCCAAAAGCCTTCTCAAGTATCTACTATTCTAAGAGTGAATAACTGGTCGGTTGTGCTTTTGCTGTCCTATTAGCAAAATTTAATTTGATCACCTCGCTTAGCTATTGTTACTTTCATTTACTACAACATTTTTTTTATAAACTCCTTTGGGAGCACGGCTTTATCGTAAATTGAAATATAATTTAACAAGAATATATCGTCGACTCCTCCCACATAACGGACTTTGCCAACAAGCTGCCTGCTGGCCCAGGATTTTTCATGTATTGGTGCTGTACAAAATCAAAGAAGCGCCATTATCGCATGCATACTTGAATAAATCCTAGGCCCATGGTACATATTATCATGGAATAATAATTGTCGCCATTGATTTTAACATTTCACACGTATTCACAGACAGGGGAATTAATTCCGGGAGAATCAGGTAGGTGCACGGAAGTTGGCGGTATAGTTCTATGTTGGTTGTCATCGTTTTTTTTTTTCCCAAACGGTTACAAAAAATTCTCTTCTGGAGCCAGATTATGTAAAATGAAACGGAGTGTCTATTCGGACGTTCATTTTGACAGATTTTGTACTGAACTGACGTTTACCGATGTTCGGAATACGTCTACGTAATTAACGTAACGTAATCCTATTTTCATAAAAAAATTTTATAAAGATAAAAGTTGGATCCTAAACGTGCGGCATAATGTCCGAAAATGATTATACTGCGGAGTTTAGAGTCTTTGCCGCGAGCGTAGCGAGCCACATACCCCAAATTGACGCAATATAAACTTTGACATTTCGTTACGTTCATTTTGACAGATTTTGCACTGAACTGACGTTTACCGATGTTCGGGACACGCACTACGTATAATCTACGTAACGTAATTATATTTTCATTAAAAACTCTTTATAAAGATAAAAGTTGGATCCTAAATGTACGGCATAATGTCCGAAAATGATTATACTGCGGAGTTTAGAGTCTTTGCCGCGAGCGTAGCGAGCCACATACCCCAAATTGACGCAATATAAACTTTGACATTTCGTTACGTTCATTTTGACAGATTTTGTACTGAACTGACGTTTACCGATGTTCGGGATACGCACTACGTATAATCTACGTAACGTAATTATATTTTAATTAAAAACTCTTTATAAAGATAAAAGTTGGATCCTAAACGTACGGCATAATGTCCGAAAATGATTATACTGCGGAGTTTAGAGTCTTTGCCGCGAGCGTAGCGAGCCCCATACCCCAAATTGACGCAAAATAAACTTTGACATTTAGTTGCGTACCTAGCCGTGTCCCGAACAACGTCCGATCCGAATAGCAACACCCCAAAGGAATGTTTTAGGTAAAAATCTATTACTATGCCAGTGAGTGAGTAGATTGCATAACACTCAGAAAACATAACCAAAAAACATCCTTCAATAAGGCAAGTTGCGTTCGAAATTCAATGAATTGTATTTTAATGAACCAGTAGTTAAAGTCAAGCTGCAAATTAAGTGAAACACTGATTTCCTTTCGAAATTATACCTCAAATCGGTGACTTAAAATTGAAGTGGTTTATTGGGGAACACTCTTAGAAAGTGAAGTTTGAAATATAAGGAAATCTGACTATAATAATACGAAAAAAAAAAATGTGTAAAAACATTTAAACCACGATCTTAGTTATACCAATTTTTTAGACGGAGTGGATAATGCTAGTAGACAAAACCAAATTTTTATGAATTAAATAATTAAAAACTCGCAACGTTTCTGCATTTCCTATGGGACGTTCCACATACATACCTACATAATGCTCAGCAGTCAGATTCTCTATTATCCGTATTTTTATTTGCCCTTTCTCCAATTTAAAAAAATCGTGTATATTAACTTTGGTTGCTACTGTACACAGAAAAATTTTGTAGTGTACCTCGTCAGAACTGCCAACATTCATAATCGGAAAAACAAACCGGTTCAAAATACATCGATGTTGGTAGCACTGCAACAATTTGTTTTTCTTTCCGTTCTGCAATTTACAAACGTCAAGATGGCTGAGGTAATTTTCCTTCAAAAATCTTAAAATTTATGTGCAATCCTTTGGTGTTTTCGATTAATATTCACACAATCACATTGAAAATAGTTTTGCCAAATAAAGTGCACACAAATTTACCGCCGATATGTGAAATTTCCAATGCAAATGATAACTCCAATGTTTGCGTTAATTCCAGGTCGATGAAACTCTCAAGAAGAAGCGTACCTTCAAAAAGTTCACCTACCGTGGTGTGGACTTGGATCAACTCCTGGACATGCCCAAGTAAGTAGCCGAAAATACGTCTGCCGCTCTTTCCAATTGGAATCTAACCTTAAATTCTTGTACCAATAGCAACCAGCTTGTCGAATTGATGCACAGCCGTGCTCGCAGGAGGTTCTCCCGTGGCCTGAAGCGCAAGCCAATGGCACTCATCAAGAAATTGAGGAAGGCCAAGAAGGAAGCTCCTCCAAATGAGAAGCCAGAAATTGTCAAGACCCACTTGAGAAACATGATTATTGTCCCCGAGATGACTGGATCCATCATTGGAGTCTACAACGGCAAAGACTTCAGCCAGGTTGGTTGTTATTTAAGTGAATACTCAGGATGAAGTCTTCTAATGGTGTATTTGTGTCGATTGCAGGTTGAAATCAAGCCAGAAATGATTGGACACTACTTGGGAGAGTTCTCATTCACATACAAACCCGTTAAGCACGGTAGGCCCGGTATTGGTGCTACCCACAGCTCTAGGTTCATCCCACTTAAGTAAACAAATGGTGGAGTTCGTTTAATAAAACTACTTTTTATAAAAAGAAAAAAGTGAGCCAAAAAGTGTTTTTAGTTTACTATTCGGTGCTGTGAATGGTGTTTCAACAAATTTGTTGTTTCCCCAATGAATTGAACAAGAACTTGGATGCTGAAGGTACTTCGTTCTGGCTATTGGGCATTAGTTTCAAAAGTCGAAGTTTGTGTAAGATTTCTAATTGACTACACTCAACGAGTGATATACCAATTGAAATGGGATTCAACGAGTTGTACTTTGGCTTCTGCGGATGCTAGTATACACAGTGGTTGCGCTGTGTTCGAAGATTGGGGAATTATACGAAGTGAACGAAGGGGAAAAACTTAATCAAAAGGATTGTTAAGAAGACTTTCTTTCTCTATACCATCTTGGAGTGTTGCAATTGTGAAATCTAAGAAATGGTCTGCGCTAGAAAGATTTGAAAGCTTAAGTAGAAATGGAATAAGTACATCGAAGTCGCTATTCGCCCGTTGCATTTGTACTGAACTGGCGTATCAGAGTTCGAGACATGGCCCGGTAGCTTTAATGATATTTTCATTAAGAATGTGTACCTAAGGAATAAGTTCAGCCCAACTCGTACATGGTGATCTCTGAAAATATTCTGGAGTTAGCCTTTGCCACGAGCGAAGCCACATACCCCAACTTGACATTTCGTTGGGTAGAAATGTCTCTAAGGATGGGTGAATAGCAACATCCTAAGTACATACTAGGTTTGGGTGGAAATTACCCAACCAATGGGTATGCTTTTGCTGGAGACTTATTTCCTGAAATAAGCTCCTGCTTTACTGTTTCTTTCACACATGCTTGAGGTAAGTCGGGGGTGTCAGCACGTAACTTGATACAATCGAGTTCAGTCGATACAATCGAGTTCTGGCAGCACCTAATTTGTCTCAATCGAGGATAATCAGTCGAGAATAATCGATTGAGACAGATTGGGTGCTGCCAGAACTCGATTGGGTCTACTGAACTCGATTGTATTAAGTTACGTGCTAACACCCCAGTCAGTTGCAATTCTTTGGAAAATATGACCAGACTGGGTTAAGTTTACGCTGGCGAGAGGGCTGCGCACTTCCATTACCATTTTGTGGTTAATTACGACCGCTTGCTGATACGACTCATTCTACTTAGGCCTTCCGCACATGGCTCGTATCGACATCGTAGCGTATGCGGTGCGATGTACGAGAGGGATACGATTTGTTGTCTCACACTTGTATTAAAATTGAGAACCGCACACAACTTGTCTGCTACGCGTAATCGTCGCAGAATGCATGCTACATGATGACTATCGTCAAGTAGTGTCATCCGCTTATCGTCTTTGTAGGAGTACGCTTGGAGTATCAGCAAACGGCTCTAATTTTGTTATGAAAAAGGCGTAAATCCTTAATTATCACGTAAAGTTAATTATTTTCGAGTAATTTTAAAATGTAGCTTTTCTGAACAAAGCATTATGCTCTTTCATTCGAATTTCTGATATATGGAGATTGGACGTTAATTCCCCAGAGGTTTCTCCTACTCAGACCATCGGATGACGAAAAAAATAAATAAATAATAGGTAGCGCAACAGGCGTTAGACACCCTTGGCCTAGCTTCTCGCAACCATTCGTTTGTGTGAGTTTCTATTTTTGGGGCGAATGGAGGGGACCCTACAATTTTATGCCGAGTCCGAACGGCTGAATTGAGAAACTTTTTCAGGACAGTCATACTCCGGATGTTTGTCAGGCGTTCGCGAGAGGTGGTGCAGTAGAAAAAACCTTAAGATGTAATTTGTGTTTTTCCGGGGATCGAACCTGGGATCCCTCGCACAGTGGTCGAGCACACTAACCACTGCGCTACTGCGCCCGCGGTTGACGAAAGGATTCTATATTCTCGACGTTTCTACAGCTTTTCCAATAGACATGAAATATGCCCAGCCGTTTCGCGGGTACGCCTATCACACAGTGCGCAGTAATGGCAGCTGTGGCTATGCGTAGGTCTTTGCGACTCTGTCCGATCATGAATTTAGAGAGCTTTTCAAATCGTGAAATGGCTAATAAAATTGTTCGAAGATAAGAAACTTTGTAAGAAATAGGGTATCTTATGGAAACAGCTACAAAGAAGGGATCGTAAAAATTTTAACACCTCATTCACATTTTTTCATGCGCTCAACCGTTTTTGAGACAGAGGGCGGTGAACGCGCGCTCAGCTATACGTGCTGAAATGCAAGGTCAACCGTGAATATCTGTGAATTTGGAATACTACTTGTATTTTGAATTATTTGTAGACATTATTTAAATATTTATTAGTTAATACAGTTAAACAGGATTCCATAAAAAAAAAACAGTCAGCCAAATTGTTAATTCTGCGACTAACGCAAGGCACTACTTATTCTAACATTTTAGATGTCCGAATTTTTTCAAGCCACCAACATAGATTTGGAGCACTGCCTTGTTGTAGCGAAGGTCAGAATGCGAATATCTCAAATGTCACAACAACGGAAAAATAACGTGTAGAGATCTAACTTTGAAAGGACACGAACGCAACATTTGCCGGTCGCCAGCATCAAGTGCCGAAGGCCAGTAGTACCGATGCCAGAAAGCCACACGAGAAACCACAATTGATGATAATGATGATGCTAAGTTTCATCTGAGCAGCCCAACGAAATCCTTGGTTTGATGAAGATTGCCAGGAACACATGCGGCAAAACAACTCGCCTACAAAGCGTGAGCGGCGCTGCAGGTAAGGACGAGAGCGACTCTAAAGCTCTGTGAGAGAATAGACCAGGGACCAAAACGAAGTTGGGATAGCGTTATCTAAACTTAAATCCACAAAGGCTTATTGACCAGACGGCCTATCAGCTGAACAATTTTAGGCACCGAGAGACGACTTGGTCGAAAAAAAACTATGTCATGGAAACTCAGCTGATTGGCTCATATCAGAGCGGTTTTAGGCTGGGTAAGTCCACATCCGACCAAATATTCACACTACGGCAGATCGTCCAGAAACCTCAAGACGTCATGTAACTTCTTCAACATCATACTTAAAAGAATTGTGCGAAACTCTCAGGCCAACATACAATACTGCCAAAAGTTCAGCAAATTACTGGCATACGCCGATGGTATTTTAATTACGGAAGATTTGTCTCATGTCATTAGGGCCCTACACACGATTGACATACCTACTATACATGGACTGCTAGTGAAATGACAGTTTCATCAAACCTGCGAGGAAAAATGAAGCAAACATAAGCTTCTTCTTCTTCTTCTTCTTCTTTGTCGGAGGTTGTTACTATCCGATTGAGCACTCAGACACAACTACTGGTCCATTGTACTGCCAAACAGACACCTTACATTGCTGTACTTAGTTTTCCCGTCTTTCGAAGAAAGATGAGGAGAAGGAGCTTCAGTGATGAAGAGCTTAGATGTTCGGCACTCGACACGTCAGCCCCAAAGATCCGCCACCTGATGCGAGCAAAGGCAGGACAAACTACAGAGGAAGTGCTCCGCAGTATCGTCGTCCTCTTCTCAAGCAGGACAGATGGTGGTGTCGCTCAAGCCCAATACATTTAAGTGTTTGGCAAAAGCTTGGTGGCCCTAAAGGACGCCCACAAGCAGTCTACAGTCGATTCTCCAGAGAGGCAGAAGAAAAGACTCCAACCTTTTGCAGATGTCCGGACGCAGTCGTTTGGTCTGTCTACACCCAGCCCAGTCACGCCACCGACACTCGGGTTCAGGTGAAACCCAAGTATCAATGAATGACCTAACCACGGATTCAGGTCCTAAGAGAGCTTCTTCTGAGCCCAGCCTGGCAAGCCCATCAGCGATTTCGTTTCCCTGGATACCAGTGTGACCTGGGACCCAAACAAGTTTGACCGTGTTTAGCCTACCGACCAAGTTCATAGAAAGCTTGAGTTCGAGCACTAACTTGGACGAGGTAAAAGGGTTGAGCAGCGCTTTAAATGCAGCTTGGCTATCACTGCAAACACATATGCTTCTAGCCCTCCAACTGTTTGTCACAATATAGCTCATAGCCATAAGGATAGCGAAAATCTCCGCCTTGGTAACCATACGACTCTCTGCATGGTTACCCAAGGGGTAGTGTGGTCTAATGTCCTCCCTTTCCACGAACACTCTAGAACCAGACCCCTGTCCGGTTTTAGAGCCATCCGTGAATACACTATGACATTCTTTCCCAGGCTCAGAGTCTTGCCGAAGCCATCCCGTTGCCTGAGGAAAGTTAACGTGGTAGTTTTGTCGCAGTAGGATTTCTGGTGTCATTGCGTCAGCCGGCATATCAAATATCCATAAGACAGGGGTCAAAGGATAATTCTCGCACAAGTTCTTCAAAATTCCAATGCGCGTGGTACCAAAAGCCGCCTCTCTTTAACCGGTAGATGGTTTTCAGCGTACACCCCATGATAAAAATATCAAGGGGGTGGGGGGGGAGGTTCATCATTGCATCTAGAGCAGAGCCCGGAGTGCTAGGGAAGGCCCCTGTGCAGCCAAGGCAAAACCGTTCTTTGGAGTTTGGCGAAAGAGGCAGTAACACGTTTCCGCGAAAGCCTGTTCCACCACACAACCGATGCATATGAGAGAAGTGGTCTTACCATTGCCGTATAGATCCAAAGGACCCTTTTAGGAGATAAGCCCCATGTCTTGCCAAAAGCGGCTTTGCACTGCCAGAAAGTCGACAGCGCTTTATCGGTTTTTGATTCAACATGCTTGGATCAAAGAAGTTTTCTATCGAGGATATCTACTCGCAGTACTTTATGAGCTCAACAACTGCCTTTGCTGGGTGGAGGAATTAATGAGTCGTAGAAAAAGTAAGCCGATGCAACAACAAAGGTTTCCCAATTGCCGTTTGCAGGGTAAGTGATAGTTGAAGCAATAAAATCTTGGCCACAAAACCGTTTGATTTTAACTGACGTGAGGGATTTCGATACAATAAGATCTCTCGGACAGCTCATCGTAAAGAACGTTACTTTTACTTTACTTACTTACTTCTTACTCCTTGATCAAAATCATAGAGAAGGACTCTATTCGCAGAAAAACTACTTATCATTTCACGAAACTAGTGGGCCCTCGCAATTCCACTAGAAGTAATTTTCAAAAGCGATCTCTTTACTACCTCGACACCTATGTCATATTTAGGCAAACTATACAGATCTGTGTCTGAAAGTCCTAGTTTTTTGACATGCTTTCTACGAAGGTGGGGGCCAGATAGGATTCATATTGCTATACATAGGTTTGCCCTGCTTATCTTAGTTAAAGAATTTTATTAGTTCATTTTGTGCTCCGTTACTGGCCACAAGGCCAGTGTAGTGTTATTAAGGTTGTTTTTTGTAGGGCCTCCTTTCGAACGCTTGCCCTATATAGCGGTAGCAGCTTGTATTCTTATTATTACCGCATTGGTTGGGTGTGTAGTAGATTTTGATTTATGAAAACCATAGTGGTGCTCCAGCAGACATAATGCTCTTTCAATAGCTGGCTGGATCCTATTGTAAAGCATAGCCTATTGTAAATCATTCGTTCAAGGATCCTACCAATGCAATCGTGTCTAGTAAACAAATAGACCGATAAGAGTGGTTCCTTTGGATACCCCTTTCCTTTCGGTAGTACGGAGTCAAAGAAATGCCCTAAAAGCAGGGCTGAATAATAATAATCGCAGAATCTGCAGAGACCTTCTTCTGATACACCCCTTTTTCCTCATCTGTTCCCTCAGTCTACAGGTTCCCGTTAGAAGACCTGTGAGGATTCTAAGGTTGTATTTGCTTAGACCAATACATGCTATGAATCTTTTTAGGTTAGTTATAGTTTCCTAGAAGTTTCTTAGCTTGCCGTAGATTTTGACGGTTTTTAAAAAATGCGGTTCTCTTTTTCAATCTTCCTGAACTCTTCTCGTAGGGTGTGTTCTCCTATGCCGCAGAACGGCTCAGGTCCTATGAAGGGCTCCGCTGCTCCCTGTCTTGCCCGAGAGTCCGCAATCTCGTTCCCCATGATGCCTGCATGACCAAGAGTATACAGCAGATGGTTACTTTGTTGTCCTTACCTAATGCATTAAGCCTGTGCAGGCATTCCCACCCAAGCTTTGAAAGCAGGGCTGAAACATATCGGTTAATATGCCGAGTCGGTTTTTTTAATTCCAATACCATCCAGTACATATATTATTTCCCTAGAAATGAATGCTTATACATTTTGAGACCGTCCAATACGATAAAGTTGGAGAAAAGCTGCGGCTCCCATATCTACCTTGCTGATTCACTGATCCCCTCAGTGTAGATTAGGATTCATATCTAATGCGCACACAATAAATTTATATTTAAAACTAAACTCTCTTCTACTTTATTTAACTTAATAGTACAAAACGTATCCAATATTTCAATATTAACCTTTAAATAGTAACATAAGTATTTTGTTGCTTCTTTATTTTCAAAATTTAAAAATTCGTCTTCATTTCTTTTTCTTTGAAACGGCGAAACGGTCATAGGGTGTGTCTTTCATTGATGCTCCTCCACTGAATCCACCGGTTACGTGAATATTCTGATGAAGCGATTTGCCGTTCGTCTGGGTTCTAGCATCCCGCGTTCTATCATTAGTCGAGACATCCTCACTGGTCACCCACTTAGTACTGTGGCCATCGCCATTGGTTGTTGTGGTCGACACATAGCCGCTGTCCTTGACTTCAGATTGCCGCGAATGAAATGAAACAAATGACGACGCCTGGTCAATAGGCATTGTGGCAAGCGATTGAAAAGCATTAGCAAGCCCCATAAAATTTACATTATTACCATTAGCATTTGGATGACCACCGCCATAGGGTGGCCCATTAAATTGATTAGTATCGATAGCTGACGAAGAAGCGTATAGCTTTGAATTGGCCATAGCCAGACCAGCGGAATCGGATCGAGTCCGTTGGAGAAGATTCTTCTTCACTACGGTCGATGCACCGCTGGCGAAATTATTATTAATGCGTGTTACAGCGTCAGAGTTTAGGTGATTAATACTAAGCGAATGACTCATGCCATTCGGCGAACTAACCATATGCGGCTTAGGCTGCTCACCTAGCGCGTTCATATTCAGCTCCGACCCATAGAGCTGAAATGTGCTGGATAGAAGCTCATTGCGGCTGCCCAGGGTAAGAATGCTGCCCTTCAGGCTGTTGGTGGATGTATTTAGTGACATGTTGTCAGACGTGATTCCATTCGGCTGGACTGTTCCCATGGAACTTGGACCCTGCTGCAGAGCTCCGGTACGGGGATCAAAGTGTTTCTGGTTAGCGTCTTTAAGGGTCGTCTTGATCTCCTTTTTGCTTGGCTCAGTGGTGCGAATGGATGAAATGTGTCCCGCCACAGGTTCTCGTGATATCGAAGACGATGGAGATGCAGAAGCACTTTCGGTTTCCTCTTCATTCTAGGGATAAAGAAAACATTCATACAGAACGCTTTGGTAAAACGAGAACACATTCCTACCTCGTCCTCCTCAGTGATAATAGACGATTCAATCCAGTCCTTGATGCGATTCTTTTTTGCTGCTCGATCTACATTGGACTCAATGCCACAAGCGACCAGAGTGTGTAGCAATCGATGCTTCTCATCCGGGCTGCTGTGGAAGGAGTACATGGAGGGGCACAACTCGTCGGTTTCATACTCGGCCATTTCTTTCTCAGCCGTCTTGGCAAGCCATCGATCGTCCATAAACTTCGCCAAGTCTGCGAGGCTCTTCGGCCGTCGATCGGCTCTCGGCTCTAAGAATCGTCGAAACATTCGCGATGACTTTGATGCCAGCAATTTGAAGAGCTTCGGTGTTCGTCGAATAGGAAGCATCATAGTGCCCTGCCATGAAAGGTATCTCACATAACGTGGATCGTCAGAGGCCGCCTTCTGCCATGGCAAGCAACCTGTAAGGCAAACGAAAATTACAATCCCAAACTGCCACACGTCGTGGCTTGGATCTGCCCTAAAAATAGACAAGTCGTTCAATTATTTGGCTACTCATAGCGAGCACAGTCAAAACTTACTTGTAAGTACCCTCTGGCTTAATTTGTAATACTTCGGGCGGACTATAGGGCAGCCATTCGTTCCGCCTCTCCACTGTGGTGCCCGACTGATAGGATTCTCCGAAATCGCACAGTTTCACACGTGAGAAATCGGATCGATAGATCAACACGTTGTCCAGCTTAACGTCCCTGTGGACTATGTCTCTATAGGGATGAGATTGTAAGACAATATCCGCTTATCAAACATAAAACTTACTTTGAGTGCATATAATCTAAGGCACAAGCAATCTGCTTCGCCACCCTCTTGCTATGGAGCTCGCCAATCCCAGTGTCTGTCACATTCGATGTGAGGTCTCCTAAAAATCAGAGGATAACAAACCACAAGGATACAAAATCAATTTCCTGCAACTTACCCAACGGAGCGTATTCCTGGGTGAATACATAGAATCCGGCTGTCTCGAATGCCACATCGTATGTCGTCACGATGTTCCTGTGAATGCCCAAATGCAGTCCATAGTGGAATTCACGATAAAAGTCCCGCAGTGATACATAAGGCTTGGGCACAGCTTTAAGGACCATTTCGGTTTGGGAGGCACGATGCTCCACCAACAAAATCTTGCCGAACCATCCCTCGCCGACAATTTGCAGAATGTCGAACTCATCAACTAAATGGATCTGTGAACGGTAAGAGGGGTTGCGAGTCATTAAATCAAGAGATGAATGCAGATATGGACTTAATTGAAATTGAATGCGGCAATGCATGGGATTCGTATATTTGACATAGGTACGCACTGCGGGCGAGTGCATTAAGTCGAACATATTTAATAAGTGTATGGTAGCTGCAGTTTGTGGTATGGGATTGCAGATAGGTTGTCATCCAGTATATCGAGTTGATCAAAGTCGTTATGTCCTTAATAGGGATTGTTTTTTTTTTAGGTTTTGTTGTTATACGGAGAAAATGGGTTCACAGATCGCTAAGCTAGATTGGCAGCAATTATTAGGTAATTATTGAGTAACATGTAAGGTAAGGCGGTGGACAAGGTGTAGCGGTTAGTGTTATTGCTAATGATCTAGGCGGCGTACGGTCGATCCCGTTCTGTTTAGATCGGAAGGAAAAACGCACTGTTGTAAAATATAAACAAAAAAATGATTTTTATTTTTTCTATTAAAAATGTAAGTGGACTGTATAAAGGGGTTAAACTGCTCAACTGCACTGCTCGGGTTTTGCACATCAAGCAGCGTTACCAGATTATTTTTTCCAAAAATGCTAAAGCTGGGGCGGAAAACTGCAAAAACTGCTAAACAAAATCCTAAAAAATGCTGAAAAAACTGCGATCGATTTTTTCACTAATAATAATTGAATTTTTTACTTTTTAATGTAAATTCTAGTAAATTACTTTACATTTACAAAAAATTCGTATTTGTGTACGTTAAACTTTTCAACTTTTGGCCTTCATTACTCGAAGTTTCTATAACTCGAGTTTATTTTCTGTCATTTTGAGAGTTGGACTTATGGAAGTTCAACTACATTTTTTGTTATTAACCTTATTGTTATAACGATAACGATATATATAGTCATCATGTAAAAGATAATATTTTCTGCATTTAAATGTATTGCTTACAAAATTAATAAAAATGCAATTATTCTGAATCTTTATAAAGAACATTCGAATTTATTAAAGTCAACATTTTATTTGTTGGAATAAAGTTGTAACAGCTTCCACTTACAGAAACGCCTGCAGTAGGTACTTGCAAAATTAATGCAACATTTTCATTATACTAAATCTATTACGGTTTTTAGTTCTTAGCAAAGTTACCTTTTAAAACCCGTACTCTATCATGTCATATCATATCAATGCGTCATCGCATTTAAATTATTCTTTTTCGAAAACGGATACACCGAATATAATTTGAGCTGATTTCTGTTAGTCCACAACACAGACCTGCATTTTAAAAAGCTTCATTCATGTCTTGAAATTGTTTTATCAATCAAGAGGTAGCCAATGTATGAAATGTTGCTAAATGTTAACAAAAAGTGTTTTTTTCAAAATGTTTTATGAATATTTTTAAAAACTGCTAAAAACTGCTGATATTTAAAAAAATGCTAAAAAATCTGCTGCATGTGAAATTTATGATCAAATCCTGCTAAAAACGCAGGAAACTGCTAAATCTGGTAACGCTGACATCAAGTGTCGCTCGTTGATTTCTGCTGGATTATATACAGCTGCTGTGTGCCTGTATATTGCATGGATTTCGGTCGCAAGTCCCGTTTGCGTCATCTCGCAAGCGATCGGGTTATCGGCTGCTCCTCTTTCTTCGCTCCTTCGTTGCGCCGCGTAGTGAAAAGGTACGGCGCTTGTTGCTCGTGATGATATGGTTCTGGGTTTTTTGTCGTCGATTTTATTGCGGGCCATCTGGCTGCCCGTTGGTTATTGATTTTATGATGCCGCTATAAAATTGTCTACTGCTCTGTAGGGTGCTTGTATCGTTGTTTTTTTCTTGTTTTGGTGCACTACCAATTGCACTGATAATTAATTTGTCGATTCTAGACACGTTCTCTATTCAAACATGAAAAATAAGAATTTTCTCATAAACATGTTTACTCGTTTTCCCTCCATTAGGAGTTCGAAGTTACCCAAATCGCTTCTTAGTGCTCACTTTGGTCATAAGAGTAAATTCGTTTAAAAATGTCACCTTCCTAGCTCTTACCGTTTGAACTGGACGTTGATCACTAATCGCCAACCAGGCAGGACAAACGGTTTTAAGTGTACATATGAGGGGAGGGGTGAAACAAAAGTCTCGTCGAGCTAGTGCCTGGTTGTCTATATACACTCCTCGTGATTTAGTCACTATAGCCGATCTATTTGAAGGGTTTTGACCTTTCTTTCAAAAGCATTACAACATGTTTTCATCCGCTTTCGTTAAGGTCTTTGCTTTTGCATCATACAGCTGAACCGGGAAGATTAAGGTCTTATGAGCAACAACTCCGCAATCGAAATCTATACAGATGGATCTAAAATGACGGAAGGCACGGATGTGGGAGTCTTCTACCAATCACCTGCGCTTAATCTCGTCTTACGCCTTCCTGACCACTGTAGCTTTTTTAAGGTGGAAATTATGGCTATTCGCAAAGCAGCATGCCGACTTGCCTTGTACGAAATATATGGGAAAGCTATAACTTTTTACATAGACAGTAAGGCAACCCAAAAACAGATTAAAGTTGGTAAGACTTTCAGACTGCCATCAGAGGGGATAAGCGGGGGGTTAGACTGTTTCGGTCAATCTTAGTCTTTTCTTCACCTTTCGCAGTCAAAACAGCAAAGCAGATTGCTGCACATACTCTTCCTAGATATATATCAGCCCCCCTTCTTACTAGCGCACTGTCAGAGGCTAACCAGCGGGGGCTAGAGTGCTTCGGTCACTCCTTCACTTTCCCCAAAGACTAACCGACACCTGGAGGAGCTGACTATATGTCAATCAACTTCATCCCGACAATTCGAAGACTCCGTCACGGAAGACCCCTGTTACGGTCACCCTTCGCCTTTTCACCAAAGAAAAATCGCGACCTCTCTTTTAGGTACCAAGCAGCAGAATATGGAATGTTTCCATCAAGCTATTCTTCTCTGTCGAAGACGAATTGTCGAAAGAAAATAAACGGGAGGCAGACTGCTACGGTTACCCCCATCCTTTTTTTCCAACAGACAAGCAGCAAAGCGGAGTGGTTCAAAAGCCCAATTCTCCTACGCACCAGTTTCCCTCCTTTGTGATGGTCTGTCAGAGGCAATAGGCAGGGGGCAGACTATTACAGTCACCATCAAATTCTTTCTCAATCATCCCAAAGTTTTTCAAAAGTACTAGATCATTATTACATTTTCGGAGTGCTAATGTTTTTTGTTCTAATATTTAAATTCGCCATCCTTTTATTCTACCAATTAGGTTAAGTGCCCGATACAATCCTCATCTTTGCCTTAGGAGTAAACATTGCGATTGCCATTTTAACTAGTAATTTCGAATGCCTGCAAATTTTCTATATAAAGGTCTGGTCTTTTTTCCTAGGAAGAAAAGCCAGAATTTTCTGGCTATCTTTCCGAAAATTCAGGTCTCAAAAAGTTTTTTTTTGGCGTTTTTTACTTTTGCAGAAATGGAAGAGATAATTCGAAAACAAAAACATTTTCTGGCATTTTTTACAAAAAAAAAAAAATTCTGGCGTAATTTTCGGGAGCCTAATTTCGAGTATATTATGTCCGAAAATTGCAGATATTTCCTCGTTTTGACTGTTCTTAGTATGCTAAGTATAAGTAGCATCTCGTCAAAGACATTATATTGACTAAATGAAGAGAATAGCATGTCATAGCCGTGTTCGAAGACCTCAAGAGTTTTGGTAATAAAGTTTGAGTGTAAAGGTTGGGGGAGTTTCAATTATGAAGAAGTCTTAGTTCTTGTGGATGGTTTTGTTTGCTTATCCTTATTGTTACAAGGCCTACAACATAAATTCTTTTAAAAGTATGTCCTTAGACCAAAAGCTTCATTCATTCATTCATTCATTTTCAATGGTCCGCTTGTCCATTAAGTGGGTCGCGGGTGTAGGTTGCTCAAGTGGACCCTCCATAGCTCTCGATCCTCCGCCATCGACTCTAAATCACCAAGGGCAATCCCCATACGGGTAGAGGAGAGATTATGAATTTGATCTAACCATCTCATCCTGGGTCTACCTAGGGGACGCCTGCCCGATGGTACGGATTCCATAGCACGTCGTGGAATTCTGGTCGGGGACATGCGTTTAACATGCCCAAACCACCGAATCGATCGCTCCGTCCGAAGAAGTAGCTGCTCGACATTGAGTTCCTCACGTATTCTAGTATTTCTAATGCGATCTCTACGGGTCACACCAGCAATACAACGGAGAAATCTCATTTCGGCAGCTTGTATTCGCGATCTTATTCTTTCGGTCATTACCCAAACCTCATGACCATAGGTAAGAGTTGGAACAAACACCGAATTAAAGACTGACAACTTAGCTTTGACACCAAGTTCAGTCCTCCTGATAACAGAATGACCAAGCTGTCTCAAAATCGATCCAGCCTGACCAATCCTACAGGAAAACTCGGCATTGCTCCTTCCATCACTCGTGAATATATGACCAAAAGCTTGACTTTCTAAATTCCCATTTGGTTGTGGCAATTAAAGTTTGAGCTCTGATTGTGAAAAACAATCACAGAACAGCAAAAACCAGCTGCTTTTTCTACGATGTTAAAAAAGTTTATAGAATTCTCAACAAATTTTCTTTGATTAGTTCTAACGTCTGATTTGGAATTTTATCCAGAAAGGGTATATGATTTTTAAGATTTCTTGTTTTTTCTTTAGAACCATATCCGCTTAGGTCTTGATCAAGGATAAAAAATTCAAGTACAAAATAATTAAATAAAAAAATAGTTGGCGCATCAGGCGTGTAGACACCCTAGGCCTAGCTTCTCACAACCATTCGTTTGTTTGAGTTTTTACTGTTTGGCGGAATGGAAGAGACCTACAATTTTATGCCGAGTCCGAACGGCTGAATTGAGAAACTTTTTCAAGACAGTTATACTCTCGGATGTTTGTGTTTTTCCGGAGATCGAACCTGGGATCCTCGCACAGTAGTCCAGCATACTAACCACTGAGCCACTGCGCCTACATTCAAGTAACTTGCAGATAAACTTTAACGAGATCGTATCGTATCAACACGTGCCAGCTGCATCATATCAGCACGAGGAGAAGCACATCAAATTTTCAGTTTTAGCATGAAAAACTAAAAAAAAGTGCCATACTTGTCGAAAGTGGGCTGATACAAGTTTTCACCTGTTACATACGTCATGAAGAATTTTTTGTTTGGAACTCTATTTATTTGATATGTTTTGAATAAGATACTATTATAAATTCTGGCTTTTTTGTCTTTTATCGAACTCATTCTTCCACTTTTCAAGCCGTGGTCCAACTTACCCCACTTACTGGCCCAACTTACCCCGTTGGTGGGGCGAGTTGGGCCACTTGCAATTAGTGCATTTAGGACAATGTTATTCCCTTGCGGATCAATATTTTAATTTTTTTCCAAAAACATAAGAAGTACGAACTCCAATCTATCTTTTGATACCACACTTGAAGGTATAGTATGGATAATGTGGTTAAAACAGGACTTCAGGACTTCAGTGGCCCAACTAGCCCCGTCCTACCCTACCTAAAGAGCAAATAGTATCTCTGAGAAATATGTATTCGTTGCACAGTGTTGCAGATCTGCAACATACCTCTTACTGTGTAGAAATGGTATGTTCCCATTTTTTTTCAAATCAGAGCAATGTTGCAGGCGCGCAACATACCTCTTCGAAGCGCGATCATTTCTCACTCTCTCTATTTGTCATTTGGTCCCCGTTATCATTTGTCAAAGTTGTTTTTTTGCATAAAGCCGAAGTCTGTGTTTGATCTGATTTCATTATTTGTGGGAAATTATCATAAAACCAGTTTTTTTCAAAAGAAGTTGTTTTGTTTTCAAAGTAAGTTTATATTAGACCTAAATTTTGTGTTTTTGTTTTGTTTTGCAACATAGAAAGGCCGTGGTTGGTAAAAGTCGTATTGTTGTACATCTGCAACATTGCGCGTTGAACAAGCCACAACCCAGATATATTCGGCCCAGTATAGTAGACATAACCTCAAATTGTTTACATCTTGCAGAATGCGCCCGCATCGAAAAAACATTCTAAGTAACCAACAGCTTGAGGAGATAATTAGTTCATGGTGCGAAAGTGAAGACGACCTTGATTTTTCTTCCGATGAATGTGATAAGGATTCAACATTTGTTCCCCAGGAAGATAGCTCATCAGGAAACGATTCGGACAACCTACCAGCACCAGAAACTTTGTTGCAGTCTGCTGTTCAATCTCCTCCACCTCAGCCGTCAACTTCTCGCGGGATTTCAAGAAATGCAGAGACGAAGCCAACGAAAGCGAATGTTATATGGAAGAAAAAAAACCTTGAGCTCAATCAAGAGCAGCTCTTTTTTTTAGGCAATGAGGATCTTCCAAATGAACTCCTGGAATTAGAAACGCCATATCAGTTTTTTTCTTATTTTTTCACTGAAGAAATTGTTGATCTTATACGTGATCAAACCAACATATATAGTGTACAAAAAGACCCAAGCAAACCGATAAATGCTGAAAGTGTTGATATACGTCAATTTATTGGAGTAGTTTTATACACATCTATAGTACGCATTTTGAATGTAAGGAATTACTGGTCCGATAAAATTGGAATATCTATAATCAAATTTACTATGCCACTAAAGAAATTTGAGCGTTTGCGCCAAAATTTGCATTTCAATGACAACTCCAAAATGTTGCCTTACACCCAGCCCGGAAGTGATAGGCTTTATAAGGTAAGACCACTCATGGAAAAGCTAAACGAACGCTTTTCGAAAGTGACCCTAGAAAGGTACTTGGCTGTAGATGAGCAGATGTGCTCAACCAAGGCTCGAAGCATTCTGAAGCAATACATGCCGGCCAAGCCTCACAAATGGGGGTTCAAACTGTTCATTTTGTGCGGAGTTAGTGGTTTTGGCTACAATTTCGAAATTTACAGTGGTCAAGAAAATATTTTACGCGAAGACGAGCCACAATTGGGTGCTGCCTCAAATGTTGTTGTGCGTTTAGCGAGGCAAATACCAAACAATTGTAACTACAGGCTTTACTTCGACAACTATTATACCTCCTTGCCGCTTATCGATTTTTTGGCTAGGAGAGGCATTCATAGTCTTGGAACAGTGAGGAGAAATAGAGTTCCCAATTGTAAACTACCCGATGAATCCTTTTTTAAAAAAACAAGCAAGGGGTACTTCAGTTGAGTTTGTTGGCGATCACAATGGGATTCAGATTTCAACAACTGCTTGGAAAGACAAGAAAATTGTTTCACTGGCGTCAAATTTTGCAGGTAAGAACCCTACATCCAATGTTCAACGATATGATAAAATCAACAAAGTCCACGTGGCGATTGAACGACCATTTGTGGTAGCCGAATACAACCGTCACATGGGAGGAATGGACTTGATGGATAGCATTATTTCTAGACACAAAATTTTACTTAGAAGCAAATTTTGGTATATGCGTTTGTTTTACCACCTTCTTGACATGGCAATGGCAAATGCGTGGCTACTCTATCGTCGGGTCAACACACAATCTGGCCGCTCTGACAATTTGGACGCCGCAGACTTTCGATTGGAAGTAGCTGAAGCACTTTGCAAAGTGGGCATAAAACAAATGCCGAGCAAAAGAACATCAGAGGTTGAACAAGGTCTGCAGGCAAAGAAAAAGAAAGGCCCTGTTCAACACGTACCGCCCAAGGAAGTTCGACAAGACCAAACAAGCCATTGGCCAGTATGGGGAGAGAAGAGAGTTCGGTGTAAAATGCCCAATTGCACTGGTTTCACACAAACACTATGTGAAAAGTGTGGAATAGGCTTATGCTATAATAAAACAAACAATTGTTTCAAAGAGTTCCACTGTAAATAGATATGTAAAAAAGTAGAAGCTAAGGCGCAGTGTTGCACATCTGCAACATACGGTTTTTGTTTATAAATAAATAGAAAAAATTAAATATTATTTTTTTTATAATTTTTTACTTAGTTGTTTTTATGTATTGCGTCTTTTTTCAAAATTTTAGCGAAAAATGAGTCATTGCGCTACGAAGGGTTACACCCTATTGGAGAAAACAGTTCAAAAATTATATGATCAATACTTTTTGGTGAAGCGCTGGCATCTCAACACTGAACACATGAGCACCATCTTTAGATATTTAGACTAATGGGGAACTCTTATACCCCGCAACATACTATGCAACATATGCAACCAAAAAGATCGTGATAATGGAGTACACAAACCGAGTTTGAAGTCAATCGGAGGGAAAATAAAAATGTTTCCATACAAATTTTGACCCCCCACCACTTTAAGGGTTGATTTTCCAAAATCGAAGAAATTAGTTTTTTTTTCCTCATAGAGAGTACACAAACCGAGTTTGAGGTCAATCGGAAGAAAAATGTTTCCACACGAACTTTGACCGCCCTTTTTACCCCTTTAGGCGTTGAATTTCGAAATACCCTTCTTTATTTCTTGTATTATTGTTGGTATTACAGGGGTTATTTTTGTTTTTAAGGAAATAGATCGAGGAATAGATTGATGTAGTTGTGAGTAGGTTTTTATAGGGTTGGAAGTAGGTTTTGTGTTATGCAGATCTTTTAAATTTTAGCCATGTGTATAATTCGATTTCTGGTCATTACAATAACTACATTAACCATAGTTTTATGTATGTATACAATCAAATGCCCTATAAACACAGAAATGCTAAAGGCCTTAGGTGAAGAGGGAGTCAAATGGCTCTCTCGTGTCATTAAAGTGGCCTGGGAATGCAGCGAAACACCCAGCGATTGGCAGATTGGGGTGATTGTGCCCCTTTTCAAGAAAGGGGATAAAAGGGATTGCTCCAATTACAGGGGTATATCACTTTTAAGTCTCCCCGGAAAAGTCTTTGCCAAGGTGCTGGAAACGCGTTGCAGAGCTGTGGTCGAGGCACGATTAGGAGATGAGCAGTGCGGCTTTCGTCCCGGCAGAAGCACAACCGACCAGTTGTTCACTCCTATGCTACACCTGTTTACGCTTGCTTCGTAGATTTGGAGAAAGCATATGACCGAGTCCCTCGAGGGAAACTCTGGAGTGTATTACAGCAGTATGGAATTGATGGTTCTCTCTTGAGAGAAGCTGTTGAAGCTGAGATGAAAGTAAATGTGAACAAATCTGAAGTGATGGTCGTCTCTAGAATGCCTGTTCAATTCACTCTGCATGTTAGTGGAGTCCCATTGAAACAGGTGGAGAAGTTTAAGTATCTCGGGGTCTTATTCACGAGTGATGGAAGGAGCAATGCCGAGTTTTCTTGTAGGATTGGTCAGGCTGGATCGATTTTGAGACAGCTTGGTCATTCTGTTATTAGGAGGACTGAACTTGGTGTCAAAGCTAAGTTGTCAGTCTTTAATTCGGTGTTTGTTCCAACTCTCACCTATGGTCATGAGGTTTGGGTAATGACCGAAAGAATAAGATCGCGGATACAAGCTGCCGAAATGAGATTTCTCCGTAGTATTGCTGGTGTGAGCCGTAGAGATCGCATCAGAAATACAAGAATACGTGAGGAACTCAATGTCGAGCAGCTACTTCTCCGGACGGAGCGATCCATGCTTCGGTGGTTTGGTCATGTTAAACGCATGTCCCCGACCAGGATTCCACGACGTGCTATGGAATCCGTACCATCAGGCAGGCGTCCTCTAGGTAGACCAAGGATGAGATGGTTAGATCCAGTCCATTATCTCTCCTATACCCGTATGGGGATTGCCCTTGATGTTTTGGAGTCGATGGCGGAGGATCGAGAGCTATGGAGGGCCCACTTGAGCAACCTACACCCGCGACCCACTTAATGGACAAGTGGACCATTGAAAATGAATGAATGAATGAATTAAATTGCAAAAAAGCACTCAATTAGCCCACACGTCAAGCGAAAATTAATTATTCCGGAAAAATCATCTCGACGCACTATTAAATATTAATTACTTATTAGGCGAAAATTTAAATTTATTCATTCAAATTCAGCGTAAAACAACAAATACAGCAAAAAAAAAAAAGAACCCCTAAATCGAAATCATCCATGCGTGCTCCTCCGCGTTATTTGACCAATTACTAATCGAAATCATTAAACAAAATCCCATCCGCATGTGTATTCTCATATTCGGCCACATGCTGAAAAATTAGATAATTCACTGGACGATGGCCAATTATCGAAAGTAAAACACTAAATTTTTTACATATATATGTATATGTATAAGTGTAGGTATCAACAAAATCGCGTGGGTTGCTGAAATTCATTTATAAATGGCTGCGAATGGATCTCTCGATAATTGGCTTTATTCGTTTTGGCTGTGATGGATCTGAATTTGAAGGGAAACTCGCAAGTGCGAGCCATAAAAACGTCACACCGGCATTGCCTGCTGCGTTCCACTATGTAAATATCTTCGTAGAGAACTTTATTCGAGAGTGAAAAATGAAAATCGAAAGCTTTGATGAACGTCCACCCACTTCGATTGCGCCTTGCGAAAGACTCGCCTTTGGTCAGTGGCGCACTCATATGACAGCGGCTACCTGTCGCCATACTGGCATAATGCCATCGTCCCTATTCCAAGACTCATGTTTTATTTATTTATGACAGAGGCGATTATATCTGTGTTTTGAGTTGGCAACATAAACAATAAATTTTTTTGGTTCTGGGGCTGACAAGCTAAATAGGATTCGTGTTAGCCGAAGATGCGCTGCTCGCCGAAAGGAATTTTTATGATTTCTTCGTAAACTGTCTGAGGCGTATGAGTAACATTTTTTTTAACACACACACACGCTGGTGCTTCGCAAAGCGAATAAAACTGATTGAAGTCTGCAGCGGCAGCGGGTTAAAATTTGTTATTTATTTGCATTTGGTATTTGTTAAGAATTAATGTTTTACATTTATCGATTCTACAGAATTTCATGGAATTATAGTAGCAGGTAGCTTAAATTCAAATTAATTGAACAAGCTTTCTAAAATACAATCTTGTAGGTACTTCAGAAAGATTCATATTCGGATCGGAGGGTTTTTAAACATCCACGATAGGCTGCTGTGCTGACAGTTGAAAAAACTTAACGATTTTCGATCATTTTCAATTTCAATGTATGCCGATCGTACTACACCCTAAAAACGGCGGTTTCAAAAGGAAATCCAATACTGTCAATTCCTTAATTTTTTTTTATCGCTTAAGTCGGCTCTCACATTGAGGCAACAATCAATAAGCAACAGGCAATGGGAAGCAATACTGTTGCTTCGATATGAGAATAGGTTAAAATAAAGTTGTGTATTGCTAATTGATAGCCAGTTGCTTAGTTGCATATTGCTTTTTGCCTCAATCTGAGAGCCGCCTAAGAAAAATATTTCATGTCAATAATCTTAGTACATATATGCATACACAAATTGCAGGCTACCGGCTATGTGTGTGAAAGCAATCACAATTTTTGAAAACCGTGTGACTATCAGCCGGGTAAGTGTGAAATAGGCGGTGATGCTAATGATGTTGCAACAAAGAAGTTCCAGAAAAAGTATAGTACATTGTCAGAAATTTTAGCAAATAAAAACAAGTAAAAGTGTGATGATCGGCCTGGCCGATGTTTTGGTACCCTCCATTGGCAAATACAAATCATGAAAATGTTTAGGCATGTGAGTTAGAACGTACTAGAGATGTAACGGATAGTAATTTAGCCGGATATTCGGTAGGTATGTAATAAGGCCGAATAGCCGGATATTCGGCGGCCGGGTCCGGGTATCTGCTCGTGGAAACGCGGTGTTAACTGGATGTGCGGTAGATGAATGAACTGAAATGTGCAGTGAACAAATTGACTGGTTAAACTTAGTCTCGGAAATTCAATGAGCGTGTTCTTAAAAGTTTTGCAATAAACGCTTTTTTTTGTATTTTACTACCAAAAGGACTATCCGGTAACTATACCAAGAGTCTTACCCGCAATGTACCGGATATGAGAAAACGAGCCGGATAGGCCGGATAACGGATACTAACCGGATATCCGTTACATCAATAATACGTACACTCTTACGTTTACTCTTTTTTTTATGCATATATACTCAGTTATAAAAATGGGCGATGTTACGATACTAGCGCAAAAACCATATACCAAATATGTAGTACATTTTTAACTTTCTCCTATAAGTAGACAGTCCGTTCACATGAGCACTTTTCATGGTCGGCTTAATTATGTGGATTGTTAATAAACTTTGGCAATTCGCGCCGAGGGTGTTTTCTTTAGCGACAAGAAGTTTGGAATTCCAAATTTCGCTCTTTAAACTGTTTTTTTTTAAACATATATTCTTAATACATTTTAAAGGGATTAATTTATTATCGTAATCTTGGAATAGTAAAATGTGCAATTTTCTGTTCACAAATGCATCAGAAAAGGTTTGTTCGTATTTTATCTAATCGTTTATTCGCTCTCATGTGAATGCACCTTAACAGTGAAGTATTATCAAAATGAGAGTATATTTTCACAATGATGTGTTGTATATACTGAGTTGTTAGACAGACTGTAACATGCTGTAACATTTTAATGTACAAAATCAGAACACAGCACAACTCATTTATGACCGTTCACTCTCTCTCTTATATTATTACATAGAATGAATTTTGATATTAGTAAGTAAGGTGATATAGTTAGTAAGTAAGGGGTATAGTATTTAAGATTATGTATTATGTTAGATTAAGTAAAAACGAGCATTGAAGCTCAGAAATAAACGTGAAGTCAACGAGACAGTTGTGTTTCTTTTTTCGGCGGTATATCAAGGAACATACATAACATGATGTTTTCTATGTCAACCGGAAGCAAATTAGTAGTGGTTTGAATTAAACCGCATTGTCAATAATATCAATATGTGACGAGCAACCTAAATCAATTGTGGACTTCTTAAGTTCTCTATTAAGTCGACTAAAAATACTGCTCCCTACCCTTCGTGATAAGCCGCCAAAATTTGCAAAGTGGGTTGACTTATCATTTCGGACGTTTTTATATTTATAGTTTTGCGGGAGGGACATTTTGCCGGCAGTTTATGATGCGGGGTTCAGCGATGTGAAATGCTATATTCCTAGTGAGCAGTTCTATATACATAGTTAATACAGAAAACTACTTTCAAAATATGGACTGCTACAAACTATCAATATTAAAAAATATGTAATAGTAGGGAAATCAGTCACCACCCTAAGTTAGCTCACAAATTCTAAAGAATTACGTCTTCCACTATATGAGTGTGATACGATACCCTGAAATCCCAATGCGTCATAGGTTATCATTAACATTTTTTGTGTCTAGTTCAAAACAGATTTATAATTCTCTTAAAATCCATCATATGGGTAGGTGCCTATCTAAATATAGAGAAGTGAAGTAAAAATGTTTCATATTGTGACGGCTACATACGCCGCAGCAGGCATAGTTGATGTATAATCTCCGCAGATATGCAGACACCCGAAATTAAATTAAGCAATATTTTGTCTAGTGAATTTTCTAATTTTATTATTCGTAATCATTGCGAAAAATGTAGTAGTCCATAAAAAGCCATGAAAAAAAGTCTAACATTAATAGGTATCCATGATGTATTGCCTAAAAGTTCAATGACCTGATGTATCTAAATTCAAATAAATTGTGTATTTAAAGTCAGTTTGGCTAATTAATTGAAAACCAAGTGTATTTGGAAATGTAGTACGTTAGCGAACAAAATATAGCATTTTTAAACAAAATGTAGTAGTATGTACCACATGTTTTTTTAAACTTTTTTTTTTATTGATTAATTGTGAAGCTTTAGGTAGATCTAGTACCTATATACTATACTTAATGGAAAGAGATTCCATGCAGCCGATGAACATAAATGTAGGTTGTGGGTTGTTGGGTTGCTACTGCATCCTTTTGAAAATAGATTTGGGCAGATATTGGACAGTTTTTCACTCACTCCGCTAAAAGGTCCCCGCGCCCGCATTACTAAGGCCATAAGGCATTATCAGAGCAAAAACCAAATTGTGTTTAAAATAACGATATTTATGTCTCTGCGTCTGCATTCACGCAGGATTGATTGAAAAATTTCTTCGGAATTGACTTGATGAAATCCAATACATCTATCTTTTACAGCACACTCATCAAAGTATCTAGTTAGTATCACTAGGCAGGTTTCGATTGACACATCAGTAATCTCAAAAACTAAAAAAGAACATTATTGTTTTACTAATTGTTTAGCCTTATGTAATTTGGCAAAAGCATCAATTCAAGTTCTGACAAGTGAAGTTGGTTTTGCCCAAAAACATTTCAGACTTCAACCGATTTCACTGTCATTCTTTACTAATGCCGGATTGAATTCGTTTGCCTTAATATGACAGAGTTGAATGCAGTACTATATTACGCAAACAATTTCTGTTCGAGTACCGATTGAAATCAAACGAGTTAGACTTTTCTTGTGGGGAATATAAGTTAAAAAAAACCCCACGTTTATTATCTCCCGTTCGCTAGTGACTCGAGCTCTCTCTTGCTCCACAGACGGAGCAAGTAGGCTAACCAGATGTCCTCTTTTAAGAGGACATGTCCCCTTTCTATTTAGAAAAAAAATGTCCGGTTTTTTTTTTTGAAAAAAATATGCAATTTGTTCTTTTTTTGGGATTTCTCAATTTACGGAATTTTTCGACACCACAAAACTACAAAAAAAACTTTTTTTCAACACTAATTTAGACAGATGGAGAATATTATGTATTAGAGATTTATTCATGGTGTTTAAAATATCTTCGGAGATGGGCCGAATCTTTCGATGAGTTTGATTGTTTTACATTGATGGATTTGATGAAAATAAATTGTTTGACCAATTTTGTAACCTAAAAATATTTGTAGAACAAGAACAAAACAAGAACAACTTTTTAAAGCACCTACGTACGCAAAATTGGTAGAATACTTTTTCGTAAAATATATTCTGTTATTTTGGTTATTGTTTTTTGTTCTTTAATTTTTCATTTGACATTTCTGAAGGTGTCCACTTTTTGGTGGGCATTGATCTGTGGCCTATTTCACCAAATTACAATTATAATTACAAATTTGTATTTGTTGATTACATTTTCAAATTTGTTAACTGATTTTCTGTTTCACATAATACAAAACTTTATTCCAACAAATTTGTTAAAAAGAGAAAAAAATAAAGGGAAATTGTATTTTGTTTTTTTACAAATAGAAAAACAAACCGTTTCACCGCATATTTTTCAGAGTTGTAAACAACAACTGTTTTTCATAATTTTGTAATTCTTCTAACAATTTTACTGATAACTTCAAAGAACAAAATTAATTTTATTCGCGATAAGAAAAATGTTGAAAAAATGGAGGGCGCAGTGGTTAGTGTGCTTGACTACTGTGCGAAGGGTCCCAGCCCCAGGTTCGATCCCCGAAAACACACAAATTACAATTTTTTTTTTCGGCACATTTTCTAACCTGTTAGAAATTGATGCAAGTATCGGTGTCAGTGAAAAGTTTATTTTCAGCCTGATTTGCAATTCGACGTCCAATTTGTCTTAAGGACTATTCACATGAGAGCGACCAACTACCTACAAACGAACGAATATTCGCGAGTTTTGACGGTTCGTTCACATAGGTAAACACTTTTCATAGTGGCGGCAGTTCACAAATTTCAGCCTTCAGTTCCTACCAGAAATTTCTCTAGCCGTTTAAAAATGTGGTTTGAGAATAAACTTTTACAATTCGCGCCGCCGATGGTGTTTCCATTCGCGGCATATAGTTTGGAATTCCAAATTTCGTAAACTATTTTTAAACTTTGTTTTCTTAATACATTTTGGTGGGATAATTAATTATCCTCCTTTATAGCAAAATGTGCAATTTCCTGTTCATAAATGCATCAAAAGTGGTTTGTTCGCAATTCATTAATTTGTTTGTTCGCTCTCATCTGAATGGTCCTTTATTTGCTCTGGCTTAGTACGTTTTAACTGAAACTTTTCATTGAAAACAAAAGAATCTGAAATTTCGTAGTTTTTTCTTTGTCTATTTAGCACAAACTTATACCACTATCGGTGTTACTATGCCTTCGACGTTCCTTCCTTTGAAAAATTACAAATTGTTACTAAATAGACACACGGTCTTTCTAGTGTAATGCGAGAAACAGATTGGCACAGCAACAGCAACAGCAACTTTGACAGCCACAGCGCACTTTTTAGAGCCCCTGCTTTTAAATGGCTGAAGTTACATTACTACAGCAACATCGACATCGACATCGACATCGACGTTAGAGCTAAGTCCTAAATTCAATGTTGCTGTGCAACGGCTACCAACACCACGGTGACTTTTTCAGTTCTCTCAACTTTCGAATGCTGACATACTGAAGGTGCAGCATCATTACCAGATATAGACAAAAAAAGTTTCAGCAGTTTACAAATAATTATTATTATTATTTTATTATTAATAAATTATTTATAAAATACTATTTTAATTTTTTTTTGATTTAGATTGCCTTTCATTTTCGATTGGCAAAAGAAATCAATTCTTTTTTGTGATCTGCAGGCGTCAAATTATTTAGAATATGATTTTGAATTCTAGTTTTACTATATTGCAATGTGGAAACGAGTTATCTACTAATTCAATCGTCGTGAGTTGTATTAAAATTAATGTTTGACAAGCTATTAAAAGAAAAGTCATGTACCTAATATCATTTTTATTTCGCTTTTACCATTTATTTTGGAAGATATAAAAGGTAATCTGGCAATACTGCGTTGCAATCAACTCTCAACAAATTTTGTTTTCCTCCCTTGACAAAGTTGCTGTCGATGTTTCCAATGTGTTTCATGCGACTTCTGCTGTTGAAGTTGCTGTTGCTGTCAAAGTTGCTGTTTCTTATGTTTCTCGCATAAGAAATTTTCAGTAATTGAACAAATTTGTAAAACTTTTTGATTTGGTGAAACACAAACTTTGAAAAAAATATGAATTTTAACATATTTGTGCATGTAAGCAACAAAGAAAATTAACTTTAGGTGAAACGGAAATAATGAAATCTCTACAAATTTCCCTTTGTAAATAACAAAAACAATTTTGTAATACAAAATTTTTGTGAAACAGAAAAAATCGATTTTTGAACAAATTTGTTAAAAAAATGCCTGTAAACAACAATTTGTAAGTTGGCGAAATAGGCGACAGCTGTCTGAATTCTGCTGATTGACAGAGACAAACGCTTCGTGTCGTACTGGTACTGGAAGCATTCAGCTGAAGAATTGCATTTACTTTAGAATGTTGCAAAGTTTCTATACCTATTTATTAAATTATAAAAATAAGAAAAGTTTTTCGTAAAAAAGTAAATTGGTTAGGCGGAGCTTAAGAAATGTAGTACTTTAGGGTAACGATGTAGTATGTAGTACAGCGTTGAAATGTAAGCAAATATGTGGCACATTGCTACATAAGTAGCACAAGTTGTAACGCTCAAACCCAAACTGCCATCGAAAATAATGAATGGTTCAACAAATGATTCTTGTTTACATAGCCATAGCGCATCACATTGCCCACCAACACAGAATAAAAAAAAACTACATGATAATCAAATCCCAATGCTTATCGAATTAAATTAAAGGTCACTCTGTGTATACAAACCTTTTCTAATTCGAATTCACGAATTTTATGAATACTCCCCCGTGGCTTCTTTAACACCGACATTTTGCACCAAACTCACATGTGACCGTGTGGCCTAATGGATAAGGCGTCGGACTTCGGATCCGAAGATTGCAGGTTCGAGTCCTGTCACGGTCGAACGGAAGTTTTTTTTTTTCCTCAAGTTAATTAATTATATTTATCACTAAATAATTGTAATTTCACTCATTCGCGAGATATTCATAGCACTGTCTAGACGTAGCAAATAAATACTTAGAGCTCATGAGTCACAGAGCACACTCTCGCGCACGCTTTGTTCATAATAATAGTTTATAATAATTTATACCTCTGCCTGTGGTGGTAGTAGGTAGCTATATCTGGGATGTTTCTCTTCGAACAGTTTTGCCATAAATTAAGCACGATACTAAAACAAACATGAAATTTTCCTTGAGTTGAATTGTTGTGCATGCATCATCTCTCGCACTTTCCCGCCTCTAGCGCGAATAAAACAAAAGATTTGCATCCGAGATACATCATATGAATACCACGAGCGATACTGTTCACCATTTTGCGCCACCGCCGGAGCACAATGTGTATCCGGCTTTATGCTGCTATAATTAAGAGCGGTTTATTTTTGGACTAAAAATACGAAGAAAAAAAAATTAATAAATGAAATAAAACAATTTTATTGAAACAATTATTTATCCATCTATCAGAGGATTCTGCACCACCAGCTGAGGATTGATGTTGTCACGTACTCGTATAATACTGAGATACAAAAGCTAAGGGCGTTACGTTTAATTGCAGACCGCGCACAATGACTCCGGAATTAATAAGAGTGTTTGTTTTTTTTTTTTGCATTTATTTTCGTTAACCAACGAGTAATGTTTTATTTTTTGAGATATTTTTCTTTCGGTTGTTGTTTTTGGCAGATGCTGCGGTTGCAATGTTTTCGAATGATTTTCGAACACCAAATTTCTAATAAAATATCTGTTTCGCTCTCCCGATTTTGTCTACCCAGAGTCAGCAGAACATCTAAATTGAAAAATGAGGTTATGATTTGTTGTGTATTGTTTCAGTGGCGCGGCGAGTGTTCTCGATTTTAATGGGAATGTGTTTGACACTTGAAAATGCGTTTTCGAGATGTGTGTGTGTGTGTTTTTTTTGGAAACTCGCCAAAACATAGCATACGTCGAGTTTGAATTTGGTGTCTGGTTTAAAAAAAAAAATTAAATTCATCTGTTCTTAAGATCTCGAAGTTTTAACTTGATCGGCTTGTTAATGGACAACAGACCGCTGAGCACCTTGTTGTGGTAGAGCGTAGTAATGGAGGTGGCTTGGCTAGGGAAGTAGTTAAAACTCTTGCGGTAGAAATGTGACTTGAAAACTAAGATCCAATCCTTAACTCCAAGATGATGTGTCTGGCACGTCGAGGGAGCTATGCAAGGTCCTGGATAGATGCTTCGCAGTTGAGTACCTTCAAAAATGCTTAGAGGACTCACTAAAGACTTACAAGTAATGCATTACCGAGTAAGCGATGTTTTCATGATCTTTATCCAGCATTACATGAAAAGACTATGTCGGATGTCGCCATAATTTCTGTGTGAAGGACACTTCTAAATGTAGACCCGAAATTGACGCAGCCAAACTGACGGTGACGGCCTGGTGTTCGAAAGGGAAAGAGAGACAGTCTCATCTTAATTGCGGGCTGAACGTAGTCTTCGTGAAATTCCAAGGGTCAATGGAAAACCACTCGGTAGGGCGATGAAGTGATAGACGCCATGAATGCTGGGTGAGAGGTGCGCAGTGTGCCCGTACCGGGAAAGAATCAGGGTTATTCCACTGAACATTTATCACAGTAAAGCAAAGAGGAAAAACTGAAAGTACTTAATTGCAAAATATGGGCGCAGCCGCAGAGTCTCAGGGTTTATTGTGCAGAGCTTCTGAGCGAGAGGTCTAGGGTTCGATCCACGGAAAAGCACAAATGAAATAAAAGGGTTTACAGCGCCACGTTTTGCGAACATCTCGCAAACACCCGAGAGTCTAACCATCCTGGAAAAGTGTGCCAATTCAGCAGTAGGGTTAACCCACTTGTTGTAAGATGGATGGATAATAGAGCACAATCATGCTTACCCCAAAGATCTCAGACCCATAACTTTGTCATCATTTCTTCTGAAAACTCTAGAGAAATTGATAGACTCCCATATACGCTGCGTATAATGCAAATCTTCTGTCAGCCTCTCAACATGCGTATAGTAAAGAAAAATCGGCTGAAATGGCCCTTCACTCACTCGTATCAACGCGTTTAACCACGTCAAATCAAATCAAATCAAAGGCTATTATATTGGCGCACTGACGAGCCCTGGAATTGACAAGTCGATTGGCGATTGGGGAATCAGTTGCTCACCAAAAGGTTCATAAATTCAAAGCTGGGCGAAGCATCGGCTCTAAGGTTCGTCAGCAAGGAAAACTCCTTCTAATGCTGGAACGGGAAGGGTGCAAAGTAATTGCCTATGCAGACGACGTTCCTATATCACGGTCTCAGGAAAACTCCTCAACACGCTCAGGGATTTTACGCAGAATGCCCTCTCTAGGCTCTCTAATTGAGAGCAAAAAATGCGGACTAGGCGTCAACCCCCAGAAAACTGAACTGGTTCTCTTTACAAGGAAGTACAAAACCCCTATCCTTGTTCCCCCAAAACTAAATGGCACGCTGCTGATGCTCTCTGAAACGGCCAAGTATTTATACCTCATTATAGACAGCAAATTGTGCTGAAAAGCCCATATACTGCAGAGGGCTCAAAAAGCCACCACGCCATTTTGCTCCTGCAAAAAGGCTATTGGTATAGCAAATGCAGACTCCAGACGGTCACTCATCTATTCTACACTGACACTAATTGATTACACTCTCCCCCAGTTTCAATTCAGTAAAAATGTTGACACCCTATCCTTTAAGACTGACTGGGAGAATGATGTACCTAGTGTTTTACCACGGGTGATCCGTCTACCTTTTTACGGCCGGGTCCAAACCGAAAAGAGGAGTAAGGGGGGGGGGGGGGTGTTTTCTCCCAAGATTTAAATTGTACGATCTCATTCCGTCTTCCCAATCACTGTAGAGTGTTCCAGGCGGACTAATCGACTAATCGAAGGTAGTCAAACTATACCACGTGCTACATCACGAAACAGATCTGGCCCATGCTGCATCTTAAGCGCTCTAACAATCTTGTAACACTAAAAAGATCCAATTATTAGTACAATAGTAGGTGTCATCACGGGACACTGCATTATTGGGAGACATGCTCTCAGACTGGGCCTCCCTTCCAACGATTTCTGTAGAAGCTGCATGGATGAGGAGGAGGAAGAGAGTATTCTTCACCTATTCTCGGAGAATACTTCTCCGACAATCTCGGCGAACTCGCTAATGTAAGCATGAGTTCCTCCAACACTTCATTCTCAGCTCCTGCTGGTTCAACGGTAGCTTGGAACATTGAATATTTTCCTGACAGGTGTCAAGCCCACTAAAAATGGAAGTCGTTCGTAGGCCACTCCCTCATTTGTCGGTGCTGTATCTGTTTCGGTATTTTATGTCTTATTGAGAGCATAGCCATGAAGCCTTCATCTCCTCACTTGCATATTTTTAAAGTAGAACCCTGCAGAACTGAAGAACTATTTCAAAAGCATGTTCCAAGTGTAATTTTGTACGCATTATACGCGATAGATACTGATCTATTACTGATAGCTCATTTAGAGGCTCAGTTTGTCGTAACCTTACTGCCCCGCCCCCGCACATACAGAACAAATCAAGAGGGACTTAAGGTGCCAGTACACGATATGTAGCACGCCTCATATATATGTGGCTCTGACGTCAACAGAGAGTGCACAAATAGAGCTTGTACACGGCATGTACCCATTGGGACCACTCGCTGACGTCAAAATGACGTCAGTGCTACATATATATGAGGCGTGCTACATATCGTGTACTAGCACCTTTAGCCTTATGAGTTATGGAGTGCAAACATTGATGAGGCAACTAGTTGTTCGCTTACTTGCAGCTCGCGTAAAAATAAACAAAGTTGTAAAATATTGTCATGCAGCCGAGCTGCAGCTGGTCATTGCTCAAGCTGCTTATAGACAGAATGGAATGAAATGAAAGGACCTCTATTTGTAGGTTACGTTCGGGTAGGTTGAAGTGGTTGCCGGCAAAAGGACTTAGACCATAATAAGGTTTGTTAGATTGTTTAGATTTAGATCATTGTAATAGAAGGCTCCCAAATGGAGTTTCCGTTTTCGGGAGAGTTGAGGAATTGATGAATGGTCTCCTCCTCCTCTTCGTCCAAACAGCTTCTATAAAAATCGTTTGAGAAAAGGCAGTGTCCCGTAATGGCACCTATTGTGACGCTGATATGCCTTCTGTCAAGAGAGATCAAATTCTTAGAACGTTTAAGATCTAGCTTTGGCCAGATCTGTTTTGTCGTTAGACATATCGTGCCACATGGATGGTCCAGCTTTAGTATAAGTTTAAACGTTTAGCGATCGGGATACCTAAGTTTCATTTGCTTGGCACGATAGGTAGTGTGGTTCCGAGCTTTTGGCAAGTTCATCAGCCAGCAGAGGTGAATGTTGAACTGCGCCGCCATCTCTCTGAGAGACGTGCGACCGCCTAGGGCTTTAGTAGAGTTAATAGAAACTGATTACAGGCACTTAATTGCAGCCTGACTATCCGAGAAAATGTGGATATCTTTCCATTAATTCCGCCTGAAAAACGCTACAGTGATCTGGGAGGCGGAAGTAGAGACTGAGATTTAGTCTATCAGAAGAAACACCACCACTTACACCATCCGACGTTTTCGATCTTGGGGAACAATCAGCGGCTTCCGAACCATATCAGATGAGGCCGGCTTTATTATAGCTGGAATGGTTCCCGTCGACATTCTTGCAGACGAAATGTTAAGGATATATAACAAAAGAACCTTAAACTTTAAAAAGCCAGCGTCAATAGCTATGTGGCAAGCTCGTTGGAATAGCACAACAAAAGGCAGATGGACATACAAACTTATTCCAGAGCACGCAGTATTGTATTGCCCACGCTTCATGGCATGGAGAAATACTTTGCCCAGCCCGTCACTAATCATCGACCACATGTTGCAGTCTGAAGAGAATTGGGCGGAATTATGTAATTTTATAACCATCCTACAAAATGAGCTACGGAAATAGAAAGGCTCAGAAAAGCCACGGCAGAAGGTTCAGAGGCCGCTGAAACACCAGAAGTAGGTGACACAACACGATAAGCTTCAATGCTAACCAACCCCGCGAAATTGAAGTCGAAGATTACCACATCCATTGGCGAATAAAAAAAAATCGGTGTTGCTATATAGTTGCAACACTTCAATATCCCGAGAAAGCTGCAAACGTTCGTTAACCCGTGTCTACGAAATATACCTATTAGGGATTTTCTTGGCTGACATTTTTACCGCGTATAGCTTTTCACCATTCCACGATGAAAGTGGCAGTGGATCGGGCAATCGGGCTGACATTTCCAAAAGGCGATACTTCCATATTTAAGCATGCAAAGCAATGCAACCCGTTCACCCAAGGTGGAAAAAGAGCGATTCCACCGAGAAATACATGGCGCAGGACAGTGTTGAGGAGGATTCACGACAACTAGACAAGAGGGGAGAAGCCATAGGACCCATAAAGGGAACCAAACCATGGCTTAAGTGAGTAAAATTATAATGCAATTAGACTTGCAATACAAAAATTGCTTCCAAGTGCTATTGAAGCAGCAATATTAACGCCGGTACGCATTCCGATGATTCCTATCGATATCCGGGCCTACTTTAAGCGGTTGGCTTTAGACAAGGTTAATTGGCTACTTGTAGGAATGTAACTTTAACATTCGGCGTACGCATATTAAATCTTAAAAACACTTAAAAACAGGGTGTTTACAGTCATGTTGCTGTCAGCCAAGTATTTTTTTATATGACGCGATTCTCAACTTCAGAACAAATTTTAAAAATATCTGTGCACTTAGTAGATTTGTATTTGTGTTCTTTTATTTGCACTAACGTTTTTCAAAAAATAACTTTCAACTCTGGTTCAACAGGAGATCGAGCTGCCGACTTTTAAATTCGTTTTCGACATATCGAAACGCATTTCGAAAACCATACGATGAAAAAAGAAACAGCAATATCTGTCACAAACAACAACAACATTTTGCGCTTGCTCCACTTAATTAACATATGTATTATTCAAGATACATACAAGACAAATGTTTAAGAAAACTATTCAAAAATTGGCCGCATTCGAACTGAGAAGAAAACTGAAAACACAAACCAATACCCGCTTGTGTGCAGGGGCTATACAATTCACTAGACACTTTCGAATCACTGGCACTCTCTATTGTGAGATATTTTTAAAACAATTTTTTTTTCTTTTTCAAAAAATAAAAATTCACTTCCATTCAGGAATATTCTTTCGGAACGGTCTTCCTATAGTTGTATTTATTAATATGCAATTTTGAAAACTCTTATGTAAAACACTAACAACTTGTAGAAATAGTTTTACGTTTAGATATTATTATTTTTTAAAGGAACAATGCGTTGCGGAACGATTTTCTTGTTCGAAAAACACTTTTCGAGATCACCGCGTTAGGAATTTTGTTTTCTATTTTTAAAATGCCACTTAATGCGTTGCACACTTCCTATGGCGGAACATGGAAGCTTTTGGTACGTTCGGTATGAGAACTAACGGCAGACTGAGCAGGTTCTAAGAGCAACGTTTTTCAGGTGAATTTTTTCTATTTTGAGATTTTCGAAAATGATTTTTGAGAGTGTATGTCCGATTTTCGGAGTAAGTTGATAACGCATGCGTTGAGGGAAATTCTTGTCACGTAAATTTTGAGTTTTAGTAGGATGTATTTCGTATCATTATAAGTAAGTTAGGATTTTTGGTATATGACAAATTGACGAGCAGAAGGTTTTCAATACTTTTCTAAAGAAAGTAACCTTAAGAGTATCAAACCAAAAGAAAACGCGTTGTACGCCTTGAGCTGTAAGGAGGCTATTCGATTAAGGGAGTTGAGTTTTCGGTCTTACAAAGCCCACCCATCTGAGGAAAACCGAAAGAAGTTTAAACGAGCCAGAAATTACTGCAATGCCCTCATAAAGCATGTCGGATTCTCATATGACCAATAGTTGAGGCAAAAAACACTACAATCTCCCAAGGGTAGTAACAACGTTTGGTCATTTGTAAAAAAATAGAATTCGGCCTCGTCAACAATCCAACGCTAGTTTACAATTACACTCCAGGTCCAGCTGTCAGCTCCTTAGAACAATTTAGACACATTTCGCAGCCAGCTCGATGCTCGCAGATTGTGCGTTGTCTGCACCTGTACTCAAGTGCGTCGAATTTACCATAATACCAATAAATTTTCGCACTCGTATAGTCGCAGGGGTACCTACTTAATGATTTCAACATAAATAAATCCGCTGGTGTGTATCTCCCCCGTCGTCGCTCTGAAGAGGTGTTCTTCCACGCTGGCAAAACCACTGCTTAAGCTTTTTCATCTGTCCTATTCTTCTGGACTCTTTCCGAGTGGGTGGAAAACAGCATTGGTCCAGCCCGTCCCTAAAAAAGGCGAATTATCTTCTCCCACCAATTACCGACCCATTGCACTTAGGTCCATTTTTTTTAATGTCTGTCGCCGCGACATCTAAAAATAGTGTTAAAAAGTGAGATACGTTTGGTGGGAGGGGGGGGGGGGGTATGCTGCCCCCTATAACCCCCCCGCTTGTGGTAACTGTAGGATTTGGAGTAGGTGCAAGGTTGGATATATGCAAAGTTAAGTTTGCTTGTGGGAGATTTTGGCATAGGGGATTTCATCCCGGTAGATTTTCGAAAAAGGGAAGAAAGAAAAGGAGAGATTATGTCCAATAAGGGATTTTGGAAAAGGTGATAACATGGGATCCCAAATTAAATATTTTCTAAAAGCTGCTGGGTTTGCATAGGCCGTTCGCCTAAAGGAGTATGGGACAATACGAGATGCTGCCATCAGGTATGGGCGGCCCGGAGCAGCAGTTCTGTTCAGAATGTCGTAGCTGAGCTGTGGCTGAAGATATCGCAAGGGACCCCCGAGTACGAGACGGAGTATCCTCTAGACGGCGTGCCACGCAATTGGGCATCAATGGTTTGGTTCAACATTTTTTTTTTTATAAAAGCAATAAAGCTTTTCAATGCATTCCACTATGGGCTTATTCAGTAACGCTCAATTAAGTGATGTGGGCAACCTTCTTAATGTCTTTTCACAATTGGATGAAATGGGACTGGAGAACTTGCGTTTCCAACACAGGATGGAGCAACGTTGTCGAAATCGAAATTCTGAAGGCTGCATAACCGGGACGCTTAATCTTTCATTTTGTCGATTTGTACTGACCGGCAAGATCGCCCGATTTAACCGTTCCAGACTTCTTTTGAAGTTATGAGTCTATATCAACAAGCCTCAGACTCTTTAAGCCCTCAAAAGAGAATAACCGTCAAGAATGCGAGGGCCTATCGCCAAAAGTTCTGGCAGGAGTAATGGAAAATGCCATAAATCTGGTCCGAACGATCATAAATCTGACGGCGGCTACTTAGCCGATTTGGGAAAGTTTCCCGGGTAAGCGAAAAAACAAAAAAACATTTAATATCTTATATGTATCTCGAAAACCACCGAAACGATAAGCCCGGGAGTATTTGTGTGAAAATAGGTCAACATTGGACAAAGGGGCGTTGCGTCTTCCATACGAAAGAAAACATTGCCAACGCTATACTTCGACAGTCATGGGAACCAAATTTTGTAAAATTTTGAACATTGTCCGGATGATAGACAAGAATATTATCTAGGCAATAAAGCAGCCCATAGACACTACACTTGTGTCTGCACCGGTGCCGGTGTACGGAAATGTGTGCTGTGTGTGGGCTAGTGCACACACCGATTTTGGTGTAAGGGATTTAGTACGTATACACAACACATGGGTCTCATATTGGTTTTACCCAAGGCGTAGCAATTGTCAGCTGGATGGAAGACAATTACGACAACCGCTCACTCATTGTTATATCCCAACCAAGACCGACCTTCCCCAAAACCCCATATTTTCTGAACTTCTTCATGGTGGCCTCTAACCTGGTAAACATCTCCTCAAAGATCGACACTTACGAGCGCAAGGCTCTTACCAGCGACTCTGACCATGAAGCAGTGCAGCTGATTTATTAGGCTTCATCAACCGATCTTTACGAAGGAAACTCCTTGTTGGAGGTGACTACATAAACTTCAATGAATTGGATATAGAGCTATTTCATAGAGAAGTCAAAAATAATATCACCCCACCCCCCAGCGACAAGAAATCTCTCCAAAGATGAAATAGACACAGCCGTTGAAGACCTTTAGAGTGCAGTAAACCGAGCACTCGATAATAGGTATGCAAAAGAGGTATAAGACCTCGAAGGACCTTTACCACCATAGGCAACGTCTAAGGAAACGACTCCAAAGAATACGCTACCGGGAATGGAATACGACTCACAGTGACTATCAGACAGTTCTGCGTGAACTAAACTGCACTAACATCCTGTTCAAGAATGCAGTACACCACTACAACGACGTTCAGATGCAAAAAAAGCTGCAAGACATTGAGCCCGGTCCTGATACGTTTAAACAAATTAACCGAATTATCGAAAATGGTCCAAAAATGCCAGATACAATAAACACCAATCCTGGAACCGCCACCAGGTGGCTTCACCAGGCAGAAGCATTAGCGATATTCTTCGAAGGCAACTACAACCCATCGCCTCCTAATGATCCTGAATTCCTCTCAAAAGTCCACGCCACAGTCAGAAGAATCGACGACCGCAACTACGGCATTCACTGACACAAATCCAGCCGACATCCCCGTGTCCAACTTGTCAACACCAGAGGAAATCGCTCAAATAATTCAGAGCAGTCACTCTAAGAAGTCTATTGGACCGGACAAAATATCCAATTTCGTCCTGAAAAAGTTGCCGCAGTCAATTATGATCTTTCTAGCTATAGTGATGAACAACTGCATTAACATCTGCTACTTTCCTATAGGAAATGGAAGACTGCTAAAATAGTAGCCATTTCGAAGAAATACGACCGGTATCGCTTCTTTGCAGTGTCAGTAAAATACTCGAGGAACTCATCCTGCGGAGAGTGAAGAGTGAAAGATGTTTGTAATCATACCGAACATTCAATTTGGATTTCGGGAAAAACATTCCACGTTGCACCCGTGAATGAAGTTCCAACATGATGTCAAGATGTGGAGAAGGCATTCGATTCTGTGTGGATTTAAGGACTTTATTCATAAACTTAAACAGCTAAGTTTTCCTATACCTCTTACTAAAATAATTTGTAGCTTTCTTCACTCTAGGTCCTTTTATGTACAAAATAGAAGACAGCCATTCACAAACAAAAAAACATCGGAGCCGGTGTAGACCAAGGGTCAAAATTGGGTTCACTTTTAACATTTTTACATCCGACCAGTCTCAGGTCGAGAACACAACCAACAGCTGTCTTTTCGGCGACGACTCCGCCACATATAGCAGCTCGGTGTCCCCAGGCATAACAGCACGAAGAGTTGAAGTCCAAGTCAGGAAACTTTTCGAGTACTACCAAAAATGGGATTGGATACGGATCAACACAGCCAAATCTAAACTGATCTGCATCAGAAGACCCCATTAGAGGAAGAAGTAGAAGACGGTCAGGTACCAATTGTCGTAACATAAAGCCGAGACTACCTGGTGGATCAGCGCTATCAACCGACAAACGACATTAAATATCTTGGATTCAACTTTAGCGATCGATTTAGATTCAACCCACACCTGCACACTGTTCACAGGAAGGCTGCATTCGCGTTTCATCGAGTCTACCCGCTGATGGAGAAGAAGAACGGACTTAGTAAAAAAAAAACAAACTGCAGCTCTACAAACAACTTATAAGGCCGGTAGTTACTTAAGGTTTCCCCATGTGGTACACCATTTCTAAGACGTATGTGAAAAAGCTGGCAATTTTTGAGAGAAAACTCTTAAGAATCCGCACAGAACTCCACTATGATCCGAAAGAAAAACGTCAAAAGCTCAAGACTCTACGAAGAATCACCCCCCTGGGAAAGTGTGACCATGTACTTTTTCTGGGGGGAAACACATCCAGCCATCCAAACCCTCTAGTCCGAAGGAATGCAGAAACCCAACACATCCCAGAGCGTCGTTACCTCTCTGTATTGGCTCTACTAAACGAGGACCTATACCCAAGAGACACCGACAGGGCAACTATACCATTCTACGATTTGACCGAGACAACCCACTATCAAGATGAACAAACCCTCTCTATCACCACAAGGTCATTGACATCCGTATTTGAACACCCTGAGGTCAACCCTGACAACGATGCATACTACGAGTGAGGATTTGAGACAACAATCACAATTTATGTACATCGAATTATTTAAAAAATAACAATGTAAACCGTTGGGCCCCTATTGTTGAGCCAACACACAAAATATTAAATATTCATACCCATTTTGTAAACTAGCCTTAAGTCAAATTCTATATATAAAAGTTCAATAATAATTGATGTAATGTAATCATATTGGTTTTGTATGGGAGGTACCAGAACTACTTGACCGACATAGCCCATTTTCAATACCAACCTGACGACGGTAAAAAGAACTGCTCTCACAAAATTTCATTCGATTGGACGCTATCGTGTTTCAATTTCAACAGACACACAGACGGACATGACTTAATCGATTCAGAATTTGATCCTGATTCAGAATATTATATACTTATGTACTTTATGGGGTCTCCGGTGACTCCTTTTGGCGTTACAAATGTAATAGCAGAATATATGTATGCCTTCCTGTGGAGGGTATAAAAAAGCCTGGTTTATGTAGTACTGGTATTAACCCTTTCAGTTTTTTACAAATTCAAATTTAAAGATTTTGACATGATGTCATGTAAGCTAAGCCAATGGATCTTTATTTAATCATTTTAAATTAGGCTATACAGCAGAACCCTTGCTTTAAACCATATATTATTTTGTCTTCCTTATAAATACTGCAGCACTTTTCCCCTGTAAATCACACTAACATGTATATATATTTCACCAAATAGTCCCAGCTGCTTCCATTAATCCTCTTCGGAACTTCATTTTGTGTACATGCATACCATTATCCCTTGCTCAACGTATTTGCGAACCCAAACATTGTCGCGACTTGCTCGCGAATGTAATTAATATTCCCTGGCTGGCCAATAAATTTGAAGCTACTGATTAATCCTGGCACAAGGACATTATAGCATCCGAAAACATTGAAATAGGGATAACGTAGGAGAATTTACAAACTTTTTTTTTTAAAACAACCCTTGACTGCTACCCTAACCAAAACATCCTGTTACAAATGACACTAAAACTCCCGGCATCACGAGTAAACATGGCATAAGTAAATCATGCTGGCCAAAGGATATACGTATTATTACAACCATATTGGTAGAGTGTATCTGTAAAGAGCGCGGGTGAACCAAATGAAATTGCCATTTTTATTTTTTTGTATATAATTTGCTTTGTCTTATTGAACTCGGTGTATCGACAGTAGCGGTTGATATTAAATTGAATTCGGGACGAACATGGTTTAGTTGGACAATGTAAGTATTTGACAGGTCAAACTTTAGCGAAGTCGTCTGTCAGATTATGTTCGATCGCATGTGATTCCGAAAGAGGCAAATTGAAGTGAAACTTTTCTAATGGTCCGGCGGCAGTTATGTGAAACTCAATTCTAAATTCAAATTTAATTCAATGAACACGTAAAAACTACTGGGGTGATTCCGAACTCCGATTAAAAGCGAGAAGTTGCAGTGAAACTTCCTATGGCTCTTTGGGCAGTAATTATCCACATAAGAAGCAAGTGTTGCAACGACGGTCTGTGAAATGCTCAGCACGCATATCTGATATCTAAAAGGTAAACCGGTAAAAACAGCTTTACATGAAGTGGTTGGTAAAATAGAACATAGCCTACACCACAAGGAATTTGCATTAGCTGCCTTCTTAAGCTAAGTACACACGATTGTAAGATCTTACAATATTGTCGGATCTGTCAATACTCTGACAATGACAGACAATGAGCTTATAATAGCCAACTACCTTACAATAAAAAATGTTTGTCTCAAAGTCTTACAATGCATGTCTTACAAAGGTCTTACAATGGCTTTTCTGACAACATTGTAAGGTTGAAAATTGTGTGTTCACACGGTCGGCAGATATTTGAATATGAAAAATTGGTCGATCTCTTGTCAGATATTGTCAGATTAACTTCAAAGTTTTGTGGGTTGTTTTTTGTAATAAGGATAATGGATTAAAATATTGCACTCGCAACTATTTTAACTGCCTACGTGTTTGAAGACAACGAAGAAGCCTAATTTACTCAAAAACGACGTCGCGTCGTGTTTATACAAAGGATTCGATAGCCCGTCGTCAGACGTCAGCAGAAGGGATTCTACTCCAAATTACTCGTCGAATTGTGAGCTGAGGAGCCAGAGCTCTATCGCAATTTTTTGCGGATGGACTCAAAACTATTTGATGATCACGGCATATTAATGCTGACGGTATACCTATCCCCTTCGCCAGTATGAATATCTAATAAAAAGGAAGTGTCGTCGACGGGTTGGGGTCGATTAACCGCTTTTAAAAATACCGATTCCAAAAAATCGATCAACAAAATACCGAAAAAGAAAATATGGACTAAGAAAAATCTCGACTGATAAAAATATCGACAGAGAATATGTCGATTTTTTAAAATGTCGATTTTAAAATGTCGAAATAAGACCAAAGTGAGAAACGTATGCAACCCCCCTGCTTGTGGTCACTGTAGGATTTGGAGTGGGTGCAAGTTTGGGTATATGCAAAGTTTATTTTACGTTGTTTACCGACAGTCGACAAATACAGTCGACATTTTAAGTGTCGAGGTTTTAAACTTTCGATATTCTTAAAAGTCGATACAAATTTTGTCGAGATTTTAGCGAGTGACAAAATCGACATTATTAGTAGTCGACATTTTTTTTGTCGGCAATTGGTACGTATCCCGTCGTCGACTGCCGAGTTCTAAAAAAAAACACAGAAAACAAGAATTATATCACAAACTTCAGACCATACACAGACCATTACAGTTGCTGGCATCGATTAAATTATTTTCCATTGTCTATAAATGTAAACTTCGATTTGGCGTCTATACCATGGGTTAAACTGTCTGTCAATGAAAAAATTGTAAGCTATTGTCAGCTTCCATAAACAACGACATCTGACAATTTCCAATAGGTCTTACAATGTCATAATTGTCTGACAATAATACAAATTGTGTGTTCAGTTCAGACTTGTTCCGACGGTCGCCAGCAACCTGACAATCTCATTGTCAGATGGATGTCTTACAATGGGCTGACAATGACATTTCTGACAATATTGTAAGACAAAATTGTAAGTTCAGACGGATGTAGATCATAGCATCACTAATTGGCTTTGCACAATGCTTGCCACCAGAAATATCAATTCCACTCTCGGACACAGTTCAATTAGAAAATCGGTTACTAGAGTCACTCCTGAGAAATGAGTTATCTCTCCCTTTCTCTGGGTTCTTGTCTTAGACGATATACTTAAAGAACTCAGCAACGCAGGGATTAGCGTAATTGCTTGCGCGGATAATGTGGCGATTCTAGTTCAGGGTAAATTCCTGAACATACGTTGAGTGAAACCATGGGATCAGCCCTCCACAAGCTCAGAAAGTGGACTGAAGGGTGTGGACTTCGTGTCAACCCGGCAAAGACAGAACTAGTACTTTTCCATGCAGTGTGTTCTAGGCAGAGGTTCTGGCCGTGCTCAAAGCTGCGGATCTACTTGATATGGGATCTATATCCAACAAAGAATATCGCTATCTACTTTGATAGTCAGGCTGCGCTAAAGGCGCTAAAGTCCTTCGTCATCAAATCTGAGCTAGTCAGAAGCAGAACCAAGTTAGATTATGTTGGGTACCCGGACACTGTGATATTGAGGGTAACGAAAGGGCTGATGGTCTGGCCAAAACCGGAGCAGAGCTACCACAAGATAATTATTCTCGAGCAAATTAAAAATAAGGCAGACCAAGGTCGGATATTATAGTAGGGCACAGGGCCTCAAAGGCTCTGTTTAACATCAGGTTTAACATCAGATACGGACACATGCAGATGCAGGTATTGCGAAGACATGTCCGCAGAGGATATCTATAACTCATCTCCTCTGTAAATGTCAAGCTATTGCTCGGAACAGGAGAAAATGCCTTGGACTATACTTCTTCGACAATTTGGAAAAGGTTGGCCTCGTAAACAAAATTGAAACAATTTTTAGGTTTTGTAGTGAAATTAATTGTCTGGGCGAAGTGGTTTAGGTTTTTGACCGATAAGGCCCAATATGGTGCCTAGTCCAATGTGATGAACTCACACCCTATTCAATCTAACCTAACCTAACCTAACCTTGGGCAGTAATTCGGATTTCGGAACTCCGATGAAACGTAGAAGCGACAGTTGAAAGTGAAACTTCTTGTGGCTCATTATGCACCAATGCCGAAATCCGATGAAACAAGTTAAAATGAAAATACTTATGACCGCATAATTCTGAACTACGTTGAAACGAAAAACCGACAGGTTGAAGCATGGTGAGGCACCTAGGGTGAAGTTTCACTAGTGTTAGTTCTTTTGCCTAGCTTTCTTGGCTGATAATAATTTTTGTTCATGTTGTCGCTGGTAGGCCCTACTAGTTATTTTTGTTTTTATTGGAGCGCCTCATTGAAGGTCGGCACCTATTTTGATCCCCAGCCATATAACTGTCTGCATACATCTAAATTTTCAGCGCCCCAAGAGCACTTCTGACCGTCCCTGTTCAATAAACGCCGAACAGTTTGGGTGCGGGTATAGGAGGTATTAATTCAGCATATGTTTCAATTAGCAATCGATGCTATATCGATCCGGCATCAGGAATATTTCAATGCCTTTGTTGACTACCCCAAAACAGAAACAGAAGCGTAGTCCTGGCAGCCGCAGTTTGTTTTTTTAATTCACTAGTTTCCTTTGAATTACCCGGCATTCATCAGCGTTTGGTAAAAGCTTTTATTCAAATATTTTTCGCTTGAATTCAATTAGGAAATTCCATTCGAGAATGTCCGTCAGTTGATGGTGGCGTATAACCTCGCGCAAAAACACTCCTTTCGCACTAATAAATTCATCATAGCATAGCACTCCCACTCAGTAATCCTTCAACCACTTCGATTGATGCGATGCCACTGCCCATTCACTTCCACGGCACTGCACAGCTGAGAAGTGCACCTGCAAAAAAATAAAAGGATTACTTCATGCCATTGAACCTATTATTGCGAAAGACCGTATTTTTTGTTGGTTTGAGCCTAATATGGCAAAGGAAAAGAGAGATCTCAATCGCATAATGTAAAAAAAACTTTTCCTTGGGAAATTTAACATCGTTCAGAGTGTTTTTCCCCACCTGCTGCGTCATCCTGACCGCAAATACCACTTGTATAATGTAGTGTATTAGCGCCTTTGGTTGGTGGCCAGCCGATGGTGTTGGTGGCGGTATTACCTAGGGCCTAGGCTATGTACAGAGTTACAATAGAGCATTGAGTAACTAGCGTAATGAAAACACACCGGCAACGCGTTGCACATGGGAGGGGGGAAAACTTTTTCAATTAAAATTATAAATATTCATTTCGCAAACGTCCTGCGGAGTTGTTCGGATGGTAAAGTACCTGGGGATTGTTAAGGCCGCCACCAACCGTTTTTGTAAGCTTCCTCAGTCTTCGCCTGCTGGGTGTAAATTGATTGTAAATAAATTTCGAAAAAGCAGAGAGACGATTTATGCAAATTTGCAATTAGTGGTGGAACTGATGAATTTTCAGCACAATGAGTGTAGATTAGCGTATAAAGCTTTGTTTTGTAAGGCTTTAGAAATATCTGCAGCTATGGTCTTGATAACATTTTATATATAAATTTCCATAAACCATTTCAAAAATTTAAATGTTTAATTATTTTAGTGGCCGTCAGTTCGGTATGCCAACAACGGTGACATCTTGTTGTTATGATATGCTATATTAAATTTTAAGGATGCAATATTATAATAAAAGTACGCCGGGGTAACTGCCCGACTGCGGAAAACAAACCCAGTTCCGAAACGACAACAAGCCTCGGATACGGATGATTTTACTGTTGACGAACCTGGCAAACGAATAAAGGACAACGAATTTCGGATCTGCACGTGGAATGTTAGGTCCCTTAACCGACCACGTGCAGCCGAACAACTAGCGGAGGCCCTGAACTGCTATAAAGCAGACCTAACCGCCATCCAAGAAGTGCGATGGGATGGACCGGGCAAGAAGAGGATGAAAGACTGCGATATTTACTATGGCGACTGCTATCGGCAACAAAAACAGCGCTTATTTGGATGTGGATTCGTCGTTGGAGGCAGACTTAGGCAAGAAGTCTTAAGCTTCAACTGTGTGAACGAGCGACTCACGACAATCCGCGTCAAGGCTAAATTCGCCAACATTAGCCTAATATGCGCCCATGCCCCCACGGAGGAGAAAGACGACGACACCAAAGAGATGTTCTACGAGCTCTTGGACAAGACATACGAGCAGTGCCCTAACTATGACATTAAAATTGTCCTAGGTGATTTTAATGCAAAGATAGGAAGAGAGGGCATCTTTGGTAGTACTGTCGGAAGGTACAGCCTACACGACACCACCTCCGATAACGGATTCAGGCTGATCGACTTCGCGGCGGGGCGAAATGTTGTCATATCAAGTACGCGGTTCCCGCATCTCGATATTCATAAAGGCACTTGGAGATCTCCCGATCAATCAACCGTCAACCAGATTGACCACATTGCGATCACGCAAGGCACTCCTCCAGTATTATGGATATCCGAACGTTCCGAGGGGCCAACATTGACTCGGACCACTACCTTGTTGTAGCCAAGGTACGCCTTCGGATATCCCGAACACCGCCAAGACAAGTAAATACTGGGAGGAAGTTTGACGTCGGACGGCTAAAATCGCAAGAGATCACCAGATCCTTCTCCGATCAAGTCTCTCTCAATCTCTCAAGAGGTTCTATGCAGCCAGCATCAAGTATTGAAGACCAGTGGCAACATTGCCAAAAAGCCATCAGAGACGCCGCCTCTGATGTGCTTGGTTTCACTCGACCACCACAACGAAACCCCTGGTTCGACGACGAGTGCCGGCAAGCACATGCAGCGAAACAAGAGGCATACAAAGCGGCGCTGCAAAAAAGGACTAGAGCTGCTCGTGAGCTCTACGCGCAGAAAAGAAGAGACGAACACCGGCTTCTCAGGAGGAAAAAGAAAGAGCATGAGAAGCGCGCGATCGAGGAAATAGAGAGATGCTATAGCAGGAATGAGGTTCGGAAGTTTTACCAAAGGGTAAAAAGAACCTGCCAAGGCTACAGAGCCCGAACCGAAGCCTGCAAGGACGAACAAGGGAACATCGTAGTAGAATCGCAGTCGATGCTGAGGATATGGAAGAACTACTTCTGCAGACTGTTTAACGGCGATGACGAACTAAATCCCGCTGTCAGGCAGAATGAGCCATTCAACCTGGACGATGAAGACCAACAATTCCGTCCACCCGACCTGGACGAAGTGAAGATAGCGATATCTAAGCTTAAGTCCAACAAATCCGCTGGGGCAGATGGCCTACCCGCCGAGCTATTCAAAGCGGCAGGCGATGACTTGGTTAGGAGCATGCACCAACTTATCTGTAAAATATGGTCGGAGGAAAGTATGCCCGATGAATGGAACCTCAGCATTGTTTGCCCGATCCTCAAGAAAGGAGACCCTCTGAACTGCGCCAACTACAGAGGTATTAGTCTTCTTAACATCGCCTACAAGATCTTATCTGCTGTGTTGTGTGAACGCCTGAAGCCTTTCGTCAACAACCTGATTGGTCCCTATCAGTGTGGCTTCAGGCCAGGAAAGTCTACCATCGACCAAATATTCACACTGCGGCAGATCTTGGAGAAAACCCAGGAAGTTCAAATCGATACCCACCACCTTTTCATCGATTTTAGGGCCGCCTATGACAGCATTTATAGAGACGAGCTATACAGAGCAATGTCTAGTTTTGGCATCCCTGCCAAACTCGTCCGTTTGTGTAGGATGACAATGGAAAATGCACGCTGCTCCATCAAGGTCGGTAAAGAACTCACCGAGACCTTCGATGTCAAAAAAGGATTTAGACAAGGCGATGCGCTGTCATGTGACTTCTTCAACATCGTTCTTGAAAGAATAGTGCAAAACTCAAACGCTAAAACCAGAGGCACTATCTTTCAAAAGTCCGTCCATCTACTCGCCTACGCCGACGATATCGACATAATCGGGAGAACGCAGCGTGATGTCACTGGCGCGTTCGTGAGCATTGAGACGGAGGCGGCAAAGATGGGTTTGGCGGTCAATGAGGGCAAGACAAAGTATATGCTGTCATCGAGAAAGGACACCCAACACCGACGTCTTGGACAGAATGTCACTATAGACAGATATAACTTTGAGGTGGTAAAGGACTTTGTCTACCTAGGCTCCGCTATGAACTCAGACAATGACACCAGCGCTGAGATTAAACGAAGAATAACTCTTGCCAATCGCTGTTTCTTTGGGCTAAGAAAGCAATTGAGTAGCAAAGCCCTCTCTCGAACAACTAAAGTGACCCTTTATAAGACCTTAATCATCCCAGTCCTACTTTATGGTGCAGAGGCATGGACTCTATCAAAAGCGGATGAGCTTACTCTTGGTTGCTTCGAGAGGAAAATTCTTCGAGTAATTTTCGGTCCCGTCTGCATAGACGGTGAATGGAGGAGGAGATACAACGACGAACTGTACGGGCTGTACAGCGACATTGACCTAGCCAGAAGAGTGAAGGTCCAACGACTGCGGTGGCTGGGTCATGTAGAGCGAATGGACGTGAATGCTCCGGCCCGGAAGATCTTCGAATCCACACCCGAGGGACGGCGCAGTAGAGGAAGACCGCGACTCAGGTGGCGCACGCAAGTGGAAGGGGACCTTAACCAACTTAGCGTGCGAAACTGGAGGCAGCTGGCCAAAGATCGTGCTGGCTGGAGACGCTTGTTGGTTGAGGCCCAGGTCCACCCCGGACTGTAGCGCCACCTTAAGTAAGTAAGTAATATTATAATAAAATAATAATAAGAGGCTAAGTCCAAGTCCATAAAATTTATAGATTATTATTAAATAAAAACCGACCATACTTTAGAATACCTACTCTGATCATTGCCCACAGTTAATAAGATGAAAACTAAGGGTTCAAACGCTAAAGCGATTAATCTATCCCGACTATATGAAAAAATAAGCGTCTTTAAGGTGTCTAAAGAACCCCTTTCTTGAGGTATTCCTCTCCAGGTAGCCCTATTATTACCCAACTGTCCCCAGTTAGGTCCATGTTGGTTGATGTCCTTTTCTGCATATGCGCAAGTGCCTTAGAGGTAATTTACTTCACTACTGTGTTGATCATTACGGGTTAGAGCCTAAGACTCGGAGCGACCAAGGACTGTCTAAGATTTTTAACAAAATATCTATAAGATCAATCTTATTCAGAATTATGGAAACCCTAAATGATTCCGCTAGACCCAGTAACATTTTTATGGAAGCGCACTTTAGCCCATGATTTATGAAGAAAATGGATGGTATTTGGAGTGAATTTACTGAGCAGTTAGAGCTGCTGACAAATACTCATTCATTACCATGGTTTTATGGACTAGTATAGTTTCCCACATCCCACTTAAAATTTGCAAATTTGTAAATAATAGTGAGGTAAAAAACAAAACAAGTAAAAGTGTCATCATCGGCATGGCCGATGCCTTAATATCCTCCACTGCATACAAGTCATGCAAAATGTCAGCCATGTAAAGTATTAGGTACACAGCACAAGGGTCTAATATTGGTTTTGTTTGGGAGGTACCAGAACTACTCGACTGATATAGTCCATTTTTAATACCAAGGTGATCATTCCCCTAAATGGTCGATTCGTTTGGATGATGTATTTTCAACAGACTGACAGATGGCATGGCTAAATCGATTCAGAATTAGTTCCTGCCGCCCATTATTTATTAGCTGATTGACATAAGAACTGAACTGGTAAGTGATCTAATAAAAGATCATCTTTATTTTCTACTTTAACGTATGGAACGTTATATTCCACAGCGCATCACAAAACTAGCTTCAAATAAACCCTGGTTTAACAAAGAATGCAACCGAGTTACAGCAGCGAAAAACAAGGCTTTCCGTGAGGAAAAAAGATCTGAATTTATAATTCTTACAAATAGATGCAACCTAATTATTGAATCGGCGAAGACAACTTACAACGAAAGAGTCACTAACAAAGTAATTGGATGTCCTAACGACGCTCACGCGCAATCTTTTCGCTAGCATGTTTTCAGAGAATTTCACCCAAGATTCTGCACAACTAGAGCCATCAAATATCCCGAGGGTGCAACGTCGATGGCAGAAGTGAAATTTCGGCCTCGAATAGTTCAACGCATCCTTAAAGAACTAGATTGCAATAAGGCAACTGGACCCAACGGAATCCCGGCTATAGTACTCAAGAGCTATGCACCAGAACTTGCACCTGTACTATTTAAGCTATGCTGAGCATGCCATAATCCCAGAAAACGTTTGCTTCTTGCTGAAAGACCGATCGCATTCAACCTATTCCAAAGAAAGGGAGGAAATGTCTGCCACAAAACTATCGTCCAATAGCGTTACTTTCAATGCTCTCAAAAGTAATGGAAAAGGCAATAAATGTTGAAATAATTAAATATCTAGAAGGCCGACGATTAATAATCGACAGGCAATACGGATTTCGGAGCCGTCGTTCCACTGGAGAACTGTAAAGCTACGTAACAGAATTATGGACGCAAGCAATTGAACAACACGGCGAATCCAGAGCCGTAGCCTTGGACATATCAAAGGCATTTGACCGAGTCTGGCATAGAGGCAAGTTGGCGTATTATGGATTACCACAACAACTCTGCGAATGGATGCAAAATTTTCTTCTGGGAAGATCGATCCAAGTTGTTGTAGATGGTGTATCATCTAATTCGTTTGCCATAAATGCAGGAGTGCCTCAAGGATCTATTCTTTCCCCAATTCTATTTCTTCTCCACATCAACGATTTGCTTGAATCGACAATAATAATAACATCTACAGCTTTGCTGAACTCTTATATCCTCCATCTCGAACAGTGGGCCTGTGAATGCGGCTATATCACACAGTCAGAGATGTGAACAAATTAGTTCTCTAAATGGTGATCTGGACAAAATCTTGAAGTGGGGAAAAAGACAACTTGGTTGTACTTAATGCGAACAAGACACAGCTCACAACATTTTCTAGGAAAAATGCATCGACAATTTCTCAGATCCAAATGGACGACCATCCAATCCATCCCAAGGACTCAATGCACCTTCTAGGAGTCACAGTCAATTCATGAATCACATGGCAGGACCACATATCCTATATCGCAAGATCGGCGTCTGCTAAGTTGAGCTACCTATTTAGAGCAAAGAGGTACTTTGGCCCCAAGCAACTTCTCCTTCTCTACATAGCACACGTTATATTGGAATATTGTTCCCATATATATGGAGCTCGGCCCCGAAACATTCACTTAGCCTATACTTGACAGCATACAGAGACGAGCAGTTCGACTTATTGGAGACCCTACACTCACATCGAATCTACAACCGTTGGTGCACAGAAGACAAGTCGCTGACCTGTGCTTGTTCTATAGGTACTTCCATGGTAGATTTTCCGAGGAACTGAAAGATATTATGCCTCGAAATGCGACTTTTGGGCGCCCACAAGACAGGCAGCTAATGCTCTCATGACCATACAGTACATTTGACAACTGCAAGGACATCAATTCTCCAAAACTCCTTCTGTTACAGGACAAGCAAACTTTGGAACTCGGGGATATATTTCCAGAAGACTACAATTTGCAGCAATTTAAGTGCAGAACTAACATACATCTGCGAGCATCTCGGGGCGCTGATGAAGCGTTTGGTTGCAGGTTTGCCTTTCCCGGAAGAAGTAAAAAGTTCGCTTAAGGCCTTGCTCAACCCTGTAATCCGTTCCAAAATAGTTCAGGAATGCAAGCTGGAAGACCGCTCGCATGCAACCTATTCCAATGAAGGGGGGGAAATGTCTGCACACAAAACCATCGTTCAATAGCACTCTTTGAACTCGGTCGCAAGGCTAAACCCTTTGACTCTTGTCTGGGTCCCAAGTGACACTGGGATTGAAATGAGATATCCGATGAGATTGCTAAGCAAGGCTCAGAAGATAATTTCTCGGGACCAGAACCTGTGCTGGGTCTTCCTGCGTCCTCGGTCAGGGCTTCCATTGACGATTGGGTCTCAAAGAAATTAATTGTAAGACATCAAGGCTCTACAGGAAGCGGACAGATTAAACGCATGCTCCCGAAAATCAGTAAGAAGTCCAGCATTCTGTGTGCCTAGCTTAAGGGATACCATGCCTGCGACGCATGTGGAGAGGGCGACGATACTTCGGATCATTTAAGGCTCTGTCAAACAGAACGCGTTATTAACGCCGCGATGAGATTATTTTACGCGGCGGTAAGATTGTTTTGATACGACGTTCTCAACGCCGCGTTAGAACACGTCAAACAGATGACGAATTGTTGATTTTTTGACGTGCTTTTTCTTTCGAAAAAGAAAAAGAATTTGCGTGCGCGACATAAATAAAAAGTGGATAATATGTCGGAGAATACAGTTCTCATTTAATTCGCCTATTAAAAAATGTTTTTATACAATTTATCACCCACATCATAAAGAAATGGGTAATTTCTTACAAATTCGATTAAATTTTCTGTTTGACACTACAAAAATGACTCTCACCTAGGCTTGCCACCTTCTCGAAAATCTCGTGGAGGACTTTAAAAAAAATCTTTTTTTTTAACCCAAAATGCGTATACATATTGCCCAATTACAATAAATATTAATAAAATAATAATTTAAACTTAGTACCCTGCTTGAGCTAAATTTTACCTCCCATACAAAATTCTCTTCAATATTTTAGCCTATCTATTTAGCCGAGCGGTACCTTAAAAAATTAAATTTTCATTTCAGACCGTAGGTACTAAATATATCTGTCAAAATTTTGCACCGTGCCCAATAATGCTTCGGCACATTTTGTCAAGCTAAATTTTGACAGATGTTAGTTTTTTTCTCTTGTGTTTTTACGATTTTATATAATGTTTGAAGAGAAAAATTGTAGAGCAGCTTAAAATTATTTAAAATTCATTCCCATGACTCGTGTAGCCACCGTCAAAAGAAATGTACAATTTCCCAAGCGAAGAGAGAGTGGAGAATTGTACCAAGCATTCTACTACAATTACCTCTTTTTGACATTATTTCGCAGTAGCAGCGTACTAGCATTGAATAACTACAAATAGAATCGGCACCGATGCAATCATCCGCTACGCGGTCCATACGTCGCTGCGATCGTTTGTGCTGGTTTGTGAAATGGATCTGGGCATGTCTGGGATTGAAGATTGGATAAACAAAATCCCAACAAAAATATCCCTCTAAGGAATGCTGGATGGGTCATTTTTTGTTGTAAACCAGTCTGAGGTAGGATATTTCATGCTTAGCTTTGCTGTCGAAATGTATATAGAGAAAACCAAAGAAAAAAACAAAAACAAACTGGTTTGCCTTTTCTCTTTCTTCATTCCCCATCCTCATCCATCAGTATAAAATTCTTTCTGATATGACGTAACAGGGTAGGGAACTAGTTTGGTTTGGAAGACAGTAAAGGAGATGCAATATTACAAACAAGTATCAATAACAAAAGCAATGTCTAGGATTTATGACTTTAGGAGAGGGAGGGTGATGCAAGGGGTGAGTTGGGAAGGATAAATTGAATAAAAATGATTTTGGCTTTCTTGCTGACATTATATAGGTACACAAGATTTTAAGATTGTGCATAAATGTTCTATGTTAGAGTCTCACTATTTTGCCTATATTTTTGTTAAATATGCATAGATTTTATTGATTCTTTTTCTAATTATGTAATTCAAAAATATTATATCTCGCAAACTACCAAATCGATTGAGTTCCAATTTCCAGGCAATCTTAGGTATTGGACCGATATTGCTCCTGTGAAGATTGGTCAAAATTGAACAATCGGACTGAATAAAAACCATAGGAATCTCATACCTACATTGGTATCACGAAAATCACCTACCCGATTAAGCTCAAATTAAAAAAAAAAACGTTTGTTAATGGCCCAAAGGTAAAAAAACTCAAGCACTTTTTAAAATATGGAACATGCATTGGGCTGATAGACAAAAATGTATCTGGGCAATACAATTCCCAGGCACGAGCAAAGCCGACGGGGCAAAGTAGCTTAGCTATGCCTATACATGGCGTTTTTGTTTTTAGGTTTATCTGAGCTCTGAACAAACCTCGAACATTTTGAACATCTGAACTGAAACACACTTGAGCACATATCTGTCATATTTTTTTTAGATATTAATTGTTATTATTTATTAATTTGGTGTACCTACTGTGCCAGAACAACAACACTCGTCCACCACTTAACTATACATGTGATAATGTTTGGAATATATTTCCGTCGGCTTTTTTGGTCATAAGTAGGTGAATGAAACTCGATTATTTCATTTGATTTCCCGACGTTTCGGCAGGGGTTGCTGCCTTCTTCAGGGGTTCTTTATTGAAAAACATTGGTTAATGACAATATAAATATGGAAAAAGAACATTAAACTTACAAAAATTAATTAATGAGCAAAAACAATGAACCTTGACTATGACATGATTATTTGAAACAAAACTGATTAAGATGTGAAACACTTCAATAGTAGAAGTTTAGTCTATAACTTATTTTTGGGGACCAACAAGCGAGCTATATATAGCAGATATATTTTGGATGTCCTGTTTTTTATTCATGTTATTCCATACCTATACATACCTATTTTGTTTATCCTGTCAAATGTCACTGTAAAGTGTGTAAAGCTAAGTACACATGATTGTAAGATCTTACAATATTGTCAGATCTGTCAATGCTCTGACAATGACAGACAATGAGCTTACAACAGCCAACTACCTTACATACAATACAAAATTGTGCGTTTCAAACGGTTGTAAGATTTTGTCTCAAAGTCTTACAATTTCATTGTCAGATGCATGTCTTACAATGGTCTTACAATTACTTTTCTGACAACGTTGTAAGGTTGAAAATTGTGTGTTCACACGGTCGGCACTCGGCAGATATTTGAATATGAAACATTGGTCGATCTGTTGTCAGACATTGGCAGATAAATTCAAAGTCTTGTGGTTTTTTTTTGTAATAAGGATAATGAATTAAAATATTGCACTCGCAACTATTTTAACTGCCTACATGTTGGAAGACAACGAGGAAGATGAATTTCCTTAAAAACAGAATTTCCTTAGATGGCAGATAGGTACCTACCACCATGCAGACAGACAGACAGAATTGCGAGACTCACTTTTTGATCTCTACAATCCTCTTAATATCACAATTAATAGATCTAAATTTGGATTTAAAACAATATCTTTCTGATCACAGAATCCGTCGTATTCGGAATTTTGCTATACGAACCCCGAAAGAACTATCACAGATTCCGTTGTGGTGGAAATTTTTGCTACGAATTGAATTCCGAATACGACGGATTCTGTGATCAACCAGAATACTTCCTACATGATGAGAAAACTGAAAAATGGGATCGATCTAGGTACCTACGTGATTTTATTTCCTAAAATTCAATCAAGCTTGCCTACTAGTACACTTACCATGAACTTTACATGCTTACCCACCCCATAACTTTCAAATCATCAAAACCTGCCTTGACACCTAAGTTCAAAAGCCACCACCATGCCACCGCTGCTGCCCATAAATCGAAGAAATACAAAATATGTACTGTAAAGAATCTGATCTGTGATTTCATATTATTTCTCCTTTCCACATTGTTATCCCAATGCACATCACACTCGTCTCCTCATGCTAAAATTACCCCTCCCCTACCATACACACCACCGCTAACTTCCTATACATATTTGCGAAAAGTACCCGATCATTGATTTAATTTTCCTTTGCATATTCCACTTCTGCTCCACAACCATTATTATGCAATCGGTGCAATCTCTTTCATCTGCATGTTGTCAATAAGACGAATAAGAAAAGAAGAAGGGGGTGGTATTCACAAGAAAAATAAACATTGGAATATTTTGGGAAATTATTTTTATTTAATGCACGAACCTAGAAAAAGGTGGTAAATGCATACACTAGCTTAATACAAATTTCCGCCGCAATGAAGGTCCGTATGTCGCTTCAAAATGAGATGTGTCCACTTCTATTTGTAGTTATTCAATGGTACTAGGCTTTAATGGTCAATGCGGATGCAGAAGCAGACAGCAGAAGTGCAGAGGTAGAATCTGAAGACATGAGAAACATGAAACTCTCTCTTTTGCAGGCCGTTTATATTAAAACTTGACTCTAAATTGTATTTGCTGCCACATTTGTAAATAAAATCGTAGTTTTTGAGAAGTGAGGGATTTGATGTTTTTTATTTTAGTAATTATTGTGAGTGGAGGACATTTTTCTTTTTGCGGAGGACGGAGGACATCACCTTATAAAGGAGGACTATCCTCCTCAAAGGAGGACGGGTGGCAAGCCTACTCTCACCGCTCCGCGTCAGGGAACGCAGCAGTGAAACGCGGCGTTAAAACGCGCTCTGTTTGACGAAGCCTTTAATCAGTTATTTTTCTGCCTTTGCTCGGATCAGGTGGCAGATTTTTGGCACTGATGTGGTGAGTGCTGATACTGTAAGCTCCATATCAGAGTATATCCATTAATTATAATTATAATGGATATATTCTGCTCCATATCGCTGAAGTACATTCTCGGCTTTATCCGAAAGTCGAAGAAATTCCAGTAAAATGAGTAATAGGTACTGCATTTCCTTACTGGTAGTATAATGGACCATCATCTGAGTACTCCAGTGAAGTGTTTCCTAACCCGACAAAAAAAAACACTAATCGACTTTCAACTGTCAAATTGACAATAATTTGTGTACAAACAGTGTTAAAAACCAAATCTCTAAGAAAAACTACCTTTATTTATATACAATAGTCATCACCGGCGCCACCCAAAGCGAAAAATGCATTTGATTGAGGATAACAATAAGTGCCGGTGTAGTGGTATGGAACACAATTGGAACGTTATCGGTCGAATGGGCGAGTTCGAAGTTCAACCGATTGTTATTCGAGAGACACCAAAGATTCCCAGACGGGAGCGACACATGGCGATTCAAAGGAAGAAGTCAACAAATTTGTATGCACATAATCTAGTCGAAGATCGCGATTTGGATAAACGCATAACAGTACATGAAATCATTAATATTCTGAAAAAAGTAAAACTGAATAAAGCACATGGGGAAGACAGGATTACCTATGAGTTTTTCATAAATGCAACGGACGACTACCTTGAACAACTGGCTGTTACCTTTAATAGAATGCTGAATGACTGCAAAGTAGAGGAAGATTTTAGCAAAACAATAATTTTTCCAATATTCAAAAATGGTGATATAAACCAACCCAGCAACTACAGGGGAATCGCTTTTATGAACTGTGTTGCGAAGATTATGATGGGAGTACTTAACGAGAGGCTGTTCGCATGGGTGGAAAAAAATGGTATCTTGACAGAATTTCAGGCGGGCTTTAGAAAACGTTATTCGACTATGGATAACATCTATAATCTGGCTTCAATCGTTCATCTGAAGCTGGCAGAAAAAAAGAAAGTTTACGCATTTTTTGTTGACTTGAAAGCTGCATTTGATAAAATTTCAAGAAAATTGCTTATCTACAAATTACACGCAATGGGAGTCTCGTCCAAATTCGTCAACCTGATCGAAGCTATATATGCCAATACTCAATCTGCGGTTTGGACAGGAAAGGAGCTCTCCGAATACTTTGAGACACTTTTTGGAGTTAAGCAGGGATGCTAGCTTTCGCCGCTGCTTTTCGCGCTATCATATATATATTTACCCTTACTGATTCTGTAACGCTCCTTACTTTTCTTATTTTTCTTATTTTAAATAAAAGTAGGCGGTGGGTACACTGAAAATAAAATACCAGGTAATATTGACAAAATTCTTTTGTAAAATTTCAACAAAAGTAGTTTTGTTGTACTGAAAAAAAATTGTTGTAATGATAAATAAAACTTATCAATACAACTTAAGTTTTATCAATTTGAACAATATTTTGTCAATCGGATAGAACATTTACTAAAAAACTACTTTGTCAGATTAACAAAACACAATTTTCAGTTTAATAAATCGATAGTTTATCAATTGAACATATTTATTGTTGAATTAACAAAGTTTTTGTTATATCCATAAAAACAGAACCAAAAATCACTTTTGTAAATGTCTGTAAAATTGACAAAACTTATGCCAATTGTTTGTTAGCCAAACAACATACAGATTATCAATAATACAAACATTTTGTTGAAATAAAAAAAAATGGTTGTAGATATGAAATAAAATCTGTAGAACTGATAAAAGACGTGATGGTTGAATCGATAAAAATACATTTTAAAGGTAGTAATCCTTTACGTTGTAATAGCATTGCATCTATTGATCGCGCATTTATATTTCACATGCGAAAGTAGCAAATACGTAAGCAGAATGTCTGTTTGTGCGCAAAATATAATCAGTGAAAAGTGATAAAAGAAAACGTTGCAAGCAAATGGATGAGGACATAATTATACCCTCCACAGGAAGGTATATTCACTTTGCCATTACGTTTGTAACGCCAAGAAGGATTCACCGGAGACCCTTTAAAGTATTATATTCTGAATCAGGATCACATTCTGAATCGATTTAGCCATGTCCGTCTGTCTGTCTGTCTGTCTGTCTGTCTGTCTGTCTGTCTGTCCGTCTGTCTGTCTGTCTGTTGAAAGCACGATAGCGTCCAAAGGAATTGACCTAGGCGAATGAAATTTTGTGAGACGACTTCTTTTTACCGTCGCCAGGTTGGTATTGAAAATGGGCTATGTCGGTCAAGTAGTTCTGGTACCTCCCATACAAAACCACTATTAGACCCACGTCTCTCTCTGTCTGTTAAAATCACGATAGCGTCCGAACGAATCGACTTAGACCACTGAAATTTTATGAGAGAACTTATATATATGGCCTTCAAGTTTGTATTAAAAATGGTGCATGTCGGTCAAGTAGTTCTGTTACCTCCCATACAAAGCCAATATTTGACCCATATATCTGTGTCTGTTGAAATCACGATAGCGTCCAAACGAATCGACTTAGGTGATTGAAATTTTATTAGAGGACTTTTTGTAACCGTCGTCAGGTTGGTATTGAATATTGTCTATGTCGGTAAAGTAGTTCTGCTACCTACCATACTTAACTCGCATGGCAAACATTTTGCATGACTTTTATGCGGTGGAGGGTATCAAAGCATCGGCCAGGCCGATGATAACACTTTTACTTGTTTTTTTTTTTTTTTGATATTTTGTATTGAGTTTTGAAGTAAAATGAATTGAATTTAATTTGTTTAATTACTTTTTTTAATAAAATTAATTATATACTAAATTTATTTTCTTTGTGTATCATTTATTAATAGGTACCTACTTTATTTTACAGGGGTATTTTAGACATACTTTGGATATAATTTCTTTATTTAGATAAATACTTACTTCATACCTTCAAAATTAAGTTAAGCAGTTGTCCGCAAGTGAGTATTAATCATATCGACAAAATAGTTTATTTTCAACGGAATAAAAGAATTGACATTTTATTTCTATTCACTCAACAATTCTGTTGTTGAATCAACGAATTAAAATGCTGGAGCCGACGAAATGTTACTATGTAACCAACAATATGTTTATAGATTTAACAAAAAACAACGGTAGTGGTTAAAAAATATTTCTGTACAATGAAAAATATATGCTGTTGATTTAACAAAATACGATAGCTGAATTGACAAACTAATTCGATATTATTAACAATTTTTTTGTTAATTTGACAAAAATTTCTTTGTATATCAAGAGCATTTTGGTTAGATTAACAAAATATTTTTATACGCACAAACAATCAATTTTTGTTACCATAACAATTTTTTTGTCATTACAACAAATGTTTTGAGACAAAATAAAACTTATCAAAATTTTGTTAATCTGATAGAAAGATTTTGTTGGACGTATATTGACAAAAAATTTGTTGAATTAAGCCTCATTTTTATCAAATATACCTAGATTTTATTTTCAGTGTATTTAAATAAATTTTCAATGTTTGTGTTTTCTCATTATTCAAATACGCACCGCCTATTTTTCATATATTTTAACTTTCTTCAAGGTTCAAACTCTACTATAGTAATGCTCGGCAAGTGTTTTCAAAAGGAAATTGCCAAATAAAGTTTGTACGGGAACATTTTTATTTTTCATCCGATCGACTTCAAACTCGGTTTGTGTACTCTATATAAGTCTTCTCATTATTGCAAAATTGCCGCGGGTAGCAGAAATTGTTGAAATTCCCACGGAAATTATATTAACAGGAGGCTTAATTAAGACAATTTTTGGCGATCTGCTGCAAAAGTCAATGCAGGAACTTTCAGAACGAGTCATTGCCGCGCTGACAAATGTGCAGACATTAGAAATGAATAGGAGCGATTCTGTTATCAGTGAAGACTGAAGATCCAAATGATGCACCAAATTTCCCTGTTGAATTCCTCAATCAGCAAACTCCATCCAGCAAGCCACCTCATGTGCTGTACTTAAGCAAGGGTCATCATCATGTTGCTGAAAAACTTGAAACCAAAAAAAGGACTGCAATGGAACTCGATTGATTGTGGAAGAGCCTGGACGAAATTTGATAAGAGCATGAATTATCACAATGATTCCATTTCCGATAAATTCTAGCATACGCTATAATAATAAACAAGGCTCAAGACCAGTCATTTGATCACGTTGGCATGCATTTGAAGACCGGAGTATTTTCACACGGCCAACTGTATGTAGCTTTATCACAATCAAGAGTTGCAAGACAAAAGAAGGTGTATATTGAATCTAATCCACAACCACAGCAAGGAAGATTATTAATTAACCAGAGACAATTTACACGCAATGTAGTTTTCAAAGAAGTTCTTTAAATAAAATCAATTTGTTTATCAAATATTACTTTGCATACCCAGCGAAGCGGGTACAACCAACTAGTATATAAATGATTTGCATGAAGTGCTAGGGGGAGGACTCTACATTGATTGTCTCAACATAAGATTGCTGCTATACGCAGACGATATGGTTATTCTGGCGGATGATGTCAAGGTGTTACAGCAGATGATAACGCGACTTGAAGCTTACTGCGACAAATGGGGCCTAGAAGTAAACATACACGCAAAAACATTGTCCTTAACCGAGTGCGATTTTTGCTCTGCTAAAAATAAATCGGTTAAAATTAACCAAATCTCGGTTAAAAATAAATGAGTACTCGTTGCTAAAAACAACCAAGTTAATACTGTTAAATGAATACGGTTAAAAATAGCACACTAAACGGTTGTCATTACTAAATAGTTCGGTTAAAATTAACCGAACTACTTAGTTTTCATGTTTGTTAAATTGTAATGAGTATCTAGGTTAAAATCAACCAACTTATTTCGTGTTTTTAACACACTGATTGGTTATTTTTAACCGTTTTACTCATGAAAATTCAAACGAATCTATGTTTGCTGAAAACTCACATTCACTCTGTTATAAACAAACGATGAGTGTTGGCTAAATACAACCAATAGCTCGGTTGTTTTTAATCAAATCACTCGGTTAATTTTATCAAAATATATTACTGAGCTTATTCATTGATTTTAACCGAGTAACTCGTTTGATTTCTACCAAGTAAAATAAAAACATTCGTTTATCTACGAACGAATAGCTCGGTTGATTTTAACCAAATCACTCGGTTAATTATCAAAATATGCTATCGAGCTTATTCATTGATTTTAACCGAGTAACTCGTTTGATTTATACCAAGTAAAAAAAAAACATTCGTTTATCTACGAACGAATAGCTCGGTTGATTTTAACCAAATCACTCGGTTAATTATCAAAATATGCTACTGAGCTTATTCATTGATTTTAACCGAGTAACTCGTTTGATTTCTACCAAGTAAAAAAAAACATTCGTTTATCTACGAACGAATAGCTCGGTTGATTTTAACCAAATCACTCGGTTAATTATCAAAATATGCTATCGAGCTTATTCATTGATTTTAACCGAGTAACTCGTTTGATTTCTACCAAGTAAAAAAAAAACATTCGTTTATCTACGAACGAATAGCTCGGTTGATTTTAACCAAATCACTCGGTTAATTATCAAAATATGCTACTGAGCTTATTCATTGATTTTAACCGAGTAACTCGTTTGATTTCTACCAAGTAAAAAAAAAACATTCGTTTATCTACGAACGAATAGCTCGGTTGATTTTAACCAAATCACTCGGTTAATTATCAAAATATGCTACTGAGCTTATTCATTGATTTTAACCGAGTAACTCGTTTGATTTCTACCAAGTAAAATAAAAACATTCGTTTATCTACGAACGAATAGCTCGGTTGATTTTAACCAAATCACTCGGTTAATTATCAAAATATGCTACTGAGCTTATTCATTGATTTTAACCGAGTAACTCGTTTGATTTCTACCAAGTAAAAAAAAAACATTCGTTTATCTACGAACGAATAGCTCGGTTGATTTTAACCAAATCACTCGGTTAATTATCAAAATATGCTATCGAGCTTATTCATTGATTTTAACCGAGTAACTCGTTTGATTTCTACCAAGTAAAAAAAAACATTCGTTTATCTACGAACGAATAGCTCGGTTGATTTTAACCAAATCACACGGTTAATTATCAAAATAGGTTACTGAGCTTATTCATTGATTTTAACCGAGTAACTCGTTTGATTTCTACCAAGTAAAATAAAAACATTCGTTTATCTACGAACGAATAGCTCGGTTGATTTTAACCAAATCACTCGGTTAATTATCAAAATATGCTATCGAGCTTATTCATTGATTTTAACCGAGTAACTCGTTTGATTTCTACCAAGTAAAAAAAAAACATTCGTTTATCTACGAACGAATAGCTCGGTTGATTTTAACCAAATCACTCGGTTAATTATCAAAATATGCTACTGAGCTTATTCATTGATTTTAACCGAGTAACTCGTTTGATTTCTACCAAGTAAAAAAAAACATTCGTTTATCTACGAACGAATAGCTCGGTTGATTTTAACCAAATCACACGGTTAATTATCAAAATATGCTATCGAGCTTATTCATTGATTTTAACCGAGTAACTCGTTTGATTTCTACCAAGTACAAAAAAACCATCGTTTATCTACGAACGAATAGCTCGGTTGATTTTAACCAAATCACTCGGTTAATTATCAAAATATGCTACTGAGCTTATTCATTGATTTTAACCGAGTAACTCGTTTGATTTCTACCAAGTAAAAAAAAACATTCGTTTATCTACGAACGAATAGCTCGGTTGATTTTAACCAAATCACTCGGTTAATTATCAAAATATGCTATCGAGCTTATTCATTGATTTTAACCGAGTAACTCGTTTGATTTCTACCAAGTAAAAAAAAACATTCGTTTATCTACGAACGAATAGCTCGGTTGATTTTAACCAAATCACTCGGTTAATTATCAAAATATGCTACTGAGCTTATTCATTGATTTTAACCGAGTAACTCGTTTGATTTCTACCAAGTAAAAAAAAACATTCGTTTATCTACGAACGAATAGCTCGGTTGATTTTAACCAAATCACTCGGTTAATTATCAAAATATGCTATCGAGCTTATTCATTGATTTTAACCGAGTAACTCGTTTGAATTCTACCATGTAAAAAAAAAACATTCGTTTATCTACGAACGAATAGCTCGGTTGATTTTAACCAAATCACTCGGTTAATTATCAAAATATGCTACTGAGCTTATTCATTGATTTTAACCGAGTAACTCGTTTGATTTCTACCAAGTAAAAAAAAACATTCGTTTATCTACGAACGAATAGCTCGGTTGATTTTAACCAAATCACACGGTTAATTATCAAAATATGCTATCGAGCTTATTCATTGATTTTAACCGAGTAACTCGTTTGATTTCTACCAAGTACAAAAAAACCATCGTTTATCTACGAACGAATAGCTCGGTTGATTTTAACCAAATCACTCGGTTAATTATCAAAATATGCTACTGAGCTTATTCATTGATTTTAACCGAGTAACTCGTTTGATTTCTACCAAGTAAAAAAAAACATTCGTTTATCTACGAACGAATAGCTCGGTTGATTTTAACCAAATCACTCGGTTAATTATCAAAATATGCTATCGAGCTTATTCATTGATTTTAACCGAGTAACTCGTTTGATTTCTACCAAGTAAAAAAAAACATTCGTTTATCTACGAACGAATAGCTCGGTTGATTTTAACCAAATCACTCGGTTAATTATCAAAATATGCTACTGAGCTTATTCATTGATTTTAACCGAGTAACTCGTTTGATTTCTACCAAGTAAAAAAAAACATTCGTTTATCTACGAACGAATAGCTCGGTTGATTTTAACCAAATCACTCGGTTAATTATCAAAATATGCTATCGAGCTTATTCATTGATTTTAACCGAGTAACTCGTTTGAATTCTACCATGTAAAAAAAACATTCGTTTATCTACCCGTGGTGCGTCATTTTCGTATCGTGCCTGCATTATATTTTTTCGTTACTCATCGCACAGATGAGACGAAAAATATAAAAACCAATAAGTACCTATAGCACACACCGACAGCCGACACCACACACCATGGCAGCATTTTGCCCCAGAGAAAAAACACAATACCAAACAGATGAACACATCTCTTACAAGTTTTCAGAACATTTTGTAACTACATACATATAAGGTACAGTCGTACAGTCTCGTCATTAACTGTCTGCGCATTTGCTTGAGTTGAAAGAAACTCGTTTATTTCTTACTGAATACTTGGTTGAATTTAACCAACTCGTTGCAATGCACTGCATCAGTGCTGTCGTTTGAAATTTGTAAGAGTGCTGTGAAATCTTTTTTTTGGAATATTGTTTTTTATATTTTTGTGGAAATAATTATAGAGGGCTATAATCATTCGCCTGGAAACTGAAACGTAATCTGGAATGATGCAACAATACAAAAAAAAGCATGGCGAATAATTTACTGCTAAAGTATTGCCCGAACCGATGTACGTTTTAACATATCACCAAGTAGGTATGCAATTGCAATATATTTATTCACTTTCTCCATATCTTTTTCCTTTTTCAGACTTAACACTGAACAAGGTCTTTGTATTGGTTCTCACATTTCAACACGCACATCATATGAACAATCTTCCTTTATGCATTGCCTGCTTTTTACACAATCCAAAATTGATTTGTTTTTCGTTTGTAAGAAAATAACGATAGTATGAGATAAACGCTGTTTTAATATTTTCAACTGATTTACAAGTTTTTTTTTTCTCATTTTCTTTTAATTTCCACTGATTTTTGATATAAAAATCAATTATATTTAGATACTAAAATCAAGCCGACGTAAAATGTTGCGATGACGTTGGTAAAGTTCACTAAAACGTAAACATACTCTGCGAGCTGTTAAACTCAAATGCATTTGCATTGGTAAATGTCGAGCAACTCTGAAAATAAATCGAGTTTCGGAAAAGTCATCTAGATTCCAAAAAGATGGCTTTTTTGTGCCAATAAAAAGTGATCTAGATCAAGAAAAAGTGTGCTTGCCTGCCCAATCGAGTACCACATCATATTACTCAAAATGAAAACCGCATGCTGCTTGATTTGACCAGGGTTACCGTGTTGGTGACATTGTCATTAGGTATATCTAGCGGAAATATCGCGCATAGACTGACAATCATTTATTGTAGAAATTCTGGTAGTTGGCTTAATTATCTTGTACTAGTGATACTTTTTTTCAATTAAAATAATTTTTAAAAACTAAATTTTTTAACTAAAAATTAGATTCTGCCAGAGCGATTGACTTACACCTTTCAAATAAAAAACAAGTAAAAGTGTTGTCATCGGCCTGGCCGATGCTTTGATACCCTCCACTGCAGAAAAGTCATGCAAAATGTTTGTTATACCAGTTAGTATCTATGTACTGTACACCTACACGCATGTGTCTAATATACAGGTTTTGTATGGGAGGTACCAGAACTACTTTACCGAAATAGACAATTTTCAATACCAACCTGACGACGATAAAAATAATACCTCTCACAAAATTTCATTCGCCTAAGTCGATTCGTTTGTACGCTATCGTGTTTTCAACAGACAGATGGGTCAAATAGTGGTTTTGTATGGGAAGTACCAGAACTACTTGACCGACATAGCCCATTTTCAATACCAATCTTACGACGGTAAAAATAAGTCCTCTCACAAAATTTCATTCGCCTAAGTCGATTCGTTTGGACGCTATCGTGTTTTCAACAGACAGACAGACGGACAGACAGACAGACGGACATGGCTAAATTGATTCAGAATGTGATCCTGATTCAGAATATATATACTTTAAAGGGCTCCGGTGAATCCTTCTTGGCGTTACAAATGTAATGATAAAGTGAATATACCTTCCTGTGGAGGGTATACAAAAATTCGTTTGAATTGAAGATTTCTTGGACGTTTTTTAATCCATTGACATCGTAGCCATCCTTTGATGGAATTTGTTACTTTATGGCTTGATAAAAAGAAGACGTACCATATTTTGGGATATATACTATATTTATTTCGAAATGTCACCAGAAAGCCCTAAAATCTTAATTTTTCCAAGTGAAAAAAATCACTCAAATTTTTAATATTTTGGGGCTATATCCCAAAATATGGTTCGTCTTCTTTTTATCAAGCCATAAAGTAACAAATTCCATCAAAGGATGGCTACGATGTCAATGGATTAAAAAACGTCCAAGAAATCTTCAATTGAGGCGATTTTTTGTTTGATCTCCGAAATAGCCAATACGGATGGAAGTGCGTGACATTTACTGACGATTTGATATCAGTTAAATAATATTTTTGTTCAACACCTTTGCGGATATTACTAATTTTAGCTAATATTAGTAATATCGTAATGAATACTAATATATCAGTCACATCCCTACAATTATGTATACTTATCAGAACAAAAATGTGTTTCAAAATCTTCCACTAATGTGTAAATTTATAAATCGATTATGATAATAATATTATATGTTAGAATTATTAATGTATAATATTTTGGATACTCGGTTAGTGACTCTTATTTTAACCTAGCGGCAACACTGGATTTTACTCGTTCTTCTGTACGATGCGCACTGAATACAGAACAGAATACCTAGTACAGTCAGTTTGTTTCTGGTGGTTGTATTCTTCGGTTGTGCTTTACCCTTCGGTTGTGTCTAGTGTTTTTAATTTTTTTGCAATAAAAGTTTTTGCTGTGTTAAAAGTGAATCGAAAGCGAATCAACTTTATAAAAACTATACCTACATAGGTAATTAAAGGATTTCAATCGTTTGCCCTACAGTGGTAATTCAAAGATTTCATCTGGTAAAGTGGTAATTTATTCCATCGTTTACCCTACAGTTCAAGGATTTCATCGTTTACCCAAGGTAACTATAATTTATTGCATATAATTCAATAATATTACGTAGATACTAATATTTTTCTGGTAGTTGCAATATGCAATTTGTGTTTTTTTTTTATTACGTGACAAATTATTCGTGTTTGAACTCGTTTTTCTTTCAACCCAGCCGTGGCTGATTTTAACCGAGATCTCGGTTGTTTCTTACCGAGTAGAATTACACTCGGTTATTTTTTACAGTTCACTCATTTAAATTTAACAAAGCCAAGTTGACTGATTTTAACCGAGATCTCGGTTGTTTCTTACCGAGTAGAATTACACTCGGTTATTTTTTACAGTTCACTCATTTAAATTTAACAAAGCCAAGTTGACTGATTTTAACCGAGATCTCGGTTGTTTCTTACCGAGTAGAATTACACTCGGTTATTTTTTACAGTTCACTCATTTAAATTTAACAAAGCCAAGTTGACTGATTTTAATGCGAATCAACTTTACAAAAATTATACTTTCAGTATTAATTCAAAGTCGTTTACCCTACAGTGGTAATTCAAGGATTTCATCTTGTACCATACAGTGGTATTTTATTCCATCGTTTACCCTACAGTGGTAATTCAAGGATTTCATCTTGTACCCTACAGTGGTATTTTATTCCATCGTTTACCCTACAGTTCAAGGATTTCATCGTTTACCCAAGGTAACTATAATTTATTACATATAATTCAATAATATTACGTAGATACTAATATTTTTGTGGTAGTTGCAATATGCAATTTGTGTTTTTTTTCATTCCGTTACAAATTATTCGTGTTTGATTACGCATCGGATTTTAACTGCGCAATTACTGGTATTTGACTTTTTCTTCTTCTCCTGGGGTCAGATCACGTAAAATAAAAACGACTGAACGATATAGTTTTTATGCATATCAGTGGCAATAAACAGAGACTGCTATTGTCGAAATGATGTCCTTCGATCCTTTTCATATTACGTGATCTGACCCCTGGAGAATAACCCTTTAATGCAAGATTTGTTCGTGCTTTCTGAAATAGTTAAGAATTATTGTCTGTTTTATAGACATAAAGCTATGGACGACGACGTCTGCAATTTATTGCGAGAGTGGGGCTTGGAAAATTATATTGACGTTTTCAAGGGTATGTTTATAATATATTCATTTATATATACGAAGGAGTATCTTTTATCATTCTATTACTATAAGGGTATTCACTTTAACGCGTAAAAGCCTCATAAACTGCATAAATTTACCACCTCGTAAATCAACTGTCAGATTTTGTATGGAGAATAGTTTAATAGTTTACGCAGACCTCATAATTTTCCGCGACGATTTAGGCTGGGAAATCAACCGCGGAAAGTTGTGCAAATCACAAATGTCAAACTTTGACAGACAGTCGTATGAATTGTTTGTTTGATTCCAGATTTACAGTCAATTTACGCTATTTAAGCAATGACATTTCCGAGCGGTGTTCACTTAAAGCACCGCAGAAATTTATACATTTACGAGCTGCATACATTTATCAGATTAAGTGAATACCCTTTATATTATTTTGGTTACACGGTACGCAAAAACCAAATTCAGTTTTCATGAAACTTCACTAAAATCTACTTGTTCAAATCGTTTGATTCTTTCTTTTATAACTCTGATAAAAGATACAAAAATGTTAAATAAGAACTAAACTAGAATTGTTTTCAATATGACAGAAAATGCCATAACGTCAATATCTTTGGCGCTACTAGGCCATGCCGAGATAAGGGAGATGTTCCCAATCATAGGACATCGTGTACTTTTTATGCGAAATTTTGAGGAATGGCGAAAGGCAATGCATCCAAATGCTGCTAACACTTCGGTTAGTTGTTATTACAGAATCATTAATATTTACATCTACTGATGGTAGCAATTACTGTTGTTCATATACAGGTCTATGAAATTCAAGAAACAAATTTTACCAGTTCCCAAGACCAAAGCACAAATGTAAGTTTTTTGCTGAACGACATGCTACCTTCTTTTGAAGTTAGTGATAAATTTGAATCCACAAGTTCAAATTTATTGATAGATGCCATTGTTACACCTACTACTTCCGAGAAATCTCTATATGGAACAGAAGAAGTTGTAAGTATACAAGTTGAAAAACATACTGTAATAAATAACAAATAAAATCTGAGATTAGCCTACGCCTGTGGCTCCGGTGCAAGCAAATAACCCAATTTTACTGACGCGAATACGCAAAGCTCATTCAAAAATACGCATTTCCTTTGTTGTGGTTCATTTGTATAAAATTTATTCGTTCGAATTATGTAAGCGAATGAAAGCGAGTGAAATTTCCCAAAGCACGACACTTCTGCCTGCCCCTATTGTGTAAGACAACGAAACAGTTGAGTTGTCTCCTGGTTTTATGTAATTCAAAATTCGGTATTGTCCGTATTGTCATAAACAACCTTGATAGAAAAGTTGTCTGTCAGTTGTCTATAAGTTGTTAGTTAGTTTGGGTTGTGTGAAAGTTGAGTTGAATTGAAGACAACTCAACTCAACTAAGTTGAGTTGTGTTCTCCAATAGGGGCATTCAAAACGCGATAACTTAGTAGGTACTACTTAGTGTCCATAAATATTTCGTTTTCACTACATACATAAATAGTTCGCGAGGGTAGAATTCACTTGCACCGGAACCGCGGCCATATTGATTCCGTTTTGGAAGGTGGGCAGCAAAGGTTAACATAGCGTTAGTTCATTACTGAAGATCATAATGTGCTATGAAGTTTTTGTAGTCCTCATGTAACTACAATGTACCTAAACAATTTGTTAAATGGTTACCACAATTAAAAAAAAAAAAAAAAAAAAAAACAGTGTCTAGGAACAGATTTTCCTAATTCGTAGTACTATATTGTCTTTCTAGAACCTTCAAAAACTTCTCGAAAATTCCCTAGAGGGAAGAGGTATCTTAGCAATAGACAAGACCAAGCCACTTGAAAATGTCGCACGGCTTCGATTGGTGCGGATTATATGCACACATATACTAAAAAACAGCCCCGAGCGAAACATCACGGCCAAAATTTATGGCATGTGGACAAATGAAATAGCTCATTTGTTCCCTTCTGAACACAGGTCTGTGTATTTTCACAATAAAATCGTGGATTCGGGTCGTGGGATCGTTAACCGATTGGCTGGAAAGTTGCCAGACCATATCAACAATTTGAAGCGAAAATACCGTGAAACGGGTATAATATCTAAACGGAAACGTTCTTTGTCATCGTCACCTTGCTCGAGTCGAAGATCATCTCCCACTCCATCACAAAATCGTCTACTATCTACTACTATCCAAATAGTAGAAGACGGAGAATCGTCAGATGAAGATCTGAAGTGGCTAAGGAATTCCAGCAATCCCTGGAACACTACAGAGGAGAAATGGGGAAAAACCACTCGTGCTCGCCTTGAACTTTTGAAGGAGATGACAATATCAAACTATTTTGACGAATTTCCGGCTCTAAAAAACGTGCTCGGGTATAAACTGGTAATAATATTCGATTCAACTTACACACTAAATACAAAATGCATTCTGATTCTGTTGTTAATGTTGTAGAAATGGCAGTGCCAGAACAATTTGGGACTTCCTCCAAACTATTTACTTATTATTCGTAAAAATTTGTTGTATAATTTCACCAAATATATTTTCAATTTAATTTTTAACAGCTGGAAAAGGATTTCAACACCCTACACAGCGATCATTCTACAGGATTGATGCAAAACTTTCCATCTTTAAAAACAAACATATACAGAACTGCTACAAAAAAAGCAAATGCGAAGGATATCTACTTGCAAAACCTTCTATCGCTGGAGAATTGTGAGTGCTTACTTTCATTTTTTCTTAATTTTCGTAAACTAGCGTACCCGTGCTAGAACTCTCGCATGTGGATGTTGTATGTCCGGGTTTTTAATTTTTTTTCATTTCAACATATTATTGTAATATTTATATATGTACAATAGTAATACCAACTTTAGTATAATCGACAAAATAAAGGTTCGAAAACTCTGAATAAAAAAATTACTAGTTTAGTGACACAGTACTCAAAATCGAATGCAATCTTACTTTAAAAATATAAAATAGGTTCTTTTCTGAAATGCTCGATAATGAATATAGAATACCAGTCACATTAATACCATTTAAAAAGGAGATGGCTTTCTCTTCACCTTCTACCGCTTTTAATGCGGCAGTGTTTCTTTCACCGAGAAAAACTTTTTCCAATATTTTGAAAATTCGTGAATGCCAAAATTCACGTAATTTATAACACAATCTTTTTGTTTGTAAAATAAAAAGTATATTGTGTCGCCATACGCCAATACTCGGGTCCCAAGCCAAATTTCCAAAATCCCAGAAATTGAAATTGATTTTCTTTATCTCTTCCCCCTTTCCCCAATTGGAAGTTTCAAAATAGGGAGTATCTAACTAAGGAAATATCTATATTTTAAGATTTGAGTTTATTGAACTTCTTTTTCCAACACTTTCATATGTGCCAGAAAATCACCCGACAATAATTGAATTGATGAGTAGAAGAATAGTACATGTACAACATATCACTTTTGAGAAAAACAGAAAAAACTGTTTCACGGAAAAACTATTTATTTTCCTGTCTAATAATGTATGAGGGATTTGAAGTATCCCTGTTCCCTAATAATATGTTCATGAATGAATAACTCACAAAATTCTATACTGACAGGAAATATTTAGACAAGAAGTCCTTGTACTTGTACTGTTCTTCCACTCAATTACAAAAAAATACACATTTAGATTCACGATTCGGTGTATGATACACCGAATCTTGAATACCCCTATTATTTTATTATTTTATTATAATAAGGGTATTCAAGATTCGGTGTATCAGGTCTAGTATCATTGTGTCCGGGATTTTCATGCACGATAACTACTTTCTTCAAATTATTTCTGACAACCCTAATGTAGTAGTAAAATTCAACTTGTTTTTCTTAAATTTCAGTGTCTGAAGATATAAGTAACCTAGGTGCGTTTCTGCTGATTCCATCGCTTTTGGCAACATCAACTATACGCCTAAAGGGGACCAACAAGAAGGTTTGGCGGCCATCAAAATCGGAAGCCCGCGACGGATTCATCACTCATGTTTCCAGCGATGCGGAGATCAATGAAGCGATCTCTATAAGGCGTAAAAAACTTTCGGAATTCGGACTGACTCTTCAACCGTTCATCCTCATAAATGGTGCGTCTTTAGATAAAATAAGTAGTTATTTTGTTGTAGTTAACGATACAAAATATATACTACCGACTATCTTAGAGGCGGTCGATATTTGTTTTAAAATTATATTTATGTTGAACGCAAAATATCCTGTGGAATCTAAATCTGCATGGGTGTTTATTCAAAGAGCATTTTATAAAATAATAACTGACTTTGACAAAGAATCCACTGCATCTAATAGTTTGCTAGGGGAATTAGGGATTGAAGAGTGTTAATTTACATTTTTTTCCATTTGGGCGCAAAGCATTTAGATATTTTAAAATGGTTGTTTGTTTTTTATGCAGATCCGACTTTAAGGATCCAAAATGTCTAAGACAGCACTTTGAATTTGATCATCACGGCCACGAGTTTATACACTACAAATGCTCGGAAGGAAATTGTAGACGATCATTTTCTATTTTCAATTCATTCAGAAGACACATTAATAAAGAACACGCTTCTGAAAGTCTAAATCAACCTTCAAGCTCTTATGTTAATGAAATTGAACCAAATGAAATTGTATTTCCTTCACATAAGAGTTTAGAACAAGTCAAAAAGTCTGAAATAACAGAAGCACCACCGGTTAATGAATCATTATCGATTTTGATTGCATCTCTTTATGCGAATGTACTTTTGCCTAGAAATGTAGTACAAAAAATAGTTGATGGCTTAAGCGATTTTTTAGGTTCATTGAGTTCAGCTATTGAAAACTGCGTTGATGAAGTTAGTCTTGAAAGCTCCCTATCCAATGATGTTTCAAGATCATTAGTCGAAGCACTCGTGCCTTTAATCATTTCCCCCTTAAAATGTTTACAAACAGAACGAAAAAGGATTACTTATTTTACTAAACGAGGATCGTATATTGAACCCCAAGGAATTTTAATTGGCCAGAGATTCGACAATATAAAAAGAAATGGGTTAATACGTATGGAACCTGTGGAATGCAAAGAACATTTTATTCCTCTTAGACATGTAATGCAATCTTTTTTTTCGTTAAAAAACGTACTCTCCGAAACTTTGGAATACATGGACAGTCTTCAATACAAAGATGATATGGAAAATTTTATTCAAGGCACTTATTGGAAACACAGAGTAACGCATCATTCGAATCGAATAGTTTTACCTTTATTTATGTATTTCGATGATTACGAGATTGGAAACGTTCTTGGAAGTCATTCTGGTATTCATAAATTAGGGGCAGTTTACGTCTCAATTCCGTGTCTTCCGCCTTGGCGATCATCAGTTCTTTCGAACATATTTCTTGTTTTGCTATTTCATTCATCTGATAGAGTATCTTTCGGCAATAATGTTATATTTAAACCAGTTATTGATGAATTTAATTTCTTAAGCGAAGAAGGTATACAAATAGATATTCCAACTTTCAAGGGAACTTTATTTTTTGAGCTTGCTCTAATCCTTGGCGACAATTTAGGATTACATTCTATGATTGGGTTCGTAGAGAGTTTCTCTGCAAATTTTTCCTGCAGAGTGTGCAAAGTTTCAAAGCGAATATTAAAAGAGCAACTGTATGAGGATACACCACTTCTTCGGGCAATTGATAGCTATGAAGCTGATCTTGCTTTAAATGATGTTTCTTTAACCGGTATTAAGGAAAAATGTGTTTTTCTGGACATTAAGAACTTCGACTTGTTTCAGCAGGTTGGTGCTGATATTATGCACGATGTGCTAGAGGGTGTTGCAAAATACATTTTAAATTTCATACTTTTGGAGTACACTGAAACTAATAAACTTTTTTCCTTATCTCTTTTTAATGACAAATTATTAGCATTTGCATATGGGCCTGATAGTAAAAATAAACCTTGCAGTATCGAAAAAGAACATTTGAAGAGGGGGAATATGCGCTTATCTTCTGGAGAAACGCTTACTCTTTTACGATTTCTTGGATTACTTGTAGGCGATTTTGTACCAAGAGACAATGCTATTTGGAATATATACATAACATTAAGAAAAATTCTTGACATACTTCTTAGCGTGAGAATTTCAGTTGGAACAGAAGATTTATTGCAAGTGTTAGTTGCCGAACTTAATGAACAATATATTAAAATAACCAAAGACTCTCTTAAACCAAAGTTTCATAACCTGCTTCACTATCACACCGCTTTAAAAAAATACGGTCCATTATCATCACTGTGGTCAATGAGGTTCGAAGCTAAGCACAGACATTCTAAAATGTCAGCTAGATCGTCATGTAATCGAAGAAATGTCACTTTAACTTTAGCAATTAAGCATCAACTTCAACTAAATGAAATCTTCCTAAGGGGGAAACTTTCGAACATACTTGACGTAGGCCCCATAAAATCTCCCTTGTCACCCGAACTTAATTTTTTGCATTCCCAGCTACCACTGGACCCTGAAAAGACTTTGACTAGAGTGAATTGGGCGACGATGTCTTCTATACATTATAAAAAAGGATCAGTCTTAGTAAAAAGTTTAAGTTCAGATTGCTATCTTTATGATTTTTTCGTATTGGACAAATTATATTTGTATGAGTCCGATCGCCTAATCTTAGCTGGAACTTTAGTGGACACTTTATGTTTTGATGAACATTATTATGCATATCAGGTAGAAGCTCCATCAATAGAAAAACGGATTTGCCTGTTTCTTGAATCATTTATTTCACCAATTCCAAACACGATAAATATTTTACCAAATGGAAGGCAGTACGTAGTCTTACGAAGCCCATTATAAAGTAATAAACATAAACTTTCTTAAAAAAATAAAATTTCACAATGATGCAGTAGAAAAATATTCATATGTTAATATTACATTTTTAAAGATGTAAATTGTAAATTGTGCGATAACACATTAAGAACGGAATAAATATATATATATTATGGACTAATAATCACCGATTGGTTATATTTTTATCACGGTTTCAATACCAAATTTTGTAATTAATTCTTAAAAAATAAATATGTACCAAACGTACAAATCATTTCACAATGATTATGTTAGATAAATATTATATAATACGATAAAAATATAGAAAAATATTTATATGTTAATATTACATTTTAAAAGATGTAAATTGTGCGATAACACATTATAAATTAAGAACGATTGGTTATATTTTTATCACGTTTTTAATACCAAATCTTGTAATTAATTCTTAAAAAATAAATATGTACGAAACGTTTTACTTCAAAGTGTTTAATTGCATAGTTTAGATTGTTTCTCTCTTAAAAATTATTAAGTTTTCAGGTGCATGGACGTTTCAAAAGGATGCTGTCGACGGCTGGAAAAAAGGTTTCCTTGGCTAAGTTTAACCAAGTAAGTTGGATAAATTCAACCGAGTAGGTTGGATAAATTCAACCGAGTAGGTTGGCTAAATTCAACCGAGTAGGTTGGATAAATTCAACCGAGTAGGTTGGCTAAATTCAACCGAGTATGTTTGCTGAATTTAACCGAGTAGGTTGGCAAAATTCAACCAAGTAGGTTGGTTAAATTCAACCGAGTATATTTGCTGAATTTAACCGAGTAGGTTGGCTAAATTCAACCGAGTATGTTTGCTGAATTTAACCGAGTAGGTTGGCTAAATTCAACCGAGTATGTTTGCTGAATTTAACCGAGTAGGTTGGCTAAATTCAACCGAGTATGTTTGCTGAATTTAACCGAGTAGGTTGGCTAAATTCAACCGAGTATGTTTGCTGAATTTAACCGAGTAGGTTGGCTAAATTCAACCGAGTATGTTTGCTGAATTCAACCGAGTAGGTTGGCAAAATTCAACCAAGTAGGTTGGTTAAATTCAACCGAGTATATTTGCTGAATTTAACCGAGTAGGTTGGCTAAATTCAACCGAGTATGTTTGCTGAATTTAACCGAGTAGGTCGGCTAAATTCAACCGAGTAGGTTGGCAAAATTCAACCAAGTAGGTTGGTTAAATTCAACCGAGTATGTTTGCTGAATTTAACCGAGTAGGTTGGCTAAATTCAACCGAGTATGTTTGCTGAATTTAACCGAGTAGGTTGGCTAAATTCAACCGAGTATGTTTGCTGAATTTAACCGAGTAGGTTGGCAAAATTCAACCAAGTAGGTTGGTTAAATTCAAACGAGTATATTTGCTGAATTTAACCGAGTAGGTTGGCTAAATTCAACCGAGTATGTTTGCTGAATTTAACCGAGTAGGTCGGCTAAATTCAACCGAGTAGGTTGGCAAAATTCAACCAAGTAGGTTGGTTAAATTCAACCGAGTATGTTTGCTGAATTTAACCGAGTAGGTTGGCTAAATTCAACCGAGTATGTTTGCTGAATTTAACCGAGTAGGTTGGCTTCGAACACCGAGTAGGTTGGCTTACGAACACAATTTAACCGAGTAGGTTGGTTAAATTCAACTGAGTAGTTTGGCGAAATTCAACCGAGTAAGTTGGTTAAATTCAACCAAGTAGGTTCGCTAAATTCAACCGAGTATGTTTGCTAAATTTAACCAAGTAGTACTAGGTTACTTATAACCGAGTAGATCTGGGTGGGGAAGTGGGCAACTCGGTTATTTTTAACCAATTTACAATAAACGAATTGTCTTGGTTAATTTTAAACGAGTAATACTGTAGGAGCTATATTAACAGCATCACTCGGTTATTTTTAACTACATTTCGGTTGTTTTTAACCGTCACGTTTTTTGAGTGTATCTAAATCAGAGATTATGGTATTTAGAAATGGTGGGAGGCTTTCTTGCAAAGAAAAATGGATATTAAATGGAGAAGAAATACGTATTGTTTCTAATTATACATACCTAGGACAGAGTATATCCATTATAATGAGTAGGGACACTCTCGACAATTTCCTTATCAGCAAGTATTACTGTGTCACACAGACATGAGAAATAGACGGATATATAAAGTGGGTAGTGAGAGAGAGAAAAAAGAGGAGGAATATTTTTTCGGAAAATGGCACAGGGTGCTCCGTTAAAAAAAGGGAAATTTTTAACTTGTCATACATTTTTATTAAATACAAAATTATAATTACATGTGTGTTACGCTAAGATATTTATACTTGTTGTTGGTTTTTTTTTTTTTTTGATTATTCTATTACATTTTTTGATAAAGTCATGCTCTCAAACACGTGCCTACATATCATTTTATAAGAAATTATTTGTTTTGATTTTTACAGCCAGTAATCAATCACATTTATTCCTTTATATGTAGGTAATACATTTTCATTTAAAAAACAATTTTTTTAAATGAAAACCCGCGACCCACTTAATGGACAAGCGGACCATTGAAAATGAATGAATGAATTTTTTTATTTTGCTATAAACTTTCTACTGCATGTAAAAATTCTTTAGGCGAACGTGTTAAATGCGCACTTCAAATGCGCTAAAAAAATCTGTAAATATGGAGGAAACACTATGTTGCTGACTTAGTTCCAACTCACACTTGCGTTTTTGACGTTTTTTTTATATAGCATGCAAAATAATTTCACTACCGAAATCAGCAGTTTTATACCTAATCAGATTCTGTTTTGAAAGCGTTTATTTCAACGCTGGAAAGCTCTAAATTTGCAGTTGGCTCGCAACTATTTTCCCATGTAGCTACTTTGCTGAAAAAGATCTTTTAAATTCACAAATGTATTGAAATGGAGTCAGCAACTTATTATTTCTTCCTTGGTTGCATTAAAATGGTAATTAAGTCAATTGAAGTACCAATAAGACTATTTATATTCTGCTGCCATTATTTTAGTTATATTGGCAGACTTATCGAAAAAAGCAATACTTAAAAAATGCATTTCATAAGAAATTTATTTGCTCTTTATTTTCCAAAAATGGTCTTCTGAATTTGTTGGGGCCTTTAAATTTATATGAATTAAAGATTAATATAACTTAGGACACTTTTCGACCACAAGCAATACTATTCATTTTAAAACCAAAAGGCTTGATATGCATTTTAAATGTGTTCAAACAAAATAAACAGCGTAAAAAAATTGTAATGGAAAATTACACCTCCATTAAAGGAGTCAGAAAAGGGATAGTTTCAGGAGTTATCACTAAAAAAACAATAAAGTTAAACTTTTAATGCCCTCCATTATCGGCACATAAAAATATTTTACACCTGCATTTTCTTTTTGTTCCCGACCGTGCAGGCTAAACACTTCAAAATATGTTTTCCCATTTCCTATTTAAATTTCTACTTAATCCAAAAACAATTATTGCACTGTAGTTTGTTCGCGCCGAAAACTATCACGGGTCACCCTGTATTATGTTTATTTCCCTTCTTTCGCACAACTGATAAGCATTCGAGTTTACCGCCTTTAAAAATGCTTTATGAAAAAACCTACCCCATCGTCACTGCAGAACCAGTGTGACCAGTTATTATAAAAACTAGCAATTATGGAATGAAATAATTTCTATTGCTACTAGGCCCAATATCGAATTGCATTATTTTTAGCGAAGTCAGAACAGAGAAGAAACATTTATTTTCATATTTTAGATTGAAATATTAATGGTAAGAGTTCAGAATTAGTTGTAATTCCTGGAAAAAATAATCATAAAAACGAAGCATGAAACCATTTTCCAAAAAGCAAAGCAGGTCACACTGCATAAAGTGAAAAGGTACACACATCGAAATCCGAGTTTACCGCCTTTAAAAATGCATTATGAAAAAACCCACAATCGTTCGTCGTACACAGCAAGCCGTATGTAGTGGTACAGGTAAAATGTGTTGTTTACCCTTTTCTTCTCAGGCATTCGTCGTATTCAGGTAAAAAGTATTCTTTCGACCTGCTTCCACTTATTACACGATTTTTTCTGCGTTTTGCTTTGTGGTAGTATGAAATGCATATGTAGAGAGAGTGTCCCTACTCATTAATGGATATACTCTGACCTAGGAGTCTTATTGTCTCCGAAGATGTCATTCTCAAAGCATGTGTAGAAGAGAAACAGTGCAGCGAAGAGCAGCATAAACTCGACGTGGCAACATTTTTTGGCAAAGAGAAATATTGGTCTAGCTGCAAAGTGGAAATTGTTCCAAGCGGTCTGCAGAGCTATCCAGACTTACGGCGCTCAGGTCTGGGGCTTTGGAATGTTCAAAGAAGTGGATAAATTACAACGGTACTTTTTGAAACGAATTTTAAAGTTACCTGCATTTACCCCAAATTACGCGCTATCATTAGAGACAGGAGCAGAAGACGGACATTACTAACCCTGATCTTCACATGAGATACACAGCAAAAACAATGTTCGAATACAGTGAAAGAAGACTACCACACCAACTAACAAAAATACTTTTAAGGGAAAATGTATTCTGGGTCAAAGAATTAAACCATCTTGGGGGTAGTTTTGGGCTGCATTGGAATGAGGGAGACACTTCTCATAGCGATTGGACCCAAAAGAGCTTAGAGCTACTGCGGCTGCTGAAATCGGAGGGTCAACAGGAAAATCTAGGGAGGGCATCTGGAAGCAGTACACGCATCTACAGGTTTCTGGATTATTCAAGAGGCTCCAGTTACATCACCGGTGGGCTCGAACTAAACAAAATCACCTGGATATTTAAGGCAAGATGCGACCTAATTCAGCTTAACGGGAATAGATTCGGGGAGAACGAAACACCCTTATGTACTGTGTGCAGCTTAAGGGAAGAAGAGAACATCCAGCATTTCCTAGGCAGATGTCCGGGGTTTAAAGAATTCAGGCTGGGTTGTTTTGGAAGAGCTTGGTTAACAGATGCGGAAATTATTAACATACTCAATGGGGAAAACAGTACAGATTTTGATAGGCTCATTAATTATATCACTGTAGCATTACCATACCGAAATGAACTTGTTAGAGAATTTAATCAGTAATAATTTTCTTACATGATCATAAAACTTTGAATTCAAGCTAATATTTAATATAAATTTAACTACCCGACAGACGACTTTTGTCATTGTCGTAAGTTTTGTATTTTTAACTTTAATTCAAACTATATAAGCTAAAATAATAATGTAAATTTTTCTTTTTTGATATTAAGTTGAAAATAAAAACATTCTACTACTACTAAGTCAACAAATATACTGCGGTGCATGTGTTCGCCAAGCAGTGGCCATGGTGTAGTGGTTAGAGTCATTGCTTGTGACCCGAGCGGCGTTGGTTCGAGCCCCGGCGGAGGACAGCAATACTCTGTCACCGACCATAAGAGAAACGAATAATATCAGAGTTTCTCCAGCACTACACCAAAAACGGGGTTTCTGCTTGGTAGTACAATGGACCTAGATTTGTCTGAGTGCTCCAGAATTTGGAATCCAAATGTGTTGGCCAAAGTCATGCTGTGATCGCGAGTGTTCGAGTGCGAATGAAAAAACGTGTCAAACATGCAAGTGCCCGCGAAACGCATGCCATTTACTAGGAACATGTCACATCGGTTCGCGAACGCCTCGGCTTCAAAAGTATTTCGCCAACACACTGGGAATCTGATCCACGACAATTGGGTTACACCATGTATAATGACATCGTCAAAGGTCCAGCGCTACTTTGATAAGATCCCTCAGGAGAAAGTTCCTAAACTCAGTTCAAGCGGTAATATGTAAGAACCTTGAATATTTACGTCTCTGTATTTATTCAATTAGCTTATTTACGGGCTTAGTTTGTCCATTTGCATTGGTGCTTAGAGCTTAGAGCTTAGCTTCAATGAGGGCCGAGGCCTGTGCCTGTGCTAATGTCTCTATTACCTACATACATTACATACATACATACAATAGTCATCACCGGCGCCACCGACCGACGACCACAAAGCTGATCCTATTTGCCTTTGTATGACGCAGTTATTTTGATAAGGAAATTTAAATAACCCTTATATGACACGTGGTGGCTTATCGCTCAAACAATTTCCCACGCCAAATTGTCGCAATTACTACTCATGTACTTTCATTTTGTACGTACTGTCCAAAATAAGTGTGAGTTTCCTATAAACCCTTTTGTTAGATTCCTCGCTCTGTATTCCTTTCCAATCCTGGTATAGAAAAATAAATTCCTCGCTATTTGCAGAAATATGATCCGGATTTTCTTGAATTAGGACTGTCTATGGTCCAAAATGAAGAAGTTCAATACTTCCACCTCCTACACAAATAAGATAAAAAGTATAAAAATCAATTACTGAAAAGTAAACTTAACTTTATCTCGATCTTAATCCGCGCCACTTGTAGAATTTCACAAAAATTGAAACAAATTAAGGGAGAATACGACTACAACGACGACGACGACGAAGTCATGCTACCCACCGAAACGCCAGATAGAAAAACTTCCTCCGAACTGTTACATTAAATTTATCATCTTCGTTATTCACTCTGAACATCACTTTAAGTGAAATGCTAACTCGAAAGTAAACTCATCCTTCCGCTGCTGCTGGTCTATGCACTCTCCTCCGTGCTACCGCTGAATTACAGTAGGTACCGAAAGGGACTCTGTGATTGTAAGCCAATGAAAAACTTTTCTCTGCTCATCTCATCCTCGTCCTCGCTATCTCTGAGTTTTCCCATCTTTTTCGTTTATGATTTAATTTTTTAATGGGCACCAAAGCATTTGCACTGGGAAAGGAAACTTTTTTTAAAAATAGAAACTCACCCTAACTCCACCCCGGTTAACAAGTTCGCCAGCGCCACAGCTCTATCATCCGCACAAAGAAAAGCGCGAATATAGATGCCAACAGTCGCAAGAGTATTGTAACAGTAAGTAGCGCAGGATAGCGGAAGCGAACTTTGCACCAAACTTGCAACTTCTACTATGTGCAATGTGCATGTATGTCTGTGTAGCAAGGAGGCGGGCTTCAAAAGATGTTTTCAAAATATTTTAATTTGCCCCTTGCGAGTAGCTTAGGGGGGGTCGAAGCTCTGACATAGGGTCTTGAGACGTCGACAACGAATCTACGACAAGCTTATGCGGGTTTATAATGTGCACATCGATTTTTTGTTTCCTTTTCGGGTGGCGGAAGGGAGCCAAAGTTTATTCTCCTTATTCTCCAAGTTGCTAAAGGCTGAAACTTTATATGGAATGAGAAACGGAATGCCTTAAACGATGTGCATTCACTCAGAGTGCGCTCGGGGTTCCTCAATTGCTAGAGATGAATAATTCAGGACAATGGATGTTGTTGCATGTTGCAATTTTCATTTTTTAACAAGATTACCGGATGCATTGTTCGGTGTAGTCATCGTCTTGGTGTTTTTCGATGTAGTGGGCCGGAGGCGGTAGTCTTGATGCTTTGTTATAGTTCCTCCTCATGGAGATGACAGAAGTATAATTGGCTTTTTAACATAACAATGGTAATTGTAAATAATGTACACAATTTGTTCAGTGTCACTGATGGGAATGTGTATTCGACTTGTGAAATGAAATTTTGACTTGCTGCCACAAGGTGGGAAATGGTGGAATAAATTTACAAATTCTGTCTGATGCACAATTTAGCAAAAGTTGAATAGGTAAAGTTTAAGTAATGTGTACCTCTGCGGTAATTGAAGAGATTATCTGTAAATCAGTCGTTTCGTTATAAGTTTTCTAAGGGAGGTATTTTAATTTGATTTGCTACATTTCTTCAAAGGACTATAGGTGGCAGGGGCGGACTAAGTCCGCCGGTAAAGCAAGCTTACACCCCTTAAAAATTTAAGAAAAAAAAGAACACGAACAAAGATTTTATTTAAAGGTGCTTTCGAGCTTTTATTGTACTGAATATTTCGATTAAATCATTAAAATCTATATTTTTTGTTAGCTCTTTTTCGATTGAAAGTATAGCCAGATTAGTCAACCTATTTTGGCTCATTGTTGAACTTAGATAAGTCTTAATTAATTTCAATTTTGAAAAGCTTCGTTTACAAGATGCAACTGAGACGCAAATTGTTAAAAAAATTTTCATCGCCAATGACAGGCTCGGTAACGAGTCAGAAAATTCACAATTAACAATGAAGCTTAAAAATTCAAATGCTGTCCCAATTTCCGCATCTTTTAAATTTTTTTTTGCAGCTACAATGTGACGGCGTTCAGCGATAGCAGATGCGCTATCAGTTCTGAATGTTGACAGCCCACTTTGCGAATTGATTAATCTATTGCTTAATGGTCCAATTATCAACTCCAAGCTGGGTGTGGTGTCCACAAGAGGATCTGTTAGTATAGGCACTTGGCAAGGTGGTGTTTTATCCCCCCTATCCTTGGAATTTGGTGGTCTACGAACTACTGAAAACTTGGAAATTTAACATCCAAGAAAGAGCCAAGAAGACTGCAGTAGCACTCTTCTGTAGCAAAAAAGCTATTGGTAATAAATGGGGTCTACAACATCGAATAACTCACTGGCTCTATATCTCAGTTATAAGACCGATATTTACCTACGGTATAATTGTCTGGTGGACAGCCTTAGAGGAAGCAAGGTGTAGCGCACAGCCTGCATGTGTATAAGCGGTGCACCCCCTCTGCGGCACTGGACATATTGTTTCATCTATTATCCCTTGATATTTTCAGCAAGCAAGCGGCGAGTGCAGCCATTTGCCCACTTCCTCACAGTTGTCAAAAAAAGACTTTGGCTTGAAAACACTGGCTATACACCACCCCATCTCAAAATTTTGACAATAACTTTCTCGTCAATATCCCTCCAAATCCAGAGCAATCTGGTCTGGAATGAGGATACTTTCGCAGAAGATGAATCAGTTCACTTCTACACTGACGGCTCAAAAACCAAAGACGGAGTTGGTGGGGGTGTATTCTCCCAAAGTCTTAATCTTATGCTCTCCTACCGACTACCAAACTATTGTAGCGTGTTCCAGGCGGAATTAATATCGATCAAAGAAGTCTTATCTTGGCTCAAGAAAACGTGATATGCGCTAAAGATGTCTGCATATTTTCGGACAGCCAATCAGCCATCAAATCCTTAGGTTCGATCTCTATAACTTTTCTAGATCTCGACTGCCGATCGTCGCCAGTGCCGGGGCATAAAGACATTCCAGTAGGGATACCATAGATTTTGGATAGATTTGTCTCATATTCCCAAGTCATGGACGGAAGTTAATGTGGTTTTCATACCCAAGGCTGGTAAAAGCTCGCATGTTAGTCCCAAAGATCTAAGACCCATAACTTTGTCATCATTTCTACTAAAAACCTTAGAGAAATTGATAGACTCCCATATACGCTGTAGTGTTAAAGCAAGTCTACTGTCAGCCTCACAACATGCATATAGTAAAGGGAAATCGGTTGAAACGGCCCTTCACTCTCTTGTATCTACAATTGAGAAATCTCTGGATTGTAAAGAATACACATTGGTGGCTTTCCTTGACATTGAGGGAGCGTTTAACAACGTTGAACCAAAGGCAATTATTGACGCACTGACGAGCCTTGGAATTGATAAGGCGATTGGCGAATGGGTGAATCAGTTGCTCAATAACAGGTTCATCAATTCAAAGCTGGGCGAAGCATCGGCTCGGAGGTTCGTCAGTAGGGGTACACCACAAGGTGGAGTGATCTCACCTCTTCTGTGGAAAATAGTGGTTAATGAACTACTAATAATACTGGAAGGGGAAGGGTGCAAGGTAACTGCCTATGCAGATGACGTTGCTATCGCTGTCTCAGGGAAACATCTCAATACGCTTAGGGATCTCATGCAGAACGCCCTCTCTAGGCTCTCTAAATGGACCAAAACATGTGGGCTTGGCGTCAATCCTCAAAAAACTGAATTGGTTCTATTTACAAGGAAGTATAAAATTCCCGTCTTTGTTCCCCCTAAACTAAATGGCACCTTGCTGGCGCTATCTAATACGGCTAAGTACCTAGGCCTCACTCTAGACAGCAAACTGAGCTGGAAACCCAATATACTGCAGAGGGTTCAGAAAGCCACCACAGCACTATACTGCTGCAAAAAAGCGATTGGCAGCAAATGGGGACTTCAGCCTCGAATTACATATTGGCTTTATGTATCCGTCATTAGACCTATACTCACGTATGGCGTCGTCGTCTGGTGGACTGCGCTTGAAAAGGCTATCCACTGTAAGCAACTTAGTCGTGTACAAAGAACGGTATGTGTGTGCATCAGTGGAGCGCTTAGAACCACTCCAACTGCTGCGATGGACATATACTATTCCATCTGATGCCGCTAGACATCTATTGCAAACAAGTGGCAGCAGATGCAGCCATCCGCATGAAAGCTATCCGTCTGTGGACTAGTCGACAAACTGGTCACTCGTCTATTCTAGATAAAATAGAATACATCCCAAAAGATACTGATTATACCCTCCCCCAGTTCCAATTCAGTAAGAACTTTGTAACCTGCATACCCTCCAGGACTGACTGGGAGAGTGATGTTGTGTCTCACAAGAGATCCGTCTATACAGATGGGTCCAAAACGGAGACAGGAGTAGGGGGGGTGTTTTCTCCCAGTATTTAGATTGTACGATCTCATTCCGTCTTCCCAATCACTGTAGCGTGTTCCAGGCGGAAATCATGGCGATTAAAGAGGCCCTGTCGTGGCTACGGTATAATGTAATATCCGCTAGGGATATCGTGATTTATACCGATAGTCAGGCCGCGATTAAATCCCTGGATTCGGTCATCTTCAAGTCCAAAACCGCCCTCAATTGTCGCTTGTCTCTTAACGAGATGGCGGAACAATTCAACATTCACCTTATATGGGTGCCGGGCCACAGGGACATTCCGGGGAATTGCAGGGCCGACGAACTCGCTAGGCATGGCACAACCTTGTCGATTCTACCGGAAAAGGAGAATCTCTATATGCCTCTCGCTACGTGTAAACTTTTTATTAAACAAAATGCGATAAGCGCCACTAATCGAAGGTGGTCAAATTGCGCCACGTGCTCCATCACGAAACAGATCTGGCCCATGCTGGATTTTAAGCGCTCCAACGATCTTATAAAACAAAAAAGATCCAACATTAGCACATTAGTAGGTGTCATCACCGGACACTGCATTATTGGGAGACATGCTCTTAGGATGGGCCTCCCCTCCAATGATTTCTGTAGAAGCTGTATGGACGAGGAGGAGGAAGAGACAATTCTTCACCTTCTGTGCACGTGTCCAGCTCTTTCAGCTCGTAGAAAAGTATATCTCGGAGAATACTTCTTCGACAACCTTGGTGAACTTGCAAATACAAGCAGAAGCTGCCTCCAACGCTTCATTCTCAGCTCCTCTTGGTTCAGCGGGTAGTTTGAGATCATTGGATCCTGTGGTAACACAATGGGCCTACTGCGGCCTGCCACTCTAACCTAACCTAACCTAGGGATACCAATCGCTATTTGCATACAAAAAATAAAGCTGGATGATGTCGAGAGGCAAATCTTAGGTGGACATGTGGCAGCACTTGTCTAGTGACAAAACAAATTTGGCCTAAGCTGAATTTGAAACGATCTAAGAAATTGATTTCTCTCAACAGATTGCATATCGGCACCAGTTGAGTGGGTGCGCGGTATTTTGTATGTAAAATTCGGACCTGCCCCCTTTTGCTTTCAATTCTCCCCACATATTTGTTGTTTGGATTTTATTACCACTCCGATTTGAACTTTATTTGCTCTTTTGAAAATGAAATAAAGTCCAAAAATCGTTTTATTTGTGTTTTTATTTTGTGTAATGTGCAAAAAGGTTTTAAGACTTATAATGACACTATACAACCATATAACCATTTTAGAATTTGCTGGCAACAAACGCCTGCGATTGTTCCTCAGAAAAGCTTTGAAAGAACTGAAGAGACGACATGGGCAGAGACAAGTGGAGACCATTTAAAAGACGTATTGTCATCAATTGCAATATTTGGAGGCAATTTGAACTTTTCAGAATTGAATTGAATTTCCCATCGATTCCCCTTAAAATATTAAAAGTACATTATCTAAAACCAATTGCACACAGGACACAAAAAAAAAGATAAATAAATAGCAGTAGGTTCGTGTAGGAACCCTAGGCCTAGCTTTTTTGTAAGGAATGGAAGGGACCTACAATTTTCATGCCGAGTTCGAACGGCTGAATTGAGACGATTTTTCAGGACAGTTATGGTAGGTAGGTAGGCAGTAGTGGCGGTTTATATAAAAACCCAAGCAGCACTAAGTGCCGTTTTGTTACCACTTACTCATTTGACCTGGTTGTTGTAAGTATGTCGAAGGGTGGTTTAGATCCAGCCTGTGGAATTCAAAAAGGTTAGAAGTTCGTTGATGTTATTCTTCGCGACTTCCTCTAAGGATGCGAAAAAGGGTTTACCCAGAGTTCGCTGTCTAGTCCTGGCTAGTGCCGGACAAACGCATAGATAGTGAATGAGGGTTTCTTTTTCGGTTGCATCGTTACAACTGCGGCAGTGTGTATTATGTGGTATGCCTAATCTGACTGCATGGTCCCCTATAGGCCAGTGGCCTGTGGTAATCGCTGTTATCCTGGCTATATCTTTACGTGTTTTACTCAGGAGGTTGGTTGTTTTTTCCCTGCTATAATTTGGCCACATCCTTCTGGTTATGACACAATTAGTTAGGCTCCTCCATCTGAGATTGGCTTTCGATAGGGATTGTGCGGAGATTTTTGCTTTGACTGGTCCTATTGGAATTTGGACCGATTCCTCAAGTGAGCAGTGGAGGCCAGAACCTCGCCTGGCCAGCTCGTCAGCCTGTTCGTTTCCATAAACGTTGCTGTGGCCTGGAACCCAGATCAGGGTGATCCTGAACTGATCAAGCGAGGCCAATTCCTCTCGACACTCTAAGACTAATTTTGAGTTTATATTTGCTGAGGCGATAGCCTTGATCGCAGCTTGACTGTCAATGAATATGTCTATCTTTTGCCTCGGAGCTTTGTCCGTGTGTAGTTTGATTAGGCGACAGGCTTCCCGGGTAGCAAGTATTTCCGCCTGAAACACACTGGCTGTGTCTGGGAGCCTGAATGATTTTGAGATGCTCAGAGACTCCGAAAATATACCCGCAACTACTCCACAGTCCATTTTCGTACCGTCCGTGTAGATTGTTAAATTCGAGTCCCTGTTCACCCGTCCGTCCTGCCAGTCTAATCTTGAGGGAAATCCTACTTCAAAGTCTTTTTTAAAAAGTATTTTGGGGGTCATGTAATCTGTTGAGGGTGGTACTAGCTCTCTTGCTAAAGTAAGCAGAATGTTGCTATGACCGTAGGGCCTCGCATACCAGCACCCAGACTCTCTGAGTCTGATCGCGCTATGAATTGTGATGTTTGTGATGTGAAGGTCTAAAGGTCCCCACACTAGCACTGCAACAGGCTAGTGAGAGATGGCGGGAACTTGACACCTGCAACCATGCAAAACAGACCTGGCCACGAATAAATCGGCGCAGGACAAAGGTCCTGTTAAACGTCAGTAGAACACATATCGGAACTCTTGTCGGAGTACTAACAGGCCACTGTATACTAGGAAGACATGCCGCAAGGCTCGGAGTTATCGCTAATGACTTCTGTCGCAGTTGCATGGATGAGGAGGAGGAGGAAACTCCGTTCCACCTACTATGTGACTGCCCGGCGCTATCCTCGATTAGAAAGCAGACTCTAGGAGAGTACTTCTTCGGGGAGCTTGCTGATATTGCCGAAACGGATATCAACAAAATACGGAAATTTCTCCAAAATTCGAAATGGTTCCAAGAGTAACGGAAATAACTGATTCTGCATGTGGTATCACAATGGACCTTACTTGGTCTAAGTGAATTACTCCGTATTAACGGATAATTGCCACCTAACCTAACCTAACCTAAAGGTAAAAGATGCAGAAGGACTGTGAGGTCGTCTGACGGCGTTGATCGCAGAGCGCCTGTGGTGCCTATGCATGCCGTTCTTTGGACTCTGTTGAGCTTGGTTATGTTGTAGGCTTTTCCTAGAGCCGGCCACCAAACTACTGACCCGTAAGTGAGTATTGGTTGTACTACGGCTGTGTACATCCAAAGGGTCAGTTTTGGTTGCAGGCCCTATCGTTTGCCAAACGTTCTGCTGCAGGCATAGAATGCTATGCACGCTTTCTTGACCCGTTGTTCGATGTTCAGTTTCCAGTTGAGCTTGGGATCCAGGATCACCCCCAGATACCTAGCACTGGAGGATAATGAGAGCGGTTGGCCGTTTAGACGAGGAAGAGTAAAGTCTGGTATTTTGGTCCTAGTGGTGAAAAGCATCATTTCGGTTTTGCTCGGATTAACCCCCAGGACAGTTATACTCTCGGATTGTTTGTTTAAATTGTACCTACTTGTAAGAAAGATTTCAACTTTAACCAAAAAAGGCAAAAAAAGCTAATATTAGGAAAAAAGGCAAAAAAGGCAAGGTCTACAAAATCCGTTCCTTGGTGATAAGTATTAAACCGATTTGAAAATACAGTACTAACTCGATAGTGTGAACTAGTTTAAATATGGTTCACATTTTCGAGGGGTTGACATTTCTGGAGGCTCCCGGAAATTACGCCAGCATTTTTTTTGGACAAAAGTCTGGCTTTCTTTCCTAGAAAAAAAGGTCTGACTTTTCCGGCAATCTTTCCACAATTTCAGGCATTTTTTCCAAAAAGTTTTTTCCAAAGAAAATTCTGGCGTAATTTCCGGGAGCCACTGGAAACCATATGCTTCACATTCTGCCCTTGACCATAGACGGCAGAGAGATGGCGGCAAAATCGGCATTGCGTCTAAGAGAATCACTGCAAGGGAGAAGCAATGACACAGGGCATGCCAATATTCTAAAAACTAATACTAAGTCCTGGACTTCATTATTAAATACAAGACCAGTATTCTCGACCGACAGCAATGGGAAGAGAATACGAAAATATGCTAGAAGTATACACAGATGGGTCTAAGACGGAGGACGGAGTAGGAGCCGGGATTTTCTCAGTTCCATTCTCCCTAAACCAGTCTTTTAGAGATATACCAGGTAACTGTAAAGCTGGATGAGGGGGAGGAGTAAACTCCGTTCCACCTACTATGTAACTGCCCGGCGCTATCCTCGATTAGAAAACAAACTTTAGGAGAGTACTTCTTCGGGGAGCTTGCTGTTATTGCCGAAACGGATATCAGCAAAATACGGAAATTTTTCCAAAATTCGAAATGGTTCCAAGAGTAGCGGAAATAACCGACTCTGCTAGTGGTATCACAATGGACCTTATATGGACTAAGTGAATTACTCCGTATTAACGGATAATTGCCACCTAACCTTACCTAACCTAACCAATGGTAGGTATAGGAAAAAATGAGTAAAACTATAGTTATCGCTATGGGTCCAACATCAATTTTGAAATTTATGTTTGTTTTATAGTATACTAGTTGAATCCCCGCCAGCTTCGCCAGGCCTTTTTTTGCTTTTTTAATTTTTTTTTATTTTATTTATTTACGGGCGTCAATATTTAAATGTTATTTTGTATTGGAGGTGCCACGCCCCTTTGTCCTTACTTACTTAGGCGGCTCTACAGTTCGGGGTGAACCGAGGCCTCAGCTAACAAGCCTCTCCAGTTAGCCCGATCCTTAGCTAACTGCCTCCAGTTGCGCACTCCTAGTCGATTGAGGTCGCCTTCGACTTGCGCGCGCCACTTAAGGCGAGGTCTCCCTCTACTGCGTTGTCCCTCCGGGTTAGACTCGAAGACTCTACGAGCCGGAGCATTTGTTTCCATCCGCTCCACATGTCCTAGCCATCTTAAACGACTTACTCGCAGTTTTTTGACCAGGTCGATGTCGCTGTTCAGCTCGTATAGTTCGTGGTTGAATCTCCTTCTCCAAAGCCCGTCAACGCAAACGGGACCGAAAATTTTACGAAGAATCTTTCTCTCGAAACGGCCGAGGATATCTTCATCCGCTTTAGATAGAGTCCAGGCTTCAGCGCCATAAAGCAGGACTGGGATGATCAAGGTCTTATACAGAATCTCCTTAGTTGTTCGGGATAGGGCTCTGCTACTCTATTGCCTTCTTAGCCCAAAGAAACAGCGGTTGGCAAGAGTTATTCTTCGTTTAATTTCTTCTGAGATGTTGTTGTTAGAATTTATAGCAGAACCGAGGTAGATAAAGTCCCTCACCACCTCAAAGTTGTAGCTGTCGATCGTGATGTTTTGTCCGATTCTACGATGTTGGGTGTCCCTTCTTGTTGACAGCATATACTTGGTTTTGCCCTCGTTGACCGCTAGACCCATTTTAGCCGCTTCCGTTTCTATACTAGCAAACGTACCAGTGACAGCCCGCTGTGTTCTACCAATTATGTCAATATCATCGGCGTATGCAAGTAATTGGACGGACTTTTGAAAGATCGTGCCTTGCGTGTTGGCCAGTGAGTTCCGGACGATTCTTTCAAGTATGATGTTGAAAAAGTCGCACGACAGCGCGTCACCTTGTCTAAATCCTCTTTTGACATCAAAGGTTTCGGTGAGGTCGTTACCGACCTTGATGCAGCAGCGAGCTTTCTCCATCGTCATCCTACACAATCGAACGAGTTTTGCAGGGATGCCAAAGCTAGACATGGCTCTGTATAGCTCGTCTCTATAGATGCTGTCGTACGCGGCTTTGAAATCGATGAAAAGATGGTGGGTATCGATTTGAACTTCTTGGGTTTTTTCCAGGATCTGCCTAAGTGTGAAAATTTGATCGACGGTGGACTTTCCTGGCCTAAAACCGCTCTGATAGGGGCCAATCAGGTTATTTATAAAGGGTTTAAGGCGTTCACACAATATGGCAGACAGGATCTTGTATGCGATGTTTAGGAGACTGATACCTCTGTGGTTGGCGCAGTTGAAGGGGTCTCCTTTCTTGTGGACCGGGCAAACGATGCTGAGATTCCATTCATCAGGCATGCATTCATCTGACCAAATTTTGGAGATGAGTTGGTGCATGCTCGTTACCAGGTCATCTCCAGCTGCTCTAAAAAGCTCGGCAGGTAGACCCCTTTGTCCAACTTCGACAAATCATCGCAGGAGCACTCTAGGGCCAATATTATCTGTAAGTTTGAGCTCAATCGATGCAGTGGTTTTCGAGATATACGATTTTGAATGTTTTTTTGTATGGCGGTGCCACGCCCCTTTGTCAGATTTTCACCAATCTTCACAGGAGCGCTCTAGGGCTAATACCTAAAATTATCTGCAAGTTTTAAAAAAATCAACAAAATTGGTTGAAAATTACGGGCGACAGAGAGAAACAGTTTTTTCCACATTGTTTTATATATATAGAGATGAATGTACCTATCTGCCAAATAAGTTTTTTTCTCTTTGTTCCACGTAATACGAAAAAGTTACGAATGAATTAATAAAAATTATACCGTGAATTCACCGAACAATCTGAACAATTGTTCATCCAACGGAGCGTTCTACCGTAAGGTGGTTGGTTCTACAGCGAGATTTCCTTCTAAAGGTAAAGTTTTGCATATCATATGGGTCGTGTTCTTATATCCGTTTCGAGCAACATTATGAGATAACTACTGCCTGCAATTGAAACAAAATCTTACTAGTGAGACATATCTAATTAGAAACTTTAAATTATCAAAAATTATCTAGAAGTGGATACACTAAACCTAAAGACCACAATACCTAACTATAAAAGTTTCCACATGGTATATTGCGATTCCTTGTCACAAGCACACATTCTCATTGTCACTGGGGCCTCTAAATCACATCCGCATACAATTGCAATGAATTATTATTACAACAATCATCACGTTGTGCTCTGATTAAAATAACACATCACATCCGCTTCGTATGAATAATTAAGCACAGCATAACTTGGAAGTCCGCACAGCCCTCATCATCATCATCAACGTCATTGTCACGGCGCGCTCCATCCTTCATGTCCATACGTTGTGTTCATTAAATGCGACAGCAAGAGATGACATTCTCTACATCCTCTCTAACTGCACGTATGTCTACCTAACCTACTGCAGTGTAATACCAACAATTATTATCGATAGATACGTTCCTGGGTGAGAATTAATTCCAAGCCCACAATTTACGTAGAAAGGAATTTGAACAGGCAAGGCATAGTGAGGCTGTTTGTACATATCTTTTCACTGACCGCTAGGTATACATATATATAATGTATGTCGATATGAAGGCTCATGGTTTTAAGCAGAATGGCTTCCGATCGCTTGCACATGCATAGAAGGCTTTAACGTTGGGCAGGAGGCATATTAATATTCACAGTTAATCTTCTGCATGTGGACATCTCCATTTTGGTATTCAGAATCCTTACAGAAAAGCGTGGGCCATTCTGGGTACGATGAGGATGAAGGTGGAGGCGCCCTCTTTTCAATTTACCACAGCACAGATGTGGGTAACGATTCGCCCATTTTGAATATGATGGTGTCAGTTTCGTTTTGAGAATTTCGTATTTGGAATCACTAAAGGCAGGTCCACTTGGAGTACAGTAAATTCTTGGAAATCATTAAGATTATGGTTTGATGTCAAACAGTGTGTCGGAAAAATATGTGACTTACAAATCGTAGGATTTCTTTAGATGATGCTAAAGTGTTGAATTGACTCAAGTTTTGAAGAGAACAGAAGACTTGGTGGGTTTATAACAAATACAGTTGAGCGTAGAGGTTATCAGCACTGTCATCTAAACAAGAAGAACTAATCAACGCTATTCCGCAAGTGCGGTGATATGAGCTAGGCGAAAAAGGATGAAAAGCTGTGCAAGGTAGGCATGCCTGTCCTAAGAGGCGACTAAAATCCAACCTCCGTATACCGAGTGTATAGTGTACTTATACAAAATATGCAATGACCAAAACGAAACGATTAATTACCCCAGGTGGCAGTCCAGCTTTACTGGAAAATCCACCCTCTTCGGAGGTAGGCTCTACGGATTCTGGGGAGAGCCGCTTATTGCAATCCAATGACCCTTTTTCAAAAAGCTCAAGGGTATCTCGATCTCCTCCACCAAGATCGAATAATCACGGAAAAAGAAGTCCGCCGGAAACGCCAGCGAGCGAAAATTGGGACTCAGCGAAAAAGAAAAGTATTGAGGAGGAAAGCAAAGCACTCCGAATCAAACTTAACGAAATAAACATACTCTATCAAGATCTTAAGAAAGAGATTGAGTTAATAAAAGAAGAAAATAAGGTGCTAAGGAACACACATTTACAGAAAGAACGCGAATGTACTCCAGCACGCTTAGCTAGTCAGGAATACCATACTGACGAAGAAGAGCTAGCACGCGAAACGAATCAGGTCCCTAAGAAAAGACCTAGTAAGAAACGGAGAGCCGGATCTTCTCCCGAAGTCGAGCCCCTAAAAGACGAAAGGCGTAAAGAACCGCAAGAAAAGCAACTTCGATCGCAATTTCGTCAACCCCCTCCAATAAACGTTGTCGGAATAACCGAATATAATATGTTGCATAACCTCCTTAAAGGGACGATAACATCAACATTTTAGGTTACATCTTTGAGGAACAACGCATGGAAAATAAACGTCGATAATCACGACGACTATCGAGCTATATCCCAAAAGTTAAATACCGAGAAGATCCAGTGGTATACTTTCGAAATAAAGTCAGAGAGGCCACACCGTGTCGTAGCTAGGGGACTCCACCCCTCATGCACTAAAGAAGAGGTTATGAACGACCTTCAAGCCAAAGCATTAGCCTTAACCTAAGGGTTCGGTTCACTTGCGTTTGAAAATCGTTATTATATGAAATTTGTTACTATGAAAGAAAATCCCTTTAATAGCTAAAATGTCCCTTTATCCCTCGGACGTATTAAAATTCGCAGAAAATCCCTCAAAAAGGGATAAATCCCTCAAAATGACATCACTGACTCTAGGGCCTTTTTTGCAGTTACTGAGCGTATTTTTTTGGGAAGTGAGTATAACAAAACCAAAAGTGAGTATAAAAGTTTTGCATGTAAAAGTAAAAGTGAGCTAGCTATAGATTCTCAAAAAAATACGCCTACTATTAGACTTGTTTGAAGAAACTTTTTGCATCAAAACATTTTTGTTTGAGACCGAGGAAAAAAGTAAAAAAAGTAGACTTTCAGAAAAATTCTAAATTTTCAATGGGTACTTAATGGGTTAAGGAAAGTTTTTTGTCATTCAAAAGGAATTTAATTGATGCCAAAATTTACATGAAATAAGTTCAAATTATGAGTAGAATTAACTTTAGTTTTGTCTAAATACATATGCCCACCACTGTATTTTGTTTTGCCTTCATTCAGAACTAAACCAATTTTTGCCCAATTCTGTGCTAATACTAAGAACGCATCAGTGACAGCTCGCTGCGTTCTGCCAATTATGTCAATGTCGTCGGCGCGCATATACAAGTAGTTGCACAGACTTTTTTGGCTTGCGAGTTTCGCACAATTTTCTCAAGAATGGTGTTGAAAATGTCACATGACAGCGCATCGCGTTGTCTCAATCCTTTTTTGACATCAAAGGTCTCGGTGACATTGTTTCCGACTTTTATGAAGCAGCGAGTGTTCTGCATCGTCATTCTGCACAATCTTACAATATTTGCAGGGTTGCTAAAACTAGACATGGCTCTGTATAGCTCGTCTCTATAAATGCTGTCGAGGCCTTAAAGTCGTGGGTATTGATTTGGACTTCTTGGGGTTTCTCCAGTATCTGTCGTAATGTAAACATTTTATCGGTTGTGGACATACCGTGCCTAAAACCACACTGACCAATCAGTTCGTTGACGAATGTTGATATGTATGACGTATGTACTATTATTGCGAGCAAGACGATTGGAAAGGGTTTGGACAAACTACGGAGTTTTCTTGCAGCGTTTAAGGAGTATGGGCTGGTCCTTAACCTGAGCAACGCTATCTAAAAACCAGTAAGAGTAGTATGTTTAGGTAGGTTCTGGTGTTCCCAAAGTGGCGGGATCGCCACCCTACCGTGTGGTTTTGATTTGATTGACAGTTGAATGCTCCAATTGTGGTTTAGATGTTCCAATTGTGGTTTAGTTGTTTATAATTTAAGTGATAAGAGCAGTTGATAATAATAGTCAGATAATTTTTTTATTTTATTTTTGGGGAAATTTATCTTTTGAATAACGTATGAGCTATTTTAGGATGTGCATATTTATATTTCTATAAATAGAGTTGTTATCATTAAGGAATCATTAAATGTTAAAAATGTATTGGATGGAACTGATCAAAACGTCTAAAAGGGAATGTAATTGCCTTTCTTCGTTGACTAAGAGGAGGACTTGCTGCACACGTGTTTATAGAAGAATTTTAATATAAAGGATGTTTTGGATTCAAACGATCAAATCGGGTGATAGATATTGCATTTGTCATTCATCGTGGAAATATTTTAAAATAGTAAGAGTAGATATAATTGATAGTAGTTTATCAGTTTATCTAACGCCGGAAGATGGGAGTAAATGTTTATTGTTGAATATGTGCAGAGGAGATGCACTATCTGGAAGTTTATCATCAATGTTATATCAATTTAATGTTAATGAACATCTTAAAATTGAAGTATTCGGTGGTGTAATAACATTAGTAGGGGTCACGGTCGATGGTTTTCATCCCCTGAGAATAACAAATCGTTTTAATGAACTTTGTATATTTAATGACTTTGATAGTGAGCTAAGTGATATAGATGAAGAAGACATAAAATTGTTGGATCAACTTAGTATTAAAACCAATCTATGATGGCATTGAACTGAAGATCATTGTTCGGAAAGGATGGTGGACACAAGTTCTGATCTGCTTAAGGAGCAAATTCCTAACTTTTTAATAGACAACAAGGAAAATTTGTTGGATGAACATTATGAGGAGATTCTAAATTGCTACGTAAAATTATGTGAATACACTCATGATTATATCATTACTTCTAAATACGGAAATCATTATTCAACATGCAGCTGGTCATCAGATACATGTCAAGTCGGACCCGACACTTGTGGTTGTTATATGATAAAAAGTAGAATAATGCAAACAAAGAAATTAATGTCACTATATAGCAAAATAAATAAAAAGAGTTAATTTAAAGAATTTTGATTTAGTTTCAATTTGACTTTTCTCTGGTATGGTTTGTTCGTTTCTTCCAATAGTCAATCAAAATGTATAAATTTACCTTGCTGTTAGTTTACCTTTCATTGGGTTTATTACAAGCTATCCCAATACCACTAAATATATCAGATGATGCTGAGAATAAAGGCAATTTGGAATTTTCTTTGCTGCTACCTAGCAATGATACTTTAAAAATCGATTTATCCTTTCAATTAATGAAGATCAATGAGATCATACATCATCAAAATGATAATAATCAAACAATAGGAGCAACAACCACAACAACAACAACAGAAAAACCCAAAGTAAAATATTTTACTGTCGAAGAGGCTATAGAGGCATTCAGGCAAGATTTGCTGAGAAAAGAGAAGGATATACAAGGAATAATTGAAAGTGAAAATATTTTTTACAGACATTTTAAATTAGAATATGATCAGTTAGATCTAACAATTCGCTGTTCTTACGATAGTAATTATAAGAAACGTACATTGGTAATAACTTGTTATGAATATCGTGAATATTCCACCGAAAGAATTATGAGTAACGGTGAAATCGAATTATTTACATCACAAGACACAGAGTTTCGATCAGATGTTGAACTGATCGATGTTAAAAAGTATAAACAGACATATGATATGACAATTTCATAGATTGTGAAATCATTTATAAGAAAGTTGGGATAAAATGCGAACGAAAAATTGTGCTTGCCTGGGATCACTTTTTAGTTTAGTCACAGCATCCAATCGAGGAGGATGGATAGAGATAAGATTGAAATGAAAGATACAACACTTAAGAAGCTGCAGTATGCAGTTATCAAGAACCCCTTTAAATCGTACATGGATAAGAAAAAAGAATCATCATCATCATCATCATCTAGTTGTTCATCAAACTATACTTATAAAAAAATGTAATAAAGAAAACAAGTTTATTTTTTAAAATTGAATTTAGTTTTTGCTTTATTTATAAAGAAATTTCAGACACAAGTGACCGCAGTTAAAAGTATTATAATTTTGCTGTTGGTTATAGTTGTATTTTATGTTGCTTCCTAGATATTTCACAATTTCTTGCGGTGGTTGAAGGTTCCCAAAGCTGTCAAAATACTCTTTATCGTTTTTATTTTTTTTGTAAGCTACCCAGTGTGTTCCAGAACCGAACGAAGAATCCAGATTAACGATACCACATTCAATTTGATAAGGTTGTCTTGGTAAAGTATCGCGCATAAAAACACCCCTAAAATGTGGCAAATATTTTGTATATCTGAACAAATCGCTATCTGTAAGCGGTCGCCTGGGTAGGGATTTTAGTAGTTTTTTGGTTGCGAATGATAAAATAATCCGTATCCCTTCCTATACGGTTTCAGATAAAGGCCTTTTCCCATAGCGATAGCTTCCATAGTTTTATTATGACGATTTGCTTCTTCGAATTGTTTTCTAGCTGATTTCGCTTCATTGATAGCCTTAGCGATAGCCGATCCACCAGATGCTAGACCTCCAATTGCTCCGAGGGCTGTTAGTATAGGAACTAGAGGTAGAAATCCACCAACTTTAGGAAGCGGTATTATGCGTGGAACCTGAATCGTTGATTTTTTTCTTTTAAATGAATTATCTATAACTTTCCTAGCAATTTGTATTGCGCTCTCAATATCGGTCGGTTTTTCTTGCAATAAAACTTTTTTAGCATTTTTTACAGCCATCTTAAAAAGTTTATTTGTAGTATTGCAATTTTTCTTTTTTTTCGATTTCATGTTCGTTTTGTTTAATTTGTTGCCCATACCGAATTTTACTTTAGTCTTCATAGCGTTTGTCACTAACCAAGCGTTTGCACGTTCAGCAAAATTACTATCTTTGGATTTTACTCTTGTCCACGCCTTGTTGCTTAATATTTGATCAGCTGCGTGTCGTTTAGATATATCTTTTGATTGAGAATAAGCAATATCGTGTTCTCTGCAGGCAGCGTCCAAGAGATTTATACCCTTTTCCCCTCTGGCTAAACGTTCTTTAAGTTTAGTGCCGGGTCCACAAAATTGATAGCCTGGTAGGTGAAGTTCAACTGGTAAGGAATTAATAACTTTATCTATTAGTCCTCTTCCAGCTATGTTTCGATTGATACTGGTGGTCTTTTTATAAAAAACTACCATTTTTATTATGTTTTTGGATATTAAATGTGGTGATCATGTTTAATGAACGTAGTTCTGAAGACTAAAACATTTTAATAAAAACGTAGGTTTTTAATGTATATGTGTGCACTCATTATTAAGATGCGTTTCATTAAACAACAAAACGATCTTGTTGTCCGCAATAGAGATTTTTCAACTACTAATAGTTTATCAAAACCGAGACATAGTTTACTTTTACCAAACACAATAAGAGCTTTGATAGTGGGACCATCAAACTGTGGAAAAACGAACGTTATGTTAGGTTTAATAGAAAGTCCAAATGGAGTAAAGTTCAAAAATATTTATTTATATTCAAAGTCATTATATCAGCCAAAGTATCAATATCTAAAACAATTAATACAGCCTATAAAAGGTATAGGATTTCATACATTCTCTGCAAATGAAGATGTTCTACCACCGGATGAAGCAAAAGATAATTCCATTATTATTTTCGATGATGTTGCATGTGAGAAACAAAACAATATTAGATCATATTTTTGTATGGGGCGGCATAAAAACATTGACTGTTTTTATTTATGTCAAACATATACACGAATTCCTAAGCATTTAATACGAGATAATGCCAATATGATTATCATGTTCAAACAAGATGAGATGAATATGAAACATATATACAACGATCATGTGGGTGCAGATATGAAATTTGAAAATTTTTCAAATATATGCACCAAGTGCTGGAAGGATAAATATGGATTTCTTGTTATAAGTAAAGACGATTCTATTGATGCGGGTCGTTATAGAAAAGGGTTCGATGTATTTATTCAACAATAAATATCCAATATTAAACAATTTCTCATCAGTATATAATATGCTCTCAAGCTGTTACAATAGCATGAGACTAGGTAAACCTGTTAATCTGATCCGATAATTATCAGCTGATCTGATTGATCTGATATATAAAAGCTGATCCGTTGACAACCTGATCTGATATTTAAAAGCTGATCTGTTAACAACCTGATCTGATATTAAAAAGCTGATCTACATTTTAACAAGCTTATCTGATCAAGGAAAATGAATGAGAAAATAGTAAGAGATGTTATAAAGACGAGAAATGTATTGCGAAACAAGTTCAATAGTATTAAATCACAAGAATTAGATGCGGCCGAATTTTTGGAAGACACTTTTAAGCCAATCACTAAACCGCTCAAAGAAATCGTTGAAAATTCAAAGCATAGCTATGATTACGATGAAAATGAAATCAACCTTAAACCTTTAAAATCCCATCTAAAAGGTAATACAAGTACACCCCTTAAAAAGAGCAGCTCATCAGTTGATCATACTTATAAAAAAGGTGATGATGAAACGATTACAATCAATTCAAGTGATACAAGTCAGGAAGATACCTTCTATTCACAATACGATGACGCTGATAAAAGTGACGTATATACAAATCTGGATTTGACAACATTGGAACGTAAGAACAAATTGGATAAATTATATGGTCCGCATAGAGATTCAAATGCTAAATGGAAATTTGGTAATAAAGAGTTTGTACTAAAACCAAATAAGATTTCTATAGACGATCATAATTGGTCTTTAACACCCGGACTCTTTGAGCTTTTGTTTTACAAAACACCATCTAAAAACTATAGTGAATCTGATTTGCAAATTTACAAAGAAATCCTTATTATAACAAGTGCACATAAACGTCAATATGATGGAAACGAACAAATTAAAGGTACAAAAGCATACAAGTACAGAAATATTATAAAAAGGTTATTCAATGATAAAACACTCCATAAAGGATCTGGTATCATGACTATAAATCCACAAAAAACCAACTATATATATTGGGATGATCCCAATGAAATCGTCGATAGATTACGACTTTTAATTTCATCACAATCGGCAGGTCATACAGGTCACAATAATGAAATTGTTTCCATTATTGAAGAACTTAAAGAATGCAATATAATTACATAAATTTAATTGCATACAATCATTTGCAAAATGAGCGTCGACAAGTTTGGTCACTTTTCTAATAATATCTTCCAACAGAATAGACTAAAAAAAACCATTGGATTTAATTTGGACCGCGATCGAAATATAAACCTTCATTTTAAACGACTGAAGAACGTAGCTTTGCCTATTGAAGACAATGATGCCGTGACAAAGCAATTCGTCTCGGAAAGTCAAAGTCAGTTGTCTTTAAAATTACAAAAAGAAATCACACTTTTGAGAAATAATATTAAAGATATTGAAAAAGATAAAAAAGACTTGGAATCCGAAATAAAATCAAACAAATTGCTGAACGAAAACCTAAATAAGGAAATAAAAGAACTTAATAAATATATTGAAGATAGACTCAAAGGGTTTGAAGATTATATTTTCAAACAAATTGTGGAACCAAGAATCTTGAGTAAATTAGAGCAAAGACATTTAGCAAAGCAATGAATATAAATACGAAAAAAGGACTAGTAGATGAGCTTCATAGACAAGCGCGCAAAAATTTCCAACGTCGTCGAGTAATAATGAAAGGAATAGATGACCTTTGGCAAGCAGATTTAGTAGAAATGGGAACCTATTCAAAATTTAACAAAGGCCACCGCTTTCTTCTCACCGTTATAGATACATTTTCGAAATTTGCATGGGTTGTACCTCTTAAAACTAAAACTGCGTCTAGTGTCAGTGAAGCGATGAAAAGCGTACTTAGTGAGGGGCGCCGCTTGCCAGCAAATTTACAAACTGATGATGGAAAAGAATTCTTCAACAAACAATTTCAGTCTTTGATGAGACAGTACAGGATTAATCATTATTCAACATTTAGTATCGTAAAGGCATCAATAGTTGAACGTTTCAACAGAACTTTTAAAGGTCTAATGTGGAAGGAGTTTAGTTATCGTGGGTCATACCAATGGATAAATCTTTATAAAAAATTGATTGAGAGATATAATAATACAAAACATAGAACCATTAAAATGTCACCAATCAGTGTAAATTCGAGCAATGAAAAAATGTTGTTAAAAACTGCTTACAACAACTTGAAAATGTTTAATAAACCAAAGTTTCATAAGGGAGACAGTGTACGCATCAGTAAATATAAACATATTTTTGAAAAGGGTTACACACCAAATTGGACGACTGAAATTTTTAAAATCAAATCAATTCAAAATACTAATCCAACTACATACATTTTGGAGGACTATGAAGGCAATGCGATCAAGGGAGGAGTCTATGAGTTTGAGCTGATGAAAACAAGATTTCCAAATAGTTATCTCGTTGAAAAAATTCTTAATACCAGAGGAAACAAAGCTTTAGTAAAATGGTTGGGATTTTCAAACGACCATAATTCATGGATTAATAAAAAAGATATATTGTAATACACGCGCGCGCGCACACACCAACACACAGACATATTTGCAAATAAAATTTTTTTTTTTATAAAATGTATAAAAATATGTTTTTTATTTCATTATCCAACTGTCGCTTAAGATGTCAATAACGCTAACTTTAACTGGGAATACCTCAAATCTGGAGGCAAATTACTTTCCATCAATCAATTTGGATAGGGATTACGAATGTGGTCTCGTAGATTTTCATGCATATAACTCTGTTCCCAATGTTGATTTGGAAAATAATTTGTTTCATGTACAAAACACATTTATTGAACTTCCAGTTGGTTCGTATGAATTTGAAGATATAGCTACATACTTGCAGAAAAAGTATGAGAGTATAAACAAAACTGGAGAATTTTATATTGATGCCAATTATAATACCCTAAAAACAGAAATTTATTGCAGTGATGATATCGACTTTAGTGCAAATAGAACCATCGGTTCATTATTGGGTTTTAGTAAGAGAATGCTAAGAGGGGGAGAAGAGAGCGAATCAGACTTGCCTATCAACATAACAAAAGTCAATGCAGTACGCATTGAATGTAACATTGTAGGTGGATCGTATATTAATAATGCACCAGCACACACCATTCATGAGTTTTCGCTAAATGGTAGTCCTGGGTATAAATTAGACGAAATTCCTAAAAATGTCATCTATTTACCTGTAACCACCAGACAGATAAGTTCAATAACTGTTAAAGTTATTGATCAAAACGGTGATCTAATAAATTTTCGTGGAGAAACCATCACACTTCGGCTTCATTTAAAACCAAAGGACCAATGATTATTTACAATAAAAATAACACTAAAATAATACCCTCCATCACTTCTTCACTATCAGTCACACGACCAACAACAGTGATTAGGAAGGAACCGTCGCGAAAAAGAAAAAAATTAACTGTCAACAATAAGAATTATTTAAGATCATTAGGTTTCCAATTAAAAAAAAAATCATGAGTGAAATACTGAATGTTTTACAAAAGCCCGTCTATGATGAGAGCATCATAAAAAAAGAATATCATAGCTACACACCATATCTGCAATCATTTAAAAATAATGATGAAATCAGAATATCGATTCAGAATCAAGATCTCTATGTGCTACCTAGCGATAGTTACATTTATATCGAGGGATTTATAACTCTGGATAATGGAACAATATCACATAATATAAAATTGAAAAACAATTGCGTGGCATTTCTCTTTGATGAGATCCGATATGAAATTAATGGAATTGAAATAGACCGAACCAGATATCTAGGCGTAACAACGATGGTTAAAAATTATGTTTCATTAAATAACAATGAAAGCAAAATGTTAAAAAATGCTGGATGGTTTGAAGGTTCCGACTTTAAATTAGAGAACGGGTATTTCAATTTCTGTGTACCACTCAAAATGCTGATGGGATTTGCAGAGGACTTTAATAAAATTGTATTGAACTCTAAGCATGAGCTCATATTAATACGTTCAAAATCTGATAAGGATTCATTTTTTTCAACTGATGATAAAGAGAAAATAAAATTAAACATTATTAATATTACATGGAAGATGCCCCATATACAACTGGCCGATTTTTCAAAACTGGAAATCCTGAAAACAGTAAATAGCGGACGATGCTTAACAATGTCATTTCGAAGCTGGGATTGTCATTACAATCCTATACTATCGCAAGGATTACACAATTTGTGGAATGTGAAACTTTCTCCACAAAGCGAGAGACCACGGTTTATTTTAATTGTCTTCCAGTCTGCAAATGGATTTCAGCACTGTGATTTGAGTAATATTAAAGTGCATCTTAACTCTGATTCATATCCGTACGATGATCTCAATCTTAAATTTGATCGTAATCGGTATGCCATCTTGTACGATATGTACATCAAATTTCAGCAGAGCTATTACATGCGTGACCCTCAACCTATTTTATTATGTGAGGAATTCAAAAAAGTCGCACCAATCATTGTAGTTGATGTAACACACCAAAACGAATCTATCAAAACTGGACCTATAGATATAAGAGTGGAATTTTACACAACAAAGAATATCCCTGATAAGACTTCAGCATATTGCGTTCTTATACATGAGCGTATAATTGAGTATACACCACTTACTGGAGTGGTAAAACGAAATATTTAATCAAATTGCATTCCGCCGTCATCTCGTACGCACGCATTCGTTTTAATTTTCTTTTTTTTTTTTTTTTTTTTTTTTATTAAAACATCATAAAAAATAAAAAACAATGGTTGTGAAAAACTTTGTTACAATCGACGCGCAAGGCTTTAAGAATGAAAGCAGTTTTATCGTTAAGGAAATCGCTGTAACATTTAATTACGAGGAATATCAAAATTTTTTAATTGAGCCACCATTCCCATTTGAGAAACTTTCTACAAAATTCCAAAGAGAAGCAAATTGGTTAACCCGGAACCATCATTTTCTTTCTTGGAATAAAGGTTCCATAATATTTAGCAGTATGCAGAAATTTTTAAAAGAGAACATTTCCGTGACGACAGTGATATATGTGAAAGGTGTAGAGAAGACAAAGTGGATCGAAGATATCCTTGATGACAACTGTTACATGGTGATTAACGTTGAAGATTTTGAATGTGACAATTTAAAATCTCTTCAGCGGAACAACTCTCCATTTTCAAAATGTCCACTTCATTCTATTGCTGGTAGCTGTGCCTTGGAAAACAGTTTGCTAATACGCTGTTTTGTAGATTCAAAAATAATGAACAATGAATTATGAAATTAATTTGTGAAACTCTATAAATTTGAAGAAAAATTAATAAATAAAAAACCAATGAAGTACATTATATGCAATTATTTATTTTTTGTTTTTTATTGATGTTTTTTTACAATTTTAATTTGGGATGATCTTCCCATTGGACCTATATAGGTAAGCGTAAATGCTGATGTATTTATTATTGAAATTGCCTCATCTGACATGTCGCTGTAGCGATCCGGAAGAAATACCTATTATGAAGAAGAAAAATGTTATTATATTACTTTTTATTTTTTTTTTTGTACTTACCTGAAATTCGTGGAAGATGCATAGCACCTTCTTGCCGAACTTTGTTGTCACTGCTTTGATTTGCTCTATATCATAGGGTTGCTCCTTGATAAGACTATTTAGCTTCCTCGTTGGTTTCTGCTCCTCTAAGTCGATTAAATGCTTTTCGATGTCCATTGCTTCTAGGTATCTACTTGTAATAAGCGGAATGTATACTCGTAATGCGTACTATGAATATGAATTCACGCTATTTATATTATTTCAAAGCTATAATAGTAATGCTATCATAGCATAAACCACATATCAGCTATCTTTTTCATATACCCTAAAAAGGAAACCTAATTTTCGATTGACAACAAACCACAACTCATTTTAGTTTCTTTTTTAAAATGAAATTTTATTTTTAGATAGTTGATATAAATAATTCTAAACATTTATTATATGTGTATGATCTTCATGCAAGTGCACAAAACCATACCTTACAGTATTATTTATAGAAGTGAATGAAAAGTTGCCTACTTTTGGCCAATCACTGATCCTTTGATTGGACCACTTTATGTTTGGAAATACAATTTTTAAAGACCTCTTCATCTTGCGTATCCATGCAGAGAGGAGACGTTCTTTTTCTGTATTTTTTTTTATTTTATCCGTTTTAACGAACGTTGGTTCTGCAGCGATAATGTTATCATGAAATTGGTATATAGAGCTGTCAGGTGTGTTAATCGGCATAATTTCCTCACAATATAGTGAGTCGAATATTTCCATATCATTTTGCACAGAAGAGCTACTACATTCATTTATATCAACCAAGTTTTCGTTCACCATCCCGAAGAAATCTCCATGGAATAATTCTTCTTCATCAAATATTGCCCCGCAATAGAATAGGTCGTAGCACTCTTTAAAACTAATCATATCCTCAATTTGGGAGGGATCCAGTTTGGTTGAGTTGAATAACGTAGAACTTGATTCTTCTAAAAGTAAATCCATGTTATTTGATAGTGTCTTACTGGTTTGCTATCGTACATTGGACTTTTATTTAAACAATTTCATACGCAATGTAGGTATATGTTGTTATCATAGTGGTAATTTTCTTGTGGTAACATATTATCGTTATAAAATGTTCTTTGTTAAACTCTATGGTTCAGGAAAAGACAAGAGATTTTTTTTTTTTATTTTATTTTATTTAATTAAATTCAGCAAATGTTTCCACACTATCTTCGTATCTGCGAACTTGATTAATGTAATCATTGTAATCCATTACAAGAGTCCTCCAGAGCAGTGGGTTTTCTGATTGATGAAACAATTCAACAGCCCTCTCATCTTCTTGCATCTGCTCCTCTTCTTCCTCGGTAAATGGTTGTCTGCACCACTTTCTAATGAAATCTTCGATATCTAGTATGTAAAACAGCATTTTACTTGCAACTGATTACTTGTATACCCGCACAGGAACAGCCAACAATTATCAGTAGAACTGAATGGTGGCTTGGTTTTATAGGGTACATTTTAATAGTAGAAATGATAACAATTTATTGGGGACATCTATTGTTAGTGTGTGTTGTAAATCATTGAGTGTAGATTTCCGTAGTTGCAGCTATATTTATGATTCAGCCCTCAGTAGATTGAATAGGTGGACAAGGATGCTATAGATATTTTTGAAAATAAAAGTAATAGTCACGCTTTTTTTATACATTTATTTATTGGTTTTCATATTCAATCTTATAATGTCCCCAAGCTAAAGTACTTATATTATTTTCACATATATATCTCTTTGTGTCTTCAAAGTTCAATGTTTTCTTATTCAAATTTTGTGAATAAATTATATGAAGTTTATTCCTAAAAGTAGTCATATTCTTATAAATGGAGATTTTATCAAATAAACAAGTCTTATAGTTTTCTATAGTTAGTCTTTTTGTAACAGACTTCTTGATCCCTTTGGCTTTCTGAATGGAAGTACCATCATCAATTGTAAATGAATACATTTTTGCACGTAGGCCAACAAATTGTTGCATTTTCTTTCCACTATTCTCATCTTTAAACATACCCAATTTTTTAGCATTAACAAGCGGAAAGTTGTGCACATTCAAGGGATTGTAGTCGGAAGTATCAAAATATGTGCCTAAATCATTCAAGATATCAGAGTAAAAATCTTCTGTATTTATAGTGTATATGAAGGAATCGGTGTCCATGTAATTAAGAAGCAACCTGTTACCAAATTTTGCTTTCATATATTCATAATGAAACTCATACATGAGTAATTTTGAAAGTTCTAAAACCACGAAGCCCAAATATAGAGGTTTATTATAGACAACTTTTACCCTATTCATTTGTACAGCAATCATATTTTCAGAAAAAATTGATCTACTATGAAAATTTGGTTTTGCTATTAGAGCCCGTGCACCTTTCCTTTTACCAATATTCTCCCAATGTGTAAGAATTTTAACATCTGTTCTTTTATCTACGTTTTCCATTGTCTTTCCATAGATACTATTATTCATTAATTTGAAAAAATTTTTTTCAAAGGTATTTCTAGCTTTCTTACGATGATGGGTATTCAATTCAATATACTTTTGAAGCCAATTCGATTGTTTAAATTGAATGACTCTGTGAACTTTTTTTATTATCAAGCCGTGTTTTAAGGCTTGCTTCAGGTTTTCTATATGAATAACATATTTACGTTTGGTATAAAAGCTGCTTACCAACTTTTTAGATTTGGTTCCCGGAGTACAAATATTTTCTGGGCAGAATGGTAAGTCGTTGTGAACATCATGTAAGGTATTGGGATAATCCAAGTCTACCTCCAAAACGTAACCGATATCTTTATTTTTGTAGGACATTATATAATTTTTGGTAAACTGATCAGTGTCGGTCAACCACTGAAAACCACCATAGGGAAGAGTTTGGTTCATAGCCCAACCATATAGATTATTAACATCCAAGTACATCAAATATGATGAAGGTAAGTTTGGCATATATGTACTCATAAATTTGTTGTTTGCTTTCGAATATCTATGACAACATTGAGTTAAACCACCCCTAACACCCTTTTGGAAAAATTTATACATTTCTAGATCGGTTAATAACTCCAAGTCAATGTCTGTAACTTTGAGCATTGCATCCCAAGATAAACCTGGTGCTGTATAATAGTAGCAGGGATCTAATTTATAAATTTCTTGACATATTTTTCGAAAATTTTCAAAAATATCTGCAAGCAAAACAACATCGCTTTGTAAATAAATTTGCAGGTATTCCCTCATATTCTTACAATTAAAATATGACCAAATTTTATGAGCAACATCATATGACTCATCGGAACATTCCTCATCGGTTAGTTTGTTAAAGAATGCACTTTTTTCCGGTAAAGATTTCTCTTCTAAGCGATCCCATGAATTTATATAATCATAGGGAAATACACCCTTCCTTTTAATTAAATCGAATTGTTGATCACAATTAAAATATGATGTTGTTAATTTAAAATCATCTTTACCTAAATTTTGTGATAATGAGTCAAGACTTTCGTTCAGAAAGCGACATGAATCAAGAAATCGCATTTCAAAATAGGTCTCTGATTTTGCATCTACAAGTATCTTTTTAGATATTGAAATATATTTTTCCTTATTTAATGCAATAACCTTTATTTCTCCCTCCACTTCATTCAATGAAGAGAAAAATAAATGACTGTCATAGCCTGTTAGATTGTGTAAAAAAATTGGAATAAATTTGGGAAGTCTTGATCTTAAATTACAACTATTATGACTAGGTCCCCTATATTCTCCTGTAATATGACAATGATCTCTTACTCTATATTCGAATTCTACAAACTTTTTCTCACAAAATATGCAGCATTCTTCGTTCTCCTGACGCCATTTTTGTTGCTGTGTGAGATCTTTCATCGGTACTGTATATTTATAGTAATCAGCATAAAGACGTTGAATATCTTCACTTAAACTGAGAATAAATTTTCTCGTACAATCTGGTCCTATGAAAAAAACAAGAATATGTATTTAAAAATAAACATGAAAAAAGAAAAAATGTGTACCTGTAAATGTTCTCATTAAATTCTTTCTTTTATCAAAGAAGCAATTGATGTAGTAGGCAAATGCACAAGGAACATGCTGTTGAGTTGTTGTTGTTGATGATATAGTTGGATCAGGAAGGCAAGTACTGACGGGTAACAATATACTCTCAAAGTCTGCATATATTACGAAAGGTACACTGACTGAATTTTCAACTTTTAAAAATTTTACATAGTTTTCCCCTTCCTTTGGCATATGTGTAACAACGCCGACGCATTCCTTCTTATGATTCTGCAAACTTTCCTCGTTGTAATAGTGCTGTAAACAACTATTGCAAAAGTATAGTTTTTTCTCTTTCACACTTAGTATCCTATCGCGTAAAAGCCGACTTAAACATTTTATCCATACATAGTGTGACACTTCGTTGGCATCGCAATATAACAAGTTAATATGAAGGGGTTTCTCATTTTTAGTTAAGTAGTATGGACCCTCAATACATTCTTTACTGATGTCATCGTTCGAATATCCAAAGACATTTATACTTATATCATTTTGTTCCTCAAATTTGTATATCTGATCTATTCCCAGAGGAAAAGTTAGGTCTTTAAAATTTAAAACCATATTCGCAGTGGAAATGTAGTCACTCTTTATATCTGATATGTTATAAGAAAATGGGTAATTAGGATTTGACACGTTTGGGTTCAAAGCTGATATTATCGCCCATTTGAAACAGTATATATCATTGTTTTGAATATTTATAACAGCCTTTTTGTTATTAATGAAATCTGGTAATTTGAAATGCTTTGACCCCTTCAAACATTGAAATCTATTAATATTCAATTCTAAAGCTTTTATCTTAATTAGAGTCCATCCACTGTCTCGCTCCTGAAATTCTTCCAGCTTTTCCATTATATTTTCCTCCATTTCTAGTATTAATTGATCAATATCATCAAATGGTAGAACGGTTTGCATACGTGTCATCATGGACTTTACATCAAAATCCATATCGTCCCCATTACCAATCTTTACAAATTCCGCGAATAATTCCAAATTGAATTTAATTGATTCATTCTCTACGATTTTTTCTTGCAAAAGATGTTTAACGTTTGCTCTTTTTCTTGCGAAATATGATTTTACATCGAGATCGTCTTCTTTTTCATTCCGCAGGGAATATGAAGCAATTCGTTCTTTAAATGATGTCATTATTTTATACACGTTATCACCATATGACAATTGCCCTTTTAATTTATGTTCATTGCTTCTCTGATGCTGCTTCCATCTTCTCTTGTGCACTTCAATGTTACATACATTGCACACAATTTTCGATGACGATGATGATGATGCCGACGGTGATCCTAATGTTGATATAGGTGGTGACGTCACTTGTAATTTATCTTCATTTTTCCTCCTCTCCTCAGCCAAATCTACACACTTTAACAAATGCTCCTTCAATTTGTATTTCCTCGTAAATGTTTTACCACAACCCATGCAATGATTTAAGATCTGCTCATGTAGAGTTTCCATATGACGCTTCAATACATCATTACGCGAAAACACCTTATTACAAATTTTACACTTCATTTTGGTACACGTTTCTTTAAATTGTAAAATCAACTGTCCCCTTGAATTGAAATCTATTCAACTTATAACATTTGCAACCATTATCAAGATCCCATAGTGTAAACCCGTAGTGCAAGCAAAAGATATCTTTCACCCAAAAATAAAGTAAAATAAAAAAATTATCTGACTATTATTATAAACTGCTCTTATCACTTAAATTATAAACAACTAAACCGCAATTGGAACATCTAAACCACAATTGGAGCATTCAACTGTCAATCAAATCAAAACCACACGGTAGGGTGGCGATCCCGCCACTTTGGGAACACCAGAACCTACCTAAACATACTACTAGTAAGACAATTATCTTCGACTATGCCGAAGCTTAAATACCCGGACTATATTATTGTAAAAATAAAAAATTTGTATGGGAGGTATGGGTAGTTTTTAAACGACCAAGCTCAGTTTTTGTCAAAAAATTTTAAATATTATTAAAACAATATTTGCAAAGTTTAAACTTGCCATATCTTTACTGTAGCTATTTAAATTTAATTTTTAACATAAAATAGCTATATATTTTGTATAGGAGGTAGTAGTACATAGTTTTCATCCGATCTTGCTCATCTTCGAACCTCGCCACAGTGTGGTACCGGGTATAACCAGCAATTGCCTAACTTGGGAAGTCATTTTACATTTTAAACTGTCGCGTCCCTGCGAAAGTCCAGTTGAATTTCGGAAGGGCCATTCGAATTATTGACCGGCTATTTTGGAGACCCACTTTTCCAGTAATACGCACTCGTTGCCATGCAAGTATATGTAACGGAGCAATATTACCTCCCTTCCTGGCCATCAAACAATGGGCAATGCATTTACTTGGAATTTGGAATACTGCCCTTGGTTTCCATTCTATAGCTCTATAGACAGTTTCTTTTGGAAACGCATTTTGTGTCGAGGCGCACCACATCTATAGAATTCAAAGTTCGTGGTCATGTGCTGTTTTGTGGTTGCGGCCAACACTTTGCATACAATGCGTACCGAATGCGGCCAATGTATACCTTCTGCAATTTTCCGGAGAAAACTTGTAAACGTGTGATTTATGTGATCTCATAAATTTTACCAGACGCAGTTGTGGCCAGGATGTCATTAATAAATTCACGTTTGTCATTGCTTTGGGGGCATGCAGGATAACGAGTAAATCCTCACTCCTACGTCAGCAATCTTAGGGCCAGTGTGCAGGCAGCGAGTCGGATTATCACATCTATATGCCAGAATTTTAGATTTTGTATAGACCATAAGATGCATCTACTTGTGTATACACGGCAAAAATCACGATGTGAGGTTGTAAACTGTATGACATTTTGAATGAAGAACTTAATCTGCCGCAGACATGCCCTTCGATGAACAGAGACAATAAATTGAGTTAATTGTAGTTCATCTAGACCTAGAGAATATCGTCCAGTAGAGGTATGTATGTAGGTACTTAAAAGGATCTCCTTAAAGTTGTGAAGTAAATGCCATGCTACTAACTTTCATGAATTTTTGTGCCTGTCGCTGGGTAAGTAAGAAAATTTGGAGAAAAAAAAAAAAAAAAAAAAACAAACACATCCTTTCGGTATCTGCATGGGGCCATAAATTCTCTTAGGGCTTTCTTGTAAAATTTCCAAGTCCATTTTATGGTCTTGCACCGTAAGCAAGTCGGCGATAATAACTGAATTAGGACGTGTGTTACAGATAGTATTTGAATTATGTTCTGCATGCGGAGAGATCTCGTTTCTCAGTAGAGTTCCATGGAGGAGGTGATTTACAATTTTTACATGGGAGAAGATTTACTACTCAGATGGGAGCTTTGAAAGTCATGTAAGGATTGCAACCTAGGCACAAGAAAGAAGTGTCGTTTTGTGTCTATGTATCTAGTTGAGAAAGAAATTAAAGTAAAGAAGCTGGCACTTTTTAAGGAGACAACTATTTCACTGACCAGACGTTGGCGTTGTGAGTCTTTTTTTTAAAGGTCAAATGCGTTTTTAATGAGGTGATGGTTCGGTATTAAAGTTATTCTATTACATTTATATTCAGCTTATGACGTTTTGGGTGAGTTTATTTTATACATCAGAGAGCGACAGAATATTCTATAGCTTGGTCTTGCATTAGGAACTTGTAGGTACTTCTATTGTGATGTTTTTAATTTGTATAGTCATCCTTTAGGAACAGTGTCTGTCGCGTCGGGCTATATTAAGTAGGTGATACAAAGATGGCTGTCTGGTTAGATCGACCATGATGGAATAAGTATAAGGTGGTCTCGTCGGCAAAAAGTAGTCCCTTAACTATACTAGTAATAAGTGCGTGTGAAAGGGTTCAGCGTAGTAAGTGTAAGTGAAACGACAATAGAGTGTGCAGAGAGAGTATAATAAAAAAACATTTTTTTTTACATAAGGGTTGATGTTTTGCAAACAAATTCGTCCGCATACAAGCTTTCGCTTCAACAAGCAAACGCTCACTGAACGTTAAGGGACCAAAAAACGAACGATTCGGCCGCCGACGAGACCACCTTATACTTATTCCATCCAGCGATGCCAGATTACAAGATATATCTTTTTTTTCAAGATTTTTAAGCTTCAAAATATGTGCAAGACTTTTTACCTTAAATTCATCAAATTTCAAGATTTTTTGTATTGCACTATAATTTCTATGTCTAACAATTTAAAATAACATTTTCTATGAAAGAAAGTGGTTTTCTATTCCTTATTATCGTCAGTGAAAAAAAACAACTCATGCACGACTTCTGTTATGCACTGGAAACTATTTGTGGCATATGATAAATTGGCTCAAGGAAGTTACGAATAAGAATGATCCTAAATAGCTATGTGGCTTATTGTATCATCTAACGTTATGTTTGTTTACCACTATGGGTGGTAATTGCAGACTATCTAATTGCAGACAAAATACACAAAAATTGTGGAAGAAGTCACTTGTATTAGTAGGACCAAGGCAATTGCGATTGTTAAAAATATGCACCATGTACACCTCCGTTGGTAAAAAGAAATAAGTGCACAAATATTGATACCTTAGTCGGCTCTCATACTGAGGCAATAATCAATAAGCAACTCGCATGGCAATAGGAAACACGCAATATTATCGCTTACAATTATTTTACTATCAATGAAATTAGAGGTCTTACATCAAAGGAACTCAATATCGGTCGAACGAAAAATTTTGCTGATTGCAGCATGTTGTAATTTGTAAAGAAAAATATATTTTATTTTTTCATAGTAGCAATATTTGTCATTAGTGACACGTCCCTAGACATATAAGTATGTACTACGTTTTATTTTTTTACGTATTATTTATTATTGAAAAATATGTATATGGGAGCGGTAAGTACCAAAACTACTCGACCGATATAGTCCATTTTCAAAAATGTTTTGCTTTGACAATTTTTAAGGATATTCAATTTGATGTTTCCTATTATGTATTTGGAAAACTGAGTGCTTGTACTTAACTAAACAATTTTTTTTCTGTTCTAGTTAGTTTTTTCTATATTTTGCAAAAATCTTGAAAAAAAGATATTTTATTTTGGAAAACAAGATTTTCAACTTTTTCATCTGGGAACACTGATTCCATCATGAGATCGACGAAGACTACGTTAAACTGAGTACTGAGGCGTTTAAAAATAAATAAATAGGTGGCGCAACAGGCGGTAGACACCCTGGGCCTAACTTCTCTCAACCATTCGTTTGTGTGAGTGAACAGTGAACAGAGGGTACTCCACTCAGAAAAAACTCAGAAAATCATCAAGTATGTAGGTAAAAAAGGGAACTGACGGACCTACTGCATCACAGCGCAGCGATACGCACACAATTCAAATTTACCACATATGTCGGAAAAAAGCGTATTATTTAAATTTTACCGAAATACTCAATTACACCACCAGCGCAGCGATAAAAGATACACACAAAACCCACCAAATAACCCGAAGAAAAGCGGGTAATTTTTTTGCATAAGAAATGCGGGCGTTGAACAGAGAGGACCAAACTCAGAAAATCGCAAGTGTACAAAAGAGAAAGGAGACAAATTTGTTCTATTCAGCAGAGTGTTGTTCAGCGTTCCCACTTCAAATCTACGAAAGCGTAGTGCCGAGATGAAGAAAACGTAGTGTTTCGAACTAAATCGTAGTGAAATATAAAAAATTAAAAATTGCAATCCCTACAATTTTTTAGTTAATTTTATTTTAATTTAATTTAAGCCTAGTACGACTATACGATGCAATACACTGAACTGGGGGTCGATTCTCTTTCTATGATACTATGAAGTGAAGAGTTTTCACAAGTTCGGGCTGAATTCGATTCTCGGTCTATGAAAAAGTGAAAACAAATGTCAGATTTTTTTTCATTTGATAATTTTTTTTTATACTGCTGCTTTATTTGTGAAGAAGTGTGAAAAACATAGACAAGGCTCTATGACTCACAATGGAAACAAAAAATAAGCGCGGACTAAGGGATTCAGAAACCCAAGATATGTATTTAATCGAATATCTGGAGAATAGCCCCGATTTAGCCAATGAAAAGTATATTCTACCTTGTAAATAAATAAACCTTGAAAGTTGAAATTTAAATTAAATTATTTATCACTTCACACAATCACAGAACGGAAATTTACCTTTTAACCACCATTATTGGGCTGAAAAGTGAATGTGTTCAATAAATCGCCCTGTTGTGAATGCGTTCAGACAACTTTTCCAAGGGAAACAATTTTAGAAATGAAGGAATTTTATACAAGAAATATATGGATACGAAGTCGAACGGAAAATCGTAGTGTTTTCAAATTGTTCGTAGTGACGTAATGATTTTGCCGAACTAAGGCAAAATCGTAGTGAAAAATTACGATCGTAGTGAAAGTGGGAACGCTGGTGTTGTTATAGCCCGTCCCAACTTAAGTGAAATTTTTTTGCGCAGGTCTCTTCACATCAGGGATTTTATTCTCTTAGCGACAACAAAAAAACTTTTCCAACCAGAACTACAGCTAAAAAAAATATGTGCGCATTTCAAACAACAAGCATACACCTGCTTGTGAAGACATCTCTCTCGATCGACGATCGAGTCATGCTGATGACTGATTGTCCATACATGACACAGCAGCAGCACAGGCACAGCACCGTCGTTGGCTTATGCAAAAGATACACATTTACACACCCCAAAGAAGAGGGAAATTTGCTAGGTGTTGCGTCTTGCGTGTTGCACTTCTCAAATAGCTACGTGTTTAGTAATGAAAGCCAGATTTCTGAGTAACTTTATTATAACAGCGTGAAACCCACTATGTACTAAAAAGGGTTGAAATGGAATTTTCGTATACTTTGTGATAAAGTAGAGAAAAGCATTAACAATTGCATGCGATCAAAAATCCTTAAGAGATAAAAATGTACCTTAAATAAAGTGCTACTGCGCATGTTGGGATCTTTCTTTTGCTTTGAGATGGGCTATATAAACTTTTTCTACTGTGTTTTTGGGATTGTGAAAATCGTAATTATCGTATTTTGTAAAAATTTGTATAAGTATAGGGTAGGTGACTTATAAGGGTACTTAGAAAGATGTACAATTGTAATGAATGTCATAAGCGGACACCATGCAATTGCTAGGTATGCCCAAAGGCTGGGTCTGAGTATACCTACCCTACCCTACTTCTGCAGTTTTCTCAGTGGTACTGAGCGTTCTTGGACTCGATTGGCAAACGACCAGCAATTTAAAAACTGGCTTAATCCCACTTCCCCCCTTCCAGGCCTTTTTTTCGGAATTTTGAGAACAATTTAAAAATAACTTTTTCGAGAGTGCACCTACGAGCATATGTTTAACGGTAGGCAAAGCTCCAGGACTTTGGTGGGCCTTAAAAATAATCGTTTTATGTGTTTTGTCTATGCCTTGGAAGCGGCAATGACTAGTTCTCCTACTAGTGAAAGAGAGCGGAGTCCAAGTGAAATTTTTTCTTCTTTTATAGTCGTAACTGCGACACAAAATACAAACACTGCACGATGGTTAATAACCCTGGGGATAGATCAGGTAAAATGAAAACGATCGAACGACATCGTTTCGACAATAACAGTCTCTGTTTATTGCCACAGGTATGAAAGAGACAGCATGCGTGAAAACGATGTCGTTCAATCGTTTTTATTTTACGTGATCTGACCCCTGATAAACATGAAAACGCTTGTAAATTGGTCAATTGGTAATGCAGTATATGCTGCTTTTTTGCGAATAAAAATACCGGGTAACGCACTGATCTTCGTAAAATGATAACTAACTACTCTGTAAATAGATTCCTCTTATAGAATATAATTTTCGAATGAAATTGTGAAATGTAGTGAAATAAGCTAAAAGATAAAAAAGTAGAACACCACTTGCAGCAACTTACAACATAACGATCAATAATCTGAAGCAGTTCTTATTATGAGTAGACAAGTTCGCTTCACTATGACGTTTAGAGTCGGAGGACTTGAAATGCAGTCTAACGTATGTCTAACGTATGTTGGACTGCATTTCCCAAACAAATACCGAAAACGAAACAAAAAAAAAAATAGAAACTGGCATTTTCAAGGCTTATGATGAGTTATGTATGATGAGCAATATCGAAAGTCAATTCCTTATAGCGACAATATAAGTTGATGATCGTTACATATAATAAAACTGTAGGCATTTTCTTTGTCAGCTAAAAACTCGAAAACTACTGGACAGATTTCGATGAAACTTTTTTTAAATGTTCCTTAAGACTGTGAGACTGCTATAGGCTATGTCGTTTATAGCCACGTGTGTATGTATTGTATTGTATTTTTTGAAGTGAAAATATATACATACACATATACCTTGCTACGAATGGATGTTTATACTTTTGCGATCGTCAAACAAACACATTCGATAAGGGTTGATTTGTTTTCGCAGTGAGTGCTATGGTCAGTTGTATATTATGTAGGTATGTATATTATGATTGTATGTCCGAAGAAGGATGGGGATGGGGTGAGGCGTGCGTGCTGCAGAATGGCATGGGGTATATTAATAATCTTCATAAGAGAAGAGACGTACATATAATACAAAACAGGTTTCATTTCAGAATTTCATTCGATATGTGGTATGGTAACTGTGTTGGGTTGGGGTCAGTGTTGTTATATCGTGGGATTTATCCCTTTTTGTGGGATTTTCGATGTCCGAAAAGCCTTCCGTGGGATAAAGGGAAAAAGCATCAAAATCGTGGGAATTTCAGAAAACTGACAAAACAAGTGTTAAAATCAAATTTTTGTGAAATTTCGCAAGATCGGCGTCCGCTAAGTTGAGCTACCTATTTAGACTCCTTCTCTCCAAAGCACATCAGGTTAGACAAGGCCTGAAATATTGTTCCCATATATGGAGCTCGGCCCCAAAACATTTATTTAACCTACTTGACAGCATACAGAGACGAGCAGTTCGACTTAGTGGAGACCCTACTGACCTTTGCTTGTTCTATAGGTACTTCCAGGGTAGATGTTTTGGGCGCCCCACAAGACAGACAGCTTATGCTCATGACCATACAGACACTTGACAACCGCGAGGACATCAATTTTCCTGGGCTCCTTCTGTTACAGGACAAGCAGAATTTTGGAACACACTTTCTGGGGATATGTTTTCAGAAGACTGCTATTTGCAGCAATTTAAGTGCAGAACAAACATGCATCTGCGAGCATCTCGGGGAGCTGATGAAGCGTTATAGATTTGCCTTTCCGGGGAGAAGTATTAAAAAAAAAATTAAAACTATTTATTTATTTATTCAGTTAATTTTGCGCTAGATTGAAACATTTCGCAGAAAAGGATATTTCACAATATGTGCTAGAGATCTAGTGCAAATGCTGAAATGTCAGTTTTTGTATATGAAGTGTGGCATGCCGCTAGCCATGGATGAATTAAACAAATTTCCATTTTAATGTAACGTGGGATTTTGGTGGGAATTTGAGTTCGGTAAAAAGGGAAAAAAGGGAAAAATTATCACGTTTCGTGGGTAAAATGAAGAGAGAGTCCTAACAACACTGGTTGGGGTAGGTAGTTGTTTGGATTCTATAGGAAGAGGGAAGCAAAGGAAAGGAAAGGAAAGGAAATGCAGTATATTAAACAAGTAGCAAGATCAATAAGAGGGAGGGCGATGCAGAGGGTGCTCATTATATATCCAATGCATTACATACATTATCGCATATCGCCACGCAACGCAGTAGGAATTTTATTCTGATATGACGTAACAGGGTAGGGTTGGGGTAGTTGTTTGGATTCCATAGTTCTACTTTGGGGTTGTTGTCGCACATCGAAAGCAATTTTTCTTGAACAGATAGGTACTGTGTATGAGTGACTTACTTCTGTCCAGCCAGTTTGTGAAATATACATATACGAGCGGGCAAGGCGAGCACGGGTCCAGCTAGTTAAGAATAATTAATTAAAAAAGGGATTCCAATTCCTGGAGCGCTAATACTCGAATTCCATTCCATTGTCCTATATAAAGCAGAAACCAGTTTTTTGTTGGTAAAATGGTAAAGCTACTGATCGGTGGCATAATTGCAGTCACCCGCAGGGGTCAAATTTATGCTGATCAGATCACCATAACAGGCAAAGACTCTAATTATAAACACTATACCCTGCCCACTGCATAGAAGATATATGTTGTAGTGAACAGTTTTGCCATGTCAACGAAAATTGAACAAAACTTTTAAAAAATGTAATCATTCTCATAACAGTTATCTATAATAACAAAATAACTCAGCAATTAATGGAAATATTTTTTTGAGATAATAATCTAGCACTATAGATACCACAGGAGCCGGCGAAAGTAGGTACCATTGGGACCTAATGGAAGCCTTCTGCCTTTCAATAGGCATATATATATTCTGAAAAGCTTAGCTATTCCTCGACATGCGACATATGTATTTTGAGACATGCAACATATGAGACAACTAATGCACTTCTCCTGAAACCTTGACAATCGCGAGGAAAGCATAAAACAAGCAAACTTTGTAACTAGCATTCTGAAAACATATTTCCAGAGGACTACAACTTACAACAAATTAAATGCAAAACTAACGCTTATCAGATTCTGTTCGCCGTTTCCTGTGTAAAGTATTTACATAAAATACGAAAATAAATTCGAATTTTTCTTGATTTACACATTTGGTCTTAAATTTGTTTGATTTGTTTGTAGGTACGTCGTTCCAAAATCCGGTAGAAAGTATCTAGTTATTCTTACACCAAGGTTTTGGAATTTGTAATTTTTTATACGTCGTATTTGACTGCTTCTAAAATCGTAAATATCGGAACTAAAAATCAGCAAATGGTAGAAATCAGGCCAAATTAAGCAAAAATCGGAGCGTTGTAGTTGTAGTTTCCAAAATCGTCACAAATACGATAATTACGACAAGGCCGATCCAGCGAGAGATTTTATAACCCGACATATTTCGGGTTATTTCAGCTTTGAGTTGCTCAGAGAGTGTGGGCAGTTCTAATACTAATGAAATGATAATGAAGCTGAAGGATGTGTGTTTACGTGTGCGCTTAAAAATTAAGTGCAATTAAGTTGGTGTGGGTGGTGGGCTCGGGTCGGGGTGTGTAGCTTGCGCAGATGAATAGATACAAACTATTAAGTTTATCCCGTGGATTTTTTGTTGCTCGTTTTTAACCTTAGGATAGTAACACAATTTATCCATAATGCGGATAGCAAAACAGGGGTGACCTGTCACCCCAATATAAAGGGCCGCCATATAACGTTTTTTTTCAACTAGTGCTTATTTCGCGAATGGTAACACTTAGCTCATGTCTGATTTGACAGATAATTAGTTTTATCCTTCCGCTGAACGAATATGGTTGTGCATACGCTTGAACAACGCTGGGAAATATTGCGACATTACTTTGAAAATCATGGTAATGTTGCAGAATATGTGCGAAAATTGCGTACGGATTTTGGAAGAAGAGAAGTACCGTCAGCTCCGTAGTAATCTGGACAGCACAGCACAGCACAGCACAGAAAACCCGCACGCATACATTGAAAAGCCGATATACCCAAAACGAGTCACTGTTTGGTGCGGATTTTTGTCCAGAGGCATAATTGGGCCATTTTTCTTCGAAAATGAGCAAGGAGTGGCCGTTACAGTCAATGGCGATCGTTATCGGGCCATGTTGAACGAATTTTTGTTCACAAAAATTGAAGAGGAGGATATTGGCAACATTTGGTTTCAACAGGACGGCGCTACGTGCCACACAGCCGAAGCTACACTCGATGTTTTGCGCCCTGTTTTTGAAGATCGCATTATCAGCCGCAGAGCTGATGTCGTTTGGTCACCGCGGAGCTGCGATTTGACACCGTTGGACTATTATTTGTGGGGTACCGTAAAAGATTAGTGTTACGCCGACATGCCAGAGACAATTGACGCTTTAAAGGACAATATTCGTGAAGCCATTGGTGAAATACAGCTGCACACAATCGATAAAAATAAAAAAAAAATAAATAGGTGGCGCAACAGGCGGGTGACACCCAAGGCCTAGCTTCTCGCAACCATTCGTTTTGTGTGAGTTTCTATTTTTGAGACAAATGGAAGGGACCTACAATTTTATGCCGAGTCCGAACGGCTGAATTGAGAAGCTTTTTCATGACAGTCATACTCTCGGATGTTTGTCAGACGTTCGCGAGAGGTGGCGCAGTAGAAAAAACTTTAAGATGTAATTTGTGTTTTTCCGGGGATCGAACCTGGGATCCCTCGCACAGTAGTCCAGCACACTAACCACTGCGCTACTGCGCCCACACAATCGATAATGTGCTTAAAAATTGGACCGATCGTGTAGGCTACTGCATGGCCAGCCGAGGCAGCCATTTGAATGAAATTATTTTCCATTATTAACCGGAAGGATTGTACTTTCAAATAAAAAAATAAATTTGAGAAAATATTCAGTAGTTTTTTTATAGCATTTTTTAAAAAAAAAAGTTTTTTGGCGGACCCTTTACTTAACTAAAATAAATAATAAGAAATTAACTCAAAATTTAACTTTTATTTTTCAAAAGATTTTATTGAATTCATAAGAAAAAAATGGAAAATATACGAAAAAGTACTTTTTTCTTTAAATTAAAAACAGCTTATGCAATTTTCAATCCGGTGCTCATTGGCAACACTCATTTTACGCAAACTATTAATTTTTCTGTCGCGGTGTCGATGAACAAATGACACATCTAAATTCTAATTGAACGAAAAGCTATTTTGAACTCCAAAATTATGAAGTTCAATACAAAACCTACAAAAAAAAAAATAGTAACATGAATAGTAACTGGGGTGACACGACACCCCAGCCATGCCTCTAAAACAAAAAGTACGACGGACACATGCGCCAAGTTACCTTTTTAATAACAGACGCCAACAACTTAACTTCGCGTGGCATGTCTAGTACCTATCGGAGCGACAGTTTTTCATAAACTCTATTCGCAAGTTCTTTTATTTGGAGTTTTTTTTTATTAACTTTAATAAAGTACATTATTTTTTAAATTATGTTGTTATCAATATTCCTCTTTCATATGTATTTTATTGCTATTTGTATGTCCTTTTGTTCAATGATGACAATGGGTCATCAGATTAACCTGCAGCTCTACTTATTCAGTTTTGAACTGTCGTGTTGCTCTTTCAAATACTGAATGCCATAATCAACGCTCTCCAAATTCTCGAGAGTAAGGACTAGATCCAGTAATGGAGGCATCAAATCGATAACGAATCCTTGAAAGGGAAAGATGCAATTTATTCCCTTCGACAAGTGTTCATCACATCAATATCAATGATGATGATGATGAGTCATAATAAAACTATAGCAACCCTGATGCCCTACCGTTTCAAAGAGTCAAGTGCTTTGTTGCATACAATCGAATGCATATGTTTTCCTTTCATACCCTACCCCTGTTGACATTGGTGCAAAAAATAAATTCAAAGGGAAGTAGGGAGTATGTTCAAGGATATCCATGGAACCAGCAACATCAGCTCACCTGGGAGGAATTATTGGTTCATCCTAGCGAGCATTTTCTGTTTTTTTTTTTTTTTACCAAACTTCCCTCTGTAAAGTTTCTTCTTTTTCCAGTTTTTCAAACTAACAACTCGCTCAAGTTCATTGATTTTCCATTTACGACTTTCGAGTTGTGAGACTGAAGTGGGCTTCAGGCGGCAATGGTGGCGTTGGCTGAAACGACGAAGCTGTTGATGTTGATGCAGTGGGTAGTTCATCATGTTTTGTACACAATTTATATTTTCATTGCTCTTTGGTCTGTTGTATAAGCGAGAGGACCAAGCAGCAAGAAACAACAAGGATCTCTGGAGAACACGATGGGCATGATGAAGGTATCATGGGATCCATGGGTTGCTTGAATTGAAAGTTCTCAATCGAACTGAAGAGCTGTTTCAGCAAAAACATCAGCAGTTCGAAGTGAAGTTTTCTTGTTTTTTTTTTTTTTTTTTTTTAATTTCAACTACTGTTCACAGTCTGCTTGTCAGAAAGAAAGGGTTTGGATTGGTGGTGTTCTTTTTTTTTGTTGTCTTGTGGTTGCGGGTGATAGCATAATTAAACCTGAAGACCTATTGATTTGGTAGGTATGTGTGTATAGAAAAAGCAACAAGAGCGTTGACTAGTGTAAACATTTCAATATTTCCTTACCTATGCAACACTTTTTTTTTTTTAATTTGTTGGATTGTGCTGTGCTAAAGGCTAGAGAATTTACTACAGTGGAATTTTTTACGGCTCAGTGATTTTATTACCAATGAGAGGCCGGATACATTTTTTAAGTTCAAATTTTCTTTGCCAATGCTTACACGACTTTGGAACACTTTGGCGAATATTTAGTGTAATATGAGAAGAAGAAAAGCAGGACACTGAGGATGTGAGCCCATCTCTTTGAGCAGGGCGGAAAATAGTACCACAAATCTACCAGAGTAGATAAAATTCGGTCAAAAATGCTCAAGGCCGTAAGTAGAGAGATATTTGTATGGTTCTTTCCTCGAAAGTCTTGACCTTAAGCTATGTTGGGGCCCTTGGGCACACGGAGTTTGGTGGCCCCTAAGAAAAAAGAGTAAAATGTATTTTTACTTACCTATTATGTAAATTTTTTTTTAAGAACATACTTCTCCCGGCAAAGGCGAACATATAAAGCTTCATCAGCGCCCCGAGATGCTTGCAGCTGTATGTTAGTTCTGCACTTAAATTGCTGCAAATTGTAGTCTTCTGGAAATATATCCCCAGGAAGCGAGCTCCAAAGTTTGCTTGTCCTGTAACAGAAGGAGTTTTGGAAAGATGATGTCCTCGCGGTTGTCAAGTGTACTGTATGGTCATGAGCATTAGCAGACTGTCTTGTGTGGCGCCCAAAATTTGCATTTCGAGGGATAATGTCCTTGAGTTCCTCGGAAAATCTACCATGGAAGTACCTATAGAACAAGCAAAGGTCAGCGACTTGTCTTCTGTACACCAACGGTTGTAGATACGATGTGAGTGAAGGGTCTCCAATAAGTCGAACTGCTCGTCCCTGTATGCAAGTAGGTTAAGTGAATGCTTTGGGGTCGGTCTCCATATATGGGAACAATATTCCAGGCCTGGTCTAACCTGTGCTTTGTAGAGGAGGAGAAGTTGCTTGGGGCTTAAGTACCTCTTTGCTCTAAATAGGTATAGCTCAACTTAGCGGACGCCGATCTTGCGATATAGGATATGTGGTCCTGCCATGTGATTCATAAATTGACTGTGACTCCAAGAAGGTGCATTGAGTCCTTGGGATGGATTGGATGGTCATTCATTTGGATCTGAGGAACTGTTGATGCATTTTTTCTGGAAAATGTTGTGAGCTGTGTCTTGTTCGCATTAAGTACAACCAAGCTGTCTTTTCCCCACTTCATGATTTTGTCCAGATCACCATTTAGAGAACTAATTTGTTCGCATCTCTGACTGTGTGATGTAGCCGCATTTACAGGCCTACTGTTCGAGATAGAGGAAATAAGAGTGCTGTCATCAGCAAAGCTGTAGATATTATTATTTGTCGATCCAAGCAAATCGTTGTAGTGGAGAAGAAATAGAGTTTGGGAAAGAATAGATCCTTGGGGCACTCCTGCATTTATAGCAAACGAATAAGATGATACACCATCTACCACAACTTGGATCGATCTTCCCAGAAGAAAATGTTGCATCCATCTGCAGAGTTGTTGTGGTAATCCATAAGACGCCAACTTGCCTAATAGGGCTCTATGCCAGAATCGGTCAAATGCCTTTGATATGTCCAAGGCTACGGCTCTGGATTCGCCGTGTTGTTCAATTGCTTGCGTCCATAAGTGCGTTACGTAGCTTAACAGGTCTCCAGGGGAACGACGGCTCCGAAATCCGTATTGCCTGTCAGTTATTAATCGGTGGCCTTCTAGATATTTGATTATTTCGACATTTATTGCCTTTTCCATTACTTTTGAATGCATTGAAAGTAACGCTATTGGACGATAGTTGTGTGGCAGACATTTCCTCCCTTTCTTTGGAATAGGTTGAATGCGAGCGGTTTTCCAGTCAGAAGGAAACGTCTTTTGGGAGTATGACGTGCTAAATAGCTTACATAGTACAGGTGCAAGTTCTGGTGGACACCTCTTGAGTAGGTACTATAGCCGGAATTCCGTCCTGTCCAGTACCAGTTGCCTTATTGCAATCTAGTTCTTTAAGGATGCGATGAATTATTCGAGGTCGAAATTTCAATTCTGCCATCGATGTTTGCACCCTCGGGATTTTTGGTGGCTCTAGTTGAATTCTCTGAAAACATGATAGCGAAAAGATCTGCCTTTTCTTTAGGTATTGTTGCTAGCGTACCTACCGTCTTCTTTTACTAGAGGTGGAAAGGAAGAGCAACTAAGGTTAGAACTGATTGCCTTTGCCATGGACCAGAATGCGCGTGAGCCGTTAGGACATCCAATTGCTTTGTTAGTGACTCTTTTGTTGTAAGTTGTCATCGCCGATTCAATAATTAGGTTGCATCTATTTGTAAGAATTTTAAATTCAAATCTTTTTTGCTGCGCACATTTGGGTGCGGGATCATTTTTGTGAGAAATGTGTGTCTAAGAATAAAAAGTAGTAGATTTGTTTCCAATTCAAAATGCCTCCGTCTATGAAAAGAGCCGGCTTCCTGTGTGTCAGAACATGGTCCAGAGTTTGTTAGCTACGCTGCAAACGCTGCCTCTACCACTCCACAACCGCTAGAGCTAGACAGACTGAAAAAAATCGGCTTATAAACAAATATTGTAAACAAGAACACAATAGCTAGGTCTATTGCTATTCGCTTCAACTGGTTAACCCATTTACTACCGAGGTCCAGCGTTACCGTTGATAAATTTAGAAAAGTCGCAAGAAAAAGGGCCACGGAGAAAAAAAAGGGCCATTTAAAGTAATAACTTCAAAACAAAAGTAAACATAACAAACAAACAAGATATTGTACGTACTGGTAATATTCTATTTTTAAAACTATAACAATTCAGTCGAATAAAACATACCCTAAAAAAAACATTAAACGTAAAATCAATTCAATAACATAACAAATCAATTCATTAAGCAGTGCAAGTTCTAATCCAAAATCTTCTAAATCATTCTCCGACCGCTCTGACCCGGATTCTGAAATTGAAGGCGTCGCATTGCTCGTTGAAGGAATGGACTTCGCCAGATCAAAGGCCACGGTAGTGCCCCATACAAGTTCTCTAGTAAAGGCACTTAGCACTCTTACAGGAACAAATTCAGGCTGTTTTCGACTTCCCTCTGACTTCGGAACCAATTAAGCCAAACAACTTCAAACTTGAAAAGTTTACCAAGCTCATTAAAAAGGTCCACCTCACCAAATTTCATCTCTATAGCATTTGTGGTTTTCAACATACAGGACATCAAAATCGCAAAAACCGTAACTGACTGACTGACTCACTCACTCACTCACTTAGATGATGATCATTAAAATTATGAAGCACTTCCAGCTACCATAGAATGGTGAAATTTGGCAGAATGCTAGATTCTGTAGTGCATACACTGGGAAAAGTCCAAAAGTTGACATTTTCCCTTCATTCCATTTTTTTACATTTAACCTCTTAAACTAAGAACTTGGCGTACATTTAGATCTCATTACTTTTCGTGGCTGACTAGTTACACACTTTTTTTTTTATATAACAGAGCTTGGCTGTTCCGAATTGTGAAAAAGGGCCAAAATCATAACATTTTACAAAAGTGGTATCATTGTGCCAAGGTGGTAAAAAAAAGTGCCAAATTGCAACTTTAGTCTCACAACGGTCACGCTGCCGAGGTCCTTTAAAACTTAAAACTCAAAATTTTTTTAACAAAACTTTATTAAATGTGATCACAGGATTACAAAAAAATATTAATCATTTATTTATAATAGTCACTAATGTGTTTATTTAACTGTACCCAAGCAGGTACAATGGTAAGACATGGGTTCTAATTTTTCGTATGAAATTTTTTTAAGCATATCTACTTTTTTAACGCAGAGAGCTCACAAATTCATCTAACTCGCATGTGGCATTCTCTGCATCTAATGGGCTTATCGATTCTTTTTGGAAAATAAGGCCCTTCAGCAAAAGGATAGGAACACTTACTGGAATAGACCGCTTCGAAGTTGAAGTTTGAATTGTGTGTCTTCTTAGGTAGTGTCGGGCAACATTTCTCTGAAATGCAAGTAAATCATCTTGGGAATGAGCTGCAACTTTGTAAAGCTTTCAAGCGTTTACCAATGGAAGAACTAAGCATTGCCGTAAAAAGCGATCACCACCACTTTTTTCCTCGAATTTTTATTTTATACGCGTTGACAGACTGATCGTGCAGATCAACACCTCCCATACCCTTATTATAGTCCGCAATGAGATTTGGCTGCGGTATAAAAACTTTTATTTTCTCTGTTGATGAGCAGCGTTTGACATAATGCAATGGTTTTATAGCACCAAAGTTTGTGCCCATAGTGACAACACTGTTATCGTTCCATTTCACAAAAAGAATATCATTATTGACGTCGTGAACATGCTCGAAATATCCCCTTTACTCTTTTTTGAAATCTTTCTTCACCTTCAATGGACATTTTTTGGTTCGGTTTTCTCTTGCTGTTGCAGTTAGGGTTGCCGTTTTGAAATCCGCCTTCCAGTCAGATTTGACTGGAAAAAAATCAGTCAAGAACCTAAAATCCAGTCAAAAAATCAGTCAAAGAAATTCAAACAAAAATCCAGTCATGAAAATAAAAATACAAGTAAAAGTGTTATCAATGGTCTGGCCGTTGCTTTTGATACCCTCCACTGCATACATATACAAGTCATGCAAAAATTTAGCCATGTGAGGCATGGGCTGGGCATTGGTCTAATGTTGGTTTGGTGTGAGGTGAGGGGTACCAGAACCAGAACTACTTGACCGATATGGCCTATATTTTCAATATCAACCTGAACGGTAGAAAGAAGTCTTCTGACAGAATTTTCTTCGCATAGGTCGATTTCTTTCCTTTTGACGCTATATTGTGTTTTCATCAGAAAGACAGACAGGCAGACGGACATGGCTGAATCGATTCAGATTCAGAACTTGATCCTGGTCAAATCCGGTGATTCTTACTTGAAGTTACAAACGTAATGATAAAGGAAATATTCCTTCATGTGGAGGGTATACAAAATATATTAACTTATAAATGAACTCTATATAGCAATCTCTCTGAGCGCTTCAATTGTCTCCTCATCATTTGCATCAACATACATAATGTCAAATATTTTATTGCTGCTTCTGTAAGTAATATTAGTACCAACCAATTATTTTGTTACTTCGGCTGGTATAGGAAAGTTGAACCTCACACAACTGCTAAATTTTCAGTTTCAAATATTTGTTTGTAAGTTGGCAAAGGCAAGTACTTGTGCAAATGCAAACGCATAAATTGGTTCATTATATGAGTGGGATATGCTTCCAAGCTCAGAGCAACAAAAATAGTGAAATTTAAGCAATATTTTTTCGTTTTTTCTATTTTTTTCTATTTCCACTTTGAATTTAAAAATTTATATTGATAGAAAAGTGATATTACACGAAACATTTAAAAACAGTCAAACAAAATTCGTATCCAGCTAAAAAACCAGCCGGCTGGATTTTAAAAAATCTTCCAGCTAAATGCATATCAATCCAGTCAGATCTGACTGGAAAGCAGTCAAAATGGCAACGCTTGCAGTTGTTCTAAATCCATTCGCTCTCAACAAACGCAATAGCTCAAGCTAATGGGATGTGAAAAAGTTATCAAAATAAATGATATGATCAGAAGGAAACGGAACTGTTTCTAAAAGCTCAAGTACAACTCGAGATCCTAGTGGCATGTGTAATCTATCAGGCTCTAAATTTTTTGCACCACAAAACGTATCAAAATTATAAAGATAACCGCAGCTGCTTGTCAGCATCCAGTTCTTGAAGCCAAATCGAACAGGTTTTCGTCTTATGAACTGTTTTGAGGAATGGTGACCAAAATATTTGATCATGGCTTCGTCAATTGACAATTTTTCATGCATAAAACCCCACTGCTGATATTTTTGGCATAAAAGGTTCATAAGTGGTCTAAGTTTTGCCATTTTATCTCGAGCGTCTATGGTACTATTATCGGCCAAGTGAATATACTTCTTGATTTCAAAAAAACGATTTCTTGACATGTTGTTCGCAACAATTGAAGTTAATGTATCCTCGTCAATTTGCCAATACATTGACTCTCTAGGCATTGAGTGATAACCACTGTAAAAGAGTATTCCCAGAAAAAATTTCGAGATATTCCTTTTCAAAATTGAAGTTATGGTGGTTATGCTGGGAAGCATAGAGACGAGTTTGATCCAAAATCAATTGCGTAACATTATTATCGAAGAGAGTTTCAAATATTTCGATAGGAGATTTGTTTTCCAAACTAGTTTTAATTTTCATATTGCTCACTTCAAAATTATTGGTAGCATTCATGGTCAAATCACCAACTATTTTCGACCAGCATGGTTGAGATTGAGATTGTCCGAGATTTGAGGCTCTGATCACCGATAAAGGAACTTTGTCCTCGCTATCATACTCTTAATGTCTGATAAACAGTTCAATGTTACCTGGGACATCATTGGGGAGCTGCTCATTGTCCAAACATTCCACATCTATCTCGTCTTGGTCTGTGTTGTAATCTGCATCTGGTGGTATAACTGCAATATCAAACATGGCATTTTGGTCATCTTCTTCGATAGCATTTACAGCGTTTGAGAGCTTATTGAATGTCCTTCCATAAAATGATGCAGTGGAGAATGATTTGAAATCCATACTAAATCGTAATTCTAAAGTACATACATTAACTGGTAATTAAATTATAACATTAAAATACATACATAGTCTTCTGAATCTGTGTCGTTGCATATCTCCATTTCTTTTGTTTCTGTATTATGATATGTAGTATTTTTTCCAACTTTTGTATGACTTCTTCAGGTATTTCAAAATTTGTACAACATGTTTTTTTATCTCGCAAATTATTTCTAATGGTCAAAATAGAGTTGGTTAACAATAATTGCATCTGATTTCGTTGCTTAGTTTTGACCAAATTTAACTGACTAAATATTCTTTCCATTGCGGCATTAGAAATTGGCAAAACTAAAACAGAAATAGCTAACTTTGCGATATCCTCAAATGGATTTTCTCCACTAGCATCTTTATAGCACGAAACTTCGCACCAGAATGGTACTGTTTCCTTTATATTTTCCATCTAACGAGGAAAAGATTTTTCCACTGACTTAAAATTTTGTCTCGTAAAACTGGTTTCACACCCATCTCTAGAAGCACACGTTTTAAGGAGCTTTTGTTTGCACTATTTGCTGTAATTCCATTATGAGCTTAACCATAAAACTTCTGCAGGTTTGTCTAAACAAACTAATTTCTGCTTTGCTGACTTCCGATTTCATTTCTAAGTCATGTAATTTTTCTTCTCACTCCATTCCCGGGTAAGGCTTAGCTTGTAACTGACAATTACTAATATCCACATTAGCTTCAAAATCATAATCGGAATATGAATCTGGCTTGACAACTTTTTTTTTATTAACATTAATACATATTATTAGTTCCTTATCTCCCAATACTTTAACAAAATCGATTTTTTCGCTTTCAAATATTTTGTTAACTCTTTGGAGATCTTATAAAATAGGTTTTAAAAAACATAAGTAGCATTTCCTTACTGTATTATCACTCAAACTGGTAATCTTAAAAGAGTTTTCAGTCCGTTCGTTTATTGCAAAATAAGTTTTAAGTTCTACATATTGTTGGTGTATCCTAGTAACATCAGATTCAACTGATAGCCATTTAGTTTGGCATGATTGTGTGATTTTTAAAGGCTTGTGGCCGTTGTTTATTAGTTTATATAACGTTTCGTAGCCAAGTTGCCGAGGTTTCCATTGCATAGGTGAATTTTTTGTATGGAATTAGTATAGGGTTAAGAAATAAAAACGGTCGGCTTTATTTACAGTCAAAGTCGAAAAAACGAAGACTTAATTTTTTTTTGCCAGTCAAAGCCGAAAAAATCAAGTATAATTTGACTGGCATAATTTGACAGTCAAACTGGCAACACTGCTCAAAAGTGAAAAGAACGTGTATAGGTGCACTTGGAGTTGGAGCTTCTTTGAACCAGTTGCACGTTGTCAAAAATAATTATGATGTCAAAAGAAAATAAAAAAAAAAAACAGATTTTGTTGATGAAAATGAACTGGAATTATTATTGGAAGAGAAAAATCCCGAAGAAGATGCGTGGGTTATAAACATTGCAAGGACATTTTCTTTAAAAAAAAGAAAAGAACAAGTATCACCAATTATTATTTGGAAGTAGTGAAGTGTTAAAAACATTTCGCATAAGCAGGTTACTGTTTGAAATCTTATGCTGGCTTTACATTACTACGTCACGCAATTTTGCATGACTTCAGAGAGAAAGATTCGTTTTTCCACAGTCAACGCTTATGATGTGAAAGAGAGAGACCACAAGCCTAACAGCTAAATTTAGGCGGCTTTACCTTTTTTATGGAGAAACATGTTTTTAAAATCCAACACTGGGTTTCCTAACTGAAGTTGAAGTACCTACCTATCTAAGTCAATATTTTTTTATGTTTATCTAAAAATAATGTATCAAAATAGGTGCTAATGATGGTATCCTCATCACAATCGATCCGCCAAGAAAAAGAAGACTAGTATATCGACCGCAAAGTGAATATGTATATACTTTTTTTTATTGCATATAGGTTTCTGTAAGAAAATATATCGTCTATTGTTAATTGTTTAATCTACACACCTAAAATATTTTAGAAATTATTTAATTAAAATAGTTGTTGATATAGGTTTGAACCAATGGGCCAATAGAAGTAAAAATTTTCCTTTCCAACTGTTTAAAAATATCGTCGGATTCTGTTTTAGTATAAAACAAGAAAAAGACACAATTAAACTACTTCCTTAGTTTTCACATTTACACTTTATTTCCTCAGTGGACTGTATACAAAGTGTGACCACCTTTCCAAGAGCCTATATACGTACGCAAAAGTTTTCATTATTTTAGACGCAATTTAAAAAAAAAATTCAGTTTATTAGACGATATTGTGACTAATTTTCGAAAAGTATCTGCCTGTATATTCAATTCATTCTTGATTAAAGGAAAAATTTTGGATCCTCAAAAAATGTTATCAAAGCATTTGGCGAGTTAGGACCTCCCAAAAAATAATGCCATCAGAAATTCGCAGAATTGATTCGACTGATGACAACAAGCCCAGAAAACCAGATTTGCTGTATCCCAGCAGTTTTTTGTACTTCAAATTCACCGATTTTTAAAAGTCTTCCAATTTCGCGACATACACGGTGAACAAATAGAAGTGCGAATACATTTTTACAACAATCATTTTGTCGCACGCTTTCTATAATATGTTGTGAACTATGTGCGCTACACATCCAACGCCTCAATCCAGGGTAAGGCTCTTTTAGTTTGTGGAACACATTAAAGCTGCCAAAATTACACGATGCGTTGTCCCCACAGATAGCAACCAGACTTCACATGCCGCGATATGGGCATCATTTTCGTCCAAAGTGGAGGGTGGAGCTTTTCAAAAAAAAAAACCGTGTTGCAATGCAAAATTTTGACGCAATCGGCCCTAGCGAGGTATCTGTCGGAACGGAGAATTCTCCGCAACGCATATTCCGTCGGAGACTCAAATTACAGTCGAGGTATCCGCCTTCGGAAAGAATGATTAAAATGCGACGACGCATTGATTTGACATGATGTTGTTTCGTGGTACATCGCTGTTTTCCTATTTAGTGCTTGTTTTTTCGTTTGTTTTTGCTGTGAAAACACAAATTTAAGCAACAAATAGAACCAATTACTTTGTTAAACATTTTTTTTTCTTTATTGCTTTCATTTATCAACACTTCACTGCAAATCGTAAACAAATTCCGCAACCAATTCCTGTCGGAGCATATCGGAAGAAAATTCGTATGAAGCTGTCAAAAATATCAGTAAAAACGCACTTGATCGCACTGAAACGCAAAACGCCAGTGTGCGTTGCATATTTGTCGGAAAAAGTTCCGAAAAGGTTTTCCGAAGTATACCTCGAAGCAAAAATCCTCCGATTCGTATGAAATCGGAGAATTTTCCGTTCCGACGGATACCTCGCTAGGGCCGAATATTTCGTTGAACACATTTTTGAACAAGGTTTCCGCGGCATTTCAAAAGAATAATTTCGTTTAATTTATCAAAAAATGCAATACGATTACGAACGAACATAATTTCCACATAATGTCTAACGAGCGAAGTGAACTATCTGAACTAGAACTATCTATTTCTATAGTGATGGGAACTATCAAATAAAAACCATCGAATTATCGTTGAACTTCGAAAAGCAAAAAAAAAACAGTTTTTTAGTTTTTTTCCTATCGTTGGTTTACATTTTACGTACTACAATAATTTGTCGCTTCAATTTACGTACAGGTGGTCACACTATGTATACATGTAGGAGAGTAAATTCAAAGCGAGTTGTGGTCATAAGAAAGAAGAATGTTCCCGTTGTCAAGAATTCAATTTCAATACATATTGCAGATGTTAGGTAGACAAATTACGGTTTAGTTTTGCATAGCGTGATGCGCTTCTCAATATGTACATAATGTGTGTGTATGTATATTACATGGCAAGATGCAAGGTATATAATAAAGCAATTATGATATTAAAAGAGTTGTCGTCTTTAAGCAATAAACAATAAAATTATACGTTTAATATGAATCAAATGCAATTACGTTAATATGTAGTTAATTAAATTAGAGTAATAGTACAGATCATACATATAGTTTATAAACAAATTCGAAATTAATCTGGTTCATATACAGGGCCGTAGCCAGGATTTTGGTTCGGGGGGGGCTTGATCCAAATCTTATGAAGCAAAAAACTAAGAATATTCCAATTCATTGAGTCGTATTAGTTTTTAAATCGTATGTACTTAAACGAACATAGGTAGGTACTTAAATAATAATTTTACACACATTTTTTGAAGCAGAAGACTTCTTGATTTTTTTTTAACATGAGATCAATCACCTTATTTAGATCCACAATAATATCCGAATGAACAGATATCATAGCAAGTTACCTTAATCTTGCATTCTCTATAACGCTTCGGGACATTGTTTTAATCCTTTTCATAGCTGAAAGGGTTTTTTCAACACTAGCTGTGGTCACTGGAAGCGTTGCTAAAACCGTAAGCAAGAAATTTATACCTCTAAAGTAAGTCTTGTCACATATATCAAGCAATTTCAAAACTTCGGTAGAAGTATCACTCGACGATTTTTTTTTCGCACCAAAGAATGTATTCAGCTTTCACAGCTGACAGTGAAATTGCATTATCAAAGTAACGGGTTAGCCTGTTAGCTTTTCCATTTCGTTCACTCGCTCAACTGCAGCAAAACCTGAAAGAAGAGCTTGAAACGATGGTAGAACGTCATCGTTGACCATGAATCTGTCCGTAAGATTTTGTATTACCGAGTTTATGTAATGCAAGGAATCAGTATATCGTATTTGTAGATACTTTAAAATAGGCTTCAGTAGAAAGGTTTCTGGATTGGAACGCACAATGAAGTTCTTGGAGCTCTTAATTTAACTTCAAATAAGTCCTCTGCAAGTTGGGATGCGGATTGAAAAGTCTCTCTGAAAAAATCTTCGGTATTTTCTCTGATGTTCTTAAGAGAATTCAGAACTTCTTTTGTGATAAGGGCAGCGTTAAACTGAACAGATTTTCACATGTAATGAGGCTTACTAGGAAATTACTTTTTTGGACCGCTGGCGCTGCCAAAAGTGTTGATGCTTTCGAAGACATCGTTCTGCTCGTTATTTCTTCAAGACTTATTGAGATGTATTTTCAATGAATCTTTTTTCACAAAGGCGTAGAAGTCGACTCGAGTGTTTTAGCTCTCTGGTGCGTGCTTTGTAATGACATTTTTGAAAGTTATAATATATGTAATGCATTTGAACAGTTGCGGAAGAAATTTCACTAACAGGCGTATTTTTTTTAGAATCTAAAGCTAGGACACTTTTACTTTTCCATGCAAAACTTTTCTACTCTCTTTTGGTTTTGTTATACTCACTTCCCCAAAAAATACGCCAAACTACACAGAGGCAATTGCGAATTGCAGGAGTTGACTTGGCAGAACCAGGTTAAAGATATGGCTTGCACAGTGTACATACCTAGCGTTTGAATACTGTATACCTACCGGGATAGTCTTATTTTTAAAGATTTGAATTTAGGGCTTAAACCCCTATTTTGACAATCATTTCACTTTCAGTTTTAGTATCTCTTTTCCTCGGAAGCAGTGTGGTTGCTTAAATTTTAAAGTAAGGATTATAACGATAATATTGGGCTCTTATTGTAACATTTATCGTAAAGAAATTTATCAAATTATATAACAAGAATAAATACATACCTTTTTTAAACCATTTCCTTTCAAAGTTACCGTTGCTAAACGGCTTTTGCTTCTAATATTTATGTTCATCTTTTTAAATTCTTGAAATTGTGGAAATAGCAACTCCGTATTCTGCGGCAGTTTCTTTTCTGTTTTTTTTTCGCGTTTTATAGCATAAATTATCTTCAGTTTTTGACTAACTGGAATACTATTTAGCTTTCTCGAATCCATCCTTTTAGAAATATGTTATATTTTTAATAAAATTGAAATGTTCACAACCACTTCAAGCAAGAATTGTGGACAAATAAATTGCCATTATAGATGACAGATATGAGTTATGAGTAGATTTGAGTATGACAGATGCCACTCAGACGCAGTGTTGTTATATCGTGGGATTTATCCCTTTTTGTGGGATTTTCGATGTCCGAAAAGCCTTCCGTGGGATAAAGGGAAAAAGCACCAAAATCGTGGGAATTTCAGGAAGCTGACAAAACAAGCGTTAAAATCAAATTTTTGTAAAATTTCATCAAAAATAATCCAATTTACAACAATTATCAGTTGGGATTGGAATAGAACCAGTTTGAATTTTTATTACTTCATCTTCATGAGCATCAAAAATGTATTTTGTGCCATAATGTATTATGTGAGAAGCTAGACCTAGGGTGATACGGACTTGTTATTTTAGTTCTCTAAATGATGATATGACCAAAATCTTGAAGTGGGGAAAAGACAACTTGGTTGTATTTAATGCAAACAAGACACAGCTCACAACATTTTCTAGGAAAAATGCAACAACAGTTCCTCAGATCCAAATCCATCCCAAGGACTCAATGCACCTTCTGGGAGTCACCGTCAATTCAGGTATCACATGTCAGGACCACATATCCTATATCGCAAGATCCGCGTCCGCTAAGTTGAGCTACCTAATTACACTCCGGCAAATTCTTCTTTATAAAGCACATCAGGTTAGACAAGGCCTGGGATATTGTTTCCATATATGGAGCTCGGCTCCAAAACATTCACTTTACCTACTTGACAGCATACAGAGACGAGCAGTTCGATTTATTGGAGACCATACACTCACATCGAATCTACAACCGTTGGTGCACAGACTTTTGCTTGTTCTATAGGTACTTCAAAGACATTCGGCCTTACTAATAATCAAACCCTAATTCCGACTATTAGTTGGCTGCCAGGTTTAAATAAAATGTATAGCTTTATTGAAATGGTACCAATAAACATTTTGATCTCCACATTATGCTAGTGCGACAACTTTATTGGGATCTATTACATTTTCTGTCATTGCAGGACTCAAATTCCATAATTTGGTTTCGCCGAAACAAGACCACTGACCATGTTTATGCCGAATAAATTATTCTAAACGAATTTAAACCCAAATTACAATTAAATTCGCCCATCAGATTTCGTCCAAAGGCTTTAAAACGCTTATTAAAAGCAAAAACCGAAACACGAATTAGGAAATCTACAAATTGTCAGCTGTTTTGTCAAATTCATACGAAAATTAGTAATGCCGTATCATACAAATAGGGTATATTTTCAGTACTATTTACAATACGTTTTCCTATGCATTTCGGAACTTTTGTATTAATTTCGAAAATTGAGAGCTGTTCTAATAAAAGTCATTTCAGATTATTGAATAATAATAAGAACACAATTTTTTTAATTATTCGTAGGCTATTGATGCAAAATGAAATTTGTCTTGTAGTATACGAATCACAATTACAATGTTACAAATAGAAAAACTACTGAAACATCACATGAATATGTGAACATATGTAGGTACATTTTACCGATTTCATGGAACGTTGTTTATTTTGTACCTACATTTACAAAAAAAATCACACTGATACATATATAAAATATAATTTATATGATCCAGACTGTTGACTTCGTTTTTTAACTTTCAGAATGAAAGCGACACCAAATAAAATATAACAGCATTCTTCATTAGATTATAATTTAATCTGTTAATTATCAGTGTCTTAGCTAACTCGAAACTGTCATTTTAATTAAGAATTAAAAAAAGTTCATTCATAAAACGCCATTATGATTTAAGCAAATTGTATTACGCAGTTGTCATGAGATTTTTTTTACAGAATTTTGTTATTTAAATTTGGATAACACTGTTTTTTGTTGTGCTAATGCACAAATCAATAACTATATATAAGATATTCGGTAGTGAACTAATAACATAATAATTATTATATGCCATGATTTGAATCAACGAACAATTTAATTCAGAGTTAATTTGCTACTGAATGCCTATTTCGGCATTTAAATTTTTGACACTTGTGACTTGATTAAATGAAAATTAGAAAAAAAGATTATGAATAACGTTTTCTGCAATTAAACCAACTAAGGCTGTAAGTGTATAAGCCATTACATTCTATAAACTACTGCTTGTAGTTGAAAAAAAGACTTTGCTTTGACAGGTAATTTAAAATGTTAACCAATTGTTCTTAATTAAAGACATCGACAGAAAAGATCCTTTTTGTTTTTTTATTGTGTTTAGGAATGGAATATTCTATTATTTGGTGTGTATTTCAATGATTTTGCTCAATTTCAATTTCAGGCTCAGCAAACATTTGAATTGTTTTATCACAACCAATAAATTAAGGAATCATGTTACACAATTACCAAAGTTAATTAATATATACAAATGATCTGTACAGGCAGATCAGATGCAGGGTATTTAAATACACTCCTATTACAATTTTTGATACTCTAATTTTGATTGCATAGGCAACACTCCTCTTGAAAATGACATAAGGGTAGACCTATTTAGCTAATGGCCGAGATAAACATGACTTTCTCAACAATAACATTTAACCTTACAGTTAACGATATTCTGGCAACTAAATTTGTTTATTGGTATGAGCATTTTGGAAAGTGTGTAGTCTTTGTGTTAGCTGCCAGACTAAAGTTGATTATTGGTAAGGCGGATTATCCCTCGAAATACAACTTTTGGGCGCCCCTCACAAGACAGACAGCTAATGCTCATGATCATGACCACTTGACAATCGCGACGACATCAATTTTCCCAATTTTCCTGATGGGCTCCTTCTGTTACAGAACAAGCAAACTTTGGAACTCACTTTCTGGGGATATATTTTCAGAAGACTGCTATTTGCAGCAATTTAAGTGTAGAACAAACATGCATCTGCGAGCATCTCGGGGCGCTGATGAAGCGTTATAGGTTTGCCTTTCCCGGGAGAAGTACCTATTTAAAAAAAAAAACTATTTATTTATTTATTCAGTTAATTTTGCGGTAGATTGAAATTTCGCAGAAAAGGATATTTCACAATATGTGCCAGAGATCTAGTGCAAATGCTGAAATGGCAGTTTTTGTATATGGGGTGTGGCATGCCGCTAGTCATCTAGCGATCAATGCAACGCGGCCATTGAGATTTTCTTTTAACATAATAAAAATGAATTAAACAATTTTTTTCCATTTTAAAGTATCGTGGGATTTTGGTGGGATTTTGAGTTCGGTAAAAAGGGAAAAATTACCACGTTTTGTGGGAAAAATGAAGAGAGAGTCCTAACAACACTGCTCAGACGACTTAGTTACAAATTATGTGTTCAAAAAGAGAAATACATTTTGTGTTGTACCTAAAAGTTGTAGTTTTTACTAGCTCTTTTGGTTCACGGCGGAGAGAAACGAAAACACTCAAATGTCATCGAGCAATTCGTGCGATTTGGTTTGTCTCGAGGTTTGTGTGCTGAGTGTGCCATACTGCCATCTGTTAAAGAATGTTTGAAATCATTTGAATAAGTCCTTATTTTTGCGCAGTTGCAATGTTTCTACAATGGATGTCACTGTGTTCTATGTAAAAAAAATAGCAAAGGCGCGCAGAGATTGAAAACTCTTTCCTACTTTCGCCGCACTGAAATTTCAAAAGACTGACTGATCGAGTCTCAGAAGTCTTACATGAGCCCCTCAGAAAGAGGACGTACGGCGGATGAATTCATTAGTGCTTATGTTTGCTTCATTTTTCCTCGCAGGTTTGTATGAAACTGACATTTCACTAGCAGTCCATGTATAGTATGTCAATGATCTCACACTCATCAGCAAATAATGGATTGAGGCGCATGTACTTGTTAGCAGTCTGCCCGCTTTTCGTTTAGCTGTTTTTTTTTTGTTTTTAATGAACATAGGTAGGTATACGTGCAGAGATAAATTCAAACAATTTATTTTCGTTTAAATTGACACCTTTGTTTCGCAAATAGAGCACCGAATTGTCGATATCGCTCTAGTTAGTTATCAATTTTGTTTAGGTAAATCCATCCATGTGGTGGTTGGGTGTGTATGAATCGGGTAGGCGCTGATCGGCATCAACCTGGCGGTGCCCAGCTGTTATAACTTTTCGTGCACATCAATTGTGCTTATTTTACCTCCTAGTGGTAACCACCGGGTACTGGTCTGCCCATCCGGGTGTGACTTGCTGAACTTATCTATAAGCGCGAGTGTTGAACACGAAGGAAATAGCAACACTATAATGCTCTGTCGGAAAGACTGACTGATCGAGTCTCAGAAGTCTTACATGAGCCCCTCAGAAAGAGGACGTACGGCGGATGAATTCATTAGACTGAATCAACGGTGTCGTCAACAGTCAAGATGACAGTTACCTTACTTGAGCTACTTCGACATATTTGGAGCTGAGGTCAGTGAGGATTTTTCATGACTAGTCAGGGTGCTGAAACAGAGATGGTGGCGGATGAACCCTTTATGGGCCAACGGCAGCTCTCACATCCCCGAAGTGGGTTACTGACACCGGAGGAATCCGGCCCCTTTCGTCCAAGGGGTCTGTCATCGAGCCGACTTCATTTGTTAAAATAGTTTATACATGTTTAAATAAAAAAAAAAACGTAACAAAAGTTCAATTACAAGGTGGCAACCCCGACCGTAAAATGAAAATCATATAAGTTTCACTCAAATCTTCTTTCTCCTTCCTTCACAAAATTACGAAAGAAATAATACTCGCGTAGCAGTCGACAAGAAAAAAAAAGAAACAGTAACTATAGTTCTTTAAAATTACATAGTCTCCGTTAGTAGAAGAGAAAGAAGTTGCGTTGCGACAGTAAAACACAACCCACAGTCACGAAGGAACAAGAAGATTTGGTAAAGAAAAATTCGTTCCCTTGCGTATTCAAAAATTTGTGAAACCTTGCGGTTGTTATGTTGCTGATTTCTGCCTTTTTTTACGTTGCCACCTTGTAAGTAGCTGACCATTCAAATTCTGAATATGTTAAATTAATCATTGCTAAATCATCTTAGGAAATAAAATCGTTCTGTATCAAATATACTTGGATTTGTTCGGATTTTATTGTGGAGGCTTAAGAGGCAGTTTCGCTCAACAACAGGGTCCAACAAAGGGCCTGGCCCTCCAGGTTGGGGGTTGTACGCAGGGGTAACTGCCCGACTGCGGAAAACAACAATAGTTCCGAAACTACAACAAGCCTCGGATACCTACGGATGATTTTACTGTTGACGAACCTGGCAAACGAATTAAGGACAACGAATTTCGGATCTGCACGTGGAATGTTAGGTCCCTTAACAGACCGCGTGCAGCCGAACAGCTAGCGGAGGCCCTGGACTGCGATGGGATGGACTCGGCAAAAAAAAGATGAAGAACTGCGACATAATATGTATATTATACTATGGCGACTGCCATCGGCAACAAAAACAGCGCTTATTCGGATGTGGATTCGTCGTTGGAGGCAGACTTAGGCAAGAAGTCTTAAGTTTCCACTGTGTGAACGAGCGCCTCACGACAATCCGCGTCAAGGCTAAATTCGCCAACATTAGCCTAATATGCGCCCATGCCCCCACGGAGGGGGGGTTCTACGAGGTCTTGGACAAGACATACGAGCAGTGCCCTAACTATGACATTAAAATTGTCCTAGGTGATTTTAATGCAAAGATAGGAAGAGAGGGCATCTTTGGTAGTACTGTCGGAAGGTACAGCCTACACGACACCACCTCCGATAACAGATTTAGGCTGATCGACTTCGCGGCGGGGCGAAATGTTGTCATAGCAAGTACGCGGTTCCCGCATCTCGATATTCATAAAGGCACTTGGAGATCTCCCGATCAATCAACCGTCAACCAGATTGACCACATTGCGATCGACGCAAGGCACTCCTCCAGTATTATGGATATCCGAACGTTCCGAGGGGCTAAAATTGACTCGGACCACTACCTTGTTGTAGCCAAGGTACGCCTTCCCTTGAAAACGTATACCTCATCATCATTTTTAATGGTCCGCTTGTCCATTAAGTGGGTCGCGGGTGTAGGTAGGTTGCTCAAGTGGACACTCCACAGCTCTCGATTCTTCGCCATCGACTCTAAATCATCAAGGGCAATCCCCATACGGGTAGAGGAGAGATTATGAATTTGATCTAACCATCTCATCCTGGGTCTACCTAGGGGACGCCTGCCCGATGGTAGGGATTCCATAGCACGTCGTGGAATTCTGGTCGGGGACATGCGTTTAACATGCCCAACCCACCGAAGCATGGATCGCTCCGTCCGAAGAAGTAGCTGCTCGACATTGAGTTCCTCACGTATTCTGGTATTTCTAATGCGACCTCTACGGGTCACACCAGCAATACAACGGAGAAATCTCATTTCGGCAGCTTGTATTCGCGATCTTATTCTTTCGGTCATTACCCAAACCTCATTACCATAGGCAAGAAATGGAACAAACACCGTATTTAAGACTGACTACTTAGCTTTGACACCAAGTTCAGTCCTCCTAATAACAGAATGACCAAGCTGTCTCAAAATTGGCCCAGCCTGACCAATCCTACAGGAAAACTCGGCATTGCTCCTTCCATCGCTTGTGAATAAGACCCCGAAATACTTAAACTTCTCCACCTGTTTCAATGGGATTCCACTAACATGGAAAGCGAATTGAACAGGCGTTCTGGAGACGACCATCACTTCAGATTTGTTTACGTTTATTTTCATCTCATAATCGTGAATCGACCACAGCTCTGCAACGCAGCACCTTGGCAAATACTTTTCCCGGGGAGACTTAAAAGTGATATACCCCTGTAATTAGAGCAATCCCTTTTTATCCTCTTTCTTGAAAAGGGACACAATCACCTCAATCTACCAATCGCTGGGAGTTTCGCCGCATTCCCAGGCCACTTTAATGACACGAGAAAGCCATTTGACTCCCTATTCATCTAAGGCCTTGAGCATTTCTGGCCGGATTTCATCCACTCCGGCAGATTTGCCAGCTTTTAGGGATTTGATCGCAAAAGTGGCTTTCTCTGCCGTGGGACTATTTTCCGCCCTGTCATTCTCAATGCATTGGATTGGTTTGAGTAATTCAGAAAAATTCTCGCTCCACCTGCGCAAGATGTCCTCCTCAAAGATATTTTTCATTTTCATCCCTCCAATTGACGTTCAAATAAGTAATCCAACGCATGCAGCAGAGCAATTATCTCAGCCTGGTATACAGAACAGACCCTCTTTCCGTCATCCACCAAAAATCCATCTGTGAAAGATTTGTAGCCGTCTGTGTTGAAGCTGGAATGTGGGTGAACAGGAACAAATATGCAGTGATATAGTCGGTCGACTCTAAAAAGCCTGTCGAGTCGAGTCCCATTTAAACAGGTGGAAAAGATTAAATATCTAGGGGTCTTACTCACGAGCGATGGACTGTAAGATTGGTCAGGCGGCTAGCCCAATTTTCTGTTGTCAGGAGGGCTGAATCTAAGTTGTCGGTCTTTAGCTTAGCAGTTGTTTGAAAAAGTTATAAAAAGTCATGAATTTTGGGTCTATACCTATACTTACCCAATGAATAAGATCATGGATGATTGACATGGCCATACTAACGACCAACAAGACTGCTTGGTCGGGCGAATTCGCCGTCATATTTTAGATGTTGTTAGAAGAAATTAATAGACTCCCAAAGGAGTTGCCCGCCACCGCGCATTAACACCACCCACAAGATACCTGCCGCATAAGTCCCTTCCCAAACAACCAACCTAATAATAGTTCCTTGTCTTCGTCTGTATATCGAAATGTCTAATCGTTCATTGTCCAACATTTCTTCAACAGACCCTTCAAAAAACAAACCATCCAAGTCCACTTTAACCAGCCTTCAGCCGCACACCGACCGCCCTAATGAAAAGCCAAAGAATCCAAATGAGGAATTTCAATTAAAACTCAATAAAAAGAATACAATTCGCGCAAAAAATTAAGAGAAATCTCTTGGCCATGATTAAAATTCCATCGAAATAATCCACTCCGCAGCGCGCCAACGGACAACTGGATAAACAACATGAACGGAAGCATGAAAAAGAAAAATGCATTTTAATTTCCACCCCTAACGAACATGAGATCCCCACGAGAGGGGTGGCCAATGGGATTTCACGCTACACTGAAGGAACAAGTGCATAATTTGTTTTCCATTATTATTTATTTTTTTTTTTTGTTCTTGTTTTATTGTATCCTTTGTCCCTATCTCCTGCAGCCGTGTTGTTCGACGAAAATTTATAACTCCAATTGGAGACTACCGACAAGAAAACAAAAAGCACCAGAAAGAAGACAACACTGGATACAAAGGACTCGAGTCGAAACAAAATGAGATTTCCCTTTCCCGTATAGTCATTCCTTGTTGTCCATCTCCCCACATTCTTTTTCGGTTTCTTTCGAATTATTAACGGAGATTTACCACCCTTCGATAATATTCTTTTGCACTTTAGTATGTCCTTGGATGGCAGGCGGCAGGCTTCCTTTCTTCTGTTTCTTACTTTTGTGTCTGCTGAAATTAAATTTTGTGGCCTTATCCTGTTTAGCTATGATGTCCTGTGTACAGCTGTATAGTATTCCCCACTTTCTTGTGTGTATATGGCGTTGTTATAAATTGCAGTGAATGGTTGGCAGGAGTCGAACTGGATGACTGTGCAAAATTACTGAAAACAGAAAACCTAACTCGATTAGGCATTAAGGACTCTTTTGCTATTCTCTATCTGTTTGCCATTTGTAGTAGTTAACTCGTTTAGGTTAGGAGAATGACGTCGCATATTGAGGTCCATAAGGTAGGTATATTATCCTTGATGACTTTTGTTAGACTTTGTAAGAGTAATCCAATCAGATGTAGAAATCGATAAAGAGAGACTTTCCGACAGGAGGTCCTTTTTGAATGTTTAATTATATTTCGACGGACTTTCTACATAAAAAAAAGTTTGATGCTGATGATTACTTTATTTGAGTTACATTTGAAATCCATGTGTATACACTTCAAGGATCATTTAACTTAATTGCTCTATGCGATCCGAAGATGGAGTCAACTCAATGTTGCATACCAAATAGGGCAATTTTATGGGCTCTATAAAAACGTCCGGAACAAACCACCATCGGGACAGAGTCGACCGGCTGAAACTCCAGTCTTAATGCTCATATCAAGAAAGTTAATTTACCATAGTTAATCTTTCGGTTTGCCTTTTTTTTAGTCCTTTGAGCCAGCGAGGTCTATAGCAAAAGGTGTGTATGTCTACGACAAGGATCCCTCAATCTATCATCGTTAATGGTAATTTCATGCATTCTTCCTAAATATACGGCCATTTATAAGAACGCCGTCCATCGCTTGGTAACGCACAACAACATTGGAGTGTGTATTGTATATGGGGTGGTCCAGCTCATGGGGCTGGGTACGTAGCCATAGCCACTCAATCCTTGGGGATTGTTCAAAGTGCCATGGAATGTGTGAGTGCATGAATTGGCCCCAATTCCAGGACGAACGTTTTATTGGACATCAGCAGGCTCTAGATTTTGCATACAAATGATGCATGAAATAGTGCGGAAGAATGAAAGCACACACACAGAAAGGAGGATGGGATATGTGTCCAGGCGAACAAATTCACAGTCCATTGGGGATAGAGACACGGAGAGACTGTCGGGAACAATCAATTTCTTTTGTGAGGCTTTTCTCTGTGTCTGGTGCGATGCGAACTTTTGCGAACGTGGGGCTCCTTTGCACACCTCTGACAAGAGGCCAGGTGTGTGCAAGGAATATGCCTATTTCTCTCTGTAATTTGGCAGTACACACAGTTGTGTGGATGTAATTTTTTATCGCTTTGATTGGAAAGGACTTTGGCTTTAGGTTCGGTTTGACAGGATAATAAATGGTTTTGTGTAAGTGGACATGGAAGGCGTTTTTTCTTTTCTTTTTTTTTTTTGTTATATCAAAAGGAATGTGCGAAATACGTGATTGTGAATGCAAGCGGTTGGAAAATTCCCAGTTGAAAGGTTGGATTTGTTATATGTAAATCAATTTGGCAGAGGATTTAACAGGAAAAAGAGGTCCAGCTGATGTGTTTTCCGCATCAATGGACAAATTTATGATAAATCAACGACGGATTCTGAGTGATGTAACAAAGCGAACCGTTTAGATTAAGCTCCAGGATAGCAAGCTTGCCACGATAGTACCTTGCGGTCTTAAGAAGTGGAAGTAGCTAACCAAAACGTGCTTCTAAAATCCACATAATAAGTTTAGTCTCGACTCCATTCATAAAGCTATAAGGAAGACAAAGGGTGGTATATGATGCAAATATTTGAGAGCAGAGAATTGTAGTGTTTTTCAGGTGGAAATTATGGCAATTCGCGAAGCAGAAGCAGCACGACGACTTGCCTTGTATGAGATAGATGGGAAAGCTATCACTTTTTGTATAGACAGTCAGGCAGCCATAAAAGCCTTGAATACGCCAACAACATGATCAAAGTTGGTAAAACAATGCCGGGAATCTCGTAACGAGATTGCGGATAGATGTTCAGTTACCCTGTGCTGGGTTCCAGGTCACAGTGACATCCCTTGCAATTGAAAGGCGGATGAATTAGCCAGACAAGGCAGCGGCCTTCATATAACTGATATCAGCGAATAACCGCTGCAATCAGTAAAAATCCTGCTCCTCGAGGAAGAATTAAAAATCACCAACAATAGATGGAACATTATTAGCACCTGTATAACATTCAGACAAATTTGGCCGAAATTAGACGAAAAAGAGCTAGGAACTCCTTTGCATTAATAGAAACAAAATTAGCTCCATCGTGGGAATACCTACTGACGAGACACTGTCTGAAAGGCAGCCATGCCCGCAGAATGGGAGTAGCCTATGACGATTTTTGCAGAAGCTGTATGGACGAGGAGGAAGAGGAAAGCACCATTTACCTCCTCTGCTCCTGTCCAGCTCTTGCCACCTTACGTATGGCTACCTTAGGAGCTTACTTCTTTGAGGACCTCGACCTAGGTGATCACGGGACAGATCGATATTTGCTGCATCAGCAAGTTTGTTACAAAGTCGAATTGGCTTCACTGAAATATCAACACGCAACTCACCCATTTTTTTCTGTTTCTGAAGATTAAACCGCCAACGGGAAGAGCTGAACACGTCAGTAAATTTCACCTTCACACGTCGAACTTTCAGACCCCGTCAGAAGGGATAGGCGGGGGGTTAGACTGATTCGGTCACCCTTCGTCGATTCCTCCTGCAGCAGTCTTTCTTATCTGATCTGTACCAGCCACCCTCCTTACTAACGGACTGTCAGAGGCTATCAGCTGGGGGTTAGACTGCTTCGGTCACCCCTTGGTGCTCTCCCCGAAGACTAACCCAATTTGGAGTAGCTGACTACACCAATCAACCTCATCTCGACAATTCGAGGACCTCGTCAGAGGCAACAGACAGTGGGGTTGGACTGCTACGGTCACCCATCGCCTTTTTAACGAAGACAAATCGCGACATCTACTTTCGATACCAAGCAGCAGGTTGGAGTGCCTCAATCAAGCTTTTCTGCCAGGCACCAGTCTCTGTCATGTGGACTGATCGTCAAAAGGAAATAAACTGAAGGCAGATTGCTACGTTTTGGTCAAGCAGCAAAGCTGACTAGTTCAATCACCCTCTTCTGCCATGCACCCGGCTCCCTCCTTTAGTGATGGCCGTGTCAGAGGCAATGGGCAGGAGGCACACTGTTACGGTCGCCCTCCATCTTGAACCGAAGACTAAGTCGCAATCGCAAATAGGAAATATAAAGATACCTACGATTTGACTGCCTCAGTCACCACCAAAAACCTCTACGGGGTAAGACACCCAAATTCGCAAATAGCAATGGTATTCCCACTGTAATGCCCGGCAAATAGAATCTTTCTGTTCACTTAACCCCCAAACCCCCCCCCCCCTCTTGTCGTATCACAATAGACCAATTAATTATGGTCTAAGTATGTCCGCTTTTTTTATGGGGTATATACCTTACCTTACCTAACCCATTGTCACTTTAGATCCTAAAAACACGCTACGCTTAAATTAAAGATGCTGCTAGGTTAAAATTAAAGAATACTTGTGAAAATATAGATAACTTCTAAAGCTACGATTACACATGTCACGGAACGTGTTAATTCTTGACATGCTGAAGTCACACAAATATGGACACATCAGGTGGTCATGTACGCATTAATTATGGCCCGACTGACACTCGACCACTCAGTGTCAATTGTGCGGTCCTGCGCGTTTGATTGTGTCCTTAAATCCATAAAATGCTCTCTTTATCATGCTGTGACAGAGCTGAATGACATAGGCGAGTGACCGGCGCATGACATGTGACTACACAGCGTGGTATGTGGTATAAGTGACACTTGCGATGCCAGTAATGATAATAAGAATGGTGCGATTTTATTGCCCTCTAAATACGGTCATAGTTAGATTAGATTAGAGGTAGGGTTGTGAGGATAAGAATGTCACAATTCAATAGGTAGGTTTCTAAACTTAAGAACTTTATCTTGAGCATTTAATTTTTCGAACGAATTTAAGTAGCTTCGCCCAATCACCTGTATATAGTGGCTATAAATCTGGCCCTTGCTGTTGTGAAAGAGCTGTCATTCGAACAGACTACAACAACAACAGGGAAAAAAGGTTAATAGTATCGGACTGCCTGCAATGCATCATTAGCCGACACAGAGTCCATCTCATTTGGATGCCAGGACATCAGCGGACGCATGGGCAATAAAATAGCACAAATACTAGCCAGAAAAGGATCGGCGCATCGATCTGCCTAGTTTGATGTGGATTACCTATCAGCAGTGCAAAGGCAAACTGCTATCTTAAAAACTGGCAGAAAAACAAAACTAAACATTACTGGACCAGAACTGAAGGTACCAGGCAAGCCAAAATGTCTACGCGAAATATATCCCATACTCATACAAGAACGAACCACCTTTTAGGCCCAACTGAATTCTAAGACGTTCTGTGATTATAACAGTTGGTACACCTCACTGGAAACACGTTATAATGACCATGAATCAAGTGACACAGTAGTGCTCTAGCAGTTTTCTAGTAAAGGTAGTTACTCTTTTTACAGGAACAAACTCAGGCTCTTTTCGAACACCCTCTAACTTTGGGACCAATTAAGCCAAAAACTTAAAACATTTACCAAGTTGTTATGGATAGGATGACTTACAAGTTTTCACCTCCTCTTCTCTCCTCTTTTACAAACTTTGGCTCCCATGACTGTCGAAAAATAGCGCCACAACTCTTTATATGTATACCTAAGATTATCTGTCAATTTGAGCTCAATCGATTCGGTGGTTTTCGAAATATACGATTTTGAATGTATTTTTGTATGGGCTGGGCAGTGCCACGCCCCTTTGTCCAATTTTGACCAATCTTCAGAGGAGCACTCCAGGGCCAATAGTTAAGATTATCTATAAGTTAAAGTTCAATCGATTGCGTAGTTTTGGAGATATACGAACTTTTTGTATGGATAGTGCCACGCCCCTTCATGCGATTTCGATCAATCTTCACAGAAATACTCCAGGGCCAATACCTAAGATTATCTGTATATTTGAACGCAATCTATTCAGTGGTTTTCGAGATATAAGATTTTGAATGTTTTTTTTTGTAGGGAGGTGCCACGCCCCTTTGTCCAATGTTGACCAATTTTTACAGGAATACTCCTGGGCCGATACCTAAGATTGTATGTAAATTTGTATTCAATCGATTCGGTGGTTTTCGAGGAATAAGATTTTGAATGCATTTTTTGTATGGGAGCTGCCACGCCCCTATAACTCATGAACCAATACACCTACAAAGGCCAAAGACCGTATGAACTTATAAACCATGGTATCAACGTCACCTTTCATGGGAAATTTCCAGAATCAAAATCGGTTCACGCATTACAGAGAACATTATCGTCAAACACAATTGACCATGATTTTTATATATATAGATGCTGATTGACCCGAGCGACACAGGCTCAAAACTGCAGTAAAGCTTAGCTTTATTTATTCATTTTTTTCTTTTGCATCTTATCTCATCAATATGACAGAGAAAAATCAGGCTAGCATCGTGCACCGATATTACATTGGGGCCTGGGGGAGATCAGTACGAGTACCGCTGAGAGATATATCACAGACAGAAAAAAATAAATCTCATTTGTACATTTTTTTATTAACAATAGTTAGCAGCGCCACCTGGAGGAGCTAACTAAATCAGTCAACTTCATTTTGACACTTTGAACATTTCGTCAGGGCAACAGACTTAGACTTCGTCACCATTCGTGTTTGCTCTCCCTGAACGACAAACTTTAACCCTTTTTTTGGTACAAAGCAGTAGGATGAAGTAAGATACACGGAGTGACCTTTTTTTTTAAATCAGGATTAACCCTAGTCAATACGGATAGACCCATAAGACATTTAATCAGATTTGAAAGTAATTGAAGTTTTAACACTTGTTCTTATTTTTGGAGTTGAGATAATCGAGTGGTTGTTTTTTTAGGGGCATAGTAACTTCTATAATTTATATCTGAAAGTTTTTTCTACTGCGCCACCTCTCGCGAACGTCTGACAAACATCCGAGAGTATGACTGTCATGAAAAAGCTTCTCAATTCAGCCGTTCGGACTCGGCATAAAATTGTAGGTCACTTCCATTCGAGCTTCCATTCGTCCCAAAAATAGAAATTCACACAAAACGAATGGTTGCGAGAAGCTAGGCCTTGGGTGTCACCTGCCTGTTGCGCAACCTATTTATTTTTTATTTATTTAGTAACTTCTATAATAGTCCATAACAACTACTAAGCGAACCTTCGTGAGAGTCGCGGTTCTTTCAGGAAGGCGTTTCGAAACGCTGGGTAAATCGCGTGGCGCCCAATGAATCGGCTGGAACTCTGTATTCCGAATCGCTAAAGTGGACCGTAAAAAAGTTAATTAAATAGGTCCACCTAACTTAATTATGAGCGAGCTTTAATTGGAGGAAATCGCAGAAGGGTTCATCAGTGATATGGGCCTCTCATCCCCCAATTGTATACCTACATTTTATTTCGACCCTGCATTTTGTTCTGCATACGTTCTTCCAGAATAGTGGGTGCTGCACAAAAATAGTTTAAAACTGCATCAGAAGATAAAATAAATCTTCTGTTTTTTTATCATTTCCTAGCTAATTAATAAACCGCTTCCAGTGCTTACCCAGAATATCTTAATCGTCCCTACTCAAACACCATTTCAATTTCCCAAAAAATGACACACCGACATACCTATACCCCTTTCATAGAACTGCATCTGCAAAGGGTACCAACCCCGTGCGACCTTTTCAACCATAATTGACCATTATCCCTACAATGCAATTCACTTATCGTTTCCGCAATTTCATCATTTTCCTCCGGATTGCAATTTCAAATTGATAAATATTGCAAAGCATCCCAAAAAAACGAACCCAGTAACCAATGAAATCCTATTATACTCGTATATCCCCAAGATGAGAGTCCTTTTCACAAGTCTAATGTTTGTACAGCGTTATCCGTTCGCTCATCAAAGACCCTTTCAAATGAAATATAATGGACAAATAATGGGCAAACTGCCTACAACATGTTAAAATTTCATTTCACAAGTCCGAAACAGAAAAAGGATCCTACGTTCACCATCATAAGTTCCCTTTCCCATGTCGACATATACTCGACAGTTTTCTCAAAAGAATTTTGTCCTCTTTAGAGCATGTGAAAGAAAATGGGCTTTTTGTCCTTTCATTATATTTATGTGCCTTTCAAAAAGTTTGTCATTTATTTTAAGACGATCTAAGGATACCTAAGGGACACTACGCCAAAAAGAAAAAGGCGAAGAAAATTGGTGTTTATCTAGGCATTTGTAAACTGAATAAACGAAATGCGATAGCGTAGGCGAAAGACCTCTCGTCTTTTCATCTCTCTGGTAAAATGAAATCCCATTAACCTTTGAGTACCTACATCTATATAATATGTATGTATATTTGCGGGTAAAGCTCTGAGGCTTATCACAGCTCCGTATCATTTCATCATCGGCATCAACAGTGAATGTAAATTAGAGGTGTATCCTGATACCCAGTTAAGTACAAAAAGGATTTTGTTGACTTAAAAATCCGGCGTCCGCCTCGCCCTCTCCCTTGTTTTGTAATAAAAATTTTTTACTTGATATTTTAATAAAAAAAAAAAAACAACAAGCACTCCAGAGTCCAGACGCGCCGGCCGTCGTAAAGGAAGATGTAAAGGTGGCCACTTGGAGGGAAACTTTTATTTAATTTTACTTTTTGTCGATGATTTTTTTTTAACTTTTACATTTATAAGGCGGCTCAGACACAAATTTTTTTTTTAAGGAAACTGAAAAAAAGTTTTTTTTTGCCATCATTGGTGGCGGCTGCATCAGGAGTTTCCCTAAGTGAATTTTTAAATAAATCAAAAGTTTTGCGAAATTGTTTGCTTCACGTTCGACGAGGACACACTTTGCCTGTCAAAGAGATTCTTATTTGGGGGTACCTTATGTAGGTTTTTTTTTTTTTTTTGGAAAACTCATCACGTACGCGATTACTCAAAGAAGGGTACATTTTGATGAAATTTATCACTTAAATGTAATTTTGGTTGATGGGTTCTTTTAAGATCATGGGATTACTTCAATTAGCTCGGGTATGGAGTTGGAGTACTATTTAGGTCAATCAACAAGTTAGGTTTTATTTTGCATTCACGGTGAAGTTGGGTTTACGATTTTAATAAATGTAGGGTGAACGATATTTTTCAAAAGAAGGAAGCATCGTTGTCAATCAATCAAAGAAAGAAACTTGACTTGGTTTTCTGCAGTCATTTCTACTGAGAGACAGCAGGAATGTTGCAGACTTGCGTTTAGTTTGGTTGCTTCCTGTAGAGCCTTGCCATACACAATTGTGTTAGGGGTAGCGACATAAGTCCGCGCGAAATATCTCCGCCGACATATCTCCACTCGGTACACTTTTCGAGCGGAATTATGTCGCTTTTTTCTGGCGGAGTTATGTCGTTTGAGTGAAGCTTGACACACGCAGATACTCCGACCCCGCCACTTATTCCTAACAATATATTCGGCAGCCATCAGGATAGCATAGATCTCCGCTTGAAAAACAGGGGCATGCTGGCCTAACGAGTAGTGAAGTCTAATGTTATCGATTTCCATGAAGACACCAGAACCGGACCATTGACTAGTTTTGGAGCCATCCGTGAAAATGCGACTATATCCCAAACCAGGCTCAGACTCTGGCTGAAGCCATAAGAACGCAAGGAAGTTTCGGTGTCATTGCATCAGACGGCATATCCTTGGAATTAGCGTCGTAGGATAAGTGTCGTGTCGAAACTCCAGTGTGGATTATACCAAAAACCACCCCGCCTGAGACGGTAGATTGCTTTGATAGTAACACCCATGATAAGGGTATCAAGGGGAGGTAAATCAAGTAGTGCATCTAGAGCAGAGCCCGGCATACTTGGGAAAGCACCCGTACAGCTGAGGCAAACCGTTCTTTGTAGTTTTGTGACGAAGGCAGTCACATATTTTCGCGACAGCCCTCTCCACCAAACAATCGACGCTTAGGCTAGAAAAGGCCTTATCATAGCCGTATAGATCCAAAGTACCTTTTTTGGGATATAAGTTCCACGTCTTACCGAAAGTACCCTTACACTGCCAGAAAAATGAGAGCGCTTTGGATGTCTTCAAATTGACATGCTTTGCCCAAAGAGGTTTTTTTTATACAGGATCACTCGCAGATATTTCGCTTCATCGGAGATCTGGATAGTGGCGCCTTTTAGCATTGGCTGAGTCGGACGGTAAAAATCCTTCGTCTCGTGATGAGAACAACCTCAGTTTTCAAAGGATTGACCGAAAGCCCATTCCTTATGCACCATTCAGAGCCATCTGCCCACGTTAGCACAGAGTCTCTAAACGTGATCCGACAGAAAGTATGGCAACATCAGCCGCGTATGCCTGAGCGTAGACGCCCGTTTAGGGTGTGCAACAGAGAGTCAACTACCATGCACCATAACAAGGGAGACAGAACACCACCTTATGGGCAGCCTTTGTTTACGCCTGTCCTAACATGGCGTCCACAATCGGCATCTATCACCAAAGTTCTATTCATCAGCATTGCCCTGATGCACAATACCAATGTCTCATCTACCCCGTGTTGTCTAGCAGAGTTACACATGCAGTCAAAAGTCGCATTGTCGAAAGCGCCTTCTATGTCGGTGAAAATGCCCGTGGCGTATTTTTTCCTTGAAGTACCGGCTATAGAACGTCAAGTCAATCACTTCCTGTCTTCTTGCCGTAACAAAGGTTGGCTGAGAACCAACATTGTTAATGACCATGTCGGACGATAGTAGAAAGTCTAGGAGGTGGTTTGCATTTGCTGCTCAGACATTATTTTGAGCATTAGCATCTGCACATATGAGGAATCCCATTTCCCGAGAATCACAGTACTTACTCTATAAGTTCGATAACAGCCTTCGGTGGGCGGAGGCATTACCGAATCATAGGGAAAGTAAGCTGACGCAACGACGAAGGTTTTCCATTTTTCATTCGTTGTCTAACTTATAGCTGCAGCAACCAAATCTTGGCAACAGAATTGTCGAATTTTAGTCGCTGAGAGATTAGACAGGCTCTTGGCCTTTCAGATTGCTCGTCACAGAGTAAGACGGTACCCTTAACACCTTCCAAGCCACAAATGTGTTTTTCCCCACCCATGGTTCTTGTATAGCTGTTATATGAGTTTTTGTACGCATCGTGGAAAGTCTACTGCTTAAAAGAGCGGTAGCAGCCTTAGAATGATCCAGATTTATCTGAGTAAATGTCATTGACATTCCCTCGGATACGTGTGATTTCTTACCAGTAGTGTACCGCGGCAGCCAAATTCCGACCACTTGTGCTGGGACCCGTGAGGAGCTCAACATTTGTGTTAACCGACCTTTGGGCGTGGATAACGCTGCTAGTAGATGTTTTTTTTTTTTTGTCAGAAAGGCGGGCAACCGATGCACATACCCCTCCTCTAGGACCACGCCTGCTGATAGCTCCGTCCGTTCCAGCAGGATTCATCCAGATTCATCCAGATCTTGTGCACGGGCAGTTTCACCCACAGGGGAGCTCCCAGCAGAGGGGCGCGCATTAGCCGCACACATACTTCCTGTATTAGGTACCGAACAGAGAGTCCGCCTCTTCCGTTTTGCCCTGTTTGAGTCGAAGGAACAGGAGGGAGCGTCGAGTCCAAGAGATTGGTCGGTTCCGGTTGGAGTACCTTCCGCCGACCTCATTCTTTTCCCCTTCGCAACCGGAAGTGGACGCAGTAGCGCAGTGGTTAGTATGCTGGACTATTGTGCGAGGGATTCCAGGTTCGATCCCCAGAAAAAAACAAATTACGTCTTAAGTTTTTTTCTACTGCGCCACCTCTCGCGAACGTGTGACAAACATCCGAGAGTATGACTGTCATGAAAAGGCTTCTCAATTCAGCCGTTCGGACTCGGCATAAAATTGTAGGTCCCTTCCATTCGTCCCAAAAATAGAAACTTACACAAAACGAATGGTTGCGAGAAGCTAGGCCTAGGGTGTCTAACGCCTGTTGCGCCACCTATTTATTATTATTTTATTTTATTTATAACCGGAAGCGGACAAAGCTCAGCGCTTGCGCCTTCAGCTGATTGAGCCTCTTTGCGCCGCGCGAACTAAGCCTTTCTCCTTCTCTCTTTGGCTCGGAGTGTGCAGCTTTCGGTGCTCGTTCAGCATATGCTTCCCGAATCAAACCATCAGCCGCAATACTGCGATCAACTGCCCGACTATGTTGAGAGAGATTAGGCGTACTGGGGTAAAACCCTTCAGAAGCGAGCACTGGGCCTGGACCTGTATCATCGCCTAAAGAGACGAAGCTCGTTTTTTGTATGTTGGTTGCGGCCTCCAGAATCCTTGCCCCAACCGCGGATGGATTTTCACTTTCGCGAGTACCACCTGGAGTAATATCATCAACTGGTTTATCCGTCATACTTTTTGACAGGTTTTACGTCAAGTCAAGACGTGGATTTTAGTCGCCTCTTACGACGACATGCCTACCTCGGGTATATTCTAACCCCTACCCGAATGGGGTGAAACCTTATCCTTAAGCTTATCCGGCATTTTTTTAAGGGTATTTAAAATCCTGGAGCACTCAGAGTAATCTCGGTCCATTGTACTACCAAACATAAACCCGTTTTGGGGATGGTGCAGAAGAAACAACGATATTATTGTTTTTTTCTTTTATGGTCGGTGAAAGAGTATTGCCCTAACGGGGTTCGAACCAATACCAATCTGTCTAAACTCTGTATCATGGCCACCGACCAAAAGATGCAGCAAAGGTCGGCACCGCATAACTGGAAGGACATAATTGTTCTGACATATTTTAAATTAAATTACTAACCTATAGTTTTTTCCAAATCACTTGATTATGTATGGAACTCGATTTCTTTTGCATGGCCACCACGGGCACGCTTGCAGAAGTCCAGACGCTGAACCCAATTTTCGACGGTTTTTAAGCATAAATCGGCCGATACTGCTGCAATTTTACGGTCGATATTCGTACGAAGTTCACCAATCGTCGCTGGCTTGTTGGCATAGACCATAGACTTGACGTAGCCCCACAGGAAATTGTCTAACGGCGTCAAATCGCACGATCGTGGCGGCCAAGCGACTGGACCATTTCGTGAGATAACACGTTCTCCAAACTTGGTTTTCAATAAATTGATTGTGACATTCGCTGTGTGGCTTGTGGCGCCGTCCTGTTGGAACCACATGTCCTCCAAGTCCATATCATCAAATTGGGGCCAAAAATATTCGGTTATCATGCCGGTCTTGATCATCACGGAAGAAGTACGGCCCAATGACGCCGCCGGCCCATAAACCACACCAAACCGTAATTTTTTCGGGATGCAGTGATGACTCATGGAGTACGTGTAGATTGCTGCCTGACCAATACCGCATATTTTGCTTATTGACGAAGCCATTCAGCCAGAAATGAGCCGAGAATTGCTGAAGATGATTTTTCGATGAAAATCCGAATCATTTTCAAGTTGTTGCTCAGCCCAATTCACGAACATACGACGCTTCTGGTGGTCAAGCGGCTTCAAATTTTTCCACTAGACGCTCAATTGTTGATCTGCCAGGACGATTATGACGACCATAAATTGGACGTAGCGCTCTTAACGTTGAGGCCACTGACTCCGAATTTTGGTAGTAAATTTTAATAATTTCGACTCGTTGTTGGCTCGTATATCTTTCCATCATGAAATGGCAAACCTTACTGAAGAGAAATGTCAAAAGAGCGGTAAGAAATCCAGCGTCGTTTGCTGTCCCTGTCGCTCTACTTTTGTAGCGTCCCTGTTGAAAACCCCTTTATTTATTGAATGGTATTGCTATAGATTAATTTTAGTTGACAAGCATACCTCTGAGTCCGATCAAACACTCATTATCAATTCCAGCTTGTTTATCACAGTCGTAAAGCCTTGGCTTGCAACTCCATATGGGAAAAAGCAATGCAGCGATGATCTAAGCTTATGAACGAGAATTTACGTGCCACTAACTCATAATCCCATCACGTTCATTCACAAAATTTCCTCCGCTAAAGTGCCCACATTGTAAAACATTCCAACTTACTTATGGTAGGTATACACCCGTACCCGCCCACACATTTAAACTAACTACACTTCACTTGAAGTTTTAATTGGATCTTAACGGCTATAATCATTATTTTGTTAGCACCGAGTCCTTTTCGGCATCGCAAACAGTCGTTAGAGGTTCGTTAAAAATGTTAACAGACACTTTGTGCCGCACTAAGGAGGCACCACCTCCGCCAAAGCTGTTCGTATGCCACAAGGACTTTTTCGCCATTCTTCTCTTATTCTCCATTGAATACCTACGTCACTCTTGTTACACGTTACTTGCACGCTTTACCGATCTAATGAAAGGATTTCTTTGGTTACAACTATAAAAAACATGTTTCCTCAACGAGTACGTGTTGTGTTTTTTTTCTATTTTTTCCTGTTACATCAGCTTTTATAAAAACAACTTTTCGCGGCGAACATTTCGGGGATTACAATGTACACCGCACATGTAGGTACATATACTTTGTATCGTCATATACAGTATACGGGTGCGGGATTTATGAAATGTTTCGCCAACTCTATCTGAGGTTAGAGGAAGTGGTTCCTCTGGCGAAACTACCTTGGTGTGCTATTTTTTTGTTGCCATTTTTTCCACGTGAACAGTTTGGTTAGTCGAATTTGTATTATGACTGGGAAAATAATTGGAAACGCTATATGGCCCGGAATGTGGGTTTTGCTTTTTTTTAAATAGTTTTTCCAGGTTTTTCGAAGGATATAGTTGGAGTTTTCAAATTGAGCTGAAAGGATTTTCCTGATTCGCAGGTGAATATGTGTGTAAAAAACACAAGAGAATTAATTTTCACATTTAGCTTGGTTTCGGAAGTAATATTACTTCACACAGGACCAAATTAAATGGATGTGGATATTTCGTTACACAGTTTCGTGGCGGTATATTCGTTAGCGTTTTAGTTGTAAATGGTACATTCTATTATTATTGAGAGAGACAGAAATGAAATTGGTGTAAGTGGGAGTAAGTTTTAGTGAGTACAAATTTCGGCGGTTCTAATACGATTTTCGTCGGGCCTTTTGCAGATGTCCGGACGCAGTCGTTTGGTCTGTCTGCACCCAGCACAGTCACGCCACCGACACTCGTGTTCATGATAAACCCAAGTATCAATCGATGACATAACCACAGATGCAGGTAGACCCATCACCAACGAAGCCATCGCTCGAATCAAAGAGTGGATAGTATCAGCAGGTCTGGAATTAGCCGACCATAAAACCGAAGCAGTTCTTATATCTAGCCGGAAGGCGGTAGAGCACATAACCATCCAGGTTGGAAGCCAATCAATAAGATCAAAGGAATCAATAAAATACCTTCGAGTTATGCTTGACAATAGGCTAAAGTTTAAAGAACACGTTGACTATGTGAGCAGAAAAGCGTCATTACTGCAGGCAGCACTCTCTCGAATGTTGCCGAACATCGGAGGTCCGGGATATCCAAGAAGAATTCTCCTATCCAGGGTGGTCAGTTCAGTATTGCTATATGCCGCGCCAGTTTGGACAGGCGCCCTAGCAATAAAAGAGACAAGGAGGAAACTAACATCATCATATAGACTTTGTGCATTAAGAACGATCAGCGGCTTTTGAACTATTTCAGACGAAGCAGCTTTTGTTATAGCCGGAATGATTCCTATCGACATCCTCGCAGATGAAATGCAACGAATTTACACCAGAAGAGTCTTAAGTCAGCAAGATGCTGGCGACATAAAAACAATAAAGAAAGAAGAGAGGTCAGCTTCAGTAGCTATGTGGCAAGCTAGATGGGACAATACTACAAAAGGCAGATGGACCTATAAGTTGATCCCTATCATCGAAGTGTGGACAAACCGAGCACACGGCAGCTGCAGCTACCACCTTACACAGTTCCTGTCTGGACACGGCGGCTATCGGAAATAATTGCACCGGTTTGGACACGATAACCTGCCCAGTCCGCAACAAATTATAAACGACATGGTGAACTCGGAAGATACCTGGACGGAAATCAGCACACTAGTTATTAGTGTACAAAATGAGCTGCGACTCCTGGCATCGATTATTCGGGTTTGCGAATCGTGCATGTTGGTAGCACGGGCTACCGCATCTTTAGAAGATTACGACATCCATTGGCGCAACCAAGAAAAAAAAAAAAAAAAAAAAAAGATGCAGGTAGACCCAACGCAGGTTCATGTCCTGAGAGAGCTTCTTTTGAACCCAGCCTGGCAAGCTCATCAGCGATTTCATTTCCCTAGTGACCTGAGACTGGGACCCAAACAAGTTTCACTGTGTTTAGCCTTCCGACAAAGTTCAGAGAAAGCTTGAGTACGAGCACTAACTTGGACGAGGTAAGAGCAGCGTTTTTAGAGCAACTTAGCTATATCACTGAAAACGCGTATGCTTCTAGCCCTCCACCTGTTTGTCACAGTATAGCGCATAGAAATAAGGATAGCGAAAATCGCTGCTTGGAAGACAGGCGGATGGTTATACCTAAGGGGGTATTGTAGTCTAATGTTCTCGCTTTCCTCGAAGACTCCAGAACCTTCCCCTATCCGGTTTTGGAGCCATCCGTGAATACACGATGGCATTATTTCCCTGGCTCAGAGTGTGGCCGAAGCCATTCCGTTGCATGAGGAAAGTGGACGTGGTAGTTTTGTCGCAGTAGGAATTCTGGTGTCATTGCGTCAGACGGCATATCCATAAGACAGGGGTAAAAGGATAATTCTCGCACAAGTTCTTCAAAATTCCAATGCGCGTGGTACCAAAAATCACCTTTCTTTAACCGAGAGGTGGTTTTCAGCGTATATCCCATGATAAAAATATCAAGCGAGAGGTTCATCATAGCATATACAGCAGACAAACCGTTCTTTAAAGTTCCAAAAGAACCTTTTAAGAGATAAGCCCCATGTCTTGCCAAAAGCGCATTTACACTGCCAGAAAGTTGACAGCGCTTTATCGGTTTTTGTTTCAACACGATTGTACCAAAGACGTTTTCTATCGAGAATTACTCCCATATATTTGACTTCATCGGTGATCAGGATAGTGACACCTTTTAACACAAGTTGAGTTAGACCAGTGACCTTCCTCCTTCTCGTGAACAACCGTAGTTTTAAGAGGATTCACTGAAAGCCCATTCCTTGTGCACCAATCATCTATTAAGATCTCTGCGCCAGAGAGCAAACAGTCCTTGGGTCTGAACCGATAGACAGAACGGCCACATCGACCGCGTAGGCTTGTATGTAGGTTCCAGATTTAGAACCGTTAGTAGAGAGTCTATTCAATTTTTTATTCTCGGAGTTCTCCTCTCTAGCGAAGGTGAAACTGTACAGTAGATTTGAGCTATCTGCCGATACCCTCTAATTATTGACCTAGCCTTTGGACTTGCAGTACTTTATGAGCTCAGCAATTGCCTTTGGTGGTGAAAGAATTAGAGAGTGTTAGGGAAAGTTAGCCGGTGCAACGATAAAGGTTTCACAATTGCCGTTGGCATGGTAGGTAATAGTTGCAGCAACCAAATTTTGGCAACAGAACCATTTAATTGTAACTGCCATAAGGGATTTCAATACAACAAGACATGTCCTAGGTCTCTCGGACAGCGTATCGTAAAGAACGTTGTATGAACCGCTGAACTCACGAAGGCCACAGATTGCGACTTTTCCACACCCATGGGTCCTGGATGGATGTTATGCTGACAGCAAGCCTCCTACTTAAAAGAGCGGTAGTAGCCTTGCAGTGCTGTGGGTTTATCTGAGTAAACAAAATGGGTTACGACCACTATTAGCACTACTTGACATTGAAATGAAATTGAATCCTACTAAGATGCAGATAGGGGCGCATGTCGTACCTAGACTTGATGACCTCGGCAGAAGCCATATCTAGTCTATGCTCACAACCATAGAGCCACCATCTTCATCGTGACGGTTTTTACTCTGCCTGTGAAAACGGACAATTCAGGCTTTTGTGTAGAGATCAGGATTCTGGGCACGCAAACGGCTTAGCACATCCGCCTATTTTCCCAGTTTCCCAGGGATCCATCAGACAGCACGCGTAAGCTTGGCTGGCTTGTAGACCTCAAAGATTGTGGTCTCGAGAGGAGGGATCTTCGGTACCATACTGCTGACCCATTCAAAGGCTTTGTGCGAGGAGGTCTTCACCACGAAGGGTCCGTCCTCAACCTGGATACCGCGGTAAGCTCCAAAAGATTGGCTTTGCAGTGTTTGCACTCTGCATCACTCATGCTATTATCATTGCCTGCTTTCCGTATACTAACTGATAGAGAGGAGACAGCGGCATCCTTATAGGACGGCCTCTTATCTCGCACCTTACCTGTTCTGCATTCAAAGGAAGCACTTTGATCGTCGCGTCAGAGCCATCCGCGTCAACAAAGTTCTGTCCGCTGGTACTGCAATCTAATTTGGTTTTAGCCCTGCATCATTCATTACCAGTGCACGAGCAGCTCCAACGATTGGAGAGCCTCCGAAGCTCTGGCCTTTGGATGCGATGGCGACGTCTGGTTTCCGTCCGCCAGTACTACTTCCATTGCTGATAGTAGCACCGGCTCAGCTTCATTTGGAGACCGTGCACGAACAGACTCACAGACTTGAGTGGGGTTTATCCTCTTTTCGAGCTTGGGTCGCTTTCTTCTTGCTTTTCGGGTTAGCAGAAGAGGAGGCAATGCCCGATCCAAGGGGTTGGTTAGTTTCAGTTGGTGAGACCTCCACCGACCTGTTCCTTTTCAAAGGCACCGCCGAAGAGCTGAAAGAAGTGCAAGCGTCTTCAGCAGATAAAGCATCTTTGCGCCGCAGGTCCATCAGCTTCTTTCTTTTCCTCTTCCGCTGTCCTTAGACAGGCGCAGCTCAAGAACCGCGTCTTCAGGAGCTCGTTCAACCATGAAGGTATCCCAAGTCTGACCGTCAGTGGTAGTGCAGTGGGCAGCAGCTTGTCTCATGCTCAATTTTCCGAGTGAATCGGATATAGAGCCGCAAGAGTCGCTTGTGGGTTCGGGTATGAATGTTGGGGCTTCCAGGAATCCGTGCCACGGCCGTAGTATAGAAGATTACGAATGGATTATGGCTATTGCCAGTACCACCTGGAGTAGACAATTCCGTTCGTTACTCCATTCATAGCATGTTTTAAGTATTAACTCCTGTGGGTTCGAGTACATTAACAGTTGGTTTGACTGAGGAAAGGCTAACCGTTACCTCAAACCCTCCTACTTTACCCGGGCTTGGGACCGGCATGCTATTTCCGTAACAAGGCGGAGTTGACTTTATCTGTCAGATATCACTATCCGAGATCTCTAAAATGAAAAGTTGAAGTTTATCTGGCATATAAGTTCCTGATAGACTATCAGGGAATTTATCAATCAGTTTTGAAACTGACCCCAAAACTCGTACTTAAAACAAAAATTAATAATACGCACTTCATTCAAAAAACACGGTTGTACCAATACCCACAAAACCATTCAGGATATCTACTTCACTGTACACAAGTTATTTTTTTTATTTAGATAAACGTTCAGACCCCCACTCATGCAGTGTCTCTTATTGGAAAATTATCTCCAAACACATTCGTAAGCCAAACAATACGTTATACGAAATTCATCGAATATTTCGTCCACCAAACAATTGAAGCTGGAGTGTGCGGCCAGGCCAGTGGCTGGGTATGACTCTTTGTTCCTCACAAAGCACACAAAAGCACCGCAATAAATTAAATATTGTCCTGCCCACAAAAGCCCCGTCCTCTGGTCACATCCTTTTGCAAATTTCAAATTGAAATGTCTCCTTGGCTATTGATTTAAGGGATGCATTCATTTCACTGCCGGCTATACCGGCTACGTCTACCACCTACCACTGCTGCCGGGCTGCAATAATAAAACACTGCGGCCCATTTGTCATATTGTTTGCCAGAGGTTGCCATTCCGAATATACCTATACCCACAGTATGAGTGTTGCAAACAAAATGCGTTTACACAATTCATTTGACGATTCAACCCCAAATGGAAAAACAAAATTAAAATTTTAATTAAAAAAGGACACAAGTGCAAATATTTACACCAACTCTCAGGCAATTGCTATATTAAGTGTTTCGGCACTATGGGCGAGGAGTAAATGGTCTCCCCATTTCCCTTCTGTATATGATGCACACATAGGAGCAGAGAGCTACAAAATATCTGCATACCAATCGTCCTAGCACCAGCCCCAGCACACTTTTATTGTTTACTTCAAACACTGCCGCCGTGCGTCGTCGTCGTCGCCGGTACAACATGGGCGCTGCCTCTGCGGCTACCCTTTTGTAACTGCACACTCTGACTCCGGTGGCAAATAGCAATAGCATTCCGAAAAATATTTTTTTAGCAGATCGTAAAATCTAGAAAATTCATTTGCACAGAAATTTCTAAAGGAAGCCAATTTGCCATGGATTTCTATGAAATCATACTCATCCGGATGTGGTATCTTGTGATGGTGTGGAGTTGGCTGACTATAGTGTATACAGTATTTTTGGGCATTTTAAGGGTTTGCTATGCAACTATATGGAGCTGGGATAACAAATTTTCTTTGAATTGCTCTGCAGCAGACAGTCGCAGGGACTTTGAGGATTCCCTTCTGTTATTTGACTATGAACACATATTTTTTATGGTAGCAATAATAATCTTGGATTGTGTGTGAGCAATTCAATGGATATGCCATTGCACCTGGAACATCATTGTTATAGTTTGTAGGTGGAACCGGAAAATGTATCTCCTTAGAAGGGTGGAAAGAGAGCATTTATTTAATTAAATTGGTACTCTACCTCAAGTGGCAAGGATTTAAATAATTTACCGTCTTATAGCAAAATGAATTAAAACTAAATGAGTAATGGATTGGAAAGCAGTCTCTATACCACTGCAGTAGGTACTTCTGTAGGTGTTTATCAAAATCTTTACAGGCCATTTAAATCGGTTTCTCTTTGAAGTTGGTAATTTATATCAGTTTCATTGGCTATCATGTTTTCTGAATATCCAAAGGGATAGCATTTGGGTAATTTTACGGAAGGAATGGAAGACCAATAGCTCCTACTCTCACTTTCGAGTTGATAATAGCCTGGTGCTTAGTATCTCTTTGGTAGGTTGATGATGCAGCGGACTTTTTTTTATTAAGACTCCTCTTCTTGCTCCAAGCAGCAGCGAAAAAATTCTCATATATGTAAAAACTTTTTCGCGTAAACGAATCGCAGGTCTATAGGTGTAGCCCTGCCGTTTAATCCTTTTTATTAATTTTTAAGAGTTATCAGTGAGAATCCTCGTTTCTTCCGCGTTTGGCGGGGTATTTTCGTGGAAGGTCCTTCGGAAATGGTTTTATTAACTCCAGAAACTTGAAAGTAATTCCATGTAATAGGGCTATGGGTGTTTAGCCTCCTCAGACCGTAGGTACACATATGTGGTTAAAACACCTCTTTGTCACGGGTTGTGTATGATATATCCTTTTCCAAAATCCCCTTTCCAAAATCCCCTGTTCCATAATCCCCTGTACTGGAATCCCTTACTACAAAAGACCCTGAGAGAAAATCCCCACGGGACAAAATCTCCCATTCTTAGATGTTATTAATTCTGTCTCGCGACAGAAGTGAGTTACGTATGGGGGGCACCGCGGGGGCACCGCAACCCCCCTGCTTATAGTCTCTATAAAATTTGGAGAAGGTGCGGGGTTGGGTATGTGCAAATTTTATAATATGTGTTTGCTTAATTTTACTGCCAAAACTACGCGTTTAAAAACGGATAAATTTTAAATTGTGCGAACAGGGGATTTTAACGATGGATTTAATAATAGTATGCATGTAGGTGAGAGATTTTGGCATAGGGGATTTCGTCCCAAAAGATCTCGTAAAAAGAGATAGAAAAATATGAGAGATTATGTAAAATAAGGGATTTTGGAAAAGAAACGTAGGGATCCCTTTTGTCACACTACATCCATCTGTTGGCAAGTACAAATGTTTTAAACTCCTTTTTTGAAAATTGGTGAAGGAGCAAACAAACCTATATTCTGCACAGAAGCGAAACCTCAGATCTATTAACACAGATTACCAAGAGATAATCAGATTGGCAGGAATCCAAATAATAATGGGAGCCATAGTTGCAAAAAGGCTTACTATTGTACTGAATTCAGTACAATTTGTCTTTCTCGAGTACGCAAGTACCACTTCTCAATTTTCAGTACTATTTTTAATTTTTGAAAGTTTATTTTTATATCTTTCAAATCAGACATTATATAAGGATTAAACAAAAATAAGCTGAACGCACTCCTTTGTTTTAAAATTCTGAATGCATTCATTACTCACCGTACTTCGTTAAAAATAATTTTTTGAAATTTGCTGCATTTCTCGAAGATGTGGAAAAACCGATTTGATTTCGGACACATTTTTTTGAACTCAATACAAAATTTTTCACAAAGTGCCATTTGGACGATCAAGTAAATTCAATCGTTCAATTTGTCTTAAGGTTTTTTTCAATCATGAATATCTGACTACGATAGAAATAGGTACATACTTCTCTTTCTGAGTTTTGGGCTGAAATAGGCCTTATGCAAAATGAATGCAACGAGTTCATATTTTCAGATCCTACACCGCATTGTCCAGGGTGCTTTTTGTATTTCTTCTTATTCTCCCGCAAACGTTTAAAGAATGTTTTCTTATCAAAATAGCTATTATCAAAAAAAAAGCTAAACAATCGAATGCAGGCGTAATGTCTGCACTATTAGAACCTAAACATCTTATTAAAATTTAAGGCTGCCACAGTTCTTTGAATAAAACAGATCTTTACAAAATAAACTTGAAAATTATGAACTTGTATAGTACCTTGTACCTAGATTGTTATCTGAATGTGGTACAGTCGGGTTCAAATCACTTGGACAATGGTAGATTTTCTGTACAAAGTCTACAGTTTACTCAATCGACCTTTGGACAAGTGATTTTGAACACGACTATACAAAGATTAGTCTTAATCTATTTATATGTATGTACATGGACTAAAGTTCCTATCCGGCGTCTATAAGACCTATATTACCTTGAGCTTGGTACGCTGCTCGTGCTAAATTCTACCTCACATACAAAATTGTCTCCAAAATTATTTAGCTGAGCTAAATTCAAGCGAATCCATTCAGCCGAGCGGTGTGCTGCTTCAGCTAAAAAATTAAATTTTCATTTCAGACTGTACTGCATGTATATGTCATTTACCGCGCCCATTAATGGTTCGGCACATTTTTTTTAGCTAAATTTTTACAGATAATTTTTCTTTTTCTTCTGTTATTTTGTGTTGCGGAAAAGTAAATAAGGATAAGGTTTTTCAATGAATACCTTACCTACCTTCATTCAAAGTGATAAATTTGATATCAAGGAATAGCAAAAAAGAAAGTGCAACGAAAATAATAATAAGGCATTTTCGCGTTGATGAAATTTTGAAGGAAGTTATTTTCAACGGACAGCTGTTTTCTGTGACACTTATATTCACAGCGCACTCTATGTCAAAATTTAGCTAGGATTTTATTTAATGTTCGGAGAAAAAAATTGGAGAGCAGCTAAAATTTAGATTCGCTCAAACTGCGTACTAAGCTTTAGATTCAATTAAATGGGCCTTTATAACACCCTTCACTGGAAGGTATAAGTATTTACTTACATTTCTAACACCAAGAAGAAGTCACCCTATACCCTATAAGTCATAAATATTCTGAATCAGGATGCAATTCTGAAACGATTTAGCCATGTACGTCTATCCGCCCGTCGGTCTATCTGTCTTTTAAAAACACAACAGGGTCCAACCAAACGAATCGACCTAGGCGAATGAAATTTTGTGAAAGGACTTCTTTGTTCCGGTACCTCCCTGCACGCACAAAATCATTATAATAATTCCTTAACATCTTGCAAGACTTGAATGCTGGGGAGGTTATAAAAACTGGCCGATGATAACTCGTTTTTTTTTTAATAAAATATTAATTTATTATGTTTTCCTTTGGTTTTATAAATTTAAGAAATTTGAGTACTATTCAGTACAATTTTGTTTCAGTTTTCAGTACAATTGAGAAAAGTCGATTTTCATCACTTGGGAACCCTTAAATATCCTCAAGCCAGACTCTACTGGAATAGGGACTTGTGTATACCCCTCATTAGGGACACAATCTCCAGAGACAGCTTTTTCGAAATGAGAAATCATCTCCATTTTGTTGACAACACTGCCGATCGTCCAGACGCCAGTGATAAGCTTTGGAAGTTGAGATCTTTTATTTATTGTGTTCTTAAACAATGTCATAGACTTCCAAGACATGCAACACATAGACGAGCAGATGATTCTGTTTTCTACTCGATGTGAGTACCGACAGTAATTGCCTTCAATACCAAATCCATTGGGATTGAAAAACTTTGTTTTGGTGGCCAGGTACTAGACTTTGAAGTTTTTGTGGGCCCCGATACAATACCAGGAGAAGTCATGACCGAACCGGGAATGGGAGCAGGAATTGTAAGAAAATGAAGACGGATAAGGAACATGCAAGAGGTGCTTGGGATGAAAAGAACGAAGTGATGGACAAATATGTGTCACAAAATGGAAGGACACGAAGGCGGTGACAATTGTGTCCACGTGTTCAGGAAGTGCCACAGTTAGAACATGTGAGCGTTGGTGAAAGGTTGAAAATAAAAAAATGTATGTCAACCAGCCAGCAGCGGTAAGGAATTAAAATGCATGTATGGTATTGAATTATTGATCTCTATGATAGGTTGATAGTCTACTATCAAAGATCAATGCGGACTTATAAGTGGACTGTGAGAGCTTTCAATCATTTTGTGCATTTTCAATTCGTGGGTCATGTACGTCCGTTGTCGTAAAGAGGAACATGTTGCAGCTAAGGACAGATTGGGTCTGATGCAGTACCGCCTGAATATAGGTACGGCAATGGCCAGGTTTGAGGGCGGTAGGGTTGATTTCTGAGGATGAGGATACCGAAGTAGATTCAACACCAAGAAAAAAAAGACAGTCCGGTTATATCTCACCCACAGCTTGAAATCAGGATCGATGGAGTAGGACATCTTCTACGTTATTTGGACGATAAATTTGCATCGAAATGCAGGCTTTCTGGATGCAAATCTCGCTGCCGTACCATCTGCACAAATTGCCAGGTTTATCTGTGCATTTTAAAAAACAACTGTTTCGAACAGTACCATGTCTAATACAGTTACCTTCAAATGTTTTATGCCATAACAGACCTGAGGTACTCATATATGCACCAGGATTTTTCGCATGAATTTATAAATTTTTTTTTTAATAAAAACTCACTAAAATCTATCATTTCGGTTTTTTTATAAGTCCGGGTTGCCGGTGCTAAAATCGCGCAGAATTAAGATTGGTTGGGTCAACTGTCGCATTCGCGTGCAGATAACACTAACTAAATGCTTTAGGTGCTTAGAGTTCGGGCCACTGCAAGAGCGATCATGACCGATCCGAACGGCGTAGAAGATGCGGGAAAGGTCTGCCAAAACCTGCACCAAGTAACCCCTATGCTTCTGGTGTAAAGAGAACAAGACTGAGAACGCTGGACACGTTGTTGGTAGTGGCCAATGTTCGGTATTCAAGAAGGCTCTAACCAACAAAGAATGATGAAGGTCGTCCAAATAAACCTCAACCACTGTGCAACCGCTTAGGATTTGCTGGCACAAACGACAAGGGAGCAAAGAGTAGATATTGCCCTAATTAGCGAGCCCTACAAATCTCTGGATGGTTGTAGCTCGACAGAAGACAGATCGAAGATGGCAGCGATATGGATCTGTGAAAACCACGTCGGTGGGGCGGCGAACTATTTCGCATCCGCTAAGATTAATGACATCTACTTCTACAGTTGCTACGCACCCCCTAGTGTTACACAAGGGGAATATCTGAAAGGTGCTTAACAACACATATTTGGCCATCAGATGACAAGAGAAGAAAAACAAAGGAATACAAGAAGCGTGCGTGTTGAGTCGATAGAAAAGTGTCACTCCAGAAATGAGATTCGAAAGTTTTGTCAAAAAGGTAAGACTTACATACACCCGCGACCCACTAAATGGACAAGCGGACCTTTTGAAAATGATTGAATGAATGAATAACATTAAACCCAATAAAGTTGCTTACTCGATGAGTTTTTTTAAATCTAGAGCAAATACTTTGAGAAAGAGCATAGGTACTCCAAGCCATCTCTAAAATTTGGTCAAATGAAAGTCTGCCAGATAACCAGAAACTCAGTATCGTGTGTACAGTCCTGAAGAAAAGGGATCTCTCGATCTATAAAGGCATATATCTATCTCCTCAATATTGCATACAAGGTTCTGCCTGCAATAATCATTGAACACCTAATAGCTGATGCTAGCTCAACAACCTGATAGGTTCTTACCTGTGCGCTAGTTTTAGGCCGGGAAATTCCACCATAGACCACTTTTTCATACTACGTCAGATCTTCGAAAAGTCCCAGAAATTTAAAATCGACATCCACCATCTCTTTATCAATTTTAAGGTTCCCTTCGATAGCGCATTTAGAGCTGAACTACACCGAGTCATGTCAATAGTTTTGGCTAAATTCGCACATTTGTGAAGGATGATCGCTGGGAAACTCCCCCTACTTCATAAAAGTAAGAACCCAAACCAAACCGAGACATGTCAGAAAACGTCTTAGACAAGGTTGCGAGCCGTCTTGTGACACATAAATTGTACGAAATTAACAACCCAAATCAGGAGGTAACATTTTCCAGAAGTCTGACCAATTACTCGCATACGCCGGTGACATTGACATGGCCATGGTACCTAGCCCCGTTGTTGAGGAGAAGCCTACAAAATTATATTTCAAAAGTAGGTAATGAACTGCTTTACATTCAACTGAATTTCATTTAAGTAGTCTTCAGACTATTAACATATTTTAATTCTCTGAATTTAATTTCCAACTGTGATAACGTCACTCCCTTTCGTAAAACAAACAGAAAAAAATACTGCCACTCGAATATCCTTGAAAATCCCCCAAAAGAAGCTGTCGCTTTCCCCGAAATCCCCAGGAAATTTCGCTTTCACGTTCAAGTGAAAATATCAATTGTATACAACGGACGATGGCGGAAATTGCACATAAATCCGAGGCCATATCTCAGTGTCACCAATCCCCAGTGTCGCCCAGTCTATCACTTACTCACCCGCCTTTAGCGAATAAAACAATAAGTCCTCCGAAAAGTGCTGCTCCCAACAATCCGAATTGTCTCTCCATACCGGACCAACCACAGCATTGTGGGGGACTATGTCTGTTTTTTTTTTTTCATTTGTTCGTATTCTACAGCTACTAGCGACTGAAGGGTTATCCACACCATCCACAACACTGCGACTGTCCCGGCCCATGGTAGTAACTCTGGCAGCCATCCAAATAAGCCATTTATCTTTTTAATACGATTTCATTTGTATATTTACGGCCGGGTTATTAAATCAATAAATTTCGTACAAAAAACAAAACAGAAAAACCTGCTTCGCATAAAATACGGGTTAGGCTCTCTCACAGCAGGACGAACGAAGGATATAGGTTTTCCGTAGATCGGGAGGGGCAAACCAATTCGTAATGGCTTTTGTTTTCGCCTGAAATATGTTCGATTTGCATTTTGTTCGAATTACCGTCCGGTTCCATCATAGTTTCTCGCCCGTTTGCATAATGTTACGCATACGCCGCAGTGACCGGGGGAATGAAACTTCCGTAATAAATGTCTGCTTAGGGCGTACAAAGCGTATATCGAACTTCCTCTCTCTACAAGGTAGACAGTACAGGAAACGCATGTGTTGCGGTCGTAAAACAAAACACACTTTCCGTACAAGTTTAAGAACGATGCGATAGCAACTTCATTCCACCCCCACACCACCATCGAAAAAAGGGATAAATTGAAGCTGAGTAAACATTTGTATGCGATTGCTGCAACCCTCTAGCCGGTAATAAAGCCATTTAACTTGAAACTTTTTTATGGCGTTTTATTGGATTAACATGATTTATTTGGCTGCAGTTAGTGTGGGTGAGTGTGTGTGCGTGTGTTTGTGTATGCATGTGGCAGTAGAGGGATCAATTCAATATTATTATCCAGAAATCGATGGGAACAGCGAATGGGGTCGCGTACGTGAGAGATTCAGTTCTCCATTGAGTTTTATCCGGGAGATCAAATAAAATTTGTATTGAATTAAATTATTACCGTTATTCTCTCGGTGTAGATTATTTATTAGGAAGAGCTATTTGTGTTGCGTATATTATAGTGTTTTTTTTTTTTTTTTAATTTTAAATTTGTGCAGTGGATTAGTGATTCATTTAGCGAATGAGCGATGTACGAGTGCCTACTCGTAATTTCAATATGAATAGAGTTGATTATATGCTAGTGGATGTAACTGGGAACTTGTAAATCAACAGCGATGCTATGAATTAATTGAATTAATCGTATGTACGGATATGGGGAAATTTTCAAAATGAATGCTTTCCTTTTTGATAAATATTCAGTCGGAATGTTTAAACAAGCTGTAGTCCTACTAAGCAAACAAATTTGGTATAATTTTACATCACTGGAAGTTTTTTTTTTGCTCTTTCCTGTAAAGTGTGTAAAAGCAAATGGGTCCGAAAATTTTATGAATTTTTTTGCATTTTTAACTTTCTCGTATAGATATGTAATAAGAGAAAGATTTTGTTTTCGTACAAAATTTCGAACTCGAGATTTTGATCAATTCTGATATTACGATGATAGGGGAACTCAAAAAAGTGGGTCTCGCAATTCTGTCCGTCCGTATGACTGTCTGTCCCACCCCTGGGGAATATAAACGCTTGGACGGATTTGCTTCAAACTTCGTATTTAGAGTTTGGGCTTCCCGCTCGGGACGTTTTTTTTTTTTTATTCTAGCCCTAATATTAACGGTACCTCCCATATAAACATTTTACGAAATATGACGAAATATGCCTAAATTTAGATTTTTTCGAAAACGGCTCCAGCGATTTGAACCAAAATTGATAGTTAAATTAATGTGAGCATGCTTAACATGACTGCATACCCAATTTTTCGCTGAAAGGTCCAGCAACGGCAGTTTTGAAAATTGGGTTTTTCTCGAGAACGGTAAAAACGATTAAAAAAAAAACTTATTTTTAAGGTACTATTGCCATTCTTAACTTGATAGTAAACTCAGTTTTTCTCTAAAAAGACTGCTTCCTTTGATATCTACCCAAATCCCTAATAATAGTACTTTAAAAAACTTCTCATATCTCTAAAACGCCATTTTCGATTATGATAAAAATGTTACTTTTAGGTAATGCTTAAATCCATAGTAATACCATTTGCTCAGTTTTGAGCTATCCTCATCATCATCATCATTTTCAAATGGTTCGCTTGTCCATTAAGTGGGTCGCGGGTGTAGGTTGCTCATAGCTCTCGATCCTCCGCCATCGACTCCAAACCATCAAGGGCAATCCCCATACGGGTATAGGAGATATTATGGACTTGATCTAAACATTTCATCCTTGGTCTACCTAGGGGACGCCTGCCCGATGGTACGGATTCCATAGCACGTCGTGGAATCCTGGTCGGGAACATGCGTTTGACATGCCCAAACCACCGAAGCATGGATCGCTCCGTCCGGAGAAGTAGCTGCTCCACATTGAGTTCCTCACGTATTCTAGTAGGTATTTCTAATGCGATCTCTACGAGTCACACCAGCAATACCACGGAAAAATCTCATTTCGGCTGCTGGTATCTTTTCTTTCGGTCATTACCCAAACCTCATGACCATAGGTAAGAGTTGGAACAAACACCGAATTAAAAACTGACAACTTAACTTTGACACCAAGTTCAGTCCTCCTAATAACAGAATGACAAAGCTCAAAATTGGCCCAGCCTCTCCAATCCCACAGGAAAAATAGGCATTGCTCCTTTTATCACTCGTGAATAAGACCCCGGTGGGCGCAGTAGCGCAGTGGTTAGTACGCTGGACTACTGTGCGAGGGATCCCAGGTTCGATCCCCGGAAAAACACAAATTACATCTTAAAGTTTTTTTCTACTGCGCCATCTCTCGCGAACGTCTGACAAACATCCGGGAGTATGACTGTCATGAAAAAGCTTCTCAATTCAGCCGTTCGGCACGGCATAAAATTGTAGGTCCCTTCCATTCGTCCCAAAAATAGAAACTCACACAAAACGAATGGTTGCGAGAAGCTAGGCCTTGGGTGTCTACCCGCCTGTTGCGCCACCTATTTATTTTTTAATAAGACCCCGAGATACTTAAACTTCTCCACCTGTTTCAATGGGACTCCACTAACATGGAAAGTGCATTGAACAGGCGTTCTGGAGACGACCATCGCTTCAGATTTGTTTACGCGTAATTCATCTCATTTTCAACACAAACGGCTACAAACCGTTCGAGTGCGCGCTGAAGTTCATTCTGAGAGGATCCAAGGATGACCAAGTCATCAGCGAGGAGCAAATGACTTATCCTCAGATCTCCCAATTCGAAACGTTCTTCGCCAAGACTGCGCTGTAACATCCAGTCCATATAAGTTATGAAAAGGAGAGGAGACAAGACGCACCCCTGGCGAAGTCCAACGCCCACGCTGAAAGGTATTGATTTAACGCCATTTACCCGAACATAGCTTTTACAGTTTGTGTAAAGAGATTGAATGGCTCTCAAGAGAGAACCATCAATTCCATACTCCTGTAATACACTCCAGAGTTTACCTCGAGGGACTCGGTCGTATGCTTTCTCCAAATCTATGAAACATGCGTAAACAGGTGTAGCATACTCCCAAGCCTTCTCAAGTACCATTCTGAGAATGAATAACATCTCCTAATCGTGCCTCGACCACAGCTCTGCAACGCGTTTCCAGCACCTTGGCAAAAACTTTCCAGTTTTGAGCTAAACAGTTGAAAAACAGTGCGTCCTTCGATTTCCACCCCAATCGCTTAAAATGGTACTTTAAAAATTACACATATCTCGAAAACTCCATTTTCGATTTGGATAAAAATGTAACTGCTAGGTAATGTTTATATCCTGCAGAATACGTAGTACTCAGTTTTCAGCTAAACAGTTTAATAACAGTGCTTTTCGAATCCAAATTATAACATTTGTAAGCATAATTTTACAAAAAAACCGCTCTAACGATTTTGATAAAAATATATATTTAATACAACATAAGCATTCTAAACATGATCACGTACTTATCACGTACCAAATCACGACCTTTATTCACACACGGTATATTTTTGCAAAGCCCAAAACTTCAGTGGCAATATAATTCGAAATTCAAGTGTCAGTTCGGGGTGAAATTTAAAAGTAAATGTTTATGTAGTATGTTTATGTATTACATTGTTAATTACCAAGTGCTCAGTTATCTGAGTACATCTTGAGTGCGTATGATTTTAAACGTAAAATTTGCTGAAATGACTCTGAGATTCTGCGAGATTCGCAATAAACGAGAAAGTTACGTCCGACCCAGTCGTGCACATTTTTTTTAAATACTTCTCCCAGGATAGGCGAACTTATAACGCTTCATCAGCGCCCCGAGATGTTTGCAGATGTATGTTAGTTCTGCACCTAAATTGCTGGAAATTGTAGTATTCTGGAAATATATCCCCAGGAAGCAAATTCCATTGTTTGCTTGTCCTGTAAAAGAAGGAGTTTACTGACTTGTTTTCTGTGCACCAACGGTTGTAGATCCGATGTGAGTGTAGAGTCTTCCATAAGTCGAACTGCTAGTCTCTGTATGCTGTCAAGTAGGTTAAGTGAATATTTTGGGGTCGAGCTTCATATATGGGAGCAATATTCCAGGCCTGGTCTAACCTGTGCTCTAACCTATTTCCTCTAAATAGGTAGTTCAGCTTAGCGGAGGCCGATCTTGCGATATAGGATATGTGGTCCTGCCATGTGATTCCTGAATTGACTGTGACTCCTAGAAGGTGCATTGAGTCCTTGGGATGGATTCGATTGTCATCTATTTGGATGCATTTTTCTTAGAAAATGTTGTGAGCTGTGTCTTGTTTGCATTAAATACAACCAAGTTGTCTTTTTCCCACATCAAGATTGTGTCCAGATCATCATTTAGAGAATTAATTTGTTCACATCTCTGACTGTGAGCTGCATTTACAGGCCCACTGTTTGAGATGGAGGATAAAAGAATGCTGTCATCAGCAAAGCTGTAGATATTATTATTTGCCTATCTAAGCAAATCTTTGATGTGGAGAAGAAATAGAGTTGGAAGAATAAAAGAATAGATCCTTGAGGCACTCTTGCATTTATAGCAAACGAATTGGATGGTACACCATCTACAACATCTTGGATCGATCTTACCATAAGAAAATTTTGCATCCATCCGCAGAGTTGTTGTGGTAATCCATAAGACCCTAACTTGCCTAATAGGGCTCTATGCCAGACTCGGTCAAATGCCTTTGATATGTCCAAGGCTACGGCTCTGGAATTTGCCGTGTTGTTCAATTGCTTGCGTCCATAAGTTCGTTACGTAGCTTAACAGGTCGCAGATCTCCAGTGGAACGACGGCTCCAAAATCCGTATTACCTGTCGCTTATTAATCGGTGGCCTCCTTTATATTTGTTAATAATAGATACATTTTAACGTCAATTGTTTCGTAAAGTATATCCTTAAAAATGTATGTATGTAACTAATCTGAAATGTGATGTTTCCAATATTGTAAAACCCCGTTTGCCTCCTTAGTATTGAGAAGTCACTGGATCTGAGAACAATGCTGAATAATAATGACTGCTTTCCGTTTTTCCTATCTACCTTTACAGAACTCGAACATCCTTTAAGTGCAAGCACATTCATTATAACCATCACCTTTTTAAAGTGTATACCCACCTATACCTATTTGACGACTCACCTAAACGAAAGTCCCCTTGCAAGCTGAAGAACTCTTAATTTCTTCGCTTAATTGTCCGGTTTCCGCTTAATGCTGTAATGAGTTTCATTTTCCTTCAAACCGTCACTTTGTGCGATGATAAATTTTAGCTTACAGTACCTGCAGTTGGCCAGACACGTCCCCAGCATAATTATTATCCACCCGCCATTGTCCCTGATGAGTCGTAGCAAATACCGCAAACAGTTCATGCTGCTTTCGATTTTAATAATATTATGATCCCAACAGATGACAGACAGAATGGTAGCGGGCAAAAGCGTTGAGGATACATCCGCAAGGTGACGCACCCCCTTCACCCACTGCGTCCATTTATCCTGTTCATTGTTTCGTTTGCCTTTTATAATGCGATATAAAGTTCTGCTATTTTATTTTGTTCATCTATTTCGTTTGCTTCTATTCAAGGATATTATTGTGTCTCATAACAGAAAAAAAAGAGGAATGATAAACTGCAGAAGATGTCGGCGCAGAAAGGATTCATTTGCGTGCAATTTATGTACACAAAAAGGACACAATGCCATTCGCCATTCGGTATTCTTTGCATTAATTGTTCAGACGGAATAAATTACACGAAGCGAGAAACACCGGGAAGCAGCAGCTGGAACAGATGTTGAATTCGTTTTGTGATATGGAGGTTCTGTTGCGGCATAGGGATCATTTCTTATTTTACCATCAGCACGGGTTGTGTTATTTTCGAAATAAGTTCTTATTTATTCAAAATGTTCATGAAAAGAAAACCACACGCCAAACTGAATTGAAAAAGAACAAAATAGACATTTGCATAGAATCCGTCAGAAATTGGTTTCGAGATTTCCGTAGGTACCTACCTTATCGAACTCGGGAATAATAAGTAGCTAGACAACAAATAATTTAAATATTTCCACCGAAATTAAAACAAAAAATAATTGAAGTGTACTGAGTTTATTTATTAAGCTACGATTACACAGCTATTTCTTCGAGTCATTTAAATGACACTCTGACGTAAAAATCGCATCACAAAGCAGTCATTTAAATGTCGTTCTGTGTGATCGCCATTTTTGGGATAACATTTTCGGCGTCATTTAAATGACTAGGAAAATGTCGAACCAAATGATATGTATTTAGTGCCATTTAAGTGGCGGGAAAAATGGCCGTGTGATCACTCTTCAATGACGCCTAGGACTTTTTGGCTCTTGCGCCATTTAAATGGCAGCCTCCAAAAAATGACAAGGCTCGAAGTTCTTGCCATGCCATTTTTCTACGTAAATGAAAAGAGTTTTCGTCGCTCTCCAGGCATAGTCTACATGTGGGGAATATGGACGAGTATTTGCTTAGGCTGACTGAAAAGTTCGCTTGAAGCGATTCTCCATAAATGCCAGATCCAGTCCTTGTATCCATCTAGATCAAGTCACGATGGATTAGGTTTGTATTTTTCCCAGTCTTACCTTGGAGGGATGATGATAGAGAATTTTTTATGGAAGCCATATTATATTAGGGAAAGGTGACCTCCATGGAAGGAATGGAGGTCGATGATTTTCGAATGGAATAGAGATCCCTTGATTAGACGGGGATTGGAGTAGGTCGTCAATGACTAGGAACCACAAGAGAAGCGAGAGGACGCTTCATTGTGGACACTCTATTGTTGTTAACGCCGAAAGTTCCACATCATCAATGCGGGTCTGAATTACCTGCTCTTTCATTGAGCATGGCCATTCTTTGTGCCGGGTATTCCCTTGGGAATTCTATTGCTACTTGTGAATTTGGGTGCCCTACGTCGTTGAGAGGTTTTTGGTGGTGACTGAGCCAGTCAAATCTTATATAAATTTACATCACCTAGTTGCGGCTTTGTCTTCGGGTCAAGGTCAACAAATAATCGAATTGATTGGCTGACATACTAAGGACATTGCGATATAGTTCAGGTTCTGCTTCGTGCAATTCGAGTAGTAATCCAGAACAAAATCCACTCTTCTCGCGACGGCTCAACCACTTCTTTTACCAAATACTCCGCTTTTGTCGCGTTGGTTCGTAATCAAGATCTTCTTCTTCCCGCACACACGCCGATAAATACGCCGTCTCCGCAATTTCCACCATAATCCCAAAAGTTATTTTCGACATTTTTTATCTATTATTTTTTTTCTTTTCACTGCTATTTCCTATTTAATTTAATTAAAAGAGTGCCACGTAGAAAAACACTACAATGACAGTAGCTGTATTTTTCTCATGGGACATTGCCTTCTGATCGCAAAACAGATAAATGACGGGAAATCGAAATAATAGGAAAGGTGACATTTGCCATTTTGATGAGGCAAGTCATTGCCATGTGATCGTCATTTAAATGGCATCCCAACGATAAATTCTAAATGACTCGCAGCGTTCGTCATTTGATTTTGTGACACAAATGACGACGATAATCATTTCGTGAGATCGCCATTTTTCCAATGACGCAAATGACGTAGCTTGAATGTCGCTCTAATGCGACATTTTATCCTGACGTCACAGCGCCATTTAAATGACTCAAAAAAATGGCCATGTAACCATAGCTTTATTCTTTTATTTTAGCTTTTGTTTTATTTGGTTACACTTTTATTAATTCAATTTTAACTCTTTCGGTAGCTACTTACTGATGGACCTTGGCCTCGAACATCACGCCTCTTCAGTTAGCCCGATCTTTGGCTAAGCGCCTTCAGTTGCGCACTCCAAGTTGGTCAAGGTGCCCTTCCACTTATATTTGCGCCATCTACGGCGAGGTCTTCATCCAAGGTGGTGTCCCTACGGGTTGGAATTGCGAAGACTCTTCGGGACGGAGCGTTGGTGTCCATTCGCTCTAAATGTCCTAGCCATCTTAGTTGAGATATACAGTGGTGGAACACTAATTAGAATTTTTTTCTGAGGATTTAATTTCCGCTGATATATTTATCAACAATTTCGAAATAAATAATAGCGTAACAAAAAATGTAAATATAATTTAAATTGAAAAATAAATATAAAAAATTAAGTTTTTGAGTCCAACTGTTAAAAATTATAAAATTTGATCAAAAACTTGTGCGATATCCCCTATTTGCAATGACAGCAGCACACACCGGTTTGGTAAACTGGCTCCCAACTTTTGACATGGCTCAACAGGGATATTTCACCAAGCTTTGTTCAATGTTTCTGAACAATTCGTTGGATTTTTTCGATATTTTCGTTCCAAAACTTCCTTCAACATCAGCCGACAAATTCATAAATGGATTGAGGTCAGGATATGGCAGATGATATGGCACTCCTTGCAGATACTGTAGAAGGTATGCAGCTGATGATCAACAAACTGAAAACCTACTGTAAAACCTGGAACTTGTCCCTAAACCTAGCAAAGTCGAAGATAATGATTTTCAGACAAGGTGGGGGGAGGTATTGCCGAGGAGAAAAATGGACGTATCAGGGTGAGCCAATTGAAGTTGTGCGCGAATATAAGTACCTAGGAGTTTTGATTGCATCAAACCTGAACATGAAGAGGCACTTAGCATTGAAGCTAGCAGAAGCAAAGAGAGCAATTGGTGCAGTTTCGGGAAGTTGCATCAACAACAGTAATGTATCCCACAGCGCGAAGCAGAAAATATTCCGCGCTACCGCATCTACCATTCTTCTTTATGGCGCACAAATATGGGGATATCGACCATTCGAAGAGGTAGAAAAGTTTCTTCGTTATTTCCTTAGAAGGACACTTAGACTACCAAGCAGTTCGCCTATCTACATGTTTCATTTGGAGACAGGTATATCACCACTGTTCTTGGACACACTGAAATTACACCTGGATTATGTGGTACGAGTTATGTCAATGAACGACGACAGGTTACCAAAAATAGTACTATCGCACATGCTATTGACCAAAGGAACTTGCATACAAGAGTGGGAAAGGCTGGCATCTGAATGCGAATACAATCTATCTGTTGCACCCAATGAGCAAATAGTATCTCTGAGGAATAAGCTTCGCACCCTATTGCAGAAAACAGGTCAAAGATTATATGATCAATTTGTGAGTGCAGCGCAGGCATCCCAACACCGATCATACTACAGCAGACTAAGCCACTATCTACGAGATAAAACATATTTCATAGCTGGCAAACCAACGGATATGATGAGCACCATTTTTAGACTAAGGGGAGAACTCTTGCCCCTTAATTATATCCCGCACCGCCCAGATCTTCCTATACTATGCAACATATGCAACCGGAAAGAACGTGAGGATGTGTACCACTTTCTAGCAGTTTGTCCAATTCTTACAGAATTTCGTTTGAATATATTTGGAGTATGTACGCTTCAGTTGGATGAAGCGATAAGCATACTCATATATATTTTATGAAAATAAATAGTCTGAATTAACTTAACTAACTGGATTGAGGTCAGGACTTTGCGCTGGCCATCTCAAAACATAATGTTTTTCTCCCTGAAACCAACTATACACAAGCAGTGAAGTGTGTTTAGGATCATTGTCTTGTTGGAAAATATAAGACACTGGCAAATGGTTAGATGCATATGCCTCCATAACATTTGCTAGTACAGCCTTACATAATGCTGGTCCATTCGTCCATCAAACCAGGACGCCAAGAAAACACTCCCCAAACCATATGGTGTACTTGGGGTTGAGTTCCTGATTTTTTGGTCGCCCTACATATTTTTTGCGTCAGATCCAAACATATTAAATTTGGATTCATCGATTCAAAGCACCATTTTTTTCCAGAAAGAGAGGGGTTTAAGTGCATGTTCCTTCGCAAATTCCAACCGACATTTAAAATTTTTTTTTGAAGGCTTTTTACGGGCGATGCACTCCCTCAGACCTGCTTCTAATAGTCGGTTCCTGATGGTTCTGGATGTTATTCCCGGCTTAGTTGTCCTGATACGTTTGACACAATTTCTTTACTGGTAAGAAAAGGATCTGCGCTACTCAAACGGCCAATGAGTCTGGTCTTCTTTAGAAGTTGATTTTCTTGCCGTTTTCTTCTTTTGGGGTTTTCTATACTACCTGTATCAATGAAAACTTTTATTGCGCCATAGACCATATTTTTTTACATTCCACCAATGTAGGTACTTTTCTGACCAAGTCGATGTCGCTGTACAGATCGAAGAGCTCCCATAGACGTCACTCGAAGAAGTTTTCGCTTGAAGCGACTCATCGCGACGATGCGATGGAGATCTTCGTTCGCCTTTATTAACGTCCATGCTTTCTGCTCCATAGAGCAGTACTGAGATGATGCGGGTCTTATATAGAGTCTCCTTAGTGTTTCTTGACAAAGCCTTATTAGTCTGCTGCTTTCTTAGACCAAAGAAGCAGCGGTTGCTAAGTGTAACTTTTTGTTTTATTTCTGCTGTGATTTCATTATCAGAGTTTATAGCGGAGCCGAGGTAGAGAAAGTCCCTAATTACCTCAAAGTTATAGCTGTCTATCGTGACGTTCTGTCCAATTCGTACATTTTTTGCCCTCATTCACCACTAATCCCATTTTTGTGGCTTCGGTGATAATACTTGCAAAACTTATCAGTGACAGCTCATTGGGTTCTGCCAATTATGTCGATGCTGAGGAGACTAATGCCTCTATAGTTGGCGCAGTTTGGAGGATCTCCTTTCTTGTGGATCAGGCAAACGATTACGTTCCTCTGACCAAATCTTGGAGATGAGTTTTGTTTTGACTCTCTAGCAAGTCATCCCCCGACCCCTGCTGCCTAAAAAAACACAGCCGATAGACCTTTCGGGTCAGTAGCTTTGTTGGACTTCAGCTTGGATATTGCTTTGCTCACATCATTTTGGTCAGGTGGACAGGTCTTGGCTTTCATCGTCTAGGTCGTCTATAAATCAGAATACAAATGGTGATAAATGCCAACCTTAATCTTCTGAAACTATGGTGGAAAACAAATTTTTCAACAGTCAAGCTTCTCGTTTCCTTTTGCTTGGGATTTGCTAGAATGTTGAAAAGGAAATATGTAAAGAACTGAAGTGGCATTCTGTAAGATGAAAAAGTTCAATCGTTTCCGTTTCAATTCAATTTCAAAAACGGAAGAAATTTTGTTTGTGCAAAAGCAAACTATACAACTATAGGTACTGCTTCTTACACGTTTGCGAAGAGAAAAAAAACGAAAGGAGTAACATGAAGCAAACTTTCGCTTTCACCGTTCCAGTTTTTAAAGCGATTTCTAGAGGGGAAGATTCAATGCTTCTTCTTCTTCTTACTCTTGCATCAAAGAAGGTAGGTACTAAACAACTTGAGAAAAAAATTTTCCTTCAAATCACTTCATTCTTATACATCACTTTGTATTGTAGTAAGGATCAGAGTCCGTGTCAAATTGTAAAAATACACCCTCCAGAGACCCACTCAAACAAAAAATTTCATCAAAATCGGTGCAGCCGTTTAGGAGAAAAAAACTAAATTCTTGGAATCAAATCACAGCGCCAACTACCGCTTAAGAAGTTTCACTTCAATAATCCAGCTGGCGCAATCTTAAATGCACAACCATAAGAGAGACGTCAGGACGTAGTTCTGCCTTATGAAATGTGTGATCAGTTTAAGATTACTTCGGTAATAGATTTAAGAATTTACTAATTTTTTTTTTAAAACTAAACACTAAACTATATTTTAACTAGCGGTAGACGAGACGGGTAGATGTTTTCCTGCCCGAACGTTGGCTTGTGCATGAAAACTTGTTTGGTTAAAGTAAAGCAAAGGGTAATCCAACCATAATGCACGATGTTAATTCTGACACATTAATGTCAAGTTTTTTGTCCAACTTAATATGGCATTTCTTTGTTTCAGTGTTTGACAATTTCAGCCAGGGAGAGTTACACAATTATTAAGCAGCGCGTTAAGATTGTTGAAGCCTTTTACGAAAATGGACGTTCAAACCGAAAAGCATTTCGTGCACCTTGTGATTCTTTTGGTCAGAATAATCGACCAACTGTGTCCACAATCGGGAGAATTGTGCGCAAATTTCAAATTCCAGTGAGTCTGTAGGAAATGTGAAAATTTTTGTGTCGAAAAATATGGTCGGCCAAGCGAGCAGTTACCGTGAATGGTGTTCGCTATCGCGAGATGATAACCGGAAGGTGGCCAGAAATTGAGGATATGGACCTGGACGATGTGCTTCCAACAGAATGGTGCTTCCTGCCACACAGCCAACGAAACAATGGATTTTTTGCGCGAGCAATTCAATCGCCGTGTTATCTCACGTCGCGTGGCGATGATCATCTGATTTGACACCATTGGACTTCTTTCTTTGGGGATATTTAAAAGTAAAAGTGTACGTCAATAAGCCAAGAACAATTCAAGAGCTAAAGGATGAGATAATTCGGCACATTAACGACATTGAACCTCAATTATGTCTCAAATATGGACCTTTGGATAGAGGTATTCCATCTAAGCCGTGACGAGAATTTGACCGATATTTTGTTTCGCACATAATTGTCATAGATCCTTCTATCATAATAAAAAATATTAAGATAATTCTCTGAAAACTTTTTGTTTTATTTACAATTAACATCGTGCGTTTTCGTTGGACCACCCTTTAATTATTCTCTCATAGTTTATTTGAAAAACTTTTATAACTGACAGAAGCAGAAATATCGGACTTGCTCAAATTCAATAAGACCACCAAATACCTACACAAAAAATAGCCAACATAGTAATAAAATAACCATTGCACAAATTGATAGCTAGCAACACATAAGTTGTGTTGTCACTTACTTACTTACTTAGATGGCGCTACAGTCCAGGGTGGACCTGGGCCTCAACCAACACGCGTCTCCAGTTAGCACGATCTTTGGCTAACTGCCTCCAGTTGCGCACTCCAAGTTGGTTGAGGTCCCCTTCCACTTGTGCGCGCCACCTAAGGCGAGGTTTTCCTCTACTGCGTTGTCCCTCCGGGTTGGAATCGAAGACTCTTCGGGCCGGAGCGTTGGTGTCCATTCGCTCTACATGTCCTAGCCATCTTAGTCGACTGATACGTACTTTTCTGACCAAGTCGATGTCGCTGTACAGCTCGTGGAGTTCGCTGTTAAATCTCCTCCTCCAAAGCCCGTCAACGCAAACGGGACCGAAAATCACTCGAAGAATTTTGCGTTCGAAGCGCCTCTGTACTGATATGTACTTGCAAACGCATCAGTGACAGCTCGCTGTGTTCTGCCAATGATGTCGATGTCGTGTTGTCACTTGGGATTTCAAAAATGTGGTAGATTTGAAGGAAAAAAGAGTGGTAGATTTAAGAAATGGGTGGTAGATTTGAAGTTTATATGCACCATTACAATTAGTCACAGAAAAATCACCAAATATGTATAGGTAATGTGCGATCCCAGCAATCACTGGTCTGATAAGTTCTCCTAAAACTCTCATTAGCTGGTATTATAATATAATCATCTGTCCTATTCTTCTGGACTCTTTTCGAGTAAGCGGAAATCAACTCCAGCGCGTCCCTAAAAAAAGCGGTTATTCTTCTCCCACCAATTACCGACCCATAGCACTAACGTCCGTTCTTTTCTAAAGTCATAGAAATGCTCACAAATCGTCAGCTTATGAAATATATTGAATCACGGAAACTTCTCAATTACCGGCAGTACGGTTTTCGTGGCAACAGATCCACTGATGATTTGATGACTTATCTCACCCGAAAGCGGGAACAATCTCTCCACTACTCTCGTGAAATAAAGATTGTTGCGCTTGATATTTCAAAAGCATTTGACAGAGTTTGACACCAAGCTCTTTTGTCAAAAATGCGTGCTTATATGGGATCGATGCGACTTTTATTCAATGGATTAGAAACTACATTTCTGGCCGCTCAATTTAAGTTGTTTTGGATGGTTTCACGTCTGAAACTCACCATATAAATGCTGGTGTTCCCCAAGGCTCTGTTTTGTCTCCGACTTTCTTTCTCACAGCAGACTTACCTTCTCATATTCATTCCAGGACTCACCACTCAGCTCATTAAATTCTGACCTTGGTAGCATTATAAAAAAAGGTTTAGCCAATAGGGTGGAGTTTAATGCTTCCAAAACGCAATGCTGTTTGCTATCCCTAAAGCAAAAACCAAATCTTCAGCCATTATTTTCGAAACCGAAAGACTTTCCATTTTCGGTATGTGTGTCCATGAAACACGTCGTTAGAACGACCATATACACTTCAAGAACGCTGCGAAATGCCTAGGCTGCGTCAAACGGTGCAAGAAATATTTTACCCCTTTCGATCTAGCTACAATTATATAAGGCGTTCATTCGCCCCAAACTTGAGAGTAAGCTCCTCATATCTGGTCTGGTGCGCCGAAAACCACATTTCACGATTGCACCTACTGGAAAGGATACAAAACTGCGCGTGAAAACTAATTGGAGACATGAACATAGGGCGTCAATGTCTAGGGCGTCAAATGTCAATCTATCGCTCGATCGCTATCCATCAAAAGTGCGCCTCGCTTTCATTTTCTTATCGATATGAAAGCATAGAGAACTATCAAATATTTAACCCTGGAATAAGAAAACGTGGTAGAATTTTGAGTTGTGGTAGATTGAAAAAATATTAAGAAATTGTGGCAGATCTACCACATTGTGGTAGAAGTGACAAAACTGATACACAACCCTGGTAAGCTTATTCGTTTCCTGAAACTTATTTCAATATTTGTTTAGAAAATTAAAAACAACTAGCAATTTTCTGGAGGTTTTACTGACCTAAGACCCAGTGCCGCTTAAATTGTGACCATTCCATGTCATGTCATTAATCATCATGAAATAAAGATGATATAATTAGCTATCGACCACTGACACATTTGAAAGGACTGGTGGCACTCTCAAAAACATTGTCAATTGAAAAGTATCTCAATTAGCATTCTAAGTCTGTGGTCATTCCTTACAACAATGCACCAGATTGCATTATTCACATCCGAAGCAACAAAGCGTCGTAAAGCATAATAAGGATAATTAATCATCTCAATAGCCTTTCAATTTGTAAATAAAAATAAAACTCTTTAATGAAGCGATTTAGGTTTATAAAAGACAGATCGCTAACAGATTCAGTCCGCATGATTCCTGCCAGACAATTGCTTCGAGTATATGTAAATGGAACGCTTTTGTTAGACGTTCAAATGAACGTCCGCTCCTCTATAAATACCATCGTCCGCGGTTTTTTTTCCTCTATATAGCAGAAGTAAATCATCATTAAGAATCCTTTAAAAGGGTAGATCAGGATGTAAGGTCGAGAGAAAGTCCCTTATACTCTTCCTCGCTTCAACGGAATGGTCTACCCATCCGACAATAGAAATCAATCTACTGAAAGGTTTTTTCTCTTTTGAAAAAAAAAAGAATCAATGCTACTATCTATCGATGAATTGCAACATCCTTCGAGTCTGCACAAATAAAAAGGAAACCTGTTCTACCTTAGAGAGAAGGAAAATAAAAATTGACGGCGCAATTGATGCCCCCCCTGCGCACCGACAACGACGTCCACGATGGTAGCCATTTGAATGGCTGCCGAACTTCATCATTTCCGTAATGCGACGTGATTTGCAACTTAATCAATTCAAGGATGTCTATTAGCCCTTAAAATATGACATCCAAGGGAAGCAGGGACTTTTCGTCTGGCACTCTCTTTACTCGCCCTGCTTATTCCAAGAATGCAGCACATTCTCGGATAGAAATCCTGTCCGGATATCATAAATAATTTTCTCCTTCAGTTAATGAAAATATTTATCGCACTCCGACACCCATTGTAGTTCCAAGGAACAACATCCTTGTATGTGTTCCAATTCACCCAAAATAATTATTAGAATTCTCCGCAAAACATCATCTGGATATTCTGAATTTCCTCATCCACCCATGAATGCCAAATGAATTGGCACACATGGAGGGTCCCATTATATAGATGGGATGGATCCTGACGCGGGATTGGCGATATTGTATATGCCTGTGTGGCAGCGGCAGTAGCTGGGTAAAATATTCATTTTTCCTTCCGAACAGTGAATTCTTAGTGCACACTAAATTCACTAAACAAGAATTCAGCAAGCACTTTGGTGTCCTGCCACCCGGAAAATGTGATTGGGAAAAGTTTTTGCTCGCACTGATGGAGGTTGGGTGGTTATTTTTCCCAGCCACCCCCCTTCATCATCAGCCCTCGTGTTGGTATCTGCATTCTCATGGTCGGTTACGAAAAACAGATTTTCTCGCAGTGATTTATCGTGAATACTGTGTGCGTGTGTGTGAATGTGCAGCCCAAAAACACCGTAGTACTGTGTATACGAGGAAAATTTGTGTCCTCGCCCTCCTGCTGTGAGCTGGCGTATAACTATTGTGCTGTTGTTGTTATGAAGGATTTTTCAAATGGAAAACATGGAATGGTTTATGAATAACTAGGATGCCCTACTGGTGCATATCGAGCGGGGATAGCTGGCATAGGAGCTGGAGATCCTTTCAATTTTGTGGAGAATAGACAGGATGTGGAACACCGTAATTGCAGCTGCAGAAAATAATTAAAGTCGGACGAAAAGGGGTTGAAGGTGGAGTTTTCAATTTTCCCTGAGAAAAGTTATGATTATAGCGGTGCAAAGTTGTGATTATAGAAACCGCTGGCTGTATACATAATATTGCATGCGTGCAAGTGCTGATTGGTAAATGAGCGATGTGTGTGGCAAGGAAAATGTTATCCTTCAATTAAAATGGGATAATAGCTTGTTAGCGGAACATCAGATTGGGAACGGTGTACAGGAGTAGTAGATACGCATCGGATATGATTTGAATATGCAAATGCAAGTTGATGCCGTGAGTGGATTGGATAGCGATAGTTTACTTAACTGGAGAGCTTTGTTTGCAGAAGATTAATGTATCTGAAGTTCGAAATTATGTTGATGTTGTGATTGGAAGTTTTTTTTTCTCCTTGTATAGTTATGCAGCATGTTTATAATTACTTTTCTTGCTGGTGAGTCATTTTTCGTAACTAACCTAGTCCATCGGGTTAGTTTTATTTGTAATCCTGACCACTAGTGCAAATTTCATACGGGGGAAGGCGTTTCAAATATCTACTAGGTACACAATTTTGGAATTAGGGGAATGGGGATAGTTCCACAGTTAACTGCAGCTTTAAACAAACATGCGAAACTCGGCGGAGGACAGCAATACTCTGTCACCGACAATAAGAGAAACGAATGACATCAAAGTTTCTCCATCACTACATCGAAAAAGGGATTTCTGTACAATGGACTGGGTGGGATTGGTCTGAGTGCTTTTTATAAAGAAACCTATAGCGATATTGCAAAAAAAATATTAAATAAGCAACTATGGAAACAACATGAAAGGGAAGACCAAAACATCTACTACATTACATCTACTGAAAATAGACGGATTGTTAGAGAGGCATCAAGTTCTCACTATTCCGCCCCGCAGATCGGATCAAATTTAGGTATCATTGATTCATTGTTAGAGTTGACACGGTTAGACGAGTAATTCGGAGAGCTGGATATCTTTTTTTTTTTTTTTTTTTTTTTTTATTTTTTTTTTTTTTTTTATTTTTTTTTTAATAATTTCTTTATTCTCAAAATTCAGTATAAAATAGTGGATGCTATTATTATAAATTCAAATTTATCCAAACATATATTGAGAGAATAGTTAGTGACATATTATATTTAATGAAAAAAATAGAGGTAATGTCACATTATTTAAATTAATTAAGTGGGGGTGAACAGTAAGTACAATTAAGCAAGAAGAAAAGAGAGAAAAATGACAAACAGAAGATAATATAGTGAAACAATTTTAAGATGATATCAATTTTGGGGTTGGTTAGGTGATGAAGTGCAACAAGATTTCGATTTCATTATGGTTAATATTCAAAAGCCACAGTTTTACTTTAGATAAAAAGATTCTCAAAGTTCCAATGATTCGAATGTCTGGAGGGAGTGTATTAAATAATTTACGAGATACAATTGTGTAAAAGTTTCTTAAATTAGAAGTGCGAAAAGTTGGTATGCTGACCATGGAGCTTAAATTGCTTCGAAGGTTATGGTTATCATTGATGGGACTCTGTAAGTACCCACCTCTAATAAAAAACATTTTTAAAACTTTAAAATAGAACAGATGTCTAACTGGCAGAATTCTCAGTTTATTAAAAAGAGCTAAAGTCTTGGCTAAGCGGGAAGAAAAGCATATTTTTCTGATTACATATTTTTGTAGTACAGCTAGTTGCTGGATTTTATTTACGTGCGTACCACCCCAGCAGCTTATTCCATATTGTAATCTGGAATGGAAGATTCCAAAGTAAATATTTTTTAAGATTCTTGTAGAGAGGTACTTTTGAAGTTTGTAGAAGCTTCGCAGAGTGGATAGCAAATATTGTTTCAAAAGAGCAATGTGATCACTCCAGTTTAGATTTTGGTCAATAATGACACCTAAGTATTTATAGTTCTTCACTATGTCAATAGAAAAACAGTTAGCATCACAGTCGACATTTTCATTATATAAGATACTGCATCCACAACATAGCAAGCTAAATCGACGGCAACTAGCTGCATGGAACACAATATCATCATCCGGAGATCCCTTGGCGGTAAGGTTGAAGAACATGAGCTTCGTCTTACTGCTTACTAATAACCTATGTTGCACAAACCATAGCCTTAATAGATGAACATCATTGTTGATATCAGCATGTAGGTTGAAGAAATTCTTTGAGCTGTATGCAAACGCGAAGTCGTCAGCGAAAGCCTTCAGCCTACCTACAAAAGGAAGACTGAAGATTGAGTTTACATAAATTAAGAACAATAAGGGACCTAGGACAGATCCTTGTGGAACGCCGAGGTTAATTATCTCAGAGCCGCCAACAATGTTCCCAATTTTTACTTTTTGCGTCCTGTTTTTGAGGTACGACGTAAACCAATCTACAATAAAGCCTCTAAAACCTGCGCGGTACAGTTTACCCAAAAGAATTTCGTGATCAACCATATCAAAGGCTTTGGTTATATCTACAAAGAGACCGGCGCAAGTTTTCTTTTCGTCAAGACCCTTATAAATATACTGACAAAAATCTAATAGAGCATCTTCGGTGGAAAGGTTTTCTCTAAACCCAAATTGATTTTCGCTGAAAAAGTTATTGTCAGTAAGAAATTTTAAAACTCTACACTTTATCGCTTTCTCAAAAATTTTGGATATAACAGAGAGTAAGGAAATCGGTCTGTAGTTCATTTTGTCTTTTCTATTACCCTTTTTAAAGATAGGTATCACATTGGCCCGTTTCAACAATTCGGGGAAGGTTCCCGAGAAGATGCTTAGATTAAATATGTGAGCCAAAATATCGACCACATTGAACGCGATTATTTTTAGGGTGGAATTGGAAACTCCATCTTCACCTGAAGAATTTGAGTTTTTTAGAGAGTTGATAATTTTTAACAGTTCTAATCCCGAAATGGGATTAAAAACGAAGCTGTTACTGCAAAATGTGCGATCAAAACACTGAGACGCTAAACAACTCTCACAAGACGTTAAAAAGTCACAAGAGGAAGACTTCTTCGATACCGTGGAGAAATATTCGTTAAACTCATTTGCAACAACTACAGGATCTGTCACGATAACGTTATCTTTTTCGAGTGTAATGGATATGTTATGGTTTTTTGTTTTTCGATTGATTATGCAATTTACGACCTCCCATTCTTTTTTGATGTTCCATTGAGCACTCCTTAGTTTGTTTTCAAAGTATCTGTTTCGACAATAACTGATTTCTTTATTAATTTTTTTACATAAATGGGTGTAACGATGTTTCAAAGCAATATTTAGTGGGTGTTTATGGGTTTTACTACGCAGTTTGTGTTTGAGTTTAATTTGTTTGAGAAGTGAATTTGTTATCCAGGGTTTAAGTTTCAGTTGAGATTTGTTTTGTTCCATAGATACGCTAGAGCCATCAATATGGTTTTTTAAAGTTTTAATGAATGATTCATATGCCAGAGAGGCATTTTCTTCGGCATATGTGTCATCCCAGTTTTCTCTCAAAAGTTTTCCATTTAAGAGGTTAAAGTTAATTTTAGTTATTTTTTTGGAAGAAATGGTAGAAGCATATGTGCTTTTTAAGTTATTAAAGATTAAACCTGTCATACAGTGATCGGTAATATTTAAATCGAGGTTTAGACCTGCACATTGATTAATTTCAACCTGGAAGCGACCAAACACATGGTCAAGACAAGTCTTAGAGATTGGTCTGGTTGGTTCATGTATAAAGGATACCAACCCATGATTTGCCAATAAGGCTTCGTACTTTTCCACCACCGCATTAGAGCTCAGAATATCAATGTTGAAATCGCCAATGATAATGAGATTAGCCGCTTTCTCATTGTTTAATATAACTGAAAATTCGTCCAAAAACATATTCAGAGAATTATTTTGAAGTCTGTATACACAAATAATATTGAAAGTTATATTCGAAATATAACAAGTGATTTTTAGGATATCCGCGCTTTTGGCACTAATAGAAGCTACTTTGGGCTCACTAGTATCTTTTACATAGGTATCTTTAACAAAAACTCCAACCCCCCCTGCTGCATAAGAATCATTTGGAATTGGATAAAAAATGTAATTAGGTATATTGTAATCTTCCTTTTCACAGGAGTAGATCCAGATCTCAGACACAAATATCATGTCTGGTAAATACATAAATCCTTCGAGATTACACAATAATAAATCGAAATTTTGTCGCATGCTCCTTACATTTTGATGCACAATGAAAATAGGATTGCTATCATTAGAAATATGAAAGAAAGACAGATCATGACATTTTTTTATGGTTTTAGTGGTAAAGTCGTTGTGTGTGTTAAAATTATCGAACATAGAATTAATCATTAATTGCTTCTAGATCGTCAAAAGATCTGATGACAACAACTTTACCACTATCAACCTTTCTCAACAAAATATTTGAATTACTAAACCATAAGTATTTATATTTTTTCTCTACTTTAACTTTTTTGGCAGCCATGAACAAAGCCCTAGTGTATTTAGTGAAATAATCATTAATAAAAATACTATTACTGCTTCCAGCACCAAACACCGAAGTATTTAGAGTTTTCTTTGCCGATCGTTTGCCCTTCATAATCCTCTGCTTGGTCTCAGTTGATGACAGGTGAACACATAAGATGTTAGATTTTGCCCTATTTGCTGAGGTACGCTTTATGTAGCATTTTTCGATTTCATCAGCAGAGACAGATACGTTCAAAGCGACATCAAAAAAGATTCAAATTATAAAACCGCCTCTTACCACTACTCGTAAGGAGACTCTCATGGTTTTTGCTCGGAACTGCATGACATGGAATATCTAGTTGAAGAAGGCTTTCAAGGTGTGGATTCACTTGGGGGACTCTCATTCTCGAAACCGGTACATTGAGGCGCGAAGAACTTGCAAATTGGCTGTTAAAGCAGCCAAAGTACAGTCTTGGAAGGAGTTCGGCGAAAAATTGGATCGGGATCACAGATCTGCAAGCAAGGTGTTCTGGCAGACCATCCGCCGTCTTAGAGGAAGCAAGTGGAACATTATTGAAGGAGTCAAATTCAAAGATGGTACACTTCTTTCTAATGAGGAGGACATCTTGCGCAGATGGAGCGAGCACTTTTCCGAATTGCTCAATCCAATCCAGGGCATTGAGGATGACAGATCTATTGCCTGGAGTAAAAAAAAAAAATAAATAGGTGGCGCAACAGGCGGGTGACACCCAAGGCCTAGCTTCTCGCAACCATTCGTTTTGTGTGAGTTTCTATTTTTGAGACGAATGGAAGGGACCTACAATTTTATGCCGAGTCCGAACGGCTGAATTGAGAAGCTTTTTCATGACAGTCATACTCTCGGATGTTTGTCAGACGTTCGCGAGAGGTGGCGCAGTAGAAAAAACTTTAAGATGTAATTTGTGTTTTTCCGGGGATCGAACCTGGGATCCCTCGCACAGTAGTCCAGCACACTAATAGGGATGCCAGACGTCCCGCTCAGTGCGGGACTGTCCCGCTATGAGCCTTTTGTGCCGCAAATGTCCCGCAATGAAAATTGTCCCGCAAAATGTCCCGCATTGAAAATTTGTCCCGTAAAATGTCACGCCTTTCAACTTGTCGCCCTATATTATTAGTACATACAGTGGCCGGCATAAGCACATATTTTGACAAAACTAAAGTTAATTCTGCTCATAATTTGAAGCTTACTTCATGTAAATTTTGGCATCAATGAAAAGGTCATTTAAATAGCGTTTGTATGATACAAAACTTTCCTTAACCCATTAAGTACTCATTGAAAATTTAGAATATTTGTGAAAGTCTACTTTTTTTACTTTTTTCCACGGTATCAAAAAAAATGTTTTGATGCAAAAAGTTTCACCGAACATTCTAATAGTGACTGCAAATTTGATGCTTTTTTTAATATAAGTCACCTTTCCGCATTACTAAGCACACCGTGTATTCAGCAAATGCTAAAATAAATTGGAAAAAACTAGAAACGCGTTCAAAAATATATCTACCATTATTTTATCAGTCTGCTTTGGAGATATGAGTAACTGTAAAGAGAGTGTACACTGTAGGGTGTTATAATTCAAGTGGCAATGTACAAATATGAATTAAAAGACATTTACTTGAACCAAATATTACTTATTACAACAAATAATATGTAAACTAAAATAAAAACGTTTTTTTCACTTCAAATGCAAAAATGTCCCGCCAGCTAATTTTTCAGATCTGGCATCCCTACACACTAACCACTGCGCTACTGCGCCCATTGCCTGGAGTAGGGCGGAAAATAGTCCCACGGCAGAGGAAATCGGCCAGAAATACTCAAGGCCTTAGGTGAAGAGGGAGTCAAATGGCCCTCTCGTGTCATTAAAGTGGCCTGGGAATGCGGCGAAACACCCAGCGATTGGCAGATTGGGGTGATTGTGCCCCTTTTCAAGAAAGGGGATAAAAGGGGTTGCTCCAATTACAGGGGTATATCACTTTTAAGTCTCCCCGGAAAAGTCTTTGCCAAGGTGCTGGAAACGCGTTGCAGAACTGTGGTCGAGGCACGATTAGAAGATGAGCAGTGCGGCTTTCGTCCCGGCAGAAGCACAACCGACCAGTTATTCACTCTCAGAATGGTACTTGAGAAGGCTTGGGAGTATGCTACACCTGTTTACGCTTGCTTCGTAGATTTGGAGAAAGCATATGACCGAGTCCCTCGAGGGAAACTCTGGAGTGTATTACAGGAGTATGGAATTGATGGTTCTCTCTTGAGAGCAATTCAATCTCTTTGTAGCCGTTTGTGTTGAAGCTGAGATGAAGGTAAACGTGAACAAATCTGAAGTGATGGTCGCCTCCAGAACGCCTGTTCAATGCACTCTGCATGTTAGTGGAGTCCCATTGAAACAGGTGGAGAAGTTTAAGTATCTCGAGGTCTTATTCACGAGTGATGGAAGGAGCAATGCCGAGTTTTCCTGTAGGATTGGTCAGGCTGGGCCAATTTTGAGACAGGTTGGTCATTCTGTTATTAGGAGGACTGAACTTGTTGTCAAAGCTAAGTTGTCAGTCTTTAATTCGGTGTTTGTTCCAACTCTTACCTATGGTCATGAGGTTTGGGTAATGACCGAAAGAAAAGATACCAGCAGCCGAAATGAGATTTTTCCGTTGTATTGCTGGTGTGACCCGTAGAGATCGCATTAGAAATACCAGAATACGTGAGGAACTCAATGTCAAGCAGCCACTTCTCCAGACGGAGCGGTCCATGCTTCGGTGGTTTGGTTATGTTAAAAGCATGTCCCCGACCGGGATCCCATGACGTGGTATGGAATCCGTACCATCGGGAAGGCGTCCCCTAGGTAGACCCAGGATGAGATGGTTAGATCAAATTCATAATCTCTCCTCTACCCGTATGGGGATTGCCCTTGATGATTTGGAGTCGATGGCGGAGGGTCCACTTGAGCAACCTACACCCGCGACCCGCACTTAATGGATAAGCGGGTTATTGAAAATGAATGAATGAATGAATGAGTGTTCCCAGGTTGAGGGGAAAATCGCCATTTTTGCCGAATTTTTAAGACGAAACGAAAGAAAAAAGGCGAAACAAATACAAAAAGAGGAAAAAATCTTAAAATCATATCAAAAACTGTTTGTAAGAAAATCTTTTAGAATGAATAAATGTTAACAACCTACAAAAAAACAACCATGCTCAAGAAATGTGCGCACGCAACACCTCACTTTCTTGTTTCTGAATGCATTCATTCTTTTGACATTTAATAAAGCTATTACCATGGCCCGGCCATTGGCCATTTTGAGTGAGTAGAAAGGAGGTAGATGGTACCTACAGAAAATGGACTAAAAATCCACTTTCAGAAATAATTCTCGCATATGGGCATGACATGACGCATGATCATGAAGGTTCTTTTTCGAAACCATAGCCCATAGCGCTTTCGATACAAATCTTCATTTGGTATTTGTGTTGGTAGAGTGAGGACGTAAAAAGTGGGCATCCGCTTCGGCTTTTGCATACAATTTTTGTATTTTCGATTTCTTATTCCTGTGCCTGGTAAATATTATTTCATTGCAATGAGGCCTTGTTTTTGTGTGTAGCCAAGTCCTTCATGTGAATGAAATTCATGCCCGTGTACTGGGTCAAACATCCCTTGCTATAAAGATCGTTTCGGGCGAGACAGGTCGATTTTAAGTGAGTAGAAAAGAGAGAAGGGATTTTCAGTGTTATGCTTCTTTTCTCAACTAACCTAAAAATCTACCCGTCTCGCCCGACACGACTTTCATGGGAAGGTATGTGTGGCCAGCACATAGTATAATACATTTCTAAACAACGGCGGCAGAATTTAGTAGGTACAGTGAAAATAATTCTCATTTGATTTTGGAGTTTGAAATGAAGAACCAACTAAAAAGAAGTATTAATATCTCAAGCAATTCGAAGCATTGCCCGAGTTCAGAAGCTGGTTACGCCAAGATTTTTTCTTTGGGGACAAAAAAGGATTTTTTTTGTTTTTTAAAGGGGGAAACAACATAATTTTGGTGTTAAGAAAAGGTTTTTTTTCTTCAAACCTGGGAACCCTGGGACTCGTGCAATGGATTTTCCAGCAGGATAACACCCCCATTTACGTTTGCTCCGCTCCTATATCTCAGCTTTTTATGGCGTTTAGTGGCGTTTTTTGAGTCTTTTTTTAGCGGCGCTTTTTCTGGCGTTTTTAGAGGCGTTTTAGTAGAGCTTTTTGTGCTGCTTTTACAGGGGTTTTTGGTGACGTTTTGAGTGGGGCTTTCAGTGGCGTCTCTAGTGTGCCTGTTAATGCGTTGGTGCCTTCGATGTCCATGTGCGCTCAATGGACATCGACCACCACAGAGCAGAGACACGATAAAGAGCAATCATATTTTTTCATTTGGTTTAATTTAACCTTCGTGTCAATACGAAATAAGTACACGGTTAGTCAGCGCGATGAGTACCCGGGCACTCCCATACATTTTGTATGTAAAAGAAGTAGAATAATATAGATAAAGTATTAAAAAGTAGTCAAGAGTAAATTTAACTCAGTCCAGAATCTATATTTCGAAAATTATTGTTTCACTGACATAATGTACGCTGATTTTTACCCCATAAAAACACAGGAGGTATATTTACTTATTCATTACATTTGTAACGACAAGAAGGACTCACCGGAGACCCCATCAAATACATAGGTCAATATGTATATGTATTCTGAATCAGGATCAAATTTTGACGATTTAGTTATGTCCGGCTGTCTGTCTGTCCGTTGAAAATACGATAGCGTCCAAACGAATCGACCTATAGGCGAATGAAAAGAGCTATGTCTCGTACCCCCCTTGCATGCGTGTACAATGTATGCATGATCCTTGTATTTTGAGACGTCCATCGGGGCCCCTAGGTATTATTCGTGATATTGGTGGATCACTTGAGTTACGCGAACGTATGTTCTCACCAAGCATAGCTTCAATGCCATTTGCTAATCTCGATAGCAATACTGAAGTAAATGACAAACACATTGAAAATCGAACTGACATTTGAGAAGTTGTGCATTTTACTCTAGGCATGTTTTATTGAAAATCTATCAATGTAAACTGTAGAAACTTCAGTGTGTAGTTGTTGTAATTCCGTGCTAAAGTTTCTACAATTTTTTGCTGAGTTAGATGTTCAATAAAACACGATTTCTGTTGTATTTGTCTGTTACTTTGGGGTATAGTAAAAGTGTAAAAGAGTAGCAAAGTATATTTTGTGGTTGTAGAAAATTTCGCACTTTTACAATGATAATAGACCTGATACACCGAATCGTGAATACCCCTAATAACAAACACAAATATAATGTGATGAAACATTATGTTCAATCGCGAAAAACACATACGAATTAGTACAATATGAATATGGGTACCCGGGTGTACTTCGCATATAACGCCGTATTAGATTTGAAAAATGTATTTCAGAAAATTTATAGATCGGATCTAATTTAAAAGGAATACACCATTTAATGCAGAATTAAATTTCAAGAAGGTACTAAAAGTGTCATTATGTCGTCCCATGGGCGAAATTATTTTTTTATTGATTCAAAAACCAAATGGATACCCGGGTACCCTCGAATTGACACGAGGGTTAATCGTTTTGATTTTGGTCTACAGCTGAACTTATGAACAAAGCAGAAAGATGGTGACACTTCAATGACGCTTATTGTCCATTTTTTTATTTTTATTTATTTATTTTTCAAAATCTTTCGACACAATAAAGCAAAATTGAGTGCTTTGAATTTAATTGAGGTCCCAATTCACAAAGGTTAAACTCATCCAAGATGTAAGTCTTCGTATGAAATACAAATTTGCATTTTTCAATGGGACCATGTCCACCACCTAAAAACATCATAATCTCTTCTATTTCATTACATCACTTCCATGATTCAAATTTCAAACTTCTCTTGTATATGAACTCACTTACAACTTGATTATGACAAAAAAAAAATTTTCATTGACGTAATCATTCGCATGAACATCGATTTTCTTGTTGGAATATCAAAACAAAGTATCGCCACAAACAATTGAATATTTCCTTCCCCATCCCCTTGACAGAAGTGAAGAAAATAATAATAAACTCACAATTTATCCCATCGAATCCGAATGAGTCGCCAATCTCCTCCGATCCAAAGCGATACAAGATACAACTCAATGAATCTTTTAGCGACAACACACTCAACAACAAATAACTTGCAGATAATATCAGCTCAGCACACACAACTTTAAGTACTTTGTCGTTGTGAATTTATGATGTGTAGAGGATGGCATTAGCCTATAGACTATCGTTTAATCCGAGGGAGTCATAAAAGCACAACACTCGTAGACATCCGGGCAGACAGACAAGAAGTTTAACAGACAGGAACAATTGTCTGAAATATTACCGCCCTCCCCCGTGGAAGATGTTTGAGTACTTTTGTTAGATGCCACACTAGAGTTCTCCCTTCGATGATTCTCCATGGTACAATAGCTAGGTACCTACTAACTTTTCCTAATGGAAAATTATTGTTTTGCAATTCAAAGCAGGAGTACACTCCTCGCACTTACGCACCCATGTAGCCACATGACAGAGTTATGAATTCGGATTTTGTAATTCAAGTTGAATTTGATTTGCGTCTAATTTGGGGGAAGTGCGAGGGAGTAGCAGTACCTATCTTTCAAATGATGTAAGTACAACTTATTTATATTATGTCTGAAATTTGTTGGCAAATAATTTAGATTTACATTGATTTATGGAGGCTGGGGAGATAGATACTTGAGATTTAAAGTCGATTGCTTCTAATTGGAGTTTACTAGGTAAATTTAATTGCAACTGATTGGGTATACTAAACGAAAGTTATACCATTTATATCGTGGTGAAACTCGATGACGTTATAACTCAATAACTGCTAGGCCGATTTTCAAAATTCTTTTTTTTTTTGTTTTCTTCGTACTTCTGTATTTTAGGTTTATGACATAAAAGAAAATGGGAAAAAGGGGCGTTCCACTTCCGATAAAAAAAAACATGGTATATCTCGAAAATCGAGAATGCTTTTCTGTGAAGTTTGGTCAAAATTCGTAAAGGGGCGTGGCACCTGCCATACAAAAAAAAAAATCAAAATCGTATATCTCAAAAACCACTCAACTGATCGAGCTCAAATGCAAAAGTCTTTGTTATTGGCACAAAGAAGTTTTGTGTTCTGTGAAGTTTAGTCAAAATTGGAGAAAGGGGCGTGGTAGGTACCTACTATACAAAAAACATGGTAGGTATAACACCACCAAACCGATGGAGCTAAAATTTTGAGAAAATCTTAGTTTTTGGCACAAATCCTTTTTTGTGAAGTTCTTGTGAAGTTCAAAAGGAGTTTTCTGGTCAAAATTGAACAAAGCGCCGTGGCACCTCCCATACAAAAACACAATCAAATCGTATATCTCAAGAACCACTCTAAACGAATTGAGCCGATTTATTCTCATTTTACGAGAGAACATTATTATCTAAGACCTAAGTAATAGGTACAATTCCTGTACACGGGCAAAGCCGGGCGGGTGCAGCTAATAGTATGCATATAAAGGGTCCTCCATCTAACGTTTTTTTTTTTCAACTAGTGCTTATTTCGCGAATGGTAACACTTAGCTCATGTCTGATTTGACAGATAATTAGTTTTATCCATCCGCTGAACGAATATGGTTGTGTATACGCTTGAACAACGCTGGGAAATATTGCGACATTACTTTGAAAATCATGGTAATGTTGCAGAATGTGTGCGAAAATTGCGTACGGATTTTGGAAGAAGAGAAGCACCGTCAGATGAAGCTCATTTTGATCTTTGCGGGTATGTCAACAAGCAAAGTTGTCGCATTTGGGGCACAGAAAACCCGCACGCATACATTGAAAAGCCGATAAACCCAAAATGAGTCACTGTTTGGTGCGGATTTTGGTCCAGAGGCATAATTGGGCCATTTTTCTTCGAAAATGAGCAAGGAGTGGCCGCTACAGTCAATGGCGATCGTTATCGGGCCATGTTGAACGAATTTTTGTTCACAAAAATTGAAGAGGAGGATATTGGCAACATTTGGTTTCAACAGGACGGCGCTACGTGCCACACAGCCGAAGCTACACTCGATGTTTTGCGCCCTGTTTTTGAAGATCGCATTATCAGCCGCAGAGCTGATGTCGTTTGGCCACCGCGGATTGAGTCCAACAATGATGCATTGGTTATACATCATGGTGGTTAGACCCATCCTTACCTATGGAGCTCTTGTTTGGTGGAAAGCCGCAAATAAATTATATATACGGGATTTGTTGACCAGGGTACAAAGAACAGCCTGCACTGCCATCACTGGTGCTTTACGCACCACACCCACAGCTGCACTTGAGGCATTTATGTATCTTTTACCCCTAAACCTACAAATAAAATTGCAAGCAGGTAATAGTGCGCTTCGGCTAACTAACGCAGGGTTCTTTAAAACCAGACAGGTAGGACATAGCTCCATACTAATGGAATCCTTCTCCAACATCCCCGATAAAACGGATGAAAGTTTGGGGGAAATTGACTTCGACATACCGTACGAAGTACAATATCCAGATAGGGAGGACTGGCAAAAGAATGAGGTTTCGAATGAAAATGAAATTTCGATTTATACGGATGGTTCTAAAACTAAGGAGGGTACAGGGTCAGGTATATATTCCAGGGATATAGACCTACAAGTGTCATTAAGACTTCCGGATACATGCAGTGTGTTCCAGGCAGATGTTCTGGCCGTGCTCAAAGCCGCGGATCTACTTGATATGGGATCAATATCCAACAAGAATATCGCTATCTACATTGATAGTCAGGCTGCGCTAAAAGCGCTAGAGTCCTTTATCATCAAATCTGACCTAGTCAGGAGCTGCCGCACAATGCTCAGAGCATTATGCGCGCAGAACCAAGTCAGATTGTGTTGGGTACCCGGATACTGGAGGGTAACGAAAGGGCTGATGTTCTGACCAAAACCGGAGCAGAGCTTCCACCTAATGAAACAATTGGGTGCATTAGACCACCAATAGCCGTGGCCAAGAGAATTATTCTCGAGAATATTAAAAACAGGGCAGATCAGAGATGGTTGAATATAGTAGGGCACAGGGTCTCTAAGGCTCTGTGGCCTAAGCTAGATCGGAAAAAATCTGTAGAATTACTAAGGCTCAGTAGATCAAGGCTACGAATGGTAATAGGGATACTCTCCGGGCACTGTCTTCTAAGGAGGCACGCTATGAGATTAGGTCTAACAGATACAGACATATGCAGGTATTGCGAAGACTTGCATGTCACAGAGAACATAACTCATCTCCTATGTGAATGTCAAGCTATTGCTCGGTATAGGAGGAAATTCCTCGGTAGGTACTTCTTCGACAATTTGGAGGAGGTTGGCCTCGCAAACAAAACTGAAACAATTTTCAGGTTCTGCAGGGAAATTAATTGCTTGGGCGAAGTGATTTAGGTTATTTGACCGTTAAGGTTCCCCAGGGATGGCGATGGGTCCAATATGGTGCCTGGTCCTATGTGATGAACTCACACCCTATTCAACCTAACCTAACCTAACCTTGGCCACCGCGGAGCTGGGATTTGACACCGTTGGACTATTATTTGTGGGGTGCCGTAAAAGATAAGTGTTACGCCGACATGCCAGAGACAATTGACGCTTTAAAGGACAATATTCGTGAAGCCATTGGTGAAATACAGCTGCACACAATCGATGTGCTTAAAAATTGGACCGATCGTTTAGGCTACTGCATGGCCAGCCGAGGCAGCCATTTAAATGAATTTTCCATTATGAATTATTTTCCATTATTAACCGGAAGAATTGTACTTTCAAATAAAAAAATAAATTTGAGAAAATATTCAGTAGTTTTTTTTTATAGCATTTTCAAAAAAAAAAGTTATTTGGCGAAGCTACTTTTTGTATGGTACATGTTTACCCTACTTAATGTTAACTGATTTCATTTTTTGTTTTACCGAATTGAAGCTTTTCATTCACAGATGTGTCGAAAAGAATAATAATTTAAAAAAGTTAATTGCCAAATGGGAACATTTTATTTTAAATTACCACACTGGGTGCATACAAAAAAGGAAAATTTTGCGGCTTCGCAATGGAAAAGGGAGAATCTTACATCAGGAGAACGTTGCTATTATGCTATCTTACGTATTTCAATACTTTACCAAAACGACCTTTCCCTGTCTCTCAATAACGGTGCCTTAATATTGAACACGCATCATAGGGTGGTGTCGATGTCGATTGGAATATACATACATATATACTCTCGGAGTGGAATGTTCTTTTGCCGTTCTGTGTGGTCGAATTTCAAGCCCCACGAACTAAGTCCCAACTGGAACTAACTCCCACTAGCCAATTGAACTCTGTCCCACCAAATATGCAGTGGGATCTTGTTCATATGTTTGGGAGATAGTTCGTAGTTCATTATGAACAAATTCCCAATGAATTAAGTTCCAATTCAAGAAAAGTGGGAGTTAAGGTGGGTTTCCACATGTCGGTTGATTGACAAAGTTTGACAGCCCTCGCGTTTATGTCATTGAACGACATGAACGTCAGTTCATTTCCACTTATGCCAATTATTGGCAAAAAATCGTTTGTCAGTTGATTGACCAACTTATGAACTCGATGCCAATTAAATTTTCTCTGTCAATTATAGACAAAGTGACATTTTGTTTGACAATTCAGCTATTTCCACTTGTCCAGTGGTTTCTTTGTCAGTTATTGGCAAACGCTGTTAGTCAATTCATTGACAAGCAATTTTTCGCTATTTCCACTTGCCAATTGTTTAATTGGCATAAAAATACGTCAATTGTCAATTTCAAATCGACAAGTGGAAACCCAGCATTAGTTCATTTAAGTTGTTTCGACGAAAAAATAATTCTTACCTACACCCAACCTCGCACATAATCCAAATCCAACAGTGACCCTAAGCAGGGGGGTTGTATATTCCACTGTGCCTAATGGGAGCAAATGGGAAATTAATTTTCGTAGGCACAGTGGTATATACGTATGGAGGGGCATGCTGCCCCCTGCGACAATTTACACTAGGTTACATGTAAGCCGCAAATGACGACAAGGGTATTTTGCATCTAAGCATTGTCCACGGAACGCCATACAAGCTTCATACATGTCATTTCATTCCATTTCATTTTGCCGTTTGCCGAAACCCCATTTAAAGAAAGCTACGTTCATGCAATACGCTTGAGTAATGACTAGCTGCAGCTCAGGCTGCATGAAGATTGCTTGCGGCTGCGCATATACGACTTTGCCGTTCCGTTGATAGAGCTTCGTTTGATTATATATCCAAGCCGCAAGCAAGCGTACCTACAATAAGCTGCAAATGACGAAAAAGTGCACATGAAGCGTATAGCTACGTTGACAGTAGGCTTATACCTAATAGTGCTAATATAGGTAGGTTTTTTTTTTTAAGAAGGGGATTCCAAATCCTGGAGCACTCAGATGAATCTCGGTCCATTGTTCTACCAAGCAGATACCCTTTTCTTTTTTTGGTGTAGTGGTGGAGAAACTCTGATATTATTCGTGTCTCTTATGGTCGGTGGCAGAGTATTGCTGTCGCCCGCCGGGGCTCGAACCAACGCCGCTCGGGTCACAAGCAATGACTCTAACCACTACACCATAGCCACCGCCTAAATATAGGTTACTAGCACTTATCCGCGGCTTAACTCCGGTTATAAAAGTATACCACTAGCAATTCGAAGTATCGATAGCATGAAGAAAAGATATCTCACATACAAAATGAATCCCCATTATCTCATTTGAGGGGTCGAATTTTCCAAGATCTCGTATGACACCTTCGCCCAGCCCAGGAGAAAGGGGTATAGGATACGAAATAGAGAGCAGGGTGTTTTGTGGATAGCAGTAGGAGAAGTACATACGCTCTCCAGCGGCCAGACTATGTAAAATGAAAACGATCGAACGTTTCGACAATAGCTGCCTCTGTCTATTGCCACAGATATGATGGAGACATGTTTAGTGAAAACGAAAGCGTTTTTCGTATCGTATTTTACAGAATCCCACCCCAGGCTTATGAGTTTTTGGGCAGTGCTTAGTTCGTGTTCGTTGTTCACCAAAACAGCCTGTCTGTCATGGGTGACTCTACTGGCGACTAAAGCCGCCGACAGCATAGCCTGTTGAATCATTGCAACGTAAGCCTCCACACCATCAACGTCCAGAAAAGGACTCAACGGCAAGGTGACCCCTTCATGGTAGGAAGGTTTAGGAGAAAAGTGAATAAAATTTTCCTTTCACAGTCACGTTTTCAGCCGTTTCGGTAAGCCGAAATTGAGTTCTGAAATCTTCATCGTCGAGTAGGTATTTCAAAATAATTTGGCCTTGGGCGAAATACTCTATTCTTACGCGTCCGTGTAATATGATCGTAATATTCTTCAAATTCGTCTACTAAAAATTAAAACAAATCCATGCTAGGACTCCTGTGACTGCTGTCTACGCTCGTCAAAGAAAGAATTCTCTGAAACTATATTTTTTCCAGTCACTTCAAATAAATATGTTGTTTATCTTCCGGATAAGGGAATACTCTATCCGAGACTTTATCTATCAGATATCACTATCCGAAACCTTTGAAACCAAAAGTTGAAGTTTAGCTGACAGATAAGTTCCGGATAGTCTTTCCAAGACTTTATCAGCTAGTCTTGAAACTGGCCCTTAGGCTTCTTTCTTATAATGTCAAATCTGTTTTTAAATTAATTTCGATTTTATCAGTCAGACCATTTTTTTTAAGGAACAAAACAAAGTAAAAATCTAAGCTGTCTATCAAATTCATTATTTACACACGTAGATACATCCGTTTAGACGCTAAATTCTTTTCAAAATCTCTTGTATTGGTGATTTTTAGGAGAAGATTAGTCCCATTAGGGAGGATTCGATTCAACCATCCTACTGCAATCACAAATGATTGAATAAGTTTTTGCGTATTTTTTTGAGAATCTATAGCTAGCTCACTTTTACTTTTACATGCAAAACTTGTATACTCACTTTTGGTTTCGTTATACGCAATTCTGGTTTTACATGCAAAATTGTTATACTCACTTTTGATTTTGTTATACTCACTTCCCAAAAAAAATACGCCTTTTATTAATTCAATCGAAATAGTAATTCTCAATAATGTCTCAATTTTTGTTTGAATCAAATGCTACTAGCCACCTGTCTTCACCACATGCAGATTCACATTTAAATTCGTCGAAGCAAAGCCACATGGGTACCATTTGGTGAAAAAAAATCACTATACATGCTAATGGGCTCCCTAACGCACCAAAGAGTTATGAATACCAAGCAAATTGGTTTTTATTAAAAATTCGTTTGTGCGCATTGCTTATCCTTACTTCTTTTGCCATCTGCACTTTCAAATATTAAATTTTCAGTAACTCTCTCCCGCACCCTAGGCAGTAGGAAAAAAAAACAAATTCCTTCTAGTTCCTTGATAAAATTATACGTCGCCAGCATCCACCTAATCTGCATAATGATGGCTTTACCCTTGAGCGCATTTTTTTTTCTTCATCCTACTGGCCACCTAATCTCATAAGAGATGCACCATTGCCGCCGCAACTACTATACCAACCACTACCAATATCAGCTACCGCCTTTGGTTCTCCTCCGGATCCACCGCACACTGTCTAGTGTCTATGCAACAAAAACAAAAAGGGTTGCAAGAACACTACCGTCCCCTAATTATGCAAAGTACCTCGGATTCTCCGGGGCGCGTTCCCACAAGGATCAGCTCTGGACCCCACCCGTCTCATACCATTTTATTTTTTGTACCTACCTCGAGTTGCACTCTTTTTGAGCGGAATATAATATTCAATTAGGAAAAGTTTCCTTCATTTTATCTGTTACAGTTGAAGCACTTTATGGTTGCTAGCATGCGATGCAAGGTGAAACTTTTTTACAAAACTTACTTTACATCAAAAATTACATAAAAATTTACTACAACCAGTGTGCATGTGCAGGTGTGCTGCGCTATGTAAGTTAATACCCTCGCCCAGCAGATAACCAAAGAACATTGTTTTCGGCTGTTAAAACAAAATGTTTTCCTTATCCGACACAGCGTGTAGTCGAGCCTTGAAATTGAAGCTGAAATGAGCTCGTGTTGCTAAAGAGCATCAGTATCATTAATTATACCCACCACAACCGCTTGTCAAATTGTGAGGCTTTATTGACAACTACATTGAGTATTCTTTAATGAATGAGTGCCCAGACCTTATCTGGGCTGTCGACGCATCAAGCATCTGGGAGTGTAGCACTTGCAAGATTGATGAGTACCTACCTATGATTCATTAGACAAATATTTGACGCGATAGAAATGTGTGATGCTATATTTTGGTTATTAACTTGCACGCGAGTCATTAACACTATACTGCGACGTGTTTTCAATTTTGCATTGCAAATTACAAGTTTATTGATCTTAGCGTTATGATTCGTTAAGCAACAACAATGCTATACAAATGAATAATTGATGGCGATCCATTGTGTAGCAAATCGAGGGTTAAATTTGACCGGAGGCACTGTAGAAAGTTACTGTTATACATAGTTAGTTTGAAAATAATTTATTCTATTTTCTCAGAATAGAATTTAAGCTACTAGCGAATTTTTTTCGTCTTTATCTACTGTTTCTGGTTTTGGAGAGTTTACTATAGTTTTAGTCTCCCTACAGTGGAGTATGGAAAATGTAACCTTGTGTGGAATAATTTTCGACGTCTACATCATATTTTTCTGCATAAATGTTGTCATCTTTAATAGAAGAGACGCATTTTTAATATCATGCAAATTAGTTAAGCTGTTTTTGCATACACAAAGAACAGATAGATTTTATTATTTTTGCTTGCAACGAGCAGTGAATGAATCGAATAAGCGATGAAGTTAAGGAGATATTTTAATCCCAACCAATAGTTTTTTAACGAATTCTTACGAATTAAATAAAGTGCACGATTATGTCGCATGAAACATTCTTGCAAAGGGTGTCCCTTAATTCACGTAAAATGTAATTTTAATAGAAAATACAGATTTTTAATTAGAAAAATTAAAATTTGAATTAGAAATTTCACTATCCAAGTCACAGCACGCATATCTTAAAGGAAGATCGACAGAGACTGCTCTTCGCGAAGTAGTGCCAACAATCGAAAAATCAATCTTCTTTATATCTCGTCTCCCTCCGGCTTCGCCAGGCCTTTTTTGCTTTTTTAAATCTTTATAATTATTTATTTAATGCGCTGTAGCGCAGTGGTTAGTGTGCTGGACTACTGTGCGAGGGATCCCAGGTTCGATCCCCGGAAAAACACAAATTACATCTTAAAGTTTTTTCTACTCCGAGAGTATGACTCTCATGAAAAAGCTTCTCAATTCAGCCGTTCGGACTCGGCATTAAAGTGTAGGTCCCCTTCCATTCGTCCCAAAAATAGAAACTCACACAAAACGAATGGTTGCGAGAAGCTAAGCCTTGGGTGTCTACCCGCCTGTTGCGCCTATTTATTTATTTTATTTAATTATTTATATATATTTTTTTGTTTTTTTGTCATTTTTTTGCCGTGTCAATTGATTACACTGACATTTAAAAAAAATCAACCAAATTAGTTTAAAATTGCGGGGCAAAATAGGGAATTGTATGGGCGGTGCCACACACCTTTTTCCGATTTTGAATTTGTTTAGCATATTGACCGACCACCGTAATCACCGACATTTAAGAAAAAATATCAACTAAATTGGTTGAAAATTACGGGCGACAGAGGGAAGCATACAGTTTTTTTCACTTTGTTTTATATATATAGAGAATAGAAGAAGTGAACAAAATTGTTTCTCTCTGTCGCCCATAATTTTCAACCAATTTAGTTGATTGTTTTTTAAATGTCGGCTGAAGCCCCAACCCGAAAGACTAAACAAAAAACTAAAACTTTCTAAAGCCCCATTTAAACGATCATTTCAGTTTCAGTTTTAGTTGAGCTATCAGTTAAGCTTCTAGTTAAACTGAAGTCTAAATGCAAAAAATTGAAGCGTCTAACTGAAACTGAAACTGAAACTGAAACTGAAATGACCGTCTAAATGGGGCTTAATATAAATTCAAATCTATAAAAATAAGGAGACTATCCCGGTAGGTATACAGTATCCAAACGCTAGGTATGTACACTGTACATTGTGCAAGCCATAGCTTTAACCTGGCTCTGCATTGTCAGCTCCTGCCATTCGCAATTGCCTTGGTGTAGTAATGGAAATAGCTTATTTCTTCCGCTACCATTCAAATCCATATACAACTTTCAAAAATGTCGATAAAAGACGTGCACCAGAGAGCCGAAAAACTCGACTTCTACGCCTTTGTGAAAGGCAGTATTATTATTTGTGACAGTATTATTTCCTTTGTAGCTCTTCAAATGCATTTCCATAAGTCTGAAAGAAATAACGAGCAGAACGTGGGCGAACGCATCAACACTTTTGGCAGACCGCATCCTAACTTGCCGAGGACTTGTTTGAAGAACTTCATTGAAACAAAAAACTCGTTCCAATCCAGTAGCCTCTCCTACTGAAGCCTATTTTCGAGTGGCGATACTGATTTCTTGCATAGATTTGTTAATAGAAAATCTTCGGACAGATTCATGGTCAATGAAGACGTTCTGGGTTCTACCATCATTTCAATCTCTTCTCCCAGGTTTTGCCGCAGTTGAGCGAGTGAACGAAATGGAAAAGCTAACACGTTACATTTGTAATGCAATTTCGTTGTCAGCTGTGAAAGCTGAGTAAATTTTTTGGTGCGAAAAAAAATCGTCTAGTTATCCTTCTACCGAAGTTTTGAAATTGCTTGATATAGGTAGGTATGTGACAAGACTTACTTTAGAAGTATAAATAATGTCTTGCTAACGGTTTTAGCACCGCTTCCAGTGACCACAGCTAATGTTGAAAGAACCTTTTTTCAACTATGAAGAGGATTAAAACAATGTACCGAAGCTTTATGGAGATGATATCTGTTCATTCGGATATTATTGTGGATCCAGATAAGGTGATTGATCCCATGTCAAAAAAAAATCAAGACGTCTTCTGCTTTGAAAAAATGCGTGTAAACAACTTATTTAAGTACATACGATTTAAAAACTAATATGTACATAGTTTTTTGTTTCGTAAGACTTGGAAGCAAATCCAACCTTTGGATTGTTTCTATGCTTAACACCAGGATCATTCAAACAACACTAGGAAATAGCAACATAACCAAATACGCCAGCAGAGGATCACCCCAAGGAGGTGTTATTTCACCACTGTTAATGTTATGATGTCTCATAGTACCTATTTAACAAAATTCTCAACAGTTTAGATAGGGAAAAGAATCAAAGTAGTCGGATATGCGCACGATATGGTGATACTGGTGTCAGGAAAGTTTCTCTGTAATTAGCGAAATTATGGAGAATGCTCTGTCGAAAGTTAGCACCTGGGTTAGATTGAGCGGTCTCGATTGAAACCCGAGCAAAATCGAAATGATGCTTTTCACCACTAATACCAAAATACCCGACTTTACACTTCCTCGCCTAAACGGTCAATCGCTCTCAATATCCTCCAGTGCTGGGTATCTGGGAGTGACCCTGGATCCCAAGCTCAACTGGAAACTGAACATCGAAAAGCGGGTAAAGAAAGCGTGCATAGCTTTCTATGCCTGCAGCAGATAACGTTTGGCAAAAGATGGGGCCTACAACCAAAACTAACCTTTTGGATGTACACAGTCGTAGTACGACCAATCATCACTTATAGTCAGTAGTTTGGTGGCCGGCTCTCGGAAAAGCCTATAACATAACCAAGCTCAACAGAGTCCAAAGAACGGCAAGCATAGGCACCACAGGCGCTCTGCGGTTAACGTCGTCAGACGCCCTCACAGTCTTTCTGCATCTTTTATCCTTAGACCTTCATATCACAAACGTCACAATACATAGCGCAATGAGACTCAGAGAGTGGGGGTGCTGGTATGCGAGACCCTACGGACATAGAAATATTCTGCATTCTATCTCAATAAAGCTAGTACCATCCTCAACGGACTACACTACCCCAAGACCACTTTTTAACAAAACACTTTAAAGTAAAATTCCCTTCAAAATTAGACTGGGAGGACGGACGGGTGAACAGGAACTCGAACTTAACAATATAGTGTAGACGGTTCAAAAATGGACTGTGGAGTAGGTGCGGGTGTATTTTCGGAGTCTCTGAGCATCTAAAAATATTTCAGGCTCCCGAACACAGCCAGTGTGCTTCAGGCGGAAATACTTGCTATCCGTGAAGCCAGTCGCCTAATCAAACTACACGCGGACATAGTTCCAAGGCAAAAGATAGACATATTCACTGACAGTCAAGCTGCGATTTAGGTTATCGCCTCAGTCAATATAACCTCAAAATTAGTATTAGAATGACGAGAGGATCTGGCCTCGCTTGATCCGTTCAGGGTTACCCTGATCTCGGTTCCAGGCAACTGCAACGTTTATGGAAACGAATAGGATGACGAGCTGGCCAGGCGGAGGTTCAAGCTTCCACTGTTCACTTGCGGAATTGATCCACATCCACAAAAATTTCCTCCGAATCCCTTTCGAAAGACAATTTCAGCTGGAGGAGGCTATCAATATCAACCCACCTCCTGAGTAAAACAAGTAAAGGTATAGCCAGAATAACAGCGATTACCACAGGCCACTGGCCTATAATAATAAACACTGTCGCAGTTGTAACGACGCAACCGAAAAAGAAACCCTCAGTCACTACCTACTAGGCGCTTATCCGGCACTCTTAGGACTAGACAGCGAGCTCTGGGTAAACCCTTCTTCGTATAATTTAGGCACTAAAAACTGGGTTATCATGTCACGATAACGAACACAATTAATTGTTACTACCTGACCAGCCCCATTTTCGAAGAAGAATGGTCCGATAATGCCTCGAGCCTCAAACAGTCACGCGTTTTCTGTACACCAAATCCGACAATTTTCACTATTAACGAAGCCATCAATATGAAAAGGAGCTCTATAACTGAAGATGATTTTGTTTTAAAAATTGCGGACTGCAGCTAAAGCTGACCTTCATTATTTTTAAAATATTGCAGAACGATGAAAATGCATTGTTCCTTCGCATAGCTATCCATTTTTACTATAACCCCACTGTCAGCTGTCATATTGTTATCTTTTAACTTTCTCGTATACGTAGTAAGAGAATGTTATTGTTTTCGTACAAAATTTCGAACTCGAGATTTTGATCAATTCTGATATTACGAGGGAACTCAAAAAAGTGTGTCTCGCAATTCTGTCCGTCCGTATGTTTGTCTGTCCCACACCTGGGGAATCTAAACGCTTGGACGGATTTGCTTCAAATTTCGTATTTAGAGTTTGTGGGCTTCACGCTAGGGACGTTTTTTTTTATGCTAGCCCTAATATTAACGGTACCTCGCATATAAAAATTTTACGAAATTTGACGAAATATGTCTAAATTAAAATTTTTTCGAAAACGGCTCTAATGATTTGAACCAAAATTGATAGTTGACTTAATGTAAGCATGCTTTACATGACTGCATACCCAGTTTTTCACTAAAAAGTCCAGCAACGGCAGTTTTGAAAATTGGCTTTTTCTCGAAAACGGTAAAAACGAAAATAGTTTTAAGGTACTATTGTCATTCTTAACTTGATAGCAAACTCAGTTTTTCCCTAAGAAGACTGCGTCCTTTGATATCCGCCCAAATCCCTAATAATAGTACTTTAAAAAACTGCTCATATCTCAAAACCGCCATTTTCGATTATGATAAAAATGTTACTTTCAGGTAATCTTAAATCCATAGTAGTACCACTGGCTCAGTTTTGAGCTAAACAGTTGAAAAACAGTGTTTTTTGAACCATGAATGCGTCCTTCCCAATCGCTAAAAACGGTACTTTAAAAACGGTACTTAAAAACTTTACTTTAAAAATACACACGGTATATTTTTGCAAAGCCCAAAACTTCAGTGGCAATATAATTCGAAATTTATCGAAATTCAAGTGTCAGTTCGGGGTGAAAGTTGAAAGTAAATGTTGAAGTTAATACGTATGTTTATGTAGTATGTATTACGTTGTTAATTACCAAGTGCTCAGTTATCTGAGTACATCTTGAGTGCGTATGATTTTAAACGTAAAATTTTTTGAAATGACTCGGAGATTCTGCGAGATTCGCAATAAACGAGAAAGTTACGTGCGACCCAGTCGTGCACATTTTTCCGTTGGCATCAATGGCGCAAAATTAAAATTTTGCGTGAATTATGGGACACCCTTTAGTTTGATTGTCTTATAATGTTGATGCCCAAATCAACAGTTTAGGGCGGCCAATTGGTAGCTTCACTAAGGGATTACCATTACCAATACCAACTATGAGCAACAATTCAAAAATAATAATCAAATCATTGGGAGTTGGGCATTTTATTTGTTGTTGCATAAAAGATGTATCATCATTGTTTACTATCTATACATACTGTTTATCCCATCCGCTTGTCGTGTCAAAGAGGCGGTAACGAATTATTCCTAAGCGAAAAAAACAAAACGATGTACACAAAGAAAAACAATCTCTCACATAAATTTGAAATTTTATTGATGATGTTTACATAAATCAAATTTGCATACCTAATAAATTATTTGATACAGAAGACTAACAAATAAAAACGCAAACGATTACTTGTAGTAGCAATATAAGTGTAATCACCCGAAAGGTCTTTGTTTAATTATTTAAAGTATATTTATTTATCTGACCGAAAGGAAGTAGGTATGGCGGGTTGTACTTATGTGTGCATTGTTCATACTTTGGTTGAAGGTCAGACATTGAATTTATTTTCAATGAAGTTCGGTGTAATTGTATGAAGCAGGTTCAAAAACTGGTAGGGGTAGTAATAAAAATGCTTTCTGGATTTGTTTGATTTTTGGTTTTTAATTTGTATCTAAACAATTACAGCCTTATTTATAAACTTTATACACTCTCTATAATAGGTCTAAACGCAAAAAAATATATTAGATTTTTGCGTTTAGAGTTATTATAGAGAGTGTATAAATTTTATAAATTAGGCTGTTAGACTAAACGTAATCCAAACTTTAAATTGTACTGGAAAGCATTTGGCGTATACAGACAAACACGCTTATTTGCTATTTAGATGGACTTTATTAAGGACTTTCTATATACCTGATATAGGTCGTTTTTATTATACCCTCCACAGGAAGGTGTATTTACTTTGCCATTACATTTGTCACCGGAGTCACCGAAGTCTCCATAAAGTATATACATTCCGAATCAGGATCACATTCTAAATAGATTTAGCCATGTCCGTCTGTCAGTTGAAAACACTCTAGCGTCCAAACGAATCATACTATAGGCAAATGAAATTTTGTGAGAGAGCTTCTTTTTATCATCGCGTCGTCAGATTTGTACCCATTGAAAATGGGCTATGTCGGTCAAGCAGTTCTGGTACCTCCCATATACAAAATTAATATTATAGCAGAGTTGTTAAAGACTGCAGTCTTTTTGTACTGCAGTCAGATAAGTCGCGGTCAATTGAATAAAAGTTTTATAAAAGCTAAGATTTTGACTCAGTACTTTAACTTCATAATTGCAGTCAGCTGTCATTTCGAATATTTAAACTGAGCAGTTAACTAAAGCAGTCAATTGACTGCAAGTTAAATGACTGCAGTACTTTTTGACTGATTTAAGTCTTTTAGTCAATTGTAAGTCTTCTATAATTCTTAAACATTTTTCGCTCGATTGACTGCAGTTATTTAACTTTAAGTCAATTGACTGTTTTAAGTCTATTGACTGATTTAAGTCTTTTAACTGATATATTTAAGTTTTTAATAGCACTGAATTATTTTAGCCATCATTTTGAATTGAATGTAAATTTTACGATTTGATATAGGTAGTATCAATATCAACCTATTAATTTATTTACTTACTTACTTACTTACTTAGATGACGCTACAGTCCGGGGTGGACCTGGGCCTCAACCAACACGCCTCTCCAGTTGCGCACTCCAAGTTGGTTGAGGTTCCCTTTCACTTGTGCGCGCCACCTAAGGCGAGGTCTTCCTCTACTGTGCTGTCCCTCCGGGTTGGAATCGAAGACTCTTCGGACCGGAGCGTTGGTGTCCACTCGCGAAAATTACTCGAAGAATTTTGCGTTCGAAGCGACCAAGGAGATCTTCATCCGCATTTGACAACGTCCAGGATTCTGAGGCATCAAGAAGGACTGGGATGATGAGGGTCTTAAATAGAGTCTACTTGGTGTTTCTCGACAAGGCTTTAATAGTCAATTGCCTTCTTAGGCCAAAGTAACAGCGGTTGGCAAGTGTAATTCTAGTCTCGAACTACCTCAAAGTTATAGCTGTCTATCGTGACATTCTGACCGATTCGTCGATGTTGTGTGCCCCTTCTTATTGACAGCACGTATTTTGTTTTGCCCTCATTCAGTACAATACATACTAGCTCGCATGGCAAACATTTTGCATGACTCTTTAATGCAGTGGAGTGTATTAAAGCATTAAATTAGGTTAGGTTTCGGGTAGTATAGGAAGTAGCAAGTGCAACCAAACTTACAAAAGTCAAAGTATGCCTCTTGTGAAACCACATATAGTCTTATTTCCTCAATTTACGCTGTGCACTATATGGAGCTTAATAGAAAGAATACACTGTAGCCTGGAGGTGATTATTGCCTGGCGAGTTCGTTGGCATTGTAGAGGAAGTATTCTCCTAAATATTGTCTTCTTCGAGTTAAGAGAGCTTACCAGAAGAATCTCCTCCTCGTGCTTGTCCATGGACATTTTACAGAAATAGTTTTAAATGAGACCCAACCTGGGGGCATACCTCCCGATGATGCTGTCCTGTTATGACACCTATTTATATGAAGGATCTCTTTAGACTGCTGGGGCTTTTCAAGCCTTTCAAAGCTACTCTTGGTTATAAAATTTAATTATGTTTGGAAGATTTTTCCGTCAGTTTTTTTGGTCATAAGGTGATTGTTTTATGACAGCAAATGAAAACGCAACAGGGAGAAAAAACTGATATGCTTTTGGATGGAGCACTTCGATTCAAGTTTAGTCTATTACCTGCCTGAGTTTAGATAAAGTCCCTAACCACCTCAAAGTGAAAGCTGTCTATCGTGACATTCTGTCCGACTCGTCGATATTCCGTGTCCCTTCTTGTTGACAGCACGTACTTTGTTATGCCCTCATTCACCACTAAACCCATTTTTGCCGCTTCTGTGCTAATATTTGCAAACGCACCAGTAACAGTTTGCTGGGTTTGGCCAATTATGTCAATGTCGTCAGCGTATGCAAGTTGTTGCACAAACTTTTGGAAAATTTTGCCGAGTTTCGCACAATTTTCTCAAGAATGATGTTGAAAAATTCAGATGACAGCGCATCACCTTGTCTAAATCGTTTTTTGACATCAAAGGTCTCGGTGAGATTATTTTCAATCTTTACGAAGCAGCGAGCGTTCTTCATCGTCATTCTGCACAGTCTGACAAGTTTGGCAGGGATGCCAAAACTAGACATGGCTCTGTATAGCTCGTCTCTACAAATGCTGTCATTATGCGGCCTTAAAACCGATAAGAAGATGGTATCGATTTGCACTTCTTGGGTTTTTCCCAGGTTCTGCCGTAGTGTTCGGTTGTTAATCAGCTCGTTAACGAATGGTTTCAGGCGCTCACACAGTACAGCAGATATGATCTTAGGCGATGTTGAGGAGACTGATGGCTCTATATAGTTGGCGCAGTTTAGAGCGTCTCCTTTCTTGTAGCTTAGGCATTAATTATTAATTATTATTATTATTTTAAGTATACTGTTTACCCTATGTTTTACCTTTCGACTTTTGCAAATTAATATAGTATTCCTCAATAGTTTAGACTGTTCGCTTCTCGTTCTTTTTCTTATTCCTTCTGAGATATAGATGCGTTTCTGCATACAATGTAGAGCTCGCGGACAGCTCTGATATTGGTGAGCACCATTTATTGGTGGGCTAAGTTTTAAATGCATTCACCAGACCACACTCCTCGTCGAACCAAGGGTTTCGTTGTTGATCGTCTATTGATTATTATAGATCTACAGCATTCGGTGGGTGTTATGGCGTGGCGGTTATCTTAGTGCTTCGAGTCTAGGTACGCATTGACCTATCGGAACGTTCAATGAAGTCATCCTTGTTGTCGATCGTAATGTTTGGTTAATGTTTATATTGTCCGAATACCGCTAAGTCCCCTTGTGATTACATCTCGTCCCAAAGTCGATTACATTGAGGCCATTTCCGGAGGTTTTATCATGTATAGGCTATGCTTTCCGATTGTAGAAACCATATGTGTATACGGGTTTAATTTCTGGTATCCATTCTTTTGCCACCATTTTTTTCCCATCACCCTGACTAGCTCCAACAAAATCCTCAGATACAAATATGTCGAAGTAGCTCAGATAAGGTATCCGCCATATTAACGTTGACGTCACCGTTGAATAAATCCATTGAATTTATCCGCCCACTTTTGAGTCTCATTCAGTCAGACATTCTAAAAGAGCATAGATGTGCAAGATCAGTACCTACCAAAAAGATGTTTTTGTTTTGAGTTAGACAGTTTACATTACACTAACAGCCCACACCTGCAATAATATTCACAATATTCTCGCTGCGAAGTTGTTGTATTCATCAACCAATTGACAGATTTCAAGAAAATGTTTATCAAGATAATAACTCTCTATTGATTTCGTATGTAAAATTATTGATTTGTGTTTAAATCGCTAATTACAATTCTATCACGATTTTTCTTAGAATCAGTTTTATGTATGTAAGAATGTAAATTATGTAGTCATAGATTTCATACATTCGTTCATTCACCGAGAGAATATATACACGCAAGGGAAACTATTTGTTTGTTCACTTTCAGATTCAGATTCAGATTAAATTATCAATTTTAAAACATGCCCTCAAATAATGTTTTTGGCTAACTGAAGGCGGAAGCTAGGAGAAGCTATGCTTAGCGTATCTACTCGCCTGTTTTGCCGACTATTTTTTTATTTACTAATTGAAGGCGGCAATATCTTCGTCTCGAACCTGAAGGCTGTTATGTCATAACAAAATACAATGGCCCATAAAGATGTAATTATGTCTTCCAATCGATAGTATAGGAGGTAATAGAACTTAATGCGTATATCTATCTACATTTATGTATTTTCGTTTAACTAGCTGAACCAAATTAAAATATTATCAACCAGAGGACTTGACTGTCGGAATTCAAAACTATTCAAACAATCACTAAAAAGGAGTCTGATTGTGAATTAGTGGTGTAGTTCGAAATAGCTATCATTCCTACCAAAGCGACTGTGTTTACGAGTTGTTGTTAATATAATTCTCTCAAACAATAATTCAGAGACTGAAATTAACAAGAAATTAACAGAGAATCCTTGTTACTCCTCGCTTCCCCACTCAGCGACTGACAGAACTGTTCGTTAATATATACCTACAATAGATACAAAACCAAGACCCGTCGTTTAAAGTTAAGAAGATTGTAGTCGGTAATAAGAAAAAGATTTAAAAATTTGATTCTTAAAGATTCATCTACTCTGTCAGATATAGGCTTTTAGTTGTTGAAGTTGCTGTTTTTTTTTTAATTTGTTAATGCATTAAAATGCAGATTAACCCACCTCTCTGAAAATTGACCCAGCTAGCTAAAGCTAGATAAAAATCTGTGATATTTTAGCTCCCTACCTAAAGCGAAGCCTTCCTTCTACTACGTTGTCGCTCTGAATAATTGGAGTCGAGGAGTCTTCAAAGCTTAGCGTTTGCTTAGATTCCCTCCACATTATTAGAGCTATTCTATGCTATTCTATCATATATTAGACGACTGATTCTCACTCTTCTGGTCAGGTAGATGTTGCTGCGCTATACAAGTACAGTATTCCTTAGTATTTCTTGACTCAATTGCATTCTTAGGCCAAAGAAACCACGATTGGTAAGCGTAATTTTTTACTTAAGCTCAAATATTTTGGAAGATGAAGTCCCCGAACCAGCCAGTGACATCTTGTTGAGCTCTGTCAATGATGTCAATGTCATCGGCATATAAGTTAACATCAACACGAGCAACGGAAATGCTGACAAAGCGTCTGCCTCGATACAGCGAATTTCCACAGAAATTCATGTTGCAATTCAATTCAATACCTTAGGAATGCAAAGTACCGAGGTAAAATCGAATATAAAATTATTGATTGTAGTTAGTTAAGAAGTAAACTCAATAAAGGTCAGAGCAAACTGCTCTAGAAAAGATTTTTTTTATTAATTATTTCGGTGTAGTGATTAACTGGCGCCCATTGTGTGGCTTTCGAACTTACACGTTCAACATTAATTCGCAACTTCAGGAAAAGAGTTCCATCAGTAGTCCAATAACCAAGGATAAAAAGGAACAGAAAAGAGGTCCCCCAGTAGCCCGATAACCAAGGACAAAAAGGAGCAACTATAAAGCTGCAGCCGCCTGAATAGGAATAGAAGAACCACCAAAACAAAAAATATCGTTAATCAACACATGGAGCAACACTTCATACTATTATTGTAAGTCTAGCTCTAAGAAGTGAATCAATTTTTGAAATAATAAGAGAAATAATAAGAGTAAACAAGTGAAGTTAAATCCTAAAAGCACAACTTAAAAACCGTGTAAAGAAACCTATTGATTAATTAATTGATTTTATTTAACAAAACATTATTCAAACAAGTTTATTACATTAGAACTAAGATAACATCTGAAAAAATCGTTCCTCTTTCTTTGCCGTTATCTATTTCCATCCGTGCTCTTGCTTTTATTTCAAATTAGATACTTTGAAACGTTTCAGACAATATGGCAAATCAAAATAACCTTATTAGGCCAGCACGCCTGGAACACGTCGCAGATCCACCTATCCCTGGCCCTGCTCCCCAACCTGCCCCCCAACTTGCTCAAGGTATTAATCCTAACGATTTAGTTCAACTAATCACCAGATTAGTAGCAGAAACGCTACAAATACAAGGAAGACAAATATTTAATTCGATAATGAATCCCGCGGCCGACATCAATAACGAAGTCGACCAACCCATCAACTTAGTTGATAATAATTTAGCCGACCTTGACAAAATACCAGACGTAGTTAAAAGTCTACGAGAATTCTCTGGGCAAGCTCATGAATTCAATTCATGGAAGAAGAGTGTTGAGAGAATAATCCAAATTTATGATCACGTTAGGGGTACTCCCAAGTACTATGGCATTTTGTCTGTAATTCGCAACAAAATCGTAGGACATGCCGACGTCGTGCTAGAGTCGTACAACACGCCTCTTAACTGGGAGAAAATCTCGAAATGCCTTACTCTTCACTATGCGGATAAAAGGGACTTAGGAACCCTTGAATATCAAATGACAACGCTAGTGCAAGGCAATAGCACGATTTCTGAATTCTATCAGATCGTCTATCACCACTTGTCATTAATCCTAAACAAACTGGGATCAATGGAAATGAGTCAAGATGCTATGAACAACATGACTCAATGCTACCGTGACAAGGCCCTCGATACCTTCGTCAGGGGTTTGAAAGGAGATCTGCCTCGCCTGCTTAGCATACGTGAACCAGCAGACCTTCCACAGGCCCTGCATTTGTGTTTGAAACTACAAAACGTAGACTTTCGCGCCCAGTACGCAAACAATTCCCACAGTTCTCCCAGATCGTCTCAACAAGCACCTCCAGTTCCCGCTAAAAGGAACAGTCCTCCAGGACCTGCACCAGCCCCAGCTCCTAGACACAATTTCTATCCCCACTTACTGCACAACCCTCGTGCTCCACAACAACCTCAACTCTATAGAGATGTCCAATACCAACCTAGGTACCAACAACAAAGAATACCACCAAATCAACGACCTCTCCCACCGAAACCAATGTCCATTGACTACTCCCTGAGGACTCAGAAAGTAGACTATCAAAATAGACCAAGGAATCAACAATTCATACAAAAACGACAACATTCGCAGCAAATACACCAACCACAAAAGATGCAGCGAATCCATCACACAGCTCAACTCGGTGACGAAGAAAAATCCATGGAAGACTACGAGACAGAAATTGCAGAGGAAGACCAAAATTATGACGAATCACTAGAAGAATACACTGAACAGAGTGGAGGAGAAAACTTTGACCAACACGAAGAACTGGATGACATCTATTTTTTAGACTAACGCCCTCTTCACTTCCTTATTTCGAACACATTTCTAGAAGTGGAGAGACCCTGAAGTTTCTTGTTGACACAGGTTCCAACAAGAATTACGTTCAACCACGTCACATAAAGAATCCCCTACTAAATGCTAAACCCTTCTACGCTCACTCCGTGGGGGGAAATATTAAAATAACCCATCATGCACTTATTCAACTTTTTGGCCCCCAAACTGACAAAATTACATTTTTTATTCTCCCTAGTCTTATTTCATTTGATGGTATCATAGGACATGACACACTAAAACATTTAAATGCTATCATTAACACAAGTAGAAACCATATGTCTATTCACCCTGGTTTCTCTCATCCAAGAATTTCCATTCCGCTCAAACAACATCAATCACAATTTGTCAATAACATAAATATTAGAACCGACCACATGACTAAAGAACAACATTCCGAACTTATTAAAATTATTCATAAATGCCCCAATCTCTTTTCGGAACCAAACGAAAAGTTAACCTATACCACCATGGTCAAAGGAGAAATTCGAACCACAACTCGAGACCCCGTGTACTCGAAATCATATCCTTACCCCATGGCACTTAAAAATGAAGTCGAAAAAGAAATACGGAAACTATTAGAAGACGGTATCATAAGACCATCAAGATCTCCCTACAATTCTCCTGTTTGGGTTGTCCCCAAAAAAATGGATGCTTCAGGAGAAAAGAAGTTTCGAATGGTAATTGATTACCGTAAGCTAAACGCTATAACTATCGCCGACAAGTATCCAATCCCTGAAATATACGAAATCCTTGCAAACCTTAGTAAAAATCAATGGTTTTCCATAGTGGACCTAAAAAGTGGTTTCCATCAGATCCCACTTAAGGATTCTGATATAGAAAAAACTGCCTTTTCGGTAAATAATGGCAAGTTCGAATTTACTCGTCTTCCATTTGGGCTAAAGAACGCCCCCTCCATTTTCCAGAGAACGCTAGATGACATTCTAAGAGACCTCATTGGAAAATGTTGCTATGTTTACATTGATGACATTGTCATCTTTGGGAAAGACGAAACCGAACATTTCTCAAATCTGGAAAAAGTATTTCACACCTTAGAAAAAGCAAATATGAAAATTCAGCTCGATAAATGCGAATTTTTCCAGAAAGAAGTAGAATTTTTAGGGTTTATTATTGGAAGATTCGGAATAAAAACCAATCCAAAAAAGGTACAAGCTATAGTTGATCGACCTATTCCTGAAAACCTAAAAGAACTTCGATCCTTTCTCGGAATGTCAGGGTATTACCGCCGCTTTATACGAGATTACTCAAAGTTGACAAAACCACTGACATCCCTTTTAAGAGGGGAAGATGGACATGTGTCCGCAAATATGTCAAAGAAAAAACTTATTCAGTTGAATCAAGATGCCATCGAAGCATTCCACAAATTAAAAAACTCTCTCGCCTCCGAAGAAGTTATTCTTCAATATCCAGACTTTGACAAAAGCTTTCAATTAACAACTGACGCTTCCGACTACGCCATTGGAGCAGTCCTCTCACAGGATGATAAGCCAATCACATTTCTCTCCAGAACCTTAAGCAAAACAGAAGAAGGTTATGCCACGAACGAAAAAGAAATGCTGGCGATTATTTGGTCCCTCAATTCTTTGAGAAACTTCCTTTACGGATCCCGGAAAGTCAACATTTTCACAGACCACCAACCACTTACCTATGCTCTAAGTAACAAAAATACAAACTCCAAAATGAAAAGGTGGAAAGCCATATTGGAGGAGTATAATTATGAGCTAAAATATAAACCAGGTAAGGAAAATGTGGTTGCTGACTCTCTCTCGAGACCCCCAAAAACTGAAATACACTCAATGACCCCTACAGAACACAGTGCTGACAGTTCAGCGCAAAACCTAATTCCATCTGTAGAAATCCCTATAAACGTTTTTCGAAATCAACTTTTACTCAAGATAGGAAATGAAAATAGCTATCAAATCCAGAACCCCTTTGACAACTATACAAGACATATTCTGATACGCCAAGACTACTCAACAAACGACATCATTAACATTTTCAAGAGATACCTTAATCCAAATACTATTAACGGACTTCTAACAGACGAAATGACGATGGGACGAGTACAAGAAATTTATCCGTTACATTTTAAAGATTATCGTATTCGATTCACCCAAAAATTTGTTGAAGACATAACCGGCCAAATAGAGCAAGAAGAAAAAATTCTGAAGATACATCGAAGAGCACATCGTAACGCCGAAGAAAACAGGATTCAACTGTTGGAAAACTATTACTTCCCTAAAATGTCCTCAAAAATTAGAACACTAGTTAACCGATGCGTAACATGCAAGGAGAATAAATATGACAGGCATCCTAACAAACCACATTTGAATCACACACCGATCCCTAGCTATCCTGGTAACATCCTCCATATAGACATATTTTCTACGGAAAAATACCTCGTGTTGACCGCCGTCGATAAGTTCACGAAATTCGCACAGGCTAAAATAATATCATCCCGTTCAATCGAAGATATCAAGGAACCTTTACGTGATATCTTGTTCTACTTTTGTGTCCCCGAAGTCGTTGTTATAGACAACGAAAAGGCTCTTAACTCAGCCTCGATAACCTCAATGTTAGAAGATGACCTCCAAATCAAAATTTTCAAAACACCACCATACAAAAGTGAAGTGAACGGCCAAGTCGAACGCTTTCACTCCACCCTATCTGAGATTATGAGATGTCTCAAATCGGAAGGACCTTCACGGTCTTTCAAAGAACTGTTACAGCGAGCCGTTAACGAGTACAATTTTACTATCCATTCAACTACAGGTAAAAAGCCCATAGAACTTTACTATGGGCGAATACCCAGACTAAACCCGGAACAATTTGAAAAGACACGTTTAATTAACATCGAGAAAATTAAAGCAAAACAGGAAAAAGATATTAAATATCATAATAAAAAAAGAAAACCGCAGAAGGACTATCAGATAGGACAGGTCATTTATGTAAAAAACAACAAACGGTTAGGTTCAAAATTAACAAATAGGTATAGACAAGAAATCATTAAGGAAAATAGAAACTCTACAATAGTAACAGAATCCGGAAAAATAGTCCATAAAAGTAATATAAGAAACTAATTCTCTTTCAGATGCACCATCTATTTTGGTCGAGCGGAGATCCAGATCATGGATTTCTCAAACTCCCAAATTGTCTCCCTACATACAGGGCAAACAAAAATTCAAGATGGACATTTCAAGTTAATACATAGCATTAATCTTAAACAATATGAGCAATTCCTTTCCGACATATCACCAGTCCTTAATCTCGAAACAACCCAAAGTCAAATCCTTTTTCCCTTAATATCACATGAAATTCAACAAATCCGTAATCTTTTACATAACTTACAACCCAGAATAGCGAAACGTTCTCTAGACTTTATAGGCAAAGGTTGGAAATGGATTGCTGGCAACCCAGACCACGATGACTTTGTTACAATAAAAGAAAAAATTACAGATGTTCTAAAAAACAACAATAAACAGGTTATTATTAATGAATTGTATAACGAACGAATAAACAATATTACGAGAATCCAGAATGAAATCCAAAACTTACTTAAAAATAATAATAAAATAAATTATGAAATTATATCAAATCTCAAATATAAAATCAAAATTGTAAAAGAAGAACTAGAGAATATTAACTATGCCATTCATTGGGCTAAACTAGGTACAATAAACTCTTTTATATTGTCAAAAAATGAAATAGAATTAGCCACCAAAGTATTTAATGAACAAAAATTACCCTACACAACAATAGAAGAAGCCCTAGACTTTGCAGATATAAAAGTTTTAAGCAATAGTACGTCAATCCTCTACATAATAAACATTCCCTTAACAACGAATGAAATTTACGAAAATTTGTTAATAAAGCCAATTAAAAAGAAAAACATTGTAACAGAAACATTGTACGAGGTAATTTTAAGAAATAATGAAAAATTATATGGAACAACAAACAAATGTAAAACTTTTAACAATCTATCCATTTGTAACTCAAAAAATATTGTCAATATTACAAACGATACTTGCATTCCTAATTTATTAAAAAGTCTACCAGCTACTTGCAACAAAATAAATAATCATCATATTCCGACCATAGATGAAATATCAACGGGCATAATGCTATTGAACCAATTCATCGGCACCCTTGAATTTGATAACACAACACACAACCTAAATGGAACATTCTTGGTAAAATTCCATAACATGACCATCACTTTGAACGGAATCCAATACATCTCCAAAGAAGCCTCAATGATTAAACCACTTCCGGCAATATTGCAAACCAGTCCCAAGGAAAACGAATACCGTGAATTACTCTCACTAGAAATGATGAAGGATCTCCATATTAACAATACCAATAAGATCCACCTTCTACAAACAGAAAACGATAATCAACGAGTAACAACATATTCCCTCATCTCCGTACTAGGACTACTTATTACAATAGCGATCATATGCAAAATCTTGCCAAGAAGAAACAACACAGAAATCATAATTGAACAACCGACAACAAAGACGAATGGACCAGTAACAATCATCGATAGACTTTCCGTTCCTGAGGTCAACTATCTCCAATATCCAAGCAGCCCAAAGTTCAACAACCTACCATACTTCTGACGACCGATGACGATCGTTTTTTAGAGGGGAAGAGTTAACATCAACACGAGCAACGGAAATGCTGACAAAGCGTCTGCCTCGATACAGCGAATTTCCACAGAAATTCATGTTGCAATTCAATTCAATACCTTAGGAATGCAAAGTACCGAGGTAAAATCGAATATAAAATTATTGATTGTAGTTAGTTAAGAAGTAAACTCAATAAAGGTCAGAGCAAACTGCTCTAGAAAAGATTTTTTTTATTAATTATTTCGGTGTAGTGATTAACTTATACAAGGAAGGATAGACTTCTAAAAAATTGTGCTTCTACGAGTTATGTAGTTGGCTTTTGGGCGCAGTGGCTCAGTGGCCTCAGTGGCTCAATTATACATCTTAAGATTTTTTCCACTCCGCCAACTCTTGCGAACGTGTAACAAACATTCGAGGGGAAAGGGAATCATAACAACTATCCTATCAAAGTTTTTAGGATACTGTTCGTGGAATTTTCAAGGTCAGTCTCAAAAATATCTCTAAATTCTGAACTAACATTTTTCTCGAATTTTTCGAAACGTATTTAAAACTATAGCTTTACGTGGTCCAGAGCTGACGCTAGGTCACAAGAAGAGGATTGCAAAATTGTACAAAATGTACTAAAATAAAGAGTACTTAACCAGCACACTTAATTTACTTACTTATCGGGCTCCCAACCCGTGAAGAGTCTCTGGCTGAGACACTGCAGCCTTCCATCTTCTACGATGATGGACCATTATTGTCCATTCGCTCGATGTGACCGAAACAATGTAGCCAACGTGTTTTGGTTTTTTGGACTATATCCACATCTTGGTACAGCTCATAGAGTTCACGGTTGTATATTCTCCTCCATTCCCCCTCCTCGTACACAGGACCAAAAATCCGCCGAAGTATTTTTCTTTCGAAGGAGCTCAGTATCAGCTCTCCCTTCTTGCTTATCGTCCAGCACTCGGCGCCATAAAGCAGAACTGGCAGGATAAGGGCTTTGTAGAGCACACATTTCGTCCTTCGAGTCAGGAGTTTTGAACCGAATCTCCACTAGGGTGTAATTCGTGGAGTTCATGTTTACTCCGAGGTAGGTGAAAACAGCACAAGCTTATCAAAAAATAACTGGCCAAAACTGATTTTAAGAAACAAGAAGCTTTAGACGAGGTCTCAGAGTCCTTATCACTACTCAACACATCCAAGGTATCCACTATGTGAACCTTAATAATCCGTCATGATTTTCAACCCATCGAGTTTCACAAGGCTATGTGAAATTCTTCCATTTAGTTTCCGGATAATTTTTTTAATGTTTTCCTGCAACTATTGTGTTAGTTACCATATTGAAGTTAATCTATTTTTAAAGGCTTTTACTTAACTTCGTGAAAAATTTGTTGTGTCAAAATCTTGCAAGTCAAATTCGAACCACTTTCGCTAAACTTAGAACTTTAAAATTTTCCATGCTGGTTGGGTTGTGAAGACAATGCAATATTTAGAAAGAATTTTTGGATTTTGACTTCCCCTGCCCCTTTGAGGGAGGCTTTTTCACAACGCATGATCTATTAGCCGTATTAACTTGAAACTTTATATGTCAATAGATAAGTCATAACTATTACATACCTAATTGATACTTTGTACCGTTTCGTCCTATAAGGGCTGAAGAAAGGGGGTGCAAACATTTCTATTTTTACCTTACTACGCTCAACTTGCCATAATACTCATAAATATATGTAGGTCAACTCAAAGAATCTTTTTAATTGTTAGGCAATACTTCACCGAGTATTTTGAGCTAACATTCATCTTTCTAGTCCATCCAGAGGGCAAGATATGTGGCCAAATGCGAAAAAAATTGCTATCTTGATTGCAGTTGTGCTTAGGAAGGGTAGTTTTATTTGCGTTCTAAAAATAGAATTGTCACTGTGGCGGGCATTCAGAATGTATGCTCATATCATGTATGGCGTAGTTGAATTTGATGTATGGAATATGGATATGGATAAAACAAACTATGTACATATGTACGTATATAGGAGTTTGTGATGCGTAAATATGTAGGTATGCACATGCACACTCGTACATACTTATATTTGAGATCTGCAGCTATGGAAAGTGTATAGGTAAGGTAGGTACGCGTAGTAATATCAATCAAACCATACCTGTCGCGAATTTTCATTTATGTGGAATACATACCTACCTATTTTGTCCATTGACTTAGGACTTTGAAATTTTGCATGCTGATGTTTCAGTTTTGATGATAATACAATAAATTTATAGTAAAAAAAAAGCTTTTGTGAGTATGTAGGTAGATATTAAACTGCACTAAAAAGCAAAAAATAAAATAATAGTTTAAAAAACTAAAAAAACGCTTTTATCAGTAGGTAGGTACTGCACTAAGAGCAAAAAAATAAAAATTAACCAATCTATTTTGAAGGTTTATCCTGGAAGGGGCTTAGTGTAAGCCATGTTTGTAGTTATGTATTGTATTATTTGAGTGTAAACTACACAAACATGGCTTACTCTAAGCCCCTTCCAGGATAAACCTTCAAAATAGATTGGTTAATTTTTATTTTTTTGCTTTTAGTGCAGTACCTACCTACTGATAAAAGCGTTTTTTTAGTTTTTTAAACTATTATTTTATTTTTTTTAATTAATAGTTTATAAAAAAGAAAGCCAAAGTGATAATAGTTAGTGTCTGCTGACATATTAAAAAGCGAAGACGTTTTAACGTTGTTTGTGAAGTCTAATAAAAAAAACTTTGCAGAAAGTAGTGCAATCACACCAAAAACATAATTCTAAGAAAAACAGCAAAGCTTCTCAATTTAGCCGTTAGGACTCGGCTTAAAATTGTATAGGATTCCTCCATTCGTCCCAAAAATAAAAACGCACACAAACGAATGGTTGTGAGAAGCTAGGCCTAGGATGCCTAAATATGGACCTTTTGCGCCAACTACATTCATAGAATATGAATGAAAAACTAGTATTAAAAATATGTACTTAAAAACTTAACGAATTGGAAATATTCTTGCGAGAAAAAGATATTGACATTTGCTTGGTTTCTGAAACTCACGTCAAAAAAAAGAAAAGAAATTGCATTTTAAAATAAAAGGCTACAATGATTTCCACGCCTGTCACCCTTCGGGAAAAGCGAGGGGCGGATCATCCTTGTTTATTAAAGACTGCATTGAGCAATACGAAGGCCGAAAGATAGAGCTTGAAACTGTGCAACTGTGCACAGTTCGAGTAAAGAATAGCCAACGTATTCTTAGAATCGCATCTATCTACTGCCCACCGCGTCTCGCGCTCGAAAAAAGTGATTTCACTAACTTGTTTAAATCGTTGAATCCTAATTTTATTGTAGGCGGCGATTTTAATGCGAAACATACATTTTGGGGTTCTAGATGCATCTCGTAAAAAGGTAGAATGCTCTATGGGGCAGGTATGGAGTACAGTTGTGATTTCCACTCGACGGGCAAACCGACTTACTGGCCAACCGATACTTCGAAAATACCTGACCTAATCGATTTTTTCGTTACGAAAGGTATATCTACCAACCACATCAAAATTGAAGAGCCAGCGAGATTGACTGGTAGAACTACTAACTGGAACGATTTTAGGAACGAAATCGAATCGAATGTTGAATTGACCGTCCCCCTTACGATTACGACACCATATGAACTTGAGGTTGAAATTGACCGCTTCGTTGAGATTGTACAGCTCGCCTCCTGGAATAATACGCCCAAACCAAGGAAAAAGCCGGACAAATACGGCTAACGATATCCTCCGGAAATAAGAGAATTGATGGTCAACCAAAAAAGGAAAGCGCGTAAAAAATGGCAACAGAACCGTTCTCCGCAACATAAAGCACATTTTAACTTTTTGTGCAACTTGTTGAAGGCAACTATTAAGGATTTCAAGAATCGTGCGATAGGCTCTTACCTCGAAAGCTTAACTGCGAAAAAAGATTCCAATTATTCACTTTGGAAAGCTGTAAAAGGCACCAAAAAGCCTAAAATCCCCGCGCCGCCAATTAAAATAAATCAAAATGAATGGGCAAGGGAAGATAAAGATAAAACTAATATCTGATTTAAAACTCGCAAGTGCAACGCTAAGAGAACTAAAACATGTGATCGGGGATCTTAAACCTAAGAAAGCCCTGGGCTATGATTTGATCACGGGAGAAGTCCTAAAAGCTCTTCCTAGAAAAGCACTAATCAAGCTTCTCCATATTTTAAATGCTGCGCTCAGATTAAGACACGTGCCGAGCCAATGGAAAGTTGCGGAAGACATAATGGTTCTAAAACCTGGAAAACCGCCAAATGAGATAAAATCATACAGGCCAATTTCGCTTCTTCCAATCATATCCAAAGTTTTCGAGAGGATATTACTAAGGCGTCTACAACCGGTTATAGAAGTTAATAATCTTATCCCTGACCATCAGTTTGGGTTCAGAAGTAAGCATTCGACGATAGCAGTAGGTAAAACAGTCGAAGAAACGACTGCAAAACTGCAAACCGCATTAAATAAAGTAAATGAATGGACGAGGGTCTGGCGAATCGCCCTCAATGAAATTAAATCTGTTCACGTGAACTTCACATATAAAAAAACGAATGACTTGCCAATTTTTCTAAACTCGGCCAGAATACTTTTTTGCGAACGAAGCCAAATACCTGGGAATGACACTTCGCACGTGAAAATGAAACGCGAAGAGCTTGAACTCAATTATAGAGAAATGTACTGGTTACTTGGGAAACATTCCCAGCTCAGTACCGAGAACAAACTGCTTTTCTACAAGCAAGTGCCAAAGCCGGTGTAGACCTACGGTATACAACTTTGGGGTTGCACAAAGAAATCAAATGCCAATATTATACAATCTTTTCAAAATAAAGTGCTTTGAGAAATTGTAAAAGCACCGTGATGGTATATTAGAAACGACGATATCCTCAGGGATCTCGGAATACCTACAATCGAAGCTGAATCTAGAAGCTTTGCGCAAAAACATAGAAACCGACTAATCAGACACACCAACAATACAGTCCTACAAATTTTGGATGACAGCAATTTATTGCGCCGACTACAAAGAACAAAACCTTTCGACTTGGCGATATAGGGATTAACCGCGTCTAAATTGCGGAACATGCAGGATCTTTCATTGGAGAGTAACCTGCCAAAAGTTTTCATTTTGTGATAGAAAAATTGCTTGATAAGTTATATCTTAGTTGCAGTATCTACAATTTATATCGAAGGGTGGTGTTTTTAGTCAGTAAGAATCTGACACTACTATGAGCACGCGTTGTTCTCATACAGCCTTCTTATTTATAAACTTTATACACTCTCTATAATAACTCTAAACGCAAAAAACTAATATCTGCGGTGTTTGGGAGAAATCTGATAACTCCAAAAGTAATGATGTGTAGCACAGGCATTTTATAGTTGTTTAATACGGGATAAAAAAGATTGTATAAATAAAACAATAATTTATTTAAATTTGTGTATTTTATTCAATCAACTTCAAATGTAATGATCACAATTCTTCTAAAAATTAAGCTTTTTTGAGTTTGTTGCAGATATCATATTTATACCAAACAAAAATTAACAAAAATGGGAGTTATCTTTTATTGTATGAACCGTCAAATATTAGTATATAAATACAATACAAATTAAAAAAAAACCCTATGAATAAATGAATGGGAGCTAATTCAAATGTCATAGGTAAACTGTTAAAATCATGTTTTTTCGTCGTAATTGTCGTCACTATCAACTGTTTCTTAGAATGTTTTACTTTTTTGCAAAAGTTATAATAAGTTGGGTCAATAAAGTTGAGTTTAGAGGATCCAATGAAGTCCTCTCGTGCCATTACTTTCCATTTTTTTCAACCGCAAATGGCTAAAAATCAGTAGGTATATGTAATGCAAATGGGCACGTCTACCATGCTTAGCTCTATTGCTAAGTAATAAAGGCTTATCTGTCATTTACTATGTTAAAAAGGCCCATTTGCCTAAAATGTCTGCTTATGGGACTTTTTTTACTTAGTGTCATGATTTTGCCTTTTATTTTTTGTTGATTCGCCTTTTTCGCTACTTAGCTATAGATATGACAGATATAGATATGACATTTATTTCTTATAATTAAAAATACAATGGCTTTCTTTTTTTAACTTATACAAAGTACTTAGAAAACTATAAGAAAAATTAGTGACATTTTTATTTTTATATACAAATGCAATAAAAATAGTGTTAAAAGCCACTTCAATTGGCGTATACAATAAAAAACAATTTTTTGGGTGGGGTGACCCATTAAGATAAACTTTCGCATATACTAAAATGAATTTAGGAATTTTATAGCTATAGGTATCATGTGGAAAAGCTGTGTACGAAGAGGTACACGGTTTGAAGAGATTTTACATTGCGCTTGTGCGTAAAATTTTTAGTTTCACGAAATCTTTGAAGTGGATGGTAAGAGCAGCTTATTGCCCTAGTTTTAAATAAAGGGAACGAAGGGACGCTTTAGATTAATACGTGCGAACATTCCTTCAGGAGCAATAACAATAAGCGACTGTTTTGGTTAACCTTCGTCTTTTTCCCCGAAGGCAAACTGCGACCACCCTTTCGGTACTAAGCAGTACGATGGATTGCTTCAATTACGCCGCGGTCATCCTACGTCCTTCTCTTAAGACAAACCGTCACCAGGAGGGTTAACTTTACTAATTTTAACTAATTTAACTGCTTTAGTCACCACAAGGACAAGGTAAGATACACAGATCTCTTTCTCTCTCTCAAAATAAATTCGCAGCTACCAATATAGACTTTCCCCTTCTCCATCCCGCCTTTCATGGGTATTACAATAAACCTATTAATATGGTCTAAGTGTATCTAATCTATGATTTTTGGACAGCCACCTAACCTAACTCAATTAAATAAATTTGTATTCTTATTTTTTGTAAAACATTAAAAAAGTTCGTCAACGTATTTCAACAATTTTAAAAGTTTATTAAAGTCTCAACCTATTTTTTTGGTGCCTATACTAAGAAAAAAAATAGCAAGTCCATTTACTCAAAGTAATAACCAAACTTACTGAAACTTATGCGCACGATAAAATAAATTATTAAAAAGTCGTTAAAATGTTAAAAACCTTTTAATCTAAAGGCGCGAAAACAAATCAGTAAAATGCATTTATCTCAAAACTACTAAAATTGAGATGCGCCATTTCTTTTTACGACGTCACTATAGTGCTTTTGGATTTTTAGGAAATCATTCTAAATATTAAAGCATGATCGTTATCACTTTCTAAGTGGGTGTGTCTAGGAACGAGAGACTTGTGGTGGAGCTCCTTCAAACTAATTTTCCGATGCAGTGCCAGCTAAAACATAACTTGTAATTGTAATATTATTATGTATTTCGATTTTGTCCAGAGCATTCCACATGCGTATCAGATTATTTTTTTTTTTTTTTTTTAGAAAAGTGGATTCCAAATCCTGGAGCACTCAGACGAATCTCGGTCCATTGTACTACCAAGCAGAAACCCCTTTTTTGGTGTAGTGGTGGAGAAACTCTGATATTTTTCGTTTCTCTTTATGGTCGGTGGCAGAGTATTGCTGTCCCCCGCCGGGACTCGAACTAACGCCGCTCGGGTCACAAGCAATGACTCTAACCACTACACCATGGCCACCGCCTTGTTCATCAGATTATAGAATGAACTTTTCTACACTATCATGATGAATTTGAACAAGCAAAAATATATCTCATCATCATCAGCTCCTCACTGTGCAATGTTATTAGTTCTTAAATTGTCCGATACGAACGCTACAAGGAAGTAACACAACACAATTATTATTTTTAGGGTCAGTAGCTTGGTATCAACTTAGTACATGGCACTTATCAGCATTTTCCTAACTCTCATTTATTTTATTGTTTGATACAAACATGATAAGTTCACTTAACAGTTTAGTACCAAATTGAAAATAAAGCACAGACACTATCATCTTTGAACCAAATGATTAGATACATCTATTTATAGCGGTGTTACAGCCATCATAATAACGTAAATTAAAATATAGCCCAAAAGGTTCAAAACAGTAGTCGTAACAAAAAAAATACATTTTTGGAGTTATCAGATTTCTCCCAAACACCACAGATATATATTTTTGCGTTTAGACCTATTATAGAGATTGTATAAAGTTTATAAATAAGGCTGATAGTGTCTATTAGGCTTGTGTAGTTCACGAACGAACTAGTTCAATGAACTAGTTCACTATAACGAACTAGTGAACTAAGTTCACACACCTAGTTCACTATAGTTCATTTAGTTCACGGTTATTATTTTCAATTGGCCTTAGCAATAATCATTTTTAACCTTCAAATTACTATATTAAATTATATTTCGACGGTCACAATAGGTAATTTTATATGGAAATTTTGGTGACTTCGTAAAATTTAGCTTGGACACTAAAAATTATCATTACAGTATTGCGCAATGCTTTTCATACAAACGGAATAAGCTAAAGCCAAGCACACACGATTGTCAGATCTGTCAATCGTCTGACAATGACTGACAATAAGCTTACAATAGCAAACTATCTTACAATACAAAATTCTCCATTCACATTCTGATAACGTTGTCAGGTTGAAAATTGTGTGTCAGATATTTGAATATGAAAAATTGGTCTATCCGTTGTCAGATATTGTCAGACAAAATAAAATGTATGGTTTGCTTTTTGCAGTACGGATAATGGAACAAAATATTGCACTTGCGACTATTTTAAATCTACGTGTTAGAAGACTGCGAGGATGATGAATTGACATAAAAACGACGTAGCGTTTGGACGAAGGAGTGCGGGTGGCCCGTTGTCAGCGGGAATGATTCTACTCCAAATTCAAAGCTGAGGAGACGGAATTTTATCACAATTTTTTGCGAATGGACTCAACACAATTCGATGGAATTCTAGCTTTGGTGACTCCACACACAAGATGTCAGTATGCGAGCATCCAGGGTACTCATTCCACAAAATTTAAGACGACTGTCGTCCAAGCGATAGTAGTGCACGAGATCGTCTTTTATTTGCTTCACGTAACTATACCACCATCGTTTATTTTGCACAAAGTTTGAGAACTTTCGGTACCTTTCAGGAGCCCACAAACAGTAGTTGAAAAAAGGACTAGGCGTCATTCGTTATTGTCATAAATGACACTTGACAAATAACAATGAGTTATTATGCAATTAAAACGTAAAAAAATCTGAATTCAATTGCTCGCTTTAAAATTCCTGTAAAAAGCTTAAAATTGTCTGCAAAATAAACAAATCAATGCATGACGATGCCTAATTTAATTAGCTGATGTCGTGCAAACGTTATCGTCTGGATGATAGTGCTCTGCCGATTATTGATCTACACGAAGCAACTGCTGGATCGTAGAAACGATGTCGTTGAGACGATACCAATTTTCAATGTTACGTGATGCAAGGCTATCGTCGAAACGGTATCGTCATGCGATTATTGACAAATGGAATGAGTGCCCAAGAAATCGATACGGTTTCTTTGGCAGCTTGACCCAACTTTGTTTATCTATTTGTCGAGGTGGCTTTTGAATGTGAATCGCGTCGGCGACACATTACCACAGGGCTTCTTTGGGTACTTTATACTCTGCATCCAACAAACCCCCATGAACTCCATGAACTAATGCTTGGTTTCCACTTGTCGATTTGAAATTGACAATTGACGTATTTTTATGCCAATTAAACAATTGGCAAGTGGAAATAGCGAAAAATTGCTTATCAATGAATTGACTAACAGCGTTTGCCAATAATTGACAAAGAAACCACTGGACAAGTGGAAATAGCTGAATTGTCAAAAAAATGTCACTTTGTCTATAATTGACAGAGAAAATTTAATTGGCATCGAGTTCATAAGTTGGTCAATCAACTGACAAACGATTTTTTGCCAATAATTGGCATAAGTGGAAATGAACTGACGTTGGTGTCGTTCAATGACATAAACGCGAGGGCTGTCAAACTTTGTCAATCAACCGACATGTGGAAACCCACCTTAAATTGAACTAAAATGAGCGAACTAGTTCAGTAGCGTGCTTTGAACTAAATTGATCGATCACTCAAATGAACTAAATTGCCCAACTCTAGTGTCTATGCAAGATTTTCACCTACCTTCGAAAAAAATAATAAATAAATTTTTTTTTTAATAAATCTCACAAAGTATCTCGTGAGAGATTGATGCTCCGAAGACGTTTTTTTCCCTGACTGATTGTTCCAGTAAAACTTCGCCTGTTCTTATCCGCAGACGGGCAAGCAAGTCTAACACTGAGAGTAGAGTAATCCGAAAATCCCCCTGGGTTTTACTAAAACCACCACATGCCGGATGTATTTGGAACTGCTATCAAATACAAAGACCATATTAATCATGCACACGCATTGACTACACCTGCGTAGGTAATCCCCAATGATTATGGTATTAAAACCGACAAGAATTTATCATGATTCAACGATCTCGGTTAGCTAAACTATCTATGATTATTCACAAAACGCCTAGATGAATGAATCACAAACAGTAGACAATAACAAAAAAAAAAAAATCACAAACGCAGTTTTATCTTGGGTTTATTATTAAAATAAAATTTGTTTAATTGCGCACTTGCGATGCTTCGAACACCATAACAAGATGTTCATGAACACACAAATACACGGATCACACAATTACGTATAAAAAAAAATATTTACTACTCACTATTCGAATAAATTATTAATTTTCCTTGACTCTCAAGACCACTCAACTATCATGGCATTGAACATAAAAATCGTGTCTAGATTATTCTAGTCAGCAAACGTAATTCTATTTTTTTACTTAACAACACTAAGATCTAATTTTAACCTCAATTTGAGCCCTTCAACTTTCACCCACTCAACTCTTCACTTTGCCAATTTTTTCCAATTTGTCAAAGTACTTTTGGAGTTCTTGCTCATTGCGGAATCCCTTAATGGGCTGTTTGCGAAAGGCACTATTCGTCTTGGCGACAATGTAATAGATCGGATAAGCGCCCGGAGCCACATGGACTTTCATCCGCTTGCCAATGTCCTTGCCATTGTAACCTTTCTGATTGTAGAGCATATGCAGTTGCTTTTGTTTTGGCCTTTTCGGCTTATTCAGATTTAGCTGTGGAAAACGTGTAATAATTGGCGAGTCCCCAAGATCCGACATATTCTTCTGTTTGCGGAACTTCCTGCTCGACACATAGACAGATGGTGTCATCAAGGGTTGAATGTTGTAAAGAGACGATTCGGAGGTGTTCGAATCACTTGAAACTATAGCCGGCAAGTCCAACGTATTCACCCGGATCACTTTCTGTGTAGAGTTCGCCGCATCGGGGATAACATCCTCGACTATGTTAAGCAAACTTGGATCTGTGTTGATGCCAGCCGAACACGAAAGCCGGATAAGCGCACACAAGAGAATAAACTTTGCCACCTGAAAATATTGATTTCGGTTAACTAATTGTAAAGTCGTAGTATTGCTCTAATCGCACCGATCGACACTCGTCCATATTAATTTTTGCACTCCACATTTATCCACGGTTAAAATTGCTTCGGCTTACGCTCAACGTTAATACCGCGACTGAACCGAACGCCTGGTATTGTGTTAAGTTTTATTGTCATCAAGATTCACGATCTTCTCATCCAGAGAGATGGGAGAACGAATCCGCAAATTAGATGCTGATGCTGAGAATGACGATGGCGAGAGAACTTACGACAACCTAATAATTACTGGTTACCTCATATCTGAGATGTGACCGCGCATTGTGTCTGCAGACGAAGACAGCTCGCAGCTGTAGATGGAAATGTCTGCATCTGATCGTGTAAGTTCTCCCGATAGTCGATAAATGATTGACAGCCATGACGTCATGACCTCTATTGTTGTCACAGATACGCTTGTATTATTGTTGTGTGCCGAAATTCCGATTAAACTTATTAATAGAGGTGTGTGGTGTAATGAGTGAGTGAGATGTATCTGATTGAAATTAATTGGATAGATCTTAAGACAAGTGGGTTTTGGTGTTTACCTCGTTGAATGTTTCAAGTGAAATGCCTGAACTTTATACGGATTCAGTTTAATTAAATTAAATTGAGTTGAAGATGTTGATTACTTAATATTTGAAAAAGATAATTGGTAGTTCTGTGTTATAAACTAGATGGGCGGATAGAATTGCCAGACTTTTGTCGAACGAATGTTGCCTTCTGTATATGAAGATTGTTTTCCCTTTTTTTTGTAAATGTTGGTCACCCTCTTACATTATCCGTAGCAGTTGTTGTCCTCTTCTAAGATTCAGTGCAGTGCAACGAGGATTTATTATTATAAACCGCTTTTTCGAGATACATAATGAAATGCGAAATACCTATGTGTGTAATTATGGTGGTGGGAAATAAGTCGCTGGCGACTTAGTCCACTGAGGGACTTAGTTCCCACCTTACATAGGAACTTACTTACTTACTTAGATGGCGCTACAGTCTTGAGTGGACCTCGACCTCAACCAACACGCCTCCCCAGTTAGCACGATCTTTGTCTAACTGCCTCCAGTTGCGCACTCCAAGTTGGTTGAGGTCCCCTTACACTTGTGCGCACCACCTAAGGCGAGGTCTTCCTCTACTGCGTTGTCCCTCCGGGTTGGAATCGAAGACTCTTCAGGCCGGAGCGTTGGTGTTCATTCGCTCTACATCTTAGTCGACTGATACGTACTTTTCTGACCAGGTCGATGTCGCTGTACAGTGTACAGCTCGTAGAGTTCGCTGTTAAATCTCCTCCTCCAAAGCCCGTCAACGCAAACGGGACCGAAAATCACTCGAAGAATTTTGCGTTCGAAGCGCCCATAGAGATCTTCATCCGTTTTTGACAACGTCCATGATTCTGCGCCATAAAGCAGGACTGGGATGATGAGGGTCTTATATAGAGTCTCCTTGGTGTTTCTCGACAAGGCCTTACTAATCAATTGCTTTCTTAGGCCAAAGTAACAGCGGTTGGCAAGTGTAATTCTTCGCTTGATTTCTGATGTGATGTCATTTTCAGAATTAATAGCGGAGCCGAGGTAGTCAAAGTCCCGAACTACCTCAAAGTTATAGCTGTCTATCGTGACGTTCTATCCGATTCGTCGATGTTGTCTGACCCTTCTTGTTGACAGCATATATTTCGTTTTGCCCTCATTCACCACTAAACCCATTTTTGCCGCCTCTGTACTGATACTTGCAAACGCACCAGTGACATCTCGCTGCCAATGATGTCGATGTCGTCAATGTATGCAAGTAGTTGCACAGACTTTTGGAAAATTGTGCCCCTGGTGTTGGCTTGCGAGTTTCGCACAATTTTCTCAAGAATGATGTTGAAAAAGTCACATGACAGCGCATCGCCTTGTCTAAATCCTTTTTTGACATGAAAGGTCTCGGTGAGATTGTTTCCGACCTTTACGGAGCAGCGAGCGTTCTCCATCGTCATTCTGCACAATCTGACAAGTTTGGCAGGGATGCCAAAACTAGACATGGCTCTGTATAGCTCGTCTCTATAAATGCTGTCGTATATGCGGCTTTAAAATCGATAAATAGGTGATGAGTATCGATTTGGACTTCTTGGGTTTTCTCCAGGATCTGCCGTAGTGTGAATATTTAGTCGGTTCGTTGGCAAATGGCTTCAGGCGTTCACACAGTACGGAGGACAGGATTTTGTAAGCGATGTTAAGGAGACTGATGCCTCTATAGTTGGTGCAGTTTAGAGGGTCTCCTTTCTTATGGATCGGGCAAACAATCCTGAGGCTCCATTCATCAGGCATACTTTCCTCTGACCAAATTTTAGAAACGAGTTGGTGTATGCTCTCTACCAAGTCATCCCCTGCTGCCTTAAAAAGCTCGGCCGATAAACCGTCCGGTCCTGCAGCTTTGTTGGACTTCAGCTTGGATATTGCTATCCTTACCTCATTTTGGTCAGGTGGACGGAAGTCTTGGCTTTCATCGCCCAGGTTGAATGGTTCATTCTGCCTGACAGCGGAATTTGTGTCGTCTTCGCCGTTTAGCAGTCTACAGAAATGGTTTTTCCATGTCCTCAGCACCAACTATGACTCTACTACAAGGTTTCCATGTTCGTCTCTACAGGTCTCTGTTCGGGTCTTGTTCCCGTGACACGTTCTTTTTACCTTTTGGTAGAACTTCCGAACATTGTTCCTGGAGTAGCACCTCTCTATTTCCTCGATCGCGCGCTTCTCATGCTCTTTCCTTTTCCTCCGGAGAAGCCGGTGTTCTTCCCTCCTTTTTTGCTCGTAGAGCTCACGAGCTGCTCTCGTCCTTCTCTGCAGCGCCGCTTTGTAAGCCAGTTGCTTTGCTGCATGTGCTTGCCGGCACTCTTCATCAAACCAGGGGTTTCGCGGTGGTGGTCGGGTGAAACCTAGCACATCAGTTGCGGCTTTTCTGATGGCTTCTTGGCCTCGATGCCACTGGTCTTCAGCACTTGATGCTGGCTGTACAGGAATTCTCGAGAGGTTGAGGGAGACGCGATCGGCAAAAGTTCTGGCGGTTTGTTGCGTTTGTAGCCGTTCAACGTTGAATCTCCTCACAGTATTTCCTCGTTGTTGTGGTGTCTGGGATATCCGCATACGTAGGTACCTTGGCTACAACAATGTAGTGATCCGAGTCTATGTTGGCCGCTCGGAAAGTTCGGACATCTTGAATACTGGAGGAGTGCCTTGCGTCGATCGCAACAAGGGCAATTTGATTGACCGTTTGATGGTCTGGTTACCGCCATGTTCCTTTGTGAATGTTGAGGTGTGGAAACCGTGTGCTTGCTATAGTAGCATTACGTCTCGCAGCAAAGTCAATTAGCCTAAGTCCGTTTACAGACGTGGTGTTTCCAGACGTGGTCTTGTCTAAGTCTGCCGCTTATAACGAATCCGCATCCGAATAGACGCTGCTTCTGTTCTCTGTAGCAGTTTTTTATCCTTCTTTTGCCTGGCCCATTCCACCGCACCTCCTGAATGGCGGTGATATCTGCCTTGTAACAGTCTAGGGCCTCCGCTAATTGTTCCTCTGCACGCGGTCTGTTCAGTGTTCGAACATTCTACGTGCAGATGCGAAAGTCATTGTCCTTTTTTCGTTTTGCAGGGTCGTCAACAGTAAATCCACCATCCATATCCGAGGCTTTTGGTTGATTCGTAACCGGTAATGTTTTCCATGGTTGGGTAGTTAACCCCACGCACAACCCCCAACCTGGAGGGCCAGGCCCTTTCTGTGACCCCTTGGACGAAAGAGGCGGATATTCCGGAGTCAGTAACCCGCTTCGGGGATTTGAGTGCTGCCGTTGACCCATTAAGCGCCCTTCCGCCACCATCTCTATTTAAACACCCTGACGCAGCTCCAAATATGTCGAAGTAGCTCATTAAGGTATCTACCATGCCGATTGTTGACGTCACTGTTGATTCAATCGCGTGAATTCTTCCGCCGCACGACCTCTTTCTGAGGGGCTCATGTTAGACTTCTGAGATTCGAGCAGACAGTCAGTTCCGACATTTTCTTCGTGTTCAACACTCGCGCTTATAAGTTTAGCAAGCCAAGCCCTGATGGGCGAGACGAGTACCCGGTGGTTACCATGCGGAGGTAAAATAAGCACAATTGATGTGTATGAAAAAGTTGCAACAACTGGGCACCGCCAAGTTGATGCCAATCAACGCCTACCCGATTCATACACACCCAACCACCTTACATAGGAACTATGTGTCGGTACAAACTTTCTCAAACCAGGCGATTAGCATTTCATTGGCATTTCAAGATTCAAGTTCTCTTGACGAAAATTTCGTCCCCAGGCGATAAACTAGTCGATGTAAGAATCGCTGGCGATTCACAAATAAACCCCCGCGAATGACCTCTATGGAAGTTCGCGCGAATAACTAGAAACTAACTACAGATTGTCAATTTGACAGTGAAAGTTGATTTGTGGTTAGTACGTTTTCACTTCTTGGAAGATTTTACGGAAAGATATTTGCTTAAAAGCATATAAGCTTCATTCCTCGATTAAATGGCATTGACGTGACAGAGTTTTGGTTTCAACAAGATGGCGCAATATGCCACACGTCGCGGGACACCATAAATTTATTGAGGGAAGTACATATTTGATGAGCGCATAAATTCGCGTAATGGACCTGTGAATTGGCCTTCATGATCCTGTGATCTCACACCTTTAGATAACTTTCTTTGGGAGTATGTGAAGCCTCTAAAAAAAGCACCCTTTACCTTCCTGTGGAGGGTATAGAAAGTTAGATAGCAGTGGTGGTTCATCATGAGCCCAATAGCACTGTGATATGCCACATCTTGAGTGAAATGTTTTATTATCGACGTAATTCTGGCTATATCTGGGCGCGTTCTGCTCAGTTGCTCCTTTGTTCTACTTTAATCGTTGTTGGTCTACCTTTTCTATTGGTGGTTGGCACTAGGTTAGGTTAGGTGGCTGTCCCAAAAAATCGACACACTTAACCAAAGGTTACCACTTAGTACTAGTATATTTGCCCCTTAACTGATCCAATGTGGACCGTTACCGCAAGTGAGCTCTGTTTTGCTGAACCCTGCCTGGCTGCTATGATACTCTACCCTGGAAACCAGAGAAGTCTGACTCAGAAACGATCGCCCCAGCGGGCGAGCTCCTTCGGACATTTCAGCACCAGTTTGAAGGATATCAACAGTTTCGGCGCATGTTGCTGTGGAAGTACGATCTTCCAATCCAAACTCCTTGAATCTTGAGTATTTTTTGTGTGGGGGTCGAGATGTGAAAAATGCAGGAGCATATAGTAAGGGCATCTATTGGGGACGACTTCTAGTGCATCCGCGGTGCATAGCATATACGGAATGTGAGGTTGTATGTAGCATCCCAGCACCCTAACCACTGAGTAACTATATCCACAGTGTATATGAACTGTACAGGAGTTGGATTACCAAATCAGTGATACGCCACTGAATTATGCCAAATTTTAGATGTAAAACAAAAGCTAATGCGGCAATTCGGCCCCACCCAGATTGTTGGCTGAAAATATTAAGATTTAAAATCGTCTTCAAAGAAACCGCGATCCAGAGTAATTTTAGTAACAAACACTTTAAAAATTTAAATATAACGACATCATTGTGTTTAAGAATTTATGTAAAATTATAGCTTATGTCTAATAATCCATAGTTATTTATTATTTCATCGTACATATGCTTAAAATACCCATAAATTTATTTCAGGATAGATATTTTCCCATTGAAATGTCCATTCGCATGACCTGCGGTATAGTAAACAGGATATGCTCCGTCAAAGAAATTCACCAACGGAGCTTGTGCTGTTTTCATTTTTTCATTCAAATAGAGACTGGCCCTCATATCCATCTTAACAGGAACCATCACTTTACTACCTTTCCTCGAATTGGCTGATTGATAGGGATAATAAATCGAATTCGCCTGATAAGGTACATGGATCCTATTCACTTTGGAATCCTTTGGTATTTCGTTGGATTCAGCAAAACAACAAACAGCACTGAATATCATTAAAATCACTGTAAATTTTCCAATCTGAAAGACGTCACATTTAAATTCAATAATTAATCAAATCACCAAAACAATATCAACTATAGTTTATACCATTTCGAATTTTTTCAGAAAAAAATTTCAAATTATTTACTGTGTAGAAGATGCGCACCTACTTCGAGTTACCTGCTTGCTTAATGCTTAGTTGGAATCGCGAATTGAGGTGTAACTAATCGCTGCCAAATGGCGTAAGATCTTTTTATTCATTATTCAGTTTGGCCTTAGGGTTCCGCTCCGCAGTTCAGCCACATTTTTACACTACAGCGGCAAATTTAGACGGTACATGAAAATAATAATAAATTATTCGCCAGCGCACTTCAGGCGAATATAATAGCTTTCATGTTTTTAGAAGAAAATCCATCAATTTCAGCTATAGTAGATGACAATAAACAAATGAAGTAGTTCTTCAGAATTATGAGTAAAAATAGACATTAATTGCTGGAAGGACAAATGTTTCAGGTAGATTATTATGAATGGATACTTAATACTAACAGGTTGTATATATAAATAAATGAGCAGTAGATGGAATATGAATCTTTGGGTTGAAAGTCTCTTTTAGTTAAATTATTATAAATGGGTCAAAAATATAGGCTCGTAAAAAGGCCATTCACGTAATTGTTAGGCCCAATGCACACGGAGCAACTGGAATACAAACTTAAACGGTTCGCAACTCGGGTTACAGACCAGTTACTTATGACTTGCCTCCACACACGACGAAATTCATCAAGTTTTTTCCGCATTTCATTTGACATTTCTCAATTTCAGACTAACTCAATTTGAACAATGGAAAGATACACAATCGAGCAACGCGTTAAAGTTATTCAGGCTTATTATGAAATTGCGCGTTCAAATCAAAATGCATATCGTGCACTTCGTGATTTTTTCGGTGAATTTAATCGTCCAAATGCAAATCGGAAAAATCGTGCAAAAATTTGAACAAACCGGGTCTATAGGAGATTTGAAAACACCAGTGCATGCTCGTACAGCTCGTATACTGCAAAAAATATTGCTGCTGCTCGCGATAGTGTGGCTGAAGAGCCATCCACCTCAACTCGTCGTCGTGCCCATCAATTGCACCTATCACGAACTTTTTATGGCCCGAATTAGAAGACATGGATGTGGACGATATGTGGTTTCAACAGGACGGTGCCACTTGCCAAACAGCAAGTAAGACGCTCGTAAGGCCCGATTAAAACCTCTACGGACCTTCCTAGACGATCGACAGTTTCTGTCACGATATAACTTTTCGACCGCCTGCATACGACTATCTCGACCTGAATGGCCTTCTTAGGCCTCAGTCCGACAAAAACCAAAATAGTACCCTTAATGAGTTAAAGCAAATTTGAACAAACAAAAAAGTTAAATATTTGAGACTAAACCTAGGCAGCAAACTCATGTGGCAAGATCACACTGAGGAGATAATTAGAGAAGCAAAGAGGGCTCTAGTGATTTATTGGAGCCTAGTGGAGAAAACTTGGGAATGCAGTCCACGACCACCATCCTCAGATGGATGCCGTCGAATTGGAATCAAAAGGAAACACGCTCAAATGTTTAACAAATAACACTTCAACTTTAATGAAAATAGAAAATGATTAACAAACTACATAATTACATCTCTATATACATAAAACAAAGTGGAAAAAAACTGTTTCCCTCTGTCGCCCGTAATTTTCAACCGATTTTGTCGATTTTTTTTTAAATGTCGGTAATTACGGCGATTGGGTGATAGGCTAAACAAATTTAAAATCGGACAAAGGGGCGTGGCACCGCCCATACAAAAAAAACATTCAAAATCGTATATCTCGAAAACCACAGAATCGATTGAGCTCAAACTTACAGATAATCTTAGGTATTTGCCGCGGAGTGCTCCTGTGAAGATTGGTCAAAATGGGACAGAGGGGCATGGCACCTCCAATACAAAAAAATTAAAACATTGTCGCCCGTCAACAAATAAAATAAAAAAAAATTAAAAAAACAAAAAAAGGCCTGGCGAAGCTGGCGGGGGTTTAGCTAGTATTACTATAGAAAGGAAAAAAGTTAGGCCAACCGCTTGTGCGTGATGAAGAATTGAGACAGACAAGTTAGTGACAGATGTCAGCTAAAAGTCGTCTCTAGCTAAATGACAATCAGTCAGAAGTGTTGCCATAATCACAAACTTGCCATGGTTACAACAGTTACCCCTTCACTTAGTTCTGAGCAAATCTTAGTCGCTTATTACGCAACCTCTCAGAATAAATTGGTGCTGAAAAACTAGACAATGTTTTAGGAATTATGAGCTCCGCTGATGGCTGGGGTGACGGCGGTGTTTGATTGGTTGCAAGTCCAGGCAAAATGGTGGTCTGGTTGGGTTCAAAATGACGATGATGATGGATTAGGAATCAAATTCGCCGAGGTGACAGTGAGTTTAATGTTTGGTGGGCTTTTCGCTGGATTCAACAAGACGTCAGAGGTCAGAATCGTCTAGAGCAAGGGATGGATTGCCTGCTGCAGTCGCACTGAAATTCGAAAAACGATTAGCAAAATGACTTAAAGCACTTGCCTGTGGTGTCCCCTCAGGATCTTTGCAGCCGAACGATTTTTTTTGTGTTGTTCGGAGTTCGATTTCGTATTTGATTTTGATGTGGACGCCAGATATACCTTTGCTGGTTTCTACTAAATACATCCTGCTTTCCAGAATTTGCTTTATGATGTCTTTTAACCACTTCGTCTTCTGTATGTACTGCCTTACAAAACAGGTTACCCTGTATAGAACTTTGATGCCCTCAACAACTCCTGATTTGGTGTTTCATGCCACTTCTCAGCAGGAGAGGCTCCGTTTTCGTCTGGAGAACAGCGATATGTTGACAGAAATATATAGATAATGCTTCATCACCTTTGGGATGGTGATGGTTATGGGTCTTGCAAAGTTCTGAGGAAAGCCGTTTAAAATGTTCGCGCCATCATTTCCGCTGCCCCATTTGATTCCGGATTAAATGGAGCGGATCGGATGTGACGAATGGAGTTGAGATCACAAAACCTTTTTAATTCTTTCGAAAAAAACTGAGTACCATTGTCGGATACCAATGTCTTTGGCAATCCCTTTAGGGAAAATATGGATCGCAAGGCTTTTATAGTCGCCTTTGAGGTTGTTGAAGACATCCGGATATATATTCCTTACGAGGATTACTAGCACTTAACTGACGTATGTAGTACACTTCTTTATAGCTTCTGAAACTCTTCATCGGCTTTTGGTCACCAGCAAAAACGGCAGGCTAATTGCTTCGTTCGTGTTTTTCCCCAATGTCCTTCATGCAAGAGCCTTAACACCTTATCCTGAAGATTTGCTAGTAGCATTCCCCTCGGATTTTCGAATTGATAAATGAAAACTCCATCAGTGGTGCATAGGCTTAATCTCCTTCGAAAATAAGTTAATAAACCACTTTCTGCTGCGGGCAACTGATTTGGCCATCCATCATGCATTCATTTTTTCGATTCTTTGGCAATGCTGGCTGCTTGGTAGGAAAATCGTCCACGACCGACGGCTGAATAGTTAATACAGCATGCTCTAGAGCCCAGACGACGACAAGATTCCTCTGCCTTGTCAAAATCGTCGTCCGGTTCCACAGGCAAACGAGAGAGGCAATCGGCGTTTCTATGCTGTTTGGTTGACCGGTACCGAATAGTGTAGTTATACGTAGCCCAATGCAGCAGGCGCTGAATTTTCATTTGCGGCAATTTCTTATTTGGGTGAAATATCGACACTAGCACTACTATTATTATGAGACCAATGATCACATACTGGCCACAACAAGGTAGGCACTCTATAAAGTGCAAAGACTTGTATGCCTATATGTATTTCAGCGGCAATGAGCACTTGCCCCACTGCAACCATCATGAAGGCGCTATTAGTACTGACTCCTTTTCATCTTTTGTTGAGGAATGTACAACTAGAATGATTCTAGTTGTACAAGAAAAAATAGGAAGAGGATTATTGTGCATTAGACCGAAATAATTCGAAGGCCCATCTCAAAGAACTCACTTTCTTGGCCTTTCCCAGAGACGACATTATCAGATTGAACTTTCAAAATAACTTTATTATCAAGCTCAGTAACTAGAAGAACTACCCCAATGAATCCACAATCTATTAATGTCAGATGGCCAAGATGCTTTTTCAAACTCCTTACCTTGGATGGAAATTGTTGTAGTTCGTTTATTAATTAAAACACCCAATTAGACTTCAATGATGGCTTTATTTAATTAATAATACTTAAGACTAAGGAAAAGATTGGTGAGCTCTAATGAGTATAGGACGGAATGAATAAAGGCGCGGAGAATTCAATAAGGTTATCGTGAGAATCAGACTCGTGGTTTCTTCATGACAGCAAGTTAATGACAGCAGCCTTTAAGTCTGGTTACACAAAATACCAAGCCTCGACAGTGATGCCAAATCACATCAGCATCCCCCACACTTAATTTTGATTAAATCTGACGTGTTTTATGCGTAACCGCTCTGAACGTCGAAGCTCTGGTGTTGCGCTTGGTTGTTCCACATCTTCTGGCAGATGGGCCGGATCTACATTTGTAACTGGACTCAAAATCGGCTGAGATGCATCAAGACTGATGTTGACCGGCGATGAATCGGGATACATAAAAACGTCGGACTCATTTAAGTTAGTTTGATCCTCATTCGGTGCTGCTTGACGGACCATTGCCTTGTCGTACTTGTCGATAGGGCTTTGTAATGCTACAAAACGATGAACATCTCCTTCTTCAGCTGGAGAACGAAGTTTCATTTGATTCTGATGACGTCGGAAAATAACTGTGCCAGCCCTTACAACATACATTCTTCTGCCTAAGTTTTTTTCTACAACTGCTGGAATCCACTTCTCTTTCCGCTGGTATTGACGTGCAAAAACCGGTTGACCAACCATGAACTTGGTTTTGACTGCCTTCTTAACTCTCTTGGCTTCTGGTACCATAGCGGAGAGAAGAGTGCGATGTTGTCTTCCGTGGAGCTTTTCTGCTGGAGATGTTCCATCATCATCCGGTGTAGAGCGGTATGTGGAAAGGAAAATTGAAAGAGCATTGTCCCATTGTGGAGTATCCAGTAAAATTTTTCGAAGTGCGGTCTTGAATGTGCGCACCATCCTCTCAGCTGCGCCATTGGACTCCGGGTTGAAAGGCGCTGACGTTATATGTTGGATAGAATTGCTTCGGCAGAACTGCTGGAACTCGTTAGACGTAAACTGCGTCCCGTTGTCGGACACCAGCGTTTTGGGCAGTCCCTCTATTGCAAAAATTGATCGCAAAGCTTTAATGGTCTCCTCTGATGTGGTAGATGTCATACGGACAACAAAAGGGAACTTGGACTTGGAGTCAACCAGGATTAACCACATTTGCTTCTGAAAAGGTCCAGCGAAATCGATATGTATTCGTTCCCACACTTCTTCAGTTCGCGGCCAGCTTGTATATTCCCTTGGTGAATTGTTTGCATTGGTTTGACATGCGACACATTTTGAAATCATCTTGGTGATGTCGTCATCAATGCTGGGCCACCAGCAATATCGCCGAGACATTTGCTTCATGCGGGTGAGTCCCCAGTGTCCTTGGTGAAGAAGTGTCAGTACCTTCGGTTGTATCTGCTTTGGTATAACTACTCGAGGGCTTCCACTGTGGAAGAGAAGAACGTTATTAAATATTTCAAAGAAAATCTTCTACGAAAATAGGGCAATAGTGAAATATTGGCTGATTGCGTCTCCAAAAGATTTGGCCATCCCTTTTGGACATACTGAATAACCTTAGTGAGAACTGGATCGCTCTGAGTTGCCTTTGCTATAGTTTTAGCGTCTATAGGAAAATCCTCAACCAGAGAGGAGCAAATTTCATCCACTTGATGACCGGATTCCTCGGTGCCGTCGAAAAGTTCATCAGGTCCACTTGGTAATCGCGACAGGCAGTCGGCATTCCCATGTTGTTTTGTGGGACGATAACGTATAGTATACGTATATCCCATGAGAATTAGTGCCCATCGTTGAAGACGCTGGATGGTCATGTGTGGTAACTTTCTGGACGGACTAAAAATTGTGACCAGCGGCTGATGGTCAGTAATCAATTCAAATTGACGTCCAAAAAGGTACTGATGAAATTTTCGAACTCCGTAAATAATGGAAAGAGCCTCCTTCTCAATCTGGCTGTATTTTTTTTGAGCATCGTCCAGTGTTTTCGATGCAAAAGCGATGGGTTTTTCCGTCTTGTCTGGGTAAACGTGGGAAATTACAGCACCAATGCCGTGTGATGATGCATCGGTGGCTAAGGTGATTGGTAAATCGTCACGAAAATGTACCAATCGTGACACCTTCAAAATGTTCTCCTTGAATTGATCGAATGCGTTTTGTTGATCTTTTCCCCAGATAAAAGGTTGATTCGATGATCGTAGTTTGTTTAGCGGGGCGGCTACTTGGGCGAAATTCTTAATGAACTGACTGTAGTAATTGAGTTTCCCGATAAATGCCTCAAGGTCCTTTAAATTTCTTGGTTCAGGTAAATCTCTGATTGCTGCAAGTCGCGTCTCTGATGGACGTATGCCTGTAGCATCAATGATGTGGCCCAAGTAGTCAATTTCATCCCTTGCGAACTGGCATTTCTCCAACCGGCACCTTAATCCGTGACGTTCTAACCGCTCCAGAAGAGTTTTGAGGTTATGCAAATGCTCAGCATTAGTTCGCCCAGAGACGATTATGTCATCCAAATATGACGTGCAAAAATCTATGTCTGCAGTTAATTGTTCAATGTACCTTTGAAAAATTCCGGTGGAACTTGAAGTTCCAAAAGGTAACCGTTGATATTCAAAGAGACCAAATTCTGTACTTATAACGCAAAGTTTTCTGGACTCTTCGTCTAAAGGGACTTGGAGGTAGGCATCGGACAAGTCGACCTTTGTAAAATACTGACCACCCTGTAATTTGTGGAATAGTTCCTGTATTCTGGGAATTGGGTGACGGTCAACCTCTAATTGTGGGTTGATCGTTATTCGAAAATCACCGCAGATTCGTAAGCTGCCATATTAGCTTTCTTTACGACGACTATAGGTGCTGCCCATTGACTAGTCTCGACAGGTCGGAGAATGTCTAATCGCCGTAAACGTTCGATCTCAGCTCGAACACCCTCTTTTAACCCGAACGGTACTGGGCGGTGCTTAAAATATTTGGGTTGACTATTTGGCTTCAGCGTTAAATGAGCGACAAATAATTTACTACATCCTAGCTCTGGACTAAAAATTGCTCCGTGCCTCTCGCAGATCGACTTCGCCTCAGATGCGAGAGTGTTTTTTGTTTCGTTTGTTATTTGCAGAACTGATTCCCCGTTTGGAGCGTTGATCGAAAAATCAAAAGCCTCGAACCAATCTAAACCCATTATGTTGGCACCGTGCGAACTCTCGCTTACTAACAGTGACAGATTGCAAGTTTTGTTTTTCAATCGAACTGATACGTCTACAATCCCCTTGATCGGTACACTTACACCTCCATAAGCCTTCAACGACCGATGAGTTGGTTCGCAGTGAGGATTCCCAAGAGCCCGATACCCTTCAAGACCCACCAGTGAGCAAGTTGCTCCAGTGTCCAACTGGAAAATCATTGGTTGCTGATTAACGTGAAGCGACACAAAAATTTGACGGCCTTTTCGTGCAGCCTCCCACTGCGCTGACGAAACTTCGTCGAGACGACTTTCGGCTATTTCATTGATTGAGTGGTTTGTTTCCGCGTGCGTGCGGCGATGACTTGAATCTAAGCGATTTTCATTTTGGTGTTTAGCTAGAGAATGTGACGACGACGACCTCCGTCCGCGGCTTTTGGACCTCTGCCTCGACTTTGCACGAAAACCTGCTTCATTGTTCTTGGTTGCCATGCAAACAGTACTTATGTGCCCTCTTCGCTGACAATGATTGCAAACTGAGTTAATGTGTTTGCACTGATCTCTCTCATGGTGAATTAAACACCCCGGACAAGACTTTCTACCAAGAAAATGCTCATTTGACTTACTCTGATATTGTCGGTTACGTTTATGACTGAGTTGGTTGATTTCCCCTGTTGACGAGGTTGTCGCAGATGTACTTCCCTTCAGAATTTCAGTCGCTGTTTGGGTTGATTCAAATGCCGTCACTAGCTCCTCAATTTCTTCCAGAGTTGGGTCTTTCTTCTGAGTTGCTGCCATGCGGACCGATTCATGTGGGGTGTAGTACACAATCATGTCTCTGATCATGCAGTCGGCATACGATGTGCCACAGCCTTGCTTTGCGCAGACAAAATTACAGTCTCTGGCTAATCCTCGTAAATCGGCAATCCAGTCGGCGTATGTTTGACCTGGTGCCATCTTTTGTCGCAGAAATTTACATCTCGATGCGAGTACATGCAATTTGGTTTGAAAATGGCGAGTCAATTTAATTGTTAGCTCTTTGAAAGAGTGTATACTCACATCGGTGGTCTCGAATAGTTTTTGTAGTACCTCGTTGACGTAGTTTCCACAGGTTGACAAAAAATGCGCCTTCTTTAGACTGTCGTCTTCAACTGCGTTCGCCTTGAAATGCTGCTGCAGCTGGAACAAATAGTTATCCCAAGTTTCTTTTTCTGCTGAAAAAGCGCGAAACTGTGGGATGGAGGTGGATGTCACCGGCCCAGTCGATGATGATGGAATTTGCAATATTTTTTCCATGCGCTCTGCGTTATTTTGTAAGACCCTTTCCATCCATTCCTTCTGCTGTGATAGCAATTGCTCCACCAATTGCAATTCCATGGATTCTTCTTACTTTCACCTCGTCGCCAAATGTTGTAGTTCGTTTATTAATTAAAACACCCAATTAGACTTCAATGATGGCTTTATTTAATTAATAATACTTAAGACTAAGGAAAAGATTGGTGAGCTCTAATGAGTATAGGACGGAATGAATAAAGGCGCGGAGAATTCAATAAGGTTATCGTGAGAATCAGACTCGTGGTTTCTTCATGACAGCAAGTTAATGACAGCAGCCTTTAAGTCTGGTTACACAAAATACCAAGCCTCGACAGTGATGCCAAATCACATCAGAAATCCAAAAACTAAATGAACTCCGTAGAGGAAACAAGGTGATCCTCTGTTGGGTACCTTACCTATAGCCTTGTAAAGGGTTCAAGAAACCATAGAGAAAACGGGGAAGAAACTAGAACAACAATTATGGTATAACGTTGAGCAATTCCATGTCTACATAAATCTTAAAAATAGATGCAACCTAAATATTGAATCGGCGAAGACAACTTATACCGAAAGAGTCACTAACAAAGTAATTGGATGTCCTAACGGCTCACGCGCATTCTGGTCCATTGCAAAGGCAATTTTCGGCCTCGAATAATTCAACGCATCCTTAAAGAAGTAGATTGCAATAAGGCAACGGGACCCGACGGAATCCCGGCTATAGTACTCAAGAGCTGTGCACCAGAACTTGCACCTGTACTATGTAAGTTGTTTAGCATGTCGTACTACCAGAATTAATCGAAAAGGCAATAATGTCGAAATAATCAAATATCTAGAAGGCCACCAGTTGTTGTAAATGGTGTATCATCCAATTCGTTTGCTATAAATGCAGGAGTGCCCCAAGGATCTATTCTTTCTCCAACTTAATTCTTCTCCACATCAACGATTTGCTTGGACTCGACTAATAATAATATCTACAGCCTTGCTGATGACAGCATTCTTATGTCCTCCATCTCGAACAGTGGACCTGTGAATGCGGCTACATCACACAGTCAGAGATGTGAACAAATTATGCAACTTTTGGGTGCCCCACATGATAGGCAGCTAATGCACATGACCTTACAGTATACTTGATAACAGCGAGGACATCAATTTTCCCAAACTCCTTCTGGTGCAGGACATGCAAATTTTGGAACTCGCTTCCTGGGGATATATTTCCAGAAGCCTATAAGCCCAAAGGTTGTATGGCTCTGTATAGCTTCTTCTTTATGACTGCTAAAGGCCTCAGAATCGATAAAAATATGATGAATATCGACCTGAACTTCTTGGGTTTTCTCCAGCGTCTTTTATGTAGTGGGAATATTTGCTTGAATGTCGCACTGGTATAGAAGCGAATCAGTTTGACAAATTGATTTTGACATTCCGCCGGTGATTTCCCATCTTCAGAATTTTCAGAACGTAGTCCATTTGCATTTTAAGCGTTCTAATGAAAAGAGGCGATAAGCCTGTTTCCAACATAATCCTTATGCCTAACTATAGGCTAGGCATGTTGGGTGGCAGTCAAAAAATTCGCTTAATAAAGTATCGCAACTGCTTCTCCACGGTTTCATATTGTTTCGCTCCCCATACTTGTGCTGCATAAAGTAAAAAGGATCCCGATACGGCTTCAAATATTCGGAACTTGCTGCTTTGTGCACATCTTTTATTGTAAAAACATCTGTTCCACGCTGCGCTGATAGCACTCTTTGCCTTAGTCAGCTTTTCCTTCAGATGCCTCTCCATACTTAAGTTCTTTGTGAAGTGAACTCCTAGGTATTTGAAATTATTAACAATTTCAATCCATTCATTGTTGTAGTACCATTTTTCATTTGCACAGTTTGTGCCTCCTCCGTTCCTGAAAATCATAATTATGAATTTTTTTAGATTTACTATCAAGTTCAAAAGGCTACAATACTGACTCAGCCGGTTACCTAATCATGAGCTGTAATGATTCAGGCGTTGATGCAAAAAGAACAATGTCATCAGCGGAAAGCAATGCCTTTATTGTATGACCTGCGTATTCAATGCCGCTAGGCAGACAGTCTACCAGGTCTTCAATAATTAGAGCAAACAGACTTGGGCTCATTGTACATCCTAGTCTGACTCCTGCTTCCGTTCTAAACCAACTAGACATCTCTTCACCATTCCTGACTGACTCTACTGTATCCGCATAAAGGTTTTGTATGACCCTTCCAAACTTCCGCGACATTTCAATACCATAGAGCTTATAGATAAGAACTTGTCTATCCACTGTATCAAATGCTGGCTTAAAGTCCACAAAGAACGTGTACAACTTCTTCCCTTTATTGAGAAATGAGTCCGCAATACTTTTGAAGACAAAGATGTGGTCAATCGTTGAATAGCCTGGTCTAAAACCTGCCTGGTACTCCTTATTATCATCAATCCATTTATTAAGGCGTCTTTGTATAAGATCACGGTGAAGATTTTGTATGACGCATTTAAAAACGAAATACCTCTGTAATTCGACAGTTCTGACAGGCTACTTTTTTAGCCTAGTATTTAATGGGGGTGGTCAGGGTTTTTGGCATCGATGCCTCTGTTCTTCGGCATTAGATGCTGGCTGCATACGGCTTCTCTATAGCTTGATGGATACGCGATCGGCTAAGGTCTCGGTAGTTTGTTGCAGTTGTAGTGGAATATTGCCGTCTATATTGCCAATAGTCAACAACAACTTTCTGTAATGAATAAACAACTCGCTGATCGTGTGTTTTATGTGTACACTAATTGCAAAAATCTAATGTTAATGACATCGTTGCGGTCTTCACCCGTCATCGCGTGCTCTTTAATCTCGGCACTCATACGACAAAGGTATAATTAATACGATTTCCTAAAAATCCCAGATTACCATTACCATTCTTGCATGTTACTTCCAATTGACACGATGTACCTACATAATCACCGCTCCTATTACATTATTGTCGTTATCAACGTAACCAAATCGCTTAACCCCATAAAGTGGATAAGAGAAAAGTTCACCATCACCTATGAGCAGATTGAAGTCTATCGTGACACATAAATATCCCACGCAACTTCTTTCGTAATTGGGTCAGTACAGAGCTAGAATAGTCGCGATGACCGAATGACTTGTTCTACTCGCGCGCTCTCAAAAGTTACCCCTTAGTGCCAGCCAACAGTAAACAGATTGAAAACCTACCTTGTTCTGTATTAAATACACAAATTAGCCGGCAAGTTGTTTTGTCAAACAGTATTTCTATATGAGCAGCTAATGACACAGAAACTTGAAATTTATTACATTTCGAGACAACAAAAAGAAAACACGCGACAAAAGTTGCCTTTGTTTTAGTTATCTGGCCATTGAACTGCTCAGATACTTTTCGGCATCTATTTGTTTATAGCAAAAGCTCGACCTATTTGCATATGAAAGCAGAATGAGAAAAAAAAAATTATTCGGAATTAATGTTTACATCATGCAATGGCATGCCTTGGACGTGACTAAGGAGAGCCTTAGGGAGATTAAGTCGCGGCGTGATGATAAATGTCCCTATGTGAAATTGAGTTTGGTTATTTTTTTATTTCATATGTTAGATAATATACACTTGTTTTGATAGATAGAAAAATTCGGTTAGATAAATGAGCATTTGGGATATGGGGTAAAGTATACGGGGGCGTATGTGGAACTTTATTTTGCACCGACTCTAATGAACATTTTGGCCTAATTTTCTGACTTAAATTGTGGATGATACAAATTTAGATTTTCTGCGCCCCTATTGCGATTATGATTGTACAGGTCATGTTAAGCAAGTTTGTGAACCTCTTATGTGCAGTCCATATCATGTTTGTTTGCCTCAATTCGCATATGATGGCATAACGCCATATTTCTGAAGTCAAGTGTTTGAAGGTTAGGTTAGGTTAAAAAGGGGTATGAGATGACTCATACGGCACTAGGCACCATAAGGGCCCATCGCGATCCCTAGGGGGAATTAATTGCAGTGACCTACAATGGAAAAACACCTAAACACTTGCCCTTGAGAAAACCCCAATTTCCCTGCAAAAACCAAGTAGCCCCTTGAAGTTGGTATTGTCTATCTCCCCTAAATGTTGGAAGAAGTACCTGCCCAAAAATTTCCTTCTACTGCGACATATTGCCTCACATTCGCACAGTATATGTGTTATGTCCTCTTCGGCTTGCAGGTCATTGCAGAATCTACAAGTGTCCGAGTCTGCTAGCCCTAGTCTTCTTGCATGTTTTCTAAGAAGACAGTGCCCTGATAATATGCCGATCAGTGTCCTGAGCTGTTCCCTGCCTAGTTTGAGGATTTCCCTAGATCTTTTACGGTCGTATTGCGGCCAAAGTGCCTTAGATACCGCGTGACCGGTGAGGCCCTCCCACCTCCGGTCGGCTTCCTTGTTTATTTTATTCCTAATATTGCTTTTTATGATGCAAGGAGGTGGTTTAATATCCACATCTCCTCCGTCATGCAATTCCCCGCCTATCCTCGCAAGCTCATCCGCCTGCTCATTTCCAACTATACCGCAGTGTCCTGGTACCCAGCACAGTCTCACTCGGTTCTGACTGCATAATGCCTTAAGCATTGTGCGACAGTTCCTGACTAATTCAGAATTGATGTTCGTAGATTCCAGTGCCTTGAGTGCAGCCTGGCTATCGATGTAGATGGCTATATCCCTTCCAGATATAGATCTGATCCGCATTAGCTCTGCCGCCTTCATAACAGCCAGAACTTCTGATTGGAAGACACTGCTTGTATCCGGTAGTCGTATAGACACTTTTAGATCTGGATCTACGGAGTAGATTCCAGCACCCGTACCTTCCGCTGTTTTTGAGCCCTCCGTGTAGACCGCTATTTCGCAATGCTTAATTACTTTATCCCTTTGCCATTCATATCTTTCCGGGTAAGACACTTCGTACGGAGTGTCGAAGTCGACCAAGGGGTTTATTTCATCAGTTTGCACCTGTACACCCGGGAGTAACTCCGCTGGTATTGTACAGTGTCCAAAACTGCCCTCTCTAAAGTAGCCCAGTGTTGCGAGCCGTAGTGCACTACTCCCCGCAAGTTGCTTTATGTGCAAGTCAAGTGGCGTAAGGTGTAGAAAGGTGTCCAGCGCTGCCGTAGGGGTGCTGCGAAGTGCACCCGTTATTGCTACGTTGGACGCTCTCTGCACCGACGCTAGTTTGCCGACTGTTGTTTTCTTTTTCGTCGCCGTCCACCATACTAGTGCGCCATATGTGAGTATGGGTCTAACCACCACTGTATATAGCCAGTGCACCATAGCAGGTTTTAGGCCCCAAGTCCTGCCTACTATTTTTTTACAAATAAAAAGAGCGTTATACGCCTTTTTAATTCTTTCCACTACATTTGCATTCCAGTTCAGTTTTCTGTCCAGAATGACCCCAAGATACTTTGCCTTGTCAGACAGAGGCAATTCCACTCCTTCCAGTTTAGGGAGGTTAAAGTGTGGTATCTTGTGCTTTCTGGTGAAGAGTACCAGTTCCGTTTTGGAGGGGTTGACGTTAAGTCCACAGCCCTTTGCCCATAAATTGACTTTTCTTAATGCACTGTCCATAATTTCACTTAGAGTGTTTAAAAACTTTCCCTGAATGATAATAACTAGGTCATCAGCATATGCTGTGGCACTTATTCCCCTGGAGCTCAGTTTCTTCAAAATGTCATCCATAACAAGCACCCAAAGGAGAGGTGAAAGGACTCCCCCCTGTGTTGTTCCCTTGGTCACCGACATTCTAATGGAACTTTGTCCCAGGGAGCAGTTTATTTTCCTACTTGCAAGCATGTTGCAGAGCCATAAAACTATGCTGTGTCCAATGTTCATATTAGACATGGCACGCTTTATAGCCTTGCCCTCTACATTGTTAAAAGCACCCTCAATATCCAGAAAAGCTGCTAGAGCAAACTCGCCCAAGTATAAGCTTCTTTCAATCTTCCCTACTACATTATGTAAAGCTGTTTCTACTGACTTTCCCTTCATGTATGCATGTTGCGATTCGCTTAAGAATCCATTATTACATTTGCTCCTGATATGAACTTCTAATAGCCGCTCTAGGGTTTTTAGCATAAAGGATGACAGACTGATTGGTCTGAAATCCTTCGCTGTTGTATGCCCCTGCTTGCCAGCTTTGGGAATGAAAACCACTTTCACCTCCCGCCATGCTGCTGGTATGTACCCTAATTTCAGACTCTGTCTTAGAATCTCCGTAATTTTCCGAATCGCCCTCTCAGGTGCCTTTTGCAGCATGATCGGCAAAATTCCATCTGGGCCCGAGGATTTATACGGTTTGAAGGACTGCAAAGCCCACCGCACTTTTCTCCGATTTATGAGATCAACTATCTCCCCCCTCGTGAGGGGGTCACAGTTGATATCCGTACGACCTTGCAGCTCAGAATCCTCTGGGATAGTAGCCCCAGGAAAGTGAGATTCCACCAGGGTTACCAGAACCTCCTGACTGCTTTCGGCCCAGGTACCGTCTTTCTTTTTGAGGTAGCTAGGTACACTTGCCTCTTTTGAGAGTACTTTGCGTAGTCTCGAAGCCTTATCTGTATCCGAGATTGATTCGCAGAAAAGTTTCCACGAAACTCGTTTGGATTTCCTGATTAAATATTGAAGGGAAAGACTAATTGTCTTTACACTTTCTTTAATGGTCTTGGGCTTAGGTTAAGTTAGGTTAGAGTGGCAGGCCGCAACAAGTTCAGCCTTACGTAGGCCAGAGGAGGCCCATTATGATACCACAGGATCTGATGATCTCACAACTACCCGTTGAACCAAGAGGAGCTGAAAGTAAAGCGTTGGAAGCAACTTATGTTTGCATTAGCGAGTTCGCCGAGATTGTCGAAGAAGTATTCTCCGAGATATAGCTTTCTACGAGTTGAAAGGGCAGGGCACGTGCATAGAAGCTGAAGAATTGTCTCTTCCTCCTACTCGTCCATGCAGCTTCTACAGAAATCATTGGAGGGGAGGCCCAGCCTGAGAGCATGTCTCCCAATAATGCAGTGTCCCGTGATGACACCTACTAATATGCTTATGTTGGATATTTTTTGTTTTACAAGATTGTTGGAGCGCTTAAGATCCAGCATGGGCCAGATCTGTTTCGTGATGGAGAACGTGGTGCAGTTTGACCACCTTCGGTTAGTGGCGCTTATCGCATTTTGTTTAATTAAAAGTTTACACGTAGCGAGAGGCATATAGAGATTCTCCTTTTTCGGTAGAATCGACAGCGTTGTGCCATGCCTAGCGAGTTTGTCGGCCTTGCAATTCCCTGGAATGTTAATGTGGCCCGGCACATATATAAGGTGAATTTTGAACTGCTACGCCACCTCGTTAAGAGACAAGCGACAATTGAGGGCGGTTTTGGACTTAAAGAAGACAGAGTCCAGGGATTTAATCGCGGATTATAATTTTGTTGTTTAAAAACATGGAGTTTTTTTTCTACAAGGTACATGTTTTAGGCGTGATGTAACAAATAAAAGTTAATGGAAATTTCCGACTATTGCTTTAAAACTTATTAAAAAGAAAAATTCGTAATATCCCATTTGTTTATCTTAGGACCATTATATATAATTTAAATATGCAGAATGCTGCGAGTGACTTTAATTCACATTCAAATGAGAACTAAGGCCACTTTTAAAAATGAACTAACACCATATGACTTTAGTTCTCATTTGAAAATGAATTAAAGCCATACGTGAATTATGGCCTTAATTCGCATTTGAAAGTGAATTAACGCCATTATGGCGTTAGTTCATATGGCCTTCGTTCACGGCACCGAAAACACCACCCCATACTCCTGTTTCCGTTTTTGACCCATCAGTATAAAGGCAGACGGATTTCCTGTGAGTCACTGCAACACTCTCCCATCAGTCAGTTCTGGAGGGTATGCAGGTTTCAAAATTCTTACTGAATTGAAACTGGGGGAGGGTGTAATCAGTATCTTTAGGGATGCATTCTATTTTATCTAGAATAGACGAGTGACCAGTTTGTCGACACAAACGGATTGCTTTCATACGGATGGCTGCACTTGCTGGCACTTGTTTGCAATAGAGGTCTAGCGGTATCAGGTGGAATAGTATGTCCATCGCCGCTGTTGGAGTGGTCCTAAGCGCTCCACTGATGCACACACATGCCGTTCTTTGCACACGACTAAGTTGCTTACAGTGAATAGCCTTTTCCAGCGCAGTCCACCAGACGACGACACCATACGTGAGTATATGTCTAATAACGAAAACATAGAGCCAATATGTGATTTGAGGCTGAAGTCCCCATTTGCTACCAATAGATTTTTGGCAGCAGTATAATGCCGTGGTGGCTTTCTGAACCCTCTGCAGTAAATTGGGTTTCCAGCTCAGTTTTCTGTCTAAAGTGAGGCCTAAGTATTTAGCCGTGTTAGAGAGCACCAGCGGAGTGCCATTTAGTTTTGGAGGGACAAAGACGGGAGTTTTGTACTTCCTTGTAAAGAGAACCATTTCAGTTTTCTGAGGATTGACGCCAAGCCCACATGTTTTGGTCCATTTAGAGAGCTTAGAGAGGACGTTCTGCATGAGATCCCTAAGCGTATTGAGATGTTTCCCAGAGACAGCGATAGCAACGTCGTCTGCATAGGCAATTACCTTGCACCCTTCCCCTTCCAGTATTAGTAGTAGTTCATTCACCACTAGGTTCCACAGAAGAGGTGAGATCACACCACCTTGTGGCGTACCCCTACTGACGAACCTCCGAGCCGATGCTTCGCCCAGCTTTAAATTGATGAACCTGTTGGTAAGCAGCTGATTCACCCATTCGCCAGTCGACTTATCAATTCCAAGGCTCGTCAGTGCGCCAATAATTGCCTTAGGTTCGACGTTGTTAAACGCTCCCTCCATATCAAGGAATGCTACCAATGCGTATTCTTTACAGTCTAAAGATTTTTCAATAGTTGATACGAGTGAGTGGAGTGCCGTTTCGACCTATTTCCCTTACTATACGCATGCTGGGAGGCTAACAGAAGATTTGCATTAACACTGCAGCGTATATGGGAATCTATCAATTTCTCTAGAGTTTTCAGAAGAAAGGTCTTGGGCTTAACATTAGTTACAGGTTTCGAGTTTTGATTTCTTGTGTTTGTATTTTTTTATTGTACGGGAAAACGATTTTACTGTGTGAAATTGTTACAAATGAAAAAGTTATGAGTTGAAATTATGATTTTCACGAGATGTAAAATCGAAAGTGAATGAAAAGAAGAACATTCAAATAAAGATGCCAGCATCTGTTTATAGGAAATCATCCATGAGATACAGAAAGTTGTTGTGATGCTCGAAGATCTTTATTTTTCTGCCAACTTTTGTCGGACATTGACACAGTTTATGTATGTGCCACCGAAATGAACATGGTCCTGTAGATAAAGTTATACTAATCATTTCAATGTTCCTCGATCAATTCTTTGAACCCTTTTTTAAGCAAAGCAGATCGGCCAGCTTAACCGCTATCATAGCCTGCCTAGATTGAAATACCAGTTTACCACCATCTTATGTGTTCTGCTAAGTTCCATTGGTTGATCAGAAGTCTTACCACATTCCTCTACCAATTGAAGAGGAAGGGGAGTCCGCTTCTTGTTGCCGTCGATTACAGTTTCCTTGTACCAAGGCAGTGTTACTTTATTTTTATATGAATTTACAAATTTCAGTGCCAATTGGGTTGTGACGTTCGTCTATTCCATTTTTGCCAAGTTTTAAAAGGTAGGCTATCCGACCCATCATACAACCGAGGTGCAGAAGATAATGGATCTGGTTATCATTGTCTACATCTAATATGCTGGCCTCTACGAGTGTCCTGACCTTTTTCCACACACAAGTTTGCATTCATGTAGCAGACTTTATACCTCCCGGAAATTTTCTTCAGTGGCGAAGTCCAAGATGGTCCAGTATCTAGATATAGGTACTCCAAGAAATTTAACTTTCTTGGCCGTTATTAATTCTGATCCTTAAAGTACCTTCTTCGTAACATATGCAGTGACAACTCCTACTACGATTGCTATGTCTTTGGCATTGAATGCCAAACTCCTCAATTTTGTCCAGGAGAAAGTCCACAGAATGTAGTTTTGAGGTTTCCATTTCATACTTTCGAAGTATATCTCATCGAAGATACGTTCTAGGTTTGACAGCTTTTTCCTGTCAAAAGAATTTTGTTCATTTTTTAATTGCAAACAATCCGCTAGCAATTCATAACCTAAACAGCTATCGCTTTTGAATGAAGCGAATTGGACATTTTATACACGAAATGAGTAGGTACATTTTATACGTTTTAAATATTCCCAAAAGAAGATGCCTGAAGCTGGTAGGTCAGGCGTCGTCAGGCAAAAGTGAAGGCCACTCAACATCACGATCGCCTATTTTTTGTAGCAACATTGCAACATTTGTCGTAGATACACTCCGCGCCACTTGAATAACACACCTCCTCAGGTCGGTTTTCTACCGCCCACTGGTCCCAAATCAAGCATGCTAGAGGCCTAATTTTTTTTTAATTAAAGTTCATTGAATTGTTGTGACTTGACCAGAAGGAAGATTTAAAACTAAAGCTTTAAGTAATAACAAAAATTTGTCAACTAAAAAGAGGAAAAATGTGGAACCTTAATTTTCCGCTACTTGAATAGAACACAAGCGAAAAAAATATTTTTGAGAATTCTGCTTCTTTTTAACACACAGATTAGTTAAATTTAAGGTAATTAGAGTATTTTAGATTTTAAAAAAATTGTTTATTTGTGTTTTGAGCCACCTTTGTGCTCCAAAATTCACACATCTTGTTTGGAAGGTATGCATATACAAATTGGCCAAATAATTTAGCGAAATCGAGCTCCAAGCTAATTCGATGGCTTGAACTAGTTTAGATACAGTCGAATATTGTTGTCCCGATCTATAAAGTTGACGTGTCAATCACATCCCCAAACTTTTTAGATGATATTTAAACCCGGTGAGTTGGCCGGTCGGCTTAATAGCTCCACATTTTCGCTATATACTTACTTACTTAGATGGCGCTACAGTCCGGGTTGGACCTGGGTCTTAACCAACACGACTCTCCAGTTAGCACGATCTTTGGCTAACTGCCTCCAGTTGCGCACTCCAAGTTGGTTGAGGTCCCCTTCCACTTGTGCGCGCCACCTAAGGCGAGGTCTTCCTCTACTGCGTTGTCCCTCCGGGTTGGAATCGAAGACTCTTCGTGCCGGAGCGTTGGTGTTCAATCGCTCTACATGTCCTAGCCATCTTAGTCGACAAGGTCGATGTCGCTGTACAGTTCGTAGAGTTCGGTGTTAAATCTCCTCCTCCAAAACCCGTCAACGCAAACGGGACCGAAAATCACTCGAAGAATTTTGCGTTCGAAGAGACCAAGGAGATCTTCATCCGCTTTTGACAACGTCCATGATTCTGCGCCATAAAGCAGGACTGAGATGATGAGGTTCTTATATAGAGCCTCCTTAGTGTTTCTAGTTCTATACATACGTTTTAACAACCCGGGCTGTATGTATTGGCGTATTATCATGTTGATAAAAATACAAGCCAGAGGTCTTAAAAGGTTATGAAAGTATGAAAAGGCATGTTTCAATATGCCATTGGTTGGTAATTTTTCGCCTCGATAAAGGCTTTTTCTCCACCCATTTTATATTTTTGTTCAACTAAATAGTCAATATCAACAAAAAAAATTAAAAGCCATTGTGCAGTATGCCTTTCCGCGTGTAACTCTATCGCACAGTGTGCTATAATAACCCCCGTGAGTATGCGGAAAACCTTGCGGCTCAGTCCGATCATGAATTTGGATCTCTTTTTGCTCACTTCTCGCCATAATTCTTTTACATGCCTACATGTGTTGAGATTGTTCCAGCGTAGATTTGCTCTACTTAAGGATTCAATGTCAATCTTCTTAGCAAGCGTGCTTAGCGGAGTTCTTACAGATTTTAGAGCCATTGATGCGTGCATCTTCGACCCGTTTCTTGCAATCTCATCCGCCTGTTCATTGCCCGGAATATCCATATGCCCCGATACCCAGCATAGGGTCACCGTGTTGGCTTGCGATATTTTGTCTAGGTATTTCTTGCAATAACTTACTGCCCTCGACATCACGACGATCATGGCTTTTATGGCCGCTTGACTGTCGGAGTATATAGTGATTTTTTTGTTGGCAATGTGTCGTCTCTTTAGGTCCTATGCCGCTAGGGTTAAAGCAGCAATTTCCGCTTGAAATACACTACAGTCATCGTTGATTCGGAATCATTCTCGCAGGTTTAGTGTTTCGCTGAAGATACCCGCGCCTGTACCAACATCAATCTTAGAACCATCGGTGTAGAGGGCTATCTCCCCTTCGTCTGTAACTGCTTTGTGCTCCCATTCGCTTCTGTCCGGAATTCTGGTTGTGAATCTCCTTTCAAAAACGAGAATGGGGGGGTAGAAAGTCTGTAGTTATCTTCTCCTTCGCCACGCTCCATTGTGTTTCGATGGAGGCGTGCCCATAGGATGTGGATGATCATATTCCACACTCTCTTAATCTGATTGCGGTTTTGACCGCTATACTGCTATACAGTAAATATTCACAGGGGTGAGGTTTAGCATGACCTCCATTGCTGCGTTGGGTGTTGTTCGTAGGGAACCCGTTATCCCAATGCATGCCGCCCTTTGGACTTTAAGCGATCGGTGTTATGTGTATGGCGGAATGCCCCACTGGTGTCCGAACACCGGTGCAGACACAAGTGTACAGTCTACGGGCAGAGCTTTAGTGAGGCTTGTGATCACAAACCACATACAATAGACCGACGACTCCTCCCACATAACGGACTTTGCCTAGAAACTGCCTGCGGGCCCAGGATTTTTCATGTATTGGTGCTGTATAAAATCGAAGGAGCGCCATTAACGCACGCATATTTGAAAAATCCTAGGCCCATGCTATAGCGTGGAAAATCATTGCCGCCATTGATTTTGACATTTCACACGTATTCACAGGCAAGGGAATTAATTCCGGTGAGAATCGGGTAGGTGCACGGAAGTCGGCGGCCTAGTTCTATGAGGTTTGTACTTGTGAGATGGTATTTTTTCTCCGTGGCCTTCCACCACACGATTGATGTTTGGATGGGCCGCACTATTGCAGTGCCATGTGCCACATATGCTTTTTTGATGTGATCCTCTATGTTGTCCTTCCAGCTGAGCTTGGAATCCTCTAATCGCAATAATTAAATGAATTTTAATTAAAAAAAATAAGGTCTCTAGCATGCTTGATTTGGGACCAGAGGGCGATAGAAAACCGACCTTAGGGGTGTGCTATTCAAGTGGCGCGGAGTGTATATGACGTCGCACCTCCATGTTCAAATCATACTTGAGATAAACCCAATTCTGAGATCACCAAAATGACCAATTATGTAGAATACGTTCATCAGCAACAGTAGCATAATAACGCCACTTTCGTCTTCAAAAAGTAAGTCCCAATGATTCTACCAGCTTTCTTAAAAATCTAAATGAAACCAAACAACTTCAATTTTGAATAACCATTAATCTAAAAGTCTGAGGTACGACAACGACTTACAGACAATTGCCAATGCCAATACAAAACCTGAACAACAAGGTGAAGTTGTCTAGCTAATAAAATGTATCACATCCTCCTCGTTTCAAGTGGCATTCGGAAATGCAATTACAAAGCCATAAGATGAAAAAAAAACCCTATAAACTCTTATTGCAGCCAACAAAAAAGAACACCATCAACCATGTCTTGAGAAAAGGATAAACAGTAAAAATCCCCCAAATGGAATACATCTCTGTCGGTAAAAGTTTTCATATCTTCTTATCAACGGTCAGCAGTTTCCACTCTATTTACTGGATGTGCACCATGCAATCCATAGGTTCGTTCGCCAACATTACCTCTTCTTCGATAGTGAAGATGCAGACCCCAAAAGAACTACTCAAAAGTCGAAGGAGGCAAGAAATTTTCCCTTTCGTTCTTTTTTTTCTAGGAAAACTTTTTCAACTTGGAAACTTTTTGGCGAACATTTTTTAAGTGCATTATTTCCGGCTTTTATAAACTTTTTTGTTATATTTTCTATACACGTGCATTGTTGCTTGTATTTGTGTGAATGTGTTAGATTGGTTTTATTTATTTTATGGTCTCTCACCCTCAATGCACACACGATATACATTAAATAAAGAAGAAGAACAGCACTCGAAAGGTTTGAAGATGCTTTTTACCTATTCCTCGACTTGATGTAGTTACATGTGTGATGTGTATAGCTAAAGGATGGACAGGATACATATTGCAAAGGTCATTCAATTTGGGTGGTCTGGTCAGTCTGATGGGCTGATATAATATCGTGCTTTTGGAAGATATTTTTGAAGAATTTTTATTTTTCTGTCTGTGTAGTGGGAAATGGTAAATGAATCATATAAAGGCTGAAAAGGATCCATAAAGTGATTTATTGCTACCGACAATAGTTTGGGAATTGATAGCATAATGTGAACTGTGAACAGGACATGATGTGCAGGTTATTGTGGGAGTTTGGGGTGAATAGCTTAATACGCTGGGGGCTTATAGATTAGAAGTTATGTTGAATGGTTATGATTAGCTTGTGTTCTATGTGGATCTACTGCAAACTTATTATTTATTTATTTATTTTTGCCGTGTTTATAAAAATTGAGTATGCATTTTTGATTCCCTTGATATTGATACGTACTGAATTGTATAATATGTAAAATATGATCACAGTACTAACTCGGCTAAGTACAACCCTAAGTGTTAAAGGTGTTTCAATGTTTGCACTGATTTTTATATCCAATTTTTCCCTCCACCTCCAGCCAGCTCGGTTCCTAGCTAACTGCCTCCATAGTTACGCACACCACACCACACTGGTTGAGTTCGCCCTCCAATTGTGCGCACCAACTTAGGTTGGGTCTTCCTCTGTAAGTTATAGCTATCAGAAAAGTCCATCCGTAAAAACACGCAACAGAACAAAACTGAAACATTCAACCATAGCATATCATAGGAATTCAGTGAAATGCTTCGTGAAACTGGTTGAGAAGTTGAACAGAAAAAGTTTTTCGTACGGGAAAATAAAGAAATTCTGTTTTTAGAAAATTTAAAGATCAATTGCTTAATTTTTTTTGACGAATTAGTTTTGTAATTCAAAAGCAACTATTTAAGACCAAGATTGAGTTCAACGAATAAGTTAAAGTGCTCCAAAAAAGTGAAACATTTTTTTTACGGATGCATTTTACTGATAGCTATAACTGCAGCCTAACGTTGCCCCTCGTCCGAAGAAACAGCGATTTGCAAGAGTGATTCTTCGTTTGATCTCTGCGCGCGCCGATGTCATTTTGCGAGGTGATAGTGGAGCCGAGTTAGACAAAGTCTTTAACTACATGTACTTCAAAGTTGTATCTGTCCATCGTGACGTTTTGTCCGAGTCGTCGCGTCGATGCTGATACTCCTTTCTCGTTGAAAGTACGTATATAAATGTACTTCGTTTTGTCCTCATTTACTGTCAGACCCGTCATCGCCGCCTCCGTTTCAATACTAAAATTCTAAAAAATGTACCTCTGATTTTGGCTTGTGAGTTTCGTAAAATTGCTTCAAGGATGATGTTAAAAAAGTTACACGATAGCGCATTGCCTTGTCTCAAACCTTTTTCAACATCAAAGGGCTCGGTGGTGTTCTTGCCGACTTTGACGGAGCAGCGAGATTTCTCCATCGTCATCTTCCACAGACGAACAAGTTTGGCAGGGATGCCTAAATGTGAGAAGGCTTTGTATAGATCGTCTCTTATACGCTATTATAGGCGACTTTAAAGTCGATAAAAAGGTGGTGTGTATCTATCTGAAATGCTTGGGTTTTTTCTAAGATCTGTCTGAGAGTGAAAATTTGGTCGATGAAAGACTTTCCTGGCCTAAACTCGCACTAATATGGGCCGATCAGGTTGTTGGCGAAAGGTTTTAGACCTTCACATAATAGATAATAGATCCTTTCTTGTGGATGGGGCACACGATGCTAAGGTTCCATTCATCAGGGATGCTTTCGTCCGACCAAATTTTTCAGATGAGTTGGTTTGGTGCATGGTTCTTACCAATTCATCTCCCGCTGCTTTGAAAAGCTCGAGCCCCCGCAGCGTATTTTGACGCGTATATTGTCGAGTATTTTTAGGCGTATTTAGGCATGTATATTGTCGCGTATTTTGGGACATTTTTTGACGCGTATTTAGGTGTATATTTTGAGTCGTTTTTAGGCGCGTTTATTGTCGTATATTTTGAAGAGTATATTGACGCGTAGGTATATTGTCGCGTATTTTAACGCGTATTTCGAGGCGTATTTAGGCACTTATTTTGGTGCGTATAGTGACGCGAATTTCGGCGCGTGTTTGGGGGATAATTTTCAAGCGTATATTGTCGCATATACATTGAAGTATTATCGCCTCTAGGCTCGTCGGCGTCGAACCATTGCATCATACCACCTAATTTCTTGTATTCCGACCACAAAGTTAAATTGATCGAAAAGAAAGTATGGCAATGCGAAAGAGCCAACTGGAGCGGACTTAACAACTTACTTCTTTAGGAGTTTTAACTGGTCGTTATGCTTCCTCAATAATGACGTGGATACCGATGCTCCAATATGGTGCATCGATCACGTTTTGGGATTCTGGACATCTTCAAGCCCAGTTCAACGTGGAGTTCACGAGTTGTTCAGAATCAATGCTCCAGGTCCAGACGAAGGAATGACAATCATATAATTTTCTGAATTTTTTTGAATTAAAGTAATATTAAGAGTAGCTAGTGTAAGGGTATAATGGTTATAGTGACAGTGATGGTGACCCGAAAAAAGGTGGCTTTTGCCCACAATTTTAACTTCCACAGGAACCATATCATGATCCGAGTGCTGCCGGCAGGACAACGAGGGACGACATTTAATCGCAGTAAGTTTTTTTTTGTTTTAACCATTTAGTAAGGGAATCCGCCCAGAATTATTTTATAAATATGGTTCGGAATCGCACGTCACCTGACGCACTTATTCTCATTTTATAGCCTTAGTAATGTTTTGGCGGTGGCCATGGTGTAGTGGTTAGAGTCATTGCTTGTGACCCGAGCGGCGTTGGCTCGATCCCCGGCGGGGGACAGTAATACTCTGTCACCGACCATAAGAGAAATGAATAATATCAGAGTTTCTCCACCACTACACCAAAATAGGGGTTTCTGCTTGGTAGTACAATGGACCGAGATTCGTCTGAGTGCTTTTACTTACAAGACAATATCACTTAGAATCTACTTTTTCACTTATAGTCTTTCCACTTATTTATAGCACTACCGATACTATTTCGAACTTTATTTCACACGGTTTAAAAATAAACTGCACTCTAGTCTCGTCCGATTTCGAAACCCTTTTTATACTGCAGCTAAAGCTTCTCGAATACTCCAACCGGATATTCTAGTACTCCAACCGGAACAATCGAGAATGTTCTGCTTCATTCTATTCACCATTCGATGAGTTTTGAAGTTTTCGAAGTTCCGTTGAATAAGTTAATCCACTCTCCATTAGATGGCGCTGCGATCAATAAGTATTACTTTAAAATCCACACTATAGTAAATTAACGTAGTTTAGGTTCTCAATGCAATAGTTCGCTAGTGATTTGGTGTTTGGATACATAGGAAAACCCAGTGCCAATATCATCTAGCACGTCTCTGGGACGAGACGAACATTACCAAGGAGCCACCGTGGAAAGCTGTTGATACAGAGAAGAAGAGTAGGTTATATGTAAGTTAGAATAGGAATAGATATGTAATAGGGTTTAGCTGACGTTTAGGTTAGCGTTGCTACTTGGAAATAGTCAGCAGGAGCAATGTCGAGTCGGATGATAATTCGTAACAGCAAGTTTTTTGTACATATTTTCATTTCGTCTGAACTTAGAACGCAAACTTTCTGGGCTGACAACATTTTTACAACTGGTTCAATAATTCCTGGTTATGCCCACTTTATGTGCCCAATTCCGACCTCCAGGAAGTAGAACATTTTTCTTCGGATGCATCTTAACTGTGATATATCGTATTCAGTCCAGTGAAATTTTTCAATTCCCGTCTACAGTTTATTTGACTTACACCTGTTGTTAATTCTTGCTTCAAATCTGCCTACTTACACATTTTCTTCTCTAAACATTCTTCATTCAACTTTAGTGAAAACTCTGCTTCAGAGTTTTTCTAAAAAAATGGGTTGCATTTTAGTTATTATTTAATTAATAAATGGAAATTAACTCACACTTCCTATTTTTAAGTTTTCAATGAAAGGCCATTGGGGAAGGCAATTTCGGGTGGTATTTCCGCATCTTCATTGTTTCCATTGTTTCTGGAAGTCGTTATTAGTTCCTTTGTAGCTCGAACTTGCATTGCATCCGGTTAGAGCGAGAGGAGACGGAAACTACTTTAATTTCTGGGTGTACTGTTGGAATTGTTCCCGACTTCAACTTATGTTGATTTCCAACACAAAGTCTTAAAATAAGCAGATATATTTATGTCCATTGCTAGATTTATATAAACATCCACTTAAATATTGTAACATACCCATTTTAAACTGGAAATTGCTTTCGGTCTTTTCATTCATTCATTCATTTTCAATGGTCCGCTTGTCCATTAAGTGGGAAACAATAAAACCAAATTATGTACTATTTTCGTCATTTTTATTATTTGAATTGCAATTATGTACATATATAATATGTATATAGGTACGTACACCTCATTTTGAAAAAACAAAAAAAAAAAAAAAACAGAAAACCGTTAATTCAAATAAAATTTAAAGGGTCACAACTAACGAGTTATGACACAACTGTCAAAAAGGAAAAACAAATATGGCGGACGACCAAACAGTGTAATCTTTTACCTACCCTATCATACTCTTGCATTTACCTATTACACGAGCTAACATAATTTAAACATTTAATTTTTCTGATGGTGCCTTCAGCCTAACACAAGTCATAAATACTGTGGACAAATTCAGCTGCGGTTATTCATAATCATAGGCAATTTGAAAAATGCAGACCTCGTTATTTATAGTTCATATGAAGATGATACCATGAGTGCTGCCAATGTACCTGTCATGAGGCAATGTCAAAATATTAAGATTTTTTCGAAGCTGTCGATTCGGATCCAATTTCATTAAGCAGCTAAGAAAAAATGAAGTTTCGTCTTCCGTTGCCTTGAGTAAGGCCAGCTTTTTGATTTCGATGTCTAAAAGCCTAAGCTTAAAGTCATTTCCATCTTCACGCGTCATTTTTCTTGCTTCGTGCTTCAACGAAACTTATCTCTGTGTCGTTTACTTCGGCATTTTTGGAGAAGCTGAATCCTCCAACGCAAGCGACAAGTTTCCATCTGTTTCCGGGTCATCGTATCTCTTAAGCTATACCTACAGCTATTTACTTACAAATAAGTAAAATTAAAAATGTAATTCGAACGTAAGTAAGATAAGTGTTGTCAGTTTTTTGTGATGATTCGTTCCTCGTGGTTGACACATATCATAAAAGTAAAATATTCAGTTGCATTTGGATGCTCACAAGAGTAACACATAAGTCAATGCTTAAAGCCATTAATATATATATATATATGTTAAAACAAAAGAAAAATAAGAATGTATTTTCATTAAAAAGAGTTTTTTTTTAAATAACATGTTCAAATGATGCTGCATCAGCAATCAGAATCGGTTCCTGCAAGCTTTTATAATATTGCCACTTTCCAGTATATAGCAATTGCTGCTGTGAAGCTCCTGATCTACCTTTTAGAATTTTTTTCAATTCTTTACTAAACTGGTCCGGTAACTAAGTACTTTTTAGCATCTGCTTCTGGTAAAAAAAATCAATTAATTTTTTTTTCAGATTAAGGTACCTATCAATAGGAATATTTTCAAACTTCTCACTCAGGATATCGAAATCATTTGTTGCTTTTGTAGTTAAAGAGGTTTGCAACTTGCAAGGTTATTTGGAATTCGCTCCACAAGATTCATATACGATATACCTGTAAAAACCATCGAGCTTTTCAAAATGGTTTCAATGGATTTTTTTCAAAAATTTAATATTGCTGTTTGAGTGTTTGGGAGGTATCGACGAAAAGGTGCAGGGAAATAAGTCAACGGGAATCTGCTCCACATGAGAATCCGTAATGTTTTGTGGGTCGGCAAATGCTTTCACCATTATGTGGTCTATAAAGCACACCTAGAACACGTTTTAACCGAAGTAAGTCCATATGGTTTGATGGTAAATACTGGTTCCTTTCTTCCAGAAACGAGGCATTTTGAAAACGAGGTTGTTGTATGTAATTAGTGATAATCTACCAACCCCTTTTTCTGTTGAGATCGTTGCGGCAGCAGTTAAAAACAACATAAAGTTTGTTTGCTTACCAACTGATTCTACCCCTTTGTATCAGCCATCGGATGTCGCGTTTTTGATCCTTCAAAAAGAAAGAGGAGAAAATTTAAGAAATTCTCAAAAGAAGGACGCCCAAGCCCAATATTTGTTAAAGGAAATGTTTTCCAACGCTGCTAAAACAATTTGATAAATTCATTTCTAAATTAAAGTGGGTTGTTTGTAAATTAATTAAAATTGATCATCCGGTTTTCAGAAATGTGGAATTTTCCCACTTAAACCCCTCGCAGTTTTAAGCCGGTTGCCATGTAGAGACAACAACAGTGATGTTCCAGTCCAGATCCAGGTGCAGTGTCATCTGCAGTATTAACTGTTTTAAGTAACAAAAACAATGTGCCATGATAAGGACATTTCTGATGTTCGCAAAAAGCACGAACCAAGATCGTTGTTGACCTAATGCATTATTATTGCAGCAAATTCATTACATCTATATATATAAAAATTGAGCCTTAAAATGTTTGTCGCCGATTCACGCTTTAACGCATTTACCGTTCTTAACCAAACTTTTGCACATCTTTGGTATTGGTCCATACATGAATCCTGTGAAGTTTGGTCAAAAATGGACAAAGGGGCGTGGCACCCCCCATACAAAAAAAAACATTCAAAATCGTATATATCGAAAACCACCAAATCGATTGAGCTCAAACTTACAGATAATCTTAGTTATTGGCCCTGGAGTTGTCCTGTGAAGTTTGGGCAAAATTGGACAAAGGGGCGACCAACAAGCCTGCCTAAACCAAAATTAAAACGCTATATACATAATTTGTTTACTATATCATCAACTCAATCAAGGAATATTTTGTATGTTTAATACTTTTTTTCTGTATTAATATTTTTATTAGCATTCTATAGCTCCACCAGCTCTCGAAACAGATTGATTAATTTGTGTTTTTGCTGGAATTGCAAGCCACCGAAAAAAGATCCGTTTCGTTGCTTTTAGTGCGTGAATCGTAAGTGTTTCATGTTTTGTTGATAGAAAGAAACTGATTTTTTTGTTCTATTTTGTTGTGGTATTGCTTTATTTAATTCATTCCATTTCAATTGTTTTAAGGTTACTTATTTGAAATCAACTTATTATGCGGCCAAAAGAAGACAAATTTATTTTCAAGATTGAAGATTTCATTATTTTATTTTAGTTTGTGTCAAAAATGCCACGTCAGCGAAGAAGTGATATTGGTCATCGGTCGCGTAGGACTCAAAATAGATCAAATGAAAGGCAAAATCAATCACAAGAAGAGCGAGAAAATCAAAATCAAATTCAAAGAGAACGTATGGCCAGATCACGTTCAGGTCATTCATCTGAACAACGCGAACAACGTGCTGCACAAATCAATGTTAATGTTGCTTTGAATGGTGCTGGATTTCGATATAATAATGCCATTGATTATAGTTTGTATAAATTTGTGGTTATTGGCGCAATGAACAAATTATGTCAATATTGTAATGTATTCAAATTTGGAACTGAAACTTCTGGAATGTGTTGTGCTTCTGGGAAAGTTCGATTACCAGAATTACAATATCCACCTGATCCATTACAATCATTACTTTCTGGCACAACACCTGAATCAAAACATTTTTTGGATAACATTCAAATGTACAATTCATGCTTCCAAATGACATCTTTTGGAGCAACGAATATAATAAGAAATAATTTTATGCCGACATTTAAGGTAATTGTGGCATAAGGCATTTCAAATGAAACATTTGAAAAAAAACTGCCAAATTTGTGCGGTTTTCACAAGTTCAAGCTCATCACTTGAATACTTTGCTTCTACATTACAGATACAAGGGCAAGTTTATCATAAAATTGGTTCATTGTTGCCAATCCCAGATGCTAACCATCAATTTTTGCAAATTTATTTCCTTGGCAACAATCAAAATGAAGTGGATACACGATGTGCATTCTTTAGAATTGCAAGAAGAATGATAATTCAAGAATTGCAAGCACTATTTCATGAACATAATGAATCTATCTATATATATAAAAATTGAGCCTTAAAATGTTTGTCGCCGATTCACGCTTTAACGCATTTACCGTTCTTAACCAAACTTTCGCACATCTTTGGTATTGGTCCATACATGAATCCTGTGAAGTTTGGTCAAAAATGGACGAAGGGGCGTGGCACCCCCCACACAAAAAAATCATTCAAAATCGTATATATCGAAAACCACCAAATCGATTGAGCTCAAACTTACAGATAGTCTTAGTTATTGGCCCTGGAGTTGTCCTGTGAAGTTTGGTCAAAATTGGACAAAGGGGCGTGGTACCGCCCATACAAAAAACATTCAAAATCGTATATCTCGAAAACCGCCAAATGGATTGAGCTCAAACTTACGGAAGATCTTAGTGATTGTCCCTGGAGTGGTCCTGTGAAGTTTGGTCAAAATTGGGCAAAGGGGCGTGGCACCGCCCATACAGAAAAACACTCAAAATCGTATATCTAGAAAACCACCAAATCGATTGAGCTCAAACTTACAGATGATCTTAGTTATTGGCCCTGGAGTGGTCCTGTGAAGTTAGGTCAAAACTGGACAAAGGGCGTGGCACCGCCCATACAAAAAAAAAAAACATTCAAAATCGTATATCTAGAAAACCACCAAATCGATTGAGCTCAAACTTACGGAAGATCTTAGTTATTGTCCCTGGAGTGGTCCTGTGAAGTTTGGTCAAAATTTGGCAAAGGGGCGTTCCACCGCCCATACAAAAAACTTTCACAATCGTATATCTCGAAAACCACCAAATCGATTAAGCTCAAACTTACAGATGATCTTAGTTATTGGCCCTGGAGTGGTCCTGTGAAGTTAGGTCAAAACTGGACAAAGGGCGTGGCACCGCCCATACAAAAAAAAAAAACATTCAAAATCGTATATCTAGAAAACCACCAAATCGATTGAGCTCAAACTTACGGAAGATCTTAGTTATTGTCCCTGGAGTGGTCCTGTGAAGTTTGGTCAAAATTTGGCAAAGGGGCGTTCCACCGCCCATACAAAAAACTTTCACAATCGTATATCTCGAAAACCACCAAATCGATTAAGCTCAAACTTACAGATGATCTTAGTTATTGGCCCTGGAGTGGTCCTGTGAAGTTAGGTCAAAACTGGACAAAGGGCGTGGCACCGCCCATACAAAAAAAAAAAACATTCAAAATCGTATATCTCGAAAACCGCCAAATGGATTGAGCTCAAACTTACGGAAGATCTTAGTGATTGTCCCTGGAGTGGTCCTGTGAAGTTTGGTCAAAATTGGGCAAAGGGGCGTGGCACCGCCCATACAGAAAAACACTCAAAATCGTATATCTAGAAAACCACCAAATCGATTGAGCTCAAACTTACAGATGATCTTAGTTATTGGCCCTGGAGTGGTCCTGTGAAGTTAGGTCAAAACTGGACAAAGGGCGTGGCACCGCCCATACAAAAAAAAAAAACATTCAAAATCGTATATCTAGAAAACCACCAAATCGATTGAGCTCAAACTTACGGAAGATCTTAGTTATTGTCCCTGGAGTGGTCCTGTGAAGTTTGGTCAAAATTTGGCAAAGGGGCGTTCCACCGCCCATACAAAAAACTTTCACAATCGTATATCTCGAAAACCACCAAATCGATTAAGCTCAAACTTACAGATGATCTTAGTTATTGGCCCTGGAGTGGTCCTGTGAAGTTCGGTCAAAACTGGACAAAGGGCGTGGCACCGCCCATACAAAAAAAAAAACATTCAAAATCTTATACATATCTCGAAAACCACCAAATTGATTGAGCTCGAACTTACAGATAATCTTAATTATTGGCCCTAGAGTGCTCCTGTGAAGATTGGTCAAATTTGGTCAAAGGGGAGCGGCACTTCACATACAAAAAAATATTCAAAATCTTATACCTCCTATACAAAAAACATCTTCTATGGAGTGAAACTCGATGACGTTATATCTCCATAACCGCTGCTGGGCCGATTTTCATAATTCATTTTTTTGTTTTGTTCGTATTGCTGTGTTTCAAGTTTAGGCAGAAAGAAAATTCCACCAAGTCGATTTATTATCATTTCTCTCATTTTACGAAAGAACATTATTACCTAAGACCTAAGCAATACAATTCCTGTGCACGGGCAAAGCCGGGCGGGTACAGCTTTTCGATAGTCTTGGAATTGGAATCCAAAGTTTTTAAAATTTGTAACATCGATATAAATGATGAAAGTCAATAATATTGTCTAGGCAATACAATTTCTGAAAAAAAAAAAATGTTGTATAATATAGAGCATTACAATAAAAACAGTTCTTCTATTTAACTATTTTGCACTACGAAGTGTGCACGGGCTACGCTAGTATAATATAAAAATTGAGCCCTAAAATATTTGTCGTCGATTCACGCCTTAACGCCTTTACCGTTTTTAACCAAACTTCCACACATCTTTTGTATTGGTCCCTATACGGTTTCTGTGAAGTTTGGTCAAAATTGGACAGAGGGGCATGGCACCGCCCATACAAAAAAAAAAAATTAAAATCTTATATCTCGAAAACAACCAAATCGATTGAGCTCAAACTTACAGATGATCTTAGTTATTGGCCCTGGAGTGCTGCTGTGAATATTGGTCAAAATTGGACAAAGGGCGTGGCACCGCCCACATAAAGAAAATATTCAAAATCGTTATCTAGAAAACCACCAAATCAATTGAGCTCAAACTTACAGATGGTCTTCGACAGTTTGCACTACGAAGTGTGCACGGGCTCCGCTAGTATTTATAATAAAAAAAAAAATATATAATTTATAAAATTTAGACTATTATTTATGTTCGATTTTAGCTCGGCGATGTTTTAGTGAAGACCATTTTTTGATGACCTCACTCCTGACAATGCTCTGGGAATAATACATACAATTGTCGATTGAGACGCTGGAGGTGGATTGAAGATTTTGCTTAGTGTTAGTGGTGGTAAGATGCCGTCTTGTTGACAGTTCGGAAATCGGAACTGGGTATCAATGTAGGGGCTGAGAGGCTACAGCTTTGATTTTTTTTAACATTTACGAAATAGCCAACCACAGATATAAGTAAAGCTGATTTTCTGTAAGAAAGCAGTTCTATTCATGTCATTGGTAGTTATTTCAAATATATTATTCGGTCTAGTCGCAGCCTTCTCTTTCCACCATTCAGTATTCGTAACTAAATCATTTTTTGAAACATCTTAAAAATCTTTAATTTGGTCGTCCTGAATTATTTTAAAGTTGCCTGTTCTCACGGCTAGGGATTACCTGTTGGACTTCTATTATTGATGAAATGCTCTAAGGAATCCTGTTTTTGATGTCTAGTTAAGATGTATTCAAACTAATATTGCTGGAGATTTGGCCACAGCGAAAAAAGTTATGAAATATTAAGCAACCACCCTAAAAAGAAGAAAATATATTATAAAAGAAAATCTTCTTGCTCTTCAGGAGCAATTATCTTCATTCAAATTAAAAATGTCCTTGCCTTTCAAAAAAACTCTCTTCCTGCCTTTCATTTTATGTGAACGCTTGCTTAAATACCTTGGGCTGCTTCAGAACTGAAGTGTTAAAGATGTTTAAAAGCTTATCAAAAGGTGAACCAACTCAGCAGTGTTTTTTAGGTATGGTAAATCGGGACGCATAAGAGACCCGCATAAAGTATGTGGCTCAAGACCTGCGTCGCAAATTTTACCTTCATCAGTTATTTGGTAGAACATGCGCACTGGTTAATTTGGGAGCAGCTTTAAGTTCGTTCTTGGAATCGACGTTATAGATCTGTGCAATGGCGTTCCAAGATGCCGTCTTCTTTTCATAAACGATGTGCGGTGTTCGGTGTTCGTCATCACCGTAGTCTTCAACTCTAAAAATGGCATAACTTCGTCTACTATAGTCCATATGCCCTTTGAGAGAGATCTCGTCAGCACAAATGGAGCAATACTCGTACATATCTGGTAGCTGACTTTCTTAAGCTGTAAACTCTTTACATTCAGCGCAATATTGCAAGGTGACCATGAAGCTGAAAAGAACACTGGACACTAAAAGAAATTAATGTGTTCTTACACTCTAATCTAAGAACTACGCATAGGTTCGCATGTCTATTAATAAATTTCTGTAAACTTTATATAAAACGTTTGCTACATTACGTTATTTTTAAGGTATACATACTTACTGTCCTATTTATAAAAGTGTCGTATAGCCTGCTTAACTTTACGCAGGAAAATGGTGGATATTTTGGTGACATTTGGAATAAGAACTTATTCGTATGTTATTGTCTGGGCTCTAGGTCAAAGAAATTAAAATTGTCTTATGTCACGGTAGCGACGATTCGGGCGTGGTTACGTCCTTCGTCAGGCCTTGGTTTTTATTAAACAAAATAAAATACAATATATGTGTTATTCACAAATAACATGTGGAAAGTCAAGGAAACTTACATAAAAATCAACAAGGAAAATTTTACATCGGTAACTATACGTCAAACAACAATTTAATTCGGTGTCATTACGAAAACTAAAATGTTACAAAAAATGTTCGTTGAGACTAATTGATAAAAATATAATTAATTTACATTTACATTTCGACGATAGGGCAGAACACAAATTACATCACATCAATATTGCACATCTAAAGCTTTACTTGTGTCAGCTACTGTGCGACGGTCGTTTTATAAGCTGACTATAAATGTTGCTGAGCTTTTCACAATCCGATCTTCTGCTGACGGCGCTCTCTGTGTTGACAGTATGTAGCATTTCCAAAAGCATGCGCTTACTGTATTATCTCTCTGTTTGTAGGGTTCTCACATTCTCCAAGTCGGGTGTATGCCGCCTTTCCTCTTGAGCCGAAATAAGGTAAATTCTATGGATTCCTTGCAATAATTAATAACGTTTATGAATTAAACACAAGTTTTTTAGATTTAAGATGATGGAGCTGATATTCACAAGTTCAGCTAACCCACACTTTGTGGTTACCTAATACGTACCTATGTCAAATAATCGCATACGCATTCGTTTCGAAAAGAACAGGCTATATAAATATGCCATAATTAGTGTCCGACCAAGTGAAGGAATTAGCTGGTTTTCAAGCAATGAGCGGCTTAGCGCAAATACATAATTGATGCAATTGATTGCACCCACATAGAAATTCCTAAAGTTGGTGGAACATTGTCATGAGCCAGGGTCGAGCCACAGGTTCAGCTTCGGCACAGGTGAGGAGGGCGTGGCATGCTTGTGGTTGCTCGGCTAGAGCTCATCGGACGGAGGTGTTCTTGCCCCTTCACCTTATGCCACCGATAACGATACCTTGATTACTTACTTAGATGGCGCTACAGTCCGGGGTGGACCTGGGCCTCAACCAACACGCCTCTCCAGTTAGCACGATCTTTATGGCTAACTTCCCCCAGTTGCGCACTCCAAGTTGGTTGAGGTCCCCTTCCACTTGTGCGCGCCACCTAAGGCGAGGTCTTCCTCTATACTGCGTTGTACCTCCGGGTTGGAATCGAAGACTCTTCGGGCCGGATCGTTGGTGTCCATTCGCTCTACATGTCCTAGCCATCTTGTTCGACTGATACGTACTTTTCTGACCAGGTCGATGTCGCTGTACAGCTCGTAGAGTTCGCCGTTAAATCTCCTCCTCCAAAGCCAACGCAAACTGGACCGAAAATCACTCGAAGAATTTTGCGTTCGAATGCGCCCAAGGAGATCTTCATCCGCTTTTGACAACGTCCATGATTCTGCGCCATAAAGCAGGACTGGGATGATGAGGGTCTTATATAGAGTCTCCTTGCTGGCCAGGACAAGGCCTTACTAATTAATTGCCTTCTTAGGCCAAAGTAACAGCGGTTGGCAAGTGTGATTCTTCGCTTGATTTCTGATGTGATGTCATTTTAAAAATTAATAGCGGAGCCGAGGTAGACAAAGTCCCGAACTACCTCAAAGTTATAGATATCTATCGTGACGTTCTGCCCGATTCGTCGATGTTGTGTGTTTCTTCTTGTTGACAGCATATATTTTGTTTTGCCCTCATTCACCACTAAACCCATTTTTGCCGCCTCTATACTGATACTTGCAAACGCACCAGTGACAGCTCGCTGTGTTCTGCCAATGATGTCGATGTCGTCAGCGTATACAAGTAGTTGCCCAGACTTTTGTAAAATTGTGCCCTGGTTGCTTCGTAACCTTATTGTTTTTCCGTGGTTTGGTAGTTAACCCCACGCACAACCACCAACCTTGAGGTCCAGGCCCTTTCTGTGACCCCTTGGACGAAAAGGGATGGAAATTCCGGTGTTTGAGTGCTGCCGTTGACTCATTAAGGGCTCTTCCGCCACCATCTCTATTTCAACACCCTGACTCAGCTACAAATATGTCGAAGTAGCTCATTAAGGTATCTGCCATGCCGACTGTTGGCGTCACCGTTGATTCAATCGTGTGAATTCTTCCACCGCACGTCCTCTTTCTGAGGGGCTTATGTTAGACTTCTGAAACTCGAGCAGGCTGTCAGTTCCGACAGAGCATTATAGTGTTGCTATTTTCTTCGTGTTCAACACTTGCGCTTATAAGTTTAGCAAGCCAAGCCCGGATGGGCGAGACCAGTACCCGGTGGTTACCGCACACGGAGGTAAAATAAGCACAATTGATGTGTATGAAAAAGTTGCAACAACTGGGCACCGCCAAGTTGATGCCAATCAGCGCCTACCCGATTCATACACAACACACCCAACCACCTTTATGCAGTTGAGGGTATTAAAGTATCGGCCAGGCTGATGATAACACTTTTACTTGTTTTTGAATTAAATCTTAATTAAGTGTAAATGTGACAGTTAGAATAGAACGCGAAAAAATAGGCAGAATAAGGTGAAGATTGTGTAACCTCCACAGGATGACAAACTGAATATACCTTCATGCGGAGGGTATAAAAACCTCGACACTCAACTGAGCGCGAAGCAGCGTGGCATTAATGACCTCTGCGATCAAAAATATTTAATATGCGAATAATCCGACCATAAATAGAGTCATCTATTTCCATCTAGCCACACCCCTCCGCCCGATATAGATGTGAACTTAGTCAAACTGACCTCGACTATTATGAAGTAGCAAGCTAATTATGACTTTTTAATTTGATATCATCAAATTTCCGAAACTACAAATGCCAGGCAACAACTTTTGGCTGAATTTTCACTTGCTACCAACGCGCAAAGATAAGAACCAACCAAAAACTTAAAAGTAAACACAATTATGCCCTTGAGTCTTGACCGATATTCATTGTCGGTTTTTTTTTCTTAATTTTTTCTAGGGAGGCCCTACCCCAAGTGGAAGTCCACATGCTCATTCCAGTAGCCGTTCCTGCTTCAGGACAAAAATATTCCGCGGGACTTCGTTTAACGCAAGCAGACAGAGAATGACATCATGATGGGTGGAGTTTTATTTTCCAGAGAATTTAGTTAACCAAATTTTTCTTTGTCCCTTACATTTGATTAGTAGTAAATTTGTCCATGGTAAAACATTAAAGTGTATTTTATTAGTCCTGAAAAGGCAAAAAAAAAAAAAAAAAAAAAAATCTGAAATATTCATGCAGTCGGTTTAAAACTCTATTCACCTTAATCTAACTTAGACGCAACTATTAAACAACTTTTAAGCATCCTTTTGTCATCCACTGAGCTCTATTCCTTTGTCCCCATCCTAGGGCCCCGTATATACATTGTTATATTCATATCACATGCGGAGTAACTTAAATAAATTGTTTCAAGTTCCAAGAATCTCATTTCATATCTCTCCGAAATGCTGCTTCATCTCCATCCCCCATTGATTTTTCTGCATAGAGACATTCGCATCGCATACGAATAAATGCTAACCAGGTGCATACATCACGGAGATATCCCCAAAAACTAAATGGCAAATGGTTGAAGCTAAAAAGAAATAATAACAGAAAAACAACAACAACAACATCACGTACACATTGTGTAAATTCAGATAGTTCCAACTTACTAACCCATCTCCTTTTCCAAATGCTTGCAAAGGACAAACTAAACTAAGATACGTGAAATCTTTGCTATCAGAGAGGTCCTTGCTCCCCATTGTTTTCCACATCTATATCCCCCCTCTCAGCCTCACAGACACACCTTGGGCAGGAATGAGCAAACATTTTAAGTTGTGAATCCATCCCTATACCGTCAGCAATGAAACAGCAAAAAGGGTAAATATTACCTTACGTCGAGTATGGCTCAAGCATTCGTGCAAAGGACGTGTGGATGAAACTTGAGAGTGTTTAAGCAACGAGATTCCTCGCAAAGATGCACACATAGTTGCGCGCTTAGCATCGCTTGGAGTCTCTTCACTTGCTTTCTTCTTCGTCAACGTCCGTTTCACTTACGTGACTCAGTTACGAAATAAGGATGCTCCAGCTAAGCAAGGAGTATCAGCTAAATAGCAGTGGCACCTATGGAAAATAATAATGAAGCATTTTGCGCTTTCTTTCAACTCGTGATTGCAACAAATTTTGGACGCAATGCAAAGCGGGCTGGGATCTCTGTTTTCCCATTTTCCGAGTGCAGTGTTAAGTGTCATTGGAGCCGTGGTAAAGGGTGTCTCTTATCCTGGCGGCAAATACATTGTATATGCAGAGATGTTAGTATGAATCTAATCAAGAGGAAGGATTTTGTTTCTGTGTCTGAAGAATTTAATGAAGGGAAAGTTCAATCTTGTAGGTCTTCTTGGGAAAAAAGTTTCGGAAGCAAACAATGCAAGTGTAGATTTGTTTTGGGAGAGATATGTGTACTTTTAATGAAAAAGTTTTTCACTCTTTGTTTAGGTTAGATTGGCATCTTGGCAGGACTACTACGACAGTACATGGTCAAACAAATGTCTAGACGAGTAGTTTGATAGAACGAATTGGTATAAACAGAGTGTGGAACTGACCGGAATCATGCTGGCGAATTGGATCTTCCATATATATATCCTGCAAAAGGAAGCACTGGAAAACATTAGCAAATGTACTGGTGGAAGATGCTTTTTGGCTTTGATATTATCATTAGTTTGGAAATAATTGACGGGTCTATACGTAGCGTTGGTACAACTGATAAACTAGGAATCACTACTCTTCTGATATACTTGCCGAGGAACTGTACATCAAAATTTTAAAAATGTCATAAAAGGAGTCGACGGACAGTGGATTCTCGGCGGAGAGGAAGCGGGAAATAACTTCTAGTTCCCGTTGAAAAAAGTAACCGGGATACGTTGATTCCAATTATCGAAACATGGATCATTGATGATTAATCTTTCCCGGAACCAGTATCATGGGAGATTGCTGGAATATGAAGTGAATGTTGAGGAAGCTAATAGTTCCGAGGAAGAATTTTATTCATTTTGTAAATTAAGTAGTTTTCGAATGTAGATAATATTTTGCATCTGCGGCTGAAGAAAATTATAACGAAATTATAGTCACAAAATTCGCATTTCGATCACATCAATATTCCGAGTGTGGCTAAAATGTCCATCTAATATTAATAACACTGGAGAATCCTCCACTGGTCGCACTCTTTTAATGAAATGCTGAAACCATTTTGTAAAAAGGTTAAGTTGTATCCATCCCGAAGGATGAAATGCAGCGATTGAACCGGGTAGAGCATTTTTCACAAGCTGAACATTTTCATTCTTTCTATTTCTAGGAAAGACAAAAAGTGGTGGCACAAACTGACCAGCAGCGCTCATAGCTAATACCAAGGCAACAAGCGAGCCCCTTTCAGCGAAGGTTAATATACCAATCTGTCGTTTTCCTTTGGTAGCTATATTTTTGGCTGTTTGCTTTGAACAATAGAAAACCCTGTTTCGTCAACAATATAGATTCTATCTGGTGGAAAATTATATCGATCGTTGTAAGATTTTAGAAGCCCAAGAAACAGATCTACGTTGCTTCTAGTAAACCCAGTGGCTCTAGCCATTGACGTACCTGTCGTTTTCGAATTGACAGAACGTTTTTATGTCTTTTAATAAACCCCCTTAAGCCAATCACGCCCAGCACATTGCTTTAAAATTGAGAATTTGTTTGGAATGTTGTTCCTTACTGCCAATTGATTTGCCAACGATCTATCATCTGATTGTGTTAATCCGAAGTAACGCGACTCCATCTCCTTTATATATTTCACGAGCTCAGTCTCCATTTCAATTGTGAAGATAGGTTTTCTTCCAAGCGAAAGGCGTAATACTTCGGTAGGAGTTTCTGCAGATGTAGCCAATCTAAATAGAGTTGCGCGTGGAACGTTGAAGACTTTTGAAGCTTTGAGGTAGACCATTTGCTTCGCACGAACGCATTTTATGGCCTGTTTCATTTTCTCTGGTTTCTATTGCTTGCGCCTTACTGCGTTTTGGGTTTTAGTTGCCATCTATTACATTAAAAGTTCATGCCTTAGTATTTGTCATTACTCATATCATAACAAAGAAAAAAAGTGATGGCAATAGGGAATACTATTCCATATTACCAACATATAGGTATTCCATTTTCCATATTACCAAATGTTCGCACATTTGTAAAAAATATAAAAAAGTCAAATACCGCTTATAATTCTTTAATTTTTTTTTATTCACAAACTTCGCACCATGCAAAAGTTTCGTTGCAGCGGTTTTTAAAAATTATTTTTTCCTTTTGTCAGTTTGACAGATATTTGAAATCGAATACAAGATTGCTAAGATGTATTACAAAATATAAGTTATGAGTGTGAATAAAGAGATGTAGCTGCAGTCAATACAGAGAAACGGGGGTGTTCCATATTACCCACATATTCCATATTACCCTAACTTAAGGACCATTCACATGGGAGCGAACGAACGAATTGATGAAATGCGAATAAACCACTTTTTATTCATTTATGAACGGAAAATTCCACATTTTATTATTCCAAGATATCCTGCTCTTGGAATAAGGTTAAGTTTGAACGAATTTTTTATTCGCTACTTTGTGGAACGCGATTTAAATGATGTGGATTGTGGATTGTGAATAGACTGACAATTCGCGCCAGGGTGTTTTCGTTCGCGGCAAAAAATTTGAATTTTAAAATTTTGTTATTTAAACTGTTAATAAACTTGTTTTCTTAATAAATTTTGATGGAATAATTAATTATCCTCATCTTGGAGTAGTAAAATATGCAATTTTCTGTTTATAAATGCATAAAAAGTGGTTTGTTCGCATTTCATCAATTCGTTCGTTCGCTGCCATGGTAGACTGCGACTGAAATGCAGTATTCGGGCAAAAACAAGCGGCTTAAAAATAATCACAAAAAGAAACGGGTGGCGGAACACGAACCGCCGAAAGAACTATCGGAGCTTGATATCGAAGTGTCGGATTTTGCTGCCATCGATTTTGAAGATGTTACTGCAGAATTCGATCGCTATGCTATGTACTGTACAGTGAACATACATTTATATAATGTACGTAATATACAAAGTAATATGTAAATTAACACAGATATATTTTACAGGAAAAATCGATCACCAAACACAACACAGAAGCATTTATTAGAAAAGAAAAACAGCCCATCTGGTAGACGGAAGCGTATAGCTCAGTTCGCGACGTCGTGTCAGTGTCGCACTACCAAACGGCCACCCAAAATCCAACTGCCGGGCGTGCGCAATCCAACGAATGTCCGCATTGACCCTTAGCCCACTGCATCGTAAACCCCACAAAGGTACCTGAAGCGGGAACAAAAGAATAACCCCATGGATGTACCTTCGGTAGAACTGTTGAGAAGGTGATGCGGTACGCAAACAATAATCGCTATCATAAGACGAATTAACAGAAGATAATACCCACCAACTCAGATCATAATCTGCAAAAACGAAAAAAGTACTACTTATACATACATTTGGACGTTAGATATATGTATTAGTATGCATATTTAGCTACGCGTTATGTGTTTAGCCAAATACATTGTAGCGATCGCCTTGAAAATAATTGCTCATCCTTATTTTATTTTATGGATTTTTGACGTCAGTATCGACGTGCTATAAAGATTTTCCGTGCACTGATGGTAATGCTTTAGCCGCTGTGCAAATTCACTTCAAAATAGACACCACACTTTAGTCATTTATTCACCTTACTTCGCCCAAAGCCACGGGTATATAATGTGTGCAACCCCAATGGGTGGCCTTTTTTCTTTTTTTGGCTGGTGAAATATAAAGTGACAGTCAGTGCATCCACCGTCGATAATTATAGGTAAAACAGCGTGCTAAATCCCTAATTTACTTTAACTTAGTAATAATTTTTATCCTTTAGTGTTAAAATAAAGAAAAGGAATCAATTACAAGTGTTAAATTTCGCTTCCAATTCTATATCCATCACGACACTGAAAACGCTACCAAGCATCTTCAGAACTAAACATAATTTAGTTAAGAGAGCCTGGACCAGTCTTTATGAGACCAGATTCTAAATCCTTATAATTTTTATTGGAGGTAAGAGTGAATCGAATTTATCCCTAATCAGTGCAATTGTGACATCTTCCCTTCGCTTTAAAATAGGCGGATTACACATGTAATTTTCACGCATAAATTGTGATCGCACTATCCCACGTGGAAAAGAACGAGGCAATTTTGTTCAACATACATATGTATATTGTTTTTACATTGGCCTAGTGCCCAATAAATAAAAAGAAGAATCGCCCGTTCACCCACGTAAACAACCTAGAAGCCAGAAACAAGAAGCTTTTAATCTCACCACGTGTACTTACTTGCCATGATAAGTTGTCTCACAGAGGCAATGTCTGCAAGCAGTACACCAAACAGCACCTAAGCGCAAGTCATCGCGTCCAACAGATAACCTGCATGCGAAACACCCGTCCCAACCACGTGCAGTCGATCGCATCGCACCATACACCGGATTTTCACCCACCCCCACGTCTCCATCTGAGTGACAAGACCATCCACCAGTCGATTTTCAATCGCACCAATTGCTCGCCATACCAGGAGCCAAAGATAAAAAAAAATACCCCCCAGACGTCCCAGCATCCCATCGTGATCTTAATTTAGTTTAATTTTAAGTTAAGCTAAACTTGTTTTTAGTAAGTTGATTATATGTATAGACTAGACAGGTAACAAGAACTAATCCATTCATATTCGCATGAATTCGAGGTAAGAAGCGCCAAGTGATTTTTTTTTACATTGCTCCTATCATAATTTTGATTACTCCTACAGTACCAACAGTGACCTTCAGAACCGATGTGCGCACAACGAATCTGCAGTCAACGTATTTAATCAAGATAGTCTTCGATCGTCTATAAAGCTGCGAAATTAATTAAACATCCAGCCCCAAAGAAAAAGGAAACCGTAAGTCATTTGGCATTTCTAAATTACCTATCAAGAGTATCAAATTATTCATGCATTTCAATAAGTAAAGTGAATGATAATCAAAAAAAAAAAAAAAAAAAAGATTCCTAAGTAAAAATTTAAAAACCTATACGTGTGCCTTCTGCACTCAGTAAGATCCTACACGTAAACTTGCTAAACATATACCTAATTTATAATTCAACAAACATACATACTATTCATTTACAACATTAAGCTATTGAATTTAATTATACTAAGCTAAGATCACAAATTTACATTTAAATTACCTAAATATTCGCTAACTACAACTATCTAAACATTGAATTTACTTATACCCTAAACTTATTACCTATTAGATTAACCTATGAACATACAATTAGATTCAAACACCTACACTATCAATTGATTTACCTATTCTCAGATTTATTATATTACATTAAGCCAAAATTTCGCTAAATTTTGTTTGTGTTATCATACACTCGTATGTATATGTACATTGCACATCATACCTATGATTATGAATGATTCTCTTAAATTTCGTTTTAAGTTCTCTTTTTAAATGAATTTTGGGCATGGATATTAACCAATGACCCCGTTGCCTATACTCATACCTAATTTAATAAATGATTATAATGAATTTTGAAAATAACGATTCTTTCATTATGGATTAATTGATTTCTCTTGGCGATAAAAGGGTGATAAGAGTGAGTGACTAACAATGGGTACCTAAGTGTGAGCATCTATGTAGCATTTCTTTTAGGGACTATCATAACAAGTATACAGGCACATGATAGTCAAGGAGTCTTGACTTCGGTCATGCAATAGGGTGGGCTAGCCTGAAGGTCGCGTGTCGTATCTATCCACAACGATCACCTTCCTTATATGTCACCAACAGCTGACATCAACCATTTCTTTTCTAACTCCTTTCAGTCTCTCGTTTCCTCCCCCATAATTTTCCTATCAGTCTTGTCATCCCCTAAGGATGGCAACATCCTATCACGGCGAGCAATCAATATAACACCTATACGATCGTGTTTAAGAATGTGGCACGATTTTATTTTGTAGGTAGGTAAGTGGCAGAAAGATCCCCCCCAGCCGACGAGCTGTCGCCGTGCGACCACCAGCGTGCCACCTCTGCTACCAGGGAAAATCAACACCCAAACTACCCCCTGCCTTACAAAATTGGCGCCCAAGAACGTGGAACAACGAGTGTCAGTCTTGACAAATACTCACCAGTCATAAGGTTGGAACATTCGTACGTCCCAACGCTTATGCAATTCATTGTCAATGACGACTTTTCAAAACTAGCAGCTTTTACCACCTTTCACCTCGTTGCGATTACAGATGCGTTTGATTCTGTAATCGGCTGCAAAACATTAAACATCAAACATTTCATTTCAACAACACACTTCGTGTCAGACCTTAATTCAGGAGTACTGTAGGAGTCACATTTGTTCAGTACATTAGTACACATAATGTAGTTACCCTATAGGAAATTACATATTATAGAGTCGACATGCAAGGAAAGTTATTTTGGAGGGAAGTTAATCTATAAGTCCTTATGTAGCTAAATCGTATTATAGCAGATTTATAAGTTGCGATAGATATATGCCTTCCAAATGTTTTCCGAAACAAACACACGTATGTATGCTAATGTATAATACGCCATAGCATAATTGCCGTCGTCTTTCTTTTTATTTTTTTTTAAATTCTACACTCACACATTACACCCATTTTTTTTTTGCAAACAATTATCACCTGTACATCGCCAAACCCATTAAAACAAATTCGCCCTAACAAAAACCAAAACAAATAATTAGTAAATACTATATTCCTTTTACAACTCATTCGTAAACAAAAATTCCAATCATGAGTCTTAACAGAAGCAACAACAATGGAGCAATTCCTAAACGTTCAAATAAAGATTTAAATAATTCTGGTGTAGGTATGATCACTCGCGGAAGAAAGGGGAACTCAGCTGTTTCACACTCTTTTAGAAACAGTGAACCTGTACGTCATTCTCCTCAGAGAGATAACATAAATTTACAAAGAAACTTCCAATCACACAACAATGACATACAGTCGAATAGAAGTATGAATGAAAGCTTTAACCGATTGTTGAGTCTAGGAACCACGACAGCGGTTGGTGCAGCATCATCACTGAATGTGTTGTTTACAAATGATTCAGTTAGTTTAGTCACGACAACGACTACAACCACCACTGCTATGTCAACCGTTCCAATAATGTCAACATTCCAAAATGCATCAGCATCAGCTGGTCTGGGAGAGGCAGAGTTTGGCAATCGTTTACAGAGATCTCATGTAGTCCAGAATACCGCTCGGACAGCAGAGCATAATCAAAATCAACCTCTTTCGAACAGTTTCCTACACTCCCACATTAAGAGCGTAGTTGACGCAAGTTTGTTAGATCTACAAAATTCTCTTTTTCGGGATCTTCCCAACCTAATCAAAGAAAATGTTGAGAGCAGCGTAAGGGACATTTTGAATCACAATGCTCAGCCCAATGCAAATTGTAATCTTGCCCAAAATAATGTGCAGCAAGAGATTAGACACACACCTCAGTCAGAAAGTTTATCTGCCAACTCAGTTAATTTGTCTGCCAGTTCTCGATTTGCTGGACCAAGACAAAGAGAAACTGCAAGTGCGGCGCCGGTAAACAATGAACATTCAAATTCAAATAGACATTTTTCTAATAATGACGGTCATCGATTTTCGAACCGACGATTTGATTTAGATCGTTGGGGAATTAGGTATGACGACACCAACAAGGGAATGACGATTGAAGATTTCGTTTTTCGCGTCGAAATCCTCAAAAGCAACTACAATTGCCCTTGGAATGAAATCATACGTAACTTCCATCATTTACTGGCTGGATCAGCACAGGACTGGTACTGGCAATATCTCAGAACAAATCCTAGAGGGGATTGGTCAATGTTGCGTTCGGCCTTACTGAAACAATTTAAAGGCTATGAAAATGACTTTGAAATTCTGAGACAATTAATGGATCGACGACAAATGCCTAACGAGTCTTTCGATGAATTTTATAAATCCATCATTCACTTCAGAAGTCAACTGAGAGAGCCAATATCGGACCACGATCTTATCAGGATAATACGAAATAATATAAACTCGCGATTAATGAACTTTATATACCCCATGCAAATTAACTCTATTGAACAGCTTCGAGACGAGTGTAGGCGTACCGAGAAAATGCTGCAATCTAGGTATGGCGCACACACTCGCTTCAATACTGCAAGAGCGGTACATGAAATTCATTATTCCGAAGATACCGAAAATGAAGTTATGTCAGAGCCGTTTGCTAACATCTCGGCAGTTCAGAGCAATAATTATCGTTCAAATTTTTCGCATCCCCCTAACAAGTCCATGAGCAGTACAATAATCTGTTTTAATTGCAAAAAGTCTGGACATATATTCACAGATTGTCGCTCACCTGTTTATAACCTGTTCTGCTACCGTTGTGGTACAGACAATTTTACAGTATTAGACTGTCCAAAATGTAACACACCGAAGGAAAACCTGAAGACGAACGAGAACTTTTCCGGAAGTTCCCGTTCGACTCAAACCAATCCGGAGCAATAAAAACTGATGCGTCTACTAATACCGATCTATACGATGATAAAACAGATTACACAGATACAAAATTACCTTTCCAAATAGCTACTCCTAGTACCTCGTCCGAAAGAGACGATAAACTACATAAAATTCCACAACACATGAAACCCTACCATCAAAGGCTAGTTGAGTATAATGCTATTCGAAAACGAATTTTCAACCTAGATGAATTAGTACCTAAACATAATGTTCCATTGAGATTAATAAACACCAGAAAAAGACACAGAAAACTAAAACTCTACCGAAAACTAATAAACGAATCACTTTTTGAAGACAATTTAGATACACGACCTTATGCAAATATTTTAATTGAAAAGAAAGAGTTTAAAGGACTGCTTGACAGTGGTGCTTCGATATCCTGCCTAGGATATGGTTGCATGCAGATTGTAGAGGAGCTTGGGGTTCCGATAGTTAAGTTCGATTGGTCAGTTAAGACAGCCGGTGGGAAAGATCAATGCATAGTGGGCCGGATTAATGTTCTGGTCGAGTACAATGGTATTTCGGAAAAGATGGATTTCTATCTGGTTCCAAGCCTTATACAACCACTATATCTCGGCGTTGATTTTTGGTCGAAATTTAAAATCGCTCCGCAAGTCATAAGTGAATTGTTTACACTTTCAAACGACTCTAACTTGCGAGAACACGACAGTATGAAACCGAAACCACCAATGCATGAGCTGACAATTGAACAAGAACGACAACTTCAGTGTGCAATCTCTGCTTTTCCATCTTGTACAACCCTTGGGTTGGGTAAAACCACTGTTGAACAACATATAATTGACACCAATGATGCTGAACCCGTCAAGCAGCGCCATTACCCGGTGTCACCGGCAATTCAAAAATTAGTGTACGAAGAACTGGATCGCATGCTATCTCTCGGAGTTATCGAGGAAAGTCACAGCGCGTGGAGTTCGCCTATAGTCCTTATTAGGAAACCCGGGAAAAACAGGCTGTGTCTCGACTCCCGCAAAGTGAACTCGTTAACAAAGAGAGATGCATATCCATTGCCACACATTGAGGGTTTGCTAAGCCGTCTGAAGGATACACACTACATTAGTAGTGTGGATCTGAAGGACGCGTTTTGGCAAATCCCTCTGGAGGAGAGGTCGAGGGAAAAGACAGCATTCACTGTGCCAGGGAGGCCACTTTACCAGTTCACCGTCATGCCCTTTGGACTGTGTAATGCAGCCCAAAGGATGTGTCGGTTGATGGATAGGGTGATCCCTGGTACACTTAGAGAATGCGTGTTCGTGTACCTCGACGATCTCTTAATAATCTCACCTGACTTTGAAAAACATATCTCTTTGTTAAAAGAAGTTGCAAAATGCTTAAGACAGGCAAATTTAACTATTAACGTCAGCAAATCCTATTTTTGCTTTAAAGAATTGCGTTATTTAGGGTACATTGTCGGGCAAGGTTATGTTAAGCCCGATCCTGATAAAGTAGCTGCGATACAAGATTTCCCTATTCCTGTAACACAGAAACAAGTGCGGAGATTCTTAGGACTCTGCGGATGGTATCGCAGATTTATCAGGAACTTCGCATCCATTGCAACACCTTTGACCGACACCCTCAAAAAGGCAAAGACTTTTTCAATGTCATCGGAAGCAGTTAGTTCCTTTCAAGCCCTGAAAACAGCACTAATTTCAGCCCCATTATTGAGTAACCCAGAATTTTCCAAGCCCTTTGTCATCCAATGTGACGCGTCTTCAGCTGGAATTGGTGGCGTTTTGTACCAACACGATGAAGAAGAAAATGAAAAGCCGATTGCGTTCTTTTCAGAAAAGCTCAACGCTTGCCAACGAAAATACAGCGTGACGGAGCAAGAGTGTTACGCAGCAGTCCGAGCAGTTGCGAAGTTTAGGCCCTATATTGAAGGAATGTCCTTCACGATTGTGACGGACCACGCCAGTCTTAAATGGCTTATGGGACTTAAGGACCTAAGCGGAAGGCTGGCTCGTTGGTCCCTAAAGTTACAAGGTTTCTCCTTCAATATAGAGCATCGCAAAGGATCGCAGAATACTGTGCCCGATGTGCTGTCTCGCGTACACCTTGAGCAGATCTCGGTGAACCCCAATGATTTCGTCACGATTGATTTAGATTCACCTGCATTCAAATCAAAAGATTATCTCGATCTCTTGTCGAGAGTGTCGAATAATCAGGCTAATTTACCGGACCTTAGAATTGAGAACCAAAGAGTTTATAAGCGGATGTATCCATTAGATTTTCACTCGATCTCTGATGAACATCAGTGGAGTCTGTGGCTACCATCCAGCCTTACCAACCTAGTAATCCAAAAAGCCCATGTACCACCTAACTGTTCACATGGAGGGATAAGAAAAACAATAGATAGAATTCGTAAATACTTCTATTGGCCCAACATTACAATTGAGGTCAGAAACTTTATCCGCAGTTGCGAAGAGTGCAAGCAAAATAAAGCACCGAACCAAATTTTAAGACCACCTATGGGTGTAAAACAGGAGATAGATCGCCCTTTTCAAAAAATCTACGTAGATTTTCTAGGACCATACGTCCGATCAAAGAAGGGTAACCTATTTCTTTTCGTAGTCCTAGATGAATTTTCAAAATTTGTCTTTTTAAAGGCAATGCGGGTCGCAACCTCAAAAACTGTGATAGAGTTTTTAGAAAAAGAAATCTTCCACAAATTTGGAGTACCAGAAACCGTTCACAGCGACAATGGGAAACAATTTGTGTCGAAGGAATTCGAAAAGTTTTTAAATAAGTATGGCACGTTTCATAGCAAAAATGCGGTATACTCTCCCCAAGCTAATTCTTCGGAACGAGTCAATCGATCCATATTGGCGGCTATAAGATCGTATATCAACGAAGATCAACGGGAATGGGATACTTACTTATCTGAGATCCAGCAATCCCTATGTACTGCTATACACCAATCTACAGGCATGTCCCCATATTTTGTTGTGTTTGGTCACAATATGATCACTCATGCAAGTCTATATAAGGTTGCTAGAGCACTTAATGCTTTGCAAGATAACGAAATTGATTATCTTCCGACTTCTAGCCGATTACTCCTAATACGCGAAAAGGTTAAGGAGAATCTAAAGAAAGCTACATTGCGCAACGAGAAGTCCTATAACTTGAGGTGTTCGGTTAGACAATTCAAACCAGGCGATGAAATTTACTTCAGAAACTTTGTGCTAAGTAATGCCTCAAAGAAACTAAGTTCCAAATTATGCCCGAAGTTCATTAAAGGGAGAATCGTGAAACGGATAGGCAGGTCCATGTATGAAATTGAAGATAGGCATGGCAAGTTAAAAGGCGTATACCATGCTAAGGACATACGGAAATAGATAAACAATTATGACCTAGCTCAACAGGGTCGTGGGTCGATTGTGCGCTTGAGCAATTCTTTCAAGTCATTAGTTTTCATGTCTTTTGATACTGCTTGAGCGATCCAAAAGGCATGTATTGTAGCGATCGCCTTGAAAATAATTGCTCATCCTTATTTTATTTTATGGATTTTTGACGTCAGTATCGACGTGCTATAAAGATTTTCCGTGCACTGATGGTAATGCTTTAGCCGCTGTGCAAATTCACTTCAAAATAGACACCACACTTTAGTCATTTATTCACCTTACTTCGCCCAAAGCCACGGGTATATAATGTGTGCAACCCCAATGGGTGGCCTTTTTTCTTTTTTTGGCTGGTGAAATATAAAGTGACAGTCAGTGCATCCACCGTCGATAATTATAGGTAAAACAGCGTGCTAAATCCCTAATTTACTTTAACTTAGTAATAATTTTTATCCTTTAGTGTTAAAATAAAGAAAAGGAATCAATTACAAGTGTTAAATTTCGCTTCCAATTCTATATCCATCACGACACTGAAAACGCTACCAAGCATCTTCAGAACTAAACATAATTTAGTTAAGAGAGCCTGGACCAGTCTTTATGAGACCAGATTCTAAATCCTTATAATTTTTATTGGAGGTAAGAGTGAATCGAATTTATCCCTAATCAGTGCAATTGTGACATCTTCCCTTCGCTTTAAAATAGGCGGATTACACATGTAATTTTCACGCATAAATTGTGATCGCACTATCCCACGTGGAAAAGAACGAGGCAATTTTGTTCAACATACATATGTATATTGTTTTTACATTGGCCTAGTGCCCAATAAATAAAAAGAAGAATCGCCCGTTCACCCACGTAAACAACCTAGAAGCCAGAAACAAGAAGCTTTTAATCTCACCACGTGTACTTACTTGCCATGATAAGTTGTCTCACAGAGGCAATGTCTGCAAGCAGTACACCAAACAGCACCTAAGCGCAAGTCATCGCGTCCAACAGATAACCTGCATGCGAAACACCCGTCCCAACCACGTGCAGTCGATCGCATCGCACCATACACCGGATTTTCACCCACCCCCACGTCTCCATCTGAGTGACAAGACCATCCACCAGTCGATTTTCAATCGCACCAATTGCTCGCCATACCAGGAGCCAAAGATAAAAAAAAATACCCCCCAGACGTCCCAGCATCCCATCGTGATCTTAATTTAGTTTAATTTTAAGTTAAGCTAAACTTGTTTTTAGTAAGTTGATTATATGTATAGACTAGACAGGTAACAAGAACTAATCCATTCATATTCGCATGAATTCGAGGTAAGAAGCGCCAAGTGATTTTTTTTTACATTGCTCCTATCATAATTTTGATTACTCCTACAGTACCAACAGTGACCTTCAGAACCGATGTGCGCACAACGAATCTGCAGTCAACGTATTTAATCAAGATAGTCTTCGATCGTCTATAAAGCTGCGAAATTAATTAAACATCCAGCCCCAAAGAAAAAGGAAACCGTAAGTCATTTGGCATTTCTAAATTACCTATCAAGAGTATCAAATTATTCATGCATTTCAATAAGTAAAGTGAATGATAATCAAAAAAAAAAAAAAAAAAAAGATTCCTAAGTAAAAATTTAAAAACCTATACGTGTGCCTTCTGCACTCAGTAAGATCCTACACGTAAACTTGCTAAACATATACCTAATTTATAATTCAACAAACATACATACTATTCATTTACAACATTAAGCTATTGAATTTAATTATACTAAGCTAAGATCACAAATTTACATTTAAATTACCTAAATATTCGCTAACTACAACTATCTAAACATTGAATTTACTTATACCCTAAACTTATTACCTATTAGATTAACCTATGAACATACAATTAGATTCAAACACCTACACTATCAATTGATTTACCTATTCTCAGATTTATTATATTACATTAAGCCAAAATTTCGCTAAATTTTGTTTGTGTTATCATACACTCGTATGTATATGTACATTGCACATCATACCTATGATTATGAATGATTCTCTTAAATTTCGTTTTAAGTTCTCTTTTTAAATGAATTTTGGGCATGGATATTAACCAATGACCCCGTTGCCTATACTCATACCTAATTTAATAAATGATTATAATGAATTTTGAAAATAACGATTCTTTCATTATGGATTAATTGATTTCTCTTGGCGATAAAAGGGTGATAAGAGTGAGTGACTAACAATGGGTACCTAAGTGTGAGCATCTATGTAGCATTTCTTTTAGGGACTATCATAACAAGTATACAGGCACATGATAGTCAAGGAGTCTTGACTTCGGTCATGCAATAGGGTGGGCTAGCCTGAAGGTCGCGTGTCGTATCTATCCACAACGATCACCTTCCTTATATGTCACCAACAGCTGACATCAACCATTTCTTTTCTAACTCCTTTCAGTCTCTCGTTTCCTCCCCCATAATTTTCCTATCAGTCTTGTCATCCCCTAAGGATGGCAACATCCTATCACGGCGAGCAATCAATATAACACCTATACGATCGTGTTTAAGAATGTGGCACGATTTTATTTTGTAGGTAGGTAAGTGGCAGAAAGATCCCCCCCAGCCGACGAGCTGTCGCCGTGCGACCACCAGCGTGCCACCTCTGCTACCAGGGAAAATCAACACCCAAACTACCCCCTGCCTTACAACATAATGTCGTAAGTAGATAATCTCGTAATAGTGTTTTTTTTAAGCATAATAAGTAATTGATCAATGCAAGGACATGATAGAGGACATTCAAAAACCGCCACCGAATTTCCAGGAGTGGTGGGAACGGCCAGCGCTGAATGACATCCACAGCGCCCCTCAGAATGGTGAAGGTCCGTGTGAAGATGGTGAAGGTGAAGTAAGTACCTTAGTGTTTGTAGGCATGTTATATGCGTTGTAGTGGGTTAGATCGAGCAGTGGGGAGCAAGAACCACACCATTCCGGCGAGCTGAATCGTGCTGAGCAAGCATGCCAAGCTCTTCGCACATGATATGATAATGGATCAAAATATTCCACTTGTGACTATTTTAACTGCCAGCGTGTTGAAAGACAGCGAGGATGATGAATATCGATGATTGCATGATCATGCTTGATTCTAGGAACAATATTTATTTAAAAAACTAAATTTTGGGCGATGTGGTGAGTTTTGGGCGTGATGACATTTTTCAATTTGGGCGTTATGATTTTGGACGATAAGACCTAACGCCTTCAGACTTATTTTTCCTTTGCTTTTCGAAGTTGCTTTTCAATGTGGTTAAGAGTAAATTGAATCGGGTCGGCGACCTCTTGCCACAGGGCTTCCTTGGGTAATGTTTATACTCTGCCCAGCCAACATCCCACATACTGCGCCGCGTCTCGATTTCGAACAAAACATTTGTTCAAAAAAATGCGTAGAACAATCGTTTGGGAAAAAATGCAGTACACGTCTCAGTTAAAAAATGAACATAAATGATTTCTTTATGTAACAAATTATATTTAGTCATGGGCCGCCGGCTTAGGTTGTCTAAGTAGACCCTCCATAGCTCTCGATTCACCGCCATCGACTCCAAATCATCAAGGGCAATCCCCATACGGGTAGAGGAGAGATTATGAACTTGATCTAACCATCTAATTCTGGATCTATACCTAGAGGACACCTGCCTGATGGTACAGACTCCATAGCACGTCGTGGGATCCCGGTTGGGGACATGCATTTAACATGGACCGCTTCCTCCGGAGTATTTGAGGGAGAATTAGCTGCTCGACATTGATGTCGTTTTCGATTGGTCGTCCAGAACCGTCCGGAAACAATCCGAACGCTTCTAAAAGGGTTCGATTGACAATCAACTGACAGTTGTTCTCCTGAAAAGAAGAGAAATTTGCTTCTGGATTTGAGTTCAGAATCGCGGAGAGCTCTTCCGGACGGTTCAGGATGACCAACCGAAAACGACATGACTTTCTCACGAATGCTGGTGTTTCTACTACGATATCTACCGGTCACACCAGCAATACAACGGAGGAATCTCATTTCGGCAGCTTGTACCCGCGATCTTATTCATTCGGTCATTATCTAACCACAAATGATAATTTAAATGAAAAGTAGATAGAATGCAAAATGGTCAAACCTACGCAGTCCAGCAACCGCAGTAAGCAACCAAAAAAATTAATAAATAAAAAGCTCGCAAAGGGCAGAGCAGAAGAGGGAAGCTTAGATGTGGACACAATCTATGTACATATAATAGACCGCCAGCTGAGAGCAAAATACGGACACTGACTACAAGCTGTTGTTGTGTGAAAAAGTATGTGTGCCATGTAAAGCTAAATAGGCACACATACATTTGCGCCTTTTACCTTTGACAATCAATTGTTAGGAATACGCCTGCGCAGCGCAGTCAGTGGTGCCAAGTTACAATGTGTTTTGCTTTGTTTTTTGGAGTTATAAAAGTTTTCTAAAATTAAATATTGTTCATCTTTCGCAGATTTATATAACTCTTAAATAAAATAAAATTGAAAACACTGTATTAATGAAAAAAATAAAAATTAATAGAGACATATTAAAAAACACGACTTCAAAGTAAAAGCACTTATTATAATTTGACTGCTCGTCATCATCAGTACTACTTAATGCGTTAACTTTATACATTAATGGCATTCTCTGACTAAAACTATACGAACAGAGTATCTTTTGACAAGGATGAATATTTCAAAACTTCCACATTAATTTCTCTTATTCACTCAAAGTTGGTAATACATAATCTGATGGTAACGGCTGCGAAAATTCGAATCCTAACTTTCGTTGACAGCCTAATGCGAGAAACTAATTGAAAATAACTGTCAGGAGGACATTATCATTAAAGTCTCTCAATTGTCATCAGAGAGCGGTAGAAAACAGTGAAATTTATTTAGTTCATCAGTCTGAGAATAAATTATATTATAGTCAGTGGGTTGCGAATGCCTAACCCCTTCTCTGATTTAACTCCACAATGACTGATGACAATACTTAAATAAGTGTCCTGCGAAAAAGTCGATCAAATTCAATTGAAGTCATTGCGAATTTCATGACATAATTCCGCGTCCATTATACTGACAGTGAATTAAATCACCATACCTATATACTAGTCCTTATTTGCTGCGACTCCCCACTATCACAGAGTAGATGTACTCGCTTGGCCCAGATGTGCCAGATTCAATTAAGGATAATTATGTGCTTCATCGGAGGGAGTAATAGCCGTCAAGTCGACATCATCATCATCATCATCATCATTCTCTCATTTTATGGCAGTAGCTGGAGATCACAAGAAATAATACGATAGCCATCGTGAAATTGTTTAGCTTCCGTTGTCTCAACCTTCACCTTGTGCATGTATCCCTTCGACCGGCTGGGCATCCTAATAGTTTCGAAGCTTAACGTCTATTCCATTTGTGATGAAAATCCCTTAATGTGTTGGCGGAAGTCTTAGCCGAACCCCATCGCCGGCCGCCGCCGCCGTCAACCTCTGATGGTATACTTCGTCATTTTACTCACTTTAGTGTATAATCTGAGACTCTCGCACCCACCCTTGAAATCATTTGGCCAAGTATTTTAGTCCCATCCTGACCCCCCATTGTTTCTTGGCCAGAACTTAAGTAATTTCCAATTTGCGACGTGAAATGAGAAAGGACGACAACGATGGCAGAGGTGATGGTGATGGTGATGACGATGGGAAAAATGGTGTTAACATAAAGAGCCATTGTGCAGAGCCATCGAGACTACTGGTTGAAGGAACAAACTTATTCGCACTTATGTGGAAAGTTTCTTAATTTTGCCATTGTGAGTGACATGAAGAGCTTTAGTTGAAAGTTTAGCTTTGTTTCACGATTCAGATGATGGGTACGCACTATGGAAGAAAGGAAAGTTGATTCTTTTTGTAATTTTAGAGAGAGGATTGATGCTGTTCAGATAATAAAGGCATTAAATAAATTGCAGTCTTTGAAATTCTATAAGTTCGAGACGGCTTCAATTCCACCCTAATAAAATTTTGTCCGATCATATAATTTACAAGCAAATGATTCATGTGGAGATCTGAGAATTACTAACATTGCTGCATCGCTGGCAACACTGCTATAATTCATCTCTCTCTCCCTCTCTCGACATAACTACACACAACTTGTTTTGGCGTGTGTCACTTCTGTGCTTTTTGTATTCTTACTGGTTTGTGAGTTTGTGACAGACGTATACTCAATAAAATATTATATCCTAGTCTAGTTAGTTGAAGTCATTTTATTAGAGGATTATTACATTGGCGACGAGGTAAATATAATTTCAGATATTTGTTTTCCCAACAAAAAAAAAAATAAAAATAAAAAAAAGAAAAGCCAATATACCTAACAAAAACGATGAGTTTGCAAAAAAGTGATGCAATGTATATACATATATAAAACAATTATTTCGGTTTCTTCTAGTGGGAAGAAAGAAAACGAGTTTGCAAAAAAGGTGATGCAATAAAGAAAAACATTTTGGTGTCTTCTAGTGAGAAGAAAAGAGAACAATCAGTTTGCAAAAAAGGTGATGCAATATAAAAATATAAGATGTATAAAATAATTATGTATTATGGTTTCTTCTAGTGAGGAGAAAAGAGAACAACGTGTTTGCAAAAAAGTTGATGCAAGATATATACGTCAGTAGTTGTTTGTGGGTAATAAATAAAAAGGAAATCACAGATCGTTTGAGAAAAAACTAAAAGTTGATGCACAGTTCCTTGCGCATAAATTTATACTTTAATATCTCAAGAACTCAAAAAAGAATTTGTTGGAGTACATTCGAGAAAATATACAAGTATGATATTTCCATTTAAATAGAACACATTTTCGTAATGCCAATACATTACAGTTTTCACTGGATTTTTTTTTACAACTCGCAATCGATTGTAATAGAATGAAACAATGAATGACTACGGAATCAAACCTTTCCTATGTGATACGATCGACAAATCCCTAATTCGATTAGAATGGGAGAAGTGGCTTAGATCATTTTCGTTGTTCCTCAAATCGGAAGAAGTCGTTGATGTCGTTAAAAAGAAAAATAAACTCCTTCACCTTGGAGGACCTCAGTTACAAGAGGTTATTTTTAATATTCCAGGTGCGTTAATAGACAACCCTGAAGATGGCGACATGTTCGAAGTGTTAGTGAACAAATTAAATGAGTATTTTTCGCCAAAAAGAAACTCTACATTCGAAAGACACCTTTTCCGATCACTTAAACCAGAGCAAGGAGAGAGCTTAAATAAGTTTTTGGTACGCCTTAGGAACCAGACAGCTAAATGTTCGTTCGGGAAAACTCAGGCGGAAATAGTTGATATCACTATAAAAGACAAATTAATAGATGTCTGGGCTCCTGGAGATCTGCAAAAACGTCTGCTCGAAAAAGAATACTCCCTGAGTGAAATTATTGAAATGTGCCAAGTACATGAACAAATCAAGTGTCAGACAGAGGCAATGAGCTCTACTTCCTCATCTAATGATATTAATAAGATCTCTTCGGTAAGTACGTCTAAATACGCTGGCAATAAAACAGAATGCTTTAGATGTGGCCGGGTGGGTCATTTGGGGGATGCTAGTTGCTGTCCTGCCAGAAATTTAAAATGCAACAGATGTGGGCGTTTAGGCCATTTTTCAAAGACATGCCGTACAAAAACATTTAAAAGGAAAGATACGTGGTTAGAGAATTCGGTAGCAAAGCGACGAAGGCTTGAACCTTCGAAGATTCGTTTTGTGGAGGAAGGATGTAATACGAAATCAAACGGCCTTACTGAGCATGACTGTTTTCAAGTCTCGGATGATGTAAAAGAGCCCATGAGTGGAAGAATTGATTGCTTTATTGGGGGAAACAAAGTTTCAATGTTAATAGATTCTGGCTCACGATTCAATTTGATAGGGGAAGACGATTGGGAATGTCTTCGTCAGTCTTCCACAATACTTGGGAACTTTCGAACAGAATCCGAAAACCAGTTTAGGGCATATGCTGGTAATGAATTGCTGAAAGTGTTGTGTGTATTTGAGGCTCCTATAAGTGTGAATAACCATGTGGAACATATTGCATCATTCTATGTGATCAAGAATGGTAAACAGTCTTTATTAGGACGTGAAACGGCAATCAAATTAAAAGTATTGAAGTTGGGAGTTGAAGTTAACAACCTCGATGATTTGTGCCCGTTCCCGAAAATTAAGGGTATCCAAATACACCTGTCTATTGATAATTCTGTAAGACCTGTACAGCAACCCATGCGCCGCATCCCATCAGCTTTGGAAGAAAAGGTTGGGAAAAAACTGAAAGAAGCTGTTGAACAAGACATTATTGAGCCGGTATATGGTCCTAGTCTCTGGATCTCCCCCATAGTTATTGTTTTCAAAGAAACCGGCGACATTCGGTTATGTATTGATATGCGACGCGCAAACAATGCTATACTAAGAGAAAACTATCCTCTTCCAACATTTGATTCATTTTTAACTAAACTTAAAGGTGCTAAGTACTTTTCCAGGTTGGATCTTAAAAGTGCTTACCACCAATTGGAGCTAGATGAAGATAGTAGACAAATTACGACGTTTATAACACATAAGGGGTTATTTCGATACAAACGATTGTTGTTTGGAGTTAATTCCGCACCGGAAATATTCCAAAGGGTCATGGAAAATATTTTAGCTCCTTGTAGAAATGCCCTTAATTACCTTGACGATGTTATTATTTTTGGACTCACAGAAGAAGAACACAATAAAGAGTTGGAAGCTGTAATTAAAATTTTTCGCGAAATGAACGTGACTCTTAATGATGAAAAATGCAGTTGGAAGGTTCAACAGCTTAAATTTTTGGGTCATGTGCTTTCTACAGCTGGCATATCCGCGGACCCAGATAAAATTAAATCGGTATTAGAATTTCGTGCGCCCAATACTAAGGAAGAAACTAGAAGCTTTTTGGGGTTAGTCACATATTTAGGGAAGTTTATTCCAGATATGGCAGACGTAACTGAGCCTTTATGGAACCTCATCAAAAAGGATGTAAAATTTACGTGGGGTGAAAAGCAAGCAAAAGCATTTCAAATGCTAAAAGATGCGCTTGTAAAGATTCCAACATTGTCATATTTCAACCCGACAAGTCGTACTCGCTTGATAGCAGATGCAAGTCCAGTTGCTTTAGGAGCAGTTTTGCTGCAATTTAAGGACGGGAATCCAGAAGTTATTTCTTTTGCTAGCAAGAGCCTTTCTGCAGTTGAAAAGCGGTATTCGCAAACAGAAAAGGAAAGCCTGGCGTTAGTATGGGCCACAGAACGTTTTTACTACTATCTCGCTGGAATCGAATTTGAGTTAGTTACTGACCATAAGCCACTTGAAGCCATTTTTAAGCCAACGTCGAAACCACCAGCGAGAATAGAAAGATGGGTTCTCAGACTACAATCTTTCAAGTTTAAAGTTATTTATCAGGCAGGAAAGTCAAATATAGCAGATTCACTCTCTCGGCTCTGCAAACTCGAGGAGAGCAGCTCTTTTGATAAACTTTGTGAACACAATGTTCATGCGATAATCGAAAAAATGGTCCCATGCGCTCTTACCATAACTGAAATTGTACAAAACAATAGTAAAGACAAGGAACTGATGGAAGCAGTAGAAAATTTAAAGAAGGAAGAATGGAACGCGAACAACAAAAATGGGTTCTTTCCGTTTCGAATGGAACTGTGCACTTTGGGAAACATTCTTCTGCGTGGGTCCAGGATTGTCATTCCTCTGGACCTACGTTCCCAAGTTTTAAATCTTGCTCACGAAGGTCACCCAGGTGAGACAGCCATGAAACGAAGGCTTCGCGCGAAGGTGTGGTGGCCTGGAATTGATAGAGACGTCGTGAACTTCGTGAAAAGTTGCCGTGAATGTTTATTGGTTTCCCAACCAACACGGCCAGTTCCTATGAAACGGCATGTATTTCCGGACGGTCCATGGGAGTGTCTAGCAATGGACTTGTTAGGGCCACTACCGAACAACGACTTTGTCTTCGTTATCATAGACTATTATTCAAGATATCAAGAATCGAAATTTTTGAAAAAAATTACAACGGCTGAAATTATAACAATTCTTGAAGAGATTTTTTGTAGGCTAGGATATCCTAAATCTATCAAAGCGGACAACGGACGTCAGTTTGTTAGCGGCGAATTTAAAGCGTATTGCAAGACTAATAACATTGACCTGATCACATCACCACCATACTGGCCACAAGCCAACGGCGAAGTAGAAAATATGAATCGCTCTATACTAAAACGGCTGCAAATCGCAAATGCAAACGGCAGTAATTATAAAAAGGAAATTCAAAAGTTTATACTAATGTATAATGTAACACCTCATAGCACCACGGGGAAAGCACCTTCGGAGCTATTATTTAATAGAGTGATACGAGACAAGATCCCTTCTGTACAGGATATAAGTGAAGATATCCTGGATTCAGAGGCGCGTGACTTGGACGCTATAAATAAGGAGAAAGGAAAACAAAAAGGCGATAATAATCGTAAGGCGAAACCGAGCGAAATTGACATCGGAGATAAAGTATTGCTTCGCAATGTAGTTTTTCAGAACAAACTGACGCCCACCTTCGACTCAACCGAATTCGAGGTAATTGAAAAAACACAGAATGAGGTAGTGGTACGAGCGGACGACGGCAAAGTTTTTAGACGAAATATAAGTCATGTGAAAAAGATTCCGGCCTTGACTGAATCAGGTTCTTTTATCATTCTTAATTACTCTTTGTATTACTTTTTGTTTATTCATTAGGTCCGGAACAATTACCCGATGGGGGCGATGACCCTCAGCCTCCCGTTGAAGACCGTAACCTTGATGATCCAAAGAACGGAGAAATAAAGCTGAAGCTGAAGAACATAGGAGGGATGTGGAGATCTGAGAATTACTAACATTGCTGCATCGCTGGCAACACTGCTATAATTCATCTCTCTCTCCCTCTCTCGACATAACTACACACAACTTGTTTTGGCGTGTGTCACTTCTGTGCTTTTTGTATTCTTACTGGTTTGTGAGTTTGTGACAGACGTATACTCAATAAAATATTATATCCTAGTCTAGTTAGTTGAAGTCATTTTATTAGAGGATTATTACAATTCAAATAAATGTATCTCCTGTTTTACACTTGGATATGGACTAGTGATACCAACTATACTGCATTTTCCAGTACCATATGTTGATTGTTAATTTTATTGTCAAACATTTTTCTCGACAGTCCCAGAAGATGACTTTCGAAGAAATTTAAAATACAAAACAAGAGTATTTTAAACTATGATCTATAGCCCGTCATCAATACCTATTTTATTAATAAGGATTTCCTTTAAAAATGTGTCCTATAATAAGACTAGTTTAATATACATAGTTAATATTTTATAAAATTTTATAAAATCTAGCGATCAAATGTGACATGCTTCCAGAAAACCCCGTACGCATAAGCGACGCGGAAGATGCACAATGTCAACTAAACGACATTATTATCTCATCCTTCACAAATAGCTGCAAGGTGAAACGTACTGTAGTAAAAAGGTGCGCTCCATGGTGGAACGAAAGCCTTGAAATTCTTCGTAAAAGAGTGCGAACACTTTTTAATAAAGCAAAAAGCATCGGAGAGTGGGACCAATACCGATCCCTTTTCACCCAATACAACTTAGAGTTGCGTAGATCTAAAAGAGCCTCTTGGCGCAAGTACTGTGAAAAACTCGAAGAGCTTCCAGCAGTGGCGCGTCTTCAGAAGGCACTGTCAAAAGATCAAACTAACGGCATTGGATTGTTAGCCAAATCGGACGGCACAATCACACGCGACCGGGAAGATACGCTGATCACACTTCTTCAAGTCCACTTCCCCGGCTCCATTATCACGAGTGGGCCCCATGAACAAAACTATGAGGACTCACCCCCCCAGAAATTTAAACAGAATTAACAGTTTATCCGGCAGACTTTTCACCCCGGATAAGGTTAAATGGGCCATAAACTCATTCAAACCATTCAAGGCACCAGGTACAGACGGTATCTTCCCAGCCCTTATTCAAAAGGGTATGGACTTCTTTTTATCGACCATGATTGCCTTATTTAGGTTCAGTTTCAACTGGGGCTATATACCACAATCCTGGCGGGAGGTAAACGTGGTATTTATCCCCAAACCAGGCAAACCTAGCGAACAACCTAAATCATACCGTCCAATAATCTTGACATCGTTTTTCCTGAAAACAATGGAAAGAATAATAGACGTTCACATTAGAGAATGCTTGAAAGAGAGCACACCTCTACACCCCTGTCAATATGCCTTTCAGAAAGGCAAATCCACTGGCGCTCTTTTGAATATAACAACTCAAATGAAACGCGCATATTTAAGCCGAAAGCCCTGGTAGCTAGTGCTTTTATGTCATTACTATTAACATTATAATTTATTATATGTTAATAAAGCTTTAATAATAATAATAATAAAACGCGCATATCAGAGCAAAGAAGTCGCGCTATGCGCCTTCCTAGACATAGAGGGTGCTTTTGACAATACTGGATATAATTCCATATCAAATGCTTTGACACACAGAAACATAGATCACCCTACTATTAAATGGATCAGAGCGATGCTTGAAAGTCGGAGAATAACTGCCTCGTCAGCACTCACTTTAGTATCAGTAACAGCCGTAAAAGGCTGCCCTCAGGGAGGAGTACTCTCACCCTTACTATGGTCCCTGGTTATCGATAACCTACTTCAAGACCTTAATAACGCAGGCTTCAACATAGTTGGATACGCCGATGACCTCGTCATCATCATTAGGGGCAAGGAATCAAACGACGTTACTACGCGCATGCAAAATGTCCTTAAGATAGTCTTAGACTGGTATAGGAAAGAAAATCTTTCTATTAATCCCAGCAAGGCTGTCATAGTTCCTTTTACGAAAAGAAGAAATTTAAATCTAAACCACTGTCATTGAGTATTCCAACGAAGTCAGATATCTTGGAGTGATCCTGAATAAAAGACTAAGCTGGAACTCCCACATAAACAACAAAATCCAAAAAGCAACAAAAGCTTTCTGGGCCTGCCGCAGCATGAATGGTAGAACCTGAGGGATCTTTCCAAAAATCACACACTGGATCTACACAGTCATAGTCAGACCCATTATAACATACGCCTCGATAGTATGGTGGAACAAAGCCACACAAAAAACAGCCATAAAAAAGCTTAATAAGGTACAACGGCTCGCGTGTCTGGGCGCTTCCGGAGCCATGCGTACCTGTCCCACTGCGGCTATAGAAGCCTTAATAGGACTAACACCCCTCCACATTCACATCAAAAAAGTGGCAATAAACAGCTCTGCAAGTCTGATGCAAGCGAAAGAGTTAAATATTAACGAACATCCAGAACTTATGGAACTACTTTCCGAAATTCCAGAACTTGACATGATCTGACCGCCTACCTAAGACACTATGCTTCAACAAACTTTTCTCCACAGAAATCACAAATAGGGAAGCATGGGTTAGCAATAACCCACCAAATTGCCAAAACGGCCTAAAGTGGTATACGGATGGTTCCAAAATGGACTCGGGGGTAGGAGCTGGTATTTACGTACCAAATCGAAATGTCTCAATACCGCAATGGGAAAAAGTCCCAGTGTATTTCAGGCAGAGCTCCATGCCATCAAAGAATGCGCAAACCTCATACAAAACTCAGGTATAAAAGGCGCAAACATCCATATATTCACGGACAGTCAATCAGCTATAAAAGCCCTTAGCTCACCAACTATTGACTCCAAATCAGTATCAGTACTACACTGCTTCAATTCCCTCCAAACACTTAGTACCAGGAACAAAACCAGTTTATTGTGGGTCCCCGGCCATAAGGGGATTGAAGGAAACGAAAAAGCTGATGAACTAGCCAGAAAAGGCTCGGAAACCCCTTTTGTAGGACCTGAACCCTTCTGTACAATCCCCAAATCAGCTACAAATTCTGCTATAAGCAGCTGGGAACGTAACAAAAACATTTCCTATTGGGAGAACATCCCAGGTCTTAGACAGGCCAAAAAAGCTATACAGCCTTTCAAAAACGATGCCAAAAAGTTGCTAAATCTAAGCAGGCACGATATCATCTAGTAGGTTACCTACTAGAAGGGAAGTAATAAGTACCGAAGAATTAAGAAAATCCTCTGCTGAATGCATCATCAGCTACATTAGAAAGGTAGAGGCGCTACTAACCTAAACATAAACCTGACAATTTTTAAGCACAATAGATCTTTTAGGTCAACGTGCATCACATCGCTCTGGCGAGTCAGTTTAAAAAAAAAATAATAATAACAATAATATTTTATCAAGACAAATGCTTCAAATTTCTAATTAAAACCACATAAGATATGACTTGTAACGACTTAACAAATTTCAACTCACACGTTAAATTTTTTAAAGTTTTTAATTATTGTTTGCAAAATGTTGTCTACACTTGTAGCTTTGTGGTACAGGAAGTGGGGCAATTTAGTATTTCCCAATTGTTAAGGTTTGCTTGTACAATTGTTAATTGTTAAATTGGCAGGTTTTGTTCTCGTCCAATTTTCAACGGTTTAACTCGATTCAATAAAATGGTACCAAAACGTGGAAAGTGTGTGGTAAATTCGGAATTTAAAAAAAAAGTGTAGCTGGTAAATCAGACATCAAAAAAACTTTTGGCGTCTTTGGAACACAAGAAGGCATTAACTGTAGTATCAACATTGCACTTGACCCCTTTTTTTGCATCAACAACACCGTTAACAACGTAGCTGCGTGCGAAGGCATGTGGACATATGTACCAAGTCACAAAGGCGAACCACAGTTTTCTGTCGTCGCTAAAGAAAAGAAATCTGAGGGCAAGTATGCTTTTAAAAAATCGTCAGTCAGCTGATGTTAATGCAGTTCACTAAATTTAGCACAGACTTAGATTAATAAAAAAAATGTATATAGGTAGGTTATCTTTTTGAATGCAGAGTAAAAAAGTAGTTAAACTGAATATACTGGAATTATATTGGATTTTAATAAAAAAAAAGGTTTATACTAAATATAGTGGATTTTATCCAGCAAGAGTTGGTATCATATACCTATGCTATATAGGGCTGCCAGATGGGATTTCATTAAAGTTGGAACACCAGGACCCGAAAATCGTCACAAATTGGGATTTAACCAAACAAAAAATAAATAATAATAATAAAATTTTGAATGAATGCAATTAGGGATCACATGAAATCGTTTTTATTAAGGTGGTGTGTTGTGTACATTGACATTCATAGGTACTATAGGTGCTACACTAGTAACAAAAAATAAATGATAATGCTTCAGGTGGTTCAATTAGGCTACATTTGTGCGTTTATATTCTGTTTTTTTTTTTTTTTTTAGAGAATACACTGTTTTTTTGGTAGAATGCACACAAACATTCAGGCTTTCGTATTAAGTGGAAAATTTGCTGATTATTTTCATTTTCAAAACCTTCAGTTTGATTGCGTATGTCCGTGTCCGATGGATAAAAAGCATAAAAAATATGGAAAAATACGTTTAAATAACAAATAAAAAACAATCAGGAATTCTTACTTCATTAATGGAGAAGAATATTCATTTAGCGAAAGGATTCGGCAAGGGATTAAATAAGATCGATTTTGATCGTTCTTGGAATTGTATTGCTACGCGATAAATAGCTATGGCCCTCAGACAAGAGATGGCAAGGGTTGGCAAATGGTAGGTACTAATTTTGATAGTGAATTGTGTATTTTATATAATTTGATTGTTTAAGTTTGGGTCGGTTTGAAATAGCTATATAGTGAAACAAAAATTATTGCATTACAAAAATGGGCGATACTTTCCCCTCAAGATGAAGCTATTGCGAAAAAAAACCTATATTGTGTTAAGATTCAGTTCTTTCTTTTTTTCCTTTCACTTCTAACTCACTATCTCAACTGTGAAACATTTCATTGCTAGTCATCTTATAAATCAGTACCATATACAGCTCTGGCGACTTCGCTAATTGGTCTAGTTGCCTTATTTTCATATGAGTGCTATTGCAGCTTCATTTTCGTTAACTCATCAGTGATTTCTCTATAGGTGTAACTGTCATCGACATTTACATATGTGCCAATTTATGTTGCTATATAACGTGAACTTGCAATTTTTCTTTGTTTTTTGCTCAATTATATTTTTTAGCTCACCAAATCTTTCTACTCCAGAGATCATTATTGGTGGTGGTAATGGCTGCCTTTTCAAGTAGTAGTTGTCTTTTCGAGCCTTTTAGCATTCACTTTAGCTTGCGGATTTGTATGTTTTGCCGTTGTCACAATATCAAGATTTCTTGTACTTAGATGTTTCAGGACTTTCTTCCGCTTTTCGTTTTTTCGTTTGTCTTTTGCTTTTTTTTAGATGACTTTCAGAGTCTTGTGCAAGCTCCTCTTCATCTATTCTTTTTGCTCATTTTGCTTAGTTGGTTGGGCTGTAAGGTCCAAAAGGCAAACGTTTTCTCCTAGTAGTTTTATTTGCTCTTGCAAGCTTAAAACAGTTTCTTCTAGCTTTTTCCTGGCTTTAAGTTCAGCTTGCCATTCATTGTAATAGCTTTTTGCTTGCAATTGTGAACCTGATTTATGTTCACATTCAGCTATATTGGTTTCAATTCCAGATTTTACTTTTTGTATATTTGTAACGCTTTCAATTATAGCGCTATCTTTTGGCGGAAGTTTTTTTGACGCGACCATTTTTGGTGGAGTTCTTGGCGTTAGTGAACTCTTTCTGGAGCTTTGTTGATGAAGCAATAAATGGGACCCCCAGAATCCATGGGACCGATCTCCGAAGAGGTTGGATTTTCCAGTTTGCCTGGTCTGCCACCTGGGGTATTCATAGGTATCTGTTGTTTTGTTCATTGCCATATTTTTTTTTTTTTTTTTTGTTTTAACTGAATCAGTTTTACTGGGTAGTTCTACCACAAACCCCCTACCAGGAAGACCGGGTCATTTGCTTTATTTTGTTTTTGTCGTATTTGTGGATTTTTAGATTTTAGATTAAAAAAATTAACTCATTTTTTAATATATGAAATTTCCGTGGTCCGCTTTGAAACACAATTTTTAAGAAAAGCTATTTTTTCAAGGAGAAGATCAATATCAATATTTTTAATATTAAAATTATTAACAATTTCTGTAATTTTGTTAAATGTTGGAATTGTTTCTAAGCTCAATGGTAAGAGTAATCCAAATTTGTTATTGAAATCATAATGTTCTTCCAAATATTTTATTGCAGTTTCAAAAAAAGCCTCTCTTGCCTTTAGTCCATTATTATCACAAACATTTTCCATGATATTCAAATCCGGTTAATAGCTCCCAATTTGTCTCTCCATATACGTTTTAACAGCCCGGGCTGTATATGAATTGGCGCATTATTGTGATAATAAATACAAGGCAGACGCAGAGGCCCAGTCCAAAAAGGTTATAAAAGTATGGAGAGGACTCTTTCAATATACTTACCATTGTAAGACAACAAAATTGTAATTTGCAATTTGTAAGAGAGAGAATAACTAGCAAGTTCTATTATAATTTGAGCTCCAGTGAAAATTTAAAAAATATCAAAATTTGAGCACATATATTTAAACTTTCCATTGCCTACCCTAACAAAGTGTGTCGCCAATAATTAGCGCTCAGAAAATCAAAAGGTGAGTCGATATTTATCAAGTAATTAAGAAGAATCAAGTCGGTAAAAGTTATGTCACTGCAACGAACACCCGCAAAAGTCAATATTATTGAAAACAACAACACCGCACAAAGAACTACTTCTGTCAACAAGAGACTGCTAGCAGAAACATCTCCCGATTTTCCCCCAAAAAAGGCAAACAAGGAAATGGAAAATGCATCCGTAGGTAACATGTCTGTCTCCGATCTGCAAATGCTGATAGTGGGCGCCATGGGTTCTTTGTTGGATGAAAAACTCAAAGATCTTCCAACTAAATCTGATTTGGAGGGGATTGGCGGGGAAATCAGCGCTTTACAGCAAACAAATGCGGTTCTACAAGGCCAACTTAAAAAAATGGAGTCTCGCTGCGTTGCACTGGAACGTCAAGTGGAGTGGTTGTCCAAAAAAGCAAATGAGAAAAACATAATAATGCATCTCCCACCACAAACTGGAGTATCAGCTGCCGAAAGCGCGAAACGAATATGTTTGGATTTGCTTCAAACGCAAAATCCATCATTGGTCACTTCAGCGAAAGCTTTACACTCAAGAAATGCAAGCATAGAGAATGTTATTGTTGAAGTTGAAAATAAGGAAGATGTGGGTCGCATTCTTAAAGCAGCATCCAAGTTAAAGGGCACAGGCATTTCATTGCATCGAGATTATCCGGCCGCGGCACGTGAAAGGAGGAGGCGTTTGATGATAGTAAAAAAAGACATCGAATCAAAAAACCGGAAAATAAAAACACAAGTTCGGGGAGAAACAATGCAAATTGATGGAAAAACATTTTATTTCGATAGCTCAAACAAGCTGACATGTGATGATGAAGACGGAATGACACTTCTGCGACAGGTGACGGATGACAAGTGCGATTCAAAGACAGCAGGTGCTGCCAGTAGTTCTCAAACTGTGCAGATCAGCGTTCAGGAAAATAGATTTTAACGATAACGCCGTCAGCCACTTAAATGTAGATCTTAGTTTAAGTCATTTTGCTTTTAAAATAATTTCATTTAATATAGCTGGTCTTAGTAACAAATTACTTTTTATCGATTTTTTTGAATATATAAGTCAGTTTGATATATTTTTATTGTTTGAAACTTTCGTCGAAAATAATACCGATCGCTTTAAAATTTACTTCGAGAATCATGCTCTTCATTGGATACCAGCGACGCGAACGTCTTCTCAAGGAAGGGCGAGTGGAGGTTGCTTGTATGGCATCAAAAACCAACTAAAGGAACAAATTGAATGCACATTTATAAATGAAATCAATAGAGTTTTAATAGAAATAGTCACGAGAAATGCTAAGTTGTATTTAGTCCCAGTATATATAAACTGTAACAGATGGATGGATGATTTTACTAGCTTAAACGATTTTCTAGTGGAATTTGATAATGAAAATGTAATGGTAATTGGAGACTGCAATGCTAGAGTAGGAGACTCGCAGATATTAGAGGTTGAGCCTCAGTTTTTGTCACAATCCTTACGCTTTCAGAGATACGCAACGGACACCAAAATTGATGGAAACGGAAAAAAACTCATGGAGATGTGCGAATCTTTTGGTCTGTCAGTTCTTAACGGCCGATCTAAAAGTGACAGAAAGGGTGATTTAACTTTTTTAAGAGGCAGTGCCTGTTCCACCATAGACTATTGTTTTATACGTGGAGAGTGGATGGAGTATGTGACTGATTTCAGCGTTAATGAGCAAATATTTTCGGACCACTTACCGTTAACAGTCACAGTTAATTTAAGACAACCGCTAAGACCGGCGACCCCGGAGATAGGTCTACTGCCCAAGCTCAAATGGAAGATGAGTTACTCCGCAATTTATAAACGTAACCTTGATTTAAGATTAAACGAAATTGATGACAACGAAATTCGCTCTGATAGTGGTGTGGACTCTCTCGTTTCCTGTATATCGGATGCTGCGAGGAACTTTCAACTGACTGGAAGGTACAAGAGAAAGCAACAATGGTATGACTGGGAGTGTGTAGCTGCGAGGAGAAAGTCCTTTTCCTGCTTACGTTTGGTCAGAGAACTGGGCACCAGTATGGCAAAAATTATGTACCAAGAAGCAAACAAGGCGTACAAAAATATTTGCAGACGCAAGGAATCACGGTACTTGGAACAGCAGACAAGAGCACTTGCGGGAACAAAAGACAGTTACTCGTTTTGGAAACTTGTCAGGACCCTTAACGGTGTAGGTTTTGCAAGAGCCATTCATGTTGAAACGACTGTACTTGCTGATCATTTTCAGTCATTATTGAACCCGCCATGCAGTTCTAACTCACTAAGTTTTGCTCTGCCATATACAAGAGTGGACTCACTAGACAGGGACTTTTCCCTGCAAGAAGTTTGCAATGTATTGCATCGTTGCAATTTAAATAAAGCTCCAGGAGAAGACCGCATTCCCTACGAGTTTTTTAAGTTTGCGACAAATGGCTTCCTTGAAAAACTAACGATGTCATACAACTACATTTTCGAAACGGGTGAGGTACCAGATAGCTTTAGAAGAAGTATAATATTTCCATTATTCAAAAAAGGAGACCCAAATGATCCGAACAATTATAGAGGTATTTCCTTTATGAACACCGCTATGAAAATATTTACCGGAATCATCTTAGAACGCCTGACAAATTGGGTACGGGAAAATGATTTACTAAGCGAGTTCCAGGCGGGTTTCAGAAAAGAGTACTCCACAGTGGATCATATATTCTCCCTGGCAAGCATCGCTCGAACTTATCTGGATAAGGGTAAAAAGCTGTATTTGTTCTTTGTCGATTTTAAGGCAGCTTTCGATACTATCGACAGAAAGGCTTTATTTTACAAATTGAGCAATCTAGGAGTATCGACGAAAGTCCTTAGGATTATACAAAGCCTATACAAATATAACAGGGCTGCGGTATGGAATGGGAAACAACTATCCAACTGGTTTGAATCAGAGATGGGGGTTAAGCAGGGCTGTCTTCTCAGCCCACTTCTCTTTTCAATTTTCCTTGACGACCTTACAACATTCCTGCAGGGTGGAATCGTGTTTGAAGGAATTCATATAAAGCTGTTACTTTATGCGGATGATATTGTCATTCTGGCGGAGTCCTCAACGATGATGCAAATGATGATGAATAAACTGCAAGAATACTGTACAACGTGGAACCTCACAGTCAACGTCGCTAAATCTAAAGTAATGGTGATTCGAAATGGAGCTGGGAGGTACGCAAGGCAGGAAAAATGGGTTTGGCAAAATGAGGAAGTTGAGATTGTTAAGACTTATAAGTACCTTGGCGTAACCTTAACACCTACAATGTCATTTAAGTACCACCTTCAAGAAAAACTAAAAGAAGCGAAGAGGGCAATCAACTGCAATTGGAAGGCGATACTCGGCAAAAAAAACATCCCACCGAGTGCTAAATTTAAAGTTTTCGAGGCTGCCGTTCGATCTATATTGTGTTATGCTGCACAAGTTTGGGGTATCTCTCGGTATGACGAAGTAGAAAAACTTTTAAGATACTTTTTAAAGAAAATCTTCAGGCTTCCAGAAAACACACCAAATTATATGTTGCATCTAGAAACAGGACTGCCTCCTCTATACACATTTACAATGAGACTACATATGCAGTATATATTGAAAGTAATGATGCTTCCCAGCCACCGCCTTCCGCATATAGTGGCAAAACACGCAATACGCGGAAAGCTTCAATTTTTTAAAGAATGGACCAGATTGAGCGCCGAACATAATGTCCCGATAACGGAATATAATGCAGAATTGTGGAAAGAAAGTATACAGGAGCTGTTACGGAAAATCGATGAAGCCCACCGTACCGAGTGTAGAGCCAGAGCACAGCAGAGTGAAAGCAGGCTTACGTATCGGGTACTCAACCATGATCTTATGGAGAAAAACTATTTCCATGATCAAAATAGTATTGAAATTATTTCGACAATTTTTAAGGCCAGAGGTGAACTTCTTCGTTTAAACTATATGCCACACAGATCGGACAGCAATTCAGAATGCAATCTGTGTAATCTACGTGTGAAAGAAGACGTTCAGCATTTCATCGGAGTTTGTCCTATACTAAGAAGTATCAGAAGAGCACATTGGGGTAAATGTATACTTACGGAAGATGAAGTTGTTCTGTGTTTGAATGGTCAGGATTGGAATGTACTTTCAAGTTATGTAAGATCGGCCATGAAATATCGACAGCAAATTGTAGACGAAGCATTTTAAAAATAATCTTATTTGTGTAAGCTCAAATTTCAAAATATTTTAACTTTCTAACTTTTGTTTATAATAATACTGTAAAAAATCTCTCTTTATCCGGCTGACGGCACTTGCCAATGCACGTTATTGTGAATTATGTAAAATGATTTTAATATAATTAAATAAAATCACAATTACTACTACTACTACTACTACTACTTGTAATTTGCAGGTGCCATAAAAATGGATATTACGTGTCGGCTCCTTTTGAGTTTCTTAACTAATTTGACAATAAATAGGCGAGCTTCCTTCAAGCTTTGTCCTTTTTTATACCCTCCACAGGAAGGTATATTCACTTTGCCATTACGTTTGTAACGCCAAGAAGGATTCACCGGAGACCATATAAAGTATATATATTCTGAATCAGGATCACAGTCTGAATCGATTTAGCCATGTCCGTCTGTCTGTTGAAAGCACGATAGCGTCCAAAGGAATAGACCTTGGAGAACGACCTCAGCCAGCTTGGTATGCGTAACTGGATGCAGCTAGCTAAAGATCGAACTGGCTGTAGGGTCTTGTTGGTAGAGACAGTGGACTAACCCGGACTAGTGCAGTGTTCCATAGAGTGAAAACTTCAACAGTATCGCAAATACAAGAGGTTGTTCTCTGTTGTCTGGCTACATACAGTTGGGTGCCGAGCTGCTCCTAGATTGACATGTTGGATTTTTTACTCAAATCTTTAAAAAAGGATTTATCTTTTGGTATATCCACAGAATTAGTCCCACGATTTCGGTCATTATAACACTTCCCGAAACGAGAAAGGCTTTCCCATTTAATCCAATCACACCTTACTCTAACTTACAACAGAAAGGAAATCATCAATTTCAGTGCAAATCGCTTGCTTAACTATTTCCACGCTAACTATACTCATGGACATAAACGGTATCCTGTCTGTAGCTGCAATGTCTCGTTTCAATCACTTGGCTACACCCGGACAATGCTGTGTATATAAAGTCGTTGAAATCTCGTTAGCACATTTGGATGGCAATCCTTAACAAAGCTAAGGAATGTGCACCTATACTCGTGCTACCCATACATTCGTACAACGTACATTATACAGGTTTCTTTCACCATCCAAGTGAAGTATTCACACCGAATGCGAAAAAGGAGCAAAAGAAACCATCAGAAACCCTAATCCAGTTTAACAAATTATCCTGGCCCCTAAATGACAAATTTCTCGGTGCGCTTTCGCCTTATTAAATGAGATGGCTTTAAAACTCCCATTTGTGGTCCTTTGATATATTACCGCTTGACTTTGGAGAGGATATCCTTCTTTAAGTTTCCAATTAATTCGAGTGAGAACCGAAGTCGAGTAAATCCTTCGAAGGATTGCTACTCAAGAGGATATAATTGGACGATGAGAGTGGATTTTTCTGCAGTGTGGGTGATGAGGTGCTGCTACTAGCTTTGCTCATCATTGATGTGGAAAATCGAAAAGGACTATAGTTCGAGGAGATGTCCGACCGGCGGCCGCGGGGGTATATAGAATGGGCTTTGGTAAATGCGGCTGTCCGGATGTGCCCATTTATTAATGTTGGATAATTCATGAGCACCATTAGTTGCAATAATGACCACGATGGTCGGCGCGGCCGGAGGTGGTGGTAGTGGTTTGGGCGCTCGGGTACCTACAAATTATGCAACAGAATTTCCTGTTGTGTTGTGTCCATTTGTGGCCTATTCGAATGCCAAAACCAAAGTAAAAATTAGAGCTGGACAAGGCGCCGGGTGGGTATGTAGAAATAGGTTCATTGTGCGGTAAACACAGTCATTTTGGATGGGACTGCGGACGATCGGCTGGTCATTAGGGGCCTTTTGCAGCAACAAATTCTCATGTAAATTAGTTACACTTAATATGATTTATTATTTAATGAATGACATTAGGCGCGGGTTGGTTTGTCTGGTCTGGTTTTGGTCAGTTGCGTGCTTATAAATTTTTTTTGTTGAGGGTAGACACGTAAAGTTAACAAATGAATTTGCCAAGTGGACAATCATTTCGTCTAGCAAATAACAAACAAAATGTAAATTAGAAATAGATTTGTTAGTTTTTTTTATGACAATGCATTCCAGTGAATACAAATTGGACTCTTAAATGAGCCATTTGTCAGTTGCGCGTGCTTTAGGACATGGAGACAGGTTTGCTTTAAATTAAGTCAACAATATTTATGGTGAAAAAGTGCACGCGACGAATGTCTGATTTTATATGGACTAAGCTTGCCCAGTGGTCGAAAATCAAACACAGTTTTTTTATGCCCCCCACAGGGAGGTAGTTTAGTTTAGTTTAGTTTAATGCACAGAGCCCCGCTTTCACGCTTTCACATCGGTCGTACGTTGCAACGAATCACAGCGTACAGCCGATATGTAAGTGAGACCCTTGGCTGACACTAACCAGACAAGCTGATTAGCCATTTTCAGGCAGGCGCCCACGAGAAGGACAGAAGTATGAGGATTTTGCCCTAGCCCCACCGGAGACCCTATAAAGTATATATATTCTGAATCAGGGTCAAATTCTGAATCGATTTAGTCATGTCTGCCTGTCTGTCCGTCTGTTAAAACTACACACGATAGCGTGCGAATTGAGTAGGAGAATGAAATTTTGCAAGAGGACTTTTTTTACCGTAGTCAGGTTGGTATTAAAAATGGGCTATGTCGCTCAAGTAGTTCTGGTACCTCCAATACAAAACCAATATTAGACCCATGCGGGTATACTTTACATGCTTACTGACATAGCAAACATTTTGCATGACTTGTATGCATTCGAGGGTATCAAGATCAACACATCGGCAATCCTTTTCCATTCATTCAGCATACGACCAATATTAAGCCCACGGATTCACACAGCCACAGCACTTCGTCTGAGCGAAAGCGAATTGTACTTGCATGCATATATTCTCGAAGAATTGATGTTTTGTAGATACGTGCTTAACGTAGAAAGGGAACGATATAGTAATGAACGCAACGGAAGCAACGCAGAATGTTGTTGTTGTAACTTAAAAACACTAATTTACCTATTTTGCAAATACTTTTTCCAAATAATTATTCTTCTTAACACATCTATGAGTGGAAAGCTACAATTTGGTAAAAAGAAAAATAGATTTTGTATACTTTAAGTAAGGTAAATGACTCCGAAGCGAAATTGTGTCGGCTTTTAATATTATAATAGATGTACTGGTGAATAAAATAATAGATACATATGACATGTATTTACGTAAATAGATAAACTTATATCGAAGTCTATAGACGTTATACGTCGTCGAAACTATGGAATACATTTCTGAAAAAATGTGATATAAAAATTGGACATCTTTAGTTGAACTATTCGTCTGGTAGTGGTAATGCGGTAAACCCCACTAACCACGAGGCTCACATTGTCTGGATGTGAGTGTTTAAGCATGAGCAAGGCAGTGAATACAGTTAATCAGCTTTGCTTTCTCCTCCCATAACTATGCCACTTAGAAGTAAGAGGTATCAACTTTCAAAAATCTCACTCTACCTTCCTCCTCAATGGAGTCGAACCGTATCAAAGATGTGTCAGTCTCTCTGTTGGTCCAGATTTAAAAAATATAGCACAGTTGGTCACACATACCTATACATACCGGGCGCACTCTGAATTATTAAGTGATTTATCTGCATAACGGAACTCAGAGCAGATAGAATTTTCTGACTTATATCTTATAGGGAATAAGCGTTGAAAGGGTTCCTACAGTTTTCCCTTAAGTTGTCTGGCATAATTGTAATAGACTCATCAATTCTACCAGTTTTGACATAATCGACCTCATACATTGGGCTTAACCGCTTAACATCAAATCTAATCGAATAAAAAGAAAGAAAGAAGTTTTCTAAATATAAGATTAATACAAAGAGTGTGTAAGGAAGAAATAAGAAGACAGACAGACATCATCGATGAAATAAAATTGACGAACAAATTTAAATGGTGATGGCGAGGACACATATCAAGAATCGAAGATAATAGATGGACAAAATTTTGACCAAATGGACACCACAAACAAAAAGACCAACAAGACGACCAAGAAGAAGATGGGTTGACGATATTAATTAATTTAACAGCTATTGATACCACGACTCTAAAAACAGAGTTTGATGGACAACAACTATGGAGGGGGCTACTCCATTTAAGTAAGCAATTGGTAAATTTTAAATCTCTGTAGGCTCTGGCTTCGAGTAATTCCCGAAAATTCTATAAATATCCAGGATTCGGGATATCTATTTTAACTGCTCAAGACGACGAATATTAAATAAAAACAAATTCATTATACTGTCATGGTTGTATGATATTCTACCCCACTGACATTCTTTTTTTTTCATTTTCACACACATTCAAATTTAAACTTTCACAGATAGTAAATGAAGACAGCGCTCGAGGGAGGATCTTTTTTCTTAGTCCAACAAAATATAGATTTCTTTCTTAACCCCAGAAGGGCAATCTTATTTTTTAATACATTAAAGTTAAACATTCGTTGAATCGATAAACAGTGTTCACAAAATGCTCGTTAATTTTAAAAGTTAATGTTTATAGCAAACTTTTTTTTTTAAGAAAAAAAAAAAATCAAAAAAACATTTAAAAAAAAAAACAAATTTGGCTATATATATTTTAAAAATGTCTTGGGGCCTTGTTTTTTGAAAAATAAAAAAAAATAAAAACTTTATATGTACCTACATTTTCTATTATATATAATATATATAAAAACGTTGGAAAGGACCGATTTGGCTCAAATTTTTTTTTCAGTTATTCATAATTGCCAGGAGAAGGTACTTCTGAATGGCTTTTCGAATGGAAAAATAGAAAATTCTTAGTGGAAAACAAGGAAAACTTGGAAAATACCGGAAAAACGAGAAAAATTGATTTTGTGTTTGACGAAATTTTGCATTTATTTGCATTTATCGCATAATTTGATGATTTTGTGCGATGTAAAGGTGGAAAATCCTCAAATCTTCGGCTTTGTGACGGCATGTCAAGGGGTTGAAACTTGAAATTGACCACGTACATGAAAGTTCCATTGCAGAACGACTCATCTGCTCCTGAAATCTCGGGAACTCATCACCAAAGAGTTTCCCGGCATTGCACAAAATTGTAAATATCTCGATTGGATTAGGTAGTGAACGGGCAGTACTAGCGGCGAAGAATAAGAACGTCGATAGCTAGCTTGAATTTCATTATGCAAAGTCAAAAATCCGTTGAGAGCGTGATCGACAAGGATGAAGCGACCAACTATCCGACGGAATTTTTGAACTGGCTTGATGTGCCAAGAACTCCACCGCATAATTTACAGCTGAAGGTGGAATCGATCATAATCATGTTGCGGAATCAGAATCATCCGAAATTGTACAACGGTACGCGGTTGTCCGTCAAGAAACTGATGAGCAATGTGATTCGAGCGACGTTCATTAAAGGGCAAATTCAAAGGAGAGGAAGCCTTTATCCCACGAATTCCGATTATTCATGATCTTCCATTCAATTTCAAGCGGATTCAGCTCCCCGTTCGATTGGATTTTGCGATGACAATCAATAAATCCCAAGGCCAATTGTTGGAAGTCTGTGGGATCAATCTTGAATTTCCCTGTTTTTTTGCACGGTGGCAAACCGTTTTCTTTGTTCGTTTCTGACCAAATTTCCCACAGAATTGCATTAGAGCAGAATTTGTTTTCCCTTTTTCCCATGCGATGGTTTTTGACCCTCAAAAAGTCCCACGAAAAGGTAAATTTCCCACAACTTACTAACAGTTTTGTACACATGCTGCCGAACGCATTCTTGTCGAATCGTAGAGAAAACATGTATCTCCGTTCTTTCGACGAAAGTCCACAAACCTCGCTAAATCTTATTTCTGTAGACGTTTTTGTATGGGAGATAAAATTTAGCGCGAGCAGGATACTGGGCCTAAAGCGCAAATATAAAGTGTCATGCCAAACACCTTGTCCTCAACTCATTTCCAATTTAACTTTCCCATCTCTCCATCATCGAACATACGTAGACGTACACGTACAACACCCATCCCCAAGCGTCTATAAAGGTAAAGCATGACGACCGTCTGTTTTATTGTTGTTGTATTGCATCTCTTCTGGCGTTCTTCCACGAAGGCATGTAGTTTGGCTGAGTTGAGACCCGTCCTCACAGACTACCAAAATATCAGGGAATTAAGTAAGCGTGTAACGTACAATTAACATGGTTAATTATATACGGAAAGTACCACATAAACTTTAGCCACTTTCTCTCGTTCCGCCTTCGTGGCACTCTGCTCCGTAATTAAAAATTGTATACTCCCGAGCTTTTGTCAATGCAAGGTACCTCTTGCCATGGTAGTGTGTGTATCTTCTGGTAATAAAACTTTGTCCGCAATTACGAATTCTCACCTCGGATACGAGAAAATTTCCAAGTTTTGTACTAACAATTTAATTTTTTTTTATTTGTCCGTTGCAAAGTTCTACGTGATAATTACCGTTAACTACCATAAAGGCTGGCTTGCTTACGCCCAGCCCAGGTACCATCGGATTCCATAAATAACTGTCATGCAATTGAATCGTGCGTAAATAGTGCAAAGTTTGCACCAACTGCCGTTGGTCACAGATGAAAAAGCGCGATGCGAATCGTTTCACCACAAATTCATGTGAAAAGTTTGCAAGGACTTTTGTCTTGATTCAATTTTCACGCTCGAAAAACGATAACCACTTTAAATTATGTAGATAAATTGTCTTCTATTTTCAGATTCTTTGACCACATTCGTGCGGTAATTTCGAGGACAGTTCATATAGTGTCTGCATTTGGTCTAGTAGTAATAATTTATTATATGGATTTTGCAATAAAATATAAATTAATTAAATTTAGCCGTTTGTAAGCGTCTGCCAGATGCTAGCTTTTTATTTATATTCATATTAACACAGTTGGAAAGAATTTAGTTGAACCGACAATAAACGAAATTTATTAGGTAAATAGCTATTGGTAATTTAATTCATTAAATAAAATTTATTTACTGTTCTAAGAGTTACAAAATTAGTTTGCCAGTTGACTTAAGTCTACATTTATTGTATCTGAAGGTGAATTATCCAGTCTTGCTCTCTGCGTCCGTCCTTACAAATATCACTCAAACCTCTTCGTTTCATTTTCCTTGATAATACCTACCAGCTACCATACTACAATCCAGTTTGTCTAGAAGGATATCTACCTCTGTCAATTGTTTCAAGCGCTCGTGGAAACTCGATGAAAGTAGCAGCAATTCTATTTTTCGAGTGTACCTAATTTTTCCAATCAGCTCAAATATTTTCCATTTTCAAAATAAGTTTAATTATTATCGACTCGAATCTATGCCAGCCTCTGAAGCCTGATTGGCATTCCGCAAGGAGTTGACAATCCTCCATATATATAATACTTCCTAATGCTGTTGCTCTACATCTACAACATTCTCCAAAATGTTTGCTTCTTTCTATAACAGATCTTTTTTCTTTTCGTTAATTTGAAGTGGCCGGCATGCTGTTCCCGACCGTTTTGCTCACCGGTGGACCTGGAGGTCGTGAGGTCCCGACTATATTACGCACAGAAAAAAAAAACGAATGTCACAGCGTCAGATATTTGTAGTTTGTACACATGCCAGAAGTTTGAGTTTACTCTATTCTATACCCACCCAACCTTGGCAGTCATGCTAACTTTGACAGCTCTTTATGATGGAATCTTCGGCTCAGGTTTCCATAATGCGCACTAGGCAATTTTCTTTTTTCGTTTTTTTTCTTTTAAACATTCTAAGATGTATTTACTGTAAAATTTGTCTGCGGAAACTTTATTTTCTATTTTTTTTTTACTTTTACAGCATGTCTTTTTATTGACTGAAAGTATTATACTGCTAAATACCGCAGAGTACCTAGATATAATTAAACTTTATCTCCGGGCACATGCCAGGCAGTTTTTAAACATATCCTTAGACAATTATTAAAATTAAAAAAATGTATATTTTTCATTTCCTTAGGAAAAAAAGTATTATAATTTTGTTCAGTTCGCATGATGGAAACGGAAACCCGCCCCGCATCTTCTCATTCTTTTACTCCCGCTACATCCTTCTCTATCCCAGCCACCTCCTAATCAACTTATCCTGTATTAAACAAAAGCCATTTTTTAAAAGTTTATTTAAATTCACTCAATTTTTATTCATTTCTTGTATCTACAAAATTTCTCGACTTCCCTTCTTCTTTGTACATATTCGGCCCTAGCGAGGTATCCGTCTCCCGTGCGTCGGAACGGAAAATTCTCCGATTTCATACGAATCGGAGGATTTTTGCTTCGAGGCATACTTCGGAACAGCTTTTCGGAACTTTGTTCCGACAAATATGCAACGCACACCGGCGTTTTGCGTTTCAGTGCGATCAAGTGCATTTTTAGTGATATTTTTGTTTTGGCAAAAACAAACGAAAAAACAAGAACTAAATAAGAAAACCCCGATGTACCTACCACGAAACAACATCGTGTCAAATAATGCGTCATCGCATTTTAATTATGATTTCCGAAGGCGGATACCTCGAATGTAATTTGAGTCTCCGACGGGGTATGCGTTGCGGAGAATTCTCCGTTCCGACGGATACCTCGCAGTCAGTGTTGTCACTTCTACCACAATTTCTTAATATTTTTTCAATCTACCACAGCTACCACCGCACCCAAAAATTCTACCACGTTTTGCTATTCCAATGTTAAATATTTTATAGTTCTCTATGCTTTCATATCGATAAGAAAATGAAAGCGAGGCGCACTTTTGATGGATATTTTTATCATTCGTGTCGTCACTAACATCTTGAGTCTACAGTTTTATATCCCAGCAAAACAGGCAATTTCCATTTCGTTTGCTAAGAATATGTTGTTCCTAGTGAGTTCGATTAAGAATTTCGAGCGACATTTGACGCCCTGGACATTGAGGCCCTATGTTCATTGTTCGTGTCTCCAATTAGTTTTCACGCGCGGTTCTGTATCCTTTCCAGTAGGTGCAATCGTGAAATGTGGTTTTCGGCGCACCAGACCAGATATGAGGAGCTTACTCAATTTTGGGGCGAATGAACGCCTTATATATTGTAGATAGATCAAAAGGGGTAAAATATTTCTGGCACCGTTTGACGCAACCTAGACATTTCGCAGCTTTCTTGAAGACTTCGTGTATATGGTACCGAAAATGGAAAGTCTTTCGGTTTCGAAAATATAAGGGCCATTCATTGATAATGGCTGAAGATTTGGTTTTTGCTTTAGGGATAGCAAATGGCATTGCGTTTTGGAAGCATTTAACTCCACCCTATTGGCTAAATCTTTTTTATAATGCTATCAAGGTCAGAATTTAATGAGCTTAACATATATTGCCGTTCCACTTTTATGGCCGAAGAGCAAGTACGTGAGTCCTGGAATGAATATGAGAAGGTAAGTCTGCTGCCCTGTCATCAGCGAAGGAATGGATTGGATTAGAAGTTGCAGACAAGAGATCATTTATGAAAATGAGAAAAAAAGCCTCGGGGAACACCAGCATTTATATGGTGAGTTTCAGACGTGAAATCATCCAAAACAACTTGAATTGAGCGGCCAGAAATGTAGTTTCTAATACATTGAATAAAAGTCGCATCGATCACATAAGCACTCATTTTTGACAAAAGAGCTTGGTGTCAAACTCTGTCAAATGCTTTTGAAATATCAAGCGCAACAATCTTTATTTCACGAGAGTAGTGGAGAGATTGTTCCCGCTTTCCGGTGAGATAAGTCATCAAATCATCAGTGGATCTGTTGCCACGAAAACCATACTGCCGGTCATTGAGAAGTTTCCGTAATTCAAGATATTTCATAAGCTGACGATTTGTGAGCGTTTCTATGACTTAAGAAAAGAATGGACGTAAGTGCTATGTGTCGGTAATTGGTGGGAGAAGAAGAACCGCCTTTTTTAGGGACGCGCTGGAGTTGTTTTCCACTTACTCGGAAAGAGTCCAGAATAATATGACAGATGATTATATTAATACCTACCAGCTAATGAGAGTTCTAGGAGAACTTACCCGACCAGTGATTGCTGGGATCGCACTTTACCTATACATATTTGCTGATTTTTCTGTGACTAAATGTAATGGTGCATATAAACTTCAAATTTACCCCCCACTTCTTAAATCTACCACTCTTTTTTTCCTTCCTATCTACCACATTTTTGAAATCCCAAGTGACAACAACCTCGCTAGGGCCGATCTCTACTTATACTTAATCGTTTTCTCTTACGTTAAAATAAACAAAAACATAATTACTTTTAAGTGTCTGGTGTCTCCCATAATACCCTCAAAATGTAATTTTGATAGAAAATACAGATTTTTAATTAGAAAGTTTAAATTTTTTATAGAGTATAGTATACAGATTGGGGTTATGTATGGAATAGCACATCGGAATGGCCGAAATGGCTTTGCTGGTAAGTACAGTAGTTACGATTGGCGGATTCTGGCACAGGTTGCAGTGACGTCACCGATAGTGCTGTATTGCCTGTTAGACCCTAGAATGCATTTTTTTTTGTTTTTAAGTGATGTTCATGCTAAATGATTGGGCTGATGACGTGGTTTTTTGGCAATGGATGGATAGCGCTGTGCTCGGATGGAGCGTGTTCGTAATGGGGAGCGTATCGGAATCCCGCTTTTTGAAATCCCGCTTTTCAAAAATCCCAAAAAAAAAAGTTTTAAAATCTCGTCTGCTAAAATACTGCTTTTTTAAAATCCCGTCTTCTGGAATCCCGCTTGTTCAAAATCCCGATCTATTATAATCCCGTTTTTTAAAATCCCGCCAATCCCGTTTTTTTACAAAACATTGTTATCAAAAAAATAGATGTTGGTTATATGCACTTTTTTATTATATTATTATATATTTAAAAATATTAAAAATACTCGACCAAAAAGAAAAAGCATCCGAATGTTTTTAGTTTTTACTGTAAGCACACATTTGTTTTTGCTTACATATTCTACATTGTTTTTACGCATTGCGAAAATAGTATATAATGCACATAAAAACCTACCTCTTGCGAACGGTTTTACCCTTATTATTTACTGCTGTAACAATAATTGGAGTTTGCGCCAATTTATATTGTGTAGTATTGGATTGAGTGCGCACGCAGAACTATTGACCGCGATGAGTAATATTATAAGTGAAGTAAAATCAAACTAAGGTATGTATGTATGTATGTAATAGAGACATAAGCACAGGCCTCGGCCCTCATTGAAGCTAAGCTCTGGGCCTCCGGGTATCGTAGAATAGCGCCAATGCAAATGGACAAACTAAACCCGTAAATAAGCTGATTGAATAATTACAGAGACGTAAATATTCAAGGTTCTTACAACCGTATTTATCAGGAACATAGGATTAGGAGGTCCCATTTGTTGTAAATCTTGAAATTACTTCGAGTTCTACTCTGTCTTCGGTATAGCTTCTTCATCAGCTCGTTATGACTGTAGCGAATTAAGGGACCATATTTTTTAATGACTCCATCATTTTTGAACTTTTTGATTCTTGACGCTGAGTTTCATGTCTTTCTTTCTTAAAGATTGTTTCAACTACCGGAGCCCGGAGCGAAGTCTCGAATTGTCAATAATAACAAACCAAAAAATTAAATTTTTTCAAAAAAAAAAAAATTAGAAAATTAAATAATTTGTATGTCTTATTTATTTGACATAAAAAACCCGGATCGTGAAGTAAAATCAAACTAAGGTGCCAAAAAATTAATAGTTGACGGCTACGATTATCACCTTGAAAAACAAGTATGTGCAGTTTTCCGATGGTGCTGTTCGCAGAGAAAAAATAAATTTTGCAAGGGAAGAGTCAATACAACTTTAAAAGACGGAGAACATATCATAAAAAAGGCACCATCAGAGCATTGCCACACTCCTGATTCATGTGTTAAAGAAGTTTGCAAATCAAAAATAGTTGCTTTATTTTAAAAAATCGCCGCGATTTTTTAAAATAAAGCAACTACTTTTCCGCGCTTATTTTTCGTTTCCATCGTGAGTCATATAGCCTTGTCTTTGTTATGTTTTTCGCACTTCTTCACAAATGAAACGGATGTGATAAAAAAAATTAGCATATGAAAAAAATCTGACATTTGTTTTAATTTTTTATGGACCGAAAATCGAATTCAGCGCGAACTTGTGAAAACTCTTTTCACTTCACAGTATAGATAATAGAACGAGAATCGACCCCCAGTTGAGTATATTGAGTCATATAGTCGTACTTGGCTTAAAACTAAAACATTATGGAGATTGCAATTATTTTTTATATTTCACTACGATTTAGCTCCAAACACTACGATTTCCTCATCTCGGCACTACGCTTTCGTAAATTTGAAGTGGGAACGCTGGTTGATATTAAAAAAAAATAACCTACATATATGATAATATGAAGCGAACATTACACGTGGCGATAAATTTTGTTGCATATTTAAATAAGGCGTCAATTTAGTGCAATAGTCTTCAATCTAGTATGATGCGTGGTTGTTTGTTTACCACTTGAGATTTATATCGAAAGTTGCAACTTCGTCGAAACGCATAGTACGTCACAAAGCGTCTGTTTATTGTGGGCTTTGATGAGTTTGTTGATTTTGTTGATTTTGACTAGTAGATCCCTGCTGCTCACGTGGTCATTTGATATGCACTCCAATTGTCAAAGGTATACGCATATCGACTAAATGGGTAAAATAAATTGAATGAAGGCTTATTTTAGAAATATTTGAAATTAAAATAAATATTAAAAGGCAAATGTAAAATACATTTCCACTTTCCACAAAACCCATGAGGTATGCACTTATCGCGTTAACCGATTTTTTTTATTGGTGTTCAGTTTCCCCAGTAGGCATAATTGCAGCAAACTTTAGAATATGTGTTAGTATCTAAATTAAAATAAATAGAAAGTATAAATATAAGTGACTAGTACAATAGGTTCTAATAAATTGTTAGAAAAAGTATAAACTAATAATGTATGTACATACTTACAAGTGAGCAACACAGAGAAATTTACTCCCAAACGATGGCTCACTCATATTCCGATTCAAGAACCTTAGCGCAAAATGGATTCGCACTCTCAGGAAATACTTTAAAATGGAAAACATTTCTAAGTTTTCGCAACAGATATAGTAGTAGGAGAGCTTACCGCATGATGTCCTAAGGGATAAAACAATAGGATGAGTTTAGTAAAAAATGAAAGCTTGCTATTAGACTTAAAGAAAACGCCCAGGGTTGTCGGGAATTTTTGCCCAGGGGAGGAATAAATGGGCTACTTCCGGTAACATTTTTTTGTGATATTCATAGGCATAAAACAATAGATTTTACGTATAGCCATTCGAAAGAGGGCATTAAATGCTCTTCAAAAATATAGGGTTGTCAGGCACCAACTGCCCACAAAGCCCTGACAACCCTATTTTAAGTGACCTATTTTCTTCGTATATATTGTACAATGGGGCGTGGCATCTCCCATACAAAAAGTACATTCAAAATCTTATATATCGAACACCACCGAATCGATTGAGCTCAAATTGACAGATAAGTCAAAAGTTAATAAATAACTTTTTTTTTGAAAATGCTATAAAAAAAAACTACTGAATATTTTCTCAAATTTCTTTTTTTATTTGAAAGTACAGTCCTTCCGGTTAATAATGGAAAATATTTTCATTCAAATGGCTGCCTCGGCTGGCCATGCAGTAGCCTACACGATCGGTCCAATTTTTAAGCACATTATCGATTGTGTGCACATCTCAATGATGTCTCTAAAATGTTCAATTGTTGAGAACGACGGTGAATTATTGATGTTGATGGCGCTTCACGCAGACTTTCTGCCACACCCACAGCAGCAATTATCTCGGTTGTACGCACTGTTTTTGGCTTTTCACGCTTTGGTTTATCGATGAGGATGCCAGTTTCTTTCACTTTTTTCACAAGATAACGAACATACGGAGCTGACGGTGTTTCTCTTCTTCCAAAATCCGTACGCAATTTTCGCACACATTCTGCAACATTACCATGATTTTCAAAGTAATGTCGCAATATTTCCCAGCGTTGTTCAAGCGTATACACAACCATATTCGTTCAGCGGAAGGATAAAACTAATTATCTGTCAAATCAGACATGAGCTAAAAGTAACCATTCGCGAAATAAGCACTAGTTGAAAACAAAAAAAAAAACGTTAGATGGCGAACCCTTTATAAGGATGAAATGATTTAATTTCATATGTAATTATAATAGATATTGGTTAACAGTTACATAAAACTTCATCCATAGAATCATTCATTTTACACTTCAATAACTTTATATTTCTTTATTAGGTAGGAAATGTTGATCAGTTATTGATGTGAAAACAGCAAGTGAATACTCAATTCTTAACACATGTGAAGCATTTGACATTTAGCTTAGGTACTTGCCAAATTTCCGCCTAAATATTTAGGTGCCTAAAGACATTGAACGCGGCCAAATATCCTATTTTATTATAAAAATTCAAAAATTATTATTTGAACGAAATGTTTACTTACCCCACCCAAACATATCAAGACACCACGTAGCTCGGAAGTAATTCCCTACTTCATATCATCCTATGCTGCCATGACATGTCACTCCAACGTCCAATGCCACTTGAACTAGAAAAAAAAATATATTCCTAATACAGCGAAAACATTTTTCTCTAGGTATTTCTTGTACAACATTCAAGGATCTACTTAAGCAGAACGACAACAGAAGTAATATTCTAGATATATTATTACTCAAAAAGAATTTTCTCTATCGCCTTAGGCTGAATAATTCTTTCTACCGTAGACATTACATCTACATCGCCCTACATGTATTAGATGTACATTGAAATTATTTACATTACACCAGCAAAAGACTTTGCTAGCGCTCACAATTTCACGAGAAATTACAGAATGAAAAGCGGTAATTCCCTCTCGCCCTTCATAAATCGTAGCCCTTCTTCCTGCGGCATACTTTGCCTTTACTTAGAAAGAAAAACATCACTAAGGCGGGAATTACAAAAAAAAAAAAGGATCACTGCAAAACCAAGCTGCAATTCAAAAAAAAAAAAGGCAAACACATTTTTAATCAAAAATTTCCAACAAAGATTTGTTTTGTTGTTGCCTGCGAGACTTCTTATAAGTATGTTGTCCTGCTCTTGCTTCGCTCTAATGCTATCGTCAACCTTGTTGCAAATCTATTCAGATGCGCCTATGTACCTACCTATCGTTCTATGGCTGTGTATTTCTATATTTTCTAAAGAAGAATCTCATGAAGTTATGATAAGGATTCACAAATTCTAAAGCGAACCGAATAACAGGGCAAAATAAAAGAATGAAAATCCTGAATATCCTTCCACCCCTCGAACGTAAACTCAATGAGTTTGACTTTCTTCTGCATGTGCGCTGAGCCGAAGCTCAGTCGACACCGGCAAAACGGCAGAAAAGCGCAAATATTTTCCCATATACACTTACACCTACCGCCGCCCACCATACTAGGAATGGAGAGGGCCAAAAGCCCCAAGGACTTTTCAGAGGAAACAAGATTTTTTTTTTTTAATCTTTATTTTTGCAGAGAGCATTCCTCTAACAACATGCCAGGCTTTTCAGAATTTTAATAAATCATAAGCCATCCAGATACTTTGCGGGTGGTTGTTTAGTGAGTGGTGGGAAATGGGGAGCATTTGGTTTTTCCGTTCAACGTTTTGAAGCAGTATGCGCCACTTGCATCCAAGGGAATAGGGGGATAACTTTGCAGCCTCTCGAATGTATAGGGGAATAGGCGCATTGCTGGTTGATGCTAGGTTTCTGACGGCCGGCGCGACGAGGATGCTGATAATTGTATAGTATCTTCGTATGGGAATGTGAGCCCGCTTCCTATAGGGGTGATGAGTAGGTATAACTGATTTTAAATGGGCAAGTCCACCCACTAGTCGGTACAAGTGGAAATATCTCATAATGATGACGGGGAAAATTAAAAATCAGATAAACCACTGTGAAGAAGATACTTTTTTTTTATCATATGCAATACCGTTGCCACTTTTAAGCTGGAAATGCGGGGATACTAATGTTATTTAAACGGTAAGGAAGGGCATTTGTTTTGTGCACAGAAGAGGGATCACTAAACCTTGCCTTAAATTCTTCCAAAGCGGATAATACTGAAACGAATCTCCTTATAATTTGCAATTATTGCAATAAAAACGCCCAATAACAACGTTAATGTGGTTATAACGCGAAAGATTGCGATTAATATAATAAAACCAAGACCGGATAGCAGATTCAACTACTTTTAGTTTGCAATAAGAATAGCCAGGCGTTTGTTTTTAAAGTCGGATCCTGAGCATCATCAGCATAAAAATAGAAAGACAATATTTGCATCTCATACATAATATTAAAATTAAAATTACGATTCACTCACTCACTGACTCATCAACGAGCGGCCCAAACTGTTTGCCCTTTTGAAAGCTAACATTATACACAGAGGTTCCCTTTATAATGTAAAAAATAAGGAAGAATATTTCGAAATTCAATCGAACCGATGCACTCCAAACTGGGTCTAAAAAATCTATTTCTCTGATTTTGAAAATTTTTTACCTGCTTTCTTCAATAGAATGTTAAACATACTTTTTAGAGATCCTAGCTGCTTCTTTGGTAGTTTATTTAGATAGGTTTGCTGCGCGATATATAAATATAGAAGAAAAAACTAACTCACTGTGAGGAATCTCTGATGTACCAAATCTTTGGGATGCTCGAAAATAATTTCTTAATTTCCAACGGATGGTCACTGATGGTGGAGAAGTCGAGTAGGCAAAGCAAAGTCCATTCGAATGTCATCAAGCATGTTGACCAGTGCAGTCGAGCAGCTGTGACTAAATGGGACAATTTTCAAACTGCTTTTGAGTCGTGAATGAAAAGCATGTGGTAATAATCGAACCTCCCAATGCTGGTAGCATATACAACTACATAATTCCAAAGCAATGCATCTCAGCGATGGTGTAATAGAAGTTGTCCAACTTGAATGGTGGGATGAGTTGGAATTGGGAATATCCATGAATTCAGATTAATTTTTACTCTGACTCAACAACAACGCCCCAATAAGTCTCCAAAAAACGAACCGAAAATTCAGTAAGAACGTTTTAAAAACCGCATAACAACTGTGAAGATATTTCATGTGTTATGCTGGGTTTCCACTTGTCGATTTGAAATTTACAGTTGACGTATTTTTATGCCAATTAAACAATTGGCAAGTGGAAATAGCGAAAAATTACTTGTCAATGAATTGACTAACAGCGTTTGCAAATAACTGACAAAGAAACCACTGGACAAGTGGAAATAGCTGAATTGTCAAACAAAATGTCACTTTGTCTATAATTGACAGAGAAAATTGAATTGCCATCGAGTTCATAAGTTGGTCAATCAACTGACAAACGATTTTTTGCCAATAATTGGCATAAGTGGAAATGAACTGACGTTGGTGTCGTTCAATGACATAAACGCGAGGGCTGTCAAACTTTGTCAATCAACCGACATGTGGAAACCCACCTTTAGAGGAATAATCTGCACTTGTCAAATTAACATAATCCTACAAGTGTCTGTAATCCTGTAATCTTATTGACAAATGTACAAGTTAGCCTGCGATATCTGGTAGTGAAGAAAAGAACCCTATCAGACATACAGAAATCTGTCATCGGTAAGCGGTACGTGTATTTTTGTACCGATAATTTTTTTTATTTTATTAATGAAAAACTAGTTAAATTGATGTAAACGCCTTGTCGGTCTAAAATTCAAGTATTGTTTATGAAAAATAAAATAACCCCGGGTCCATAAAATATATTTGAATCGCTTAAAAGTAGAACTAAAAACTTGTGTTGGTTTCGTGTAAACAATTTTGTTTTTTGGATTAGACTCATTTTTAACTGTTTAAAGTTCTTTAAATTATTGTTAATATTCCATTTGTTGTGCAGTATTATCCCAAATATTAATAGCGGACCCAAATATTTTAGCGGCATAAAACGCTCCATTTGCGAAGGGGAAGAGCTCGTCAAGGCTAATTGGGTCTATGCTATAGGTGTGATACACGATCCAGGAAACAGTGAGGTAACTGATCTGGTCATAAATGCATCCTCGATGACTTCAAAACCCCCCAAAACCAAACTAAGAATCTTGTTCATGGTTTAACCATTTTGTCTATGAGTTTCATTATGGGGTACACCACAATGCGAAGCTGGATCCAACACTTTTTCTTTAGTTTCCATTAGGGTAAACTAGTTAGGATTTTATTTTTATGTTTTTACTTGAAAAATGTATTTATTATTCACAATATTTAATTATTTAGTGGCGATTAGCTTCTTTTCCATATAATTTTTTGCTGATCTGTCAAATTTGTATGTCTAGTAGGGTTCAAATTGTCGCCGCTAGGGTACACCCTCCATTTCTCAATAGTGTTGTAGATGACCAATTTCTTTCTAAAAAGAGTCACGCTTATTTTGCGATTCGAATTCGTTCGAATGCTTATCGAATTAGAAGAATCTGTATTTTGACATTCGAACGAATAAAAAGTTCATCCTATCGATCGAAAGTTCATTTGTCATTCGAATGTTGATCGTATTTTGAGATTCTAATAGTTCGAAACAAATGTCATTTTTTATTCGTGTAAAAATTACCTGTCGCTTAAACAGCGACTCCTTTTGTTTTGCTCCATATTCCTGGCGATTAGGTGGATTTACAAAAATGTGAGTAGTAACTATTTATTTGCTCTGTGTAGAATAAAGAAAAATAGCCTGTTTATATAGGACGCATTCTAATTGGAAAAATCGCGAGCAAAAGGAAGTGTTGGTCAGGCTAATGGAGTGGAGGGAAATCACGAGATCTGAGAATTATCAACTGGCACTTCAAACAATAAAAGAAATAATTAATTAAATAAACGCGTTTTTTATTGTTATAATTATTCAGCTGTTTTATCGAGAGTGTTTTTTCTTATTTTATTTGATAGACTTTAACTTTAAAATCAACAACACAAATGTTTTGCTTTTGACAGCAACTATCAACTGCTGTATTGCAAGTTAGTGTGACCAGATTTGTATTATTACATGAAAGGGGGAAGCTTTTTATTGAATTTATTGTGATGTGCTTTTTGTTCTGGCCGAGGTTAGCTCGCCGGATCGCCAGGATTCTTCGAAAGAAACACTAACTTTGGTTTTGGAGGTTCCGTTTTATTACGTTTGCTTAGTTCTAACTTATTAGGTTATTATATATACGTAAACTTAATATTTAGATTTACTAATCTACTGTACAATTTGTATGCTATTATGATAAGTTGTTCAGCAGTGATGAATTCCCCTCGTGGTATCCGGGAGAGGAATGTCGGTCTTCGGAAGTCGGTGCAACAAGTCTCAATCCCCTGGGGCGGGTACTTTAGGATACCATGCAGCAGCTCTTATAGGTCACAGGTCCGTCTTGCGACAGTTCCGACGGTTCACAGGTCCGTCTTGCGACAGCCCTGGCGGTTCACAGGTCCGTCTTGCGACAGTCCCGGCGGTTCACAGGTCCGTCTTGCGACAGTCCCGGCGGTTCACAGGTCCGTCTTGCGACAGTCCTGGCGGTTCACAGGCCCGTCTTGCGACAGTCCCGGCAGTTCACAGGTCCGTCTTGCGACAGCCCTGGCGGTTCACAGGTCCGTCTTGCGACAGTCTTGGCGGTTCACAGGCCCGTCTTGCGACAGTCCCGGCGGTTCACAGGTCCGTCTTGCGACAGCCCTGGCGGTTCACAGGTCCGTCTTGCGACAGTCCTGGCGGTTCACAAGTCTACGGTGAGGTAGACTTGGCAATTTAGACTAAGTACCCGCAGGTTCTCAGTATCAAAAATTTACCAATAGACAATGCTATTTGGGGAACACTTTCAGTAGTACACGGGATTGGTACTTTTCCCTTCTGAATGTTGCTCGCTAGTTTCGTATTTTTTTCTCTCCTCTCATATAATTTTATTCAGCAAGCCAGTGCGAATTATATGGCTGTGTAAAAACAATTTGTTTGTTTACCTTACACGCTCATTGGGGAACCTGATTTGTTTATACTTTGTATGTAAGTATGGTGCACTACGGCTGGTACTGGTACTAGCTTGTTAGGCCGGGGTACGGTGGCTGGTACTAGATCAGTGCGGGGGGTGTCTTCGGCGTGTAACGAATGCTTCGTTACATTATTATAACAATTTTTATATAAATATATTACTAATAATATGAGTATGGAATTTAATAACAAAATAAACAAAAAGTGTGAATAATAAAATTTCAATTTTAACTCGGTAAAATATTACTAATAATGCGTTGTAGTATTTCTGCATACACGACTTTTACAAGATATCACTGTACCTCAACAATTTTAATATTTTTAGCACTTATTTTCAATAATTTGTTGAAATTTTTAATATTTATTACACTTTACCAAAAATAAATAAAAAACAGAGTCTCAACAAAAAACCAAAGAATGGTCACTCTATATAAAACAGAAATGTGAAACAGCTGAGAATTCATTTGAGTTTATTTTATGACATCTTTCGATAATGAATATTATTCATTAGAATGTCGAAATACACTAAATTCATTCGAACGAATAGAGACATTCGTTCGAATTGACTATTCATTCGAATCTCAAAATAAGCGTGTTATTTAAACATAAGTGGGTATGTAAGGTATAAAATAAAAAGAATTTAAACTATACCGTTGACCGATCACTATGAAGACTACATCTAATTAGCAGATTAAGATCGTATTATAGGAGACCTTTTAAGGTATTCGGATTTTTTCCAGAGACGGCAATATTCGCATCTGCCGGAATAGCAATCATGTTAGCAGTTCATTGACCAACAAAGTTCCAGTGAGGGGGATATCCTACCCCAATTCGAGTACTTGGACTATCTACATTCGGAGCTGATATAAGCTGACGTGACTAAGTCTTCTATGCCCAAGAATGCAGCCATTTTAATAGTCCTTCTAATAAAGTGACTCCTGGGTTACAAAGCTTGTGCGCAAATATAGATTCCAATCAATCGTTCTTAAGTTTTAAAGAAAATGATGAAATACTAATAGATCTGAGATCTTTCGGGCCAACTTGAGAGCATTCACCGCCATTGGGTTTGGGTGGAACCACTTTCAGTTCTCTCCGTATCGATGTGGGCTATGTTCGTAACTCTTCACTATGGTTATACTTAAGTATGCATTAATCGTTAGTTAACTAACAACTTTCTATAATTATAGCCATTAGTGAGAGACATTTGTTTGCCATTTTTGCATAGCAAATGCTAATCTATTTAAGATTACTTTAAATGCTTTACGCACGTCACTCATATATGCATATTTGGCAACAGTATCCTTATTAGCTATACCAATTTAAAAATGACCCAATTAAAATTGTCTACCCATAGTGACTCCCACGTCAATATTTAATACAACTTACGCATGACTCGAGCAAAAATAAAAGAAAATCAATAAATACCCATGAGCCTGTCATTGCCTATCCCATTAGTATCTAGTTCACGTGTTTACACAGCCATTGGGGTAATTAAAACCTATTATCAGTATCACGTAAATATTTGATAGCTCTGGACTTCAAACTGTCTCTATAAATGCTGCGTTTACCATCATTACGACAGTCTAAAGAAACAAATTCAAGAGCGACATCATGATAGAACTGGACTCCACTGAAGCATTCAGATACGTTTGGTACTTTTGGCGATTCTTGGGTATCCATTCCACTAAGACGCACAAAACCCTCTACAAAGTGTATTCCATTTTTGTGAGCATTTTCCTGACATTCCTGGCACCGTTCCAGCTCATCCTTCAATCATTTTTCGTGGAATCATTTGCCCAGCTGATGAGGACTATGTCTACAAGCATTGAGCTGACCTGCTGCTCCTTGAAGATTACCGTAGTGCATGTTCTTCGCAGTAAGCTATTGGAGGCTCACGTTTATCTTAGAAAGTTGGACCAACGGGCCGATCAGAACACTAAACATCGACAACGTATGCAGGAGATTATCAAAAATTGTCACCGCATATTTATCATCTACAAGATACTCTTCTGGTTAACGTTGGGTTTCTTTGCTCTAGTTGGAGCACTGACTGGCCGACTGGTGTTTGAAGGATGGCTGCCATTCGATTGGAAATCATCGACAAAACTTTACATCCTTGCGTTCAGCTATCAGTGGTTTAACTCGTGCTATCAGTGCATCATGAATTTGACCAGTGACGTATATTCGGTGCTCTACACCTATGTCCTGTTGGGACATATTGAGTGTCTGTCTAATAGGATCTCAAGCATTGGCTACGACAATGAGGCAAAAAGTCCAGCTGAGAATTATCGCGAATTGATTCGATGTGTGCATGATTACAGAAATACTTTAGAGTGAGTTGAGAGCCCGTTTTCAAAGGCTATTCCTTACACCTCCTCTTTTCAGGTATTTCAATTGCATCAGTCCGGTGATTTCTGGTACGATTTTTATCCAATTCCTGGTGACTGCATTCGTTTTATGTATAACTGCGATTTGTGTCCTTATATTCAAGCAGGATGTAACTTTTTTGGTGACAACATTTTGTTACCTCCTTGCGGTCTTGGGCGAGGTACTGCCCTGTTGCTATTTGGTCAATGAACTTATGGTAGCAAGCAGCAATATGACAACGGCAATATACTCGTGCAACTGGATGGATCAGAACTTGAATTTTCGCAAAGCTGTTATCATATTTATGCAAAGGACACAGAAGGAGAATCTGATTATGGCTGGACATTTGATTCCCATCTCGTTGCCAACGTTTATGGGCGTAAGATTTGAATGACATGCGGGAAGGGATCTGTAGTAACTTTTTCTGTTTCTTATCTGTTTCAGCTTATTCGAGTGTCGTTTTCAATGTTTACGCTTCTGTCGAGCCTGTAAAGCAATTTTAAGGGATATTTTCAATCCTATATTACTGACCATGGCCACAATCAATTTTAAGCTTTGAAAACTTGTTCCTGTATCACAAATAAAAGTAGCAAGGAAAAGTCTGTCTTGCATTACAAATCAAGTTAATTTGAAAATAATTTGGTTTATCGTTTTTAATTCGCAACATTCCTTCTGCTAAATGGTATAGAAACACTGGTATAGATCTATAAATACTTGCGCAGGTTTGCTCTTGGAACTTGGAAGTCACCGCTATATAAAATGTAACACGCCTATCAGAATGGTTAAGAATACCCTTCAAAACATGTTTGGTAAAACTGACGGGAAATATAATTCACTTTTCTTCGTTGCTTTTGACAGCGCTACTTTTGACAAGAAGTGTGCCTCTGCTAGCGATCATACATTCGATTTGTGCTCATACAAAGAATTTCTTAAAATATATAAAATTGAATTACAATTTACAAATTGCCAAAACCAATATCTTGGACGGAAAGAGCCTCCATTCGAAGATATTCTTCTGAATCTTAACAGCTTATAGGAACATTCTCTCGCCTAATCCAAATTCAATAATGCAAAGCTATCCTTAACAAAAATGACTCTTTACGATTTCTAGCGAAAGACAGCCTGGACCAGGATTTTGTTTTGCTTCCAAATCTTACGATGAATTCTTTAAACAAAAAACTATGTACAATGTCGATCACTAGGATGAGCCCATACATTTTGCAATCGATTTTCACTCTTTATACCTGTTTGTAATTTTGTACCGGGAAACTTTTGTTAACTCTGAACAGGTACATATTTTCCCAACAGTAAGTCATAAAATTAAAGGGTAAATAAAAATCTACGACTGGAATTTCCCAAGATCAAACAATGAACTACCTGAAAAGCGTATAAAAATATTCGCCACTATGATGAGGCCATTGCGAATATTTCGGTGCAGGAGAGCACAGCAGCGATTTTTTTTTCAAAGTTTTGTTAAGAATATTTAAAAAATCATTGAAAAGAACTATTTTTATTTAGTTAAGAAAAAAAATGGGTTCCGGAAAGACTTTGAGAGCGACAGAAAGAGGAAAAATAGATGCTTTCAAGAAGTTAGGACTGTCCGTAAGATTTTGTATTAACGAATCTATTCCAGGAATCAGTATAGACGCTCTAAAAGCTTCAGTAGAAGAGGTTTCTTGATTGGAACGCATTGTTTGTTTCAATGAAGTTCTTGGAGCTCTTAATTCATCTTTAAATAAGTCCTCGGCAAGTTGGGATGCGGATTGAAAAGCCTATCTGAAAAAATCTTCGGCATTGTCCCTGATATTCTTAAGAGAATTCAGAACTTCTTTTGTGCGGTCGATTGCAGAAACGAAATCTAAGGATTTGTTCTGTAGGAAAACTGATAAGGGCAGCGTTAAACCGAATAGTTCTTCGCATACAATGAGGCTTACTAGGAAATCACTTTTTTTGGACCGCTGCCAAAAGTGTTGATGCTTTTCGAAGACATCCCTAATATTAACGGTACCTCCCATATAAACATTTTACGAAATATGACGAAATATGCCTAAATTTAGATTTTTTCGAAAACGGCTCTAAGGATTTGAACAAAAATTGATAGTTGAGTTAATATAAGCATGCTTAACCTGACTGCATACCCAGTTTTTCTCTAAAGAGTCCAACAACGGCAGTTTTGAAAATTGGCTTTTTCTGGAAAACGGTAAAAACAATTTTTAAAAAAAAAACTTATTTTTAAGATACTATTGTCATTCTTAACTTAATAGCAAACTCAGTTTTTCCCTAAAAAGACTGCGTCCTTTGATATCCACCCAAATCCCTAATAATAGTATTTTAAAAAACTGCTCATATCTCAAAAACGCCATTTTCGATTATGATTGTTTTGTGTTGTAAAATAATAATTATCGAACTTTGTAATATTCCTTGAAATAAAGACACATCCACCTTTTTGTACCACGTTATAATAATTATTCTTTTTATTCTTTTGTTTACATATATAAATGTCATTCTACTGGTAGCTTTCAAATTATAGCTAAAAAGGAGGTCAGCTTCATCCGTACGGTCGGAATTCGGTATGACGTCATTGGGTCCGATCTTAACTCCGCAACAATGATAAAAATGTTACTTTCAGGTAATGCTTAAATCCATAGTAATACCACTGGCTCAGTTTTGAGCTAAACAGTTGAAAAATAGTGTTTTTTGAACCATGAATGCGTCCTTCCCATTCGCTAAAAACTGTACTTTAAAAACTGTTCATATCTCGAAAACGCCATTTTCGATTTGGATGAAAATATATCTGCTAGGTAATGTTTATATCCTGAAGAATATGTCGTACTCAGTTTTCAGCTAAACAGTTTCATAACAGTGCTTTTCGAATCCAAATTGTAACATTTGTCAGCATATTTTTACAAAAAACCGCTCTAACAATTTTGATCAAAATACATATTTAAGACAAAATAAGCATTCTAAACATGATCACGTACTTAGTTTTTCTCAGAAAACTCGAATATTGCCGTTTTATCAATATTTCTCAAAAATGACTACCGAAATCCCGATCTGTATTCGCACACGATATATTTTTATAAAGTCCAAAACTTCAGTACATAGCAATATAATTTGAAATTCATCGCCTACTTGCCTCCTTCAAGTGTCAGTTCGGGGTGAAATTTGAAAGTAATAAAGTGTTCTAGTTAATACGTCGGTTTATGTTTATGTAGTATGTATTTACGGTATTAATTACACCTTGAGTGGGTATGATTTTAAACGTAAAATTTGCTGAAATGACTCTGAGATTCTGCGAGATTCGCAATAAACGAGAAAGTTACGTGCGACCCAGTCGTGCACATTTTTTGTTTAGATTTTCGGCTACGGAGAGAAATCCAGAAGAATATTCAGAATAATTCCAAAAGAATATTTTGTGGCTTTGATGTAAGTTCTTACAAAAACGAACTGGAACTCTTTACAAGGAAATAGAAAATTCAATTAAATGGGCACGAACTGACGAACCACGAGATTCAATCAAAATCCATATCAAATGATTTCAGACAGGCCAGATGAAGAATATTCTCCTTTATACAGAGACACCTCTGGTAAAGTGGCTGTTTTGCTGTTTAGTGTGCTGGGCTACTGAGCATACGCTTCCAATTGTTTTGAAGTTTAAGATGATTTAACTAGGTATATTTTTTCTAGTTTACTATTTGTTTTATTTTTTAACTTCGTATACCTAGACCTACCATATACGACATACCACATACGTATAGGCAAATTTATGATCCACCATTTCAATCCACTGCAGATACTGGGTATAGTCATTTGGCATTTTCGTCATTTATTCATCGAACCGACTTCAGAATGGAAACACCAAAATGCCTTCAATCCCCACAAATCCATCCACTAATCCAAATGGAACCGCTCAATTTACGGGATTGATCCCTCGCATACATCGTTACATTTGTTCGGCTCATTGACGGCAGCGGCTGGTGAGGCTCTATACGAGAAGTTATTACACCGCCAACATCAGCTAATGCACACAACATGCAGTGTGTCTGGATTTTGGTTGATTTCGATACGCTAGTATCAGCATCATCATCGTCGTCGTCGACATCCTTTGAAACCGAAAATAAATAAAAGTCCTTCGCATATCCCGCACGCCGCACCATACTGTGTAATTTGTTTAATGTGATTCTGCTGTTCTGTGGCATGGCGTGCTTTTTGAGGTTTCCCTTTCGCATCGACGAATCTCCAAATTCCGTATACACATTTAGCGTGAGATGATGCAAAATAGCGGCAGAAAAACATCCTTCGGATTGCTTCTAATGGTTCTGGTCACACGGATAAATGTGCCCCGACAAAGGCCTATGTTAGTTTGGTTTATGAGGCAGGATTGTAATGTTGTTGTTCTTTTTCTGGTCCGGGAAGTAATAAAGTCCAGAGATTAGCAAATTAACTCGATTCCAAGCTATCGGCTTTTGCGTGCATCCGTCTGCACAGCATGGGACAGACTAATGACATTGCTTTTGGATGTTGGAATTGCGGTAGTGGGCTTATGGTCAACATTTCAGGATAAACTACTCGACCGGAGTACGTTTGATATTATTCTCGCATTCGTCACTGACCGACCAACGCCGAAGCATGTGAGGGTATAGGAGAATGTGGACAGACGGGGTTACTAACCTATACAAAATTTTGTTAATTTTACTTGTAATTGTTTGTCGTTACGATGAAAATTTAAGAACAATTTCAATACCCTCAAAAAAAATATGTCCGAGTGTGTGACGCAACTAGTTCAATATTTGGAGCTTCTTTAAATATTGCCAAGTGGAGGGGTACGCCGTACCGGTCAGTGGTGTGATAGTTATAAAGGGTTTCCCATCTCCCATAATTCACTGAAAATTCGTATTTTGCGCCATTTAATAGTGCAGTGATGCCAATGCCAAGGAAAAAAATGTGCACGACTGGGTCGCACGTAACTTTCTCGTTTATTGCGAATCTCGCAGAATCTTAGAGTCACTCAGCAAATTTTACGTTTAAAATCATACCCACTCAAGGTGTAATTAATAATGTAACACCTACATCCATACTTATAAAATGCAACGTCCGTCTCCCACTCCCACGACTGGCATTCAGAATGCACATTGTACGACATACTCATGCATTGCGTAGTTGAATTTGATGTAGGCAATGGATATGCCATATGCATAAAACAAACTAAATATGTACATCTACGTACATATAAGAGGTTTGTGGTGCGTAAGTGATAGATACATATCTACATATATGTATTTGAGATCTGCAGCAATATGATCGCGTAGTATAAATAATTAGATCATACCTGTGACGAGTTTTGATTTATGTGAAATCTTATGTCCACTGACTTAGGACTTTCGGATCAGTACAGGTTACGTAAGGACTAAGTTGGTGACAGAGGAAGGGTAAAGGGGTGGTAGGGACTAACTCTGGAACTATTTGGCCGATTTTAAAAATTCTTTCAAGATTGTACCGGCTACATCCTCCGGATCAGTATAGGTTAGTTAGGGTGTGTATGGGGGAAGGGGAAACGGGGTATAGGGGCTATCTTCGGAACTACTCGGCCATTGCCAGAGTTGACCTCCGACAGCCACGTCTTTCACATGGACAGCTATATATTGAATTTTTGCGTGTGAGCTGTAGGCGTAATTTGTTTATAGGTACTTGCGCCCATTAAATAAATAACATGTAGGTATAGTGTATGAAAAGGCATAGCGATCAAATATTTTGTAAACTTAAAAAGCTTGAATTTAATTTAATAGAAAAGAAACCAGCGGGCGGAGCCGCGGGCGTTACTAGTACTACATAAACTACATACGTACCTATTAACTAGAACACTTTATGACTTTCAAATTTCACACCGAACTGACACTTGAAGGAGGCAAGTAGGCGATGAATTTCAAATAATATTGCATGCTGTATACTGAAGTTTTGACCTTTACAAAAATATACCGTCTGTGAATAAAGATCGGGATTTGGGCAGTCATTTTTAAGAAATATTCATAAAACGGCAATTCGAGTTTTCTGAGAAAAACTAAGTACGTGATCATATTTAGAATGCTTATGTTGTCTCAAATATGTATTTTGATCACACTCGTCAGAGCGGTTTTTTGTAAAATTATGCTGACAAATGTTACATACACCTCCCAATTTCCTCTTTCAAGGGGTGGGTGGTCGTGGGTTTTTTGCAAAAAAAAAAACCCAAAGCAAAAAGTCCAATAGAGCTAAATCGCAACTTGAGTTGTTCCGGAGAAATTTTGGATTTGAGCCACTCTGCGAGCCATTTCACACAAGTTTGAGCCACTTTTTGTAAAGAGGGGGGGGGGGGGGCTGTTCTTAATTTGTTGTGATTTCTTTCAAAATTTTAATTTTTTTTTGTTTGGAGGTTTGCTGGAAGGAAAAATAATCCAAATACATTGCAGAGCTATTATGGGAGGGATATTTCTGCAACAGTGAGGGACAAAACCGATCTAAAAAAAATTCCGATGGGACTGACTTTCGTCATTCTGAAATGCATTGAACCTTGTCGTTCGACTAATCGTCAATTTACTTTTTGATTCACTTTAAAAAATTCAGAAAATTGTTTACCCGCCATTTGTGCAGTAGGTAATTGACTTGGCTGTATGGCATGTGGCACCGTCTTGTTGAAACCACATGTTGGTCACATCCGTATCTTGTAATTTAAGCACTAAAGCCTTTGTTATCATGTCACAATAACGAACACCATTAATTGTTACTGCCTTACCAGCCGCATTTTCGAAGAAGAATGGTCCCATAATGGCTCCAGCCCAAAATCCGCACCAAACAGTCACGCGTTGTGGATGCATTTGTTTCGGAACAATTACTCGTGGGTTTTCTAAACCCCAAATGCGACGATTTTGACGATTAACGTAGCCATCAAGATAAAAATGAGCTTCAAAGACTGTATAGCTGACCAACCTTCATAATTTTTTTAAATATTGGTCAACAATCAAAATGTGTTATTTTTTTGTATAGCGCTCCGAACTGTCAGCTGTCACATTGTTATTTTTAACTTTCTCGTATACGTAGTAAGAAAAAGATATTGATATTGATCAATTCTGATATTACGATGATAGGGGAACTCAAAAAAGTGGGTCTCGCAATTCTGTCCGTCCGTATGTCTGTCTGTCCCACCCAAACTCAAACTTCGTATTTAGAGTTTGTGGGCTTCCCGCTAGGGAGATTTTTTTTTATGCTAGCCCTAATATTTAAAAAAAATATTTTTAAGGTCCTATTGTCATTCTTAACTTGATAGCAAACTCAGTTTTTCCCTAAAAAGACTGCGTCCTTTGATATTCACCCAAATCCCAAATAATAGTATTTTAAAAAACTGCTCATATCTCAAAAACGCCATTTTCGATTATGATAAAAATGTTACTTTCAAGTAATGCTTAAATCCGTAGTAATACCATTTGCTCAGTTTTGAGCTACACAGTTGCAAAACAGTGTTTTTTGAGCCATGAATGTGTCCTTCGATTTCCACCCCAATCGCTAAAAACGGCACTTTAAAAACTACACATATCTCGAAAACGTCATTTTCGATTTGGTTAAAAATGTAACTGCTAGGTAATGTTTATATCCTAAAGAATATGTCGTACTAAGTTTTCAGCTAAACAGTTTATTAACAGTGCTTTTCGAATCCAAATTGTAACATTTGTCAGCATAATTTTACAAAAAACCGCTCTAACGATTTTGATCAGTTCGGGGTGAAATTTAAAAGTAAATGTTGAAGTTAATACGTATGTTTATGTAGTATGTATTACGTTGTTAATTAACAAGTGCTCAGTTATCTGAGTAAAACGTAAAATTTGCTGAAATGACTCTGAGATTCTGCCAGATTCGCAATAAACGAGAAAGTTACGTGCGACCCAGTCGTGCACATTTTTTATTTATTTTTTAATGTGGGGTGCTAAGTTCACGATGCACCCCATTTGCAAAAATGTGGTATTTTTTTTGTATATAGAATCAACATAGTTCTGGAGTTCCTGATAGTTAAAAAAAACCCAATTAGAGCAAAAACAATTTTTTTTCCAAAATATGCCAGCACCCCATTTTCGTAAAAGTACACTTTTTTCGTACTACACCAAGAGTTCTGGAGTTCCCTAAACAACAATTTTTTTTTTGGAACAAAAAGAAAAAAGTTGTGAAACTTTGAAAATTGTCAAAAATTGAGAAAATATTTTTTCGGAGTTCCGAAGAGTTCTGATTAGAGTTCTGGAAAGTACTTTTGAAATTCAACAAAAAATGCTTGCAAGATAATCTTCTAAACCCAAACACAAAAAAAGTTAGACAACATTAAAAATTTCAAAATGTAGTTCTAGCACAGATAATAGAGTCGGAACTATATTATCTGTGGTTCTAGTGAGTTCTCATCATGATTCAATCACTATAGATTGCGCATTGCCGTAATTTGGGCGTAGAATTTGTGTAGTTCCAAAGGTTTGGGTTGATTATTTCTCCAAGTAGATAATATTAAAAAAAAAATTTGGAAAAAAAAATTACTTTTACGAAAATGGGGTGCTGTCATATTTTTTTTGCTCTAATTGGGCTTTTTTTAACTATCAGGAACTCCAGAACTATGTTGATTCTATGCACAAAAAAAAAGAAAAATCCAACAACAACAAATCCAACCCCACATTAAAAAAATAAATAAATAGGTACTAAATGAACAGAACTTTTCAAAATTTTTATCAGGAACTCTAGAACTCTTGTCCAGCTATCCAGAACTCTAAAAAAATATAGTTTTTAAACTTTGGGGTGCTAAGTTCACGCACCCTTATCGACGTCCTTCTATTATTCGCTACTAATCCAATCGAGATTTTTATAATTTTGTGCAATACCCGGGAACACTTTGGTGATGAGTTCCTCCTTCGACGATGTGAACTTGCCAAAATTTGCTGGAAACAATATCAATCCAATAGAAACATCAACGGCAATTAGGCCATTGCCAAGCGCCAGCAGTTGGCTCGAGAATTCAGCAGCACATAGGTCGCTCGGCAATGCGACTCTCATGTTCTTGGTCAATTTCAACTTCTTGATACGCCACCACAAAGACGAAATTTCAGGAATTTCCGCCTTTACATCGCACAAAATTATTTCGTCGAAAAAAAAATCAAATTGTTCGCGTTTATCCGGAATTTTCTATTTTTTCCATTTGAAAAGCCATTCCGGAACTATTGCACACAGAATTCCATACAAAAAATAAATTTTCGATTTTTCCAATAATTTCCGGAGGGTTTTCTAACAATTTTCTTTCGTAAAACCCTTCTCCTGGCAATTACAAACAACTGAAAAAAAATTGAGTTAAATCCTTAGGCCATTCTTAATAACTGATGAATTCATATACATTTTTCACGCCATTTTTGTATAATACATAGATAGGGAAAAATACTAACACGAGTATATTTTGCAAGCTTTGTACTGTCATTAATATACTGCAAGTTTATTGTCCGTCTGCATAGGAACGCAGTTTTAAAATTAGTGGGCGGAGCCGCTGCCACTAGCTCGAGTCTATTTAGTTCAATTGATTAATTGATGCACTTTCTATAGCATTGTATGGGAGAAAAAAGGTTGCTACAAATAATTACGAGACATTCACTGGAAAGCACAACGAATCCAATTAATTAAGGGACTTTGTGCGAATATACCTACAGCGACTAACAAGCCATCCAATTATGATAGGATCAACAATCCTAAATGGCAGACATTAAATGGTAATATTCTTCCAGGACAGTGCTGACTGTAGCTAGCCCTCGTTGATGGTGATGGGTGGTTGCTATATGTGTACAAAAACAGGCTCCTCAGCAGATTTCCATCAAAACAACATCGTTAGCGGATACCATTTATAAAACAACATAAGCTGTCCTTTTTTCCTCATTTTCTGTTGAGATATTAATTTGCAGGACACGAGGACGGCTTCCACGTCATGCATACGAGTACATATGTCCAACAAGGAGCAACATGCAAATTTCCTATCCCCGCCCCCCAAATTGAATCCTTTTTTCTGCACTGCTCATCTCCACCGCTCATCTGTCTAAGCATTTTGGTTTGTTTGCATTTCATTAGTGTGCGGCAGTTATAATTTTGCCAACCCTCTCGCCTTGCTCTTCCGTTCAACGCCATGACAACTCAACTTGGTGATCCCTTTCGTCGGAGGAAAATAAATGTCTGCAAATTTTCCGGAGAAGCAGAAAAAAAGCATAAACACCACGACCATGAATGGGGAAATGATAACCAAACATACCTATGAGTATGTAGAATGTGTAAAGAGAAGGGGGCGAAGGCAGCACCTCCTGTTGCGACCAGCGAGTGCTTAGCATCCAATTATAGGGCGGTCAAGTAAACAACAGCAAATTATATGCTAACATTGGCTGGCGCTAAGCACTGTCGTAGTGGATGAATCTGACTACTAGTGGCAGAGTAAATTAGTCCTTATGTTGGCTTAACGCTTGGCTGGGTGACGGCGTATTGCTAATTTAAGGACCCCATGGATCCGGAATGCTGTATGTTTTGATATGCAATCCGCGACAACTGGTCATGATGTAAAGCATTCATTATTAAAATTATGACCTAGGTTAACCTCGAATGACCAGTCAACATTATTTAGATACAGACACGCCCAGCAGGCAAGTCAGATATATGAATAGATGGAGATGTCTAGAGTATAGACGATATCGTTTTCAAAATCTTTTTTTGATTATTGGCAGATTTTATTTTATTTGTGGGTACTATGCTCTCGTGCTATGGAATCCGTACCATCGGGTAGGCGTCCTCTAGGTAGACCAAGGATGAGATGGTTAGATCAAGTCCATAATCTCTCCTATACCCGTATGGGGATTGCCCTTGATGATTTAGAGTCGATGGCGGAGGATCGAGAGCTATGGAGGGTCCACTTGAGCAACCTACACCCGCGACCCACTTAATGGACAAGCGGACCATTGAAAATGATGATGATGATGACTATGCTCTCTAACTTGTCTGAGAGGTTATATACTTTAGTACAATGGCTGTGCTGGAAATGTTGTTTGCAAAGGTTAAATAGGCATTCAAAGACACTTATGCAAACAATGAAGGCACTTAGGAACAACATTTGTCATTGAGGTCATCCTTCAAACACCCTTTTCAGGAACTCCTAGAAGCTTTACATATTTCCTATACAGACTTTGAAGTATCGAAGGCTTCTAGGAGTTCCTGCAAAGGAATCACAGACATTCCATGAGAATGCGAGAATTCGCTACTCTCCAGACAAAGTCTACATGCGTGGGGTCCGGTGAAACTCCAATTCAGTGAAGATGTTTTTTCATAAGTTCACGGCCTGTTATTATAACACTGTCAGGATTCTTAGGTTATTTTCGTCGAGATTATTAAGAAAATAGGATTTTCTGGCGGAGAATTTTGGAAAGAATTGTTTGGTGCAGCTTTGCCCAGGTGTTCTAAGCTAGACTTCATTAAATTCTAAACATTCCTTACTGACACCAGAGAAGGGTTCAGGTCCGACAAGTGGCATTGTCGCGCCGGCTTTAGGCCAGTGAGTCAGCTGTTTCATTTCCACCAAAGTGTCCCTGTGTGCTGGAATCCAGTGTGGGATGACTAGGTTTTTCTTTTCAAGTTCGTAGATGGCCATTAAGTTTCCAGGACCAGCTTCGATTTTATGATAGATGAATCCAGATCCAGATCTAGAGCAGCTTGGTTGTCTGAGAAGATAAATATAGTTATACCACGTGTATTAGAATTGAAATTTGTTCTAGCGCAGTGGTTAATTGCAAGGACCTCAGCCTGGAATATCGACGAATGCTCGCCAAGGCTGACTGAAAAGTTCGTTTGAGGCGATTCGCCATATTGGCCAAATCCAATCCCTAAATCCTTCTTGTACCAGACTAGGTCAAGTCGCGATGGATTGGGTTTGCATTTTTCCTGGTTTTCCCTTGGAGGGATGATGCTAGAGAAGTCTTTATGGAAGCTATATTACACTAGCATGCCGCCTAGAAACATGCTGATGCTGAATGCTCTTTCAGGCTCCGCACAACATTAATCAGAGACAGGTCCACAGGGGACCTCCATGGTAGGAATAGAGGTTGATGTTGTTTGAATGGAAAGGAAATAGATGATGAATACACCTACTGAGTCCATTTAAATGTCTACTTGAATAGGTAATTGGCCTAGGATGATATTTAGTGCAGTGGGTTGAGCGTAGACAGCCAGGGGGCTTATTCCCAAATGCGCGGCGGATCGCTTTTCATGGCGGATTGATATTTTTGTATTTCACAAAAGCTGTCAAAAGCGATAGCTATTCAGGTGACGGATTGCTGGCGGATCCTCACAATAGCTATCGCTTTTGAATGCATCGAATCGCTTTTGGAAATATAAAAATACCAATCCGCCATGAAAAGCGATCCGCCGCGCATTTGGGAATAAGCCCCCACTCATGCAGTTTCCATCAGCTATACGTTGGATCCGTTCTAGATTTTTTACAGCAGTGACTTCGTTAGTATTTTACCACCAGACCACGGCAACACGGGGTCTTATACCCCGGCAGACTCGACGGCAGATCCAGTGCTTGTGTCTGCCGACTTAAAAGTTATAGCCACCCTGGCAGCCCAAAAATAATCTGTGGGCCATATTTAGAAAGCTCACCTCCTCAATGATGGCGTCTTCCACTGCTTTCTGTTGAGCAGTCTCAAGGTGACCATTTGGGAAGTTATCCAGTAGGATCCCTACCTTTACAGATCATGCTATGTCAACGAATAAGGTAGCATTCGATTTCGATGCTTTTTCTTGGTCCGACCGATTGGGGTCGCTTGGTGGTTGTGGGTGCTGCGTCGGAGGTTGGTTCAATGAGGCGACTTTCTCCAGCACCTGGGTGTAAGTTACACCACCTGCAAGAAGGCGCCTAAGCTTTTTCTTGTTAGAGGTGGATAGACGTTTTCTCTGTAGGGGTAGTTTTTCCATCCCTATGTCTTTGACGGAGTCAGTTTGAAGAGCTTCAGAACAGCACCTGTAGGTCTTTTCCGTGAGCATGGCGTTCGCTGTGTCGACGGATTCTATGTCATTGTCGATGATCAGTCATTCAGGGCGGTCTGTCCGTCCATCCCGAATGGGTTTAGCTATAGGCTGACAGACAATGATAAGGTTGCCTATGCCTATATCTCCATCCAGTTTGATGTTTTTCCTACATATTTTGTTCATTGTTCCCACGAGTAGCTAGGAAAATATTCTGTCCATTCGCACGGATAATCCAAATCTAGAGTTCGCCTTTTAAGCCCCGGTGCACACTTGCGATTTTTTAAAGCGTGGTGCCGCAGCATCACCGCCTTTGCGTCTTACAATACTCACAAAAAATTGAGTCGTGCACACACACGTGCGATGACGCGGCGGCATTTCGCGTCAATCTTGCGGTTGAAAATACTCGCAGGTTTCCGCGAGACTGTACTGCAGATTGAGTTCTGCGAGAAAAACCCGCATGTGTGCTCTAAATTATTGCGGCACCGCGCGTTTAAATGATGCATGTGCATCGGAGCTAAAAGTTAGGAATTACAGAAGTTTCACTTAAAAGAAACTCAAGAGAGTTCCTCTAAGCGCGCAGCTCGAAAAGAGGTACAAATACCTAACAACATTTGCATCAGACATCGCCGTGTAAGTATTTGGCCGCCGATTAACGACTCTAACCCACAGCATTTTATTTTGGAATCGCAGTCTTGCTTGTGGGGGCTGATAAGTCTACATGGACTGTCAATTTTAAGTAAGCCAACGTTTTCAGGTACATACCAGCTTATAAAAGTACAAGGGGTAATGTAACTTAATGCTTCCAAATTCTCTGTCAAATTCTCTGCCACACATCCCACCCATCATTCTTAACTGCTTCCTACTTCTAGACCACTTATCAACCACACACGAAAATAGTCCAAATGATGCCCATGCCCAAATCTAATTAACTTTTCACATTTGTCACCAATGTGTCATGGCTGCACCACTAAGCACTTAAATAAAGGATAGGATCCCTTTTTCGAAGAAATAAAGCTTGTTATGTCTCCTCTCCGGCAATCATCACAAAATGACCAAAGTCCACATTAGTAATGACTTCCACACTTTGTCTGGCATTTTGCTAACCGCTTTATCCTAAGGATACCACTCATGGTAATTGCCCAAGAGGCACCGATGATATATTTTGTTTTATCTCTCTTTGTCTGCTGAGCTGCCTCCTTCTCCTCCATATCGTGTTGCCTTAAAAAGAAACCTAAAATCCGGAAAAAAATCCCTAGCGGGACATCATGAATATTTAACTCATTTGCGGTACATCCTCTTAGTCCCTTGAATATGACTTACCACGTGAATAATTTACCATCCGCATGATTAGGGACCATATATAATTTTTTTTTCTTCGTTAAAAGGATATGATTATGTTTGTATATCCTTTGTGATAATTCTATAAAAAAAAAGATCGCCTTTGGGTTCTTTTAAGTCATTTTTGAGATGAATAGGCCGGCTATAGGTACTTGTGTTTCTTTTTAGTTTGACCAATGGATTATCCATTTTATGGAAGGCAATTCATCAACTTACAAGAATAACCTTTCACAGGATCAAAGGAAATACTAATCCAGGGAAATGTGTTTTACAGACAAATTTTTCGGTTGTAAAATTCCTTCCCCAAGCCATAGTTTCGCAAGCAAAAGGTAGAAACTTCTGGGAAAAAGTTCAACTGTCCCTGCGGAGAAGACTAACTTTTTGCCTATGTATCTAATGGATAACCTGTGTAGCGAAGCTGTTGGCTACATGGAAACTATTCCCATTTTGGCGATAAACTTTTAAGCTGAACTATCAAATAGGGAAACATACTTTCCACGTGGATATGTGTTAGTGTTTTCAAAAGTATTTTACTATATAACTGGAAATGGAGTACCTATGTATGAGGAGACCTTTGATAAGTGAAGACAAATTTGTATTTTTTATTACAGGGGGTTGAAAGCATATGGCTAGCACAGTCTTATTGGTATAAGCCGGATTTTAGTTGAGCAATAATTTTTTGTAAAAAGCGCTTTTAAGCTGGTTCAGCTTAGGGACCATTGGTATGGTATGGAACTGGTTCCATTCTAAACTTTTAACTTGATTGGATGTATTTGTTTGTTTTATAAATTTAAAATTTTAAGTTTGTTAATCTTCCAGGATTTGTCTGAGTGTGAAAATGTTGGTTATGGTCGATTTTACTTTATTTTTCTATACAGTTCGGGGGGGACCACGCCATCAATCAAGACGCCCATTTGGTTGAAGGATTTACACTTTACATTCCTTCTTAGCGGCTCCGTAAATTATGACTGCCATCGAAAAAATTTAATTAGACCCTTCGGACAAAATTCATCAAACGATATGAATTTAAGCCACATATCCAATATAATTGTGGGTGGATGGCTCGCTTCGTTCGCGACAAAGGGTCTTCTAAAGCCCAGAAGAATAACCGAGGGAATTTCAGAAGTCCAAAGTGAAATCTCAAAGGTATATGGAGCACTGGAGTAGTAGTTATATCATGTGAGGATGGGCAATATACCGAAAAGCTAAAGAGACATTTTAAAAATTGGCGAATAATATGAAATCCATTTACCTAAAAGCTGACATTTTAGAATTAAAATATATTTGGGTTAAGTGGAAATGAATTAATCTTAGTACTTTTTACAATCAGTCAAATCAAAGAAAATAATAGTTTCCTACAACATGAAGAAATAATCTTTCAAATGTTGTTGAAACATTGCTGTAATTGAAGTGAAACTTGAAGCATTTAAGAAACTGATGGAAAACGGAAATTTGAGAGTGGTTTGGTGAAATCATAAAATTTTGGAATCAAATTTTGATAGAAGCTGTTATAAGTGTTTAGAATTTAACCACAAATCTACAGAATGCAGACGAAAATATTTTCACATTGTGAAGGTAAAAATAGAGATATTGAATGTGAAATAGGGATACTAAAAATGAGATCCCAAAATGTGTAAATTCTGTTGCGGATTTTACAAAGCACTGGTTACGGACCGTTACTTTGGCGGGGAACTTGATCCACAAATTGGCACCAACAACGCTAGAAAAAATAATCTTTATGCCAAGATTGAAGAATTTAAATTACAGACGGACACTATTTCACTTTCATACACTCCTTCGCGGGCAACAGATGTAACGTTGCCTTGAGGACCTATGTATGTTTCCCTCCTCTGGAACGCCCCTGCTTTTGTTTCCTGTTGGATTTTGGAGTAGGAGGGAGTCTGTACTGCAATATATCCAATTGTGCACACACTCCAAATCTGACAGTAACCCCAAGCAGCATGTTCCCCCCCTCCCTATTTGTATTAAACTTCAAATTATTTTTGGGCTTTTTATTTACATTTTGTTGTTTATTTTTGGGCGCTAAGCATTTTTGTGGGAGTTATTTCCAAATCGATTTGGGCGCTATTTCCTTGGGCGTTATTGCCTAACGCCATGTACATGTACAATGTCCAAATTCTCTTTTAGCTCTTTTTTTAAAAATTAGGTAAATGTTTTTCTTATTCAACGTTAGATAAATTTACTTATTAATTTTAACGTTAGGGTTAGAACTCTTCTTTTTTAACGTTAAGAATGTTCTTAGTACATACCTATACATTTTTTTTTGTGATCACACAATTCGTCACTAGGTCTGGTTATGATCGACCGTCCCTTTGTCTATAAATCCAGCACTATTACCAAACACCATACCGATACAGACGGAAACCACAGAAAAATAAAACTTATGTACATACTTGCCGTCGAAACCCGCACACACACCACAGACACCCCGCCACGCCAAAAGTTTTTTTTGTAAATATCCACCCAAAACACCTACAAATTCGATGAAACGAAGATCGATTTTGATTCTGATTAGCGGTTGAAGAAGATGCTACTGCTGATGCTGAGCCACCGTGGCTACAAATCAACGACTAAAATCACTCGTCGTATGCGAAAGGGTGTTCGGTTCATGTTGTCTTGTTGATAATTTCGTTCAAGTTCTCTCGCAGGTTAGTGGACTTCTACGAATGATAAATTGATAAATCATCATTATGAATAAGAATGGAGAAAGGAGTGTATTTTATATGGTAACTAGCTGACCCGGCAAACGTTGTTCTGCCTAAAATAGTTATTTTAAATATTTCAAGATTTATTTCGATTTTTTTTTTTTTTTTCAATTATTGAATTTTGCCCGTCCAATATTTTGCGAAAATATAATAAAATCAAGTATCAATTTAATGGAATTCTATTAGTTTATTTGAAATGAAAAAGAAAAGAATAGAACAATGATTCCATTTAATTTAATGCTGCATGATATACAACATTTTTTGTTTTATGCTCCGGAGCATAAATGAAGAGTGAGGATGGTTTTCCAACTCGGGAACACGCCACATATAACTGGCCATGTGAAAAGCATGACATTTCCAGATTTATGCCGCACACTTTCAGCGACTGCCCTTGTGACTTATTTATGGTCATCAAAAATGCAAGTTTCACTGGGAACTGAATGCGTTTGAACTGGAACGGCAAATCCGTTGAAGTCAATGGAATTCGCGGAATTAGGCATTCTTCTCCCTTGAACTGTCCTTTCAAAATTGTTGCCACTATCACATTGTTAAGTAACTTCGTCACAATCAGTCGGGTTCCATTACACAATTTCGGGGCATGAAGATTTCGTAGCATCATGATGACAGATCCAACTTTAAGACGCAAATGATGAGGCGGCATGCCCAGGCAAATCCAAAGAGTTAAGAAATTCAACTGGATAGTTGACGACTTCGTCTTCGTTTTCAACGCGATCGATCGATTTGTATGAACGCAATTCTCCTTGAATTTGATTTTGAATCGTCCAATTCAAGTCATTGACATCCACATTTTTTGCTGCTAAAATTGCACGTGCGCTCAACCAATCGTAGTTACGACAATTTTGACCAATGTTCGGATAAACATTATTGATGAGTTCATCTTTTGTTGAAGTGAATTTACAATGGGCGGTGCCACGCCCTTTGTCCAATTTTGACCAATCTTCAGAGGAGCACTCCTGGGCCAATACCTAGGATTGTCTGTAAGTTTCAACTCAATCGATTCGGTCGTTTTCGAGATATAAGATTTTGAATGTTTTTTTTGTATGGGCGGTGCCACGCCCTTTGTCCAATTTTGACCAATCTTCACAGCAACACTCCTGGGCCAATAACTAAGATTATCTGTAAGTTTTAGCTTAATCGATTTGGCAGTTTTCGAGATATACGATTTTGAGTTTTTTTTTGTATGGGAGGTGCCACTCCCCTTTGTCCAATTTTGACCAATCTCCTTCAGTGCACTCCTGGGCTAATACCTAAGATTATCTGTAAATTTGAGCGCAATAGAGTCGGTGGTTTTCAAGTTATACGTATCCGAACACATTTTAAAACTCATTTTTATATATATAGATAGATTTTGTAAATATCTTGTAAAATATTAACTTTTCGGCAAAACAGTCTTCCACACATAGCTACGAATATGGTCTACAAAATAGGAACATTATGAATGCGTGTTTTTAACTTTCTCGTATACGTAGTAAAAGAAAGACACATATTGTTTTCGTACAAAATTTCGAACTTGAGATTTTGATCAATTCTGATAGGGGAACTCAAAAAAGTGGGTCTCGCAATTCTGTCCGTCCGTATGTCTGTCTGTCCCACCCCTGGGGAATCTAAACGCTTGGACGTATTTGTCTCAAACTTCGTATTTAGAGTTTCTGGGCTAGGGACGTTTTTTTTGTTTTATTTTAGCCCTAATTGTTAGCGCCGTCTCAAGCTATACCATCTATGTGTGAGCTGTGAACTAGCCTTGGGTTTCCACCCTCAAAATTTTGTCAAACAAACAGATCTGTCATTTCTTTTCTTGCGTGCATTTCCTGGCTTTTTTCTCAATGGCCATTTGCTTCTTCGTGTGCACTCGCGCAGTTTGAATTACATATAGCAAATAAGTAAAATTGTACCTTAAACTAAATTGCATATTAATAAAATTATAAACAAGAAACCTAAGGTAAGAAAAACAAAATAGGTACAATGTAAAATAAATAAAAATAAATGAATAAATTTTAGAATTTTTAAGCCGCAAAGAAAACCAACTTGTTAGTTCTTTCGGCTAGAAAAACTTGGGTCCAACACTAATATTAACGGTACTTCCCATATAAAATTTTTACGAAATATTACACAATTTGGATTTTTCCGAAAACGGCTCTAACGATTTAAACCAAAATTGATAGTTGAGTTGATTTAGGCATGCCTAACATGACTGCATACTCAGTTTTTCGTTAAAAAGTCCAGCAACGGTATTTTTGAAAATTGGCTTTTTCTCGAAAATGGTAAAAGCGATTTTAACAGAAACTTATTTTTAAGGTACTATCGTCGTTCTTAGTTTTGAGGTAATGGTTAGCCTATCCTCAGTAAATTCCTCCCACAGGAGCCAGTGGTTAACACTCAAAACTCGCTATGAATGGAGAAACTTACGGAATTGTCTACTCCAGATGGTAATGGCAGCAGCCATAATCCATCCGTAGTCTTCTCGACTATGGCCGGGGCACGGATTCTGGAGGCCCCAACATTCATACCCGAACCCATAAGCGACTCATGCGGCTCTATGTCCGATTCACTCGGCAGATTGAGCATGAGACACGCTGTGGCTCACGGCACTGCCACTGACGGTCAGGTTCGAGATACCTCCATGGTTGAACGGGCTCCTGAAGAGGCGGGCCTTGAGCTGCGACTGTCTAAGGGACAGCGGAAGAAGAAAAGAAAGAAGCTGATGAATTTGAAGCGCAAAGATGCTTTATCTGCTGAAGGCGCTAGCACTTCTCTCAGCTCTTCGGTGGTGCCTGTGAAAAGGAGCAGGTCGGTAGAGGTCTCACCAACTGAAACCAACCAACCCCTTGGATCGGGCACTGCCTCCTCTTCTGCCGACCCGAAAAGCAAGAGGAAGCGACCCAAGCTCGAAAAGAGAAAAAAAAAACCCCTCAAGTCTGTGTGTCTGCTCGTGCACGGTCTCCAAATGAAGCCGGGGGCCATTGACACCACTTTTTTTTAAATAATCAAAAATGGGAATTTGAAATTCATCGCTTACTTGCCTCCTTTAAGTGTCAGTTCGGGGTGACATTTGAAAGTAGGTATGTAATAAAGTTTTGTAGTTAATATCTACGTTCTTTTCTTATCTGTGTCTATGTAGTATGTATTACTTTTTTAATTAACAAGGGTTCAGTTACTAAACCTGCGTACATCTTAAGTGGATATGATTTTAAACGCAAAATTTGCTGAAATGACTCTGAGATTCTGCGAAAGTGGCAATTAACGAGAAAGTTTCGTTCGACCCAGTCGTGGACATTTGTTTGTGTTGTGGAGAAGCGAAGAGTATTGATTTCAAATCTGGACTCGTTCTCTTCGCCGACTAGGTTAAGCTTAAGGTTAGTTAAATAAAAGTGGCTCTCGATGAGAGAAATACTTAGGCCGTTATTCGGCCAATTGTGCATATATCACTGGGATTTGGGGAGCTATTTCTTTGTTGGTTACTCATGTAAACCATTTGCTGCCGGTTATAAAACTGAGAATGTTAGCGGCGCTGGTATTACCTAGAGATCACTGAGATCATTGAGAAAATAATTTCCTATAAGTGGGCCTTTCTTAGATTGGCCAGGGCAGGTCCACTGCAAAGAAAGTGAGTGACTGACTCTTCCTCCCCTTCATCTTCTGCAGAAGTTATTGTAAAGGTACTCTCAAATCGTTCATGCAGAATGACCATCGTGGCGTCCACCACGTGTTTGTGGAATCACATGTCATATACCCAATACCCCCATATCGTTCAATTTGGGCCAAAACGAATCGGTTAGCATCGTTCTGTAGCGCTAGATGTTGATCGTAATAGCCTTGGCAACGTCATATTCAATAAAAAGTAATGCATGCTTTTTATGGATGCATTGCCACCTCGGGTGGGTTGGCGTCGTCCGATATAAGGCAATTTGGCTTGTTAACATAGCACTTCATCCAAAAATTCGCCTCGTCGCGTCGCGTCGCTAAAGATGGTTTTTCTATGGTCATTCTCATTATCATTAACTTTGAGCTCCTGGGTCAGTTGGATCTTGAACAGATGTAGGCCCAAGTCCCGACACCGCAAAATGCCGACTTCTTGTGCACGGCAAAACACAATAGCCTACATCGGCCCGACCCAAATTTTTTTTCAAATCGAGCTCAAAGCTGATGGAACGTCGTGTGCAGGCGACCTATGTGCATACCGTCTTGCGACGCCCCTAGGATAGCCCCACTATGCCCCAGGGCGTCGCGACATTGCACACAGTATCTGTTGCTTCCAATGTTGCTCTTAAAAACCGTGAGTTTCATGCTGTTGATAATCTTTGTTTCCATCATATGTTCCTCCCAACGGTACCTATATCAATTATATACATATATAAGTGACATAAGTTTGTCTGATGAATAGGTACCTAAAAAATTTAAATATTATCATAAAACCTTTTGTGATGCACGAATGAATGAATAATTTAATGCTTGAAACTTGCAGCCTCACTTTATTTTTTGTGTTAACATTCAAATACTTAAAGACGAAAAATGATGGAACTGTCTAACTTCTACCTTAGTCCGCCCTATAAAAGCAAACTCTACCGAAAGTCATAAGCACAAGATTACCTATAAAACATAACTACCACAGTTTACAACGGGATCATAGGTAATCCATTAACTTTCGAATGTTATAACTTAAAACTTTCAAATTACTCCGCAAGAAAAAAGCAAGTACTCGCACTTCTACCTTCGAGGACAGCAAAATAAAATTGGACCAAAGTCCTAACAGATTATTAGAAAGTACAATCCCCATCCTTAAAGGCAAACTCGAAGTTTTCTCATTTCCCCATTTGATCATGGTTAACAAATTACTACTTCGTCTTCTGCATTTATTGCGAAACTTTTCACTTCCTCCCTTAACCCTTCTGGGTAAACCAAAGTCTACGCATGACATCACCCCGCATTACTCTTATCGCATGAACGAATTGAACATAACCATTATGGCAAAGCATCTCTAAGTGGACCATTCTACGTCCTTAATTAAAATTTGTTTTTTACTTCTTATTTCGTTTAGGCAAAAATAGGACTTGTACATCATCCGATATACACACAACACTATCTGCAGACAGAATGCCTCCAGAAGTTGTAAATTGCTCATCGTCTTCGTTTCTTTTGCCGGCTTACCTTGGTATGACCAATGTTGTGTATCTACTCTGCTGTGCTGTGTGGTTTACTGTACGAACTTTTATTTTTTATTCACTGTCCCTTTGTTGTCGTTGCACAGATTGACTGTATGTTTTGAGGAGGCTCAGCTTAGCTCTGATGTTGCTTGTTGCCATCCGCACGACCTTATAAAGTTAACGAGACTCATTTGTGTTCAAATTTGCCGCACACAAAAAAAGGTTAACAAATGAATTGACAGGTAAGAGGCTTATTCGCATTTTAATAAGTCATTGTCTGCACTTTTATGGGTCGACTGTGTCCAATTCCAGAGTGTAGTTCTCCTGGCTGGATGGATCCATTTACTTTTGTATCCATTTCCCCCAGCTACAGGATGATTGGACAAACTTGACCAGAATGAGCTGTTTGGATAAAGTTTTTAATGGAATTAGATGGAGTTGCTCATTGCAATGTATGGGTGTAGTAAATCTGTCCGGTTTTGGTTTTATGGCATCCTGCCAAAAAGACAGCGACAACCATCGAGCACCGACTAAGGAATTGATTCCTTGAATTCATATATAGTTCGGCTGCTGCCGATGAATGAGTGAAAGTTTTCTACTTTTCAATTGAACTCTGTTCTTGTGGAAATAGAATGATTGAGAAATTAGCAAAGTCAAAGAAAACGTATAAATTTTGCAAGTCAACTGTTGGAACTTGTACCTGCATTAGACTATTGTTACAACTTGAATCATTTCAGCAAAGCAACTCATCTTAAGGTGACCTTAAATAAGGTATAGCTAGTTTTTCGTAAGGAACATTAATAATTCTTCATTGGCTAGGGCCGGTCTTACAGTGCGAGTAGTTAAACTCGCAAGCAAGTTTAAACCAAGTACTTGAACCGTGATTGTATTACAGTAAAATTTGAACGAACTTTTAGTTAGGGTTAAGTTAGGTTAGGTTGAATATGGTGTGAGTTCATCACAGCACGGTGGACTAGGCACCATATTCTGCCCATAGCCATCCCTGGGGGAACCTTAACGATTAAAAGCCTAAACCGATTCGCCCAAGCAATTAATTTCCATTCTAAACCCAAAGGTTGTTTCAGTTTTGTTAGTGAGGCCAACCTTCACAAAATTGTCGAAGAAGTACCTTCCAATGTGTTTCCTCCTGCACAGAGCAATTGACATTCACATAGGAGATGAATATCCTCTGCGAGTCTGCGACATGTACTAAGTCTTCGCAATACCTGGATGTGTCCGTATCTGTTAAACCTAGTCTCATGGCGTGCTTTCTTAGAAGACAGTAGCCCAAAAAATCCATATTGCTATCCGTAGCTTATATCGGCTGAGCTATAATAATTCTTCAGATTTTTTCCGATCTAGCTTAGGCCACAGAACCTTTGAGACTCTGTGACCTACTATATCTGACCATCTTTGATCTGCGGATACAAGTCTTGGTTTTCATCTAGATCGACTGGTACAGGTTGATGATTGGCGGGATCTTGGCTGTCATCGCCATTCAACAACTGGCTAAAGTAGTCTCTCCAGATGGCTAGCATCGACTGCGTATCGCAATGTATGCAAAGGCGTTGTGTCATAAACCGGGAGGGAGATCGTACTAGGTTAAGTAAAACTCATGTTAAATGTCGGTTTAAACTTGCACTGTAAAACCGGCTATAAAAGTTGTTCAATTGTATTTATTATTTCGGTTCTCGGTTTAGAATTAGAACCACGAAATTATGTTTCCTCGGATAATTTTCTGACATTTATAAAAGTGTTGAAAATATAGGTTCACTAAACTCCAATCTTAAAATAGGGATTTCTAGAGCAGGGTATTATTTTGACACCACGATAGTGTCAGAAAATTATCCGAGGATAATTATTTAACCCAATTGACAAACGGCCTAAATATTTATCGACTGGGATTGGTTAGAAATACCCATATTTAAGATTAAAAAATATAAGTCAAGAATGCGGACCAAACTAACAGACCGAAAATGGAAAGACATCTACGTCTACAGATAAGTTTGGGAAAATGATTATGATTCTACTGACTTTACATTTCCTAGGTTAGGTTAGGTTAGGTTAGGTTTGAGTGAAGTGCACAGCTTTAAAAGTGCTGTGCTACCACGGGTAGGGTTACCATCACAAAAAAACGAAAAGCCGGACATTTAGGAGAGAAAAGCCTGATTATGGAGCAAAAAGCCTGACATTGCATTCTTTTAACTAAACATTTTATTTAAGCCAAATAAATATGTAGGTAGTCATAATCTTCATTAAAAAAAACAACAAATTAAAAAAAGACTATTATTATAGGTACATTACATAGGTAGGTAGTAGGTATGTAATGTATTTGATTTAGAATGTCTGGTTTCTTCAAAATATAGTTATAACATTCTTTACAGAGTCTAAATTGAGTTTATTTCTTTTTTTTCGTCCATTTTGCGGTTGTAAGAGAAACAATTCTTTTTTGGTTTTGCAATATTCAAAATATGAAACGTATTGCATATCCAATGTTTCTTCAAAAAATATACTAAGTATCTTGTTGGCTGGACATTTTTTTCAAATCATGGTACATATTGTTCGAAGAAATAGGAATCATTATCTGCTTGGCTCCACATTTCACTTTCACTCGAAATGAAATCAGAAATGTATTTATGTGGTCTACATTTCACTGTATTCGATTTCGATTACAAAATTTTCAGAATTGAGACAAAGTGAAATTGTGATTTCTAAAAAATGTCGAAGTTTCAGAATCGCTCGAAATACAGAACACTGAAAACGAATTCACTCGATTTGCAATTTCGATTTCACTCGATTTCTGGAACCTAGCTATATGTGTTATATTGCATTCTTTTAAAAATACTGTACTTTCAGATACAGACTCCACAAAAAATCTTTATAGCATGAATTATATGACCTTTGTTTTTTGTGACTTACGTAAGATTACCACCATGGTTGTCAGAAGTGCCGATTTATCGCCAAACAGGCGATTTGAAATTTCATTTGGTGACACGAAAATCGGTTTGGCGACGCACCGCAAAAAAAAGGCGATATTTTTAGATTTTGGCGATTTAAATTCATTCATCATTCATTCATTTTCAATGGTCCGCTTGTCCATTAAATGGGTCGCGGGTGTAGGTTGCTCAAGTGGACCCTCCATAGCTCTCGATCCTCCGCCATTGACTCCAAATCATCAGGGGCAATCCCCATGCGGGTAGAGGAGAGATTATGAATTTGATCTAACCATCTCATCCTTGGTCTACCTAGAGGACGCCTACCCGATGGTACGGATTCCATAGCCCGTCGTGGAATCCTGGTCGGGGACATGCGCTTAACATGATCAAACCACCGAAGCATGGATCGCTCCGTCCGGAGAAGTAGCTGCTCGACATTGAGTTCCTCACGTATTCTGGTATTTCTAATGCGATCTCTACGGGTCACACCAGCAATACAACGGAGAAATCTCATTTCGGCAGCTTGTATTCGCGATCTTATTCTTTCGGTCATTACCCAAACCTCATGACCATAGGTAAGAGTTGGAACAAACACCGAATTAAAGACTGACAACTTAGCTTTGACACCAAGTTCAGTCCTCCTGATAACAGAATGACCAAGCTGTCTTAAAATCGATCCAGCCTGACCAATCCTACAGGAAAACTCGGCATTGCTCCTTCCATCGCGATTTAAATTTCTTTAACCAAAATCCTCATATTTTATTTTTTTTTATAATTTTCACCCAACCCTTATATCTGTGATGCTGACGACTGTGAAGAAATATTAAAATTAGTAACGGATGCAGACAACTTTGAAGCTTGGAAGGATATTGATTTAGTTTCGGATTTTGAAAGAATGGCGATAGAAATAGTGTTAGCACAGAGCATGTGAATTAAGTTAAGAAGCATAAGGTAACGATTTAATTTTTGCTTTACTAAGAGAAATGCGGAAAAGATTGTCTAACTGCAACACATTTTGTTTCTTTGGAATATTTTTAAGCCAATTTCGACACCGTTTTGAAGGTCTGCTTGTAAGCTTGATTCCACCCAAAATCTTGCGACTTAGACTTACTGAGGCTCAGTCGGAAAAATTAATTGCTGTCAGTTGGTCAAATCAGTTTTATCTAGAAAATGCACCTGAAGAAACGTTTTGATGTTTTGGAACAAGGTGTAAAAAATGACAAATGCCGTAGGACAGCTAGAGTTACGGGAGCTTGGGGAATTTGCAGCAAGTTTTTTTTTACGCAAAAATTACGAGTTGCGCGAATTCATTTGATTTTTATGGTTTTTGAATTTGGAGTAAAAAATTTCGAAATTTGGTGATTTTTTGGCGTTTTATATTTTACGTTTGGCGATTCCGGTTTTTGAAACCTGACAACCCTGATTACCAACGCCGCGGATCGAATTGGGTATATATAATAAATTGGGAATTGAATTGCCGCATTATGTGAATGTGACTGCTGTCATTTCTTTAATAGTGTTGTTTTTTTTTACCAAACGAAGATAATTGAAACCATTAAAAATGATCTAATTGCATCCATATTTTGATGCATTCAGCGACAATTTAACATTTATAATGATTTTTTTTTTCGTTGAAATTAAATTGATGTAAATAAATCAACAAAACATTAAAAAGCCTGACAAAGCGTGAGGCCTGGCCTGAGCCTGACAGAGACCTTAAAAGCCTGACGCGTCAGGCCAAATCCTGACATCTGGTAACCCTAACCACGGGGGCCTTTTGGTCCATTGTGATCCCTTGGTTTTTGGTCGTGGATAAAAATTTTCATTTTATTGGACAACACAAAAAACATGCATAAACACTTTACCTGGTTTCTTGGAGTTGTTCCTTGGCGGGGTTGGTCTACTAAGTAAACCATCCCGTACTTTTAACAAACCTGATTGTGTTCGTCAGTGGTACCTGCACTATGTCCTCTAGGTTTCCGAAAAGCTGGTCTCCCATGTATCGGAGTCGACTGGTTTGGAGGTTTGGGCATTCGCAGAGCAGGTGCTTGACGGTCTCCGTTTCTTCTATGTGTTGACAGCTCTTGCAGTAGTCTGGTGAGTTAATGCCCAATCTTGTGGCCATGGTACCAATGGTACAGTGGCCTATCAGTACACCTGTTAAGATTCGAATATCTCGTTTATTCATTTTCAGAATACATCTTGTCCTTTTTTCATCGATTCTTGGCCAAAGGCTACGGTATATAACACAGTCGTGTCTGTTAGACCAGGTGGTGTTAATTTTGTCCCTTGATTTTTGGTCAATATTTTTTTTTGCTACACTAATTGGGATGTCTATTGATGCAATGATATTTACTACATCAAGCTCCGACCCAGTTCTTGCTAGCTCGTCTGCTTTTTCATTTCCATCAATGTCACTATGTCCGGAAACCCAGCATAGCGTGACCATGTGCTTAGGGCTCTTTGACAGTCTTTGACTGTCTTCGCTTTGATAGTTGCGATATCTAGTGCTTTAATGGCCGCCAGACTGTCTACGAAGATTGAAATCTTGGAAGGGTCGAGATTCTTTGTAGATATGGTACTTGCTGCCTTGTCGATGGCGATTATTTCAGCTTGGAAGACACTGCATTCATCTGGGAGTTTATACGAGTCACTTATACCTATAAGGACTCGCAGAATACTCCGGCTCCTGTGCCTACTTCCATTTTTCACCCGTCAGTGTAGATTTGTATTTCTTGTACATTTGCTAACTAACACAAACAATCGTCAGCGAGTAAAGTGGCGCATCTTGTAACTAGGCCCGACTCAGATCAGATCATCGGGGAACGCCGTCGATTCAAGAACGACTAAAAGCTATAGGAAAACAGCAATTGCCCAAACTACAACTATTATAGTAGATCAACTCTTCCCACATATTCCGTCTACTTTGATCATCACCATAAGGCAGACAATATCGAAACACCCCCAGCTCCCCATCCAATCATGCCGAAGGAACTAAGTAATACCGTGGAGAAGATGGAGAGTAGGGATTAAGAAATATTGCCAGATAGTGACGCTTAATGACGATGATCATGCATAAGAATATCGCTGTGCCAGAATCTAAACGCCGTTATTTGACCGCGTTAGTACTATAACGATACCCCTGGAGTAGCAGGTAGGGCCAATTCTTGGACCTTTCCTGTCGAACATTATGTGTGACTGAGTTCTGCAAAAAAACGATGCTTAGAAACAGCTGACCACAAGCCGGTTTTGATAACCAGGTTAAGGACTACGCAATATGATAAGGAGCAGTCAACGTACACAAAAGTAATGTACATTAAGAACCAACAAGAAGGCGTCACAGATCACAGCCCTTTCCCGGATGTTGCCAAAGTGTGTTTAGCTTAATACTCTTATATGCTGCAAGTACTATACCTCGTGCAGTTACTGCCCGGGAATGGCGATTATTGAAATAATCTTCACAGATTTGGCCAAAATAGCTCATCTTACGTCCGGCCCCGGAAAAGGAAGAGCGACCTATCGACCCCGCATTGGTAATAGGAATAGCTAATCTGATGAGGTCGGAAGATGACTTGTTGGAGATATATTCTTCTAAGATCTAAGACAAGTCGAAAGAATAGGAGCCAAAGTATCACACGCAGACCATTCGTCCCAGATGATGACAGACTAGTTTAGTCTACTCAACCAAAATCAAGTGAGGATAACAAAACCTTCATAAGCTCTAGTGCAACAAGGCTTTTGCACACAGACGCTTATTTCTTATTTCCGTAATAGACATAAATGAATTTTAGGTAATTAATTGTCTACAACATCAGCTCCACTAAACTGTCAAATTGGCATCACATCAGAAATCAAACGAAAATGTAAGGTTCATTCATTGCAAAGGTCTTGTAGGTACTTTGTATTAAGGATACTCTATATAAGGACTATATAAGACCGTGATCATCCCACTGTTGTTTTATGGTGCATGAACGCAAGCGGCTCCATTTGCAGTTTTTGACAGGCTTTGGACAAGCAGCTTTAACAGCGAACTCTTGGAAATGAAAAGTTACATTGACCAGGTTAGAAAAGCGCGAATTAGTCGTCTAAGACATGACTACGACATGTAGAGCAAATGCACCCCACAGCTATTCTACACAAACGAATTGACGTCGAACACGCTTCTTGCCTTCATCCAAGACCATTACAACCTGCCTATTCGCTAATACTTTCCACTGTTTCACCCAACCCCCGATCTACTGCAGACTTCCCAACTACAACAGGCAGCAGTGGCATGTTGCAAGTTTAGTGATTCCACCCGAAGGAATTGCAGCGCAATGACGACGACAGCAGAAACGTCAGACGATTTCCAGTACCGTGTCCGTGTCCATTCGGCAGCAACATTTTACATTATTGGCCGTCGCAAACATTGTTGTATAGTCGGGTAGGAATGACATCTCCTCCTGCTGGAGGGACACAAGAAACAGGCAGCGCTACGAGTTTGTCCATTGTCCATGGTCATTGTTGTTACTGTTTCGCTGTTGTTGTTGCATGTGCGTTCAGTGGTTGACCCATTGTGCCGCTTGTCATGTAACTGGAAAATATTATTCTGGCCGATGCTGCTCCTGCAACGGTCTACATCGCACAGTATTACACAATTCGCATTGTTGTAGTCGCCAGCCATAAGGAACTTGCTTTAGGATTATTTTTTTTTTCCACCTCACCTCTCCCTAGCCATGAATGCAACGCCCACTATCGTCGTGGTCGACGTCGTCATTGTCGACTTGGTATTCCCATTGTGAACGGTTGTCATCGTTTACAAGCGACATTGTCCATTGTGTCTCTAAACTCTTCACGATGGCCAGCGCCAACCCCACCGCATGGGCAAGGATAAATTTAATTTTGTGTAGCTGGCTCCGGAAAGAGCGATATAAGAAATTCCTTCGGCAATTCGTTGTTGTTCGCATTCCGGTCCGACGACTGCTATCCAAGGTAAGTGGCTGCTGCATGCTTTGATTGCGACTGTTGCTCGCTCGGAGAGTTGACTATTGAGGGGAGCAAATGTGTTCAGGCTTGGATTTTTGTGGTACAATTTTATTTATGGCCCAAGAAAAGGCTTTGATTCGGATTTATTTGTCATGGTCATAGCCAAGGAAACGCGGTGTTAAACCCTCGAATTTATTTATTAAAGAAATGCAAAAAGTACAAAATTTTACTTTCTCCTCTGAGGAACGGGACGGAATGCTTTGCGTCGGGATTTTGTATCCACAATGACTACCGATTGTCGTTTTAGGAAGTTCCTTGATGGGACCTCACTTTCGTCATCAGTGACAGCTGCGACAAATTTACAATAGATTAAACACAAATCGACGGCTGGATATGGTTGCAACTTACCTGGCTGTGGGCCTTGTTCTGGAGATCCAGAGGAGGTGCCTAGGGTGCGTGTAGCACGTCCTGAGATAAGATTGTAGTAGCACATCGGCATCGGCTGGGGTTTTTCTTCGGCCGTTATTGAGGGAGTTTGCTCTAGCGGAAGCTCGTCGATCTTCGGTTTATGAGATAAAATTGATCATATTACTAACACTCGTACATATTGTTGTACCAAAACTTACGTCAATATCACCGATCTTTTGACGACTGTCGATTTCTTTCTCTTCCTGGGCCAATAAGCTGCGCTCCAATTTTGCTTTTAGGATCTGCAAATTTATTTTACATACATATTTCAAGTAAACGGATTATAACAGTTTAACAAAGATTTTAAATTCACAATAATGCAGGTCACACTGGTTTCAGAGAAATTATGCGATTTGTTTAGAAATGAATTTCGGACTGATACGAAAAGTTGTTTAGCAAAGGAATTATGGATGGAACTTTACCAGCAGCGTTGCCATTAAGTGCTGATTTGTCTGCATTTTGCAGATTTTCAGTGCAGCTGCAGACTTTTAAAATCCCAAAATCTGCACGACAGATTTTGTCTGCATTTACTCGGTTTGTTTAGTAATTCTGAGCTGCACGGAAGAGAACAAGAAAGTAGAGGTTTTTGCGCTCTATTAGTAGAAATGCTGTCTAAAACTGTCGCACTTCTGGTCTTATGAGGCTATACTGAATGTGTCTAGCTCTCACCTGTCAAAATTAATTTTTTTGATATTGCAATACATATTTATGAATCCAGATTTTTTTCCATAGAATTGCATTGCAGATTTTTTTTCTTCATAATTGCAGATTTCTCGAAATATTTTCATGGCAACACTGTTTACCAGTTGCAATTTCAAATGGATCTAATAAAATTAAAGATCCAGTTCTTATATCATTTTCAAAATTAAATCTTTTGTTGAGCTCATCACAAAGTTTTATGTAATACTGACATAGCTGGAGTTTGACGGTATTTACAATATCGATATCAATATTTTCGTTGGAACAAAATTCTTCAAACGCAAATCCAAAATACATGGATGTATATGGCAAATGATTAGTGTCGCATTTGTAGTCCAAGTCAATTGATATCAAATCGTGTCGGCAAAAACATTTATAAATTTCTAATAGAAAGTATTTTAAGGATTTATGAATTAAATGGACTTTAGTGGTTTCACTTTGAAATAATGTATTCAAATCATTAAGTTTTTTTTTTAAATAAATGAAAGAAAGAAAAGATATAATCGGTTTTCTACTGTGGTCAAGAACTCTAAAATTTGATTTGCATTGGATACATTTTTTTCAAAAGTAGCTAGTGTAAAAATGTGAACTAAGGCCTGATGTTGCTCAAGAATACGATCTATGGTATGTGCCAGTGAAAGAGATGGCTTTTATGATGAATGTTTAAGAATTTTATGCTCTTTAATATTAAAAGATTTTTGAAAATTATTGAAATCACTTTGCCTCTGCGAACTGTGGCTAAAATAATTATAAATGTTTTTTGAAGAAGATTCAATATTTGGAATGTTCTTTAAGGATGAACTTGCACATAGATGGATTGAATGGCATGTACAGCCAAGAGAATATTTATAAGTTTTTATTTAATGTTCGAAATTGGGTTTCAACTCCGCTGATAATGCCCCGCATTACGGAGGCATTGCAAACCCGATTAAATTTTCAAAAGGAATTGAGTTCTCCTCAAATTCCTTTTTAATCACTTCAAAAATTTCATTCGAATTAGAAAACAATAGTTTTTTCATACCAAAAAACCTATCCATTACTTTTTGATAATAAAAAGAGAAGTATCTTGCTATTAAAACGAGGCATTTGTCTGCCGTAATGTCTGTAGTTTCGTCTATAATTAATGAACATTTTTGAACCCTTAGCACTGTACACCTACATATTTCATTTTTTGAATAAGGTCCGATCACTGTTTTTATAAGGGATGTTGTCTTTGTCCTGCCACATTTTATATCCCTCGCACGAGCAGAGTCAAAACATATGGTTTTTATTAAATCGGGCAAGGAATCCATTTGGTTTAATGGAAGGTTGTGTTTCAAACAATACATAACACACCGAATTTCGTCCCTTATTTTGGAATTATCTTCAAAAGTTGCAGCAAACATTTTGTCAATTGGCATTACTTCCTTCCTTGTCTTTTCTTTACAAGGCATTTGTCTGCGGTAATGTCTGTAGTTTCGTCTATAATTAATGAACATTTTTGAATCCTTAGCACTGTACATATTTAATTTTTTGAATATGCCTTCAATTTCTTGGGTTTCCTCAACTTCAAAATTTTTTGCCGGTATATTTCTGCATTTTTTTTGCATTTTCTGTTTGTTTATATTCATTATTTCTGAAAATTGTGAATACATTCTCTTCTAAAATCGGAATAAATTTAATATGTTAATACTTTTCTTTTGGCACTGTTCTAAAATATCTATTCATCGTTGCATGAATTGTCCCCGTCCACTCACTTGCTATAAATGTCCAAAATAATGCAGACGCAGAGCAAATGCAAATGACAATGACAAATAACTTGAACTTTGTACTATACTAGTAGACAAACTTTCAATAAACGTGGAAGTAAAACTGGAAAATTTGAAATGCTAATTGAGTTGAGTCTGCTGCGTTTACATACAGAAGTCAGTTTGTAGTGACAACAAGCGTTGGGAAAAAATATAGTTTAATAATTTTTTTATTATTATTTTGATGTGTGAGAAATTGTAGTACAATTACAATTATGCAATTAATAATTGTACGTACTCACTTTTTTGACCAACAAAATGTAGTACAAAGGCTACAATTGAAGCAAGGGGGCAGCGCTGGAAACGAGGTAACAGCATCGCTGAAGGCCTACGATTCGAATTTTACTCGGATGCGACAAATGCCCACCACACCGTTTGAGGTATAATCTCAGTTAAAACAAAGCAAGTGCTGCATGTGGTCATGACAGCAATCATTCGAAATAGACATGGCCGCCAGGCCACGGGTTAGTTCGACTAGGGTATCAACGAATGGATCAATTTATTCCCAATCACACCAAAGGCAGATCAGTTGATCAACTCAAGTAACAGATTCACATACGTTAAATTACTAAAGTATAATAGGCGTGATTGAATGAGTTGATCAACTGCTAAAGTTCAGGCATAAATGAATACAGCAATGTAGATTAAAGAGTTCCACTTACATCGATGAGATCTTCATCTGTAGCTTCGTTGACCAAAAAGTCTGGCAAATTTCGAGCAGGAATCGACTTTTCCTTCTCCACGATGTTAACATCGCTCTCGTCGACTTCTTGTAGCTTGTAGATCATGTCTCGTAGTCTCTCTTGGATGAAATTTATAACACCTACCGTCTTTTCGGCAGCATCAACATTTTTCTGTTTCTCTTGATTTAAAGTGCTGATCTCAAGTTTGAGCTTCTCAACAACCTCTTGGTTTCTAAAAGAAAATTTTTAATTTTTATAAAAGTTTCCAAATTGCTCTCCACTTACACTTCACTCTCTTTCATTTCGGAGAACTTGGATGACTCCAATTCCTTGGTCAAACTCTCTCTTTGAAGTTCTAGTTCGCTCTTCTCCGACTCTGCAGCCTTTCGAAGATAAATCAGTCGCATGGAGGACTCCTTCTGGGAGAGGAATCTCTCAAGGACATTGGCCGGTGATGTGGCACCAGTTATCTCCATGAGGTCCTTAAATACAATGTCCATTTCTTCGGTAACGCTTTGCAGCTGCGAATTGGGATCGTCATCGTTTTCAGTCTTTGCTGTGAGTTGATCTCCGGAGCTGGAGCCTATGCTGTCCTGATGGACAAATGTTTTACCATCGGCGAAGAGTTTGCGACCAATTCGTTCGAGCTCTTGCTTCCGCATCTCGACTTGCTTGCGGAAGTCAAGTGCTTGACGTTCTCGAATTTTCAATGACGTATTGGCCTGTTGTTCCTGGCGTTGTAGGATAATTTTGGCTGCATCACGCATCTCAAGAGCTTCATTGTGGACTTGCTGTGGTAAATAGAAGAAGATTCATTTGTTGGATGTGCAAATGACACTCTACAGCAAATTGTACCTGCAAGCGATTCACTTCGGACTGCTGCTCAGTCAATGCCTCTTCCAGTTCCTTCAAAGACTTTTCGAATCTCTCGGCATCAGTCATTAGAGATGCTTGTATGGACTTATACTTCTTCTTGATGTGCTCCGCTTCGATCCATTTTACATTCTTCCGATGAATCTCATTCTCCAACTCAATAACCAACTGAAAGACAAATTGATTTGTAGCTATTCGCTGGTAAAGAGTCGCCTCAAACCTTTCGGTTAGCATCTTCTTCTAACGTCTCTGGGGGCTTTCCCCCAACCTCCTTAGCCTGATGCTCTTTGTACGCCAATAACTCTTCATAATGCTGCACCAGCTTATTGAAATGCCTCTGCCTGACTTGGAATTTATGCCTTAACAAGTCCAGTTGCTTACGATTTTCAGTGACCTTCAGATCCATCAGGAACACAGCATCATCCGAATCTTTCGCGCCGACGGGGTATAGCGGTTTTACACTTCCAGTATCTATTTCTGACTCCTTGCCCATGCGTCGGTTGATAGGATTCTTTAGGTCAACCAGCTTGCCTGTCAGTTCCTTGTTCTCCTTTTTGAGGGTGGACAGAGTTTCCGAGTTGATATGCGTCTGCTTCTGCCATTCGGCAGCGTTTGCAGTTTTTTGACCCTCTATATAGGCGAAAATGGGTTACAAAATAACGAAAAAAAGGGTTGTGGAGCTGTTACCTGTGAGAAGTATCCTTTTCTTAATTTCAGCAATTTTCTGATTTAAATCCACTTGCTTTTCCAATTCCATGACTTCGTACTTCCAACAGCAAGCGTCTATAGTAATCTTACTGCTTGATGTTGTACATGATATCGATTTAACAATATTGCTGTGGATACTCGTAAATGTTTTGGTTGATATGGTAGGAGGTGCAATAATAGACGGAAATGTTGCACTACAAGGCATTCTTAAAGTTCATTGTCCTCTGGTGGATCATTCATTGTATACAAGTGTCTTGTTTCTCAGACTTGTCGTTATACTCCTCAAGGTGTCTGCTTCACATTAACCCTACCAGACTTAACCATTTGCTTCAGTAAAGGAATTACAGCAAATTAGTGTTACAGCTACTCTTACTACCTACATTTATTAGTTTTACTCCGTTCTTAAGAGGATAATTCGTTCGTTCCTTTAAAATTCGTTATCTCTACCCTTTATACTTAACTCGACAATACACATTCTTATATGAATTATGTGCAGACGTGTCGTCAGTTTAAGTAAAGGTTGGTTAGAAGGTAAATTTAACCCTGAGCGGTGGCCATGGTGTAGTGGTTAGAGTCATTGCTTAAAGAGTCCAAGTTTTTAGCAAAGTTTCTTGGAAATAAAAAAAATAGCGCTAAATACAAAAATTGATAGATTTAAAGCCGAAAGGCAATAGTTATAAGAATATATGTAGTTAAGTTTAGAGTGCTCGTTAAGTTGTATAAGATCAACAGAAGTTGGAGTTAACGCCATATTTTGTCACACGAAAATTGTCAAAAAAGTTTAGATCTCCTGACCTAACACCAATGGATTTGTTTCTTTTGGGGTGCTATGAAAGAAAAATTTACTTTAGAGGAATATCGAGTTAAGGATTATACCGCTTAACTGAAACACCCTGTATAGACACCAGGCTTCGAATATTGCTTCGATATATGGGAGCCCCAAGGCACTAACTTGTAACGGAAGTTGTCCCTACCTTACAAGTTGCGATGGTATTGCAATCCCACCGATCTCTAGGAGTACAGGATTTCCTACAGAAATCGATGGGTTGTAAGGTAGGTTGTCCTGACAGAGAAGTGTGAGCAGGCATGCTTGCATACGCGCGACACTAGCTCGACGGAGGCGTGGGTTTATACACTTACTGCCGGACGACCGCACATTTATTTCATGCCTTTACAAAAAATATTTTCTAAATTGGAACCACGAAACTAGAATTTTAAAGTTACTACCGAACCGTTTCTAAAATCAGATAAAAAAAATGTAAACCGCGATAAATAGAGATAAACATCTGCAAAACCTTGGGAAACCTAAGGTGGAAATGGCTTCCCTAGCGTGACCCTCCCACAATCAATCACCCTTACAGGGATGACGATCATCCTTGGCTAATGCTCCGCTAAATCTTGCATTAGCCCCTAACTCAAAGACGAGCAATTCCTTAAGAATCACTCATTGAATCCATCACCGATGGACTACCCACAAATCACTTCCCAAAAGCACTAAGGAAATTCTCAATTAAAACTCATCATGAGTTATCTCATGAATTAAAACAACAGATAATTCAGCATATCAAAATAAAATACAGACATTTTTATTTAATACTAAAATAAATTCCAATTCATATGGATAGCAAATGCGCTATAATTGCATTCGATATTTAGCACTCAGATGACTAAAAAAAATCGTAACTAAAACCTGCGCAATTTGGCTTTTCAATTAAAACATACTTCAAATTACGATTGATGTCTGCTCAATCGTGTTATTCAAAAAAATTTAAATATTATTCGTTAAAATTTGTATGTTTCGTTTTGTTTTAAATAAATTAATTAATTTGATCAATTTTTGTTTTTCAATCTGTTGACGTGTATGTATGGGCATCGACAGATACTTGTAATATAATTTTTTTTCTTATCACCCACTCAGTATGTTCAAAAAGTTTAACTTAAAAGCGTTAATAAAAAAAAACTAATCCAGCGATATATCACGATATAATTATGTCAATGTAACCATATATTATATTCGCTTCTAACATTTGAATGTTCTTACAAGAAAAAACTTTAAAATTTGACTAATGGCACTACACGATCAAAATGCTCCTATCCAGTTCGTTCAATAACAAAAGAATTATGTACTCACCGATTATTATCATTGGTACTCTTTGTTGTACCTTTAGTTGCTACAAATAATCCGCGAACTATTCTGACGACTCCTATGGATGGTGTGCACAGCATTCATCGAAGTGTTTAGTTGTTGTTACCTAAATTGGTTTTGGAAAAACGAAAAATATTTATATCGAACGAACTTTACAAGATATATCTATTATCAATGATATCAAATACATACTTTGCTTTTAAAAAGGTGGGTGATATTGCTAAAAAAAAAAATCAATATTCTGTGTTGATTATACCCACAATACTTTGTGAAGGGCACCAACGCAATGAGTGCATGTGTTGTTGCTGCTGAAGACGGCTCGATCGTTTCGGTCAGAGTATATCCATTAATGAGTAGGGACACTCTCCACGTGTTTCTTATCAGTTTACAATTTGCAGTACACATACACGAGAAATAGACGGCACTAAAAGTGCTCTAGTAAAAGAGGGATGGAAGAGTAGTCGAACTATTTCAAAATGTGGTACAGGGTGTGACGTAAAAAAAAGCAAAATCAATTTGTAATATTTCTTATTGAACACTTTATATCTACTTAATATATTATATTCACATGTGTGCTACACTTAAATATTTTTGTTTGTTGGTACATTTTTTGTTATTTTTATTGAACTGTTTTAGAATAAAGTAAACCCGTACTCGGACGTAAAATTTGATAAGAAATTCCTTATTTTGATTTTTGCAACAGTTGTAATGAAATTCATTTTTCAAAAAGTTAAAAATATTCCCCTCAAAATTATTGAGGTAGTACATATTTGGAAAACAAGAAATAAATTTTTGTTCAAGATTCTCTAACGAGTCTAAAAATTCTTGATTGGGCCGTGTCAATTTCGCATCTTCATATTCTTTAAAATCTGTAAAAAGGGAGGAAACGTTAAGTTGCGGACTCAATTTTAACTCACACTTGTGGTTTAGGCGGTATTTTTTTAAAATATAACCTGCGAAATAGTAGAATGCATTATCAATACCAAAATCCACAGTTTTATAGTCAGGTTCAGTTTTGAAAGCGTAAACCAAATTGTCCTTATTTTGTTTTTGTGGTTCCATCTGCACTTCAATGTCTGGAAGTTCCAGGTTAGCAGTTGGCTGACAGTTTCCACGTGTAATATCTTCCATATACTTTGCCGAAAAAGATCTTTTAAATGAACAGATGAATTGAAATGGAGTCAGCAACTTGTTATTTCCCCCTCGGTTACGTAAAACAGCAAAAGTGTTTTCCAAGCAATCTTGATTAAGATTTCTTGTTAAAAGAAACTTAATACCGTCTTCTTTTATTTCTATTATTATTATCCGGTATTTTGAAATATTTAACTCCAAAATTTTCTTTCTGCTCTCGCCCACACGCCAAACATTTAACATAATGTTTTCCCATTATTTTATTTAAAGTTCTTAAACTATGCAAACTTGCACTTCAACTTTTAATTTTCACTATTTTTAATTGTTTGCCACACGCACTGACACTGAACACCCTTTACTTCGTCAATTGATGGTAATGAACGACTGATAACAATCCAACTCCAGGTCGCCTTTAAAAATACGTGCGAAAAAAATGTAAACAATCCCCTCTACAACCAACCTAAGTAATTAGTATGACCATCTGCTTTGAATTATATTACCTAAAAAGTGCTGGCAATAAAACCTAAAATCGTAAAATATGGTAATTAACGAAGTCGTAGCCAGGCAAAAGGGTTGAATTTCGTGATAGAGAATGAAACATTTCTTTTTCATGTCCATAACAAAGACCATTTAATCAATAACCAATGGGAAAAACTACAAAATTTGTTTTTTATTACCAATTCTACGAAAGCAAAGCTGGTTACCTGATCAACCTGCATGGTTGAGAGAAAATACTAACACCGCGTCTCCACGAGCAATATTTCATAGCTTACCATCTGTCATTTCTGATAGAAAGAAATAACGATAGTATGCAATAAAATGTAGGGTGGGCATTTCATATCATACTATTTCCATAGCCATCACACGAAAACACATGCGTCACAACATAAAAGTACACCCCATAGCATACTATCGATAGCAAGCTATGAGCTGAGCAATAGATGGAATACCATTTTTCATAGAATACTATTTGTGGTCTCCACGAGCAATTTTCATAGCATACTATATGGCAAGCTATGAAATATTGCTCGTGGAGACACGGTGTAATATACTGACATCACTTCAGGTCACCTATGTGAAGTTGGCCCGCACTTTTCCAAAAAAGGTTTAGACTTCTACAGTTCGATAGGCAATCGTTTGTAGTTGTTTGTAGTGAATTTTTTTTCGTTTGTAGTTCCGCCGTTAGAGAGATATAGCCATTTGAAAAATGTATGGGAAAAGTTTGATTGTGTGTCATTCGATGTAGTTTCGTTCAAAAAGGTTTGTAGTGAAAAGCTTTTCGTTTGTAGTTCAACCGTTCGAAAGTTATGACCATTAGAAAAAATTAGAAATTTTTGAAAAAAAATTGAAATGTTTATATTTCGATAGGCAATCGTTTGTAGTTGTTTGTAGTGAAAAGCTTTTCTTTCTGAAAATTCGTATTTAAGAGATATTAAGACATTTGTGTTTGTACCTATAACTTCGAATTTCCAACACGGAAAAATTAATTGAGCATACTGGTTCATAAAGCACATCCCCCTCTTTCTAATGAAATCAAAAACGCATTTTTCAGCAATTGGATAATGATTTATTATCGATTTAAGCAATTAAATAATGATTTATTCTCAATTTAAGCGAAAGGTTCGCGCAACCCGATTTAAGGGGGTGAATATTTTTATTACTGGACAACTACAAACGACAAAAATAATAGTTTTGGTAGAAGGCATATATGTTCTATGTAATAAAATCAAAATTATAAAATTTGTTGCAGCGGTAAGCAAATTATATGCAGTTTAAGCAGACAACATCAAATCGCCGTTATCTCCAAAACTATACCAAATAAAATTATGAAATCTTCTTTTTTCAAAAGTGCACCACCCTACCAATCTAACAAAATACTAATTGTGCCCATCGCCCAAACGGTTAATGATTTATTTGAGATTTAAGCGAAATTTTAGCAAAAAAGTGCGGATATCCATTTAAGCGGTTGAATTTCTCAAAAACTGTGTAACTACAAACGACCAAATTTCACACATCTATTATGTACATCCGTCACAATCGATGTAATGTACTTTAAACATCACCCGCACTACTGGGCAGCTTTTATGGGCGTTTGTGAAGTTGGCCCGCACTTTTGAAAAAAAGGTTTAGATGTTTACATTTCGATAGGCAATCGTTTGTAGTTGTTTGTAGTGAAAAGCTTTTCGTTTGTAGTTCAACCGTTAGAAAGTTATGACCATTTGAAAAAATTTGATTAAATTAGCCGTTATCTCCAAAACCATACTAAAAAAATTATGAAATCTTCTTTTTTCAAAAGTGCTCAACCCTACCAATCTAATAAAATACTAATTGTGTCCATCGCCCAAACGGTTATTGATTTATTTGAGATTTAAGCAAAATTTAAGCTAACAATTCTCGCGCTCATATCTCAAAAACTGTTCAACTACAAACGATGAAATTATACATTTCTATTCTCTACAATACTCTCTACCAATGATATCAAATAGAAGCTAGCCCGCACTACTGGGCAACTTTTATTAGCAATTTAAGCGCCCAGATTATTATCCCCATATTTCCAATTCGAAACAACTTCCATCAGATAAATCTATTTTTTTTTAATGCATCTATCTGTCCCTTTTTAACTAAACTATCTAAAATAATTTCCCACCAACAGGTAACGCCCTAATCCCAAATTATGTAAAATTAAATTGAGTTCTTAGACCCATTTAAGCAGTTGAATTTCTCAAAAACCGTGTAACTACAAACGATCAAATTACACATATCTATTTTGTACATCTATCTTAATCGATGACATGTACTTTAAACATCACCCGCACTACTGGACAACTTTTATTCGCAATTTAAGGGAAGCTTGAAATGTGTATAAACACTCATATTTAAGAGGTACGATATTTCTAATGCCAAATGATCATAAATGGAAAAATCGTCTGTTTTCTATTGCACCTACCCCTCTCTCTTTAATAAAATCATCAAAAATTATTTCCCGCTAACAGGTAATATTCTTTCCCAATTTAGGCAACTAAAGCGAAGCCTCATTTTGTCAATAGTATGTTTCGGTAACGGTGCAACTACAAACGATGAAATTACACGTGTCTACCATATGCACCCTTCTTAATGCATGTTATTAAAGAGAAGCTAGCCCGCACAATTAGACAATTTTTATTAGCAATTTAAGGGAAGACTAAAATGTATTCAATCGCACCCATACCTATTTAAGTGGTCTGATGTTTTCATTACTAGGGATATATAAAAAATAATATATTATACTATACATATATCCAAAACCCATTTAATCGGCCCGATATTTCCAAAATTAAAGACTTAAAGCCATGTACCTAATCCAATTATTTATCATATTTGTACTACATATGAACCTACCTACCTACATCCTTCAATGTATAATAATCAAATAGAAGCTAGCTACCACTACTCTGATCTGATGCACATGTTATTTGCAATTTAAACCGATCCGATGTTTGAATATGTTCACGCAACCAATGTTAGGCAAACAGAAAAAAAACTTTTTACAATACGTAGGTACACTCCCGTCGTCTTTATATTAAAAAAAAACTAGTTTTATTGCTAAATCTGACGCTCTTTGCAAAGAAATGGAAGGCAAATTTAATTTCAAAGATGTGCATTATCATCAAAGGGTTGCTTTTGTTCCGCCATCCTTACACCGAACCTATGAGGTATGCGTATGAGTATGACCAAGCAAAGAAATGTAGGCCACATACATTATTGACCTGTAATACGGATCGTGTCGGTGTGATGTTTACCTGTGAAAGTGATCGAATGCGCGTATCGTTCTTGAAGAAGAACGAATGAAACGAACATACAGAGAATCATTAGCAAAAAAGATGACGCTCCACATGTGCGACAAACCGTGACAATAAAGGAGTGTCCTGCGAAAACCTATACCTGTGATTTGTGCATCGACCGTACTGCACCGTTACGATTTGTTACACTTCATTTGGGTGGTATGATGGGGGAGGGAAGTACGACTATAAGTATAGGTATGTAGATATAACAAACGGAAATGATTTAATAAGAATAAGAAGTTTGATTGGTGTTGGCTGGGATTACGTAGGATACCCCGATTCAATTTGAATATACCTATGTAGTATGTACATATATTATGGAAGGGGTATTTAGGTATTATATATGTATATAAGTAGGTAGATACGTCTTGTCTTATTCGTTGGAATTGTAGATAAGTACAGAGATTGTTTGAAAGTTCAAATTGCATACCTACTTACGTAGTTTCGATTTATGTTTGGACATTGCCAGGAAGTAGGTATCTCACGATCAATTGTCAAAGTTTAGGTACCAATTGGCACAACTGAGTGATAGCCTAGACGCTACTTATATACCTAGGTAGGTACCTACTGCAAATAAATTTTTGCCATTTGTGTCGTCATTGCCTAACCTACTTGTCGGTGCTAATTGTATGACTCGTGATTGTTATGAGACTGTTATTTTTAATTGTTTATGTATATTTTCCACAAGCGATGGATATAAATTTCAAACATTGGGTGTGTTATACCTACATAGAATGAAAAAAGTGGTCGAATTTTGTTGATTAATGGAATTAAAAAATATTCAAAAGTTGTGGTTGATCAACAAACTTTACCTACGTGGAGTGAAAACATACCGGGGATTGTGTCAAACGTCCTAATATGATATGTACCTACATTTTCATCGTCAGCAGTTGCAGTTTTTGATATATTCGACCGCTTAAATGGGTCCCCGAACTCAATTTATACGTTAAAATAATTTGCGAATAAAACATGATCTCTTTGTTGAAAATATAGTTAGGTACTCTTGATTTCGTTAGAGAGAGAGAGATTTATTTTCATTACAAATAGATATATTTCAGCTTTTATAGGTACATCCTTAGTAATGAAAACATCAGACCACTTAAATAGGTATGGGTGCGATTGAATACATTTTAGTCTTCCCTTAAATTGCTAATAAAAATTGTCTAATTGTGCGGGCTAGCTTCTCTTTAATAACATGCATTAAGAAGGGTGCATATGGTAGACACGTGTAATTTCATCGTTTGTAGTTGCACCGTTACCGAAACATACTATTGACAAAATGAGGCTTCGCTTTAGTTGCCTAAATTGGGAAAGAATATTACCTGTTAGCGGGAAATAATTTTTGATGATTTTATTAAAGAGAGAGGGGTAGGTGCAATAGAAAACAGACGATTTTTCCATTTATGATCATTTGGCATTAGAAATATCGTACCTCTTAAATATGAGTGTTTATACACATTTCAAGCTTCCCTTAAATTGCGAATAAAAGTTGTCCAGTAGTGCGGGTGATGTTTAAAGTACATGTCATCGATTAAGATAGATGTACAAAATAGATATGTGTAATTTGATCGTTTGTAGTTACACGGTTTTTGAGAAATTCAACTGCTTAAATGGGTCTAAGAACTCAATTTAATTTTACATAATTTGGGATTAGGGCGTTACCTGTTGGTGGGAAATTATTTTAGATAGTTTAGTTAAAAAGGGACAGATAGATGCATTAAAAAAAAATAGATTTATCTGATGGAAGTTGTTTCGAATTGGAAATATGGGGATAATAATCTGGGCGCTTAAATTGCTAATAAAAGTTGCCCAGTAGTGCGGGCTAGCTTCTATTTGATATCATTGGTAGAGAGTATTGTAGAGAATAGAAATGTATAATTTCATCGTTTGTAGTTGAACAGTTTTTGAGATATGAGCGCGAGAATTGTTAGCTTAAATTTTGCTTAAATCTCAAATAAATCAATAACCGTTTGGGCGATGGACACAATTAGTATTTTATTAGATTGGTAGGGTTGAGCACTTTTGAAAAAAGAAGATTTCATAATTTTTTTAGTATGGTTTTGGAGATAACGGCTAATTTAATCAAATTTTTTCAAATGGTCATAACTTTCTAACGGTTGAACTACAAACGAAAAGCTTTTCACTACAAACAACTACAAACGATTGCCTATCGAAATGTAAACATCTAAACCTTTTTTTCAAAAGTGCGGGCCAACTTCACAAACGCCCATAAAAGCTGCCCAGTAGTGCGGGTGATGTTTAAAGTACATTACATCGATTGTGACGGATGTACATAATAGATGTGTGAAATTTGGTCGTTTGTAGTTACACAGTTTTTGAGAAATTCAACCGCTTAAATGGATATCCGCACTTTTTTGCTAAAATTTCGCTTAAATCTCAAATAAATCATTAACCGTTTGGGCGATGGGCACAATTAGTATTTTGTTAGATTGGTAGGGTGGTGCACTTTTGAAAAAAGAAGATTTCATAATTTTATTTGGTATAGTTTTGGAGATAACGGCGATTTGATGTTGTCTGCTTAAACTGCATATAATTTGCTTACCGCTGCAACAAATTTTATAATTTTGATTTTATTACATAGAACATATATGCCTTCTACCAAAACTATTATTTTTGTCGTTTGTAGTTGTCCAGTAATAAAAATATTCACCCCCTTAAATCGGGTTGCGCGAACCTTTCGCTTAAATTGAGAATAAATCATTATTTAATTGCTTAAATCGATAATAAATCATTATCCAATTGCTGAAAAATGCGTTTTTGATTTCATTAGAAAGAGGGGGATGTGCTTTATGAACCAGTATGCTCAATTAATTTTTCCGTGTTGGAAATTCGAAGTTATAGGTACAAACACAAATGTCTTAATATCTCTTAAATACGAATTTTCAGAAAGAAAAGCTTTTCACTACAAACAACTACAAACGATTGCCTATCGAAATATAAACATTTCAATTTTTTTTCAAAAATTTCTAATTTTTTCTAATGGTCATAACTTTCGAACGGTTGAACTACAAACGAAAAGCTTTTCACTACAAACCTTTTTGAACAAAACTACATCGAATGACACACAATCAAACTTTTCCCATACATTTTTCAAATGGCTATATCTCTCTAACGGCGGAACTACAAACGAAAAAAAATTCACTACAAACAACTACAAACGATTGCCTATCGAACTGTAGAAGTCTAAACCTTTTTTGGAAAAGTGCGGGCCAACTTCACATAGGTCTTCAGGTCGCCTTTAAAAATGCTTTATGAAAAAACCCACAATCGTTTGTCGTACGCAGCAAGCCCCATGTAGTGGTACAGGCAAAATGTGTTGTGTACCCTTTTTTTCTCAAGCAGTCTTTGTATGCAGGTAAAAAGTATTCTTTCGACCTGCTTCCACTTATTGTACGATTTTTTCTGCATTTTGCTTTGTGGTAGTAGGAAATGCATATGTAGAGAGAGTGTCCCTACTCATTAATGGATATACTCTGCCCAGCAAACATTTTTCTTCAGAAATGAATCATAAATGATTCAGTTAAATGAAGAAAACATTCAGATATGAATTCATTTATGATTTAATTTGAATCCTTTTTCCTGAGAAATGGGCCTTCATTTATGAATCTTTTAAATGATTCATTAATGATTGGAGAAACATTCATTAAAATGAATGTAAGCATGTTTACTTATAGAAAAGTGTCATGCAAAATGTCACGATACATCTTCACTTAAGTGAATATTGACTGAATTATTTTTAAATCATCATAAAGATTCATAAATCATATCAATAAATGATTCATAAATTATTGGAGAAACATTCACTAAAATTAATGCTTATATTCAGTTTTTTTTTTTTTGGCTTGAGCCGCTCGTTGGCGTATTGAATGTGCCTCATCGCTGCTTGCTCGAAAATATCCTCCGAAAGGTTGTATTTGGCGTGAATTGCATCTTAAAAAAAAAAAAAAAATTTAGTTAATATGAGCTTATAATTTTTGTTTTTTAACTTACTTCGTAGGGCAACTACGGTTGTTAGAGACCGTGCAGATTTTTTAGTCTGAGCACCCCTCCAAGAAAATGCTTTTGCTCGCAGATGCTTTTATTGCTGGTCTTTCTGTCTTTTTTATACTTTTCAATCTTTTTATTTTCGTGAGTGGGGACCACCGTCCGTTGCAAGCAATTAATCGAACTGACGCATCTAATTTTTATATTTTCTTTGTTTCATTTCCAGGTTCCGTTATCACTATCCATTTGCGCAAAAACAAGTTTTCTCTTGCAGAAAAATAACCCTCGATCTTTGTCTTTACGATCTTGTGCACCGCCACTTTTATTCATTTAAGTGAAGGAAATTTGAATGTCGTTTGAAATTTGAATTCTGAAAATGTAGTGCGAGATATTTGTTTTTTGAGATAGCTTGCTCATAATCATTTTTGTTCACTTATGTGAATGAAAATCGAATGTCAATATTCGTTTTAATCTGAAACCAGATTTGATTCACATAAATGAATGTTAAATGAAGGCATGTTCTTCATTTTTACTGAATGTAAAGTGATTCTTCACTTTTACTGAAGAAAAATGTTTGCTGGGTGGTTTCGGTGGCCGCTGTTATCAGCCGCGGTTTTGCCGATGCCGATGATCGTGGCTAATGAAGCTTATCGCTGCTGATGCTGCGTGCGATTTGGACCACTGACGAAGAGAGAGACTGACGGTGTTGTGGATTGAAGGACGTTGCTTTTCGATGGGGAGGGAAGTATGGATTCGCTGCGTTCACTCTGTGCGGCTGATAATGCCTCTTGTGGTGAATTGCAGGCACTGAATCACCTGTTCGCTCCCGTGTTCCTCGTAGGGATCGTAGAACTCTCGATTTCACGTCCGGGTGGGGTGCGGATGTGGCTGTCTTACACACGTGATAAGCACGGGGTGGCAGTGGAAAAAGAGCTTGTTGCTGTATCGACAGACAGCTCTCATATGATTGAGCTAGAAAGCGAGAGTTTAATCAAGTCCTCAGCTGGTGGGCGTGTGGGCGAAGGTTGAGGTGAGGGTGTTCGTATACACGACCACGTACACTACAGCTATGGTTTACCGAGCTGACAGCAGGTTTTTGTCGCTGAAGGTGGGTTTTGAGCACTATAAAAATGTTTCTCTCAGACTAGGTGTTTGATTGATTGGCCCACAGATTTACTTACACTGATGAATATCTCTTTCCACTGCTTACCAAAATTCTACCGATGGTGTGTAAAACGAGGGGTTGGAGAGTGACAGGGACCTGGGCCGAGCTGGGTGAATGGCGTCGCAGCCTCACTGCTACTGGAGGTTATGACACACTTTGCAGCTATATTTGCTGGAATAAACTGTACGTGAGATACGAACGGATTCGCCAAATAAAAAAATTTACCAGGTATCTCACAAGAACACAATTTGGCACTATCGCGGTTGGAGTAGGGGAACCATACTTCGGTTTCTCTTCTCTGTCAAGATGAAGGTGAGTTTCTCGAACCTAGTTTCGTCGTGACGGATGGACGAACGTAATAATCAGCGATTTATTACCGCGTCTTGCAATTATTCTTTAATTGCTCACAATTTCGGTAGAGCGTTTGAATATTTTACAGTGCAATTCCGTCACTATACATAAAAAAATTTGCTTTCGGCCAAAACGTGGCGCATAAAGAACTACTCGCGTTGGTGCCCAGAATGAAAAAGAGCGTTTCGTATTTCGCGAAATCGCTGGTAGCTGCTACTCATCGAAAAGAGCAAGCAAAAAGACGTCCCTTCCGCTCATGCAGTTGACGAAAGGACACAGCTGATTGATGGTGGAATTCAGTGTGGTTCTGATGTTAGCTACATCTACATTACTTTTTCTAACAGGGTGCACATGAAAAATTGTGTAGAAAAAATTAAATTTAAATTAATTGTTTTAAGGTAGTCCCCCACAAACTTAATCTAATTGGCCGCATACAGATAGGAACAGTTCGGCTTATATATGAGATCATGTGTAACACAATCGATGGGGGAATAGATTATTGTGAATACATCATACTTTGGCGGATGTTAATTGACAGCTGGGTATCGTTTTCGCAATTGATTTCTGTTGAAAGTAAATTAAAAAATTAGTTCGATTTAATTGTTGTTTAGCGATTCGGAAGCTGAAACGGTAATGAAGTTCTAGAACTGGCTAGAAAAGGAAAACAATTAAGATGATGCGTCTAACCCTTTGGAATTGGAAGAAAATGTGTGGTGTGGCTATACAATTTGGCGAGAAATGTGTTTATTGTGCCCATGATGGAATATGGAATAAGTATAAGGTGGTCTCGTCGGCTGCCGAATCGTTCGTTTTTTGGTCCCTTCCTTAACGTTCAGTGAGCGTTTGCTTGTTGAAGCGAAAGGTTGTGTGCGGACGAATTTATTTGCAAAACGTCAACCCTTGTGCAAAAAAAAAATGACACCTTGCAGTTTCAAACCAATTCCACTCCACTTAAAGGTTAATCAACATACTCATGTCATGAACATACTCTCTCTACACATTCTATTGTCGTTTCACTTACACTAACTACGCTGAACCCTTTCACACGCACTTATTACTAGTATAGTTAAGGGACTACTTTTTGCCGACGAGACCACCTGATCTAAACTAGAGTGGGTGGGTTGGACTGGCGCGGCGCCATCAACCCCAAAGGTGTGCCTTTAGTGCTTACAGATATAACAAAAGTGCTGGAAACTTATACATTTGTCCTAAATGGATCAAATTTAATCATTCAGAAAGTGAAGAATGTCGGGCAAAAATTATATTTGTTTACTTGTTTACTTTCACCAATTTCTTCCATGAACTCACGTGAGTTCCATAGACGTTTAGTATTCTGCTTATATTTTCCCATCGCCTTGCTTGTATTTTTACCCAAATTTTCCCTTCGCGATATCTGGATTTGTTTCCATAAATAAAACCGGATGCTAATTTTTGTTTGTAACCTGCTTCACCTTGCATTTGAATTATGAATTGTTTTTTAACATAAATAAATTGTTTTTATTAAAATCCCTTTTCGTACGCACAACATTTTTTCACTTCCAAGAGAAAGCATCGATGAGACATTTGTTTTTGTAAACGACTACAAGCGACTGTCAAATCGACAAAAAATATCAATCGACAATCACAATATTAAAATTTACAATCGACGATCAAAGATCGACAGTTGTCGCTCAACGATCAATTATCGACACTCACAATAGGTGCCTGTGAATTATTCAACTCACTTGATTTATAGTAGGTACGTTTACACCGCACCTAAATTCATCATTTCGGCTAAATTCAGCATTTATGGACAAATGTTCAGCATTTCGCCATACATTTTCCAACATTTCGAAATGTTGGATTTCAGCGAAATGTTGAATTTCATCGTTGCATTTATAAGTTTGTCAAATCGAACAAACCTCATTCTGATAACTTTTGAGCTCATTGACAAAAAAAAAACGCTGTAAAACTAGATTGTAAAAGCTAAAAAAGTAGGAAGTAGAAAAAATAAGTCTGAATAGTGCATTATCACTTGTATTCATGTGTAGATTAATATAACTAAAAAATTACTTTAGGTGGGTACAAACCACAGTACACACATTAAAGGTAATATATAGCGCATCTGCAATGGCGGCCTATGTGACCGCATGGACAATAAACGTATGGAAATATTATGCGCGCGCATGAGTTTTCATGGCTGACAATGTGACCAAATTCGTATTTGTATGGAAAAGCATGCCTTTTTGACAGATGCGCAGAACGAAACGAAAATTCGATTTTTTAATAATATTGTGATAACACTTTTTTTTCTTCTCATCTATTTAGAACTAGCCATCCTGATAACAAATATGGTGGTCCAAGAAGTTGAGGATTGGATTTTGCGTGATGTGGAAGTTAAGCTTTTAGTCAGGTCCGCAGACTAGCTGTGTAGTTGGAACTTCCTACAACCAGGATTCACAGAACTCTACAGAGTAATAGATTACACCTTTTCCATTTAGCATCGGTACAGGATTTACTATACCAGGAGCTGCGCAAAGAAGGGTGGAATTTTTCCAGTAGCTATTGCGCAAACAGGCAGAAGACGGGAACTCCTCAAGAACATTCTGTGGACTGACGAAGCGCAAAGTTACAAACCTCCACAATTTGCACCATTGCTTAGACCCCAATTCCGATTTAATCCGCATAACATCCTTTCAAAGGTAAGAATTTAATTATTGCGAACAACTTCTTCAAAATGTGTGCTTATTTCAAAGGATGTTTAGCGTAAATGTTTAAAAACACTTTAGTAGGCCCGTACGTTCTTCCACAAACAGTTATTTCTTAGAGAACGATTGCCGGAGCTCCTTGAAAATGTTCTTCTTGTTCAGAGAAAAGCCATGTTCTTTCAACAAGATGAAGCACCTTGTCACAGTAACGGCAGGGTAACTCCATACCTCAACCATACTTTAACGAACTGTGGACTCGTCGAGTTGGCTCCTTTCCTTCGCCACCCAGATCTCCTGACCTTTACACCCATGGATCTTTTATTCTGGGGTGCTATGAAAGAAAACCTCATTTTTGAGAAAAATCAAGTATTTTTTGACCATTTTTGTCTGAAAAAAAACATTATTTTACTACAACTTCTATTGATCGTACATAAAAAAGTTGCTTAACATAATTTTTAAGAAATTTCTCAAGGATAAAAATTAAAAAAATATAAAAAAAAATTTTGAGAAAAAAACACTTTTTTTATAATAACAAATTTTCAAAATTTTGACTTTAAGGAGCCATAACTTTTTTGTAGCTTTGTACCCGAAGTGCTTAAGACTTGTATGCGCTACTAAATTGTCTTTTCGAAATGTACAAAATCATTTTTGTACCTACAATAGTTTAGAAGTTATAGAGTTGTTAGCGGTAACACCTCCAAATTAAAGGTAAATTGGGTGAGAGTATACCCCCAAGGCTATACAATTTTTTGTTCGGCGAAACTTAAGGAATCACCCCTTAAAGGATTATACGTCATAACTGGGACATCCTGTATAATCTATCACCTTCCTGTAATGTAAAATGTGTAGTAGTTGAAGCCGTATAACCTGAGATATTTTCCTGACTTCTGTCATATAGAGAGCATAATTAACATATTTTGTAACTTTTCAGATTGTAAGCCTCCGTATTCACTTGAATTAGAGTTTGTGGAGGTAGCTATGTATTTATTTACACTTGTCTGCTTTCGCGTGTGTAAAGTCAATACTGCCCTTATTGTCATATGCGTACATAGTGCTATAAATTTCTACGTAATAACATAACTCCAATAAAACAAAAAGAACAGGAAACATTTTCCCAATCACCACATTTTTTGTTTACAACCTCTTTCGGAATACACGATAATACTGCTTTATTACCTGCAGCCACGACTACGAATAAAGGATACAATTTTTCCGCCCAAAAATACAAAACAGAACAAAAATAAATTTAAGCGCCTTAAACAATCCTTTACATGGCCCATTGTGTCCAATAAAAAAGGTTATCAATTAACTTAATTAATTAATTTTATCAAAATGAATGCAATAAAGCGCCTCAATATCCTTTTCATTGGGCTGACTGTTTAGCAGACATTTTTCCTATGTATTCTTGTAGCGCATTGTTCGGTGGACAATGAACTCGATAAATATTGCCAACAACACTTCCGTCAGGGAACTCAACCGTATCCCTACGTTGTGACGAAATGATCGCGTGCGTACGAACAGTTTAGCTTAACGTTATCACCCTATGGCCGCAAATGAAATTGAGAGACTTAACCTCTTTCATACTATGAACGCTTGCTGCCACCCATGTCCTTTAATGCGCAACACCCTTCGGCAGCAGCATTGTTCGCCATATAGTTCCGAATAGTTCATGTGTATAGCCAAGTTCATGCGAAAGCTCATTAAAACGTACTCGGGTCTGGATGTTGAATATATATAGGGAGGAAGGATATTCGAAAGGATGGGCACTTACGCAAATCCCTCGCAGCGCAAAGGCAATAAATTTCCAATGCGAACGTTTTGCCTCTATCCACCTGAAACCATCAGACTACCAATCGCCGCCACCCACCTTCGGTGGGTATCTATACCCCCCCGGGGGAATCGTAGAACTCCTCTCTAATGGTCAGCATTTGGTTGAATGCTTCACATTCACTGATAGGAGCGGTTCGCATGTTGGAAAGGGAAAACTTTAAGCATTTTCTCTACTCTGAGTCAGATCTTAAATTGCAGTTGGACAGGCATTTGCTCTTTCCGCTGCTGGTGGCTTTTATGGAGGCCAATTCTCGGGAAACGGATTTAATCCGCTTACCCTCATAAAGATAAAAAAGTGGAACTAGGTACTATGAACCGAGTACTAGGGTTTCTGAGAACTATGGTTGTAAACGGGCAAATTATTACACTCAATAAAATAGGGATTTCGACAATTAGCTGATTGGCTGAATGTCGAGGTGGAACTACATACTTAATCAGCCTTTATTAAGGATTAAGAACAATACTAGTACAATTGATGAATTTGAGACATTTTAGCCATTTGCTGCCAAATTCTAACCACGCATTCATAGTGCGCTTGCCATTATGGGACTCTTGTAGGAGAAATGGGGTGCTTAGAAACATGTCAAACATTGCATTGGGCCAAAAATGTCCCCTATTTGAATTATTTGCTTACTTACTAAGGCGCCGCCAATTAAAATAAATCAAAATGAATGGGCAAGGGAAGATAAATACAAAGCGGAGGTTTTCCATCTGAAAGAAACGTTTAAACCGTACGATGGGCAAGTGGTTAACGATAACAACGATGGGACCGAACTAATATCTGACGATTCAACACTCACAAGTGCAACGCTAAGAGAACTAAAGCATGAGATCGAGGATCTTGAACCTAAGAAAGCCCCGGGCTATGATTTGATCACGGGAGAAGTTCTAAAAGCTCTTCCTAGAAAAGCACTAATCAAGCTTCTCCATATTTTAGATGCTGCGCTCAGATTAAGACACGTGCCGAGCCAATGGAAAGTTTCGGAAGTCATAATGGTTCCAAAACCAGGAAAACCACCAAATGAGATAAAATCATACAGACCAATTTCGCTTCTTCCGCAATCATATCCAAAGTTGTGCGAGGATATTACTAAGGCGTCTACAACCGGTTATAGAAGTTAATAATCTTATCCCTGACCATCAGTTTGGGGTTCAGAAGTAAGCATTCGACGATTGAGCAGGCACCAGGTTCATAGAATTACTGACGTAATCGAGAAAGCACTTGAGGAACCAAAAATATGTTCCAACATATGCCTAGATGTCTCGTAAGCCTTTTCATAAGGTGTGGCACGAAGGCTTAAAACTAAAATTACGACAAGTTCTTCCCGTACGTCTATACGATATTCTCGTATCATATCTCGGCAATAGACTTTTCCGTGTAAGACATGGAAGCGAATACTCGGATCTAAAAGAAATCTCGGCTGGCGTTCTTGGGCCGCTGCTCTACCTCTACTCGTGATATACCAAAGGAAGGTGACACTATCCTTGCTACGTTTGCCGACGACACCGCTATTCTAGCAGTAGGTAAAACAGTCGAAGAAACGACTACAAAACTGCAAACCGCATTAAATAAAGTAAATGAATGGACGAGGGTCTGGCGAATCGCCCTCAATGAAACTAAATCTGTTCACGTCAACTTCACATATAAAAAAACGAATGACTTGCCAATTTTTCTAAACTCGGCCAGAATACCTTTTGCGAACGAAGCCAAATACCTGGGAATGACACTTCACACGTGAAAATGAAACGCAAAGAGCTTGAACTCAAATATAGAGAAATGTACTGGTTACTTGGGAAACATTCCCAGCTCAGTACCGAGAACAAACTGCTTTTATACAAGCAAGTGCTAATGCCGGTGTGGACCTACGGTATACAACTTTGGGGTTGCACCAAGAAAACAAATGCCAATATTATACAATCTTTTCAAAATAAAGTGCTTCGAGAAATTGTAAAAGCACCGTGGTATATTAGAAACGACGATATCCACAGGGATCTCAGAATACCTACAATCGAAGCTGAAACTAGAAGCTTTGCGCGAAAACATAGAAACCGACTAATCGGACACACCAACAATACTGTCATACAAATTTTGGATGAGAGTAATTTATTGCGCCGACTACAAAAAACCTACTTACAAAGGCGGCTCTACAGTCCGAGGTGGACTTGGGCGTGGGCCTCAACCAGTAAGCCTCTTCATTTAGCTCGGTTGTTGGCCGATTTGCCACTCTGAATTGGTCGACCTAAGGCGAGGTTTTGCCTTTTCAGCAAATTTAAGACTTTATTTCTGCTTTAATACAATTAATATAAAATAATAGTTGTCTTATTTTCAAATTAACTTTTCACTGCTCTTTGACCCAGCACTTTGTTGGTAACTAACCAATTTAATCGGTGAGTCTATTCAAGTGAACCAACAAAAAAAAAATACATTACGTTTTTGCATGGTATGTGAAAAAAATAGTAAAATGACTATTATGGATCTATTATCAAGTTTGAAATTATGTTTGTTTTATAGCGTATTAATGTAGGTACCTCTCTGCCAGAAAAGTTTTTTTTCTTTTTGTTCCACATATGACATAACACGAAAAAAAAAACAAGTAAAAGTGTTATCATCGGCCTGGCCGATGCTTTGATACCCTCCACTGAATAAAAGTCCTGCAAAATGTTTGCCACGCGAGTTAGTATGTGTCTAACATTAGTTTTGTATGGGAGGTAGCAGAACTACTTTACCGACATAGACAATTTTCAATACCAACCTGACGACGGTTAAAAAAAGTCCTTTCATAAAATTGCATTCACCTAAGTCGATTCGTTTGGACGCGAAGGTGTTTTCAACATCAGACAGAGAGATACATGAGTCGAATATTGGCTTTGTATGGGAGGTAGCAGAACTACTTGACCGACATGGATCATTTTTAATACCAACCTGACAACCGTAAAAATAAGACCTGTCACTCAATTTCAGTCGCCTAGGTCGATTCGTTTGGACGCTATCGTGATTTCAACAGGCGGAGAGACACATGGGTCTACTAATGGTTTTGTATGGGAGGTACCAGAACTACTTGACCGACATAGCCCATTTTCAATACCAACCTGACGACGGTAAAAAGAAGTCCTCTCACCAAATTTCAATCGCCCAGGTCAATTCGTTTGGACGCTATCGTGCTTTCAACAGACAGACAGACAGACGGACAGACAGACAGACAGACAGACAGACAGACAGACAGACAGACAGACAGACAGACAGACAGACAGACGGACATGGCTAAATCGATTCAGAATGTGATCCTGATTCAGAATATATATACTTTATAGGGTCTCCGGTGAATCCTTCTTGGCGTTACAAACGTAATGGCAAAGTGAATATACCTTCCTGTGGAGGGTATAACAAGATAATTAAACATAACTTTTATGTGCCTAATCAAGTGAAGCGCAATGTATAAAGTTCAATGTTTGTATGTATGTGTGGTAAGGACTCCGAAACCACCCACCCGATAGCGCTAAAACCTTCAGGAAATCTTCCGTATTAGCCCGAGAGTGTTCCTATAAGGTTTGGCCAAAATTACACAAAGCTAAGCGGGTACTGCTATAGTTTCTGACGAAATGTCATTTTCCGAGTCCAGCAGAGCTAAAATATCTCAAGTTAAAGCTAGCTATTTTGAAGTTCCCCCACGATTCGTCGATTTTGCCCGCCAATATTGGGGATGAGTTCATAGCTCTTCATCAAGTCGTCTCCCGCTTACTGAAATAGCTCGGCTGGAAGACTGTCTGCGCCAGCAGCGTTGGGCTTGAGATTAGATATATTGGTATCCTCACTTCATTTTTGCCTGTTCGACGAAGATCTTGAATTTCATGGTTCTTTTTGCTGACAGCGGAACTTGGGTCGTCATCGCCTTTTCACAGTCTGCAGATGTGCGGTTTTCCCACATCCCCAACACGGACTCTATTACTATTTACTATAGGCACCGGCAATACTATACTTATTTGTAGCTTTAACATGTTTTACCTTTTGGTAAGATTTTGCTCCTCTCTAATTTCTCGCTCGCTTCTCGTGTTCTTTCTTTTCCTCTTAAGGGCAAGATATAATTCCCTGGGTATGGTAAGGGATACGGATACGCCATCGGCAAAGATTCTTGTAGTTTGTTGCAATAATTGTAGTCTTTCAACGTCAAATCTCATCACAGTATTTCTCTGCAGTTTCTGTCTTTTGAGATATCTAGATTCGTACCTTGGCTAGAAAAAGGTATTGGTCTACGATCTTGTCCAGAAGCTCGTAGAAACAATCATTGCATTGTTGTTTTCCTCCGTTTGACGTGAGCTCATATCAGGCTGATCTTGCCGAATTTAGCTGCTATTTGGATTGTCATAAAGACGTTCACTAACCTATCGATAGGTTGAGATAAATCTACACCCGAATAAGCGCTGTCTATCGCTGCCACCTTCAACAGTCACTGTAATAAAAGTCACATTCATTTCTATTCGCGTTATGTCCCATCCCGACCATTTCCATATCGTACTTCCTATACACAGTAGTTATGTTTACCTACCTACTAGGAGTCGAAGATCTACATGTTAGAGACCGTTTTGAAGGGTCGTAAAGTCGTGAAGAGTAAGGTTGGGCCATCTAATGGTTTCTTTTTAAATCATAGGGTAATTTGACTCTGACAGCTGTTTCTCACTCGAAATCTTGACAGAAAGTCAGTATCATACCTCCGTGGAACGAAATGAGTCACTTTACGTTTGAACAACGTTGGGAAATATTGAAAACTTATTTCCAAAATGAGTGTTGTGTAGCCCAAACAGTGGTTTTTTTTAAAAGAAGTTTTGCCACCACGCCTGCTGTACTCAAGTTTGTGCAAAAAGTTTCTGAGACTGGTATGCTACGGGACCTGGGGCTTAGAAAACCCGCACGTTATTGTCGAGAAGCCAATGCATCCAAGAGTGATAGTGCGTATTGTGGAGTGGTGGCATCATTGGACCATTTTTCTTCAAAAATGAGGCTGGGAACAACGGTGGGCGTTACAGAGCCATGTTTTTTTTTCCTGAAATTAAAGACATGGATTTCGACGACCTCTGGTTCATGCAGGATGGCGCGCCATGCCATACAGCCCATGCCACAATCGATCTTTTGCGCACCAAATTCCCAAATCGTGTTATCAGCCGTCTTAGCGATGTCATTTAGCCGCCTCGGACCTGCGATTTGACCGCATTGGATTTTTTTTTTCGTGTGGAATCGTGAAGGACCGATGCAATGCCAACAATACGGAAACGATTCAAGCAAATCGTGAGCTACAGCCAGAAACCATCAACAAGGTCTTGGAAAATTTGAGCAGAATGCGCTGCTGCGAAGCCTGCCGAGGTAATCACTTGAACGACGTTGTGTTGCATAATTGATGGGAATATTTGCTCTTACTAATAATGGCATAATAATTATTGCATTTTTAAAAGGAAACTTGTATTTGGCTCACGTACAATTCCCAACGTGGAGGGCCAGGCTCTTGTTTGACACACTAACAATTGACAGGCTTCTCCAGATTTTCATTTCCATATTAGGTAATCAATAGCATTCCAATGTCATTTGGATTTTAAATGAAAAACCCCCACAACCTCTGATATGGCAAATGAATTCTGTGCGACGAAGACAGGTAATCAAATTATTTACAATCCTACGTCCAAATAACTCATCGAAAAAACCCTTCATTAAATTCATGTACCTTTGCATGTCCCATTACCCTTGCAACAATCGATGCATCATCCCCAAGTGCCGTCACCTTTCTTCGACATCCATAACTTAACAGTTAAGTTTTAAAGCGACTTTAAATTCTATCACTTTTATCCTAGACACACACACATGTCCTCATAAACACGACAGTCATTAGGACGGCATAACAACCAACCCTTATGCACGTTATATAGGCTAGACAGGTACTGAGTTAAGGTCTCGTTTCCATCTCCATGTCAGCGAAATTATTTCCCTCATCTCATGCGAGGGAAATTTTTGGACGCATTCGCGTTTCCTCAACACCCACAAACACTATTATACAGTCACATTTATACTGAAGTGGTCCGCTCTTACTTACGCTCCTTGAAGCTGAATGCCAAGTTCTTCCATATAATATCGCCGCCGCGAACATGGAACGCTCTGCCACCGTCCCCTCCGCTGGTGGTTCTCCTCAGAAATTGTGCTGCAATTTAGGTGAGTTATTACAGTTGCAATTAAGGCTGGCTGGCTGGTTAGGTTTGGTTTTGATCCTGCTCCTGCCCTAGCTGTGTGGATATACAAATGCAATACGAAAAGTCAGGAGAAAATAAGGGTTGCATAGATACCACAACCGTCGAGCACAACCACTCGAAAGTGGCATAGCAGAGTCTGCTCGAGTCTGCAGTAGGTAAGGAAGTCGTAAACGAATATTTCGCATGTCGTTCATTAACATCGTTGTGGGCGTCGCGTCGGTCGTCGGGGGTGAATATTGCTTATAACAACCTTTCGCGGCAGACTAAGAAAGCTGCTTGTGTTTTTCACCCCAGACAGACATGTAGGTATACTCGGATTTAGCTTTCCAAAAAAAAACAAAAGGAAGATGAAACCACCTCACTCAACCTCATGCTCTCAAGAAAAGTTGTTGCATCCAGTGGAATTGGAATCAGTGCTCAGAACTTCCTTACCCAGCTACGTGCAACTGAAATGTTTGGCATTTGAAATACTTCTGACATTTAGGCTGAATCAAGTACCTCCACACCACAGTTCTCTCTTCACTTCCAACACAGAAATGTTCAATATCTACCAGTTATCTGCGTGATTAGATAACTTAAGTCCTTGCTCCGGGTCACCACTCTCTGTTGCCCGTCAAAGTTGAAGTGTAGCTTGCAGTTGTCTGCTGCGCTGCACTGCAACTGTCAGAGAGTTTGAAAGGAGCACCCATAAAATTGTTGGCAGGTGTTTTTGACAGTTTTCTGGAATCTTTGAATGACAGTGCTTAAGATAATTATTTCTCTGGCAAGTCCTCAATTTCCAACTTCTTCCATGCAAGTCAAACCACAAGCCAACAATCTATCAGAGAGGAGGGCATAACTTCTGGTCGAACAAGGCGAGCATAATAAATCAAAAGTTTAAAACCACGGTAATGAAAAGGACACTGACCGCTTAATGAAAACCAATGGATACGTCTTTCTGTGGAGGCGGTCGTTGGGTGGCCAAGGACTTGTGCCGCCAAGCCAAGTCAACATTTGAGAAGTAACTAATCAATCAAAATACAGTGTTGGAGGTTCCTTTCTTTTGCATTACAATTGTGCTCCTCCGTATAGTAAGCCTTCGAGCAGGACAATGTAAAGAGTTTTTCTTTTTTTTTTTATTGTTTTTTCTCGATTTTGTGGTTGTTATACAGGGGAAATTACAACGTTGTGCCATTGTCCTGCCCGAGGCCATCATGCAGTTGAGTTTTCGGTGAATGCAAATTTACAGAGGGAAGATGGAGATTTCAATTGTTTCCTTTGAAAATGAGAGGGATCCTTGCTAAGCAAACAAACGAGGGTGAGGAGAACGTCCGATTGTGTGTAAGATAACAGGATGTGGATTAGACAATGGATAACTGGGGGGCATGACTAGTGGAAGTAGTTGTGTAAACACTTAGATGAAATTTGATGTGAGCAGGGACGTTGGAGTCGTAAAAACACTCGTGAAACTAAGGGAGGGGGGGATTATGTAGTGCGATATGCCAATAATATGAACTTGTACAAATGGCTTTCGATATGCTGTCTGCCTGAGGCCAATACAACCACGTGGCGGTGGTGGCGAAACTTTTAAGTTGAACTTACTTTAAATTCGCTATCAAAACAATTTTTTAATTTAGATACTTAAATTCCCTGTTACTTCAAGAGAACTGATCATAGTCGATTGAGATATGACCACATTTAGTGCGGCAGCGGCAGTGCGTCGTGAACGCAATACTTGCGGAAGTCTTTTATACGTTTCCAGAAGCTTTATCCGATCTGATACGCATAGACAACATTTGTAGGTATTCTGAGAGTGTTCCTAGCATTATATAGGAACGAAATGTTTCGGATTAGGGGATATGGAATCTCTTATACAACAGACGCTAATCTGGCCCCTTTCTGCAGCCAAAATTTTGCAAAGTGCATCCTATAGTAGGAGTAGCCCAAACCACAAAATCATTAGGCGAGGCCACGGCGCGGCGCGGAGTATCTGTTTCAAATGATACCGCTATATGAATAATTGCAAACATGTGCAGCAGCAAACGCTGGAAGAGTGCGATGTAGTGTCTAGCAAGTTATCCCTCTGATCCAAAACCGAAACAGGTATGGCGTTTTTTCTCCCAAGATCTAAATTGCAAAACCTCGTTCGGGTTTCCTAATCACTGTACCGTATTTCAAGCGGAAAAAATGGCTATGAAGGAGCCACTGCTAAGGGATATACACATTTTTACCAATAGTCAGTCGCGATTAAATCCGCTCATCTCTAATTCCTAAACTACCCTTAATTGCCGATTATATCCTAAACAAATGGGGACAAAATTTAAAATGCACCTTATATGGATGTCGGCGCCGCCTGGCCATAGGGACATTCCAGGTAAATGCATGTCCTAAGAATTCGCTGGCCTGGCACAACTAGGTCGGTTCTGTTCTATCGAAGATGGAGCATTTTTACATCTTTTCGCTAATTGTAAACTTTTATTCAAACAAAATGCTAAGTGCTACCAATCGCAGGCGGACAAACTGCAGCACGGGCTCCACCCAAGATACAGATCTGTCCCATGCTGAATCTCAAGCCCTCCAACAAGGTTATTATAACACTAAAAAGATCCATATTATAAGCACACTAGGTAGTGTAAGTAGGTGTTATTACGCGACACTTCATCATGGGGAGGCATGATCTCTGGTTGGGCATTCCTATAAACGACTTCTGTAAAAGCTGCATTGTCGACGAGGAGGAGGAAACTATTCTTTACCTCCTATGCGCATGCCCAGCCCTTTTATAGAAAACTGCATCTACACTGGTCGGCATCGGCATAAGTATTTTGACAAAACTAAAGTTAATTCTACTATTTAGTCAGTCACTATAAGAATCGTTTGGAGAAACTTTATGCATCAAAACATTTTTTTTTGATACCGAGGAAAAAAGTTCTAAATTCTAAAATTTTTAAATGGGTACTTAATGCGCTAGGGAAAGTTTTGTATCATTCAAACGGAATTTAAATTACCTTTCCATTGATGCCAACATTTACATGAAGTAAGTTTCAAATTATGAGCAGAATTAACTTTAGTTGTGTCAAAATACTTATGCCGACCAGTGTATAGGAGAATACTTCATCGACAATTTCGGAGAATATAAGAATCAGCTGACTGTAACGCTTTATTTTTAGATCTTGTGCCTGTTGGTTCATCGTTTTGAGATCATTCGACCGTTTTGTAGGCCTATCGTTTATTAGGTTTCGCGCTTTTCCAATCAGACTTGCTTCAAGCCATCAGAAAAGCCGCAACTGATGTGCTAGGTTTCACCCGACCACCACCGCGAAAACTCTGGTTTGATGAAGAGTGCCAGCACATGCAGCAAAGCAACTGGCCTACAAAACGGCGCTGCAGAGAAGGAGAGCAGCTCGTGAGCTCTACGAGCCAAAAAGGAGGGAAGAACACCGGCTTCTCCGGAGGAAAAAGAAAGAGCATGAGAAGCGCGCGATCGAGGAAATAGAGAGGTGCTACTCCAGGAACAATGTTCGGAAGTTTTACCAAAAGGTAAAAAGAACGTGTCACGGGAACAAGACCCGAACAGAGACCTGTAGAGACGAAAAAGGAAACCTTGTAGTAGAGTCACAGTCGGTGCTGATTACATGAAAAAACCATTTCTGTAGACTGTTAAAAGGCGAAGACGACACAAATTCCGCTGTCAGACAGAATGAACCATTCAACCTGGGCGATGAAAGCCAAGACTTCCGTCCACCTGACCAAAATGAGGTAAGGATAGCAATATCCAAGCTGAAGTCCAACAAAGCTGCAGGACCGGACGGTTTATCGGCCAAGCTTTTTAAGGCAGCGGGGGATGACTTGGTAGAGAGCATACACCAACTCGTTTCTAAAATTTGGTCAGAGGAAAGTATGCCTGAAGAATGGAGCCTCAGCATTGTTTGCCCGATCCATAAGAAAGGAGACCCTCTAAACTGCACCAACTATAGAGGCATCAGTCTCCTTAACATCGCTTACAAAATCCTGTCTTCCGTACTGTGTGAACGCCTGAAACCATTTGTCAACGAACTGATGGGACCCTATCAGTGCGGTTTTAGGCCCGGTAAGTCCACAACCGACTAAATATTCACACTACGGCAGATTCTTGAGAAAACCAAAGAAGTCCAAATCGATAGTCATCTTCTATTTATCGATTTTAAAGCCGCATATGACAGTATTTATAGAGACGAGCTATACAGAGGCATGTTTTGGTTTGGCATCCCTGCCAAATTTGTCAGATTGTGCAGAATGACGATGGAGATTGCTCGCTGCTCCGTAAAGGTCGAAAACAATCTCACCGAGACCTTTGATGTCAAAAAAGGATTTAGACAAGGTGATGCGCTGTCATGTGACTTTTTCAACATCATTCTTGAGAAAATTGTGCGAAACTCGCAAGCCAACACCAGGGGCACAATTTTCCAAAAGTCTGTGCAACTACTTGCATACGCTGACGACATCGACATCATTGGCAGAACACAGCGAGCTGTCACTGGTGCGTTTGCAAGTATCAGTACAGAGGCGGCAAAAATGGGTTTAGTGGTGAAAGAGGGCAAAACAAAATATATCCTGTCAACGAGAAGGGACACACAACATCGACGAATCGGGCAGAACGTCACGATAGACAGCTATAACTTTGAGGTAGTTCGGGACTTTGTCTACCTCGGCTCCGCTATTAATTCTGAAAATGACATCACATCAGAAATCAAGCGAAGGATCACACTTGCCAACCGCTGTTACTTTGGCCTAAGAAGGCAATTGATTAGTAAGGCCTTGTCGCGAAACACCAAGGAGACTCTATATAAGACCCTCATCATCCCAGTCCTGCTTTATGGCGCAGAATCATGGACGTTGTCAAAAGCGGATGAAGATCTCCTTGGTCGCTTCGAACGCAAAATTCTTCGAGTGATTTTCGGTCCCGTTTGCGTTGACGGGCTTTGGAGGAGGAGATTTAACAGCGAACTCTACGAGCTGTACAGCGACATCGACCTTGTCAGAAAAGTACGTATCAGTCGACTAAGATGGCTAGGACATGTAGAGCGAATGAACACCAACGCTCCGGCCCGAGGAGTCTTCGATTCCAACGCGGAGGGGCAACGCAGTAGAGGAAGACCTCGCCTTAGGTGGCGCGCACAAGTGGAAGGGGACCTTAACCAACTTGGAGTGCGCAACTGGAGACAGTTAGCCAAAGATCGTGCTAACTGGAGAGGCGTGTTGGTTGAGGCCCAGGTCCACCCCGGACTGCAGCGCCATCTAAGTAAGTAAGTAAGTATATATTTCACAAACTAACATACGAATTTGAACTAAATTTGTACTGTAGTATCAAAATTGTGATACACAAAATTTGCCTCCGGAATATCATAAAATGTTATTCTATATTGTTGTACTGTTTCTATAAGTATGGTATGACATGTAGTGCGGGTTATTCAATTAAAATTCATTGCTACACCCCGTTGTCAAATGTCAATAATCTCCGCACCAACTGACTGAAAAATCTGATATTTTCTTGTGATACATTTGATACATTTTCCAAACAGATGATACTTTTGATACAATTTTCAAAAACAAAAGATACATTTTTCCAAAAGTCGACGGCAACGCTGCCATTAGAGTGTACAGGAGAACCCGAGGCAGGCAATTCTTCTTTGGAAAAGGACCCAAAATTTGGCCGAAAAATCGTCTTTAACGACGAGGCGCATTTTTCGATGAATGCGGGTATATGTTAACAAGCAAAATTACCATAAATATGGGAGTATGATATTTCAGCGTCGACCCGTCCTTATTGAAAAACAATTTAGTGAATCTTGAGTAAGATTAGCTTCTGTGTAATATTGTATACACATATCTGCCTGCATTCCAATTAATATTAAACTCTTTATAAAAAAAAAAACAATCTAGCGCAAATGAAAAGCCGCAGGCCATCTATCTAGCTGTCAGTGGAACGCGGGCATTTTCTAATTATTTATAAAACGAAGGCTTGAAAATTTTTCAGTTTACAAATTCTCACCTGTCATTTGTCGCAATTGTCAATTGCGCATAGGCCTAGGTGAAGCTGCACTCGTTGAGGTGGCCTACCATTCTAACCCGGCCTATTTAATCACGTTATAGAGTTTATCCGTTGCATTCAATTGAAACGAAAGCTTGACAGCTGTCGAGTTGTCAGTTTACAATTTGTCAGCCGTCACTTGTCGCAATTGTCATTTTTTATGAAATAGGACCCAGGAGTCGGAAACAATTCAAAAGAAAACCTTTCTTTCCTCGACAATGGGAGCTCAAAATTACTCCATCACTCGAGATCATTATTTCCTCATAATACTTCCAAATGACCTCTGACAAGAAACTTATTCTTTTATTGTTATATTGTGAACTTGCATATCCTTGCTCTACCGAATACAACAAATATATGAAGTGCTTGTGTTGCGGTTGTTACCGTGGTAGTGGTAATTATTTATCAACTTTCCAGTTACTTGAGGAACTCATAATTTCATTCTTACTCCACTCTGCGTTTCCACTTCAGCAAAGTCATGGTGAATGTCTGTATGTAACAGTAAAATATAAAAGTACGAATGCGACACAAGAATATAAATTATAAAGACACGGTTAGAACAATGCAAAAGATAAGGACATTTTAGTGGTGATTAAGATGAAAGAAAAAAGTGCACTCAAGTGCGGACACTGCTGAGGATAAACTTTTGATAAGGACTTTCCACGGTCTTTGTTTCACTCTACAATTGCTTATTGTATCCCACAATGACAGTACCTAGGTATAGTATTTTGGTCTTACGAGAAATTATCGTCCTCAAAAAAATACAGGCTACCTACTCCATAAAGAGTATTATACTTGTTGTGGTTGTTTATGCAATAGTCAGGAGTTTATTAAGACTGGAAGTTTTGTTGCAAACAACTTTTATAAACTTCTTCTACGGTACGCAATTTTTAACAGGTAATTTATAAGAAATGAAATTCAGTATGAAATTGTTAAAAAAGAAGGTTAAGCTATGTCATCTTAGAGGCAACTGGTAGGTATATAAAGGGTCCGCCAAATAAATTTTTTTTTTGAAAATGTTTTAAAAAAACTATACTGAATATTTTCTCAAATTTCTTTTTTTATTTGAAAGTACAATCCTTCCGGTTAATAATGGAAAATAATTTCATTCAAATGGCTGCCTCGGCTGGCCATGCAGTAGCCTACACGATCGGTCCAATTTTTAAGCACATTATCGTTTGTGTGCAGCTGTATTTCACCAATGGCTTCACGAATATTGTCCTTTAAAGCGTCAATTGTCCTTGGCATGTCGGCGTAACACTTTTATTTTACGGCACCTCACAAATAATAGTCCAACGGTGTCAAATCGCAGCTCCGCGGTGGCCAAACGACATCAGCTCTGCGGCTGATAATGCGATCTTCAAAAACAGGGGGTCGATTTTGGTTCTGCGAAAGAGTGAATCGAATAAATCGTTTTCACATTCGCTTTCACGCATTGCTTTCATTTTTTCGATTCACTTTGTACTAAAATGCGATTCTCGTTCAATAAGTGAAAATGCTGTGGTGAATTCAATATCGGCCACAGTGGTGACTAAATTTTTGAATAAAATGCCAGACTTTTTATGGAAATAAGCCGAAGAAATGTGCAGAGGTTTGAAATTTATTTGTTATTAATGTGCTGAATAATAGAACAAATTTTAAAAATAGTTTTCTAGAAAAAAATGCTGATTATAAGGCCTCGTCTAAATAGAACAAAAATCCTTTTGAAGCGATAATGGAGAACACTTCATATAGAATTTCATCGCTTCCTAAACATCTAAAAAAAAAACATAAAACCTTAAAACATCATCAAAAATACTAGCTCTTCCATAGCGAAGTGCTATGACGGTATGAGCATGTTTTTTTTACTGAGGGAAGTTTTCAACAAGCTATTGATGGTCTGGAGGACAATGTATGACTTTCTTACGTTTTGTACCAATATACAAGAACAATAAAAGCTCGGTGAAATAGGTTTTTAAATTTGAACATGTAATTTCCAAATTTATTTCTAAAAAATTCATTAATACTCCTTTTAAATTGATGTGACGCTTTTTCCCTTGTTTTTTTTTATTGGAATCTCCATTTTCACTCTTTCACTGATCTATTCACTTACAAATGAGCGCGTGAAAAGAAATTATTCATATGAAAATTTTTGAGGTTTGTTTCACCTTTTCATAGAACGAGAATCGAAAGATGCGGTGAAAGAGTGAAAATATTTTCATTTCACTTTTTCGCCGAACCAGAATCGACACCCCCAGGGCGCAAAACATCGAGTGTAGTTTCGGCTGTGTGGCACGTAGCGCCGTCCTGTTGAAACCAAATGTTGCCAATATCCTCCTCTTCAATTTTTGTGAACAAAAATTCGTTCAACATGGGCCGATAACGATCGCCATTGACTGTAACGGCCACTCCTTGCTCATTTTCGAAGAAAAATGGCCCAATTATGCCTCTGGACCAAAATCCGCACCAAACAGTGACTAGTTTTGGGTATATCGGCTGTTTTTGGCTTTTCACGCTTTGGTTTATCGATGAGGATTCCAGTTTCTTTCACTTTTTTCACAAGATAACGAACATACGGACCTGACGGTGGTTCTCTTCTTCCAAAATCCGTATGCAATTTTCGCACACATTCTGCAACATTACCATCATTTTCAAAGTATGTAATGTCGCAATATTTCCCAGCGTTGTTAAAGCGTATACACAACCATATTCGTTCAGCGGAAGGATAAAACTAATTATCTGTCAAATCAGACATGAGCTAAGTGTTACCATTCGCGAAATAAGCACTAGTTGAAAAAAAAACGTTAGATGGCGGAGGCGGACCCTTTAGTTTAGTTACAAAAAAAGTAAATAGGTGGCGCAACAGGCGGGTAGACACCCATGGCCTAGCTTCTTGCAACCATTCGTTTTGTGTGAGTTTCTAATTTTGGAACGAATGGAAGAGACCTACAATTTTATGCCGAGTCCGAACGGCTGAATTGAGAAGCTTTTTCATGCCAGTCATACTCTCGGATGTTTGCCATACGTTCGCGAGAGGTGGCGCAGTAGAAAAACTTTTAAGATGTAATTTGTGTTTCCCGGGGATCGAACCCGAGATCCCTCGCACAGTAGTCCAGCAAACTAACCACTGCGTTATAACATATAGTTTCGTTACATACATACTATTTGAATGCCCTTCATAGGAATTTTTGATAAAGTTGCTGTAGTTTAGTCGTAAAACGACACGCAATCGAAAGGCACTATTGGTTAAAAATTAAAATTATATGAAACCCCAGGTATTCCACCAATTTTACTCCGAAACAGTTTCTATGCGCTTCCTGTTTAGTTTATCTCTTCTGAATGAACTTCTCTTGGGATAGCGCCCGAGATGCTTTCAGATAGGTAGGGATGCCAGATTTGCAAAATTAGCCGTTGGACAGTTTTGCATTTGAAGTAAAAAAAACGTATTTATTTATTTATTTATTTTAGTTTACAATTTATTTATCGTAATAAAATAAGTAATATTTGGTTTAAGTAAAAGTCCTTTAATTCATACTTGTACAGTTTACACTCCTCCCCACTTGAATAGAACACCATGGATATACTCTCTTTACTATTGCTCATATCTCCAAAACGGGATGATAAAATAATAATTGTATTTTTGAAATTAATTTTTGGGTAACTCTTTTTTCGCTGTGACAAATTGCAAGTTTTAGAAAAGAGCTGTTTTCACTTTACTTTAGCATTCGCCGAAAGTTTCGCTTAAAGGACGCTTTCCTATTTATTGTCAAATTGGAGAGGACCCGCACCTGACACGTTATATCCATATTTTTAAATATTGAGTCTATCTACCTATGGATAAAAGCATGAAAGGCCGCATACACAGTGTACTTATTAATGCAGAAGGCGAGTTATATTAGGAAAAGTGTCAACCACTCTGGCAAAAACCGGGGAAAAATATGGTAGATATCAAAGCAAGTGAGAACTATGAGTTGTGTTATTTCGAATGCTAAGCATATAAAAAGACTAGAAAGAAGAAGTCACCCCTTAACATGGTTCGAAAAGCACAGTGCCTCCGTTTTTGTCGCGCACATGTAGGCTTGCCACCTTTTAGAAAATTTCGTGGAGGACTTAAAATATAAAACTTTTTTTTGAAACATAAAGACAGAAAATATGAGGTATCTATTTTAAAAAAGCTACATTTTAACCACTAAATTTTTGTACTGACATTTTACTTACTTTCAAGGGCACGGGCTTTTATTTTGTATTTAAACATTTAAACATTTTTACTGACTTATCTTTTTGTTTGTTACAAAAAAAGCAGCTTATCGGGGCATTTGCTCAATAGAAAATGACAAAGCGAAAAGTACACCTGTCAAATTGCGAACAGCCTAAGTCTACGTATAACGCCATCTGTCGGCTTGTGGCATTGATCGCAGCACAGCGCAATCTAATCACAATGAATTTCACTTTTCTATTCGAAAAGCCATTCCGAAACAATTGCACACAAACTTTCATACAAAAAATCTATTTTCGATTTTTCCAATTTCCCGACTTTTCCAAAGGGTTTTCCCAACATTTTCTTTCGGATTTGAGCCAAATCGGCCCAGCGGTTTTTATAAATTACTATACATTTTTCGCATTTTTGTCATTTTTGTATGCGATGTTTCAATCCGCATCTTTTTTCACGTGCAATGCAGATGCAGAAGTCAATAGTATCTGAATTCCCTGAAGAGATGAAAAATATTAAACCCTCTTGCTCTTCTGCAGGTTCTGCAATTTATATAAAACTTGACTCTAATGTATCTATTGCTTCATTTGTAAAATAAAATCGTACTCTTTGAAAAGTGAAAGGAATTTGATTTTTTTTGTTAAAGTAATTATGTTTGTGGAGGACATTTTTTTTTTTTGTGGAGGACGGAGGACAGCACCTTACAAAGGAGGACTGTCCTCCTCAAAGGAGGACGGGTGGCAAGCCTACGCACATGTGACCTGGACTTCGTAGTGGCATTCGGCCCTAGCCTGCATGGTATCCGTTCCGAAAAAAAAGATTCGTACCACATCGGAGAATTTGGGTTCATGGTAATCGTTCCGATTGGGTGTCCGGAACATTTCTCCGAAAAAACGTAACGCACACCCGGCAGTCTACGTTTCATTGCGATGGGTTGCGTTTTTTGCATCTGTTTTTGACAGCCACAGGTCAATTTCTCTCCTATGGTCTTCGACATCGGTTCGTCGGAAATAATTTTAGTAAACAAAATGAGTTGTTGCACGTTCGCAAAACGAATACTATGAACGTAAATTCAGTCTCCGACCATCCGAACGGATACCATGATAGAGCCAATTGTGTGGCCTTCTCAGAGGACCGGCTACGCAGCAGAATTGAAGGTGTGATTGCGTGGGGACCGTTTCATATTATGGCAAATTTTTGTCAACTTTCATAACCTTTTTGGACCTCTGCCTTGGATTTATCAACATGATAATGCGCCAATACATACAGCTCGGGTTGTTAAAACGTATATATAGAGAGCCAAAATGTAGGGCTATTAATCTGACCGGCCCGGCCTATATTCTCTGGATTTGAATATCATCGAAAATATTTCGGAATGGGTGACCTGTCAAATCTATGGATATCTAAATTAACCCAAGCCATCAAATTAGCTTGGAGCTCGATTTTGTATTGGGAGGAACTCACTTAATCGTTCTTTGAGTACTATTAGAATTATTTTTACCAAAAAGATAGTTTGGTGTTTTAGTTGTTATGAGTTTATGTAATGATATGACTGTTCTATACTGTAAAAGTGCATAAAGGGAGCAACCATTTATTTTTTTAGCGTGCATTGAGACATGGTATAACGACTCAAATTGAAAACGTATCTTGCAGAATTGTTGAATGCAATATTTAACTTCCTAAACGATTCGGAGTCTAGATTTGAGAAAATCTCACAGCCATTATATAATGATGGGCACAAAATAAGACTTAATCAACGTAAGTTTAGCATTTGGAAGTTTTTTTTAAGTTTTTCTTTGGACTCAAACGCCGAAGAATACAATATATTTTTGATACTACATGATTTATATGATCTTTCCAATTAATCGTTGTATGTTGCAGATTAGAAACGATTTCTAAAACTTCATATTGTAATAGAAGCCAGCACGCAGTTTTAATTTTGTATAGATATACTCAACAAATATTGCCGATATTTTACTTAACAATTTGAGCCCACAATTGAACGTTTGCTTTACTGGATGCTACTTTTTTACCGGCATTGCAAATAGATTGACTAAATTTTGGACTCGAATTCAACTAGCTAGATATTACACTTCCGAAAGTTACCCCAGGTGTAAGGCAAAAAATTGCATTAAGCTTAAGACAACGTTCACAGTTTAAGGCAAATAAAGGGCGTTATGACATTGGGCGATAAGACCCAACACCTTGCTTTACCAGCAAGATTTGCAACCCTTCTTATAATTATTTTTAATTACAATATCCTCATTTTTACCGTGGCTACAAGAAGGTATTGATATAAGTCAGTGTTTCATGGAAATGTTCAATAAGCCATGATACTGGAGACGTGCCTTGTCTTAAACGCAATGTGTTCAATTTGGCTGACGATTGGAAGTAGTAGTAGAACAATGAAAAGTTGAGAAAAATCGCCATCAGTTCCATTAGAATTTCCACCAACTCCGGTTATAAATGTGACTGTGTAGAGGCAGAGTGCAAATTGTGAGAGGGCGAGGGCGAGGTCGCTGCTTCGTCGTCCAGTCTTTATATCCTTTCCAGTAGTTCTAGAATAAGTTAAATTAGTTATTTGCTAGGGACAGGGATAATTTCATTCCACCACAGTGGAATCATTCTTCTGCTGTAATTAACAATTCCATGACCTTTTGGCTTTCAGTTCTTCCACCTTTATGATTCTCGGTTCGATAACGTCGCATAGCATGAACCATATGCTATACAGACATTTCCTTAAATCAACTTAAACTATATTAAATTCCAAAGCATTTCAATTCAAAGCAATCTCTTCAATTTCTCCAGCAATAAATTTTCTTCCTTCTATAATAAAAGTTCCAAATCAACTTTACAAACGGCAAATATTCGAAAACGGCAAACTTTTTAAAAGAAGACCCAAAAGAATTAAAAAAAAAAAAAAATAACCATGATGTGCACTTGGAAAGAAAACTTTCTTCACAAAAGAGAAAACCTAATGGATCGATGCGAATACCAAACAGGAAGTCTAATAAATTAAAATGATTCCTCTGTCCTCCTCGACCTCGGTTATGTTTGTCAAAGGACCACCTCATTATCTCACTCTTTTGCTGTTCTACTTTTCATAGTAATTTTCAGTGACCAGACGTTTTTCTACAAATGAAAAATTGTTCTTTAAAATTTGATTTGGCAAAGCAGTATACTCTTCAGGAAGCCACATCAGTGAAATGAATGCGGTCCGAAATTGGGATATATGCTTTTCCCTTTGACCATGGCAGCTTGATATCCTTTGGCCCTTGTGGTGAAACTAGGTGAACCATAACCAAAGAGCCCATGATGACTTGATGTTACAGAAAGTTGACTGACTCCTGCTTGAAATTCAGGCGATCAGAAGAAGGGATATTTTCCCTTTCACAATTTTTTATCCTCCATGAATAATATGAAAGAAAAATGTGCTGGGGAAAATTGCATCCGGGGGAGGTCAGGGTACGTTATGCTTCTTTGATGTGAAATTACTTTTTTCAAAGTTTAACTGCCAGCACTCTCATTCTCATTGGGATGCGCGGGGCGAGAGGATAGCAGAGTGCTTTCTTCTTTTACCTATTTTTCTGTAATTTCTGCTGAAATTAATTTTTTGCTTACACACACATATACATGTACTTGTCTCTCTGTTGGAAGGCGAATATGCGTTCCCCAGGTTGGGAAATTAATCCCTGCGTCACATCAGCACATCCCTTGATGGATTTCCCCGGTGATAATGACGGTGGCTGTGAGGACGAGAGCTTATATGAAATATCATCGATATTAAATGTACCGTGGAACTCTTAATTATTCTGAAATCTATATAGGTATCTGTAAAGCGAAGAGTCATTAAAGGAATTCGCTGATGGGTATATCTATCGATATCCATATCGAAAGCAGTGAGTGGAGTATAGACACGAATTCGGATTTTTTTTCTACATTTGCGGATGACAACAGCTTGTGTTTCGCAACGAAACTTTTTTCAATTCCTTTACAGTTGGGTTTGCAACAACATTGATATTATGAATTTTTTTTTTCATTTGGCTTGCCTTCATTGCTTTGTGGGGGATGGCTTGAGCTGAAACCCAGCGCATTTTACCAGAAGAAAGTGGATGAAGAATGCAGCTTAAGCAAAAAGGAATGGTTGCTTGCTAATCGCATATCTAATAAGGATTTATACTGCATGTGTGTGTGCGAGCTTTATTGTGTTTTGGAGCATCAATGATTACTTCATAAATATAGGGTCTTATATGTATGTAATTGTTCAAGCTAACTATCTAAAAAAAGATACAAAATTGAATCACAAATGGGCAGCTGATTGTAAACAGTGTCCTAAAGAAATTGACAATACATAAGTCAAGTCAACGCAAACAGTGGGAGGTGTTCCCACTATTTAATCTTCGCAAGCTTAGATCAGTTAGAAAATACACCGAAACCGTTCCATTGACGCAAAAAATACTCTTCTGTTGATTCTAAGGAGAGAATTTAGTTTCTCGATTTCAAGTCAGAATCCTCTTAAGAAGCACTACAGAAGTGCAATTTATGCATTTTACACAAGGCAGCGGCCATACTACAATTTTTAACGTTTCACCAATAGGTACGTGAGTGTTGTCGGCCAGAAGCGCAGTTTTCTTGTTCCACTGAATTTCAAAATGCGTGATAGACTACGGATACAGACAGACACAGAAGCCATTCATGTTGTGAGAGAACAGCGCAGCTCACTCACTTATTTTTTCAAGGTTCCAGTTCCATTTCCATAGGGACAAGACGGAACCTTATTGTTTTCGCTACGATGTCTCTCCGTCTGTCCGAACCCACTAAGCCAATAAATTTTGGTCATAGGTCTATCTCAAAAACTAATTGACGTAGAAGGCTGAAATTTGCACACAACATCAGGTATAGTTACGGTGACCATATTTGTCGAAGGAAAATAAAGGACAATAATTTTACTGCTCACCAACTGTTGGTATTTATTAATAAAAAACAAAATTAAATAGCAAAAAACAAAAAATATTGGATTGACATTCACTTATAGCCGTAAATAATAGATAACGCAAAATTATCGCTCACATTTATTTTACTTTGAATTAAATTAGAGGTCTCACATCGCTCGAACGAAAAATGTTGCTGATTGCGTTGCGGCAATAATTATCGCTAGCGATACACAGCGCTTGTTGAAAATAAATATTGCTTCCTAGTATAGCAATATTTGTGATTATTAACACTTTTGCGCATACTACGTTCTATACAGTTTTGGAAAATATGTCGGACGATCCTGTTTTTAACATAAAATTCGTAGAATTTGTGAAAAAATATTCTTGTATCTACGATTTTACAATAAAAAACATAGCAGAAGGGAAAGGGTAGTCCTTATGCCATCTAAGCTGAAGTAAATCTTCAAGGTTTGCTACAAGCTTGATAGGATGAACAAAAATTTTCCTTATGCAAACTGAATCCTCCCGCAAATAATTCGGACCTCAGGCAAAACTTCCAAAATCAGGAAAAATATTTTCTTTATTTCTTATAGTTATAATATAGAGTAGGTACAGTAGCCCAGTGCTTAGTGTGCTGGACTGCTGTGCGAGGGATCCCAGGTTCGATACCCAGAAAAACACAAATTACATATTAAAGTTTTTTTCTATTGCGCCACCTCTCGCGAATGTCTGACAAACATCCGAGAGTATGACTGTCATGAAAAAGCTTCTCAATCAGCCGTTCGGATTCGGCATAAAATTGTAGGTCCCTTCCATTCGTCCCAAAAATAGAAACTCACACAAAACGAATGATTTGCGAGAAGCTAGGCCTTGGGTGTCACCCGCCTGTGGCGCCACCTATCTATTTATTTATTTTAGAGTAAGTAATGCCAAATGTATTGTTCGCAAGAGTTTCATAACATTGCCCGCGTTCCATTGACGGCTAGATGACTAGCGATGTCAGTTTTTTTTATGGAGTTTGGCATGCGAGCTAGTCATCTAGCGGTCAATGGAACGCGGCCATTATAGTAGTTTATGTTTCCATTCTTAGTAGAGTTCAATTGCCCAAAAATTATTTCTCTATGCATTCCATTTTTTTAGCGTTTTAAAGAACAGTTTCAAAAATAAAGGACAAAATCCGTGCTTTATTAAAAATAAAAAAATACAGTACAGAGGTAAAAAACAAAGGACTGTCCTTTTAAATAAAAGACGGATGGTCAGCGTAGGTATAGTATACGTATAACACCTAGTTAAACGACAAAAATACCAATAATAGCTATAAATTGACTGGTTTTTTTAGTAGATACTTAATTAGTAATTTGGTAAAAAAAAAACATTTTCCTTCATACAAAAAACTGTTTAATTTTGTACCTAGGTCTATCAAATCAACCGGCTCAGTAGGTTGGAAGCTTTTGGATGGAATCAATCTTACAAGCAGACTTTTAAAACGGGGTCGCAGTTGGCTTAAAGAAATTCATGGAGAAAAATATCCCAAAAAACAAAAGGTGTGTTGCTGTCAGACAATCTTTTTCGCAGTTCTCTTAGTAAAAAAATAATTAAATCGTTAACTTGCTTTTTAACTTCATTCACATGCTACCACTGTGCGATTCTTTCAAAATCCGACCATAAATTAATATCAGTCCAAGCTTTAAACTTGTCTTCGTTCGTTATTAATTTTAATATTTCGTCACAGTCTTTCATCACAGATGTAAAGCTACGATTAGACGGCCATTTTTTCGAGTCATTTAAATGGCGCTCTGACGTAAAAATCGCGTCACAAAGCAGTCATTTAAATGTCGTTCTGTGTGATCGCCACTTGTGGGATAACTTTTTCGGCGTCACTTAAATGACTAGGAAAATGTCGGACCAAATGACATGTATTTAGTGCCATTTAAATGGCGGAAAAAAATGGCCGTGTGATCGTTCTTCAATGACGCCTTGGACAAATGACTAAACTTTTTGGCTGTTGCGTCATTTAAATGGCATCCCAACGGAAAATTCTAAATGACTCGTAGTGTCCGTCATTCAATTTTGGGATACAAATGACGATGGTAGTCATTTCGTGTGATCGCCATTTTTCCAATGACGAATCGTAACTTAAATGTCGCTCTACTGCGATATTTTTTTCCTGACGTCACAGGGCTATTTAAATGACTCAAAAAAATGGCCGTGTAATAGTAGCTTAAGGTTTGAGTGAAAATTATAAAAAAGAAAAAATACAAGGATTTTGGTTAAACAAATTTAAATCGCCAAAATCTAAAAATACCTATCGCATTTTTTGGGGGGCGTCGCCAAACCAATTTTCGTGTCGCCAAATGAAATTTCAAATCGCCTATTTGGCCATAAATCGCCCCATCTGATAACACTGCTCACATCAAGCCCAACCTAACCTAAATCATCCCATTCCAGCACTTTGATTGTCTTTTGAAATACCCGATGAAGGCAGCACTCTCACTTTGGGTTTTAGTAATATGTACCAATATTTTTTAAAGATTGAGAAGACGATTCTAAAACAGATGCTATCACATCTTACCAACAACAACTTTTTCCGTTTCGTTAAATCCGGCATCCGTGCAAAAATAAGTTGTAAGACTGGGGTCTGCGAAAAAAAATGCCCAATGAAATAAGGCCCCAGAAAATTGTATAGGAAACAACAACAACGATTTGTAATAAAATTTGGGGTGTTATTTCCTAAGGCGGGACGAAGAGTGATCGCTATTCGAAGAACTGTTCAATAAATATTCGCATAGGATTTGCGACTTTGGGCATCGGCTCAATCAAGTTAGGAATGATGTCTTTTTATTCTTATGGCCTTTTGAAATAAAACAGGTAATTTTACGATTAGGAGATGAGCAGAGTTATTCACACTGAGAATGGTACTTGAGAAGGCTTGGGAGTATGCTACACCTGTTTACGCATGCCTCGTAGATTTGGAGAAAGCATACGACCGAGTCCCTCGACTCTCGAGGGAAACTCTGGAGTGTATTACAGGAGTATGCGGAATTGACGGTTCTCTCTTGAGAGCAATTCAATCTCTTTACACAAACTGTAAAAGCTGCGTGTTCGGGTAAACGCCGTTAAATCACTACTTTTCACCGTGGGCGTTGGACTTCGCCAGGGGTGCGTCTTGTCTCCTCTCCTTTTCATTACTTATATGGACTGGATGTTACAGCGCAGTCTTGGCGAAGAACGTTTCGAATTGGGAGATCTGAGGATATACTCGATCCGTTTGTTGCCGTTTGTGTTGAAGCTGAGATGAAAGTAAACGTGAACAAATCTGAAGTCTCCAGAACACCTGTTCAATGCACTCTGAAGTTTAAGTATATCGGGGTTTTATTCACGAGTTATGGAAGGAGCAATGCTGAGTTTTCCTGTAGGATTGGTCAGGCTGGATCAATTTTGAGACATCTTGGTCATTCTGTTATCAGGAGGACTGAACTTGGTGTCAAAGCTGAGTTGTCAGTCTTTAATTCGGTGTTTGTTCCAACTCTTACCTATGGTCATGAGGTTTGGGTACCTAATGACCGACAGAAAAGATACCAGCAGCCGAAATGAGATTTCTCCGTAGTATTGCTGGTGTGACCCGTAGAGATCGCATTAGAAATACCAGAATACGTGAGGAAATCAATGTCTCCGGACGGAGCGATCTATGCTTCGGTTAAACGCATGTCCCCGACCAGGATTCCACGACGTGCTATGCAATCCGTACCATCGGGTAGGCGTCCTCTAGGTAGACCAAGGATGATATGGTTAGATCAAGTCCATAATCTCTCCTATACCCGTATGGGGATTGCCCTTGATGATTTAGAGTCGATGACGGAGAATCGAGAGCTATGGAGGGTCCACTTGAGCAGCCTACACCCGCGACCCACTTAATGGACAAGCGGACCATTGAAAATGATGATGATGATGATGATGATGAATTTTGTAGCTTTAAAAGTTCTGAAAAACCTCTCAAATGAAATTTAATTTAATACGACTGACGACGGGCCGTTGGTTATCGTATTTTGTTTTTAAACTTATTAAACTCCCAAAAATCGTTTCTCATTGTGAGTTGATGTTTCAGTCTGTCAGTCACACAGTATATGTGTATAAGGTATGTGAATTCGTCCTCATTAAGTAAAATTAATTCTTTTTCAAGGGATTTAGATTGAATTCAAAAAAAATTTTCTACAATGCATCCATCTCCATCAAATTCCACAGCTGCTAAATGGGAATTCTATTTCGACCGGGTTTTTTCTTTCTCCATTTAGGTATATTTTAAGCATGCCATTACTCAGTGGAATTATTTTTTGATCAATTAAGCCTCTCAACCGATGAATAAACGGAGTGCAAGAATCATCAAATGAGAATGCCACCCCTGAAGGGCTGCCTCCGTATAAGCTATAATATACAATCGGTTTGTCTTTTTCAAATACGACTTTGGTAGGCTTTTGCATATAAAATCGCTTTTCTTCATGTGAACACAAAGGATTCACCTCGAAAAAGAACTAAATCCAGCCATCGCATCGCTATATGAACTTGAAAAATGTTTACTTTGTGTACGGTGATGATGTGGAAATAACAACCCCTCAGTAAAAATATTTCCCCAAATAATATGACACGAAATATAGATACATATATGTACGTACATATCCAAAGGAGCCCGTAAGCAATGTGCAATAAAGGACTATTTCTGCTGCCATTCGCCCCCTGAATTTGCCATTTTCGTCACTCAATCTGGGGAATTTTTATATTTATGTAGGTACAGGCTTGTCTGGGATCGGTTGTGAAAGCTCACACGTAGGACGTAGAATATAAAAAACACAACAATCACCATCACAAGGCGTCACCCTCTGGTGTGATAAAAATTGAAAAGCATTTTTTCACGTGTTTTTTTTTACAATGTTGATGCAACAGAAAATTATGAATTTCCTCTCCTGTTGCTAGGATAGAAGTTTTCATCGTATACCTAGTACAAAAATATACAAACCAACGCACACATAAATGAGCATTCTCAGCGTTGGAGCAGCAATCACCCAGCCCAGTCGACTCCTTTTTGGAGCCATCCACACTCAAAGTGACGACCGCAAACAGATGGTGTTATTGTTGCGCCGCCATTTTTGATTTTGTTCAACCAGAGCAATTCGTTTTTTTTTTTGCTCCCTGGTTTAAATCAACTTTTACTCCAACACCTACCTCGATAACAACCAAACCAACGGTAAGGATATACCTTACTTGGAACAGTTAAAGTCAAGGGGGTTGGCTTTGTGTTCATGGGGTTAATCTGCCACATTTTCATCTCCGTAAAAGCACAGAGAAATTGAGAAGTTAAAAATTAAAACTGCCAACGGGGCAGGGTTAGGGGGATGTTGGTAAAACCATCCAGCTTCAGCCATGTTTATGCGGTTACTAAGGATACAGTTCAGATTCTGAATCAAGAGTGTGCATGGCAGAGAGACCACGAGTGCCAAGGAATGAAAAGGTGTCGCGCGTTTAATAAATTTGCATACAACAAAATGTTAATTACACAACCTACCCCTACGGGATGAAATTGAATAGCGACCGAGAAATGTCCCTTTGAGAATTTTTCAACGTTTTTGACTTTCATTCAGTCGAAAGATTTGACATTTCACGTCAGCTGTGCATTAATTGCGGGGATTTGGGTTGGGGAGGAAAATTTTTAAAATTAAATTTCACTATGAATCTGGATAATGCGAGGGGTGGATGCGTTTCCTTAAACGTTGCTGATTATTACATTTGAGGAAATGGTAAATATTATGAGCGCGGCTGTGATCACCACATTCACAGTTACAAACCTCCATTAGCATGTCATAGGCAAAAGGTGTTGCCGATTCCATACACAGACGAGGGTTACAATTTGGTGCAGATATCGATAGATAAGGATTTCCGGGAGCAGTATAAATTATAAATCAGTTGGTTGTGTGCATTGATGGACTGCTCGAATTATGGTGGCGTTCGAGTCCATGGTTGCGCTGCCTGTCGTTCTTGGTGATGCCTACGTTGGACCGGGGCCTCGATCATGACTCCTATGCAGTTATAAGTTGGTCGAGGGATGCCCCCTTCGAAAAGGTCCTTTGGATCTATACGGCCTTTTCTAGCATATGCGTCGGTTGTGATCTGACTACCTTCTGCACAAAACTCCAAAGTACGGTTTGTCTTGGCTGCACGGGTGCTTTTACGAGTACGGCGGGCTCTGATCTAGATGCAGATAGTAAAGACCTATATCATGGGTCTTACTATCAAAGCAATCTATACAGTTTTAGGCGGATGGTTTTTGGTATAATCCACACTGGAGTTTCGATGACCTTGTATGACACTTATCCTACAACCCTAGTTCCATGGGTATGCGTACAATGAAACCGGAACTTTGGCTAATGTGCAAATTTAGAGTCGACTTTCCTTGCGTTCAGGAATGGCTTCTGAACCTGATTTGGGATCTAGTCCTATTTTCACGGATGTCTCCAAAACTAGTCAAGGGTCGGGTACTGGTGTCTTCGTGGAAATCGACAACATTGGTCTTCACTACTCGTTAGGCAAGCATGCCCTGTTTTTCAAACGGAGATCTATGCCATATCCTGATGGCTGCCGAATATATTGTTAAGACTAAGTGGCGGGGTCGAAGTATCTGCGCCTATAGCGACAGCCAAGCTTCGCTTAAGGCCTTGCTCAACCCTGTAATCATTTTCATAATAATTCGGGAATGCAAGAGCTCTTATTTGAACTCGTCGCAAGGCTGAACTCTTTGACTCTTGTCTAGGTCCCAGGTCACACTGGGGATATCAGTGTTGCCAGTTTGACTGTTTTCCAGTCAAATTTGACTGGATTTTTTCGGTTTTGACTGGAAAAAAAAATCAAATCCAGTCGACTGTTTTTTTGACTGGAGTTTTTTCCTAAAAAAAAATAAAAAAAAAATTGCACCTCCAATGTAAACCTAGTGTGTATGAGATTCGCGCAGTGCAATGAAATGAACACACCCATTTTCCGCAAGCCGCTGAAAGTCAAATTGAATCTAGTATTTCTTGCAGTTTGCGCAGCGTTTCTTGAGAATTTTGAATGATTGCCTTTGCATTTAATTCGGTTTGTTGTATGTTGTTTATGTTTTGAGTTATGACTGCTGTGTATTCCAGATTTTTGAAATCAAAAATAAACAACTCTATTTTGACCATTAGAAATACTTAATTTGCGAGACAAAAAAAAAGTTGTACAAATTTTGAAATACTTGAAGAAGTTATACAAAAAGTTGGAAAGACTACTACCTATATATCAAAATATAAAGGGTAGGCCAAATACAAGTTTCTTTTTAAAAATGCAATAAAATGAACAAAATAAAATTGTTCCCATGTATTATGGCTTTATTAGTAAGAGCAAACATTCCCATTAATTACGGAATACAACGTCGTTCAAGTTGCTGCCTCGGCTGGCTTCGCACTTGCGTATTCTGTCACTCCAATTGTCCAAGACATTGTTGGTGGTTTCGGGCTGTAGCTCACGGATTGCTTGGATGATATTGGCCTTAAGTGTTTGAATCGTTTCCGAATTTTCCGAAGTCCAAAGGAGTCAAATCGCAGCTCCGAGGAGGCCAATTGACATCGCCAAGACGGCTGATAACACGTTTTGGGAAGTTGGTGCAAAAGATCGATTGTGACGTGGGCTGTGTGGCATGGCGTGCAATGCTGCATGAACCAGAGGACGTCCAAATCCATGTCTTCAATTCCAGTAAAAAAAGTTAACATGGCTCTGTAACGCCCACCGTTGACCAAAACGTTGTTCCCAGCCTCATTGTCGGAGAAAAATGGTCCAAACTGTCAATCTCTGTGACATTGTCGTCTGTGCGCACCGTACGATGACGGGGACCAAGAGTTTTGTCCACTCCCATACAAAGTCTTTTTGCACAAACTTGCGTACAGCAGGCGCGGTGACTGCTTCATTTCGGCCGAAACTTCTAAAAAAACGCACTGTTTGGGCTACACAGCACTCACTTTGGAAATATTTTTTCAATATTTCCGAACGTTGCTCAAGCGTAAAGCGACTCACTTCGTTCCGCGCAGGTATGATCCTGGCTTTTTGTAAAGATTTCGAGCTGGAAGCAGCTGTCAGTGTTGAAAAAACCTATGATTTAAAAAGAAACCACGATGGCCCACCTATTTTTGTTTTCGAAAAAATAGCTGGTTACATTTTCGACTGTTTTTTTGACTGGAATTTTTTGTTTTTAATGTTTGACTGTTTCTTTTGACTGGATTCGGAGAGAAAAAATCCAGTCAAACAGTCAAATTTGACTGGATTTTAACATTTTCGCCTGGCAACACTATGGGGATTGCTGGAAATGAGATATCCGATGAGATTGCTAAGCAAGGCTCAGACGATAATTTCTCGGGACCATCAGAACCTGTGCTGGTCTTCCTGCCCTCCTTCCTGGGCTTCCATTGACGATTGGGTCGCAAACGAACATAATTGTTTATGGCAAGGCTCTACAGGAAGCGGGCAGACTAAACGCATGCTCCCGAAAGTCAGTAAGAAGTCTGCGGCATTCCTGCTGTCTCTCATTAGAAATGACTGCAGAAAACTTATTGGCGTTCTTATGAGGCACTTCGCTTTTGCTAAGCATCTTAGTGTGCTATGCTTAAGTCATACGTGATACCACTACTGTCTGCGACGCTTGTGGTGAGCGCGACAATACTTCGGATCATTTCCTTTTGTTATTGTCCTGACTTTGCTCAGATCAGGTGGCAGATTTTTGGCGCTGATGTGGTGAGTGCTGATACTGTAAGCTCCTCATTGCTGAAGTGCAGTCTCGGCTTTCTCCGAAAGTCGAAGAAATTCCAGTAAAATGAGTAATACATACTGGATTTGCTTTCTGGAAGTACGATGGACCAGTTGCGTCTGAGTGCTCCAATGAAGTGTTTCCTAAACGAAAAACAAAAAAAAAAAACAGTAAGACAATTATCTTCGACTATGCCGAAGCTTAAATACCCGGTACTTATTGTAAAAATAAAAAAATATTTTAGTAATAAAAAATTATATTTTGTATGGGAGGTATGGGTAGTTTATATACGACCAAGCTCAGTTTTTGAAAAAAAGTTTTAAATATTATTAAAACAATACGTGCAAAGTTTAAACTTGCTATCTTTACTGTAGCTATTTAAATTTAATTTTTAACATAAAATAGCTATATATTTTGTATAGGAGGTAGTAGTAGTTTTCATCCGATATTGCTCATCTTCGAACTTAGCCTCAGTTTGGTGGATAAAAGCTTACGTACCAAATTTCAAGTCGATAGCTCTTAAATTACGGCCGTAATCGTGCGGACAGACAGACGGACATCTCAACTAAGAAAGTGATGCTGATCAATAATATATATAGTTTGTCATATCTACAACCAGTGATGTCATTTTGAGGGATTTATCCCTTTTTGAGGGATTTTCTGCGAATTTTAATACGTCCGAGGGATAAAGGGACATTTTAGCTATTAAAGGGATTTTCTTTCATAGTAACAAATTTCATATAATAACGATTTTCAATCGCAAGTGAACCGAACCCTTAGGTTAAGGCTAATGCTAAAGATTCTAAGCTATAATCAAAGCGAATTGTGTCCATAATGAACGCTAACATTAATTTTTCGGAAGTCCATCAAAATAAGCAAAATCCTTAAATTATAGATGGAAATGGATTCGTCAGAAGTCTTCTTCTTTGCATTAAATAATTTATTTTTCAGCCATTCATTGGCGGGAAGGGGGTATTCTACTATTTTAACAAAAAGGGATAAAGTCCATCGAAAAGGGATTTTTTAACGGTTGATCTGGGATATTCCATCATAACCTTCTGGCAACACTGCCTACAACGCCTCCTTATGTGCGTTACAAATGGAATGTCAAAGTGAATATACCCTCGCCACAGTGTGGTACCGGGTATAAAAACAAATTTATGCGTTGGGAAAAAAAAATAACTGCCGAAACCCGGGATCGAACCGGGGACCTTTAGATCTTCAGTCTAACGCTCTCCCAACTGAGCTATTTCGGCATAAAAAAAATTGTGTGCATATGGAATAATGAAACATAATTAACAATCACTATTTTTTAAACATGTTTGCGAGCAGTAGCCACTTTGTTTAGGTATTATATAATATTTAGGTTATATGTGTGGTATACGACACGAGCTTATACATTCATAGTATAGGTACTTTAATTACTGACTTTATATTATTATGTGGCTAAATTAGTAGGGGTTGATCACGGCTTCAGCTAACATGCCCTTGGCAACCTGGCTTTCTTCTTTGTGCGCCCCACTTGACGTTGTGTCTTTCTCCTTCTATATACCTTGTCTGTCTCCAGTGCCGGCTTTAGGGGTGGGCGAACGGGGCCGTCGCCCGGGGGCGCCAGCACCTGGATTAATTAGTTTTATCCTTCCGCTGAACGAATATGGTTGTGTATACGCTTGAACAACGCTGGGAAATATTGCGACATTACTTTGAAAATCATGGTAATGTTGCAGAATGTGTGCGAAAATTGCGACGGATTTTGGAAGAAGAGAAGCACCGTCAGCTCCGTATATTCGTGTAAAAAGCCAAAAACAGCCGATATACCCAAAACTAGTCACTGTTTGGTGCGGATTTTGGTCCAGAGGCATAATTGGGCCATTTTTCTTCGAAAATGAGCAAGGAGTGGCCGTTACAGTCAATGGCGATCGTTATCGGGCCATGTTGAACCAATTTTTGTTCACAAAAATTGAAGAGGAGGATATTGGCAACATTTGGTTTCAACAGGACGGCGCTACGTGCCACACAGCCGAAGCTACACTCGATGTTTTGCGCCCTGTTTTTGAAGATCGCATTATCAGCCGCAGAGCTGATGTCGTTTGGCCACCGCGGAGCTGCGATTTGACACCGTTGGACTATTATTTGTGGGGTGCCGTAAAAGATAAGTGTTACGCCGACATGCTAGAGACAATTGACGCTTTAAGGACAATATTCGTGAAGCCATTGGTGAAATACATCTGCACACAATCGATAATGTGCTTAAAAATTAGACCGATCGTGTAGGCTAGTGCATGGCCAGCCGAGGCAGCCATTTGAATGAAATTATTTTCCATTATTAACCGGAAGGATTGTACTTTCAAATAAAAAAAGAAATTTGAGAAAATATTCAGTAGTTTTTTTTTTATAGCATTTTCAAAAAAAAAAGAGTTATTTGGCGGACTCTTTATTACTAGCAAGTAGCATCTAGTAGAGCTGGAAAGGTTTCACTAACAGCTGTTTTGAATGACATTGACAATCCTATTGACGTCACACATCAGAGTTTCGACAATTAAGAACGACGCGTCGTGAAATAATACTGATTTTGAATAACTTTAAGGTTGTAAAAGATATACTATTGTTCAGCTAAAATAGTTGATGAATATAGTTTAGGAGGCTGTTGATGAACCAATGACTGATTCAAATCGATATAAAGAAGAACTCATGCGACATTGTTCTAAGCCGCAAGAGAAAACGATTTTAAATTTGATACTGATGGTGATTGTTGTGCGATGAAATTTTAGCTCATCATTAGATAATCAGGCAACATACAATATATCGAGACATTCAATTTTATTAAAAAGCACAATCTTCAAGAATTCTATCCCAACACCTGGATATCGCTCCGTATTCTGTTAATAATACCAGTGAACGCAGTTTTTTTTAAACCAAAGTTGATAAAAACGTACTTACGGTCTACAATGTCCCAAACAAGATTAACTATAGTTTGTTTGGCATTACTCTCCATTGAAAATCAAATAGCAGAAATACTAGATTTTGACAGATAATGTGCTAGAAAAATAAGACTTTAGCTAGTGTTTTTTTTTTTTTGTATTTTGTTCATTCAACATTTTGTGACTAAGTGACACACCTTTCTATTAATTGAATAATAAATAGGTACGGTACACAATTAAAAATACGTTTTTTATAGCCTCAAGAGGAAGGTATATATTATCTTTGCCATTACATTTGTAACGCCAAGAAGGAGTCACCGGAGACCCCATAAATCTGAATCAGAATCAAATTCTGAATCGACTTAGCCATGTCCGTCTGTCTGCCTATTAAAAACACGACAGTGTCCAAACGAATCAATTATGGTGAATGAAATTTTGTGAGATGACTTCTTTTATCTTCGGTCATCAGGTTGGTATAGAAAATTGGCTATGTCATGTCGGTCAAGTAGTTCTGGTACCTCCCAGACAAAACGTGTTGTAGGTGTAGCTAGTGATATCATGATTAATCGAAAATTTTATATTAATCGATTATTTTTTGATTAGCGATTTAATTGTATCGAATTTTCCCTTTCGATTAATTGACAAAATAATCGATTAATTCAAAAAATAATCGAAAGAAGAAAACCATCATTGCTAAAGCTAAGTATACCAACGCTGCTCGAGCGAAACTAAATTTTAGGTGCTCTCCAATTATTCTCTCCAAACATTAGCTAAAACCCTAACTAAATTCTGACATAGAGTGTGAATATAAGTGTCACAGAAAACAGCTGTTCGTTGAAAATAAATTTCTTCAAAAATTCATCGACGCGAACAAGTGTTATATTTCCGTTTCACTTTCTCTGGTATTCCTTGATCTCAAATTTATTACTTTCAAAAGACTCCTCATCGAGGTATACATTGAAAAACACAATCCTTATTTACTTTTTTGCAAATCAACATGATCCGTCAAAATTTAGCTTGAAAAAATGTGCTGAACCATTAATGGGCGCTCTAAATACCTGCAGTACAGTCTGAAACGAAAATTGTTTGAGCTGAAGCAGCGTACCACTTGGCTAAATAGATTCGCTTAAATTTAGCTCAGCTAAATTTTGGAGAGAATTTTGTATGGGAGCTAAAATTTAGCTCGAGCAGCGTACTAAATCAGCACATCCTCAAGACGAACTAAGATTCTTCCTTAAAGCAATAATGTCTAGAACAAGACAGACGGAAACACCAGCAATAAAACATCTGCGAGCACAAGTTATCAGTATTAGAATCCGATGCGCCGCTGATGATAACAACCAAAAATAAAGAGGAAATTGTGGAAGTGCTTACCTTATTGAGACCATTGGAAGCTATGACTACTGAAATAAGTGGGGAGAGATACGCCACATTAAGTCAAGTTATTCCACTTGCTGATTGAGGACGTCAACATAATAATAACGTCAGTCGTCAACAATAAAAATAAAAACAAATATTTTGAACCAGTTTGACCGTGGTTTTGGACAGTTGGAACATTCGTTCCTACTGGCAGCATCATCAGTCCTAGACCCACGGTTAAAAAAAAAATCTTTAGGATCCCATCGCTTTGTCCAAAGCTATGAGAACCATCAGAAGCGAAATGGCTTAAATTGGACGTGGAGACGACCAATGCTGTTGAAGATCGCGGATACAAAACTGCCGAAATGAGATTTCTCCGTTGTATTGCTGCGGTGTGACCCGTAGAGATCGCCTTAGAAATACCAAAATACGTGAGGAACTCAAGCTACTTCTCCGGACATGGTGGTTTGGTCATGTTAAACGCATGTCCCCAACCAGGATCCCACGACGCGCTATGGAATCCTTACCATCAGGCAGGCGTCCGCGTCCTCTAGGTAGACCAAGGATGAAATGGTTAGATCAAGTCCATAATCTCTCCTATACCCGTACGGGGATTGCCCTTGTTGATTTAGAGTCGATGGCGGAGAATCGAATCTGAGCTGATAGTCCAGTCATCGGGCATGTTTTCTTCCACCCATACTTGGTTGATGATTCGGTGCATGCTCCCTACCAAAACATCACCACCGTATTTAAAGAGCTCCGCTGGTAGACCATCAGAGCCTGCGGCCTTGTTGTTCTTAAGCTTTTTTATAGCTAGGCCAACTTCTTCTGTACTAGGTGGTGGAACTAGTTCTTCATTGACTGGACGTGCGTTCTCTTCTTGCCCTATCACTCTCTCTACATAATGCCCATTAAGCAGCTGCTGGAAATGCTGCTTAAACACATCTACTATTCCCTGCGCTTCGGTGACTAAGTTTCCTTCACTATCTCGAAGAGCCTGCATTCCGGTTTTGTAGCCAGCAGCCAGTTGCTTAGCTTTTTTATAAAACCTCCGGATATTATTACGATCGTGCGACTCTTCGATCTCCTTGAGCTGGGAAGCTGCGTAACGCGTAAGCCCTCTTCTTTCTACGCAGGATCTTCTTTTCCTCCCTTCCCCTGGCTCGATACTCTTCTCAATATTACCAAGTTTAAAGTTTGCTTAATACATTACGTACGTATGTACTTTTAAATATTTTTTAAATCTTGTCTTATTAGCAACTAGCAACGCCCGCGGCTCCGCCCGCTGGTTTCTTTTCTATTAAAATAAATTCAAATTTATTTCAGCTATTATATAAATGCACGTTTGTTATACCCTCCACAGGAAGGTATATTCACTTTGTCATTACGTTTGTAACGCCAAGAAGGCTTCACCGGAGACCCTACAAAATATATATATTTCTGAATTAGGATCACATTCTGAATCGATTTACCCATGTCCGCCCGTCTGTCTGTCTGTCTGTTGAAAGCACGATAGCGTCAAAACGAATCGACTTAGGTGAATGAAATTTTATGAGAGGACTTGTTTTTACCGTTGTCAAGTTGGTATTCAAAAAATTCTCTATGTCGGTCAAGTAGTTCTGGTACCTCCCACACAAAACCAATATTAGACACATGCGTGTACCTGTACCAGTACATACAGTGGAGGGTATCAAAGCATCGGCCAGGCCGATTTACCGCTCCCCCGTCTCACACTTAGTTCTTACGTAACCTGTACTGATCCGAAAGTCCTAAGTCAATAGACAGAAGATTTCACATAAATAAAAACTCGTCACAGGTATGATCCAATTATTTATACTACGCGATCATATCGTTACACTTTCCATAGCTGCAGATCTCAAATACATATATGTAGATATGTATCTGTCGCTTACGCACCACAAACCTCTTATATGTACGTAGACATACATATATACACATTTAGTTTGTTTTATGCATATCCATTGCCTACATCAAATTCAACTACGCCATACATGAGTATATGTACGTACAATGTGCATTTTGAATGCCGTCTCCGTCGTGCGAGTAATAATATTCTATTTTTGGAACGCAATACAAAACTACCCCTAAGCACAACTCCAATCGATGAAGCAATTTTTTTCGCACTTGGCCAATTAAGATCTATTTTTAATTGGTTGTATATCACCCTCTGCATGGACCAGAAACATGAATGTTAGCTAAAAATACTCGGTAAAGTATTGCCTAACAATTAAAAGTATATCTAGAATTGCCATACATAGATTCATGAATATAATGGCAAGTTAAGGTAGTAAGGTCGAAATAGAAAAGTTAGTTCGAAAAGTTTTTCAACCCTTATAGGACGAATTTTGAAAAACGATGAATGAGGCATGTAATAATTTTGACTTATCTATCAACGTACAAACTTTCAAGTTCATACGACTAACGGTTGGTGAGGCCCCCCCTATTCCCCGCGACTCCTTTACTCCAGAGCAATTCTCACCCACCCTACGGACTAAGTTGGCCGCACATCTATAAATCAGAAAAAAAATCATGAAAATCGGACAAATGGTTCTCGAGTTATGGAGAAACGAACAGACGGACGTTGCATTTTATAAGTAGTATGGATGGATATGGATGTTCAAATTGCTCCCGTTCAAAGGTGCCCAGTCTCCCCTATTAATTTGGTTGTCAAATCAGTGTCATTTATGACGTAATCGATCGCACTTTCCATTACATTTAAAGCAATAGTAAATTGGTAGCACAGTTCTTATCTGGGCTTAAGGCATAAGCCCCGATGATTATCCGGGCTAAAAAAAAATCCTATATAGGTAAGATTGCGTATTTGTATCGAAAGCTTGCTAAGCCCATATAGGATTGCAAAGAAAACGCGCCTAATATCTTCAATGTAGTACATACCTACGTATTTACACGAATTCAATTACGTACTGACACATTAAATACTCGCACTCTGTAACTTAACGCCCCCGGCTGTTGAACAGACGTTACAGAAATAAATCCAACCTCACGCACACGCGTCTCTAACTATGTAGACTCATATTTTCATTGCCAGTACTGATGCTTGCGCAAAATAAATCTATAAACGAAAAAGTCACCCACACTTCAACATCAGTTGATAGTCGCTTAAAATTAATGGCGTCATCTGCTCTAACATTACTCCAGGAAAAAAAAAATTAACGACACGGATACAATAAAAGCACACAAAAGTCTTTAGCCGTTGTCTCTTTGTGCTTAAAATTCACCCTTCTATGCGAGTACTAGGTACTCTACACCCGCACTAGTAATTAACATAAGGGGGTACGTATGCGTCTAACTACCCAACATCAACCCATCTCGCTCACGATCCTTAAGGTACACGCTAGGCATTCACTTAAACTGTAGCACGTGAATAATGTTAATCCATAATCGAAAGAAATTGTTGGCAATTATTTAGCAATTTCAACACAGGCAGACATTCCATAACCCATCCTTGCCTAACGCATAACGCCTCTTAAAAGACTAAAAGCCGTTTTATAATACCCACCATCCAGCGAAAGGGGAGCTGAAAAACACGAATCCTTCTTGCTACAAGTAATCTGCGAATGCAAATGTTCGTTAAGCTGAGCTGTGCCCCTCATCGTTCTACTCGTGCCACCATGCGGGCAACGAAAACGTAATTTAAGCTTAAAAGATGGTTCACAGCCTCCTGTGTAAGTATGCGTGTGGCCGTAATGCCTAGGAGGCAAGGGCTCCTACATGTGTAGGTGGCATAAGCAAACGTAACTATGACGCAAGTTATTTCCTAGCGAAAAGAAACTCCTTTTTGATTGAGACTTATGGGGGACTAAATTATTCGCCATTAAAACCTTTATTACTTACTTGTAACTGAGGGACGGGGTCCACAATAGAAGGGGTGCATGACATTATACGACGATTGCTATTGACAAGATGTGCTTATTCTTTATTTTGTAAATTATTAAAGGGACTTTTAACAATCATGTAGCGTAGGCAAAATGCTATAAACGAGGCAACCCACTGAAGGAGTGAAATTGACGGAAATTTACAAAATGAGCGAATTACATGCGTATTTAGAGTACAATTGTTACAGTGTGCATAATGTTGTTTTGGCTGACACTGTCACACGAACGTAATATTTATGTATAATCTTTAATGATACCGTAAAGACTTTTTTTTTTGCCGAACGATGTGACTATCAGGATTAATCGAATGCTAAATTATGGGAGGTACAAAATATCTAATGGCCCTTTACAAGTTTGGGGGAAAAGGCGCATACGAGTTGATGAAGGTCGTCGAAATAAGAAATAAGCAGCAGCGCAGGATTTGCTGGCACAAACGACAAGGGAACAAAGAGTAGATATTGCCCTAATTAGCGAGCACTATAAATCGCTGAATGGTTGTAGCTGGACAGAGGACAGATCAAAGACTGCAGCGATATGGGCCTGTGTAAACCACGCTATACAAAAAATCGGTGGGACGGCAGACTACTTCGCATTCGCTAGGATTAATGGCATCTACCTACTTCTACAGTTTCTACGCACGCCCTATAGTCTTACACAAGGTGAATATCTGAAGCTCCAGGACGAGCTTGTAGCGGACGCGCGAGGAAAACACCCAATGTGCTGGTGATTTCAAAGCATGGGCTACAGAATGGGGGCAGTAGGACAACGAATGCAAGGGGACGAGCTCTTCTTGAAGCATTCGCAATACTGAACATAAGTTTGGCGAACAAAGGTGCAAAAACCCATTCCGGAAAGCGGGCAAGGGGTCTATCATATGAGTAACTCACTCCTGCGTCAAACGAAATGGCGAGTAAGCGAAGACCACCAGGCGATCAAAGTTTTAAGGGCCGATGTTGATTTTGAATAAAACATAAATTATTTAGGAAATTATTGTCACTTCTTTTTTTTTATGGTTCAATTATGTATGGAACAAAATATCGGCTGCAACCTCGGCGGCGCACCTCCATCCGATGGTCCAAATTTTCGATGACTCTGAGGCATAATTGAGGTTCTATACCGTTAATGTACCGAATTATCTCATTCTTTATCTTTCGAATTGTAGCTGGCTTATCGTCGTACACCTTTTCCCTCAAATAACCCCAAAGAAAGAAGTCCAACGGTGTAAAATCGAATGATCGTGGCGGCCAAGTAACATCGCCACGACGTGAGATAACACGGCCATTGAATTTCTCCCGCAAAAGAGCCATTGTTTTGTTAGCTGTGTGGCAAGTGGCACCGTCCTGTTGAAACCACATATCGTCCACATCCATATCTTCCAATTCGGGCCATAAAAAGTTCGTTATCATCTCACGATAGCGAACACCAGGACGAGTTGAGGTGGACGGCTATTCAGCCACACTATCGCGAACAGCAGCAATATTTTCTGCAGTACGAGCTGTACGAGCATGCACTGGTGTTTTCACATCTCCTACAGACCCGGTTTGCTCACATTTTTGCACGATTTTTCCGATTGTACACACATATGGACGATTAAATTGACCGAAAAAATCACGAAGTGCACGATATGCATTTTGATTTGAGCGCCCATTTTCCTAATAAGCCTGAATAACTTTAACGCGCTGCTCGATTCTGTATCTTTCCATGGTTCAAATTGGGTTAGTCTGAAATTGAGATATGTCAAATGAAATGCAGAAAAAAACTTGACGTTTAGATGTGGTTCACATTCAACATCGGCCCCTAAGATTTAATCACCCTTTATATGACATGAACACGGATAAGCCCAGGCAGCGCCCCAAGCTTATAGGGCCAAAGTGGAAAGACACGTATTTCGACAAAGATGCGTTTGAATAAATTATGAATACTGATTCTCATTCAGCCAGCATTCTTATCAAAAGGAAAGAAGCCACCAGAAGAACCATCTTCGTATCGTCCAAAATGTTAGCTGGATACAACGGGAAAAATCTTAAAACGTATCATATATTTACGGCAGACTGCTCGATGTGGCAGAAGATAAAGGAGCTTTGTCAGACTACCAGTATGGGTTCAGAAAATCGCGTTCTACCGTCGATACCTTAAAGGCGGTAGTAGATACAGCAGCAGAAAGAAGCAATACTGGGAAAAAGGTGGAGAGGTGCGATAAAGAAATAAGCGCGGTTGTGACGCTGGACTTAAAAATGTCTTTAATTCAGCGAACTGGTCACTAGCTAGAATGGAAGTGCCAGTGTACCTATGCGGAACATAGTTGCAAAAGAGCTGGTGATGTTGGGGCAAAGGTAATAGCTGAAGACGTCCACACCACACGTCTTCAGCTATTACCTTTGCCGCAACATCGCCATCTCTTTTAAAATTACTGATGAATCGTATAGCATATGTCGTGACCCGTTGTAGAAGCTTAAACGAGTTTTTATGATTGATTCGTTTAAGAAAATGATTCTGGGATACGGCTAATAGTATGGTTTTAACACTTTGATTTCTGGGACTTCCTTTTGATGTTCCCTTAATGGTTGGTTTGGCCATTCTGATTGGCACAGAATTCCTAAAGAAACCCCAATACCTTTAATTATTTAACTTTAAATCTGCCGAATATTATTTTGCCTAAATTTGATGGAAATTACATTCAATGGAAGCAATTTAGTTATCTGTTTACAGAACTGGTACATAAACAAAACGTAGCCAACTGCCGACAATTTTTTTACCTGAAAACAACATTAACAGGCGAGACAGAAAAGCTCATCAGACATTTTACTACATCTGATACCAACTATAGTGTAGCATGGCAAAGTAATTACCGATCGGTATGACAACCCACGACTATTAGTAACTGCACAGGTGAATAAGTCACTAAACCAACCTGCAATCCAGAATGAAGGTTCCAATGCAATCAAAATAATGCACGACACAACACAGGAGTGCCTGCTTAGCTTAAAAGGTCTACAAATTGACACTAAATAATTGGGACCCTCTTACTGAGTATTCTGCTCAAAAAAATAGATAGAAGTACACTGACACTTTGGGAACAGTCACTTAAACAACCAAAGTCCCTACCTTCAGTAGCGGACTTCCTATCATTTCTAGAGGTTCGATTCCAGTCGTTAGAAGCACTGGGAACCAAAACATTCCGAACAGAGGACTCAAACAAAAAGACAAAGGTAGCTCTTACATCCACAAAGGAAACCTGCAGATGCCTCATTTGTGGACAACAGAAACATGCAATTTTCTTATGCCCAAAGTTTCTTGAGCTTACACCACAATAGCGACTACAGAAGGTGAAATCGCTTAATCGGTGCACTAATTGCTTTACGCTCAGAAGTCAAACTTTTCATTTGCTACCCCCCCCCCCCACCAGAAGTAAGGAGCATTTTATGAGATATCAACTCTGGAATCAAAAGAGGTTCCAGGTTAAAACATAGGGGATGCCAACATTCCAATCTCCGCAATATTATTAAAACAGAAGCTACAGACTGCGCCACTCCTAGGCTTCGACCGTGAGCAATGGAAAGAAAATACTGTTACTGATGGAACATGTTCGTGAATCCACCGGTGACGGTGTTAGGCAAGGGTGTAGGAGCCGATGTGGGCATACCTTGAAGACGCCTGCTTAATGGCATTATTGGTAGCCCAAAGAATGGAGTTGGGATCGTTCGCTCATTTCTAGACCTACTTACTTATTTAAATGGCGCAATAGTCCGGGGGATGACCTGGGCCTCAACCAATATCTGCGCCTCTCCAGTTAGCTCAATGGCAAACCATTTCAAAACAGATTTGTCACCTCTTCAAAAATCCTACCCGTGCAACTTTACTTCGATAGTGCTCGTATTTCATTTGCTTTCCCGCATGTTATATTTTATATCTTAACTACTACACCAATAAAACTAAAAGGCTACTCGTACTTCATCCCGCAATCCTCTTAGCGGCTGCTTGTTTGTGCCTAATCACGTAGGACGTTGATACACTAGCTATTCGCATTCGCCGACCACTTCGTAGGCTCACGCGTACATTCGGATATGGATATCCACGCGGAATTTACGACCCATAAAAGTGTTAACACCGGCAATCGTAAGAAGCCGTAATGGACTCTTTATCTGCGCGCTTTGTAACGAAAAGCACCCAAAACGAAGAACGCACGGACGCACTCACAGCTATGGGAATATGTAGTTTGTAGCACAAAACAAGTCGACGCGCACCGACTGAAACTATATGCTAAATCGCCGCCATACATTTTGCTAATCCGATATGAATGATAAAAAAAAATTACATAATTTACATACTCGGTTCGTTTCGACGAATTCCCTACGCATGTTTGGTAGCCGAGCACTGAGAATAAACCCCCAAAAGGCCAAAAGTGTGAGCTGCCTAATAACTATAAACGTAAAAGCAAATGTTGCATCTCTGATAGTGTCCGGGACCCGGGTCGGTAAACTAGAACAACACACACACACACATATACAGGCGCTATTGAATATTCGCGTGAATTTGGAACAACGTGCAGATAAAAAGTTACGACGGTCATAACGTTTTGCTTTCATAGTTTCAATTTAATAACTGCAAAGAGGATAAGATACTTATTTTTTTTTTTTTGGTTTCAAGTTGTTAAACATAATTGCAAATACTTTTTTATGTGCTTCAGCTTTGTCTAGGTGGGGCGCTGTAAAAAAAAACTAAATGGAAGGACCTTAGAGTGGGATGCGAAATGGAACAGTTGGGGCAGTTTATACAGGGTAATTAGACGTACTTTCGGAGTAGTTAAATTCTACTTAAAGCACCACGCCTACTTTTATGACACATAAGTGAGTGGACAAACACGTTGCCAGATGATGGTTATATGTACCTAACTACTTCAGTGTGGTTTTAGAGGTATTTAAATGGAAATTTTAGGAGACTCACTAAAATCAACGCTCACTAAATCATTTGACTGTAAAACAGGCAATTCCACTTAAGGATGGGGAGTAAAACTAGTCCTAATGCATCTTTAACATTTCCTATGACACACACACACATTGGATCACTTTAAGTTAGTGAAGACCCACTTTTTAATGAAAAGGTAGGTATATACAATAGGGTGGGTCATCGATTTTTTTTTAAATTTTTTTTATTTTTTTTTTGGAATGGAATAGTGATAAAAGTTTGACCCATATCTAAGAGATTCTAAAAAGCATTGATTTTGAAAATTTGTGTTTTTCCCATTATTTCGATATTTTTCCATTTTATTTTGAAAACTTTCTTACTTGCCGTAAGCGGCTCTACAGTTTGAAGTGAACTAAGGCTTTAACTTCTCCAGTAAGCATAGTCTTTGGCTAACTATTTTCAGTTGCGTACTCGAAGCTGTTTGAGGTCCCCTTCAACTTGTGCGCGCTACCTAAGGCGAGTTTTTTCTCTAGTGCGATGTCTCTTTGCTACATGTCCCAGCAATCTTAAAGAACTGGCAATTTTTGACTAGGTCGATGTCGCTGAACAAATAATCTTTCTCTCGCAACGATCGAGGGTAGCTTCATCCTAGAGATAGGTAGAGTACAAGCTTCAGCGTCATAAAGCAGGACTGGGATAATAAAGATCTTATATACGAGTAGAATCTCACTGACCTATGCTTGTTCTATAGGTACTTCCATGGTAGATGTTCCGAGGAACTCAAGGACGTTATCCCTCGAAATGCAACTTTTGGGCGCCCCACAAGACAGGCTACTAATGCTCATGATCATACAGTACACTTGACAACCGCGAGGACATCATCTTTCTAAAACTCCTTCTGCTACAGGACAAGCATATATATTTCCAGAAGACTAAAATTCAATTTAAGTGCAGAACCAACATACATCTGCAAGCATCTCGGGTAGGGTTACCAGATGTCAGGATTTGGACTGACGCGTCAGGCTTTTAAGGTCTCTGTCAGGCTCAGGCCAGGCCTCACGCTTTTTCAGGCTTTTTAATGTTTTGTTGATTTATTTACATCAATTTAATTTCAACGAAAAAAAAAATCATCACAAATGTTAAATTGTTGCTGAATGCATCAAAATATGGATGCAACTAGATCATTTTTATACCCTCCACAGGAAGGTATATTCACTTTGCCATTACGTTTGTAACGCCAAGAAGGATTCACCGGAGACCCTATATAAAGTATATATATTCTGAATCAGGATCACATTCTGAATCGATTTAGCCATGTCCGTCTGTCTGTCTGTCTGTCTGTCTGTCTGTCTGTCTGTCCGTCTGTCTGTCTGTCTGTTGAAAGCACGATAGCGTCCAAAGGAATTGACCTAGGCGAATGAAATTTTGTGAGACGACTTCTTTTTACCGTCGTCAGGTTGGTATTGAAAATGAGCTATGTCGGTCAAGTAGTTCTGTTACCTCCCATACAAAACCACTATTGGACACACGTCTCTCTCTGTCTGTTAAAGCACGATAGCATCGAAACGACTCGACGGTAGTTTTGCTACCTACCATATACAAAACTTTTATGCAGTGGAGGGTATCAAAGCATCGGCCAGGCCGATGATAACACTTTTACTTGTTAATGGTTTCAATTATATTCGTTCAGTAAAAAAAACAAAACTTAAAGAAATGATAGCAGTCACGTAATGCGGCAATTCAATTCCCAATTTATTATATACGCATTTCGATCTGCGGCGTTGGTATCTTACGTAACGTAAGTCACAAAATGATGGTCAAAAACAAAGGTCATATAATTCATGCTATAACGTTTATTTGTGGATGCAATTGCTAAAAGATATGGATTCCCTTGATTCTGTATCTAAAAGTACAGTATTTTTAAACGAATGCAATATAACACATAATGATTCATATTTTTTTAAACAGTATGTACCATGATTTGAAAAAAATTGCCAGACATTCTCAATCAAATACATTACATACCTACTACCTACCTATGTACCTATAATAATAATCTTTTTTTTTAATTTTTTTTTTAAATGATGATTATGACTATTTATCCGGCTTAAATAAAATGTTTAGTTAAAAAAATGCAATGTCAGGCTTTTCTCTCCTAAATGTCCGGCTTTTCAATTTTTTGTAATGGTAACCCTAATCTCGAGGCGCCTCCGTTTCTGTACTAGTGACAGCTTACTGTGTTCTACCAATTACGTAATTATTATCGGCGTATGCGTAGGCGTATTGAAAGATCGTGCCTTGTGTGTTGCCTGTGAGACATGAGTCTTGGAAAATTCTTTCAAGTACCTATATGATGTTGAAGAAGTCGCATGGCAGCGCGTGAAATTGTCTAAATCCTCTTTGACATCAAAGGTTTCGGTAGGGTCGTTATCCACCTTGATGCAGAAGCGAGCTGTCTCCTTCATCGCCCTATACACAAACTATCGAGTTTTGCAGGGGTACCAAAATTATACATTGCAGGCTCTGTATAAATCGTCTCTATATATTGATGAAAAGGTGGTCAGTATTGAATTGGACTTCTTGGGTTTTTTTCAGGATCTCCTTAAGTGTAAACATTTGATAGACGGTAGACATTACTGGTCAAAAACCACACTGATAGCGACCGGCCATCTATATTGAATGGTACTTTAAACCTAACAGCTATATTCTGATCTTCGTCGACAATTATAGTCTGCAAAAATATTTTTCCACATTCTCAGCACCGACTGTTATTCCAATGTTCCACCCGTATCTTTTGCTCGTATAGAGCACCGCCGCTTTATACGCCTCTTGTTTTGATGCGTTTGCTACTGTTGGAGTTGCTGTCACTGAATGCCTTATGAATATTGAGATATGGATTAGAAAATGGATGTCTATTGCCAGACTTGCGAACTGTACGACCAAATATGTTCTCCTTGCCTATTCTGCCGTTCAAACTTCCTAAGCAATATTTTAACCTCGATTTTCTGGTATTGCTAGAATTTCTTTTCGATGGGCTCTTGTAGACACTTTCTTTGGTAGCGTGGTCCTTTTCTTCAGTGGCTGTACGAGCGCTTATGGGGCTGATGTTCGCGAACTTAGCCTTGATGCGGATAATCATAAGTCGTTCACGTGACAAACTCACATCCAAATACACGTTCGTATGCTAGTTGTATGGCTGCACGTTGCCAGTTTAGTGTACCTACCTACATACGATTTCATGTTCAGATACGAATAAGGATAAGATTATTATCCTTATTTTGATTTGCAGGTTTGTTAGCAGTAAATAAATACTATCAATGCTTATGTTTTTGACGCAGTGTTTGTTTTAATTCATTTGGCAAACAATCCACGGATTCTAATAAAATCAACCTATTTGTTACAGACTTCACTAAATATCTTCAAATTCAAATGAAATGTGCGGGTAGACCGACAAAAAAAATGTTTTTTTTTAAATATGTAGGTACACTCATTTTAAAGCTTGGGGTCACATTTGAGTTGCTATTCCAAAACGATCGGACGAAATTTAATTTTTCGACCCACCCTAATAGACAACTTTGGAAGGTTCCTTTAGAAGTCTACATTGCTACCTACCTAAAGTAAATATGTAGTAGGTACAAACTCACTACATCAACACCACCTGACAGAATTCAAATATCTGTCAGAAGGAAACTGGAAATTCGCAAAGAAATGTGTTTTTCAATTTTCATACCCATGCTCGCCCACTGTTCGTCCCACGCCCAAGCGAACAGAAATAAAAATCGATATGTTCAGTTCACCTTATTACGAAGCAGTTACATTTGAATAAATCAAATCAATCAGAATGAAATCGGTTTTTGCGAACGCTTTTTCGTATTTTATGATCGTCCTGGGAATTCCTCGTGATGAATTGCTGAAATTTGTTTACATCCTTTTTGGCTCTAGGATCCTTATACTTCGCAATGAATCGTTGCTACAGAGTTACTTGGGGTGGTAGGTATTTGAGGAAATAAATTGGACGGCATTTTGATTTGCGTCATTATTTGTGCAGAGTGTCGTAGGAGTAGTGCCAGCATATTTAATTTAAGGTTATTTTTAACGACACAATCACTCAAATGGTTTATGGTATGGGGCTAACGTATGGATGCGGGGATTATTAAATGTAGTGCAATTTTTTGCTTGTTAAAGTGAAGGAATTAATCGAACAATTAAAAGTGCTTCGTGTAGAAATTGACCTCTAGTTCACTCCCAAGGAAATCACAACATATTCAAGAAAGTTGTTTCAGATCAAGATGATCCCCACAAACCACATAGAACTAGACCGTCGACTCCTCCCACATAACGGACTTTGCCTACAAGCTGCTGCCTGCGGGCCCAGGATTTTTCATGTATTGGTGCTGTACAAAATCAAAGGAGCGCCATTGTATAGCATGGAAAATCATTGCCGCCATTGATTTTGACATTTCACACGTATTCACAGACAGGGGAATTAATTCTGGGGTGAATCGTGTAGGTGCACGGAAGTCGGCGGTCTAGTTCTATGTGGTTTGTGCTGATCCCTCTGTGGACATCCCGCCTTGCACATTCAGCTTAAAGCGGGGAGAAAAGCCACAAGAGAGGCAAACGCAAGATAGGCCAAATTAAACACTTAATACCACAAGATTTGGAAAAAGCATATGACCGAGTCCCTCGAGGGAAACTCTGGAGTGTATTACAGCAGTATGGAATTGATGGTTCTTTCTTGAGAGCCATTCAATCTCTTTACACAAACTGTAAAAGCTGTGTTCGGGTAAACGGCGTTAAATCAATACCTTTCACCGTGGGCGTTGGACTTCGCCAGGGGTGCGTCTTGTCGCCTCTCCTTTTCATTACTTATATGGACTGGATGTTACAGCGCAGTCTTGGCGAAGAACGTTTCGAATTGGGAGATCTGAGGATAAGTCATTTGCTCTTCGCTGATGACTTGGTCATCCTTGGGTCCTCTCAGACTGAACTTCAGCGCGCACTCGATCGGTTTGTAGCCGTTTGTGTTGAAGCTGAGATGAAGGTAAACGTGAACAAATCTGAAGTGATGGTCGCCTCCAGAACGCCTGTTCAATGCACTCTGCATGTTAGTGGAGTCCCATTGAAACAGGTGGAGAAGTTTAAGTATCTCGGGGTCTTATTCACGAGTGATGGAAGGAGCAATGCCGAGTTTTCCTGTAGGATTGGTCAGGCTGGATCGATTTTGAGACAGCTTGGTCATTCTGTTATCAGGACGACTGAACTTGGTGACAAAGCTAAGTTGTCAGTCTTTAATTCGGTGTTTGTTCCAACTCTTACCTATGGTCATGAGGTTTGGGTAATGACCGAAAGAATAAGATCGCGGATACAAGCTGCCGAAATGAGATTTCTCCGTAGTATTGCTGGTGTGACCCGTAGAGATCGCATCAGAAATACCAGAATACGTGAGGAACTCAATGTCGAGCAGCTACTTCTCCGGACGGAGCGATCCATGCTTCGGTGGTTTGGTCATGTTAAACGCATGTCCCCGACCAGGATTCCACGACGTGCTATGGAATCCGTACCATTGGGCGTCCCCTAGGTAGACCCAGGATGAGATGGTTAGATCAAATTCATAATCTCTCCTCTACCCGTATGGGGATTGCCCTTGATGATTTAGAGTCGATGGCGGAGGATCGAGAGCTATGGAGGGTCCACTTGAGCAACCTACACCCGCGACCCACTTAATGGACAAGCGGACCATTGAAAATGAATGAATGAATGAATGAATACCACAAGAATGCCATGGCCGTCCTTCAACAAATCCAAAACCGATAAGATAATGCGAAAGGATAGGAAATTCCTGTTACACTCTCGTAGGTATCATAACGGGGCACAACACTCTGCGGTACCATATGACAAAAATACAACCCACTTCCTATGTCACTGCCCAGGTCTCCAACACACCAGGTATAAATGCCTAGGGAGTCACTTATTCAACGACTTAGACGAGCTTTCCAGCACATCAATAGACAAGATAATGAACATCGTCAAATCAACAAGATGGTTTGTATGTAGCAGCACAGTAAGTAGTTTGAATACAGGGTTATAATGGGTAAAGGACAACCTCTTTCCCCCTATGGGCATCACAATGGGTCAGTATTGACCTGAGTGTGGCGCGGAGAAATCCTCGCCAGCCCACAAACCTTACCTAAGAAATCTATCGAGAGTACCTGCATACATCCGAAATTTTTTAAGAGATTAAAAATTTGCTGACATTTCGACATCTGTCTTATATGTTTTTTGTTCATGTTTATTGCTTAATTAAAGTCATAGTACAGGTACAGGGTGGACCATAAGCATTCGGCATATGACAAACCATTAACCTTTTCGCGTGTGTCAATGCCAATTCTGACTACTAACGGCATCAACTGGACAACTTTTGGTTCCAACAGGACGTTGACCCTGCCCGAACACAACCCGAGCCATTGCTGGGGCCAGATCGTGTAAAATAAAAACCATCGAACGACATCGTTTTCACTAAAGCTGTCTCTATCATATCTGTGACAATAGACAGAGACTGCTAGTATCGAAACGACGTCGTTCGACCGTTTTCATTTTACGTGATCTGGGCCCTGGACTCCGCGATCACCCGACTCTCTGGCGGCGATCATTTACCCGATATCATATTCCACAAAAGATCAAAACAAATTTGCTATTTCACAGCAACTAGTTTGTGTTTTTATACTCTCCACAGGAAGGTGGAAGAGAAGGGGTCAACGGAGATCCCATAAAGTATTCGAATCGATTTAAATTTTAGCCATGTTTGTGAGTCTGTCCGTCTGTCTCTTAAAAACACAATAGCGTCCAAACGGATTGATCTAGGCGAATGCAAATTTGTAAGAGAATTTCCTTGTATCGTCGGTCGTCAAATTGGTATTGAGAGTGGGCTATGTCAGTCAAGTATAGTTCTGGTACCACCCATGTCCCGCATCCAAAACCAATTGTAGAACCATGTGTTGTGGACGTACTAACTCATAAGCGATATGCTTAACATTTTGCATATCTTGTATGCAGTGGGGGTATCAAAGCATCGACCAAGCCGATCATAACTTTTACTTTTGTGAGTTTTTTTTTTATTATTAGCAAAAAATATGTTACAGTTCTGTAGGAGAAGAGCTGATGCCAGTGGGCTTGGTGGCAAAGGATCTGGTGAGTGAATTGTTCGTGATAAATTCGTAATTTCTTCATGTCTCTTTGACTTCAGCCACTAAAATAAAATTTCGTTCACTAGGGTTCAACTATATAGACCTCGATTTAGCACATTGGCAGTAATTATTGAACAAGTTTTTAAAGCTATCTGGAAAAATATGTCTACAATAGTGAATCGTGATGCCTCAGCCTATACAACAGAAAAATTGATCGAAGATGGGAAAGGCATCGATACATACATACATAACATATCTATTGGGATTTCCAAAATTGAATAAGTGCGAATTGGATGGAAAACACATCAAACTAATTTGTCCGATAAAATGTCGAATCCACTTTTTATAATTATAAACCGGAAAATTTAGGATTTGGTTCACATAAATTCCTTCGCAGTCAGTTAGTTCCCTCTTTTGTGTTTATGTATCGCGGAGGAAACATACCTTAGAAAGTACATAAGGAAGGAATAGTATAGTTAGTTTCTCTGAAATTGGAGAAAGCAGATCAAAGAGTTATGTAACTAGAAAGATCGTAAGGATATGTACCACTTTCTAGCAGTATAACCCCACTCTTACAGAATTCCGCTTGAATATCCTTGAAGCATGTTGGCACACATTACAATGTTTCATTCAAATTGATACGATACCCCCTTTAAAGGGGTCATCGGCAATAACTCAGACCCCAAGCAAAATTTACAAAATCGAAGAAATTAATTATCTATATTTCTTATAATAGAGCTCAACACAAACCGAGTTTGAAGTCAATCGGATGAAAAATAAAAATGTTCTCATACAAACGCTGACCCCTCTTTTACCCCTTTAGGTGTTGAATTTCGAAATGTCCTTCCTTATTTCTTGTACACATCATTTATTGCGCGCTAGAAGGACTGTGGAAATTTAAGTGCGAGATGACGCATATTTCAGGGTTCTATGCATGTACAGTCAAAATGGTTGACATAATAGCGTCAGCAGCATAAAGCGATAAGCTGACAGCACTGATACCTAACCTACACATAAGAAGATGGAGAGCATATGTCAAATTTCTGGGAATAAGAACTTTGACCTATTCTCTCCATCTTTTTATGTGCAGGACCAGTGCTGTCAGTTTAGCGCTTTCGGCGCTATATCTGGCGCTTTTTTAATGTATTCAGCGTGCATTAAAATGTTTTAGCTCTTGACGGAATTTTTAGCGCTTTTTGTTTAAATAACTTTTATATGGAAGTCCACACGGATATATTAGTACGTACACATAACAGTTCATGTGAATTCCCGTTTTTTGGATATCTCTTTCTTATTTATTACTACTGCATGTGCATCTGCTCAGTGACAGTAACTATATCTACGCATCAGTTTCGAATAAAATTGCTTCAAAGATTGTTTTTATTAGATATGGAAGTGACATCACAGGAAAAAGTTTAAGCAACACTAAAAATTACAAATTTAAAAAATTTAATTGGAATTGGCACAGCCAATGCTTCTGTTATTGAGCAGGAGCTCATAAAATTTTAAGAGAAAAGTACAATCTACCGAATCAAATGCATCCGTACAAACTATACCCAGAATTTAAAATTGCTTAAAAGTTCAATGTGGCTTTCGGCCTCTATAATTGCCTATGTGTGAAAATAGAGATATGTCTGCAAAAATATATCAATCTGACTTTTGAAATCCAAGTTTTGCTGTGTTTTTGTAATTAAAGAGTATATTATGTTCCTATACTTTGTTGATAAAAATAAAATCTAGCGCAATTTAGCGCTTTTTGTGAACAGTTTTATCTCCGAGTGGTTAAAGCGACCTGGCAGCACAAGTACATATGTACTCGAAATATTAAACTTATCATTGTAGGCTGAATAAAACCTCATACAAATATATTTTTTTTATATCTCTTAACTCCAATGTAGTGGAAGTTACTGAGAAACATCGTAAATCCGACGACAAATTACTGAAGAGCAAACCTCGTACCTACATAACGCCTGCTTTTAAAAAAATAGTTTTTGGCTAGAGACTAGGGTATAATTTCAAGTGCTTTTTTGAAATTTGTTAGCCTTTTGTTTAAATTTGTAACTTGCTAACCTAAGTCTATAGTAGGTATGTGTATGCGTCAGAGCTACATACGTATGTGGCTTGTAACATGTCGTGTACTAGAACCCTAAGATCTAAAAATCATAAAATTAACACCGACACGAGTTAATTTTCCAAGAAGCTGATTAGTTTATCTCGGTAGTACTTACGCAGCAGGTCCATGAACATCCACCTTGTTCAAACCACATGTGTGATTAGTACTTACCTATAATGGATCCCAAACTAAATAGGAAGAAAACTCTGAGATCTTGTGTCAATAATATTTCATGTTCACTATTATCGATTCTACTCTGAAACTTACAAAACAAATTTGGCTCGATGATTCCGTTTGTCGATAATGCGCACCTTTCGGTGATCCCTGATGTTTGTTTTGGACCCTATCTGAGGCGTATTCAGAGGTGAAGAAGTTTGACGGAACATTTTCATAGAAGAACGAGCTAAATTTACACTTGGCACAAATTAAATCTACACGTTTAGCTCATTCTCAGAATATGTGTTATAATTTGAACAAAACTACGGACGCGCAATAATGTAAGAATCGCCATTTCAAGAAAATGCTTCCACAGCGAGTGTACAATGTTCTCCCGACTACAATGTAACTGAGAAATCCGCCCTCAAGGTTATTTAAATAACAGCCACCTCGTCTCGCCCGGTTTTTAACTGTTTGAAATTTTAACATTTTGAAACATAAGTCTGCCACGGAACACCCTGTGCATGAGTTCATATGATATGAGTTGATATGAGTTCAAAGTTTATTCAATACTAGCGGATTCGGTAAACGTTGTTTTGCCTGCTCCTACACTTTCATTGTCCGTCAATTGTTCTACAATTTAACAAGTTTAGCTCCCATGGGTGTTAGGTTAGGTTAGGTTAGGTGGCAATTATCCGTTAATACGGAGTAATTCACTTAGACCAAGTAAGGTCCATTGTGATACAACATGCAGAGTCAGTTATTTCCGTTACTCTTGGAACCATTTCGAATTTTGGAGAAATTTCCGTATTTTGTTGATATCCGTTTCGGCAATATCACCAAGCTCCCCGAAGAAGTACTCTCCTAGAGTCTGCTTTCTAATCGAGGATAGCGCCGGGCAGTCACATAGTAGGTGGAACGGAGTTTCCTCCTCCTCCTCATCCATGCAACTGCGACAGAAGTCATTAGCGATAACTCCGAGCCTTGCGGCATGGGTGTTAAGAAATACCATTTAACATATTTATATTTTTTTATACGGGAGGTATCACGCCCCTTTGTCCAATTTTGATAAAATTTTCACAGGAACACCTTTGGGCCAATAACAAATATTTTCTTAAAATTTTAGTTCAATCAGTTCGGTAGTTTTCTAGATATAAGATTTTTTTTTTTGTTTTTTTCGTAGGTGAGGGGCCACGCCCTTTTGTCCAATTTTCACCAAATATGAATCTAAACCATCCTTAGACCCATTCAAACGCACACACAATATTTCATTAAAATCGGTCCAGCCGTTTAGGAGGAGTTCGGTTACAAACACGTACAGAAGAATTATAAATATAACTAGCGGCCCTGGCAAACGTTATTTTGCCTGCTCGTACATTTTCATTGTCCGTCAATTGTTATGCGGCTGTTTTATTTAACCGATGTGTCTGGACTAATTCTGCACTCCGCGTGCTTCGACCGTTAGTTCCTCAGACGTGTGCCCAGGAATCCCACCCACACTTCGCGCGGTTGTTTGTTTGGATAATGCACATCAATGTTTACATTTTTACAACTTTAGCTCCCACGGGTGTCAAGAAATTTATGAGCTTCTTGCTTTTAATTTTTTTTTTTTTTTTTTGAATATTTATTATTTCAAATTTAATTCATGCTATTTTTTGTTTTCCATTAGCTTTTTTGCTTTTTAATTTTTTTATTTTTTGTTGAGTTGTTGTTATTTTAACTTTTGTGTAATCGGATCGCGGATTCAATTGTGAATCTAAACCATCCTTAGACCCATTCAAACGCACACAATATTTCATTAAAATCGGTCCAGCCGTTTAGGAGGAGTTCGGTTACAAACACGTACAGAAGAACTAAATATGTATATAAAGATATGTTTGTCATACCATACATAAAGTTGTAACAAACAATTTGATTTGAAGGATTTTGGCTGAAAGCCCTTTCAAAATTCAAAGTACCTACTATTGCAGAATCGGCCTCAAGTCTCACATCAAACCAAACGCAGATGCAATCTGAAATTTCTTAAACTAATTTTATTTTATTTATAAAAACTCAATTCAGTTTGTATGTAAAATGTTTCGTTTATTTATTATGTTATTGCAACTTTTAATAATATTATTTTTCATTACACTTTATTTTTTATTTTTTTTGTTTTTCTTTATTCGCTATATAAATGGCATTTTTATTTCGTACTCTAATTAAATAAAAATTATACAGTCTGTAATTATATGAATTTTCATATTTGTATTATTTATTATACTTGAATAACTAAGTTTTTCTTTTTACTCTTTATTTAAATTACATTACCATGTTTTATATAATGAACTTTTTAATTATTTAAAAATTTATAGTACCAAATACTTTACTCACAATTATCTTAAAATGTAGCGTTTTCGTTTTGTGTGGTTTCTTTTTAATTTACTTTCATGAATTTGTTTATGTATTATTTTTTTGTTTGGTTTTAATACCAGATACGTATAAATTTCTACAACATTATGTGAACTTCTTTATTGCTATTTAAAAAATAATTGTCACCAATGACACAAATGAATGGGTTAATTTATTTACAATAACTTTTGTTTATGTCACATGCACTTAAATGTAATTTACATTATTTACATTTAAATTTATGATTTTCTTAAGTATTCTAAATATTATTTAGCTAATTAATATATATATTTTTTCGCTTGCTTATTGATATAAATGATGACAGTAAAGTGTGTTTTTTTTTGCTAAATACTATGCAACAAATTATTTCTTTTAACGAAAACAATTACATTTTTCTAATTCTACAGAGAAGTCGGTTTTAGTTTTAGAATTCAAACTTAGGTATATATTGTGAAGAAAGCGAAACTAATTTGGGTTCATAGAGTTGATGAAGAAATACAAGTTTCACGAAAAACATAAATATTAATGCTATAATTTAATTTCTATCACTTAAAACAAATAAGGTTGTTTTGTTTTTATTTCCGTGTAAGTTTGTAATTACTTTTTATTTTATGTGACAATAATATTTAATTTAAATGAAGTATGTAATATCACAGGTACATTATAGTTTTAATGTTCTTAGAAGTAGGATTTTGTTTTTATTTTATAAAAAAAAATATGAATGAAATTGTTAACAAACAAAAATTTCTACACTGGGACCTTATACTAGGATTATTTTCATTTTTTTTTAACTAATAGGTTAGAATATGTACTTGTGATTTTTTTATTAATCGTTGTTTAATGATATTCGATTTAATTGTTTTACATTGATTTTTTTTTTATTTTATGGCTTTTGTTGAATTTTTTGAGAAGTTTGAGGTTTGGTAAAAGAATGTGTTGGGTTTTTAGAAAAAAATAAGTTAGCACTGACCGACAGTATTTCTGGTAACGAAATATGTGGAAAACTTTAAAAATATTTAGAATAGAAATGGCAATGAGAATATTTATAATACCTACAACATTTTTAAGCATTATCCAACGACAAATGAAAGAGTGAAAAAGCAAATTAAAGAACTGATTTAAATAAATACGATAAGTACCAGACTGTGCGAAGTGAAACCCACACGACACGTGGATGTTAGTTTGAAAATACTCAGCTCGTTGGCCAGATGACGATCCTTGATTTGCTGCCTCCACAGATTCAGAGCTAGAATCCATCGAACGAAGAATACATTGTATCTCAGATAAATACTCTTGGACTCCTAACCAAGTGAGTCTAGGAATTATCCTCGATAGGAAACTTAATTGAAAACCGAATGTCAATGAAAGAGTGAAGAAAGCAGCTAACGCTTTCTACGTATGCAGCCCCATCTTCGGCAGGAATAATCCTGTGGATGTACATTGTACACGGCAATCGTGCGGCCCATACTCACATATGGCAGCGTGGTCTGGTGGCAAGCCGCAGGCAAGGCAACCAATCTCAGATCTATGACAAAAATACAAAGACTAGCATGCATAGGGACAACCAGTGCGATAAGAAGCACACCTACAGCTGGACTTAAGGCAATTCTAACTCCTCTAGACATCTACATGGAGGAATCTGCTACCAAAAGTGTCTTAAAGATTAGCCAAACTAAAACTTGGAACCCAGGTAATTTTGGCCACGCGCAGATTCGAGAAAAACTTTATTAGACCATTTAAGCTTCGATATACCATTCTCTTGCTCGTTTCCGAGTAGGGATGAATGCCATTTTCATTGACAGCCAGGCGGCTATAAAAGCAGTCTCTGCTATTGAAATAAAATCTAAGCTAATCACTTTCTGACCTTTACAGATTCTTGAGGATATCAGGATGGCTGGACGGCGTCGGGTTAATACAAGAAGGAGGGACACGAAGCTAACTACCCTAACACCAATGGTTCAATGGTTAACCCCCCATGAAAGGGCATCACAATTGGTCCATGAGGACCTACGAAGTGTGGTACAGTAAGGTTCACCCTACTCTACCATCGCATTAACCTAACCTAAACTATAACCAAGTGAGTCACTCGGGGTATCCCTGCAATTATAATAAAGAAGGGATACAGGTATTGCAGTTTGCACCACAGTCATTATAAAAGTATGAATCACCTTATTTTTTGCCATATTGATATTGGTAATAACGTGTAAGACCTCACATTGGGCGCCAACTTAAAATTTAAGCAATATTTTTATTTTATGCGCGCTTAAGGAGAAATGTATACTGTTCTTTTTCTATTCCCAGCTTATTGTTTAAGCAACCATTGTGACAGAGAGTTCCAATACTAAACCAAAATGATTGTGCGGATCATCGATGTGAATGTACGGTTGTCAAGCCTGCAATAGGTCTACTAAAAAAGGAAATGGCGATCTGAGTTGAAAAGAAAGAGTGATCTTATTTTCTTCGCTTCGATTTTCAAATCATATCAAAAAATTGGGACAAATTAGATCTCTCTTATTTCCTGTCACTTTTTCGTTTCATCGGATATCGGAATTACTGCCAACGAGCCATAGAAAGTTCAATTCAACTTGTAGTTTTTTCGTTTCCTCAGATTTCGGAATTTCCGACCAACGTTTTATAGAAAGCTTACTTTCAAAAAGGCATGAAGTTATGCATTCACCGAATTCATCCAATCAAATTAGGGCAAGCGTGTAAATTATTGATCTTCGAGATTCAATTGAACTTTGGAAATTTGTTAATAGGTAAGTAACAAGAAACACGAGTTAAATTCAGCTCATGTTTCTACCAGCAGCTTTTGCCCGTAAAAAGAAGTTCTTGAATATGACTTGACAAATCAGTCAGCCTTTAGGTCGCCATTTCCGGGCCAAGTGTGACTTTGTGCTCCTTTCATTATTTTTGGAGCTTTCGCCGCCAATTTTAAGTGAGGCTAAATTACGAACGGGAGGTACTCAGACTTGGGTGTTTTTGTCCGCCGTTCACATCAATATTTTCTGATCAGTCAGAAAAGTAATTATAATTTACCAATTATTATATACTGCCAACAGTATTATAAAAGACTAACTAACCATTCCCATCGCTTAAAATTTAAGGAATTGTCGCGTAGGAGTAACCAATGAACCCACGATATTAATGTTCATACACACCCAGTTCTGCCTATTCACAAATGAAAGCAGAATTAAATTTTAATGTCCTTGCTTTGCTTTAAGTTTCATATCAATGGTTGGTGCCCTAAATAGTTGGACTACATTCCGTTGCATTTCAAAGCCTACTACACATTTTCCGGTCCAAGCTTAGATTTTGAATTAAATTTTCTAAAAACCCACTTCACTCTAGTAAACTGCTTTACCAATCATTGTTGTAGGACATGAAAGTTTCCTTTGTCCAATTTATAAGACTTAATATAGTTTTTTTTACAATATTTTTCTTCAGCCCCTTTGTTTGATAAATTTACATGTTTTCTTAATTTTTTTATATATATACATTTTATATATAATTTTGTAAATGGTATACATAATGAGAAACTAAAATTAGACCACTAACCATTTTTGCGTGTTTTTTTTTTTACTTTACATAGTTCATTGCCATTATTTGAATAATGAACATTTATTATATAGTGAGGGTGATTGCTAAATGCGTTACATTTTTATTTTTAATTTTGTTTAAACATTTTTTTCATTTTATTTATGTATTACGTTTTAATTGTTATAAGTTCGAGTTGTTTTAGTACGTATTTTGTGAATTTTTATTTGCGATTTAGAAAATCTTATAAAAATCGTCGTTTCATTAAAAAAAAAAAAAAGAAAAAAGTTTACCCTGTTTTCGAATTAACTAAAACTTTAGTTAGTCATTTGTTTTAGTATTCGTTTTTAAAATGGCAGTTGTCATTATTTGGTTAGTTTATTATTTTGTAGAGGAAAAGTAATAATTACAAAGTCACAACCAGTGATTGGAAAAGTTTCAAAGGGTTGTTATTGTTATGTTGTGTGGGGGAGATGTTTTTTTTTTTGTCAGTCACAGGGCGAACAATGGTGGGTGTATAGTTCGTTGGTGTTGATAGGTTGGTACCTATACTGATGTGGTTGAAAATTAGAGAGGTTTATTACCTGACAAATTGAGGAGATTTTCTTTAAAAATTCGGAATAATATTAAATAATGTCAACTGAAAATATATTTCGTTCTGACAGAAAAGCGAAAAGGTATTGATTTGGAGCCTTGCGAATGAAAAAAAAACATTACAGGCAATATTTTTCAATACAAGCGCGCTCAAGAAGAGCAGAAGAATTGACGAGATAATGATGATGTATGACTCTAACCCTAACTATGTGGTGAAGAGCGCCATTTTGTAGTGAAGGAGTCTGAATGAGAATATGCAATGATCAACTTTAGGGACATACAAATCGAAAGGACAACAGTACTCCGGGCGGTAGAATCTTCGACTCTTAATCAGACTTAGACGGACTACATGCGCATTCAGATGCAGAGAGACCACATCCAAAATGGCTTGGAGGGCAGCCAAGTTTGGGATACACGAGTTTGGGACACAGACTGCTGCGGACGCATCTGCAACAAGTTGATCGTAAATTCTGATGATTTTTAACGGTATGCCATGGCTAACTTAAATAGCAATGACTTTCCGTTGACAGTGTTAAAGGCAGCTTTGAGGTCCACAAAAAATAAGATCAACTTCTTTTCTTCTCTGTCGAGTGTTTTGGCATAGATTTTAGCATTAAAATCTTATCCACTCTCCAAAAATTAGCTGGAAAAATACAAAGAACGCAATTCTGTTCGACCCAACTCAGTAACCTATATGCTAAAGAACTTGAGTGAAAAATTTTCCTAGCAAGCTATAAGCATTGAGATGGTATCACTAAGTGCCGTTTTGTTACCACAACTCATTTGACCTGGTTGTTAAGGTTTATCGAAGTGGAGAGTTTAGATCCAGCATGTGGACTTCAAAAAGCTTATCTGTTCTTTAATACGACTTTTCGAGACTTCCTCGAGGGATGCGAAGAAGGGTTTTCCCAGAGATCGCTGTCAAGTCATAGCTGTCGGACAAGCGCATAGGTAGTGAGTGATGGTTTCTTTTTCGGTTGCGTCATTACAACTGCGACAGGTTGTGTTATGTGGGATGCCTAGTCTGGCTGCATGGTCATCTATAGGCCAGTGGTCTGTGGTGATCGCTATTATTCTGACTATATCTTTTCGTGTTTTGCTCAGGAGGTATGGGATGCTTTTTCCCCACAATAAATTGGCCATATCTTTCTGGATATGGTACGGTTTGTTAGCCTCCACCTGAGATTGGCTAGGAATTTTGAGGAAATGTTTGCTTTCACTACTCCTATATTGGAATGTTGACCGGTTCCGCAAGTGAGCAGTGGAGGATTGAACCTCACCTGGCCAGCTCGTCGGCCTGTTCGTTTCCATAAACGTTACTATGACCTGAAAACCAGATCAGGGTAATCCTGAACTGATCGAGCGAGGCCAGCTTCTCTCCGACCAATTTTGAGGTTATATCTTGACTGTCAATGGGATTATGTTCGTGTGTAATTTGGTTAGGTGGCAGGGCTCCCGGATAGCAAGTATTTCGGCCTGAAACACACTGGTTGTATCCGGAAGCCTAAAGGATTTTTGGATGCTCAGAGACTCAGAAAATACGAGCACCTACTCTGCAGTCCATTTTTGAAACGTCCGTGTAGATTGTTAAATTCGAGTCCCTGTTCAGCCGTTCAGTCTTGCCACTCTACTCTTAAAGGAAATTTAACTTCAAAGTGTTTTATGAAAAAGATGTTGGGGGTGATGTAATCCGTTAAGGGTGGTACTAATTCTCTTGATAGAGAAAGCAGAATGTTGCTATGTCCATAGGGTCCTGCATACCAGCACCCGCTCTGATCGCGCTGTGTGCTGTGATGTTTGTGATGTGAAAGTGAAGGTCTAAAGGTAAAAGATACAAAAGGACTGCGTGAGGGCGTCTGGCGGAGCTGACTGCAGAGTGCCTGAGGTGCCTATGTATGCCGTTCTTTGGACTCTGTTAAGCTTCGTTATATTATAAGCTTTTTTAAGAGCCGTCCACCAAACTATTGGTGGCATTGAGATACCTCTATAATTTTCGGACATAGAAGGATCACTTTTGTTTATTAAATGGGGCATGTTAGACATCGCTGAATGCCTCATGGCATCAAGAAAAGTTATATTGAAGTCCAAAGAGCTACAAAATGTATACCAGAAAGGACTGAGTATGAAATACTATTTGGCCTTGAAGCTTTAATATTTTTTAATCTGTGTTAAGATTTGCCAACATTTCTAACATAACTTTGTATAGAATTGATGGATGGGGAAAAGAAATATGTGTTGGTTCATGTCTGGTATAGTAGGAGACCACATTGCACATTGAAAAAATAGATACCTAGGGTTTTGTTATTTACATAGACCTTTATAGTTCCTTTCTTTTAGGTATAAGGACCTTAAAAGAATTATTTATAGTTCTTTTAAAAATGTAAATGATTTCTTTTTTAAGCCTAATACAGTGTTTATCCTACATCCTTTCGATGTAAAAGGACGGCCTAGGGGTTTTCCATTGCCTTTTAACAGCCTCTCGAATCGCACAAATGACTGAATTCGTTGCGCCATCTATGGTAAACGTGAGAAGGTTCAAAGACTGACGTTTTAGATAACAAATTTTTAAGAAATTCAAAAAAATATCTGTTCCCGAACGCGCCCTATTTCATACCTACTTTTTAACGTTTGGACATGTTAATTGAACAATCCAGTTGAATAATCGAAACGTGTGGCAACGCATATTGAACTGACGATTGACATGCCAAAGGACTGAACAGAAATTTTAAATGCCTTGCAAGAATGCATTATCCATAACCAATTACCGATAGGGATCAACCCTCAATTCACCCTCATTTCTTCCGGTTCAGTAGACGCATGTGTTCTCTCTCTCTCTCTCGCTTTTTTTCCACTTACAAAATAGGGAAACAAATGTTAATCGAATATTTTCCGCAATTATTGCTACATTCGTCGTGAATGTTTCCCATCGCAATAAAACCAATCACCAACACAATAAACAAACGTAATGAAAATAGGTCAGACTTCAGACACCCGGGGAGTTGCCCACTCTAGCTCGGGTTGCTCCGTCTATTCCTATCCACCCACCATCTATCACAAACGATAGAAATAAATAATAAAAAAAAAATATTTCATTTCAATTTCGACGAAATATTGCAAAAGCCAAGGGATGATGAATCGAATGTATACTAGTGCTACACCGGAAGCGTGGCAAAAGTAATCGTCTTGTGTTCTATATATGGTATGCTTCACTGGTCAACTCGGCTACCCCTCCTTTGAGCTATCTAAATTCCGACCGGGATACCACCATCTCTGAAAAAGGAAAAAAAAACATAACCATTATGTTCCCACTTTATTGCCTCGAGAGCTGAGTCATTTTTCATTTCAACTATAGAAGATTGCTTGTGTGTATTTCTATCGGTTGATTGGTGGAATCCCCTATCCAAAGTTTCAACAGAGTGGAACACGGAAAAAGCCCTAACCAATTTGGGTCGTCGGTCGTTGGAGAGAATAGTTAAAAATGAAAACGCGATTTCTTCCAAATAAACGGAGACGGATAGCAGTTCTAGTGAACGGAAAAACAATTTTTTTTTTTACATCAAGGATAGTCTGAACACAAAAATCCTGGTGGCCAATTGGTAGGATTTTTTTTGTGAAAGCCAATTCCGTGTTAGCGCGTTACGTCAATTTATCGATCTCGTGTCGAAGGATCATAAAAATTAATACGGAAAAATGGGAAAAAATCCCATAAAAGTGAAATGGAATGGATAAGAGGAAATATACGAGTGCAACACTTCTGTATTTATGAAGGCACGGAGTCCAGCTACAGGGTGGGCAGATTAGTTAGAGCGGAATGGGTTGAAATCCGGAAACAAGCTTTGAAATTGAGCCCGGAGTCAGCTGTAAGGCGGGTTGTCGGTCAGAACATTTTCAAATCGACGGATTTTTCTAAAAATAAAAATCTCTTTTCTCAGAAATGTTTGTAGATAAAAGTCGAAAATATGAATCTAAAACTATTTTTTGGAAAAAGAGTTTTTTTTTTTTACAGAAAAGTCGCCTGGCGTTGAAAATACTATAGTCCACCCGACTCAAGTCCTTAGGCATCGTAAACCACGATGATTCAGAGGGGTATCGGCTGCATTTGCATTTAGTATTTGCACTTCCAGCAGAGATTCGTCGATTTATGTAGATGGCAACATTTGAGTAAATGAATACCGTCCATAGCAAGGGAGTTTTCGAAAAGGGTCAACGAGAGAACATTGCAATTCTTAAAACATACGTCATTGAATTAGCTGCCGAAAATTTAAGAGGGTTACTACGACCTGGGAAAAACATTGAGCAATCCTTGTCAAAGGGGTGCCAAAATATATATACAAACGATTTTGAAGGATTATTTCACAGATGTGGTGTTGCTATACGGTACTAGATAGTGCAACATTCAACATAACTAACGTCGTTCCGCAAGGCTCCGTATTTGGTCCGCTTGTTGAGGAGATTACGTACTGAGACTAAGGAACCCTTTTCTTTGACGAAGATATAGCTATAGTTGTTATAGCTACATTCTTGGAGGGGTTAGGTAACGATTATAACGAAGCGATAAGGTCCATACAGATTTGTACTCCTCAGGAGTATAAGAATTATCCAGACTGTTGGTAACTATTACCATAATGTGGTATGGCATGATTAAGCCAAATGTTCAATGCACAGTTGAAAATGCATCAAAGGTAAATGCTGCACTAGCAGAGGCTCAATATTGGAGGTCCAAAATACAGAAAAAATAAAAAAATTAAAAAATAACCAAATATAATGACGTCCTATATGATACGATGCAAATGAAGCACAGGAAAAATACCTCATGAGCTGAAATAACAGCAACAATGGCAACAGGGCGTATTAGGTCTAGACGAATGGCAAGACAGATGGAGTTACCTACTCTAACAAGGGAGGATGGAACAAATTATACTCAAAATCTTCGACTGGATCAAGCAAAGCAAGGAGAAAGATGCGCAGCCTTTTTATAGCAATGCTTTAAAAATGCAGTATCTGACAATACCTTACTGAACACTCTTGATGCAAATTCATATTCTGCCATTTGTGAAAGTAGTTATACGCTTAGCATTTAACCGATTCTGTCAGGTACATAACCTTTAAATTTATTGTCAAAGTCGTATGTTCTGATTAAAGATGTAAAATATGCACTATTGTGATCACTTCTAAACTAAGAACACCTTTAACTGGATAGTTCTTCATAAGCAGCACCTCTGGGTTGTAAATGTTGAGTAGTGTTTGCAGAAGTGGTTGTTTTGTTGATTTGAACGCGCTGTAAACCCTGACAATCAACACGCTGCCCCTTGTTTTCTAATTAATGCTTTATAGAATTTGTTGTTTAAACCGTGCCACCAATTATTATTATTTCAATCTCAATATCTCTTGAGCGGTATGACTTTGACAAGAATTTCACGGTCTGTATACGGGACATAAAAGGTATACCCATCTTCACAGATGGCTCAAAGACGGAGAATAGAACGGGAGTAGGAGTCTTCTTAGAAGAATTAAACATCAGCGACTCATACCGACTGGCAGACCATTGTAGCGTTTTTCAGGCGGAGATCTACGCGGTTAAGAAAGCTGTGCAAACTGTCTTAGCGAGGGAACTACCAGCAATGGAAATCACCTTCTGAGTGGACAGACAAGCATCACTTAAAGCGATTAACTCCAATCTGGTAAACTCCAAATCAGTAAGCCATCAGTGCCTTTCAGCACTGAGAGCATTAAACCATCACACAGTAATGCTGTGCTGGGTTCCTGGACACGTTGGTGTAGAAGGGAACGAGGCAGCAGATAAACTAGCCAGTAGCGGCTCTGAAATGGACGTACTATTAGATGAAAGAGAAGTATTACCAGCTTTCAACGCAGCTAAGGGGTTCATTGATAATGTCACATTAAGCTTGGCTAAGGAATGATGGAACAACATTCCCGGTTGTACTATAACAATCGACACTAAAAGGTCAAAGATCCTAACATCTTTTGATAGAAACCAAATCCGAGTGCTAGTCGGGGTAATAACCGGACACTGCATAATTAGGAACATGGCCAAAAGACTAGGTATCTTCACAAACGATTTCTGTAGAAGTTGCAGAGATGAAGAGGAAATAGAATCTGTATGGAACATCTCCTATGCCACTGCGCAGCCCTCCAAGAACGCAGCTACTCTTGTATGGGAGCACGGTTCTTCGACGGCTTGGAAGATCTAGCAACGATACCTCTACCAGATTTAAAAAGATTCATCAACAGATCCGAATGGTTTTGTTAGATGCATGTCCTATCATGTACTACATAAGGGTAATCACAATGGGCCTTAATGGCTTCCGGGTGGAAAGTGCTATTACAGCAAACAGCCCCTCTAACCTAACCTAACCCAACTACTTGAGGAATTCACTTAACTTTCCCCAGCGTCTATAGTTTCACCAACTATGCCCATACGATCCTATAATCCTTCTCAAGACTTACAATGGGCCTCTGATTTTTCTTGCTACAAACATACTGGCGGACGTGCTAAGCCAACATTAAGTCGAACTTGGGATCCTTAAATAGGCTATAATATGCTTTAGGGAAAGCTGTGGCCGAGTCGGTGTCGGGGCAGCAAAGTTGGCTGTTGGTTTTGGTATCTTGAAAACGATCTGGAAAACGGTTGGACAATTGCTCGTGATAGGCCATCTTAACTCGGCAGAAATGAAGTGAATATCGTATCAAGAATACATTCGAAAAGCAGTCAGTCGACGTTGAGCACTATATTGATATAGAGCCATGTTGGTAAAAGCTAGACAAGCATTATCCAATTTTCTGAAGCAGATATCGTATAGATGGATTCAATGTTGACCACAACAAAGTACGAATATTCCAAAAGCGCAGCATGGGCTCAAGATCCACTTGTAGGGTTGTACGACAGATAGGTGGCGAATTACAATTTTGTGTTTTTCCCATAATCTACAGACTCAAGTTCCAACACCACTGTTAAAGTTGCTTCGTAAATATGGTGAAAGATGAAAAGCTTTGTAATTTTTGGAGTCTGGTAAATTTGCGTAGGTACTCTGTACAAAAGCAGAATTCTTTTTAACTGTGCAGTACCTACTGCTGTCGTTACAGGCCCATGTGACCGCACTGAGATATTGCCAAAAAAAAAACAAAGACAAAATGTGAAAAAATGACAAATTTGAGCCAAATGCAGCCTTTAAAAGTTTGAAAGTTCTTTCATGCAGATAATGGGAAGATACGCATGTGATCCTCTAAAAATCATGGTTTCATTTTCTAAACCTAAACAGAGCCTGATCTAAAGGTACGTTGAAAGATTCTTAAAAAGGAGCTTCGCATCTTTAGGCAAGTCAAGACCGAAAGTAGTGCTGCATATACCAGAAGAAGCTGACTAATTTCATGTAGGTAGCTATAGTCAGTTGTTAAAAGTAGGTGGTTTCTATTTCATGAACCAAACGATAACCCAATAAAACTTATTTTTAGACGCTCATGATTGGAGAACGCTCCTCAATATTGACAAGCAGTGTCAAACGCCTTTCACCACTTTGATGAATCAGCGCCCCTTTAAATTTGTTTCCATCGCTTTAACTTTGTCAACATACTTGACGCTTAATATTGGCATTTTATATACCTTAAGGTGCCTTTGATCAATCTAATGCATATTGCTGATACAACCTTTTAATTATTATTCTCACCGTCCCCTTTGAAGTATACCAATCAAATTTGCGCGTGCAACTCGCAGAATCATCTTCAAACAGTCCTTTCAAAGGAAAATCCTTCTTCTGTTTGACTTTGAGTAGAAAAATAATTTAGTATCCATCAAACGCCTTTTAATGAAAAGGGTTGCAGAACAAACACCCGCCGAGAAGGGCTCTCTCCCTCCTTTCCGATTGAAAACTCTTTAAACAGTCAACAACCAAAAAAAAAAAAAAAAAGTAACAATAATAATTACATCCATTCAAATTTAACGTTTCTCCACCCTCGCGAATTGCCGGTAGCCAAATTCACTATGTAATTAGTTGACATTTTTTGTTAACCCTTCTACCGAAAGCCCACCCTCCATTTAGCAACAGTTTCGTGCATTTGTTCACCTCATTAGTCCATGCAGAGGTTTTTTTTTATTACGCAAGTTTGACCTGTGCCTTTGGGGTGTTTAATTTCTCCCTGAATTCGTGTGTGTGTGTTGCCGGTTTTTTTTTATTTATATTGTTTTCCAATTAACTGAAAAAGAGTGTTGTTGGCTTTTTTCTCTAGCCCTTAGGGTCTTGAGTTGAAAAAAAAAATCCATCCCCTCCGAGTTGGAAAAATGCATGCAAACTAATTTGGGTGGGTGGATAGAATGAGTGGTTGCGTTGGTTGGTATGTACTTTTGGCACTTTTTGTTTTTTTCATTTTCCAACCATCCATCCACTAATTGCTTCTGAAAGGGTGAACAAAAACGACTTGGAATGAGAAGTATCAGAAGCGTGTATGTCCGGATAGATACAGAACAATGAGTCGGCCAGACACAACAATCGATAGTAACTTAACTGCGTGATGAGGGTGTTCAGAGTGTTCACTCTTAACTAGGTATATGTATGATTTTTTTTTTTTCGTCGGGTTGGTGTGGTGATTATCCTTGCATTGTTTGGACTCAACGGCAAAACGTGTCCCTGTTGTAATTTGCCATCTTTTTCTTTGTGATTCCGATTGAATGGTTCTTTTTTTGCGCTCGAATGGGTGATTTTTTTTTGTTGCTGTTGTTGTTTTCGTCCTTTTCGTGTAACTAGAACTCGAATACAGATCACAATTTAAAGTAAAAACGGAAAATAGCACGTACACGTCAAATGGACTTGTCTTCCGTTTTTTTTTTTGAAAAAGATGTCATTAAAATGTACTCGACGAGTGGAGCAAAAAAGAAAACAGGAAAGCATTGAATGAGATTGTCTTGGCTGGGATATCGGGGTTGAGGGGGAATTTTTCTGTTTGAAGAATTTTAAGGAATCCCAGTCGGAACATCCCCTCTTGAAAGGGAGTTTTCTTTTAAGCGATTCACTGGCTAATGGTGTTTTTTTTTTTTGTTTAGAAAGTGAATCGGAAAATGTATCCCAGACAGAAGATCATTTTAATGTCATTAGCTGGTTGGCATAGTACCTGTCTGTGAACTTTACACATAATCAATTAAAAACTCATCATCATCTACGAAATGCAGAGAGATCCTAATTTCTTATAGTAATTCAAGCTAATAGTTATGTACACTGTTGAAGTAAACACCAGCAGATACAATGACAGGAAGTGTGCCATTAGACCCATATTGTAATTTAATTTTGGGTTTCAGAAAATTATTCTGATGAGCTTTTCATTTGTAATTTTAGTAAATATCTTCCTTTATAATTATGTTTGGAGGCTTTTCGTTTCGTAAACGTTTTCTAATTACGAGACATTCCCTTTTTATGGGAACATGTTGAAATTCGCAGACTGAAGGATGCGATATTGTACAAGCTAATTCAACTTCAATTTTCTACAATCCGACGGGGCGTTGAATGTCGGTTATACGACAGCTGTCGGTATAGTAATTTCTCTAAAAAAAAATACTCGCCCAGCAAATCTTCACATGTGTCCCATAGAAACAAAAATGTACGTCTCTTAGATATCAACTTTTAATCCATTATTTGAGAACTTTTCTTTGTAACTGTTTTGAAGCGAAGGAGTGGATCAGACCCGAAAAGTCGATTTAACTTTTTGTCAAGCAAATTTCTATGGAATTGGAATTCCAAGAAATTCAATCGCCTCTGACTTTATTTCTAAGAAGGACGAAAAATTATCTCTCTGACTTGCAGTTGCTGGCGTAGATATATAGATAGAAGATTCCTCATACTGATAGATATAGAGGGATATACAATGCCTCTAACGTGAACAGTTGGAGCAGTTCTTGAGAGTCACAGCCATATCTGACGTCCTTAGGAATCCCTGAAAGTGTAGACACTCATTATTGAAATAAGCCGGATTCCGAAATATACCTAGATAACTGTGAGGCAGAATAGGGATAATGCTGATCTTAAGCGATGAGGATTAGTGCTCAAATAGATCTCATGAAGTAGATGAGGGAAATCTATGTTTCCAGACAAAAACTGATGAAAACTATATCAGCGACATCTCGACGAGTTTCAAGAGCTTGTAAATTAAATAGCTTTATTCGATTCTCATAGGGAAGTAGATTGTATTGGTCATCCCAGCCGAACCCACGTAAGGCAAAGCGGATGAACCTACGGTGGACAGCTTCGATTCTCATAATATGCACTTGATGGTAAGGGACCAGACTTAGCTGGAGCGCCGAGTTAGCTCTGCTAATAGCATTATCGATGTGGGGGCGGAAGTTAAGTTGGGTGTCGCTCGCAGATAATGCCCAGATCGCGAATTGGGGAAACAGGGAAAATGAACTCGTTGTTAAAGTAGTAAGATCTTTTAGGTAGTGGATGACGTTTGCGAGAGAGAATGTCAAAGTTTGACATTTTTTCACGTTATGCTCTAAACGATTTTTTTGACACCAAGTCCACTTCTTTAGGTCCACTTGTAGTGCGAGGGAGTCCACAGTGCAAGATATCTGCTTGGAGAATCTCATATCATCTGCGTAAATCTCTAGATCAGAGAGTGAAATAACGCTCACTACATCGTTTGTTGTCAAATTAAAGATCAAATGTTCTAGATGACTTCCCCGTGGTACACCACAGCACGCTATGACTGGGTTAGAGACGAAAAATCTGTAAAGGACACTATGGCCCTTATTGTGACTGTAGATCAACGATCGTCGCGACAATTGTAGATTGCGTCGATTGATTTTAGCTATTCGTAAGACAAAATTTTTTCATTTCCAAGAGAAACCATCGACCAGGCATTTGAAATCGACTACAAGCGACTGTCAAATCGACAAATATCGATCGCAATCGCCAATCACATTTGTCGATCAACGATCAACTATCGACGCTCACAATGGGGGTCTATACGTCGATCTTCTAGATAGGACTTAATCCAGGAAAAAACCGCGGTGGAAAACCGGTTGCTTTTAGTTTGAGGAGTATGACTTTATGCGAGATTTTGTCAAACGCTTTGCTGAAATCAGTAGCCACGACATCCACTTCCTTACCATTTTCCAAGGTGCATAATGTGTTTCATACAAATTCCGTTTTAGGCGGTGGCCATGGTGTAGTGGTTAGAGTCATTGCTTGTGACCCGAGCGGCGTTGGTTCGAGAATCGATTTACAATGAAGGAACATAGCGTCGTAAACAATGCTCTCAAAGAACTTTTTGGTATGCAAGAGAGTTTATCAAAGGGTCTATAATTCGAGATATCGACCTTACACTCCTTTTAGTGGATGGTAATGATAAATGAGTCCTTCCAAAGTTTAGGGAAAATACCTTGTGCTATTGATAATTGGTAAAGAGCGTTTTATTTTTTCCACTACTGACGACAGACTTATATTTATGGCTGTTAAAGAAGTTTGATCGCAGCTATTGATGAACGCAGGGTACTTTAAGTACCCTGTAACCAAGAAGACCACTTTCTACAAAGTTATACTCTCGGATATATTTCAGACTTTCGTGAGAGGTGGCGCAGTGCAAAAAACTTTAGGAATCGAACATGATAGCCCTAACCACTGAGTCACTGCACTCATGCATCAATGCTCTTCTAGACGAACCTGAAGCGGGTAAAACGGTGTTACGGTGACTATGTGTTTGTCGTCAATAGGATAGTAAATGGAGTTTTTTCAGGAAACGATATTGTTACGCTATCCTTGCCTATACTTATTACGTCCAATTTTCGCTGGCCTGTCCCTTAACCCAATCATCTTGCTTTAAGAATTCTTAACTCAAATGCCATTACAGTAGCTTTTCCTACCTATCCTAAAAGTAATCATCCAACTGGCCGTTGACATTCTCATAAAATTCGTTATTTTGACAGGTGGGGGTAAGTAATTTAAAAGACATTTTGACTAACGTCAAATATTCATAAGGATTTTCATACGAATAATGCGCTCATTTAGACGGTAATTTTCAAAAATCACATGCATCCTTCAAAAACTATAAATATTTATCGTGTCACCTGTTGTATTTATTCACAACCACAAATTGGGCACCACCAGCTGCTTGCCTGAAGGAAGCTCCTCCGTCAACATAGAACTGCTCGTTTGTAGTTACATATACATACTCGTAGGTACAACCATAGAAACCCCGCTTATCCACAGCCATTATCAACTTTAAATTGTTTACAAAGCTACTAAAACTTTAACGATAATCCTTGGTCTGGGTGAGGTGCAACTTGGCCAAATGGCAATTTGTCACGCGAATTTTAAGGATCGTTGTTGGAGCACAGCTCATTTGGAATTCACTTAATGAACAATGGAAGGAATAAAAGGGTCTTTACGCCAATGAATTATGAATGGAGTCGGAGTCGCCCTGTGATTGTGCTCCGTTTGAACGGAGCAGCGGTCGTTTGTCATTTTGATAGTAGAAATGAAGAAATTATTAGTTCTCCTTCGTCTCCTGGTCGGATTGTGTTGGGGTGTGTTTTAGTGTGTTTTCGTTCGTCGTTTATATGCTTTGTCATTCTTTCTGATTGAACCTTACGTATCTATAGAAGCTTACCTACACTTATTAAGTCTCATTTGGGGGGTATTGGATGACGGCCTTAGAGCCTACTTCGCCATAGCCAGTTGTTGTGGTGGTGGAGGTCCTGGTTCGCCGGCCTCTGCGTACAAACAGGAGCCCTCGCTGCAGGAACAGGTATCGCCCTCTCTGGAACTGCTACAGCAATCGCTACAGTTTCGATGTTCCACGTCGGTGGAGTCGTATGTGCACTGCTTCAGCATGCGGTCACGTTCGCATTCTTCGGTCTCGGGAAAGGCTGCCTGGCAGCGGTTTATCATGTACGCCTTGCCGGGATTGTTCTCCTGACTGCTGTCCGAGCGCATGGTGTCGTTCTGGAGGTCGCGATGGTTCGACGAGTGATGACTGTGATGGCTGGTGTGGCTGTGCGTCATCGGTTGATGCTGCTGTGAGTGATGTGACGAGTGCATCAAATGATGACCGTTGTGGTGGGAGTGCCGGTCGTTCCGGGTCGAATGATCGGAACACTCCGAGGAACATGTATAGATGGGTGGCTGGTGTGGATTCGAGTTGGTGCTGTGCAGGGGTTGGTACCATTCGGTGGACGATGGTGGTGGCAGAGGTTGTCCTGGAGAGGTGAGGGCATCACAGCTATTACAGGATCTGCAAGAAAGATGACAGAAATGCGTTAAAATTGCTGGTCTCAAAAAAATTGTGAACAAGGACACTCACCTCCCATTGGAACACCTTGAATTCTGCGTCCCCGTTGGCTGATACTCTGATACAGCATGCCGCGGTGGAGGATAGTGGATATGTATGTTTCTCGTCGGCATGGCCGCTGGCACCTGTCCTGGTGGATAGTATGGCGGCAGCGGTGGGGGATGCTGTCCCGTGGGCGTTATCTGATATCGGCTTTGTCCACTCGGATGGCCAACTGCAGCGCATGGCAGCGGGTTGTTATAGTAGTTCTCTTGTCGACCAACACCGACACTACTAGCCCCACCGGCGGCACTGCAATGCTGACTCTGTGGTGCAACACCCCACGTAGAGAACCCTCCCGAGGAACTGCTGTGAATTGACGAATTGAGAGCACTGCTTGAGGAACAAAAATCATGAACACAAAACATAAATAGACGTTTCGTCTCAGGATTAACCATCGGGACTTACCTCTGGTGTGTGGACATCCCAGATCCACCGGACTTAGAACTCTTTCTGCTCGACTGCGGACTGCCTGGTTGATAGCAAATGTTTTGCGGCACCGGTGGCGGATGATCCGGTGGGGGTAGTGAAAATTCTATGAAAAAGGAAGAAATCATTTTGTTAGATATAAGGAATCCGCTTTGTGGATTAAAATCAATGCGGGGGTGTGTGTTCCGTTTCATTAATTTCTACAAACAAAAGGGATTTCACAAGCAAATCCCGATTCACTGAGTTGTCATCAATACAAAACCAGAAAAACGAAACAAACGAACGAGAAACAAAAGAAATTCCCAAATGAAAGAAAGGATTTTCTCATATACTCCCCCTCCCACCCCATATACCTGGTGGATACTGATGATAGTTGTGCTTGTTCTGTGCCGCATAACATTGCGGTGGTGCTGCATCCGAGTGCGGACTATGTGTTCCCGAATCCTGGTCATTGCTCGATGATGAGGTCTTCAGGCATGTCTCCGTCGACGATGTCCCGATGATCATTGTCGTCGCATATGGCGTTGGATTCTCAGGACTCTGCCAAAAGAAGAATAAAAACCACACAAATTATTTCCACCCAAACGAACATGGAATCACAGATTCAGAAGAAGGAACCACAACATCAGCAGCAGTCCTCTGCATCCCTTACGCTTAACTAACCTTGCGACAATTGTAGAACGTACTCATGTTGCGCGTATCCACCTCAGCATAGTCGGTACCCCCGTCCGAGGTATAGTTCGACTGACTGTTCGCATTCGATAGCAGTTTGGTTTCACTCAAACCGGAATCCTTATCGGTGTCGGCACTGCGCCAACCCCTATCAATCCACAAGCTGTCCTTGCCATTGATATTCAGGGCAGTGATTTCGTTGGCACTCACAACTATACAGAAAAACGGGCGAAAGGAACATACAAAAAACACAATGACTCTCAAAGGAGAACAAAACGAAGAAAAATATCCGGATGGAGAACAATTCTTACCGCTCAAGTGGCCCAATTCCTTTGTCAACTGATGACGACGCTTGAAGAAGAGCATTGCAGCTGCCGCCGAGATGAGTATGGCCACCAGCATTGTGATCACAAGTGCCATGAACCAGGTCTCGTGGACGACATTCGTTGTTTTCCGATGGGTGGTGGCTGCTGTATCGTCAAGTGGATCCATGCCATGGCCATCGGTTCCACTACCATTCGGCCCAGTGATACCATTCATTGAGCCGCTCGGATGGGCACGTGGTGGTGATATTAGATGGGCTGGGTCCATCACCAAGGATTTCTGTGATTCAAATGGGAGAAAAAAAAGTTGCATTACCATCGCGGGACATGTGCAGGGGAGGAACACTTACGGGCTGAGAGTATGGTCCCTCGCCGGCTTTTGTGTATGCGACCACGCGGACGTTGTAAGTGGCACCGGTTGTGAGACTGTTCAACATGACTGATGTGGTGGTGGCGTTCAGTGTCATATTGGCAAGGACTTTTGCTGTATTCCCAGCCGTTACCTAGGGGTGATTTTTTGTGTTAATTTTGCAAGAATTTTTAATGAGCCATAGTGAGCGAGGGTGTGAATTAACCCTCAACACATATCGCTAACAGTGTGTGGCTTATGGGAAATGTTAAACATTTAAAAATTGTGTAGTACCTACCTGAATTTTATAGCCGAGTAAAATACCGTTGTGATGTTGCGGTGGTGGTGGCGACCAACGTACCCAGCCAGCTGTTAGGTTCAACATCCCGGTAAGGACCGAGTCCGGTGGAGCCGATGGTACTGGAAGCACATGATTAAATTATTGAAATTGTTTTGCGAATATTTTTGATACTGGGAAATTGTTTTCCAAAATTATTGTATGAAAGAACGGGTGGTTATCCCAATTGGGCGGCATATCGAAATGGGTCTGCAACATTATTATTTTGCTGGCAAGTTTTGTGTATTGACCTGACGCTAACCTAAGCTATTTCATTGAATCTCAACGTTTGTGGTATTTGGTTGTGGTTATTGCAATGCGCAGCTGATGGCAATCAGAGTGAAAATGTGGTTTCAGTTTAGGAATTAGTGGAACGGAAGAGCTCGCAATAGAGGCGATTGAGCATCTGACCGCTGGATGGTGTGACGATGCAATGACTGGAAATTATTTACTCAATTGAATTTAAATTCAAAGGCGAACAGAAAGGCCGGATTTGTATTTTGATTGCTTATATGTGTTGGTGGGGGTGGATGCAAGAAACTCTGTAATTATTCACGTTTAACAAATAGAAGGTACTTCCCAGACTATGTGCTTCAATGATGAGATCATACATTCAAAATCTAGGGGACTAAAGTCCGTGCAGCAAAGTGTACAAAGCTGTTAAGAAGGAAGTGAAAGTGAAAAAAGGTGGCAGCCGCTCCAGGTATAACACGCACGCCGCGCCGATAGTTTAGAAAAAACATTGTGGTCGGATTATTCAACTACCAACTTCAATCTCGAGGGAACACCGACATTAGGACAGGTCATATCACAGGAAGTAATCGAGATTTGCATTCAAATGACAGAGAACTTTCTCCAGATGTTATTCTAAATATAGGTCTCAGCAGCAGTAGTAAAAGTAAGACCAGACATCTTCGTTAATATCTACCTTCAACCTGTTACTTGAATGGAGTTTTTGTGGTATAATCAAAACGACGAAACATGTTACCCCTTCCTGATGGCAAACCACCAAATAAGCTTATTCTGTGTGCTAGGTGCGGCTGTGAAAATGCTGGAAAGTATCAGCCTTGAGTGATCAATCGAACAAACTCTCAACGGAAAAAAAAAACATTCAGCCCATAGCATAGAGAGGGAGCTTTGTAAAAGAGTTGCACCCCTTGAGGACAATCGTATGTCGGTCAGAAGTAGGTATGCGAAAGTCACAGCAGAACGCTGGGGACAAATTCTTTTGGTCTGCCTGAGTCATGACTATAAAGGCTGTAGTTGTACACATTTACATGTATCTGCATGAAAATCATCAATAGAAGCGCTTACAAATGATGCCGGATTCAGGTCCTGCGAAGGCATCTTCCAACCCTTTTCGAGCAAACTTATCGCAGATCTTAGTTCATCCAGATAACATTCAAATGCGCTCAATATTGCATATCTTGAAAGAAATTACAAAATACTCAAACTGCGTGCATCGAGCACTACAGTCTAATTACACGTCATTTTTCTGGACTGAATTGCTAACTTGCAAACCGCCATTTTCGAGAGCGATTACTAAAAAGTTGGTTGTCAAAATCATATCCATGATATCTCAAGCTATTTTAGGAAGACGAACCCAAACTATAGCTATGTACGGTAGACGCTCGATATAGTGAACCTCTGCATAGTTAACTATCCAATATAGTGAACCACCAAGATTTTTACACAGACTACTCTAAATAGTGAACTATGGAAATCTCGATAAAGTGAACTTAGACTTTTTTTCGCAAAATTCAACGAAAAATGTTCCAGTTTTACAATGCGCCTGAATGTCAACTATTTTTTAAAACAATTTACCGTTCATTTGTGTGTTTTTCTGATATTTTAGTTATGAAACGCTTATAGGTACATCTGTGCAATTAAATTTAAAGATGACACTAATGACGGTGACAAATTATTTTTCAAAAATTTAGTTCATTCATTTTTGAAAAAAATCATATTTAGGTATCTACATATATCAAATTAAGCTTTGGTAAACATTTAAAACTAAACTAAAATAGTAAAAAATTTCGATATTGTGAACATACCTTGTTTTTATTAGTTCACTATATCGAGCGTCTACTGTATTTGTTTATCAATGGGGCTGAAAACTTTATAGTTCCAGAAAATCATTAAATTAAACCAATATGTACGAGTAAACGATATTACCAATTAAAGCGGCTTAAACGGGGGTGCACAAAATTTGTATCCTCCATAAAGAAATTGACTGAGCTCCTATTAAATGTATAGGACTAAAAACTGCTCGACAGCCGACCGTGAGAGTTTTGATTCTTATAAATTGCCGTCATTACATCTTGAGGTACAATCTTACTCGTATCTCGTATGTTTAACATAACAAAACTCAACTGTTGAAAATGGCAGTGGTCTGCTAATACCACTTGGTAGAGGCGATAATTTCTAAGTATTCAGTTCAATAAAAAATTTAACGCATTGAACTATGCAACGTTTATTAATGGATCTAGGTACTTTTACAAAAATTTAACTGGATCATTGCATACTTTTCGGATAAAATTTTTTTTATAAAAAGTTAAATCTGCTTCTCCATTTTGTCAAATGGAAAAAAATCGATGTGCTAGACTTGTGCTGTCTGAGCTATAAAACAAATTGTAAAACTAGAAAGTCGTTTGTTACCAATAAATTTTAGGCGTAAATTTTGCAATCAATATTGTTAATAGCACAACTAGTGCAAGAGTAAGATTAGGTAGCTCAACTCTTCACAAAACGTTTTTTTTTTTCTTTGATGCAGAAAGGGTGGCACCCAACACACACTCGATTTTACAATATATGTATCTACATAATTATAGGTACCTACATACCAAATATATTGCATATAATACATATATATTTAAATGAAACCAATTTGTGACGCTATAACTTGAAAAAGGCTGGACCGAATTTACAATTTTGTTTAAAGAGTTGTTAATAGCTTCTATACCAAGAAAAACATTAGAAAAAATGCCCAGGTAATGGGAAAAGTCTTATATCTCGAACTCGAATGTCACTGAACTTAAATCTTCAGACAATCTTAAATAGGTATTGACCTTGGACTTTCCATGCGAAGATTGGTTTAAATTGGACAAAGGGGCATGGCGCCTCCCATACAAAATAAACTTTGCTAACGCTATTCTTCGACAGTCATGGGAGCTAAAATTTGTAGAATTTTTGACATTGTCCTTGTCCTAATAGACAAAAATATTATTATTATTATTATTATTATTATCTTTATTTCACTCAAAAATAAACTTAAAGCTATACAAAAGATAAATCAATAGTTCAACAAAATTTTTTTTTTTTTTTTAAAGAATACAGCTTTTAGCTTTAAAGTGAAATAGCTACCTACATTCTGTTGTCAGATTCTGACAAGAGGCGAATGTACGAATCGTATTTAACAAACAAGGATTAATTTATCGATCGAGGATACGATAAAATGCAGTGATAAAAACAAATAATAAAAAATGAAAAAAAAAATAAAATAAGAAATTAAGTACAAAAATGTTTTAAAAATTTAGAAAAAATATAATCAGTAACAAAAAGAAAAGAAAAAAAAATTAAACCATAGGAATCAGCAAGTCACCAATAATATCGTAGTTTAAAGAAAAAAGCCAACGCTTAACATTTTTAAGGAAGACGTATTTAACTCTCAGGCATCTTAGACTACTAGGCATTTTGTTAAATAAACGGGGCGCAGTAACAATATAAAAACGAGAAAAATGCGATTTTTTTATAGTGGGTACATTGACGAAATTTCTGGTGTTAACACGTAGATTTTGATTATCATAAACCCTTGAGGAGTTATAGCCGGAATTTTCAAAAAATATTTTTAAAACCTTATAACAGTATAAATGCCTTAAAGGCAGAAAACCAAGACTTTTAAACAGCTTAAAACTATGAGTTCGACGATTAACCCTACATAAAATACGGACAGCATGTTTTTGTTTGATTAGTAGAGGCTCTATTTTATTGAAGTGTGTACCACCCCAACAAGCTATACCATACTGGAGTTTAGATTTAAGTAGACCGTTATAGACTAGCTTTAAGACACGCAAACTGCAATATAGACTAAGATGGTCAATATGCCTAACAGCACTGTTTAGATATTGCTTCAATGACGTGGTATGTTCTTTCCAACTGAGCCTGTAATCCAAAGTAATACCTAAGTACTTAAAGTTGTCTACGCGTTCGATTTCAAAGCAATCGGCAGAGCAATATGCATGGCAATCAAAATTGGGTATATTATTATCGTGTGTACAGGAATTGATTAAACGGAATCTATTGCAATTGGGTGAGTGGTAGTGTAAAGGCATGTCTTCACAGATTTTACCCATTATGTTGAAAAACATGAACTTCGTTTTATTGCTAATGACCAATTTGTGAAGTTTGAACCATCTCCTCATTAAATCCAGATCATAATTTACATCCAAAAAAATGTTGAAATAGCACTTACCGTGATAAGACAAGGCGGTGTCATCGGCAAAAGCTGTGAATTTACCTTTGAAATGTTGAATGAGAAGCGAATTTACAAAAATTAAAAACAGAATAGGACCTAAAACAGATCCTTGTGGAACACCTATGTTGATAAGAACTTTTTCACTCAGACAATTTCGAATTCGAACTCTCTGACTCCGATTTTCTAAACAAGTAGTAAACCAGTCATGGATAAAACCTCTGAAACCTGCGTTATAAAGTTTATTAAGCAATATCTTATGATCAACCATGTCAAAAGCTTTAGTGATGTCTATGAAAAGAGAAGCAGAGATATTAGATTCATTTAGACTATTATAAATTTCACCGCACAGCTTTAATAAGGCATCTTCAGTCGATTTGCCACTACGAAAGCCAAACTGCGAATCACTAAAGAAATTTATTTTATTTAAGTAAGACAGCATTCTTGATTTGACCCCCTTCTCGAAGACTTTTGAAAAGACAGATAAAAGGGAAATTGGAACGGTATATCTGGGTAATACAATTTCTGGACAGGAGCAAAGCTGGCATCATCGGTCCGTATACTTCCTAAAAAACGACGATGGCATTGCTATCACCCAACAATGGAGGACGCTACCGATCGGTGCAAACCAATTTCTTTTGGCCCAAATTGAATGATATGGATCTCATGCAGATGCAACGTGAACTGTCTATACCTAGGGGTCGTGCAATTTGAACCCGTTCAGATGCGCATAGAAATCGTAGAAATTTGTTATTAAAATTTGAGTTCTTTTTACGATTCTGAATACGATTTATACGACAATCGTTCGTCCAAATTCAATATTCGGCGAATTAGGACGAAATTCGAGAAAATATATTCGGTGGCTGATCGACCAGTACACAAAACACAAATTACATCGTAAGGTTTTTTCTACTGCGCCACCTCTCGCGAACGTCTTACAAACATCCGAGAGTATGACTGTCCTGAAAAAGCTTCTCAATTCAGCCGTTCGGATTCGGCATAAAATTGTAGGTCCCTTCCATTCGTCCCAAAAATAGAAACTCACACAAACGAATGGTTGCGAGAAGCTAGGCCCAGGGTATCTAGTCTACCCGCCTGTTGCGCCACCTATTTATTTATTTATTCATTTATCGAGCAGTACCTACGTCAAAAAAAAGGGGTAATAGACTAAAAATATTTCTGCGGTGGCGCAAGGTGTGCTGTGTGCACTAGAGCTAAAAGACCTTGATATCCAACCGATCTCAAGAACTCAACATATTGTTTCCATACATTTTTTTTTTATAATTTTAAGTCGTACTGATATTTTCCAATAAAAATATGAACATTATTTCATTTTGGTAAATTAAATACGATAAAAAAGTAGCTCTTTAACAAAATCCACACTCACCGTCTTCATATGTCTGCACCAGCTTAGAATTACTCGGCTGTCCCTCTAGGCTCTGATAGAATGGTGCCAGGAAAAACTCATACTTGGTGTACTTCTTCAAATTACCAACAACGTGCGATTCAATCGACGGATTCAGCACTGTCATGATGTTGTACTTCTGCGAACTGCCACTAATGTCACGAAACCGTACATAAAGTCCCTGTGGCGAAACAACAAACGTTAATTAATTTTCAAATCCTGTCGATATGGTGGTCCTCATTTTCCTCCAATAGCCCGCAAGGAAAAATCTGATGAACCGCATATAATGCATCCCAATGGTGTATACATACCTCAACGTATTTTTCCGTCACACTGACGTGCATCACCCAGTCAAGGCGGACCGCTGTTGAATTAATCGCTGCCGCGTCGATGAGCTCTACCACCTGCAATGATTGTAAAAAAAAGAGACACAGCATTAGATATATAATATAGGATGCCCATCATGTAAATACACAGATACTCTCTCGGTTGGGCAGTCTAAATATTGTTTCGCCACCAGGATATGCCCCCTCGAAATGTGGGTTAATAATGCACCACATATCTACAAACCCTCACATCATCGGCCGGGCAGCAAATATACCTGCTTACGTATGTTTGTCTATTTGTATAGCCGGAACATAATAGCTCCACAAAGCCGTGCATACGAGTGCAATTACAAATTGATTGGGGATTTTAAGTCGCCACCACCGCCTGGGGCGGCATACCAATGAATTATTCATTGGGCTCCAAAGCTGATGGTGAAGCTGTATGGTAGCACAGCGAGATTACGCGGGCTCCTTTGCAAACTTTCAAAGGCAGCGAAGTAGTAAATTGTTTTCAACGACTAATTATTCAATACATTCGTCCCTCGTATATACGCTATACCATCAGCAGCCACAGCTACAGCCACCCAGCGAATGCATCTAATTTTGTAATTTATTCAAAGTGAAAAGTTCGGTTCTGTCCTGGAGGGTGATTTATGTGGCGTATGCACGAGAAACTTGTGACTTGGCGCGATGCTTCATAATTGTTTTCCTTCGAACAAATGGAGAGAAGAAATGTTTTAATTTGTATAGATACGAGATGTCTTTGTCTAAAATGGAAGTTCCTATAGTCCGTTATGGTTAGTGAGTAGTGGTGGATGGTGGTGTAGTTGGTGCATTTCTTGGCGCAAACCATGTGAAATAATAATTCCTTCGAAATTAATCATGACTATAAGAAGGTGGTAGCCTATCACAGTAAACTGCAAGGTACATATTTTCAGTTCATTGTTATTAGTTTAGACAGAAACCATTTATCAAAGACACTGTAGGAATAAATAAATTCGGAGTCTTATCAGTTGTTAACGTTTAACCGCAGCCGTTGTGGTTATGGCATGAGTATTAAAATTATTTGCGCTGTACAAAAGATATGTCGTTTTATAATAATAACCAAATTCAAGATAAAATTTGAATTCAAAATTCTTTGGCAAATCGCAATGGAAACGCTTACATGGAGAAAAATTCAACGATAAAAACAGAACGCTTCGATGGCACACAGAATCGCCCAAGTAAAAGCCCTGCATTGTAAATGACGTATTGGGTTGATAATCCTCGCACCCAACTCCCTCTACTGAACATCTATAGAAGCTAGAGTTGCTGAGGACACACATTTATCGGCTCGACACCGTGTATACTGTTAATCTCAATAAAAGGCTTAAAATACTAAATTGAATTAGAGAGCTAGAGAAAAATTGACTTTCATTTACGCCGTGATATTAAGGGCTAAGTTAGGTTAGACGCAGGGTTATGAGGAGAACAAGACACAGGGCACCTTAGTGGTGCCTTCGCTATCCCTGATGGGAGAACCATAATTTAATAGATGAAAAAACATACGCACCGCTAATTCATTTTATTTCCCTGCAGAATGTAAATACCTTCGATCCGATAAGACCTATCTCTTCCTTGTTTTTACAGAAGTATCTAGTCTGCCAAAACTTTGAATCTAGACATATTTTTGTGTAAAACTCTTCGTCTTTTGGCATGACACTGGTCAGGGCATAGACAAAATTCCTATTGCCATATAAGCATTTCAAGGAAATATAAAAAAACAGACAAGAACAAGCTGCCCGAAGATGTGCTAACACAACCGGCCACCGAATCCCCAAGGAATAGTATGGCCATTAATAAAACTTAGCGATTAGATGTGCACAGTAAGTTGATCGCATCATCTCATTCGGCTATATTTTTGACATATACTTTTCTAGAAACTGATTGGCACATTATCCGTGATCACTGCCGAATGCAGAGGTAAGGGAGTGTGTCTCATCTGTAAGGTGAAAGTTTGTCTCATCTGAGAACAAAATGTTGTTGAAGGAAGAAAATCCATCTTTATTTGATTAGAGAAATCGAGCCTCTGGACGGGACCTCATCAGTTGGCTTTAATTCTTGCACCAGCCATCAATAAGGATATTATATAGGAATAGGTATTTCGGAACATTCAAGATAGTTGTCCTTTTGCAAATGGGAGCGATCGGAACTCTCGCGAACTAAATAAAGCACGATCCGAACGCTCTGTGGTTTATTGTTATTCACGAGACGAACCAGTCTTCTCAAACTTCTGCACTCATGTTTTGTTGATATCAACATTTCCTAAAAATGAGAGAATTATTGCCCACGCATACAGAACGTACATGCTGTGCTTCCGAGAGATGATCCATAGATATTCCCAAGGACGAGGCTAGCAGTGATCGGCTTTTCCCCTCTTCATGAATACAATGTTACATTGGGAGTAGGAGCAAGTAAGGAAACTTTGCTTCGTTCCAAATCCAGAAGAAGGGGGTTTGCAGGGGGGGCACTATTAAACTTGGGGTAAATCGATTCTATTTATGCGACAAATATAATGCACATAATCCAAGTGGCGGCGACAAGTCGAAAATAACTTGAAAAAGGCCTTATGTCGCCTTGCGAAATCGTAATAAGGCCATTTTTTGAGTATGGCCTTATATCATAGCACCATGTGCCATTAAAAAATGCTCAAATCTCATTTACAACTCAGGTATTAAAGATGCGCGAGTATTTATATTTTCACTGACAGTCAAAAAGCTATAAACGTCCTTAGCTTACCCAATATTGACCCCAAATCAGTCTTAACGCTGCTTCAACTTCCTATACCAGGAGTTCCCTAACTGTCCGTCGCAAGACGGTACGCACAGGTCGTCTGCACACAACGTTCCATCAGCTTTAAGCTCGATTTGAAAAAAAAATGTCGGGTCGGGTTCGGGTCGATGTTGGCCACTGTGTTTTGAAGTGCACAAGAAGTATGTATTTGGCAGACGTCAACTTGGCGAATTTTGCGTCGGGACTTGGGCCTATACCCGTTCAAGATCCAACTGACCCAGGAGCTCAAAGTTAATGATAATGTAATGACCATAGACAAATCATCTTTAGCGACGGGCCGCATTTTTGAATGAATGGCCAAATTGCCATAAATGGGATGACGCCAACCAACACGAGGTGGCAATGCATCCATAAAAAGCTGTTTGGTGCGCATTTTAGACTGGCGGTGGCGTCATTGCTCCGTACTTTTTCATGACGTTGGTAAGGCCAATACCATCAACGGCGATTTAACATCGCAAAATTTTTCTTGTGGCGTTGCCTGAAGTCGCAGCTCAATGCGAATAAACCGCAATCGATCGATGTCCTTAAACCCAACATAACCAATGCCATCGCTCAAATTAAGCCGGATCTATGCGGCAGATTAGACCACTCGGATCCGTGACAACGTGAAAAGCTGTGCCGGACATTTGGGCATGGTCTTATATTCCAAACAATATTGGCATACATGGGATTCGTTAATACCTTGCACCCAGCTTGTTTTATTCCATTTCAACGTCGACCAATCCTCATTGAAAACCCCTTTAGTGAATCTTCAGTAAGCTCAGCTTCTATTCACATATCTGTGCTTTGTTCCGTGCTTTTAGAAGGGCGTCGCAAAAATATTATAACCTGTATAGGGAGTCGCAGTATGGAAAAGGGAACCCCTGTCCTATACAAACAAATACCATTTGAACAAAACCAAAATATTGAGGGTTCCCGTTTATGGGGGAATTATAGGATGAATTTGTCAGTGTACTGAAACCAACAAAAAGCTGGAAGCACAACAATTGTATCTCATATTGGGAGAAGATACGAGTACGGGAACTATTCAGCACTTTAAAACCATTGTCATGAAGATTATAAGTCTACGCAAATATCCTAAACTAAGTGGGCTACGAAATGTACCTACTCAAATCCTCGGACTGCACTTGATGGAGACACATTCATAATGTGAATGCCCAGCCTTCAGCTGTATTAGAAAGAAATTCTTCTTCAGGGAAATACTAAGTTTGCAGGAATTAAAAAAATCATCTGCTGAAGTCATCATCAGCTACACGAGCCTAGGTATCTTTCTGAGAATTTTGACACATAGGCCTCTTCAGTTCGACACGGTGTGTCAGAAGTAAAAAAAATGTACAGAAAATCTGACAAAATTGATCTTGATTTCAGCTTCGACTACCATCAGCAGAATAAAATTTCAGCGGTTTCAAAAAAACACCATTGGATGAGGATTGAGGAATTCTCTGGTTATAGGTGTGAGCTTTTTCGATTTGAGTATTAAAAGCGAAGACTCCTGGAACCCAATAGTAGCTCTGCACTCACTTTTTTCTAGCCTCATATTTTTAAAAGACTCCGGTTGACTAATGACAATAGGTAAGTGATGATGACCCATTAGGCTGCATAGACAATGATTACAATGATTTTCCAAAAAATGTTCGTTTTTTTTTTCGTCAGAAAATAAGCCAAATCAAAAAGAGAGTGCGACACACTATGGTAATAAATGCTTAGACTTTAGTTAGTTAATTTTGCTCAACCGTCATTCCGCTCCAACTAAATAAAATGCACCCATCAATTTACTACTGACTTTTATAGTTACAATGAAAAAAAAGCCAACAGATGGCGTTGCTGAATCAAAACATAAAAATTCACTTTCATTATGTAAACGACAAACTTTTCATATTTAATTCAATCGCCATTTGCTATAAAAAAAAATAATCAATATTCTTTTATTTTTGTTGACTACCCAAACTCTCCAGAAACAATATCCTTTTTCGCTCTCATTAATATTTTGAACATTTCATTCCACTCCTCCTCCGCGCTATACCACTGCCTTGTTTGCATTTTTATGTTTTTCCATAAAAAAAAACGAACTTTACTTCCATTTCATCGAAAAAGAAAGTGACTTGCAGACAAAAATGTATATAAAACTTCACATTTGCCATTCAGAAAGGATATTCAATTTTAACTTTTCCCTTATCTCGAATGTCCCATCTCTGAATCGATGCTGGAGTTAAATTTACATAATATACCGTGGGTTGCCAGAAGTCGGCCCTATCAACAGGGAACCGGAAGGACAACAACTATGTTTTGTTTCTCCAAGTATTATAATTTAAATTTTGTGTTTTTATTACATCCTTTGTTGAGTGAAGTGTGGCGAATATTCTGAAGATACGCATAAAGAAAAACAAATTAAAAAAATATGTATATTCGGTATAGTTGTTTCGCCTTTACACAACTCTGTGACACGACATGGTTCTTTGCATTTTTTTAATACATTCGTTAAGTTCTAGTACTTTTCGTGTTATCCGCAGTAAATCTTTAGTGTGCACTCCAATTATTGCAAAAAGTCTCAGAGCAATCCTCTTACACGACCAGAGTTAAGTCCCTTTTCAAATAATTTCCCTAGCATCCTCGTTATCGTAATCGCCTTCACCATACACACAGCCATATACCCTCTCTTTTTTTAGGGAATTCTATGCAACCGTAGAGTATCTTTAAAAAGAAGCAATCGTCCTCGTGTTGTAGTACTTTTCTTCGTTCAATATAATCCTTTGGAATACCAACTTATCTTTGCTTTAGTGAATTTTCTCCGTTAACTATCCCAAAGTGAGAGACGAAATCAATTCACTTCTAAGCCAAAGGATTTAAATTGCATCCGCTGCATGTGTCCTTGTATCCTCTGTTCACTATTTTACAATTCTAAGCGCCCGAATATCTCAGATAGAAATCTCAGTTTCTATACCAGTGGATGTGTAAGTGTATTTGAATATTTTATATCATTCTCATTCTGCTTGAATGATTACAAATTTGAAATTTTGTGCATCATTTGGTATATCACCAAAATGTGGAAGCTTTGACTTTATGTTTGTCTTAAGATCCTTGTTGTTCTTTTGTTTTTCTTATACCAAGTACCTAGTCTAGCAATAGATACGAACAGCCAACTCAGCGTTAAGTAAACATCAGTCAGGACAGGATATTCAATATTTACAAGAGCTAAAGGATTACATTTTTTCATGTAGATAATTTGCTCAGATTGGAGCCGATGGGTATAAAAAGCAAATTGAGATTCGCAGAGGAGGGAGACACAATATCGCCCGTAATACTGAAGGATACCATTTGGCTGATTCAAAATGTTGAGCTTGAACTTTCTTTGTTCGTTACTTTTTTTCATTTTTATGCAGGAATAGCTAAGCCAGCTAAACGCAACTTGGAAAAATTAAAAAAAAAAAATGTAAACACTCGAGGCAAAAAGTTGTCGCCCTTGTTTTTAATTCTTATATTTGCCTATAATATTATGAAACATTTTTTCAGACCACCAGACCAGAGCTCTGTTTTTAAGGGACACCAAATCCAATTGCATCGGTCGATTTTATGAGCTCGTTTAGAGCGAATTGCCTTGTAACAAGGTTCGCAAGGTAGCAATCTTCATTTGTTGTATCAGGTTCGGAATACCCTTTTTAGATTAGGTTAGGTTAGGTTAGCGGACTGTCTTGGAAGAAATACTTAGACTAGAGGTCCATATTGTGAGACCACATATTACTGGGCCGGAGAGGTTTCAAACGAAATGTTGGACAGGACATTTAAATGAGACCCTTGTTGCTGGGTGCAAAAAAGAAATTTTCCTTCTTGACAAATCTGCCTAAAGGCTACATACGTTAAGAGCTTAAAAAGAGGCTTGAAGAGTCAATCCTATTGCTAACATATTTCATTAGGTGACATTTGATTTGTTTTGTTGCCGTATCATGATTCATGACCAACATCATCAACACCTTATACTGTCTTACCCCAAAGATTTGGTAGGGTGTATAAGGAGTCACTTATTAGAACGCTGTGTGACTGGTTGTCTTTCATACCCTATAGGTTTCACGGTGTAGTCTTGACTACGTTTTGGAGTTTGGCCAATGGTACGATGCAACACCGATTACCAAAAGGTTAAAAGGACGTGTCTAGGCTTTAAAGTCCAACGGTTCCGGATTTTAAGACGAAAACTTGAACATTGTAGTAGAGTCACACTTGGTTCTGAGAATTTGGAAGGACCACTTCTGCAGGCTGTGAATGACAAAAATGCCGCTGTCACGCTGTATATGAGCCATTCAACATTGATGCTGATAGACAATCCCGTCAACCTGACCATTATAAAGTGAGGGTAGCCATATGAGAACTCGAAACCAATAAAGCTGCGGGTACTGACTGCTTAACCGTTGATCTCTTCAAAGCTGGAGGAGATTATCTGTTAGGGAGCATACAACAACTTATCTGTAAAGTTTGGTCGCATGAAAGTATGCCCGGTGAATGGAATCTCAGCATAGTTTGTCCGGTCCTGAAGAAAGGAGATCTATTGACTTCAGAGGCATAAGTCTTCTAAACATCGCATACAAGATTATCTGTCTGCAATAATCTGCTGCTAAAGCCTAAAGGCGATGGTCAACGAGCTGATACGGCCTTATCAGTGAGTTTTTAGACCAGGAAAGTCAACCATAGACCTAAAATGTTCACACTACGGCAGTTATTGGAAAAGACCCAGGAATTTCAAATCGTCACTCAGCTCCTTAATTATTATCATCTATTATACCCTCCACAGGAAGGTATATTCACTTTGCCATTACGTTTGTAACGCCAAGAAGGATTCACCGGAGACCCTATAAAGTATATATATTCTGAATCAGGATCACATTCTGAATCGATTTAGCCATGTCCGTCTGTCTGTCTGTCTGTCTGTCTGTCTGTCTGTCCGTCTGTCTGTCTGTCTGTTGAAAGCACGATAGCGTCCAAAGGAATTGACCTAGGCGAATGAAATTTTGTGAGACGACTTCTTTTTACCGTCGTCAGGTTGGTATTGAAAATGAGCTATGTCGGTCAAGTAGTTCTGGTACCTCCCATACAAAACCACTATTAGACCCATGTGTCTCTCTGTCTGTTGAAACCACGATAGCGTCCAAACGATTCGACATAGGCGAATGAAATTTTGTGAGAGGACTTCTTTTTACCGTCGTCAGGTTAGTATTGAAAATGGGCTATGTCGGTCAAGTAGTTCTGGTACCTCCAATACAAAACCACTATTAGACCCACGTCTCTCTCTGTCTGTTGAAATCACGATAGCGTCCGAACGAATCGACTTAGGGAACTGAAATTTTATGAGAGGTCTTATATTTATGGCCTTCAAGTTTGTATTAAAAATGGTCCATGTCGGTCAAGTAGTTCTGTTACCTCCCATACAAAACCACTATTGGACACACGTCTCTCTCTGTCTGTTAAAGCACGATAGCATCGAAACGACTCGACGGTAGTTTTGCTACCTACCATACAAAACTTTTATGCAGTGTAGGGTATCAAAGCATCGGCCAGGCCGATGATAACACTTTTACTTGTTTTAAGTTTGCTTTTGATAGCGATCTAGTTTTTGCATACCATCAGCTAAATTCGTTCGTTGTGCAGAATGCCACTGTAGAGCTCTCGCTGGTCCATAAAGGTCGGTAAGAACACCACCGAACCGTTTGATGTCAGAAAAGGCTTTAGACAAGGTCGAGCGCCGTCATTTAATTTTCTTAATATGTTGTATATCTACTTGAAAGACTGTTAAAAAACTCACAAGCCAACCCCGGGGGTACAATCTTTCAAAATTCTGTGCAATTTTTTAGATATACAGCGATGACATTGGCATAATTGGAAAAACCAGCGAACTGTGGACGAAATCTTAAAATGGGAAAAAGAAAACTTGGTTGTACCTCAGTCCGAAGCAAGACTATTATATTACGAATATGGAGCTCGGGCCCAAAACGGTCACACACCTAACAATCACAAAAAGTTTAGCAAATCAACTAGAGATGCAACACTTACATCAGATCTCCAACTCTTTCCCTAATCTAAAGGTAGCATGGTAGACGTCTTGAGGAAATTGACGGACTTGTTTCTCAAAATGTGCTTGTTAAAAGGAAAAGGAAGCGAATACGTGACTATCGCCAGGACATCACATTTTCACAACTGCTGTGGGTACAGAACCAGCAAACTTTGAAAATCGATGCAAAGGACTACAACGTGCTTACATAAATTCAAGTCCAGATCTAGCCCCTATCTGCCAGCATCTCGGGACGCTGTTAAAGCCTTATAGCTAAGTATTAAAACAAATACAATTTAATGTCGTCTCTAAATTTCGGAATTGCGACACACAATTATTATCTCCCTGAATGTTTATTCGACTCTAGAAGGAATTCATTTTATATTTGTCCGTGGTGAACCCCGCAACTTCCGCAGCTCAACTGTCTCAAAGTGGTTAGGTAAAATAATTTCGCCTTGTTTTCCATCATGTGGCGTAAACTTTTCACACCGAATGTGCAATTTCGCAGAGAAATTTCATTTTTAATATCTTACGCCCCATCCATCGACATGTTTCTTAGAGGCAAGCTCACCGGGATCCTTTTATTATTACACGAAATGAAAATTTATCCAGGAAAATGAAAAAGCGAGTGAAAAATAGAGAAAACCACCCAACAAGCAAAAAAACCGAAGGGACATAGTGAAATCCGTATTTTATGAAAATGAGGAAATCCGAAGGTAGGGAACGAGTCCCCACACTTCTTACAACATCGTATACCGGTTGCGCGTTGCTCTTCCTTTCCTTTCCGTCGATTGTAGATAACACCCTACCAATGGGGAGATTGAATACCAACGCTCCATGCTAGAGCAAGGTGGGTTTTCTCTTTCCTTATATTTCTTAACGTAGACCGTGTTATTGTTGCTTCTCTATGGCAGCTTTTTTCTCACTCTTAAGGTCTCATTCACTTGCAACCTTTTGACTTGTCAGGAAGCACAAATATACACGAACTGTCAAGAAGTCATAACAATTTTCCATTTTGATGATTGCAGACTGTTGTCGTCATTGCTGGTGTCGTCGTCATCCTTCGCAGCACATAGTATCGAACTCCCCAATGGTGACGACAGGAGTGATAGTCACAGGCTGCGAAATGTTGTCAATTTTTTTTTTGGGGGAGATTCAGTGAATGAATTCCATGCAGGATTATAATTCAAGAATAATATCGATCGGTGGAGTTTTTTTTTTCGGTCTGAAGGGGGATTGTGCATGTATAGATACTTTGTTTGTACGTGAGGTGGTTTTATATTATTATTGTCCTGGTGTAATTTTTCTTGTAGCCGCTTAGGCGGTTTTTTCTATATATATTTTAATTGAGTCCTGAAAGTGGGAACATGATTCAACTTTAATTGTTTTAGTAATGATGGGGTACGATGTTGACCATGTTAATTGCCAAGTTATAAAGAATATACATTGTGTGATCATAATACATTTCATGTATAGGGTAGGGACTCATGTTGGGCGCCATTTCCATTCGCTGTGTATTGGATCAGTAAACTTGAAATAACAATCGTAATGTAATTACTTTATAAACGGGCATGTAAATAATGCAAGGACTATTTGCTGCCGTCATTGACAATACAAGTCAGTGGTATGTATGTAACTGATAGTATCTTCATTGGGTGGTATATTTAAAGTGAATTATTTGGATTAGCAGATATGGTATATGAAGTTGCCTAATATAGCACATACTTCATTACATCCTGATATCGACACGAGTAGTATCCGTATTTGATGAATGAAAAGTAAATTAATGGATTGTTGTTTGTCTTTGTGGATTGCCGCTGTAGATTTACTCTGATAGATACATTAAACTGATTGACGAGAAGTTAGTATTTACTCCAAATGCAGACGCAGTGCATTGAATAGGCCAGGCGTTTTGGATAGACCATCATTTTAGATTTTTTACATTGACTTTTATCCCGCAGCTTCAACACATGAAGCTCAAGCTTCTTTGCAAATGCAGTATTTATGCTAAGAAGTATATAGCTCAGAGATATTAATGGAAATTTTTTTTAATTTTCACTTTGTTGTACTAGGTATAGGTACAGAAACATGTATAGAGATAACGAGGGTCAGCTTGTAGTAGTATCAGAGTCGGTATACCACAGATGTGGAAAAATTAAATCTATACAGCAGAATTCTGCTGTTAGAAAGAACATACCATCCAATAGAGACGACGATATACAAAACTTTCGTTCACCTGATCAAGATGAAGTAGGTATGGATAGCAAGTATCCAAGCGAAGGATCAACAAAACAGCAGGGCCTGGACGGTCAACCTGCCGAGCTTTTTGAAGCAGCTAAAGATGAATTGCTGGGCTAGAGAGCATGAAACAACTCATTTGTAGATGAATGCATGCCTGATGAATGAAATTTTAGCGTCGTTTGCTCGTTTTCTTGTAGGAAGGAGACTCCTCTTAGTTGCCCAAATAAGAGATAGGAGAGGTATCCGTATCGCATACAAGATCCTATCTGCCGTATTATTTGAACGCATATAGAACTCTTCGTAAATAAACTTATTGGCCTCCATCAGTGCGGTCTTAGGCTAGAAAGTTCACTGTCGGTCAAATTTGTGTACTTAGGCAGATCCTGGGAAAAACCTAAGATGTCCAAATCGATGCTCCTCATGCCTATGACTGACAATTGAACGAATTTTTCGAAACTCACAGGACTGGCCATTATACAAGTCACGAAATGGGTCTTCAACCAACTTGAAGAGTGCGGAACTGGATGCAGCTAGCCTAAGATCGAGCTGGATAGGCATATTGGTTGAGGCATAGGTCCACCCAAGACTATAGCGCCGCCTAAGTCAAAAACAAGCGGCAATTTGGATATGCTTTCGAAGATACAACCGACTAAACAGAAGTCTTCGTACGGGCGAAAATAAACGGGATCCATCGTTTCTTGAACGTCTTTGGTTTATTTATATGCCCAACTTGATCGCTCCTATTGTGCAGTGTGCCAGGACCTATACCATTTGAAATAGTCTGCTTGCCTTGCAGATATGTATTTTAATATTGGGCAAGAAGTGCATTTAAAGCATGAAAGGAGACCTACCGTAATAACGGTTTATTTGCGATGTCTTGGGTGATATGCATAATTTTGAATGAATTAGAAAAATGAAAGAGGTCCAAAGAAGCTGTTAAATACCTAGGAGTAATGCTGTACAATAGATTGCCGTTCAAAACACACGTGGAATACTTAGCCAAGAAAGCATATCGCGTCTCGCGAATACTGCCTAACATTGGTCGACCTGGATATGCAAGAAGGATCCTACTTTCCAGAGTTGTTACATCAGTTATGTTGTATGCAGCCCCAGTCTGGCCGCAGGCACTGAGGACGAATGAGACCAAAATGAGACTATTGTCATAGTTGACATCCACGCACTGCGGCAATCCAGGAACGACAGCTCACCTTCCATGCTCACGCTTCATGGCATGGAAAAATATTTTGCCCAGCCCGTCACTAATCATCGACCACATGTTGCAGTCTAAAGAGAATTGGGCAGAATTATGTAATTTTATAACCATCCTACAAAATAAGCTTCGGAGAATAGATAGGCTAAAAAAAGCCACAGCAGAAACCTCAGAGGGCGCAGAAACACCAGAAGCAGGTGACACAACACGATTATAGCTTGAATGCTAACCAAACCAGCCCCGCGAAGTAGTACCTAACGGCAGTCCCGCAGGAAGAGTGGTTGAAGTGTGTAGGGCGTGGATTAGTACGTTTAGGCGCACTCCCGGCATCGATTATTCGGGTTTTCGAATCGTGCATGTTGGTAGCACGGGCTACCGCATCTTTAGAAGATTACCGCATCCATTGGCGCATCAAAAAAAAAACAGAATTCAATAAGTAAGTCTGTATAAATAAGGCACACCGAATTCAGTTATAGGTTTATAATTAGGTACTGTACTGTACTGTCTTATAGAAAGAGATATGTACCTTTTAACAGGTCCCAGCAAATTATTCGATTCGAACTTATTTTGTTTTTGTTCCTAAATAAAGTAAATATTGGTTTAACAAGTTCTTTTAGGACCCTATCCCCAGCATCTTGCAACCAGTAAAAAGGCAGTACCTACGAATTTACTTCGAGTCTGAATGACTGAGCTTAGTAGCTTTTTCAGGACAGTTTTACTCTACTATGTTTGTCAGACGTTCGCGAGAGGTCTGTTGCTAACTTCATAAAAATATCTGACCACGATATACTCATCGCCTCTTGAATAGAACACCCTGTACACTCTCTTTGCAATTGGGCATATCTCGAAAACGGAATGATAAAATAAGGGTATTTTTGCATACGCTGAAATTTAAAAAACATTAGTTCGCCACTTGAATAGAACTATGTATTTATTTTAAAAATTACAATAGTTTTAAACGTAAAATGGGTCGAGGTAAAGCCTTAACCGAGGCAAAAAAAGGACAACCCAAAGCTTAAACGCACGCTGGCCTATCTATCCTCAAATTAGCTAAGAAAATCGAGAGGTTGCGAGTCGAAACGTTGTAGTTTGTAGATATCCATTTAAGTAGGTGATGAGTCTAAATATGGAAAAAAACATGAAAGGCCACAGACACAGTGTGCCTACTAATGCGAAAAGGCGACTTATATTAAAAAAGGCGCCAAATTCTTACGACGCTTTTTCCAAAATCAGGAAAAAATCATCAAAGCAAGTCTAATAACTATTCGTCGTATTATTTATGCATAGCATATAAAAAGACTAAAAATCAAGAAGAAGCCTTCCCTTGACCCGGTTCGAAAAGCTCAACGCCTCAGATTTTGTCGCGCACATGTGACCTGGATTTCTTAGTGACATCGCGTGGTCTTTTCAGACGAAAAAATTGTTGTCAACCACAATGAATGCGTTGTCTTACAATGGTATTGAAAGAGGCTTTTCCATACTTTCATAACCTTTTTGGATCAACATTATAATGCACCAATACATACAGCCCGGTTTGTTGAAACGTATATACAGAGCCAAAATGTGGAACTTTAAGCTGGCCGCCCTACTCACCGGATTTGAATATCGTCGAAAATGTTTGGGGATTGTTGCCACGTCAAGCATATAGATGTGCACAACAATATTCGAAAATATCTGAACTAACCCAAGCCATCAAATTAGCTTGGAACTCGATTTAACTAAATTATTTGACCAATTTGTATACATCCCTTCCAAACCGAGGGCTTATTCTCAAATGCGCGGGGATCGCTTTTCAGGGCGGATTGGTATTTTTGTAGATACTTCCAAAACCGATTCGATCCATTCAAAAGCGATAGCTATTTAGGTGACGGATTGTTGGCGGATTTATTGCGGATAAAAAATAAACTAAATTCTTGTGACGGGATAAAGCTGTCAAACTTTTGGGAAAATACATGGAAAATTGGAAGTCTATTCGGAAAAAACTTTAAAAACCCAATTCGCATTTGAGAATAAGCAAAAGCGAAGAAGGTCAAAATCGAAGTTTCGCTTTCAATACCATCCGCCGCGCATTTGGGAATAACCCCCCGGATGTGTGAGCGGAATGGCGGCTCAACACACTATTCAACAATTTTGTAGTTAAGTAATGTTTGTGTTAAAAAAGAATCAGAATTCTCTCAAATGGTTTTTCCGTTAAAGTGTTTTTATTCAACAGACTCAAAATTATGACCATTTTGCCGGTTTTTGGTTAATAATTTTTTGATAATACTTAAAGCTTTTGTGTGAAATGTTCCTTCTTTTCAAATTACAACAATTGAATGAACTTTAATTTAAAAAAAAATTAAGTCTTTGCCATAGTTGGTTTTTGAGCAGTGGTCAATAGAAAGCAGACCCACGAGGTGTGCTATTCAAGTTACCGTGTTCCACTTTAACAAATTCCCTTTTAAGAAACACCTAATTTTTTCGAAAATCTTCTCATGCGAATATCCAAATTTTATATAGCCCCAGGTACGGTAATAACTCATCAGCCATAAATCAAAGAAAGCAGCAAATATATTACCAATTTGTATTCCTTTAGTCCTGGCAGAGCATTTCATTATTAAAATCGAATTGCACCTTAAGGGGCCTCATATCGCCGACAATATTCACTGTTGCTATATAGTAGACTCACCGCACACATAACCGCCATTACCGCTGAATCACCTCATTTCCATAACAATCTCATCAACATAATGGGGTAATAAAAATCGCCCCCGAAACTTACCATTTCATAAGACACTCACGCTTACATATAGGAGATAAAGAAAAAGAACAAGGATATCAAACGAAACAACTCCTTCGTCTGTGAAAAGGAATGAAAGGAACTCATGCAAGAACTTCTCGCAAAAATTCCACATAGAGGGAGTTGAGAATTTTTTGGTCGCGTTTAGCGTCTACATGTCTCGGCACATCACACACCAACCGACATATCCTGGTCATGCTATACAACTCCTCAACTCCTTGTTCCTGGTGGAGTGTAATAAATAATGGCTCCGTGCATACGACACATCAACGGGCAATAAATTCTCATATAGAGATCATTTTGCATATGTGATGATTGAGTACAATATGCACATGGCTAGCTGCTGCAGCAGGTTCTTCTATTAAGGGTAGCTGGCATTGAAATTCGTCTGGCACTAAATCATGATAGCAAGCTCGACGCTGTCAGCACATGTGTCCAGGCGCACCTGAATGGGAAAATGTAGTTTTTTTCGTTCATACATATTTCGTTTTCGGGGGTAAGGAAAATCTGTTTCTCGTTCGCCACAGACAAAGAAACTTATACCACTTAGCGCCGGTGTTAACTTCCCTTTAATTGAACCGCCTTTCGCCATCTGATTTCCACCATCAAACGCTAAAGATACTACACATTGAGCAAGTAACCCAAAAGATACACATTTGACTTGTAGATACTCTCGAGTTGCACACTCAGATCCGTGTCGTTATCGACCGATCTGCATGCAGCATATAATTTGCGATGCAATATGAACAGCAGCCATACTGGATGTTGCTTCCACGCCGATATCTGAGGCTCCTTTTTTTTAAGGCCGAGGTTACATTGACATAGTCGGGCAATGTCTGTGACTAGGAAGTCTCTGGATGTGGTATTATGATTCAGTGTACTGAAGTCCCTCGTTTACAACTCTGCGGTGAATTAATTTAAATAAATGAAGGTGCGCGATGCCTGCCAACGATATGCGACGAAGACTTACGTCTCGTTTTAGTTCCGAGGGTGCTGTTACACGGTGTGTATGTACTCTGGCATCGAATGGTGTCAAAAACATGACATGTAATGTGGGTAAGTGTGGTTTTTATGATACGCGATACACGATAGTCAGTTGGCGGCTACGCCACCGTGGGCTGTGCAGTTGTTGCAGCACCAGCTCCATAATGCATAATACGTATATATAGTTGACTCTTGGTGCAATAAGTTTGTGGCAACGATGAATGATGATGATGCTCTGATGGGCAGGAAGTCAGTGCAGTGCGCGATGGCATAAGTGTGGGATTGTGGTAATGAGAAATTCATATTTTATACGCTCGAGGTCTTTAAATGAATTTATGACAAAGCAACTGTGTATAGATATTAATGGGTTTGTATAGAAACTAAAGTTGTATAATGTGAGGGTACGATCCCTTGAGGGGGATATTATCCATAATATCTACTACAGGATGTCGTAAAAAATATACGACAGAATAACTTCAAAAAGTAATTGACTTCACTACCCACCACAATTAAAAATGGCGCCCAACGACAGTCCAACTCCATACTTATTTATTAAAGTTGTACAAATAAGTAGCAAATCCCATGCCCGTTTCAGTCCTTATTTAGAAAACTCTTTATTGCCTTAGAGAGTCCTTATTTAGAGAAACATAACATTGTTCCAATTTTGGGCGCCATTTCATAATGCATTTCAAAAAACCACCCAAACACCAGTCCACATTCAAAAGAAATGTGCATCATAGCCCTCCCTACAACCTGGCATATGGCTCAAGCCAATGTACCTACATAGTTGTTTACAAATTTGCTTAATGTTAACGTCAGAACGCTACACCACTTCAACATTGTTCGCTCACTTAAAGTCATTTAAACAGGAGTTATATTCATAAATCAACTGCAGTGTTGTGCAAATACAGTAATAAATTGCCCACAAAATTCTCGCGCCATCTAACATTGTTTCGCTGCGTCACGACTCCCAATTTATATTCGAACGAAAAAATGCCTTAAATTGCTCAACCGATATGATATATTGTTTTAACTAGAAAATAAGACAAAAAAAACCGTCTACTCACCTTTCCACTCAATACATCTCTAGCAGCTGACAATTCTCCTGGTGGCACCACACCCGAATCGGTACCCAGAGTTTTCGCCACATTCGACAGACCAGATGGCACTGATAGACCGTGTGAATTTTCAGCACGAACTAGAAACACATACGAGGTGCCCGGCTTCAATCCCGATATCTGTTGGAAAAAAAAGGAGAAAATTGCCTTTCAATGTCTCTGTTTTGTTTTTGTCTTCCCTCACTATGCATAAAAAAGTATCTAATAGATGCAAAAAATTTATTATGTGCATATCGAAATATTTTACGTATTAAATATGCCCCCGAGTATCTATTTACCCATTGCTATGCCAGCCGATGTGGAAACTAAGTTGTACAGTGAAAATATACAAAATAATACGAACAAAAAAAAAGTATCTTGTGCACTTTTAACGAATCTCCACTATAGATACACCGACCGACATATAAAAAGATACGCAAATGTTTCAGTAGATAGAATAATGTTACGGGTATTATGTAGTAGAAATAAAATAACACAACTTACCGTTATTGTTTGATCAGGAATACGATGAGCGGCAAGAACCCAGCCCGTTTGAAGATCCGAACTAAAATACTCTACGGTATAGCTGCGCACGAAAGAAGCAGAGAGAAAAAAACATAAGAAACTCTTATTCTCAGATACATTTCGCATTCAATAACCTATATATGTACAAATGATAAAGTATAATGACCATGAACACAATACTAAGAGCCTAGAGGAAGAAAGATATCGCTGAGGTGCAATGCACAATGTATAGGTCGTCTCGGCATCTGCAGCAGCATCGGCTTCGGCAGCACCAACGCACGGTCCAGTGCACATTCCAAATGAAATCACCCTAAAGCCAAACAGAAACAGCAACTGCAAGCTGCAAGTGGGGGACGAGATTCTATTAGACAGAGATGCTTCTGCGGCCTTTGATTAAGAGGCTGATGTTCAGCACCATAGTACCGCATAGTCCCGCAGACCTGTGGGACCAACTCTTTAGAGATGGTCAAATATCCGCGGTCTTTGGCCGCGTATAATCAGAAACTACTCTCTCGGAGGATTCGATCCCATGTGTGTAGAAAGAATTTACATAATGAACGCAAGTCAACGAATTGATTAGGATTGTCCAGCTGCTATAATACAGTGTGACGGGGAGGGGTTCAAAATACAAAAAGGAAGAGTTCAAAAAGGACTGAGCAATTTTTAATAAGGTAGCCCCACGCCAATGCTGACACGGTCATATTAGTGTTAAAAGATACTATAACAAATTTAAAAATTACAGATCTCCAAGACTGGGCGCCAGTTATAAGTCAACAAACATGGGGTACCCCGCTGAGCTCTTATTTTAATCTCTTAGGGCCGTTTGCTGATACGACTCATAACGATTGAAGTTCTACATAAATGGTTGTGGGCTGCCTTTTCCAAGGCATAGACTGTCACATAAGAGTTCATGTGGAACTTAAATATTCATTTCTCGTATCAGCAAACTGCCCTTAGAGAACTCGAACTTGAAAACTGTCATTGTACTGCCCGGAAGACAGATATTTAATTTTACTCTGCTAAATTTCTCGATTTTTTAAAAGAAACCAAGAAGGGTTTCATTCATCATTAAAAAATAAGGAGCTTTAAGGTCTGGAGCGTTAAGGTGGCAACTTGAATAAACAGTCGTTTATCCTGTCATTGGGGTAAGAATAGGAGGCTCACACATTAGGTAGAGGCGTTTTGATGAACAACTACTTCGTGTGGCTTGAAGCGAATGAGTGCTGCTTGGGAATCGCTGGATAGTTTAAATTGGGAAGCAACTCGAAATTCTGCAGCTTTAGAGTATTATTGCCAAAACACGACAGATAATGTATCTACATAATCTCAACTCAGGCAGCCGAATAAGACGACATCACGTAGTGGTTGTGAAACTGCCCTACAATTTATATACATGTTGAATCCATCATGCGCGTTCTGAATAGGAAGGCCTACGTTGGGCGCCATCTAACACAACTCTGTGGGCCTGGGCATATGTTTTGCCCAAGGGACTTTGTTGCAGATCTTAGGAGCATTGCGTCCAGTGTCCAGATTGTCGAACTATTAAGAGAAGGGTTCTATAGGTTGACGTTGAATCTCCACTGTCACATCTCTCGCGAATGCATAAAGCTACGATTACATGGCCATTTTTTTGGGTCATTTTCGCAGTAGAGCGACATTTAAGCTACGATTCGTCATTGGAAAAATGGCGATCACACGAAATGACTATCATCGTCATTTGTCAAATGACGGACACTGTGAGTCGTTTAGAATTTGCCGTTGGGATTCCATTTAAATGACGCAACAGCCAAAACGTTTAGTCATTTGTCCTAAGGGTCATTGAAGAGCGATCACACGGCCATTTTTTCCCGCCATTGGCGCTAAATACATGTCATTTGGTCCGACATTTTCCTAGTCATTTAAATGACGCCGAAAATGTTATCCCAAAAATGGCGATCACACGTAACGATATTTAAATGACTGCTTTGTGATGCTTAGGCCTGGTTTCGCACAAAAGTTCGTTTGTGTGAGCATTTTTTTTTTTTCGGAACAGCAGAAAAAAGTTTGTTTGTTCAGTTTGATCGGTAGTCCACCACACTAAGTACCTACTGATTAGATTAGATTAGATGATTGATCGGGAGAGCCTTAACCGGCCCTGGCACTGCGGCCTCTCTACAGGAGCCTATTGTGCCATCCCTGGTAGGGTCCTAGAGCCATCTTTTTACTCCGGAGACAGTCAGGAAGACAAGGATCTTCTCTGGGGGTAATTCAGCAAGATTTGCCGAGGTAAGTATTTCGTCGCCAAAGACTTTCTTTCTAAGGCGGAAGAGAGCCGGACATTCCATGAGAATGTGAAGAGAGGATTCATCACTCTCTAGGCACAGTCTGCATGTGGGGTCTGGTGAGACTCCGATTCGGTGAAGATGTTTTTTCATAAGACCATGGCCAGTAATAATTCCTGTCAGGATTCTTAGGTTGTTTTTACCCAGATTGGTTAGAAAATAGGATTTTCGTTGGGAGAATTTTGGGAAGAACTGTTTGGTGCAGTTCTGCCCAGGTGTTTTAAGCCAGAGTTCATTAGATTCGATTTGAGATAAGCTCCGAATGTATTCCCTGAAGCATCCCTTACTGACACCGCAGAAGGGTTCAGTTCAGGTCCGACGAGTGGAGTTGTCGCGCCGACTTTGGCCAGAGAGTCAGCCGTTTCATTTCCAGTAAATCCCCTGTGGGCTGGAATCCAGTGTAGGATGACTAGGTTTTTCTTTGCTAATTCGTAGATGGCCATGTAAGTTTCTAGGACCAGCTTCGATTTTATAACAGATGAGTTCAGAGCTTTAAGAGCAGCTTGACTGTCTGAGAAGATAAATATGGTTTTACCACTTGTGTTAGAACGTAAGTTTATTCTAGCGCAGTGATTGATGGCAACGACTTCAGCCTGTAATATGGACGAGAACCTGCATAGGCTGACTGAGAAGTTCGCTTGAGGAGATTCTCCAAAAATGTCAGATCCAGTCCCTGAATCCATCTTGGAGCCGTCTGTGTACCAGACTAGATCAAGTTGCGATGGATTGGGTTTGTATTTTTCCCATTCTTCCCTTGGCGGGATGATGATAGAGAAGTTTTTATGAAAGCCATATTCCGGTAACATGTCATCTAGAAACATGCTGAACGCTCTTTCAGGCTCCATAGTGTCAATTAAAAACAGGTGACCTCCATGATAGGAATGGGGGTCGATATTATTCGAATGGAATAGGCGGTGAATGCTTAGTCTTGCTTCCATTTGAATGTGTACTTGGATAGGTAATAGGCCTAGGATGACATTCAGTGCAGTGGTCGGTGTGGAGCGTTGACAGCCCGTCATGCAGTTTCCGGCTATACGTTGAATCCGTTCTAGCTTTTTGACTGTAGTGACTTCGTTAGTCTTTGTCCACCTCCACCAGACCACGGCAGCGTAGGTGATCGCTGGTCTTACCACAAGCGAATATAGCCAGTGCATCATCCGGGGGCTTATACCCCAATTGTTACCGCAGACTCGACGGCAGATCCAAAGAGATCTGGTGGCTCTGTTTGCGATGCGTTCTACTTGTGGATTCCATGATAGTTTACTGTCAAGGATGATTCCCAGATATTTGGCTTCCCGTGAAAATTCAATGGTTTCGCCATACATAGTGGGTCGAGTTAGGAGATCTAGTTTCCTCCGTCTGGTAAAAGGTACGATAGTCGTCTTTTTAGGATTTACAGAAAGACCTTCTTTGTTGCACCATCTTTCAACTATGGATAGTGCATGCTGCAGTATACTGCCCGGAAGACAGATATTTAATTTTACTCTGCTAAATTTCTCCATTTTTGTATTGGCCAAGGTACTTTGTTGCAGATCATAGGCGCATTGCGTCAGTGTCCAGATTTTCGACCTATTAAGAGAAGGGTTCTATAGGTTGACGTTGAATCTCCACTGTCACATCTCTCGCGAATGCATAAAGCTACGATTACACGGCCATTTTTTTGAGCCATATAAATGACGCTGTGACGTCAGTCGCAGTAGAGCGACATTTAAGCTACGATTCGTCATTGGAAAAATGGCGATCACACGAAATGACTATCATCGTCATTTGGCAAATGACGGACACTGTGAGTCATTTAGAATTTTCCGTTGGGATGCCATTTAAATAACGCAACAGCCAAAAAGTTTAGTCATTTGTACAAGGCGTCATTGAAGAGCGATCACACGGCCATTTTTTCCCGCCATTTAAATGGCGCTAAATACATGTCATTTGGTCTGCCATTTTCCTAGTCATTTAAATGACGCCGAAAATGTTATCCCAAAAATGGCGATCACACGGAACGATATTTAAATGACTGCTTTGTGACGCGATTTCTACGTCAGAGCGCCATAAAAATGGCTCGAAAAAATGCCCGTGTAATCGTAGCTTAACAAGCATCAGATGCTGGAATTGAAAAGGCTAGTTGCCGTAAGGCCTTAGACCTAGTTGCGCAGAAAAGCTCGTTTGTGTGAGTATTTTTTTTTTCGGAACAGCAGAAAAAAGTTTGTTTGTTCAGTTTGATCGGTAGTCCACCACACTACCTACTGAACCAACCTCTGCCGTTCGAAGGCGGCATACAATTGAAAATAAAAACAAACTTCCAAAGGCCAAGTGTTCTATATGAACCTGCTGCATCTGGAGATTTTTGTTTGTACTATCTTCATTTATGCAAACGAATTTGCTGACTTTCACTTTAAGAGCAAAAGCTTGTACCAAAAAGCCCCACACTTCAAACATCGGTGTATAGCTGTAGGGTGGTAGGCATCTTTCCAAATCGCTGGGAATCTAACAGTGATCGTGGAGAATACCTGCATATTTTCCTGGCGGAGGTCTTGCCAGTGACAACATTAGAGATCAGACCATGCGTCTGAGTTAGATGAAGGTATCATGTTCATGTATCATCTTCTTTAGCGACAGCCAGGCAGCTGGAAAAGCAAGAACTTTAACAGAAATAAAATCGAAGAAGGTAAAAAGCTGCCATTAAGGGCTTAAAGTTGTTGGAACGCAGCAGGGTCCCTGGACATGAAGGCATTTGAGGCAACAAAACAACAACGAATTACCAAGAAAAGGTTCGATAGCTGTCGTTGTAAATAACATTACATGGAATCGTATAAGTATCATCACAGGAAATATGTGGCCGTCCTTCAAACGAATAGCCTGACGGACGAACATTTTGCATATATCAAGACAAGGAATATCAAAATGCGCCTGTTTGAAGAACCGCAGAGGCTGCAATACAAGTCCCGCTGGCACTCTAGGCCTATTTTCATTTGTGTGAGTTTTTATATTTTGCGACTAATGGATTGCAAAGGGACCCACAATTTTGTGGTCAAGTCCGAGCGGAAAAGTACGTATCACTCGACTAAGATGGCTAGGACATGTACAGCGAATGGACACCAACGCTCCGGCCCGAAGAGTCTTCGATTCCAACCCGGAGGGACAACGCAGTAGAGGAAGACCTCGCCTTAGGTGGCGCGCACAAGTGGAAGGGGACCCCAACCAACTAGGAGTGTCCAACTGGAGGCGGTTAGCCAAAGATCGTGCTAACTGAGGAGGCGTGTTGGTTGAGGCCCAGGTCCATCCCGGACTGTAGCGCTATCTAAGTAAGTAAGTAAGTTCATCCAAGCGGATAAACTGTTTTCTAGAACAGTTCTTCTCTCGAATGTTTGTCAGACATCGAACAAAATGTCTTGAGAAGTCCTTTTTCAGAATCTTGATGTAAATATTGAATTGGTTTTATATGTAGCAGAGCTGCAGGTAATTCATTATAAGAGAAATCTCTTTCACAATGGGTCTTTTTTTTAAAAACTTGATTAAATTAATTCAATTTATTCAATTGCCTCCATAGAATTTGAGATTTTTCTTATTCAAATTTGATCAGGAATAACGTTTGATCAATAGTTTCTTGCAAGCCACACTGTCATCCACCTCCATCGGCATGAATCTATCGTGTTCGTTCACAGGAATTTCAAATGCAAATTAAGTTACCAAGGAGTCAAAGTCAAGAATTCTTGAACAACTCATTTACGAAGTGACTGCTCACAAGTATGTGCACAGAATGCCAGAAGTCCTTATTTGAATTGACCATCTGTTTACAAAAACAATGAGTTACCAACCTATGAATGAATAAATCCAGGAAATACCATCACCCAGTAGCATGTATCATCAATGTAACCACTTAAAAGTTACATTACAGAAAATTGTTAATTGAACATGAATGCTGTGCTGCTCATGTCCTTTTGGTAGGTATACAAAAAAAAAATACAACTTACCCAATGATAGGACTGGTAGCTCCGGGCTTCTCTTGACTCCGTGTCCATCGCAACGAAATACTCTTCTGCGTTACGTTAAGCACTTTTGGCGTACCAGGCGGTGCGGGATATGTACTCGGATCCGGCGATCGATGGAGGATTGATGAGCTGATTTTCTCAACCTGAAACGACAAAAAATAAAAATAAAAATGAACCAATGCACGACATATGTTAGTCCATTGATTAATGGCGACATTTAACTTGTATATGTATTACCCACAGGGATGCGCATCAGCACATCAACTTTGAAGGACCCACAAAGTTATAAATTACTCAAGCAAAATTGACATAAATTGACGTGCGACGCAAGAAAAAAGATTGAGTGACAACCGGCAACGAGAGGAGGACGAATAATGATAGCGCGCGGCATTAAAAGCCAATTTACTCGATCAAAATCTCTGGCCAAAACCAAAAAAAAACCTTGGAGCACTCAAGAAGGGAGAAAATTGCGCTCAAAATACGTTACCATGGTTAAAAGGGGTAATTATAGCCATTTCGTACATCACATGTGGGATAATATGTGCACTACGGACCGGAGGTGGTGGGCATTTCGGTTCTGCCTTCACAACCGTGGCCAATTAGCGGGAATTTATATGCAAAAATTTGAATTTTAAATTTCGTTCTTTCCTTTGATGAGATGGATGAAGGATGTGATTCATTGACTGAATGATGGTGTGGACCTATATAATATAGCTCTTCGTAGTTTTTATGGCACTGTTTGTATGGTTCGCGTGAAGGAAGGGCTAAATGGTGCAGAAATAAAAAAAGGCGAAAATGCAATTCAAACGGGTCGGCAATATTCATTTGGTATGTTTAGTGGAAAACCCGGTTCTTAACAAGTAAACCTTGCTTTATATGGAAAATAGTATTAGAATTGTTGATTGTCTAGCAAATCCCTTTGGAAGTTCGTTGGTGCGGCAGCAGAATAAAGCACTTTTCCTTCTCTACATATATGGAATCAAGAGTGGAGTCTATAGTTCTAGTCAGGCCGAAATATCCAGTGCTATCCCTATAGGCGCTGCTTTGATATACATATTAGGACTACAGTTCTATAGGGATCTCCAATAAAATGCCATGCGGTATATTGGAAAATAGTTAGTAGCGAATAGACCCTTATGGTGAAATGGGTGCCGGTATCCAGGCCCCTTCGTCCTAGTAGTATAATTTTAAACTGGTCCTCCAAGTTCTCGAAGCGAACGTGTCAAGGCAGCAAATCTCGTAAAGATAACCTGAAGAGTAACGAGGGTAGCCCTTGAGCCCTTTAGAATCACAGTCAAATCTTAGAATGTGGAAAATCACTACTACGGACCCTTCGTAAATGACATGAATGGGCCCTTCCTATCTGTGCGATTTTAGGCCGAGGAAGTCTGGAAAAAGATCCGGAAAAAAAACCCAAGAAGTCCAAAATGAAACTCAGGATCTTTTTATCAATTTCAAAGCAGTATCTATATGAAATAAGCTTATACAGAGCCATGTCTGAATTCGGCATCCCTGCAAAACTGGTCCGTTTGTGTAGGATGACGTTGGAGATAGCCGCTGTATGAAGGTTGGTAAGGATATTACTGACATCTGTCAAAAAAAAGGTTTATACGAGGCGACGTACTGTCCTGGTGACTTTTTTCGCATAAAAAAACTCATATGTGCCTTTAAAGAGAATCATAGATACAACGTCACAACTGACAGCTCTAACTTTGAGCTAGTAAGGGGCTTTGTATACATCGGATCTGCTATAAATTCAGACAAAAATATCTCTTTAATTAAATGAAGAATAACTCTTGCCAACCGCTGTTCCTTTAGGCTGAGATGGCAATTGAGTAGTAGCGAACCCTATACCCAACAACTAAGGAGATCAGATACCTTGATCATCCCAGTCCTGTCTCTATGGCGCTGAAGCTTGGACTCTATCTAAAGCGGATGAAGATGTCTTCGGTAGCTACCAAAGAAAAATGCCACTTACATTTTTCCGTCCCATTTGCATTGACGAGCTTTCGAGGCCAACATTTTGTAAAAAAACATGCGGATCAGTCGTGCAAGATGGTTAGAACATGTAGAGTAAATAAACATTAGTACTCCCGCCCGAAGGAGATGAAGATCTCGTCACAAGTAGAACTGACTTGGAGTGCGCAGGTCTTTTATATAGCCCAAGCCTTTCTTGATTCAAAACTGTAGACCCGCCTAAGTGAATAAGTAAGCGATCCATATTTTCGTAACGTCGAACGTGAGGTCAAGTTCGGCATCTTTTTTTTACCCGTTTACCCGTTAGGATTCACCCAGTTGATTTAGAGGCTTCACTTAAAATTCATATAATCCCAAACTTTGTTTTGGATAGACAACATACACTATATGGTGATGCTGATGGATGACCAATGATAAGAATATTTTCTTAGCCAAATTTTCAATAGAAATGTTAAGAGCCATATAGGACTCATAGGGCTGTAGTTTAAACATTTTGATGACATGACAGTTCCTTACAAGACGTTTCAAACGTGTTTAAGGGTAGAAAATACTCCTGCTATCTCATCAGCTATAAATCTCCACGGAATGTTAACAACATTCGGGATTTGCATTTTTATTGCACCTCAGCAAAATGCATTATCAACTTATAAACGCACACAGACCGCCAATTATGATCATCGTCCAGCGGCACACGGAATCGCAACAGAATCTCCACATGATTACCATACGTAGCGCCTGCAGACATATCTCAACGCCCCCGGCCATATAAACTATGATTACACCTACCCATACTTTATTGCGATTTAATTTGCATTCGAAGTTATTGTAGCTGCCAAGTGACTCGGCACGGCACCATGTGCAATGCAAACGGATCGGTGCGTTTCCGAGAGCGTGCGCACTCAGTGCTTTATGACAAACACAAATTGGCACATGGAGTACCAGCACCCAGCACCCACACAAACTCTCTGCAACGCGTAGGTGTCAAAATGTTAAATTCCGCCACAGAGGATCTGTGCGACTGTCAAAACCTGCACCGGTCACAAACTTTCCGATCACACTGATCACTGATGATTGCCGCCATAGAGTCGAATTATATTTTAATGGCGCCCGAAGGAAGCAACATTCAAATTTTGTAATCAAATCAGTGATCCAAATTAACCCGAGTGACTATGAGTGGTTTTACGACCAAACCACTTAGTAAGGTTGCGAATACATGCACTCTAAGCGATGTGATTGTGGTTGCGATGGGCGCAGTTACTTTTTTTTACGACAGCTAGAGAAAGATACAATATGTTGCTGTTAACACATCATTCATTGTGAGCGGTTGTATAATTAGCAGAATGCAGTTGGTGTGCAGTCAAATCTGTCATTAAAATGTCAACGAGCTGGCCGGAGAATGTCGCATTCAGTCAGCTACATGCGACAGCAACTGTCAACTACTATTTTTGGACTTGGCGCGAATGTAACTCGTCGAAAGTCGTAAAAATTCTTCGACACGACAACTTTGGAAATTTCAATGCTGCAGAATATGCGCTGCGCGGTTTTGGTATATGGTTGAGAAATTTAATTTGATGTGGCAATGAGGCTGCAGACGGTTATGCATTTTTGTTTCTTAAATTTTATGACGTACCTACTTTTAGTATGCTTTGTTGAAGACAATCCTTTAGCTTCTTTAAACTATACTTTTGGAATATACAAATGTGGCTTGTGTGGTTCGGTGTGGTCCTCCGGAAGTTTATTTCCATTCTCTGGGTGAGACTGAACTTCAAAAGGAAACGATTTTTATGGTTTCTTTCACGTTTCCAGTTAACCAAAGTTTGAGGTTAACGACTTGAAGAGCATGACGTAAAATGATCAGCGAATGTGTTGAGGTTTTGTTTTGGTAACGCACTTTGTTATTGAATCGGTCGAACTTGGCCTTATATTTAAAAATTATTTGATGGTACATTTTTATGCTACGGACTGGAATTACCTCCCAGGAGGTAGCAATAGCTTGACATTCATAGAGAACATGGCTATCATCCTCCGCGATATGCCCGACCGCGTTTCCGAATTTGTTAATCTTAATCTCCGCTAGCATGCTTCGTCAGAAGCCAATTGCCCAGAGGTCTGAGATTATCCCCATTGGCATTCATAACTTAGATCTTCTGAGTTTTAACCATTCTACAGATTTCTTCTGATCTAGCTCAGGCCACATAGCATTTGAGACACTGTTCCCTTCTATTATGCGGCGTTCAATGTGCTTAGGCACCTAAATTTTCTATTTCCTATTCAGGTGACAGTTTATCATAGAACTTAGGCAGAAAATATTTTTTTTTTTGCAGCAAATCGACCAATAGGAGGCTATTGACTATAGAATGCAGAAGCGTATTCAATGCGGTCTATCTTAGGTCTGTCTTATTTTTTCTTCTCATAGTTTTCTCGAGAATAGTTCCATTGGCTCCGGCTATTGGTGGTCTTAAGCGCTCAATTTTTTTTTAAATCCTACTTCTCCCGGGAAAGGCAAACCTATAACGTTTTCAGATGTATGTTAGTAATGCACTTAAATTCCTGCAAATTGTAGTCTTCTGGAAATATATCCCCAGAAAGCGAGTTCCAAAGTTTGCTTGTCCTGTAACAGAAGGAGTTTTGGAAAATTTATGTCCTCGCGGTTGTCAAGTGTACTGTATGGTCATGAGCCTGTCTTGTGGGGCGCCCAAAAGTCGCATTTCGAGGGATAATGTCTTTGAGTTCCTCGGAACATCTACCATGGAAGAACAAGAAAAGGTCAGTGACTTGTCTTCTATGCACCAACAGTTGTAGATTCGATGTGAGTGTAGGGTCTCCAATAAGTGGAACTGCTCGTCTGTGTATGCTGATGTTTCATTATATGCAAACTCTGCTCCGTGTTTGGTCATATCGTGTACAGTGACCAGGTACTCAACACAATCGACATAAGGGATGTTAATGTTATTTTGAAACCTCGCCATCCAGCCGTTCATTTGTACAGTTGCCAGCAAGATGAAGCCAGCCGAATGAAATATTAGATAAATTCTGACATTTTTCTCTGGAATGTTGTGTGCATGAGATAAGAACGCAATTATAATTTAAGCAAATTGTACGGAAATTCTAAGCCACACTTGTTGCTTTCAGCGCCACCTGTTTGTTCATTGGGAATTTAATTTAGCCAGCTCTCCGGCTGGGGAGAAAATCAAGAGTTGTTACCAGCAGTTGCCAGCAGGTTGTTGTTTTAATTAGCATGTGAAATGTGCCTCAACTGTCAACTGCCAACTACTGGCAACTACTGGCTGGCGAGGTTTCATAAAAACACAACTATAGTCTGACAAAATTCTGCGAGTAATACTAGAAAGAGTGTTGCGCGGTAGCTCCTGAGTCCTGACTAGTTCAGATTGAATGATTTAAGATTATAGGGCCTTTAGTGCAACCTGAAAATCGATGTAGATGACGATATTCTTGTTGGATATTCATCCTATTTCAAGTAGTTCCGCAGCTTGGTACATACATACGACCACAACCTCTATGCATGGAACACGTTGTATCTATGTGTCCGAAAGTCTCATTGACATACCTCATTAGTTTTGTAACGATCCGTAGATATAGGTAAATCGAAATTTTATTTTCATTCGAAACTTTATTTGTTTGCTCCTCAGGATATAGTACATCGTACGTTATGTAGAAGTCAAGTGGCGCCCGACTTTCATCGGCTTTATCAGGGATATTGGATAAAGGATTCCTAAAGTATGGAGCTATGTCCTACCTGACTACCACATTTTCCGGCTGTCCTCTAAAAAATGAAGAGAGCATTATAAGCTTAACTAACGAACTCCATCCTAATTCCAATTAAATTTTCTATCTGGAACCGTGCCAAGAAATCTTTCGCTATTCGAGAGGGAAAGCTCTACTCGTCTACTCTACAGAGCTTGAGTACAGTTTGAACGGTGTGGCATCTTTCTATTTCATACTAAAGAGTGGCAGTTCCGTCTTTTCTGGGTTGAAACGAAGACCACACCATATTCACAACATTTGCTATTCTTATTAAGGGCCGATTCCATAATTTCAATTACATAATGTGTTCATCAATAGAATCGCCAAAACAATGGTCAAAAGTAATTGGGAATAATAAACCTTTGAGCTAACAGTTAACAGTTAATTGTCGAATATAAAAAAAAGCTTAATAGATAAGTTGACCTCCAGAAAATGTATTTAAAACGTGATTACGCGGAATGGCGGAATAGTTATGGCAAACGGGTTCTGCCATGGAAACGCTCCGTTGGCAAGATAGGAGTACCAACGCCGATAACCGAATCGTCGAACACCAGCTGACCAGCATGTAGGTGGGTATTCGCTGATGAGCACCTTGCTGATGCCGGGTCAGCTTCTTTAAATAAAAGGGAACGACGCGACGTTCAGACGCAGTGTGCGCGGCAGAAGTTGAGGGTGGGACTTCGCTAGCTGTGTAGTTAGAACCTCCCAGGACCAGAATTAACATAATACTACAGAGTAATAGATTAACTCTGGGTAGCTAGGTAACTCCATACCTCCACCATACTTTTAACGAACTGATGTGGACTGGTCGATTTGTCCCCTATCCTTCGCCACCCAGATCCCCTGACCTTAACACCCATGGATCTTTTATTCTGGGGTGCAGTGAAAGAAAAACCAAATTTTTGAGAAAAATCGAGTCGTTTTTGACCATTTTTGTCTCCCACAAAAACGGCTTTTACTACAACTTATGTTGATCGTACGTAAAAAAGTTGTTTTAGGAAATTTCTCAAGGATAAAAAGAATGTATTAAGGCTGGGTGTTCAAGGGTATATGATTTTTCGCCCCGATGGGGCTTGCAGGGCTTAAGAGATAATTGATTGCAGTAAACGGCTTTCGACAGTAAATAAATAGACGCTGTTAGTGACCGTCTTAGAATTTTTATTTTTTGACTTTTATGTACCATAAAGTCCCAAAAACGTCATTTTTTGGGTGTTTTTTTTTTCGCCCCGGTGGGGCAATATCTAAATGGAACTTTTTTATTTTTTTTATGATTTTATTTTATAGTTAATGGGTTAAATTAGTTAGTGACCGTCTTCGAATTTTTATTTTTTTTTTAACTATTATAATCTGCAAATTAAGGTGACCAAAAGGAAACAGTGTTTGTAGAGCAACCAGAACTTATTTTTGTCAGCTTTTCAAAACAGAATAACATTCAAACATTTATGTATCCGTTCATTGAATACAAATTAAAGATTTGGTTCATAAAATAGTTAAAATTGCATTTTGAAAAGTTAACAATTTAACAGCAGTTTCATTTTTGTTTCAGAACTCACGCTCACATATGCAATGTAGTTCACAAAATATCCGACACAGCGCTAATCGTTTTCTCTATAATTTGGCTCTCTCGCGAGAGTCTGTAATTTGCAGATTGTTGTTTTGCCGCATTCGTTGCCACTGGGATATGGAGAAAACAAGTTTGGATCCTTTTTTTGGTTTTCTGATAGATACATACTAATTACTTAATAATGTTATTGTTGTTGTTTGAAATCAATCGAGCATTGTGATTGTGAGGCATAGAGGCAGATTGGATAAATATCATCGTTACAGTTAAGATACAACTAATGTTAAGTCAGCACATTGTAAAATGCTACGGCATTCCTCTCACATACACAACAGATAAGTTAAGATACAACCAATGTTATTTCAGCACGAGATATCGAATTGCAATATGCTACGGCATACAGATAATTCCTCCCACATATACAACAGATAAGCTAAGATGCCACAAATGTTATTTCAGTAGAAGATATCAAACTGTAATATGCCGCGGCATAAAGATAATTCCTCCCAACAGATATGATAGCTAAGAAATGCAACCCATGCATTTCTTCCTTATAAATAACCCACAGAACAAAAATGTATCTCATAGTATTAAGCGACTTCAATAAATAGAGACGTAGTCTCTAAAGAATATTTTTTTAAGTTCAATTTAATTAAAATTGATAACTTTACCTACAAAACGGTACACGTACGTAACATAATTATGAATATGATAGGGAAATCAAATCAAAATGAAAAATTAAATTGAGAGCGGAATATTTTTAAGGGATGATGAATGATGATTGATATGGATTGAGGGCTTGAGAAGATTTGAGAATATGTATGGGAGTGGGAGATGGGAGGTGAATGATGATTTTTTTTATTATGAGTTGAGTTCAAATCAAACTACCTAAATGCAATTTTGGGTCATCGTAAATAAAATACCTACTGTATGAGGAAAGGGGTTGGTTGCTTTGCTGTTCCCTATTTTCGGCCGAACTTTTCAAAATAGATTAGTGGTTGTGTGTTTTAATATTTTGAAAATTATTGTGTGTAGTATAAGTATATATACACAACATCCGCTTTTATTGGTGATAGGTATTGAAATGGTCATCTTTTCCTAAATCATAATGATTGGTCAATGTTTTGCATGACCAGTCTGGAGAAGAATTGTTAATTTGTGTTGAGGTTTAAAATTCTAAAGACATTGTTTGTTATTAAAAAATTTGAAGGCAAATTTGTATATAGAACTGGGTAATGTTTTGTTGCACTTTAAACGTTGTCCAGGTAACTCATTCACGATATAAAAACAGTGTTCTACAGGATGCTATTTTTGTATTTCATGCCGCATGTGGTTGGTTTGTAAGGCGGCCCTAGATTAGGTGCAGCTTTCAAAGCTCATCTAAAAAATATTATTAGGGGTAAACCAACCTTTTCAATGCCTACCGACTTAACAGTGTTTAAAATACTTAAAATGATAATACTGTTAACATGCAAACCAGGTAGGTATAGCTTCATTGAGCAGGGAAATCCCTCCTGCTCAAAGGTGTCATAGTATTAGTGTAGGTCTGCACATTGCAGTTGCAGCTCGTCAAGTGAGTCAGACGTATTGTGTTAAGATCGCTGTTCGTATATGATTGCAAGGGCGCTTGGCGAGTTCGCGCAGTGCACATTAAATTTAGTTATTAATACATACTCAATCTATCTACGTACTAGCATGGCAGTCACACCCGGCTTCGTTCATGTTATTTTTATACCTTCCACAGGAAGGTACATTATCACTTTGTCATTACATTTGTAACGCCGAGAAGGATTCACCGGAGACCCTGTAAAGTATATATTATTCTGAATCAGGATCACATTCTGAATCGATTTAGCCATGTCCGTCTGTCTGTCTGTTGAAATCACGATAGCGTCCGAAACTGAAATTTTATGAAAGGTCTTATATTTATGGCCTTCAGTTTTCTATTAAAAATGGTCCGTGTGGGTCAAGTAGTTCTGGTACCTCCCATACAAAACCAATATTAGACACATGCGTGTACATATACAGTACATGCAGTGGAGGGTATCAAAGCATCGGCCAGGCCGATGATAACACTTTTACTTGTTTTTTTTCCGCATGATGCTGCCGTATATCTACAAAATTGATCTCATTATAGTCATATCCTCGGTCATATCTCTGTAGAGTGAAGATAATTACAATAAGTAATTTTTCTCTTCTAAAGGGTGGAGGGGGATAATTAAAAAAAAAATGCCAAAAAAGCCAAAAACTATTATTAGTTTTTTTTTTTAAACACTATTTGGGAGTAGTACATATAGGACATACATATGTACATATATCCATCCATCAATCGAATGGAAAATATGAATTTTCCTATATAAACTTTGATGAAACTTGAGTTTGGCTCTTACCATTTGGGCTAGGCGTCCCCAATCAGTCAGGACAAACTTTTTATTAAATTAGATAATCCATACCTACCTACATCCATAAATGGTGCGAGCAGGGATGCAGCCGTTTGTTTTTGGATAGGAATAGGATTTATATTCTATATAAATATATAATATGTAGATATACTAAAAAGGAACCCAAACCCACAAAACAAAGCAATAATAACAAACTAGCCCTAACAGGTTTTTATAAACAGCCAGCATAAAATGCCAAAAAATAAAAGCTAAGGTCAGGAATGAAAATTTGTATACATATTATGGATTTTGGATATTATTATTAAAATATTTCGATTTGTGCTTACGATTGCGATTGTACGTCGCTATGACGAAGGCGATATTCATAAGTGTGCGTTAGGAAATTCTATATCACACACACTTTTGGTTTCAGTGTATTAGATAAACAACGTTTGCAGCAACAGGAGCAATAGCAACAGCAAGCACAGCTTGTCCCTTTCCCTTCCCTTTGGTTGTTTTGATTTATTTTGTTGTGCAGACAATTTTGTATTATTTATATTTTTATTAATTGAGCTGAGCGAGTCTGCACTCTGCAGTCACAATTGTGATCTTGGTAAGGGAGGGTGTGCTCGGCTATTTTTAATTCTGTGCACTAATACATGTAAACACGTTTACTTGAGCACAGAGTTCGTAGCTGAGGGAGACCCACCCTTAAGTAAACATTTTGAGACAAAGTATTTTAAATAAAAAAATTTAACAACAAATTTAAAAAAAATTTGAGTTGAAGGAGCCATAACTTTTTTGTTTCTGCACAGATGTACCCGAAGTGCTTAAGACTACACTGAAAATAAAACCTTGGTATATTTGATAAAAATAAGGATTAATTCAACAAATTTTCTGTCAATATACGTCCAACAAAATCTTTCTATCAGATTGACAAAATTTTGATAAGTTTTATCTTGTCTCAAAACATTTGTTGTAATGACAAAAAAATTGTTATGGTAACAAAAATTATTTGTTTGTGCGTATAAAAATATTTTGTTAAACTAACTAAAATGCTCTTGATTTTACAAAGAAATTTATCATATTGATCTTTGTCTTTTTGTCAAATTAACAAAAAAATTGTTAATAATATCGAAGTTGTTTGTCAATATTCAGCTATTGTATTTTGTTAAATCAACAGCAAATATTGTTGATTATACAGAAATATTTTTTCAGTACTACCGTTGTGCTTTGTTGAATCTATAAACAGGTTGCTGGTTACATAACAACATTTTGTCAGCTCCAGCATTTTAATTTGTTGATTCAACAACAGAATCGTTGAGTGAATAGAAATAATTTGTTAGTTATTTATTAATTGTTCTGTTGAGTTAAATAAACTATTTTGTCGATATGATTAATACTCACTTGCAGTTTTCCTTTAACTTAATTTTGAAGGTATGAAGTAAGTATTTATATAAATAAAGGGATTATATCTAAAATATGTCTATTATACCCTTGTAAAATAAAGTAGGTATTAATAAATGATACGCAAAGCAAATAAGTTTAGTAATTAGATTTATTTATTTGAAAAAAGTAATTAAACAAATTAAATGCAATTCATAAAGCATATAAGCTCTACATTTACCCATAATTTCGGCCGTTGAATTCAATTTGAGCATTTGAGAAAGCCTGTATTTCAAGGTTGACGTCCAAATATTTTCGAGTTCAGCCCATGAACAATTTTCCGCTAAAATTGCATACAAATGGTCTTGAACATCTTCCTCTGGGACTGGGAGGGACTAAATAAAGATTTTATTCAAACATTATATCTGTTTTAATTTTACCTAAAGCAGCAGCAACTCTAATTTCGCAATCAGGACCACGAGATGTGCTGGGCCTGGGTTCCTCAATTGCATTTCTTTTAAACAGTCCACAGCTTTTAAGGACTCGAATGTTGTTGAAATATTCGGCGTACATTTTACCCGAAGGCACTTTTCCAGGTTTTCCTTTGTTTTCTCTTGGTTATTAGTGCAGCTGTTTTGCCTTCAATAGATATACAACCTTATACCTACACATTATCGCACTCATTTCTTTCACTTACCATTTAAATATTTCCATATGCGGCTGTCTTTTATGGATGAAAGCTTTAATTCACTTACTAGGTATATCCTCATCCATTTACTTATGTTTTTTTTTTAATCACTTTTCACCGATTGTATTTTGCGCACAAATGAACTTGCTACTTCGCGTGTGAGTGAAACATAAATGCGCCATCAATAGCATTGCATTCAAAGGATTACAATGTTTAAAATGTATTTTTATCGATTCAACAAGTGTGTTATCAATTCTACAAAATGTTTGTCATAATCTACAACCATTTTTTTCATTTCAACAAAATGTTTGTATTATTGTTGATCTGTATTTTGTTTGCCTAACAAACATTTTGTATAAATTTTGTCAATTTTACAGACATTTACAAAAGTGATTTTTGGTTACGTTTTTATAGATATAACAAAAACTTTGTTAATTCAACAATAAATATGTTTAATTGATAAACTATCGATTTATTAAACTGAAAATTGTATTTTGTTAATCTGACAAAGTAGTTTTTTAGTAAACATTTTATTCTTTTGACAAAACATCGTTCAAATTGATAAAACTTAAGTTGTATTGATAAGTTTCATTTATCATTACAACAATTTTTTTTCAGTTCAACAAAACTACTTTTGTTGAAATTTTACAATAGAATTTTGTCAATATTACCTGGTATTTTATTTTCAGTGTAGTTTGCGCTACTAAATTGTCTTTTCAAAATGGGCAAAACAATTTTCGTGCCTATAATAATTCAGAAGTTATTGGGTTTTAAGTGGTAACACCTCCAAATTAGAGGAAACTTTCCTTTCAAGGGAAGTTAACATACATCGACGTGTCGACAATATGTCAAATTTTGCAACAAAAACAATTATTTATGTACATGTCGTAGTTTTTTACTAGGTAATATTTGTTTGCGTTGCTTGGGAAGTAGATAATCTTATACTTCAAAGACGGAAGTAAGTGTATGTACTAAGCCTGAGTACCGCTTTATCTGCTACGTCGCATTTCATCAGTCATCACGAGGGGACTCATATCAGCCTTTGTCCCTTTCGCTCTTTCATTCCCATTTACACCCTACATCCTATCTGTCTCAGTGCCATGCCTCTCACTCAAAAGTGATTCAAAACGAACACAGACTTCTATAGGTACATTAGGCAATTGTACTCTCTTAAGATGAATGTCCTGTCCATGTTTATGTTCAAATCCAAATATCTACGGATTGTTCGAACAGCAAAGCACTGCCAATTCAATTGGATCGTTTTTGCTTTTGATTACCATAGTTCACAAACAAAAGTCCATAAAATATGATTGCATAGCTTCATCGCTTCTTGTTCATAATCCAACAGAAGTCTTTGCCTAAGCTATAACATTTCGTAGATAGCCTTCCGCAGATTAGGTTGCACACTTCACGCTGTTACGTCAATTCCACCGACACTTAAACGCTGCGCAACTTTAATGGCTTGAATCTGCTTTGCATATTTTTAGCAAAACAATAATGCCTACGCCCACATTGTTAATATTCCTTACAATGTTTTAATCCGGAAATAAAATTCCTACAACAGCAGTACAGCTATAAAATAGTATACGTCTACATTTCCAATAGCAAAACTCAAAAAAGGACAACATGGCAACGTGAATATTCGTACTGCTTCAAGTGTTTATTAAGCTCTTAACATGGCTATAAAACTGCTGCGCGCCAAACAATAAATTTCGAATCCGTTGGTATCGTAAAAAATAAAAATAAAAACAAATAAAACTTCCAAATGACTAGCAGGACCATCTCTCTGACGAGACAAAAGTTTGCCAGTCAATGAAAACCTATATAGCCACCATCACCAAGTTGGATGGAGCAGTTTGCTGAAAGGGGTAAGCTGTTCCTAAAGAGAATTAATAAATTTACAAAGGATGGTTTTACGAGGTGATTTGGCATGGTGCGCTATGCACGCGATGAGGCGCTTAGTGATTAATAAAAAAAAAACTGACGAGACCTAAACACGGATAGACAGGGAGTGTAAGTCATGTCGCCATAAAACACCTCACCAAAGAGTTGAGTACCGCAAAGCCCTTTAAAATCGTGTTACAGCCTTTCCCACTTTAATCACAAAGCATGCTACGGATACGCATATAAATTTTAAAGATAAAAGGATACAAACTTACCGTTAAAGTGGCCGACCACGATGTCTCTCCACTCTCTGACGATGCAGTACATGTGTATAATCCTGTATCTGTCTGTTGTAGGTCTGGGCAAAGATACAAAAACAAAAATGCAAATGGTCAACACTTGTATGGAGATTTAATTGACATAGTATCAATTACAAAGGACATCGCAAAAGGATGTCACTAGGGAGCCGCATAAAAACGAGAAAAACCCAAGCCCCGCAACTTACCATCAATTCTCAACGATCCACCCTGAACTATCATGAAACGGTGTCCACTCTGCAATGGTACACCATCCTTGTACCACTTGACACGTGGCATCGGATTCCCAGTTGCTCGACATGGCAGCATAGCAACACTACCCTTTGGCAGTGTCTGGTTGGATGGGCCTATTTGAATAATAGGCGGTGGGGTATCATCCACCGACGTCACCTGGTCATATGGAAATGTTATACACGTTCATTAGCATAAATGAATTTTCATATCCTCAACGAAGGATATCCATTTTGTGTACACATTCATACAGTGATCTCTCCATTCCGTTGGATAAATGAATTCATTTCCATGTCATGACGATAAGCCCAGACAAACACACACATACATTCATCGTCAGCGAAATGAATTCATTTTTCGAACAGAGTATGATAGGTATATCCTCCATTGTTTGTTGTATGTGGTGCTCTTTGAATACAACTTACCTGTAAGAACGCACGAATTGTCGTGGAATCGACAACACTGAACGCTGAACACACATAATAGCCGGCATCGTCCTTTTGTACCCCGTTTATTTGCAGGGTGCCCTCGTTGGAGACATGCAAGTGGCCATAGGAATTGTTTGGAAACATTAGCATGGATGAGCCCTCCTTTGTCCAGAATACCGATGGTGGCGGATTACCATCGGCGACACATTGAAAACGTGCCACACCATTGAGACCGATTTTCTTGTCCTGCGGCTTTAGCACGAAGTTCGGAGCGGCTGCAAGAATGAATAGAAGATATTAGGTACAGCACATTTCTCCTTGTTTAGTGTGATGTAAGAGACATACCGTGAACGATGAGTTCGGCTCGAGCACTGATTTGTCCGACGCTGTTTTGTGCCTCACAAATGTAAATGCCCTCGTCACTGATTGTTAAATTTGTTATTTCGAGACTCAGGTCCTCTTGGAGGATGCGCGCTCTGCTTGGAAGAATTGAGAAATGGGGTGAAGTTCTAATTTATTGCATGAGCGCAGAGTATTTACCTTGCCGTTGGGATATTGCCGTCATCCTTTTTCCATAGAATTTTTGGCTGTGGATCACCGCCTACGAGACATTGAAAGCGAACTGTTTGACCGGATAGCATGGTGCTATCTTGGGGTTCTTTCTTGAAATATGGTTTCACTGGAATTGAATAAACAAGAAGGAAACGTTAATTTATTGTAAATAGTTATTCACCTATGTTCAAATATAACTAATAGATAAATATGTTTAGAAAGCTTCTTCAACTTTCAAGAAGCTAAGGTTAACGTTCATAGTTGGTCGGCATTATAAATGCCTCCTACAACCATACGACTCTGCCCTACTAATAGGTACCTACTTTTTGTATTGTGCCAACAGTTAAAACCAAAAGATAGAAGAAAAGTGAATTCTGACAGCGGACAGTCAAAAGACGGCGAAAAGACTAAAATTGAAAGGCTCAATTACCTACTAGGAGTCTAGCCTAAACTACATTTACTCTAACCTACGATCTAAAACGAAGCATATCATGAGCTACAACTACATCTTCCCTTACCGCTACATCCATGCCCATGATCTCTCAAATGCGGTGGTTTGTCAAGCACCCCACACATATCAGATGGTAATGGAAAATGTAGGCCTGCTGTAAATTTGGGACAACGAATATTTCGAGAGATATATGCTACATAGTTCCCTGGAAGACTGTCGTCGTGAGTCGTCTGACGATGGATTCTATCAGCTCTGCCGGCTTAATAAAAAAATAAATAAATAGATGGCGCAACAGGCGGAAGACACCCTAGGCCTAGCTTCTCGTAACCATTCGTTTGTGCGAGTTTCTATTTTTGGGACGAATAGAAGGGACCTACAATTTTTTATGCCGAGTCCAAACGGCTGAATTGAGAAGCTCTTTCAGGACAGTCATACTCTCGGATGTTTGTCAGACGTTTTGCGAGAGGTGGCTCAGTAGAAAAAACCTTAAGATGTAATTTGTGTTTTACCGGGGATCGAACCTGGGATCCCTCGCACAGTATAGTCCAGCACACTAACCTAACCACTGCGCTACTGCGCCCACCACTGCAGGCTTAATATGCGTTATATTGGTTAGTGAAATATTGCGTCTCCCTAAAGATGTCAGTGCAGCATTTTCTAGACAACTAATGGATGCTCTAGTATCTAACAGATCCATGACCGTGAGCCCTTCAATCTTGACTTCTTATCGTCATTTATATATTTACGACAGATGCTCAAATATGTTCGAAAGTTGACTGCCTTTTTTATAAGCCTACAAATTCTAATATCTTCTCTAAGGAATTCAGGAATTCTTCGCCTTGATTCCTGATCCAGGAGCCTTTGGTGGAGAGTCTTATTTGAAAGAAGAATCTTTCATGTGGGGTTTTTTCCCCCATTCGGATCGTGTTTCGGTAGTATCCGCTTTCATTTGGTTCTCCGGGAGTGGATTCATCTTCAGTTGGTTACTTCCGGATACGAATAGCTGAAGCTGATTATAACCCTTCCCACAACTAAAACGTCTCAGGGTATGAAAACTTATCGGTAAGCCATTAGGTTTTGTTGAGCAATATTCACATCAGATCTATTCCGGAATCGCCATGATTCCGAACTGGAACTATATTACAAGATCTGGTGGTCTGTTTTGTAATTTTTAAATTGTTTTCATAGCTCTGCCTTGAAATCAAAATAATTTAAGCCCTCATCATTCAAAAAATGTACAGTAGGTACATACCACATTTCTGAAGCTGACACTAACGTGTGCAACTGGTCGGTCGCTCCAAATACCGTCTTGCCTTCGAAGGGTTTCTATTCGGAAAATATAACTTTCCACTGAGATTGCTATGGGTGTACCGCCAATCTTTCTTCACCCTATATTTGGGTGTAGCCACAGCTGCGCAATTTCTGCCCATGTCGGTTTGAAGATAGATATTCATCATCAGACGTAAGGCTTGATGTTGGGCTCTGTTTGTAGTGTTTTTCTTAACGTGCTTTGTCATATATTGCCCGATCTTTTTCGATATAGTCGACTGAATGTTGTTCTGGAGAATGGAGGGTCAAAAAACGGTCCCTAATAGTTACTCCTAGGGCTGACATGGCTTTGGCGGTATCGTCGCTCTGGTCTCCATAGACGGAGCTATAGTTGATCTACGAGCAGTCATGTTGATCCTATCACGTCTTGGCGTCTCATCACGGTTGACTACCTCAACAACGTCTTTAATAGTCTCCTTCTGTTTATGTCAGAGCCAATAGCTCACAGAATCCTGTAGCTCTTGGTCTCAGGATTGGACGCCGCCTTAGCTCATATATGATAACATCAAAAGCGTAACCAGGACTTGAAAGAAGATTCAGAATGGTAAGCCTTAAATAAAGACGAAAACTAAAAAATACAAGACCAAGGTGATGCGAAGGTCCGCCCACTCTTAAGATTCGCGACATTATCCAGGGCATATTCGTTGCTAAGATTTTTGTTTTCAAAAAACCCTTCTACTGGTAAACAAAACTCAACTAGAATATGAAAACAACAGCTAACCCATGCTCGCCTTGCTCCGCTTGCCTTTAGGACAAACAAACTTATATTTGGTCCATCTAAGATTACACTTTGAGTGTTTATTTGAAATCTGCCCACTAGGTTTCGCGCTTTTTGGAGACAAAGAAAATTCCTACAGTTTTATTGAAAGTATTGTATAGATATCGATTTAACACCCTCTGCACCGCCCTCCCTCTCCATGATCATTGTTTCCCTCTTCCTACGGAATTCAAACAACTAACCACCCCCCCAACCCTACAATGCTACCATACCACATATCAGAATAAACGTCTGTACGTCTCTTCTCTTATGAAAATTATTAATATACCCCATGTCATACTGCAGCACGTACCCCATCCGCAACCGGCATCGGGCATACGATCATAATATACGAGGTATACGTATGCTAGTGTTGTTTTATTTTTGTTTGTCCTCCTGACGCACGATCGCAAAAGTATAAACATCCTTTGTAGCAAGGTATATGCGTATGTATGTATATATGTGGGAGCAGTAGCGCAGTGGTTAGTGTGCTGGACTACTGTGCGAGGGATCCCAGGTTCGATCCCCGGAAAAACACAAATTACATCTTAAGGTTTTTTCTACTGCGCCACCTCTCGCTAACGTCTGACAGACATCCGAGAGTATGACTGTCCTGAAAAAGCTTCTCAATTCAGCCGTTCGGACTCGGCTGAAAAAATTGTAGGTCCCTTCCATTCGTCCCAAAAATAGAAACTCACACAAAAACGAATGATTGCGAGAAGCTAGGCCTTGGATGTCACCCGCCTGTTGCGATACCTATTTACTTATTTTTTATGTATATATTTTCACTTCAAAAAATACATTTTGGCTAAAAACTGTTCCCAAGGACGTGACCTAAACGACATAGCCTATAGCAGTCTCACAGTCTTAAGGAACATTTAAAAAAAGTTTCATCGAAATCTGTCCAGTAGTTTTCGAGTTCTTAGCAGCCAAAGTAAATTCCTACAGTTTTATTATATGTATAGATTTTCAAAAATGTCTGGTTCCAGCTACCCCGAAAGATATACATACATACACAGGTATACTACTAGAAGTATAAACCAAGTCCGCCCAGATTGTGGTACCTTAGTTAAAGATAGAAATACATAGTCCCAAAGTTAATATTATATACGGCCGCGTCGAAGTCAGAATTTCCTCGTACATAGTTTGTTTCCAACTTTCAGTACACGTTTTGTAATTTATGAAGATTCTTCCACAACTTGATAAGGAGAGTAAAATTCCACCCTAAGTGCCACCTAAAACCAATCTACCGACACCAAAATTCCATTCGAATTAATTCAAATTTCTATCGGCTACTATCATCATCGCCGCACCACCATCCGATAGATAGTGAACCACCCGTCCTCAAATAGAAAGTCCTATGCGCGACACGATGCCATTTGAAATTCGTTCCGGGGACCGGCATCCTAATCTACATAAAATTCTCGTAATACCAAAGCCTGGAGCAACCTTGTGCAGCAGTATCATGTGCGGCGCATCTCCTCTAGGTCGTCTTCGAAAGTTTTCAGTTTTCACATCCCACTTTTGGGTATCGTATATATACGATGTGACGGGTTTGGCTTGTCAAATATCTTGATAAGCGCGCGCTCCACATTCGCCGCATGAGATGGAGTGCGGTGGCGGTGATGTAGGCATGAGGCAATCCTCATGAGTGCGCTTAGGAACTATAATTGAATTGATATGCCTCTCCGGAGATACTTGCAGCTATACTATCTGATACAGCCACAAGACGATTGTATTCCGCATTCCAAGAGATGTTTTAATTACTTTTCCCACCAAATTCGATTTAGTCGCTGTATGTGTGAGAAATCAACATTCACGTGGTGGTGTATAAGTACAAGGGATGCCTATTGCCTGCACCTGCACCATCACTCAATCAGACGTGGTGGACAGAAGTGACAGATACATCAGTCAGTATATAGAGATGCAAAATAAAACCAGAATTCTTCTGTCTATTTACACTCGACCCGATGGAGGCACTTTGCGTTTTTGTTTGGTTTAGCGAGAATTGGTAAAAAGTGTGCACACATCCGGAACCAGCCACCCACACACTCTACATAAACAACTCAGGTCCGATTCCGATACAGAATGCCACCGCGCCGTCCCTCTACATAAGTGATGAGCGAGAGTGTCATGCATCCATGGATGTCGAGGATGGGCGACACAAAGGATCCCCAATTAAAATTTCATTTTCGAATGCACTTTGCAGTTGTTTTGCGCCGTTGGATCCTGAATAAGTTTCTGGATCAGTTCGCGCGCGCGGCATTCATGTTTGTTTAGATAAATTACCGTGCGTGTACTGAGGGAGTGGTAGGCGCCGTTTGATGATTGAAAGCGACACGGGGCATATTATTCATTTAGTTTTTTTTCCCTGTCCTCCTCCTGTAAAGAGGAATCTTTTTGAGTCGTTAATTAACGTTGATTAGTTCTCTCAGTTTGCCAGCTTGTTTGTTTATTGGATGTCGAATACGGGGAGTGTGCACTTGATTAAAGGTGAGGTGAACTTTTGGTGTAATTTAGGTGAGACGGACTAATAAACAATTTCCGCTTTGAATGTGTGAAGAGGAATGTTTATTTAGGTTAGTTTATGGGGAGATTTTCATTGATGCACTTTTGATGAACTTGATGCGATTGACGGGAAACTGAGATAGGTATTGCAGTGTCTTGTTCAAAGTGGCGCCATCGCAGTTGAGTATTGGCTGGGCTTTTGTTGCTTTGATTTAGTGATATTCTTCTGCGGTTTTTGTTCGATAAGAGTCTATCGACCTTCATCGTAGACAAGTTGAATGATATTTCAGTTGTAATTGAAGGAGATCGTCTCTTCGTTTTTTTTTTAATTGGTATAGATACAACCACAAACGGCAAAGAAAATAACAATTGTCTTAACAAAAAAAAAACATTTCTGGTGGGTGTAAGTTTGTATAGGAGGCTGAATTCCATCCACAATTTAAGCAAATAAAAGATTTATAGATATATTTCTCTTTGTATAGGTAACTAGCTAAGATACTTATTGTCCAAAACTAAAGTGTAATTAGTAATTGGATGGTGTCGAAAGATGTTTCACTCAAGGACCACGGGCACATTCTATTTAGCAAGCACTGACTTTTCTATGCCTTCAATTGAATCCTTTAGGAATTCTAAGAAAGTCAACTGACATATTGATAGGTATATAACTCTTTTCCCAGTTAGAAGGGCCTACAACTGCCAGTATACCAGCGTTGGAATATTCAATTAGTAAAACTGAGACGATAGTACGAAATGTCGCTATTGAATTGGTCGGATTCGGTCAACCCCTCTAAAACGGAGGTAATGTTGTTCACAAAAATGTATAAAGTTCCCAATATAGCCCCACCCAAACTTGGAAGCAATGCGCTAAAATTTATAAAGCACGCTAAACAAATATAGAACACATAGTTCTAGAAAACTTAGTTAGGTTAGGTTAAATAGGTCTCATGCCAACCGATTGCAGTATACTACAATGGGAAGACACATACAGCCTTGACCTTATGAAAAACACCGAATTTCCCTGCAGAAACCAAGTGGCCATTTGTATAGTTAGCATGGTCTATCTCCTCCAAATGTTGGAAGAATCTTCCCAGAAATTGTCTTCGACTGCGATACATATTGCCTTGCGTTCCCACAGTTAAGTGTATGTGCTATATCTTCCTCGGCTTGTAGGTCCTTGCAGAACTTAGAGGTGCCCGAGTCCGAGTTCAGTCTGAGGCCGTAACATGCTTTTTAGAAGACAGTGCTCTGGCAATATTCCGACGAGCGTCCTGACTTGTTTCCCTGTTTAGTTTGAAAATATCCTTAGATCTTTTACAATCGCATTGAGCTAGGCCAAAGTGCATTGAATAATGCTTAACTTATAGGCGTTATGCAATAACGCCCAAGGAAATAGTGCCCAAATTGAAAATGTCATAACGCCCACATTTTTCTTAAGAATTTGTTGTTGTAAAATTTACTGAAATTTGGGTGATGTGAATGTGACATTGATTTTGGGCGTAATGGCATTATTTTGACTAAAGCCCAAAAAATGCATAACGCCCAAAAACAATCAACAAAATGCCCCCTGCAACCCCCTGCTTGGGTTTACTGTCAGATTTGGGGTGTATGCGTTACTTTGTGCGATATGTCATTCTATTTGGGTTTTGCGACGCTTTATTCCTTTAAATTTTGGGCGATGTGGTAGTTTTTGGGCGTTATGATCTTGGGCGATAAGACCTAACGCCGGTCTGAACACCTCCGATCGGCTTCATCTGGCATTTTGTTTCTAATAGTGCCCTTTATGATGCATGGTTTAATATTCACATCCTCCCTTCCTATCAGTTTCGCCCCTTTTCTCGCAAACTCATCTACTTGCTCGTTTCCAACTAATGAGTGGGCCAAATACAGGTTTCTTTTAAAAAATGCAATAAAATGAACAAATTTAATTTTTTTTCATTTAGGTATTATGCCTCTATTAGTAAGAGCAAACATTCCTATTAATTATGGAACATAACTCAACGCTCAAAAGGGCTGCCTCGTTTGTTTCGCAGTAGCGCACTTTGTCACTCCAATTTTCAAAGACCTTGCTAATGGTTTTGGGCTGTAGCTCACGGATTGTTTGGATGATATTGGCGTAAAGTGTTTGAATCGTTTCCGGATTGTTGGCATAACATCGATCCTTCACGGTTCCCCACAAAAAAAAAACCCCAAAGGGGTCAAATTGCAGCTCCGAGGCGGCCAATTGACATCGCCGAAACGGCTGATAACACGATTTGAGAATTTGGTACGCAAAAGATCAATTGTGTCGTGGGCTGTGTCTCATGGCGCACCATCCTGCATGAACCAGAGGCTGTCCAAATCCATGTCTTCAATTTCAGTTAAAAAAAGTTGGTTAACATGGCTCTGTAACGCCCACCGTTGACCGAAACGTTGTTCCAGCCTCATTTTCGAAGAAAAATGGTCCAATGATGACCACCACTCCACAATCCGCACCAAACTTTCACGACGACGGGGACCATGAGTGTTGTCCACTAGCATACCAGTGTCACGAATTTTTTGCACAATCTTGCGCGGTGGGTGCTTAATTTCGGCCAAAACTTCTTTTCAAAAAACACACTGTTTGGGCTACACAGCACTCACTTTGAAAATAAGTTTTCAATATTTTCCAACGTTTTTCAAGCGTGAAGCTACTCATTTCGTTTCGCTGAGGTATGATACTGATTTTCTGTTAAGATTTCGAGCGGGAAACAGCCACTAGACGAAGACGGCCCACACAGTATTTATACCCCAGTGTTCTGATACTGACCACAGTCTCCTAACTATTTCAAAATTAATGTTCGTAGATGCCCGTGCCTTGAGTGCGACTTGGCAATCGATGTAGATAGATTGGTATGGCTTTATCCCTTCTGCATATAGATCTCATCCGAATTAGTTCTGCACAGCCAGAACGTCTGATTGGAATACTGTTTGTATCCGGTAGTCGTAAAGACACTTTCAGATTTAGATCTACTGAATAGATGATGCAGTGCCTTTCGTTTCGTTGTTCAGCGGTCTGTATAGACTTTGGTATGGCTTAATTACTTTATTCTTTTGTTTTGCATACCCTGTATACAGAGTGTCGAAATCGGCCAAAGTGTACATTTAATCAGTACGCCCAGCACTATCTCCGCTTGAAAACTACCTCCGCTCCGCTGAAGGTATGCACAAAGTTAAAGTATTGAGCCGCACTGTCTTCCGCACGTTACTTAATATGTAAATCTAGGGACGAAGCGAACCTGTTTTATGGCTAAGCTTGACCTTCTCTGCTTAGTCTCTGACGTCGCTTAGATAGAATAGAAGCTAAGTATTCCACAGCTGCTTTAGACACAAAGCTACATCTATTTTCTGATGACTTCTTCAGGAAATTCATTGTGGACTTACGATTCACAGTGATCTAGAAATTAACCAAATCACGGACTGTATAATTAATTTTGAAGGCTTTAACGTAGAATACAAAACAGTAATCGAAAATCGATCCAAATGGGAGAAAGACTCTTGAAATTTACAGAGATGGATAGTAGGGATGGGGGAGTCTTCTCGGACGCGGGAGTCTTTTCTCAATCAACTGAACTTAAGGAGGAAATAGTTGTTAAACGCGGGGCAGCTTGCAAACTTTCCTTGTATCCGATAGACGTGGAAGCGTTTACATAGCCATTAAAGCAGTCACCACTCACCAGACCAAAGTTTGTAAAAGAATGTCGAGCATCCTTTAATGTGATTGCGAATATGTAGATGTTCATCAGTTACTATGATGAGCGTCCGGCAACTGAACGCTAATGGGCTACTGCCCGCTTTCATATCACCACTTGCACAAAATAGGTGTCATTTCAGAGACCGAATGACTACATGGGCCCAACGAACTAAGTCCCACTCCTACTATAGCCAAAACGAACTAAGCCCCAGAAAATTTGGGATTTAGTTCATACGAACTAACTATGATGAACGACATCTGTCGTAAAAACTATAAAATATCACAGAGATCCTTAAATGGATACAGAGAATTGAACGTCGCCTGATATCCTAAACTGACTATGAGGCAAAAAAGATCTTCGTGATTGCAGTATCCTCCGCAACACTGGGTGCTGGAGATTTTAAAAGTGAATGTAAAAGATAAAGCATGGTTTACAAAGCAGCAACGTCTTAGATTCTTTGACTAGGTATTAAAAGAGCAGTCAACTACTGATTAATTGTTATGAAAAATCATCTTCAGTTATCGAAAAATGCCGACAAAGAATAGCTTCAAAACTCAAAATAATACGTGCGCTATTTTAGCTCAATGAAGTATACGAGATAACAAAACAAACGATCAAAGAGATTTATGCTACAAAGCTTGATATTCAAATCGCCAAATGACTAACCTACACTTGTATTCATAGAAAATCTAATCAAAAGACTATCTAATAGGTATTCTCCTCCCGCCGGCCGCATTAAGTCCACCCCACCCCACCCCAGTTGGTATCCTAAAGAAATCACGTCCTCTTTGCAACCATCCAGCCTATAGAATGTCACTTTTCCTAACAACCTCTTTAACTTTTCAATCAGAATTCTTAGAGAAAAACAACAAAATCCCAGAAAAACCTATTCACTTCGAAAGAAATTTAAGAACTATCATGGTGGAGAGAATAAAATTAATATTCAGCAGACTTACCCTGGACGATTAATTTGGCATAGTTGGACTCCTTGGTTCCAACTAAATTCTGGGCTATGCACTTGTAGTTACCCTCGTCAATTGGTTCGACATTGCTTATCAATAAATTGCCACCATCGACTATGCGAATACGTGATGTGGTTCCATAAGATTTTCCTCTTAAGTCATCCAGTGGTACTCCATCCTATTTATCGGCATTTGGTTGGTCGTCCAAGTTGTCGATTATTATGACGGTGATGATGATGATGTTGGGTGATGTGATGTGATGATCCAAAGCGGCAGCAAGCGTTTTGTGTTTCCAGTAATAGGTGTTAAGAGGACGTGTCACAACCATTCGCAGCAATGGGTGGAGGAAATAGAAAATTCAGAAAAAGGAAGAGAGGAAAAGAAAAAGAAAAAAAATTATTAATAAGAATAATAATCTAAGGCTACTGTCTATTTCTTGTCTAAAAAAAATACTCCCTGTATTATGATTCCAAGAACCGATTATTATCTAGTGATTATTGGAATTAGGTATAGTCCTACTGTACTGTGTATATGTGTGGTTGTACTCCCGAGGGGGGTGCACATTTCTTTGAAATTCCTTGCGTAAGTAGTTCCACTTGACTGAATCTGAATGAATCCGAAATAGATTTGGAATTCAGGGTACGATAGGAGGAACTCAACCAGCAGCGGTGGTCAATGACAAAAGATTCGTGAGCGTGACATCATTAACTCGGTGGAATTGTGTGCGTAATTTTATATTTTCCTGACAGATTGTTATAGGCTATTTGTTTAAGTGGAAAGCTATCAGAATCAATTTGCCAGGAATAGGCAATTTTTATTAGAATACCATTTTGTGTATAGGCGACAGGCGTATCAATTATGATTTTCCAAGGGCCTATATCATCATAGTTGGGGCTGATATAAGTTCGATAAAAATAGCTCAAGGAAAGAAAAAAAAGTAATATGTATTTACTTTTAATGAATACCCACGCCAATAAGGAAATACTGTGAAGATGTTTAAGATTGAACGGCTGCAATCCTTGCAAACCAATTACATATCCATCAACCTTCTGAGAATACCCTATGCCGACTTCATCAAGTGCCTAAAGACCACCACCACGAAACCCTTGGTTTAATGAAGAATCCCGGAAAGCATATGCAGCAAATCAACTAGCCTATAAAGCCTAAGGGAGCGGTTAAGCTTACGGTGTGCCGAGGGAAAGATTATAGGAAAGAACATTGGACTTGAGCCTGAACTTCTATCCTTCTACTTCCCCTGGCCACTGCGTCATATTAGCTAATTTCTCGTAATCCTACCACAAAGCTGATGAAAAATCCTCGCTCCATATAATAATACGAGAAGGACATCTAGGGCGGCCTTAACAGCTTCTTTAGGAGTTACTGCTGTTTTGATAAAGCACAAGCAAAAATTAAATAAATATCAACGCCTCGATGGCAGCTTTTCACCGAAGAATAGAGGGCACAAGTTTTTTTTTAGAAACTCATCCTTCTGGCAGTCATGCGAGCATGAGCATAGACAACAGAAGGTGGACCGACGACATACCAAGAGCCCTCGGAAAGAGGACTTTAAAATAGAGACCGAATTTCGAGGGGGCAATTAGAATGGGGCAGTTGGGTCTTGTCAGTCTTTTAAATCACACAGGTGTGGATAGAATTACACACCTCCATTGTATGAACTTTTGAGCACAAGATAGGTAAGCAGATGAGAAGGTTTCCATGAGAGTTAATCATAGCTGCACACTAGGACTAGGAGTAGTTCTATCTCCCTTAATGAGGAGCGTTGTAGTAAACCTTCAGCTTATTTATTACTATTATTTATTACTATTGTTTTTAGGAAATAATTTGTTAGTAATTTTTGCTGAACGTGAATTTCGGCGCAGATTTTCCAGCTATCTTAACTGGAACAACATGTCATTCCGAAGAGAGTATTAACCGACAACGTGGCATGCAGTTCCTCATTATATACATTCGTCTCTGCAGTGCATTTTAGTGAAATACTTGTTCCCTTACAAAGTAAAGACAGCCCATTAGTTTTCCCGGCACACCGCCATCTTGTCTAAACCGCACTTACGCTGATGCGCTCCCCTCCTCAACAACGCCAGTAAACTATTTTTGGTGGAAATTCATCATGACCAACAAGGCCAATTTCTGTCTGAACAGATACGTTAACAAACAAAGAACTTTTATTGCGGTAAGGTCATGAATTGCGGGACTCGAGGACATATGTTCCAACAGGACACGGTGGAATTAAGGATGCGTTTCCGGGTCGCCTATGCTTGATTCGCTTCGGACCATTAATAAGATGCGATTATCGCGAATCCTCTGAAATCGCTTGAACATCGCAAAATCGTATAATGCCTCAAGCTACGATTAGGTTAGGTTAGGTCCCAGAAAGAAACGGGGACACACTTAGACCAAATTTGATTGGTCCGTTGTGATACCAAGGGGGGGGGGGTTTGAAGCGGCCAGAAAGATTCTAATTCTATGTGCCGGGCATTTTAGTGGGAATTCCGTTGCTATTTTTGGTGGTAGCTACTTAATTCTCCTACTTAGTATTCGGGTTAAGGTGGAGGATGACCGAAGCAGTCTAACCCCCGCTGGTAACTTCTGACAGTCCGTTGGTGAGGAGGATGGCTGATACAGATCAGATGAGAAAGACTACGGCAGGAGAGAGCGACGGAGAGTGACCGTAACAGTCTAACCGCCCGCCAATCCCTACTGACAGTCCGTTAGTAAGGAGGTAAACTACGATTACACGGTCATTTTTTTGAGTCATTGTTGGCGCTCTGACGTAAAAAATCGATTCACAAAGCAGTAATTTAAATGTCGTTCTGTGTGATTGTCATTTTTGGGATAACATTTTCGGCGTCATTTAAATGACTAGGAAAATGTCGGACCATATGACATGCATTTAGTGCCATTTAAATGGCGTAAAAAAATGGCCGTGTGATTGCTCTTCAATGACGCCTAGGACAAATGACTCAACTTTTTGGCTGTTGCGTCACTTAAATGGCATCCCAACGGAAAATTCTAAATGACTCGCAGTGTTCGTCATTTGATTTTGGGACACAAATGACGATGATAGACATTTCGTGTGATCGCCATTTTTCCCAATGACGAATGTCTTAATAAATGTCGCTCTACTGACATTTATTCCTGACATCACAGCGCCATTTAAATGACTCAAAAAAATGGCCGTGTAATCGTAGCTTCAGACTGTTTTATCGATCTTTTAACAAACATTTTTGTTTCTACGGTGGCCAGTTGCATTCCACTCTCAGCCTCAGAAAGAGAACCAAACTATGGTGGGTTACTGGCCATGAGGGGTATGAAAAAAAAACGAAAAAAAACGATGAATTGTCCTGAAAAGGTTCCGAAACCCACCCAAATCGGCAAAAAGTTTTAGATGCCATGTAAGCATATTGAATCTAGATAACTTAGCTGAGTGATGGCTATTTCTTAAAGACGACAGAACAGCTGAACATATTGTATGCGAATGACCGGCGCTATGTGGAATTAGGTAAGAAAGATCTTCTTCAGGGATCAACTGGACCTCGAAGAGATGATAAAAATCCCCTGCTAGTAGTACTTGGCTAAACTCTTTTTCTGACGTTTGGTAGAATAGCTTTTCATCAGATCGGCTTTTATCGCCTAGGTTTGCTTTTTTTAAATAGTTCCCTGCCCAATTGGCTTACACTGCGACCTAAAAAGATCTATTGTATCGAAGAGGGAAATAGTTAATCTAAGTGACGGATTACCTCCCTAACGAAGGCCAAACTATCCTTAGTAGTGGAGTTTCCTAAGCTCTGCTGGTGTACGTGTCTCCCCGTTAAAGACGCGTTTTCTTAACCAATGAAGTGCCGGGCAATCACATAGAATGTGTTCGTAGGATTCTTCATCCTCAAGGCAGAACCTGAATTCTGTTTCCCTCTGGGCACAGATTAATTCTTTTAAGGTGATATCTCAGGCGCCCCCTCATGTAGCTGACCTCCCCGTGGTGGGGGGCGGGCAACATGTCTAGGTTCACCTAGACATGGCTAACGAAGCACACACCCAATGATGACAAAGCGACGAAAGCGAGCCTCGGATATTGCCAAGCCTGTCAAAATAGGGCGCCCTTTGGAGCCAGGCCTGAAGGGTGGCAGTTTGCGAGCGTCTGGTGGTCGGCTTGTCACGCTCGGCAGTCGGCCGGGTTTAACCCGAAACGGCTACGAGCTTCCTGTCAATGGTCTCGCAAACCATTATGGGGGTCACAGGGTGGATGCGCTATGCACCAATAGGGGCGTAAGTGGACTTTCGGTTACTCGACAACGGCATCGACTTAGGATAGGCACGTGGAACATCTCTTCGCTCACGGGAAAAGCCCTGGAGCTTGTTGGGGAGGCTGTTAAATATCGACTAGATATAGTTGGTGTTTCCTCAACAAAGCAAAGGGGTTCTAGAACTGTGGACCTTGCAGATGGGTGGAAACTATTCATGTCGGGAGTAGCACCTTCAATGTCTGCTCAGGCGGGAGTGGGGATACTCACAAGTCCCAGGCTGTCAGGCAGAGTATTGGAGTGGATTCCGTTAGGAGGGAGAGTTGCGATCTTAAAGCTTAAGCTTGAAAGATCAACTCTGGCTCTAGTGCAGGTGTATGCACCGAATCTGGAGTCAGGGTACGCAGCTTTCTTAGATGAAGTTGATGCAGCCCTTGAAAAGGTTGCAGATATGGATTCTTATATCCTGATGGGTGATTTCAATGCTCACGTGGGTGCGGATTTCTCGACATGGGGCAGCGCGATTGGGAAACACAGTGACCCCGATCAGAACGCGAACGGAGAGAAGTTGTTGGACTTTTGTTGTTCAAATGGAATGTCCATTATGAACACTTTCTTTCCACATAAAGATGTCCATAAATAGACATGGTACCGTCGAAGTCTTCAGCAGAAATCGCTGATAGATTTCTTTGTGGTACCATCGTGTATTAAAAGGATGGTTTGTGATGTTCGTGTGTTGAGAGGGGCTGAACTGTCAACTGATCACCACCTGGTGTTGTGCAAATTGTATCTCAACGATCAAATACCTATCCTGCCAAAGCGTAAACCAAAAATGGTTACGCGCATACGGTGGGAGGGGCTACAGAACGATGAGATACGGGAGGAATTTGCACGGCAGGTATCTGAAAGGTTTGAACAAATTCCAAATGTTCCATTGAATGTAGAGGAAGAATGGCAGTTGTTTTCAACAGCAGTTATTGCCTCTGCAGGACATGTTTGCGGAGTGAAGCGGCTCGGTGTGGCGGCTGGTGGTGAGAAAAGAACTGCGTGGTTTAAAACGCCCGGAGTTCAAGAAGCCATCAGAGAGAAGAAGAAGGCTTTCAAGGTGTGGATTCACTTGGGGGACTCTCCTTCTCGAAACCGGTACATTGAGGCGCGAAGAACTTGCAAATTGGCTGTTAAAGCAGCCAAAGAAGGAAGGAGTTCGGCGAAAAATTGGACCGCGATCACAGATCTGCAAACAAGGTGTTCTGGCAGACCATCCGCCGTCTTAGAGGAAGGAAGTGGAACATTATCGAAGGAGTCAAATCCAAAGATGGTACACTTCTTTCTAATGAGGAGGACATCTTGCGCAGATGGAGCGAGCACTTTTCCGAATTGCTCAATCCAATCCAGGGCATTGAGGATGACACATCCATCGCCTTAAGCAGGGCGGAAAATAGTCCCACGGTAGAGGAAGTCACTTTTGCGATCAAATCGCTAAAAGCTGGCAAATCTGCCGGAGTGGATGAAATCCGGCCAGAAATGCTAAAGGCCTTAGGTGAAGAGGGAGTCAAATGGCTCTCTCGTGTCATTAAAGTGGCCTGGGAATGCGGCGAAACACCCAGCGATTGGCAGATTGGGGTGATTGTGCCCCTTTTCAAGAAAGGGGATAAAAGGGATTGCTCCAATTACAGGGGTATATCACTTTTAAGTTTTAAGACTTCGCCAGGGGTGCGTCTTGTCCCCTCTCCTTTTCATTACTTATATGGACTGGATGTTACAGTGCAGTCTTGGCGAAGAACGTTTCGAATTGGGAGATCTGAGGATATGTCATTTGCTCTTCGCTGATGACTTGGTTATCCTTGGGTCCTCTCAGACTGAACTTCAGCGCGCACTCGATCGGTTTGTAGCCGTTTGTGTTGAAGCTGAGATGAGGGTAAATGTGAACAAATCTGAAGTGATGGTCGTCTCTAGAACGCATGTTCAATGCACTCTGCATGTTAGTGGAGTCCCATTGAAACAGGTGGAGAAGTTTAAGTATCTCGGGGTCTTATTCACGAGTGATGGAAGGAGTAATGCTGAGTTTTCCTGTAGGATTGGTCAGGCTGGGTCAATTTTGAGACAGCTTGGTCATTCTGTTATTAGGAGGACTGAACTTGGTGTCAAAGCTAAGTTGTCAGTCTTTAATTCGGTGTTTGTTCCAACTCTCACCTATGGTCATGAGGTTTGGGTAATGACCGAAAGAATAAGATCGCGGATACAAGCTGCCGAAATGAGATTTCTCCGTAGTATTGCTGGTGTGACCCGTAGAGATCGCATCAGAAATACCAGAATACGTGAGGAACTCAATGTCGAGCAGCTACTTCTCCGGACGGAGCGATCCATGCTTCGGTGGTTTGGTCATGTTAAACGCATGTCCCCGACCAGGATTCCACGACGTGCTATGGAATCCGTACCATCGGGCAGGCGTCCCCTAGGTAGACCCAGGATGAGATGGTTAGATCAAATTCATAATCTCTCCTCTACCCGTATGGGGATTGCCCTTGATGATTTAGAGTCGATGGCGGAGGATCGAGAGCTATGGAGGGTCCACTTGAGCAACCTACACCCGCGACCCACTTAATGGACAAGCGGACCATTGAAAATGAATGAATGATATCTCAGGCCACAATGCCCTGTGAGAAAGCCCACCAGTTTTCTGATTTTTATTTTTTTTTTAGAAAAAGGGGATTCCAAATCCTGGAGCACTCAGACGAATCACGGTCCATTGTAACAAGTTTTTTGATACTTTCCTTATTTAGGCTGAGGATTTCCTTTTGACCTGCAATAAGGTTCTGCTCCATAGAACGCGGATTCGGATCCAGCCCAAGCTAGCTGGTTCGCCGTTTCGTTGCCCGCAATACCTTGATGGCCAGGTACCCATCCAAGTTTGATCTTTTTGTGTTTCGATAGGGCTTGCAAGGCATCGTAGCAGCACTTTACTGTTTTAGAGTCCATTGTAGTTATTTGCATTTCCTAATGAAGTATAATCCGCCTCCCATGGGTTTATCTTTCATCAATATGCGAAAACAATATGATTAGCAAAGAAGAGTGTGTGATGCTTGTTATCAGCCTATACCTTAAGCGTGTCAAAGTCATATTGGATACTAGGCAATATTTTCTATTTAAATCCCATCCATTTGCACAACTGACAAAGCACTCTATTCATAAATACGCGTGAAGCATTAAATTCAATAAAACTTGTGACACATTTCTCAGTGTTGTGTCTGCATCTCATTACTGGAGCCCGTGACCCAGACTGATTGCTTGTGTGGTCGCCCTCAGCGGCACCGCAGCTAATCTTGATTCATTGTGTGCAGCCATTGTGCTAGTAGACAAAGACTCCCTTTGAGTAGCTCGCCTACCACCAAAAGGCGTATACAAAAAAAAACGGAACCAAAACTGACAACATGATGATGATGATGATATCAGTAAAAAGGAAAAAAAAAATGAAAGAAAACTCCCACTCCTCTGTAACCACACCATCATGACCGTAATTGTTGGGAATTACCATTTCAAAACAACGCTTCCAGACCTCCGCACACATACACACGGCAAAAATGCAAACAACAGCCGAATAAACAAAACAATCCAAGTAAACAAAACGTAAAGTTAAACACAAGCACCGGAGGCCCTGTAAAAGCTTCTTAAGGGCAACACCAACCCAACTATAACCAAACCGTCCAACAAGTCTTCTCTATACATAAATAATTCATGACGAAGCCAACATGAAGTGGAATGCACTTAAGTCATAGTAAAACTGGAAAGGTATCCATCAGATACCTATACACAACGAAAGGGAGATTCTGCTTCTTAAAAGACAAACACCACCCGCAAACACACTAATACACGTGGATAAACTGCAGCTTAAGAGGGATACAGGGATTCGAGGCCAAGATCTACTCGTTTATTGTGACTTTTTGTCCTAGAGGTTTTGCTTGTGCAGACAAACACTATATAGCCCCGCACAAAGACATCAAGTGGAGAATGTATACTACATTTATCGCTTATTCCCTTTGTACCGGCATGCAGGACTTAAGCAGTTCCCATCTCGTAATGAATGGTTGGGGAATTTCGGGACACCTTGCCATCGACTTACCTTCATCCAGATGAGTGAGGGTTCAGGAATTCCTTTTGGTGGTCCACATTCCAAGAGCGCCGTCTCGCCTTTGGCAACTCGTGTATCCTTTGGTTGCACTCGAAAGTCATCACGAAGCACTGCAAAGAAAGAGGGAACGTTTAAAACAAGGATCAACAGAAGGTAGGTAGGTATATTTATTTTATTTGTCTTGTTTGTTTGGACTTTTTTTTTTGTTTGCTTTAAAAAAGTTGCTTTAACCCTGTTCATGGGAGACAATGTTGCTGGAGCCCTTATTGGTATAAGTACAGCCACTGTTAACTTGCCATTTTTGGCACGCGCGAAACGTGCGTCTGCATTTTTATGAAAGCGCGACCATTTGACCAGAACAAACACACGTTCCGCTCTTACCATTGAGGAAATGTTCGGGGTGACAGTAAATTGTGCGAGCACAGGCAGAACTTGTCGCTCGATTTGGCAGAAATCGTGTACGCGAATATCCGCAAATTGATGTGCGTGAATCGCCGCTATACGATTGTTACATTGTAGATAGCATTCTGATAGTTATAGTCGGCGTTGGCGAACAAGAATCGCGGGAACCAAGTAAACTGAGACATAAGGAAATATTATGCAAATCCGTTGTGTCATTAGGTACATTTGTTGCATTACAAGTTAAAAGTTTACAACTCTGCGTTTCCTTTTGGAGGAGTTTAATTAGCACGACGTGATTGCACTTTTAGTGTGAATAGCGTGTTACTTTGTCAGGGTGGTGAAAAGATTCAAAATGGATAAGATCTTTTTAGTGTCTAGACTGAGAATGAGACTGTCAATAGGAAAATGTTCAGTTTTTGGGGCGAGTATAGAAGATAGGGCAATATCACGGGATAACTACAACCACCTGACGCAGTCCTTCTCCGGGCACGGTGGATATAGAAAGTATTTCCACGAATTCGATCACTAAACACCTCGTCGTAATGTCCAACTGAAGAGGAACATGAAGAGCATTCAGTATTTCACTGCATCAGGAAATGTCAAAATCAATGGCGGCAATGATTATTCCATGATATACCATGGGACAAGGATTATTCAAGTATGCGTGCGTTAATGGCGCTCCTTTGATTTTGTACACCAATACATGAAAAATCCTTTGCCCGCAGGCAGCTTGTAGGCAAAGTCCGTTGTATGGGAGAAGTCGACGGTCTTTTCTATGTGGTTTGTGGCACATGTACAATCGGAGAGACCGTTTCTCCTAACAAGCTATGTGGCGAGCATATAGTGCTGCTGGTTCCAGATCTGTTCCTTCATAACGAGCGCGTAAACTGAGAACAACATTACGCATTGCCTACGGGAAAGCATTCGAGAGGCTAAGTCTTGCGCAGGAGGGGATCGTTGATGCTAATTTTGGCGGCTTAAGTTTTACAAACATTTCAGGTGGTAAAGAAATCTTAAGTCAAAAGGGAAGAACGAACGACGATACCGTTTTGGTCAAAACGGCACTGTTGTAGCACGGGGGAGATTTGGTTAAGTTAGGTTATGTGGTGGAAGAAACTCATCACGTATACTCGGAGATTTAGTTAAGAGTGAGACAGTTGGTGCTCCTTATGAAGTGTAGAAAATCCCACATCTTTGGCTTATTTTACTAACTTACAAATTTGTTTTTACAAGTACATATTTTGAAACGAGATTTGTAGTAAAACTAGTAACATTTGTGGTTTCGCCATAAAATTGTGTAAAGTCCGTAGTAATAAGCGACAGGCAATACAGATTTCGGAGCCGTCATTCCACTGGAGACCTGTTAAACTACTTAACGCTCAAGCAATTGAACAACACGGCGAATCTAGAACCGTAGCCTTGGACATATCAAAGGCCGCTATCGAGTCTGGCATAGAGCCCTATTAGGCAAGTTAGCGTCTTATGGATTACCACAACAATTCTGCGTATGGATGCAAAATTTTCTTCTGGGAAGATCGATCCAAGAGGTTGTAGGTGGCGTATCATCTAATTCTATAAATGCAGGAGTGCCCCAAGGATCTATTCTTTCCCCAACTCTATTTCTTCTCCACATCAACGATTTGCTTGGATCGACAAATAATAATATCTACAGCTTTGCTGATGACAGCACTCTTATATCCTCTATCTCGAACAGTAGGCCTGTGAATGCGGTTATACATCACACAGTCAGAGATGTGAACAAATTAGTTCTCAAAATGATGATCTGGACAAAATCTTAAAGTGGGGAAAAGACAACTTGGTTGTATTTAATGCAAATAAGACACAGCTCACAACATTTTCTAGGAAAAAAGCGTCGACAGTTCCTCAGATCCAACTGGATGACCATCCAATCCATCCCAAGGACTCAATGCACCTTCTAGGAGTCACAGTCAATTCAGGAATCACATGGCATGACCAGGACCACATATCCTATATCGCAAGATCGGCCTCCGCTAAGTTGAGCTACCTTAGAGCAAAGAGGTACTTTAGCCCCAAGCAACTTTTTTTTCTCTACAAAGCATACAGGTTAGACCAAACCTGGAATATTGTTCCCATATATGGAGCTCGGCCCCGAAGCATTCACTTAACCTACTTAACGGCATACAGAGACGAGCAGTTCGACTTGTTGGAGACCCTATACATTCACGTCGAATCTACAACCGTTGGTGCACAGAGACAAGTCGCTGACCTTTACTTGTTCTATAGATACTTCCATGGTAGATGTTCCGATGAACTCAAAGACATTATCCCTCAAAATGCGACTTTTGGGCGCCTCACAAGACAGGCACCTAATGCTCATGACCATATGCAGAAGTGTATGAAACGCGAGAACATCAATTTTCCAAAACTTCTGTTACAGGACAAGCAAACTTTGGAACTCGCTACCTGGCGATATATTTCTAGAAGACTGCTCTACAATTTGCAGCAATTTAAGTGCAGAAGTAACATACATCTGCAAGACTCTGGGGGCGCTGATGAAAAGTTATAGGTTCGCCTTTCCCTGGGGAAGTATTTAAAAAAAAAGAACACATTATATAGACAGCCACTAACGTATATAGGTAGCTCTGACGTCAACAGGGAGTGACACTTATCGTACACACGTATACCATATCTGAGTGCCACAATAAGAGAGAGCTGGTACACGGCATGTAGCGATTGAGATTTGGCACCATATGCTGACTAAAAATGACCTCAGTGCTACATACGTACATATGTGCCTTTCTACATGCGGTGTACTACGGCCTTAAGAATACTTATAGGTACAATATTCTAAAAGTGGTGAAATAAGCTATTGAAAGTCTGTTAACTCCGCGGAAGTGCTTATGAATAACCTTGATCCTAGGGTACTTAGGTGTCGTTCTCGCAGATCGGGGCAGTGCGATTGGATTGACTCAATCTCCTCAATCTCCTGAATTCGTCGCTTTTGCATAAATCTATGGAATCTATCCTCCATTTACGGATCATGAATCCAATAGCAGAGTGTCCCGTGAATACACCAGTTAAGATGCGGCGACAGAGTATTTAACGCAGGAACGCTTTCGGTTTTCTTTTTTATGCCAAAGCATCTACCTTTTCATAGTATGCACGTAACAAGATGACGGAGTCGTCTAAACAAAATAGATAGATAGAAAGATAGATCATTTAAGTAATTCTTCGAGAAACGTATAGAACACTTTGCTGCAGAAATGTTTCTTTGTTTCAAAACTTCAAAGCACCGCTGCGGAAACATGTATCTGATGTCTTCTGCGCTGGAACCATATTACGCAGCTTGTCCCATTCGACAAAAATGTTCTAACTAAAAGTTGGACCTTCAATTCCAAAATTCCTAATGACTAAATAAGCATCCCTTTCGACAACAAGAAGTTCTAGGAATTTCACAAAATTCTGGATTATATGCGAACATACAAAATAAATACTAGTAATTTCCAAAACACGACATCCTTCTCATTGATTTATCGAGGGTGGCATTCGCATTGGCATGTCAATCTTTGTACACTAACCTCACGAACGTAAAACTTTTCCAATTATTAGTGTTTTCTCATACCCCGTTGCTATGCGTAGTACACACACAAATATTTGTTCGAGTGAAGTAAAACATAACTTAAGTACACTAGAGTCGCACTCCTACAGCTGATTTCCCAAAAATATCGAAGAAAAACAACATTTCCAACCCCCACCTTCGCCCACTCATTATCCTATAGTCAAACACACCATCGATATACAAGAAGTATAATCAAGCAAAACAAACATAAAATAATGTTCTCGTCACGAAACACACCCCAAGGCTGAGCTGTGCAAAACCACGTCAGATGGTGTCCCCCTTTCACCCTTCCTAATCATTTGTAGTCGCAAAGGATTTAAGATTCCCTTCAACCATATTCGACTTTGTTTAAGTTTGAATTTAAGTTTCCTCAACGCGTTACCAGAATAATCAATCAGTCGACCCCTAGAGGCTGTCTGCGTCACTGGGTTTTTTTATGAGACTCTCTTCCGACGTCAAGTCCTGATAAAATGGACTCCCGTCGAGGATAATGGCAATTTTGTTCCACTTTTATTCTCTGGACTTCCTTCGAGTGATGGAGGTAATCATCCTGTTCCTGTCATAAAAAAAAAATCGTCGGTTTCAGGCGACATTGTTCGACTTCAATTTAATGGTCGAATGAACGACAAAAATGGTATGGTGTAGTGAATTCAACTCTCGTTAGATACTTCTTGACATTTTATTGTGCGAACTACGTCAGGTATTTTTATTTCACATTTTATGACGGCCAATCTAGGCGAGGTAAATTTTAAATAAACATCACATCACCATTTGTTGGGTGAGATTAAGTGGTGAGATATACACACACACATCATCCAATCTAATCATCAAAGTTTCTCAACTATACACACGTCATCTTGATGGGATCAATGCTGCTGCACATCTTAAAAACACACACGGTTTGCTCGGGGTGGGTGTGTGTTTATCTAGAGTTTATTTATCCACCGTCTTCCATTTGAAAAGAGTCGGAGGAAATCATTCTTAGTTCTCGTTAAATAGCTTTAGGAGTAGACAAACAGGCAAACAACTCCACCTAACTAACATAGCACCTGCCGCCCATTCAGTTCCCGCTCAATGCGGGCCGGGCCACACAAATCTATTAAATCCTCTGAGTAGTGAGTATCTGCAGCACCCTCTTCTCCATAGACAGAGATGCATTCGAATGTGAAAATTAAACACAAACATTTGAGTTGTAAGTGTGTACAGCAGCAAATAAAGAATATCACACATTGCTATTAGCAAGTGGCTTTAAGTAGATTGTATGTGCGAGTATCTGTATCTGCAAGCCCCCCTCTGTGCTCTTTCTTTATATTGAATTTCTTCTCGTTTGATGTGTATCTCAGCGATTGTATGTCATCGAGTACTGTATCGGAAATCTGAAGATTGTATATGGAAATATTCACTTCGAGTTGATATTTTCCAGGAACGCATAAAAATTGCGATTTTGATAACAAAAGTTGTTTATGACGGCAAAGAGGGGTCAACAAGCGCAACAAATGTCACACGTCGGGCATGGTCACATTCACCATAAGCATACTGTTTCAATTATTCTTTGTAATACTTTCTGGCAGGCGACAACAATACAAAAATAAAGGAAACACAACAGCCTAACGTACATTTGTATCCATGAGATACTTATGGTGAAGTTGTTCGTTGTCACAAAGTTGGAGACCCTTTCCAGTTCGTTTACAGCAGTTTCTTGTGAATATCGTCTGGTGTTTCATATTTCTTATATGAATCATCAATAATTTCAGTGCACATTTGCATTCGCTCCTTTAAATTGATTCGCAGAAATGTACGGTAACGAAGATTAATGACAAAATCCTTTTTCTTATAATCACTGGAATCATTCAGGGACATGATTTGAATTGATTTTAATTTTTAGAGGGCGTTACCACATTGATGTCGTTTTATAGGGTCGTTGTAATTAAAATTATTATTTTATAGATACAGATAAATCGCAAATGACACATTACATTGTGTGACAGCATTCATAATAGTATAGCGGGACTCATCTGTCAAATGAATTGAGCTGGGCAACTGCCTGAGAGCACAATGAACTTACGATTACGAGCTGTCAAATGATGGGCGATTGAAACTGGAATAAAGTAAATCTCGGGGTTCTATAAATGAAAATAAATTACTAAGGGAATATCCTCGCAGGATTTTAAGCCCGTCAATTCCATCGAAGATTAATCACGAGTATTTGTGCTGAGAAAAAGTTTTTGTTATATGTAGTAATGAGCATGCGAATGTCCAAGTCCAGTCCAGTCCTATGTGGAATTAAGGAAGAAAGATGTTCTTCAGGGAACCATTGCGCGACTCTTTTAGTAGTAGATTAGATATACCTAAGTACCTACATATTATCAGAAATGTAAAATAAGTTCCTCATAAAAAGATAAAGGCATATGAATTGACTTGTTTGAATCAACGGAATTGGCAACAGTCAAGGTATTTAGATAAGCTATTCTGATATATATTTTTCGTTAAGGTTATTATGGATTTTTTACAACTAGTCAAGATGTTGAAAACGAGACGATATCAGATGAACCCTTTTTTGGACAATGGCAGATCTCACATCCCCGAAGTGAAGTCCTCCTATGACTTCTTCTCAACGGCCAAAAAATAAAGGTGGATATGATATGGCTTTATGTAAACAAAGCTACCATCGGAAACGTGAAAGATCTTATCAAGGATTTTTATTTACATCTATACGTGCCCAGGTTAATACAAATATATATTTGTTTTGTGACATCTGCCATGCCCCTTTGTCCAATTTTGACCAATCTTCACAGGAAAACTCCCGACCCAGGTTGTCTCAAAATTTGTTCTCAATATCTGTTTTTGAGATATACGATTTTGAAAGTTTTTTTTTAACTTTCTCGTTTTGTATTGAAGGTACCACGCCCCCTTATCGGCAATATATTAAGGCGATCTTATCGACTAATTGATTTTGCAGCAGCTCATATTACGTAACCCTAGGTTTTACAGATATAATGATGCTCACAGCAACTTGGCACCATCAGGCAACCATCTATGATCTATCCCGTTCTCAAAGAAGAAATTTAAATTTCGAAGCCTCAGCGCATCTGGGAGTGATCGAGGCATAAAGAGAGCGCGGTCCAGTGGTCCCAGTATCGCGATATAATCAAGAAGGTAGCTTAAGGTACTGTAGTACTGGTGATAAATTAATTTACTGAAAAAATATGGCAGAGAACGAACATTTTAATGCACAACAATGTCAGTGAGTTAAGGAGTTCTGAACCAGAAGAAGGCCCTATGCGTAGAAAAAATAAGGGCTTCGCAGTCTGCCAGCTCATCGCTATCGAAGAGTCTGACGAACTATAAAGAATATCTGAAGGTTTCATAACAAATCCAAGCAAATGTCTTACGGCTTATAAAATTGGAACAAAGGCTTTTCGAAACAGCAAACTAAAGCCACATATGAAATCTAGAATCTAGATGTGTTTATAGGTAAGTATCGTTCCCAGCAGCTGCTAAATGGGCATTATTTAGAGAGAGAGAGAGTGACAGAGCATTCAGTCAATGAAGAATTCATATGGTAAACCGCCGGACGAGGTTTTGTTTTAATGGGGTGCATATCATCGAAAATAATAATGACCAAGGCCTTGATTATCAGCCTTTTCAATTGGAAAAAATCGAGGAAAGGCCTTGATTATCAGCCTTTACAGTTGGAAAAAATGGAGGAAAATCCTGTCACAGCGGAATATATATTTGAAAGTTCTGCAACACACTCTGATGGATAAAATTCCACACTAAGCCAAACGCTGGAAAATAGCAAATAATTGGAAGACTTGACTTAATGAATTTTCATCGGCATCAAAACCAAGCCGCATATGACAGTTTTCATCGTTGTAAACCTGATCGAACTGTGCCATATGACTTGAAAACATACGATTTGGAAGTGAATCTTACGAACTGGGGAGGTTCTTTATTTGAGTGCCTTTTTGACTTCCAACTGTAGACCCTTCAAAGAAGAAGACTGAGACTTATTGAATCATGCACTAGTTTTTGTCAAGAAAATGCGATGCATTCAACATTTATCTCGTTTAGGAGCAGATAATGTACAGCGCAATCGCCAACACGGAAGGTATCTTATATTTGTTTAGCTGTTGCGAAAGTATCTTCAAATCCACACCCGAGGGACAGCGCAGTAAAGGAGGTGGTGCACGCAAGTGGACGGGAACCTTAACCAACTTAGCGTGCGAAACTGGAGACAGCTGGCCAAAGATCGTGCTGGCTGGAGGCGCTTGGTGGTTGAGGCCCAGGTCCACCCCGGACTGTAGCGCCATCTTAAGTAAGCAAGTACGTTGCGATATGCGGAAGATATTTGTCTGAGACAAAAACTCTCCATGGATGGCTGCAACTACGATGTAGTAAAGGAGTTCATTTCTCTCGCGTATGCTGGGAAACCGCTACTACTTCGGTTTTTTTTATTGCGCCGAGTATTGGACGATCAGCAAGAAGGGCGAGATATGATGCTTGGCTCTTTTGAAAGAATATTTCTTTGACTTTTTTGTATCCTATGTGCGAATTGTGTGAGTGCCGGCGAAGACACTACCGCGGAATCTATGCAAAATTGAGGACGTAATCCAAAAAGACAAAACCTGTCTACTGAATTGTCTCAGACTATTTTCGAATCTCACACCCCATGTTCGAGTCAATAAGGACAACTGGGGCTTCATTAAGAGCCCTTGGACTGAACAACGGGAAGGGATCCCAAAGAAGGGAGGCTGCACTGTCTCAGATTGGTATATACTAGCCATGTAAGTGGGTATTGATATGCAGGACTTGGATCATTACAACGACAATTGCTTTTTATTTTTAAATCACATTATAAACAATTTTTCCGTGAACCAACTAATTTACTAACAGCCCACCAGATGTTTTATTGGATTAATGAAATGAAACCATTTTTATTGCATCTCCCCCATAAAAACAAACTTCTCATCTCCTCAGTTAGTTCGCTAAGGATTTTCAAAAAAAAAAATCATTCCCATCGTTTAAAGATTTCCATTTATATATAGTGCCAGTAAAATCTAAATTGCACTTCTTATTGTATCATCTCCTATTGTATATCCTCGATCAGTGTTTGCTTTTACATCTTCGGTTTGTAGCTATTCGCCTCTATAGCCTTGCACCGAGACTCCAATTAAAAGGTCGTAAATTAATTAGCGCCACATTGGCAATTGCCTGCAAGGCAATCTCCCAACAAAATCGTTGCCATATCCATGAGCACTTATTCTAAAGGCATCAATAGATCAGAGAACATTAACACCGGAAAAAAAAAAGAAACTCAATTTAAACAGAGATACACATTGGCCAGAGCCAAATGAATCAACAGATACACGTTCTTGTTCGCTGCAATAAAAATCGAAAATCGTGCGCTCGCTAGCGAAGGTCGCATCGCAGCCAAGTATTTATGCAGGTTTCACGTAATGCTGCTGGTACTTGCATTACAAATTCGAAGTAAGTATCCAACTTGGCTTAGTTTCGGGAAATAAAAGTTCTAAATTGGCACACAGCAGGCCGCCTATCTATATGCTCCGAAACGAAGATATATTACAAGAGTGGTTCATTTAAGATCATTCCGAGGTTCATCAGATGCATGTGCGCACATCACATGCACTTATTGTATGTTAAACGACACGTGGTACGTGCTGAGCATTATTATTACCGGCATTGCGACAATGGCTTTTAAATTCTCTACTGCAACTGCAGAGGCGTCAAGCTACAGAGAAGTCCAAGTTCTCTTTGGAAAAGGCGGCAGACCGGAAATTTCCCATTGTTCAACGGGATTTGGGGGTCGAAAATTGCGGATCAACGCCGGCTAATTATATTAAAGAACATAATGATTAGTTGAATGACGCTCTACCGCTAAAGAGGAATTATTTACGTTCGCCGCCGTCGCTGACAACGCCGAAAAGAAGGAGGAGGCGTTAATAACATAAAACCGAAGGAAAGGGTTAATGCCTGCGGCGGATATGGAACGCATGATATACCGTGAGATACATCGCTGCCTGTTATTAAGTTTTAAACTGCGCTGAGTGGCTGCGCATGTGGGGGGATATGGTTGAATTGAAAGACGGTCTGGGTGCCCCCCAGGTGCATGGTTTGCATAATTTATGGGGTTTAAAGTGAAAACAGATGATCATTTCAAGGAAAACTACCTGAGTTGACAGAAAGATTGAATAGTTGCTGCAGACAGATGGATTTCAAAAATGGGCAATTAAGCTCCGCCAAAACAGGCTTTGTATTGTGAGATGTTCTTTACAATCTGTTACATGTGCCAAAAAGTAAATGTGTCGATTTGGTGCTGGTATGTGAATTATAAAGTAAGTAAGTAATACAGATTTTTTGTAGAGCAAGGTCAAGCTTTGTAAAAAGTTATTGCCGCTTCTTTATACGAAAAGAGGATAAAATTTCTAGGTACTGGGTTGAGGCCAATGGTCAAAGAAACTGCTCAGACCTCTGCGTTTTTTTTTGCATCAACAATTGGTTCGAAACTAATTATCCAACGGTCTCTCTATAAAACGGTTCCAAATATGGACGCTAAAACTCTTATCTATACTTGCCGTTATAAAAGTTTCCGTAGAAACAAACCCAACGGACGAAGCCAAAGCAGTTCTCAAGTGGGTAACGGTCTCAAGACCGTATGTCGACCGCATTAAATCGCTCATTCTTCGAACTTCAATATCCTCAATCAACATCTACAATATTCTGTGTCAAAGGATTTACTGAAGTTTTATTTACTTTCGCTTCGCTACACAACGTCGGATGCTCCCTTTGCAGGACAATAGAGGTCACCCTGATCAAATTCGGGGATCTTGAACAATTCGTATCCGTAAAAACACGAAACAGAACAAAACTGAAACATTTAACCATAGTATATCATAGGAATTCAATGGAATACTTCGTGAAACTGGTTGAGAAGTTGAACAGAAAAAGTTTTTCTTACGGAAAAATAAAGAAATTCTTTTTCTAGAAAATTTAAAGATCAATTGATTATTTTTTTTTGACGAATTAGTTTTATAATTCAAAAGCAACATTTTAAGACCAAGATTGAGTTCAACGATTAAGTTTAAGTGCTCCAAAAAAGTAAAACAATTTTTTTACGGATGCATTTTTACTGATGGCTATAAGCCTATAACTGCAGCCTTTGCCCCTGAAGAAGCAATACAACACGACCCCCATCATAGAAGTCGTCTAAACAAGGGAGATTTTTTTTTCTGCGAGTGCTCTAATTAGTATCTATTTTAACTTTACATTTTTTTTTGCTTTTGCCATATATTTCATAAATTTTATTTTATTTATTTTTTTTTTTTTTAATTTCTAAGTACCTAAATGAAAAATTTATTGAATATTTTTTCTGATTAGTTTTTTTTTTCGGGTCGGTTTTTATCTATCGGTCGCGAGTAGTTTTTTTAGGATTTTTTCCCAATTAAGCCGCTGTCGACGATTCTTCGAAGTGCTGCAGGATGACGAGGGATCTTTATCACCAAGAAAGCAAGCCGTAAGCCATTTTTTTATTTTATTGTGTGAATTGAATAATATATTGTAAGATAATCTATATATATAAAAATAAATGTTTGTCTGTCTGTATGTCCTTTATAAAATCGTAAACTATGCATTTGATCATGTGATGTTCTCTGGCAAATTTGTTGTGCATGAGCCCACGAAGTTTACTGAGTTGGTACGGTCAAAATTTGACAAAGGGGCGTGGCACCGCCCATACAGAAAAAACATTCAAAATCGCATATCTCGAAAACCGCCGAACCGATTGAACTTAAATTTACGGACAATTTTCGGTATTGGCCCGAGAGCGTTCCCGTAAAGATTGGTCAAAATTGGACAAAGGGGCCAATACGAAAAAACATTCAAAATCGTATATCTTGAAAACGAAAGAACATTATTATCTAAGATCTAAGCAATACAATTTCTGTGCACGGGCAAAGCCGGGCGGGTACAGCTATATTATATAAAAACGTTGGTGCGTATGTTAGTCCGATAATGGCGCCTGAACCACTGAAGCTTTCCGCCTTCATTTCTAAATTAGGCGTTCTTTCGCTAATTCGGTCAGACAATGACGTGACGGGGACTAACGTAACAATGACTTAGACAAGTACCTAATAGACATACAATTAGCTGAATCCTGGCGTTAGGGGTTATCTTCGTTTTCTTGGCCAGGAAAATAGCCAAGGATATGCCGCTCTAGACATGGGGTGGGTAGGCCACGATGGTGCCGCCAACAACAGGCACGTCTCTGGAACGAGACGAACCTATACGGAGGAATAACAATGAAAAGTCGGAAAGATGTATAGGGATAGATTAGGCTAGATGGGTTAGCTATGCGTTTACATTTCCGTTTCGGGTAGAATAGGGTTAGCTTAGGGTATTTTTGGGTTAGCTTCTGATGCATCTGACTTGCCATCCTTATTCCTTGGTATATAGGCATAGGCGTCAAATAGAATTTGCATTTTTTTTTTGTGTGTGAGAGGAGACTAGAACCACCCCGACCGACGAGTTTAGCCGTGAAACCGCAAGCGTGCCACCGTCCTCCTCCTAACCTAAGCCCATTACAAGTTCTCTCTTAACTCTTTATGTTCACATCATAGCACCAGATATAGTAGCAGTAGGTTAGGTACACAAATCGACTTTTCAGACTTTGTGTTACCTGTACAAGTGTACATGTTCATGTCCATTTGCCCATTGCTCACTGGTCCACAGTACAGTCTATAAGGAGACTTTCGGTAACGATGATCGTGAAGCTCTCTTCATGATTTGCTTCAGTGCCAAAATGTACCTAAGTCACTGCCAATCTGTATTTGCTTTGATCGAATGGCATCTCTTGTTCGAAGCTAACGTAAAATCTAGTTAGTTACAAAATTTACATATTACTTTCCATTCTCAATTCGTACTACTCGTATCTTATAATATTATTCGAAAATCATTAATATATTTCCACCAGTACCAGTATCTAGGTACCAAGAAACTCATGAATCTCATTAAGAGGGCAGCTTTACTGAAAGATTCCATTAGAGGAGCCATCCAACAGAACAAACTATATTTTCAGAGGACGATCTTCATATCCGCCCAATTTGTGGAAAACTTCCTCCATAGTAACAACCATGAAAAGTTACGCCTGAATAAATGCATGCTTATGAAACTATGAAATTGCAGTCACAATCAATTTGAAATTCGTTACGCCACCAGAACCTGCATCTGCGGCTCAATATAAACACACAGTGCATTTTTTTCCTACACTGCCACAACAAATTCTCCGGCCAAAAATATCATCAAATATTCATTTGCAAGGAATTTCTTTTCCTTCCCAGAAAAAGTGCACCACAACAAAAAAATAAAAAAAATAATAATCCCCATCAAATGGCATGCACATCTGGATGGCAAAGAGAAAACAAAAACTTTTTATCTGCGAAACATCTTAGATACAAACGAAATGCAAGCCCCAGACTCATAGTCTCCCAGCAGACAACCTGGCAACACCCCCATCCATCAGGCTAAAAGCTTCCAGCTATATGCACTTTACTATCAGTTACTTACATCTGCATAGTATCTGTTCCTCCACTTCGTCTGCCAACGAATAGACCCATCGACTCGTGCCCTAAATCCATTTTTTAACAACACATCTCCAGATGGAATGGAACATCCGTGGTATGGTGTTTTGGCCACGATTCCTGAAAATATTTTTCCCCATCACAACCTCATCCTTATAAATTTAGCTGACCTCTATATCTGCTGCACAAATGAACGACGAAAATCATCCTCAGATTTTCACAAATTGAAATAAATTGCTGCCAACTGTGTCGAAAGGAAGGCAAACTAAAAACATCTGACAGACATCCAGTCCAATCCACGGAGAGAAGACGAAGAGCAACAGAACCGTGAACCCGAACATGAAAAGTCGGACAGTTCGACAGAACATATCTCAACATCGCATAGCCATAAAAAAAAGTATCTCAATATCGGATGCGGTACACAATGGAACAGATACCATGCCATACCAACCGACTGGGATTGCTTGCACTGGCAGCGTTTTGTTGAATTAAATTGCTGTTGATTGATGCCACCGCGGGCGGTCCACACATTTAATACGGCCGATTGTGTCAGTCCTCCAGAGATCTCATTTTTATTTGCTGATGAGGAACTGACGCCGCCGCAGACGGCGCAGTGATACTGATGATGCTGTGGAATTGCTATATAGTGCTCTATACTGCTGTACCGATGGTTTTGATTTCATTAACTCGCGCAGCATTGCCCTCTTGGGTTGTTTAATGATTTTTTTTTTGTTCGTTTTCCTTGAAACTTCCTTTCTATACAGATGTTGATAGTGAAGAGGAGGGAAATGGACCATTCCACGAAGAATACTGCTCAAAAATTTGTAAAAAAATAATTAATTTCAATTTTTGAAGCAAAGTTTACGACGACGTATAGACGCTTGTTTTTGGACCGCTGATTGCCACTAATTTGTATGTCCTCCGGGGTGGCGTTCTGCTTCGAACAGTGTTTGTGGAGAATTAATTAATTAGGCGTGGAAAGTGAAAGACGAAGTGTTGCACATATGTGGGTTGGTGGCGATGTCATTTGCTTAATGAATATTCGCCAAGCGACGAAGTTCAATGGCGCTGCACGGTGATTTATGAGCCGGGAAGCCGGTATTCGAGACGATGATGTGACTCATTGTTTAGAAGAGGGTTTGGTATAATGGTGTACGCTTCTCGTGAGTAACACCAGGAAGGCGACTGCAATAAATGTGTGGGTTGTAACTCAAAATATGGGAATTCGAGGTTATGTAGATGATGGGTGCTTTTCTAGGGAGTTTTCACTGCAATGAACGACTGGCATCAGTCAGTGCAACAAGGGTTAAAGGGGCGTTTAAAAATTGTTATATGCAGATTCATGATACGGGAGTTTGGAAACCGCACAAAAGTGAAATAAACTGTGCATTTCTGGATAGCCAAGGATTCAGTCTAAGTCGGGAGGGAAAACAATCGAAGAAGAGTGACAGTTCTAAATACAGCGATCTGAATGATTATAGAGGGTCTATGAGTACACTCTTTAAAGATATGGGAGCTCTTTTATTATAGAGGAAGCTTGCGCTGTTCACAATAAGGCAAGTCCTGGAAAACGAAGTTCAAGTCGATGAATACAAACGTTTCCTCGACTTTAAAGCCGTATATGATAAATGGTATTCAATGGTATTAAGTGGGAGCTCTGGATCTATATGTCAATATATATCCCCAATAAGCTATAGCTCTAATAGTAGCTTTAACATTGCAGAACATATGAAAATGCTTAGTCTTGGAATAGAAGAAGACTAGACTAAGTACATCTTTCATTCACTTATTTACTTATGGTGGCGCTACAGTTCGGGTGAACCTGCGGGCCTCAACCAACAAGCGTCTCCAACCAGCACGATCTTTGGCCAGCTGTCTTCAGTTTCGCACGCTAATTTGATTAGGGTCTTATAAAGGGTGACTTCAGTTGTTCGAGAGAGGGATTTGATACTCAGTTACTTTCTTAGCGCAAAGAAACAGCGATTGGCAAGCATTATTCTTCGTTTAATCTCAGCGCTGGCGCTAGTGTCATTGTCTCAATTCATAGCCGAGCTTAGACAAAGTCCTTAACTACCTCAAAGCTATATTTGTCTATAGTGACATTTTGTCCGAGACGTCGCCGTCGGTGTTGGGTGTACTTTCTTGTTGACTGCATATACTTTGTCTTGCCCTCATTGACCGCCAAACTCATCTGCATTTCCATAGACATAATTTTGTGTCTGTAGGTTAGGTTGGGTTAGATTGAACTATTGAAGTGGCTGCCACCATACGCCAGCACACTTAGACCAATAGTAAGTCCGTTGTGATACGATCTGGATCATATATTCCTCCACGAATATTTGGTAAAATCATGTTGAGCTTCCAATGAAGAATAATAAACTCCTATAATGTCGTTATTAAGAAGGTTCCCACAGTCGTAAAGTACAAAAAGGTCAAAAAAGGAAGTTTACTTTTCTGAGAGAGAACAGGGCAGGAGCAAAAAAGGTGGGGGACAGTTTCCTAATCATCTTTGCAGCTTCTAGAAAAATCGTTTGAGGTAACACAAAGCCTGTTTCCGTACCTATACACCTATCAGAGAGTGTCCAGTGATGACACCTATAAAAGCGTTAATGTGACGTCTATTTAGAGATATCAAACAATTAGAGCGTTTCAGATTCAACTTATGCCAAATCTGATTTGCCTCTTGGCACATATTACCGGCTTGTCCATCTAAGACTCGTTCTCTCAAAAGCGTATAGTTTTCATATGAATGTACAAGTTGCCATTGCTATGCTACCTAAGTTAGCTTTGTCAGAAGCAAAGGTGTAGTTTTTCGACGTCTGGCGAGTACATCGGCCCTACTATTCTCTAGAGAGTAACTATATGCCCGGCACCGAAAAAAGGTGAATATTGAACTGCTCTAGCCAGCTTGGGCTATACTTTCGAGTTACTGGGGAAGACTTCAAAGGACTTGATACCTGCTTCAAAAAATATGGATATCTTTAGTGGATAGCACGTTCTTCCTGAGCCAGGATAGAACTTCTTTAATCAGCATTATTTTCGCATGGAACACGCTACAATGATTAGGAAAACGGAAGAAGAGGCTCAGATTGAGTCTATCAGAGTAAACACCACCACAGCACCAACCCCTTCGTCAATTTTCGATCCGTCGGTGTAGAAGTGAACCGACTTGTCCTCAAGAAAAGCCTTTCCCTCGCAGAAAGACCTGATGTTTGCAGAAACGATTTCTAAATTATTCAATATAAAGGGCTTTCCAATAAGAGGTGTTATTTTGGTATTCAAAGAAAAATGCCATTTTTTGAGATAAATGATTGGATGTTTATTTCATAATAAAGAGGAAGGTATGCCGTTAATAATGAAAAACAACATCAGCCATATGGCCACCACGAGCACGCTTACGCCGGGCTGTTGGCGACGTTGTTGATGATCGGACGGCTTGAATTCTTGTGTCAACTGAACTTTATAAGCCTTAAGAAGACCCAAGCCTTTATGCAAAATACGGTGTAATGACGTTTGTGGAATGCCCAATTCCAAAGAACGACGAGGAATGGACAAACCTGCGTTTTCTTCAACACTTTGGGCTACAGCAGCAATATTCTCAGTTGTTCTTGAGCGACGTGCACGGGTTTTATTCTTCACATCACTAACTTGTCCCAACAGCTCGATTTTTTCCACCAATTTCTGTATTGCGGTCCGACAAGGTGCTTCACGATGACCAAAAAATGCTTTAGTTTTGCGAACTGACTGCAAAATTTTCACCATTTTTGTAGTGAATTTTAATAATTTCAATGCGTTGTTGAAGCGTGTATCGTCCCATTTTTAGTCATGGCGTAGTTTCTACTTGTCAAATGTCAAAGAATAAAAGCTTCAAAAGTGACAGCTACCGAAATAGCGGGCCATTCACAATAACACCTCTCATTGGAAAACCTTTCAAAAACTTTACTAGACCACTGACAATACTGCTTTCAGATTAACAACGACTGCAATTAGCAACAATTTGTAAAAATGTCAAGAGGTGTAAGACGGAACAAGATATTCATTGCTGCAGAGGGTGTTGAGCTAAGTGTTTCACTTTTGCACAAAAAGGTAGATCATTGGGCTTATATAGAGCCTATGAGTTTTACGAGGTTGCAACTTGCAAGTCCCATAAGTTACCAAAAGCCTTTTTGCAAGAGAGAAACATAGTTTTTTTTCACTCTTTCTTGAATTTTGATTTCAAATTTAACTTCCAATCAAAATAAGACCAAAATATTTTGGTTTTTTAGAGAAAGTTTAGTTAATGACAATTTGGGGGCTTGATGAGTGATCTCAGTCGCAACGTCATTCGCATAAGCGATCACCGTGCTTCCAAGTCTATCAATATTTTATTAACCAACAAATTACAAAGAAGAGGGGATAGGACGCCACCTTGTGGGGTGCCTCTTCTGACAGATCTCCTAGCAGATCAGCCAGAATTAATAATCCGACTGCTAAGGAGTATAGTTTCATCAAATCGCAAAGTAAGCCAAATCTATAGATATGACAGTGCATCTGTTGTCGCTGATGTGTTGACGTTGTTAATGGCATTGTGTCAAATCCAGTGTCGACATTTATTCCAAAGTCAGAGAACCCCATCGCACTGGTGCAGTTTTCGTCAACATTTTAATTAATCTCTAGCTCCCCCGTCAAAACATTTCGACGCATCATAACTTATTTCAATCTTCAAAGAGTCGTCTGTCTACGTATACCCTTTTTTGTACCCTTTCCAATGCAATTCAGAAAAACAATGTTAACTTCTGCGAATCATAAATTTCCACCTAACACACATAGCACTCACCCCCTCGATTCACTATGGCAGTCGCCCATTTATGCGAGGAAACCCTGGGAGCACTATAATAAAAACCCCCATTGTGCCAATGGCGAAACATTTCATTTTCGAAAGAGGAGTAGATCCATTTCGTTCCCGATGACTTGTAACATGCCATAGAGTACATGGCACCCAAACTATTTCCACTCACCGCATTGCATTCTCTTGTCAGATAGCATATCGCGTTCACAATTCGCTTCACCATGCCAAAGGAATCCGAATACAAAGCGAAGCAAGACAACGAACAGGAAAAAAAAAACAAGTCCTGTTCCATTCGTGCAACTAACTTGTCAGATTCCAGAGCAACATCACATTGTACATATACCGACGAGGAACTTGTAACACTACACACACAGCACCGGCACAGTAGTCCCTTAGGGATGAAATTAATGGCATTCGAACAACCTCTAATAAGACAGTTTGAAAGGCTCGAAATCTATGAGGCAGCGCGCACCAGCACCAGCACCAGCACCAGCAGCACCAAATGGGCACACTGTCTTCTGACAGACAGCAGTTTGCTCAAAGGAAGGAAGAACTTCTCTGTACCGGCACCGCACCGCCCTCCGTGTCGACCTCCTCGCAAACAATGTTATGCTATGCGGGCGGATGCATACGATACGATGAAATACTATCCACCCAATGTTTAGTCGGAATTTTTGCATGCCATGGAGCTTTGAAACAGCTAAAGATACAAAGATACACGAAAAAAAAATAGATATACCTACTCCGGGAACAGTGTGTTGTTCTGCGCAAAATAACACAAATCTATGCACGGAGGCTATTTGCAAAATTGCTATGCTCTGACATGCTGTACAGTAAATTGAATGTTCTCGCTATGGCATTAAGCATTTTTCAGATTTAACGCGCTTCGAACGCGTTCACGTCGCCCAGGAGGCACAGATTGTTTCTGAAATGCGAGCCACTTCCTGCTGATTAATCTCGAGAGAAACACAGGGAATACTTGCGTGTATGCACGCTCAATCGAAGCGTTTCAACAACTGTCACCTTGTGTCACTAGCTGTCAACTCTCCCAAAATAGATTTGTGACATCTGTCAGAACTGCTGACTGTAATTGATTTAGTCAGAAACGGATTCTGTTGTTGGGCTTTCTTTTCGAGAAGGATGGGTCCACGTGTACATCTCTGATGTACAGGGTGCCCAACATACGTACGATTTCGACACACTCAATGAGTCGCAGCAGGACAGCGTCACTGCATACGACACAATGTAACAAAGGTACTTGTATAAGTCATCGGTTTTTGTGCTGACTTGAGATTGTCGCCTGCCATACGCAGCAGTAGCAGCAGCATTCGTTGTATGGCGTACTGGGTAATATAGAGAATGTGTGCAGCAATTGCAATATGTACCTACCGATTCGTCTGTGGTTTTTCGCGCTGCTTCATCCACAGAAATACCTACTCCCAGAGATGATATCTCCTGCCTGTTCTCCCCACTTGGAGTGGCTTAAAAATAACCATGAGATTGGATTTTCGGGTGATTGCCGCCACATCCCAGCATCCAATTGGCAGAGTAATATCTGCTCTGTCTCTTTGCGGTGGCTTTTCGATTTTAGACGGTTTGATGGTTCCCAATGGAATTACTTTCCGTCGTTGTAACATCGTCATCGTCATCGTATAGTAGACGTCATGTGCGAATGCCTTGCCACCACTCGCCATGTCGATTGGATTTTATTTTTAGTCAATTCGGCGGATGGTGGCCATAAAATAATTCCAAGGAAGTAAAGTCTGGAAGCCAGTCATCAGCCGCTGAGCTCCCTAACTTTTAATAGGTGAAAATTAGCCAGCGCATTAGCTCTGTGGAGTACATTACGAGACGTCGGGAGCGATTCTTCGCCAAAAACGGCTGCTAGAGTAATTTGTTCCGCATAAGTTGGTACGCTGACAGCATCAACAGCAACAGCAGCTCTATGTACTGCAGATACACGAATCGCACGGAATGGTTACTGATGCTGAGAGAAGAATTCATAAGGATCGTCGGTCGGGTCGATGCTTGGGTATGGGGCATATGGCAGAGTTTGGGGGCAATTAGCGGAAGATAAGGAAAAATATAAAACGTAAGTGGATGTGGCTTCTGCATTTGCATATGCGATGTATACGTTAGTAGTCTGGTGGCATCGGATAGAGGGAGGATTTACGAGTTCAATTTGCGACGGAATTTTAAGTGAGGAATTTTTAAGAAGAAGATACACGCAAAGAAGTCGTATCTCGTTTTATTGGGTGGTAGACTTGGGTGGTAACTTGAAGAGAATTTAATGTTAAATGAAAAAAAAAAAAAATAAAAAGGAGGGGAGGCAATGACAAAGTCGTGTGTTCGTGGTGTAGTTTCGACGATGCGTTATATCGGTAGCAACTTCTATAATTTTGTGGTGGAAGCAGAAGTCTTCTGAAGCTGCCTTTCCGACTTATTTAACAACCTAACCCTGGTACCAATAAAGCTAGTTTGTTAGCACTGATCGACGCCTACGCATCTGCCAAATTCGGTAGAATTCTTGTTTCAGTGCAAGCCATGCTCTGCCAATTGCAGATAAACTCTGCAGTGGTGATGTAGATCCCCCTGATAATGATAGAGTGTCGCAAGCTAGTGTGTTAGAACCTGTGCTGTTGGCAAATAAAATTAAAAGAACTCTAATTGCGAAGTTGATCTTACAAAAGGTAACAGAGCAAAGTTCTGTCACGACATAAACCACGAAATTAAGTCGAATTCAAGGAAATAGAGAGATGTTACAGCAGGAATGACGTTCGGAAGTTTTACCAAAGGATAAAAAGAACCTGCCAAGGCTACAGACCCCGAACCGAAGCCTGCAAGTACGGACAAGGAACATCATAGTAGAGTCGCAGTCGATGCTGAGGATATGGAAGAACTACTTCTGCAGACTGTTAAATGGCGATGATGAACTAAATCCCGCTGTCAGGCAGAATACACCATTCAACCTGGACGATAAAGACCAACAACTTCGTCCACACGACCTAGACAAAGTGAAAATAGCCATATCTAAGCTTTAGTCCAACAAAGCCGCTGGGGCAGATGGCCTACCCGCCGAGCTATTCAAAGCGGCAGGCGATGACTTGGTTAGGAGCATGCACCAACTCATCTGTAAAATATGGTCGGAGGAAAGTATGCCCGATGAATGGAACCTCAGCATTGTTTGCCCGATCCTCAAGAAAGGAAACCCTCTGAACTGCGCCAACTACAGTGGTATTAGTCTTCTTAACATTGCCTATACAAGATCTTATCAACCTGATTGGTCCCTATCAGTGTGGCTTCATGCCAGGAAAGTCTACCATCGACCAAATATTCACACTGCGGCAGATCTTGGAAAAAACTCAGGAAGCCCAAACCAATACCCCCCATCTTTTCATCGATTTTAAGGCCGCCTATGACAGCATTTATAGAGACGAGCTATATAGAGCAATGTTTAGTTTTGACCAAAAAACGTCCGTTTGTGAAGGATGACAATGGAGAATGCACGCTGCTCCATCAAGGTCGATAAAGAACTGGCCGAGAACTTCGATGTCAACAAAGGGTTTAGACTAGGCGATGCGCTGTCATGTGATTTCTTCAACATCGTTCTTGAAAGAATAGTACAAACTCAAATGCTAACTCCAGAGGCACTATCTTTAAAAAGTCCGTCCATCTACTCGCCTACGATGACGATATCGACATAATCGGGAGAACGCAGCGTGATGTCACTGGCGCGTTCGTGAGCATTGAGACGGAGGTGGCGAAGATGGGTTTGGCGGTCAATGAGGGCAAGACAAAGTATATGCTGTATTCGAGAAAGGACACCCAACACCGATGTCTTGGACAGAATGTCACTATAGACAGATATAACTTTGAGGTGGTAAAGGACTTTGTCTACCTTACCTAGGCTCCGCTATGAACTCAGACAATGACACCAGCGCAGAGATTCAACGAAGAATAACTCTTGCCAATCGCTGTTTCTTTGGGCTAAGCTAAAGAAAGCAACTGAGTAGCAAAGCCCTCTCTCGAACAACTAAAGTGACCCTTTATAAGACCTTAATCCTCATCACAGTCCTTTTCAATGGTGCAGAGGCTGGACGCTATCAAAAGCGGATAAGGTTGCTCTCGGCTGTTTCGAGAGAAAAGCTCTTTTTTCGGTCCCGTCTGCATAGACGCGGTGAATGGAGGAGGAGATACAACGACGCACTGTACGGGCTGTACAGCGACATCAACCTAGCTAGAAGAGTTAAGGCCCAACGACTGAGGTGGTTGGGTCATCTAGACCGAATGTCAGTGCTCCGGTCCGGAAGATCTTACCCGAGGGACGGCGCGTAGAGGAAGACAGCGACTCAGATGGCGCACGCAAGTGGAAGGGGACCTTTGTTGTAATAAATGCCAAGATGCTGCGACTGCTGGTTTAATGGAAAATCGGCACTGCATTGGCTTCCTCTCGTTTTTGGACAGGTGAGTCTGAATTATACAGCACCAGAAGAAACATCTAGGCATTTATGTCAACACCTTAACCAACTTAGCGTGCGATACTGGAGACAGCTGGTGCTGGCTGGAGACGCTTGTTGGATGAGACACAGGTCCACTCCGGACTGTAGCGTCACCTTAAGTAAGTAAGCAAGTGAGAAATTCACAAACGTCAAAATGAGGCGAACGTTTTTAAACAAATTTATAAATCGTTAAAAAAGACTTTCTTCGTTTAAATCGAATAGAAAGACTTTAAAAATAGGATATTGTACATAGATACGTCTAAGTCTTCGAATCCGTTCCGTTAAATTCACATAAACTGCTAAATAAATTATCTACACGCAAAATATTTTTCGTTAATTCTTTGCAAAATATTTCCATAATATTTTTTGTCTGAGTTGTTATCGGTGTTTCAGTTGTTCCCCAAAATGAATGGGCTTCATCTCAGTTTGTGTAAACCGACACAAATTTTATCCGTCGCATCCAGCGACCTTGCATATTCCTGTCCTGTTTTACCTGTGGGCTGTGGTTCACTTTCCATTTTTTATAAGCTGACATGTATTCTATCTATCTGTTAGTTGAAAATGTCAACGGAACGAAACAGATGCGACAATCAGTTGAGACATTGAGATGTGTAAACTTGAAAAATTTGAGGAAAAAAAGAAGCCTGAGCTTTAGAAGCACCTCAAGGCACAAAAGGCGAGTAAACTTCGTGTCCTCCTTGTCACCAGCAGTGACCTCGTCGTCACCGACAGAGGCAACGAATTAAACGCAATGGTAACACACACGGATAAACCGCTTAATCTATTGTTTTGGGTAATTATTTCACGAGATAAGGCGCCCCTAAATCTAGGCCCCACCACAAAGCAGGCCTTGATCTTTATATTCCCACTGTTGAGCCGCTTTTTTTTAATTTGACTACTAGTTTCTGCATATCCTCTAATCATTCTTCGAAACAGTCTTTCCAAGCAGTAACTGTTTGTGTTACCTTACGTTATGTAACCTCCATTTCCACTTATAACGTCATAAATCAATTTTATTTAGGTCCGCATTTCCTCTTTCAAGCATTGGAATTGTGTTCGCAAATTTATTGACCCACTTTGTTGTAGAACAAGTACTATGCGCCCCAATAAAAAAAACCCCTCGTATCACAAAGATCCATGGAGACAAAATTTGTCTCATTTGTCCAAAAGATACAAGACAAAAACGTATACAGATACAATAAGAACAGAATATTCACTCACCTGCTATCTGCAATGTAGCATTACGACTAACGGCTTTGCCAACAAGATTTTTCGCTACACACCAATAGACACCGCCATCTTGTTCCTTTTTACTATGTACCGTTCTATAAAAGAACAAGGCACCATTTTCCAAAAGGACGCGATGTGATTTTTTCTCGTTCGTCTTGACAGGTTCGCCATCCTGGTTATTTGTTTGTCAGTTTTTTTGTTGTTTTTGTTTTCCAATTTTTCATTTTGATGACGATGAGTTCAGGTTGTTTTCCATCCAGGTAAGTTTGGCCCAACATTGTATACAGGAAGCATCATCAAGGACCAAAACAGCAAGACATCAAGGAATGGTCCAAAAATAAAACGAAAAAGAGAGAAGAAAAAAATTAAAATTAACGAAGTGAAGGAAAAGATTTATTAGAGTTCATTTCTCCCAACCACCGCGTATCTATGTTGTTTTAAGGGTGTGGGCGGGGAAGTTAGTGGGCGGTTTTGTGGTATAAATTTAGTTTTTCTTTTTTTTTTTGGCAGGGAAAGTTGCCCTTCGACGGTAGGATACCAAATTGAGTTTTTTTTTTTTTACAAATTACAAAGTCTGTGTTTTAATATTATTATTTTTTATTTGTTAACTCTCCTCCGTCGTGCTACCATCTACCTCCAAGGCTACGGGTGGAGGCGAAATAAAAAGCTAGAAAACACAATTTTCCGGTTCATCGGTTTCGCCCTTTTTTGATTTGAACATTCTCATTCGATTCGGTTCGATAGTTGTTTTAGCACGACCTTTTTACGTAGAGAAACGTGCTTATCGCATCTAGTACATCCCTGTACGGATGATACGAAATGAATAAACTAGGTACGAGGGATATATGGAATATAGATAGGGGGTGGGGATGGGGATAGGAGTTTTCGACTTAAATTCAAAGGGATAGTAATAATTTACCTTAAACCATTCGATTGTCGGTTCGGGTTTGCCCTCAACTTTGCAATTCAGTGTGGCCGGATCGCTTTTTTTCACTACTAAATCACTTGGATGTTCGGTTATACGTGGTGAACGGTATTGAGCTAGAATTGAAAAAAAAGAAAAAGAAAAAATGAAAATGAATTAGAGTGTTGTGTATAGAGGGTTTTAGTTGAAATAAAAAAAATACTCTAAAAGTTTCAACAGTTTCAATTAACATAAGTCACTCGCTGTGAGTGAAAATAAAGTAAAAGATGTATGTTCGAAAGGAAGGTAGGTATACTAGTTACCTACTACCTACACATCTGAAGGGTGGCTCTGTTAGACGGTAAATTTATTCTCCACTTTGGACTTTGGAAAGTATCTATGTCGATAGATACAATCTATTTAAAGTAGAAGCTGACTGTTTGAGTTGACAGTTGCTTTGGGTAATGAAGTGCGTTTCTAGGGGATTTATAGTCAATCGTTGTTAGCCATTGAGCTACTTTTTTTTACATTCGTCAGTTTATCATTTAATGAAGAAGCCAACTGGATGAAGCTTTATACTGTATTTCAGCTACAGCCCGTAGATAACTGGCAGATCTCTATCCGCAATGGAAGCTTCTGAAACAAACTTTTTTCATAATAAAGGGTTAAACCTAATTTCCTACGAAACTTCAATCGAGTTATCGAAACTGAGGGCAGCCCTAAAATATTTTTTCTTTCTATTCTTGTAGAGAAATGTTAAAAGCTGAAAATACCTCTTTCTCTAGCCGATGAATTATTAGTGATATAAAAAGCAATATTTCTGCTAAGTTAATACACTAAAGACATGCGTTAGGTACGTCCGTTGTTTTCGAAGGTACTTCAGGAAGAAAATCGCCTGGGGAGAAGTCAATGAATCAATTGGTATATTTTTCAAATATGCTTAGGTATCAAAAAGATCCTTCATTTCCGTTTTCTAAACCAACATTTAGCATTCAAAATTCTGTCGGTTATTAGAGATTGTATGCTGCACAAACACTAATAAATTACATTCCTATATGTACTATCATTAGTACCCAGTATTGTGCTTTATCTGAGTCGATCCATATCATCTCTTACCTGACCTATTAATCTTGAAGCTGATGCGAGTGACTCTCAAGAGGCCTAAAATTATTGCAGTGCTTTCAAAAATATGGTGATTTTGATTCCAAAAAAAGTACATGAGCTCTTTCGACATATCCAAAAGTGTCAAAAAGGGTTATTTATAAGAACTTCATTATAGTAGCTGGTGTATTGTGGATGGAAGAAGCTCTCACTAAGCTAGTGGCGATACCAGTGGCGTAGATATCTTTTTGCGAATTTAATTTAATTCAATAATTTTTTTTATAATATTACAGTACCTATACTATTATTTTTGTGTAACAAATCCATCGGGATTTCTTTTTATTTATTGTATAATTCATCTGACTACCGCCAATCGGCCTAAAGAGCTCAACCCGTCCGTTGCGGCAACGTATTCGACTAACAGTTTGACAGAATACACAGAAGCTTGTGGAAGGTGACGCATAAGCAGCGCACGTGCCGGATGCGATGGATAAAGAGTAGGTCTACTCTCTACTTTTCTGTCCGTCGCATCCGTTGAAAGTAGCAATAACTATGGGAAAAAGCCGAAGTGTATTTCAAGCAGAGCTCCATGTCATTAAAGAATGCGCAAACCTTATATTAAACTCAGGTATCAAAGGCGCTAATATCCATATATTCACGGATAGTCAAGCATCTATAAAAGCCCTTAGCTCACACACTATTGACTTCAAATCAGTACTACACTGCTTCAATTCCCTCCAAATACTTAGTTCCAGAAACAAAACCAGATTAAGGTGGGTTCCCGGACATAAGGGGATTGAAGGTAACGAGAAGGCTGATGAACTAGCCAGAAAAGGTTCAAAAACCCCTTTCATTGGACCTAAACCCTTCTGTCCAATTCCCAAATCAGCTATAAATCTGGCTGTAGAAAGCTGGGAACAAAATGAATGTGTTTCATATTGGAAGCACATCCCAGGCTTAAGACAGGCCAAAAGAACTATTCAGCCCCTCAAAGCAGATGCCAATAAGATACTAAATCTTCGTAGGCACGATATTAAAAACTTAGTCAGCTATGTAACGGGTCACCACGGTCTGCGATATCACCTAAATAAAATGCATTTAGTCGACTCACTGGAGTGCAGTCTAGAAGAAGACGAAAATGGGCTTTAATTGAACAAAGTTAAATTATCACCACAGTAGGTACGTATGACATCTATTTTATTACTTTTTCCGAAACTCCTTGCTAATAGGTGAAGTGAACTCTGAAACTCAGGCGGGTTGTTGATGAAATATTCTTTTCCAAAATCTCCTTTCCAAAATCCCCTGTGCTGAAATCCCTTAGTCCAAAAGACCATAAGAGAAAATCCCCACGGACAAAATCCCCCATACTTAGATTTGGTGTTATTAATTCTGTCGCAGTGACACCTGTAAATGGTGTTAAAAAGTGAGATACGTATGCAACCACCCTGTTTGGGGTCACTAGGATTTGGAGTAGGTGCAAGGTTGGATATATGCAAAGTTTAGTTTGCTTGTGGAACATTTAAGGCATAGGGATTTTCGTCCCGGGAGATTTTAGAAAAGGAGAAGAAAAAAATCAGAGATTATGTCAAAAGGGGATAACGTAGGGATCCCTCGGCAGGGATCTCAGGCTATGTTGGAGCGTTATCGCCCTCTCCACCACAGGATAAGTTTATATACGACTTGATACGAGTACATTATAATAGCTTTCTGGCAGAAAACCGAAGACCCGAATAATCGTCAGATTTTTTTTAGAGCATGCACCTTAAATACATACACTAATGTGAAAATCCTAGAATAAGTTAATTTCGAAAAAAAAACTCAAATTGCATCTTCTTTTGCCCGGTGTAGGCCCATAGAATAAAATGAGATCGAGAAGATCAGGGATTAATAACCTATAGTTTATCCTCTGCCGCTGCATATAAATGTGAGTCGAACGGATATTCTTTAAAATTGCGTGAGGCTGAGGCTAAATATTTGCGCCCCAAAAGGGACTTGAATGGCTTAAGACTTAATTGATCGAAGTAAACGCTATTTCAATAAATTGAATCAGTTTGTGACAAAAACTGTATGTTATTTAAATCGCATTTTTCGACATTGAAACTGCTAACGGGCAGTTGTTGTGTAATGTTATTCGCTTCCGCATTGGGGCAATCAATATTAACAATAATTTAATAATTTAATAATTTAATTACGTTCGAAGCTGACGAACCACACTTCTTAATAATATTTGGACGAATTTTTAAAAGTGTCGATTCCAACCCGGATTGGCAAGGCAGTAGAGGAAGACGTCTTCTTTGAGCGCACACAAATGCAAGGGGACCTCAATCAATATGGAGTGCGCCACTCGAGACTGTTGGTGAAAACTTCGTAGTTTGTAAATAACTTTGACCTAACAAAATGTTAGATACTCTTGCTGAAGACTTAAAATTTGTCAGTGACTGATTATGTAGTGACCAAAGAGAAAACCAAAACACATTCCCTAAAGATCGTCATTTTTGTTCTTTTTTGTTCTCAGGCAAAGATGCGTATAGACTATATAGTAATGACAGAATGAGTCAAGGAGGGTACCAGACTTATTAGGGTGTAGCGCGTAAAAGAACAAAAATGACGATCTTTAGGGAATGTGTTTTGGTTTTCTCATCCGCTTAAACACTGAGCAGATCGATTTCTATTTTCCCAGCTAGACTTTCATCTTAACAGGCGCCTGTCGGTCTGATAACAAGGCAACATTGCAAGTCTCACATCCCTTTCACATATCTATCATAACTCGTAACTCTTAAAGAGAGGAGGAATTTTAAAGACTAAATTAAAAAGACCTTACATCGCGTACGACCTGGCACTTAATTACGTTACTCTGACACTTCGCCGCCCTCTCATTCTATCCGAGATACCATATTCAACTTCATCTAAAGACGAGGAAATTCAATTTAAAGCCGATGGATAAGTCTATTGCCGTCAATTTGCTATGCATGATTACACTTCAACAAACAATTTCCCACACGAACACACACATTCTATGAATACGTAGATACATTGGTACATATTGGTACATCCTTACTGCAAAATATATGTAAATCAAATAGGCGAGCGGTACATACCTACTTCCTCTTCCTTCTCTTAACTTGGGTCTGCCGCTACGATGCAATTGATGCAACATCAGCATTATAGCGACAATTTGCCATGCAAAAGCATTCTGGTATGCCGCGTCACAAAATATACTACACGCTTGTCGCACATCCTTTTGCTAACTATATCCAGGATAGCGCACATCGAGTTTAGCCGTATAGTAAGCGCGTTAAGCAGAGGATATGAATATATTAGCCCAAGCGCCTCCTCAGACCCAGACGACACACGAGAAAACTACACGAGAACGTCATGATATTTAAGCCAGTCTCTATACCACACTACGGAACAAGCGTGTAGCTACACGAGTGTAATTATACAGACCACGCGCACGCATACGAAATTAGATTCACCTCGAATTTTAGAAATACCCACATGCAGATAGATACATAAATCCATATCTATACATGTGGATGTGATATTGGTGGAATGCGTTTAGCTTGTACGATGCACCTAACGTAAAGATGTACTTACTATGCGACTTAATGTCAGCTAATCGAGTTGGCGATGGGTGGTTATTATGTCTGCATTAAAGGATGTGCATGTGACAGTGCTTTTATATTATGAGTATCCACATGGCTAATTGACGACATTTTTGCAATTTAAACGATGATGGACTTTTAAAGTGAGCGAGTCTCTAACTATGGGAGGGAAATCAATTCTTTAATTTATTTGCATATCGGATAAGCAGTGGACTGGACTGTCGTAGGTATATCGTATAATAATACTCGTAGTGCTTAATTTTCTAACCCCGGAAAGTACAGATGTTCCTGTTCGAAAAATGAAGATGATGGAGGGAGAAAAGAAACCTTTAGATAGTTTTTTTTTTATTGAAATTGTGGATATGGATTTTGAATCCCATAAAAATAATATAACGCTGAGAGCGGGCATCACCTATATGACTGCAAAAGCATAAGGCATAGAAAGGTTTATTGAAAATGTTCCTTTCTTCTTTTATTTTTTTTTGTATAAGTTGACTCGCCAGAGCGATATGATGCACGTTGACCAAAAGATCTTTTGTGCTTAAAATTGTCAGATTTATGTTTAAGTTAGTAGCGCTTCTACTTTTCTAATAAAGCTGATAATACTTTCAGCAGAGGATTTCCTTAATTCTTCGGTACTTATTACTTCTCTGAAAAATGATTTCTTTCTAATACCATAGAGGGCCGGGCATTTTCGCATATGATATGCTCAGCTGTTTCGTCTTCCTCAAGGCATAGTCGGCATTCCGGCGAGTCGAAGAAATGCAATTGATTTAGGTGATATCGCAGACCGTGGTGCCTGCCCAGATTTAGTAACCTTTTGGCATCGTTTTTGAAAGGCTGTATAGCTGTTGTATTAGTCCTGTGATGTTCTCCCAACAAGAAATGCTCTTGTTTCGTTACCAGCTTTTTATAGCCGAATTTTTAGCTGATAGGGTTCAGGTCCTATGAAAGTAGTTTCCGGACCTTTTTTGGCTAGTTCATGAGCTTTTTCATTTTCTTCAATCCCCTTGTACCCGGTGACCCATCATAAAGTGGTTTTGTTCCTGGTACTAAGTGTTTGGAGGGAATTGAAGTAGTGCAGTAGTGATTTGGAGGCAATAGTGGGGGAGCTAAGGGCTTTTATAACTGATTGACTGTCCATGACTCCATGAGTGATCTATATCCGACGCAGTATAACTACACTAAAGGCGAAGGCGTTCAGACAGCACTACATGAAGTGAAAAATGTAAATCATGTCCTCATAAGCTGGATTGTGAGTAAGTATGTGATTAACAATAGGATTACAGATATGTATACCAAACTTGTGAGGTGGTGTCCCTTGTTAAGAGTCAATGAAATTCTTATGAAACTGAGAAGTAATGGGGTTAAAGCTACTGCTTACCCAAGCGACATTGTGTCAATGGGCACATTTCTTCCAGCTGTCAGAGACCTGCAATCTCTAAAACACGGAATGGAGTGACTATGCATTTTGTATACTGTATACTACTGGGGTGGGATTCTGTAAAAAACGAAACGAAAAACGCTTTCGCTTTTCAAGAAACGATAAAAATCACGCGAAAGCGAAAGTTTGCTTCATGTAACTCCTTTCGTTTGTTTCTTTCTCTTCGCAAGCGTTTAAGAAGCAGTGTAGTTAAAATTGCATACATTTAGGGTCATTTTTACAGTTTGAGAAACTTTTATTTTTGACAGCAGCACCTAAATGTATGTTTTTGCGCCTATTGCTTTTCTGAATCTATTGATTATACCTAATAATTTATTTTTTAAAATACATAGTTTCCTTCCATTTTTGGTTACAATTAGAAGGAAGGCAAATAAACGCGAGAGAACGGCAATAAACAAAAGCACTGAGATTTGTCTTCTCTTCTGTTCTAATCACCAGTTGGCGGACATATTGCTTAGTTGCCGAAAGAAGTAGTTATATGGTCAATCGACAAATCCAAATGCAAGGGTCCATTTTTTAACTGGGGAAAGCAGAAATGTCTCCCCAAGTGGATTATGTACGGAGAGTTGACTGTTAGAATTCAAACTGAGTCTGATGATGAATAGTATAGTTTGAAATAGCTATCATTCCTACCAAAAGTTATTGCAGTTGCCTCAACAGTAATTCACAATTAGGATTGTTTTGGCTAAATTGAGCCAACTACTACTTTCCACACAAAGTAGTCATGAGCCGCATCGCCATATTGAAGACACACATCATTTATATAGAGTACAAACCATCACTGCTCCAGAAATGTTTATTTCTTTTGACACATTAATTGTTAGAAATAGCTGCAAATGCGCTTAAATTGTTAAAATAATCAAATAAATTGAAAAACGTCAATGAATAAGCTGTCGTTGATTTCCTTTCGCACGGAACGAAAATGGCATGCGTTTTTAGAGTTACATGAAGCAGAATAAACGAAAACGTAAACGAAATGGCTTTCGTTTTTTTGCTTTCGCGCAAACGAAAATTCTTTTCGTTTTTGTAGTTACATGAAGCAAACCGTTCGTGCAAACGAAAACGATTGAACGTTTTCATCTTACAGAATCCCACCCCTGGCTTCGTTATAGAGTGGAGTTCTGTGCGGATCCTTAAATAGAATTTTTTCTCTCTAAAAGGGACAGCTTTCCTACTTACTTTTTGGAACCTCAGGATCGTTTCATGCATATACACTACAAACTTTAAACCAGCTATAGGGGCTTCAGTCTCCTTAACATTATATACAAGAAACAATATCCTGGGCTACTGATCAAGTAGGACCTTAGAAGAACACAAATTACACACAATTTCCACTGAGTCATCTCTTGCGAACGTCTGACAAACATCCGAGAGTTTAACTATCCCGAGAAATCTTATCGATTCAGCCGTTCAGATTCAGTATAAAATTTCACGTCCCCCCTCAAAAAAAAAAAAAATAAATAAAAGAGTTGCGAGGGGCGCTATTTGGACAGTTTTACCAACTATTTATTTATATTTTTGAAGTCCATAACCGACCAATTATATTCATACTCCATTGATCGTAATCAACACAGATGTCAATGCATAGGTACTGTCATGTGAATCTTTTACCATCACTTTTTTGACGGATGTCATTTGATTGCCACGCAGTTTGCAAATATTGGGACAGAAGCAGCTAAATTGGACCTAAAATGAGTAAATAGATGGCGCAACAGGTCCGTATAGACACACTAGGCATAGCTTTTCAAAACCTTATGTTTTCCATGATATTTATACTCTTGGATGATTGTCGGACGATATAATTTGTGTGTTTTCAGGGGATCGAACCTGGGACCACTCGCACGAGAGTCCAACACTCTAATCACTGAGCCAATGCGCTCCAAAAATGGACTTAGTCATAAATAATGGTCGGACCAAGTGTGTGCTCTCAACAGGAAAGGCTACACATAACATCTATGAATCGGACAGATCACAATCGACGCACGGTTATATTTTTGAGCTAGTTAGGGTATTGACTTTGTTTACATCTGGTTCTGCTATAAAAACTCTGATAAAAACGTCTCAATAGGTATTAAACGAAGAATAACAGTTCTGCTAAGCAGCGCAGAGGCATGATGATAACATTAGTCTTTTTTAACGCAAAATTCTTCTAGCGGTTTTTGCTCTCATTTGGATTGACGGGATTCGGATGAGGAAATCTAACAAGGACCTCCATAACTTGTACAGGTGTGTCGCCGTAGCCAGAAAAGTGGAAACCCCATTGGGCCCGATGAGTCTTCAAATCTCACCCACAGGGAGAACGTAATATAGAGGAAGACGCTCCCTTACGTGGCGCGTTCTAGGGGAAGGGGATCTTGGCCAACTTGGATGCGCAACTAGAGGCAAGTAACCAAAGATAGCACTAATTGGAACTTAGGTGGTCGACAGGGACCCATCCCCTTGTCGCCCGGTGAGACACCACCACATCATGCTATAGGCTCCGTAAAGTAGTCCTGAAAATGTTTCGGAGTTTGGCAGATGGGCCGATGCAACACGGATGGGATGCTCCGGCACAGGCTACTGTGAGAACACATGTGGCGCTCTTGGTCGAGGACTGCGTATTGGTTTTTCGCAGCTATAACCTGCATATCCGCAGGAGGTTATAGCTGCGAAAAACCAATACGCAGTCCTCGACCAAGAGCGACAGAAAAGTAGGGCTGAACTTTCTGTGACAAGACGTATAGGCACCGTCTTCAACAAAGTGCCCCCCCTCTTTTAAGGTGGCTGCGATGGATAGGATAACAGACTAGTTAATGCAATTGGCGAGACCCAGATGTACCCGTCACAACGTGGGATATACAAACATCTAATCTTGGAGACAGAAACGTGTCTGCCCCTGGCTGATCAGCCGTGTTCTATTATAACACCTTTACCGTTTCACTTGAACACTGACACAGGTACATTTTCTTTTTTTTCGGCATTAAGATTGAGACCAGTAAGGTCTTAGTTATGGTATACTGGAAAACGAATTTGAATGATAGCCTTGAGGGCTGACGCTTGTAGTATTCTGTTACCTCAGTAAGTAGGAGTGAAATCCTGATGAAATATGTAGGTATACAGGTACAGATGTAACATTCCTTTTAACACTGATCTGGCTCTGGCAAAAGACCCCAAAAGGGCTTGTGTAAGTAAGATTTGAGCTATGATTGAATAAGTTTCTCATTTTTCGAACGAAATGTTAAATATAAATCAAAAATAAATAAAATTTAAAACAATTTGCTGAACTCAGCAGAAAAATCAATTTTAGCTGAATTACTCTTTTTGACTACCTATGCCAAAATAATCATAAAAAATAAAGACACTTCCAATCATAAAACAAATTCCTAACACACACATCCTTTATGTCATCATCCAAATAACAATGAGGAAGAAAAGGATTTTTTTCTGTAAAAAAAAAAACAAAATTCCTCATCATGTTGAAATCAAACACTTTGCATGAGTCCTTCTCAAAAATGACACCAACTCATACTCCAAAGGTATACAGAGTTATCTTACAGAGAATCGCTATACGAGTATATAAATATAAAGGATATCACCGTAGGAACAATCCAATTCTGATTTTATGGAAATTCTCCAAAGTCAGGATTTAATTTCAACAAAAATCAATAAAATTTTAAAATGAAATAAAAATCTTGTATAGGTAGATATAGTTTATTGCTTTGCTTGGCAACTGAGAACGGATTTTGATGAGGAATTCAATTTTATTGCTGCTTTAGAGACACTGCAAAGTACACGTACAAATACATAATTCTGAGAGGGAAGTCAAAATCTTCTACGACGAAATATATGTAAGAGGTATCTACTAGGTATCAAGAGGTATCTACGAAAGGAAGCGTTCTGATTTTTGCTTCTATTTTTATTTCTATCTAGATGTACGCACTCGTATCCAATTTAAATGGAATTTTGAAGTCATGTTATCGCTGCTCAAAACACAACTCTCGACAAATGACTAGATATGCACCCGCCCCAAAAAAGGTATACCTACTCATTCTCACTTAACATTTGGATACAAATGTACAAAATGTATCTGTATACAGCGAAAGCGCTGTATTTCAATCTTTCAGCTGTCATTCGAGAGGAGAAAATACAAATTGCCATTCTCACTCCCGATTTAATGTGACACATTCGAAAATAGGTACATCTGACGGATAAAAGTGTCGGCGGAGTTTTTTTTTGAAAAGCCACCAACAACAATTTGGGGTTGTCATTGATTAATTGTCTTTTCAAGTTGGAAATGGTGTTGGGAGCGAGAACAGAAAGTTTTCTTGTTATTTGGGGGCGGACTGTAGGAAAAGGGAATAGGTGAGCTGAAGGTTGCTTACGAATTTTTGCGACACTAAATTTACCTACAACTGCCCTTGTCTGCGAGTGTTATTAACACATTAAGGACGTAAGAGAAGGTGAATAGAATTGAACGACATAAAAACTGCTTTTACCTACCATTGAAAACGTGTACTCGTTTACATTAACTCGTCTGCCAGTGCCGAAGATCGGACACCTTGGACACTTTGACGTGGCTTAAGTAGATCAACGGAAGGCTTTTTCAAGAAAGCGGTTTAAACTTCAATCAATGCAATCAACCCTTAACTGCAAGTTAACGGCCGGCAGGTCTGCAATTTCAAGGAGCTGGATAAGTTAAATACTACTAATGGTTCACAGGGTTCAGGCAGGACTAATTCAATCGCTTATGGTGACTTCTTAGGGACAGTTTAGTCCCGAGTCTTCGACAAACAACATTAACGTGACCCGTTTTGGAGATGACGAGAAAGTGTTGAAAGGCGCTGCAATGACAGCGAAGAAACTTAGTGAATGATAAGCGGACTAATTGAAAACAAGAAGAAAAAGGTGATCGATTGTCAGTGGAGATATTATACAAGGACATAGACTGTACCTTCATCACAATAAAGCAGCATCAACAATGATGACTCAAGGTATTATGGAAGATTCATTTGATACAGTTCGGATACAAGCGCCTTGCATTAAAAACATGAGGACTGACAGAAAGCATGACACAATTGCGTCAGGTGCAAACAAAATTGGAATCATGTAAGGATATATTTATGTCTATTAATTATAGAGGAATAGAGCCTAATTACGAATTGCGATCGACGCAAGGCACTCCTCCAATACTATTATAGATGTCCGAACTTTCCGAGCGGCCAACATAGATTCGGATCACTATACCTTGTTGTAGCCAAGGTAGACACCGCAACAACGAGGAAATACTATGAGAAGATTCAACGTTGAACGGCTACAAACGCAACAAACTGCCAGAACTTTTACCGATCGCGTCTCCCTCAACCTCTCGAGAACTCCTGTGCAGCCAGCATCAAGTGCTGAAGACCAGTGGTATCGAGGCCAAGAAGCCATCAGAAAAGCAGGTTTCACCCGACCACCACCGCGAAACCCTTGGTTTGATGAAGAGTGCCCGCAAGTAGGTATATGCAGCAAAGCAACTGGCCTACAAAGCGGCGGCGCTGCAGAGAGGGACGAGAGCAGCTCGTGAGAGCTACGAGCAAAAAAGGAGGGAAGAGCGACGGCTTCTCTTGAGGAAAAAGAAAGAGCATAAGAAGCACGCACGCCATTAAGGAAAAAGAGAGCTGCTACTCTCGAAACAAGGTTCGGAAGTTTTACCAAAAGGTAAGAAGAACGTGTCACCGGAACAAGACCCGAACAGAGACCTGTAGAGAACAAGGTAATCTTGTCACTACAAGGTCACAGTTAAAAAAGGATTTAGACAAGGTGAGGCTCTGTCATGTCAAATGACATCACATCAGAAATCAAGCGAAGAATTACACTTGCCAACAGCTGTTACTTCGGCCTAGGAAGGCAATTGATTATAGTAAGACGTTGTATCCCAGTCCTGCTTTATGGCGCAGAATCATGGACGCTATCAAAAGCGGATGAAGATCTTCTTGGTCGCTTTGAGCGTTGACCGGCTTGGAGGAAGAGATTTAACAGCGAAATCTACGAGCTATATAGCGACATCGACTTGGTCAGAAAAGTATATATCAGACAGATAAGATGGCTAGGACATATAGAGCGAATGGGAACTAGATAGGCGGGTTGGTTGAGCCCCAGGTACACCCCGGACTGTAGCCAGGCAAAGAAATATGTAGGATTGATGTGAATTTCTGTCTAGTCATTTGAAATATTATCAAACTGAAAGGTTATGCGGATAAAGTGATTGTGTTGGGCTATACGGAGAATACTGCACCTCAAATCGTACGCTTTGTTGTGAAAGAGTTAAATATTCCAAATGACCATTAAAGGTGATTTGATGACTTCAAATTCTGAAACAAGCCCTGGAATTGCAAGGTAACGCTGGGTGGACAATATTTTCAGCGCAAGGCCAATGGACAATGGATTACTTTGAGAAAAAATATATGTTAAAATTATGATTTTTAAAAATGGGTCCATGACGGACGGCAGAGCGGAAGCAGAGATCTCGATAGAGTTCTCAGTAGAATAGCAACCAAAACCAGAGAAAAACTGCAAAAGAAACTCTCTGACTAAGATGGACAGGTAGTAGAGTCTGTTTCGAAAATCCCTCAAATGAAATGCATATGTATACATTGTACATATTTAAATAACCTTTATGTATTCGATACTAAATGTCAGCTGTACCCTAAGAAGTGATATACCTACCTAAGTCACCCAAATCCCCAACTGCCGGAGATAATTATGTATATAAAAAATACACAAAAAGACCATCCATCTAACCTACTAACTTATAAATTTGACAACTCGTCAAATATCACCAATAAAAGTCGTAAATTAAAAAAGTTTTCCACTACCAAATCAACTTGAATGAATTTTTCTCGTAAAAATGTATCTATACATAAAGCTCCCTTCTTCCCTCAAAACTTTGCCCAATATTTACTCTTAAAAAAATATAATAATATTTGAATATCTAATTAGTTCAGCTGGTTCCCTAATGACTTTCGATTTCGAGCATCAGTATCCTGTCCTCTCCCGTTCTTCGCAAGGCTGAGATATTAAAAAGGAAATTAAAATTTTCCACAGGATTTTGTTTGGGTTTCCCCCTCTCTTGTTGCGTGCGTATTAAATTCCAAAATAAACCATCTTTTGTGTGAGGCTGAGTAGGTATCTTTCAGGACTTCCATTTGCCGGCTATACCTACCTAAATGCTGGGGATTGGGGACTAATTAAATTTTCACTGTAATTGAATAAATTTCGCGTAGAATCTATCGTTGAAGCCACAATTGTTTAGAAAAAAAAAACCATAAGCCCTCTCATCTCAGTAAAAGATGCTATCAAGAGGAACCGAGGAAAGCCGAAAAAAGATACAAATCCGCTTACCAAGAGGAAATTAATTTTGCCCTGAAACAAGTCAGTTATGTGTGTCCCATTCCTGGTGTTGGATTTCTATTGTTGAGAGGTTGCATTTTTTTTTTTTGTATTCCAGCAAAGGATTTTCTTCTATGGAATTTTTCTTGCTCGAACGAAAGGAATTGAAATGAAATCAAATAAAAGGCTGAAAAAGCCAAATAAATGCAAACGCAAGCAAATGGAACAACGGACAGAGCGCATACATATCTTGAACACGTGTTCCCTGTCAAAGGCACACACGCTGCCATAACAAAAAATAGTCCAGATTCCAGTTTCGAAATACCTTGAGGATGTACGTATGTTTGTACATAAGGCGGCCTAGTGTTTTTTTTTTCTAACGAAACGTATATTTAGATCTGATGGCGAATTCCTTGGATACCATCTTCCGCTCGACAATTTTTTTATATTTCGCCTGAGGAGATTTCTGCTTCAGTTTGCATCCGGTATGAGATTTTTTTTTTAATTTTTGAGGACTCTAAAGTTTGGGAGTGGAGTGTTTTTTTTAGATAGACACATCCGATAAGGATTTGAAAATTGTTCTTAGTTTCTTTCGGGGTACGGGTTTTTTCTTGTTAGAATTGAATTCAATTGCTTTAGATGTGGAGTTAGATATACCACTTAGATACCATATATCTTAAGGGTCTTTGAAGTGATAAGATGAGTTTTCAATTGAATTGTTAATATGATGACGGGAATTCGGAATTCCAATTGAAAGGATTAGCCCTTGTACTCCTCGTTGGTAGACAAACCAAAATATAAATAAAATAGGGAATGATGTGTCAATGGCATGTGAACAATTAACCATACCTACATTGATGGTTCGGTTGACCTAGAAAATAGGTACAGCATAGGCTGACACTTGCAGTTGGAGTGGTGGCCATTCTCAATTTGATACATCCATAGACTTATATCTAGATATGACCTTTTCCTATGATATAGGATCCGCCTTGTAAATAGCTGACTCGATGTACCTTTGGGTATATTCACGGAAAGATAACGCAGACAGATCGAAGATCCACTGTGGAACTGGAGCCGGTTTATTCTCAAAAGAATCTGCTCAAAAGAACTCCACAAAGGCTTTTTGATCACTGTAGGAGGTTTCTTTATTGACAATGTCACAAAAAGATATGACCATATTATTGACAGCCACGCGCCCATTAAAGCAGTTCTTTTGGTAATAAAAAATGCAAAGTTCTTTAGTCGCAGCATACTACGGATCTGTGTTGGGTTTGTGGACACGGGGACAAAGCCAGCAATGAAATGGCTGATAAACTGGGTAGAAATTGGTCTGCAACTTGCAGTGGATCATGTACTTCAGTCGATCAAGCCACCAATTTGTTATCTCAGAGAACAAGTGAAGAACACGATTCGCATATTAAAGCCAACAGCTGGAATTAACTAAAACGACCTATGAAATAACAAGGAAGCTTTGGGCAGACTATGACAAAATCCAGACCAACAGTTTGACAGATCATCGCTAAGATGGTATTGGCTGTGAGAGATGATAACTTCATGATATGCAAGAACTTTCTAATAGCTCACTGTCTGGTGTTTACCGGTTTTTGAAGATATGAAAATTACTTGACAGCGCCGTGTAACCACAAGAAAAAGGAACGCTAGGGCATACCACCTATCATTTGCTCTTCTTGGTCTTGGACTTGGTCGACCCTGGGTCCCCTCAGACTGATCTTCAACGCGCACTCGATCCATTTGTAGCCGTTTGTGTTGAAGCTGAGATGAAGAAAAAAGTGAACAAATCTGAAGTAACGGTCGTCTCTAGAACGCCTGTTCAATGCACTCTGCTACTTTTCTTTTCCTTTTGAAACAGTTTGAGAAGTTTAAGTATCTCGGGGTTTTGTTCATGACTGATGGAAAGCAATGCTGTGTTTTCTTGTAGGATTGGTCAGGCTGGATCAATTTTGTGACAGCTTGGGCATTCTGTTGTCAGGAGGACGGAACTTGGTGTCAAAGCTAAGTTGTCAGTCTTTAATTTAGTGTTTGTTCCAACTCTTACCTGGTCATGAGGTTTGGGTAATAACCGAAAGAATAAGATCGCGGATACAAGCTGCCGAAATGAGATTTCTCCGTTGTATTGCTGGTGTGACCCGTAGAGATCGCATTAGAAATATGTACTAGAATACGTGAGGAACTCAATGTCGAGCAGCTACTTCTCCGGACGGAGCGGTCCGTGCTTCGGTGCATTTTACGTCATTTACATATTCCTGCGGCTTCATCAGGTAAGTACCTTCCCCTATCTATGCATAGGTATACATTTTAAATAATTGATCAACTAAACTAACTCTATTAAACTATTTGCCCAACTTTCAGCACATTATAGGATAAAGTTCAGTCGCACACAAAAAAAGGCAAAAGGCTAAAGCAGGTTTGCGAAGCCATGACCTTTCTAATCGAATCACTTATTCATAAATGTCATATGCATAACAGCTGTCTAGAGACCGAGTCTATCTCATTTCCTTTTTTTTTTTTAATTCCCTACAACACACATGCACATAACTTCCACTTCAAATGCAGTTCCATGAGTCGGAACTACGAGCCCGCATAAATATTCCCATCCTTCTTTTGCATTAAAAAGCGTGCTCTGGCAGTTGTTTGTTTCTCGGCTTGTTGACCTTTTTCTTGGCTGTTTTGTGCACGCGAACTTTTCAAAAATAGTTCTGATTGCAAGTACAAAACTCCGACCAACCGGCCGCTGCATATCAGGCATAGCGAAACGCAATCGAATCCGAAGAAGCCAATTTCCTACTAACAAAGTTATTTATAGTGCAGCGTAGAGGACTTTTTTTTTTTTGAAATCCTTTTTTGTTATAGTTTGCTTGTAGCCACCCTCCTCAGCGATGGCTTGTCGTTAAATTCTAATGGGAATTGTCAAACTCCACATATAACCCATAACTTGAACCCGACATTCTCCTTGCTTTGTCCTTTCGCGGAGCGATGACGATGACGCGCGGTATAGATATTCTATGTACGCGCGCTCGACCATCATAACGTGTGGTAAATATTTTACGATGGCAGTTTGCTTTTAATGCTATCAGGATATATGTATAGGTTTTATATTTTTATTTTGCGCCGTCATCATCATCGTCATATGACATTCTACTGGGAGGAACTATATACCGCCACACACAAACACCACTGCGTTACGTGCGGTTGGGTGGAAACTATAATAACTTTTGATGAACCAGGATAATGACCGGAGAGCGAAAAGCGGGCGACACCAACAACAAAGGCAAATGGATAAAGGAACAGAAGGAACAGAGGAACTAATGAAGTTAATTAAACGAGGGTATTATAGGATCGTTTGGTTGGCGGCGCATTAAGTCCTTTTTTCCTCAATGAAGCCAGCCTATATGTATGGATCTCTTTGCTCTGAACGGATGCATTAAGTTAAGAGGGCTTTTGCGACATTTCCGTTGCGGAAAAATTATATTTTTAATGGAAGTTTTAAATTTAATTTTACAGTTCCAAAGAATAGATGCTATCCCTGAAATGGTGAAGCCTGCGCTGACAACCAGAGGAAAACATTATCCCTGTAGGAATGTTGAAAGTACAGGTGTTTACGTTCGAGATCATGGATTATGCTTGATTTAGATGTGGGTTAGCATCTGAGTGCTTCAAGCAATGCCTCTCTACCTCTCTACTCATTCTTTACCAGGGGTTAATAGAATCTGCCCGCAAGGTGCCATTCTGTCTCTGCTGCATACTGGTCAATAAAACTTTTGTCGCATTATGCCTACACTCATATACACTACCTGTGATGATGCTTCGATAGCCTTGAACGGTTGAAGACTAATCAACTAGGGCTGGTCTTTAGTTTAATCTTCTGAAAACTAAGTTTTTTTTTTTTTTTTGTTTAAAGGGGATTCCAAATCCTGGAGCACTCAGACGAATCTCGGTCCATTGTACTACCAAGCAGAAACCCCTTTTTTTATGGTGTAGTGGTGAAGAAACTCTGATATTATTCGTTTCTCTTTTTGGTCGGTATTGCTGTCCCCCGCCGGGGCTCGAACCAACGCCGCTCGGGTCACAAGCAATGACTTTAACCACTACACCATGGCCACCGCCCTGAAAAGTAAGTTAGTTCTGCTCATTAGATCGAAGATTGTGCGAGGCCTCTAAAGACCTCCGAAATATCTGGGAATGATTTTAGACTAGAAAGTTCTTTGGGCAAAGCATGAAAAGTCGAAGACATCGAAGGAGATCTCAAAGTTTTCTGGCAGAATACAGGTGCTTTTGCCAGACTCTTAACCTAGACGCCGTAGTCAAATCTTCACGGATAGCTCCAAAATTAGTCAAGATTCCGGTAGTGTCATCTCGTTAGGCAAGTATGCTATCCCAATGGCTATCCGACAACATTGTTAAAAATAAGAGGCGGGCATGAATTATATGCATCTGTAGCGATAACTAAGCTACACTTAAGGCTTTGCTTTGATGTACCTAAAAGTCGTACTCGGGAATTTTAATGCTAAAATCAGAAAGGTAAACATCTTTGGCGGGTTGGTAAGCACAGAATCCACGAAACGACAACAGACAACGGCTACCGACTAATCGGTTTTGCAGCAGCTCATAATACAACGATAAGTAGCAGTAGGTTTCCAAGGCTATGGATCGGATCCACACAGCAACCTGGCGTTCTCCAGACGGTCGAACCGCCAACCGAATCGACCATGTGCTAATCGATACTAGGCAGGCATCCAACATCCTCGACGTGCACGCATTTCGAGGGGCAAACGTCAACTCTGACCATTTTCTTGTCGCTGCTAAATTCAGAGCTCGATTGTTCAACGAGAAGGAGCTGCAAACCGCCCAAAAATAAGAAATTCGACGTTGGACGCCTTAACACACCTGGAGTAGCCAGAGCCTACAGCGAGCGCCTGAGTATGAAACTCTCCTCTGTGCACTCACCTACCACAAACTCCAACAATCAGTGGTGCCAGTATCGCGACATCATCAAGGAGGTAGCCGAAACCACCGTAGGGTACCAGCCACCCCAGAGAAAGAGCCCATGGTATGATGATGAATGCGCGTAGGTATATACAGGAAAATGGTGACAGAAGATGCACACAAGAAAGCGCTGCAGCACAAAACAAGGGCAGCGAGAGAAGTGTATCGAGCCAGGAGAAGAGAGGAAAAAAAGATCCTGCGTAGAAAGAAGAGGGCTTACGCAGCTTTCCAGCTCAATTGGAGATCGAAGAGTCGTGCGATCGTAATAACATCCGAAGCTTTTATAAAAAAACCCAAGCAACTGGCTGCTGGCTACAAAATCGGAACGCAGCCTCTTCAAGACAGCGAAGGAAACCTACTCACCGAAGCGCAGGGAATAGTAGGTGTGATTAAGGAGCATTTCCAGCAGCTCCTTAATGGGCAAAATGAAGAGAGAGTGATATGGCAAGAAGAGAATCTACGTCCAGTCAATGAAGAACTAGTTCCACCACCAAGTATAGAGGAAGGCTTAGCTATAAAAAAGCTTAAGAACAACAAGGCCGTAGGCTTCTTTGGTGGTTTACCAGCGGAGATCTTTAAATACGGTGGTGATGTTTTGATAAGGAGCATGCGCCGAATCATCAGCCAAGTATGGGTGGAAGAAAACATGCCCGATGACTGGACTATAAGCACCATATGCCCCATTTACAAAAAGGCGATCCTATGTCTTGCAAGAATTATTAAGGCATATCCCTAACTTAGTGTCGCATATAAGATCTTATCCAACGTACTGTGTGAACGTCTTAAACCGTTCTGCAACATACTAATGTGGCTTCCGGCCCGGCAGATAGACCAAATTTTCAAACTTAGGCAAATCCTGGCAAAGACCAACGAATTTCAAGTCGAAACTCACCACCTATTCATCGACTTCAAAGCCGCGTATGATACATCGTTAGGAGCTCTAATTGGCGATGGTCGAATTTGGAATCTCGGCAAAACTTATTCATCTGTGTCGCGTGACTCTACAAATGACACCCTATAGTGGAAAACTAAAGAGGAATTACCCTAGGAAACCGTTGCTACTTCAGTTTGACAAAACAACTGGTTTCAGAACTCCTAACTCGAAGGACGATAAGCAAGAAAGGAAAATAAGAAAAATACTTCGGCGGATTTTTGATTCTGTGTGCAAGGAAGGCGAATGGGGAAGAAGATACAACCGCGAACTATATGAGCTGTACCAAGATATAGTCCAAAAAACAAAACACGTCGACTTCTTTGGCTCGGTCACATCGAACAAAGGCTTTGCTCAACCCTGTAAGTAGGAAATGCAGGCACTCTTCGTTTTTATACCTTTCTGGGTCCTAGTCAAAATAGTATTGTGGGAAATGAGATCTCCGATGAGATTGCAAAAAAGTCCTTTAAGAAATTAGCGGCATTCTTGCTGTCACTTAGTAGAAAACCCTCTCGATAAAATATTGTCATTCTTACGAAACACTTCCATTTTGCTAAGCTTCTAGTGTGTCAGGGTTAAGACACACCATTGTCTGTGATGCTTGTCATAAGGACAGCGATACTTCAGATCATTTCCTTAGCTATTGTCCTATCTTTGCTCGGATCGGGTGACAGACCTTCGGTCCTGCTGTAGTGAGTCCCGATCGAATCAAATTTTAAAAATTTATATGACGAACTAAAAAATACTTGACCCAGTTATTCAGAACTCATTGAAAATGGTTTAACTTTGGGGCTTAATAATTTCGGACAGTCTAGGCTAGGATGCCGTATGTGCACTATACGTCGGCCCCAGGATAAAGTGGCTAGAATATGTACCTAAGTCCGACATCGCTTCTCTACCCATACGCGGATTTGGCCCTGATAATTTGGGGTCAGTGGTGGAGCTATGGTCCACTTAAGCTCTCCCTACACCCGTGACTATTAAAGTGCATGGACGAGATAATTGATAATGATTTTAAATCAATTCTTTAGATGTACCTGGTACGGGTGCTGGCGATTTGATTTGGCAAACATAACCCCTTAATCTTTCAGAGAAGCAACTAGGCCAACTCATGGGTTTTTCTGAATAATTGAAGCTAATAATAATTGGCGTCACATGTCACAGGTCAATGCAATAGTACCCCCGGCCCAAATGAGCTTTTCATCACGATTCGTTTTTTTTTTGTATGAACGGTAGAGAGTTACAATGTTCAATCGGGCTTTGAATAAAGTCTGTAGATGGCTATTAATGTCAAGCTGCAGGATGTGTTCCTATTTCTAATAACAGACCTACCTCGACAGAAATCACCCGACCTATTAGCACCAAAAAGTGCTCTCAGTCCGTCACACAGATGTTCCTAACAAATTGCTTCGGAAACCCTTTACCTGCCATTGTCTACTCGTTAACTGGAAAAGCAATTACTATCCGCTTGACCAAGTTCCTGCACCAGTTCCTGCAGACAAGTTAAGTAAATTACTCTAGCGCACTTGCCTTTATTTGGCTCAACATGTGTTCTCACCTTTGCACAGAATCGTTTTGGCAAAATTACATTTCCTACACACATCTGCAGCGTTCTCTGCGGGATTCCCATGAATAAATTCGCATTTACTCGTCTCAAAGGTGAATCTGATTAAATTTCGAAATTTTTAACGTAACCCAAACCATATGCTGATGCTCCATCTCCATTATCTTCGTGGCTCTGGTTTGCCATTATCGTCCAAACGATTACCACAATGTATACAGATACAGAGAATGCGCCCTCGTATCTTGTGCGCTATCGCAAAGGTGAATAGAGTCAGTCAAATTAATTGTTTCAAATAAAAATCCCGCAGCGTCCATATATACATAAACTGGCGGTGAGAATTCATCCCGAACCAAACTCCAAATGCATTCCCATATTCTACTCTGACCTATCACAGCACACAAAGGCGTCAAGGTGCAATAAAACTTCCAAATTGAATCCGCAAAAGGCAAACATGAGAAAAATTTCATCAAAGAGTGCATCGGCATCCTCCTGCAAAACACTACACACACATCTCCCACACACAAGGCAGAGGGTATAGTCGTTCTTCTTCTCTACAATACCTCGAAAGAGTGGCCGCAGATCCTAGGATTACAAGGCGCGAACCTCCTATCCGCCATAATATGACTTCCATAATGAATTGGTTACTCGTGCATATATCTCGCGCCACAATCATGAACTTTGAATCAAAAAGTAGATACATACATCGTTGCTCGGGGCGCCTCCAATGCTTGTATATTTAGCTCACCCACTGGCGCTCACACCCAGGCAGGCCATACGCCATGACAAACGGGTACTCAGTCGCGCAGACGATCAATTATTCGAGCGAGTTTCCAGCTGGGATTTCTCAGCCATTTTCTGAGAATGAAAAATCGCCAATTCATCGATGAGTAGGCTTCTCGTGCCACCACCGCCAGCCCCCACAACTTGGCGATTCATCCAACGCAATGAGCGCGAAATTCCGAAGCATCGACCCCACTCGCGTTGCAGACCCAATCATCCTCACAAAGTGTCGTCGTTGTCTACTACGTTGTACTTGAGTTTGAGTCCTTTACCCGAGCGACACTATAGATATTTTTAATTATTTTCCCATTAAAAATTCCGTTCACGCAAAACAGTATATGCCTGGCTGGCTGGTTATGGCTGAAGCCTATAGATACTTCTCAGACGAAAGCTTGTCGTTGTTTTTCTGTGTTACACTGACTGCGCGTCTGTTGGGCATTTAAAAACGCTCGTAAATATGACGATATGACGTTGAACGTAAACAGAAAAATAAACGGAGATGTGTAGGTACTCTGGAACGCGAGAGCGTTGCGTCGCGTCGTATTCATGAAATTTTTATTATCTCCCCGCAGTCATAAATATGATGGAATTTGTCAAAAGTGCGTGCGCGCTATACAACGCGGAACTAAGACTGGCAAATCGCTTACAATAATTTTTTTTTCGGTCATTTCATCCGAGAAGACCACATTCACAGCATCGACAGAGTGCAACTTCATTATAGTACGTCTTCACCATCTCTCTGATTATGTGCTTCATCTGTAGCAGTAGCACCTGCGACAAGATACAAATTTGCACAAGGTAGAAAGATACATATCTGTTATGGTGATCGTTGTGGTAGTGTGGTTGTGCGCGGAGGTAAAATATTAATTAAAAATTCTCTGTCGTTTCGGTGTAATTACACGGTAATCAAGGCATGCTAATTAAGCTCTCCAACAACTCGAAGAGAGTGTGTCACCACTACCGCACACAATCGACGTCAAAAGGATTCGGTTCGTACATATGTCGTATCTATTTATATAGACAAGCTATAGCGACTGTGACTACTTCCCTTTTTTGCCTATTGCTGGGGCGACATGGCTCGAGGACGTGTCTGTAGTGCTTAATCAGCGGGCGATAGGTTCCAAATCAACGAGGGGGTGAGCCTCAGTCAGACGCAAATAGAGATGTACACCGTGTTTCGTACGTGCGAGGTGTATACGGACTTTCCGGACTAAGAGTGAGGATATCCATTCTAGGTGGGCTACCGTTGAAGGATATGAACTGAGGATGTATACGACGCGCCTACATGTACGAGTGTAGGTATGTATATCTATCCGCATCTAAGTACTGTGGTAACTAGGATCTTTGACCTTCGTGCACATTAAACTATCAAAGGGGACGATAACAATTTTCTGATGTTAGCATGATGAGGGGAGAATCAATGCCAATTATAAGCATACGGTGGCCGTGTGGGTTAGCTATAGTAGATTGTCATGATGCAGATGTTGCGATACGAAATTTGCGGAATGGAGATACTGCTTAATGAGTTAATTGCATACCATAATGTTAATTGCGAGGTCAAAAAAGCTAGAACTTTGTTAAAAATAAGTGGTGATGGTGATGGGTGTTTTTAGAGAGGAGTCGTCGACATAGCTGCTGACAGAGGTTCAATTAGTAGAATAATTGTTTTTGGTTTGTTTGAACGACCTCAAAGCAAAGACTAAAACGTTATTTAATCATGTGCATGCGACCGTAGTAAAGTTTCAATTGAGGCTTTTGGAATGCATACCTATACAAAATCGGTCCAAGCGTGGATTGATGGTCGAAACACCAGACAAAAAGACATTGTGCAGTTCCGAAACCTGTAAGCTGTCCACAATAGAACTTCATACAAACCAGAGTATGAGCTGAAACTCTGTATCTATAATAATTTCGATGTGAGTCCATTATCTTTGGAATAAATTTGAATTTGAATTTTTTTGTTCACATTTTCCGTGAAATAAAATCGGTCTTAAATTAAATACAGCTCGGCCACTGAACAGAGCAGAAAGATGAGTGAAAGCTCAAAATACTCGTCGAAGAATTGTCTAAAAACGGATTGAAGCATTTTTATATTGATTGAGATTTATGAATGTTCTGGCAAGTTAAATAAAGTGAGGTAAGAAAAAAAAAGAAAGAAAGTTTGCACCGTCATTCCACCCTGTAGTATACAGGACGAATTTTTCAAAATCCTTGATGAGAGAGCTCCTTGAGTATTCAGCGAAATATGTATATACTATAAAAAATTTTAAGCTTATAGATCTAGCCGTGTGCACATTTGATATTACACCAAACACAAGCGGTGGAAGGGAAGAAGAACAAAAAGCAAAAAGTGCATATGACGCACTGTTTCTTTATCTCTATATATATAAAACAAAGTCGAAAAAACTGTTTCCCTCTGTCGGCCGTAATTTTCAACCGATTTTGTTGATTTTTTTTTTAAATGTCGGTAATTACGGTGATTGAGTGATAGGCTAAACAAATTAAAAATCGGACAAAGGGGCGTGGCACCGCCCATACAAACAAAAACATTCAAAATCTTATATTTCGAGAACCACAGAATCGATTGAGATCAAACTTACAGATAATCTTAGGTATTGGTCGTGGAGTATTCCTGTGAAGATAGGTCAAAATCAGACAAAGGGGCGTGGCACTGTTCATAAAAAAACATTCAAAGTCGTATATCTCGAAAACCTTCCAATTGATTGAGCTCAAACTAACAGGTAATCGTATTGGCCCTAGAGTGCTTCTGTGGAGATTTGTCAAAGTTGGATAAAGGGGCGTGGTATATAAAAAAATTAAAACATTGTCGCCCGAAAATAAATAAAATAAAATAAAAAATAAAAAAGCAACAAAATGACTGGCGAAGCTGGCGGGGGTTCAGCTAGTATTATATAGTCTTCCTCGAGTTGAAAAAACTTTGCAGATGGAACTTCTGCTGACAGTCAGGGCCGCCTTTATAGTCATGATTTCAGCCTGAATTCTCAGGATCCGGAAGTGATTCGGGAGACCAATGGAGATCCTAACAGATTATATATTGCGAGAAAACACCACCCTCCACTACTGTTTGCGATTATGGTAGGTGCGTAAGAGTAAGAGGCCACTATAGAACCAAGTGACAATTTTGTGATTTTGAGTTTATTACAAAAAAATTTATTATAAAAAATTCATATTTTTAAAGCCAGAATGGCCCGACATTGGTTTTCTAATATTAACACAGATGCCACCATTAAAATAGTTTTGGCATTATAATTCTTAATGAAATGTTAGCATACTACATACAGTGGCCCAAGTCACTTGGGTCTGGCATCATTTTGCCAGTTTGTTTTAATTTATAAGCGATGCACGTTGACCTAAAAGATCTATTGTACTTAAAATTGTCAGGTATATGTTTAGGTTAGTAGCGCCTCTACTTTCTTAATGTAGCTGATGATACATTCAGCAGAGGATTTTCTTAATTCTTCGGTACTTATTACTTCTCTGAAAAATGATTTCCTTCTAATACCATAGAGAGCCGGGCATTCACATATGATATGCTCAGCTGTTTCGTCTTCCTCAAGACATAGTCGGCACTCCAGCGAGTCGAATAAATCCAATTGATTTAGGTGATATCGCAGACCGTGGTGACCTGTTAGGGACTCTACAAAATTTTTGATATTTTTGATATCTTTATCATCACTGGTTTTGTTCCTGGTACTAAGTGTTTCAAGGGAATTGAAGCAGTGTAGTACTGATTTGGAGTCAATAGTGGGTGAGCTAAGGGCTTTTTTTTATAGCTGATTGACTGTCCGTGAATATATGGATTGCGCCTTTTATACCTGAGTTGTATGAGGTTTTATGGCATGGAGCTCTGCCTAAAATACACTGGGGCTTTTACCCCATAAACATTTCGATTCGGCCCATGAATACCAGTTCCCACCCCCGAGTCCATTTTGGAGCCATCCGTATACCACTTTAGGCCGTTTTTGGGAATTTGGTGGGCTATTGCTAACCCATGCTTCCCTATTTCTGATTTTTGTGGTGAAATGTTTGTTGAAGCATATAATGTCTTTAGTAGGCGGTCTGTAACCGCACAGATCATGTCAAGTTCTGGAAGTTCGGAAAGTAGTTCCATTATTTCTTGATGTTCGCAAATATTTAACTCTTTCGCTTGTATCAGCTGCTTATTGCCACTTTTTTGATGTAAATGTGGAGGGATTAGTGTAAGTCCTATTAAGGCTTCTATAGCCACAGTTTGACAGGTACGGCTCCGGCTTATTCATACTTGTTTCTATATGCATCCAACACGATGGGTACCATAGTGGCCCATCTGACAAAAAAATTAAAGTACCTAAAGAAGGTATATTCTTGTATGATTATTATGTCATTAAAATGTTCGTAATTTTATATGATTTGTTATGCGAACTCAATCATATGTGTATTACAACTTTATTTTGTTATTTTTACCTAAAATATTACTTAAAATATTTTGGCTCATCTCCACAAAATGTACTTTTGCTGTTGGGTTACTCTGGTTCTGGTGGCCTCTAATTAACTACTGGTCCCCGGTTAAGCCCCCGAAAAAAAAAAAACATAAAATAAATTGCACGACCGAGGTTTCTATACCACTAGTTTTTTTTTTTTTTGTTAGTGGGGTAAGTATTGGAATTGAGACTTTACTGAGTCTTGCTAAGCTTTGTGAATTTGCTATATACACGACGAATTTTCTCAGAGGAGAACTTCTGAAGACTTACGTTTGACTTGCATGCAAGTAAAAGCAATCGAAGGGAGTCTTGCTATCCTTCCGTAGAACGTAGGCACCGCTTTGCGAGATACCTACAGTGTAGAGTTTAAATGGCATTATACTTTCAACGCTTCTGTACTGTTAACATCTAGGAAAAGTTGTGAATGTAAATGTTCAATGAGGCATCTTCCTGTTTTTTGACAACGAAAGATGCCTCCTTTGTCGCTCCATCGAATGGAAAGAACATCAGATGAAAGAATGGATTCCGTTCCTATGTTGTCGGGATTGCTCGCTCTGCGCCACATCAAAGATGAGTTTTTTGTTTTTAGAAATTTTTTGAAAAATCCAGTTTTCGAAATTAACTACTGTAAGGAATTGTTGAGCGCCATCTATATAATTTAATGACAACGAATTGATAACTTGACAAGTACCTATAAACTCAGCACAATTGCATGTCAATGGAGACATATTCGACTTGTGATAGTACCCTTTGCCCTCATCAATATTTGAGTCGCCATAATTCAAATAAAATATTAACACGCATTATATCTTGCCATCTGTGTAAATGCTATAAAACCGGAAGATCAACTTTACACCTATACCCCTCGTATAAACATTTTCGCACATAAAACAATTTGCTTTAAGTCTCATATAGGACGGCAATAAAATACAGCATTGTCCCGACCGACGACGCCGACGCCTTAAATTTTCGCAATAAAACTTTAACACTGAATGGTTCTACAAAACATACACAATAACCTATATCAAATCGAATCACACTTGTCACCCCCATAAGTCAAATAAAAAATTAAATAAATATCAACGAGAAAGTTGGCACAACATAATACTTGTGCCAGTGCTTGCAAAATATTAAAACCCCTCAGAGGGAGTCAAATTTCAACCCTCCGCACAGCGTTTTCTGCAATTCGAGTTGAATTGCGAGGAAAATTATTTTTATCGACTTGGCCTGCAAGCCCATATTACTTTGACACAAAAAAATGTGTGCGTAGGTAGGCATTTCACTTTATCCTCTTACAGAGGAATAAATACCCAAAACTTCTTAAGTATCGTCGAACCCCCATCCTCGAGGGTTTTTTTTTTGTCGACTTTCTTTGCCATTTGATAACCGTCCCATTCGATAACCATAAGCCCCTTATTTAACTTCAATAAGACGACTTATACCCCAGAAGGCAGGAGGTAGAACTAAAGCTGTACGCATGGTCATCGCTATAGTGAAAAGTATCTTAGATACATTTAAGTAACAATTAATGTCACAACGAAATTTACGACTTTGTCAAGCAGGAAGAGGCAATCCTCCAGCTCCAATCGCAGGGATAAGAATCGTCGATGATGATGTTAATGGGTGATATGGGTTTCCAGTTCCAGTGGTATGGCGCACCACAGACCAAGATGAACAAAACTGTTTAAGAAGGGATTATCAAAATCGAAAATGAATTGTTTATGCGACATTGAGCACTGGTATAATGTGAGTAATAACGTCAATAAAATTAAGTATTTTATTCGAGATTAAAAGGTCACAACGCAAACAGATATACGAGTGCTCAGTATACTCATATACCCAGACAGAGTGGTGGTGGGCACACACAAAGTATCTCCGATTGCGCATATCGCGCGCACTTTCACTTAAGTTGATAAGACAGTGATACAATAAACACAACGCTGCGATGAGATGTGTTTTGATTGACTTTAATAGCCCCAGATCCAGAGAAGAGGACGCAACGTTCAATAATAATATTTTAGTGTGAGAGCATCTTTATGCATCCACCATAGCATCAATGGCACACATAGACATCCGGCGGGGGACTTAAAGGATTGTCTCCAACGAAAAGTTACCCCGGACGGAGGCGGCGGCTAATGGACGGAGCGCCATTTAAAATCGACGGCCATTAAGTTTTCGGTTTTGAATTTTATGATTGCTCTTTGGGTGTCGAACGACAAGTGAACATGGAATGGGGGTAACCAGCGAAATGAAAGTGGATGGCTGGCACTTTGCACTTGATATTGAGAATCCAGTTGAGGACATTAAAATTGAAAGATTCTCGGGAATGGGATCGGGACGACCGCGACATGTGTGCGAGGGTTATACTATCTGTTGATGGAATCATCAATTCTTTTTCTTTTTCATATTCGTTATCATTAATAAAATGTTGGGCAGTTGTTTGTTGGAAAACGTTTTTTTTATTGAAACGATATAGTAGCGTATATGTGTGGGGATGCGGTTTAAATTTACGAGTGTGAAATGTCGTCTGGCTTTGATGTTGAAAGGGGCTTTTCATATGTTTAACGAGAATGGCTCAGAAGATAGGCACTTAAACTTTGTCTGGGTGTATATGAAGTAGATAAGGAAGGAACATGAAATAGATTTAAGCCCTAAATACAATTAATTAAATGACAAAACTATTTTAATGTCGACGTATTGCTTTAAGGGATTAAATTTATGAATACGTTTGATTTTATAGCGCAATCTGTCATTATCACTATGATATATGTATTCGTATAGCTAATCCACTGAAGAAGCGATGAAAGCTGATGCATAATAAACTTGCCCAAGACCGCTTTGACGTGTGTGACCGCAGCGGTGTTGAAAGAGTGATCTAGATCTAGATGGATGAAGTCCGATCGACATTGTCTTCACTAGACTATAAGCTTATTATTGGTCAAAGACCGCAGGTAGTACCTACGGTCACTGCAGATCATTCCTGTCCTGACTTTATTAGCGACAAAGAACATAAGTAGGTGATTGGGCTTTTAAGTATCTCAGGAACGCATGGTGTATTTTTTGCCAAGCTTTAGATGGTGTCTGGAATTTTAAGATGAAACCTGCAATGTAGCTATACCCAAATCCAAAACATGATCTCAGGTAAAGGCGGCCACATCTGTCAAAACCAAACAATTAACCTCAAAAACCTCTGACATCTCTGATATCTTTTACAATGCCTTAAACTTTTGAGAATGTAAATCAATTGAGAAGTACATTTGTCCTTAATCTTAAAATCCGTGTCTATATCAAGAAATTTAGCCAAAAATTCTCTTTTGATATAGAGCAAGCCTTCAATCAAATTGAAACCGATTCAGGTTTCGATAGGGCTAACACAGGGGTTCCCTAACTGTGCGGGCTGCGCCGCAAGTTGTATTTTTTCACTGCGGTAAAGACTCCGAACAAAGGAAAAGCATTACGTTTCCCTTTACGAATACCAAGAGCAAGGTCGAAGCAAAATCCAATAGTTACATTGTAGTCGAATACTAAGCGCGTTTGTGTTACCCGCATTTCGAGTCAGACTTGCTTCGTGGCTGGCACTCGTTTAGTTAGTTGCCTGTCACTCAAAATTATATTGGTACGAGCTGTTGCTAGCCAGATTCGTCGGGAGCATTGCCGCGGTTCATTAAAGTGTACAGGAGAAACCGAGGCAGTCAATTCCTCTCCGTGCACAAGAAATCGGCCTTTTGCAGATTCCAACTTGGCGAATTTTGCATCGGGACTTGGTTTTACACCCGTATGTAATAGATCCAACCAATCCATATAGAAGCTCAAAGCTAATGAACATAGACAAAGCCATTTGTTCGCTGACTTTGCTTCGGGGCGTTTAAATCATCTTTAACGGCTAGGTGAAACACAACATCAGCCAAATAGCCGCCACGAGCTATATCCTTTTCATGAAATTTTCCATAACCCTGCTGCCCAATGTAGCCACCGAGGTGGAAATGGGCCTCATCAGTCATTTTTCGATGGAATTCCGGATCATTTTCATGCATTTCAAGGACCCAATCAGCAAAGACACGACGTTGTTGATGGCTTGAGTTCTTGTGTTAACTGAACTCTATAAGCCTTAAGACCCAAGTCTTTATGCAAAATACAGTGTAATGACGTTTGTGGAATGCCCAGTTCCAAAGAACGACGAGGAATGGACAAACCTGGGTTTTCTTCAACACTTTGGGCTACAGCAGCAATATTCTGAGTTGTTCTTGAGCGACGTGCACGGGTTTTATTCTTCACATCATTAACATGTCCTAAAAGCTCGAATTTTTCCACCAATTTCTGTATTGCAGGTGCTTCACGACGCACGAAGAAAAAATTCTTTAATTTTGCGAACTGTGACTGCAAGATTTTCAGAATTTTTGTAGTGAATTTAAATAATTTCAATGCATTGTTGAAGCGTGTATCGTTCCATTTATAGTAATGGCGTAGTTTCTACTTGTCAAATGTCAAAGAATAAAAGCTTCAAAAGTGACAGCTACCGAAATAGCGGGCCATTCACAAAAACGAACTCTTATTGGAAAACCCTTTATTTAGATTATGTGCGGGGTTGGATGTATGCAAAGTTTCTATAAGTCCATGCGAAACATGGAGCTAAAGAATCTTAGCATACAGCCAACTTCTCACATTCTCCGAATCCAATTGTGACCCAAAGCAGGGAGATTGCCGATTTAACTTTGGTCCGTTTCATCCGTCCGAATAATATAGTGTTCATAAAACGAGTGATTTTTTTCAGATTTTTTGTGTGGTTTTTTTATTCAGTTTTGGGACTTTTTGCCTAATTTTTTGAATCTCCTTCTATTATTCAATCTGATTCAACTTCTTGGGACATTTTTGATTTTTCGCCTTTTGGCGATTTTTAGAATAGCCGATTAATAATACCTAACCTACTAGCCAAGCTTCCAAAACTAAAATGCCTACTGAAAAACGCTATACGAATACGGCTTTTCCAAAGTGAAGATCGGAATCTTAACCTCACCAATCAAGCTATCTTGAAGATTAGAAAATATTTTCCGCAGAGGTTAACCTGCTCAGTAGCGGTGAGCTTCAAGGGCTGGGTATGTAAGTCATAACTCATAGCGCACTATTTTCCGGAATAGTTACATAGCCAGAGCTCTTACGAATACATACATAATTCGGACGGGAACATCGGAAGCTGCAAGATTTTGGTGACAGCTTTGAGGCTGAGTGCACTTTGTCTCCTCTTCCAAAAGCGAGGCGGCTTTCTGAAAGCAATCCCACGCTGTTTTCCAATTTCTACAAGTATCAGTATGTTATAAGTTCATAGGAATCAAATGCTTTTTCTCTGAAATTATTTTTGTTTATAATGAAATAAAATTGGCTCTTAAGTTCGGTGGTAACCGAAGCCTCAACTTATTATATCTACGCCTTTGAGGAAACTTCAAGGCTACATCAGCTGCCGTAAATGCTTTGATATACCGCATTTTAAATGTCGTTTTATATGACAGACGCTACGCTTCGTTGCAAAATGCCTCGAAGAATGCCTTAATTTACATTCATGTATAGGTAGGTACCAAGATGTGCATCTATGACTGCAACAGATGACAATGACAAGGCCCCAGGTTTAATGGTTTGTACCATGATTAACGTGTTATATATAGTGATAAAGGAAGATCCTCGAAAGACCCACGGATGTTTGATTACCCATAGATTTCAGATCGAATAAAAGTTCTGCAAACATATAAGAGACGACAGGCCGGCTGCATTAAATTTTATTATGATGTAGTAAGGTATTTGTTTCTTCATCAATCAACATTTCCCACACTGTCCTCACAAAGTATTGGCCGAAATGAATGAGTCATCCGTTACTTGGAAGAAAACCCAGAAAGGATTTTCAATTAATCCCACGAGTGGTTTGAACTCCAGTAATAGACGAAGTATGACAACTTTTTCTAGGAAAAAATGCATCAACATTTCCTCAGATCCAAATGGATAACCATCCAATCCATCCCAAGGACTCAATGCACCTTCTAGGAGTCACAGTCAATTCAGGAATCACATGGCCGAACCATATATCCTATATCGCAAGATCGGCGTCCGCTAAGTTGAGTTACCTATTCAGAGCAAAGAGGTACTTTAGCCCCAAAGCAACTTCTCCTTCTCTGCAAAGCACCGGTTAGACCAGGCCTGGACTATTGTTCCCATATATGGAGCTCGGCCCGAAAACATTCACTTAACCTACTTGACAGAATACAGAGACGAGCAGTTCGACTTATTGGAGACCCTACACTCACATCGAATGTACAACCGTTAGTGCACAGAAGACAAGCTGCTAACCTCTATAAGTACGTCCATGGTAGATGTTCCGAGGAACTTAAAGACATTAACCCTCGAAATGCAACTTTTAGGCGCCCCACAAGACAGGGAGCTAATACACATGACCTTACAGTACACTTGACAACCGTGAGGACATCAATTTTCCAAAACTTCTTCTGTTACAGGACAAGCAAACTTTGGAACTCGCTTCCTGGGGATATAGTTCCAGAAGGCCACAATTTGCAGTAATTTAAGTACAGAACTAAGAAACATCTGCAGCGGTGGCCGTGGTGTAGTAGTTAAAGTCATTGCTTGTGACCCGAGAGGCGTTGGTTCGAGCCCCGGCGGGGGACAGCAATACTCTGCCACCGACCATAAGAGAAACGAATAATATCAGAGTTTCTCCACCACTATACAAAAAAAGGGGTTTCTACTTTATAGTACAATGGACCGAGATTCGTCTGAGTGCTCCAGGACTTGGAATCCCTTTTTTATTAAAAAAAAAAATCTGCAAGCATCTCGGGGCGCTGATGAAGCGTTATAGAGGTTCGCCTTTCCCGGGAGAAGTATATTAAACAAATTTCTCTTTTATTATTATTATGTGGTAAGGTAAGGTCTTTGTCTCTTTACCAATAAAAATTTCCCATTGTATCCTCACAAAGTATTGGCTGAAATGAATGAGTCATCCGTTACTTATAACAAAACCCAGAAAGAACTTTCTGTTAATCCAACGAGTGATTTAAGCTCCAGTAATAGACGAAATATTCAAATTCTAGTATGACAACAGACCATTCCCTAATCCCTACTACTGGGAAAGTTAAAATGGCTTACAATCTCACCACTTCCGGTAGGTAAATCACTGAATTTAAGTAAAAATAAAGTCAATTTGCACAATATTAACAAAGTACATAAAGATATGCATCATCCAGATACTTTCTGCTTATTTAACAAGCAATAACATTAATAATTGAAGCTCATCGAACCTTGTGTACATTTCATAAATAAACAAACTTCCACGCACCTCTCGGTTGCTTCACTTTACGGCACATTTAACATTTCCATCGATATACACGCATTTCCATATTATACCAAAAAAAAAGAAAACCAAAAAAATCTCATCTCGAACAATAACACAATCACAAGGCACACGATAAATCACCCAACGATTAAACATCAATCAAACAAATGCCTCATCATCCATCAGTAATCATAATTCCCTCATTTCATAGCTAAATGAAATGATTAACCATTAAAAAAAAACGCGTCGTATCAAAAAATAGAAAAAAAAAAACTTTAAAAGTCAATTAACCACGGCCATGATATGCGTGATTGATCAATTATTCCCGCACCTCCTTCACATCCCACACACGCACACTGCGCCTTCATCAATATTCAATTGTACACAGTAAATAATATTGTAACCGATATTGAAAAGCGCGTCAAACACGCCAACAACCCAACACCCAGCGAACCATTCAATCAGAACCACGAACAGCAACACCACACACACCACCATCATCATCATCGCATAATCATGGTTCCCCATTCCAGAGGAGTAGAGGAATACATAAATAATAATCATCTCGAGTGGACAACAGCGGGAGCTGATAATGGATTGGGTCACGCACGAGGTTATCGTTGGCGTGCGCGATCAGCAGCCCCGCAACGACAGACGACACAGATAGAGACACTGGTCACTGGTGTTGTGTTGATGCTGTGGCTGTCACATTGTCCACCATCGGAGATGATCGCATCACACTGGCTGAGTGATAAATTTCCTATCCCATTTGGGGTCGGTCGTTATATTCCCATAAATTCTCAAAACCCAAAATTGGACTCCGGGCGCATATCTCTAATTCATGGCGCAACCAGACAATGACAAAACGTGACCAAATCTCACTCCATATCCTGTACCACTTATCCTTTTTTTTTTCGTGGCCAAAAGGATCTGAAAATTATGTGTTTGTTATATAGCCGGACTGTCCTGGGCACATTACTTGTTGTTATGAGTACCGGATTTTCTTTTGTCCCGTCCTCTTGTGTGACACCCCATTCATAAGTGGTTTGTATCGGCCTTAAGGCGCAACACTTAGGGAAGGCATCCGACTGCAAAAAAAGAAGACAACAAACCGATACCAAGGGGACCAAAATGAAAGGAGCCTCGTTTATGGTTATGAGATGATGGTTATTATACTCATCGGGACAATTGAAATTTTCGTTTGCTTAGGACATGTCCAGACCCATGTGAGGAGATATCTTCCGGGCAATTCATTCACAAATGAAATGAAATGTCTTACCATGGTCTAGGCATGCAATCAGAAAGCAAATCATACATATAGCGGTAGAGGGTGCAGATAAACATTGTCACTCCCATTTGTGGCTTCTGAGAAATTACGTCCAGTTCTGTTGGATTAGTGTCTCGGCGGGATGACAGTTGTCCCTTGTGGGTAGTCAAGATGAATGTGGTATATCGCTTGAGTTGTCCTTGGATAGATATATGTATGGAAGTCATTATCGACGATTGGGTGGGAAGGAATAGCATCACTGGTGGTATGCGGTGAAATTAGGTGTTGGATTTGGATGGAATGTGAACATTGGGAATTATATATCACAGTCCAGGGTTCATTTTAGGCAAGGCCTTCTTTGTCAAAAGTCACCTTCATTAAAGTGGTGCCAAAGCTTGTAATACAATCTGCCTAATAAATTTCATTTAGTCTGAAAAATATGGTAGGAATGCTGAGTGTTGTTCTCATGCCAAGTTTAGTTAAGAAAAACTATAAATCGGTTTACCTGGCGAACTATTTTAATGCTGGTATAAAACTTAGTATACTGATATAATAGAGGGACACACAACATCGACAAATCGACGATTGTCACGATAGACACATCTAACATTGAGCTAGTAACGTATAGGCCCTTATATTGCATATAATGTCCAATAGAAGGGTATTCAGACGTTTTCTTCTCCTCTACATTGTGTCGACAAAAGTTGTAGTCGGATAGTCCCATTTTTTTAGGATGGTATCCTAAAGATTTTATGAACCTTTGATATTGTTGGTTGAGCTCATATAACCTATTGACTTTGTTTTGAGTAGGGGTTATGCATTTTTGAGCCTGCTCTGCCTCAGTTCGTCAGTCTCGACAATTCGAGGCAACAGGCGGGGGTTAGACTGTTTCGGTCACCCCTCGCCTTTTCACCGAAGACAAATGGCGACCTCTCTTTTTCGGTACCAAGCAGAAGGACGGAGTTCTGCAATCAATCTATTCTGTTCGTCAAAAGTAAATAAACGGGAGACAGACTGCCACAGTTACCCCATCCATTTCCTAAAGACAACCCATCCACCGACTTTTGGTAAGCAGCAAAGCTCTTTTTGAGCAAGCACCCACCTCTGCGACGCATCAGTCTCCCTCCCTGGTGATGGCCGCGTCAAAGGCAATGGGCAGGAAACAGACTGTTACGGTCGCCCTTCACATTGAACCGAAGATTAAGCCGCAACCATGAGATGTAAACTTATATACGATTTGACTGCCTCAGTTACCACAAAAACAAGGTAGAACACCCAAATTCGCAAATAGCAATAGAATTCCCTTCCCACTGTAATGCCCGGCACATAGAATCTTTCTGGCCACTTCCCTCTGTGTCTCCTTTTTAGGACAGCTATTTTACCTAACCTAACCTAACCTAGTGTACGTTTTCCAACAGAGAAAAAGGGCTTAGGACCAGTAAACAGGCTAAAGGGCTCCTCTTCTCGCTCCCTCATCATCTAGTATCCAAGCAATGCTGAGTATAGTGTGTTTAGCAATACCTTCGAGGAAATAAAGAGCCCCGAACCATGAGATCGGATGCAATTTTAAACAAAGCCTTAAGTGATGGCTTGGCTGTCCGAAATGAAATATGTGGGCACCATAATATGCTATAGCCATAGTCATCCCTTTGATGGGTAGATGTCATTTATTCATGTTGTAGCGAAACGCCCCCGTTCATCATACTTTTAAGCGGCATAAGAGATTTTCATTCGTCACTTATAAGTCACACTGACTAAGTGGTGGAAATTGCATGAGTACCCGAATGAAATTGCCATTGGGGAAGACTTGGCTACGTGTTGATCGTACCAATCTCGTGTACCAGATAAGGCTCCCATATAGAAATTCAAATTGACTTCGGTCAGTATTCTAAATCGTTGGTGGCTAAGATTCCTTTGGGAAGCTGGCCTTTGAATCAGCAGTGTCAGCATCTTCGGCTGCTCTGCTTTACACCGGAGCCACGTTAGCCGTTGAGCCGCATTTTGTAGTACGGAACCACGCTTGTGGCTGGGCCACTTTCTGTAGTACGAAGGCACGCTTGCCGCTGGGTCGTATATGGAACCACGTTTTTCGCTGGACCGCTTCTTGTAGTACGGAGCCACGCTTTTCGCTGAGCTGTATAGTGTATACTCAACGTTAGCCTCAACCCTCAACTCAACTTAGGAATTTAATCATTGTTAAGGGCTACATGAAATTTGGCCCCAATGAAAAATTACCCCAAACTAAGAATGAAAAATCACCCCAAAATTGGGCTTATTTTTCATAATGAAAAATTGCCCCAATTTCAAAATGGAAATAAGGCCCCAAACTAAATGAAAAAAAGCCCCAAAAATTGGACGAGCTACATAAAAAAATGAAAAATGATCCCAAACTACAAATGAAAAAAGGCCCCAAAAATTTACATGAAAGGCAACAACAACAAAAAAATGTAGATTGGGGTGATATTTCATATATTTGAGGCCTTTCTTCATTTTTCAGTTTGGGGTGAAATTTCATTATGAAAAAAGGCCCCAAATTTTATAACACGAATTTTGGCAACAATGAATGAATAACTTCAAAACAAGAATGGTAAATGACACGTGTGAATGCAATTGCAACTAAGAAACTGTTATCAGAACGGTGGCTTTTGCTTTGAGGAGCAAAACAAGCTGCGCTTACTATCAGATTGGCAAACCAGATCAGTCACTTTCGCAATTAGTTGAACTGAGTGTAGTCGTCGGGCTTTTTTCTATACTTATTTATAAAAAATAGAAAATGCAGTGCGAAAAATTCTGTGGTAAAAAAAGGAATAGTGAATTATTATATGTGATTGAACAAAAAATGATATACAAAAAAAAATCAGTATATAAAAATGTTGTAAAATATGTGTGCTTTAAAGATTTTTGTAAAGCGAGGGTTAACCTTATGCCCGAAGGAACATGTGTCCGTGCAAAAAATTATGTGGACCATAACCACGAGACACAAGAAAAAGTGTTTGAAGAGTTAAAAGCTCTCAATCAGATAAAAAAAGATTGCTTGGATACGGCTGCCATGCTCGGCGGGGGTAATACAAGTGCTGTAGGTGGAATTAGAAATGCATTTCAGCGTGTTTGTGAAAGGTGAGTAATATATTTTTATTAAATATCCCAATCTGACACTCAACATTCACTTTAACAAATGTAGACACCAGGAAGAAACTGCGAACATATCCTTTTCAAAAATACAAAGGGGTTTGCAGTATTTGGTCAGCAAAAGTTTTATTACTTCCCCGTCTACACCGCTTCAGGTAATTGAAGCTTTTGATTTGGAGGAAGTTTGGAAAGGTTTTGGGGTTTCAAAGGACGAAATCGATCCCCGACCATTTTATACGGGGTGTATACTGGAGGAAAATTATGCTTTTTGCTTGTTTTCCTCGTTAAAAACAATTGACCTTGTAAAGGAAAACATTCCTGAAGGCGGCCGAAAACTCTTAATGGACGCGACATTTAAAATTGTACCACAGGGTTGCTTTAAACAATTATTAATAATTTACGTGGAATATTTTAATAAGGTGAGGTCTTTTAAGTTTGATATGATATAGAATTTGAGAAAAGAAAACTACAAAAATCGCGCGATTTTTATAGTTTTCTTTTCTCAAATTCTCAAAAACTTAAATTTAGATAACTAACTTAAAAAAGTTTAGTTTTTGAGAATTTGAGAAAAGAAAACTACAAAAATCGCGCGATTTTTATAGTTTTCTTTTCTCAAATTCTCAAAAACTTAAATTTAGATAACTAACTTCAAAAAGTTTAGTTTTTGAGAATTTGAGAAAAGAAAACTACAAAAATCGCGCGATTTTTATAGTTTTCTTTTCTCAAATTCTCAAAAACTTAAATTTAGATAACTAACTTTTGAGAATTTGAGAAAGGAAAACTAGGATTAAGAAATTTATATTTTTTTTTAGATATTTCCAATCTTTTTTATACTGATGGAAAAGAAAACAAAGCAGTGCTACATAAATGTATTGCAGTATATAAAAGACAACGTTTTTGATATGGCTCCATCAATTTTTATTACCGACTTCGAAAATGGAATGAGACAGGCGGTAAAAACAATTTTCCCACAAGCAAAAAATATTGGATGCTGGTATATTGTTAAACACATTATGATTTTATTCAATATTTCATTAAGTACTTTTTAGGTTTCATTATTGTCAAGCGATACGGCGAAATATAAGCCGAAGAAGGACACTACTGGCATACATAAGAGGTTCGAAAAGTGCGAGTACGCAGTACCATAAAATAATGGCTCTACCTCTATTACCACCATCCCATATTCCGAGCGCTTATCAGGACATACGCTGCTATTCAACTTCTTTCAGCGCTAATCCTTTTCAGCAGACATGCAGCTACTAGGAGACCGCTGAATTTAATCAAGAGTCGCGACATAAACCAAAATAAGCAGCATATGACACTTTATCACAAACGCTTGCATACAAGCAGGCTAATTCGAACCAGACTTACTCTATAGGTTAACTATTTTATTGAAGGTACGATTTCACATGTTACAAAATAGTGTCAATCCCTAATATGCTAATGTCACTACGACGTCAAAATTTGTCCTAAAATGATAATTCTGATGATCGCCTGTTATACGACGTGTCATGCGGCGTGTTATGCAGCGTACAATCGTGTCAAGGATGTCAATTGAGTCACCGTGCCACGCTGTGTAATCACCTGCAATCCACCGGCTATTCACCTCTGTTATTTAGCTCTGTCACAGCATGACAAAGCGAGCATGTCCCGGATTTTGGATTTTGAGACATTGTGTGATTGAATGTGAATCGACGATGACAGGATCACGAATGACACACGTAAGTGACGACTTGATGAGTCAATTTTTGTGACGTTAGTATATAGCAAGTATAGTTTAAGGCATTAGTCTACTTTTTATCTTTTTTGCTTTCATTTGCTGCGATTGAAAGGAAAAGGACACCTGCAGATATTAGAACGTTAGCTTCCTAGGCTCAGGAAATGTTCCGAGTCGCAGATTTACAGAATACAAGCAAGTTGTTATACTGCCGGGTACCCTGAAAAAATGTTTCCAAGTGATTTCTATGATGGTTCTGTGAATGAAAAATTAAAAAAAATCCCCCACCGAACGTATAAGCGCCATTATGTGTCTATCAAAATGAAATAGTCGCACATAATTTAAACAATCTGCTCACCTACGTCTTTTCTTTATACGAAGTTCGATAGTTCTATTTCCTAATCAATACACATAAGATATGAAATTTACCATCTAAAGACGGTCACAGCAGCCAGTTCTATAGTTCTCTTTATTAGATAAGAACAAACCTCCTACGACATCTTCATTCAATCAGATGTTACTAAAGCCACATGCCACATCAATCCAGAGCATTAGATCCCCAACCCCCACATTGAGTGTCAAAATAAACCAAACTTAAAACAACATCACTGCCCATAGACCCCCAGCCGGCACTGATAATATATAAACTTCACTACTTAATTGTATCTGACAAGCGCCTTCATCTAACATGCTGAGTGTGTATCTTGTTTTCCTTTGAAAAATAAATGTGCTGGAAATTCAGGTCCTCTTAATGACTAAAGAGTTCACACTCCCGGTGCACTCAATTTTAAAATAAAAACCAACCTCCAACTCCATTTCTAATGAATGCGCGCACCACCTTCACACTTTTTAGCTGTGAACGTCACACATATCCCCCTTCAAAGGCCAACGAAGACTTAAAAAAAGATAAAATATGTATCTCTCAAGTGAGAGAAAAATTCTAATTGAGTGTTAGATAAAATTTGGGTCGCCGATGAAAAGAGCGTATGGTCTGCTCTTAGATAGCACACAAAAGATACAAAATAAAGTGCATATGGGGGCGTGTTATCTTATCCAAGAATGAATATATTTTTTTGTGTGGTTGCACTTCGATCCGATTGCGCTGATCATCCTGAAGAAAAATATAAAGTTTAACACTTGAAGGGAATTGGGGTTTTATGGTTTCCCAAATTTAGATACGGCGAAAACTGAAAGTTCCGATTCGTGTAGCCCGGAGATTAGGAAACTCTTCCATTAGACTGAAAGTGTATATTGTTTTCAGAGAGTGACATTCTATGGAAAACTAGTTTAATGACGATGAATCCCTCTTTTATCTTGAGCAATTTCGAGAGCTAATCTTGTGAATCTATTTGCATTTTTATAGCTTGGTTGTTTTAATGGTGGCCTTATTATTTTGTGGCTTATGGTGTCTTGCCATGCACTAAAACCGTTCAAGCTTTATGCAATATTTTCTCATTGGCATTGCGATTAGTCATCCTCATCATCGTTTAGATTCAGTGAACCGTGATCATAGCGAGCACCACTCAATACTCGTAAGCAACATTGTGCTGTGCGCTGAAGTGATCTATGGAGCTGTGCGCATTATAGCTTCAGGGCCTGATGTTGGCGCCAGATCAATCTGGGCTTGAAGATTAGATGACTGCATTTTAATTGACCATGCAATGGTGTATTTCTATATGCGGGCAGTGGCATTTGTATGCCAGTTGCGGCTGCGGTGCACTATGAGCTTTGCTGAGCAAGTGCTGCTGTAGCTGTTGCATGGAGGAGACCGTGTGGGATTCGGTTTATTAACGAGGGTGGATACTGTCTCTAAAGTGGTACCTATTAAGTTATATTTAATATGATAGATAAGTAGGTAGTTGCAATTGAAAGCTGTTGCCTGAAATGATCAGGAAAGTTATCTAAAGATAGACAATTGAATGCAATTTACTTTACTTATAGTTTCATTGAACAAATAAGCAATAACTGCTCCTCGAGATTGGGTCACTTAATGAATTATTAATGCTATATCTTTATATTGGCAAGTTAACTCCCTCATGAGCACTTTGCAATATAAGGCCAGCCAGCCGTTCATTTGGACAGTTGCCAGCACAATTGCCAGCAAGATGAATCCAGCCGAATGAATTTAGGCAATACGCCTAAAAGCATACCAGCATTTCGTACAAAAATGATGCATTTGGTAGAAATATTAGATAAATTCTGACATTTTTCTCTGGAATGTTGTGTGCATGAGATAAGAACGCCATTATGATTTAAGCAAATTGTACGGAAATTCTAAGACACTTGGTGCATTCAACGCCACCTGTTTGTTCATTGTGAATTGAGTTTAGCCAGCTGCCAGGCAGCAGCTCTCCGGCTGGGGAGAAAATCAAGAGTTGTTGCCAGCAGGTTGTTGTTTTAATTAGCATGTGAAATGTGCCTCAACTGCCAACTACTGGCAACTACTGGCTGGCGAGATTTCATAAAAACACAACTATAATAGGTATAGGTACCAACTAAAGGGGAAAAGTAAATTCTATAGGTATTTTTTTTTTTAGAAATGTTTAGGCTGCCCGAGCAAAGAAATTTTAAAACTTAATCATCCAGTTGCAACAAATATAATTTTCTTTTATTTATTATCTGATGATGACATTTCAGAGCACTGTCTTCTGAGAAAGCATGAAAAAAGGCTCAGACTGGGAGCTACGGTAATATCTTACAACAGGAGAAAGTTTCTGGAAAGGTACCTAATTCTTCCAACATTTAGATGAAACAGACTACACGAACTACAAAAGGCTATACTTATAGTTTCTGTAGAGACTAATAGCCGTCTTAAATCTGTTAAGTTCCCTTTGGTGGCAATTTTCAGGTAGATAGCCAGCAAGTAAAGAGGTACCACTGTTGTACACAACTTTATTAAGGATCCGTAGAATAACAAAGCAACAACATGTCGGGAAAGGCGCGCAATATTGGGAGCTGCTTCAAATTCAAGGCTCTCCATAAGTAAAATTAAGGCAGAAACTAAAGTTACAGCTAGCAGATCGACTGTTCTGTTCATTGTGTGATACAGAAGGGCAGCCATTTTTGCAGCCATGATGAGGAAACCACCAATGAATGCGGCTCGTAAAATCCAGCGCCTTGATTTTGCGACAAATCACATCCGGAGGGATCGAAAGCGGCATACCGTTGTCTTTTTTGATGAAAAAAAAATTTATTTGGACGGGCCTGATGGATACAGTTGTTATATCTATGATTTGAGAAAAGAAGAAATACATCTCCAAAGGCGGCAAAGCAAAGGAGGTGGCGAATAGTATGGAGAACAATAACCTATTTCGGAATTGTGGAGCTGGATTTCCAAAGCTCCAAAATGACGGCAATCACTTACAAATCGGAAATATTTGGTGGACAGCGATGGACTTTCCAACAAGACAATGCACCGATACATACCGCACGGACCACAAAAGACTGGATTCAGAACCAAAATGTAAACCTATACCTACTTGCATGGCCGCTATTTTCACGCGACCTGAACATCATGAAAAACGTGTGGGATTGGCTTTCAAGAAAAGTTTACGAGGGTGGAAGGCAATATGATGAAACGGAAGAGATTATTGAAGCCATAAAGCGAGCCCAGTCCGAAGTTTCCCTAGATTATTTGACAGCACTCTATGAAACTCTACATAGCAGGCTACTTGAGATTAGGAGGTAGTACAAATTACTAAGAACTATTTCTATTTGAATAAAACCAACACTTATGTATTGTTGTTTTTACCTCTTAAGCTTCTGACAGGTAGATTAAGCTGCTGTTCGTATCAAGTGAGACAAAACAATCAGGTTCATTTTATGACCTTTCTGGGAAAGTAAAATTGAAGCAACAATATTAATGCGGAAAATGAAATTAGCCCTTGTTCCTATTATTGCTACTGATATGCATTTTAAGTGATTGCAAATACCGTGCACCTATTTTTAACCAATCTTAATAACTAACTTACTTAGGTAGCGCTACATTCTTGTGTGGACATGGGCCTCAACCAATACACCTTTCCATTCAGCTCGGTTTTAGGACAACTCCTTTCCGATCTCCTTCTATTTGTGCACACCATTTACGGCGAGGCCTTTCTCTATAACAACGTATTTTTTGACTAGGTCGATGTTCTTGAAAAGCTTGCGAAGTATTTCTTTGATTTTTTTCTTCCAAAGTTCATGCAAACGAGACCGGAAACTATACGAAGAAACGATCGAGGGTATGTATCTTTATTTGCTAGCTGCGGCTTAGTAATCACCAGAATAAAATCGTCATTAGGTCGGGTCATCATAAGTGTACCTAAGTGTTATAATAACAAAGGCTCTCATTTAAAGACGAGATTGAGTATGTAAACCAGAACGTTCAAAGGAAAGTGTTACTGTTACACTATCGGGCATCATGCCAAACCAAGGAATGTGTACCGAGTATGAGTCTGCGAGCAGTATCACGGATGCTCATATTTGATATACATATACACATATGCATAATATGCTGACCGTAGAACAAGGGCGCCAGTATACGCCCCAACAGCGAGAATATAAAGGGTCCGCCATCTAACGTTTTTTTTTTCAACTAGTGCTTATTTCGCGAATGGTAGCACTTTGCTCATGTCTAATTTGACAGATAATTAGTTTTATCCTTCCGCTGAACGAATATGGTTGTGTATACGCTTGAACAACGCTGGGAAATATTGCGACATTACTTTGAAAATCATGTTGCAGAATGTGTGCGAAAATTGCGTACGGATTTTGGAAGAAGCGAAGCACCGTCAGCTCCGTATGTTCGTTATCTTGTGAAAAAAGTGAAAGAAACAGCCAGAGACAAACTGGCATCCTCATCGATAAACCAAAGCGTGAAGAGCCAAAAACAGTGCGTACACCCAGAAAAAACTGTTTGGTGCGGATTTTGGTCCAGAGGCATAATTGGGCCATTTTTCTTCGAAAATGAGCAAGGAGTGGCCGTTACAGTCAATGGCGATCGTTATCGGGCCATGTTGAACGAATTTTTGTTCACAAAAATTGAAGAGGAGGATATTGGCAACATTTGGTTTCAACAGGACGGCGCTACGTGCCACACAGCCGAAGCTATACTCGATGTTTTGCGCCCTGTTTTTGAAGATCGCATTATCAGCCGCAGAGCTGATGTCGTTTGGCCACCGCGGAGCTGCGATTTGACACCGTTGGACTATAATTTGTAGGGTGCCGGAAAAGATAAGTGTTACGCCGACATGCCAGAGACAATTGACGCTTTAAAGAACAATATTCGTGAAGCCATTGGTGAAATACAGCTGCACACAATCGATAATGTGCTTAAAAATTGGACCGATCGTGTAGGCTACTGTATGGCCAGCCGAGGCAGCCATTTGAATAAAATTATTTTTCATTATTAACAGGAAGGATTGTACTTTCAAATAAAAAAAGAAATTTGAGAAAATATTCAGTAGTTTTTTTATAGAATTTAAAAAAAAAAGTTATTTGGCGGACACTTTATAACGAGAACAGAGAAAACGCCCTGATTTCTACCTTACTCCAGAGGTGCCACGTTCCTTCCCTTAGTCTTATCCTGTTTTTCGAAGTGGTTTGTTCGCATAATGTACTTCCCAGAGTATCTCTTTGCCATATTAAATTACGAAAGGTAACAAACAGACAGACATTTATATTATTAGTATGGATAAGGAACAGTGATGGGACTTCTACCACTTTTTGCTCAACCCAAAATTCCACCAACCTCAAATCCAAATCTACAACTTTTTCAGATAGGAAAAAATGGAACAATAAAGCATATATACACAGGCACTATAAGACTTATTTTCCATCATCCACGCAATAGAAACCGAGTAGTTGACTAAAATTAGATTTTTGTGCACTGGAAAATTGGTACCTACTGGTACTGAATTTTTGAAAAAAAAAAAAAAAAAAATTGGTAATGCTTTATGAAGTGAAGATTATAGAGCTCAACAAAATTGGTTCTGAATGTTTGAAAAAAAATATTCATCCTATTTTGGGTAATGATAGCTTGATAGCAGCATTTATGGTATTTTTTTTTTAAATCTACCACTTTTTGGTTTCCCAATATACCACCTTTGCCTACCCTCAAGTCCCAACACTGATAAGTGATAAGGAATGATGCAGCCCCTACTATTAATTAAAAAACGCTGAATAAATGCTTTTTCAATGACCAAGCTTCATAGATGATAGAAATATACAAAATATAGACAGCTTGGCGAGCTGCCGTCCTTGTTGGTAAAATGCCACAAATGACAAGCAAGGATGCGTGGAATCGTTTCGCTAAGACCGTAATGAGAATAAGGACTATTTTTAGAGGCTTTAGGAGAGAAAGAAAAATATGCGCTTGCAATATGCTAAACTTGTGGTATATCTATAGACGCATTTCATTCTCCACGACTTTCTAAAATTATTCACAAACGAAATGTACTTTACTGATTATGTCGGTTCTTTGTCTCTTATTGATAGTATCCGGTACCTCGGCAGCATTCTGACTCCACATTCACCCAAATTGTCAGCTGCTCCCCGAGTTGGCATTTGGCATCAATGTTTTCCAATGTGTTTATGTAAACTACATTTGGATAGCCCACTGGGATTAATAATTTAATAAAACTACCTAATCTAGTCACAACCAAAGTTATTCGCTTAAAAAAAATGTCACCATTTAACAGCCGCATCTAATTAATATTTAAAATTTCTCTCTCTATCTCTCATTCAATGTTTTCATCTAATAAATCCATTTTCACATAAAATTTTCCCCGGAAAATATTTTCAAATTGAATTTCTCTTGAAAAATATGCACCACAGGCAGAGGAATGCAACCAGCACGCAGCACTATAAAAATAGGCCCTAAATACATTTTGACAAAATATTATGACTCAGCCACGTTAATTTCATTTAACTATAAAATCTGGCACACGATGGTCTAACTCAAACACACCAAAAAAAATTAAAAAAAAAAATTGTTTAATGAATAGAATGTGCACACATCCAATATGCTGCAAGCAATCTATTTCCATTTCATCTCAAAGCCCTCATATAAAAATATCTGCTATTCAATTTGCATCTATCAAAAGTGCAAATGCAGACTGCTGCCTATTTCCATCAACATGTGCAGAGGGTAATTGCCATTAGGCCCGAATGGTCTAATTAAACATATTTAATGCATTCAATTTAATTTCCACGAACTGGCCTGATACCCATATTCATATTCATTTATTCACCTCTGACTCTTTAAAGAGCCGAAATGGTGTATCTCATAGTATCTGTCGTGCGACAGGGCTCAGCTCAGCGTTCCGCCTGCTGCTGTACTTTAGTGGATTTATGTCTCATGCGGTGATCGACAATTTGTGCCAAAAAGTCAGTTCTATATACGTTGCAGTTGCAACTTGGTGGAACTTTGGACTTGGGCCAAGTGGTAGCGGTTGTGGCCCTCTATTCAAGTGTGTGTATACTGGGAATTTATTTTATAGCTAATCTAAGGCATTCGAAAAAAATACATCTCGAATTGGGCCTGTGTCATAATTTGTTCCAACCATGTGTGTGATTTTGTCTTCGAATCGGAGATAGTTTTTTTTTTCCTGCTCGCGTTGATTTATCGTTTCGCTAGAATAGATTAAAAGGGAAACTGGTAGATACTTTAAATTGGGACAAATCGCTGGTGAATTGGGAATTTATTTTCCCAACAGAAAAATAAGAAATAAATCCGATAAATCTGTCAGATGTGGACATAGGAGTTGGAAGACATATTTGTGTGTGTTTGCACGAAATGCATCATCATTTTGGACACGGGGTTTGAAAGTTTAATAGGTAGTCCCTCGAGAAGGGTTGCCGGTAGATGTACGCATAAAGATGGTGTTTATTTGGTGAGATATATCTAGTAAGAGGAAATTTCCAAAGAACTTGATTCATTGTTATGTTTTTCTTTGCCTTGTTTTGATTCAGCTTCAAAAGAAGAAAGCAAAATATATTTTATGGCACGAAAGCTATTGATAAGTGTAGGTGACATCTTTGAGATTTCCAGAACTGTCAACATAGGTACATATATAAATATTTGCTTGTTCTTTTTATGGATGAAAGGGAAAAACAATCGTCCAGAAATAATGTTATCGCTTGTTCAATATACGAGCGTACCCATTAAAATATCAGCTGATACCTACACAATCTTCAATATAGCTATACCTACAAAAAAGTATCTTTTGTATTGAAAAAAAAAACACTGACGATCCCATTTCGAAAAAAAAAATGGAAAAGCATAATGTTTTTAGAAAAGCTGTTAAGCTACGAATACACGGCCATTTTTTGGAGTTATTTTTGGAATATTTCTTTCCAATATATACCTACACTTTGTTTTTACTTAGACTTATGTTTAAGATCGTAACTTACATTTGCTGTGCACTTTTATCTTATTTAACCTTTGTACGTACCTGAAAATAAAAAATTTAAATAAAGTTAGTGCGATATTAAGTATTTATTATACCTCAGTTGTACTAATCTAAATTATAAACGTTAAGAAATTTACTAAGCAGAAAAAAGGCAAAAGATATCCCGTTGGACCTAAAGCTATTATAAGGAGAAGAAGAGACGCGGTAAAGGGGGGGAGAAGAGACATAGAAGGCACAGAAACCATTCTTGATAAATTTCGAAAAAAGGAGTTTCCTCGCTTAGAAAAGCCCTGTCTCGCACTGTTTTATCGCTTTTTTAACAAACAGTGCTCAAATGAAATTGCCAGCTGCATTCCGCCCCTTCAGCAATATAACCGCAATACTCGCCTTGCTATAGGAATCACTTTACCATTCAGCCTATCTTCGGGCGCACTATGAAATATAAAGACTCTTTCATAAGCCGCACAACACGAATGTGAAATGTCTTGCCCAGCTCTGTCTTTTCTCTTCAGTACAATTTACAGACATTTAAGACCAATGTGCATCGGAATTTCCTATCTTCTCTATCCCAATTTCCTTAATGCCCACGCTGTGTAAATCACATTGCACTATAAGAGTAGTCATAACCTCTTTAGCGCGTGTTAATTATAACAAAAAAAATATAAAAATTAATGAAGAATGTAAAAAATTGAAGGAGTCCCGTCTTGAAGGAGTTAAGAAAATACTTACTGGACCAACCAAGACTGCGAACACATTGAAGAAAGAAAGTCCTACTCTTTCCGACACCAAGCGACAAAAGGAAACCCATCTATTTAAGAAAAAAAAAAACGGCCAAGTGCGAGTATCACTCGCGGACCGAGGTTTCCGTACTTGGTCAGAGTAGATGTCTTGAAAACGTAAGTCTGTCGGTTGTTCTTTGGTTTGATAGACCTAGGTACAAAATTGGCTTAGAGGGTTCGGACAGACATATCGTAGCGAAAACAATAAGGTTTCGGTTTGTCCCTATTGGAACGGAATCTTAAAAAGAAGACGCCGTATCAGATGGTAGATAGGTAGGTACCACTAAAAGTCTTTAAAGTGATAGTCAAATCCTCCCCCCATCCCGACTCTTGCTCGAGATACAATCGCTGCTTATTTCTGAGACAGAGACCTGTTTTATGACACCACAGAGGGAAAGCTATAATGCCCGTCCAATCATAGATGCAAAACCATGAACGTAACAGAGCAACAAAAAAGAGCGAGATACTTTAGGTCATAAGGCACTGCAAAAGACGAAGCTGACTTAGGTCTGGAAGTGAAGTTGATGTGGATATTCAACACATCAAGACTGCATCCCAAAAAGCTGCAAGGCCAAGGAACAATATAGCCGGCGAAAACTTCGTAGGTATGGTTGTCTGAAATGCTATAATTTTTAACGGATGTGATATCTGGGGCTTGTACCATAGGATTGGAAACATTTTAACATATTGCTCCGATAAATTGCTACTTTTTAACAATACTTGCTGTTTCGTGAAACTGGCCGATGGACGGATTCCGATGGCAACGGTGGAGCTCTATGCGTAGCGAGCTGTGTCAAAAGAAGACAAAGTGCTAAAAAAGTTAAGATAGAAATAAGAGAACAAAAGCATAAGTCTGCCAAGACTATAGAAGATAGAGGCAAGCAAAGGTGGCACCACAGGTGGAGTAATGAAAGAAACAGTTCCGGTGATGGTTTAGAAGGTGGAGAGCATTTAGCCGGATAACTTAACCATGACGCATTTATATCTTCAACCAAAAAATAGTTCTAATCATCAACTACATTTCTGCCCTAATCTGCGTTCAAAACTAAATACGTTAAGTATCAATGTTTGCGAAAAGAAAGCCTCCAATGACACTTCTCAAACACGTTTCGAATGAATGTTTTCGCCACTCCGTCCTATTACGCCTCATATTAGATACATTTTACCATGCAAAATGAGGTAATAAAAATATGAATGTCTTCTGAAATAGAAACACTTTGACCTTCATTCCCATGAATGACAACATCCGTTTCTATACAGATTTCGCATTCAAAAATATTTATGGCAATAATCGTTTCAGCACATTTTTCAACTTAACCTCTTATGGCAATAAATCTCGGCATTTAATTAATCATAAAACTTGGGAAAAGTTTCTTATCTTTGAACAGCATGTTTCGTTTCCAAAATCCACTTGGCAATACCACACTCGTTTTGAACTTTTTTATCCCTGAAGGTATGTTACAACTTTATTTAGCAACCACGGCATTTAGATTGTAAGGATCCTGAGAAAGTTTTCACCTCCTTTGCCCCAGACCATTTCAAATATACAAATCACCCAACCGATTAGCTTAAGCCCAATGCGAAGATATCCAAAGACATTCAAATAAATTCCCTACTCAAAACGCACATGAAAAAGTAGGTAACAACATATTTATCCATGATAATTCATCCCTGTTTCCTGTGGTGTCATCTGTTTTCGCCTGGCTTAATTAGAATCCTTAAATAAATACAACAGCATACTCCTCTGTATCTACGAGGAGAATTCATATACCGCAAATGAGTGTAAACAAAAACTCGACTAAGGACACGGCCATGGAGGCGGCTGGGTTGTTCCTGCACTAAGCCATGGGGGTACATTTTGATTCACCCCACTCGACTGGTGAAATCTTTCAAAAAGGATCACACGCAATATGCAAGTGAAAGGCCGCAGGGACGGAACAAAGTAATTAATCGTGCATCCCAGGTGGACTTGACAGGTCATTATTTTTGGTGGCTACTGTAAAAGAAAAAGAAAGACAACGAAAAACCCCACGCTTAACAGGTAACAAATTAAATTCGCGCTTCTCATGATTTGTCTCAAGGGAGGCGAAAACCCACAAAAAAAAAAACGAAGAAAGATAAACATCACGAACGAAAGAGAACGCAAAATCCCTAATGAATCTCAGCTAAAAAGCGAAATCCGTTTCAGATTTTTCATCACACACATCCAGGATATAAAAAAAAAGAGAGAAAAAATAAATCCACCCACCCTCCAGGATCCCTGATGGTTCAACCCACAGTACGTTCCGACGAAGGAAATAATCAAGTCGGCTTGAAAAGATAAATGACACTATTCAACATTGAGATGGGTTGGCGGTGGTTAGACGGATGGCATACCTATATAGGCCCTTCGTTATCTGTCTTACCGCGCCGAAATGAAAATTCATTTTTCAAGTGGATCTTATCTGACCACCGATTTATCTTTCTGTCAGATTTTGAAGTTCCGAAGTCACCACTACCCAGGGGAGCCGAGGGGTGGGTGAAACCACCCAAGATAGCCTATATTACTCCAATAGAGTAAACAAAACAGAAAAATGCTCGTCCCCACCTCGCTCGAACTGAATAAGCGTTTTTCTATTTGAACAACATCAATCTTTATTTTCTATTAGCTTTCACATTAAAAATCAACCCTAGGATAGTTCATTATTGCTGGGTATTGTATGGTGGAGGAGGTGGAGAAATGAAATTGGGACACCAAGTGTTCCAAAGGCAATACCGCGACTCACTATACTGTAGATACGCGTGCATTTCCCTATATCCCCTCCACCTTTTAGATCTATATACAAAGATATGATAATATGAAGTGGACACAATTATTTAATTCGATTTTAATTTAATTCAATTGAATTTATTTTGTGGCATTTTTTTTTCGAACTTTTTGTCAGTTTTTGGGGCAAACATTTGACACATGATGTCACATCCTATTTAAGGAAGCATACTCGTAATATTTTTGTTCAGTCATTTCGGGTGGAAAATTAATTGATCAATGCTTGAGTTGTAGGTTATGCTGTGTCACTGAATTAATTACATTTTGTACTTACTGATTAAATGGAGTGATTTTGCAGAAAAATTACTCTCACGGTGGGTGGTTAAAGTGAAGGGCGGTGGAATTTTATTTGGTTGAACAAATGATGGGCCTAGCATCGGAAACACGGGGGGTAAATTTGTTAGTGTTGGCGAAACATAGTCAAATTCAAACTTACGGCAATTTTTTTTATAAAAATAATATGTTGCTTGACTCGATAGTCCAATTGGAGATTTTTTAATTGTATTCGGGAGTTTTACAATTATTCAGCTGTAGCCACCCAAGATTTGAATTACTTTTTTGTCTCGTTTCGGTCCAACAGAAGGAAACAGCATGCTGTGCGAGTATTGATACTTCAGATGTGCGCCCGCAAAGCTACATTCGAAAATGATCGTTTTGAAATAAGGTAGGTCGTCCAAATAAGGCCCAGTGCGCAAAAAGTGACATAACCGAAGAGCAAACAGGAATTTATAATATTTCGATAGAAATTTCCTTCCGAGGCAATCGTGGTTTTTCTTTCGGGCGGTAAAAGTTAGCATAGGTGCACGCATGCGTATTTTATAAGCAAGTGTTTTTTATTATTAATTTTAGTGCAAATAAAAATTCGAGTAAGTCTAGTTTTTACATCAAATATGTTACATACAAAACAAAGGTTAAATATGGTTTAAGTATCATTTTAATCCTTTGCGTAGATTTTTGTTTAAACTTTTATATACAAAAGTTTTTCATGTTCTTAAAAAGGCCCACCTAAAATATTACCGATCCTTATTAGGAATATTAATTTTTTTTTAGATAAAATGTCAAAGGCGGGTAAATTGGGAAAAAAGGAATAAGACCGGAGCATGCTAATGGCATGCGTATAGAGAAGACCGGATGGAAGACAAGATACAGTGTCAATATTATGGTGCTTAGTTTCTCGAACTTTGCGTTGGAATAACTGAAGATGACGAAGGACTTGATTGTCCTAGTGGATGTACCTACCTAAACCTAAAATTTAATTTGTTACTATTTTTTAAATTAATAATATCTCCTTATATTAAATTAAATTTATTAAAGTTACATTTTTTTTTATATATATTTGTTTTTTAGTCAATAAGGCAGTATAAAATAAAAAATTAATATATAATTAAATAACAAACTACGTTGATTTATTTGTTTCAGGACAAAGCATTTCTTATTTTAGCAGGATAACCAAAGAAATTGAAAAAAAATTGTTACGCGCGTGGAAGTTATTAATGAAAAAACATAAGGTGGGCCTTATTTGGGTCACCTACCTTATACATATTTATTAAATTTGCACTCGCATATAAAATATCACCAAAGAAATATCTAAAAACTGCACAACAAAAGGGCAGCCAGAAAGATGCTGGTTTATATTTGGATATGGATGGACAAAATTGATGTTTAAAACGAAAGTACAATGAAAAGAAATGTGACGAAACGAGAAATCGGAAGGTTGCAATAGAACTTCTTTTGGCTCGATGGGTTCCAGGACCGTAATTATAAATACTGATATGAAACGAAAAAGCAACAGATAGCTGGGCAGTAATTCTGAACTCCGGTAAACGAAAATGCAACTAGAAGCGGGAAGGAGTAGAACGACATGCGGGATACTGCTACTCCATCTCGGATTTGTATTATAGACCCGAGTCTTCGGATAAGTCTGTAGGTATTTACACGAGAATTAGTTACGTACCTACTTTTATATTGCAAAGTACAATTTGGACGTGTTATTATTCAGGCATTTGTTATATTTACATAGTTCATAAGTCTGTCGAAGTCAAAGTTATAAAGAAGTGAGAATTCAGAGATCATCTCAATAATGGAAAGTCACTTTTTGCGTTCGTAAAATATAAGTACTTGTTGTCTAGACAGAGTGAGCATCCTTATTTTAACTATTTATCGAGCTTTATGAAGTTTGACGTTAGACCTTAGAGTTTTCATTCACGTGTTGCTTAAAAGAAAAAAACATTTTTATTAACAAACACTTCGCTTGGAATCAGAACAACATATTTCAAACTACTACACTCCGCGCCACTTGGATAACACACCTCGATCGGTTTTCTATCGCTCACTGGTCCCAAACCAGGCATGCTAGAGACCTAATTTTTTTTAATTAAAGTTCATTTAATTGTTGTGATTTGACCAGAAGAAATATTTAAAACTATAGCTTTAAGTATTAACACAAATTGTTAACTAAAAACAGGAAATATGTGGGCCCTTAATTCACACATCTGGTTTGGAAGGGATGCATACACAAATTGACCAAATAATTTACCATAATCGAGCTCCAAGCTAATTCGATGGCTTGGGCTAGGTTAGATACGGTCGAATACTGTTGTCCCGATCCATAAAGTTGACGTGTCCCAAGCTTCTTAGATGATATTTAAATCCGGTGAGTAGGCCGGTCAGCTTAATAGCTTTACATTTTGGCTCTATATATGTATATACGTTTTAACAACCCGGGCTGTATGTATTGGCGTATTATCATGTTGATAAAACCAAGCCAGAGGTCTAAAAAGGTTATGAAAGAATAGAAAGGCCTATTTCAATATGCCATTGTAAGACAACGCATTCATACTATGTCGGCAACTGCTCATTCAAATTTGGACTTGAATTGCAGAAAACATGGCGCTCAGCTCGATGCAGTATTTTCTATTACACACACAGTAAAATCTCGTAATAGGTACAATTTCTGTATCGGTTTGAGGACTATCCCTATAGTAGCCAACATCGACTCGGACCACTACTTAAATAGCTGCAGCCCCAATATGCATCATGCATGAGGCATTTCAACGTCCTAATACAGCATCATCGCCGATCACGTATCCATTTACCTCTTGGTAACCAGCATCATGTGCCGAAGAGCAGTGACATTGCTACCAAGCTATATCACCAGCGCAGCGACAAATGTGTTGTTATAATTTCAACCGGCCACCCCAAGAAACCTCTAATTTGATGAAAAGTACCGACAAGACCATAAAAAGTCCGCAATCGAAGAAACAGATAGGTGTTTGTATAGGAATAGTGTTGTGAATTTTTTAAGAAAAGTTTAAAAGAATGTGTCAAGGTTAGGTTTAAAAGGTAAAAACGATCTAAATTTCGGTGTCATGCAGAAAAAAAACCTTTTAACTATAAGAGAAATCTAAAATTTACGCCCATTCAAACTGGCGCTACAGTCCGGGGTGGACCTGGGGCTCAACCAACACGCCTATCTAGTTCGCACGATCTTTGGCTAACCGCCTCCAGTTGCGCACTCCAAGTTGGTTGAGGTCCCCTTCCACTTGTGCGCGTCACCCTTAGGCGAGGTCTTCCTCTACTGCGTCGTCCCTCCGGGTTGAAATCGAAGACTCTTCGAACCGGAGTGTTGGTGTTCATTCGCTCTACATGTCCTGACTCCTGGCCATCTTAGTCGACTAATACGTTCTCTTCTGACCAGGTCGATGTCGCTGTACAGCTCATAGAGTTCGGGGTTAAATCTCCTCCTCCGCCAGTCAACGCAAACGGGAACGAAAATCACTCGAAGAATTTTGCGTTCGAAGCAACCAAGGAGATCTTCATCCGCCTTTGACAAAGTCCAGGATTCTGCGCCATAAAGCAGGAAAGAGATGATGAGGGTCTTTAGCCGAGGTAGACAAAGTCCCGAACTACCTTAAAGTTATAGCTGTCTATATCGTGACGTTCTGTCCGATTCGTCGATGTTGTGTGTTCCTTCTTGTTGACAGCATATATTTTGTTTTGCCCTCATTCACCACTAAACCCATTTTTCCCGCTTCTGTACTGATAATATCAAACGCACCAGTGACAGCTCGCTGTGTTCTGCCAATGATGTCGTCAGCATATGCAAGTAGTTGCACAGACTTTTGGAAAATTGTGCCCCTGGTGTTGGCTTGCGAGTTTAGCACAATTTTCTCAAGAATGATGTTGAAAAAGTCACATGACAGCGCATCATCCTTTTTTAACATCAAAGGTTTCGGTGAGATTGTTTCCGACCTTTACGGAGCAGCGAGCGTTCTCCATCGTCATTCTGCACAATCTGACAAGTTTGGCAGGGATGCCAAAACTAGACATGGCTCTGTATAGCTCGTCACTATAAATGCTGTCATAGGCGGCTTTAAAATCGATAAATAGATGGTGAGTATCGATTTGGACTTCTTGGATTTTCTCCAGGATCTGCCGAAGTGTGAATAGTTGGCCGACCAAACTGAATGAAGTGGGGGCTATAATATCTAAGCCTAAGTCCAGTGATGGAGGTGGACTGAACGGCCTACTTGTGGAGCTATTTAAGATAGCGGAAAGTGACTTGTTATATACACAACTAATTTCAAAGATGAGATCAGAGGCAAGACGTGTGGCTGATGAATTGTAGAACCTAATCATCATTAGATGCCTGACAGCAATACCAACCTACTGTATCTGTCGTTATATAAATGGTTCTGGATAATTCATAGAAACACTAACCCATATGGAATTGAAAGATGAACCCAACTCCAAACAGTGGAGGTGTGAAAATCTATTTTTCAAAAATACGATCATTGACAATGGGAAAGCAGTGAAGGGACATACTGAATATAGTTATCCTGATTTTGAATCTACTCAGAGATAAATATTGTGCAATAGGATATGCCACCCAGATACATATTAAAGTTGTTAAAGTTGTTTGCCGGCTCTTCAGTTGTAAATTATAGCAAAACGTTTGATATTGCGGTCTAATATAGCAAAGACTCCTTGTAAGGCTGCTTAAAAGTTGACTTAACCATAGGACGTATCAAAAATCGATATCTCCAGGATATAAAATGCTGCTAAATCCAGCGTTCGTAAGTCTACCGCGAAGAGTGGATCTTATTACTTAAGAATTTAAAGAAAACGCCACCTCAATGATACAACTGCTGAGGCTTCTATACCAATCGAATAACGCATCGAAAGAGGCTATAAAAAACCGCTCGCCAATATGAAGACAACGTCATAATGAAATTTAAAGCCAAATGTCTAAAACAATTGGTACGATCAGTCAGCAAGCAAAGTTCGAGAATTATTACCATATGAACACGCAAATGCATTCATTGTTTTGGATTATGTCTCTCGTTGGAACCTACTCTCTCCGTCACAGTTATTAACATTCCGATAGTAGCGTACACTCACTATTATGGGTTGGATACCAGCTTCACTTCATTAAGAGCTAACAGAAGTGACGTGAATTGATAATCAAACTGCAATCTGAGAAGGAAATAGCCTTCCAGCACATATTTTAAGTCCAAAACATCAAGTCAATCTTCATCGCCAGCACCTGTCAAACACCTTTTTCGTTCAAGAGGGTCCACATTTGCTTCTCCAGCTTACAAAACGTATATACAATAATCCAATTACTTTACAGTATCCCCAAGCAAAATGTATCTGACAGGCGTTTTTCATGCATACCCCAGTCGCTGTCTTTCTAAAAAGGTGACCAATATACCTTTAGGCTTATCCGCATCTCGTTTCTAAATCCTCACCCCCATAGAAAATTCCATAGCTCCCTCTATCCCAATTCCTGTCATTGTATCCACAACAGACGACTACCTAGAGGCACTCAAGCCTATTGCCTATCTTTCTAATGCACCCGCACGACCCTTGCTGTCATTGTGGCTTCAAGCAGCGATAAACGCTTTTACCAGCGCTCATCTCTCATTCGTGTGCCACCTCACCCTCATTGGAGCTCATCATCATGGTAAGGATACACAGGGCGAAGGCATCTGCGGAGCAGGAGGAAAGTAGACAACGTTCACCTTGTGGGTGCTATATGTGAGCAGATTTCATAAGTACTCTCGTACATATTGCTTCAATCTCCCAAAGGTAGATTGCATGGGGGACGGCGGCGGTTGGTTAGTTAAACGAAAGCACCAGGGAAACACGAAAACATATTTGAAGGATAAGACGCGCGCTGTGAAAATCATATTACGACGAAGGATTTCCATTTTTATCCCATCTTTGCATTCTCCACCCTCTTAAGGTTTTCTTTTTAATGTCTTCATCTCTATAGTATGTGTGTGGGTTGGTTGCGTGATTTCCCTTTGATGTGTTGTGTATGCCCGTAACCGCAGGGTCCTTTTGCGTTTGATCGACTATAGTGTGTCGACAGCGGCTGGCATCTAGTATTCCATTCGCCTAATTCGATTTAGTGCAGTGCATGTTTATTGCAAGGAATTCCCAATTGAAAATCCTGAAAGTGATTGAATGAAGTTGCCAGGAAAATTGGAAAAGCATCCCTCGCTCTCTATAATCTGTGTGCATGGAGTGTCTGCCATGGTAATCCGGTTGTTCAGATGATGGTGATGAAAATGCACTCTATAATACTGGAGTCTTCACCTTTTTGAAAGTGGATGGGGTGCGGGGAGGGACCAAAAATTTGGGTTCGAGATATTTAACTAAGTTTTGTGTGCTATTGTCTTCTGCTCCAGCGAAGCGAAGGAGAGAACTCCGATTAAGGAAGAATTAATTATTTAGTTTTATTTTGTTGAGAGGAAGACTATACATATACAGGGTTTATTATAACAGCTAGGGGTTGAAGTGTTTATACGTCTTGTGTGGTGAGCACGAATGGGATTATGAGACGCTTCAATTGGATTTGTGTTTTTGGCACACTTCACAGTGTCTTGGGATTGGCGATGGTTTAATTTAACCAAACACGAGTAGCAGACACAAGTAGTTCATTTGATTGAGCTGCACAAAGATGAATGGGATAATTTATTTAAAAGGAATCCGATAGAATCTCGTCTTCCAGATGCTCGAGGGAAATGAATTTTAGTTAAACAATTCTCAGAGAACTGAAATGAATAATCAAGTTTCATTAGCATCCGGATGCAGGTAGGTATAGCAAATGGGTATCGAAAAGTGTTCAATTGGCTCGTCAAAACCTTTTAAATTTTAATAAAGAACTCGGTTATTTGATTTCACTCGAATGAGGGTCGCAAGAAGAGAGTAGGCAGAATTCCGGTATGAATAATTTGACAAATTGGTAGAGGAAGACCCCATATAAACTGGACGTATCACAATTCTATAACCCTCCGGATAACGCCACCAGATGCCAGGTGAAAATACTTGCCACCACGGGGGTCTGTGATCAAATAAAACTTCACACAATGAAAACCTCGAGGCAAAAGATAGATACCCTTTGAAATAGGCAAGCTGACATTATAGGCCATCGCCTCAGTCGCCCTAAAATTGGTCTTAGAATGACAAAATGAGTTGGCCTCACTCTAAGCCAACTCTAGTTTGGGTTTTATTTCAAAGGAATAGCTAGCTGATAAGCTAAAGTTCTTGTTTCCACTGTTCACTGCCGTTATCAGTTTACATTCCGCACGGGGTAGTTATTCAAGGCAACAGTCAGAAGTGAAAGTCGTATCGATGGCCAATTTCAGTTGGCTGACGAACTCTTTCGTATCCAACAATATGTGACCAAACTGCTGCTAGGTAGAAACAACCCAATTTCAAAACAAAATCATACTTGATGAATCCTATTTTGCAAGAGCTCGAAGAATTTCGAAATTGAAAGAACATCCGAAGGTTTTACAAATAGATGGACTACTATAGTTTCAATACCGAAACACAGGCTCTTCGAAATTGCGAAATCGACGAAGCGATAGCAGCATTTTCATGAACCTATCTGCTAAATGGGCAAGAAAAGGACCCACATCCAGTCAATGAAGAACCCAGTCTCACCAGCCAGTATAGAAGAAGTTGGATCAGTAGCTCTATAATGTCGGTGGTGAAATTTGGGTAGCTTCGCCGAATTGTACATGTACATACTTCAAAAGTGAACAGAACTTTGGCGAGGAGAGGCGATTTCGTCTGTCTTCTTCAATCTTGCTCTAAAGCAGATAGTGAGCAGGCAGGTATCAAACCGGAAGGTACTATCTTCAACAGGCTCTAAACTTCTAACTCCAAAGAATCATACATTTACATTACAAAACCCTTATTCTTATCATGCCAGTTCTGCTGTATGGCATCGAATGGTGGGCAATAAGTGGGAAGGGAGAGCAACCACAGGATTCCTTCGGCGGATTTGTGGTCCTGTGTGGAAGGACGGCGAATGGTGAAGAAGAGACAACACGAGCTTTATGAGCTGTATCAAAATCTGGATGTAGTCCAAAAAGCCAAAACACTTTATGACTACACTGGCTCGATCACATCGAGCGACTATGAACATTAATGTTCCAGCTAAGAGGATATTCGATTCTCAGTCTCCAGGTTCGAGACGACTATGAATACCAAGCCTCCGTTTCAAAAGACCAAGCCATCGCGGATGGCAAAGCACTTTGTCTGCATAACTGGAAGCAGCGTGCTGCAAGTTTAATGCCTTCTAAAAGGGTGCAGCTATCCCAGATGATTTCTGTGAGTACCAAATTGACAAGAGCTGCTTTTCTTATTTAACTATTTCTAGTCTATAACCGGTGCCATGCTAGTTATTCAGTCTCGCCGACATTTTGTGAAGTGAATACTATGTACTATGCTTTTATGTTCTGAACTACATAAATTTTAGCTACCACATATAGTTTTTGTTGCACAGCAGGTGCAACGTCTCGTTTTTTTAAATGCTGGCAATATACGTCCATTTACCAATAAGAAGCTAAACCTGACATAAATTCCAGAATATAACATTTTATTTGACTTTTTAGTATGGGATTTGCCACGCCTCATTTTATAATTCAGCCCACATTTTGAAAAATGATTTATTCCCAAAAGCGATTCGATCCATTCGAAAGTGATAGCTATTAAGGTGACGGATTGCTGGCGGATTTATTGCGGCCAAAAAATAAACTAAATTCTTGTGACGGAAAAAAGCTGTCAAACTTTTGGGAATATAAATTAAAAATTTGGAAGTCTAATTGGAAAAAACTGGAAAGCACAGTTTGCATTTGAGAATAAGCAAAAGCGAAGACGGCCGAAATCGCTTTCAATACGATCCGCCGCACATTTGGGAATAACCCCCCAGGCAATATACACCTTTTTACCAAATCTCCAAGCTATAGCTACAATAATGCCAAGCTCTAGTGAGCCCAATTGTCTATTAACGCCCAAATTTTGCAAAGTATCTCAGAAGGACAATATTAGGGATATAATTCCATATCAATTTTTGCTGCGACAGGTGCCAAGGATATTATCGTTTGTTTTTGTTGTACCAAGTTAAGAATTTTTCCTTCATGTTTGTTTTATGGTAGGTGCCATGCCCCTAAACCGAAACCTTTCTTATTTTGCTAAGAACACTCTCCGAAGACCTACGGATGTTCAACGGTCCATGGACATTAGACCTGATACAGATTCAAGAAACGTATTAAAGACAAACAGACCAACGGACGTGTTGCATTCACTTTAGTGTAGTAGGTAGATTACTAAGCTATAACTTTAAAATTTACAGTCAATTCTTGATTATATATAAAACCATGGGAACTTTTTAAAAAGATACACTTAGATCAGTTAAACACAGTCACACACCTTACCTCTTGGCCAAAAATTAGTAGCTAAAATTTGCCCTTAATCTTTATAAAAACGGATCGTGATTTGTGTTCGGCTACTTAAAACTTGAAAACCATCGACTCGATTGAGATCAAATTTACAGATAATTTAAAGTATTGGTCCAGGAGTGCACTGAAGGAGATTGGTCAGAATTAGACAAAGGGGCGTGGCACCGCCCATACGAAATAAAAACATTCAGAATCTTATATCTCCTAAACTTACAGATACTCTTAGGTATTGGCCCGGGAGTGTTTCGGTGAAGATGTGTAAACATTAGAAAAAGGGGCGTGCCGCCTCCCATACAAAAAACATCTTTTATGGGGTTAAACTCGATGACGTTTTAGCGCGATGGCCAGCTGGGCCATCGTATTGCTGTATTTGCTATCAGAGCTTTCTTAGTGGACGGAGAACAACGGACTATCGGTTAACCCTAACATGACTGAACTCATCCTGTTCACCAAAAGATATAAGATACCAAAATGGAAACCAGCAAAATTGAGAGGCATTCGTCGTAATCTCACGCCCCAAGTCAAATACTTGGGATCGTGTTCAACTCCATATTAAACTGGAAACGGAATACGGAGGAAAGAATGAAGAAAGGACTAAATGCTTTTTACGCTTGCACGAAGGCTTTCGGAAAGAAATGGGGCTTACAACCGAACATAGTGCACTGGATGTACACCGCGATCGTAAGACCAATTTTGACCTATGGCTCGGTTGTGTGGTGGGAGGCTGGTTAACACTAAATCCTACCTCAGAACCTACAACCCATCGAGCTATATACTAAGAACGTGGTAGACAAAGGTGCTCTCAGACTACGAGAGAACAAAACTTGGAAGCCCGAGTCATTCGGTCACTCACGCATACTTCACATCTTTGATTAAAGCGGCCTCATGCCACTCACAGACTAGAAGAAACCGAGGCTTTGACAAGAATTTTACAGTCTGTATACCGGACAGGAAGGACTGGCTCTTCCCGAGTACTGTCATAAAAAATATACCCATATTCACAGATTGCTCAAAAGACGGAGAATGGAACGGGAGCAGGAGTCATTCATACCGACTGCCCGACCAGTGCAGCGTTTTCCAGGCGGAGATCTACGCAGTTAAAGAAAGCAGCTCAAACTGTCTTAGCGAGGGAACTAGCAGCAATGGAAATCACCTTCTGCGTGCACAGCCAAACATCACTTAAAGCGATTGACTCCAATATGGTAAACTCCAAATCCGTAAGCTAGTGCATCTCGGCACTGAGAGCATTAAACCATCACACTCACACAGTAAGGCTGTGCTGGTTTCCTATGGAGTGTAGAAGGGAACGAGGCAGCAGATAAACTGGCCAGAGGCGGCTCTGAAATGGACGTACTATCAGCTGACAGAAAAGTATTACCAGCTTTCAACGCAGCTAAGAGCTTCATTGACAATGCCATATTAAACTTGGCTAAGGAACGATGGAACAACACTCCTGGTTGTACTATTATAACTCGTAGCTTGTGGTCCGCAATTGACACTAAAAGGTCAAAGATCCCAACATCTTTTGATAGAAACCAAATCCGAGTGCTCGTCGGGGTAATAACCGGATACGGCATAATTGGGAACATGGCCAAAAGCCTAGGTATCTTCACAAATGACTTCTGCAGAAGTTGCAGAGCTGAAGAGGAAATAGAATCTGTGGAACATCTCCTGTGTCACTCCTCAGCCTCCAAGAACGCAGCTACTCTTGTATGGGAGCACGGTTCTTCGAAGGTTTGAAGGCTATCAGATTTAAAAAGATTCATCAACAGATCCGAATGGTACAACAAAAGGATAATCGCAATGGGCCTCAATATGGCTTCTGATGGGTGAAAATTGCTTACAGCAAACTGCCCCCCTAACCTAACCTCTAATGTTTAGGCAGAAAAAAGTTCCAGCAAGTCGATTTATTCTCATTTCTCGCATTTTACGAAAGTACATTATTATCCAAGACCTAAGCAATAGAATTCCTGTGCACGGACAAAGCCGGGCGGGTGCAGCCAGCTGTATATATAAAATTGAAGCCACTACTTCTACAGCTAACCCCAAATCCTGTAATTGTTATTAATGGAACCAACTTGATCGTGCTGATTAAATTAATTCCGTATAAGCCTACAGTATGATTGATCACATGATGTCGTGTAAATTAACGCACCCCTCCATGCATCGCCAAAATTTTTGTATTCAGTCACACATTTATATACTCATCACATTTTTGTTATATCAGTCGATCAAAACGGGAAGTCTCAATGGAACATCATAGGTGTGTGTTCCAAAACAGAAGCTATTATTTATCACATCTTAGGACGTACCAGCGGTACCAAGTATCGAGAATCTATTAAAGAAACTCTCATATCCCATCAATAATAAAAGAAAGTTCATCTCACAACCACTGTCCGCAATTGGCTTTCACTTTACTCCTGTATGATAGATTTTCCTCTTACAGTAAAAACGTCCATTAGTTCCTCACTCTGACATCGCTGGTGATTAAATTATTAACTCATTTGCGCCCATGTAGTGGTTGTCATCTGTCTCCAACACCAAAATCGATCACGTTTGTGAGGAGAGCAAAAAAAAAAAAAAAAAACAGCCAATCTGGGTGGTGGTGCAGTTAATTGCTTCGAGCGCTTTGCTCCAATTTTACTACAAGGAATTTGGAATTCCTCCTTGAGTCCCACAATGGTTTGTCAAAGTAGGAGTAGCGCGCTAGTAAAGTGGGCGCCAGCCTAGTCGGTTGGAAAATTCAACAGATATATATTTTTTTTTTTTTTATGCGCCATAATTTTTGCTCGCAGAGTTATTAACTTGTCGCCGTAATGAAACCATGAAACCAACGCGAACCCTGTTTAGATGTAAATTTTTATATCTAATTTGAAAAGTGTCTCGTTTTTTTTTATAGTCGAGGTCGTGTTGGTGTTTGGTTAGGTGAGCTGCTTGAAGTAGGCGCTCGTTTACTCCCCACATGCATCATTGGATCGGGAACGTATGGATCGGACTTGGTTCGTGGCTTTTTTATTTTTTATTAAGTTAATTGGTGTGTAAGGCTAAGGATACCACATCGTATGCCGTTAGAATTGCTGTTTATGGGAAATTTTGAAAATAACTTTTGATAGCACTGGAGAATAAATTATTTTGATTTACGATCTTGTGTGCAGTGGCATTGGTTTGGCGGTAGAAACCGATTTTGTAGGTGGATCGGGTCAGTTCAGTGGGTATCAGAGGAGGAAATTGGAAGCGAAGGATTGTTGTGCAATTAGCTGTTTAAAAACTTTTATATAATAGAGCGTGTCAGAGGGAATTAACTATAATAAATTTATTTATCGGTTCGATATTGAAATGGACTTGGGTTGATTTTTGATCTTGATTGATTGAATGCGCAGCAAAGAAAGAGGGTAAGTAGATAAATCAAAGTCATTTGGGCGGTATATCGACTCAGTGACCTGGGGAAGTGGAAGCAGGTAGTGATTAAAGTATGCAAAAGAGAATCGGGAGTGGAAGACCACTTTTTTTTTTATTTTTTTTATTTATTTTTTTTTTTAAAAGGGGATTCCAAATCCTGGAGCACGAATCTCGATCCATTGTACTACCAAGCAGAAACCCCTTTTTTTGGTGTAGTGGTGGAGAAACTCTGATATTATTCGTTTCTCTTTATGATGGTCGGTGGCAGAGTATTGCTGTCCCCCTCCGGGGCTCGTACCAACGCCGCTCGGGTCACAAGCAATGACTCTACCCACTACACCATGGCCACCGCCCAAAAGGCAGGCCACATAATTTTAACTCTAGTCAACTATTTTTTTCTGCACTGCCAGAATTAGTGAGGCACGTTTTTTAATCGACAATAGGCTTGCAGTATAGACTCTTGCGTTGAACCTGGACAGGACACCCTCAGAAAAATATCGCAAGCTAAATTCTAGTACCGGATTTATTTTCTTCATTCTTCCATCTTAAAAAAAATCCGTGATTCTTAAAATAATAACGAAAATATAATTAAGTAGCTCTTGATTTTGTTTACTAAATAAATATAAATTTTATGAAATTTTGTTCTCTGTTGACCAAGTTAGTTTTTCTTGTGTTGGGCTTATTGGCCTTTATTTTTTGAATGCGAATATTAAACAACTATTTTATAAATTAATTCGTTTTTGGATTCGTTAAAAGTTTCGACAAATAAAAATTGAGATATGACACTCTTGAAGCATTACGAAAGGAACTTTAATATAGAATTATCGCGAGTTATTATTCCTAAATTCTAATAAGTTTAACAAAACATAGGCTTAAATGGTCTTAAATTAAGCTCTTGATTTCTCTTGAATGATTTTGGGCTTAATTTAAGCTCATACGCTCTTCATTATGACATTCTTAGGTTAGGTTAGGTTAGGTTGAAGTGATTGCCGGCAAAAGGCCGACACACTTAGAACATTATAAGGTCCCTTGTGATGTGATACCACATGAATCTAGTAAAACTTTTGTCGTACTCGTTGAACCAGTTTGAGCTTCTGATGAAGCAAAGGAGACTACGAATGTCTAGGTTTGTTAGATCGTTTAGATCATTGTAATAGGTGGCTCCCAAATGGAGTTTTCGTTTTCCGGAGAGTGCGGGACAAGTGCAGGGGAAGTGATGAATGCGAATGGTCTCCTTCTTCTCTTCGTCCAAACAGCTTCTACAAAAATCGTTTGAGAATACGCCGAGCCTTGTTGCATGCCTGTCTAGGCAGTGTCCCGTAATGACACCTATTGTGGCGCCGATATGCCTTCTGTCAACACTCAAGAGAGATCAAATTCTTATAACGTTTAAGATCCAGCTTTGGCGAGACGTGTTTTATTTTGTCGCTAGACATGTCCTGTAACACGTGTTCTTTGGATGGCATCCAGTTTTAATATGAGTTTACACGTAGCGATCGGGATACCTAAAGTACATTTGCTTGGTACGATAGGTAGTGTAGTTCCGAGGTTGGCAAGTTCATTAGCCTTACAGTTACGTGAAAAGTCTCTATGCTGTGGTGAATGTTGAACTGCTCCACCATCTCTATGAGAGACGTGCGACAGTCTAGGGCTGTAGTACAGTTGGTTGGTTGGTTGGTTGACTGAAAGTGTCAGCTGAAAACGCCAACACACTTAGACCAGCATTCGTCCATTGTGATACCATGAAAAAAAAAAAAGGATAATGTAAGATCTCCCTACTAGTTGAACCATTTTGAGCTCTTTATAAAGCGCAAGAGGCTTCTGATGTCTGTGTTTGTTAGGTCGGCCAAGTCGTTGTAATAGAAGGCTCCTAAGTGAAGCTTCCTTCTACGGTAGAGATTTGGGCAGGAACAAAGAAGGTGAGGGATAGTTTCCTCCTCTTCCTCATCCACACAGCTTCTGCAAAAGTCGTTTGCGAAAAGGCCTAGCCTTGCGGCATTCTTACCTATCAGGCAGTGTCCAGTATAATGACAAGTATTGTAGTGCCGATATGCAATCTGTTGAGAGAGATCAATTTCTTAGAGCGTTTCAAATCCAGCTTAGGCCAAATTTGTTAGATTTGTAGTACAGTTAATAGAGACCGAGAAGATGCTGATATCACGTTTTCTTTTAGCCAGGATAAGACTTCACTTATTGCCATTATTTCCGCCTGAAAAACGCTGCAGTGATCTGGGAGAAGGAAGGAGAGACTGGAGATTTAGTATATCAGAAAAAACATGACCACCTACACCATCCGACGTTTTCGATCCATCTGTAAAGAGTTGAATCGCCTCATCATCCAAGAATGTCCCCTCCTCCCAGAATGACCTATTGGGGATAGAGACTTGGAAGTTTTTATCAAACTGTAGTTGTGGTATGGTATAGTCGATGTTTCTTGGGAGAGTCTTAAATGTTTTTAAGATACTAGCACCTAGCAGTATGGCCAGTTGTGTTGCTGGTCCACTGTGAAGTTGCTTTCAGACGAACGGCTGCAGATGCTTGTTTCCAAAAAGAGCGTCGTGAAGGACCTTAATGGTTTGACCAATTGATTTTTTGATTATTTGTTTTTATTTGCCATTTGTTTTTATCTGCCATATTTTTCCAGATTTTCTTAAACTAAGTACCTGCACAGTTATGATCACGAGAGGCCAGAATCCTAAATCCCTATTAATTTTTTTCATAGTGTCGTGTGTTATTGAATGTCACGGCCTTATCTTGCGAATGTCCCGTCATTCACAATGGCACGGCCTTGTGGAAATATTGTGTGTCATTCATATTTGAATGATATGGCCTGTACGAAAATTTATTAATTTTTTTATTAAAACCGTTAAAACACATCCAATAAGTTTCCGTTTTCACTTTCAGAAACATTCCCAAAATTGGCTTGGCAGCGAATGTGTTAATACTGATATGTACTACATTTTTGTTAATAATTTGTGGTCGTACGTAATAGGCCCGTAGAGGACAACATTTTCACAACCATACTAATTTATCTGGATTTTTATGAATATAGGTTTATGCCGAATATGGACGACTCGATTGGGAAGGACTCACAAGAGGTAGCGCACTGAAAAACGTCTTAAGTTGTAAATTTGTATTTTTTATCACAGATCACTATATGTGCCGTTTTGTAGCCACAACTTATTGTACCTGATTGTTAAAGTTGTTTAAAGAGGAGCGTCTAGATCCAAACTGTGTCATTCCTGAAGGTCATTATGTAACAATAAATGGTTTTTCTATGGCACATTATTAGTTAGATAAATTAGGCGGCAGTATGGTAATGATACGATCCCAAAGTAGTTTTTGTTACCTAACACAATACCTTTGACTGTCAAATAATAATGTCATTTCCGAAAATCCGCAGTTATAAATCGAAACAGTTAAAACCCTTGGACCACCCTACACTCATTCCACTACTACGTGTTTATTGTCTGTTATCTTCAAACAATTCTCATTCCTTGAACTAATTTACAACTTCCGATAAACGGGAGGGAAAACTATTATGAAAACTTTACCAATTTATTACTTACAAAGCGCCCGCAGAGCATAGGTTGGTTAGTGGTGGTATACGTACAGACGTACACCCATCTTCTGTTTAGCCCTGCCAGCCAAATGTCAAAAATGTTGTACAATCGCTTCTGAAACATCTGACAACTAGCTTGAAGCATTCATTTCCCTTTTTTGCTTTTTGTACTTTTAATCATCTCCTGCACACAAAGCAATGCGCCAAACCACCAAAATCCATTTTAATGATGTCTTTTCAGGAATATGGCGCACCCGCACCACCACCCCCTTGTTAACGATTAATTTCCCAGATAGCAGGGAATTTTCCTTTTTACTGACGTACATATTATACCTCTGCTTCGCTGCCAGGATATCGAACCCCAAACGGCAGGGGAAATTATTATCTTCCTCTATACTAATGTTTGTGCCCGCCAGCAAGGAAAGGAATATTTATCCTTTTCCAGGCAATAAAATATTATGTTGTGTTGTTTCACCTTCCACCGTCGTATATAGTCGTATATAGTCGTCGTCCTTTTCAATCTTGTACCGAGCAGAAAATTAATCCGCAAATGAGAAACAAAGACGAAGGGAAAATTAATCGAATTAATATCGAAACAAATCAAGGAGAAAATTTCGTAATAATTCACCCCGAGGAGCTGGGAAAAATGCCAAGATAAAGTTTTTGCTAAGTTCTGCCCTCGTCCTGTGTCGGTCTAGTATTACTGTAGTAAGATTGTTAATTATTCAGTTTCTTGTGGCGTAACATTAACTCTAATGTTCTTCAGCCATCAGGAGCCCTAAGGGGATGACAAAGAAACAAAATGAAAAGAAATCCTTTTTCATGTTTCGCATACCTATACGTACTTGAGGGAATTATCCCCTTTAAAGGACGTTTGTGCAAATGACCGGTCGATAACAATAAAAGTCTGGCCGGGCTTCCAGTTCCACCCTTTTTTTTTTTTTTTTTCTGCGGCATCTAACGACAATGGGTGAAGAGACTATATATACACACACGCAGTGGTAATTAGTCAAACCCTTCGGTTAGGCCGCACAGAAACGTGAGTGAGGGCGTCATCGTACGACTTTGGTTATCTAAAACTGTGTGTGATGCTATAACGGCCAATTTAGACACATCGTAAAAGGGGTTGATGGGTGGCGCCCGACAATCGTTCGATATACTTCCGGAGTTTGGCTACAACTCATTCTGCTGCCGAATGAATCAGAAGGCCGGTCGTTGCGGCTACCAAGCAACGTAGGCAATCGTCCTTTTCCGCAGTTGTAATTGACACGTCGTAAATCATGTGCTGATATTAAATCGATGATGCCACGCAATAACAAAGGACGAAGGAAGAAATAATAAAAAAACAATCGAAACGGAAAAGGAAAGAGAACAAGCATTTATGTTATAGAAGGACATTGTGGGGAGGGTAGTTTTACTATGGATACTATACGCACACAGGAACCGGAAGGAAAGAGATATAGATTTGTTGTGGGCAGTGCCAAACATTTCCCTTGCCATACAGTTGGAGTTAGGCTCTTAAATGTGTAACGTAATAACTGTTTTTTCTGATTAGTCCGCAGATGTGTGAGAGTATGTAACCTCTGTCTAAAAAAAAAAAACCGGACAGTTGCTACCCCTCCCGGGATACATACAAAAAATAGTTTAGGGGTGGATATGTAGATCATTAGGACCCTACTTCCGAATAGTAGTTTACGAGCTTCTAATGTTCGATTAAAAGAGAAGAAGATAGATTAATAACTTTCAGAAAAACGTTATGCAAATAGGAATCCATTCACTGCGGAAAATATTTTTGCAATCTAGGGTGTTAGCTTGGTGGAAAGTATTCACTATGAGGTCGAACGTCTCCTTACTAAATGCATATATACCAAGGGTATCTTTTCCATACTACGAATTACTAGAGAGGTTGAAATATTTTTGCGACGCACGCCCTTCTAAAAACACCAGATATGTGAATAGAAGCTGATCTTACTGAAGATTCCCTTGAATATTTTTCAAAAAGGACAGGTCGACGTTGAAATATCGTCGTCCCATATTAATGGTAATTTTGCTTGTTAATATAACCGCATTTATTTAAAAATGCGCCTCGTGGTTGAAGATTATTTTTCGGGCAAATTTGGGGTCCTTTTCCAAACGCTCCGAAGCCAAGTCAGCTTTGCCTATGTTCATTAACTTTGAGCTCCTGCATTAGTTTGATCTTGTACCAACCCAAGTCCCGATTAAAAATTCGCCAAGTTGGAATCTGCGACAAGGAACTGACCGTCTCGGGTTCTTCCGCTGTACAGTGTACAGACACCCAAATGGACCGCGGCAATGCTCCCTGGCTGGGAACGAACCATACTAATTGAAAAACCCTTATTTAATTTTGAGTGCCAGGTAAATATACGAGTGCCAGCCTCGCAAGTCTGGCTGGAAATGCGGGAAACACAAACGCGCTTAATCTTCGACTGCAATATGTGACTATTGACTTCGCTTCGACCTTACTCTTGGTATTCGTTAAGAGAAACGTAATGCTTCTCCTTTATTCGGAGTCTTGCGACGCCCTTAGGATAGTGCCAGTTAGGGAACCCCTGGCATATACCATTGTGAAATAGGTTTTAGAATAATTATAGATAGATACAAGTACAGCTTCTATTTCTGACTGAATTTATAAACTTTATCAGGAACCTACCCGTAGTTTTTTCCAATGAGAGGTGTTATTGTGAATGGCTATTTCGGTAGCTGTCACTTTTGAAGCTTTTATTCTTTGACATTTGACAAGTAGAAACTACGCCATTACTAAAAATGGAACGATACACGCTTCAACCACGCATTGAAATTATTAAAATTCACTACAAAAATGGTGAAAATTTCGCAGTCACAGTTCGCAAAGCTAAAGCATTTTTTGGTCATAGTGAAGCCCCTTGTTGGACCGCAATACAGAAATTGGTGGAAAAATTCGAGCTGTTGGGACAAGTTAGTGATGTGAAGAATAAAACCCGTGCACGTCGCTGAAGAACAACTGAGAATATTGCTGCTGTAGCCCAAAGTGTTGAAGAAAACCCAGGTTTGTCCATTCCTCGTCGTTCTTTGGAATTGGGCATTCCACAAACGTCATTACACCGTATTTTGCATAAAGACTTGGGTCTTAAGGCTTATAAAGTTCAGTTAACACAAGAACTCAAGCCGGCCGATCATCAACAACGTCGTCAATACCCCAGCGTCGATTCAAGACCTCAAAGATAAAATTCGTGAGGCTATCGAGGACATAGGGCAGCCACTTTGCGATTTGGTTATGGAAAATTTCAAGAAAAAGATATGGTCCTGTAAGCGTGCTCGTGGTGCCCATTTGGCTGATGTTGTTTTTCATTACTAACTAATATAATATAACTAAACAAAACGGGCCAACAATAAAATAACGGCATACCTTCCTCTTTATTATGAAAAATAAACATCCCATCATTTATCTCAAAAAATTACATTGTTTTTTTAATACCAAAATAACACCTCTTATTGGAAAACCCTATATGTATATATTTTTTTTCTGTCGTAGTCTACCTTCCGAGGCTTAAGTCGAATATTCTAAGACGCTTGCTAAAATCGTACTTCAGTGAATTATAAAGGTCTTCTGAATGTAATGTATCTGCATACCTTAGACCCCATCTTAATATAAACCATGCCACTCATCTATCTACTTAAATCCACCGAATTTACCCCCGCATACACCTAAAACTGTTCCGCGTTAATAAATAAAGTCTACAGGAAGCAAGTCTTTGCGCTTGTTTAAATTGAATTACCAGAAATAATGCTTCAGCAATTTATTTATTAAAAATCATTACACATACCATTTCTCAAGAAAAGTTTGAATAATGAAAGCAATCCTCTTCAGGACTCCTCTCCATATATTTATTGTTCACAAATTGAATATTTTCATTTCCATTTTTCAAATCTCTGAATGCTCATCATCCCCTACCAAAAACAACTCCAATATGGTGGGGGTGTGTTTGTTGTGCTCCCTTTAAGGATTATAACTTTTCTTAAGTTCACAATTTAAGTGCACAATTCCAACGCCATAGACGCGCACAAATACATGCGTATATATAGAAAATCCAACACAAAAGGTTAAATCTCTTGATACTCATAAAGGACGTTACCTATATACACCGTGCTGAAGAAAGGTACAGCAACACAGAGGGTACAAAGAATGCGAAAATATATACAAAGACGGGGTAAAAGTATAACGCAAAAGGATATTATAACCTGAAATAGGAGTTGCTTCCGTTGTCGTCGACCTCCCCTGTACGACTCCTAATTCCAGAATAAGCATTGTACATGGCACAAGCTGAATCCAATTTAGAAAATGTATTCCAGGTTCGTAGAGCTCCCCTTTTCTTAAAGCGATGAAGGTGGTTTCTATGCTATCCCCATTTCTTTTTTTTTCTTTGGGGCGAAAAAAAAACGTTGACGCGATTCCCCATCGCCAATCATGAATATCTAAAGCCACAACCTAACAACTGCCTTGGGGGTGACTGTCTGTGCATTCTCAAAGACGTCTTTTTTTTGCCAGCTCCTTGAGGGATATCCTCAGCTATTTCTTGTTGGCCCGTTTTGTTAACGAACTTTCTAAGAGGTAATTTTCGGCAGAGCAGACAGCCCCTAAAAAGGTGTAGTTTAGCACTTGTCTACATAGGAAGCACAATCGAATGGATATCCTTTTGCCGTAGCCCAACCTCTCTTGGGATTGATTTTGTTTCTGTTTCTGACATCGAAATAAAGCAAGTCTTAGATTTAGGGCGGCAAAAGTCTTCACTGCAAAAAAAGGATATGCAGCTGGAAAAAATAATGGGAACGTGCGGTTGAAAATTTGTTGTACCCCCATTCCAGGCGCACACATTAGGGTTTCAAAGGATATCCGCATATTTTGCATTTTGATTCAGTTTTTGTTTGCTATTTCCGTATCCCGCTATTCATATTTGCTCTTAGTGTGACGCATAGAGCAGAGGAAAAAACGCCACAACTACTGCTAGGAACAAATTGTGAAGCATGTGGTGGTGTATGGAGGCCGCATGCACTTTCCAAAGTGGCACCATTAATCTTTTCAACGTTTTACCCTGCTTTCGATACTGGAATCCAAGTTTGAGGGTCACCATCACCATGCAGCACACATAGTTCGCACCAGTCATCACGAACAACAATACCCCATGCGAGGCATATAATGGTTGACGGAATAGATCAACATCGAAACCGCACAGTGGAAAACGTGGGGTGTGACGGTGACAGGGACGGTGACGGCACTAGCCCCATAAAGTCAATGTTCTCGCGGAAAATAAACGAAAGCGAAAGTAATAGTTTCGCATTCGTCTCGTATTACTAACGCGGCAATATGTGTGCGGAAAAAAAATCTCTTGAATATAAAATAAAAATATAAACCGCTACAATAGAAGAGGACACATTTTTTTTGTATAGACACAATGACATCCGCGACGTGCAACAAAGTCAAACAATTGTTTGGCAGTTGAGTTAACGCTTAGGTTTGTCTAGATGTACAATTGTAGATACAACATACCATGCCACTGAGACAACAAATGTGACAAGTTTATTGGCCAGACAGATTTTTATGTTGAACTTGGTTGGACTTGGACTAGTGTTTGGTTTGGCTTCCCCCATGATGGAAAATGTTTGGTGAAATAGATTGATGGGTTTATTTTTAGAGGAAGGCAGTTTTTTTAGTGACAATTTGTATTTCCATTTGAAACGCGAGAGGGTGTGGAACTTCTTTGAGAACAGTGATTTAACTGTCGTGCACAACGGGAGGCGCAACTATATATGAATCGAGCTGACTAGACTAGAGATGGAGAGGTATGTTGGTTGAGACGCTGTATAACCGCGCCATTAAAAATACGTTAAAAGATTCAACTGGAACATCTAAGTTTATAATTCAACTTGCCAGATGTTAGTATCTACTTCTACATATATCTATGAGGCACTACGTAGTCGGCAAGTAAGGTTAATGGAACTGAATGCGCTATGGTGTATTTTTTTTTTTATGGTGTATCAGTCTCCCAAAATCGTCTATAAGTGGGGAAGAACTATTATAAAGGGTGTCGCATAATTCATGCAAAATTATATACTTTTGCGCCATTTAATAGTACCTACAGTGTGTAAGTGACAGCTGACAGTTCGGGGATAGTAAAAATGGAGCGCTATACGAAAGAACAAAGCATTTTCATTGTTGAGCAATATCTTAAAAATAATGAAGGTGTGTGCCAGCTACAGTCCGCAATTTTCGACCAAAATCAAATTCAGGGATGAAGTTCATTTTCATTTCGATGGCTTCGTTAATTGTCAAAATTGTCGCATTTGGGGTTCAGAGTAATTGCTGAGAAACGAATGCATCCACAACGTGTGACTGTTTGGTGCGGATTTTGGGCTGGATTCATTATCGGACCATTGTCCTTCGAAAATGCGGCTGATGGTCAGGCAGTAAAAATTACTGGTGTTCGCTATCGTGATATGAAAACTCAGTTTTTAGTGCCTAAATTACAAGATATGGATCTGACCAACATGTGATTTCAACAAGACAATGCCACATGCCATACAGCCAGAGAAACAGTTCAATTACTGCATGAGTCATTTCCTACAATAGTGTAATTGGCCGTTTTTGCGATCAGAACTGGCCATCCAGAACTTGCGATTTAACGCCATTGGACTTTTTTCTTTGGGGTTTTTTGAAGTCAAAGGTCTTTGCAAACAAGCCCACTACCACCAACGCCTTGTGAGAGGAACTTGGGAGGTGTATTAAGAAATTCAGACACATTTATGCGAAACTGTCATAGTACGTCCTTGCCAGCAAAGCCGGTTACGGCCATTTACTCGATGTGCTATACATAACATAATCTGTGTACCTACTCTATGAATCAATAAAAAAAATGTAAGCTTTCTAATTAAAAATCTGTATTTTCTATTAAAATTACAGGAAATATGGGACACCCTTTAGATAGACATTAATAAAAAAACAAGTAAAAGTGTTATCATCGGCCTGGCCGATGCTTTGATACCCTCCACTGTATGTATTGTATGGGTACACGCGTGTGTCTAATATTGGTTTTGTATGGGAGGTACCAGAACTATTTGACCGACATAGACAATTTTTAATACCAACTTAACAAGTCTAAAAACAAGTCTTCTTACAAAATTTAATTCCCCTAAGTCGATTCGTTTGGACGCTATCGTGCTTTCAACAGACAGAGAGATGTATGCGTCAAATATTGGCTTTGTATGGGAGGTAACAGAACTACTTGACCGACATGGACCATTTTTAATAAAAACCTGAAGGCCAGAAATATAAGACCTCTCATAAAATTTCAGTTGCCTAGGTAGATTCGTTCGGACGCTATCGTGATTTCAACAGACAGAGAGAGACGTGGGTCTAATAGTGGTTTTGTATGGGAGGTACCAGAACTACTTGACCGACATAGCCCATTTTCAATACCAACCTGGCGACGGTAAAAAGAAGACGTCTCACAAAATTTCATTCGCCTATGTCGATTCGTTTGGTCGCTATCGTGTTTTCAACAGACAGACAGACGGACAAACAGACAGACGGACATGGCTAAATCAATTCAGAATGTGATCCTGATTCAGAATATATATACTTTATAGGGTCTCCGGTGAATCCTTCTTGGCGTTACAAACGTAATGACAAAGTGAATATACCTTCCTGTGGAGGGTATAAAAACAGCTCCACTTTATCTCCGGACTTTTATCTATCTAGGAAGAGTGTTTAGAGGATGTCACTAACAACTGCTCAGTGGCTTCCGACACGAGTTCACTAATGAGCCAGACAAGATGAGCAAGAAAAACACGAATCCCTCTTAGGTTCCCAAAACTGTATGACTTCTAGAAAAAATCGCTGCGGCCCAAGAATCGGTCAGCACTTTCGATTTTCGAATCGTTGATGAGGTAAATATCTACTAAGCCGGAAAAGGACTGCGTAGACAGTTAGAAACTCATACCGACGGGTGATAAAAATCACAAAAGAACTCATATGAAAATTTCTAAAATCTGCAACAAGACAACAGCGTCAACCCGAAAAACGGTTTCCGATAGAAGAACTATTCTTTTCAGAGAAGTCGCATCCAAGCAACTCTTTTAAAGAATCAGATGTCAGTCCTTACTTACTTACTTACTTAGATGGCGCTACAGTCCGGGGTGGACCTGGGCCTCAACCAACACGCCTCTCCAGTTAGCACGATCTTTGGCTAACTGCCTCCAGTTGCGCACTCCAAGTTGGTTGAGGTCCCCTTCCACTTGTGCGCGCCACCTAAGGCGAGGTCTTCCTCTACTGCGTTGTCCCTCCGGGTTGGAATCGAAGACTCTTCGGGCCGGAGCGTTGGTGTCCATTCGCTCTACATGTCCTAGCCATCTTAGTCGACTGATACGTACTTTTCTGACCAAGTCGATGTCGCTGTACAGCTCGTAGAGTTCGGTGTTAAATCTCCTCCTCCAAAGCCCGTCAACGCAAACGGGACCGAAAATCACTCGAAGAATTTTGCGTTCGAAGCGTCCAAGGAGATCTTCATCCGCTTTTGACAACGTCCATGATTCTGCGCCATAAAGCAGGACTGGGATGATGAGGGTCTTATATAGAGTCTCCTTGGTGTTTCTCGACAAGGCCTTACTAATCAATTGCCTTCTTAGGCCAAAGTAACAGCGGTTGGCAAGTGTAATTCTTCGCTTGATTTCTGATGTGATGTCATTTTCAGAATTAATAGCGGAGCCGAGGTAGACAAAGTCCCGAACTACCTCAAAGTTATAGCTGTCTATCGTGACGTTCTGTCCGATTCGTCGATGTTGTGTGTCCCTTCTTGTTGACAGCATATATTTCGTTTTGCCCTCATTCACCACTAAACCCATTTTTGCCGCCTCTGTACTGATACTTGCAAACGCACCAGTGACAGCTCGCTGTGTTCTGCCAATGATGTCGATGTCGTCAGCGTATGCAAGTAGTTGCACAGACTTTTGGAAAATTGTGCCCCTGGTGTTGGCTTGCGAGTTTCGCACAATTTTCTCAAGAATGATGTTGAAAAAGTCACATGACAGCGCATCACCTTGTCTAAATCCTTTTTTGACATCAAAGGTCTCGGTGAGATTGTTTCCGACCTTTACGGAGCAGCGAGCGTTCTCCATCGTCATTCTGCACAACCTGACAAGTTTGGCAGGGATGCCAAAACTAGACATGGCTCTGTATAGCTCGTCTCTATAAATGCTGTCATATGCGGCTTTAAAATCGATAAATAGGTGATGAGTATCGATTTGGACTTCTTGGGTTTTCTCCAGGATCTGCCGTAGTGTGAACATTTGGTCGGTTGTGGACTTACCGGGCCTAAAACCGCACTGATAGGGTCCAATCAGTTCGTTGACAAATGGTTTCAGGCGTTCACACAGTACGGAAGACAGGATTTTGTAAGCGATGTTAAGGAGACTGATGCCTCTATAGTTGGCGCAGTTTAGAGGGTCTCCTTTCTTATGGATCGGGCAAACAATGCTGAGGCTCCATTCTTCAGGCATACTTTCCTCTGACCAAATTTTAGAAACGAGTTGGTGTATGCTCTCTACCAAGTCATCCCCCGCTGCCTTAAAAAGCTCGGCCGATAAACCGTCCGGTCCTGCAGCTTTGTTGGACTTCAGCTTGGATATTGCTATCCTTACCTCATTTTGGTCAGGTGGACGGAAGTCTTGGCTTTCATCGCCCAGGTTGAATGGTTCATTCTGCCTGACAGCGGAATTTGTGTCGTCTTCGCCGTTTAGCAGTCTGCAGAAATGGTTTTTCCATGTCCTCAACACCGACTGTGACTCTACTACAAGGTTTCCTTGTTCGTCTCTACAGGTCTCTGTTCGGGCCTTGTTCCCGTGACACGTTCTTTTTACCTTTTGGTAAAACTTCCGAACATTGTTCCTGGAGTAACACCTCTCTATTTCCTCGATCGCGCGCTTCTCATGCTCTTTCTTTTTCCTCCGGAGAAGCCGGTGTTCTTCCCTCCGTTTTTGCTCGTAGAGCTCACGAGCTGCTCTCGTCCTTCTCTGCAGCGCCGCTTTGTAGGCCAGTTGCTTTGCTGCATGTGCTTGCCGGCACTCTTCGTCAAACCAGGGGTTTCGCGGTGGTGGTCGGGTGAAACCTAGCACATCAGTTGCGGCTTTTCTGACGGCTTCTTGGCATCGATGCCACTGGTCTTCAGCACTTGATGCTGGCTGCACAGGACTTCTCGAGAGGTTGAGGGAGACGCGATCGGCAAAAGTTCTGGCGGTTTGTTGCGTTTGTAGCCGTTCAACGTTGAATCTTCTGACAGTATTTCCTCGTTGTTGTGGTGTCTGGGATATCCGCATACGTACCTTGGCTACAACAAGGTAGTGATCCGAGTCTATGTTGGCCGCTCGGAAAGTTCGGACATCTAGAATACTGGAGGAGTGCCTTGCGTCGATCGCAACATGGTCAATTTGATTGACCGTTTGATGGTCTGGTGACCGCCATGTTCCTTTGTGAATGTTGAGGTGTGGAAACCGTGTGCTTGCTATAGTAGCATTACGTCCCGCAGCAAAGTCAATTAGCCTAAGTCCGTTTCCAGACGTGGTGTCGTGTAGGCTGTGCTTTCCGATTGTGCTACCAAAGAGGTCCTCCTTTCCTATTTTGGCGTTAAAATCACCTAAGACAATTTTAACGTCGTATTTAGGACATTGCTCATATGTTTTGTCGAGGAGCTCATAGAAACATTCTTTGGTAGCGTCGTCCTTATCTTCTGTGGGGGCGTGAGCGCATATCAGGCTGATGTTGGCGAATTTAGCCTTGATGCGGATAGTTGTAAGGCGCTCACTTACGTGTCGAAAGCTCAAGACTTCTTGCCTAAGTCTGCCGCTTACAACGAATCCGCATCCAAATAGACGCTGCTTCTGCTCTCTGTAGCAATCACCGTAGTAGATGTCACAGGTTTTCATCCTTCTTTTGCCTGGCCCATCCCACCGCACCTCCTGAATGGCGGTGATATCTGCCTTGTAGCAGTCTAGGGCCTCCGCTAATTGTTCGGCTGCACGCGGTCTGTTCAGGGTTCGAACATTCCACGTGCAGACCCGAACGTCATTGTCCTTTTTTCGTTTTGCAGGGTCGTCAACAGTGAATCCATCCGTATCCGAGGCTCTTGGTTGCTTCGTAACCATTAATTTTTCCGTGGTTGGGTAGTTAGCCCCACGCACAACCCCCAACCTGGAGGACCAGGCCCTAAGATAACCCTAGGACAGCGGGTCGGATACTCCGTTGTCAGTAACCCACTTCGGGGATATGAGTGCTGCCGTTGGCCCATAAAGGGTTCATCCGCCACCATCTCTATTTCAGCACCCTGACTAGTGCTGAAAATCCTTACAGACCTTTGCTCCAAATATGTCAGAGAAGCTCACGCAAGGTATCTGCCATCTCGACTGTTGACAACACCGTTGATTCAATCTTGTGTATTCATCCGCTGTATGTCCTCTTTCTGAGGGGCTCATGTAAGACCTCTGAGACTCGCTCAGTCAGTCATTCCGACAGAGCATTATAGTGTTGCTATTTTCTTCGTGTTCAACACTCGCGCTTATAAGTTTAGCAAGCCAAGCCCGGTTGAGCGAGACCAGTACCCGGTGGTTACCACGCGGAGGTAAAATAAGCACAATTGATGTGTATGAAAAAGTTACAACAGCTGGGCACCGCCAAGTTGATGCCAATCAGCGCCTACCCGATTCATACACACCCAACCACCGATGTCAGTCCTTAGTAGCGCCAATATCAACCTACAATCTCTCGATGAAGAGTCAAACACCTCGAAGATGGCTTTCAAACCGGTGGTACCAAAGAACGGCCTTATCGTAGCGATTATGGGCATGCTCGAAGCAAAAGAGAAGATAGAGGGTTTTCTGATGAGCCGCCTCTGTGAGTGGATGACAACCCACAATTCGCCGTGCATATAAAGCGGCAATTGATTTTATCATTGCTTCAATCAAAGGTATTAGTGAAATCTAAACCACTGAAACTGAAACAGATCTAAAGCAAGGTTTTGGGTTTCACTGTACCCAAGCAACCGATCCAAAGAGACCTACTAGAACTGAGGTTAACAAGTATAGAAACTGGTAGACATCGTACTCCTATAAGTTTCTAGCGACCTCCACATTTCGTTCCATTTATTTAGCTTCTACGGATGGCACTATAGCATCGTCGAGCAAAAGGTAACTGTTCGATCCATCACCTATAGTCACTACACTACCAATATCTCCATTATTTTGTTCCATGGATGTGTGGTACTATGACCCACATGTTGTCAACTCGATGTCATGTTTTAAGAAAGCTGACAAGTCTTATACTATTTCAGAAAGATATGTAGAAGGCTTCTTTTCAGAGGTAGGTAGCTATACAATTTTAAAATTATTGTAAGTTCCCCATGCCCAATGCCCATTCAAAGCAAATAGTGAATTTTAGTGGACGTAACGACGCACGTCTCAGCAAAGGCTTCAGGAATTTATCCAAATTATTGAACATCATCGCCGAAATACATATTGTATTGCAAATTTACCAAATGGACAACTCACATGAGGTTTAATCCTCTTCAATTCATCCACAAGCTGGATCTTGTAAGCTTGTAAACGAATGTCTTTCAGCAGAACTTTACATAAAGCCTATATGGGCATAGGTCCAATGATAAATGAACTAATTCTAACCCTACTCAGGGCTATGCTCCATAATACAAACACTGTAGGTACAGAGCCTTTTACACTGCTCGTTTGAAGTCAGTGACGAAGATAGGTGGGTATAGAGGTTTCAAGTTTGTCTGAAGGCATAGATAACTTCTCAAGTAAAATGAGTGCAGTAGGTATGTATTTACAAAAGAAGTCGTCTAGGACTTCATCGATCGGCTTAAGTTCTTTTACCTTAGACGATCCGGTTTTGAATATTCTGACAGGTCCAAGGCAACTTTATGTAAACAACAAAAATCTATTGGAAATCAAATCTTGCTATCAAAGACTACATCTTTGCAGATGATACTACACACAATAGAATTCCTCTTCGTGACCTAATACATACTAAATATAAAAACTCCTTTGTCCATAAATCCTTACACAGCAATCTTGACAGAAACATGAAAAGAACGCCAAACAAAAGTGAACTATATACAAGCAACTCGCCGTAAGTGAAACAAAAAGTAGCCTCGTACCAGAAATTCCATCGGCCATATTCACTGCCTGCATGTTCCACGAACATGTCATGCAATTATCCCATAGAGCGGCTACAAGTAGCTGCCCAAAAGAGCAAACAAAATCCTTTATCTGGCTAACAATGCAACAACAACTTGCACTCACTTAACCTGTATACTATACACCCAGCATCCATATACCCGGTTTCGTCGTAGTCACTTTGTGCCCTTGAGTCTTACCACCGAGTACCTATATAGTTATTCCGGTCGCGTGAAAATTCCACTAAGGAACGCATGAAGTGATTTTATCACTTCCAGCCAAGACACCATCGCCAGCCATCATTCCATACTCGGAGCCAAGTTGCACCCAAAAACGTGCGCACCGATCTTGCTACACTTGGCCATGTGGATGCTGTCCTCAACCTGCCCGACATGGAGAGCAAACTCATTTGTGCTCCATAAATGGTGATAAATTGTTGGCCACTTGTACAAGAAATCAAAAAACAGCACACGAAACAAAACGCTGGCGACAAGTCCAAAGTCAAGGTGCTGGCAGAGATGATGGTAGAATATACTTCATGTGGATGTGTGTGTGTTTGCGGTGAGCCTTTTTTTATCTCCAATGCGCCACCTAGATGTGTCAAACGTCAGTCGCTTGTCGCAGCTATCAAGAAACGCCGCCACATTAATATCAAGCTGATGCAGCTGCTCCTGTTGATGCCGGACTAGCGCGAAGAATTATGACAGTGATATGTCAGTCAAAGTGATGGGCGACGCGCACATGTAATGTTACATTCACCGCCTGCAGGTGTTACGTTTTTCTTAAAATACCATCATCCGTCAAAACAGCCATCGGTTGCAGCTTTGCAAGTAGTTAAGGAACTGTCAAGTTAGAGCGAGAGAAAAATGACAGCTATTAGAATTAAGGCAGCGACTGCACCACTTCTAACCGTATCATGCCGCCGGCCGGCCCCAAACCAGTGCACTACTGAAGCAATTAGTTATAGCATGGTAATTTGTGTCAGTTCGTTTTATTTTTTTTTCCTCCAATTTTTCACTTCTTAAGTGGTTTCAGATTGTACACCGGTCACTTAAGCAGTACGGTTCACGGTTAATTGGTTCAAGTTCAAGTTGGAGTGGTAGGTATAAGTTCTATTTTCGACTTCGAAAATCTTTTGACGTAACGAATGTGAAGTGCGTGTGTGAGAGATCGGATTTGACGCACGTCAAGCGAGCAACCGAATTAGAAATTTAATTTGCTTTATTCGACACCAAAGGGGTGTCAATCAAATTTGACATCTTTGAACGGCAATTCAATGGGAGCCCTTTTTATTGATTAAGTTTCTCGTGAATTTTTTCTCTTAGAGGTTAGAGCCCTTTTGTGTTTCAGGTTCAGCTTGGGGGAATGACGAATCAGATGTTAAGTTAAAAAGGTTGGCCTTGCACAATGACCTCGAAAAGTGAATTGTGGTGTAATTTCAGTGAGAAAGAAAAATCACTGGGGTTATGAATTGCTGAACTTTTGAACCTTTGAGTTGTTGTTATATTCTTTTGTTCATTTATAGTTGCATTTGAGATGTAATAGATGTAATCAGGGCACAAGGTTTTTTTTGTTTCCAGTTTCCAGGTCACGGAAATCGTGCGATTTGTCGCTTACACATTTTTCTTTTAGGTTATCTAAGCTTAAGTCCAACAAAGCCGCTGGAGCAAATGGCATTACCGCCGAGCTATTCAAAGTGGCAGGTGATGACTTGGTTAGGAATGTGCACCAACTCATCTGTAAAATATGGTCGAAAGAAAGTATGCCCGAAAATGGAACCTCAGCAGCCCGGCCCGATCCTCAAGAAAGGAGACCCTCTGAACTGCGCCAACTACAGAGGTAGGTAATAGTCTTTTTAACATCGCGTACAAGGTCTTATCTGCCGTGTTGTGTGAACGCATTTCGTCAACAATCTGACTATGGTCACTGTCAGTATGGCTTCAGCCCAGAAAAACCTACCATCGACCAAATATTCACACTACGGCAGATTTTGGAGAAAACCCAGGAAGTCCAAATAGATCTTTTCATCGATTTTCAAGCCGCCTATGATAGCTAACAAAGCAATGTCTAGTTTTTGTATCCTGTTAAACTCGTCAGTTTGTGCAGTATGACAATGGAGAATGCACACTGCTCCATCAAGGTCGGTAAAGAACTGGCCGAGGCCTTCGATGTCAAAGAAGGATTTAGCCAAGGCCATCCGCTGTGGTGTGACTTTTTCAACATCTTTCTTGAGGGAATAGTGCAAAACTCAAACGCCAACTATCTTTTAAAAGTCCGGCCATATACCCGGCTACGCCGGCGACGACATCGACATAATCGGAGAACGCATCGTGATGTCACTGGAGCGTTCGTATTAAGACGGAGGCATCGAATATGTGATCAAGAAAGGGCACCCAAAACCGACGTCTTGGACAGAATGTCACTATAGACAGATACAACTTTGAGGTGGTAAAGGACTTTGTCTAACTCTAACTCTTACCAATCGCTGTTTCTTTGGGCTAAGAAAGCAACCTAGCAAAGCCCTCTCTCGACCGTTTATAAGACCCTAATCATCCCATCAGTCCTTCTCTATGGTTCAGAGGCATGGGCTCTATCAAAAGCGGATGAGGTTACTCTCGGTTGTTTCGAGAGAAAAATTCTTCGAGTAATTTTCGGTCCCGTCTGCATAGACGGTGAATGGAGGAGGAGATACAACGACCGACGAACAGCCCGTACAGCTGTACAGCGACATCGACGACATCGACATCGAGAGTGAAGGTCCAACGACTGCGGTGGCTGGGTCATGTAGAGCGAATGGACGTGAATGCTCCGGCCCGGAAGATCTTCGAATCTGCACTGCAACGATGACACAATTGATCACTTTATTTTTACTTCTTTGAGGCACTCTCCTTGAAAATGCCGCAGCTCCAGGCTGCGCCAGACGGCGATTTCTGCAAACGCAAAACTCCATTTAACAATATTATAAAATTAGCATTTAACGATGAGGCTAGTAAAGCATGTAGTAGCTCTTAGATAATGAAGACGATACTTGTGTGTCTTCTGAAATTGCAAGGCCTTTTGCGAAAACCGCCTTGAGAAAAATCCGCTAATAGACGAAGAAAGAAGGTGAACTCGGGTATTTCAACAAAAACACCTGAAAAATGCGATAGAGCAACTTCAAAAGCAATCCTGATCTGAATAAACGTTTAAAGGTGAAAAAAAAAATACCAAATGGGCCACCAAAACAAAAAAAAAAATTAAAAAATCAGAGAAACTTAGTTCATACTCTGATGAGAGTTTATTTTCTCTGAATGATGACACAGATTTAGACTTTAATTTTGCTGATGACTCCTCGATTGATTTAGTTGGCCCGGAAATTTCGCCAGGGCAAATTACGCCAGAATTATTTTTTGGAAAAAGGCCAGAAAATTTTTATTTGGGCGAAATTGGAAAAAGCGCCAGAACATTGTTTAGAAAATACGCCAAAAACGTTATAAAAATAAGTTCAGATAAGTGTGGAAAAAGAGCCAGAAAGTAAAATGGAAATTAGGCCAGAGAATAAATATATTCTGGCCTAATTTATAAATTCTGTTTGGAAAAAGACCAGAAATTCCTTTATTTTATTTTTTAACAATCTAGTTTTTGAGTGATATGGTAATTAACAAAAAAAATTAGGGGAATCATCGTGCCGGCAAGGGGGGGACTGCGCGCTGCGACGCAAACGGCCGGCGCGGAACAATTTTCTGTCATTTTTCCAAAAAAAAATTCTGGCGTTATTACCGGGAGCCAATTGATGCAGAACAAGCCAATGTACTAATTTAAGTTAGGACAATTTAAATCTAAGGGATTTTATTTTGGTGCATTATTCCAATAAAAAAAGAATAAAATCTTCGCTTTTGTTGGAAACATTTTCGAAAAGGATGGCAAAAAGTCAGCTTTTTAAAGAAGACACCTGAGTCCAACGGCTTTTGCTATCCTGATCTAGAAAACAAAGGAGATTTTCTGAACTGCGCCAATTACAGAGTCTTTTAACATCGCCTACAAGATCTTATCTGTCATGTTGTGTGAACGCCTTTCGTCAACAACCTGATTATGTCTGTAAGTGGTATAGAAATAAAAGCTTAGCTCTGGAACATCGAGTAGGTACAGCTGCGATGGTTATTTTTGCCTTTGATTTTTCAAAATTTATAAATTATTATTTCAATCACTTGTGAAATAAACTTTATTTTTATTAAGTGAGTTTTGTTTTTACAAAACTTGTAATAGGTAGCTTATTTACTTATAAAAACAATAAGGATCCATGAAATCAGGCAAAAAAACTCCCAAAAATTGGGCCAATATTTCATAATGCAAAATAGCCGCATTACAAATGTGTACTGTCGGTTGACAGTGCTGACGCTGAGCATGGTTCAAAACTGCCGCGCATAAGGGCTTACTTCGTTTTAAATAAAAATAAATTATACGCCTTTCTTAAATTTATGTAGTTATTTGTCCAAATCAAAGTTTAGATACTTCCATTTCTCAAAATGAGAATACTTTAGGTACCAATAACTCAAACACATCCAATTAGGAAGTTCCGATCTTTTAAAATTCCGTACAATTACTTGCACGCCATTTACTGGTTCATTTGTGAGCACTAACATATGCGGCTAAAATGGGTTTGTCGGTAACCGATAACAAGTCAAATGAGTAATAACTTTCTTCGCAATAGAAAACCAATTGAAACAATGCCTCGTCAAGAAAAAAAATGCTCTTGCCCCTATTGTGAGTGTCGATAGTTAATCGTTGATCGACAACTGTCGATCGATCGAGAACTGTGATTGTCGATTGCGATCGATATTTGTCGGTTTGACAGTCGCTTGTAGTCGATTACAAATGTCTGATCGGCGTGCTTTCTCTTGGTAGTGAACAAATTTTGTGCGTACGAATAGCTGAAATCAATCGACGCAATCGACAATTGTCGTGACGATCGCTGATCGACAATCACAACATACCAGACCTACCAGAGAAGCTACATACGACGCTGATTTGACTTAGACAGTCGTCTAAACCTAAAGTAGTGGTGTTTCCTTTAACTCCGATCAAACAAAGCGTGAGTATAATAACGTATACCTACATATAATTAAGCCAAATAAATAGTCACATACAAATAGAACACTTCGTGTTTTCAATTTACTAAGTTAATCAGGATAAAATGTGTTGCTCTGACAATATTCACAAATCACAAGACAAAAGTCTAATTAATTACGGCATGCAGCGGCAGTCACATCTACATAGATAAACCCATGTTCATTTAGGTATTAATTAATTTAGTGCCTACATTCAATTATCTCCCAAATATCATATAGGATATAGGTTTCCATGCAGACATTCTCCTTCTTGTGCGTGCGTTGCATGTATTGTGTTTGTGTGTCTAACCACAAGCAAAGACAAAACGAAAATCCATACACAACATCAAAGTTTGTCTCATCGAAGAAACCATCTGCAAAAAAAGATTTATCTCATCACTATCCAACAGCAAATCCCAATCAATTAGATTAAATTAATTGAAATATCCATGACAAAGAGAGAGAGAGAGAGCGAAAGAAGACAATTAATCCTTGCCAGGGAGAGAAACTGGACGGGATACCCATCAATATGGTCCATCATTGGCCATTGCTCTTCGTAATCCTGCCATTCTTCTATTTCTATCCATGGTATCGTATGCCATGCCAGCTTATTTCTGAATAACAAGATGAATTTCACTTCAACGTTTCCATTGATTAGACTCAGCCAGAGTGTTGTGCGTGCGTGTAGCTCCTTGCGGCGGACAAAATAAAATAAAAAAAAAAAATACAGAGGAAATCAATATTTTTCCCCGACCCAACCGACAACGACACCCGTGAGGGAGATCAATGAAAATCTAATCAAAATCGACGTGAAAAGTCCTCTTCAATTCGGATGTGTCGCAAATGTCAGTATACGACGATGCGATACCAATCTCGCAGTTGACATTTCAATTTTCTCTCCTCCTCTTTACATCGATGGAGGATAGAGAGACGACATCGGCAGACGGCAGTACCAGCGATACAGTGAAACACACCGATAAAGAAATCTCCTTTGCATGCAATTGAAAGTTGGATGGCAGTGAAGCAAGGACGATAAGAGCAAAAGAAAAAAAAAAAGTCGTGGATCCTTCTAAATGGAAATTCATGTCCTGCAGCCGCGTCCTGTATCAGAATCACATAACCGTTCGTAATAAATTCCTTCAAAAGGTTCATCCATCTTTATGTTACCGTTCCGCTGATGAAGATAGTTTTTTTTTTTAAATCGTTTTGGGTCTCGATATCGAGAATGTCGGCTGAATTTCCATGAAACATTTCCGGTTGTCGGTATCGTCTGATGGAATAGAAGAAGACAACCTGCCACCGTCAGGTAGAAAAAATATATATTTCGAGATGACTCTATTAAAATGCTGCACCTGGAGCTGGACCCAAAAAAAGGAACAAACAAAAATGCGGATAGACTCTGGTGGCGTCTGGAATCTCGATTGGTATTCAAATTTAATTCGCAAACATAGCCAGCCGTTCTCAGCGGTCAATGAATATTAATTTAGTGGAATGGATTTTGAATAGGGGTTGCAGTATTGGTAGTTTCAATGAATTTAAATCAGCCCCTAATACACCAGACGGAACTAATGGAATAAAACAAGCGGAAGGATATTTAACGGAATGCTGCGCAGTAAAGAGCGAATCCCGTATATTTTTAGGAACCTAAGGCATAAAATAGGCAAGATAATATTACGTATTTGAAAAGCTTCTATTTCAATGGGCTCATATGAAATTGGTACGTTTCTGTCTATCTAAATTATTTTAAGTAATATTTCTCTGGAACAAGCCACATACAAACTCCCTAGGATATAAGTTTAGGAAATTTTGGAACTTCTTCCTGGAAACAAAACTCACAATATGATTACATAATCATACCCCTCTGTCAAGCTCATAAGGTCCAAATGAGAACTGAAGGTGCCAAGTGCCAATCGGACTGTAGGGTGCCAAAATTGCACAATTGTGCCAGTTCGGCAACGCTGGTTACGGCATCGCAATGTGAACAGTTTGGGATGGTTTCATGTCCGCGTTTAAATAAATATGACCCGTCAAGAACTGGGTCAGAAAGCAATTTGTTTCACCATGAGTCTGTTTAACTCATGCATCGATCACTTGGTATGAGACCATGTGTCCATCTTCCCTTTAACGATTCGTTCCATTGTTGTTGCCTAATTGCGATATTACGATTTCTTTCATACCTCCTTTTATCGTGATCTACCCGGCCATTTCGAACCCGCTGGGTTCTTAGCGTTTTCATTTCTTCAGCGATTAAATCGATAGGTAGCACTGAAGATACGACTAGTATAGCATCGTTTGAAACAGTTCTGAATGCACAGGCGAATCTTAGTGGGCTAAGACGGTAAACGGATTTAGTTCCGCGTATACATACTTAACTTTCGTGACACCCACCTGACCATATTTCGGCTGCGTACATGAGTGTTGAACCGACAGCTCCTGCAAAATGTAGTCGCTTATTCTGTTTCGGGCCTCCGAAGTTACTCATCAACCTCGAGAAGTCGAAAGTGTTGTTGCAGACTTTTTGCGTGCATGCTCTAGATGGTATTTGAAGCTTAGACGAGCATCAATAACCACTCCTAGGTATTTAATAAATGGTTGAGAAACTACTTCATGCCCTCCAAAGCTAAACGTTATCGTTTCCCGAACTTTCCTACTCGTAATAAGCACTGCCTCCGTTTTATGATCTGCGAGTTTCAAACCGGCATTTGCTAGTAAAATATATAACGGCGCCGTATTTATTGGTGCCGCCTTTCCAACGCCTGCCCTCTATAGCGGCTTGGGCTCTCGTTATTACCGCATTGATTGTGTCTACGGTAGATCTGGATCTACGAATACCGTATTGGTGGTCCGAGAGGCCTCCGGCCGTTTCAATTGCTGGCTGGAGCCTGTATTGTAATTGATCCGCTCAAGAATTTTCCCCATTGTGTCTAGTAAACAAAACACAGTATACTATGCGATTTGTCTGTGTGTATCTATAATGCTTTCGATTTGAGCCACCACCCCAAAGAAGAGCACGAATTAAAAGCATTCAGTTTAAGATTTAAATGAATCAAGCTCAAAGTGCCTATACCTATGGCCTAAAAATCTGAAACTTTTCAAGTACATAAAGCAAAACTGACAAAACTCAAAGAAGTCCGATAAAAATATCGCGTCGGCTTCTGCTATTTCAAAAAGAAAAATGACATATAAGGCGCCTTGGAACTGCTTCTAAAAATGCACTTTCTGTATTGTACATATACAAATGTAGGAGGTCAGGTATCGTATACAATACGATTGCAAATGCCCCTTCACTTTATGATTGGAAACTTGTTAGCAATATGGATTGTACTAGCGAAGAATAAATATCATGGGCCCTAGGGTCCCTCCAACCCAACAAGCCTGCGGGATCGGACGGTGTATTAAACCGATTATTACAAGCTTATTTGTACTGATTTAGGTTTATGAGTATTATGGCAAGTTGAATGAATAATATGCTGTAAGAAGTACAATGATTGGGAGTGGGGCTGCTCTGTCACTTTTTATAGGACGAATTTTCCAAAATTCATGTTTACCGAGCGTCTTGAGTGTGAACAAATTGTCAGCTTCTACATCTATTGTATTAGGATAGGCTGTGTGTATTGGACATTATTTTTTTTAATAAATTTAGGAAAAAAATGCACACTAACATGTTAATGACACAAGGAACATCTGCAAACAATTTCATTTCCAAGGGTATGGACTGGAGCGTGTCGTCTAGATATTTGACTACCTTTTTTTTATAGGTAGGTAGCATGTTTTTCATCACTCAGATATCATATCTCTGGAGACAATCATGAGTGTCAAAAATGCCGAATCGGCACTTAAACACTTTTCAATATTTCTACTAATATTTACAAATCAATCAAGTCTCTACTCTCAACCATTATAAAATGCCTTTTGAATTGGTAAGGGTGTCACTGTATCTTTTGGAATTGTGGGAAATTTTGTACTACCTACTAAAATGAAATACACACTTTTTAAACATTTTAAAATAAATACAATCGCAAGGTACCTACCAGAAGATTCGACCAAGAAAATATTAATTTCCCATCCACATGCTTGAACTATACCACCCACCAAGTTAGTGGTAGCCCTAGCCCCCTTTAAAGGGCTAGTGGTAACCCCTTTTAAAATGGCTAATAGGAAAAATAAAAATCTCCGAAAATATGCGCCGAAATATTTTCTACTTTCCATATTCATAAAGAATTTTAGACCTCTGGAAGCGGTTGGAATGTTATAGCCCTCGAGGTATGTAAATGTACTTCTAAAATGTTGCTCCTTAAAAAACGGGTAGAGGGGTCAATTTGAAAAAAAAAAAAAAAACGGCGACATAAGCGTGTTTGCCTGGCGTAGGTTTGATCGGAGCGTAACAACTTAATTCACATTCACTTTATCTTTGATTTTGTTCATTGACAATATGAATATGTACTGATTGTCCTGAGTTACCACGATCAGTTTCCCTATTCAGTACCGAACTGTTCCTAGAATTCATTCATTTTTATACAATATGCATTTTTCCCTCTTTTTGATAAACAAAAGAAAAGAAACAATTATAACCCGAGCCCGTAGTTCATGCAAACAAAAACCACATTCATCCTTATCGTTCCTCACAAATTGACAGCTATACAATCCATCTGTAAACATGAGTTCTTTAGAACGTCCAAAGCTGTTGTATATACAATAGTCTATATAGAATTGATAATGGCCGTCGTACACAGAGTCTAATTGGATTTGATTTCGAGTTGGATTAATGTTTTGGATGTGTGTTCGATTTATAACAAGTAGTCTTGCACTTAACAACTTTACTGCATGACAATCCCATCCATCATTAGGGATTTTTTTTTTGTTTTGTATTCTTCCTTTTCGTCTAAATTTGTATTATTTCTTACATCAATCCTAGAGGCTATTTTTGTGCTTTCCAATGAATTGATTTAATTATTTTACCCTCCATCCCTCCCCTTTCAGGGTAGAGCGCACAGAGAGTGGCTTTGAATTTGAACTTACACAATCAACACTCTTGTGGTCTGATGAGATGTCATGTCAGTCAGATTTGAAATTGGAAATCATTTAGTAAGAGAGAAGTAGGGAACAATAAACAAATTTGTGCGGACGTTGATGGAAAAAAATTATTGATAGACTAGCTATGTAGGTATGTATATAAAAATGTATTTTCAGATTAGTGTTTTGACATCTGCCATTCTGCCAATTATGTTTGCTAGTGTGGTGGTAAACATTGGACTCCAAAAGATGTAAAAGTGGTATCTGATGGTGAATTGAAATTGGGAACTATTTGAAATGAGAGAAATAATATAGTATTCTCATGCAACAGTTTTTTTGGACAGACTTGGCACGTGGCGTTGTTGGCTTGTAAGTTCCGCACAACATTCGCATCTATGGTTAAAATTGTTAAACCAGTGGTTTCCATTGTCATTCTGCAAACTAGGGATTACCCTACCAGCCTGCCTATAGCTACTTCGCTATTAATGCTATCATTTTTGGTCTTAAAATCGAAAGGCCAATTAGTTATTTGGCAATGGTTTCAGGCGATCATACAGTACGACAGACAGGATCGTGTATGTTACCTTTAGGAGACTGGATGGCGCAGTTTAAAGAGTTTCCTTTCTTGTGTAACTGTCATCCGATGGTGATATATTGATCCTGGAGTAGGAGTAGGACCTCTCAATCTTCTCGATCGCCCACTCTCCGTGCTATATTTTTTTTTGTTTCGTTCTAAGGCCTCTTTTATTTTTCTCGCAGATCTTATAAGTCAGAGACGGCGATCTCTGTAACGCCAACTTCATCAAACCAAACAGGATTTTTCTTATGGGTGGGTGAGTGAAACCTTGCATATTAGGTGCGGCGTTTCTAGTGGTTGTTGGCAATACCAGTGTCAGTTGACGAAGTTGAGAGGACTACTTCTTGTGGATCGGGAGAACGATACTAAAATTCCATTCATCAGACATACAAAATAAAAAATATGGTTGTCCGATCGTGTCGGCTGTTAATTCCAATCTGTTTATTTCCCTGATATCCAAATACAATTCGACTTAATAAGACTTAACTAAATACATTTTTGTTTACTTAGCATTTCCGGCAGAACGGAAACCAATATTATGTTGCTGATTCAATTATTGATGTAATTGCACTTTTATTATTTAATGCCAAAGTGCAATTACCTTTTATGCAAGAAGTGCAATTTAAATACTTGAACATGTACTGGCGTAGGTCGTTGCTATTGACTCCATCCGGTTGTTTGTAAATACTGGCGTAGGTCGTTGCTATTAACTCCTCCCTGCGTTAAGTTTGAACGTCTCTGTTCAATATTTTATAAACTTGCATTCGAATTGCTTCCGTATCAAGTGGTGTTTCTGCTTGGGGTTGCGTGGTCGTTATTGAAATGTTTTTAGGCTTTATTTTGATGTATAATATCACCAAAATGATCATGAGCAGCGTTCCACTAACTCCATACCAGGTCCATTTGCTGTTTTCCAGTGTAACTTTGAATTCTTCAATTCGTTCATTGTTGCGGATATGAAGTTTATGTAGATAGGGTAAAGACACTTTCTGTTGGAATTCAGTCTCGTTCAATATTGTCTTTCTGGGTGCTGGTAGGTGTATGACTTCACTCGGATGAGTTGCGTCAAATTGTTTTCCATTGATCACAATTCGGTCCTGGAAGGTCACTAGAAATGTTCCGTTTACACAAATGCGCTGACCTTTTTGCTCTATAAGTAAGACCTCGTCACGTGCTATAATTAACCCGTCATCAAACAATTGAATTTTATCCAAGTGGTCGGCTGATGTTGTTGGGCAGTTGGCTGTGTGGTTGTTCAGGAGTTGGGAAAGGCAAGTATCTTCATTATTAATTTTACAGTATGTGTAGGAAATTGCTTTTTTACAATTGTGTAGGGGAAAATGATTTTCGTTGCAGTTCGCAGTTAAATTGTTTTTTAAGTCTAGTATCTTATTATTATGTATTACTGGAGCTATTTCATAAAGTTTACAAGTTTCCTTAACTATAGGGATCTTAATTAGGTATACAAGTGTTTCATTGTAGTAATACATTTTTACATCAGCAATAAGTAACAGTTCACGTATGGATGTTGCAGTGTTTTCTTTAAAATTAATGAATTCTATTTCTTCTATATTTAACATTAAAGGATTAACAATATTATGTTTTGATAATGCAAGAGCATACAAATTATTTTTTAAGTTATCAATAATTATTCTGTTTCTTCTCGTCACCAACATTGTTAATATTTGATGATCTACTGTAATTTGGTTATGGTCGGTATTTTTTATGTTATTAATTCTGTCAGTGATTTCATCTAATTTATCTTCTATTTCTTTATTGATTTCTATTTGCCTATTATTTCCTCTGACTAATTCATTTTCTTGTAATCTAAGAATTTCGAAATCTTGATGATCTGGTACTCCTGCAACAAATTTTATTGCGGATCCAATGAAATCAATAGATCTACGAATTTTCGTAGGAGATTTTAGGACTCGAAGTAAGCGCTCTATTTCTTTAACATCCTGTTGTAGTATCTCCCTATCTCTTTCATCTTTAAGAGAGTTTATAATTTTGGTATTGTCGGTAATGATGGCATCGAGCTCAGAAAAATTGGTCGAATGTTTTAAATAAAAGGAATGTTCGAAAATTGCTACCTCGCCCGTAGGTATTGGGATAAATTCTGCATTTGAATAGTCCATGATTTTCGTATGTACTAAACGAAAAATAGTTAATCTGCAAATAAGAAAATTTATCTCAAATTATTTTTGTGTGCCTGTCTTCCGTCAATTACTACCGCGGTTCCTAAGTCTGCCTGAACTGTTTTTTCATTGTAAATTTTGGAGAACTTATTTCCTATTCTTCTATTTGCTTTTAAATAAACTCTATCGCCTGGTTTGAATTCTTTAGGTGTAGTCTTATTGTTGTGATACTTCAGATCTTTGGCCTGTTTTGTTTTGAGTTTTAAAATAATTTCGTTTTTCATTTGTTCAGAAATATTGTGAAAAATATCTACCGGTTTATAACCGGTGACTGAATGGATAGTGTTATTGTATTTGTGAGTTGAAAGAAGCATCAGTTCAGCAACGTCTGTCGTTGTTTCTTTTGTACAGCGAGCAATTTCAGCAAGGGTTGAGTGAAATCGTTCAACTTGGCCGTTACTTTGACTATGAAGTGCTGGTACTGAGTGTGTTGAAATATTGAACTCGTTTTCTAATAGTGCCTGCGTTGAAATGGATGTAAAAGCACCTTCATTATCTGTGACTATTACTTTCGGATTTCTAAATTGCGAAATGATTTCTATTAAGGGTTTTCTTATATCAGTAGAGTTTCTAGAAGCGATCTGTTTTATGATAGCAAATTTGGAGAATTTGTCGATACATGTAATAAAATATTTTTGTCCTGTATTGTAAATATCTAAATGAAGGATTTCTCCTACATTAGTGGGAATTGGCGTCGCACCGATTGGATGTTGTTTTGGCCTACGATGATATTTATTTTCTTTGCAAATCTTACATTTCGATGCATATTCTTTGCAAAGTTTTTTTAAATTGGGAAAATAATAGTCGGAAATTATTTGTTTGTAGTTCTCATTTGGTCCTCTGTGGGCTCTGTTGTGTTCGGTTACTAATATGTCGTCTTGGTCGTTTTTGTTAAACACGTCTTGTACAAGTTTGTTGGTATATTTCATTTTAACGTTTGGAAATGAATTCATTAACTCATTCTGTATGTGTCCTAATGTTTCGAGATTGCAATAAATTCCATTGTTTATTTCAGTATTAAGAGCGTTTTTCAGTAATTTTATTAGCTCTGGTATTGATGCAAATGTTACTGTATGTCTAACTTGCTTTTGGAAAAGTAATTTTGTTTTTTTACTGCTCTCTACTCCTGGAAGAATAAAGATTTGGTTCTTGAAGCAATTTATTGGGTTTTCTACTGATGGGATTATTTTTGTTAAAGATTCTTCGCTGTGAACAGTTCCTTCTGAGTCAGTAATTATATTAATGTGCTGTCGCGATAATGCGTCAGCAACCTTGTTTTCTTTACCGGGCTTATAATAGAACGTAGGAGAATATTCCTCGATAAAGGCTCTCCATCTTTTTAGTTTAGTATTTGGATTTTTTTCTGATATCGCGAAGGTTAGAGGTTGATGGTCAGTATAAATATTAATGTTTGGGACACCATAAAGGTAGTTTCTTAATGTTTGTAATGCCCAGACAATAGCCAGCATTTCTCTTTCGTTGGTCGCATAATTTTCCTCCGTTTTACTCAATGTACGAGAAATCATTGTGATTGGTCTCCCTTGCTGAGACAACACAGCGCCAATTGCATGCGATGAAGCATCTGTTGTAAGCTCAAACGGTTTTCGAAAATCTGGGTATAATAGCAGGACATCCTCTGATGCTAATATGTTCTTGATTCTATTGAAAGCACCTATTGCTTCAGCGTCGAGTTCGATTGTTATCTTTTTTGACTGGTTTGCTTTAATGTTACCATTTTCTCCCCTAAGGTATTTAGTCAAGGGTTTCGCTAGGGACGCGTAGTCTTTAATAAACCGGCGATAATAGCCGGAAAGGCCGAGAAACGACCTCAAACCTCTTAGAGACTTTGGCGTTTCGAAGTTTATTATATCTTTTACCTTGTCGGGACACGTTTTGATACCCTCACTGGACACTAAAAATCCTAAAAACTCAACCTGTCGTTTAAAAAATTTAGATTTCTCTATTGAAATACGCATATTAGCGTTGTAAAGCTTGGAAAATATTCTGTCAATGGCCTCCAGGTGTTCACTTTCGGTTTTTGAGAATATTATTACGTCATCAATGTAGACGTGACAACTCTTCCCAATTTCTGATCTTAATACATCGTCTATAGCGCGTTGGAATATGCTTGGACCATTTTTTACCCCAAATGGCAACCTACAAAACTCATATTTCCCGTTGTTAATTGAGAATGCTGTTTTTTCTCGGTCTTTCTCCTCGAGAAGGATTTGGTGAAAACCCGCTTTTAAATCAATTGTAGTGTAAAAATTAGCTTGGCCTAAATTCGACAATATCACTGAGATTTCCGGAATCGGATATCTATCCGCTATGGTACGTTCGTTAAGCTTCCGATAATCGAAAACTAGTCTAAATCTTTGACTACCGTCCTCATCTGTTCCTTTCTTAGTTACCACCACTATAGGAGTATTATACGGTGACCTTGAAGGTTGAATAATACCGTCGTCTAACAGTCGTTGTACTTCTGCATTGACAAATGACACTGCAGCCATATTATAAGGTCTTGGCCTAGAATAAATTGGTTCTGCATCAATAGTTCTTATGGATGCTTTAATATTTGTATTAAATGGCAGTTTTTGGTCTGACTGTGCAAAGACACCTGCGTGTGCCTTTATCATTTTCTGGAATTCGCTTTCGATATTATTAGGGACAGATTCTGTGTCTATTTCTATATTATTTGTTTGTTCGCAGTGTAGAAATTCCAAGGGCTCTATACCCCCCTCGTATATCAGGATCGCGTTATCGGTATCTATTTTGGCTTTAATTTTTGAGAGAAAGTCGTAACCTATAATGCCATCAAATGTTTCTAAATGTGGTAATATAAAAAATTCTGTCCAAGCCCCCAAAACGAACGTCTCACATTTATGTGTAATTTGATTTGCACCATTCAGAGTTTTTGCTATAAAATGCTTGTTGTTTGGTTTAATATTTCTTAAGTGAGGCAAATTTTTGATGTAGTTCTTGGCACTTCCGGTATCAATTAAGATTTTCAACAAGGTTGTGTTGTTAAGTCTTTTCTTGATAAACGGCAATGCCGAAGTTATCCTAAAAAATTAATCTCATCGACGTCATTAAAACCTACTTCTTCATCTTCACTATAACCTTCTGATTCAAATTCGTGTCTATACAAACTATCGCAATCATCTAGTTTCTCAGCTTGTGGCTGGATATGGTTTATACGCTGAAATTTAGCTGTGTTTTGCCGGTCAGATTCTCTTGGTCTCTTTATATTTATATTTTGCATATTATTTGGATTTGGGTAGGAAGGTGCGGGGCGACTGTAAGTAATTTCTTTTGGAGTAAACTTCAATTGCTGCTGATATGGTTTATTTTCACTACTGCGTAGTCTGGAAACTGATGGATCTACATCCATAGGTTTTACCTTTTGCTGTTCATGATTTTGGTAGGAAATTTTGAGAGTGTCGTTCGTCCTTCTCCTATACTGAGGGTTGCCGCTGTAGGAAATTCTATCTCGTCCTTGCTGGGCATCGAAAGCTCTGGCAAAGTCGTAACGATGCTGGTTTGCTTCCAACTCTTGGGCTTTAGCAAGAGCAGATGGTAAATCTTGACATCCGGCAGAAAATAAAATGTTACACCAAGGCTTATTTAGACCAGATATAAAAACACGTAAGGCATCGGACCGATATTTCGCTGCCAATGAGTCTTTTACTTCTTGGTTCCCTGAGTATTCCATTGTTATTTTGCTAATTATCAGCGTTAAGCTTTTTTCAATTTGATCATAAAAGTCTGAAATACTCATACGACCTTGACATAGGATGGAGAGTTGGTTTTCAAGAACATGTAATGGACGTTTATCGGAATACGTATGATCGAGACGTGCAATTATTGCATCGAAATTTAAAACTGTATTAAAAGAAGATAACACTAAATCAGCCGATCCTGTAATTTTATTACGGATAATGGCTACTGCCTGATAATATTTTTCTGTTCCCACATATGATTTAAATAATTCTATGGCCGTATTAGCCGCTTGTCTCCAAGAAATATATTTTGCCTGTTCACCCGAGAATTCTGGTAAAGATTTTATTAAGTCGAGCGAAATCAGACATTCTACGTCGGAGGTGCTTACAGAAATAGGTTCGTAAGCTACAACTGTGCAGGAAGATAGTTGCATTGAGTTCAGTTTCACTGTTAGTTCCTCGATTTTTGCATTTACACTTTCCTTGACCGTCTTATTTTCTGTCATTAATTCATTCATTTTTCTCATTACCGCACCACACGCAGTTTCAACTGCAACTTCTACAGCTGAAGAAATAATTTGCGAAATATTCTCCGCCATGACTAATTAAATTGTTAACCACAGAAGAATATTAACTCGAAAATTTTACTACAGTAACCACACTAATAATTCAGAACTTAACTGCTTAAATTTACACTAGATATTTTTAAATTATTTATAGAATAGTGTTTGGGAAATGTGCAAGATTAATATACCTAAATGAATCACTTGGTTCACTATTTAACTTAACTATTTTTATGTTAAACTCACAGTATTAATAATTTTCTCATGATTTTACTGCTTCTGTGTGGATTTTTCCCACGATGAGGAATTTAAAGATGTGTGTTGTTTGATGTTGTTGCTCCTGCGTCCCACTATGAGGATGTGAAGGGATTTTTCCCACGATGAGGAATTTAAAGATGTGTGTTGTTTGATGTGTGGATCCGTGCTCCTCCACCAGTACGGTTTGGCTATCGACGAAAATAAAGTATCCTTACTATGGGGATTTCTGTTACTCTATTATCCTTTATAAGGACTTTGGGAGTATTACTTTCTGATAGCCCCACGTTGGGCGCCAAATAAAAAATATGGTTGTCCGATCGTGTCGGCTGTTAATTCCAATCTGTTTATTTCCCTGATATCCAAATACAATTCGACTTAATAAGACTTAACTAAATACATTTTTGTTTACTTAGCATTTCCGGCAGAACGGAAACCAATATTATGTTGCTGATTCAATTATTGATGTAATTGCACTTTTATTATTTAATGCCAAAGTGCAATTACCTTTTATGCAAGAAGTGCAATTTAAATACTTGAACATGTACTGGCGTAGGTCGTTGCTATTGACTCCATCCGGTTGTTTGTAAATACTGGCGTAGGTCGTTGCTATTAACTTACATTCATTTCACCACATTTTATAGATACGTTAATGACAAAACTACAAAGACTGGCATGTATAGGAACAACTAGTGCGTTGAGAACAACGCCGACTTCTGGGTTGGAAATGCTTCTTAACCTGCTACTTATGGATCTATACATGCAAGAATTGGTGTGTTGAGGATAAGTCGGACAAAATGCTGGATCCCCAGTCTCTTTGGGCATGAGCGGATCCTCAAGAAATACGTAGGGAGTGACATCAACTCTGGAGTACATGTCACCATACCTAGACTTCGATAAACCATTCTCTTTCCAAGCAGGGAAGAATGGGACAGGGACGAACCCACGGAAACGAAATCAATAGCCATCTAACAATGACGGATCAAAGATGGAATGTATAACTAGAGTCGAATTATTCTTAGAAGAACTCAACATACTACATAGTTCAATCAGGCTCCCTGATTACTGTAGTGTTTCCAAGCTAAAGTACTGACGGTCGCGGAAGTGGCAAGCATGGTATCAATAATGGCAATACCACGGAATGATATTATCATATGTGTTGACAGCCAGGCGGCTATCAAGGCAATCTCTACTAATGAGGTAAGATCCAAACAAGTTCGCCACTGTCGTGAAGAGCTCAAGGCTCTTGGCTCGGAGCATAATACGATTCTCCGCAACGAGAGGGCTGACGAACTGACAAGAAAAGGTTCTGCAATGGACCTATAGACCAATCACTTCAGTCGATCAAATCATCAATCTGGAGAAAGCCAATATCAGGTGGAAAACACTAACCACCGGTGACATATCACGGAAGATGTGGCCAGAGCACAACAAAAGCAGGACCAACGAACTTTTGCGATATGACAGAATATCGCTGTCCAAAATGGTTGCAGCCCTCACCTTCTTAGAAGCCATACAATGAAACTAAATCTCAAGAATGACGACATTTGTAGAGGCTGCAGTGATAAAGAAGCCTACGAGGACACCCCTCACTTTCTCTATCACTACCCAGATCTCTGTCACTTGAGGAACAGAGAACACTTCTTGGAAGTTACTACTTCTAGGAAATCCAAGCACTCTCTAATGTATGAATATCTAATCTTTACAGATTTCTGAGGACAACAAGATGGCTGCACAAAGTCAAGTAACCACCGGGAAGGATGAAATAAAACCAATACAACACGGCTAACCCCATCGAAGGGTATCACAATGGATCCACGAGGACCTGAGTGGGGTGAAGAAGATCCTACTCAGATTCACCAACCCGTAAACATAACCTAACCCATAGATAAGTTGGTGCATTTTCTCTTTTAAGCTCCTAAGCTCTTCTAAGCGGTATGCCGTTGGTCTTTGGGTTGTCACTATGCTATTATTTGAAAAAAAATGGGACACTTCAAAAACAGTTTATTGACAATACCATAATTATATAATTTAATGCTCCCATTAACTTTCTGACACCTTCCTCTACACTAACGCCTAGAGCTAGACAACCCATACCTTAGAGGCCACATTTCGACGATTGGAAAGTAGCTGTCACGGCACTTGCATGTTTCCAAGACATAAAGCAGTTATTGGCAATTCGCAAAAGACACATTTGAAAATCCTTATACTACACCTACCGCATTCAGGCATAAATCAAAGTATCACCCCATCTCATGGCATGTCCCACCAACCATTCTAAGGGTGCACTCCCACAAAAAATTACAATCCAAATGAATGAATTATGTACACCCCAAATGCTCAATAATCGATAAATCCATCAACGTAGCTTGTCCTCCTTGTCTAGCCGGTAGCTACGAGTCTTTTTTAGAAATTCACCAATTCCCCAAAGATACACTCTCCTCTCATCAATATACTGCATACACAACATTAGTATCTACAACTAGAATAAAATTCCACACAGCACGTCTCATCGCACTATTTGTTGTTCATTAGTTTGTCGGTGATGGTCATGCCTCTGGAACATAATATTTCTCTTATCAACCGAACCCAATCGCACGGGACGAAGAAGATCATAAAACGTGCTCCAAATAGAGGAGAAAATCCAGGAAAAAAAAAAATAAAAATAAAACCAATGCACTGAAAGAAATATCGTATCTCATAGATACAGATGCAGCAAAGAAGTAATCATAATGGGAATACAATTTCCGAATTACCATACACAAGACCCATATGATGGTAGGTACCTATATGCGGAGTTCGAGATACATCACTTTTGACCAGGGATGCGATGCGACTGTTGGTCTGTCTTTTGTGAAGTATCTTAGTATCTACAACTACATATATGTTGAGTATTATATGTGTTACACCATAGACGATGGAGTTTCATGGCAAATGAGAAAATATTTCCCTGAATTCCCCGAGCGCATATATACCCACAAAATGAAACGAATTGGGAGCGAGCCGGAGACAGGGTCACATACAGTCTGCCGTTTGGAGCGAGAAAATTGAAAGTGGGAACAGTCATGGTTTGCACATGACTGGACCCCGGAAGGGGGTATGGTTGGGACTGAAAGCTGCTTTATTCGATATTAGGTACCATGAGCCGCATACATTTACATTTACATGGACGGTATGGCTGAGAACTTCACCGCCCGCTCCGCATTTTTCTCACCCTGGCTGTATTACATGTGGAAAAGGATACTTAGTTAAATTCGCAAATTTATGGCATTTCGTATGTGAAACGAAGCATAAAATCGTCCTTTTACGTATATCTAATTTTTTTTTGCTCTTCCTTGCAGACCTCCACTCCACACCACTTCCTGGTTGCTTGCTTTGCCATCTTCCATATTTAGATAAAATGTGAATTATATACAATAGCAAATAAGAGATACTTCACAATGTGGACTACCTATACTTTGAAGCTGAATTTCGATTTGCAAATGGAAAATGTTTTCAAAAAGCAGCTATATCTGCATGGAATTATTAATGGAATGAAATATTTTGTCATTCATGCACGACTGTCCGTGTGTGTACGCTGGAATGAATTTTGAGAAAATATTTACAAATTGAACAGATGATGGATGCAGTAAGATGGATAATAGTAGAAACTCTGTGGTATCTATATAGGGAACAAGTTTATATTTGTTTAATATTTTGTTGTGAGATAAGAAATTTACTTCGATGATACGGTCAGGGCTCTAGGTTTTATGCAAATGAATGCTTGTTTTTGTTGAATGGTGAACTTTGGGCTAGAAGAGGTTATTGCTTTCGTCATAAATGGGTCTGTGATAGAATTAAGATCAAAGATATACGATAGTCTTGAAAATGGGTTAATGCGATGCGCAATTTTGCAGACATTTTGTAAAAGATATCGTAAGACAAACCCTTTTGAAAAGTCATTAAATATAGTTAAGTGACGGATGGCTAAACCGTTCTTGCCTATTGGGCAGCAAACAGTGACAATTCCTGGTGTACGAATTAAAGTCGAACTACACATTTTTGTTTAAATAGAAGAGCAAATATATTGAAGTGAACCACGTACTCCGCGTTTGGATGTAAAACAGGTCGTGTAATAAAAATATGAGTACACAAGACAGAGTGTGCGGGGCTACTGTTTGAGGGCCAGGGACCCCAGGTTCAATCTCCGGAAAAACACAAATTACATTTTAAGATTTTTTTTCCACTGCGCCTCCTCTCGTAAATGTCTGACAAACGTCCGAGAACCGAGAGTACCTATAACTGTCCCGAAACCCCTTCTCAATTAAGTCGTTTGGATTCAGGGTAAAATTGTAGGCCCCTTCCATTCGTCCCAAAAATAAAATCTCACACCAACGAATAGTTGTGTTGAGTAGTTTTCTTTTCAAAGCAGAAGACGTCTTCATATTTTTTTTTTGACATGAGATCAATCACCTTAACAGGATCCACATTAATATCCGAATGAACAGATATGTATCATAACCAGTGGCCTCATAGTTAAAACGGTCCTTTTAACACTAGCTGTGGTCACTGGAAGTGTGTCCAAAACCGTAAGCAAGAATTTCATAGCTCTAAAGTAAGTCTTGTCACATAGATAGGTATATCAAGCAATTTGATGACTTCCGTAGAAGGATCACTCGAAGAATATACTCAGCTTTCACAACTGACAACGAAATTGATAACAAGTTATAGCTTTTCCATTTCGTTCACTCGCTCAACTGCAGCAAAACCTGGGAAAAGAGCTTGAAACGATGGTAGTGGTAGAACGTCTTCGTTGACCGCATGAGCCTGTCCGTAAGATTTTGTATTAACGAATCTGTGCAAGGAATCAGTGTAGACTAGACCAGAAGTTCCCTAACTATGCTTCGCGACTTGGGCCTATACCCGTTCAAGATCCAACTGACCCAGGACCTCAAAGTTAATGATAATGTAATGAAATGACCATAGAAAAATAATATTTAGCGAAGGGGCGCATTTGACGCCAACCAACACGAGGTGTCAATACATCCATCAAAAGCTGTTTGGTGCGCATTTTAGACCGACGGCGGCGTCTTTGCTCCGTAATTTTTCTTGAAAATTACGTTGGTAAGGCCAATACCATCAACGGCGAGTGCTACTGAACCAGCAAGACGTGGCTACGTGGCAGTCTGTGCCTTGCTCCGTTGTGTGCTTTTAGAAGGGCGTCGCAAAAATAATATAACCTGTATATTATAACCACTGGACTAGACGCTCTAAAATAATCTTCAGTAGAAGAGGTTTATAGATTGGAACGCGTTGTTTGTTTTAATGAAGTTCTTGGAGCTCTTAATTCAACTTTAAATAAGTCCTCGGCAAGTTGAAATGAAGATTAAAAAGCTTTTTTGAAAATGTGAAAAAAGTGCTTTTCCTCTAAGCACAGTATTCTTCTCGCTCTAAATGTTCGCTCCCATGCAAAAATTGTCTATAAAATTTAGCGAGGGAGTTTAGGGCTTAGCAAAGGTGTAGGTATCCTTTCGCGAACTATTGGGAATTGAAAAGTGACATTTGCGATATTTGCGAAAAAGGGAACGGAATATGTTAAAATATTAACAAAAATTAGCAAATATGTTAAAAGAAAAAAATAGAAAAAATATATACTAGTCCAAAATTTAAGGCTGTTTGCAGACAAGCCTGCGTGTTCAAACTTAGTGGTGAGTAGATCTTGACGTAACTTCTACTATAACGAAAATTGAGAACACATCTCAAGCTGCTAGACTTTTGACACCTTCCAAGCCGAGTGCGCTGAATCCAGAGGGGTGAATCTGACAAGTAGTCAATCAATCTGCTGATGGACACTTATTTTTATTTCATTTGGTACACATACCTATTTCTTATCAAAGACCTAGCACAGCGGTTACCAACGACTATGTGGTATATGTACGTCGCTCTTTCTGTATCGGGAAAGCATTCACTGACTTTGGCCGATGTCCTGCAATTTGCGATTAACAAATTCGTTAGATTGACAAACTGTTACAGTCTCTTTGCTAACGCGACCATAAGACGGAACTTGTCCTTTTCTTAAGGAAGTACAACATTCCAAACTTCACGGTACCCACTTGTTTTCCACCACGCTTGGTATACAATAATGATGCAAGGAAAGCTCCCCAAACTTACAACAGATCATCTGCCTTCCTGAATTAATTTGAATGTAGATTTTAAAAAGATTGCCAATGGTCAATACGATGTCCCCTACCATTGCAGACATAGTTCTAGACGACCTACATGATGAGTGCTTCTATACAATAGAGAGGCCCAAATTTGCAGCCAAATATGTCGATGACTGAGAGCATTGATGATATGCTGCGATGCCTGAACGGATATAACCCTAAAATACAATTTACTGTAGAAAAAGAAACCCATAAGGCGATTGCCTTTCTGGATGTAAAAATCCCCAGAAAACAGGACAAACTTTTGATCGACTGGCACCTGAAAGAATCAACTTTCGATCAAACCAATCCAGACATGTCATAATTAATACCCCTTTGAACTTGGTATACAACGTTTTAGCATTGAGTAACGTTGAATTCCACTCCGTCACCAAGATACTCTACTCATGGACAACAACTACCCTGGCGAGGTCATACGAAGCATCATTCTACGCTAAAAAAAGAGCCCCTCGACTAGAATAGACGGCAAAACCAAAGGGTTTATACAAAAGCATGGTTTATATTCCAAAGCTACCCGAAAACTTCAATGACATCATCACCGAAAACACCTAAAATGTACATTTGGTATATAAATAAATCCAACTAAACTGTGGGATCCATGTTCTCCAAATTAAAAACAAAACCGGAGAAAAACAAACAGGTAGATGTGGTCTACAAACTTGACTGTCAAGGAAATAATGGCTTGCAATCTTTGCTATGTAAAAATTTCCAAACATCGCTCCGATTTAAAATCCAAAATTTCTGGAAAATCAGCACTCGCCCTTCATGTCATCGAAAGTGGTCACAAACCAGATTTTGACAATGTAACAGTACTGCAAACAAAGAATGTAAAGTACTATGTAGGTACCTACATGTTTTCCAATAAAGATCCCGACAGAAGCCTCTATCGAAACGTCGGATAGGAAAAGAAATGAACTAATTTGTTTCATTTCCTACCACATATTTGACCAAAAAAGCCGAAAAAAAAGTTCAGCTGTCCTTTAAAACTATTATTAAAATCAAATTGGTGGAGACTTCTACCCTAAATTAAAAAGTAAAATCGACAGATCGTGTCGATGCAATGTAATGTCCTTAAAGGGAATAGCATTTCGACGACTGGCTTGAGAACACAAGACAGAGTCGGCACGGTCTCGGTATAGGCGTGGAATGGACACCAATCTCTCGTTTGACCAGAGTTGTAGGCAGAAGTCGGCCTCCGTTTTATAAGCCGTTGACGGTAAATACGGTATCGCAGAAACATATCGTAAAATATACCGAAAGTCGGCTCAATAAAATTCAAGGTAGTGAAAGTCCTTAGCGAGATTGGCAAATCCCTTTTGTTGGTCCCAAGTCAACTCGATGCCCTAGGAAGCAGCCAAGCTGACGTTAGACGAGACTTATCCTGTGTGCCTGAAAACGCAAAATAAAATTAGTCAAACTATTGGGGAGCACATTCACCCTTTGCCCCTACTAAATGAAATGCCAATGCAGTATTGCCCATCGCCATTTTCGATCTTTAAAATTGTGTATCCACTTTCATTAAGGTATTTTAGGCGAAGAGCACACATGTGATTCCTCAAAATGAAACGGTTGACTACAAGACTGACAAGCTACCCACATACCCAGACAGTACACTTAACAGCCGTGAGGTCATCACCTTTTCGAAGTGCTTTTTCTTATAGGGCAGCTTTGGGTCTCACTTCCTATAGAAAATTTGCCGTCGACTTCAATTCACAAAAATTATAGTTTATAGTGCATAACTATTGACTACCTCGAGGGTCTATTTTAGCGTTAAAGGTTTGCCTTTCTGGAAAAAGTAGGCTCAAAGAAAGCCTTAGCTGATGAAAGTTAAGAACACTGCAATGTTTGGTCCACCCAAAGACATCACAACTACGATTAACCCTAAATTTACAAGAACTAAAGTACCAATACTCTTCATTGTAAAATTATCTAGAACTATTGTTTGAAAATAGCGATAGAAAAAGTTCAGTAGCACAAAATAAACACTCACCATTTACAGTGACAGTCAAGCAGCAGTAAATCCAGGACACCAATAAAATTTGCCATAATCCAAGCGCAGGACATCGTTTAGACCGGACGGCTACCCTCGTTAAATCCACCCGACATTGAGACATTTCCAAATCGTTTATCGTACAACACTTCTCCGAACTACTTCGTCACTATATAGATATAGTGCACAAGTTAACTACCCGTCGCGATCAAAGCGATTCAACTGCGAACCAAGTGACCGCTGATTTCAGCCGACATAAGCACGGGAAATGGCATCTTAGGAAGCCACAAAAACATCCATATAAATACACACACAATGACAACTACTAACCGTTCCGAAGGAGTCAATTTCACTTCCAGTCTGCTTGATATACTCGATCAATTATTCAGCTTACTTTCTTGGTCTTCCTTTCTCCGAATTGACCATGGAGCAGATAGAAAACACGCGGTACGCTGCATACACTCGTACTCCCCGAAGATATCCTTGTAATTTTTCAAACTCAGACGGAAAGGAAAATTCGTTGAATATTTTATAAGGACACGAAAACGACGACTATAACGAACAAAAAAGCACACGCCCGAGCACTTTCTTAGGAGCGAACACACGCGGCGGAGGCAGAACTGTCGTCTATGATGTCAGGAGAGAGATGAAAACAACAACACAAAGGATGTGACCGGCGGGTGTTGTTCAATTTTGTTCTCGTTTTTTCCACGTTGTCGTCCGTCGTCCGTGTGTAGTACTCGTCTTGTAACCAACAACACATTAAATAAATTCCAAGTTGAAATTTTTATGAGACCTTCAATTTATCATGTCCTTTCGCCTTCATATCGCGCAACGGCAATACAAACCGACACACCACCGGGAACGACACAGGATGTGATGTTGTGCAAAGTCCACACCGAAAATTCCAATGTTTGTACGAGGACGGAGAGAAAATTCAATTGGGAAGGATCAGTTTCGGCTTTTTCTCGTTGTCCTCTTTTTTTCGATTTTTGGTGAACCCCAACACGTCCTGTGTGACTTTCGTTTAAAGGCACTTCTATGTCTTGAAAGTGCTACTTTGCTGACTGGAGTGGCGTGGGCGATACTTTTTTTTTGGTAACTTCTGAGATGGCCTTGCAAACTGTTGTCCTTGTAAATATTCTGAAAATAAAAAGGAACAAGAGTTAAACATGATAAAATATCGTAAACATGTCAGCGCTAACAATTTGTATGAAGATTCAATGTGAGTTATGTTCCTGTGGTGGTCCTTGAACTATAAATATATGAATGAGCTTATCTAGAGTGGGACCAATTATAATTTTTTTTCTTGCCCTTCTTCTGATCTTTTCATTATCGGCACCGGAGGATGAGGCTACAACAAAGTTTTGAAATTAATTTATAGGGCCGTCTTTTTCGAGATGCTAAGTGGACTCTCATCCTGCTTTTATTTTATCTTTTTATGGCGCGTGTGTGTGTATACGATTGGAAAAGACGACGCAGTGTATCAGTTTAAAAAGTTGAAAGGGAATTCAAGATGAAAGGATTTTGATTAATTGGGGAATTTTTTTTTCACAGTTGATAAATGGTTATTTTGACTGGTTATCTAAGAGATTTTCGTATAATGAACTTGAAAAGATAATGCAAAAGAGTTTTTAAGTGATGTTAGGACGCAAACGAAACCCTAATTATGTTCGACCTTTTTTAGCTGGGGCAATCATTTTGACTATTTTGTATTTTATGCATGCTCCATACCATAACCTTATGAATAATTTCTGGATGATGGGGGCCTGTTCCATGGACGGTTTTTTTGCGAAAGTTTAGTCAAATCCCAGTTGGAAAAATTTGAACCGCATAACTTAATATTTGATGAAGTCACATTTATAAGTAAAGTACCTGCAGTATATATGTAATTGGAAAGAGCTTGAATACAGCTAATGCAATATTCTACAAAATTAAAGAAGATTTTCATATGTTGGGTGACAAAAGAGCTATCAAGAAAAGCACTTTGCAAACATTTCCAAAAGCAAAGTTCCATCAACTGGGACTCGCCACAGTTTTTGATTCAGGTTATTGCTGTGAGTGAGTGGGGTAGTAAACATATATCATAAAGCAAACGTTATTTTTAACTTTCTCGTATACGTAGTATCTAAGAGAAAGATATTGTTTTCGTACAAAATTTCGAACTCGAGATTTTGATCAATTCTGATATTACGATGATAAATAAATAAATAAATAAATAGGTGGCGCAACAGGCGGGTAGACACCCAAGGCCTAGCTTCTCTCAACCATTCGTTTTGTGTGAGTTTCTATTTTTGGGACGAATGGAAGGGACCTACAATTTTATGCCGAGTCCGAACGGCTAAATTGAGAAGCTTTTTCATGACAGTCATACTCTCGGATGTTTGTCAGACGTTCGCGAGAGGTGGCGCAGTAGAAAAAAACTTTAAGATGTAATTTGTATTTTCCGGGGATCGAACCTGGGATCCCTCGCCCAGTAGTCCAGCACACTAACCACTGCGCTACTGCGGGGAATGATAGGGGAACTCAAAAAAGTGGGTATCGCAATTCTGTCCGTCCGTATGTCTGTCTGTCCCACCCCTGGGGAATCTAAACGTTTGGACGGATTTGCTTCAAACTTCGTATTTAGAGTTTGTAGGCTTCCCGCTCGGGAAGTTTTTTTTTTTTAAGCTAGCCCTAATATTAACGGTACCTCCCATATAAAAATTTTAAAAGTATTTTAAAAAACTGCTCATATCTCAAAAACGCCATTTTCGATTATAATAAAAATGTTACTTTCAGGTAATGCTTAAATCCATAGTAATACCACTGGCTCAGTTTTGAGCTAAACAGTGTTTTTTGAACCATGAATTCGTCCTTCCCAATCGCTAAAACCGGTACTTTAAAAACTGCTCATATCTCGAAAATGCCATTTTCGATTTGGATGAAAATATATCTGCTAGGTAATGTTTATATCCTGAAGAATATGTCGTACTCAGTTTTTAGCTAAACAGTTTAATAACAGTGCTTTTCGAATCCAAATTCTAACTATTGTCAGCATAATTTTACAAAAAACCGCTCTAACGATTTTGATCAAAATACATATTTAAGACAACATAAGACAACACAACTAATGATCACGTACTTAGTTTTTCTCCGAAAACTCGAATATTGCCGTTTTATGAATATTTCTCAAAAATGACTACCCAAATTCCGATCTGTATTCACACACGGTATATTTTTGTAAAGTCCAAAACTTCAGTACATAGCAATATAATTTGAAATTCATCGCCTACTTGCCTCCTTCAAGTGTCAGTTCGGGGTGAAATTTGAAAGTAATAAAGTGTTCTAGTTAATGCGTAGGTTTATGTTTATGTAGTATGTATTTACGGTATTAATTACACCTTGAGTGGGTATGATTTTAAACGTAAAATTTGCTAAAATGACTCCGAGATTCTGCGAGATTCGCAATAAACGAGAAAGTTACGTGCGACCCAGTCGTGCACATTTTTTTAAATATTTTTATCGCAAAAAGTGAATGTTAGGTATCAATAGCGCCCGCTATGCTTGCAGAAAGGCGTAAATTTTCCTTGTTTTCCTATCGGAAGATGCTCTAATTTTTGCAAATAGCCTCAAATGTTAATTCTACTCTGACATTTGTGAAGTATTCAAAATAAACAAAATACACGTTGACAAGACATGCATCGATACAGGTAGATACTCTAAAAGAACGAGGAATAACAATTGTTTCTGTTTTTTCGAAATAATATTCGTCAGCAGTGTTGGCGTGAATTTTGGCGCAGATTTCACGGTTGTCTGACACCAAATGGAAAAACCATGCGACACTTAGCCGCTCGCCTAGAATAGTATGGGACAACATGAGACAGAGCCGGATTTAGGGAAGGGCATACAAAGCTAGAGCCCCGGGCATCCACAAAAAAAGGGGGCCCCCACAATGGAGACTTCGAAAAAAAACTTCCATTGAGTAAACACTAGTAAAAAAAACGTTCCCCTTGACATTATTTTTTCGCTGTTTCCTTGATCTGATCTCATTCATCGTTGAGATCGAGCGTTGTTTTGCTCGTAATATTGTGTCTCCGAATACTTTGTTCTAACTCATCCCAAATGTACTCAATTGGCTTAAGATCGGGCGATCGGGGCGGGCTATGCAACTGTTTTGGCACTTTACTTGATTTCACAATAAATTATTTATTGAAAAACTCTACTGAAAAAAATTGTGCATTTTATTTGGAAAATAAGTAAGTTCCAGAGGACATCCATTGCCCTAGGGCGTCCAGACCTTTAAATGTGACCCTGACATGAGATGCTGAGAGGTCTAGCCGGCCACGGAGCAGACGTTCCGCTGAGTATATTGCAGCTGTGGCTGAAGATGTCATAGACGACTCCGAACTATTGACCAAACGACATGCCACGGAATTGGGAATCAATCGGCGATCTTTACAGACAATTTTGAACTGGAGAACGTGTGTTTTCAACAAGATGGACCAACGGCGCATACTCCACAAGCCACAGACGAAATTCTAAGGGTCGCATAATCTCGTTTGGCGATTTGCACTGGTCGGCAAAATCGCCTGATTTACCAGTTTTAGACTTTTTTTTTTTAAATCACGAGTCTATGTCAATAATCCTCAAACTTTTGAAGCCCTCAAAGACAATATCCGTCAAAAAAGCGAGAATCTGTCTCCGGAAATTCTGGCAAGTGTGATGAAAAATGGTATAAATTGGGCTCGAGTCATCAATTCTGGCGGCGGCCATAAAAAATAACACAACCAAAGAACATCGGGTAATCAATTTTATTGTACTAACAATAAAAAGAAAATATTAATTTATTGGTGCTTAGGCGCAGGAATATGATTACATTTTTGGGTTCTTCAAAACGAGTAGTCTTCTGCGCGCCAACGGTTGTAGATTTGATGCTGGTATAAGATTTTCTATTAGTCGAAGATACAATAAACTCTAAGCTATCAATAGTGGATATATTGGGGCCGAGCTCCATATTATGTAAGACATATATTCGAGGACTCGTCTAATATGTGCCTTATAAAGAAGAAGGGGTAGTTTCGGGCTGAAGTTCTTCTTCGTTCTAAATAGGTAACATAACTTTGACGACGCTGATCTGAACTGAACTGCAATCCAGTTGTTCTCTGACTGATGCATTTGGTCTAAAGGAAACTGCTAGTTTGACAGATACACTCTCTCTGCAAGCCAATTTTTCCCCATTTGTTCAAAGCCCGAATTGTTAATCCATAGGTTGCTTTTTCAATCTGGCTCGAAGGACCAAATGTTTTAACTTAACTAACTTTTTGAACACAATGGAGTAGAAACTCAGGCATCAGCTAATAAAAGCGAGTCTTCTATAGCATCATAATTCATAACTAAAAACAAACTGCCACCCGCTTTCAGCTGCGATACGTCCAAATGGTTTTTGGGACAGTTTCTGATAAGATAAGGCTGTATTTAAGTGTAATCATGTATGCCCGAGGGCCGAGGTATAGCGATGGACCATATACGGCGGCTCACATAGTTTTGACAATGATTGGAAATGATTTTGGAAAATTATTAATATTTATGATTTTTTACAGTACCTATGTACTTTTATTGTATACTCAGGCATCCTAAGATATTTTAAACGTATAGCTTTTAGCGCCTGTATGCTTCAAACTCTTGGTAGTCGTTCTCTCAGTCATATTTAGGAAAAAGCTATACAAGAACGTATGGAGCAAAATTAGTATTGGATAAGCCAAATGCGTCGAAAGGGCGTTGATTATATAAGCTTCGCAATAACCCCCACTATCCCAATATTAAAAGCAATTATTTCACCCCTCAAAACTTAGTGTTTGGCGTTCAGTGAGGAATCGCATCAGTATTCCAGAAAATGTAGGAATAACGTCTCCACATGTCGACTCCAACCCTTTATTAAATCAACAGTACTTCTATATAAAAAATAATTTCCAATCAAAGTCTATACAAAGTCTTCCTGTCCAAAACGGATTTATTCCTATCTGTCATTTGATTGGCACTCACGCATACCGAAAACCCTATTAAGTTCAATTAATCCGCTGACAGTCACGACTTGAAGCGGTGAAATAACAATAACAATGCACTTCACTGTTGATCCTTTTCATTTCACACTTGTCAGGAGATCCCGCCTCGCCATGCCATCCCCGCGGCATACTTCACAGATGCAAATGCACTTCCATGGAGATCCTAATTAAGTCCAAAATAAATACGACCACTTCAGCACTCTTATCCACACACGCCAACTGTACGCATTACCTGTTGGCGGTCAGTGTTTTTGAAGTTTCTCGGTCTGAAATCAATAACCTGAGCAGCATTATGTCTGCAGAGTCCCTCGCCATCGATCAGACCTACAAGTGTCGATACACGCGCACCCTAAGCTTGTCCATCTTTTGGTGCAATCGTGAAACACTAAATAAATATTTAACTTTTCTCGGCTCCGAAAATACCGTCGCGAACCTTGGTAAGATGTTAAGTATTTTTTTTTCTCTCTCGCTTTATTTACTTTTAGTTTCTGACATCCTTTTGTTGCTCCTTCGTTCATTTGCATTCATTTAAATGCGCCAGAAGCGTCCCTCGCAGAAATCTCTTTCGTGCTCATTAAATTATTCAGATCACATAATCCCTTGGAGGAGGTGGAGGAGGGAACTCAAAAGGATGACATTCTCCTTTTTTTTTATAACAGCCGCCATCGGCGTCCAATTTGGCTGCCCGCGAACTGGATGCAAACACTTGTCCAGAATGCCAAAACGGTAATAATTATCACATTTATCAAAAGTTCAAACATGCTCCAGGCTCTTTGGGGACGAAGGATTTTGGGGCGTGATGTCTAGAATCTCATTTGTTCCATGGGACACAATCCTAACGATGGGCTCTTAACCCCAAACCCGGTCCATAAAGCAACTGCTTGTTCACTTAACGTCCTCATCTGCTGCCATCATGGAGCGAAGCGAGGATAAAACATTTTCAAAATCGGATTTGTTTACCTTTCCTGAAAAAGATATCCCTCGCCCGAGGAGTAGTTTTATTCTTTTTCTCGGCGCGGCGTTTTCGTGTTCTTCTGTTTGTATGATTCCTTCTGGTGCAGTGCCAAAAAATCAGGCCACTTCCATTCGACCTCTTGGTTAAACAATAATGAAGATTCTGTTTGAGTAGGTATAACTCGCTGGTAGTGTGTGTGTGTGTGTGATTCGATTTTCTGAATCCACAGTTGATCCTTTATTTGAGCAGACAGTATATATCTAGTGTCGTTTGTAACACACGGCAAAGTGCTACACCATTCCGAGGGCATCTCTCCCAAACCGTGACTCTTCATTATTTATATTGGAAAATTATAGAGTGCATCGAAAACGACCGATTAAATGGATGAGAAGAGGTAGAAACCAGCAATCCAATTAGGATGATTCAGTAAAGAATAACTCATCCGGGATGATTTCATAAGATACGTCGCGTCGGTATCTTGGTGTCGAGATTGGGTATAGTTTTTCTTCTTTCTTTCTTTTTTTTTTGGGAAAATTACCAGGTTGATGGAGATTTATGGTTTCTGAGAATTTCGGTAGTAATAACAGTAATGGAGTTAAATCTAAGAAAAACGGTGTGATACGATTCTGAAGATTGGATTTTAATGGGTGAACGTAGGCGCCTGTGTTCCTCGGAAGCTGTCTTCAAATGATAAATCTTGTGAGGACATTTCGGTTGTTGGCTTTTCGGATATGCTAATGCATATAGAATACAAAGCACAATATGGAGAATGGTTTGAAAACTATTCCTCTTCGCACCACAGCACTTTTGTCAGTATATGATTTGATATACCTACAGTAACTCAAAACCAGCCCATGTAGATACATATGAGTAACTTCTGTGAGCCTCAACATTGAGTGAATATTAAAACTATTTTAGGTTTAGGGTCTTAAAATTGATCTAAAAAACCAACAATCGAGAAAGGAATAACAAAACGTGTTTTCACGATTAGTCAGAGGGTGCTGGAAAAATATGGTACCAGATGAACCCTTTATGGAGAAACGGGCAGCTCTTATTTCGCCAAAGTGGAATATTGACATCGGAATACCGGGCATACTGTGGGTCGACCCTGACTGATTGTCTTTGCAAAGGAGCGTAGCATTACGATATCCTTACTCACACCACATGACTGTCAACGGACCATAATACCGTCACTCAAATCGATCGACGTATGGTATACACCTCCCAGCATTCTAGGTGCCCAGAGCGACCAACGGAGACTCAGAAACTCACAGAAATAGGAAAATATTGTGAGTAGATTAAACTTTAAACAACAGGAATCGCAACAAAGCAACAGGAAGCTTTGGCGATCGCGTATTCCTCAACATAACAAAAAGGGTGGGCCAAATACAAGTTTATTTTTAAAAATGCAATTAGATAAACAAAATTATTTTTTTCCCATTTATTATGGCTTTATTAGTAAGAGCAAACATTTCCATTAATTATGGGAAGTTGCTGCCTCAGCTGGCTTCGCAGAAGCGCATTCTGTCACTCCAAGTTTCCAAGACCTTGTTTCGGGCTGTAGCTCACGGATTGCTTGGATGATATTGGAGTAAAATGCTTGAATCTATCCGGATTGTTGGCATAACATCTGTCCTTCACGGTTCCCCACAAAAAAAGGTCAAAGGGGTCAAATCGCAGTCCCAATTGACATCGCCAAGATGGCTGATAACACGATTTCGGAATTTGGTGCGCAAAAGATCGGTTGTGTTGTGGTTGTGGCATGGGATGTGTGGCATGGCGCGCCATAGCTACATGTCTTCAATTTTAATAAAAAAAAGTCGGTTAACATGGCTCTGTAACTCTGTTGACCCTTGTTCCCAGCCTCATTTTCGAAGAAAAATGGTCCAATGATGTCACCACACTCTCGGTCTCGGCTACAGCAGCCACATTCTCGTCTAAGACGGGGACCATGAGTGTTGTCCACTAGCATACCAGTCTCATAAACTTTTTACTCAAACTTGCGTACAGCAGACGCGGTGGGTGCTTCATTTCGGCCAAAACTTTTTTTCAAATAAAACGCTCTGATGTTTGGGCATAATTTTTCAATATTTCCGAACGTCGTTCAATCATAAAGCGACTCATTTCGTTCCGCTGAGGTATGATACTGACTTTCTGTCAAGATTTCGAGCGGGAAACAGCTGTCAGTGTCAAAATAACCTATGATTTAAAAAGAAACCACTAGATGGCCCAGCCTTTACAGACAGCATAAAGTGCCGAGGACAATAAATACTTAAACTCAAGTCCAGCGAGGCTGCTGGACTATAAGGGCCGCCAACCGAGCTATTTAAGTCACCGAATGAAGACTTGGTGTTGAGCATACACTAATTCATGTCCAAGGTTTGGTTTGGAATGTAGTATGCCAGATGAATGGAATTTCATCAGGATCATTTGTCAAGTGGAAAAGAAAGGGAAATACTCTAAGCTGTGTCAATTATAGGGCCACCCGTCTCCTTGAGATTGTCATGATTTGTAAACGAATGAAACCAACTGATTGACTCCTACCACTGCGGTTTTAGGCTTGATAAGTTCACAACTGATACCACTTTAGATTCTGGAGAAAACTTAAGAAACTCAAATCGATACTCACTATCTGTTTATCGATTTAAAGACCTCATTTATCACAGAATTTATAGAGACGGGTTATATAGAGTCATTAATAGTTTTGGTATGCATTGAACAGAAATCAATGTAGTCTCCCTCTTTAATAGTTCTTGACCTAAGAAGCCAACTGAGTAATAAGGCCTTGTCAAGAAATACTAAGGAAACTCTATATATAGGACACTGATCATCCCAGTCCGGATATATCCATGGCTGAGAAGCATTAACATTAGCAAAGCCGATTGAAGATGTGTTTGGTCGCTCTGAATGCAAAATTCTTCGAGTGATTTTCAGTCCCGTTTACCTTGACGGGATTTGGAAAAGGCGATTTAACATCGAACCCACGGAGATATTACAGCGACATCGACTTGGTCAGAAAAGTGCGAATCAATCGTTGAAGGTGAATAAGATATGCAGAGCAAATGCAAAGAGTCTTCGACTCCAACCTCAGAGGGACAGCACCATGGCAGAAAGTCTCGAGAGGCGTTTTGTGAGATTCCAGGTTCAGGCCCAGGCCAGGGCTGTAAAGACACCTACGTCAGTAATTTGTATGCGTGTTATTTTCTTGCTCATGATCTTAAGCCGAAAAAGTCGCTCTATGGGAGCAATAGGTATGGTGAGTGGCGCTCATCCGATAATATCGCAATTTACACCCTCCCGATAAACTGACATCAGGCGTTTAAAACATCAAGGTAAAGAAATTACTTAAAATGAGTGAGTAAATTATATCTTCACGCCGATCCTCGTATGGAAATGCCACGATCGTTCCGCGAGACACAACAAATCGACCCTTTATGGAAATTTTCGATTTAGACAGTAAAAAAACTGCAATTTTTAAGAACGTCGGATCATTGGTAGGTACTATAGCTACCTCGTGAAAGTATTCTATCTTCCATTGCAAGGGCAAACAAAATTACAAACCCTAAGGTTTAAAGTCTATAATGCACATGTATCAGAGCTAGTACTGTTCCATTGCTACCCACAGAGTTGCGTCAGAATGCGCTGCGGTTAGCCCTAGCATAGCATTAGATTAAATTATTATATTAGATATTAGGTCAAGAGAGCCTTCATTGGGCTCTGGCACTGCGGCCTTTCTAAAGGGGCCTATTGTGCCTTCCCCGATAGGGTCCTTCGGCAATCTTTTTACTCCGGAGACAGTCATGAAGACAATTATCTTGGGCAAAATTTGTTAATATAACGATATCTTCGCCAAGGAACCTATCATAGCATGAGTCATATGAAAGTCACCTCCGAAGAAGGTGCGTGTCATTGAAGCAGGAAACAAATTTCAAAAGACAATGAAAGTCCTTTCAAACGTTTCCAAAAATCTGACCGGTCGCGACGAAAGTATTCACAAAAATGACTATAAATCTATACATATAATAAAACTGTAGGCATTTTCTTTGGCCGTTAAAAACTCGAAAACTACTGGACAGATTTCGATGAAACATTCTTTAAAATGTTCCTTAGGGCTGTGAGACTGCTATAGGCTATGTAGTTTATAGCCATTCGAATTCGAAAAGGGTTGATTTCTTTTCGCAGTGAGTGCTATGGTCAGTTGTATAAATTTATGTACCTATATTGTAATCGTATGTCCGATGCAGGATGGTGATGGGGTGCGTGCTGAAGTATGACATTAATATGTAATCTTGATCTTCACAAGAAAAGAGACGTATAATACAAAACAGGTTTCATTTCAGAATTTCATTCTGATATGTGGTATGGTAACAGTGTAGGTTTGGGGTTAGGTAGTTGCTTGGATTCCATAGTAAGAGGGAAACAAAGGAAAGGTATTACTAATAAGTAGCCAGATCTAGGAGACGGAGGAATTTTCTTTTTCTTCTAAAAGCGCGAAAACTACTGGACGGACACTCAATGAAACACTCAAAGTGTAATTTTAAATGAAGCAAAAAATAAATTTTGTGCGAGCGGGCAAGACGAGCACGGGTCCAGGTAGTCTTTTATATAATTGCTGTGTCAAAAAGGGAAATAATGTACAGAGTTTTGGGGAGGATATGTCGTGATTTCTATATCGCGCCAAAAGAAGAAAGAAGCTTATCCGTTCTAATAATGTTAGCCATGTTTTTGTTCAAATTATAAAAAACATTTAGAAAATATTTAAGAAGGCTAAATACCTAAAACCTTTCACGACTACAATTTGATGTCCTAATTGGCATTCCATTCGTCCCAAAAATAGAAGCTCACACAAAACGAATGGTTGCGAGAAGCTATGCCTTGGGTGTCACCCGCCTGTTGCGCCACCTATTTCTTTATTTTAATTGGCATTCTACAAGGTTTCATTATTTCATCGTCATTGTTTTCAGGGGTTAGAACTAAAAGATGTTTTAGAAACGGGTGAAGAAAAGTACCCTCTGTATCGACTTCTATCTTTCCAGCTTCCTTTAGCGTAAAGCCTAGAAGCTAGGCTAGTACAAATGTACTCAAGAAAATGTATTAAACAAATCAGAGAATAACCCAATATATCCGACACTTCGTGATTTATAACACGGCAACTCAAATAATATATGTGCATAGCAAAATTCTGATATCCACCGACCAAAGCTAACTTCAGTTCATGCATATTTCATAAAAGTCCTTATGGCAAGATAACTCAAATGAATCTTCATTTGGAAACAATTTCTCACCTCCCTTATCAAATATGTATTTCATCGCCGCCATGTGCACCCGAAATTTTTGTAAGATACTATTCCAAGGCTGATACATCCCCTACAACATACATCCCCTACAACACACATCCAATAATAATGAAAGAGGTTCCGCACTTGTACAAAACGCGCATAGAGACAAAAAAGACAATAAAGGATATTCAAACCCAAAATACACCCCTTAAGCAGATGAAATAAAATTATAAATGTCTTCCTAAGCAGAGGATGTTTGGCTGCTTCTCCAAAAAAAAAAAAAAAATAAAACAAATCACATCTCATATTTCCATATGACAGGCCAGAGGACTCCACTTCTTCTTGATCCCGCATTGTTACAGAATTTTTGTTCCTTCTTCTTCCTTCCTTTGGTTTTATTGTCTTCGTATTATTTCCTTCTGAGTTCAACGTTTATACGACAAGCCATTGTTATAAAGATAGCAGATTCGAAAATTGGATGCAGCAAAGGAAAAAACATATTTTCTTTTGAAAATCCAATTTATTTGTTGTTGCTACACATTCCCAAAAAATAAAAAAATAAACGAACGCTCGTGTCATAATAATCCCTTTCTCCTCTTTTGTCCTGAATGTAATAAGTCGTAATAGGCTCTCTTAGGCAGGGCGCAGAAAGCATCTACAACGTAGTACGCGCCGGTACGCGTACATAACACAGCCCAACTCAATTCAAGCCGTCGTATGTCATGTTGATGAAGAGCACGGATAAGGGCACAGAAGGACCGTCGTCGCAAATCTCGTTGAGATACGCCTAATTCCGCTGCGTTCCTCCATACATAATATACAATACATACTCACTCACTCACGCACTAAACTAACTCGCTTCAGCAACACCAGCAGCAATCGCGGGTAATCTGCTGAACCAATCTAATTCGTGTCCGAGTGTTGTTTTGTGTGTAGAGGGTACGGCTGAGGTGCGCGGTACGTATTTGTAGTTTTTGTTTAGCCTAATGTCAGTGAAATGAATTCATTTATGGGCATTGTTATCGCATAAGTAGCTACTGCACGACTGCCGCTCTGGAGCAGCAGCAGCAGCGTTGCGCTGTAACCTCAAGAACTTCTTTTAGAATTCAACCAGGAGCAACACACTACAGCTTCACAAATGGAGTTGCAAATGTTTGTTTTTCCCTCGTCCGCCCTTCCTCCATTCAGCTGAGCAGAGTCAGACTCAGACCCAGACTCAGAGTCATCTAAGGTAAAATTTATGAGCCTGAGATAAGACGTCGTCGGCGCAACACAGGAGCTCAAACATGGTCAAAGCCATTGTTTTGTCTATGTTGTTTATAAATATTTTTTATTTTTTTTTTTTTTAGCAGAAATGAGAAATGGCATGTGTAGATACACTCTGTAGATACTGCCGCAGATACTTTTGTTTTATACTTTAAATTATTCACAATTATTTAGTTTCAACTTTCTCTGGCTTTTAATACCTACCAGCTGCTGCGGTTCGACCACAATGGATAATTGAATTTTTGTATCTATGACCATATTAGTCACCAGAAACACAGCACATCTATTGTATCTATGCGCATTCGGGATGATATGTGGGACAGTCTTGCATTTACGACGCACAACCGGAAGTGGATGACAACGACGAAAGATTTCCCACAAAGCCGACGAAAGGTGTTTCTATATCTGCGGCCGTGTGACAGGCAAACATCCTCATTTGGCTGCGAGTTAGGTAAACGGATCACGGATCACCTTTCTGTTTCTCGAGATGCGTGTGTGATCTGTTGATGACTCGCTTAAAGAGATGCAAACATGCACTTCGATTGGATTAGCTTGTCAGACAACATGCCGCTCGCTACTGGATTGGAATGCAATGCCAAAGCGTATATACGAGTACTGCGTATGCTAGTGGTGTAGTGACTATTGGTGTGGCCATGGCCACCTTCCGGCGCGTCGATCAGTGTGGCGACAATTTGTTTTCCTTTTTTTTAATGTCGCTTGCTTCAAACGATGCGAGACCGCCTTGAAAAAGGCAGATGATGAATTCATTAGAAAGACGATCACTTGCAGCATGTTAATTCGAATTGTTGTTGGAATCAGTAGATGGATATCGGATGTAGTCCCAGCACAGCCGCACACACACTAGACGAACCAATATGTCTACTACCACACCTAGATTTTTTTTAATATCATTTGGGGTTTGGGCTTATCCAAGGGGAGGTGCAATGGGAATCTCAGGGTATTCGTGGAAAATTCGAGAACATTTTACGGTGTTTGTTCAGTTGCATTCATGGGGAATTAAGACAAATATTTGGGACCTCAAAGGGAGGTTTTCATTTGAATATCTAGTGGGGAAATGCATGTGCGTGTCAGTTTAATTGGGCGACACAACGTGGTCCATGTCTTAACGTAAAAGTATTTTGAGCATTTTTCGTTCTATCAATCTCATAGCAATAAAATTTAGATTCATTCCATTTGCAATCTAATCTATCATATTAATTGTGGTACACATTTACCGTACTTATTCTCAAGCAATTCTATTTGTTTCTTTACCAAATTGAAGCTTATCATTCATAGAAGTGTCGAAAAAGAGGTAAAGGTTGCAAGTGCCGTCACTCGATGTTTTTTTCTTTGGTTGTAATTTTTGTTATATGGATGAAAAACTTTGGTTCTGCTGGATTGTGTTTATCTGATGTCTTAAATTTGTTTCCATTAAGTCGAGAAAATGCTACCGGCTAAGTGACCGCCGCCAAAACTGAAGACGACTCGGTCCCGAATTATGTGATTTTCCATAACACTTGCTAGAACAGGCGATAGGTCCTCGAATTCTTGACCTCACAAAAAGGAGTCTGAAATTTATAAATCAGGCCATCTTGTCGGACAATACAAATCGCCAAAATGACAGAATAGGCCACCAAGAAATGCAGCCCTCAGAATTTCGGTTGCGGCTTAACAGCTAACAGCTGATGCACTGTTTGCAGTTTGTAAATGAACATCTTACAGTCTTTCACCAAAATTCTAAGTAAAGACCGCCGGGTGTTTGCGTGACACGTTATCTGGTCGATACTCCGGGGTCCTATGTGACATCTTCATCGCGACAGCTGCGATATTATATTCTTCATTATCGTTGAATATTTATGTTGAGCTCGGCAATCGGACACGGACTATTTTGCAGACAACAAATTGAAACGATTATGTTTCTAAAAATCTGCTTTTATTTGTGGCTGCTAACAGCTTCAATGCAGAACGGGAAATGAACCAGTGTGCACAATTATTGATCGAAGATAGTTGCATTTGAAAAAGGCGACAGCTATGTAAATATAACAACGCTATATGCGTTGGCATTCATTTGCCACGGAAATCTAGTGACGATTGAAGGGAGCGCACATAATGGCAGAAACCCCAATGGCGCATAGCATAGGCAATAGCTCATTTCTTACGACCTACAAGGGAGACATACATACAAACATCAAGCTTATCGTTAGTCAAAGAATCCATGAATTGGGATTATCGCTCTGCTAATAACTAATCGCAAGGCTTGATAGTTTTCGCATGTTAAGAGCCCGCAGGAACATCTAGTACAGGGATAGACAAAACTGTTTACTTTAAACATCCATGGAGTTCCCTTAATAAACCAACGGTCAAAGAGTAGTGACTTTAGATATTTTCACTCAAATCGACTTGCAACTCAAATTCAACTACCCTTAATTGGGACAGTATTACCCATCTTTCGCAAAGTTGTATTCGTTACAGATCCCCAACTAAATTCGCTTTAAAATTTCGTCTGTCGAATTTCTCTGGGGAAATGTACATATAAAACTCTTAAACTGGCATAGGAATAGCTCCTGATCTGACCATGACCACATTCATCTAAATTCCATCTCCTGTGGCAAAAACTTTGTCTACAGTTTCCGTTTTCGATATCAAATTTCTGTCGATGCATCTCTCTCTCTCTCCCTCCTCATCAGACTGGGAATGCAAAAGCCACACAATTATACCCACTTTGTGCACAACCACATCAGCCTTCCCCAGTTCAAGGGCAAACAAATCCCATTTCGTGCCATCTAAATCGACATTGATTAGAGTTGTGCCAGTGCCCTGCCTTGGCCGTCGTCGTCGCTCAACCAACTCTGCTGTGACAATTCATTTGCAGCAAATTACCAGCTTACCACCTGTGTAGTTCTCGGTGGTGTAGAAATGACCCGCAGACATGGTCTCTGACAACACAGAAACTAAAACCGAGCGCACAGTGTTTTGTGTATATTTTAAAACCACTATCTCAACAAATTGCTGGATTCGATTTCAATTCAATCTATAATGCATTGCATAGCAAGTTGCGATAAATTTTATTGTTTTGTGTGGTTTTCCGCATCCAACGGTAAGCTCATTTAATTGTACAGAGATACGAGTATCTATACCCTGCTGGTCATTGCACTGCAACTAAAGGAATTGTTTTAAATTTTTAAAACCCGCACTAAAAATGTGGTGATTTGCCAAGTTTTCGTTTTTTTTTTTTGTTGTATGAATGTACCTTTGTTTTGGATCGGGAAATGCATCCTCCTGGCAAAAGGATTCCAAATTTTTTTTTTGCTGCACTAAAACAAAACGCTCTTTGGCAATTTACTCATCAGTCAGCCGCCTGACTGGGGGGGTGGTGGGTGTTGTCGGATCGGTCGAAATAATCGAGATACGTTGGAATTCACGTTCGTTTCGACTTTTTTATGTTTTTTTTTTTTTTTTTGTAAAGGACTCGTTCTGAAATTGGTTTTGTGATTTTTATGGCAATTTTCGCTGATGCATGCAAAAGTGTGTCAGAAATTTTCAACTGAACCGGAATTAGAGAGATATAGAAGCTGATAGCTGTGTATGTGTGTAGGAGGGGTCCTTGCGTTTTTATTGTCGTACATTTTTGTGATAAATTGACGCAGGGGCATTTGAGAGAGAAATGTTAAATTCCAGTCGAATAAACACGACGGAATTTTTATCCCCGCGTTCCGGAATATGCTAAAGTCAAATTTAAAGGGAGTATTTGAAGAATTTAATTTCTGTAAAAATTCTCATGGAATGTTTTGGGTTAGAACAAAGAGGATTTCGTTTTTTTTTTTTAATCGCACATGAGTATGTTATGTAGTATTCATTTGGCAACATTGTTAATTCAATTCGAAAGTGGTTAGGTTTTTAGAATGTTTGTGGGGTACATATCTTCATTTGTATGTTGGTGAAAAATATGCCAAGAACGCAGCAATTTAACTTTGGAGAGACTAAATGACTGGTTATTGATTAAATGCCGTCGAATACAAACTTCGATGAGTGGGTTTTTATTATAAACTTCTTCTTCTCTCATAGCAGATTATTTTCAATCACTAAAGGTTCGAAGACCACTCAAGGGGTTAGCGCTTGAATCTTCTTAAAAGAACCGCTCATCCTTTTTTTTTCTAAAGCATTGCAAAATCTGTCGAATCGAAATCGGAATTTGTCAGCCGCAGCCAGGGTGTCGATAAATATAATGCATGCATATACCAAAGGGCTATACATAACTAGGTACCTATAACAGAGGGAAGCTGCTATAAAATCCTTGCCGCCCAGCTCTTACTTACTTACTTAGATGGCGCTACAATCCGGACCTGGGCCTCAACCAACACGCCTCTCCAGTTAGCACGATCTTTGGCTAACTGTCTCCAGTTGCGCACTCCAAGTTGGTTGAGGTCCCCTTCCACTTGTGCGCGCCACCTAAGGCGAGGTCTTCCTCTACTGCGTTGTCCCTCCGGGTTGGAATCGAAGACTCTTCAGGCCGGAGCGTTGGCGTTCATTCGCTCTACATGTCCTAGCCATCTTAGTCGACTGATACGTACTTTTCTGGCAAGGTCGATGTCGCTGTACAGCTCATAGAGTTCGCTGTTAAATCTCTTCCTCCAAAGCCCGTCAACGCTCAAAGCGACCGAGGATATCTTCATCCGCTTTTGACAACGTCCATGATTCTGCGCCATAAAGCAGGACTGGGATGATGAGGGTCTTATATAGAGTCTCCTTGGTGTTTCTCGACAATCAATTGCCTTCTTAGGCCAAAGTAACAGCGGTTGGCAAGTGTAATTCTTCGCTTGATTTCTGATGTGATGTCATTTTCAGAATTAATAGCGGAGCCGAGGTAGACAAAGTCCCGAACTACCTCAAAGTTAAAGCTGTCTATCGTGACGTTCTGTCCGATTCGTCGATGTTGTGTGCCGCCCAGCTCAATAAAACTTAAAGTGGTGGACAATTACCGCTTCTGTTATCTATATATAGTGAGCTAGCTAGACAGTACAATCTCAACCTCACCTTTGCCTGGTTTCGTGAACGTGCCATTACAAATAAATGGGCTGCAAATTAAATAACTAGACTAGTTGGTATATTGGTCATGCTAAAAAGTCCCATTTTAGTAACACCACTCTAACTCTTGCTAAAAAAATGTTCAGACGTGCAATCAATAGGCCTACACTAGGCTCCTGCTCTACGATATTGCGCATCTAGCTAGGCTTACGTGGCCCAATTTTGTTTAGACAAAAACTTTAAAAGAAACTTTTACTACTCAACGTATCCAAGGTCGTTCATGTGACTACGGGGTGCTCTACTTTAGGCATAAACAAAGCCTCTGCGAAGACAGCAACGACTTCTGCAAAAGCTACTTAGTTGAAAAGGAAACCATTATCTAATTTTTCTTCACCTATATAGATAGCTATCTTTGGAAGGCTTACATAAGGCATGTTTTTTTGAAACCTCGCCAGCCAACCTTTCATTTGGACAGTTCCCAGCACATTTGCCAACAGAATGAAGGCAGCCGAATGAATTTAGGCAATAAGCCTAAAAGCATACCAGCATTTCGTATAAAATTATGCATTTGATAGAAATATTAGATAAATTCTGAAATTTTTTTCTGGGATGTTGTTGTTACCTATGATTTACGGAAATTCTAAGCCACTTGGTGCATTCAGCGCCACCTGTTTGTTCATTGTGAATTGAATTTAGCCAGCAGGTTGTTGTTTTAATTAGGTACCATGTGAAATGTGCCTCAACTGCCAACTACGGGCAACTACTGGCTGGCAGCTATAGAAAACTACGTTCTAAACGATCTAATTGGAGAGAATTAAGTATTGGCTGCCATTTGGCCAGCGAAAAATATATCGTTGTATTGCTTCTCGTATCATCATCCTGAAGTGTCACCCGTCGCGTCGGCCTACTTCCCGTGTGCTCAATTTTCTGGAATCCCGCTGGCCAAATTTGCCTACCCCCATACACCCAGAAACTATGTTTCTGAAACCCTCTCTAAATCCTGTTAGTTGTTGCTCCGCTTATCTACACCCTGAGCCAATCCACGCTTTATCGGATGACTCTTTCAAAACCACGTTTATCACAAGTATCTGTTGTCCCAAGTCGTTGGTCATAAACGATTCGTTGTCTAAAAATTGTAGGTACCACGAGTCCGGCAAGGTATACCTGAGCCTTAAATAAAAAAAAACACATCACAACGTAATGGCCTTCATAATGGCGGTCGCATCAGTTAACCAGCAAAGATGTTATTAATTCATTCATTTTCAATGATCCGCTTGTCAATTAAGTGGGTCGGGGGTGTAGGTTGCTCAACTGGACCCTCCATTGCTCTCGATTCTCTGCCATCGACTCTAAATCATCAAGGGCAATCCCCATACGGGTATGGGAGAGATTATGGACTTGATCTAACCATCTCATCCTTGGTCTACCTGGAGGACGTCTGCCTGATGATAAAAGGATTCCATAGCACGTCGTGGGACCCTGGTAAAGGTATTATTTCGATTGAAAATATGTTCGGGAACTTGAATTTGAGCCCGGAAAAGAATGGTAGAATTCTGAGCATAATGCTCCGATTTAGGTTTGCTGTGTGTCTACTCACAGCCGATCAATGTCAAACCAAAGTGATTGATCCGCAATTAGTTGACGTTTCAGAAGATATCGCTTAGACGTCCGAGACAGATGAAAAGCAGATATAAGGATGACACCAGATCCCATCTAATCTAATTATAACCCAATTTCCTTTGCAATATTATCAACTTTCGCAATAGCACCTTTTGGAAGGAGTGGAACCTACCTATAAAGCTTGGTTCTAGTAGGGGTTATCAAAACTCAGTTACCATTGGTAAACAAACAGCTGTGCACGCTAGACATAGCATCAAAAGTGTTAGACTTTACCGGAACACCGAAGGAACGGTTGGAAAAGGGCTTTATTTTAATGCCTAAAGGACTAGTTATACCTATAAGAAAAGCCCATCCGTATAAAAACATGAAACAGAACAAAACTGGAACATTTAACCGCAGCATTACATTAAGGCCCTAGTTATAGCTATCATTGAAATGCATCATTGGAACAAATCAGTGGAATGGTGGTTTAATTTTTTTGACAAGTCGGTTATAACAATCATTGAAAAATTCCTGTCAGTGACTTTTCAACAAACGAGTCTAGGCTTTGAGGTTAGAGTTGATCATTGAAAGCAAAACTGACAGCTGAGAATAGGAAGAGAATCGAACACCTCAGTGAAACGATTGGGTTCCAAATTGGAGAAACAAGAATCAGCTGTTCATTGAAATCGATTTCGATCAGTGAAATAATAAAATTGAATTTAAAGAAGAGTTTTAGTCAGAATTAAGTAATTTCTTTCGTAAAAAAATTCCACAATTGATTACCTTTATTTTGATACCAACTAAAGCCAATATTGTTTGATTAATCGTCTGAAAATCGTAAAACCAAACTTTCAATGATGCATTTCAATGATAGCTATAACTAGGGCCTAAAGCTTCAGTTAGGTATAGCTATCAGTAAAATGCATCCGTAAAAACACGAAACAGAACAAAACTAAAACATTCAACTATAGCATATCATAGGAATTAAGTGGAATACTTCGTGAAACTGGTTGAGAAGTTGAACAGAAAAAGTTTTTCGTACGGAAAAATAAAGAAATTCTGTTTTTCGAAAATTTAAAGATCAATTGCTTAATTTTTTTTGACGAATTAGTTTTATAATTCAAAAGCAACTATTTAAGACCAAGATTGAGTTCAACGATTAAGTTTAAATGCTCCAAAAAAGTGAAACAATTTTTTTACGGTTGCATAGTGATAGATATAACCAACGCCTAAGTATAGTAATGTACGTACTATAGGCTTAGCTTCTCACAACCATTCGACTGTGTTAAGTTCTTTAATTTTAGAACGAATGGAACTACTTAACTACATCAATCCAATTATCGTTTCGCACATAGTTTCCTCCGCCTTTCCGAAAGATTGAGATTCCAGAAATGTTCTTTGACTATACCTCGATCACCTTCTAAGCTTTTGCTAATTTTAATGCTCGGTATTCTGACGAATTTTTGAAAGATATTCTCTGGAATTTGATGACGTAATATTAGCTAATGAACTACCTACCATTGCACGGTGGTCATCTAGATACTCATACCCATCCTTTGAGTCATCACTCAGTCGCAGTCCAGTCTTATCCGTAATGCTATCATTACCACATTATGAGCACACACTCACGTCCTTTGTTCGCTGCCACAAAATCAGCAGCAAATTGATTTTTGCTTCTTTTGGCATTTGTGTCAGGTCCGTCATCCTAATTAACGTCAAAATGTGTTATATGTCTAATTTTAAGTACTGACAACATTCGAGGACGTCTCAGCATCATCCATGGGCCTCATACTGAATATTGGTACGTCTGGCTGATGCTGATGTGCACCATATGCGTCCCGCATTATGGTAAATTGATATTTTGTCAGCGATTAGTCCGGTCCAGCTGACAGTTTTGCCCTTGACTTGGGTGCGTTCTAAAATAACAAACAGCTCAATTACAGCTATACACTTTCGAACACAAGCACGCGCAATTATAGACAATATCCATGTGACTAGATTGTTTCATGTAACCACTGACAGATACATATTTTCCTACTTAATGGATACATCGAACATTTCGAATTGAATTAAAGTCGCACAACAAAATATGATATTCGAGGATGCAAGTGAACTCCTCTCTGGGATTGCAATGCATATATGAGAATGGGTTTCACTTAAGCTGGTTTGAGTTACAGCTTCGAAAAATGAGGACACGTTGAATGCGTTCGGATGACAATTAGCTGAGGCGACGTTGATGGCGACGACAGAACGAAATGCGTGTTCCATGTCGGGTGGGTGACTGTATTTTTGTTTAATTCATTGCGCTGGATAGAATTGTGCCATATTGAGCTGTGTGAGGGTGTCGTATTTTTATCCGCGGATTTAATAATAGATATGGGAAGTGGATACAGCCCGGAGGGGGATATAGGCATGTCTTTTGTTGGGATCACTCATTGAGATGGGAAAAACATATTGTTGTATCTTTTTCAAGAGGATTTTGTCATCACTTGAAGTCTGCTGATGTTGCTCTTTCGAATTTGGATAAGTGATGCTGTTTGCTTAGATGGAATTCAGAATTGAATTTTACATCCGAAAATAAGAGTGAGCTAACTAAAATGGCACTGAAAGAAGAAGGAATATACTCTGAGAGATATTTTTAGAAACATTTTTGAACTTTATGAACTGAATATAGTTGGACTCCTTTGTAAAGAAACCATTCGGATCTGCAATGCACTTCGTTAAAGAGGAGTCAGTCTTCACTATATTGGAGCTCGTTATAGAGGAGTCCGACTGTATTTATTTATTGTTGCGTGTAGGTATAGCAAGTGCCTACTGTAGGTAAGGTACAAATCGTCTGTCAGTAAGCGTTGCAATAAAACCGGATAACCAATGCAAAGTGGTGCTGGTTTCAGCTGTTGAGTGAAGTGTTATGAGTTCAAATTCAAACGTTTAAAATGTTCCCTAGGTCCACTTCCCCATATACCAACAACCTCACTTTTATTTTAAGGTTTTAGAACCAGTCAGTATACAGTATACATTATAGGTACTGCAGCGGTAGTCAATGTCAGGATTTACTGCGCATATAGAAATATGCTTTCGACATTCAAGTATAACTTTATCCTGTCTATCCTGGTTGAGGCCCTGGTAAATCTGCGTACGTTATGTACTTAGATAGACCTTTCTCTGTGCTAAAATAATGCGACCCTTGGATTTAGGTACCTACTTATGTATGCGGACGCGGAGCCCTTTCTATTGATTCCATTTTAGTTCTAAGGAAATACGTGAATAAATGGGAAGACGACTTCAAAAACGCCTTACAAATGCCACCTCTGATAGGTGCAACTATCAAAAAGAGGTAATATGGTGCTGCCAGCAGCTCTCCATCACATTCTTGGCAGACCTAGAGGACACCTGCCCTTTCATTTCGAATTGACAACCCGATTGTAAGACTGTCTTCCACAGAGGGGCTTTAAGATATAATATGCCATTGCATTGCATATCCATTCACTAGCTTCTTACATATTACATATAGCTAGCTCTTTGAATCAAAAAAGCCACAATAGCCTTTTATTCCTGCAGTAGAATTTTAGGGAAACTTGGGACCGTCTCATAAAATTAAGCTCTAGATGTACATTGCACACGCCTACACGTCTATAGTAAGACTTATACTGACCTATGGCAGTCTCGTCAGGTGTCCGGCAACCAAAAAAGCCACATACCTAAAAAATCGGTAACGAAATTTCAAAGAATACCGTGAATACAGGACAACTCCAACCGCATGACTTGAGGCTACCCTGAACCTGCTTCCGCTAGACATTCATATACAACTATCGGCCGCAATTAGTGCAATGAGAATCTGCCAATCAGTAAATTGGAAGTTGAACGAAACGGGTCATTCGATGATTCTACAGAAATATTTTGGCCATATGTATCTGTCACGGACTACATCACGCCTTACCTAGAGTTTACAAGACTATTCTCTACCGCCTATCCCAGAAGGGAAGAATGGACAGACAGACTCGTACCTAGCACACAAACTATAGCCGTATTTACAGACGGATCTCAAATGAACACTGCGGTAGGGCCAGGTATGTCTTCCCTGAAACGCTGGGTATATCAAAATCGATACGCCTTCCCGACCATAGCAGCGTCTTCCGAGCAGAGGCACTGGCAGTGACAACAGCAGCGCGTGAGTCTGTGGTAAGGGCAATACCACCTGGAGGTATTACCTTCTTTATTGATGCACCAGAAATAAAATCGAAGCTTGTGAAGTGCTGTCGCGAAGAACTCAATGCTCTTGGTACACACACAGCACAAGGTATCGCTCTGTTGGGTTCCGGGACATGAAGGCATTCCAGGCAATGAGAAAGCAGACGAACTAGCAAGACAAAATTTCACAGTTGTTTCAGAACAAGCTGGTACCTCTGTGAACATCCCGCCTTGCACACTCTAGCTTGAAGCAGGGAGAAAGGCCACAAGAGAACGCAAGATGGGCCACCTTAAATATTTGTAATACCACAAGAATTCTATGGCCGTCCTTCAACGAAACCAAAATCGAACTGTTACCTACTATTTGAGGCCTAAATCCGCCTCGGATAAATAGAAGCCTACTCTGCTGAAGGCAAGCGAGTTGTACAGTTTCTTAAAAAGTTATTGCGATGACTCTTTTTCTTTGCGGTCTTGACAATCATTTATAACCTTGAGAATATAGGTGTGACTTATTTAAGATCGATTCAAGCTTGGTTCCAGACAAAGCTACGAGTATCTACAATATTAAGTCACAAAAGTAAACACAAGTAAGAGTGATCATCTTCGTTCGATGAAGCAAAGTGGGGACTTGACAATCGTACCTTTTCTTTTCGGTGACTACTGCAACCTACGCATTAAGTAGATACAATAGCACCAGACAATGGCCTCATTAAAATCCAATAAATACCCTCAGAGATCAAAGTGCTATTTAAAGAAGATTGTATCTTCCATCATTGACGAACCAGGTGGCGCTTAGACAATCACTCACAAGCACTATCTATACTGTTTTGTTGGCCCAGATTTTGTTTGTAATATGTATACCTACCGAAATTGAGTTACATAAATTATACCCATCAGCCTTTCTTTCGAACGAAAAGTGTCAACAAATCTGGCACACGAAAGTGATTGAATACCACTTGAGAGAGGTGAGGTCTTCTTCTTCAACCTCTGAATCCATTTCATTCATTTTCACTATATACACAAACACAATCCAAAGTGATAAAGCCAGAACTTCAGTGATAATTTATTTATTTTTTCAACACTCAAGTTGATAAGCAATGAGATGGCGCTATTAATCATAACTTTTGCAGCGCCGCACACGACGACGGGCAACAAAAAAAAAAAACGGTCACCCAAATAACAATCAATGTTGATAATGGGATTTAAGTGTATTGAACTTATTTATTTTTGGTTAATAATACACTCCACTGGCGGTATGATGGAATACACACACTGCCCGCACCTTTGCAACAGAGGGAGGTGTGTAGCACACACCCTCTGTTTAGTATGGATAAATATTTACTTTCGATTCACCCATTACCAGCAAGCAGTAGGATATCTGCCTGACATAAAACAGACGCAGACCGAGTCTTTATAGTTGCGAGTCTGCTCTTAATCATTCAATTATCACTAGCAGCGGACAAATTAAAATCCCGCTGTCATGGGTCGTAAAGTGAGCTGAAGCTATCGCAGACAGGCTAGAGGGTGTAGTCTGGATATACGAGTATATCTTGCATCCTCGATAATTTGCGCTTTTGATCAAATTAAATTAACAAACGATCAGGGAACGAGTAGAAGGCCAACACACTACAGCATCATCCTCATCATCATCATCATCTCGTGATAAAATAAACATTTGCAGTTGATTGAGCCCATAAATTTCGCGCTTCAGGCTCGGATGGTCCATATGTCTTTCACTGCGAGATCGAGATACAAAAACACTCCGGCGTCGATTGAAAAATTTACGAACATCAGTCGCGGTTGGGTTACGCATTCATTGTTGTGTCTTGTGTGCAGTCTCTCTACAAGCGACAGAGATTACACCCAACTGGTGCAATGGAATTTAAAGCGATATCATGCCGGTGTTCCGTGTGACGCTGACGCTACTGTGGATTCCTTTGCGTTCGCGCATAATAATAGCGATGGCGACGACTCTCATGCGGTGATGATGACCAGGAGAAGTACATTTACTTAATTAGCAACACGTTTCACATTATTTTTGCACAAATGTATCATGCAGGCGTATGCCGTTGCCGTATAGTATCGTATGAGTGAATTCGCTAAATGTATCTCACAGTGATTTTACATCTCTGATGTATCTTTAATCTTTGTATCTACCGCCAGCAATCATGATCATGAGTCGCCGGCCGGCTGTTCATATACGTGTGTACATTTGAAAATTTGTAGCCCCTGACACATGCCCTCACGCCTCACGCTGCATACCGCTAAGAGATGTGAAGCGGAAAAGGAATCTCTGTCGTTTTATTGTCTCTTTTTATATGATTTTGCCATTCTATGGCTATTTTTGAGATGGTGTGCAGAAGAAGTGCCATGAAACCATTTGGCATGGTTATATCGTGTCTTTTGTCTATTTGCGACAATTTTGTTGTTGTTATTATTATTTTTTTTTTTTTCGTTGCAAGCCGAATGGTGCAAAGGATTGCATTGCATCTGGGGACAAGTGTTTGCACGTCCTTTTGTCAGACTCTGAATGAAGATAATAATGTGGAGATATAATAATACCACGTAGCATTACGTAATGGGATAAGTAGATGTTATTTGATTTTTATAATGGCATGCTGTATGTTTGTATCTTTGTTCTTTTTATTCTGCACTCTGCAGTGAGAGAGGACGACATTGTCTTGCAGGATGATGATGACGTGGTCGTTTTTGTTTTTTAAGTGAGATTTAATTTTTTGGCAAAGCTTCAAATGCTCACTTGGAATGTTAATGCGGAAATAAATGCATTTGACACATCATTCTTAAGGATTTGCTTTTGTTTCATTTTTTTGAATCCTGGCATTGTGCTGTGTGCTGCGGAGATTTGTTGCAAAGTCAAATTGTGCGAAATGAAAAGTGAAACAGATGGAAAGATACACATTACATATAAGTAAAGCAAATTGGGAAGAAGATTAAATTGTATAGCCAGGAAGTGTGTTGGAATGTGCCTTTACCGATGGATACAATATTTGGTATATATGATTGTGACAGGCAGGGGCTATAATATAATTGCGGTTGTTTCAATTGGATGCAATAATTGGAATTGTTAATAATATATCTATTCTACTTACATCCATAATAAAATTGCATATTTTTTAAACTCGTTTTAACTATAGATACGATGGATTCATCGAGTCTTGTGTAGATATTGCTTCGACATATAACCAAGCCTTGGGTAAAAGGCGGAATTCAAGTAAACGTGTTAGAGAATTTCTCGGATCTTTTTTTGGAAAGCAGGTATATGTCAAAATATAATATCATGGAAAGGCAGGGCTTGCAGAAAATGAAAATCTAATACCTCAAGGTTGCAGTTAGAGATTTCGCATACAATGCAATTCTGACAGTAAACCCAAGCAGGCCAGAGGGGTATTAAACTGTTGAATGTGCACTAAGTTCCCATAAGAAAGTTCACTTCACGAAAGTGGTTTTATTTCCCACTAGGAGGGAACTGAGTCCCTCAGTGGACTTAGTTCCCGGGGACTTATTTCCCTGCACCGATTCATACTTTACTTTTCACGAACTCCTCAAGAGAAACATGCAAATATTGCCGGAAATATGACGATAAGATTGTAATTGGATACTTTAATGGCAAAATCGGGCATATCTATCGGGAATTATCATCCAGAAAACTTTAGTGCTAATGGGAAAGAAACGACTTTAAATTTAATGGTGGACTCCTCAAATCGTAGAACTCAGTTCAGCTTGTCATCCACCGAATGTGAATAATATACCAGAATTCCACAACTTGGTACAACAAGGAACAGCAATTGCAACTCACACGCAATGCACATCAAAAAGTGAGAACCCGGTTAAAAAAGTTCAAGTTCAGTCTAGCAGGAGAGTTTGTTTTGGAGTCTTTGGGAAGAACTTAATACTGACGTTTAGGTAAAGTAAATCGTATCGCTGAGTTTGAAACTTCCCCGCACACAATCACCAACATAAGCACAGTATTTGTTACGACAAGTATGATGTTGTTGAAACTCTATTTTCTCACCAAGGTAGTATATAGCAGGGTAGTCAAAGTGTCCACGAGAGGACCAAAGATAAAACGGAAAGAATTATTCCAAGCGTTCGCGAGAAAACCTATGGGCCTTAATGGCATTACAATATGAACCCTAAGACTTCCTATTCAAACTTGACTCGACTTATTTCCCAACATTTTTAGCAAGTGTTCTTGGCGGATATATTTTCTGAGCCTTGTAAGCTCCAACGGCTTATCCTACTGCCAAAAGCGAAGACGAAAGACATCGAGAATTTATCCAGTCGTTCTTTTTTTACCAGATACGATTGGTAAGATCCTTGTACCGAAGGTTTACAATGGGATATCTACTTCTACATCCAGCGAAAATTCCGAACACCAATTCGTAAGGAGTGCCCGCCATGGGAGGCAGGTACTGGAAAAGGGGCACCAAACAATACTCAGCCATTATAACCTAGGAATTACCATAAGCTCTGTCTTTATCTGATTGAGTATCTTCGTAGAACGATGAAGAGTTACTTTGCGAGTAGAGTCCTCTTTAACTATCCTGACCAGGGTCGGTTATAGGCCTCCAGTTATTGAACGTTATTTATGACAATAACAAAATGCGCCTATCGATTTTGCAGTTGGTTTTGAAAACCAGTCAGTTCCATTAAGCAAAAGTCGTCAAAAACTTTTATAGTACATACCTAGGTATAGATACACTTTTAAGTCTAATGAGAAATGAAGAACATCGGAGGTGCGAAACAAAATACGAGACTGCTTATGGAAGGTGGGAAAGGAACTGCTAGTACACGGGTGCAAGCTTTCAAGAGTGAATGGTAAACACAGCCGAAGATTGTTATGTAAAAACTATAGATCTAGAGTTCATAACCGACTGTTGGTAACATTCACGTTTTTAAGTACTCTGGTACTCTTGAGGTAAGCTTACAAATTTGAGGGTATTGTATAGCCTCAAAGATCAAACGCATTTTTTTCTTTCGGTGCTAAGCAGCTAGGTAAGGTAGAGTACGGCTGCTTACATAGATCCATCTAAAAACAATTATTTACGCTTATGGTCCAGTTTTGATGCCGCTCTCTCTCATTTCATTTGCAAATATCCAGCTTTAGCAAGAGCCAGATTGCGCGCACTGAAGCAACTATTCTTTGACGACCTTAGTGACATCTAGGGCAAAGTGATACAAGATCTGACTCGCTTTCTCAACTCCACAACCACCATTTGGTGAGAATCTCAAATAAATCCTGTAGATTCAGGGAATTAATATTGCCGAATTTTATGTTGGCGATTTTTAAAAGGTCACCGAAGAAAGTCCTGTCAAGTTTGATTGTTTTGCCTTCAGCTAACTATAGTAAAAGTATTTAAAGTGGAAATGACTCACGATTTACACCATTTTTGGATTTTTGCTATTGTGGCAGTATAGGTGATAAAGATAGTGCCTTACTCGTAAGTGTGCCTAGATACTAGAATTGGCCAGTTAATTGCGCTGAATGTTATACAATCCTTTTAGTTTTAGGACGCGTTCTGTTGATTAAGTCGTGTGTCCTATTTGTACTATTTTTAGAGAGTGGTCTCCAAAATGTTACCTTTTGAGAATCCTATTGAAGGAAGGTGGCTAATGAGCTATTCGTTCTTTTCTATATCTAACTGTAGCCGAGGACCTATGTGAGAATGTTGTGAAATTGCTCACTTACTCAAGTAATTTTTTCAATTCATTGGGCTACCAATTTTTTGGGAGGATGTGGTGTTTGAATGGAGTGCTAGCATCATATCGGTTGGTTGGGCAGAGGCACTTAGGTGCCCAAGAAATGTGTTTGAACACGGTAGGTATGGTAAATACATAATATCAAAAATAGGCGTCGATATGGCCTATATGTTCTTGAAGAGAATAGTGTCATCCTGTACCCGTGAAATGAGCACGTTTTTTGGTAAAGATTTTGGAACTTAGGTACATGTGTGTTTCCAGCTAGTACCTACATGGGACACACCCGCACAGTCCGCATAGCAATGCATTTTTTTAGAGGGATACCTTTCCCTGTCATCTCATCTGCACTAAGAGGAAGGGTGATCCCAACTGTCCTGCGTGCTTCTCTCATTCAGTCCCCTATGATTTTTTCCCTACGGAGCTACCTACCTAAAGTCTCGACATTAGGTATGCATTCTTGTATTCCTATCAACTGGAATTGGAAAACACAATATAAAAATTACTGTAAGTTAATTATGCTAATAACCTACGTACGTAAATATAGCAGCGGTTTATCTGGGCTTATTTAATTACTTTGGTTTGTCTGACATTATTATTGATTTCAAATAATGACCGCAGCTCCACTGGCATAACTCGTAATAGGTGCAAATTAGAAAAGACTGATACAAAACAGCTTGCGCACTTATAATTGAGCATGGCGGCAGTAGACGAGTAGATATGACATTTTAAGATACAAATAGAATTTGATCTGTTGATCTCCGACATAATAAATATTCACGATAATGATTTATGACATGTAATAACCTGTTTAGTATATGGAGCCCCTATCGACGTCGCTGTAAGTGCAATTACAATACGTATCTACATAGTTGACATATATAAGGCGTATTTTTTTGAGAATCTATAGCTAGCTCACTTTTACTTTTACGTGCAAAACTTGTATACTCACTTTTGGTTTTGTTATACTCACTTATACGCCAATAATAATTATAAAGGGTGTTCCATAATTCAGGCAAAATTTAAATTTTGCGCCATTTAATAGTACCTACAGTGATGCCAACGGAAAAAAGGTAACAATATGACAGCTGACAGTTCGACAGTGATGCCAACGGAAAAAAGGCAACAATATGACAGCTGGCAGTTCGGGGTTAGTAAAAATGGAGCGCTTTACGAAAGATTTGTCAGCTATACAGTCCGTAATTTTCGAACAAAGTGAAGAAGCTCATTTTCATCTTGATGGCTTCGTTAATTGTCAAAATTGTTGCATTTGGGATTCAGAAAACCCAGTAGTAATTGTTGAAAAACAAATGCATGCACAATGGGTGACTGTTTGGTGCGGATTTTGGACTGGAGCCTGGAGGCATTATTGGACCATCATTCTCCTTCGAAAATGCGGCTGATGGTCTGGTCAGGCAGTAAAAATTACTGGTGGTCGCTATCGTGACGATAACCCAGTTTTTATTGCCTAAATTACCTACAACATATTGTTCTGACCAACATGTGGTTTCAACAAGACAGTGCCACTTGTCATACAGCCAGAGAAACAATTTACTGCATGAGTCATTTCCTAATCGTGTAATCGGCCGTTTTTTCGATCAGAATTTGCCATCCAGATCTTGCGATTTAACGCCATGTGGACTTTTTTCTTTTGAGTTTTTTTTTTTAAGCCAAAGACCTATGCAAACAAGTCCACGACCACTAAAGAGGAGATTGGGAGGTGTATTAATGAAATTCAGCCAGATTTATGCGAAACGGTCAAAGAAAGATTCAATAAAAAACCATAAAAGGCCATTTATTTATTCGATTTATTCGATGTGCTATTCCATACATAGCCCCAATATCTATACTCTATGAATAAATAAAAAAATATTATGCTTTCTAATTAAAAATCTGTATTTTCTATCAAAATTAGGTACATTTTGCGTGAATTATAGGGCACCTTACATACTTACATACGCATAACAAACTTACAGCAAATGGATATTATTGGATTGGAACTCTGTCGACAATTAGGTACCTGAAAAAACAAAAAAGAGGAAAATCATTAATCACTTTGTTTATACAAGAAAATGTACACACTAAAGGTACACCACCCACCTAGAAAAAAACACGACAAGTTTACTCCGATGTTAGTCACCTCTTGACCCATAGGACCAAACTTACAAAATTGACGTAAACGCCTTCAAATTGACTTTCAATGACCCTCCTTTGTTAGTCTACATTATACGTCGTCTCTAACACCTACTACTACGAGTACTTGGGCCAACCTCCCTGCCTTCATTCATGGCAGTGATATCAATCCCAATCACGCTAAAAAGGACACTTTTCCACACATTGAACTCTCTCACACTGCAGAGACAGACATAAAGTCATATCTATATACGATATGGTGGTAAGCAGCTTATTCCACTTGATTACTTTGCATACAAACAGGAGACAGTATGTGTATATATATCAACGCCACGACTGCACTTAGTGTACACACAGATGTGCGATATGCACACAAGGAGTTATTTGAGACTCGACCTGCTATGAAGATATCAATTCACTGGGTGATAGCTGAGGGGTTACCTATACTGCTACTGCAGACTGTTGGGCTGACTTGGCTGACAGAGTGCCTTGAGCTCTTTTGATCGATTGCTTCGAGTTCAAATTTGTATTTGGATTAGTATTTTCCAAAAAAAAAAAAATATAAAAATAAATAGGGGGATCAACTCAGTGCAAGGGTGCGACAAAATCCATATACAGAGTGGGGGTATCTTCTATACACGCAACGCACACGACATGCGCTCATAGAAAAACACCAAACTTTGGGATCAAAAAAGCATCTCGAATCAAGCCAACCGTGTCGTTGCCAAAGAAAAACACTTCACTTGTCATTGAGGGAAATAAAAGAAACTCCCACACCATATCCCTGGTGGAAACACGAGCAACGAGCACCCCCCTCCCCATCCACCGGCAAAGACAACAGCAATTCACATTCGCGCAACTGTTACGATTATTACTCGGTGACACATTATCGCCACTTTTCCAAGTGACAATTTCAATGGAGTGGGTTTGTAAGGGTGGGTGCTGGTGCTAAATGTTGACTCCAGGGTTGTGTTGTCTTAAGTTTAACTTTTATTTTTATAATTTTCGCTTTTGACGACGATGACAATTTTTATTACCCAAGCCACACTCGTACAAACAGATATATACTCCAACTACCTACAGCAGCTTTGCTATTGATTTGGATCCAAATTCCGAGATACTCGACTACGCGTGTGTGTACTCGATGTATCCCATAGATATAATTTTATTTTGCTTTTATTGCGAACGTGTTTTTGCCAATGCAAGTGCTGTCGTGGGTATAAAACGAATTTTTGTTTTTTTTTTGATTATTTCTGTTTGTATTTTTGACAGTTTCTGGAGAATTAATCTCAATCTGAGAAAAAAACAAACTGTCAAACTTGTTTTAAGACTTGCGTTGCACTTTTTTTTTCGTGATTATTGTTTGTTTCCCCTTCCTTTTTGGTAAATGTTTGCTTTTGTTAAGCCGCCGTGGGCATAAATGTGTGAAAAAGTTAAAAACGGTAATACAAAAGGAAATCACTTTTGATTGACACGGGAGAAGGTACGAATTAGGATTGTTGTCAGATTGTCAGAAATACGAAAAAATAAAAATAAAAATTAGGAAACAGAACGTAAATCAATCGGCAGGGGATAAAACGTTAAATTGGCAGGCAATTTGCTGTTGAAAGCAATTTTTAGAGCTAAACATGAACTGCATATATAAGATTCTTGAAAGAAGAACGGGATACTGACAGTTAATTTATCAGATTTTCTATACGGGAGTACGATGCGTTATATAATTCTAAGAGAATTATAATGGAGTTTATTACTGCGCTAATGGAGGTTTGATTGCTGTACCTAGCTGTCTGTGGTTCAAACTACTTTCTAATGCAGTGATGGGTGATGTGAGTTTGCTTGAACCCTTTGAAAACAGTTAGTTCTCAAAAGCCCACTTTTTGACATGGGTCAGAAAATTCGGTACTAAGCTGTCTCTATTGATATAAGGTTCCAAATTTTAAGTTCTGTAATTATTGCCGTGGGATCGAGAGCATTTTTTACAACCTAGGTAATGTATCTACAAAATTGGCCTTTCCAATAAATCATTTTTAACCTTCAGTTAAAGTTTGTTGTGGACTTGTGGTTCACTGTTCACAATAGATAATTTTATGTGGAAAAAAATCGCTTCTGTGAGATCGTAAAACTTATCTGACCTGAACACTAAAAATGATTATTAGTACAACATTAGAGCGTAATCCATTGACAGGTGCTGAACCCCTTAGGTTAGGTTAGGTTAGGTTGAATAGGGTGTGAGTTCATCACATTGGACTAGGCACCATATTGGACCCATCGCCATCCTGAACCCCTTACTTGTACATTTATATACAAGTGAAGTTTACGACTCACTGAACATCAGCGCCCAGCCAAAACCCTTTGCTCTAGAAAGCTCAAATTTTGCACAGAGGTTACCTTATGATGTGTACAAGGATTGAGGAAGGATATTTCGAAATTAATCCCCCAAAGGGATAAAAGGGGGGTCAAAATTTGTATAACATTTTTATTTTTCATTCGATTGACTTTGAACTCAGTTCGTGTAATAAATGAAGAAATGAAAATAATTATTTTTTCGATTTTGAAAATTTTGTTTGGGACTCGAGTTATTGGCGATGACCCCTTTTAAGGGGACCCTTTTCTTAACCCACAAACCGTTCGACATATCAATTTGAAACTCTGTAATGCACCCCAACCTCTTTCGCCGTTGAATATGCTTATCGCTTCATCTAACTCCAGCGCACTTACTCCAAAAATATTCAAGCGGAATTCTGTAAAAATGGGGTTAGTTGTAGATACACATCCTCACGACCTTTCTGGTTGCATACGTTGCGCAGTTTCTTATGCAGGGTAAAAGTTCCCCCTTAGTCTAAAGATGGTGCTCATCACATTGGTGTATTTGCTAGCAAAGAAGATAGTGACTCAGTGATGCCAGGGCTTCACCAACAAATATTGATCATATAATTTTTGAACTGTTTTCTCCAATAGTGCGTAACATATTTTTTTCAGATTTCAAATTTCAGATTTTTACTAATTTCTTCTTAAGTACCTACTGTCTTAGGTAGGTTTCCTGCGCGATATATAAATGTAAAAAAATGCAACTAACTGACTGTTAGTTTGTTTACGACTCTGATTCCAAATCCTGGGGACTGCGCGAGCGAAGCCGCGGTCAAAAGCTAGTATAGACATCTAGTATAGAATGACTTATGACATTCTAAAGTTGACATTTTGAACTTCCACCAAAACCAAATTTGAGCATGTTAACGCACAGAAATGGACAACATGAATATGTTTACACCATGAGGAGTACAATCAATTTCCAAAAATCGGGAACAATCCTGTTCAGTGGCTGGGGCCTCTAGGGATACCAGAAAAAACTGGCGATTAGCCATTATTGGACAAAATGGACAACCATTGGCGATGCGAAGCGTGGTCAGATATCTTGGCATCTGGCTCCACCAGTATCTATATTTTGACAAACATATAGATGCTTGTCTTGCTGCGGCCAAGAAGGCTTATGCTCTGACAAGGAGACAGTTTCGCAGCAGTCAACTTGATTTCAGATTTATGCTACGTGGCCCACATAAGACCGATCATCGCTTATGGCTGTCCCATTTGGTTTAATATAGCGCCTTCCTATATGGAAAAGATATGTTTGAGAGACAGTGTCTGAGGACCTGCCTAGGGTTGTTTAGAACTCCCGAGTCTGAGTACATAAAATATTATCCCAACAAGACCCTAGGTATACAATGGAGCTCGATTGAATAGGATTGACAATTTCTTAATTAAGGTGAATCGAAGGCACGTTGCAAAGGCGATGGCAAACGCTAAAAACCTGATCTCGGGTGAATATTACCCGATTTAATGTACCACGAGAATACGCTCCGGTCTGGCTTTGTCCCGCCTGAGGCATTTCTTCATGCAGACATGAAAGGGTTAGTCCAGAATAAAGATGGTGTGCCACTATTGTACCACAGCCACCGTGGCGGCGAGGGATAAGCGGCTCATCAACGACGGGTACGACGCCAATGCTCAGGAGCTCCTCCGTTTTAATACCGCAATTGCGGATAGGGACACGGTTGATACTTTAAAGCAGTACACCGAATTTTGGTGTCTTGAGGAAGAGGTGAGGGCAGACACGCTCTTCCGGGTCGGTGCGTTACCTATGTAACATCCTCCTTAGTTTTAAGCTGGTCTGTAAGTTAGTTAGGTGTATTTTAGGGGGTCTTTGGGAGGGGCCGGACTCGTCAATATGAATGAGTGATACCGAGACTTGACCGATGCTTATGGTCTCGCTCGAGTCCCCGCGCGGTGGCGCGTGTGCACCGTGTTGGCGACTGCCAGGCGCCCACCGACGCAAACGGGATGGTGACCAATCGAGAGATTGCTCATCACCCTGATTGTAGGTAATTCAGGTTAAGCAGCTTAGGTAGTTTTAAGGAAACACGAATAATAAAAAATCCAAGTTTTTAGCAAAGTTTCTTGGAAATGAAAAAACAGCACTAAATTCAAAAATTTATAGATTTAATGCCGAAAGGCAATAGTTATAAGGATATAGTTAAGTTTAGAGTGTTCGTTAACAGCCAGTAAGCTAGATTAAGATAAATGTTAGTTTTAATTTAGATTTAATCATTTTTGTCTAGTATGTACATAAGTTAAAGAAGAATGAATAAAAATGAATTTAAAAGTAAAAAAAAGTGAGGAGTATAATAAAGAAGTGGTGATTATCCACGCTAAGAGATACTATACTTTTGTCCCTTAGGAAGCATTATGGAAGCGCAGTGCAAAGAATTGCCCCAATCATTACAGTAGATATTAAAATACTTCTTAACACGGCGAACTGAGCTGCAGGCACGGCCCGCTCTACTAAAACCACTGGGCTAAAAAAAATAGGTTTTTTTCGTAGGTATAATAACGCCAACGGTATCTTATAATGACAGCCATTTTCCTAGTGTCTAACTCAACGACGATTTGGAACAATTGCCACAAAGGATTGTTCGAATTTTGTATGACATGCATGCGCATGGGACAACAACTTGGCCGTTGGAGAACACAGTGTTTTCCAAACCCATGACAAACCTTCAATTGTTTGTTTAGTCTCCTGGAAATATGTCCCTAGTTTACTTCTTTTGTATAGCTAAAGAAATTTTGAAAAAAATTATGGCCCTGCGGCTGTTAAGTGTGCCTACTTATAGGTGATGTGGATGTCTGATGTGGATTCGTTGTCTGTTTTGTAGGGAGCTCAAATGTATCATTTCTTGGAATAAATTTGTTAAGTTCCTCTGAATATCTCCCATGACAATACCTATATAGGATGGGCATAGTTCAGCGAATATTCTTCTGCGCGCTGGCTAGCGGTTTGTAAATATGATGTTAGTGTAGGATCTCCTATTAGTCGAACTGCTAGTTTCTGTACTGCTGTCAAGCACGTTAAGTGAATGTCTTGGGACCGAAATTCATAAATGGGAGATAGATTCGAGGTCTGGTCTTTATAGAGAAGAAAGAGCTGTTTTGGGCTAAAGAACAACTTTTTGGATAAGTGGTCCTGCCATGTTATTCCCGAATTGACAGTGATTGCAAGATAGCGGGTGAATTTTTGGAATGTGTTTTAAGCTATGGTACAGTAGATTTTTTTTTTGTGAAAGTATTGGGCTGTGTGACTTCTTCTATGCATTAAGTACAACCAGGGGTCAGATCACGTAGAAAAAAATTTGATCGAGCGACATCGTTTCTACGATAGGAGTCTCTGTCTTTCGCCACAGATATGATACCGATATCTTTCTTGAAAACGATATCGTTCAATCGTATGTATCTTATATAAAGTATAGGTGCAAGTTCTCTTGGCTCTTTGCAGCTCACAAGAAGAACAACAGAAATACTAACTGGCTCGCCATTCTACGAGCAAGTATGACATTCGAAACTAGCAAACAGAGACAAGGTAGACTGTTTTATCTAAGCCTGCTAAAGCTTTAGTTCTCTTTTGAAAATTGTCCAACTTGTAGAGAAACAATTATGTGTCATATACATATTCCATTTCCCTCATTAGGTATAGGTATATGCTGAAGCACTGCTGGAAAATGAACTGGTCAATCAACCCCAGAAAATAAAGCTAGTTTGTATATCCAGACATATACGCTGATCAAGTGCTAACTGTCTCGAAGCAGATTTGTCAGAATGCTAATGGAAAACGATTGCTGCTCCATAAAGGTCGAGAACTATCTCACTGAGTACCGAGACCTTTGTGGCTAGGGACTTTGTCTACCACTGCTCCGCTATTAACTCTGATAATGACACTAAAGCCGAAGAGTTACACTTGTCTGTCAACCCCTGTTTTTTGATCTAAGAAGTCAACTAGCTAGGACATGTAGAGCGAATGGACACCAACGCTCCGGCCCGAAGAGTTTTCGATTCCAACCCGGAGGGACAACGCTGTAGAGAAAGACCTCGCTTTAGGTGGCGCGCAAAAGTGGAAGGGGACCTAAACCTTCTAGGAGTGCGCAAATAGAGGCGGTAAGTCAATGATCGGGCTTACTGGAGATTCGGATTGGTTGAAGCCAAGGTTCACCCGGACTGTAGCGCCACCTAAGTAAGTATAAGTAGGTAAAGATGCGATTGAAACCATCGATTCGTTCATACGAAAGTATATCTCACATTGAGACGTAGACAGACGAAAATATGGGGTACTTCTATTTGACTCAGTTCCTGACCGCACCAGAGGTGCTTTAAGGCTACACCATACCAACCATTATACCTACACCAATTCCGGGGTGACCACATTGACCATATAAATCGTTGTTATAGAATTTTACTAATTGAACTTTTGTTCTAGTTTCTGTTCCAAATCGATGAGTGGTTGTACGAAATCAATTAATTATAGACCCACTTGAAATTAATTAATAGGACAATTATTATTAATGACTCAATTCGCTAATACATTACACAAATTATTCAATTCAACTCTCTGTCCATGCATAAGTATGTAGGTACCTATAACAATTCAAATAAATTACAATTAAAATTCAAACATCGCCTAGACTTTATTTTTTATTTGCATCCATCAGCCGAAAAACTAATAATTAAAGCACCGGCAAACCTCAAAAAAGCCTGAATTAATTTTACCACAATTTTGCATTGCACACCAAAGCGTAACGACATTATCAACCAAATTAACCCGAAACTAATTTAATTGCGAAAAATGCATTCACCTCAAATTTATGAACAAAATCAGCCGCAAATATTATTCACATCCTCTCGTTCTCACTATAAATAGGTAGGTACTTCATTTATAATAAATTAATTTGGTATTGATTTTTTAACGAATTTTTTTAGTTAGCTATAATAACTCATTAAAATGTACACCGTCCTCTGGAGTCGGGCGAGCTTTTATACAATTGATGAGTGCAATTAAAAAGAGAAATTGTACATTGCAAATATACGAGTAAAATATACATTTTTATTTTGTTTTGACCTCATACCTGCTGCAGATACTTATACACGTACGTATGTACATTTGTACAAACTTCAATGTACTACACATCATTAAGCCGCCCTTATACCATCGACATGTTGAGGTCTATCGAACCCATAATGAACCTATCCAAATGGAAAATTTGTAGCCGGCCCTAAGGTGAAATAAAAATCGAGATTGCATTCAATTAATGCATTTAATTAATATCTCAAAAGTCTCGTATCATAATGATTGTTATTTTTGTTGTAGATACATAATATATCTTTTGTGTGGAAGTAGCCAACAATGCAATGGACTGTTGGTACATTGAGTCTGAATAATCTGTATCCCAAGGATACGTGTTCCAGATACAAGTTCTGGTTGTGAATGCGTTCATTACGGGATTGCCTACGCATACATTAATTCGAAAGTCGGTAAAGAGGTCCAACGAAAAAAAAAATAAAAAAAATTTCATTTTGAACCAATTTTTTAACATTTTCGTACCGAACGTGTGGGTATGTACAGATAATCGAGAATTACGATTTTTTTTTATGTTTGCCTGGGCTTATTGTATGAGAAAATAAATTTATTGGATTAATTGCGTTAAGGCCGTACGTGGATGTCAATTGCAAATACTTTTAGGTTTACCAACGACTGTAGGTGCATTTAATTATTTTGCGAATTTCGCTTTTTTAATACAAAGAAGTGGAAAAAAAAGGAAATAACTTTGTTTGGGACCGTGTTTCTCTTTTAGTACCGTGTATGATTGTATCTGGGAATATGGATTACTTTGAAGTTTTTCGCACCTTGCTTCGGTCGGTCGGTAGTTTTTTTTATTTTGATTTATTTCGCAAACGTGCTAAATCATTTTAATCTGACAGAATGATGACACAATCTGAACGAGTTGGAAATATATTTTTTTGGTTAAATTTAAACGTGAACAGGACGGCAGGGATATTATTTATTAAAATTAATTTCATCAACATTTAGCGAAATTGATGGAGTGCAAACGGCATTGAGAGGTGTTTCAATCAGTAGCTAAATTTATTGCTGATGACAAATGGAGTTCAACTGTGTGGAAAGAATTTTGATTTGCATCATCTGTCAAGCGTACGTATTTTTTTTTAATTTTTTATGTCAGCAGATCGTCTTGGCTGAGTCAGGGTCAGGGATGGCGTTGTCAATGACCTGTATGGAAACATTGGAAACAATCAGGGCGACAGAAGTGACACAACTAGTAGATATGTAATAATTTTAATAATAAGCTTAGAAGATTGACAGGATACTTAAACAATGTGTCTTTCTAATGATGCTAGTACTAAATACACGGCCTCTAGAAGGTGTCGAAGAAAATGATAGCACGCAGTGTATACCAGTGACAACTAGAGATGGTATAATTGGACGAAAACCGACCAAGGGAATTCCTACATATTATATATGTTTTTGCAAAATATGTAGGTATAGGTAGCTAAAAAAAAATAGGTGGCGCAACAGGCGGGTGACACCCAAGGCCTAGCTTCTCGCAACCATTCGTTTTGTGTGAGTTTATATTTTTAGGACGAATGGAAGGGACCTACAATTTTATGCCGAGTCCGAACGGCTGAATTGAGAAGCTTTTTCATGACAGTCATACTCTCGGATGTTTGTCAGACGATCGCGAGAGGTGGCGCAGTAGAAAAAACTTTAAGATGTAATTTGTGTTTTTCCGGGGATCGAACCTGGGATCCCTCGCACAGTAGTCCAGCACACTAACCACTGCGCTACTGCGCCCACAGGTATAGGTAGCTATCTATTGAATATTGTCGGGGCATCAGAATGCAAAAGAAATTTCCAAATAATAAAGAAAACTAAACAAAATCCCGAATTGGATCTAATGCTTTGTTAAAACAATTTTAGGGAACAAGTTAAAAAGCTATCGCAGATAATAAATGCTGCATTCATGACAAGGTACATTAACAGATACCTATGCACTCGACTAAGGATCAAGTGCTGCAGAGAAAAAGAACTGCTCTGCAATATAATGGATTTAGAACCTGCAAGAATGTGTCTAAAAAAATTACATAGCAAAATAAGTATGTATATCCCCGTATAAATTAAAGCTGGTATGGGTACTACAAGGCAGTGTATCTGTTCAAAAGCAATGTGTCGAAAAGTTGAATACTTTGCAAATGATGCTACTGTATTTGATGTTAGGAAAATTTTCGAAGAAACTAGGAAAATCCTACAAAGGCAGTAAATAATATTCAAAACTCTTACAATTCCAGGTAGAAACCTATAGAAATGATCAAGGAAACCTTGTATCACAGTTGGTGTTGAGGATATGCAAACCACTTCCGCAGACTGTCGAACGCCATCAAAGACGACTGATCCCAATGTTCTGCGGTCAGACAGAAGCCATTTAATTTGAATGATGAAAGTCAAGACTTTTGTCCACCCGACCAACATAAAGAGAGGACAGTAATACCGACATCTAAACTCAAATCCAACAAGGCTGCTGGGCAAGAGCTATTTAAGCTTCCAAATTCAGCAGTTTTAATGCAGCATAAAATTGTATGCTCCTGCCATCGTCCCAAAAGATAAAAACCCACACAAATAAATAATTGTGATAAGATAGGCTTAGGGTGCCTATACAGACCCGTTGCGCCAACTATTTATTTATTTTATTTGAACTCACAATCGACCAAATATTCTCACTGCGGCATATCCTCGAGAAAATCCTAAAAGTCCAGATCGATATCCACTATCTGATTGTTATCGATTTAAAGGCAACATTTATAGGAACAAGTTATAGGGCTATGTCTAGTTTTGGTATTCCTGTCAAACTTATTAGGTTATGCAGAATAGCGATTGAGAGGAAACAATCTCAGATGTGAGAAAATGATTTAGGCAAGTTGATGCGCCGTCGTCGTCCTGTAAATTATTTAATATCATACTTCAGAACGGGAAGCAGTGCGCAAGGGCTCATAACTTTGCTACCTCAGAGGGTGCAGTTTTGGGCACTGTACCGTACTATTGGAGCTACTCCCGGGCGTACAGATGCAAACTGATGAAAGGTTTGGTCTCTGGTCGTACAAGGTATCATGCCCGGAAAGGTATTCCGTAGATCCAAACCTAAAAGAGTCTATAAGACTACCGGATACAAGCAGTGCCTTCCAGTAAGAAGTTTTGGCTGTTCTGAAAGCTGCATATCTAATGCGGATGAGATCTATATCCGGCCATCTACATCGATAGCCAGGCCGCACTCCAGGCACTAGAATCTACAAAAAAAAAACAACTCTGAAAGTCAGGAACTGTCGCACAATGCTAAAGGCATTATGCAGTCAGAACCGAGTGAGACTGTGCTGGATACCCAGGAACTGCGGTATAGCTGACGAGCTTGCGAGAATAGGCGGGGAATTGTTACAGAGACTAGGTGGATATTAAACCACCTCCTTGCATTATAAAGTGCGCTATTAGAAACAAGATAACTAAGGAAGCCCACCGGAGGTGGACAGGCGTCACCGGTCACGCAGTATCCATAGCACTTTGGCCGCAATTCAACGTAAAAGATCTATGGAAATTCTCCAACGAGGCAGGGAACAGCTCAGGACATTGATTGGTATATTAGCAGGTCACTGTCTTCTTAGAAAACATGCCAAAAGGCTCAGTCTGGTAGACTCGGACACTTGCGGACTTTGCAGTGACCTACAATGGAGAATATAAAGGTACACGGCATATAGCAAGCCACATACGTATGTAGCTCTGACGTCAACAGAGAGTGCACAAAGAGAGCTTGTACACGGCATATAGCCATAATCCTGACGTAAAAATTACGTCAGTGCTACATACGTATGTGTTTTGCTACAGCGCGAACCAATTCAGTTGGCCAACCGTCGGTTGCGTAGAGAAAGGATTTAAGAAAATAAACACGACACAAAACAAAACACAAAAACAAAATACACAGAGACCTGCGTAGTAGAATGGCTAAGTGAATTGGTTCGCGCTGTACATGCCGTGTACTAGCACTTTAACACATAATATGTACTGTGTGAATGTGGCAATTTATGTTAAAGGAAATTTCTTGGTAGGTACTTCTTCCAACATTTAGAGGTGATAGGTAATACTAACCAAAAGAGCTACTCTTTTATGGTCAAGTGCTTAGGTGTTTTTCCATTGTAGCTCACTGCAATTGGTTCCCCGTAGGGATCGCGATGGGCCCTGATGGTGCCTAGCCTAGTGCGGTATGAGACCTCTCTCTCATACCCGTTTTTAACATAATCTAACCTAAGAACATTTTGGCAAACTCACAAGCCAACACCAGAGGCACCATTTTGCAAAAGTCTGTAGAATTCCTTGCATATGCGAATGCCATTGACTCCTTTGGCAAAACTCAGCGAGCTGTCACTGACGTGTTTGCAAATATTTATACAGAAGTGAAAAAAATGGCAGTAGTAGTGAACGAGCTTAAGAACAAGTACGTACCTACATATATGCTATCAACAAGAACCACGCACTACATCGACGATTTGGACGAAACGTCAGAATAGAGAGCTATAACTTTGAGGTATAGTTAGGGACTTGTTCTACATCGGGTACGTTACAAACTCTAAAATTACATCACATCAGAAATCAAGTGATGAATGTAGCGTGCCAATCACTGTTCCTTTGACTTAAGAAGGCAACTGAGTAGACCTTTGAATTGAATTGAACTTGTCAAGAAACACTAAGAAACGTTAGGTATATAAGACACTTATTGCCCTTACCCCAATATATATCTGACAGAGGCAATAAACATAACAAAGGCGCCCTTGTTGCAAACCAAAATGAAAATACAGTTTTTTTTTTTATAAAAATGAGGGTCGTAATATCAATCTTATTTCAACATTCCATCTTAAATTGAACCTGTTCGTTTTATACCTGTTCTTTGTCATAGACATTTGATATCCTAGATGAGAGTCAAAAGTCTGCAGTTTTAAGACGACATTTTACTTAAAAAAAACAAAATTTTCTTGTTACTTTTTAGCAAAAAATCAAGTCTTTAGCCAATTCGGTTCAATAAGATCCAAACTGTAGCTATTTCAATCCAACTTACTTAGTGTTGCTTTGCTGCAAATAAGTATACTTCACTTTGCAATCACCATCAGCTGAGGGCAAGTCCTTGAAACTAAAGAAGGTGCTCCCTATAATTGCCTTTCATTGGTAAAACGAATAAAGATATCAAAAAATGCCATAAGCCCTGAACACTTTATACTGCCTCAATATGCCACTTATCGCTCAAGATACAGAAGAAAAAATTCAACTTTTATTTGGAAATCACTTCAATAAAATGTATTCAATACATAGTTCTTGTTGGACAATAGGCTACCGACGTGTATTGCTTTTTGAATTCATGTACACATATGTGGGCAACCATTTCTTTTGTTAACTAAAAGAAATCCTCAAAAACTCAACCGCATAAAAAGTCAAAAGTCATTCATTGATTATGCGCATCCATAATACCGACCGACCGACGGACTTATTTCATTTTGTTTTCAAAAGAACAACATCGCATGAAACCGCAAAAAAAAAAAAGAAACATTTTACCAAGTAGCTATTTTCCCAAAGCGATACTCATCTCTAGCTCGCTATCTCTCTGACAATCCCAACAGAAAATATATTTCATAATGTATCTTTATATCTCTCCACCACCAACAGAGCGCCCGCCGGTGTGATAAACCCTTTGTTGCTCGCAGATACTGCCTCTGAAGAAGAGTTGAAGAGTTGCCCTATTATATAAATTTTGAACTCTCTTTCCGTGTCTGTATATAGATAGATACTTTTGTATCTACAAAACAGAAAAATATATAATACATATATATTAATAATCCCTATTCTAAGTAGGTGCCATGATGTTACTCTGGCATGACTACAATCAGTTCATAGCGACTCCATTGTCCTCGGGGGTAACAACAATGTAAATGCTCTGACAAAAGGTATGTCAGGAGGTTAACTAACAAACAAAATACTCGTATTTGTTAGGATGATGCAGTAGGTAGGTTGGTGGGGATCGCCTTTTCATTTTTCTTTTTGTTACTTGCGAGCATCTTCACCTATAATCGTGTGACATAGTGTTGGGGGGGCTCTTGGGACTCAGTTTAATGTATTCCATACAGCGATAAAATTCCAATCACGTTCGTCCCGTTATTAATCACGAAACTGATGTTTCTTTTTTCATCGCACTAAGTTGTTAGGCAGTATAAAGGGGTTTAAAGTCATATTCAGTGGCAGAGGGTTAGGTTGGGGTGGCTTTTGGGGATAGAGACTAAACACGCCTAGCGTGAGTCATTTTTCGTGGAACACATCAAATTGGCCGCATATTTGTTATGGATAAATAGCAGTCGATTGATTTATTTAAATAATAATTCAATTGAATTAGAAAAGCGTGAGCGGAATTCTCGTTTTTCTGATGGTGATTGTTTTTTTTTTTGTTCAAGCCGATCAAGTTGTGCTATAGGTATGTACAAATGTCTGTTAAACTGTCAGCCATTATGTATGGAGTGTGACCTTCTCGACTTAAAAAAAAAAAGATTTGGAAATGCAATCACGTTTTTATAGCTTTTGTGCACCCAGAATTTGCTCGGTCGCAGAAGATAGCTTTTTCTATCTAATCGAATTATTCTCCGAGATTTTGAGATGATTTTCACAAATTCTTGAATTGCAGAGAGTTTCGATAGGAACACATTAGCACTGAGGTTTTAAATTCGTCTATATATGTTTTTTAAAGCCCATACCCGGCGGCGACGTGTGCTTTCATGAATGAAATGAACAATAGGACGCGTCGGCCCCATACACCACTCCATACAATTTCATCCAGAAGTAGGTACATAGTAGGTCAAGTGGTAGGTCATCACTATTATACGGAACTCTCCGCATGTTTACGGTCTCGAAACCGCCCTGTTCTTAGGGCTACATCAAGGTGGCGGCGTTTTTAAATCAGAACTACGATGGCATCTTATGAGTCATCTGTGGCTTAGGACCTCTGTACTTATGACCATTTTCGGCTTCTACCAAGTTTGTTTTCTCTCTATGGAGAATTTATTTTGCCGGGAAAGGCTTTACCCTCTCTTTTTTGTTTCGGAGTAGGTACCGTCGTGATAGAAGGAGGAATGTAGTTCCAATCGAGACCATTTTGATAGGACAAATTTACCTACGCCAGACTCTACACGAATTGTAAGCGGTCCATCAGCGACACAAAAAAAAACTGTGATAAGCATTGTTCTTTATAAAGTTGCCGTATTTACAACGCTGCCTTCCATTCCAATTTTGTGGAGGTACCAGTTATAGAATCCATATGGTAGGTTAAGAACTGGGTGACGTAAAACTTCATTTGTTCATGTAAACGCACTACCTCCATGCATCAATGTGCTGGATTAGCCGCACGGCTCATCTACTTTTGATGCTCTTGTTTGCTGAGCTCCTTCGAATCTGCATTTTTCATTTTCATTCCTGCTTCCTTCTTGTTCTGGTAAATGTACTGGCACTAGGAGTACGGTCGGTATCGCTCTCTCGACTATGAGTACGAGGATGGCTGGTTTCAATACTTAAGCTTTCAACTGGCAGGATCCCTAGCCGCTGTATTGCAAACATTTTATTTGTGTATCTTTCCTGTCCGAGTGTGTTCGGCCTAAGATATCACAACCATATAGTTTTCTGTGCCGTTGAGCCGCCTACACGTTCGCTATTAGCCGGAAGAGTTATAAAGTGACATTTGAGTACATTTAGAGTCTAAGGGCTATTTCAAGGTAGGTACTTGCTTGCCGTCTTGCTGGTAATGATTTTAGAGTCTTGTCTCTTTCGATATTCTCAAGGGCGTTCAGAATTTCATTCCACCTAACTCATTTCATCGAAAGCTGCCAGGACAACAACCTTTGTCGAGCAGTAATTGCACTACTGGGCCTTTTGGTGACTCTATAACTACTTAATGAACTGGTCTTAGCTTAGAGTGGCCTCTTCTGAATACTAACGTGTTATTATTCAGATGTAGGTCCCCTGCTCTATGAACATTTTCTCATCAAAGGGTTTCCAACTCGTGTATCATTTTGTAATTAGAAACCAACCGTTGTGTTTTTCGCAGTTCTAATGGAAAATGGCGGCTCTAAGGCAGTCATACTTATTAATCAAGGTTTGGGTAATCAATTTCAGAACTACCGTCAGGTCAAGGGGTCTTATTATTTGCACCCTGTTCACCGATACTCCCTCTGTCAGTTCCTTTTCGGTGAACGTTGGCACATTTCGCACCTTTAATGTCAAGGAAAGAACATACAGTGATGGAAAAAATAACAGAAAGAAATATTAACATAATGCTGAACCATCATTAACTGCATGCAGTTTGGCCTTTCTCCGAAATCAATTATACACTTAAATGCTAGGTATAACATAACTTTGGAATGCTGCAGGAATTTGCTCATATCAGCTTTTGGTTTTCATGGTTTTGAAATAAAGCCCGCGGTCTTATTTTATTTGAAAAAGTGGTAAGTTAGTTTATCCTGTAATTTAGTGTTTTTTAGATGAAAATCTTAAAACATTGAAATTAACATTTTGTTATAGTGGGTCTTGAAGTCCATTGCACCAGTTCTGAGCGTGGGGTGATAAAAAAGCTATGAAAAGACGGCAAAAAATGAATGAATGAAACTAATGTCATAAAGTGTTCTAAAAAAAAGTCCTAAAAAGTATTCACAGTTATCCATTCAAGTCCAAAATTAAAAACCATAGGCAGAAAACAAAAAAGAACACGATTTGACAAACTGTTAATACGACTATGCAAGAAGAAACCATTTTTTTTCACAGACCTAAAAAAAATGAGTTAAACGTACCAGTAACAAGTCGTACAATAAGAAGTAGATTAAAGGAAGTATAGGTCTTCTTGAAAGAAGTCCCAGACAAGTTCCATACTTGCGATCAAAAAAAAAAATATTAAACAGGGACTAAGTTTCGCCAACAAACACCTCCACCGTGAAATAACGTCTTATGGTCAGATGAAACCTTATGGCCATTAGGTTGCTTCTGATGAGAAAATGTACGTCAGACGACTAAAGAATTCCGAATTCGATCCCAAATATACAAAGAAGATATTTAAACATGGCGGAGGAAATTGAATGATTTGGGGGTGCTTTTCAGCATCTGTGGTTGGTCCACTGTAAAGGATAAAATGTGTACCATAGACTACCTAGATTTTATCTTAAACACTGTTATGCTGAAATTTGCTGAAGAGGAAATGAGTATTAATTGGGAGTTTATGCAGGATAATGGGCCTCCGCACACGAGACTAATTCTGCCGGCAGAAAACCGTCTTTATACCGTACTTCGAGCGCACACGGGATGATTTCTGCCGGCAGAAAAATTATATATATGAACCCCTTTTCATTGTGTAGTATTATTTTCACAATTGAAATATTTTTAAAGTTGTGTATGTATTAGTTTTATGCCTTGTTCAACCACTCAAACTCGGCAGAACATTTTATTCCGTTTTTTCCCCTCACTTTAGTCCCCTCGCCTACTAAATCGGTTTTATGCCGGCAGAATTAGTCTCGTGTGCGGAGGCCCAATGACCCGAAGCACTCCTCAAAGTTGCCCAAATAATGGTTTCATAAAAACGAAATCAATGTTATGGAGTGGCCATCACAATCTCCTGATCTTAACCCGATAGAACATCTATGGGGCGTTTTTAAGCACAGGATCGGCAGCTGCAAAGCCAAAAACAAGGAAGAACTGTGGTCAATTATTCAAAATGCATGGCACTCTATAACTCCCAAAACTTGTGCCAAGTTGGTTCATTCCATGAGACGAAGATGTGAAGCAGTTATTAAAAATATGGGCACTATAAGCAGTAAATATTAAAAGGATATGAAACACCTTTACAGTAAATTAATTCCTCTCAGAAAAAAAAACTAATTTGTTTCTATTATTTTTTCCATCACTAGTATACCTGCATATTAAGCTCTTAGACCACATTGAATCGAAATATTTTAACTACCCCTCGTTTGGAAATTGTATGCCTTAACTGAATTTAGAAATGAAATCCACGTTCACATTCAACATTATTAAATTGTGAATATTTAAATTTAGCGCTCAATCGCCTTAAGCTCACACTTCCGTGAATAATCACTCCTATTGAAGCTATCATCATCGCCACAACAGCTGGAGAAAAACCATCATGACAGGAATTGAAGTGCCCTACATAATCTCGGAAAATATCAAAAGACTTTTATAATCTATAACCAGAAATGATTTCATAGAAGATTTCAAATTAATTTTAGAAAATGTTTTCATTTCTAAAGCCGATCGCAGTTCAAAACGTATGTTTCTGTTTATTTATTATTTTCAATACCACCACCCATTTGCTTATGGATATAATATGTCCCCGCTACATCCTGTCACGAAGCGTGACATTTCTTCACGCTTCCTCTCTTCTATTTTTTTTTTTATTATTTTTCACACTTCCCCGGCTGATTTTTTTTTTGTCAGTGCACACGCTGACTGGCATATATAATCTTCATGCACACACATGTCGATTAGAATACCACATAATCCCCATGATCAATCGAATTCAATTTGTAGCTATTTCTTATATGTAATACAAGTCCTCGGGTTGGGTATTTTTTTTTTATTCCTGACATACACACACCCCAAATCAATTAAAAATTAAACCTTCATAGATACATCATGTGTGTGAGTAAAAAGGCCTCGTCTCTACCCTGCCCAATGACAATGGAATAGATTTTCAGAAAAGAAAGGAAAACCTTAAATGCACATCATCATTGGGGTGGAGGGATATACTGTATAGATACCGCAGACTATAAAGTCTTTAATATCCCAATTGGACAGCATCGCATTCCTAATAGGTTATGTACGCCCCTCGGGAACTCAACTGTAAAAAATACAAAAAAAAGTAAAATAACCAAAATAATAATTACAATAACTTTCTCTCTCAAAAGTGATAGTAGAATCAGAAAGGGGAAGAGCACTGAAGAAAAAACGAAAACAATTCCTACAAAAAGTGATTTTCATTTTATGCCTGTCTGGTCAGGGTCAAAAGGATTTTCATGGTTTTCCTGACTGCCTCTAGTGCCCTTCGTATACATGCAGTTACATCACGTCGTCGCACCCCATTAATTTTCTAGATGCATGGCATACAAAAGTCACAAACACACGCATATACTATGAACGTATGGAAGAATTTATTCCGTTGTGGCCAAACCTATTACACAATTTGAGAGAATGTAATCCATTAGATGGAAAAGGACATGGACATGCATTAAATATGACATGTCCCTCATTTTATAGTGTAGTTCTTTTTTTGTCGTCGTTTTTGACTGACTTTGAAATTGGCCTAGGCAAGGACTGTTCACGGTTTAGAATGAAATAATGAATTCGTTGAAATGTTATTAAAATTCTGGGCAAGTTTTTATATTTTTAAATTAAATTTTACTACCATGCAATCGTGAATAATAATGGAATTTTCTTTTTTTTATTTATATGTCTTTCTTACTATAAATCTACTTGAAGATGAAAAATTAAAGAAACGATTGTATATGCCTACTTTAAATTTAAATGCATTTAGGATGTCAAAAATGTATCTAATATCTGTTGGTGGTTTTACCTCATATTTAATATCATTGGAGTAAGTTGCTATTATGATTGTGGCCTATATTAGCAAAGATATTATAATACGCAGATGTTGCCATGCCACTCTTTGCAAATAATGAAGGAAATACAAATTATGAATGCACTCCACATGAAGGTAACTGTATTCAGTTTTCCATTACATTTAACGCCAAGAAGGGGTCACCTTAGACCCCATATAAAGTAGATATATATATTCTGGATCAGGATCATAATCTATATCGATTTAGCCATGTCCGTCTGTCTGTTGAAAACACGATAGCGTCCAAATGAATCAACCTAGAATGAAATTTTGTGAGAGGAATTCTTCTTAACGTCGCGTTGGTATTGAAAATGGGCTAAGTCGGTCGGTTGGTATTCGTCAACATTCCGGGACTTAGACTCTCAATTTTTTACAACGACTATTTGCAAGCTGGTCAAGTACTGCGGGGAAATAGTGGGCATAAAAATAGAGAGGGAGATGAAAGTGGACCGAGGAATTGTCCAGACGTGGCTTCGCTTCTTGCGTGTCATCTTCGAAAGAATTCTAAAAATATCAGCGATATAATTCCCATCAGGATAAAGCCCAACAATTGTCGATTTTTATTCATTCAGTCAAAGTCAATGTCCCTTCTATGATGCATGGGTTAGGTTAGATTAGGTTTATGGGCTGGCGATGATTTCTCCGTGCCAGACTCAGGTTAATACTGACAGATTGTGATTCCCATAGAGGGAAAGAGGTTGTCCCTTACCCATTATAACCCTGTATTCAAATTACTTACTGTGCTGCTACATACAAACCATCTTGTTGATTTGACGAAGTTCATTATCTTGTCTATTGATGTGCTGGAAAGCTCGTCTAGGTCGTTGAAGAAGTGATTCCCTAGGAATTTGTACCTGGTGTGCTGGAGACTTGGGCAGTGACATAGGAAGTGCGTTGTATCCTCAAGAGCTTCCTCATCACCGCAGCCTCTGCAAAGTTCATCTTCCGTTAAGCCCATTTTCTTCATATGGTACCGCAAGGTGAGGGTGGACAGGAATTTCCTATCCTTCCGCATTATCTTCTCGGTTTTGGATTCGTTGAAGGACGGCCATAGCATTCTTGTGGTATTACAAGTGTTTAAGGTGGCCCATCTTGCGTTCGCCTTACTTGTGACTTTCCTCCCTGCTTCAAGCTTGAGTGTGCAAGGCGGGATGTCCACAGAGGGATCAGCTTGTTCTGAAACAGCTGTCGAACCTTGTCTTGCTAATTCGTCGCTTTCTCACTGCCTGGAATGCCTCCATGTCCCGGAACCCACCAGAGCGATACCTTGTGCTGTGTACCAAGAGCCTTGAGTTCTTCGCGACAGCACTTCACAAGCTTCGATTTTATTTCTGGTGCAGTTATGGCTTTTATTGCTGCCTGGCTGTCGATAAAGAAGGTAATACCTTCAGGTGGTATTGCCCTTACTACAGACTCACGGGCTGCTGTTGTCACTGCCAGGACCTCTGCTTGGAAAATGCTGCTATGGTCGGGGAGGCGAATCGATTTTGATATACCCAGCGATTCAGAGAAGACACCTGACCCTACCCCAGTGTCCATTTTTGATCCGTTTGTGAATACGGCTATGGTTATGGTGTGGTAGGTACGAGTCCGTCTCTCCATTCTTCCCTGCTGAGATAGGAGTGTCCGTATATGAATGTCTAGCGGACACAGGTTGAGGATAGCCTCAAGTTCTGCGGTTGGAGTTGTCCTCATCGCTCTAGTGGTACCGATGCACGCTAGTCTTTGAACCTTCTTTAACGCTTTTAGGTAAGTGGCTTTATTGGTTGCCGGCCACCATACGAGACTGCCGTAGGTCAGTATGGGTCTTACTATAGCCGTGTACATCCAGAGCCCAATTTTGGGAGATGGTCCCCAGGTTTTCCCAAAGATTCTGCTGCAGGAATAAAAGGTTATTGTGGCTTCTTTCATTGGTGTTCAATTTCCAGTTTAGTTTTTTGTCTAGTTTAAGTCACAGGTACTTTGCGCTTTCAGCGATTCTGAGGGGTGTGCCGCCAACAGAGGGTGTAGCAAACTGTGGTATTTTCGTTTTATAAGGTTTTCAAGGGATTTAAGATGCTTAAGACCCTCCATATCACTCAATCTTCCGCCATCTATTCTACATCTCTATACGGGAAGAAAAAATATATCGGACTTGATGTAACCATTTCATCATGGACCTACCTACATGACGCCTGGCTGATGATAGGCATACACTAAAGTGACCAAATTACCTATGCATTGAGCGCGCCGCATCAAAAGAATAAGCTGATTGATTTAAGATGTCATCCAGTCATCTTAGGTCACATTTAAATGTATTTTTGATGATATGACAGCTTTTTGCTAAATTTTTCTATTTAGCTCTGTAGTCTATAAGATGATAATTATTTGAGACTCCTGGGCTTTTGATGTTAAATATTGCCCCAATTCGACATGTTTGCTTAAAAATCCGTAAATTATCATAAACCTGCCAAGTTTCAATTTAACCTCGATCTCCACATTTTTATTCTAAATGCTACGTTTACACTAACTGCGGGGACAACTTTTGGCATGGTGTAATGGTTAAAGTCATTCCCGGTGACCTGAGCAGCGTAGCTTGTCAATAGTTCAATACTATCCCACCGGCCATAAAGAGAAAATAATCCTAGTAGAGTTCGCTGGTGGAAGCAAAATGGACCGGAATTGCTCTGATTGCTCCAGTACTTGGAATGAAGAGGTACAAATTAGAAAGCGTAATTTATCACCCTTCATATACAGAAAGGTACTAAGTGAAATATGTATTTATATACTAACCTCACAAGCCATTACAGCTACTATACCAAACCATGAGTCTCAATGTTCTTCATTGTTCTCCAATTCATTTAGTTTCTGTATAACAAACTCATTGTTTCTCCAAATTACATGAACAAATTCGTAGCTCACATAAAAAACACATTATTCTGCCCCACTCCCATTTCACCCAGATACCCATTGACCGTAGTTATTTTTTCGTCCAAAAACAACACTCATCCGCCTCTGCCAAACTGGCTTCGTCACTACGAATTAACCTTTAAATGAGAAAATAAGTCCCATCACATTCGGTCCATCGCCATTCGGACGATAATCGAATGTGACTTTTTATTTGTTTCACAGGACGGCTTAGCCGCAAAAACAAAGGAAAATTTGTAAATTTAATCCAAAATAAAACAAAACAACATTCCGAGGATACACTCTTGCACAATCACATCGAATCAGGCTGGGGGTCGTCCATAAAACCCAATAACACGAAAATATTCCGAGCCTTGAAATGAAACAACAAAACAAAAGAGCTATTCCACCCCCAAATTTTGCAGCCCCCATGATGGCGCCCAAAATGTTCTCATCTCGGGCAGGACATTTTCAGTAGCAGATTACAATAATTGAAAATAAGTCCGACAACTCTCCGAATCTCATTCATCCCTAACTCTATGGGAATGTTGTCAGTGGGTGTGGACTGTGGGGGGGAAAGAACGACTTATTCTAGGCTCGTCGACATTGATAACATGTACTAAAACCAAAGAGTACGTACAGCGTATACATTGTTCGCCCCTTAATACAAAGAATAAACCTTTTTATGGTCACCTTTGGACTGCATTCCAACAGACAACTAGGTAGACGACAGACAAACCCATTTTAAGATCGACACTGGGGGAACGTTTCTGATGTCCAGAAAGACGCGCCGCCGACAACTACGATGTGTGTTGGTGTGTGATGTTATTTTTACACTGACCACAAAGTTTAATGAATATTATACTGATTCGTCCTGTGAACACACGCATACGGCATACCCCAACAGTACCAGGGTAATCCAAAGAAATGCAGGTTTAATATGTGGATTTTATTCCGGCACTCTTTGGCAATAACATCACCGCCCTTCGTCTTTTAATAGCTCTTACCTGACACACAGTACGCCTATGAAAATGTAATTTTCTATACGAAGAAAAATCACATTAGACACGGGAAATGGAGGGGATGTTGCTATGAGGAATAATAGATGAAGTCTACCATGGAATCCAAAGTACCCATCGTCAATCCAGAGCCAAGTCTAACCTTTCTATTTGGATAAAATATAAATCACAATGAAAGGAAATAAGTATACTCTTGGTCTTGCTGCGTATAGGAGGGTTGTATCGCCTATGAGTATAGAGTACAGTGGTGGGTGAAAATATTCAAACGGATTTTTTGTGAAAAAGTTTTGAAGCCACCATAATTCGGACCATTTGGTTGTCTGTATGTGGTCTGAGAGGGATATCCCCTGAGCTGTAGTAGTTATAACGAAAATGCAGAAACAAACCCAAGCTTAATTTTACTATGAACATCTTAAAGAATCTGAACTATTTGCGGCTTAAGTTCGACATGAGTGAATTCACTATAGGTTCTCGGTGGAAAAATGTCGTAGGTACATAGCCTTCCACTGTTTTGAAATCAATTATTCGACATGAAAAGTTGGAATAGGTTAGGTTTAGGTTAGGTTAGGTTAGACTCTCGATGAGAGAAGCACGTAGGGCGTTATTTGTGCATACCACTGGGATTTGGGGAGCTATTTCTTTGCTGGCCACACAAGTGAACCATTTGCTGCCGGTTATGGAGCTAAGAATGTTAGCGGATCTGGTATTACCTAGATCACTGAGATTATTCAGAAAATAGTTTCCTAAGTGGATCTTTCTTAGATTGGAAAGGGCAGAGCAACCGGAAAGAAAGTGAGTGACGGACTCGTCCTCCTCCTCATCTCTGCAGCTTCTGCAGAAGTCATTGTACGGCAGACTGAGCCTTTGCGCGTGTCTACCTAATAGATATCCAGTGCCCGGAGATGATATTAACGATTAACTACTTTCGAGATGCTGGATCTATTAACTCGAAGAAGCTCCTTGTGTGCTCTTTTTGTGTCCAAAGCTGACCAGGTGAGCCTAGCAGTATTGCAGAGCTGCTGTCTAGTTTCTAAAGACACTTCAATGGCGAGCATGATAAGAAGTAATACCGAAATCCGTTGTCCTTGAAGTAAATGAGGACAAGCGACAAGACTAAGTACATGCGATCAACAAACAAACAAGCACCTGTCCACCGCCTAGGACAAAACGTCACTATTGATAGCAACAATTTCGAGGTAGTTAAGGAGTTCACCTACCTAGGAGTATAAACATGAACTCCACAAAGTGGAGCTCGGCCACATCGAGCGAATGGACAATAATGCTCCAATAATGGACAATAAATCCCAGCCCCCTGGTTCGAAAAGACAAGGCAGCCCGAACCTCCGTTTCAAATTCCAAGCCATCGCGGTTGCCAGAGCGCTTGGTCTCGACAACTGGAAGCAGTGTATCCGGGATCGTAGAGGATGGAACGATGGAAGGCTTTAATGTCTCCGGCAGAGACTCTTCACGGGTCGGGAGCCCCACAAGTAAGTATAGTGTAATTTTGAGAGTTGTGTATTCCGCTTCATCTATAGAAATATTAATTAAAACTTTAGAGTTGCGTGGACTTCTCACTTAATAGCAAATACCATTGTGTACAGGTACATCTCAAGTAACATTTCAACTTCCTTAAGGCACAAATGTTTCAGATTCGACAGGTCAAGATTTCTTTAGAGCTTCTGTAAAGCTTCTAGCAGAAGCAAACTCTTTACCGAAGTCTTGACTTCTATAACAACTTCATTAAAGCCTTTTAGAAGAATAAGATGAAGCTTTAAAGAGCAATTAAACTCATAGCTTCGTTTATTGTAGTTATCGAAAGAAGAGGAAGTTACAGTTTCTATTAAGCTTCGATTAAAAATTATTACACAAGCGTCTATAAGTATAAAGCTTACAAGAGTCATTAATCGAAACTTTATGGAAGACTTGTTTCTGGCTTGCATTATTTTACTAGCGAAGCTTTATAGATATGAAGGGAGGAAGAATAAAACATTTTTACTAATTCGTAGTTTCGATAAAGCTTCGATTAGTGAGCTATTAGAGTCCTCATAGAAATCTTTTCAGAGGCTTTGTTAAGTGTTCGCCTTTCCGAAGTTTTATAGAATTGTTTTGGAAACTAAAAGTAATCCTCTATTGAAGCTTATCAAAGCTGAAATGTTAGTTGGGATTTCAGCTCAATCGGCGGACAACTTTTCAAATTGTCGATGAAAGGCTTTTGCAATGTTTTCTTTGTATGGGAGGTGACACTGTCGAATTTTGACCATATTTAACATAAACGGATCAACAGCTAAGATGGTCTGAAAATTTTAGCTCTGTCGGGTCGGAGGTTTTCGAGATACACCTTCCTAGGAGTATGAATATTTTTTGTATGGGAGGTGTCATGCCCCTTTGTCATATTTAGCCCTTCCCCGCCCAACATAGGTAACTTATAGTATCACCAACGAAGAAAGAATTTTAAAATTGGCTCGGTTCTTAGCGTTTTCCTTTCTTCAGCGAGTAAATCGATAGATAACATTGAAGAATGAGGAGTATTATCTTACCTTACCTTATAGCAGACTAATTTAATTCCGCTTACATTAAGACTTAACTTTTGTGCCATATTTCTTGACCATATTTTTTAACACGTACCTACATGAGTGTTGAACCGACAGCTCTTATTCAGTTTCGGACCTCCGATGTTACTCATCAAACTCGAAAGTGCACTGATGTGTCGCTTTTACAATGCTGAAAGATTTTTTTCAAATAAGCCGAGTAGGTAGTTCTAGAGATAGTCCCTCCCCTATCTTTAATACTCAAGTGGCCTATAGCCTGCATAATATTTAATTTTCACAAAAAAAAAGAAATTTGTAAATTATTGCAGAAGTTCGTAAGAATTTTTTCGGAAATACAATTTTGCCATTCAGTTTTATATGTATAGATACTAGTGCGTTTGTCATTCAAACATTTCGTCACCACTGTTTTTCGCATTTCTCGTATGCATTCTTCTTTGACGAATATGTGTTCGTGTTGTCTGCTTGAAGCAGAACTTCAACTTAAAGTAGAACCAACGAAAGAAAAAAAACCGAATTCTTGTGTAGCTATGCCTTCGGAAACAAAAGATGCTAAAGGAGCACAACAACAATAAATTGCAGGAGGGTGACTGGCAGGCAGCCCTCAGTGGGAGCTTAGGGGAGAGTCGAGAAAAAAAAATATACCATAATGAAAGTGTCAACCCCATAATCTGAAATCACACAAAATAAAAATATCTCTAAAAACCCTTGCACGCCTAGGCATTCGTTTATTCATTTCATACGTTTCATTCATTCAGTTTTTCTGTCCCCAACAATATCATACCAATCCAATATTTACTTCACCCCCCGGAGGGTTATTTGTAATTCAACTTAAGAAGATGAAATCATGCAAACGGCAACGAGGGTGGTGCGGTAGCCATAAACGAATACGAGTACACACCACCCCATTGCACATCTCGTCCTCTTGACATTTTGATCACACAAATAATAAATCCAAGGAAAATGCGTAACCAAATCAATTTGCAATAGAGGTGCGGAGAGATCCTTTTAAGCTTTAAAGTCTAGTTCTAAATTCAAAAATTTAATAAACTGTTCTCATTTGAAGCTCGTAACCATGCGGGGGGTTGCAGATAAATTGCAAAAAGCTACACCCCCAGCTGCTTTACGTTTGTTTGTGTACATTTGGGCGTACGTTTCCTAATTTCGTTCCTGAGGATTATCCTTAATCTAATCTGGAATAAAATGTAATTTTTTTTCCTTCTCGCTTCCTTTTTATCCCTGACTGGTCTAGAGATCGGATAACAATATGTATTGTTTTTTTTGGATAGACAAAGGGGAAACAAAAACGTTTGGCATATGGTTCGGCATTGCAGATAACTCAAGTTGAAAATTTTTATAAAGAAAACGCCTCTCACCGGGGGCAGCTGCTTATCCGGTTTTTGTGTCAGCCAGTAGTTTTCTATTCTCTTTTTTCTATGACATCCTTATAATTTCGATAATCAGTGCTGTTATCTCTAATTTCGTGGTGTGGTTTCGAAAGGGAAGCTATGAAGAGGGATGATATTTTGATTATTACAATGGGATGAGTTAGATGTCCCTCTTGTCGATGGGATGGAATTATTATATTTGTCATATACGGGTAATTTGAATGCATTTAAATTGACGCAGTAATATTTAATGTGAACAGATGAAATTTGTGGCTGTGAACGTATAGCTACCCTCTGCAAAAATCTTTTCGGATGATCTAAGATCTTAGTTTTGTGTGAAGGGCATAGGCTGAGCAATAAAATTTTACTAATTCTCCCGTGACATATTTATTACCATATGGTTGGTGGTATCATCATCAAAGAGTAATGATTTGATCCAACTGACAGTCATAAATAAAAACCCAACTTTTATAGCCTCTATACTATAGATAGAGCTAGCGGTTATCCCTAAGATTTTGGACGAAATGCTTTGCAATGTTCACAGATATAATTTTTGCGAAATTGTGAATGAATTGTAATTGTATAGCTGTCAAATAAAGATTTATGTCCATCGACAACTTTAGTCAGATGGGACTAAAAAGCTACAGATTCGGTTGAACTGATGTTAACCTTTTAACTTTGTCCCGCATTTGTAAGTTTAGTAGCAAGCTTATGTCATTACCTACATCATTTAAAATTTTATTTTTGTGTACAAATAACGACCTTAAGGGTCGAGGTTGCACAATGTATTTGCGTAAGGTAAACGGGCCGACAATTAGGTTAAATTTTTTAGAATGTCATTAATAACACTAGCCAACTAGTTATATTGCAAATAATTTCATGTGATTCGTGTTCTATATGGTAGAAATATTGCAGAAAGTCAAATAAAATATTTCTATCACGTCACAATTTTATGATATATCAATATTTATTTTCTTACTATTTTAACAATTTTTATATTTAAATTACTTATTTATTTTGGACTAAAACAAATTCCTTCTTAATTTTTTTCGTTTTTCGATGGTACTCTGTGGTTTGGGTTTCCCTAATTAATAACCAAAAAGTAGTCTGCCAGCATCGCAGGGTTACATTGTCCTTAATATCGTTTTTCAATGACAGCTATATCTTGGTGGAATCGCTCTCCGTGTTCTGTTTTTTATGATAGCTCCCATGAAATGCAACATGTCTTTGAAAATACATTTTCTGCACTCGCGCATATTATTATTTATTATTATTTAATATTTAAATTTTTTTATTTGTAGTTTTTGCAAATAAATAAATAAATAGATAATAATAATAATATTTTCGGTGAAAAAAATTATTTTCAAAGAAAGACTTGTTGGATTTCATTTTATAAAAAGCTTGCAACAATTTGTCAACAAGGTCAACATATTGCGGGGATTTATGATGCACTAAAAAGTTTTCACTGACTGCAAAAAACGATGTCCAGGCTTCCTTTACTACGTCATTTAAGTATGAAGTGAATTCGGGATCGTTTATTAGCAGGAAACGGATTTTGTTGATGTAAAAATTTAAAAAAATGCAAAACTAAGCTTTTTTTAAACCTTATACCGTACAACCAGAAACATTTGGCAACGAACGCTTGCGATTGGCACTCAGGAAAGCTTTGTAAGAGCTGAAGAAAGAACATGGGCACAGACAAGTGCAGCACAGTTAAAATACCTTTTGTCATCGACTGCAATTATTTGAAGCCGATTTTAAGTTTTCAGCGCCATTTAATACATTATTTATTTATTTGATGCCTTAGGCTGCAGTTATAGCTATTAGTAAAATGCATCCGTAAAAACACGAAACAGAACAAAACTGAAACATTTAACCATAGCACATCATAGGACTTCAGTGGAATACTTCGTGAAACTGTTTGAGAAGTTGAACAGAAAAAGTTTTTCGTACGGAAAAATAAAGAAATTCTTTTTTAAGAAAATTTAAAGATCAATTGCTTAATTTTTTTTACGAATTAGTTTTATAATTCAAAAGCAACATTTTAAGACCAAGACTGAGTTCAACAATTAAGTTTAAGTGCTCCAAAAAAGTGAAACAATTTTTTTACGGATGCATTTTACTGATAGCTGTAACTGCAGCCTTAAGTCCTTCATTGCAGAAAAGGCGGCGTTCGCTTTCACCGCAACTTCAGCAGCTGATCCTTTTGCTTTTTGCAATATCTCATCGATCGATTCCATTCAAAGATATTTAAAATATCTCCAATCAATTGCACAGAATATAAGTCTAAAATGTACATCTACCATTAAATAAGTTTAAGAATATAAATTTTTCGGAATTCAATATTCTACCAGTTTTAGACGTAGCACATATGTATAAGAAAAATAATATTTTGGGGTAATAGGAGTGCAAAATGTACCACATACTTCTTACAACATTTTTTTGGTGTTGACTAGTGTAATTAAGGTCGACTATTTGATGACGCAATAAATATCTGTTCAGATGTTATAAAATTATTCACTTGTACCTATCAGCTTGAGGTGGGAACACAGGAGATAGGTGAAGGAAAATAAGAAGCGTCAATGTCCCCTATATAAAGAGGCAGAAGACTGTATTTGCAACAGCACAGAACTGTCATTAAAAAATGATACTTGATATTTTAAAAAAAACATACACACACAGAATTCGAAAGTCGAGTCGAACTACGCCGGCGACTTCAAGAAACTAAAGATGATGGATGATGATCCCTTCTAGAGATGGGTAATAAAATTGAGTGCGATTCACAAGGGTGATTCATCGCTTGAATGGATTTTTATTTAAAAACCTAACTTGTACCTCGAAACTATTACTGCGTATGGTGATATTTTATCAAGGTCTTCGAAGTTGAGAGTGCCCATTGATGCTATTTAGTTTTGTCCTTATTGAGCTGCAATTATTGCAAAATATACGTGCAATCGCATTGTCATCTAGGAACCTATCGAAACATATCACCGCGATGGGTAGGTACCTCTTGAAAACCAATTAAGAGCTGGATCGCATGAAGCGTACTATATATAGAAAAATATATATGTATAACTGAGTAATAAAGTATTTCTAAGCACAAGATCAGCAAAGTCACATACGTCAGGAGGGTATCATCAAGATAACAACAGCAAGAAGAAGGAATCCTATCCCCCTCACTTAATGTGGAACCTTTGTAGTTAATACACTACTTAAGAAATTGACGTAATGATGTCATTGACTGTCAAGCACATGCTGATGGCATAGTCAAGTCATTATTGCCAGGGATAGAATTGAGGAAACCCTACGCGATATTATACCAAGGGGATTCGAAATAATTCCGGATTTATGCTTGAAAGTTGCGTTTGGGCTAAGCCAAAATCCAACAATAGCTAGTACTCTTGAGGAAATGAAAACATTGAACGGATAATGGGTACAATATTGTCAAAGAAGGTAAATATATCAGACTGAAGGCATCAGACAGCAAACTCATCTGGAAGATACAAATAGAAGATATAACCCAGGAAAGTAACGCAACCACAAATGATTTGCAGGAGTTTAGCGGGCAAGTTTTAGAGATGTAGCCAGAACACCCTCAGATGTACATTGCTATTGAGTGGTGGCATAGGCAAAAAGGGACCATTTTGGCCACCATTGAAGACAATCAATAAAGAGCAAAGTCAAAGTATTACAGACACCGTAAGAAATTGCCCAACTGCAGCTTTGGAGGTGCTACTGGAACTGATTCCTTCGCAACTTGTGCCTGAGGATTTTACATTTTATCCGATTCTATGAATGGCCAAAGAAGGAATAAGAACAGCTTATTGCATCAAAAAATAAGCACTCTTTGCCAATAGAAACTGTATTATCCCAAAATTTAACTTTTAAAAGAACTACCTACTAAGCTAAGCAAAACAGAGAATTGTGGCAATAATCCACAAACTGAACAATCACACAACAATGCGGTACACAAATTGGTCAAAGAACTGATGAGGGAACTGGGATAGGAGTATTTGGATATAGGACAAAACATTCTGAATTATTGGGCAAAAGTAGATACCAGGGGGCTTATTCCCAAATGCGCGGCGGATCGCTTTTCATGGCGGATTGATATTTTTGTATTTCCAAAAGCTGTCAAAAGCGATAGCTATATTCAGTTGACGGATTGCTGTCGGATTTATTGCCAGCAATAATAAGCCCCCAGCATATTTTAGGCTGAAATAATTTGGGCACATTTGAACACCTCAGCAGAATTTCGTTTCTGTGATATATCTATAATGTCAGATAGTCACATGTAGCAGCTATCATACCACTATAGCTTGCTATGTCACCAGGAACAAGGTGACCTCCTATTGGATACGTTACGTATACATGTGGGTATAGAATAGAGGATAATGAAATAGCAAACTCCATAAACATAAACCAGTAACTTTCATATGTATTGAAAACAGGAGAAGAACCTGTATGAACCCGATATGTTTTGGTATAAGCAGGGTTACAATAAACTAAAAGATCCTCTTTTTTGAAAAAAATAATAAAAATAAGAGATATACGTAACATATTCAGTTCTTAGATGCCTTACATGAGAAACTCATGGTTCGATACGCGGCTTTTGTACAGGCTGCAACTGCACCTCTATTCCTGAAAAATTCGATTTTTATATCTGAATCCTAGAGGAGGTACTTTGAGACACTATTGCCAGTGAGCCATTTCAGATATTAGTCCTCAAGGGATAACGTGCTTTGCATTTTACGAAATGCATTCGACATGTTTTCAGTTTCGCTGTGATTCTGTTGATAGTATCTATCACTCGTTCATCTCCCCTCTGTCGTTTATCTTCGTCTACCCGGTCATATAAGAGGTAATACTTTCCAGTTTTTTTTTTACGTTTTTTCACTTGAGCTAGTTCAATTTTACGAATGGAACAGGCGAGCCCTATTCCGCTAAGGCGATATATATAGATTTAAGTCTCCGGAGTTAAGACTTAACATTCTCGGCACTTTAAGATTCTTCTGTTCCTGTATAGGTACATATATATGAGTGGGCGCTCTGACTAAGTAGTCAGGTACTGTGTTGGTTCAACTATAAACAAGGTGTTTTGAAACTTCAACGAGCTTCAACATAGCCACTCCAATTTAGATGTATTTGCCCTTATGGATTGACTAGAAAACAGTTGGTAATTCACCCATCACTGCCTTCGGTTGCCTTGATTTGAAAATGAGGATCATTGAACAAAGTGTATACAGTGTTTACAAATAAAGAAAGACATTGCGTAGGTATGTTTTAAGGTTCGCTACCTTCTGAGCGCAACGGTGAATGAGAAGTTTGAATGTGAAATAAAAATATAGGTCCCATCCATATGTTCTAAAAATAAAATTTGCAACCAAAAGCTGACGAGAAGATAGAGCTAGTGTAGTATGGACCCATTGCACATTTCTTATGACAATAATCTATCACTCGTACATTAGCCAGTCTCACCAGTCCCAAATACGTATACGGTAGATATAATTTCAAAATATTTATCACTCAATTCTCACTACAAAAAAAAAGAACCTAACGGTCAGTAATTCAAATCTACTACCATTTCCATCTATCCCACTGTTATGTTTACACATAACTGAAATATGATTAAAATCCGACAAACCAAACAATACCCTCAGATTAGGTAAAAACAACACTCAATTTTCCATTTCCCAGTAAGGAGAAGCAGAACCCATATCTATCCTCAACCAATCCATCTCAATCTTCACGAATGAAGACAATACCACAGCAGGTTAGGTTAACTGCAAAGCGAGCTCGACAACCGAACATTTTAAACATATGTAGGTATGAATGATCGATTCATACAACAGAAACGGGCAATAGAAGGGAGAAGATCGTGCATTTCGGACACAGCATGTGATTCTTTTGGTATCTTCTTGGGAATTCACTTGTGCTCATTAATTATTGTTTTGTCTATTTGATTCCTTCAGATCGTTCTGGAGATGTATTTACATTTCTTTTTCTCAACGTTGCGTTGTGTGGTGGACATTTTTGGTCTTTTCCTTTCGCTATCCCTGTATATGCCCTCTACTGGGTACAGCTGTCCCATGACAATCATCTCGGATAACTGAAACTGACATCCAGATACATATAGTTATGTGTTATTTCATGCACTAGATACACAGAGAAGACGCATATTTTTGGAGATTGTAAACTATATTTTTTTTCCCCCACGAACATATGCTACATGTGGTGATGGTAAATTGAGTACGACACTACGACATTGGATTTCTTTTGAATCAACCCGGCCGATGAGTGTTTGTGTTTATTTTCTTTGCCGTGCCAATGGAATTGAAATTCCGAAAATCGCATGTTCACAGCATGTAAGACGCCTTCTTTAGGGATTTTTTTTTGCCAATAATGTCAATGTGTAGAGGAAGTGATGAACATAAATATTTATCCCTCGCGAATGGTGACAGTTTTATTGGATTTCGAGGTTTTCGAAGGAAATTGATTGTGCTACATGAGGCCGTATGGAGATGGTGACAAAAATAAATCTGCGGATTTCGTAAGAGGTTAACAGGAATTTAATTGACATGTTCTGTCGGGAATCGAACAACAGATGATGATTCAGAGAGCAATTTGATCTCGCTTTTCGGGCTGTGCGAGTGACTGCAAATCTTATGGATTTAGAATCGTTTTCGAAGCGATTTTGTCTGCTCAAATGTCAAATCTAAGTAAATGCCAGTTACTTCCATGGCTGCTCTTTTTTTCACTCAAGATCTATCCTATGCAGTACCTATCATCGAATTGATATAACTAACTTGAGATTGAATGAGTAATTATTGTGGCCTAACAATTTTTTGTGTAGATACTAAAGGCAACACTTTTCAGATATAATGTAAATATACGCAGCTTTCCGACCTAACAGAGCTGAACATAAGAGTTTTTCAAATCAATACGCCCAAAAAAGGTTTACTTGACTGGTAGTAGAAGAGACGGAACATTGAGTATCTATGACTGGAATAGGATTTGAGACTTAAAGTGGTCTAGAGTACCTATTCTAGAAAAAAGATAATGGGATAGCAAATACACCTCAGCTCACCGATGTAGGCTTTCATGTATATTATGCCCTTAGGTGTCATTGTTGGCAATACCACGTAACAATTTTACCATTTTCATTGACAGTGGCTATAAAAGCAGTCTCTGCTATTGAAATAAAATCCAAGCCAGTCCACCACTGCGTGTAAAGAGCTCAAGGTTCTTGCTGGGCCCCTGGAGTCCTGAATCTAGATATAGAAAAAAACATCTCGAAAGCAAAAATCACAAGTCTGTCAAAACTCCCTCTAAACTCAGAACGAGACGGAAGGTCGAGGATGCTACTCAGAATCTGACTAGTATCATCACCACATGTTTTGAACTGACGTGTCCGGTTATGAAAATCTCCTCCAGATCTCCACTTCCCTGGTGGAACCCAGAACTGCAGCGAATTAGAAAGGAAGCCAGAAAACTTATAAATCGGTAACTGAAGACAAATTTGGATGGAGACTGGAATCTTTTCCGATCCAAACAAAAAGAATATAAAAAGCTAATACGTTTATCGAAATGTGCTTCCTATAAAGATGTTTGTGAAAAGATCGAGACTCTAGCTGAGACGAGTAGGCACTTAGAAAATCTGATGGTACCTAACACTGAGACAAAAGCGGTACTTTCAGTCTTCTGTTGAAAACTTATTTTCCGGGTAACCAAATAACGATTGGGTCACAGCTAAGCCCGCTTGTGCAGGTTGAGCATGATCTGAGCATGGGCATTTTCATCGACATGGACGGCGCTTTCGACAATATAACAAGACGTGACATATCGCCAAGTCTTACACAAGAGCCTGTGTTAAATTTCTCCACACGTGATCATAAGATCAGCATTGAACTCGTAAATTTGTTTTACAGAAATGTGTAAAAGATTGTAGAAATTCACTTGTTCTCCAAGTAGGTTCGGAGCGTTGTGTTATATAGCTCCCAGGTCTTCTAAAACCTTATTCACGTGCGGTCTGGCCAGAATAAGACAAAGGCCGGACCATCACACTTCTACAGGTTCACGGGTCATCGTAAGCTGGTAGGAGATCTAACGGATCATAACTTCCTAAAAAAAAAAACCGACAACGAAACTAAATTTCAAAGATGACCATATATACCTATTGAAGAAAAGCGGGGACGAAGATGTCCATGAGGATCACCTCACTTCCTCTGTCACTGCCCGAGTCTCTATCACTTGAGCAGCAGAACACTTGGACGTTACTTTTATAACATACAAGAACTTTTTGATGTCTCACTTTCTGATCTTTACAAGTTTCTGAGGATACCAGAATTGCTCCACAGCGTCGGGTAATCACAGGAAGGATGGACATTAAACCATATCTTACATCATCGGTTACCTACTTCGAAAATTAAACTTGTTTCGATGTAAGCGTCACATAAAAAATGCCACGTCGGCTCCTCTCCGTTTTGATGCGTGCGACAAAGAGTATAAGCCACCTGCCACTTGGTCACTAGGCCTCTGCCACACAACTTTTTTGTGCACCTTGCTTATGGTACTCAAAAACGAAGTTTAATGAAAATTCATCCAATCATTTAGGCTGCAGTTAAGTGCAGGTGCAGATGGACTTGTGAAATCATTTTATGGGAAGTGCGGTAGCTAATACACGAATTCCGAATTGGCTTTGAGCTGTGCTGTGACCCAAAAAATCCTAGGAACAACATTGTATGAAAAATGGAGTTTGCCTTCAAATATTTTCATATACGGGCGGGACCGATTTAGACTAGAAAGATATAAGGTGTGATATAGGGTAGCAGGGGGCTTTGTATCATAAGCACAAATCCGCTGTCAGCTGTAAAATTTGCTGTGGCTGAAAGTGTTGCGAATTTGAAAAAAATATTGAAAAGCTTGTGTGTACCTACTTACTCATTATGTTTGTTACCGATTGTGATAAAATTTTGGAAAACGCGTACAAAATTTAATAAAATCGGCAGCTTTTTTGATAATAAGAACTTTTATTAACTCGCTGCCAATTTATTGCATGTGTCTAGGAAAATAATAAATAAAGTGAATTTGGTCAATATAAAACGTTCGTGGGTTAGTACATGTTCAGCTATTAGAGGACTTGTTGGTTCCCAATATTTTTTTAGAATATTCTTCTTCTTTTTAGATGTCTTGTCACATGAGTTTCCCAACATAAGTAGTTTTATTTAATTGATATTGGCCTACGATGGACTGGGATTGTACAAACAATTTTGGGTCGTAATTGGTTTCAAAGAGGCAACTTACTCTTTGTTTGGCTATATGTTGTTCCTACACTTAAACCGTCTCGAAAATAACTATGTCCAATACAACACTGATTGTTCGTATGAATTTTTATTTAATTACCTTCTCACTAGTCTATGCTCTATGTTTAAACACCGACTCTTCCAAAGGTTACAATACTTTTTGTTTATATTTCACAAAACTTTTGTATGTAATGAAAACTATAATTACTTAGCCCACAAGCAGACGAAAAGCTATATTTATGAGATATCCTAGATTGTATCTTTTAATGAAGTGTCGAAAAAGCACTCCACGCACAGATACCCACATTAATCCTCAACTGTGGAAAAAAAAAGGCAACAAGATTATGTTCTTGTAATTTTCTTTTTCATAAATTGTCTCCTCTTCAAGAAGTATCTTCATGTGGCCAGAAACTGATACTTTCCTCAAATACAGATACGGTCAGTTTGTTGGATTATTGTTTTTATTTTGTTTTTGGAAAAATGCCTTGATGAAACACGAGCGACGCGTACGCGTTGAAAATTAGACCCATTTTTGGTCGTAGATGCAAAGTGATAAGAGACTGAAATTTGATATCTTTCACACCTCAACGTGTGAATCGTGGTGTATTTTTCAAGACCTGTTAACTCTCCGAAACAAATTCAGCGGGACCTTGTCTAAGAAATCGTATCAAATGACCAGGCAAAGTGTGAAGTCGTCTATCTCTTGGGTGGCATACTAATAGTGAAATTATTTTTGTCATCCAGTAGAGTTACATATAATTTATTCGGGAAAAGTTTAAAAAGACATTTGGTTACAGTGCGTCATGTGTGTGTGTGGTTCTTTCATTTTAACAAAACCATTAACTGGAAAGCTAGGAATTTATTGCCATACTCTTCGACGACATATATACGAGAGGAAATTCCAATAAATGTTGACAGCGGAAATATTGTGTTATGGCATTTTGAAAAATTTATTACCGTCGAATCGAAAACCAGTGTCAAACTGGTGACAGCAGTAAATTAATACAATTTAGAGTTATTTAGTTGTCAAAAACTCAAAAGACCAATGCTTGCATTTGAAATTAATTTATTAAACAAAATATATTATATTAAGTGCAATCATGAGGAAGTGTTTCGACGTTAAATTGGCTGCCCAAAACGTGCTTTTCAAACCAAATTAGCAGCCCAATCAGCTCGCATTTGAGTTCAAAAATTCTAACGAAAATTCCGAGAAAATTATTTCGTATACCTATACATGGTTAGGTTATGTTGCTGGAAGTTTGACTGCCAAAAAAATTACCCATTCCTAGCGAGTATAATTGTTTTATCTGAACAGAAATGTACGCACACGGAAAATTAATCAGAGATTCAATTGGAAAAGTTTAATTGGAGGGAAGGCTTTGAATTTAGTTAATGGAACGTAAATTAGATTTGAAGCTATACATGAGTCGGATCGATAGAATGGGTGGAAAAAGGAGAAATCGTTCGAAGGGAATCGAAAGAGGATGTTGTGAATATTTTAGTCACAATGGGATGAAAGAGTCACGACTACGAACAGAGCATAGTTTATTGCTTTGCGGTTTTCACAACTAATTAATTTTAACAAAATAAATATAAGAAGAAGTAGAACTTCCTAAATCGCATTCAACCTTTCCTAAAATTTAACGATGTTTAAAAAAAATTAAAAAAGAGCGCCAGACGTCTATAGCGGGATACGCTATAGGTAACGATTATTGTTCACTAGCTGACCCGTGCTCGCCTTGCGCCGATCGCCCTTAGCAAAAACAATGGTCCATTTAAGAGTACACGTTGACTGTTACATTGAAATCTGTACAGTAGGTAGAATGCGAGGTATACGTATGCTAGCGGTTTTGTTTTTGTTTGTCCTGTCGCACGATCGCAAAAGTATAAAAATCCATTTGTAACAAAGGTACATATATGTCTATGTATAGTATAGGTATATTTTCACGTTACTAAGGACGTGGCTATAAACGAGATAGCCTATAGCAGTCTCACGATCTTAAGGAACATTTTAGAAAAAGTTTCATAAAAATCTGTCCAGTAGTTTTCGAGTTTTAAACAGCCAAAGAAGTTTTATTATATGTATTTATAAATAAAAATATATAAACAAAATATTGAACGCAAAAGGTATCTATAGGTTGATGGCATTCTTTAAAAAAGCATCTAATTCAGCTGACAAGCTAAACGAAACAAGCCTTCGATATTGCCAAAGATGTAAAATTAGGGCGCCCTTTGGAGCCAGGCTTGAAGGGTCGAGTTTGCGAGTGCCTGATGATTGTTGCCCTAATCTCATATAGCAAAAGAGCGGGCTTATGGTTTCTCGACAACGGCACCGACTTAGGATAGGCAAATATCGACTAGGTGGTTCGCCTCCTCAGTAAAGTAAGGGTTCTGGAACTGTGGATCTTACGAATGAGGGGATGCATATTCTTCATTTTAGGAGAAGCTCCTTCAATAATGTGCTCAGGAATTCTTACAAATCCCAGATTATTCGAGTGAATACCATAAATGGGAAGAGTTGGTGTTCAATAAAGCCACTTCTAGTCTATCACGTATACCTTATTCAAGTCCATAAACCGCCTCGCGTGTAACTCTTATTTCCGTTTGAAAACCATAGAGTTAAGGAGACAAGGTTTGAGTTCAGGCTCAGTACTTACGCACACGGACTTTTATCCTTTTTAAATTCATCCGTGTAGACATAGAAGTATGTACCATCATTCCAACCTCTTTAGCAGCTGTTTTAACTTGCAGGGGCCTCAGTTTGAAAAATTCTACTGTAATTTTAGAGCCAAATTCCGCGCTATGTGGATGGATACTTGTGGCTCTACAGGCGGTATACATATTTGATTATGATGCCAGTCTTCTCATCTGGGGAAATGAAGTAACAAAAGTCTTGCAAAATCTATACGCGAGTTGTCTATTCTACGCATAAATTATTCCCCGTCAGACTATTCTTTAAGCTGTCAGTTTGCTTAGCCGAAGAGCACTTTTTGCATCAGACTCCTGCCTAAAAAAAAAACCAAAACCCCTGCGGTGCCAATGTCGAAAGCTCTTTAAATCATGTTCAAAGGGTTATGACTTTATCACTTGCCACTAAACTAGCGTTGCCATCCGTCCGGGTGTTCCCGGACATGTAATCTTTTTCGCATATGCGGGGAACGTTCGGGTCCGGGATAGTTTTTCTAGATTGTCCGGGTTTTTTTCATTTTTTCATCGTCGAGAGAAAATGATTCGAAATTAAAAAAGCTTGAAAGTGCCAATTTTATTCCCGCTTTTTGGTAGTGATTTTAAATAGTAACTTGTTGCTTCTGATTTCTGCAACATATTATTGTAATATGTACCAACTTTGGTAATCGACAAAAGAAAGGTTCAAAAACACTGAAACTGAATGAAAATTTTTAATGCAATCTTACCTATTGAAGTCGACGTAACCAGTTTAAAAATATTAAATATTTTGCTGAATTGCTCGGCAATGAATATAGAATACCAGTCAATTTTATACCATTCAAAAAGGAGATGGCTTTCTCTTCACCCGGCAGTGGAACGACTTTTGCTGATGTTTAAAACCCTAAAATAATATTTCAAATATGTCAAAAATCCGCCGAAAATATAAAAATTCAAAAAGGAGATGCCTTTCTCTTCACCCGGCAGTGGAACTACTTTTGCTGATGTTTGAAACCCTAAAATAATATTTCAAAGATGTCAAAAATCCACCGAAAATATAAAATCTTGTTTGTGTTGTTTCTGCGACAGGGTTTCTTTCAATGAGAAAAACTTTTTCCAATATTTTGAAAATCAGTGGATGCCAGCCAAAATTCACGTAATTTAAAGCACAATATTTTGGTTTGTAAAATACGAAATATATTTTGTCACCAATAACTCGGGTGCCAAGTTAATTTCCAAAATCCCAGAAATTTAAATTGATTTTTTATCTCTTCCCCGGAAACTAAGGAAATATCTCTAGATATTTTATGATTGGAAATTAGTGAAGTTCTTTTTTCAAAACTTAGTCATATGTGTCAGAAAATGAGCCGAGAATAATTATTCAGTGCGATTGGCACACGGCTTTAAAACATGTGTAGATATCATACCGCAATGAAAACGAGAAAGTTCAAATATTTTTGTAACAAATAGTAACCGCATTTTTGTCCTAATTTTGTACTCTTTTTTAGATCTTATTTTGTCCGGTAAAGTCCGGGATTTTCATAATCGATAACTACTCTCTTCAAAAGATTTCTGGCAACCCAACACTAAACCAAATAAACTGTCAGTGCCAATATTGGTTTTACTATCGTCGTAAAATTCCAAGTATTGCCGAATATAGTATTGCCAGCATAGAAAGTTATAATTGCCTTCCTTCTTCCCCTAATGCCTCTAGATATCGACTATCGACACCTTAATTTGTACTCTTTTTAGCTCGGAGCTTTTGTTAGCCTGTTATTGGGCAAACGCAATCCAAACCTTTACAACAAAACGATTCATGTTTTGTTTCAAATTTTGCTTTTGGAAAAGGTTATTCTTAGTTCAGAGGCGTTTTCAGATTCGAATGCCGGTCCATTGAACTGGAGAAACTCCTTTCTGAGTACTGTGCTATGATACTTTTTGATTCTATTAATGACCAGTGGAAAAGTATTGCAATTTTCTACAGCGCTATGAACTTATTTCGCAACACTCGCAAGCAAACACTATAGACCTACACCTAAATTTACCACGCCAGGAGATGTGTATGCAAAAAATATGTTCTTTCCCACCAGACTGTTGCTCACACTCACAACATCTCAATCGCATATTAATGCATATTAATTTCCGTTTATGTAATTTGCTATGGATTTCTTTCGAGCATAGTGGAATATTAATGACGCTAAAGGCACATTTTTTGATATCCGAATTAAAGCAACTGAGATGTGAGATTAAAATCTTGCATAAGATAGGTACTTTGCTCCCGTTGCTCTGTTAATAATTTGCGATCGTTTCGAGTTGTAAACGTTTTTAATTAATGCGATAAATTCTGAAAAATTTGCCTCCTTCTTATGATGGACATAATTTTATCGAATTTTAATGAGTCATTTTCGGTTGAAGTAGCATGCAATAAATTTATTTCTTCGGAATCACGCTTGTTAACCATCAATCATTTTGCACGCCGAATCTTCCCACAGATAAAACGCAAACAAATCTAGGTTCTTTAACCGTAAATTGTACTTATAGTCGATTTATTTTTATTGGTTCGCATTCAGCAAGCAATAATCGATTACTATCAAAAATAAATTAATAAGCAATCGGAATCGGTCCGTTATGGCTTCCCTTTTACTCCCACCCGGTGTTCACATCCATTCAAATTGTATATCTTTGATAGATTCGATGAATATGCCGATCGATTTAAATCGAATTTAAAAGATATGAATAAGTATCTGAATGTATTTTCGTACATGCCCACAAGAAAAATTGGATACAAAGGAGTAAGGTACCTTTAGTTATGCTCCGCATGAATTTGCAAATATTTAACACGGCTTATGGTTGGGGTGTATATCGTTTATGAGAGTGCCATGCATGGCAGTATTAATTCACAGATGTTATTATAGGTAGGCGCGATTTTACTAAAAGATATGGATTTTTAACTTTTTTTTTATGTGCTGTGCGTATGGCTTTGCTAGAGGCATCTACATATACCTACGCCAACGACAAAGTCGTACATTATACAAAAAAAATTAAAACCGTGCGTGGTTCAAGTTGCAGTGCATAACTGAGGTACAAAGACTGCGCTTTACGTTGCGCTACTATCGCGATGACTTGTTTTGTTATGAATCAATCGATTTCCATTAATAAATTCAGAGAGATACAGGCATACAGCACAAGTTGGGCACTCCTATCTGAGATATAAAAATATCTGTGATTTTTATTTTTTTTAATTCTTCCTTTGTTGCTTGCGCCTGCTCTTAACAAGTCAGTCGATTAACGCGACAGATCAACTGCTTGGCATAATAATAGGTGTTGAGGCGAAGTTAGAAGGTCACGCCGCGCTGGTGGCGCTCGGTATGCAGCTCGGGCGCAGGCTTTTGTAACAAATGCTGACGATGATGTCGCAGAAATTCCATTGAAAAGCGCTGCCGATTATGAGGTAGATACTCGTACCTTACAAAATTTTCTAAATGACTTGCTCTTGGTATTGAGTTAAAATTTAGGGCTCAGAGGTTGTAAGTGCGTAACTACTATCTGTCATCTTTCATCTGTCACCGGCGGGCTTCAAATCAAACGACTAACAAAGGTTTTGAAAAGTTATCGATTTGTAAGAATCTGTCAATCTGACACACAACGCCAGAGGGGAATTCATTCGACAGGAGCGGGTCAATAGCGAGGACTTAGCGCTGACAAAAAAATGTTTTTTTTTTTATAAGTATCCATTAAGGGTCTCAAATTATGTTGACGATATTTCAATATCTCTCTGTTGCCTGCCCAGTTTAAAGTGTGGTCCTACTACAGACGGATAGCAAGTAATGGAGATGAAGTGCTTGGGTTTACTTAGCGCATCTGTATAAAGTATCTCGGAATGCATTGAATAAAAACGACAATTTCTCAACAGAAATCGTCAGTGGAAAATTTTAGATTAGCGAGAATCGTCGTTACTCCTCCCTTTCCATTCAGTTGAAAACGACTACAGCTTACTTACTTATCGGGCGCCCGACCTGTGCAGGGTCTCTGTCTGAGACACTGAAGTACTCTGGCATTCGCGATGGCTTGGTCATTAAAACGGAGGTTCGGTCTTCTTGTCCTCTCGAACCTGGGGGCTGGGATTCAAAGACCCTCTTAGTTGAAGCATTATTGTCCATTCGCTCGATGTGGCCGAGCCGATGTAGTCGACATGTTTCGGCTGATCGGACTACATCCGCATCTTGGTACAGCTGATATAGAGTTCGCGGTTGTATCTTCTCTTCCATGACCAAAAATCCGCCGAAATATTTGTCTTTCGAAGGAGCCCAGTATCAGTTTTCCAGCACTCGGCGCCATAAAGCACGACTTCTACGTATCTGTTACAATTAGTATTGCAAGCTTCTAGAGCTCTATTATAAAGCCGAGATGAATCCAACTTCTATAACAGGGTTATCGGATATCCTATTTGGAAATGAAGAAACTATCTGGACAGTCCTCTACCAAGTAGTAATACCTACCTGCTCTTGTCTATATTACGGTGTCAAAGGATGATTGTGAATAGCTAGTTGTAGGTCTGTATGTAACCACTATTTTTCAGCGAACCTGTGGAAGACCCAAGTGAAGAGCTACAGGTTACTCATTACTCTCACCAAACAAGCTTTCTTGAAGATAAAAAAACTAACAGCTCTCGGACAAATGTTTAATACAGAGCCAATAGTGCTCTGTGGAAGGCCTTTTCCGGCTGTTTAGACATTACACATTGCAAATGGGGCGGTAAATGTAAATGTCATCAAACAGATGCAATATACACGTTAACAATACGGATTAATTCGTAGGTGGCATTGGCGCAGCGTGAATTTCGTCGCAGATTTCCCGGTCAACGGACACCAACTGCGCAAAAATTACGGCGTTTAGCCGAACGCCTCGGAGCAGCCGTTTAGCTGAGAATATTGCAGCTGTGGCTGAGAGGACCGCGGAGTATCAACCAGATGACGTGCCACGCAATTGAGCATCAATCGGCGGTCTTTACAGAAAGTTTGGTAAAAGACTGTAAGGGATCATCGTTCAAACCAATCCAGTATTTTTTTGTGGGGTTTTTTGAAGTTACGAGTATATGTCTCCAAGCCTAAGATTTTTGAAACCCTCTAAGAGAATCTCCATACCATGAATGTGGGGACCTATCGCCGGAAGTTTTTTGTTGGAAAATGTCATAAACCGATCCGGAATTGTCACCAGTACTCAACCACTTAGTCGGTATCATTTTCTCGACTTAATGGAAAAAAGATTCAAGACATGGGATAAACAAAATCCAAAAGCAGAACGAAAGTTCTACATTAAAAAAAAAAAGAAAAGAACACCCAAAGACATATGAAGACTTATGAAGACGAAATGTTGCAAGGTTTTAATAAAAGTCTTAGGGCTAAGGAACATCGATCCCTATACCTACCATGGAGGTTACATGTCCCTAATCGAATAAGTAATGGAGTCTGAAGTAGCATTCAGCATGTTTCTAAATGACATGCTAACGAAATATGGCTTCCATAAAATCTTCTCTATCATCATCCCTCCGAGGGAAGACTGGGAAAAATACAAACCTATTCCATCACGACTTGACCTAGTCTGGTGTACAGACGGTTCCAAGATGGATACAGGGACTGGATCTGTCATTTATGGAGAATCGCCTCAAGTGAACTTTTCAGTCAGCCTAGGCAAATACTTGTCCATATATTCCTGGCTAAAGTCCTTGCCATTGACAATTGCCCTTGAATAAACTTAAATTCTAATACTCGTGGTAAAATTATATTTATCTTCTCAGACAGCCAAGCTCCTCTTAAAGCTCTGGACTGATCTGTCATGAAATCGAAGCTGGTCCTGGAAATGTACATGGCCATCTTCGAACTTGCAAAGAAAAACCTAAACGAAACAGCAGACTGACTGACCAAAGTCGTCGCATCAATGCCACTTGTTGGACCTAAATCCTCCTGCGGCGCCAGTAAGAGATGTTTCAGGAAGCACATCAAGAACTTAGCTCTAATCTAATCTAAAGAAGTCTGGCTTAAAACACCTAGGCAGAACCGAATTGGAGTCTCACCGGACCCCGCATATAGACTACGTCTGGAGAGCGATGAAACCTCTCTTTACATTCTCCGGCTCTCTTTCGCCTTATGAAGAATGTCCTTGGCAAAGAAATCTTTAGGTACCTCAGCTTTAGGTATTCATCTTGATGAATCTGAATACCTTCAGAGAAGATACTTGTCTTCCTGACTGTCTCCGGAGTAAACATATGGCTCTGGGACCCTACCCGCGAAGGCACAATAGGCCCTTTTAAAGAGGCCGCAGTGCCAGGCCCCCCAGAAAAGATACTTGTCTTCCTGAGTGTCTCTATGGAGTAAAAAGATGGCTCTAGGACCCAATCTGCGAAGGCACAATAGGCCGCAGTGCCAGAGCCGGTGAAAGCTCTACCGACTTACAATATATCTATCTATAATTGAATCAAATTCTGAATCGATTTAGTCATTTAGATTGTCTGTCTGTCAGTCCTTATGTCCGTTTGTCTATCTGTCTGTCTATTTGCCTGTCCGCTGAAAGCACAATTACGTCCAAACGAATCGACCTATAGGCGAACAAAATTTTGCATGACTTATCCGCAGTGGAAGGTATCAAAGCATCGGCCAGCCCGACGATAACACTTTTACTTGTTTTGTAGTAATTTTGGCAATTTTGCCAAGTCGATACAAATTAACCTTTTTGGTCATCTGTTTTTGACTTATCAGCAAGATCGGTTTGTTGCATCATTATGTGACTTGTAATCCAAACTCTACTTACATTTTTGTACCTCTTTGCTATAGATAGGATATTGATGTGAAGTATGGCATTACTGATGCAAATTTGTCATGTTCCTAAACCATGGAGAAACTTGTAGTGCTAAACAATTTCAATTCCATACTTTGTTTCAAATGCGTTACAACGAATTCAGGTACCGCTCCTTAATTTAATCGCGATACATTGTTATGGGTTTTTCCCATTCAATGGATTTTTACATACTGTTTGCTTATTTTTTTGTAGTATGCAAACTACAACTTAGTAGTCTACCTACCGGCCACACACATATATCATTTGAAAATGTACAAACTCCAGTCTGCCTTAAAAGCTGTGCCGGCGCATTACAATTCCAACCGTGTCTATCCATTCAATCATATATCACAAGTATCTCAAATGATATTCCGGTTGAATAAAAATTGCAAAGTGCACTTCAATTGGCCAATGGCCACCCCCTTTCGACTACTTGTAGTAAAATTTGTATCTTCCTAATGGAACAATAAAATTTATTTATGAATAGTTACACCCGTCTGGAAGTAGCTATTTTCATATTCCATAAAGTTCTATTTAAAATTCAGCTTTTGTGTTCCCAATCCCAACTGCCGTCTTTATACTAAATCTCTCCGACTAACAGAGATCTTGTCCGCTTCCATCTATACACCGACCGGTCGGTGGCATACAAAATGCCGACAGTTTAACTTAAACTGTAATGTATTTGTCAATTTGATTAATGCGAGATCATTAATTTTGTCGGCTGTTTTTTTTTTGGCAGATTGAAGATGATTATCTGTTGTTTGTCACTTGTGAAAGGAAAACGTTTTATTTATTCACTTTAGCATTTGTAATCTTAAATGTCAGACTGTGGACCGAATAAATCATTCGAAATGGAAAATAAAATGAAATGCGTCCACCGAGGTCTTTGCAAGTACCTATAAAACGTGCGCTGCACTCCTCTGTTTTGTTTTGACCCAGAAATCGGTTGTGTGTAGGTAAGGAACTCGTACTTTTAGTACCTAGAGTTGAGAGAAATTAATTTATTTTTCTGTCATTGTTGCCCAGGTCTGCACCGTGTATATATAGGGTACCCTATGTGCAACGCTGAAAATTTCAAATTCAACATACAGAGTCGAGGTAAAATAAAATTTTATATGTTTTCTGTAATAGGCAAGGTGTGGAATAATGTAATTTTGTGAACTAGGTTGGCCTGCTGGATGGGTGGTCCATTCGAAATAGAAGTTGTTCTGGAGTTGACTTAATTATATTTGGTTGGGAATTGGATAGCTGGGGGGATTGGAAGTCGAGGTCTCGGAAAATTAATTAGAGCATTTGGTTTTATGGTGCTCTGTTGCTATTTATGGGCCACTAAGTTTGAGAGAACTTGGGCCTAATAAGTGTTTAAGGTGGAGACGAAGTTAAGTTTTGGTTCTTTTAGGAGAAAGTTTGTTGCGTTTATTGCGAGCGATGCTGAAAATGGGTAGGTAAATATATAAAAGTAAACTAAATGTCACAAAATTATTGTTTAACCCTAGAAGGGTAATCTTCGTCGATTCGACGAACATGAATTTCATTTTTTCTCTTCGATCTTTATTCCGATCGCATCTTCTCTCCGTGTAACATCAGCCATCTATAAGGTCTTCTAGTTTGTGGAATTTCGTCAAAAAAACTGTTTGTGTAAGTCTAGTTTTTATCGAAAAATGGCGCCAATGTTCGTCGAAATCACGAAGATTACCTTCCACGTAACTTTTAGTATTTGATTCGGTCTAATATTAAAAACAAAATTTCACCAAAATTAACGAACCAATAAGAGAGGACAACGTAGATGCAATAAATGTAAAGAAAATGGAACATTTTTAAATATTGTCTTTAAAAAATGGCGCTTGACCAAGTAATCATGCGATACGTACAAGCAAAGCATATACTGGGAGCATAAAGTTGAGCTTTCTAACAAATGCTCAAATTAATTTTTTTTTTTGCGATAGGTATATTTTATTTTTGTTCTTAAATTAGTTAATTTTAAAGTTCTTATGATTTCATGTTATATTTTCTTATTTTTCTATTTTCTATAAAAAAAAAGTATAAACTGATCGCAAAAAACACATTTTTCAATATTCAATTCAATTTTTCAATTTTCAATATTCAATATTTGTCAACTATTGTTGCTTTATTTAAAAGAGTTAACCTTCCGATTAATTATGAAATATTGTTTCATCCATATAGCTGCGTTGAAAGTAGGCCATTCTGTTTTTTTTAATAAATTATTATTGGTTTTGACCACAACCAATACGGAAATATGCGTTGTAACCTATCAGCATACCAGTCTCATGAACTTTCTTTAAAATCTTGTGTACTTGTCAAATTTGGTCACAGTATAACTTTGCAATATTTCTTAACGCTTTTCAACCGTCAATCGATCCATTTCGCACCACGAAAATATACTTAAAACTGAGCTCCTGTAATTTTTTTTTCAACACAAGATCAAGATCCCGCATTGTCAAAATTGATATGATTCAAAAAGAAGCCAACAGATGGCCCCGCCTTTACAAAGGGTATACGAGCATGACCCTATCAAGTGCCATAGATTTTAGAAATGGCGTCGAGTGTCATTTTCCTTCATTTTGTAATTTGTGTGAATAACAAATATAACGCTATATACTCTTGAAGAACGGGGACTAATCATCACGATTTTTTTGATGAACAATTTATCAGCGATACACAAGGTGTATTTCATGCCCACTCTCACTTGTCGTCCAATGCGAAAATTATTTGCATAAATCTTAGGGGAATTGAGCAAACTCTGGAAGGCCTAGTCGACAAGAGGTAGACATCAACTAGACGACACGATAATGACACCCATTTGGGCATTTCTGCGGCAAATATATGCTTCTTAACAAAGTGCAGACAGTCCATCAACTGACATAGGTGTTGACCGTGAATCTCGTCTAACCTATACGTTCACCCCCACCGGGCCCCACCTCAACCTCAACATAAAAGTTGATGATTTTATGTCATAAATATTATTATAAACTCTTGAGTGACGAAATCAATTCTCACGTATCCGAATACATAATCGAACAGAGTTTACGATTCTATGGCACTGAAAATCCGCGCGTAATACACGAAGAGCCATTTAAATTTACTTAAAGTCACTCTATGATGTGCTTTTTAGACTGGAGGAGTAATTTTTTTCTAGAACGGCGCGGATTCTAAGCGCTACAGACTGCAGTAAATATTTCATGTTGCTCAATTGGACGAATTGGAGGGCGGTTGGAGTAAATATACACGAACAACAGACGATATTCAAAAGCAGACGTTTCCGATGGCCGATCGTTTGATGTCATTTTTGAACCATTTAAACTGGTCCACAAAATCACTCGATTAACTCGCCCTAGACTTCTTTAGATGACATCATTAATGTCACGAATGGTTTCTTGGAGCTCTAAAAGAGAACCTATTGCCCAACGTTCTGAAGAAAACCATGGAAAATTCTATAAGAAGCGTCGAAATGGTAATCAACGATAGCAGCAGTCACTTAAGTCGGCTCTCACATTGAGGCAACATTCAATAAGCATCTAGCAATAGGAAACACGCAATATTATCGCTCACAGTTATTTTACATAGAATTAAATTAGAGCTCTCACATCAAAGCAACTCAATATCGCTCGAACGAAAAATGTTGCTGGTTGCTACAATAACTGTTGCTTCGATGTGAGAATAGGCTAAAATAAAGTTGCGTATTGCTTATTGGCAGTTGTTAGTTGCTTAGTTGCTTATTGCTTGTTGCTTGTTGCCTCAATCTGAGAGCCGCCTAACTGATTTCATTTTCAAAACATGATCAACAAGCAAGTTGAATACTAACATAAACATTTAAGAAAGCGCAATACATAATTTTTTGTATGATATTCCAAAAATTATAAATAGCTTCGGAAAATAATATTATACATCAGGGTCCACCTTAGATCACGGTTAGCCAGGGCATATATAGAGTCTTTCATTAGCGACTTGACAACTTCCAACTTTCAGTGTAAACGCACCCTTAAACCGATTACCGAACTGTCAATGTACAAATATTCAGTAAATTCAACATTTTCAACATGGTGAAGTACACGAAGGAACAATGTTTACAAATTATTAAAATTTTCTACCGAAATTCAAAATCGGTGATCGCAACTTTAAGAGCGTTAACGCCAGTTTTCGGCTGTAACTATGAAGCGTATTTTTGCTTCGTCAATAAAGGCCCCGACCCATAGAATCCTTCGCATCCGTTGCGTCGACGGATTGACGTATTCGACGGAACGAACAGTCCCATAGAATCCGTCGCATACGTTGACAGCCGATGACATATGACCATATGAGAGACAGTTTCTCTCATTATCTTATATTTCAACCAATGAAAATGCTTACTCTCACGCTCTGCCAACTGTCAACGGTTCGACGGACAGAAAAGTAGAAAGTAAACCTACTTTATCCGTTGCATCCGGCACGTACGTTGCTCATGGGTCACGTTCTATAAGCTACTGTGTATTCTATCAACCTGTCAGTCGAATACATTCCCGCAACGGATGTGACGGATTCTATGGGTCGGGGCCTTGTAAAATATACGTTACTGGACAGGTGAGACTGAGAACCCCCATGTGCTTCATGAAACAGCACTTTATCCCCAAAAAGTCACAGTTTGGTGCGTTTTCATGTCGGTGGCGTCATTGGGTCATTTTTTTTCGTCGATGAAAATGACCGTCACGTTACGATAAATAGTATTCGCTACAGAGACATGTTGGGACGTTATTTCTTTGAGGAATTGCATGAATTGGACATCAGTGATATTGTGATTTCAACAAGACGACGGTGCCACAAGCCATACAGCGGTTGCAACAAGTCTCAGTTCGGTGGAAGTGTTATCTCGAGAAACAGACCAGTCTATCGGCCGCCACCGAGATCGTGTAATTAAACGCTTCTAGACTTTTTGTATGGGGCTACATTTAATGATTGGTCTATGCCAACAAGCCGGCGACGTTAGAGGAGCTCAGAGCCAATATTAAACGAGAAATAGCGGCCGTATCGGTCGAAATGTGTGGCCGAGTCATCGAAAATTTGGTTCAACGTATCGACCGCTGCATACGTTCCCGTGGTGGTCATATGAACGAAGTCAAGTAGTTTGCATTTTATTTAAAAAAAGAAGAAGAATTCACTGACACTTGTTGATTGAAAAATCATTATAGTCTCGGTAAAAATCGAGCAAACAGTGCGTCTAGATCTTATGTGGTGGTCGTCTACTGATGAGCCCACCCACCACATCGGGGCGAAACGCATTATTGGAGTCGAGGCCAACACAAAAAAATAACAAAGTTGTCAACTAAGGGTCTTTTATTAAAGACTCCTGTACATTAGTTATTCTTTCAAGCAGGTTTAAAGAAATTGGACCAATGTTTAAGAAGTTATTCGATCTCCAGATGCCTCAGTCCCGGCTGGCTTTAATCGAGTAAATTGCTCAATTCTATTTGTTTCGGGTGCCGGTAAAAGGTTTGCCTTTTTTTGTAAAATGACACCAAATAGAACGGATTAAGCCCCGTGGTGATCCGCCACTTAAGTCACGCAATTTGTCCGCAGCACCGACGCTTTCATCGTTAAGGACAGTGTTATAGATTAACATCGGACAAGCGTCTTATTAATCTAAGCTTTGGCAATATTTTGCAAGAGTCGCTCAAGTGTATCTATAATACATTTCAAGACGAAGAATTCATAGACATCCATATGTGTTTTTAAACTACATAGGTACTTCCGAATTTAGTTAAGCGAATTGTTGCAAAAAAAATCGTGTCTTTCAACTACCCAACGAGGAAATCTTCTGGCAATATTTGCAGACAAATTTTATAACAAAATGCGTAAAAAGATATGTCTCACAGTAAATTGTTCTCCTCAAAAATGAAAACAAATTTGGCGCCTCATTATCTACAAATATTTGTAAGCCTATCTCTTGAGCCATCTCAAAGCGGATTGCTTCAAATTTGTTTTGGTAGTGCACTTCTTCGATGCCTAAGACAACTCAATAATATTTTTCATTTCTCCAAACGAAAGCCCATGTAAACCGACATAAAAAAAAAAAGAAAACCAAAACTGTTTTGAAAACCTAGAAATTATTATTCTTAAAACGTGATGGTTCGGAGAGATGTATCTTTTGCGCCGCAGCCATTGTGTCGGTCGGGCAAACAATAATTTTCGGGGCCGCAATCATAAAAACACTTTTTCGTGATCATGAATAAATTCTTTATACGTCAATTTTTTTTTTCTATTCAGCTATAGATAGACAAGACATACCTAGACCTACTCTCTAAGAGAGTGAACTCTACCGTCGGCGATGAAAGATGAAAAATGAAAGATGAGAGATGAAGAATCCGAATTGGAATTGAAATTGAAATTTCCCCTTTGGAGCCCAATTATCGCCCGAGTACTGTGTATAATTTACATAGATAAGGGCTCATTATTTCAACACTTTATCTGGTGAACCCTGTGTAGTCGGTCCATCACTCAAACTGCACGAAGACGATGTGTGATGCTGGGAGAAACGAATTTTATTTTGTGAACATTTTTTTTTTTTGAATCTTAGCTACCGGGACTTGTGGCCATATAACACGATAAGGGAAATCATTTCCATTTATAAAATGTGTTGTGTGCCCAGACGAAAGTATCTATGGATAGAGTTCTTAAAGGTAAAAGCTGCTGCTGGTCAAGTGTGGGCACTGAAGGAGGCGTACAAGATCTTTACACACGTTTCTGTTTGTGAATTTCAATTTCCCATCATCTATTGTGCTTCCTATAATATCTTTGAAGTGTCTTTCGCAACAGCAGTTTGTATCTTAGAATGAGAAAGCAGTACGCATAGAAATGTTAATCATTTCGCTGAAAGTCCATTTGGATGGGGATAATTGAGATGTTGTCGACTTTATTAGGCTCCAGAGGAAGGAAGGTATAGAGCTCTAAGGTTAAATTGAATTATGTGCGTACACGGGCGCAACGAAGTAAAAGGATCTGTGTCTCGATTAGGGACATCCGAATACAATTTGTTAGACTCTCTTATGGTAAGGTGACCATGATGGTTGGAACAATTTTCTTTTTTATGTCCGTTTTATTTCGCAAACAATTTGGCAGCAAGAATGAATGAATTTCGGAAGGGACCCAATTTGTTTAGAGAGGATAATAATAGAAAATGTTCTTGGCTACAATAAATAATAACTAATGGGGTTTAATGGCATACGAATATATTTTGTAAAGATACAATCTTTGAATAGGGCGCTTAATTTGGGCTGTTGGGCTGTTGAGTTTAGGTATCATGATTGGCTTGATTGATCTGTTTACTAATTTTCAGTTGTAGCAATGATTAGAAACAAATTCTATCCCGTCAGTGGATGGAAGTGCATGAAATAAGATACGAGGGGCTAAGAAGAGCTCCTAAAAAATGCAAAACACATGCTTTCAAGTATAAAAAAATATTAATCCCTCAGTAGTTTATTATCAAGTTCAACGTCGACTGGGTTCATCAAGTATTCAATTTGACAAGCAGCTACACTTCTGAAAAAGCTGTTGTAAAACCGTCATCTGAAAGTGGCAGATACAAAATTGATCGAAAGTCCTAAAATCTTCGCTAAACATCTGTCGATAGTTTTCAAGCCCCTCTCAACAAGTGCAGCTACACTCAACGAAAAACCTGTGTAAAATTTACCTAAATCGAGTGCTAACTTGCATAAGCCCTAAGGCCGTTTTGAGCTTACTTAGTTTTAAGGCAATTTCGGTTAAATTGCTTAGGTAAACACACCGCCACATAATCAGTGTAGAATTGCCTTAGATATAACTTGAATTATCCATGTTTTCCTAAGGAAATATTTCCTAAGTCTAAGGTGATTTTAACCAATATTTTTAGCCAATAACTGCGTTAAATTGTCTTAACCACTAAGGTAATAATAAAATATTTTTGCCTTAGAAATTGCCTAATTTTTGCAAGATTGCTAAAGCAAATTTTGATTATACTAAGGTGTTTAATTGCTAGCCAATAAGTGTGGTGAATTATTGACTGCCCGCCTGGTTGTTGGGAATATTATGCTAATTGAAAGTCAAATTATTTATTTTATTATATTATATTTTATTTGTGTATATATACGGCCGGACATTTTCACAATTTTTTTACGGCTTGCATCATCATTTTTGTTGACCATATTTGTGCATATTCTCATAGTTTTCATCCGCTGTTGTCAGTCACTAGTTTCATCCGAAGATTCTATAATAAAAAGTATATTTTTTTAAACATAAATTTCTTTGCCATCGATTTTATTCAGTCAAAAAAACATACCTTCATTATTACATTCCTCGAAAACATTTGTGTTGAGTTTCCATTTTTCTAGAACATCAATGTTCATCTGTGGGGACATTTTGGTTTTTTCTAGAACAAAAAAGTTATTTATAATGAGCGAGGGATATTGTTTTTTTATGAGCAGTTATAGTCCATAATAGCAACTATTGACACTATTGCTAAAACTCACCTTATTATTGTAATCTGCAAGCCAGCACGCAGTTTTAATTTTGTAAACTTAACAAAAATTGCCGCTGTTTTATCAAAAAATTTAAGCACGCAATAATTAAACGTTTGCTTTACGGAAATTGGAAATAGAGTGACTTATTTTTGGACGCAAATTCAACTATGTATTACACTTCCGAAAGTAACCCCAGGCGTAGGTAAGGCAAAATTACATTAGGCCTAAAGCAAATTTACGCAGTTTAAGACAATTAGATGGGTGTTTTCCTAGATTTAAGGCAAAACTCCTTTAGGCCTAAGGTAATGTTAAACCGCTACAGAAATTTTTAAAAAAAGTTACATAAGACCTAAGGCAAAATTACTTAGTTTACCTGGTAATCAAGGGCAAAGTTAAGAAAAAAACTTGTTATTTCTTGGTTAAAACTGCTAAGCATTTTTAGGCAATTCTGCCTATTTTCCATTAGTTAGGTCGTATACAAATGTGCTTAGTTTTAGGGAGAAATTATGCTTGTCTAACAACATCCATACAAAAAACTTTACCTAATGCGGTTAAGGCAATATTACACAGGATTTTTCTCTGAGTGTACTCAAAGTCAAAACTTTGTTAAAGACAAATACAAAAATGCTCCTCTTCGATCTCAGAGAAGTCAGAACCAAGGAAAAAGAAGGACCACTCGAAGCGCACGATGGAGGAAATTGGGAGGCGGTACTCTAAAAGCGATGTTCAGAAGTTTTACCACAAAGAATGTGTCGAAGCAAATACCCGAAATACCTTGAGACCTGGAGAGATGAGCAAAGAAACCTTGTAGTAGATTCACAGTCGGTGTTGAGGATATCAAAGGACAACTTCTATAGACTGTTAAACGGCGAAGAAATTCTGTTGTCAGGCAGAACGAACTATTATTTAATTTGGACGATGAAATCAAAGATTTTCGTCCACCCGACCAAATTTAAGTGAGGATTGCAATATTTAAACTCAAGTCCAACAATGTTGGCTGAATTATTTAAGGCAACTGGAGATGACTTGGTGGGGAGCATATACCAACTCGTCGCAAAGATTTGAAAATTGAAAGATATGGTATGACTGACGCATAGAACCTCAGCATTGTTTGTCCGGTCCACAAAAAAGGAGTCCATTTAAACCGCCCATATTTTAGAGGCATCAGTCTCCTGAGCAACTGACCACCAAACAACTAAAGTAACCCAAGACCCTAATAATCCCGCAGACCTTCTCTATGGTGCAGAGGCTCTCTATCAAAAGCGGATGAGGTCACTTTTGGTCGCTTTGAGAGGAAAATTCTTAGAATAATGTTTTGGTTATGTCTGAATAGACGGTGAATGAAGAAGGAGATACAACGACGAACTGTACGGGCTGTACAGCGACATCGACCTAGCCAGAAGAGTGAAGGACCAACAACTGAGGTGTCTAGATCATGTAGAGCGAATAGACGGGAACACTCCGGCCCGGAAGATCTTCAAATCCACATCCGAGGGACGACTCAGTATAGCAAGACCGCGACTCAGGTGGCGCCAACTTAGCGTGCGAAACTGGACTACTGGAGACAGCTGGCCGAAGATCGTGCTGGCTGAAGACGCTTGTTGGTTAAGGCCCAGGTCCACTACGCTTCAGAGAAGAAGCTCGTCTTAAGTTGCGCACACAACTGAAGAGGGGCTTCAAAGAACTTGGAGTGCGCAACTTTAGACAATAAACTAAAGACCGAATTAGGCATATAGGTTGAGGCCTATGTCCGGTCCGGACTGTATAGTAACGACATAACTGAGTGGGTGAGTAAGTACATTTGTTGATGCGGCAAATATTACTATACCTTCAGAAGGAAAGGCTTGTTTGCATTTCGCTTTTTTTTTAGTGCTAGATAGAACTAGTGCGCCAGTTTAACTTTTTATCCAATACATCAGGCCGTATTTTAATGGCTATGTCCATGACTCTCTTTTTAGCTCCTGTAGCCGTTGAAGCGTGCAGTCTTGCATCGACCAGAGTATAGAGTATTTGTCATAATAACACCAGTCACGTTGGCCGTTTGCCGGATGTATCTTTTAGCCTAATTTATGAAGATATGTGGGCCTTACCGCCCACAACTTAAGCAAAGAATCCTGCGCTGTACTTAATCGCTTCGAATGGGGGAAAGCGATGAGTAAAACCTGTTCTTCCTTAAACTAAGTACCGTCTTCAACCGGGTTATAAATTCCTGGTCATTATTATTTCATTTATTTCTCACAGTCATACCTTAGGAAATCTGGCTCTCAAAGAGTGGCTTATCACACTTTCTAATTCGGAAATTGATAGTGAACACGTTCTTCGTCTACTAACTTAAGGCCCCCTCTCTCACGGAATTCGGCCCTAAATTGACCCAACTTTTCACTAGAAATCCTAGTCTATGCCTACACATACCTCATATCCTACTGAGTGTCTAAAGAAATCTTTCGTTAACAATATACATAACATTTCAGTATTAATGCAAACAATCACATAAAAAACAGCTCCTCCAATGATAAGCAAGACGTGACATCACTTGACCGGCTGTCCCATTGATACTTTTGAATCTCATCTTCGCGTCGGCTACAAACAAAAACAAGTAAAACTGATAAAAACAATCGATTCATGTCAACCAACGCCTCGTTATAGCTTCCTCAAGATTATATTCCATTTAATTCGAAAACATCTTCCACTTATCAATAATTCCTATTAATTAAAAATAATTTATTGTTAACAAAATCGGCAATCGCGCACACATGAACATGTTTCCTGATCTCTCTGTCTAGTATTTGCATTGCAACAAATTTTTCTTAATGACCACCAACCGCACCACCACCATCATTACCGGGCCTGTGCCAATTTTACCGCACACAAAGAACAAACTGTCAATCAATTGCAGCAATTCAATAACAAATAAACAATCAAAAAGAAGCACAAAACCAAATCACACAATCTTTCTCTCGTTGTTCTGTCTTTCTACAGAGATGGAATGTCCTCAATTCGGTATCAAAGAAAATGCCATAAAAAAAATGTACAAGACGATGGAAAATAATGGAAAAGTCCACGTTAGATAGACTAGCTATTACTATTGCACAAAATGTGCGTGTACTTAGCTAATCCCGACTGGGCAATCCGAGAGTGCAATCTAACAAACCAAACGAATGGACCTGAATTGATTATGATTATGCACTGTAGATACAGTCCGACGGGACTGCACTGGGGGTTGAAATAATTTAATAAATTATGCAATTTTACATCGTGCAGGAGACGTAGATACACAGTTGCGCACTCTGCCGGGAATCGAGCCAATAAATGCAAAAACTGTCATATTCCTAATTTATCTCGAATCTTGAGATTTTTGTTTATGACTTTCGTTTGAACTACAAAGCTATCGGGCAGCAGATACTTTTGTGTTGCATTTTATTGGTGGGTCTTTTAATTAAAATCAAAATATCACTTATCGAGTGCAATTGAAGATGACAGGTTGCTGGCGATGCCCCCGATAAATGGATGGTCTCGGTTTCCCTTCGTAAACCAGTTCCACAGATTAATGGAGATACGTCTTCCTTGGCGAAGTTGTCCATAGTCAGTTTGGAATAGCTGAGTGAAATGAAGTGCGAAATGGATCGGACTAATGGTGGCGAGAAATTCGCACAGATTGAGGAATGGCGGTGTGCAGCTGTGGCATGCGACAGCGACAAGCTTAGCTATGCAGGCACAGGCGCCAATAAATCAATTATAATTCCGCGAGCGTAAAGTAATTTGCACGTAATTTCTCTATCATTCGTTTGTGTATGTATCTGACTGTGTGTTTTTTTTTTAATGAATATTTTATTATAAATTAAATTGTAGAACTGTTTGTGTAAACACAACCGTTTGGATGGTTTAATTCCTAATTTAGTTGCAATATCAATTGCATGATGCGGTCTGGTCTGGTGGAGTGCTTGACAATGTCGGCGGCAGCGGCAAAACGACCATGGATGTGGATGTGGTGTGCTTTGAAATTGAAATGATTAATTTACACACCATGGCAGAATGATTTGAGGAGCGGGTGTGTACTGGAATTTTATGCTTTTTGTTGTTTATTTGAATGAACTGGTCACGACAGATCAATTATGGAGGCAATAAGAATTGCGGCTATGATTTTGTTGTACAGCGGAATGACAGGAATTTATTTAATAAATTTTTTTTCTTAATGAATCGGGCGACACCTTGTTTTTGACAGGCAAATTATTTGACTGGAAGACTGAGAGGTTAGCACGTGGAAGTAGGTTTGGCCGTAATGAAATTCTGCGAGAAGTTTGATATAGGACGGTTTTTGGGTGTAGTGTAGTGACTTTTTTTTTTACTTATTGAAGTTAAGATCATAATTGGCTGTAAGTAGGTAATAACTTTAGAAGCACATTATGGAGAAAATATTTCCATTTCCATAACGATTGGGGGTTGCTTTTTTTATAATAATTTCTTGGTCCACTTGCTAACTATGCGTGCGTAATATCGGCAGGCGTGATTTATGCAAAAGTATGATATCTATCTCAGAAAAGAGGGAAAAAAAGGGGTCAACGTTTGTATGGGAAAATTCTTATTTTTCAGTTTGTAGGTACATACCTACAACATATGGGGACATTTTTATTCGTTCATTCTATTGAACGGGTAGCAAAGTACCTATCTACACTAAGTAGGTACCTACTTCTGCAACGGAAGCAAAGAAGCGAATTAATGCTAGTTTCGCATAAAGACATTTCCGTGCAGAGAATATTAATTACCGAAAGGAAGATTAAAATGAGATATAGTACCCTATAAGCCTTTCCCATCTATAAAACAAAGTGGAAAAAACTGTTGCCCTCTGTCGCCCATAGTTTTCAACCGATTTTGTTGATTTTCTTTGTAAATGTCTGTAATTACGGTGATTGGGTGATAGGCTAAACAAATTCAAAATCGGGCAAAGGGGCGTAGCACCGCCCATACAAAAAAAAAACATTCAAAATCGTATATTTCGAAAACCACAAAAGCGATTGAGATCAAACTTACAGATAATCTTATATAGGTATTGGCCCTAGAGTGCTTCTGTGAAGATTTGTCAAAGTTGGATAAAGGGGCTTGGCACTATATACAATACAATACAATACAATAAAAATTAAAACATTGTTGCCCGAAAATAAATTAAATAAAATAAAAAAATAGAAAAAAAAATTAAAAAGCAACTAAAGGCCTGGCGAAGCTGGCAGGGGTTCAACTGGTTGCTTAATAAAATCTTGAAAAAATGTATTTCCAAGAGACTAACACTTCTGCACTATAGAAAGTCGAAAATAAATTTGGGATTAGGATTAATGAGTGCAAAGATCTTCCCAAACGCTAATCTTCCTTTGATATTCTTTCTGTTAACAAGAATCCCCATCAAAGTATCCCTAAATTAACCGTTAGTTAGTCAGAACGACCAGCAAAACTAACTTTCGAATCCTCTACACAGCGGCAAACAAAAACTTTAAAGAGCTTTGCAACGTGTAAAAGCTTAATTTTGATCAAAGAAACATCGAAACAATAACCAAAGCGAAATCATCAATGAAGTTTTGGAAAGCAGTAAGGCTTGTGAGTGGGAAAAAGGGTTTCAACTGCCACGGCTCTGCGTCGGCACATTGAACAACTAAAAGCACAAGTTACGAATCTGCTCAACACAAATCAAATAGCACCGTCGTTTCAGTATGCAGCACCTTTAATAGTTGAGGAATATCTAGAAGCACCAATTTCCCAAGTGTAGGTAGAAACGGCTATTGAAAATGCTAAAAAAGGTAAAGCGCCCGGAGAAGACGGAATACCGTTTGAGTACTTTAAACATCTTACACCTGAATTCTTACGACTGCTTACATCGGAGTATAATAGAATTTTCGAGACAGCTGACGTTCCTTTGAGCGATTTAAAAGGCGATTATATTGCCGCTACACAAAAAAGGGAGCATTGACGATCCCAAAAACTATAGAGGTATCTCATTTTTAAAAACAGAGGCAAAGCTCTTCAGTTTAATTTTGTACAAAAGACTCAATGAATGGTTTGGAACCAAGAGAATCTTAAAACGTTTTCCAAGCGAGGTTCAGAAAAAACCACTCGACAGTGGACCAAATCTTTTCACTAATGAATATTGCCGACTATTATGTAAGCAAAGAAAATAAGCTGTATCCTTTTTTTGTGGATTTCGGGCAGCAGATTCAATACCCCGGGAATTACTTTTTTACAAGCTCTACAAAAATGGAATCACAACAAGGATTATATCTGTCATTAGAGCAATTTACGAAGAAACAAGGATATGTTCTAAGTACCCTTCTCTTTAATTTATACATAAACGACATGGCTGACTCGGTGAATGGTGGTATTGTCATGGGTGGGATGAATATTCCAGGACTGATGTTCGTTGATGATATAGTTTTTCTAGCGGAAACTATAGACGGTATGCAGCTGATGATAAACAGGGTCCAACTCTACTGCAAAACCTGGAATCTATCGGTTAATCTTTCTAAGTCAAAAATGATGATATTCAGAAACGGCGGCGGGAGATACTCCATAAGGGAAAAGTGGACTTTTGAATAGGAGTCAATAAAAAATAGTTAAGGAGTATAAGTATCTGGGAGTCTTGATTGCTTCTAACCCAAATCTACAAAAGCATCTACAAGCCAAATTAGCGGAAGCCAAGCGTGCTATGTGTTCCGTGTGGAGAAGATGCATTCTTAAGAATAACGTTTCTCACATAGCTAAGTATAAAGTCTTTAGAGCAACCGCAGTTGCAATTCTGTTTTATAGAACACAGGCAAGGGGATATCGTTCATTTGAAGCCGTTGAAAAGTTCCTTCGTTATTTTATTAAATGTACCTTTAGACTACCCAGTACTACACCAAACTATATGCTATATCTAGAAACGGGATATATCTCTTTTTGGACACCCTTAAGATGCATTTCAACTATGTGGCAAAAGTTATGGCGTTGAGCGAAGAAAGGATTCCACGACTAGTACTAACACCAATTATAAATTCGGGTGGAACATGTGTAAATGAGTGGTACAAACTGGCAATGAAATGCGCACCAACATTTTTAATATCTTCCGACGAAAACCACAATTCACTTAAAGCAAAATTTGATGATTTACTGAACAATGCTGGTAATATGATGTATGAGTATGATAGGTACATTAAGGAAGCTGAATCATCAATAAACAGGGCTTACTACAGTAAAGTAAACCACTTCCTAAAGCAAAAAACCTAGGTACTTCTTAGCTGATAAGACTACTGTAAAAATCAGCTTGCTATTTAAAGTAAGAGGGGAACTCCTTCTTAGTTTGAACTACATTCCGCATCGACCAGAGCTGGCACTATTGTGTGGCTTGTGCAATCGTAAAGAACGAGAGGATGTGTTTCATTTCCTGGGAGTTTGCCCGATACTAAAGGATTTCCGTAAACGCTTCTTCGGTGTAGCCACGCTTAATTTAGAGGAAACGATCAACATTTTGAGCGGTGAAAGAAGTTGGAATCTTCTTTATAAATATTGCTTAAGCGCTATTCGTTACAGAACATGCATATTGCATAGCGCAGGAAACTTTTTAAAAATCGTTCTCATAAAATTTGTAAATAAGAATTGTTCTTATTATGTATAAATCTTATTATGACAAAATGTCAGTCTGGTAGACGGCCTTCGCCCAAACCATTTAAAGACTTATGTAAAACTTATAGTTAAGAAAATGTAAATGTAAATCTATAGAACTCAATCGAGTCCATACAAATATTATGCATACTCTGTCTACAAGAGCTTAAGAAACAGTGGAAGCAAATCTTTTGTGACTGGCTGGCAAATGCGCAGAGAAGTAAGACTTTTTTAAACATCAAAAATTCAGCAGCGTAAAAAGTACCTTCTTGACTTTGACCTTAACGCTAATCACTAACCATTGTGATTCCAAGGGAATCACCCCTACTCACACCAGGGTAGCAATGTAGCTTTTTCCCCGAATCGCTGAGCATAATATAACTATTTTCCCCCATAACCATGGCAGTGTACTTCAAGCGGATATCTTGGGTGTGACCACTCCAGTCCATGTGTCTGGTGTAAGGGCAATACAACCGATTGGTATCACATTTTTATCAACACTCATCAGGCAGCTATAAAAGGCAATACTGCAATAGGAGTAAAACCGAAGCTTGTGAAATGCTACTTGTGATAAACCAGCAAAAAAAAGATTCGACAGCTGTTTTAAGGCCCGCGACAATAGAAAGTGTTCATGTGAAAACACTTCACTATCAAAACTCGCGAATATTCATTCGGTCGTTCATAGGTAGTTGATCGCTCTCATGTGAATGGTCCTTTAGAGAAACTGACCCTTCTTTAAATATAGAGTCTCACAAGCTCAAATTTAAAGTTGATCAAATAGCTTCATAAGAGATTTTTCTCCAACTCAACGAAAAATAGCTCCGGCCAGTGGCCCTGAGCCTGACTAAAGAATAAGTATATTTTGCAGAGGATGTGCTGGCAAGTGATTAGTGAGGACTTCAACATACTAGCAACAGATTCCATTGCAGGTATTTCACCTATAAGTGTGGCACAGAATAATCCTTCTCTTTTGGTTGGTATCTAACTTTTGAACTTGTTAACTGAGAATTGGGCAATTTTTGTGAATGGCTGTCAATACATAAATTGTGGTAACCAAATGAGTCAATTATCTTCTGGCGGTATTTATGTAGTATAACTGACTCTAATGTTTGTTTAACACTTTTTGATTGGTTGCAAAAATTTATAAAAAAAGAACATCAATTACATCACTATCTACTTAAAGCACCATAACGTAATTACAGAATAATTTAACAACTTTAAATATAAATCCAAAAAGGGTTTTACTTTAATTCCGTTACCAAAATGATCAACCGCATATTGAAAAGTCGGACGAGGGTGCTAGTGTTAGATACCAGTGTTGTATTTAAATCTGCTCGCACATTCACTTACCATGCACGCATAATTATGCAAAAAAGGGATGATTACCCAACGCACCATTACCACCATCACCACCACCGCCGCCGCTGCCGCCCGCCGCGTGTGCCAAACAAATAAGTTGTAAAGAGAATTAGTCCAGCAATAGCTGATGTGGATGATTCCAAATTGAGGGTGGTATTAGAACAAGTAAACTGTACAATTTTTCATTCGGAATACACAGATAAAACGCACGCACAACCCTTTTGTTTTATTGCACACACAGATACGTGTAAATTTATCAACCCCCAATGGTAAAGTATATTTGACTAGATATCAAAACTCAACCGAAATGAAAACATTAAAGCCGGGTAATGAAGTGTATCTAATGACAGGAGTTACCCTTGCATCTTTGACAACCAGACGCGCTCATTAAAGGATATACTACCGCTTCTGCGTATATTTACAAACGTTAGAAGGGTTTCATTTGCCATCTATAGGTGTTTTCATTTGAAATGTTAAAAATAGAACTCAACCAAACCGAACCCATCATTGTTGATACTCATGGCTGTGCAAATAACTGAAAGATAGATGTAGATAGACATGACAACAAAACGTTGGTGGGTCATGATTTTTTGGGCCCCCAAATTTGGGAATCAAATATTCAGTGAACCCAAATAATGCGTGCTCCTTTTTGTGGAGTTTAATCCGCTGGAGTAAATTTAATTTGGTTCAGTTGGGTTTTTTTTTTTAATTTATTTACAAAAAAAAAATCGTGAATCTAAAAATTCGTTATTCCAATCTACAAAGTAAATATCTGTCTATCTGTCTATCTGTCTGTTTTTGGTACAATTATGACGATAATGTTGTTCACTGTTCGATTTTCGGTTCACACATGAAAAATAAGTGCCGACTTGATTACCCATAGCTAATTTGTTTTTTTTTTTTTTTTTCCTTCTGCACTGAAAGGAATTCTCATACTAGTTCAATCATTGTCCGGTTAAGAGGTCTTAGGTTTTAGGTAGGTATTTTTTTTTTTTAATTTTTCTCTGCCTAAATCACGGCGGCTGTGGTCAGTGAATGGTCAAAAATGGTCATTGGGTTAGAATGGGAGTGATGTTATTTGATACGAAATTTGCACGCCAAACAAATGTATCTCCGACCTTTTTAATGACTTAGAACCGACGAATTTCAGATCGAAAATAAAAAAAAAATCAAGAAAAGAGTGCAAATGAATGAGAAATTTCGAAGAATACGATAAATGTGATTAACCATTGACAGATACGAGAGGCGGGCGAACAGATGGAGCGGCTTGATAGATGTGATCTGGTTTTTAGCTTTCGGTTCCTCTGAATTAAAGGGAAAGAGTGATGTTAACATTTTTTTTTTTGGTTTTATTTTCCTGCTGTGAGTTGAATGAGCAAATATTCGCTCCATATATTGATAGACATCATCTACCAAAAATATTACAAGTCATGGAGATATTTTTTTTTGTTTTGTTGAGAACATTGAAAGTGGTTTTGTAGATATTCAATTTGATGGCACATAAATGCTCTTGATGTACTTGTTATGTAATATTTTGTATTAATTCACTTATAACTTATAGCAAGTACCTAATAATAATTTTTACTTGATGAGCGGTTATTTTTATAAGGCTCCGTCAAACAAAACGCGTTATTAACGCCGCGGTGAGATTATTTTACGCGGCGGTAAGATTATTTTGACGCGACGTTCTCAACGCCGCGTTAGACGACGTCAAACAGATGACGAATTATTGATTTTTTTTTTTACGTGCTATCTACGGAATTTTCGAAAAACAAAAAGAATTTGGGTGCACGACATAAATAAAAAGTAAGAATAAGTCGGAGAATACTCTTCTCATTTAATGCGCTCTTTAAAACAATGTTTTTAACAATTTCATCAGTCATCACCCATATCATAAGGACATGGGTAATTTCTTACAAATTCGATTAATTTTTCTGTTTGACACTACAAAAATGACTCTCACCGCTCCGCGTCAGAGAAATAATCTGTAATATTTCACAACAGCGCGATTCACCACCGCGTTTGAACGCCGCGGTAAGTTCAACGCGATGTTGAAAACGCGCTGTCTGTGCCAGGGGATACGTGTTGCAGTAGATTATAACGCGGCGTTAAAACGCACTCTGTTTGACGGAGCCTTTAAACGGATGGATATTCTAAGAGGGATAACCTTCTAACCGTTGTGCCATTTTTGATAGTTGCTTGACATTTCTTCGCCCTGTGCACTCAATTACGAAGATATTCAACAAACAGAAGACCGATTTCGTACCAATTAAATTAATTTTGAAAATCGATTCTTTTGGACTATCGAAAAATCTTGTTTATTGAGCTACAATTTAGAAAAAATTTATTTCAGAAATAAAATGTAGAGGAACATTAAGTTCATGAGCGAATTGGTTTAGGTTCTGATAATGAAGGCATGATGATAGGTCAGCTGTGGTGCCTAGATTTTTCTGATGAACTTACAATCCTAAACAACCTTACCTTGGCAAATTTGATAAGTGGCTTAGTGATTACTGATTAGTATGCTGGACTTATGAGCGAGGGGTGTCAGTTTCGATGCATCCAAAAATTCTACCGCGTTGTGTTTCTACCTACTATTAAAAAAATATTTTTCTCTAAAACTCTGTAGGTACTTTCATATCTCATTAAGAAAATTAAAGCTTGGCAAACTTTTCATTCCTCATTTTCAAAACCACAACAAACCTAGCAATTCCCATTCCGTTTGTTTTGAGTTCCCAGAGAGAAAATTTCTTTCGCCGGCGAGTATCTAGAGGAAATTTATGCGAATTGGGAAACGCAAACAATAAGCGAATTGATGGCAATGTTTCTGGTGGTAAAGAAAATTATGCGAGATGTGCGTCACTGGTTAATATAGTAGGTACTTGCGAAGAACTTTAAATATTGGAACGGACTAGCACCATCCTTAGGGATGGAGGTTATTGCAAAATAAACGGTTTAATTTGTCGCAAGTTTAACCTAACGGTAATAACCGCTTAAAATAAACGTTTTTTAAAGAAATAAACACATTTAGAAATTTATAACGTTTTTATTTATATTTATATTTATGAAATGAGAACTAGAATTCAATTACAATTGGTCTGTGAGTCAACTCCTCTAATCAGAAACAGCATCATTTAATGCTGAAACCAGTCTTTCAGAAGCTACAGAACTTCCGACAAGAGATAAATATTTTTGAGCAATATGCCAATCCCGGCATAAATACAACATACAAGTACAAATTAGATCGCTCAATCTGGGTAGCAATGGTTGCTGAAGGTAAAGTCTCAGTTCATTCGGACACGAATCTTTAAGTTCGTGGTCTTGGCTACCACCTGATCATGGTGTTGACCAAGCAGGGTTCACAATTTTAATTGTGGATATGAAATACATATTTCCTTCCATTGAGTTTTTTTTTTTTTGCTACAGAAAATTTAGCATTTAGGAAAAATTTCCAAATTAAAAAAAAAACATCGATTCTATTTCGGACACTGACCTGGTCTCTGAAAAATAGTTTATGTACATTTCCAGTTTCCTTATATAAAATCCATTTTCGAAAGTGCCTACCATATTTATAAAAATATGTATTTATTTATTTATTTTTTTACAAAATTGCCATAAATTTATATAAAGTCTGTCCAGTTTATAATCTATTTGGCTAAAAAGCGATTTTCTGCAGTTGCAAGTAGAAGGTCAGCCATTAAAATTACATTACCATTTTTCTTGATTTTACCGCACGAGTGGTAATAAATAATAAATAATATTCAACTTTAGGAATATTAGTCATTATGGAGGGATTTACTGGAGTGTATAAACATAAACAATAAGTCTTCCTTAGTTGGTATTTTTCGCGAAAAATATATGAATTGTACAAAAATTTTTTCAGTAGCCGTGTGATAATTTATTTAACATATGAGTTTGGAAAAGAGGATCCGTCGAAAATCCTAAGACTTAACGCAAGTGTTGGACATGGCTTCATTCACTAAAGACGCACATATGGGAAAGCATCTCACAGGATTAAACAAAGTTTCAAGACAGATGAAAACATCCTTGGTGTTGGCTCACTTTTGACGCTCACTGTACAAATATGATTTATTTATTTTATACACTTATTGCCGGACAAAGGCACCCTATGCATACCAATCGCTACTTGCGAACAAAAATTGAAGCTGGATGCTATTGAAAGTCCAAATTTGTACAATGCACAATTTGTCTAGCGACAAAAAAAATTTGGCCTAAGCTGAATTTTAAACGCTCTAAGAAATTGATTTCTCTCAACAGATTGCATATCGGTGTCATTACTGGACACTGCCTGTTAGGAAAACATCCAGTAAGGCTAGGCCTTTTCGCAAACGACTTTTGCAGAAGCTGTATGGATGAGGAAGAGGAGGAAACTATATTGCTCACCTTCTTTTATCCTGCCCAGCTCTCTCCCGCAGAAAGAAGCTTCACTTGGTAGCCTTCCATTACAACGACTTGGGTTATCTGACAAACACAGACATCAGAAGCCTCTTACGCTTTATAAAGAGCTTAAAATGATTCAACTAGTATCGCAGATCTATGCAGGTCTAAGTGTGCTGTCGTTTCCCAACTGGCAGCCACTTTCAACCAATGCAACCAACCATGGTCCTTACACCTTATACGACTTTGAAAATACCCACGGAAATAATGTGACTTAATTCGGTTGAAAATGTAAAAATGTTGCACGGAATTTTTAACGCCAGAATTATGGGAATTTGAAGGGTACGAGTAGGTATACTGAAGAAACCTAAGATCCGCACAATGGAGCCATGTGCCATGTATTTACGTAAATAATATGGGATAATTCGCATATTAAATGCTCGATTAGAGGAGTGCCAAAAGTGTGATTGCGAGCATCACGATAGGTAATATATAATTATTTTTTAAGTGTCTTACCAACAATCAAATTTAGACTCGACTTTAATGCAAAAGTCGAAACTAAAAAATATTGCGTACCAATAACCAATTTATCCTCGAGTTAACCCTAATGTCGACTCTAACTTTCGAGCTTAAAAAGTCGTGTCTAGCTCATGGTTTAAGTATGGAATGTCAGTTTTGCTATCAATATATTTTTATTTTTCATTTAAAATATTATTTAATTTGTTCAATAGGTAATAATTTGCGTTAAAATTAAATAAATGTGTTAGCGGCGTGGAAGGATGAAATCAGCAAATTTCATTTTTTAAAATAAAATAAATCGACAATTATTCGTCAAACAAAAGAAACATTTTCTTTAATTGTTTTTTAATGGTTGGTTTGTGGTTTTTGTTTTGTGAAGCTCCTTATTGAAGGTATTTGGAATTCCTCCTATGGCTGTTAACATTTTTCGTCGTTTTGACCTGATGGATGTATTCTACACTTGAAAAAGGAATGTTTACACAAACCAAAAATGTGGTTTGTAAATTTTTATTATCAGAAATCTCTGCTAAATTTATTTCCTATATGTATTTATATTTGCGTACTGACTTCTTATACCTACCAAGAAATTGTGTGAAACAATTGAATTTCAGCAAAAGCTGATTTGTGCTCGAATAAATCTGACAATTTGATTTGACTTCCATTGTACTAGAATTGGTACTAAAGTCATGTTTAGTAAACCCTTCGAAATTAGTAAAACACCAGTTTAGTGATTGTTTATTGGTAAGGCCCAAAGAGAACATTTGCTAATAACTATTTTAGCTGAGCAAACACCTTCCATTTTCAACTGACTGCCTTCTTAAATCGTATATCAGAAAATTTGGCGCAGTCTACCGCTATATCCTTCAATTCACAATAGCACAACATCATTTTTTCAGAACATGCATAAATCTGTTTACGATTAATATATATATATAAAAACTATAAAAAAAAGATTGAGGAGTTAATTATTACTCAAGCTAGTTAAACAAAAAGTCCAAACTCCTGCATACATTCTTTGAAGAAAGTAAGTAGATAATGCGCAGAGTTTTTCCATAAGGACATAACAAATTTGTTTTTTTAATAAACCACAGAAATTTATTCCAGAGGTACACACTACACAAATGTTAAATTTAAGTATTCATATGGAACTCGATATCGTTCAGAAAACTACCAGAATTACCTACCTACGTTTGCGACGATCCATTCTTTGGAGCCACCACGCACGATATCGGCGGAACTTTTTCATTTTCGAGTTCGATATTATTTTCCAAAACCCCATTGAGTGAAGTTTTGGCGCTTCAAATGATCCAAAAGGCTTTAATTCTTGAGCTATTTTGGTATGGTAAGGATTAAGGTCAAGGTAACTACAAGAAATTAGTCGCAATGTTGACTAAGAGATTCCCAATTCCTATTATATGATTGACGACTTATTTGCATCGTTTTGAACTGAAGGATTTACTGTTGCATAATTTTTGGTATCTCGGTATAGGTGCGTTGTCAAAGATATTCATTATAAACGCGCCTCTTCTGTCTGGTGGGACGATATTACCACCGAAAACTAAAATAAACTAGCTAGTAATTTTTTTAAAAAATTGCAAATTTTGCTCGTTCCTCAACATGATAAACAATTTAAAATTTGACTGACGTTTTGACATTGACAGACCCAGAAAGTGTTTAATATGCGTTTGCATATTAAAAAATTAATTATAGGTATCCCTATTGTAAAATCCGATAGAAGGAAGGAAGGAGAAGAAGAAGACTTGACGATTGACAAAGTTTGACATCCCTCGCGGTCGCGTTTATGTCATTGAACGATACCAACGTCAGTTCATTTCCACTTATGCCAATTATTGGCAAAAAATCGTTCGTCAGTTGATTGACCAACTTATGAACTCGATGCCAATTAAATTTTCTCTGTCAATTATAGACAAAGTGACATTTTGTTTGACAATTCAGCTATTTCCACTTGTCCAGTGGTTTCTTTGTCAGTTATTGACAAACGCTGTTAGTCAATTCATTGACAAGCAATTTTTTGCTATTTCCCCTTGCCAATTTTTTAACCGGCATAAAAATACGTCAATTGTCAATTTCAAATCGACAAGTGGAAACCCAGCATTACTGACATAGATAGGTAATTTATTTTTTACTTTTAGGTGTCAAAATATTCAGTATACTTTGTAGTTTCATTGTGTCGTGTTTGAGGATTCCTGACCGCTTAGAAATTATTAAAAAAATATTAGATATCAAAGTGCAAGCTTATCATTGGGTGCTAAATGTTTGTTCATTAGAGAATTGGGTGATTGGACTATTGGAGTGATCTCGTGCGTCAATGAAGGATATTTTGGTCCGAACATAACTACATTGTCCCTTAAAATTCAGTTTTTATTTAAAATTCAAATCCTATACCTAGCTCTTAATGAGGACCCTACCAAAAATAAATTACAATCTTCTGAGCATAGCCGATATCGGTGGTCGCTTCGCCGTAATGTGTTTCAAAAAATATCTAAACTCCGGAAGCCTTTCATCTCATTAACGCTCAAATTATTCGCAAGGCTTTGTGCAACCTACCCAAAACACCTGCATACTTGTTTTGCTAATCAAAAGTGTCCAATATTTCCACCAGCAATTAAAAAATATTGTAGCCAAAATTACCTTTTTTAATGTGTAGGAGTAGGTACATACAAAATATTGCCAAATTCCCAATAAGCAATATAGGTAAATTGTTTCTCATTAAATCTCCCTCCTGTTTAATTGCAAAACATTTCGAAATAACGCTGAACCTATGTCATTAAGAGAACACTATCTAAACTTCTACCCTGTGGTATCCCATGAATTTACCCTTCCACCGTATTTATTGCAAACATTTTCAAGTGACTTGTGTGTGTACAAACCTTTTATTAAGAAATCCTTTTATGCTCTAGTATTATACTCCAATTAATCCGTAACAATCCGTATCGGCTTCGAATGATGAATGAAGATGACAAACACTATATTTAATTTTTATTTTATTTTTAAACTTTTCAGAATCGTTATATCTTTTCACTGAACTGTATTCACAATTTATGAACTTTTTCGTAACTCTTTTGATTATTCACGGTTTGAATTAATTTATTGAAACAAATAACTTTTGCTTATCGCAGGACACCGATTTCCTTTTAAAATTTCACATTTTCTTTAACTTGCATAATTCTTTGGAATTAACTTCACTTTATATTCTTATCTCTCTTCTCCGTAGGAGCCGGAGTCGGCGGAGAGTATGTAATAAATTTTTGCTAATTTATCACTTTAACAAGGACGATGACTGTGATGCGATAAGATACACAAACAACAATGCCGATTCCCAAAAAACAAAAACGAACAAAAGCGAAAAAACAACGAACTGCGACAGAAAGATCAAATAAATAGCTAACACGTTAGCCAAACAACCATCTTTTTATTTTTAATAGAAAAGGAACCAATTCAATTTTAATATCCAGCGATGGGATAGAGTGATATAGATATTTTATGTGTATCTATCTATTCTATTCCTTGTGATATACTGTTCCTTGGCACGCGATACACTCTCGAAGCGACACAGACCCGTCACCGGATAGAATCTACAACAAACTGATTCGTTGTACTTTGCGCCATCGAACATGAACCAATAGAGCAGCACAGCACAGCGCACACATTGGTCTGGTGCTGGTCTGGTTGGTGTTATGTTGTGCAGACAGTGGGGGCGAGAGGTGCACACTGGAAAGTGTATGTCTACCGCTACCGAACGACCGGGTTTGGTAAACCATTCCAGTGGGGTGCTATTAGAATCGGATGCGGCGCAGGAAACAAATCTGTTGGTGAGCCATTGCCATGCGATGCCCTGGCGGTGGCCCGCTCCATTGGATGGTTGGCTTTCCAAGCATGAGTGCATTTTGTGGATTTTGTGGATTGCATTTAGTTCTGGAATGGAATATGGAAAAGAGCCGCAAGCAAAGAGAAATTTCTTTGTAAACGCAACTTGTTTGAGGCTGATGATGGCGGTCAGTTTGATTTGGTTTGATGAGTCTAACGACTTTTCTAGTTCGAATCGAATTCATTGTTATCGTGTTTTTGTTTATCTGACTAAAAGGGTGACCTCTCCTAATTGGAGAATCACAGAAGTGCATACCTATTTCTGGAGGAGGATGGCTGCTCAAATACTGACATCGTGATTCGAGATTCGAAATATATACCTACTCCTTGATGCGATTTACAAGAGCAGTGCACTTTTGCATCTTCATGTTGGGCACGAAAATATTGACAGTCTAAAATTTGGTTGTAGGACAAATTTCTGACAAGTTGTCGTACTCGTCAAGTTAAACGCGACAGGGTCGGTCAAGTTTAGCTAATTCACCTGGTACAAGTTCATATCAATGACCACCTCCTCCACTCGACATCTTTTAAGACTAGGTATAGGTATGTAGCTTTCTTGTATCTTTTCGACCTCGCTTCAAGAATCAAGATTCAAGACTTCAAATCAAAATGCGATATCTTATTGTGAATGTTTTAAACCAAAACAAATGTGTAAATTCAAGAGAGTCTAGCGTTTCGCAGACAGCACAAGAATCTATTGCCATTTACCAGACCACAACCACACTCCATCTTAAGTTTAGTGGAAGTCCAAAGAGAATATTTTCCAATTTTTTTGGTTTTTATCCGAAGAGAACTGGAATGCAGTTGGCGCGTGCCCAATGCCCACATCATCGATGCGATTCTTTCATGGAAATGTATCTTTCAAATGCAATAGATACATTTACGTCGTGTTGTATGTTATTTCTCCGACGGCGGCGGCGGCGGCGGCTAATTCAAGGTTTTCGCAAGGGATTACTCTGTTGCTGAGGTTTTGTTTTTGTTGTTGGTCTTTGCGTTTCTTTTTGTGGCTGTTTTTGTCGCGGTCGTTGTCACGAGGAAGTGCTATTGCACTTGGTGTTTTGGTTGTCTGTTGATTGGGGTTAGACAGCAGGGTTTCAAAATGGATTTTAATTGTTGTTATTGGGATTGTGAACTAGGTAATCGTGGTATTTGGTGGATGAAACGATGATGCGGTTACGATTTTGTTAATTTTACTTTCAAATGATTACAAAATATGTATGGGCAGTTTTATAATAGGTACCTACCTTACATGTATAATTAGTATCTACGTGAGTGTGTGTGTAGATGAATTAATTATGTAGATACATTACTTACCTATGAATAAAGCAGCATTCGATGCGAAATGAAAGTAACATTCACTCCTTGCAAAAGTATGAGAATTTTGTTCCCATCGGAAATGGCGCCCAATGAGGGGCCTTTGTAATTATTTTCTACGTGGTTGCTCCTAATAGTTAAGTACGAGGCAGCATTGATTTGTAGTTTTAGAATGCTGATAATGAAAGAAATGTGGCGTAAGTATATCAAGTGTGTTTGCTAAAACTCCCTGCGTTGGGCGCCACTCTTGGTAATGAATTGAATTCCTATTGAATATTGTCAGGATACAAAAGAGTTTTAGGGAAATCTGAAATAACTGATGGAACTTAAAAATCGTTCGTAGAGGAAAACGAGCAAAGCTATTCAAATAAAACAAGTCAACGCTTAACGTTGAGGTGCTTTGTCAATCGGTGGGTTGGAAGATGTCTGTCATACAAAAGTATTCTGTAATTTATTATATAAAAATGTATTTTAGGGAGGAAGCTTGGTCAGTTCTGTGGGCAAGTTATAGTTTCTATAGATAAAGGCTGCAATACGGACGGATAATGGACAACTTCTTCGTTGAGTCGGCTTATTTTCCCTATGATTCGGTAATGCATCCGTACCTCAAGACTATTTTCGAACTCGATTTCGGTCAGAAGTGCCAGATAGTGTATCGCTTTCCAAATCTAATTTGAAACCATTTGTTTGCAGGAAAGGAGGATCTAAGTTGATAAACGCTTTATAGAAGACCCTGGCATCAAGTCTGTGAAAACTCATACGAATGAGAAGAGAGGTCGAGGATGCTGCTCAGAATCTGAGTAGTATAGTATGTATTATAATTAACAGCTGTTTCAAACTGACGTGCCTGGTTGTAAGAACCTTCTGTACATAGCCAGTTGCCTTGTGAAACCCACAATTTCAAAGATTTAGAAAGAATGCCATATAACTTTTAAATCGGTTGCTTAAAAATAAAAAATAAATATAAATAGGTGGCGCAACAGGCGGTAGACACCCTAGGCGCTAGGCCTAGCTTCTCTCAACCATTCGTTTGTATGAGTTTCTATTTTTGGGACGAATGGAAGGACCTACAATTTTATGCCGAGTCCGAACGGCTTAATTGAGAACCTTTTTCAGGGCAGTAATACTCTCGGATGTTTGTCAGACGAGAGGTGGCGCAGTAGAAAAAACCGTAAAATGTAATTTTTGTTTTTCCGGGGATCGAACCTGGGATCCCTCGCACAATAGTCCAGCATACTAACCACTAACAAGGTAGAATGGAGACTGGTAATTTGTCCAATCCAAACAAAAAGGATATACATATACATACGAAATTAACTCTTTTGTCTAAAAGTGCTTCCTATACAAATTTGTGTGTAAAGATCGGAACCTACATTAAGTCTTACAGCTGTAATCTCATTTTCCGGATAAGCTGATAACAAAGTGGATCACAGCTTAGAGCGGTTGTGCAGGTTGAGTTTGATCTAATTTAAGTCATTAAACTCCATCTAGCTGGGGGCTTCTTCCAAAATGCGCGGCGGATCGCTTTTCATGGCGAATTGTTTTTTTTTGTATTTACCGGCAAAAGCGATTCGATCCATTCAAAAGCGATTGCTGGCGTTTTTTTTGCGGATAATAAATAAACTAAATTCTTGTGACGGGAAGAGCTGTCAAACTTTTGGGAAAATAAATGGAAAATTGGAAGTCTAATCGCAAAAACTGGAAAGCACAGTTCGCACTTGAGAATAAACAAAAGCGAAGACGGTCGAAATCGAAGTATCGCTGATATACTGTATTCGTATACCGCATTCGGTATTGTGCTTTCCCTGGTAGGGTCCTGGAGCCATCTTTTTACTCCGGAGACAGTCAGTATCTTCTCTGGGGGTAATTCGGCAAGATTTACTGAGGTAACGATTTCTTCGCCAAAGACTTTCTTTCTAAGACAGAAGAGAGCCGGACATTCCATGAGACTGTGAAGAGAGAATTCATCACTCTCTACATGTGGGGTGCGGTGAGACTCCGATTCGGTGAAGGTGTTTTTTCATAAGACCATGGCCAGTAATAATTCCTGTAATTCCTGTGCCATGTAAGTTTCTAGGACCATCTTCGATTTTATAACAGATTAGTTCAGAGCTTTAAGAGCAGCTTGACTGTCTGAGAAGATAAATATGGTTTTACCACTTGTATTAGAAATTAAATTTATTCTAGCGCAGTGGTTAATGGCAAGGACTTCAGCCTGGAATATGGATGAGTACCTGCCTAGGCTGACTGAAAAGTTCGCTTGAAGCGCTTCTGCATAAATGCCAGATCCAGTCCCTGAGTCCATCTTGGAACCGTCTGTGTACCAGACTAGGTCAAATTGCGGTAGATTAGGTTTTTGTTTTTCCCAGTCTTCCCTTGGCGGGATGATGATGGAGATGTTTTTGTGGAAGCAATATTTGGTAGCAGGTCATCTAAGAACATGCTGAATGCTTTTTCAGGCTCCATATCGTCGATCAGAGACAGGTGACCTCCAATGCTCAGTCTAGCTTCCATTTGAATATCTACTTGAATAGGTAAAAGGCCTAGGAAGACAATCAGTGCCGTGGTCGGGGTGTAGCGCTGACAGCCCGTCATGCAGTTTCCAGCTATACATTGTATCCGTTCTAGCTTTTTGACTGTGCTGACTTCGTTAGTCTTTGTCAACCAAACCACGGCAGCATAGGTAATCGCTGGTCTGACCACAAGCGAGTATAGCCAATATATCATCCGGGGTCTTATACCCCAATTGTTACCGCAGATTCTGCGGCAGATCCACATGGATCTGGTGGCTCCCTTGTATTTATATACGGCTTTCTTAATATTAAAACCTTACCAGCTTCTGCTTAGGTATACGCTGGGTATTTGGTTTAGATACGGGCTCTCCATGAGTATCCTTGGACATGATATTCTTCTTGATTTACCTCCCCTCGATACTTTTATTGTGGAGTATATACTATCAAAGCAAAATACAGTCTTAAATGAGGAGACTTTTAATATCATCCGGACTGGAGTGTCGATGATCTTGTGCGATACATAACCTATGATTCTATATAATGGCTCCCGAATATAGTATTAGAAATAGGTAGCGGGATCCAAATATCTATTTTAAGGACATTGCTCAACTCTGAACCTACTTCCAAAAATAGTTCTAGAATACAAGAATTCTTTGAATTCGGTCGCAAGGCTGAACTATTTGACTTTTTTCTGGGTTCAAAGTCACAGTGGAATTGGGAGAATTAGGTAAGTTTTCCGATTAGATTTCTTAGCAACGATCGGAGTATTATTTCTAGGACCCCTGATTCTGCATTTGTCTTTCCGCATAGTCGTTTAACCACCATTACCGACTGGTCAAACGACGATACTTCCAATCATTTCCTCTGTTATTGTCCTGTCTCTGCTCGGATGGATCAGATGGCAGATTTTCGATGGTGATGTGGTGACTGTTAATATTGTAAATTCCTGTTTGCTGAAGTGCATTCTCCTAGCAAGTCGATGAGATTCAAGTAAAATAGTCTTATGACGCCCTTTTTTCTCAAGATAATTCCCCGAAAATCGTTTAATATCAAAAGAGACCTGTAATACTTTAATCGAGTTCTGCTAAGACTATCAAAATAACCCACGCACACCTCAGGAATTTGCCTAACAATACACCAGCATTATCGTTCGTAGCTACCGAAAGTTATTAACGAAAAGGTGTGAACGGTCAGCTAACTGATCGCCTAGTTCCCTATCCATCCCACAAGTAATCTAGTAGCGGAAAGCTTTCACATTTCTCATACATTTTCCCTATAAGAACCCAAAGTCGAAATATAGCTCCATTTTATTATTGTTTATTATTATTATGTTGATACCTCCTTTGGGCTGATGTAGGATAACTCTCCGCCCCATATGCAATAAAATTCTTTAAAAAAGAATCCCCTTGGGAACTTCCCATTGAAGAACAACTCCGATAAGATACACTTGCGGTCCCACAGGTATGTTAATCGGTACGCGATTAGCTTGTGTGCATCCGATTACCATCAATGATTTTGAATAATTCACCCATAAATTAACCACACCTCCCGCTCACCTCAGCTCGCACAGTCGCACTCGACAAATATATAGCAGGCGGACGACACTCTTTAAGATGGTGATGGTCAATAAAATCAATTGATGAAGAAATCAATGACTGCGGTTAGTTTAACTGCGATGTGAATTCGAAAATAAAATCACAAGAACAACTGTTGTTCGTGGCGGTTGGGACTAAAGACCGCCGAACCACTGTCGGCATAGTGGGCGCATTCACGATTATATCTAAGTAGAAGTATCTGAAAGGTTTTTTGTTTTTCCTTATTGAGCTTTAATGGTATTTTTCACCTGCAAAATGGAAGATGATCAATGGGCCAGTTAATTCGGGGATTTGTGCCAATAAAATGGGAAATAAATGGGTCTAATCAGAATGGATTTGGCTGAGAGAGTTTGGGCGTTTTTAAATAAATCAAATCTTTATTGGCAGGCTTGGGATAATATTTTTTTTGTCCATCAGCTTAGATGCGGAATTGCCAGTTGAATTGGATTTATTGATCTCTGCGCGGAGACGACGGAAACATTTTACCATTCATTTCTATCCATTAGCAAGGAAATTAACGACGGAGCCAATTTAGTATCTAAGATGAATTTATGTTGGTATAGTAAGTTGCTGCTGGATAAACCAAAATAATGTGAAGGTACTCAGTCGGAAAATTGGATATAATTTTAAGATTAGGTATTTTCTGCTTAGCTGTCAAATCTAAAATTACTGCTGGATTGAGTAAAATGGGTTCTTCTGGTGATGTGTCGTTATTTGTCGGCTTATCTTAATTGCCAGACATGATGCAATTCTGTACGCTTTCCTTGATCCATCAGGTGCGGTTAGCTATATAGTTTCCTATTTAAATTTCAGTGCGGTAATATCATTTTGGGATGGAAAGTATGAAGCTAACCGCACATCTCTATTCGACAGTGTATAATAGAACCTCATTTGGAAGTGAAAAAATCGAAGCGTGGTAACGTGGAACAGAGCCAAAGAAAACAAAATAAACCAAAACTAAGAGTTTGACATTTTGAAAACGAAATACCTAATGCAAACAATTTCGGAATTTGGTCATCGTTTCGTTTCAGAAAATGATTTGGCACGAGTACGATAACTTAGGCGCCAAAAATTTATAACGGTTTTTTGTATAGAGGGGTCCAATACAAGCATTTTTTACTATATGAGGGGGGGGGGTCTATCTGGCTCCGTTAATTTAAAAAAAGTACTTAAAATGGAAAAAAAATATTAAAAAACACGGCAATACTTAAACGATGGACTATAGCATTTTTAAAAGCCCAGATTCTATTCCTTCATATCATTTTTAAATCAAATTATTTCTGTTAATAGGTTTTGAAAGAAAAACCTTCAAACTTAAAATTTAAGGAAAAAAATTAAAAAAAAAAAAATTGTATTTTTTCAATATTGAAAAATTATATACTTAAGTTTTTTGCTGTATTGTGACAAACACGTGGAGAGCTAGAAGCATATGCGTTTGCAGTGATAGCCAAGCTGTATTAAAAGCGCTGCTCAACCCTCTTACCTCGTCCAAGTTAGTGCTCGAACTCAAGCTTTCTCTGAACTTGGTTGGTAGGCTAAACACGGTCAAACCTTTTTGGGTCCCAGGTCACACTGGTATCAAAGGAAACGAGATCGCTAATGGAGTTGCCAGATTGGGTTCAGAAGAAGACCTCTTAGGGCCTGAACCTGCGTTGGGTTTGTCTGCATCCATGGTTAGGTCATCCATTGATACTTGAGTTTCTCGTGAACACGAGTGTCGGTGGCGTGACTGAGCTGGGTGTAGACAGACCAAACGACTGCGTCCGGACATCTGCTTCGGGCCACCAAGCTTTTGCCAAACACTTAAATGTATTGGGCTTGAGCCACACCACCATGTGTCCTGCATGTGGAGAGGACGACGATACAGCGGAGCACTTCCTCTGTAGTTGTCCTGCCTTTGCTCGCATCAGGTGGCGGATCTTTGGGGCTGACGTGTGAGTGCCGAACATCTAAGCTCTTCATCACTGAAGCTCCTTCTCATCTTTCTTCAAAAGACGGGAAAACTAAGTACAGCAATATAAGGTGTCTGTTTTTCAATGGAATGTCGGAGTGCTGCATCGGACAGTCACAACCACCGACAAAGAAGAAGGAATAGGTATAGGCACAGCAGGTTGATTTTTATACCCTCCATAGAAAGGTATATTCACTTTACCATTACATTTGTAACGCCAAGAAGGAGTCGCCGGAGACCCCTAAAGAATATTCTGAATCAGGATCATATTCTGAATCAATTTAGCCATGTCCATCTGTCTGTCTGTTCGAAACAGGAATCGGCTTAGGTGAGTGTAATTTAGTAAAAGGACATCTTTGTACCGTCGTCTTCAGGTTAATATTGAAAATCGTCTATGTCGGTCAATACATATCTATTAGACCCATACGGCCATACGTGTACAGTGCATACTAACTCGCATGGCCTTTATGCGGTGGAGTCCTGGAGGGTATCAAAGCTCATCGCCCAGGTCAATGATAACACTTTTACTTAATTTCTTTTATTCTTTATTATCATTTGAACTGGATGTTACAGCGCAGTCTTGGCGAGGAATGTTTCGAATTGGGGGATCTGAGGATAAGTCATTTGCTCTTCGCTGATGACTTGGTCATCCTTGGATCCTCTCAGCGCGCACTCGATCGGTTTGTAACCGTTTGTGTTGAAGCTGAGATGAAGGTAAACGTGAACAAATCTGAAGTAATGGTCGTCTCCAGAACGCCTGTTCAATGCACTCTGCATGTTAGTGGAGTCCCATTGAAACAGGTGGAGAAGTTTAAATATCTCGGGGTCTTATTCACGAGTGATGGAAGGAGCAACGCCGAGTTTTCCTGTAGGATTGGTCAGGCTGGGTCAATTTTGAGACTTGGTCATTCTGTTATCAGGATAGGACTGTACTTTTTTTCAAGCTTAGTTGTCAGTCTTTAATTTGGTGTTTGTTCCAACTCTTACCTATGGTCATGAGGATTGGGTAATGACCGAAAGAATAAGATCGCGAATACAAGCGGGCGAAATGAGATTCCTCCGTTGTATTGCTGGTGTGACCCGTAGAGACCGCATCAGAAATACCAGAATACGTGAGAAACTCAATGTCGAGCAGCTACTTCTCCGGACAGAGCGATCCATGCTTCGGTGGTTTGGTCATGTTAAACGGATGTCCCCGAGCAGGATCCGACGACGTGCAGGCGTCATCTATAGGTCGACCCAGGATGAGATGGTTAAATCAAATTCATAATCTCTCCTCTACCCGTATGGGTATTGCTCTTGATGATTTGGAGTCGATGGCGGAGGATCGAGACCTATGGATGTTCCACTTGAGCAACCTATAACCGCGACCCACTTAATGGATAAGGGGGGCGTTGAAAATGTATGTAAAGGGTCCGCCAAATAACTTTAAAAAAAAACTATTGAATATTTTCTCAAATTTCTTTTTTTATTTGAAAGTACAATCCTTCCGGGGTAATAATGGAAAATAATTTCATTCAAATGGCTGCCTCGGCTGGCTATAAGGTTGCCAGACGGCCGGGACTCGCCGGGGTTGTCCAGATATTTTAAGCGGCGTCCAGAGTCCCGGCTAAAAATGAGCCGTCCAGTCAAAAGTCCCGGCAAAACTTATTTTTTAAATTCCATCATTTATTGAAAAATGTGTATTATGTATGTAATATGTATTTATTTCCAATTTTATCAAATTAAAAAATAAAAAATGTGCACGAATGGGTCGCACGTAACTTTCTCGTTTATTGCGAATCTCGCAGAATTTCAACAACACTTTATTACTTTAAAATTTCACTCCGAACTGATACTTGAAGGAGGCATGTAGGCGTTGAATTTATATTGCCACTGAAGTTGATGTACTGTTTGTGAATACAGATCGGGATTTGTGTAGTAATTTTTGAGAAATATTCATAAAAAAAAAAATAAATAGGTGGCGCAACAGGCGGGTAGACACCCAAGGACTAGCTTCTCGCAACCATTCGTTTTGTGTGAGTTTCTATTTTTGGGACGAATGGAAGGGACCTACAATTTTATGCCGAGTCCGAACGGCTTAAGTGAGAAGCTTTTTCATGACAGTCATACTCTCGGATGTTTGTCAGACGTTCGCGAGAGGTGGCGCAGTAGAAAAAAACTTTAAGATGTAATTTGTGTTTTTCCGGGGATCGAACCTGGGATCCCTCGCACAGTAGTCCAGCACACTAACCACTGCGCTACTGCGCCCACAAATATTCATAAAACGGCTATATTCGAGTTTTCTGAGAAAAACTAAGTACGTGATCATGTTTAGAATGCTTATGTTGTCTTAAATAAATAAAAGTACTATTATTAAGGATTTGGGTGGATACCAAAGGACGCAGTCTCTTTAGAGAAAAACTGAATTTACTATAAAGTTAGGAATGACTATGGTATTTTAAAAATAATTTTTTGTTGAAATCGTTTGCACCGTTTTCGAAAAAAGGCCAATATTCAAAAGTATCGTTGCCGGACATTTGAGCGAAAAACAGGGTTATGCAGTCATGTTAAGCATGCCTACATTAACTAAACTATCAATTTTGGTTCAAGCCGTTTTCGAAAAAAAACTGAATTTTGTAATATTTCGTGAAATTGTTATATGGGAAGTACCGTTAATATTATGGCTAGCATAAAAAAAACGCCTCCTAGCGGGAAGCCCACAAACTCTAAATACGAAGTTTGAAACAAATCCGTCCAAGCGTTTAGATTCCCCAGGGGTGGGACAGACAGACATACGGACGGACAGAATTGCGAAACCCACTTTTTTGAGTTCACCTATCATCGTTTTATCAGAATTGATCAAAATCTCGAGTTCGGAATTGTGTACGAAAACAATATCTTTCTCTTATAGCTACGTATACGAGAAAATTAAAAAATTTCAATCACTGCGAAATATTTTGAATTTAAAAAAGTAAGAATTAACAGAACTCATGATTCATCCACTTAACGAAATTACAATCAATTTCAATTTTAAGTTGAACACTACTATCAGTAAATGACATTAAACACGCTTGTAATTTATTGTATATAATGTTGGCAGAAGCTCAGGCGCTCATAGGTTTGACTAAAAATACTTCAATTAAAGGTCGAAATTGGAGGGTTTTATTTTCGCCTTTCACTGTTGTATTTTTAGACTCTAGGAGCGACTGAACTTCGATATTTGAAAAACATAATAATGCAAATGTCAATATGTAGCTGAAGAGAAATGTCATTGAAAACTTAGTTTGTTTTTGTCAATAAAACAAATTATATCCCTTTTTTTATTAATAAACAAAAATAAAATAGTCCTTTGAAATGCCCAGACGAGTCCCGGAATTTCAACATAATGTCCAGATATGTACTGATTTCGAACTGGCAACCCTAGCTGGCTATGCAGTAGCCCACACGATCGTTCCAATTTTGAAGCACATTATCGATTGTGTGCAGCTGTATTTCACCAATGGCTTCACGAATATTGTCCTTCAAAGCGTCAATTGTCTCTGGCATGTTGGCGTAACACTTATCTTTTACGGCACCCCACAAATAATAGTCCAACGGTGTCAAATCGCAACTCCGCGGTGGCCAAACGACATCAGCTCTGCGGCTGATAATATGATCTTCAAAAACAGGGCGCAAAACATCGAGTGTAGCTTCGGCTGTGTGGCAGGTAGCGCCGTCCTGTTGAAACCAAATGTTGCCAATATCCTCCTCTTCAATTTTTGTGAACAAAAATTCGTTCAACATGGCCCGATAACGATCGCCATTGACTGTAACGGCCACTCCTTGCTCATTTTCGAAGAAAAATGGCCCAATTATGCCTCTGGACCAAAATCCGCACCAAACAGTTTTTTCTCGGGTGTACGCACTGTTTTTGGCTTTTCACGCTTTGGTTTATCGATGAGGATGCCAGTTTCTTTCACTTTTTTCACAAGATAACGAACATACGGAGCTGACGGTGCTTCTCTTCTTCCAAAATCCGTACGCAATTTTCGCACACATTCTGCAACATTACCATGATTTTCAAAGTAATGTCGCAATATTTCCCAGCGTTGTTCAAGCGTATACACAACCATATTCGAGCGGAAGGATAAAACTAATTATCTGTCAAATCAGACATGAGCTAAGTGTTACCATTCGCGAAATAAGCACTAGTTGGAAAAAAAAAACGTTAGATGGCGGACCCTTTATATGTATGTATCATTTGAAGGTTTAGGGCTAACAATTTAATTTGTTTATGAGTTCATGAATATTTGTTTTAAATTAAAAATTCGGTAATAGCCTAACTTGGTCATATTTAGCTATTACCTAAAGAACATATATTTATAGAGATAATATCTACCATAATTGTATTCTGTGCTTACCATCTGCTTCATAGAATTGAGAAAAAGTATAGCCATCAGTCCAGCACAGACTTTGGATATAATAGATATTATTTGATTAATGTATCGTATTCCACTTGCGAATAGTACCTATTCTATATCTTTAAAACATTTTTTTTCGTCATCCCCATCATCAATTCATAGATAAGATAATCTCCCCCATTCTCGGGGGCATTGCTCGTAAAGGAAATACAATAATATTCTGTGAAAACTCATCATCAATATTGCATACCGTCATCATTTCCTATGCCTCCCTTCGACCAAAAACATTTATTATCCTCCCGATGTCGAATGGTGAAATCAAATCACACTTGAACTCACCTAGATACCTCAACTTAGACCGAACTCCTGAATGGCTGTGTATAGAATGGCATAGAATGTCCTACCGGCAAAAATGGTGCACACAAATTCAGGAAAAGCTTACTGATTTATAGTGCACTCTCGATACAGCAGAAAAATAGCTATGCCTATCGTACTTGAGCGGGAAAGTACCCTATCATCTTTCGATCAGTTCGGTTCTCTCCCTCTGAATGATGAACGACTTGGAAAAGTGTTATTACCCCACACCATCAGGATTGAATATTTTATTCGCCAACTATCGATATGTTCCTCCCCGTGCAAGAGTGCGCTATAGGGGTTTAATATTGATGTCGTAGAACCTACTCCACCATCATGTATATTGTTTATTTATGAGTCTAACTGAAAGGCAGCTTGTTTACCGGCACATTGAATACACTCCTCCTAAGCTGTTCCATTCAGAATGTGCATATTTAATGTCATGGAATCAGACCCTCTCGCCATTTGACTTGTCCATGTTCGTCCTGCTTGTAAGGAGCTATTTCGTGCAGTTAACTTGACAGTTAACAAAAAAAAAAATAAAATAGTATACAAGACTGTAAGACGGAACCGCCAAGCCACCGACAAGTTTGGTGTAAATAAACAAAAGCATACCTGCATTGATAGTAGGGGTGGTAGTGGGGTGGATGGAAAAATATTGCCAATAATCAACTGAAACCACTTCCGTTCCGAAAAGTTTGCAAATTATGAACGACCTGCCAGTAGTTTCTCAATGGGGATGGAAAGGGTTTTTTTTTTAAATTTGCCAGGTGTGTGTGTGTGTATTGTATATAGGTACTACCTACAGGGCTTCTGCCGTGGGGCTATTGATTTATGTCGACGGTTCGACGGAGGTTATATTGGTTTTTATGATTTATTTTTATGAGCGGTTATGGGTTTTGCTGGATTTCTGTACTCCTTTTTTTTTAACTGTTCATTGGGGTTTGAAAGATACGGTTAATAACAGTGGCGATGTTCAAAGCGCGCCACAGGAATCTATATTGAATAATTGCCCAAAGAAAGTGAAGCAAAGAGCTTAAGGCTATTCGGCGCTGTATTGCATTTTTTTATCAAATTCAAACGAAAGACAAAATGGAAAGGGGATACAGGAGCCACGAAATGTTGAAGTGGTGTACTTGGAATTGGGGCACTGCTATTGAAGGTTTTATTAGGAATTTATCTTTTGTCTTGGCGCCAAAATGGTCGACCATCTGCGATAGGTATGCTTGAACTTTTGCCAGATCGTCCGAAGAATATAGGCTATCAACATAAATTAGGTGGTTTGTGTAAGTTTTATAGACTACTAGCTTTTGTCTGCGCTAGATACACACAGATTCCACACAGTCAGTTAGTTTCTTCTATTATATTTATATATCGCGCAGGAAACCTATACCTAATACCTATTACCTAAAAAGTAGTTAATACCTTTTCTATCCTTACCTGAAAAATATGTTTAACACAGGTCAAAAATTATATACATTTTGATCAATTTGTAAATGAAGTGCTGGCATATGGAAATATTGTCTAAAAAGATACAAGTTGTTTTTGTATTGATTTAAATTTATTTTTTTTATGGAAAATTGAAAGAAGTAAGATTATGGAAAAGGCCCCTAAAAGGAGCATCCCCAATAATTCCGGCCCCAAGCAAAATTTTCAAAATTTACAAGTGTGCAAAACTTGGTAAGTATACATATTTCAGCATATCGAAAAATTGCTAACCCCGCACGCACAAAGCAATATTTGAAGCCTTGTTTAACCCTTTGCGACTGACGTGCAGTCAATTCTACTGATGTTTTAGTACACCAGACACCATTTGACAGCTTGTATTTTCGAAATTCCTTTTGTATTTCTAATTTTAACTATTATGTAAGTTAATGCACCGCACATTAACCCCACCGCTTAATCAACACCACATCCGCACCCGAATCATCATTTTCATAATTTCACAATGCACCGAACATTAACCCCACAGCGCAACCAACACCACATCCGCACCCGAATCAACACTTTTGTTTAATCGACCTAGTTTATAAAGTAGAATTCAGCAATACCACATCCGCACCCGAATCAGCATATTGACATAATGTTAAGTTAGCTTTTGTTTAATTATTTCTTTGACCTAGTTTAAGTTCATAATGTTTAATTTAATTTAATTTAATTTTAAGGAATAACAAGTAAAAGTGTTATCATCGGCCTGGCCGATGCTTTGATACCCTCCACTGCATAAAAGTCATGCAAAATGTTTGCCATGCGAGTGTGTCTAATATTAGTTTTGTATGGGAGGTAGCAGAACCACTTTACCGACATAGACAATTTTCAATACCAACCTGACGACGGTTAAAAAAGTACTCTCACAAAAGTTCATTCACATAAGTCGGTTCGTTTGGACGCTAAGGTGTTTTCAACAGACAGAGAGATACATGGGTCGAATATTGGCTTTGTATGGGAGGTAACAGAACTACTTGACCGACATGGACCATTTTTAATACCAACCTGACAACCGTAAAACTAAGACCTGTCACACAATTTCAATCGCCTAGGTCGATTCATTTAAACGCTATCCTGATTTCAACAGGCGGAGAGACACATGGGTCTACTAATGGTTTTGTATGGGAGGTGCCAGAACTACTTGACCGACATAGCCCATTTTCAATACCAACCTGACGACGGTAAAAAGAAGTCCTCTCACCAAATTTCATTCGCCTAGGTCAATTCGTTTGGACGCTATCGTGCTTTCAACAGACAGACGGACAGACAGACAGACAGACAGACAGACAGACAGACAGACAGACAGACAGACAGACAGACAGACAGACAGACAGACAGACAGACAGACAGACAGACAGACAGACAGACAGACAGACAGACAGACAGACAGACAGACAGACAGACAGACAGACAGACAGACAGACAGACAGACAGACAGACAGACAGACAGACAGACAGACAGACAGACAGACAGACAGACAGACAGACAGACAGACAGACAGACAGACAGACAGACAGACAGACAGACAGACAGACAGACAGACAGACAGACAGACAGACAGACAGACAGACAGACAGACAGACAGACAGACAGACAGACTAAATCTGGCTAAATCGATTCAGAATGTGATCCTGATTCAGAATATATATACTTTATAGGGTCTCCGGTGAATCCTTCTTGGCGTTACAAACGTAATGGCAAAGTGAATATACCTTCCTGTGGAGGGTATAAAAATAAAGTCAGTTGCATTCTAGCAGCGGAACAGATTGGTTCTTTTATTTGTATATTTGAAAGATATATGACTGTGCGCACTATTATTTTAAATTACTAATATATAAAATAAAAAATGTGCACGACTGGGTCGCACGTAACTTTCTCGTTTATTGCGAATCTCGCAGAATCTTAGAGTCATTTCAGCAAATTTTACGTTTAAAATCATACCCATTAAAGGCGTAATTAATACCGTAAATACATACTACATAAACATAAACCTACGTATTAACTAGAACACTTTATTACTTTCAAATTTCAAATTATATTGCTATATGTATTTAAGTTTTGGACTTTACAAAAATATACCGTGTGTGAATAATCGGGATTTGGGTAGTCATTTTTGAGTAATATTCATAAAACGGCAATATTAGAGTTTTCTGAGAAAAACTAAGTACGTGATCATGTTAAGAAGATATTTTGATCAAAATCGTTAGAGCGGTTTTTTGTAAAATTATGCTGACAAATGTTACAATTTGGATTCAAAAAGCACTGTTATTAAACTGTTTAGCTGAAAACTGAGTACGACATATTCTTCAGTATATAAACATTACCTAGCAGATATATTTTCATCCAAATCGAAAATGGTGTTTTCGAGATATGAGCAGTTTTTAAAGTACCGTTTTTAGCGATTGAGAAGGACGCATTCACGGTTCAAAAAACACTGTTTTTCAAGTGTTTAGCTCAAAACTGAGCCAGTGGTATTACTATGGATTTAAGCATTACCTGAAAGTAATATTTTTATCATAATCGAAAATGGCGTTTTTGAGATATGAGCAGTTTTTTAAAGTATGTACTATTATTAGGGATTTAGGTGGATATCAAAGGACGCATTCTATCAAGTTAAGAATGACAATAGTACCTTAAAAATATATATATTTTTTTTTTAATTTTTTTTACCGTTTTCGAGAAAAAGCCAATTTTCAAAACTGCCGTTGCTGGACTTTTTAGCGAAAAAGTGGGTATGCAGTCACGTGAAGCATGCTTACCATAACTCAACTATCAATTTTGGTTCAAATCGTTAGAGCCGTTTTCGAAAAAAACTTAATTTTACTCATATTTCGTCATATTTCGTAAAATTTTTATATGGGAGGTACCGTTAATATTAGGGCTAGCATAAAAAAAACGGGCCGCAGTACGTGATGTTCTAGGGCACTCTTGTTTATTCCAAATAAATCATTTCTTACCTTTGTAATATCCAGATCCAGATGGATCTCTTGAGGTTTCTTGATGCAAATTTGCAGTGGTGGGTACTTGTGGCACTTCTCCACGTGATTCTTGAATCCCCTCTTCACCTGAAACTTTATCGGCTTCCAAGAATTCAGTTTCTGGCTCAAAATTCGGGTCCACATCTTCATTGTCAAAATTACTGAACTCGTGCTCGCTTTCTTCGTCCAACCATTGTTCTATTAGCTGGTCATGACTTACAAAGGTTCCAGTCGACGTTTTTTTAGACCTAGAAGACTCTTGGTTGTCACTTGAGTGAGCCATCTAAGAAACAAACAACAAATTTAAATTGACAAACCAAGGTACTGAGAGCGAGAGAGTCAACATTTAAAAAATAACGACGCAGCAATACAACTTGTTTGTTACATATTGCGGTGTCTGTCATACTACCACAGACACCGCAGAGGGTTAAGGACTGAAAAGTTCCACCTCAAGGAACTAAAGTTATAATAAGTTTGAGAGCAGCATACAGTTTAGTCTCCGCGAATATAATGAAAACTGGCGGGCGTATATGACGATGATGTTCTGGACTCTGGACGAGGTCGATTCGACAAATTCTACCACAAATTTAAGTGTGCACCGACTTCGCTGATGAGTGAGGATGTCTGTGAATTCTTCTCTACAAAAATATTAATTTGCACTGCTTGGATCATAACATGGAATGGAGCAAATATTTTTTCCGCAGTTTTTAACGTTTGGAAAGCAAACTGTGCAGATGAGTCAAGAAGCACAAAGAACATGAACACCTGACAGTGACAACATTCCCACGAGGGGTTTTAAAACAACAATTAAGATAATAATGATACCTGTACTGTTTGGCAGTACAATGGACCAGTAGTTGTGTCTGAGTGCTCCATCGGATAGTAGCAACCTCCGACAAAGAAAGATACATATACTCGAATCTTTTTATTTATATAAAACAAAGTGGCGAAAAGTGTATGTTTCCCTCTCTCGCCCGTAATTTTCAACCAATTTAGTTGATTTTTTTTAAATGTCGGTAATTACGGTGATCAATCGATAGGCCAAAAAAATTCAAAATCGGACAAAAGGGCGTAGTACCTAGACCTACCGCCAAACAAAAAAAACATTCAAAATCGTATATCTCGAAAACCACCAAATCGATTGAATCTTACGTATTGGCCGTGGAGTGCTCCTGTGAAGATTGGGCAATATCTGACAAAGGGGCATGGCACCGCTCATTCAAAAAAAAAAAAAAATAAAACATTCAAAATCTTTTACCTCCTACACAAAAACATTTTTTATGGGGTGAAACTTGATGACGTTATATGTCGATAACAGCTGGGCCGATTTTCATGAGTCTTTTTTTATTTTGTTTTGTTCGTATTGCTGTATTTCAGGTTTAGGCAGAAGGAAAGCTCCATCGGATCGATTTATTCTCATTTCTCGCATTTTACGAAAGAACATTATTATCTAAGACCTTTAAGCAATACGATTTCTGTGCACGAGCAAAGCCGAGCGGTTACAGCTAGTATTTTATTTTTAGGCGGCTCTCAGATTGAGGCAACTAGCAATAAGCAACTATAGTTGATATAGCAACTGCCAATAAGCAATCAGCAACATTTTTCGTTCGAGCGATATTTAGTTGATTTGATGTGAGACCTCTAATTTAATTCAAAGTAAAATAATTGTGAGCAATAATTTTGTGTGTTTCCTATTGCCAGTTGCTTATTGAATGTTGCCTCAATGTGAGAGCCGACTTATATAGCCGGATATATCTTCCGAAACGTACAACTCGTGCCTAAGCAAGGGAACATTCCCATATGAGAATGAAATTGACGAAGAAAACTGCAGGAGGCTGCAATTTTGTAAAGTTAATCATAAAGGATTATTTGAGACGGGCTATACAGCGCCGACGCAACGGTATGGACTTATAGACTACAAGGTTAGGTTACTGGTGGTGTGCCACAGCGATTAGTATACGGGGACCACTTTAGTGGACCATGATAAGGAAACCGATTCCCGAAGACTCCGCTATTTTGGGTTTTGCGAGCCACATTGCCATCGTAGTTACCGCTAATCACTATAGAGGGAACAAATCGGCAAAGAAACGATAAATATCATACGGTGTTGGCTCACCTAGCAGGCCTAAATTTACACGAGACCACATAACTAGATATCATTAATAGAATCCTGTTTACAATATTATCAGTCATGGAATTGAATCGAAAGCACACATTATATAGCTAGTGCTAGATACTTAGGAGTCACGACAGATGCGAGGTTGTCGTTTAATGACGATCTCAGAGGTCGACCAGTTGGAGGACCAAACCACCGTGCATTCGACCATTGCTTAGAATACAAATAAATGTTTTTCATGATGTTCATAAGATCACTTATTGTTATGAAAAGTAACCAAGATCCTTGCAGCTTTCTAGGTCTTAAAAACATCACTTTTCAGGATAGAGTTTCTTCTTTTTTTAGTTAGATACTATAAACGTCTTTATCACTAGTCCAGTAATTGAGTTGACCAAATTGCCCAAACTATTCACTGTTTTTGTGGCACTATTTTTATGTCATAAGCTAAAAACACTTTTAATTCTGTCATTAGAATAACACTGTCATTAGAAATGCATTGCACAAACCATCGCCGGAGCTTAAATTACAAAATAAATTGCAGCTATAAACTCGAATTGCTGTGACCAGTCCAATAGGTTCTAAGTTGAGTCAAAACTCACGGTAATTGCAAACATTTCTGGTGAAAACACATTCGTGTAGTCTTCTTCTTAGAAAATCACCTGTGTAGTCAATATTATGTAGGTATATTGGCATTTATCACAATCTATAAACAAATCATAAATAACGTATACAAAGCGTCCAAATAGCCGTCTAGCCGCAAGTTCGAATCCAACCATGTAAATCCACAATGGCTACTCGATTCCCTATACCTACAATGACTTCCAAAGAACTCCCTCACACGCCAAGTAGCACCCGTCACGTCTCACCTTCGTTGAAATCCTTTTATGGTCAACGAAAACTCCCATTTGTATCCCATTACATCATTATGCACCCAATCAGTTCCCCGAGGTGTGTCCCATTCCAATCAACAATCAATTTGCCGTCCGTGTACGATGTACGGCACATAGTTCTCTACTCCATGCCACTTATTCAATTTTCCATCTTTCAATTTCAGAACCGCCTCCTACTTCAGACTTAATGCACCCATCAGTCACTCAATCTTCACCTGATGTCAAATCGAACTGCATCACATTGAAGAGTGCGTGTATGTCCCATATCCCGCTCCATTCTTGGCGGCTGGCGGCTGCAGTACCTATACCACTATACATTATAACAGAAAATTAGCTAAATCCACTTCATCCATATGTCTGTGTCTGTCAATTGATACGCTTATACGAGCACTATGCGTGCACCTCTTATTGAAGGACAATCACCGTGTGAATCACCGCCTAACACTGACAACCTATTGCCGATATCGTTATACACGCGCAATGTGTCATCTACACCCGTTTCGTCGTCAACAATGCACACACACCAACACACATTAATCGGCTTAAGGCGTGCGCACATTCGCTAGCCGCGATCGCGCAACTGATATGTCACATCTGTGACTGTCTGTCATTTGTCAATTATCGCGAGGAGATGCGCGCGTGATTGTCGATCGATGCAATTGTAACAATTAATCCTTTTCTCCATTTAGATACATAAATTTGTGCTCCATCGCACGCCACGCGCCGATCGAATTACTGTCAGCGCGTACATCTGACAGCTGTGTGGTGTTCTCCTGCCCCGTTGACAGCACAGCACAGGCGGCGTTTGAATTGAATTGAACTGAATTCCTTGTGATTGTGAGGTGTTGAAAAGCAGTTCTTTAATCTGAGGCACTGTGTAGGCTTTTAACGAGTTCAACTCGCTCCATGTTTCCGTGTATCTTTGGTGGAGATCTTTCCGTCATTTCAAGACTTTTGACATTTAAGCAGAGATTTGCATTCGCCGTGACTTATTGCACACCTTGTGACTTATCGTACACACACCCATTCTGAATCGCTTTCGAATGTCATCTTATCGCGGTAAATGACAGTTTTTTGTGCGCCTTTCGATGTCTTTTTGTTGGGCTTTGTGGTGCGTCTCTTGCACATATGTGGTGAGGCATTGAAATGGTGCGCGAGACGCGTGTAGGCTTTCTTAATACGCATTAAATGTCATTTTAATGTTTTGATGGTGGTCTTGCCTTATCGGATGATGATACACCTGTGTGTGCGGAGGCCAAAAATGGTTATTTTTTTTTGCATAACCCCTCCTCAATGATGTAGTTAGCTGATGTGGATATTATCCGAGGTGAGGCTTAATGCTTCCTTTATGCGAGCGTAGAGACTGCTGCACACATATGGGGTGGGCTGAAGATAGGTGTGATTTATTGCGTTGGTTCCTGAGCGAGAAAAGAAGAGAAGTAAGCAAATCCTTTTCTGGGGGCATGTAGCATCATATAAGATAACAATCAGGTGGGGATGTTAGGTACAGTTGTGACGCACAGGGGTGTACTGTATACAGTATCTACATTTATGAGAAATTTACAATGCAACATGGGCATTATAGAGAGATTCAGATTGAATCAGTGATTGGGAAGTGGTACAAGTGCGTGTGGGATAGATTTACCATTTTCTGGGGCATTTGGGGTGCGTCTGTAACCGGGTTGTTGTGGCTTGTAATAAATTTAGAATACCATCACAAGATTTTGAATATTTTGAAGAGCAAGCAGGAGAATAAGCGGTTAACTGCATTAAAAGTTGAGTGCAGACAAGGCAAATGTCAAAATCAGCTAAAATGTTTGTTGGAAAGCGATTGTCTGTGCATTAATTGCTATAGAAATGTATGCTAGTGGTAATGATAATGAAGCAACTAAAAGCCTCGAGGGACAAAACAAAATTATTTCTAAGATATGGCGATATCGGGGGCAATGAGAACCAGCCCCAGGGCTAGAGGCTAAGTCTTATGCATAAATAGGTCGAAGACTTTATTTCATGGCACCGTTTCTCCTGTCGTGGCCAACCCACGAACCTAACCTAACCTAAGATATTTGATCCAGTTTGAGTTGACGGTCTCTGAAACAGCGATATTGAGCAAGTAAAAAAAAACTGCGCATTGACGTTTAAGATGTCTAAGATATATAGAGGAATGGACAACAACCCTCCCAACCCTAGACTCTTCCCACGGCACTAATAATCATTTTAAGTGTCCAGGTTACATATATTGCTACCTAGGTATATGAAATATTTAAGGTGAAGGTTAAAATTGATTATTAGAAATCCAGAGGGTCGGCGCAGAATAGGAAGGCCTCACCCATAAGGTGCTGCACAGAAGTAGAAAGTATCTCAACCAACTTGAAGTGCGCAAATGGCGACTGGGTTAACTCGGGCCTTGTTGATTCACCCCCAAACTGCAGAGCTGCCTAAGTATCTGAGCAGCACCATAAGGCTTCATTCTTTATCTTTCTTCATATTTTTTTTTTTTTTTCAACTTATTCTTCGGTTGTTTGTTGGAGAATAAACCAGAACTTCGACTGTTGTCCAAAGTTTTAGTCGACTTTCCTTCAGTTCAGGACTGACTTCAACCGGAGCCTGAGCGAGCACTGGGCTGGGCTATATTTAAATCTTCGCGGATGGCTTCAAAACTTGTCAAGGGTCCGGTGCTGGTCTAATGTCTTCGTGGAAACCGACAACTCTAGACTTCTTTACTTAATCGCCTCTCTGTACAATCGGACATCTATTCTATATCCTAATTGCAGCCGAATTTATTGTAAGGAATAGGCCTTATTGCTCAACCATAATATGTAACCCGTTCTAAAATAGTTCCGGAATCCTAGAACTCTTATTAAATTCGGTCTTATGGTTGAACTCTTAGTCCCAGGTAACACTTGGCGGAAGAGAATTGTCTCTTCCTCCTCCTCGTCCATACAGCTTCTACAGAAATCATTGGAAGGGAGGCCCATCCTGAGAGCATATCTCCCAATAATGCAGTGTCCCGTGATGACACCTACTAATGTGCTTATATTGGATCTTTTTTGTTTTACAAGATCGTTTAAAATGCAGCTGGGGCCAGATCTGTTTCGTGATGGAGCACGTGGCGCAGTTTGACCACCTTCAATTAGGTTAGGTTAGGTTAGGTTAACGGGTTGACAGAGCAGGTATATCCTGCTGTGCCACACTTAGGTCCTTGTGGACCCATTGTGATGCCCTTTTTTGATGGGGGTTAACCAGTGATGTTGGGATGGTTAGCCTCGTGTCCCTTCTTCTAGCGATTACTCGACGCTGTCCAGCCATCCTGATATCCTCAAAAACCTGTAAAGATCAGAAAGTGAGACGTCAGAAAGTTCTTGTAGGTCATGGAAGTAATGACTTCCAAGTGTTCTGCTCCTCAAGTGACAGAGGCTCGGGCAGTTACAGAGGAAGTGAGGTGTGTCCTCATGAACCTCTTCGTATCCGCAGCATCTACATATATATATATGTCATCTTTGAGATTTAGTTTCATTGTATGATTTCTTAGGATGTTTTGACCCCTTAGAGCCCCTAACCAATTTAGACAGCGATGACCTGTCAAACTGTAGAAGTTTGATGGTTCGGCCGCTGTCGTATTTTGGCCAAATCTTCCGTGATACTTCGCAGGTAGTTAGTCCCTTCCACCTGTTGTTGGTTTTCTGCGAATTTTATTTTCCACTCTCTCTCTAAGATTACAGAGTGGTGGCTTAATCGATTGCAGTGCCAGATCATGATCCATTGCAGACCCATTTCTTGCTATAGTTCGTCGGCCCTCTCATTACCGGCTTTGTCACTGTGCCCAGGGACCCAGCAGAGGACCGTGGAGTGCTGCGAGCAGAGAACCTTTAGCTCTTCGCGGCAGCGTTTAACTAACTTTGATTTTATTTCAATAGCAGAAACTGCTTTAATAGCCGCCTGGCTGTCAATGAAAATGGTAATATCATTTCTTGGTATTGCCAACAATGACACCTTACGGGCCGCTTCCGCGATTGCCAGAATCTCTGCTTGGAAAACACAGCTGTTGTCAGGAAGCCTGATTGAACAGTGTATATTTAATTGCTCCGAGAAGATGCCGGCACCGGTCCCACAGTCCATCTTCGATCCATCTGTGTAGATTGATATCGATTTCCTCTTTGTGGGTTCATCTGTGTTCCATTCATCTCTACTCGGGAATGAGCAGGAGTATGGTCTATCAAAGTTTAGATATGGAATCACATAGTCAGAAGTGACAACATTCCCAATGTATTTCCCTAGAATCTGTGCGTGACCAAAGTTGCTCAGGTTCCAAGTACCAGTTTGGCTAATCCTTAAGGCACTTTTGGTAGCAGATTCCTCCATGTATAGGTCTCGAAGAGTCAGATTGAGAATTGCCTCCAGTCCAGCCGTAGGTGTGGTTCTCATCGCACTGGTTGTCCCTATACATGCTAGTCTTTGTATTTTTGTCATAGACTTGAGATTGGTCGCCTTGCCCGCGGCTTGCCACCAGACTACGCTGCCAAATGTGAGTATAGGCCGCACGATTGCCTTGTACATCCACAGGATTGTTTTAGGGTTTGGTCCCCAACTCCTGCCAAAGATGCGGTTACATGCGTAGAAAGCATTAGCTGCTTTTTACACTCTTTGACATTCTGCTTCCAATTAAGTTTTCTGTCTAAAATCATTCCTAAATATTTCGCCCTATCCGTCCCCTTTAGAGGCATTCCCTCGAGAGTTGGTGGCTCGAATAGTGGTATTATTCTCTTGTTTGTGAACAGGACAAGCACAGTTTTCTGGGGGTTAACCCCAAGGCCGCATTGTTTTCTCCATACGTATTGAGTACTCGTAGTGAGTTTCCTAGAAGGTCGCTTATGGTCGGTAAGGATTTTCCTTTTGCAAGCAAGACTACATCACCTGCATATGCAACTACCGTGATACCCATGTTACCACCACTTTCGATTAGTGGCGCTTATCGTATTCTGTTAAATAAAAAGTCTACACGTAGCGAGAGGCATTTAGAGATTTTTTTTTTCTGGTAGAATCGACAGGGTTGTGCCATGCCTAGCGAGTTCGTCGGCCCTGCAATTCCCAGGTATGTCCCTGTGGCCCGGCACCCATATAAGGTGAATGTTGAATTGTTCTGCCATCTCGTTAAGAAACAAGCGACAATTGAGGGCGGTTTTGGACTTGAAGATGACCGAATCCAGGGATTTAATCGCGGCTTGACTATCGGTAAAAATCACGATATCCCTAGCGGATATTACTTTATACCGAAGCCACGACAGGGCCTTCTTAATCGCCATGATTTGCGCCTGGAACACGTTACAGTGATTAGGAAGACGGAATAAGATCATACAATCTAAATCTTGGGAGAAAACCCCCCCCCCCCCAAATATCTGGCAGCACTGAGCACAAGACCACAGTAGGCACAGCTACTATTATAGATAGCCTCCTTACGTTATTATATATTTTGAACTGAATTTACTGCGCAGACTAACGCCATCCGGTAGAAACTCCTGCAGCAAGCCATGTGCCTTTTATTGGAAACATACGACTATGACGTTTATCCTATCGAAAGCATCATTTCAAAAATCGATTTAAATCATTTAGTGCCTTTCAATTAATTCCCCGACTAGCTAATGATCCTTATCGGCTCTGGCTTCAATAACAAGAATTCATTAGCCATGAACTCTCGTCTCAATGAATATCGCAAGCTATAGCATAATGAGATAAAAGTAAATCTCACCGCCACCCAAACGGAAATGATAGTAAATTCGTCCCCTCGCCATGGTGGATCAGCAGCATACCATTCCATAAATAACAGTTTCACTTCGTCCTCGTCCCAGAAACCGACTTTGCCATCATATTTTCCAATTAGAGACTTCACCCATGGAGGTTATCTCCTTTATGTGCTGAGCGGTCCATGCCGCCTAAACTAATCTCATCTCACCTCGCATAAAGGACATTTCGCTTAAAAGCTAGACACTGCTCCATAGCTCCCTCCACCTTAAGCCGGAGCTGAGGAGGGTATCCATTTCCATGGCGATGGACAACTGCAGCTGCACTGCGACATTGCGTCCAAAGGGAAATTTGTTGTACTTGTACGGCCGGTAGGTTAATTGGCCGTAAATTAGTACCCAAGTCGATAAGATAAATTTGGTCACTTTTGGTCGGGGTGCAGTAATCTGTTCTCTATGCCCAGGGAATATGGACAAAAAGAAGAAGAATGGAATCCAAGCTAATCCCTACTACTGTTGGATTATGTATGGCAGTATCCTTTTCCAATCGAACGCTGAACGAATAATAGGCAAATAAAAGAATAAAACACACAAGACCGGTCGGGAGAATGTTGTGGCGAGGGGACCCGCACGAGAAGGTATCACAAAGAGCATTGTAATCACCGCTTTTACACATGCCATTTAATTTATCTCGTTTGTTGAGCTACAAGATACTGCTGCCGCTTCGAAGGCTATTATTGGAGGCGAAGTACAATGCAAGCCGATGAGGAGATGGAGATGGAAGGTTTACCGAGAATTGATACAATCCTTCTTTGAATGTACTTGAATTGGTATTTTTTTTCTGTCTCGCTTTTTTGTGTCTACCGCAAAGGTATATAGCCTTGGAGAGACAGGTCGACAAATTAATTAATTAATTGCCACGGAGCACGTTTCGTTGTTCTGCACCACGGCTGCTGACACTCGTTGGTATGAAGTCCATGTTAATTAATATGACTCCCATTTGAGTTCCAATCGGCATTGGTATGGTGGTAATGAGGAGGTACTTTATGCATGCTGGGCAGGCTCTGGGGCATGTAACCACAGAAGTTGCGGGAGGTTGTATAATGTAGACAAGTGCATAGGAAACGTTTGAACATGTGACGCGAGAGTTTGCAGATGGTGTCTGGGTGTTCAAAACCCTACAACGGCACAGGTATCAATATGAATTTAGTTCAGCTTCATGGCTTAATGGAATCGAAAGTTATTTTTAGCGATCCTGCCTATTGGATGCATGTCTGTGGATATGAGGTACCCGGCTAAAAAGTTAAATAATAAAATAATAGTTTAAAAAACTAAAAAACGCTTTTATATGTAGGTACTGCACTAAAAGCAAAAAAATAAAAATTAACCAATCTATTTTTAAGGTTTATCCTGGAAGGGGCTTAGTGTAAGCCATGTTTGTATAGTTTACACTCAAATAATACAATACATAACTACAAACATGGCTTACACTAAGCCCCTTCCAGGATAAACCTTAAAAGTAGATTGGTAAATTTTTATTTTTTTGCTTTTAGTGCAGTACCTACATATAAAAGCGTTTTTTAGTTTTTTAAACTATTATTTTATTTTTTGCTTTTTAGTGCAGTATAATATCTACCTACATGCTTACAAAAGCTTTGTTTTACTATTAGTTTATTGTATTTTCATCTAAACTGAAACATCAGCTCAGCATGCAAAATTTCAAAGTCCTAAGTCAATGGACATAATAGGTATGCATAATGCATTTCACATAAATAAAAATTCGCGACAGGTATGGTTTGATTGATATTACTACGCGTACCTACCTATACACTTTCCATAGCTGCAGATCTCACATAATATAAGTATGTACGGTTGTGCATGTGCATACCTACATATTTACGCATCACAAACTCCTATATACGTACATAACATATTATGTACAAAGTTTGTTTTATCCAATGCCCGCCACAGGACAATTCTATTTTTAGAACGCAAATAAAACTACCCTTCCTAAGCACAACTGCAATCAAGATATAAATTTTTTTCGCATTTGGCAGAATAAGATCTATTTTCTATTTATTATATCTTGCCCTCTGGATGGACTAGAAAGATGAATGTTAGCTCAAAATACTCGGTGAAGAATTGCCTAACAATTAAAAGGATTTTTTGAGTTGACCTATACATATTTATGAGTATAATGGCAGGTTGAGCGTAGTAAGGTAAAAATAGAAAAGTTTGCACCCCCTTTCTTCAGCCCTTATAGGACGAAACGGTACAAAGTATTAATTAGACATGTAATAGTTTTGACTTATCTATTGACATATAAAGTTTCAAGTTAATACGGCTAATGGATCATGTGTTATGAAAAAGCCTCCCTTAAAGGGGCAGGGGAAGTCAAAATCCAAAAATTCTTTCTAAATATTGCATTGTCTTCACAACCCAACCAGCACGGAAAATTTCAAAGTTCTAAGTTTAGAGAAAGTGGTTCAAATTTGACTTGCAAGATTTTGACACAACAAATTTTTCACGAAGTTAAGTAAAAGCCTTTAAAAAGGACATCTTGCTCAGATGGAGTGATCATCTTTCTGAATTTTTCAATCCAAAATAGGGCATCGACAGATCCATCAGCAGATCAGCACGGACAACCATCCAAAGGTAGAGGAAGCGACTTCTGCGATAAAATCTCTAAACTCTGGCAAATCTGCAGGAAAATGTTCAAGGCCTTAAGTGAACAGGAAGTTAAATGGCTCTTTCGTGTCGCTAAAGTTGCCTGGGAATGGAGCGAAACTCCCAGCGATTGGCAGATTGAAGTGATGATGCCCATTTTCAAGAAAGGGGATAAAAGGGATTGCTCCAATTATAGGGGTAGGTATATCACTTTTAAGTCACCCCGGAAAAGTATTTGCTAAGGTGCTAGAAACGTGTTGCAGGGCTGTTGGTCGTGTCACGACTATAAGGGATGAAGACTGGAGTTTTCCTCATCGATAACGATACTAATAATTATAATTATGATAATAATAAAGAGGGTTTAGTCAACTGCGACGTTGTGGACTATTGCGGCCCCTGCTTATACCTTGGAAAGTTTCATGCCCTTTTCCAGAGCATTAGAATTCCCTTAAGAATCGTGTTTGAGGGTTTTTGCTCTGCCTTTAGCGTTGGCAAGAATATCAACTTTAGAGCACTTCATCCAATCCAGTTTCTTTTATGAATCTCAGAATGAGTAGCGGGTCCACGGTTTGTATATTCTTATCTGTTATCTGGTACTTGCCCAGATGTTTAATCCTCCTGTGAGTCAGTGCCCCACAGGATTCCAGAATGTGATTTGCAGAGACCTTCTTCTGATGAATCCAGATGTTCACTCGCAGTCTACGGTATCTCGGTAGGAGACTTGTGCGGTTCTTAGGTCGCCTTTGTTTAGACCAATACATGCCTTGAATCTTTTTAGGTAACAGTTCGCTAGAAGTTTCTAAGCTTGCCTCGGGCCCTGAAGATTTTTAATAGATACGGTTTTTTCAATCCTCCTGAACTCTTCTCTTAAGGTGTGTTCCCCTATGCCGCAGAATGGTTTAGGTCCTATGAAGCCATGAAGGGCTCCGCTGCTCCCTGGTCTTGCCAGAGAGTCCGCAACCTCGTTCCCCAAGATGCCTGCAAGAACAGGTATCCAGCAGATGGTTAATCTGTTGTACTTACCTAATTCATTAAAATTACAAATGTTTGATTGAATGTAGAGGAAGAATGGCAGTTGTTTTCAACAGCAGTTATTGCCTCTGCAGGACATGTTTGCGGAGTGAAGCGGCTCGGTGTGACGGCTGGTGGTGAGAAAAGAACTGCGTGGTTTAAAACGCCTGGAGTTCAAGAAGTCTGATAGCTGATAGAGAAGAAAAAGGCTTTCAAGGTGTGGATTCACTTGGGGGACTCTCCTTCTCGAAACCGGTACATTGAGGCGCGAAGAACTTGCAAATTGGCTGTTAAAGCAGCCAAAGAACAGTCTTCTAAAGGAAGGAAGTGGAACATTATCGAAGGAGTAAAAAGATGGTACACTTCTTTCTAATGAGGAGGACATCTTGCGCAGATGGAGCGATCACTTTTCCGAATTGCTAAATCCAATCGAGGGCATCGAGGATGACACATCCATCGCCTTAAGCAGGGCGGAAAATAGTCCCACGGTAGAGAAAGTCACTTTTGCGATCAAATCGCTAAAAGCTGGCAAATCTGCCGGAGTGGATGAAATCCGGCCAGAAATGCTCAAGGCCTTAGGTGAAGATACAGACTGGGGTGATTGTACCCCTTTTCAAGAAAGGGGATAAGAGAGATTGCTCCAATTACAGGGGTATATCACTTTTAAGTCTCCCGGGAAAAGTTTTTGCCAAGGTGCTGGAAACGGGTTGCAGAGCTGTGGTCGAGGCACGATTAGGAGATGAGCAGTGCGGCTTTCGTCCCGGCAGAAGCACACCCGACCAGTTATTTACTCTCAGAATGGTACTTGAGAAGGCTTGGGAGTATGCTACACCTGTTTACGTTTGCTTCGTAGATTTGGAGAAAGCATATGACCGAGTCCCTCGAGGGAAACTCTGGAGTGTATTACAGGAGTATGGAATTAATGGTTCTCTCTTGAGAGCCATTCAATCTCTTTACACAAACTGTAAAAGCTGTGTTCGGGTGAACGGCGTTAAATCAATACCTTTCACCGTGGGCGTTGGACTTCGCCAGGGGTGCGTGCGTCTTGTCTCCTCTCCTTTTCATTACTTATATGGACTGGATGTTACAGCGCAGTCTTGGCGAAGAACGTTTCGAATTGGGAGATCTGAGGATAAGTCATTTGCTCTTCGCTGATGACTTGGTCATCCTTGGATCCTTTCAGATTGAACTTTAGCGTGCACTCGATCGGTTTGTAGCCGTTTGTGTTGAAGCTGAGATGAAGATAAACGTGAACAAATTTGAAGTGATGGTCGTCTCCAGAACGCCTGTTCAATGCACTCTGCATGTTAGTGGAGTTCCATTGAAACAGGTGGAGAAGTTTAAGTATCTCGGGGTCTTATTCACGAGTGATGGAAGGAGCAATGCTGAGTTTTCCTGTAGGATTGGTCAAGCTGGATCAATTTTGAGACAGCTTGGTCATTCTGTTATCATGAGGACTGAACTTGGTGTCAAAGCTAAGTTGTCAGTCTTTAATTCGGTGTTTGTTCCAACTCTTACCTATGGGTAATGACAGAAAGAATAAGATCGCGGATACAAGCTGCCGAAATGAGAGTTCTCCGTAGAATTGCTGGTGTGACCCGTAGAGATCGCATCAGAAATATCAGAATACGTGAGGAAATCAATATCGAGCAGCTACTTCTCCGGACGGAGCGATCCATGCTTCGGTGGTTTGGTCATGTTAAACGCCTGTCCCCGACCAGGATTCCACGACGAGCTATGGAATCTGTACCATCAGGTAGGCGTCCTCTAGGTAGACCAAGGATGAGATGGTTAGATCAAGTCCATAATCTCTCCTATACCCGTATGGGGATTGCCCTTGATGATTTAGAGTCGATGACGGAGAATCGAGAGCTATGGAGGGCCCACTTGAGCAACCTGCACCCGCGACCCACTTAGTGGACAAGCGGACCATTGAAAATGATGATGATGATGATGATCAATAGAAATGAAAGTTTATACTGGACGGATAATCACAAATTATGCTGTGAACTTAGAATATGTTTATTATTAAAGACTTATTTAATTTGTTGGTTCATTACAAAAAGAAACTACCAAAAATGTGCCATCATCCTCAAAAAATATATACCTCAAACTAGATTCGCTAATTATTCGATTAATAGCTAATTTTCTATCTAATATCGTTTTGTTTTAATTATTATTTGTATGGGATACTTTTTTAAATGGCGCTGTGACGTCAGAAAAAAATGTCACATTAAAACGCCATTTAAGCTACGATTCGTCATTGAAAAAATGGCGATCACACGAATGACTATCATCGTCATTTGTGTCCGAAAATTAAACGACGGACAAATCTGCGAGTCATTTAGAATTTTCCGTTGGGATCCCATTGTCCTAGGCGTCATTGACGAGCGACCACACGACCATCTTTTTCCGCCATTTAAATGGAACTTAATTCATGTCATTTGGTGCGCCATTTTCCTAGTCATTTAAATGACGCTGCCAGAAATGACGATTACACAGAGCGACATTTAAATGACTGCTTTGTGACGGGATTTTTACGTCAAAACGCCATTTAAATGACTCGAAAAAATGGCCGTGTAATCGTAGCTTAACACCTGACAGCCCAATTGAACGCTTTGATTCAAATTCACTTCCCAGGCTCATATGACGGAGGATGTACTCCCAGTAAACCTCAGTAAAAAATTGTGCAGCCCCTGAAAACTCTATAATCCAATCAATCGGAATCGCAATTGAAACAGTTCAATAAGAACTCGTCTAATTACTTACCTACCCTACCCACCCTAAAGTTCTACAAAACATTTCATATTTATGCAATGCAAGCCCCTTATCGTACAAAGCCTTAAGAAGATACGCCACCTTAACCTCCCTCCATTCACTGTGCTGTGCATTGCTCATTCAGTTGTTACACTTTGGGGCCACACAATGTTGAAACCCAATCCGATTCCATTCATCATCATCGCTCGCTGGCATCTTTCTAATCTCTGACATCTTAAGCGCTTCCCGCTGGATGCGCGCGCGTCGTTATTCAATACCAGTGGCAGCATCGCGTAGTGTGTCTATCGCACGATTGTCGTCGCAACATCAGGATACAAAATCCGCAACCAACCACCCAGATCCCTGATGGCCCATATAATATAAAGCGCTGCACCACCGCATCTAAAGGAGGCCACGTCCCATGCCGCCTCTTTGGCGATCTAACTATTATTTATGATTTCTTGCAGCGGGCTGACGTATCTCCTTTCGCCTGGTATCGAATGTTATCCGAAACGATCGTTTATCGATAAAGAGCGATCTCATAAATTCGATATACGCCATCAATTGGGCGAATATGGAAGTTCGCCGCGCGTTGTGCTGGGGTCCTAGCTGTCCTCGCGTGGTACTTTCTATTTGCCAAATCGGATTGTTTTTGGTCATAGACCGCAGCAGGCGCATGCTGCTGCAGAAAATAAGAAAAAAGAAGAAGGAGAAGAAGAAGAAAAGTGGACGCCGCCATTTCTATAATCTTATGATCCTCCACCGGCTTTCAGCTTTGTCCGGTTGATGAATTGTTTGTCGAGTCAGAGTCCATACCAGGAGATTGCCTATGATATCACGATGATGATGATGGCATAAGGAAGTGGTTGTTACTGCTTGTTCTATAGCACCACACGACCGACTGCGACTGTACGTGTACCAGTGGCTTTGGAATCTCTTCTCTCGGGGTATTTATTCAGAAGATATATTGCTTTGCCAATGAAGTAGCTCACGGGAAAGGTCCAAAATATATATATCGTTGCCGATTCTTTCAGCATTTGTGCGGCTAACAATGATGCATTACCATAATGCTGGGATTCTATATTTTATCTGGAAGCCATTAAAAGTTTTTATTATATGTTTAGTTTGCTAGGAGCAGAGCAAGAAGAAAGTTATTAAACGGTCTCCTTGTTCAAGTGCAGTCAAGGGGAACTGCTTTGTATTCTGGATGCGGGTTGAAATGTATTTCCAAAGTGTGCATGGTGAATGATGAAGTTTGATAAGTATACAAGGTCGGTGTAAATAGGTGGCGTTTTGTGTCGTGCATCCATAGAATTTGAATGCAATTACCGCTTTACTCTTACATTTCTCTATATTCGATACGAGTTTTTATTTTTATAGAAATTACGCATTTGGAATACTGAGGGATTATGTTGCTTTCGAAATTATTAGATAAATGTACTACAATATAGATACAGTATCTAAATCCAACTCCGCCCATAAACGGGACTTTGCCTATACAAGCTGTTTGGTGCGCGGCGCCCTGGATTTGTTCATGTATTGACGGGCCTGTATAAATCAAAGGAGCGCCATTAGTCCACGCATTCTTAAACAATTCCTGGGCTCGCAGTGTGATGGCAACGTAAAGGGTAGGGGTGTGTTCTGCTGGTTTTGTCTCTTTTACTTCGTACTGTAGCAGATAGTGCGCAGGGCAGGTGTTAACACGGAAGGCACTATCTTCAACAGAGCCGTCCAGATGCTGGGCTATGCGTGCCGTGATAGAAGCGTTCACGGCGATTGAAGAAGAGGCGAAATCCGTTGGCCTTAAAGTAAATGAGGACAAGACTAAGTATACATGCTATCAATAAACAAACAAGCATCTGTCCACCGCCTACGACAAAACGTGACTATTGATAGTAACAATTTCGAGGTAGTTTAGGAGTTCACCTACCTCGGAGTAAACATAAATTCCCTAACCTAAACGAATGACACCCTAGTGGAGATCCGGCGAAGAATTACCCTAGGAAACCGTTGCTACTTCGGTTTGACAAAACAATTGAGTTCAAAACTCCGAAATGTGTGCTCTACACAAAACCCTTATCCTGTCAGTTCTGCTTTATGGCGCCGAGTGCTGGACGATAAGCAATAAGGGAGAGCTGATACTGGACTCCTTCAAAAGAAAAATAATTCGGCGGATTTTTGGTCCTGTATGCGAGGAAGGCGAATGGATGAGAATATACAACCGCGAACTCTGTGAGCTGTACCAAGATGTGGATGTAGTCCAAAAAGCCAAAACACGTCGACTACATTGGCGCGGCCACGTCGAAGGGTCAATAATGCTTCAGCTAAGAGGATCTTCGAATCCCAGCGCCTCGACAACTGGAAGCAGCGTGCCCGGGATCGTAGAGGATGGAATTGTCTGCAGTGTGTCAACCAGATACTCTTCACGGGTCGAAAGCCCGATAAGTAAGTAAGTAAGTAAAATTTGTTGTTTTATTTTATTTTTTGGGGCCTTATTTCCTATGAAAATTGGAGTCTTATTTCATTATGAAATAACACCCTAAAAGAATAAATGAAATAAGACCCCAAACAAAAAACGAAAACGTAGGGGGGGTATGCCACCCCCTGCAATCCCCCTGCTTAGGTTTACTGTCAGATTTGGGGCCTTATTTCATTTTTTTGGGGCCCTATTTCATCGCAGTGGGGTCTTATTTCACATTTGAAATTGGGGTATTATTTCATTATGAAATAACTATTAAGAGGGGGGTTTTCCGAGGAGAATCGAGTAGGTGAGTGGAAGTTGGAAGTCTATTTTATATAGTTTTTGAATCGGACATACTGACTGAGTGGAAGATGGAGTTGCGGCAGTAGAAAACCAGTAAGACAATATTATCTTCGACTATGCCGAAGCTCAAATACCTGGTACTATATTATTTTAAAAAACATTTCAGTTAAGAAATTATATATTTGTATCGGAGGTATGGGTAGTTTTTATTTGACCAAGCTTATTTTTTGTCATTCATTCATTCATTTTCAATGGTCCGCTTGTCCATTAAGTGGGTCGCGGGTGTAGGTTGCTCAAGTGGACCCTCCATAGCTCTCGATCCTCCGCCATCGACTCTAAATCATCAAGGGCAATCCCCATACGGTTATAGGAGAGATTATGGACTTGATCTAACCATCTCATCCTTAGTCTACCTAGAGGACGCCTACCCGATGGTACGGATTCCATAGCACGTCGTGGAATCCTGGTCGGGGACATGCGTTTAACATGACCAAACCACCGAAGCATGGATCGCTCCGTTCGGAGAAGTAGCTGCTCGACATTGAGTTCCTCACGTATTCTGGTATTTCTGATGCGATCTCGACGGGTCACACCAGCAATACTACGGAGAAATCTCATTTCGACAGCTTGTATTCGCGATCTTATTCTTTCGGTCATTACCCAAACCTCATGACCATAGGTGAGAGTTGGAACAAACACCGAATTAAAGACTGACAACTTAGCTTTGACACCAAGTTCAGTCCTCAATAACAGAATGACCAAGCTATCTCAAAATTGACCCAGCCTGACCAATCCTACAGGAAAACTCGGCATTGCTCCTTCCATCACTCGTGAATAAGACCCCGAGATACTTAAACTTCTCCACCTGTTTCAATGGGACTCCACTAACATGCAGAGTGCATTGAACAGGCGTTCTGGAGACGACCATCACTTCAGATTTGTTCACGTTTACCTTCATCTCAGCTTCAACACAAACGGCTACAAACCGATCGAGTGCGCGCTGAAGTTCAGTCTGAGAGGACCCAAGGATGACCAAGTCATCAGCGAAGAGCAAATGACTTATCCTCAGATCTCCCAATTCGAAACGTTCCTCGCCAAGACTGCGCTGTAACATCCAGTCCATATAAGTAATGAAAAGGAGAGGAGACAAGACGCACCCCTGACGAAGTCCAACGCCCACGGTGAAAGGTATTGATTTAACGCCGTTTACCCGAACACAGCTTTTACAGTTTGTGTAAAGAGATTGAATGGCTCTCAAGAGAGAACCATCAATTCCATACTCCTGTAATACACTCCAGAGTTTCCCTCGAGGGACTCGGTCATATGCTTTCTCCAAATCTACGAAGCAAACGTAAACAGGTGTAGCATACTCCCAAGCCTTCTCAAGTACCATTCTGAGAGTGAATAACTGGTCGGTTGTGCTTCTGCCGGGACGAAAGCCGCACTGCTCATCTCCTAATCGTGCCTCGACCACAGCTCTGCAACGCGTTTCCACACCTTGGCAAAGACTTTTCCGGGGAGACTTAAAAGTGATATACCCCTGTAATTGGAGCAATCCCTTTTATCCCCTTTCTTGAAAAGCGGCACAATCACCCCAATCTGCCAATCTGCTGGGTGTTTCGCCGCATTCCCAGGCCACTTTAATGACACGAGAGAGCCATTTGACTCCCTCTTCACCTAAGGCCTTTAGCATTTCTGGCCGGATTTCATCCACTCCGGCAGATTTGCCAGCTTTTAGCGATTTGATCGCAAAAGTGACTTCCTCTACCGTGGGACTATTTTCCGCCCTGCTTAAGGAGATGGATGTGTCATCCTCAATGCCCTGGATTGGATTGAGCAATTCGGAAAAGTGCTCGCTCCATCTGCGCAAGATGTCCTCTGTAGTGTACCCACACAATTAGAACAATCAAAGTAACACAAATACTCATATTACAATAGCAGCAACGCTATCGACAAACGAAGGCGCCAAGCAAAACACAAAACAGATAACGAGTGACCCAATGGCTATGCACTTCACATTGCATAAGCATTGACTCACTCAGGTTCATGTTATGTAAACAAACGATAATTTACGATACACAAGTGTCATGCATTTTACTTATCGCGTCGCAAGTGTGAATGAAGGAGTAATCCGACTCTCTCAATTCGGGTCAATTATTGGTTTAGATTTGGGAATGCTAAGGAGGGTCAACTAGTATATAAGTAGAACATTTTAGAAAAATAAATCAGATTCATTTTGATACTCGTACAACTTGTTTCTCATTTTATGGCAATCCCTATGGCGCATTTGAGCCTGCCTTTTACTCTCTCCGTTGTACTATACCTTACAGGACTTTAGATCATAAAGTTTGATCACTTACATGGCGATCCTGCCTTTCGAACCAAGAACAAATACAAGAGACTTTTGCTTTTAGAAATTTGCTAAATGACCGAAGAATACGTTCCACAGGGTGTAACAAACGCCCCAATATACACACCAGCTCCAATATATACACCAGCTCCAATATACACACCAGCTCCAGTATACACAACAGCCCCTAAACCTCTTACCATAGAGGAGTACAAACAACGTCAAATAAAATACAAAGAAGCCAAATTGACTGAAATTCCCACAGTCGCCACGAAACCAAAACGAAAAAGAGGAGGTCTTCAATATAGAAACAGAAAAAGATTGGCTTACCTAAGAAGCCTAATCAACGAAGAGACACCACTACCGTGGGACACTGCAAACAAAATATTCAACGAAATTGACCAGATCGAGCCAACAATTCAAAAATACAAGAATGGGAAACAATAATGTCAAAGAAGACGTTGTCATCAATACCAAAGATGAACAAGTTTCAACGACATCTGTAGCTGCAACTACAACAGTAATTATAATAATAATAATTTTTATTCTTTATAAAATCAATGAATATTACAAAAATTATGTTAAAACTAAAATAGCTAGGAGTAGTATAAATAATGTATAAGTAAAAATAAAAATAAAAAAAAAAATGTATAAATTGAAAAACTATCAATGGTTAGGGAATATTAGAAATGGAAGAGTACCTTAAAGAACTCAACCAAATTTTTTTAAATATAAAAAAAAGCAGCAATAGAGGATATACGCAAGCAACGTGGTGTGCAAAACAAAAAAGAGTACAGGAAATTAAGGAAGAAGTAAAGGAAATATTAGAGGCAAAAGAAAAAGAAATCTCTGCAAATCTAATAGAAGAATTCCTCGAAAAATATAGATCACTTGATAAATTGATAAAAGAGAAACTCGAGAAGATGGCTGATTTTAGCATTGAAAGTTCGATGAAGATCATCCCTATCTTCACGGGATCGTATAGGGAATTAGATTCTTTCCTTAAAATAATAGAAATTATCTACAATACTCTAAAAGACTCAGAAAAACAACAACTCTTAGACTTCGTGTTTCATGTAAAGCTAAGCCCAAGCGTCAAAACTGCGTTGGGATTTGCTACTCAATTTCCAAATTTCAGCACCTTACAAAACAGTCTGAAAGAAAAATACACTAATAGAACAACTGCAGCACAAATCCACACACAACTATCTCACTTGACCCAAAGAAACCTGACAATTATCGCTTACAAGGACAAGATTTTGTCACTAACTGCAGACCTCAACAACCTGCAAAGTGAAGACCTTGCAACAAACACAGAAAAAGCTGTTATTGCCAAAATCAACGAAACATATGCGCTTACAATATTTAAGAATGGTTTAAACGAATATTTAAAACCAACCATATTCGCCGCACAACCGAAAACACTAACTGAGGCCATTAATCTAGCAATAGAGCTAGAGAGAGACTTAAACAATGGCAACAACCAAATATTGCATTTCAGAAGAGGAAACAACAACATGAATTACAACCAAAACAACAACTATAGAAGCAACAACAACAACAACCCAAGATACTCAAACAACTATCAACCAAACCAGAGGTATACAAATAACCAACAACCCAATCAGAGATACACAAACAACTACCAAAGAGTTCAGAATAATCAGAATCACCAATTTCATAACCCACCAAATCAACGAAACAACTATAACAATAACAACAACAACTACAGAAACAGCGCTCAAGTAAGACAAAACAATGGACAGTCAAGAAACAATTTTAACAGGCATCCTAACAATAGAAGAATCAACATTATCGACAACCAGGGAAACGTAAATGGTCCGGAGAACTCCATGAACAACTCTCCGGGATACCAAAATCAATAGTACTGAATATCTCTAACAACCCTATAAACCACATAGAGATACAGGTAGCCACGCTCAAGAGAAACCTGACATATCTCATAGACACAGGTGCAGATATATCCATATGCAAAGAGGAAAACATAGATATAGATACAAACGAAAAGTGCAGACTGACAGGAATAACTAAAGAAGAGATCCACTCACTAGGGATAGCAAATTTAGAACTTAGATTAAATGATACTACAATAACCCACAAGTTTCACATCGTAGACAGATCTTTCCCAATTTCAACAGATGGCATTCTAGGTAGAGACTTTTTTCACGGTACATGTGTAAAATAGATTACGAAACTTACACACTCACAACAATAGTGAACGAAAAAGAAATAGTCACACCGATGTTAGCAAAAATCAAAAGAAAAATTAAAATACCACCTAGAACTGAAGGTATATTTGCTATTGACCTAAAATTAGTCAAAGATAGCATCATTTTGAATGATGAAGTTGAAAAAGGAGTATTTATAGCCAACTCCATAGTACCAGCCAAAGGTAGATGTCATATAAAATTACTAAATACAAATGATTTCGAAGTAATCATTGAAAATATCAAACCAAAACTAGAGACACTAGAAGATTATAGCATTATGAAAATAAACGAAACGACATATGACGAAAGGAGAGCACAAAAACTACTAAAAGAACTTAAAATAGACCAGACTGACACAGAGACAGAAAAATCATTGACACAAATATTCAGACACTATCAAGACATTTTTCATCTTGAAAATGAACCACTAACAACAAATAACTTTTATTCACAAAAACTCAGTACAACAGATAACAACCCAGTATATATAAAAAATTATAGGCTCCCGCAAACACAAATTCACGAAATAAGAGAACAAGTCAGAAGTTTATTAGAAAATGACATAATAGAACATTCAGTTAGCCCATATAATGCACCGCTACTACTAGTACCAAAGAAGAGTGAAGAAAACACAAAGAAATGGCGTTTGGTAGTAGATTTTCGAAAATTGAACGACAAAATAGTTAATGATAAGTTTCCACTGACAAGAATCGAAGATGTACTCGACAAATTAGGTAGAGCAAAGTATTTCTCTACTCTCGACATGACTAGCTCATTTCATCAAATACCACTAGAACAAGAATCAAGACCACTAACAGCATTTTCCACACAAGACGGACATTACCATTTTAAGAGACTACCTTTCGGATTGAAAATATCCTCTAATAGCTTCCAGCGAATGCTTACAATAGCTCTAAGCGGATTAGAATCCGACGCTTTTCTATATGTGGATGATATCATAATTTTCGGATGCAGTCTAAAACACCACAATAGAAACTTAATTAACGTATTTGAGGGATTAAGACAATACAATTTAAAACTCAATGCTAGTAAGTGTCATTTCCTCAAATCGGAAGTTGCATACTTAGGACACCTAATAACAAGCAATGGTATAAAGACAGACCCTGCCAAATATAAAACCATAGAAAACTACCCAACACCTAAAAACGCAGATGAAGTCAGAAGATTCGTTGCATTCTGCAATTACTATAGAAGATTTATTCCGAATTTTGCTGAAATTGCAAAAAGCTTAAACTCACTACTCAAAAAGAACCAACCTTTTATCTGGTCAAACGAATGCGAAGCAGCATTCACCGAGTTAAAACAGAAATTAATAAACCCACCAATCTTGCAATATCCAAATTTTGACAAACCATTCATACTGACAACGGACGCATCAGATTTCGCACTAGGTGCAGTACTTTCGCAAGGTGAAATAGGTCACGATTTACCAATATCATACGCTAGCAAGTCACTCCAAAAACACGACATAAACAAACCTATAATAGAAAAAGAGTTATTAGCAATCCACTGGGGAATTAATTTTTTTAAACCCTACCTATACGGAAGAAAATTCATGGTCATAACCGACCATAGACCGCTAGTATCTCTATTCGCACACAAAAACCCATCGTCTAAGATGACAAGAATCCGACTAGACTTATCAGACTATGATTTTGAAATAATTTACAAACAAGGCAAAATGAACACAAATGCCGATGCACTATCAAGAATCAAGATTGATAGTGACATATTGAAATCCATGATGGTAGAAAATAATAATGAGAATAATATTAGCCGCAGTGATATTGACTCCAAGGAGCAGATCATGGCAATTACAAGGGGTATGGCACAAAAGATTGCCAATAATAATAATAATAATAACAAGGAGAACTACACATCTCAACAGAAGATTGATCACCTTCACATGTGGGATTGTACGTCCATATCTGATATCAGAAACTTGAAGAAATTGAAATTTGAAATAGCGAGAGATAGAAAAGAAAATATGAATACTAATATGAAGAAAATAAAAAGTAGCAGTCCTACTATTGAAATTAATGAAGATAACGTTATCGTAAGATGCAGCGATAATCCAGCGAAACACGTTTCGACTCTGGAGAAGCTTGTATCAAATTTAAAAAAGATTCCGGAAAAAGAAGTAGCGCTAAGTGATGAAGATAAAATATTTGAATACATAGAAAAAGAAAAATTAAAAGAAATTTATAATAGGTTGCAACCAAATGAAAGATACTCGCCAATGAATATAATTATATACAAACCCCCTAAGAAAATTACGAAGAAAGAAGAAAAACATAATCTCATAAACGAATACCACAATACACCACATGGAGGACATTTAGGAATACGAAAAACAGTAACAAAACTCAAACAGAAATACGTCTGGAAAAACATGAGACAAATGGTGAAAAAACACGTGAACGCATGTGAACAATGCACTAAAAACAAACAAACAAGACACATCAAAGAAAAGATGAGAATAACTGATACACCAAGCACTAGTTTCGAAACGATACAAATTGACACGGTAGGACCTCTCCGCATGTCAAACGGTTTCAGATATATAATCACGATGCAGTGTGAACTTACAAAATACATCGTAGCCCATCCCATCGAAAGTAAAGACGCAAAGACAATAGCCAAAACTTTAGTAGAACAATTTATTTTGAAATACGGATGTTTTAAAATACTAAAATCCGATAATGGAACTGAATTCAAAAACGAACTAATGAAGAACATATGCGAAATGCTAAAAATCAAACCAATCTACTCAGCTCCTTATCACCATCAGAGCATAGGCTCTTTAGAAAGAAATCATAGAGTCCTAAACGAATTCCTTTTGAATTTTACCGAGGATCACGAATGGGACATTTGGATTCCATACTATGCATTTGCATACAATACCACACCACACGTTGACACCAATTACTCGCCATACGAGCTAATATTTGGAAAACTTTCCTACCTACCAAATGATATAATTAGTAATAATACACAAAACTATAATCTAGAAAACTATGTAAACGAAATAAAAGTAAGACTAAAGCATGCTATAGATAAGACACATAGAATTATTGAAAATGTTAAACATAAAAGAAAATTAGAATACGATAAATATACAATTAGTTCAAACTTTAAAATAGGAGACTTAGTTTTTGTAAGACTAGAAAGTAGAAAAAAGTTACAAAACCCTTATCATGGACCATATAAAGTAGTTAAAACTGACAATGTAAATACAATAATAGATATCAATGGTCAACATAAAAAGTATCATAACAATAGCCTTAAGAAATACAATATAGATCAATAAAGAAATTAAGCAATAAGAATTTAACTATAACCTTGGACAAATAATATTATGTAACCACCATACCAAAAAAAAAAAAATAATATGACTATGTAATTAGAAACTAAGATAAACCCTACGTAAAGCATTTCCAAATTGACCACCTAACACACTTTCTTGCAAAATTATTCTTCGTATAATTTTCCGCTTAAGGATGAGGGTGTAGTGTACCCACACAATTAGAACAATCAAAGTAACACAAATACTCATATTACAATAGCAGCAACGCTATCGACAAACGAAGGCGCCAAGCAAAACACAAAACAGATAACGAGTGACCCAATGGCTATGCACTTCACATTGCATAAGCATTGACTCACTCAGGTTCATGTTATGTAAACAAACGATAATTTACGATACACAAGTGTCATGCATTTTACTTATCGCGTCGCAAGTGTGAATGAAGGAGTAATCCGACTCTCTCAATTCGGGTCAATTATTGGTTTAGATTTGGGAATGCTAAGGAGGGTCAACTAGTATATAAGTAGAACATTTTAGAAAAATAAATCAGATTCATTTTGATACTCGTACAACTTGTTTCTCATTTTATGGCAATCCCTATGGCGCATTTGAGCCTGCCTTTTACTCTCTCCGTTGTACTATACCTTACAGGACTTTAGATCATAAAGTTTGATCACTTACACCTCCTCATTAGAAAGAAGTGTACCATCTTTGGATTTGACTCCTTCGATAATGTTCCACTTCCTTCCTCTAAGACGGCGGATGGTCTGCCAGAACACCTTGCTTGCAGATCTGTGATCACGGTCCAATTTTTCGCCGAACTCCTTCCAAGACTGTTCTTTGGCTGCTTTAACAGCCAATTTGCAAGTTCTTCGCAAGGAGAGTCCCCCAAGTGAATCCACACCTTGAAAGCCTTCTTCTTCTCTCTGAAAGCTTCTTGAACTCCGGGCATTTTAAACCACGCAGTTCTTTTCTCACCATCAGCCGCCACACCGAGCCGCTTCACTCCGCAAACATGTCCTGCAGAGGCAATAACTGCTGTTGAAAACAACTGCCATTCTTCCTCTACATTCAATGGAACATTTGGAATTTGTTCAAACCTTGCAGATACCTGCCGTGCAAATTCCTCCCGTATCTCATCGTTCTGCAGCCCCTCCCACCGTATGCGCGTAACCATTCTTGGTTTACGCTTTGGCAGGATAGGTATTTGATCGTTGAGATACAATTTGCACAACACCAGGTGGTGATCAGTTGACAGTTCAGCCCCTCTCAACACACGAACATCACAAACCATCCTTTTAATACACGATGGTACCACAAAGAAATCTATCAGCGATTTCTGCTGAAGACTTCGACGGTACCATGTGTATTAATGGATATCTTTGTGTGGAAAGAAAGTGTTCATAATGGACATTCCATTTGAACAACAAAAGTCCAACAACTTCTCTCCGTTCGCGTTCTGATCGGGGTCACCGTGTTTCCCAATCGCGCTGCCCCATGTCGAGAAATCCGCACCTACGTGAGCATTGAAATCACCCATCAGGATATAAGAATCCATATCTGCAACCTTTTCAAGGGCTGCATCGACTTCATCTAAGAAAGCTGCGTACCCTGACTCCAGATTCGGTGCATACACCTGCACTAGAGCCAGAGTTGATCTTTCAAGCTTAAGCTTTAAGATCGCAACTCTCCCTCCTAACGGAATCCACTCCAATACTCTGCCTGACAGCCTGGGACTTGTGCGTATCCCCACTCCCGCCTGAGCAGACATTGAAGGTGCTACTCCCGACATGAAGAGTTTCCACCCATCCGCAAGGTCCACAGTTCTAGAACCCCTTTGCTTTGTTGAGGAAACACCAACTACATCTAGTCGATATTTAACAGCCTCCCCAACAAGCTCCAGGTCTTTTCCCGTGAGCGAAGAGATGTTCCACGTGCCTATCCTAAGTCGATACCGTTGTCGAGTAACCGAAAGTCCACTTATGCCCCTATTGGTGCATAGCGCATCTACCCTCTGACCCCCATAATGGTTTGCGAGACCATTGACAGGAAGCTCGTAGCCGTTTCGGGTTAAACCCGGCCGACTGCCGAGCGTGACAAGCCGACCACCAGACGCTCGCAAACTGCCACCCTCCAGGCCTGGCTCCAAAGGGCGCCCTATTTTGACAGGCTTGGCGATATCCGAGGCTCGCTTTCGTCGCTTTGTCATCATTGGGTGTGTGCTTCGTTAGCCATGTCTAGGTGAACCTAGACATGTTGCCCGCCCCCCACCACGGGGAGGTCAGCTACATGAGGGGGCTATTTTTTGTCAAAAAATGTTAAATATTATTAAAACAATATGCGCAAAGCTTAAACTTGCTATCTTTACTGTAGCTCAGGAGTTCCCTAACTGTGCGTCGCGACGCCCGTGCACAAGAATTATAAGAATTTTGCAGACTTCAACTTGTGAATTTTACGTCGAGACTTGGGCCTATACCCGTTCAAGATCCAACTGACCCAGGAGCTCAAAGTTAATGATAATGTAATAACCATAGAGAAATCATCTTTAGCGACGGGCCGCATTTTTGAATGAATGGCCAAATTGCCATAAATGGAATGACGCCAACCAACACAAGGTGGCAATGCATCCATAAAAAGCTGTTTGGTGCGCAGTTTAGACTGGTGGTGGCGTCATTGCTACTTTTTCATAATGTTGGTAACGCCAATACCATCAACGGCGAGTACTACAGAACGATGCTGCTAACATGATTGTGGTTCCAGCAAGAGGTGGCTACGTGTCACTCAGCTGCAGGGTATGTTTATCTGATCTCTACCAGAGGTGACGTAAATTGGCCACCAAGATCGTGCGATACAATATATTCCATGGTGTTATATTCCATACAATAATGGCATACATGGGATTCGTTAATACCTTGCACACAGCTTGTTTTATTCCATTTCAATGTTGACCAATCCTCATTGAAAACCCCTTTAGTGAATCTTCAGTAAGCTCAGCTTATATTCACATGTCTGTGCTTTGTTCCATTTTGTGCTTTTAGAAGGGCAGGGCGTCGCAAAAATATTATAACCTGTATAGGGAGTCGCAGTATGAAAAAGTTTGGGAACCCCTGCTGTAGCCATTTAAATTATTTGTTTTTTTAACATTAAAAAGCTATATAAATCCGTAGTAGTTTCCATGCGATCTTGCTCATCTTCGAACTTAGCCTCAGTTTGGTAGATAAAAGCTTACGTACCAAATTTCAAGTCGATAGCTCCTAAATTAAGGCCGTATTCGTGCGGACAGACAGACGGACATCGCTAGATCGACTAATAAAGTGATGCTGATCAATAATATATATAGTTTGTCATACCTACAATACAACGCCTCCTTATGTGAATATACCCTCACCAGAGTGTGGTACCGGGTATAAATATGTTTGAACCAGTAACGCCTAACACAGTGTGGCCATGGAAGTGATTAGATACACAAGTGTTAGTGTATCTAAAAACAATGTGCCTAGCTTTGCGCAGGTCTCTCATTGTTTACCAGAAATTCGCACCGGTGTGAATATCCGACAATATATTTCTTTATCTTATATTGGAATCGGAAACTCGCACCCTCAACAAAAGCCAACGCTTTTTTGGACATGAATTGAATATAAATAAATATATGTATCTTCTTTCGGTGCATCTATCTTTCCAAAAAGGTTGCTATAATTTTTTACATTGCACCTTCTTTTTTGTTTTGAAAATTGCATTTATTGACTGTATTTGTGTGATTTGTTATTTATGTAAACGTTATATAAGACAATAAAATAATTTGCTTTAGAAAGAAGCCTTTTGACACGATCTCCAATAATTCATGAACAGTATAGAATTTAATAAAATAATCGGGCAAACATATAAACGAAAGCAACTGTTCTTCTAATAATCATCGTTGAAAATTAGCTAACAAAATTCAATTTAGTTATAAAAAACAGAAAAAAAATATATAGATAAGGTACATGACGCTAAAACTAAGATCTTTAAATCTACGTTCTTCAGATCATCCAATTCATGAAGAAGTAGCTGTAGTTGGACATTCGCAAAGTAGGTGGCGTACAAATTCTATTTTCATATTTCACGTCCATATACAGCTTCTGCCATATTATGCTTTGTGCGGTATGCCCAGCTATTCCGCGTGTACACCTATCGTACATCCAGTAATGATTCCAGTGAGTATGCGACTATCATTACGGCTCAGTGCGATCAATAATTATGATCCCTTTTCGCTCTACCCTGGCCTTAGTTCGAGTATTTAACTAAAGAGTTTATGGCCAGAAAAAGTTCACCATGTTGACATCTGCTACTTAAAATATTTTTTTACATTGGTTTACTATACCGTCGAATTCACCACGACTGATTCCATGGCTTTTATGTCCGTCAGAATATCATGTTTTATAGACTGTGCAACGCCTCTTTAAGCATTTCGCAGCTCTGGTTACAGAAATCCCTATCTGAAAGCTACTGCAATCATCGTTGATTCTGAATGATTTTCGCAGATGGAGAGCTGCGCTGAAGATACCGCATACTGGAACCGATGGCCGTCTTAGAGCCGCTTCTCTACAATGATATCTCAGTCTTTTCTGAAACTACTTCATTGTTCCAGTTGTTTCTGTTTAAAAACTAAGCATTTTCCTACTGCCTGTCAGCTCAGTGTTTCTCTCAATATTGCCATCGTCTCGATGTGTGATTCAGTTCAGCTGCCGTTCACCATTTTTATAGGCACCCTAGGTAGGCCTACCTATGTATCTATACGAACCTGTTCCTAAAACCATTTGTTTTTTTAGCACTCTCAAGTAATCTCAAGTAATAAGTCTGATTTTGGCAAGGATAATCGTATAATTCGAGATCCCTATACGTTTCTTCTCACGTGTTCCTTTTTTGGGTGGATTTTTCAATTAACCCGATGATGACCTGGGTTAAAAATTTGACTATGTCGACTTCTTTTTCACTGGTTAAAACTTTTGCGGGCAGAGACTTCTGAAAATCACTTACTCGATAAATTTGTTCCAGTTTACTCTAAAATTTCTGAATGGTTTCCTAACCTGACAATTTAGTTTTAATTGGCAAAGTACCTATCCAAACGTGATCTGCCAGCGATGCGTTGCTAAACACTCTTAAATTTGCAACTTGAACATGATTTTTTTTTCGGATACAAATGTAACACCCGAGAATTCCTTTCTGCTTGCTGTAGGTAATAAATAAATTTCACGATTACAGCCAACAAGATTGGAGCTGAAAAGTCATTCAAACAAAGCAATAACTGGGATACTTTGTGGATGTTTTGATTTTTGCATGTGGCTGTACGCAAAACTAATTTTTCCAAACATTTCCAAATATGGCTTAAAAGTGTTGCAGTTTAACTTCTTCATATGGTAAGGGGCCTTTTCAGTCTCCAGCCTCTTTTACTTACATGCTCAGGAGGAGCCGCTTAATCTGCATAACATATTGAACGACCATTTGAAATTAGTTACATCCACTCTAAAAATACCATTTTGCAATTTGATACCACCACATAAATGGATTTCACTTGAAGCCCAAAGGTGCGCATTTTCAAATGCCATCGGAACAACTTTGTATACACCAAAGTGGTGCTAAAATGTTTCCAATAATTTTCGACTTTGGACCACAAAAACCACCAACCAATTTGCTCGTTTGCTACACGATCGTAAAATTAAATAGCATCACCTTGTGGCGCTGTCATACCCCAAAGTTATATACAGGAAGAGACCAAGAACCGATACTTAAGGAATTTTACCACTATCACCGCCAATCTCATTTACTCCCGCAATAATTCGAAGCGAGTAAAATTATCCTCGTACCACTTTGGCAAAGTGAATGTTATCCGCGAGCTCCTGCAATTTCGGTCGCCATAAAACTTTCAATATAATTTCCGCCCACTCAAGGCATTCCTTCATCGCCTGCCATCTGCGATTTAACACTGGATGTGTGTGTGTGTGCATACACCAACAAGACTTTCCAAATACTATCCCTGTAAGGCTCTAACGAACAAACAATGGCCCACTCTGCCATCCCAGCAGTAGCCTTGAGCTATAACACTGCGCCAACCACTGCCCATTTAATGAGATACAATGCAACTTCTCGGATCCACATCTATGCCAAATATTGGGCTGAACATTGAGCATTGAGCGCACATTCTACGCTCAGACGGGAGTAATTTTCCAAATTCCCGAAATGGCCAACCAATCGAGATAATAGTTTCGAGAAATGCACAAAGTATCTATGCGGTCCAAAGTGGAAGTAATAAAACGGAAACCTGTTCCCAGGTTTCTTTGGGAATCGGATTGCATAATAGCCATGCCGCCACAATCGTATGGGGATAATCGGCCAAGATCTGGTATAGGTAATAGTGCGGTGTGCTCCAGTATAGTAGGTACTGTGTGCGAACCCTTTTGCCCAGTTGGTTGTTCCGCTCGAGATATTTGCATATCATTTATGGGCCGCAACGAAACGACAAAGGGTGTATGTGTGTACGGTTTGGTTTCGATTCCGCACTTGTTCGGGATATGCAAAGTGGGCTCCAACTGCTTCGTAGCTGCTGTAGTTTGTTGGTTAGCGATGTATCTATGCGATATCTGCTGTCGCCAGTGCCGCCAACGTCCAGAGACCAATTCGAATGTCGCCTTAGGACAAAAAACACGCTTTCTATAAGTTTCCTTGCAGTTGCATGGCTTTTGGTGCACGATGACCAGGAGTGGCAAGAGCTGGCTTGTGCCAGCAGAGTCAGTGCCCGTGCCTCTGTTCGCCGTGTCAGGTACATTGGCTGAAAATTTATATTTATGGTGGGTTTCTGTTTCTGCTGGGCTCTGGACAAAGTTTCGTCGTCTTGGCGTTATTCGGGCGAGTGGGCAATTTTTTTCTTCATCTGTCAGTGTGCTAGCCGGGTTTTCTTGGATGTAAGTGGTATGTTCTGCGAACGCCATGGCGCATTGCACACTTGGGATATGCACAAACGTGCAGCGATCGGTAGTCCTTGCCACCTTGGAATTGTGAAATGCATAAATTTGATAATTTTATCCCCTGGCAGTTTCAATGAGAAGCTGTTGAACGCAACTGGCGACAAATGGCATTGGGTGGATGCATTGAGAGAAATTATTTGGTTGAATTAAGAAGTGAACTTTAGGAATGCAAATCTATGAATTTTTGTACTTCACTGCTCTTTAAACTGGTACTGTAGGTGTCATACAGAAAAGAATTTCCGTCGCAAATGATTTGATAGGTATAGGCACTTTCAACCCACTTACACAGACGCTTTATTTTTCATTAAAAAAAATGTATTCATTTTGACACTCGTGATCCGGCAATTTAATTATTTGAAAGAACGTGGCCGGCAACAATGTTTTCAAACTAACCCAAAATTAGGGTTCAATTTCGATAATGGTACAAAATGCTTTCGCCGTTTTTTATCTAGTTACAAATGACTGAGTAAGTGGAGTGGCACAACGGTTGGTATGCTAGACTAGACTACTGATGAGCGAGGTGTCAGATTCTGTTCCCGGAAAATGCAGATACATATAAGCTTTTTAACGGCCCGCCTTTCGAGCATTCGACAGTCATGTGAGAGTAGGTGCAATAGGTGAGCGAAATCAGGCAGTCGGATTATTAGTCAGTTGGCTCAATTATTTATGTAAAAAGAACTTCTCCTGCAATATGCGAAGACACAAAGAAAGGCAAAGTTACAAATACTTTTTCAGAAAATTCAGAAAATGTGCTTGCTCAATATCAACCCCGCACAAGTCGAGTATTTAGCTTAAAATTACGAAAATATTAAGGAACCTTTTTATTAATGCAATAGCTGCATCCGCTTAGCTTTGCCCGTGCCTAGCATTTGTCTAGCTTAGATTATGTTCTTGTCTATCAGGACAAATCAATGTTAAAATTTTTACAACTTTCGTTCCCATCAGTATCGAGAAGTACCGTTAGCAGTGTTTGCTTTTTTTGTATGAAAAGCCCCTTTGTCCGATCCAGCCGCCATTTTTTATTAAATCCTTTTAATATGCAATAGTTTCTATTTACCAAACTTCAAGGCTACTTTTGCTATTAATGTCAAGAAATAGTGTAATTTTGAGATTTGGGTATTCAGTGCCATCTATCGGGATGCACTTTTTACATTGTTGCAATTTGCAAATTTACGTATTGTTTAAAGCTTAGCTCAATCGAGCGACTACTTTTTGAGGTGTCGAAGTTTAATATTTTTTTTGTATTGGAGGTGTCACGCCCCTTTTTCACCTTTAGTCATCTCCCGCCTATAGTAACTAAATATTACCACTACAACTTTTAAAATTTACCTAAATGCCTTTAGTGTGCTGGACAAACACATATTACATCTCAAGGTTTTTTCTACTGCGCCACCTCTCGCGAACGTCTGACAAACATCCGAGAGTATGACTGTCCTGAAAAAGCTTCTCAATTCAGCCGTTCGGACTCGGCATAAAATTGCAGGTCCCTTCCATTCGTCTCAAAAATAGAAACTCACACAAGCGAATGGGGGTTAGGGTGTCTACCGCCTGTTGCGCCACCTATTTATTTATTTTTTAGTATAACCTTTTCGTATCTTTGACAGGTGTCAAGCTACTGAGCTCCGTTCCCGATTTCACAATTTCAGAAAAATGTATTTTCGTCTTACGAGTTCAATTAACTTTGGGATAAAGTCAAATTGACAGCACAGTTCTGGGACACAGCTTCCTGCGGTAGGTCGTATTTTGTGTTTTACAGGTATGTCTGGTGCTGGTGTGACACTTGAACCAGTTACTTCAGGTTACTTAGGAAGATTATGGAGGCGGAGAAACAGGTGTAGGGGCTATCTCTGGAACTACTCGAGTCGGCCATTACCGAAGTTGACCTCCGACACCTATATTTTCCACCATATGTACAACCATTTACATATTCGCGTTTGAGCTGCAGTCGCAATTAATAATAAATTTTAATTTTTGCTGAACGCCATATGAGGCGCGCGCCGGAGACACATAAATTTACCTTGTAACGAAACGTCCACGTTCATCACACGTCACACTTTTATGTGAAATGCGTAATTTTCATTCGTTACTTATAAGTCACCATTCGATGAGACAACTTGTCTACTTGTTGATCGTACCAACCTCGTGTATCAGATAAGGCCCCCGTACAGAAAGTGACTTCGGTCGGTGTTCTAAATTGTTGACAGCTAAATTTCCGTTGGGCCGTTGGGCCGCACGGACACGGAGCCACGCTTGTCGCTGGGGCCGCATATTGTAGTACGGTGCCACGATTGTCGCTGGGTCGTATACTGTATACTCAACGTGAGCCTAAACTTAGGAATTTAATCATTGTTTAGTTGATCATAAGACATTAGTTGATAAGCTGGTTACTGAAATAAAGAGTATCTCTTAACCAAAGTTTGGTGTTTCTTTGAGAAAATCCTGGATCCGGCGAGCAAAACCAGAGCACCGCAGCCAAATTTGTATAAACAATAGGTACACATGAGTGATACATACTTACTTTCGTCTCTGCTCATTTAAGTTACCCTTAACTTTACACAACGAAATCGGGCTTTAGTATATCCACAGCCGTTTCATAACTTCTGAAAAAATTAACTTTTCCTGTGAAAAAAAATACATGTTAGCTAATACAAATTTGTAAGTTGGTGAAATAGGTGACAGAGGCACACTTTTCCACAAGTCAAGTCAAGTACAATAGACGCTCGATATAGTGAACTAATAAAAACCAGGCCTGTTCACTATTTCGAGAGGGAGTTTTTATAAATGTTTACAAAACCCTAATCTATATAATAAAAATAAGTTGTATTGTGTTTGTCGCCAATGTTCTCTGTAATGCGTGAACCGATTTTGATTCTGGAAAATTCCCATGAAAGGTGACGTTAATACCATGGTTTGTAAGTATATACGGTCTTTGTAGGTGTATTGGTTCATTAGTTATAGGGAATGCATACAAAAAATGCATTCAAAATATTATATTTCGAAAACCACCAAATCGATTGAGTTCAAATTTACATACAATCTTAGGTATTGGCCCAGAAGCATTCCTGTAAAGATTTGTCAAAATTGGACAAAGGGGTGTGGCACCACCCATACAACAAAATCATTAAAAAATCTTATATTTCGAAAGCACCGAATCGATTGAGTTAACATTTACACACAATCTTAGGTATTAACCCAGGAGTATTCCTGTCAAGCTTAGTCAAAATTGGACAAAGGGCTTGGCACAACCTATACAACAAAATACATTCAAAATCTTATATCTCCAAAACCTCCGAATAGATTGAGTTCAAATTTACAGATAATCTTGGGTAGGTATTGGCCCTGGAGTATTTCTGTGAAGATTGATCGAAATCGCACAAAGGGGCGTGGCACTTCCCATATAAAAAGTACATTCAAAATCGTATGTCTCGAACACCACCGAATCGATTGAGTTCCAATTAGAATCTGAATATTGGTAAAAATTTTCAAAATCGTATATTTCGAAAACCACCGAAACGATTGAGCTCAAATTGACAGATAATCTTAAGGGGTGTGGCGCTATTTTTTGACAGTCATGGGAGCCAAAGTTTGTAAAATTTATAACATTGATGGCTATGCATTGTCCTGATACACAAGAATACTTTCTACGCAATACGATTCCTGGAAAAACAAAAAAATATGTACCACGGAGCATTACAATAAAAACTGTTGATCACTTATTTTGCACTACGAAGTGTGCAGGGGTTCGCTAGTTTGATATAAATATATAATTCTTTTTTTTATAAATTTAACAATTTAAAAAATAAACAACAAAAAAAACGTAAAAGTTTTTATTTCGAAAGAAAAAAAATGTATCAATCTTGAAAAATCGCAGAGTTAAACACAGGAACACATTATAATTTTTTTCAAAAATGAAAGAATTAAATTTTTGAAAAATAATTTGTCACCTTCATTAGTGTCTTCTTTAAATTTACAGTGGCCGGCACAAGTATTTTGACAAAACTAAAGTTAATTCTGCTCATAATTTGAACTTACTTCATGTAAATTTTGGCATCAATGGAAAGGTCATTTAAATTCCGATTGAATGATACAAAACTTTCCTTAACCGATTAATTACCCATTGAAAATTTCGAACTTTTGTAAAAGTCTACTTTTTTGACTTTTTGCCTCGGTTCCAAAAAAAAAATATTTTGATGCAAAGAGTTTCTTCAAACAATTCTCATAGTGACTGCAAAAAAAATTTTTCAAAAATCTCTTCGCTAATATTTTTTATGATTTTTTGAATGGGATGATCTCAGAAAAATTTTGTATGAAAAGGAGGAAAAAGTGACTAAAATAGTCATTTTTAGCAATTTTCAAAAAATCATAAAAAATATTAGCGAAGAGATTTTTGAAAATTTTTTTTGCAGTCACTATTAGAATTGTTTGGAGAAACTTTTTGCATCAAAACATTTTTTTTTTGATACCGAGGAAAGAAAGTCAAAACTATACAGAGGTTCACTATATAGAGCGTGTACTGTACAATAAATTGCTTACATCCGCGAACGACATTGACATCGTTATCTATCAGCAAAATTCAGCGAGTAGCTAGGGACATTATCGACCTCGGATCCGATTTTATAAACTCTGAAAATCGTGTAAATTTTTGTCATTTGATTTTATCCTATAGCTATAGTTGTGTGTGGACAAAATTTAACGTCACATTGCCGTCAGCATGTTAAAAATTTGTATGTGTAATACTTAAGACCCTCATCATCCTAGTCCTGCCATAAGGCATGAAGCTGGATGAAGATATCTTTGGTCATTTTGATCGCAAAATTCTTTGAGTGATTCTTCCGGTCCCGTTTACAGACAGAGAATGAGATTTAACATCGAACTCTATAAGTTGTTCCTCAACCTCGACCAGGTCAGAAAAGTGTGGATTTGTCGCCTATGATGAATGTACACCAAACGTCCGGCCCAAAGAGTCTTTGACTCCAATTCCAATCCAAAAGGATGACGCAGTATGAAGGAAGACCTCGTCTTAGATGGCGGCCCAAGACTTTGAGTGCGCAACTGCAGTCATCCAACGTCAGCTACCTGGAAAAGCATATTGGTGATCAAACTTGGACTGCAGTGCTAACTAAATATAAGTAAGTAAAGTAGGTGTATTTTTGTTCTTATAGGGTAGGGATAGGGATTTTGCTCCTGCTAAGCAAACTACTGGTCGAAAGCTTTACCTGCATATGATGCGAAGACTGCACCAGTGCTTGGTAATTGAAACCAACCAATTACCAATTGGCTTATCGCGAAACGTTTTCGAGCTTTCAATACAAATCAGCTCAGTATAGGCCAGAATGACAACGTGTGACAACGTGACAACATACTCACAGTTTTCAGGATTGAGTCCACAGCCCATTTGTAGGCAGGCACACTCAATTTTACTCCGTGTAGCTCAACCTCATTCAACTGTTGTCGCACCATAAAGTGCACAACGTGATATGGATAGGTGAGCGCGCTAACATGACCTTTCATGTTGAATTAACTCAATTCTTTCGGACCAGCGATAAATTCTGACATCTTACACGCGATGCAACAATTTTTTTATTGTGTTTGGTCACACTTGCATACTGAAGAGTTGACAAATGTGACAGCTCTGCTCAACGTCAGCGCAGAGCTCTGCATAGAAATTGAAATTCGTTTGGGAGAAATTCCATCGCATGCACACTCATACCCGGTAATCAATCCAAATTCAGTTATGTCATTTACAATTCAAAACAACAAGCCAAATAACTTAAAACAAAATTATAACCATTGTAACTGCAAGGAATAAAAAAAAGGAAAAAATATATCCATGTCCCATTATTCTGTCACTCCGTGTTCACGCCTCAAAAAATCTGAGGCTAAAATGCGTGAGACAGAGAGAGACAGTGAGACACACAAATCTACCGAATTTGTTAATAAACAATATGTTGGTGTGTAGTGCAGTTGTCGTTGCTGGTGTATGTTGGTGGAGCATTTTGGTGGTAGCGTTCAGGTTGAGGCTGCGGTACCCACATAGTGGTTCATCAATAAATAACACCCGTGTACGGAATAAATAATTTTGAAATATTTTTTAATACATTTTTCTCCCCTGATGGACCGCAAATAAAACTGTAAAAGGGAGACCCATATATGTAGAACCTGTACAGGAGTAGGGGAAAAATAAAAATATGTAAAGTGCTAGTTTACATGAAATGTGAATTAAATTGAATTGCGACAGAATGAATTAAAGTAGTCGATGGCTCTGGGTGGACTTTCTGTGCAGAAACACATGGACAGTGATATCAGCAGAAATCCTGGCCGGGAGAGTCCCGCAAACATATTAAGGCATGCACTTTTAATGAGTTTTAAGTTGTGGCCGGAGTGAGTTGCCATATAGCAAGGGTTGGCATAATAGTACATACATTTGGCCGAATTTCATTGGGAGGTTTTTCTATGATCCTATGGTCGAGCTTGTATACTTACTTACCTACTTTACTTTTGGTGGCACTTACAGTCCGTGGTGGACCACGGCCTCAACCAACAAGCCTCTCCAGCGAGCTCGGTCCCTCGCTAGCTGCCTTTAGTTACGCACACCAAGTTGATTGGACCGAATATCACTCGAAGAATCTTTCTCTCAAAGCATCCAGAAGGTTTTCATCCACTTTTGAGAGGGTCCATGCTTCTGTACCATAAAGCAGGACCGGGATTATTGAGGTCTTACATAATATCTCCTTGGTTCTATGAGAGGGGGCTTTACCTCTTAGATGCCTTCTTAGCCCGAAGAAACAGCGATTGGCAAGAGTGATTCTTCGTTTGATTTCTACGCCGATGTCATTTTGCGAAGTGATAGTGGAGCCCAGGTAGACAAAGTCTTTTACTACTTTGAAGTTGTATCTGTCCATCGTGACGTTCTGTCCGAGTCTCCGATGTTGAGTGTCCTTTCACGTTGACAGTATATATTTCGTTTTGTCCTCATTGACAGCCAGACCCATCTTTGCCGCCTCCGTTTCGATGCTTGCAAATGCGCCACTGACAGCTCGCGGTGTTCTCCCAATAATGTCAATATCATCAGCATAGGCAAGCAGTTGAACGCAATTTTGAAAAATTGTACGTCTTCTGGTGTTTGCCTGTGAGTTTCGTACAATTCACGAACGGTGTTAAAGAAAGTACATGATAGCGCGTCGCCTTGTCGCTCGCAAACCCTTTTCGACATCAAATGGCTTGGTTCGTGTTCTTGCCGACCTTGAGAGATTTCTCTATCATCATCCTGCAGAGACGGACGAGTTTGGCGGGGATGCCAAAACTTGAGATGGCTTTGTATAATTCGTCCCCATAGATTTTATAAATGGCGCCGAATGTCAATTGGGTTTTGACACTTGTAAAGAATATAGAAATAAAATTTAATGGAACGCTGTAGTAGAACGTTGAGTATGTACGGTGAGTAGGGGATGGTGTAAACGGGGGGCAAGTGAAAACAGATCACCCTGCTTCTAACCAATACTATGTTGCTATAAATATTATTTGGTAATACTTTCGAAATATGAACACGAAGACAATATGTAATAACCAGGCAAGCCTAAGGCGAGTTAAAGTTGCGTTCATATCTATAGATCTATATCTATAATAGGATCGAGAATATGTAGATTTGGTGTACACCCCATAAATCGCCAAAGGGCAAATGATGGTGAATTTCATCATTTATATCAAAATCTTCGCAGATTTCGAGATCGATTTTGGCAAGATTGTCGTATGTCAGTACCATCTTTTGATTCGCTGTTGGAAAAAGATCGACCAAAATTAAACTTTCTGTTTATTTTGTCCATCTTATTACTTCGACGCTCAGCGATCGACTGAAAAATTAAAACAGATTTGATTGCAGAGCGATTGTGCTCTGTCGCTTAAAAAAACGCTCAGTCGCTCAGGGTTTATGTGGCCACCTTCATACGATTTCATGTGTTTTAATTTTTTTTCGTCGATCAGTCGCTCATTGCGTGGACGGAGCATAAAGCTGCGAAATCAGTTTGACATTTTATTCACATCAAAAGTTTCTTGCTATCTCAAAGTTAAATTTTGAAAAAAAAAAATTTAAATTGTGAATTTCAAGGAATGTGTTTAACTATTTTAACTATTTTAATAATAGCATGATAGCAGCATTTCCATCGCATCGCGAAACGATATAAAATACTTTCTTCCCAGTCCAGCTATACAACCCGGGACATCTCGTGCTGCATCTAGATACACCTTCGACAGCGATTTGAATTATTTTGTAATTCGTTAATTATCATTTAATAAACATAAATTAATAAAAGATGGTGCTTATACCTACCCCATATGAATTATAAATTTGTTTACACTTACCCCATGAGTGGGACACATATAAACGGTATTAACTTGTTTTTTAAAAGCAAAATTGATACATTGGTTTTGACATTTCGCCAATGAATTAATTTAAATTGATGGCGAATAGTTCAAAGTTAAATTGTGTTGGATACATTATGAATAAAAGCACCAATTGTATAGTGAAAGGAATTTTTCAAAAATCATTTACACCACTTCCCCTAGTCATCAAGATATTTTTGATGAACAATTCGGCAGTGATTTTGGCGCAATAAATTTTTCTATTCCGTTCCCTTACCAAGCTCCCAATGGCCTTTGAATTTGAATGCCGCGTTTAGCCGCACGGCTGTTAGAGGCTGGAACAACACCACGGGGCCGAGCAAGCTCTGGAAGATATCTCTCGTTATCAGCCGTATCTGAAAATATTCTAGACTTCGACCAGACGACTTCCCATTCCACGCACGTCTATATACGGCGCATTTTGGCCTACTTGACCCTTCTGAATTTTAAAGTGGACGATTTTGCATAAATAATAATCATGAGTGACGAAGATCATTTACGGTTCCTGTGAACTGGTTTTGAGAAGCTTTTTTAGTACTATCTGCCATATATTTCTTTGGTGCCACACACGGACTGCTCCACGGGACTGTCTATTAGATATAGCTTCTCGATAGTGGTTAGCAACTTATGCTTCGGCTTTCTTCGTAATCTTCGAATCTCTTGAGCTCCTTCTGCATGCTCGTTGTAAATAAGTAGATCTTCAAACAATTGCTTTCTGGGCTTAACATTTGGCTTATTAGAAGCTGCATGCAGAGGAGAGGAACACTGCGTGCTCCACTCGCTGAACTAGTTTGATCCTCTTCTGAAGCATAGACTTCGGTTGTCTGTGTTTGGTAGATCGTTTATATAATTGTGGTCGAAGACTCTCAGATGGGGAATGGAAGGTCGTTCTGTACTCACCCCATGTATACAGAAAAGGGGAATTTAATTGAAACTAGAGGTCCTAAAGGCTAGAAGACACATAGTGCCATACATCCCAAGGGCACGGTTGTTCACCCGGGATTACGGGTTTTATCGAGTTATTCCCCTCTAGATCCGTTATATTTCGTTTAAAGCGGCCCATAGACACTAAACTTGTGTCTGCACCGCGTAAAGCAGTGGCACCTCGTGCAGGATGTGGCTCTTCACCACGTATAACGGTCTAAGGCTATCAGTTTTATCGATAGCCTCGTCTCTAGCCTGAGACCTCGACAACCGCGGCAAGTACATAAACAGAAATTGGAGAATGGTCTCCAACTCTTCTGTATCCTTACAACTTCTACAAAAATTATATGAAAAATATAAGACAGACTTCAATTACGATTATGACTCATATTTTAGCCCAGACATGCAGTCTGTAATTCAAGGATGAGTAGAGTATCTTACAGAGCACAGAAAAATCAGATCGACTCTGTTTTCTGATGGATACACACATTCTGGCCGCTACACATCTGTAAGGAATTAGAATGTTCCTCTACTTTTTTAAATGCACCACCACCAACTATACATTATTATATTAAACATCGAATTTATTTATTAAATGAAGTACCAATACATTGGCAACACTTTGCAATAATACCCGCGGTAATGACAGAGCTTTTGCCACATCCAATCGTAAAGTATATACACATTAATTTTCTCCGTATTTCATCGGAATGTCCTGAATTTACATTCGCACTGTAATCCACCCACATTTTTATTTTTATTTTATTTTTTTTAATTAAGTAACAAATAAAAGTTGTATTACACTGTGTAAACTTTGTTGCACTGGCATGAAGGAGGACAAGGACAACACTCTTGATGAGGCATTTACGCTATATGGTCAGAAAAGTTGTTCGCCAAAAATATAGCTAATTAAATTGAAAATAAAATTTCTCATGTTGCATCGCCGGAAAGCATATCGTGAATTCCCCAAATTAATTAAACGAATAATTAATTACGTGAATTCTCAACACAGCCAGAAGCAACTTTTTCAAAACAAAATCAAGCATTACAACAATATGGACAGGATTTTAATTAGCTGCACTAGTTGACTGATTTTGTTAGGGACGAAGATATTTAAATCATATAACCACAACCACATACATATTATCGCAACCACAAACCTGTCGTCGGGATAGCATTGCATATATTTTTTTGTATCCTCTAATCCACTTTGGAATTAATTCCTATGGCGCAACCCATGTCCATCAAATGTCATGTTGCCGCTAACGCCAACACACCGATAGCATAAAGGTACCTTGTCCCCGTTGGGTAGTTAAGTTATACTACATGGACGTGTAAGGCTCCCACATTACGCCGATGAATGCTGAATGAAGTCGTTATAGCTTAGCCAACTAAAGTGTGAATAATTTTACACACAATCGAAAATGTTGACTGATCGTCGATACAGATAAGTGATCCTCTTCAAACAAAATTTGTGTGGCATACATTCCCACATTCGTGCGCACGCAAAACACACTGCATACGTAAACACTTTAATTGAGTTCGCCTCCTTGCGAAATCGCTGTCGCATCGCAGTCGCAGTCCATTCACCCAAATCCTCACGGGTTAGAGTAAGGTACCTGTGAAATGCAAATAAGCGTGGTGAGGCCCATAATGCCAGAGTGCGCAGGCGGACACGATATTCAAATTTCTGGCAAACAATAGATTTTGTTATGCCAAAGGACCTCGATCGAAACGTGCTCCCAAATAAATCTTTTGCTTTTCGAATTTCCAAAAAAGGTAGAGACAACAAATTTAAATAATCAAGTAAACAAGTGGGAACCATGTGGGATGGCGTTGCCAGAGGAATTTTCATCAGTTGTGTTATACGCATGCTCAGAAATAGAAAACACATAGAGAGGCTAGGAAAAGTTAAGTGCATTTATCATTGATGTCTTCTTAAGGGTTTTACAACTGAACTGTCTTTTCGGAAGTTAGCTTCAATATTGGTCCTTGAAGAATATCATTAATAAGAAAAGTGCAAACGGTTTATGGAAGAAAGTTGCTTTCGATCAACCGTTTGCACTTTTCTAAAATTAATGATATTCTTCAAGGACCGAATTTGAAGCTACTACAACTTCCGAAAAGATAGTCCAAGTTGTAAAACCCTCAAAACCAGAAGAACCTTAATAATGTCGTCCAAGAAGTCTGTCAAATGCAACCGGAAGAATCTGCCCGAGGTGGCAGGGTATATAAAGCAGCTTTGTCAGACTATCAGTATGAATCCAGACCACGTTCTACCGACCGCCACGCCAATGCCAACGACGGTAGTAGATTCATTATATATGTATATAGAAGCTGAAGCATTGAAACTATTGAAAGGATGGATGGTAGGGACGTCTGATGCTGAAAATGCCTTTAGCTGTCTGAACTTGTCATGCATTAAGAGATCCCTTACCAGAATAGAAACGCCTGAATATTTTTACAAACTAACTTTACCAATAGAAAGTTGAGTTACCACATTGACGATGGCATTAAGTTCCATACAATATACCTATACTACCGCTGGAATACCATAAGACTCGGGTATTGGACCTCTGCTGAGGAATATAATGTTTGACGGAGTTCCGAGAATAGCACTGCTATAAGAATTTAAGTTGATCGGCTTTACTGACGATGTTACCGTATGTTACGTCAGGAGACAGGAGAATAATTCTGCTATCCAGAATGACCAGGTCAATACTCATATATATGGTTCACCTGTCTAAGCGAGGCACTAATGACGATGGAAGCTCTTGTCAGCATACAGGGATAGCGCAATAGGGACTTTAAGCAGATTTCCAAGAATTTCAGACATCCAAGATTACCAGCATTAAAACGACGACATTTTTAGTTTTACCTATCAACCTATTTTACCTACAGCCGCCTCGGTTCTCAATAACTTAAAAAATTCGATTCGGCATAGAATTTATCAAGTTATGCTGAACTTCATAATTGAGCTCGTTCCATGCCTGGATTATTTGTGTTTTAAGCTCTTCAACATTCCTGTACTGCCTCCCATTCGAATAAATTTTTCTAACCATGATCCCCCACATGTTTTCTATTGGGTTAAGGTCGGGACTACATGATGGTAAACACCTTGTCCCGCTGTCTTCAAACCATTCGCGGACTGTTCTTACCGTGTGAATAGGAGCATTGTCTTGCTGAAAAATAAAGTTTTCCCCCGCCGGAATTTCTCCAAATTCGTCTAGGGCATATTCCAGCATCTACCTGTATTTTATACCATTTATTCTGGGTGCTACCCACATTAAAGGGATTTTTCCATGTAATCCAAACGCACCCCAAACCATCATGCTTCCACCTCCGAAGTGTCGGCTCATTTTCACTGCTTTTTCGTCTCGCAAATCACGCCAATAACAGCTGAAACTGTCTGGTCTGGACCGTCCAAATAAATTTTTTTCCATCATCACACAAAATAACGTATTCCCTCTCCCTGATCCATGCCATGTGGTTTCTGGCGAACCTTAGACTGGTCTCCTTAATATGATGCTGCAGGAATAGCAGCTTTTTCAGCATTTTTTGTGTATCGAATGTTGGGATTTCCCTTCAACACTTGCTGCGCTCTTCTTACACCTACTGGAAGACCCAACTTCCGCCTTATCTGACCAACATTCAGATTGTTTCGCCTGGCTTCATGTGAAATAATATTCTTTTCACGGGCGCTAAGAAGGCTTGGTCGACCGGATTTTTTAGCAGAGCCATCATTTTGACCCGAATTCACAAATTTACTCACAACGGTAGGGGATCGTGCTATCTTGGTAGCAATTGACCGATTTGATAGGCCGTGCTATTTATGAGTTCGGATAATTGCTTTAATACCTTAAGAAAAACACTGTGTCTTTATACTTATTTCGCTTTTTTTTCACCAAAAATCGTCCGTTAGTATTGCAAAACATTTCGACTTATCATCGATATTTCAATATAATTACTTTGCACTCTTTTAGAAGCTTAATGCCCAGTTGCACAGTGTAGAGTTCAGTGTAACTTAAGTTTGAGTAGAGACGAACAGATTAGATATTCACAATACTCACCTCAAATGATACAAAAAACTTGGCAGCACTTGGCAGTATTTAATAATTTATTCGATTTTCCAAATGGGTTGTTAATGACAAAAAAACCCCTAACTTTAGCAAGAAAAATAATTATTTTGTTTAATTGAACTCGTAAAGCGAAAAAAAATCAAATGAACTTGTCAAATCGTTGACAGCTGAATAGCTTGCCACCTGTCTCGTGTGACACTTAAGTGTCCGATATTGGGCACTTAAGTTTTATAATCAAATATGAAGCTATGAATCGGCGAAGACAACTTACAACGAAAGAGTCACTAACAAAGTAATTGGATGTCCTAACCGCTCACGCGCATGGCAAAGACAATCTCTATCTTCCTTTCCACCTCTATAGTAAAAGAAGATGGCACGCTAGCAACAACTCCTAAAGAAAAGGCAGACCTTTTCGCTAGCATGTTTTCACTGATTCTGCACAACTAGAGCCACCAAATATCCCGAGGGTGCAAACATCGATGGCAGAAGTAAAATTTCGGCCTCGAATAATTCAACGCATCCTTAAGGAACTAGATTGCAATAAGGCAACCGAACCCGACGGAATTCCGGCTATAGTACTCAAGAGCTGTGCTCCAGAACTTGCACCTGTACTATGTAAGCTGTTTAGCATGTCGTACTCCCAGAAGACGTTTCCTTCTTGCTGGAAAACCGCTCGCATTCAACCTATTCCAAAGAAAGGGAGGAAATGTCTGCCACAAAACTATCGTCCAATAGCGTTACTTTCAATGCTCTCAAAAGTAATGGCAAAGGCAATAATTGTCGAAATAATCAAATATCTAGAAGGCCACCGATTAATAACTGACAGGCAATACGGATTTCGGAGCCGTCGTTCCACTGGAGACCTGTTAAGCTACGTAACGCACTTATGGACGCAAGCAATTGAACAACACGGCGAATCCAGAGCCGTAGCCTTGGACTTATCAAAGGCATTTGACCCAGTTTGGCATAGAGCCATATTAGGCAAATTAGCGTCTTATGGATTACCACCACAACTCTGCGGATGGATGCAAAATTTTCTTCTGGGAAGATCGATCCAAGTTGTGGTAGATGGTGTATCATCTAATTCGTTTGCTATAAATGCAGGAGTGCCCCAAGGATCTATTCTTTCCCCAACTCTATTTCTTCTCCACATCAACGATTTGCTTGGATCGACAAATAATAATATCTACAGCTTTGCTGACGACAGCACTCTTATATCCTCCATCTCGAACAGTGGGCCTGTGAATGCGGCTACATCATCACACAGTCAGAGATGTGAACAAATTAGTTCTCTAAATGGTGATCTGGACAAAATCTTGAAGTGGGAAAAAGACAACTTGGTTGTATTTAATGCAAACAAGACACAGCTCACAACATTTTCCAGGAAAAATGCATCAACAGTTCCTCACATCCAAATGGATGACCATCCAATCCATCCCAAGGACTCAATGCACCTTCTAGGAGTCACAGTCAATTCAGGAATCACATGGCAGGACCACATATCCTATATCGCAAGATCGGCGTCCGCTAAATAAGTTGAGCTACCTATTTAGAGCAAAGAGGTACTTTAGCCCCAAGCAACTTCTCCTTATGCTTCTTCTATAGGTACTTCCATGGTAGATATTCCGAGGAACTCAAGGACATTATCCCTCGAAATTCAACTTTTGGGCGCCCCACAAGACAGGCTGCTAATGCTCATGACCATACAGTTCACTTGACAACCGCGAGGACATCATCTTTCCAAAACTCCTTCTGTTTCAGGACAAGCAAACTTTGGAACTCGCTTCCTGGGGATATATTTCCAGAAGACTACAATTTGCAGCAATTTAAGTGCAGAACTAACATACATCTGCAAGCATCTCGGGGCGCTGATGAAGCGTTTGCTTTTCAATACCAACCTGACGACGGTTAAAAAAAGTCCTCTCACAAAATTTCATTCACCTAAGTCGATTCGTTTGGACGCTATCGTGCTTTCAACAGACAGACAGACGGACAGACGGACATGGCTAAATCGATTCAGAATGTGATCCTGATTCAGAATGTATATACTTTATACGGTCTCCGGTGAATCCTTCCTGGCGTAACAAACGTAATGACAAAGTGAATATACTATACATTCCTGTGGAGGGTATAAAAAACAGAAATCGAATCTTGAGTTGAAGTTGAGGGAGAATTTTCCGTTCCCCGGATACCTCGCTAAAGGGCAGAATGACTGATCCTGCGGAACTCGTTCGATTTGTGGATGTCAATTATTGTGACTCATACTCCTTGGGTCTAAAGCAAAGCACTATATCCATCACGAATTTCTTTTTCTTTTGAGACGCTTTGCATCGATGGCGTTTTCTTGCCCGTTACAAAAATACTCTATAAAATGGTAATAAAGGGCCTGCGATCTATAAATTTCTTCAGCAACCGAAGCGGAAAAGAAATTAATAGTCACAACACCCTCCTAAGCCCTCACCACGGTTTTTTATTTCAAAAAATTGGTATAAATGGTCTCATTCGCCAAAGAAAAAGCAATGGTATTCTTAGGTACCTATATCTTGCATTGCAAACCATGTCACATGAGATAATTGATAATTCGCATGCGATAATCGCATCCCATGCCAACAATCTACACCTGATGTTCACGCAATCTCCATTCCCAGACTCCTACTGTCGTCGCATTGACTATCTTTCGTTGGCCCGTCCTCTATACACTTATAGCCGATTTAATAATAGTCCTTGTTCAAAGTGTTTGCTTCCATGCGAAGCGACTATTAAACGTATTGCCTACACCACCGATGAGTGATGGCATCCGTCTGTGAATTATCTTCCACACGAATTCGATTCAATGCGAGCATCCCTAATAGAAAGGATATCTTTAGGACTTATCTAGATGCAAAGAGAGCGAGACACGCAACTAAAAGTAAAAGTGACGATTGTTTTGCCTAAATGACAGCTGTCTCACACCTCATCAGTTGCCTTTGTCCAGTGCATAGCGCACGCAATCCGGTGGATAACTCCCAAAATCAAATTAAGCGGAAGTAACACCATAGGTACGAGTATTTGGAACTTAATTAGGAGACGGCAGACTCGGATTATGCACAGCTTGCGTGTAGCACAGTCAAAACAATTAAGTTGCACTGCATGGTTCTCCTTTCGAATACGAGTCGTTAATCTCTTGGACTAGCGCCACGGATCAACCTACTATGGAAACATGCCATGGCGCATTGTCTATTTGCTGAAATACAGCGGCGGTCTTAGCGTTTTGTCGTGGACCAACACGAATTCGTATATCGATAATCGCAGCGAATGGCAGTTTGGCAATGTTAACCAGATTCCAACGGCGTGCACAGTGCGACAGAACATGCAAACGTTTTTTCTGGCTATGATCGTCGTTGACGTGAATTATAATATTGTGGCACACGTATAACTTTGAGGAACCCCAAAGCATGTGCCAACGTGGCTGTTCATGGTCGTTTAATCGATCGACGCATGGGCCAATGTTTTGCTATTTGAAATGAAAACAAGTAAAAAATTGCAAAGTATCTGGTACACAAGTAAATTTAAATGTGGGCACAATGGTACAGGTTTGCGGGACCCATTGCAAGCGTTTGTGCGAATAGTTGTTGCATGGGGGTTTCCGTGTGTGGATTGTGTGATTAGTTCGGCGCCTTTTTGTTTTAAGCCCGATGATAGGCGTTGTTTACAGAAATCCGCATCACGAAAAGTTGCGCAACTTGTACCGAGTGACTTGCAAGTTTGATTGGAATTAACGCATTGGATATTTGGATTGTTAGAGGCGCATCATGTGCAGGGACGATTTGTAGCTCTTATCGCTATGCGTGATCCTATCGGCAGTACCTTAGTTTCTACAAATGGCGTCGAGTGTAATTTAAGCAACCAGAACTAGAATTTGTGTGAATAAGCTATACTGAAGAGAACGAAATACTTACTCGTTTTTTCCTTGCCACCTGATGATCGCTTGTGCTGTTAAGCCGCTGGAGTAACACGGGACCTAGAAAGCTCTGGAACGGCTCCTACTTCTAGCTCAAGTTCGGCCAAGAATATCGCTGCGGTGGCTGAAGATATAGTAGAGGCCCATCTACATCGACCATGCAAATAGGAATTCTATATACAGATGGCTCATTCATTCATTCATTCAGTCATTTTCAATCATCCGCTTATCCATCAAGTTAGCCGCGGATGTAGGTTGCTCAAGTGGACCCTCCATAGTTCACGATTCTCCGCCATCGACTCCAAATCATCAAGGGCAATCCCCATACGGGTATAGGAGAGATTGTGGACTTGATCTAACCATCTCATCCTTGGTCTACCGTCCTCTAAGTACGGTACCATCTCTAGCCTGCTTGATGGCTGCTTGACATTGAGTTCCTCACGTATTCTGGTATTTCTGATGCGATCTCTACGGGTCACCCCAGTAATACCACGTAGAAATCTCATTTCGGCAGCTTGTATCCGCGATTTTATTCTTTCGGTCATTACCCAAACCTCATGACGTCATGACCATAGTTGGAACAACCACTGAATTAAAAACTAATGGCTTAGCTTTGACACCAAGTTCAATTCTCCTAATAAAAGAATGACCAAGCTATCTCAAACTTGATCCAGCCTGACCAATCCTAAAGGAAAACTCGGCATTGCTCCTTCCATCACTCGTGAATAACACCCCGTGATAAGACCCGAAACTTCTCCACCTGTTTCAATAGGACTTTATCACTATGCAGAGTGCATTGAACAGGCGTCCTGGCGATGACCATAACTTCAGATTTGTTCAAGTTTATCTTCATCTCTGATTCAACACAAACGGCTACAAACCGATCGAGTATGCGTGTTAAAGTTCAGTGTGAGAGAACCCAAGGATGAAAGTCTTAAAAAAAAACTTTAACTGAAACTGATGGAATTCCCATAAGTTGTCAGTTTAGTTGTCAGTTTTAGAAGTAGATGTATCTTCAAACTTTCGGTTGCTCACAAGTAAAATGAAAGCTCAAATGAATACCGGACTGAAGTCTAAATGCACTGCCTTTTTTAACTGAACTGGCAACTGAATTGATAACTAATCGTCTAAATGGGGCTTTATAACCTTCGGCTAATCACTAGTAAATTGAAAGCTCAACTCAATACTCGACTGATGTCTAAATGCACTGTAGAACATCAGTTTAACTGAAAGCTTACATAACTTATAGCTCAACTGAAAGTGAAAGTGAAACTGAAATGACCGTCTAAATGTGGCTTACAAATTCTCAAATTCGTACGTATACAGTATCAAAACGCTATAGGTATGTACACTGGTGCTGTGCAAGTCATAGCTTTAACCTGGCAATTGCCTTGGTGTAGTAAGTGAAATAGCTAATTTCTTTCGCAACCATTCAAATGCATATGTTATATAGCTTTCAAAAATTTCATTAAAAAACACGCACCAGAGAGCCGACAAACTCGACTTCTACGCTTTTGTGAAACAAGATTCATTGAAAGGCATGACAGTATTATTTCCTTTGTAGTACTCTTCAAATGCATGTGCAGTAAATATCAATAAGTGTTGACGAAATAACGAGCAGAACGTGGGTGATTTCTTCGAAAGTGTCAACATTTTTGGCAGCGGTCCAAAAAATTATTTCCGAGTAAGCCTCATTGTATGCCAAGAACTATTCAGTTTAACGCTGCCTTTATCAGTTTTCCTACAAAACAAATCCATAGATTTCATTTCTGTAATCGCCCGCCCAAAAAAAGTTCTGAATTCTCTTAAGAACATCCGAGAAAATGCCCGAAAATTTTTTCGGACAGGCTTTTCAATCCGAATTCTAACTTGCGGAGGGCTTGTTTGAAGAACTTCATTGAAACAAACAACGCGTTCCAATCCAGAAACCTCTCCGACTGAAGCCTATTTTAGAGTGTCGTGTCAATACTGATTTCTTGCATTCTTGCATAGATTCGTTACGTTCTAATATCGCATCGTTTCAAGCTCTTCTCCCAGGTTTTGCTGCAGTTCAGCGAGTGAACGAAATGGAAAAGCAAACACGCTACTTTGATAATGCAATTTCGTTGTCAGCTGTGAGTAAATTCTTTGGTGCGAAAAAAAATCTACCGAAGTTTTGAAATTGGTTTATATAATGTGAGAAGACTTACTTTAGAAGTATAAATTTCTTGCTTACGGTTTTAGTAACGCTTCCAGTGACCCCAGCTAGTGTTGAAAGAACCCTTTCAGCTATGAAAAGGATTATAACAATGTCCCGAATCGTTATAGTCAGACAATGCAATGTTAAGCTCACTTGCTATGATATCCGTTCATTCGAATATTATTGTGGATCTAGATAAGGTGATTGATCTCATGTCAAAAAAAAAACCATTAAGACAATTATTTTCAACTATGCCGAAGCTCAAATACCCGGTACTATATTATTGTAAAAAATATTTTGGTATCAAAGAATTATATATTTGTATGGGAGCGACCAAGCTCATTTTTTGTCAAAAAATTTTAAATATATAAAAAATAAATACAATCCGCCTTATTTATAAACTTTATACACTCTCTATAATAGGTCTAAACGCAAAAATATATACTAGATTTTTGCGTTTAGAGTTATTATAGAGAGTGTATAAAGTTTATAAATAAGGCGGAATGTGTATGTGCAAAGTTTAAACTTGCTATCTTTACTGTGCCTATTTAAATTAAATTTTTTTCACATCAAAAAGCTTTATAAATCCGATATTTTTGTATGGGAGGTAGTAGTAGTTTTTATCCGATCTTGCTCATCTTCGAACTTAGCCTCAGTTTGGTGGATAAAAGCGTACGTACCAAATTTCAAGTCGCAGACGGACATCGCCAGATCGACTAAGAAAGTGATGCTGATCAATAATATAATAGTTTGTCATACCTACAACGCCTCCTTATGTGCGTTACAAATGGAATGTCAAAGTGAATATACCCTCAATCAAGACGAGCTTTGAAAAAATGTGTGTAAAAAAATTATTTAAGTAGATATGTTTGTTTAAGTACATACGATTTAAAAACTAATAGGAACCAATGAATAGGAATATACATAGTTTTTTGTTTCACAAGATTTGGAATCAAGCCCCTTCTCCCCCCCTCCCCCCCCCCCCCGCAAACAAAATCCTGGCTACGGCACTGGCTATGCGGCGCATTTTGACGAACGACTTGAACACGTTTTCCTACAAAGTGCAGAAAGTTCGTCAACGTTAACGAAGTGAACAATTTTCCATAAAAGAATATTTTTAACTACCTAATACTTTTTTTTAGTCGAAAAGGCAAGGTTCTCTAAGTTTAAAATAAAATAAAACTAAAATTCATTCAATGGCAAGAAAAGGGTCCTGAAAAACCCTCCAAAAAGTTTCCCTAAAACGCAAAAAAAAATAATCTTACGAAAAACAGCCGCACAATCCCCCAGAAAAATGTTCCGAAAAAAGGCCCGAGAAATGGCCCGAAAAATGTCTGAAAAATGCCACGAAAAATGCTCAGAAAGTCATTACAAAAATGATCCAAAAACGCAAAAAAAATAAAAAAAACAAAAAACGTTGGAAAAACGCAAACGAATGCTTTATTTTTAATGAACCGAAAACGCAAAAAAAAAACTCCCCGAAAATGAGTCCCAAAAAACACCCCAAGCACAAAATTTCACGAAAATTGCAACAAAAACCAATATAAAGCGCTTAAAAACGACACGTATAACGCAGTTCCGGAAAACGTCAACTTAAACGACACTAAAACCGCCACAATAAACGTCCAAAAACGCCACAGCTATTGCCACAACAATTTTAACAAAAGCACCCTAAAAATCCCCAAAAACCACTAAAAAAAACCCCTAACCTGGCAAAGAGATGTAAAACTAATAGGCCTTAGACCTTTCGAATTGGTGTAGCTAGATAATACCTGACCGCATTCAATACTACTCAATACAATAAATAGTCTCTCGAGGATCGGTGTTTTCCCCGCCTTTTTAAAGGTAAGTAGGTAACAACAACACAAAGCACAGGGTTTTTGAGCAGCCCCATTGATAAGGCAAATATTGTGGCACAGTGGGTTCTTTTGAGAGGATTGTTCTTAAAGCCTGGGTGCTTCTGTAGTGCTTTCTATAAGGTTTGCAGAAGGTACGCCAGACGCAGGACTCTGCACTCTTGCACTCCCTGTGACTGGTGGACTTTGCCGCGAAACGTAGAGTTTTCTTCTTATGATCACGAAGGGGATCTGTTTTGTAGCCCACTGTTTTGTTTTATTCTGAATAGCTCGAAAAAAAAACAGTTGTTTTCGTACTCCTTTCCGTGTTCGCGTGGTTCAGTGGTTAGTATATTGAACTACTGACGGGTCTCAGGTCAGGCTTAAGTTTAGCTCTTCGAACTCAGCATAAAATTGTAGGTTTCTTCAATTCGACATAAAAATAAGAACTTACACAAAAGAATGATTGTGAAAAGGTAGATACCCTAGGGTCCTATACGAACTTGTAACAACAACTATTTATGCACTTTAATTTAGGTAGGTTAGGTACCTATAATAGCGGTAGTTGGAAATGCATGACTGACACATAGTTCAAGATGTAAATTTGATTAAAGCACGAAAATGTACCAAATTCATAATTATCTTTGTGCCTAATTTGTGTTCTGAAATGCACCCCAAATGTATTTGATTTAGGTATTAGTGTATGTACATTGATTTCGCTGTTCGCTATCTCTATCCAACGATTGTCATAGCTGCCATGATTAATCGTATTCATTTTGACACATGCTAATGAAGGGATGGGTCACTGCAAAGCAGATGTTGATTACATAAGCTAATAATAATTGAGTCTTTCCATAGGAAGCGTTGCATGAGAAACTGGCTTGTCATGTACACTATGACTGGGGGCTGGCTGCCCCCTTGCATCTTAGTGTGACTCGGCAATATTATTGCTTTCAATCTGACCCGGTTTTTCTTCAGCGCTTAATAAATTGCCAAACCCCGCCACAGGACTACGTTCACAAACAGACTGCCGACCGCAATGACTTTGAGATTTCGTTTGAAGTCGGATATGAATATTCGACCCCACCGGAAATCCAGTCAGCAGATACTGGGATTTTACTAATGGAATCCGATTCTTATTGATACAAATTGAAAGTCGAATGCCCACATGCATGAATCCTACATAAATCATCAGGCGACGACTGTGATAGTGTTTCGACTCGCTTTCCGGAAGACCGACATCTGATTAAAGCTGATTTAAGGCATCGCATGTTGATGATGATATCATGGCAGAGGTATTTTCCAACAGTTCGGGAACAAAGAACCCATCAGCGGGGCCTGGTGCCACCACCCAATGTGAGCCTAATCCATCAATCAGACCTCGAATGGAATACAAAAGTCGCTCTTATCTGATAGTGATACTCGCAACGAGACGAATGCAATTATATTTTCGCACCTCACCAGCAGAATGCAAATCAGGATGACAACTACAGCCTTCTGCTGCATGTGGGAATGGGAAATAGAAGAGTTAAATGGGATTTATTGCGTGGCGACATATCGAGTGGCGTTTTCATTTCTCCGAGAAGTTGCCCGACAAAAGGGGTCGAGGAAACAGATATAGTGGGCACTGTGTCATCATCTGGAAGGATGGATAAGTGCAACGAGTATACAGAGTGACAACACAATGATAGATGGTGAACGTATTTTTTTTTTTGTGATTATGATTGATAACATTATTTTGTGTGAGCGTATACGCTTGGGGATATCAGATGTCAAGTGACGCTATGACATTGGGATTAGCGTTGAATTTGAGAAGGCATTAGTGGTGACGACAATGAAAAGCGATGGCGATCTAGGGCTTACTTACGAATATTGTGTGCATATGGAGGGATTAAGACTTTAAGCAAATGATGTGCAGGAGATAATCGTGTTCGTTCGGGTAGATGTTAATAGTGGACCCATTTATTTTATTCTAGGTCGAACTTAAATAAAATAAACCCATGTCAAAAAAGATTTCAACAGGTTTTATTACCCGTCACCCAGACCTTGCGAAAATATTATTTTCACCTGCGTACAGGGGAAATAAGCCACCTCAATTAAATTATGGAAGGAGTTGGCGCATAAACTTAATTCTATGGGTCCACCGGTTAAGGAATCGAAATCTTGGAGAAAGGTGAGATAGTTTTTCGTAAAGTGTTTTCCAATTTTACCTTTATTTGTTTTCGCCAGGCATTCTCTGTTCAAAAGTATCAAATTTAACCAGATCGTTAACCGTCGGTTCAATAGCTTCCATAACGGATGAGAGCGTTTCGGCCGATTTGGTTGCGGTTCCGTTGCAAAAATGCATCTTTGTTTCCAGACTGTCATCTGGGACAACTGAGGAAATGTTATTGAGTTACGTGCGTAAAAAAACAAGGGATGTTGTTGATGATATTAAATGTTTCAAACTCAAATGTTCGTATGAGCTTCGTATAAGTTCATTTAAAGTCTTTGTACCTGATAATTTGTTTAATGTTATGATTTCTCAGGATTTTTGGCCTAAATATACAGTTGTTCATGAATTTAAACATGAGAGGAAGCTTCCTAATACTGCTAGCTTAGATAAGGAACCTACTGCCCTACCAAATTCAAAAAACTAAATATTTATTTTCAAAATGTTGGAGGTATGAAATCAAAATTAATAAGGTTTTATACTAACTGTCTTGAAGAAACCTACGATGTAATAATCCTAACTGAAACCTGGCTTAATTCTAATATAAAAAACTGGGAAGTTGTACTAGAGGATCTTTATGAACTTTATCGGACTGACCGTTGCTCTGCCAACAGTATTTTTGAAAATGAAGGTGGTGCTGCTATTATAGTAAATAAATGTATCAAATCTGATCGTTTATTTAAAAATAAATTCTTGGACTTGGAACTAATCTCTTAAATTGACCTTAACTGATTCATCGTGTGTTTGTATTGTTGCTGTTTACATTCCCTCTGGGTCATCTCCGTCCGTGTACGAAAGGTATTCTTGTGCTCTTGTCCAGATTGCGAATCTTGTTGGTTATGATAAACTTTTTATATTTGGTGATTTTAATCTAATCTTGGAAAAGACCAACGAATTTCAAGTCGAAACTCACCACCTATTCATCGACTTCAAAGCCGCGTTTGATAGCATACATCGTCAGGAGCTCTATATGCCGATGGCCGAATTCGGAATCCCGGCAAAACTGATTCAGCTGTGTCGCGCGACGCTGGAAAACACACGCTGCAACGTGCAGTTTGGAAGCAGCTCTTCCGAACTATTTCAAACATGCACCGGATTTCGGCAAGGAGACGCTCTATCATGCGACTTCTTCAATCTCGTACTGGAGCAGATAGTGCGCAGGGCAGGTGTCAACACGGAAGGCACTATCTTCAACAGGTCCGTCCAGCTGCTTGGCTATGCGGACGATATTGACATCATCGGTCGCTCCCAGCGTGCCGTGATAGAAGCGTTCACGGCGATTGAAGAACAGGCGAAATCCGTTGGACTTGTAGTAAATGAGGGCAAGACTAAGTACATGCTATCAACAAACAAACAAGCATCTGTCCACCGCCTAGGACAAAACGTCACTATTGATAGCAATAATTTCGAGGTAGTTAAGGAGTTCACCTACCTCGGAGTAAACGTAAACTCCACGAATGACACCCTAGTGGAGATCCGACGAAGAATTACCCTAGGAAACCGTTGCTACTTCGGTTTGGCAAAACAACTGGGTTCAAAACTCCTAACTCGAAGGACGAAATGTGTGCTCTACAAAACCCTTATCCTGCCAGTTCTGCTTTATGGCGCCGAGTGCTGGACGATAAGCAAGAAGGGAGAGCTGATACTGGGCTCCTTCGAAAGAAAAATACTTCGGCGGATTTTTGGTCCTGTGTGCGAGGAGGGCGAATGGAGGAGAAGATACAACCGCGAACTCTATGAGCTGTACCAAGATGTGGATGTAGTCCAAAAAGCCAAAACACGTCGACTACATTGGCCCGGCCACATCGAGCGAATGGACAATAATGCTCCAGCCAAGAGGATCTTCGAATCCCAGCCCCCAGGTTCGAGAAGACAAGGAAGACCGAACATCCGTTTCAAAGACCAAGCCATCGCGGATGCCAGAGCGCTTGGTCTGGACAATTGGAAGCAGCGTGCCCGGGATCGTAGAGGATGGAAGGCTGCAGTGTCTCAGGCAGAGACTCTTCACGGGTCGGGAGCCCGATAAGTAAGTAAGTAAGATTTTAATCTATCCTATACAAATTGGTATATGGATTCAGAATCTCCTTCCTGTTATAATCCATCAGAACTCGGACCTTTGCATGGCAAGCTATTTTTAGAAAATGTATTGAGTGTGCGCCTCTACCAAATTAATGGATTAATGAACACCAACGCTTCCTTGATCTTATATTTACGGACTGTCCTGATATATGTAGTGTTGTTCCCGCTGATGAATGGCTACTTCCGAAAGTACCTCACCATAGTGCAATATGTTGTACAATAATTCTTGACCTTAAAATGACTGCAACTAAATCAAATTTAACAACAAAATAAAGGGTCCGTCAAATAACTTTTTTTTTTGATAATGCTATAAAAAAAACTACTGAATATTTTCTCAAATTTCTTTTTTTACTTGAAAGTACAATCCTCCGGTTAATAATGGAAAATAATTTCATTCAGTAGCCTAGCCTACACGATCGGTCCAATTTTTAAGCACATTATCGATTGTGTGCAGCTGTACCTATTTCACCAATGGCTTCACGAATATTGTCCTTTAAAGCGTCAATTGTCTCTGGCATGTTGGCGTAACACTTATCTTTTACGGCACCCCACAAATAATAGTCCAACGGTGTCAAATCGCAGCTCCGCGGTGGCCAAACGACATCAGCTCTGCGGCTGATAATGCGATCTTCAAAAATAGGGTGCAAAACATCGAGTGTAGCTTCGGCTGTGTGGCACGTAGCGCCGTCCTGTTGAAACCAAATGTTGCCAATATCCTCCTCTTCAATTTTTGTGAACAAAAATTCGTTCAACATGGCCATTGACTGTAACGGCCACTCCTTGCTCATTTTCGAAGAAAAATGTCCCAATTATGCCTCTGGACCAAAATCCGCACCAAACAGTGACTCGTTTTGGGTATATCGGCTTTTCAATGTATGCGTGCGGGTTTTCTGTACCCCAAATGCGACAATTTTGCTTGTTTACATACCCGCCAAGATCAAAATGAGCTTCATCTGAAAAGATGATTTTTTTGGCAAAATCGGCATCTTCTCTAAGTCGATCGCAGGCCCACTTATCGAAGCGAAAACGCATTGGATGGTCAGTTGGCTTCAACTCCTGTACCAATTGGACTTTGTATGGCGTCATACCAATTTCTTTATGCAAAATTCGTCTCAATGATGTCTCCGAAATGTTCAATTGTTGAGAACGACGGTGAATTGATATTGATGGCGCTTCACGCACACTTTCTGTCACAGCAGCAATTTTCTCGGTCGTACGCACTGTTTTTGGCTTTTCACGCTTTGGTTTATCGATGAGGATGCCAGTTTCTTTCACTTTTTCACAAGATAACGAACATACGGAGCTGACGGTGCTTCTCTTCTTCAAAAATCCGTACGCAATTTTCGCACACATTCTGCAACAATACCATGATTTTCAAAGTAATGTCGCAATATTTCCCAGCGTTGTTCAAGCGTATACAGAACCATATTCGTTCAGCGGAAGGATACAACTAATTATCTGTCAAATCAGACATGAGGTAAGTGTTACCATTCGCGAAATAAGAACTAGTTGAAAAAAAAAACTTTACATGGCGGACCCTTTATATTCCGGATTTTAAGAGAATTGACAAAAATAAGATGGAAAACTTTTTTAATTCATATTCATGGACTAATACATTTAATGGATCTGACCCTGTTGAATGTTTAAACAAATTTTATCATGTTTTATATAATTGTATTCGTTACTCTGTGCCGTTGAAAAAAAATCATTGCTTGTCACAAGGGACAGCTTTTTGGATAAACAAAGATGTTCGCCGTCTTAAGAACTTAAAAAATATTTTTTTAAAAAAATGGAAACGAACTAATTGCTATTGTGATTATCTCGTATTTGCTGACTACACACAACTACTTAAGGCTGCTTTAAAACGTTTTTACGATGCTTATCTACTTAAAACTAAACAAAATATAAAATATTAAAGATGTTCTGGAACTATATTAATTTAAAGCGGAATTCTTCAAATTTTCCTAAGAATATGGAATACAACAATTGTGTGTCTAGTGATGACAATGAAATATGTAATATGTTTGCTGACTTCTTTCAGACTACTTACTCAATGCCTGATTCGTTGACTCCGAGTTATTCCGGTTGTATTATAAAAACAAACTGTGATATTCCGAGCATAAGACTGACTGAAAATGAAATCGTGCAATATATAAAGATTTTAGATGATAACTGTGTTCCTGGTCCTGATGGTGTTCCGAGTTTATTTGTCAAATCGTCTGTCAATTTCATCTGTAAACCGTTAACATATTTATTCAACTTGTCGCTGTCCAGTGGAGTATTTCCGATAATGTGGAAATCGTCATTTATCAGTCCTCTACATAAAAATGGTAACAAACATCATATTGAAAATTATAGAGGAATCGCAAAACTGTCTTGTATACCTAAACTCTTTGAGAAAATTATTTGCAACTACGTGCAATTTCACTGCTCTAAAATTGTTGCTGATGAGCAGCATGGATTTTGTCCCAAAAAAATCAACTGTAACTAATTTATTAGAATTTACTTCCCATGTCAATGAAAGCATGGTGAATGGGTTACAAACAGATGTTTTTTATGCTGATTTTAGCAAAGCATTCGACAAAGTTAATCATGTTATCCTTTTAAGAAAACTTGAATTGTATGGATTCCCGCAATGGATCTTGAAATGGATTTGCTCATATCTATCTGATCGTACGCAAAATGTGAAATTGAATTACTGTTTGTCTAAAAATATTGTCGTCTATTCTGGTGTCCCTCAAGGCAGTCACTTTGGTCCACTCCTTGTCCTGTTATTTATCAACGATCTATGTCCTCTTATTACATACTCAAAGATTTTACTATTTGCGGATGACTGTAAGCTGATCTATTCATTATAGTAGCCTGCAAGGTTATATATTTTTACAGGATGACATTGACACTATGCAAGAATGGTGTAAAAGGAACTATATGCAGCTTAATCTTAAGAAGTGTAAAAGCATGACTTCACGAAACGCCAAAATCCAACTGCGTCAATTTATTTTATTAATGAGGAAGCTGTTGAAAGTGTTGATTGTTTTAATGATCTTGGTGTGATCTTTGACAGAAAGCTCAACTTCAACCTCAGAAGCCGATTGGGACTTATAAAACGTTTCTCAAAGAAATTTAAGGATCCCTATGTAACCAAAATTCTATACTGTTCTCTCGTCCGACCTGTAACAATTTTCGTTGTCAGTTAAAAAATCGAAAACTACTGGACAGATTTCAATGCAACTTTTTTTAAAATGTTCCTTAAGACTGTAAGACTGCTATAGGATATGTCGTTTATAGCCAAGTCCTTAGGAACAGTTTTTAGCCAACATGTATTTTTTGAAGTGAAAATATATACAGCTGGTCAAAAAAATAGGTGTGAGGAGCTTTGTTGCTAGTTAATTTGTTCTTGCTGCTAAATAACAGTTGTTTTGGCAACAAGACTTGCAACAAAATATATTTTTATTAAGAAATGCTTCGGTTAGTATCAGCAGGTCAAGGTTATTGCATTTACTAAGTGTACTGTTAAGTATTTTATTAATTTTCGTTGCAATACCATTTTGTACGTTTTAAAAGTTGGACATAAAAATAGGTGTGCTTAATTAAATTGTTTAAATTTGTCGATTTGTTTCAAAAGTGTTATTAAAAAGTGATTAAATTCAAAGGTGAGTTTGTTTTTTAATCACTTTATCACAATTCTTGCTTAAGTTTTTTGTTAACTCATATTTTAAGATGGGTCAAAAAGTCCACTGCTCTGCGGAAAAAAGGCAACTAGTTCAGCGGCTAAGGGGTGAGGGTAAATCCTATAAATTTATAGCAGATGTCCTAGGAAGGTCACAGAACTTCATAACCAATGATCTTAAGCCAACATTAGAGATGGAAAATGATAAAGGATGAAAAATACCACAGTTACTACTGACCGCCGCATTTTACTTCTAGCGAATTTAAATCCGTTTGTTTCGTCACGGACTATAGGCGCACAGATTGGGAATGGAATCAGTGCACGCATAATCCGCAGGAAAACTTCAATCTCCCAGGAAGAGTCGCGAGAAAAGTTCCACTCCTAAAAGCTAGGAACGTAAGGTCCCGAAAAGGATTTGCTTTAAACCATAGAAGTTGGAACGGACCTAAAGGAGAAAAAAAATGGCAGAATGTTCTGTGGAGTGACGAAACAAAAATAAATTTGTTCTCCTCGAATTGTGTTCGTAACGTAAGGCGACCAAAATGAAAAGAATACCATCCTCGCTATACACTGAGGACTGTTAAACATGGCGGAAGAAATTTAATGGTATGAGGTTATTTTTCCTGGTATGGTGTCGGTCCTATATTTTGTGTCAATAACATCATGACAAAATATAGATATAGGGACGTCTTGGAAAATTTCATGCTTCCACTTTCCGAGGAAAACATGCCCATCCGATGGCATTTCAAACAGGACAACGATGCAAAACATATGGCCAGTATTGTGAAAGATTGGTGTTGGGATCAAAACTTCTCTGTAGTTTCTTGGCCAAGTCAATCTCCAGATCTCAATCCCATTGAGAACTTGTGGGATGAACTGAAAATAAAATTAAATGGTCAGTTCTTCACAAATGGGAATCAACTGTGCAAAAGGAATGGTATTCCATTCCTCCCGAAACATGCCAGAAATTGATAGGATCAATGCCACGTCGACTCCAAAAAGTTTTGAAAAATAATGGAGGATACTCAGGTTACTAGAATAAGTTAAAACAAAAAAAACCCAAAACATTTTAATAAAATCTATAATTAATGATTATTTAGGAACACACCTATTTTTTTGTCCAAGCGGAAAAACAGAACTCCAAAAGTTTTTGTTTTTTTTTTTTTTAATTATTCGAAAATAAACAGATAAATATATTCCATATATCTTAAATAATGTAAATTTTATTAATATAATTGTAAAAACATAAAAACAAATTAAAAAATATGAAAAAATTGAGTTTTTTAAAAAAATTTCCCCACACCTATTATTTTGTCCAGCAGTGTACGTACATACACATATTCACTCTTATTCTACGTGGCATTTATATTAAACGACAGCTGGTGTTTTTTGAGTCGAGTCGCTTTAGTGTCGTTTTAGTATCGGTATTCTATTCCTTGTTTTGTGTTTTAAATTTGAAATGAACATACAAAAATCAGAAGTATTTCGAATATTTTATCAATCGTACCTACACGTAGAAGTAAGTACTTTTAAAATGATTTACCGATTCTAGACTCCTTTTCTCTAGCTGTTCTCACTTTCTGACGTGGAATTTAAAAAATAAAATTATCTACACCACATCAATAATACAAAATATAATTTCGTTGAATGTTTGTTTATCCGGGCAACTAAGAAATTTAAGAAATTTCACTCGTATGAGTAGCGCAAGTGCAATATTATAAATATTTTCCTTTTAATTTGATCCACTCACAAGTGACAGCTGATTCTGTTGTCATTGAGTGACGTACATGCGCAGAACGAAACAAAAATTCAACGCGGAATATCATACCATGTATGTATTCTATATACCTTGGGACAGAGGTAAAAAAGAAAGGACTGTCCTTTTAAATAAAGGACGGATGGTCAGCGTATATATAGCCCAAAATTGTGTTGGGCGCTCATGGCAGAAATTTCTATCGTTTGCAATAAGGTAGCCCAAAATAGAATAAAGCGCCCAATCTGGCAACCGTGGGTTCGTGGATTTTAATTTGGCAGGTGATTCAGGATATCCCCTTGAACCATTTCTGATGACACCATTTAAATCAGCAGAAAGTGGAAGTATTAAATGTCAGTTTAACACCAAACATTCAAAAACAAAAAACGTAATGGAAAGGACAATAGGACTACACTCCTACGAAGACAACACAAATTATAAATGTTTGCGCAGCTTTGCATATCATTTGCCTACATTATCAATTAGAGCCACCAGTAGATCAAGATTTTGTATTGGAAAACGTATCGGATCCAGATCTAATCTAATGATTACTTTTTTTAAATGTTTTACTATGTATTATTTATTTCGTAGAAGTCACAGAACACAGGCCAATAAATAAGAACAATAAATAAAGGTAAGCTAATATAGATAAATAAATGTACGCTAATAAGGAATTTCAATATTTTTTCAGTCATTGGGATTCAGTTTTCGTTCCTATATGTCCAATTGCTTCTTCCTGATTTCTAAGTCCATAATCTTAAATTTATTATCTTTAATTCGCTGATTTTCTTCGCGTTCCAGTTGGTCTTTGTAAAATTTTAGCCTTTCCTCTTCCAAGTAGAGCAGCTTCCTTTGGTATCTGGAGCATTCCTTTTGATGGCCCTCAATACGTTTTAAAGACTCCTTTACTTTATTATATAAGGCCTCCTGCACTTGCGTTTGTCTCTCCAACATTTTGTTCAAAGAGGGCTTGGAAAATTTTTTGGAACTTAAACGAAGTTCATTTGGTTCCGCAAAACTGGCATCGGTATTGGTCTCAACACTAACAGGATTAACCATCGGTGGTGTGGCTGGTGAAAGGGTAGTCGATGTTATTGGAATCGTAGGTGGATGTAAATTTGCAGATGAAAAGGTAAGTAGTTCGCTTGATGTGGAGGGAGGTGCTGCTAAGAATCTTGATGTGGAGGGAGTTATCGGTGAATAGGTTGGTGTGAACGGAGTTGCTGCTAGGAAGCTTGATGTGGACGTGAAAGTGCGGAACTCGATGCAGGAACTGTTGGACACACACTGGTAGCTGCAAACTTTGACGGTTTTGTATTCCCAAACACTTTTCCTTTCGGATTTACTAAACTGCTTAGGTCGAGGATTTGTGCAATCACTGCATCTACTTCATTTAAATATTTCTGTTTAAATGGCCCTTCCCCAGTGGCTTCCAACTGATTCTTATTGTAAACCAGTTTCCACTTTACTTTAAATTTAGCATCGCACCAAACCTGTTAAATAAAAAGTTATAAATCATATCATTTCAATTTTAATCACATGCTTACCTTCTGCCACTCTTTTTCTGTTCTCATAGGTGGTCCTAAATAGTTGAGTGTCGCAGCTACCGACTCCCACCCATTTTTCACATATTCACTCTGTGAAACACCTCTTTTGAAATTTGTTGCCAACGTCAACGATATATTTTTTTCCATAATTTCCACCAAACGTTTCATTTGATCGGGGTTTGTTATTTTCACCCCCGCAGATTTGCCAGCTTTTAGCGATTTGATCGCAAGATTGTTCTATGGCTGCTTTAACAGCTAATTTGCAAGTACTTAGCGCCTCAATATACCGGTTACGAGAAGGTGAGTCTCCCAAGTGACTCCACACCTTGAAGGCCTTTTTCTTCTCTCTGATGACTTCTTGAACTCCGGGAGTTTTAAACCACGCAGTTCTTTTCCCACCACCAGCCGCCAGCCACACCAAGCCGCTTAACTCCGCAAACATGTCCTGCAGCCTCAATCACTGGCTGTTGAAAACAACTGCCATTCTTCTTCTACATTCAATGGAACACTTGGAATTTGTTCAAACCTTGCAGATACCTGCCATGCAAATTCCTCCCGTATCTCATCGTTCTCTATAGCCTCTACCACCGTATGCAACCATTCAAAATAATTTCTGCATGTCCCAATATACACCACAACAAATGTCAGCCCAACTGAAATCACTTGTTTGACGAAATATTTGAAGTTTTTATGAATCGCACCTGCCAAAGCTATAGCGACACATTCACCAGCTCTCCGACTATAAGGAAAATTCCCAATAAACCTTTAGCTTTTTATACTTTTGCTAGTATAAAATTCCGACGTTCGACCCTCCCTCACTCAATAGTATCAACCTAACTTTCTCTGACTAAGCTAAATATTTGGGGCTTATCCTGGATAGGAAGCTTAGTTGGAAACAAAACATCCGAGAAAGAGTCAAGAAGGCTACAGTAGCACTCTTCTTTTGCAAAAAAGCTATTGGCTATAAATGGAGTCTACAACCTCGAATAACCCACTGGCTCTCTATCTCAGTTATAAGACCGACACTCACCTATGGGATAATTGTCTGGTGGACAGCCTTGGAGAAGGCCATAAACCGCGACCATCTAGGCAAGGTTCAGCGCACAGCTTGCATGTGTATAAGTGGTGCACTACGCACAACACCCTCTGCGGCACTCGACATATTGTTTCATCTATTACCCCTTGATATATTTAGCAAGCAAACGGCAGCGAGTGCAGCCATTCGCCTTAAAGCTGTCTCAGAGTGGTCAAGGAAAGACTTTGGCCACGCCTCTATTCTGAAGAAATTCGAGATCTCAACAGAAAACACTGACTACACCACCCCATCTCTAAATTTTGACAAGAACTTTCTCGTCACTATCCCCTCCAGAGCAACCTGGGAAGAGGACTACAACTTCTCTTGTAGCCCTCGACTCCCAATCGTCTCTTACGGAGGTGGCCGAACAGTTTAACATTCACCTAATTTGGGTGCCGGGGCATAGGGACATTCCAGGGAACTGTAGGGCCGATGAAATCGCTAGAATAGGAACAACTCAACCCATTCTGCCAGAAAAGGCCAGATACGGATACCAATCGCTACCTACAAACAAAATTGAAGCTGAATGCTATCGAGAGTACCAATCTTAGGTGGACAAGTGGCACAACTTGTAAAGCGACAAAACAAATTTGGCCTAAGTTGGATTTGAAACGATCTAAGAAATTGATCTCTCTCAACAGATTGCACATCGGCACTACAATAGGCGTCATTACTAGCGTTGCCGTTTTGAAATCCGACTTCCAGTCAGATTTGACTGGAAAAAAAGCAGTCAAAAATCTAAAACCCAGTCAAAAAAACAGTCAAAGAAATTCAAACAAAAATCCAGCTAAAAATCCAGCCATGAAAGCATAAAAAAATATAAAAATACAAGTTGCTTTTGATATATATGTATGCAGTGAAGGGTGCATACATATACAAGTCATGCAAAAAGTTAGCCATATGAGTTAGTTCGTGCAGGCATGGGCATGGGTCTAAAATTAGTTTGGTGTGACTGGTATCAAAACCAGAACTACTTGACCGATATAGATTGGTGATGAAATCTCCTTTTTCAAAATCTCCTGTTTCATAATGCCCTGTGCTGGAATCCCTTACTCCAAAAGACCCTGAGAGAAAATCCACACGGCACAAAATCTCTCATTCTTAGATTTGGTGCTATTAATTCTGCCTCGCGACAGAAGTGAGATACGTTTGGCATAGGGGATTTCGTACCGAGAGATTTTAGAAAAAGAAATAAAAAAAATGAGAGATTATGTCCAATAAGGATTTTGGAAAAGGAGATAACGTAGGGATCCCAGCATATATTTTCCATGCCAACCTGACTACCGACGGTAGAAAGAAGTCCTCTGACAGAGTTTCATTCGCCTAGGTTGATTCCTTTTGACGCTATTGTGTTTTCAACAGAAAGACAGACGGACATGGCTGAATCCTTTCATAACTTATATAAATGAACTTTATATAGCAATCTCTCTGAGCGCTTCAATTGTCTCCTCATCATTTGCATCTACAATGTCGAATGTTTTATTGCAGCTTCTGTAAGTAATATGTATTAGTACCAACCAATTATTTCAATTATTTTGTTACTTCGACCGGTATAGGAAAGTTGAACCTCACACAACAACTGATAAATTTTCAGTTTCAAATATTTGTTTGTAAGTTGGCAAAGGCAAGTACTTGTGCAAATGCAAACGCATAAATTGGTTCGTTGTATGAGTGGGATATGCTTTCAAGCTCAGAGCAACAAAAAAAGTGAAATTCAAGCAATATTTGTTCACATTTTTATTCTTTTCTATTTCCACTTTGAATTTAAAAATGTATATTGATAGAAAAGATATTACACGAAACATTTAAGGCGGCTCTCACATTGAGGCAATTTCCAATAAGCAACTGGCAATAGGAAACACGCAAAATTATCGCTCACAATTATTTTACTTTGCATTAAATTAGAGTTCTCACATCAAAGCAACTAAATATCGCTCGAACAAAAAATGTTGCTGATTGTTTATTGGCAGTTGCATTACTAACTATAGTTGCTTATTGCTTGTTGCCTCAATCTGAGAGCCGCCTAAAAGCAGTCAAACAAAATTAGTATCCAGCTAAAAAACCAGCCGGCTGGATTTTGAAAAATCTGCCAGCTAAATGCATATTAATCCAGTCAGATCTGACTGGAAAGCAGTCAAAATGGCAACGCTGGTCATTACTGGACACTGTCTGTCTGATAGGAAAGCAAGGCTAGGCCTTTTCGCAAACGACTTTTGCAGAAGCTGTATGGATGAGGAAGAGGAGGAAACTATCCCTTCCTTATTTGTTTCTGCCCAGCTCTCTCCCGTAGAAGGAAGCTTCACTGAGGAGCCTTTCATTACAACGACTTGGGCGACCTGACAAACACAGACATCAGAAGCCTCTTATAGGGCCCATACACGACGCAGACACGTCGCTGCAGACCTTAAGTCTATGCAAACATGCCTTGGCCACACACGGTGCAGATAATCTGCACAGACATTAGTTTGTATGATTTCGTCGTGGTCGTCGGGTCAGAAAAATGACGGATACTGCTAGCCGATCCGACTTCATTAATGCCGAATGGATGAAGGAAATTTAATGAAACTGCTAGGAAAAATGAATCCAATAATAACTAAACAAAAATCTTGAATGAGGGAACCGATTTCTCCAAGCGAAACGCTTCCAATTATGTTTACGCCGTGAATTTTCTCGCTCGTCTGTGCAAAATTCACCATACACGACACAGACATGTCGTTGCAGACCAAGAAAAATTCAAAAAATGTTGAATTCACATAGACGGTCGCTGCAAACAGTCGACATGGCTACACACGACACAGACGGCCTGCGCGGACATGTCCACAACAACAAAATATATTGGTCTGCAGCGACGTGTCTGTGTCGTGTATGGGCCCTATTACGCTTTATAAAGAGCTTAAAATGGTTCAACTAGTAGGGAGATCTTATTCTTATTCTTTTTTATTCTGTCGAGTAATGGGGTAGTATATAAGAGGACGCCAGGTATCTGGAAATCTCTTATAGCGATTCATGTATGTTTGGTAGGACATGATCCATTCCCCCACGAGGACATTACTTGTTCAGACCATATTTGGCTACAGGACAAGAAAGCTTTGTGGAGGCATATTTTCAGAGATTACAACTTTCTACAGTTTAAATGAAGAACTAACTCATCTTACTTAAGATGGCGCTCACAGTCCGGGGTGGACCACGGCCTCAACCAACAAGCCCCTCCAGCCAGCTCGGTCCCTAGCCAGCTGCCTCCAGTTACGCGCACCAAGTTGGTTGAGGTCGCTCTCCAATTCTGCGCGCCACCTGAAGTGAGGTCTTCCTCTGCTTCGTTGTCCCTCAGGGGTGGACTCAAAGACTCGTCGGGCTGGTGCGTTGTTGTCCATACGCTCCACGTGACCCAGCCGCTCTATTTTGAGCTTTTTTACTAGGTCAACTTCGCTATATAGCTCGTAAATTTCGTCGTTGAATCTCCTCCTCCACACTCCGTCGATACAAACTGGACCGAAAATCACTCGAAGAATCTTTCTCTCAAAGCGTGCCAAGAGGTTTTCATCAGCTTTAGATAAGGTCCATGCTTCTGCACCATACAACAGGACCGGGATGATTAAGGTCTTGTACAATATCTCCTTGGTTCTGCGAGAGAGGGCTTTACTTCTTAGATACGTTCTTAGCCCGAAGAAACAGCGATTGGCAAAAGTCATTCTTCGTTTGATTTCTACGCCGATGTTGTTTTGAGAGGTAATTGTAGAGCCTAGGTAGACAAAGTCTTTAACTACTTCGAAGTTATATCTGTCAACTGTGACGTTTTGTCCGAGTCGCCGATGTTGAGAATCCTTTCTCGATGACAGCATATACTTCGTTTTGTTCTCATTAACAGCCAGACCCATCTTCGCCGCCTCCGTTTCAATGCTTGCAAACGCGCCATTGACAGCTCGCTGAGTTCTCCCAATACGGAGCAGCGAGATTTCTCCATCGTCACCCTGCATAGACGGACGAGTTTTCCAGGGATGCCGAAATTTAACATGGCTTTGTATAATGCGCCCCTATACATACGCTATCATAGGCGACCTTGAAGTCTATAAAGAGGTGGTGTGTATCGATCTGGAATTCCTGTGTTTTTTCTAAAATCTGCCGGAGTGTAAAAATTTGGTCGATGGTTGACTTTCCGGGCCTAAACCGCACTGATATGGGCCGATCAGGTTATTTGCGAAAGGTTTTAGGCGTTCACACAGTACACCCGACAAGATCTTGTACGCAACATTCAGGAGACTTATTCCTCTCTAATTGGCGCAGTTCAGGGTGTCTCCCTTCTTGTGGATGAGGCTCACGATGCTGAGGTTCCATTCATCGGGCATACTTTCTTCCGACCAAATTTTGCAAATAAGTTGGTGCATGCTCCTTACCAAATCATCTTCCGCCGCTTTGAACAGCTCGGCCGGTAGGCCATCTGCTACAGCCGCCTTGTTGGACTTAAGCTTGGATATCGCTTTCCTTACCTTATTTTGGTCGGGTGGACGGAAATTTTGGCTATCATCGTCCGGAAAGAATGGATCGTTCTGCCTGACAGCGGAATTTTGGTCGTCTTCGGCATTTAAGAGTCTGCAGGAGTGGTCTTTTCAAATCCTCAGCACCGACTGTGGGTCTACCACCGTATTCCTATGCAGGCTTCAGTTGCCTTGTATCCTTGAGCAGATCTTTTTACCCTCTGGTAAAACATCCGAGCATTGCTCCTGCAATAGCTTCCCTCAATAGATTCGACCGCTTGCTTCTCATGCTCTTTCTTTTTCCTTCTGAGAAGTCGGTGTTCCTCCCTTCTTTTTTGCCCGTAGAGGTCGCGGGCGACTCTCGAAGCAGCTTTGGTTTTAGTTTGCAGCATCGACTGATAGGCTGCGGTCTTGGCTGCATGTGCTATCCGGCACTCCTCATCGAACCAGGGGTTTCGTTGTGGTCGCTTAGTGAAAACCAGAACAAACTCCTCGGGTGCTGCAAATATACCTAATACAAATATCCAATCCAGTCTTTACAAAAATGTGCACATACCTACATATTCTATTCTAAGGCTCTCATTACCAACACTATCTAAACACCAAATTTCAATCTCCTTAAGGCAATTAATGAAATCACTATACAAAAATACCGTCGAGTATACTTTTTGCAAACACCGGTCATCGCGGCACACCTGCTAAGTGTCAAATTACACCAAGCTACACCTGCCATCAGTTTTACAGAGTTGTCAGCCACACACGCACTCAATTCAGAATTCAGAGGCCCAAACTCATTTATAACCGTTCTTGTTATCTGGCGACTGCGACAACCGACGGTGCGGTGACTCTAAAGAGATAATCATCGCACATAACTCTGCGTCCACTTAATGAATCATATTTTCTTCCGCCACTCATTTGTAACTATATTTTCATTCAAGGGCCACGCCCTCCAAAAACCACAAAGAATAGAAGACCCAGATAAAAGGGAATGCGGTCATTTATAATGATTATTCAGCACCACGTCGTCGTTGACCACCCACCAGCAGAGTTGGCTTAACTTGGCTATATGCTTCAACAATTAATTATGTCGTCTAATTAATTTGAGTCCTTAATTTATACCATTCGCCGTGGTAACGAATTGGTTTTCTTGGATAGCCTCATACCTGAAACCATAATATGCTGATATTTGCTTATGTCTAAAGATACTTTTGCTTTTCTCGCGTATCTTCACAGATAGACACGAATTTTTACACCGATTACTGGGAATACCTACCTCCGGACAAAGGAACCACTTATTAATATAGCTACCCACGTTTTAATAGATATAATTACCACAAAAGTGTGGATATGGTAACGACGGATCTGAAAGTAGGTACCATTCAACTTCGACTATACCTACTTAAGTCGGAAAAAATTTTAAATGCAATATTGACATTGCGTGTTGCCTACCAATATTTAAGGAAAAGATTTCAAAAACTGTTTTTCGGCAATTAGTGTTCCATTGGTGTAAATAAGCGTATGCGTGCATTTGAATGAGCGTTTATTGTTTTTCCATTTAATTGATTAGTAGTTGACGGTTGGTTATTTTTCTTGAGAACCTAATTTTGTGATTTCGAAACAAGGAAACTGCAATTAGCATCTACTTACGAATACAATGTCCATAATCAAATATTAAAATGCCGTTAAAGGTTTGGAAATTCTCAAACAGATACATGGCGGCGGTGTCAAAAGCAACGTCTCATCGTACAGCGTGTAAATGTGCTGACAGCTGATTATGCCAACAGTTAGGTGTATAAGTGATGTGTTTATGCCAACAATTGAATAATTAATGAAGTATCTTGTGTCTTTTGTTCAAGAAGATGTTTAACTTGACATTGGCATAATAATGGATAAGTTTGAGATATTTAATTGGAGGAAGAGTGTCTACCTAAGCTGACAAACTAGATTTGTCAATTGGTACATTTTTGTTCTCAAAAGTAGAACGACTTTGGAAACTATTTAAAATAGCTGAGAAACGTTAACACTGTTTAACATCCCTGAATCTGATTCGAAGCATTTAACGCATGAAAAAAAAAAAACATTATTCTTCGCTGTGGAATGCTGCCTTAAACAATTTACATATAAGCGAAGGAGGCGGTTGGGGGAGGGTATTAAACCTGGCGAATTACTGATGCTGCTACCTAACCACAGATATTATTAGTAACTTATCAGAAACACATACCTACCTACCGCAATAATATACTTTTGCTCTCAGACGGACCTCGTAACGAATTTGTAAATTTCCAAATTTCGAGAAAATAAAGAGAGCAAACGTTGGATAAAAAATTCGTCAAGTTGTGCAGAAAAATGAAATTTGTTCAAAATTCTAAAAAAGAGAAGTACCTACCTTCCTATTTCTTTTGGGTTGTTTTGCTGCAGATTATGTATGTCAACTGCTCTATAGGAATCGGATGGCAGCCCTCTCTGACAGTTTGGTGCGGACTATGGAGTGGTGGCATCATTGGACCATTTTTCTTCGACAATGAGTCTGGGAACAACGTTTCGGTGGGCCTTACAGAACCATGTTAACCGACTGTTTTTTTTTTTTCTGAAGTTGAAGACATATGGATTTGGACGGCCTCTGGTTCATGGAGCATGGCGCGCCATGTCACACAGTCCATGCCACAATCAATCTTTTGCACACCAAATTCCCATCAGCCGTCTTGGCGATATCAATTGGCGGTCTCGGAGCTGCGATTTGATCCTTTAGGATTTTTCATTGTGGGGAACCTTGAAGAGCCGATGTTATGCCTACAATTCGGAAATGATTGAAGAACTTCAGGCCAATATCATCCAAGCAATATGTGAGCTACAGCCCGAAACCATCAACAAGGTCCTGGGAAATTGGAGCGGCAGATTGCGGTACTGCGAAGCCAGCCGAGGCAGCCACTTGAACGACGTTGTGTTCCATAATTAATGGGAATGTTTGCTCTTACTAATAAAGCCGTAATACATGGAAAAAATTTAATGTTGTTCATTTTATTGCATTTTTAAAAAGAAACTTGTATTTGGTCCTCCCTATATGTATATAATACTAGCGGACTGTATTATGGACTGTACAGCGGACTGTCCAACATGGACCACCATATCCAGCAGGCTTGTTGCCGCTCACCAGACTGGACCAAACAAACAAGAACTTCCAGACTTTCAGGTTCTTGGAGAAAAATTAAACCGTAAATTTCTAGGGACGAACCTCATGCACGACACTCTACACGTAACATGGAAGTGGTGCGTCCCTGTCACGGACCAGGTGCGAGTACGCCGGGAACACCTGGGAATAACTGAGACCACGGCCACAAACTACATAGAACTAGACTGCCGACTTCTGTCCACCTACCCGACTCTTCCCGCAATTAATTCCCCTGTCTGTGAATACGTGTGAAATGTCAAAATCAATGGCGGCAATGATTTTCCATGCTATACCATACGCCAAGGATTTTTTAAGTATGCGTTCGTTATTGGCATTATTATTATTCTTTGATTTTGTACAGCACCAAAACATGAAAAATCCTGGGCCGGCAGGCAGCTTGTAGGCAAAGTCCGTTATGTGGGAGGAGTCGACGGTCTAGTTCTATGTGGAATGGTATTATTGGCCAGGGATAATGTAAACCATTGCGACACACATACGACGATGTGACACAATCATGCAACCGCTACAAGGTCTCCGAACAGAAGCCTAGTGGAATGATGCACACCACTATTTGTAACGAGCCATGGGAGATCGTATAACCGCTTATTTTGTGGGGCCCCTCCCGTGATCCACTGTTGCGTTAAAATTTACGCACAAAACCGTTGACCTTTCCATCCCTCCTGTTCCTGAACCATTTCCACTTTTTGGCCTTTTGAACCATTTTCTCCCGTTGTCTTCCGGGCGCTTCCCTTTCGCTCCTGGAGGATGACAAATGTAGTTTTTCTTAGAGCCCAGACGGACGGTCGGCAATCTCTCAATGGGCGGACGGACAGTCCCCAATATATGGATAAAAACAAGGGACAGGTGATCCCCACCGACATCAAAATGATCGTGGAAAGAATTCTTTCACTAAGGCGTTTAAGCCCCAAAAAGGACGTCTGTCCTCGTCGAATCAGAATAAAGAGTTATCGTAAGGCCCCGTGCCCATCCTAAATAAATATGGCAAAACAAGCCATCACTAACAAAAAAAAATAATATTGTAAACGATAACTTCCAACTACCTGGGTTCAGTTAGCTTTCCATTTCTCTGCGCGAAAGCTCACTCGACATTAGTATGGGAGTCGCGAGTTATGTATCCTTCCGCACTCCTAGTTGTTATTTTTGTTATTATTGTTAAAAGATAATCCTATTTAAGTCTGGTCGGGGTTGGCAAAAGGCGAACCTAAGCAACCACTGAAATCGAACAGCGCTAGATCGCTATTGTGAATACGGCTGGAATGAATATATCACCGAAGGAGAAGTTGTCAAAGCTCTGGACGTGATTCCCTTTGCTTTGACAACTACGACGATGGCAGCAGGGGCGAATTCAACACTAATACCAGAAAGACTCCTCCGCCAAAAATGACAGGGCGGCAAGGACGTCATATTTTAATTAATAAACACAAAAAATGCATATCGAAAAATCGAACAGCGAAAACCAAAAATATGTGTATTAAAACACAAAAATTTTAATGAATAAATTTTACGATTTCGGCCTTGAACGAAAAAAAAGATGGCTGAATTCGCCCCATGTATGAAAGGCTGCGTATGTGTGTGCGTGTATGGGTGTGTGTGGAAGATTATCAGCGCAGGCGAACGTCACTTTTTGGTTAACCGCCTGAGAGACAGGACGTATAGAAAGTTGAAAAGAAGAGCGAATAAGTAGAAAAGACAAGTTGTGTCTAGAGAAAAAAAAAGGAAGTTAAGACGAGAAAAATCCACAGGACGAAAGAAGAGTTTTCGTGCAGAGTGGACATCATTATCCAGTGGTTGTAGCGGGGAGTTTTTGGTCACCCCCACCCGCCAGGTCAGAGGACGTAGTTATTTTCCTAGGAGAGGAAGGATAAAACAAAAACAGATAAGTAGGGTGTTTTCAGTGTGGTAGATAGTTCGTATCGTTTAAATTTTACTTTGTGAAAAATAGTCGAGTGAGGTTTCGTTCCGTTCTTTTATAGTAGCAATTAACGGCTACTCTGTATTTTCGCGACCCGTTGTGTCTTTTGTGACCGTTGTCCCGAGAACCGTATGGTAATCGGAAGTTATCCGTTGGCCTAAAACCGCAAAGTTAAATAATTTTCTTTTTCATAAATTCGTTTTTACATTCCCTACCTTGAGGGTTTGCTTGTTAATTTCATTCTTTCTATACTTTGCGTTCTAACCTACTCGTTCTTGTTTCGAACAGAGAGGATACTAAGTCGCGCAACAAAAAACAGTTGTGCAAAGCGATACTGAGAGCTTCCAGCTCTGTGATGTTTTTTTAACAAACCAGTGGCCATTCCACTTTGTAATCATTACTAATCATAAGTGCCAATAAACTTATAAAATTTCCTATTGTGAAACATAATTTCCATTTTTTTATTTCGTCGTACATCGTTCACCAAAATCCATAATTGTCTCCAAAAAGGTTTCGCAATCTTCCTTTTCCAAAGACTGCGTGGCGCCCTTATTCAAATACACCAATCATCTACCTTTTTATTTATCATATCTAATATTATTGTGATTGAACCCACACCCAGCTGACTAGCCAAATCAATTAAACAAATGCAGTCGCCGCTGCCCGAGAGGTTGTAAGTCGAAATGACAATTTCGGCGATCGGTCGAATAGATGGCGAATGGGTAGGGCAAAGAGAAGACCGAAAGTGCAACAAGCAGCACGTTGATGCTGTGACTAGCCAAATCACAGTGACTAGCCAAATCACAGCATCAACGTGCTGCTTGTTGCACTTTCGGTCTTCTCTTTGCCCTACCCATTCGCCATCTATTCGACCGATCGCCGAAATTGTCATTTCGACTTACAACCTCTCGGGCAGCGGCGACTGCATTTGTTTACCCGGTCATTTTCAACGCATCTAATAGAATCGTATACGGAATTGTCTTTAAGTAATATAAGTGCAACACCACAAAAAGGCAATAATGCATTGTTCACAGTAATAACAGTATACATACTACGGAAAAAGGGCGATGCAAGGAAATCAAATAAATTAATTCGCGCACATATACGGGACTTGAAGATCTATAAGAGAGGCGACGTAGTGTCAGTACTAAACTTGAAAGAAGTTATACCGAATAGCAAAACCACGCACTTCCAACACCCAAAACCAAGCCAGCGGCCTAACCGTCCATCAGAGGACCAGGCGGACACGACCAGTGGCACCATCACTACCCAAGGGTGCTTCCATATTGTCCATAGAAACCATTGTACCAGCTAGGACTGAACTGAGGCAATGAATGGCAGTGAAGTCCCGAACACCGGAGCAAACACATCTGTCTACCATAGGGGAAGCACGAAAGAAGGCGGAAGAGCAGTGGCGAAGGAGGCATTCGGTGCCACCCCAACAAAGAAGGTGACCGGGCAGCCCAATCTGAGCAAACCATCAGGGATATAGATCAGACGAAGCCGTGGGAATCCCGACAGTACGACAAAAGGTCACTCCAAAACTAGTACCATCTATACCGCCGGAATAGGAAACACACCACCACTACCCCGCGAACAGCAAGCACAGGAAAACAATTGGATGACCGATCCACTGCACCCCAAAAGACCGTAGTCCACTCACAGTTGCCACCAGAATCCAGATGAAAATATCCGCTTAGTCAGGTATGGCCAAAATACGAAGAGGAACCCACGAAGGGCTGAAGGACGCATTATTGCCGGACAACCTGATGGCGGGTATCCAACACCCGGCCCTCCTCACCACCGGACGGAGCAGGCCCTTTGAAGCAATTCGGGCGCAGATTACACCCGAAGGAGGGTCCATCCTCCAGGTTAGGGGACGTTCAAATGAGTTGCGCGCATAAAGTTCCTGCGTTCCCGAATTCTTTAAGATTAAGTTCATTTGTTTTGTTTTTATTATGAAATATTATAAATTAATATACAAAAAAAAATTCCTAGAGTCCTAGAGTATAATGTACTAGAGCCATTTCAGCTGTTCAGACTCGGCATACTATTGTATGGGTCCCAAAATAATATAACAACTTACGCAAACAAATGGTTTTAGGAAACTGGGCCTAGGTCCTTAATTCGACCTCCAATTATTGTTTTTATTTAATTACTAGATACTTTGGGTAAGCAGTTGTATTGACCATGACCATCATGACCATCAAGAAAATCTTGAAACATCTGACTCACTTCTGCACTTCACCACTAGGTTTTATCAGGTGTGATCACATAAATAGCAACTGAATATCATGTATCTGCTACGTAGACTCAATCAGCGACCCATTATGTGTACCTAGCTATCCTCAAAAAGATACAACACTTTTTTGCTGAAGCAAAAGTCACAGGTCGGTGAAAATAAATAAAATAATTCCCGACACCTCGAAGCGATTAACCTCAAATTTATGCCATAACATATCCCATTTAATTAAGCAAACAGTTTTCCAGTTGAACACCTGCAGGATACCCCACGAACCACCAACCCCAGCAACAGTAACCATCTCCGCAAATCCAACGAACAATAAATCTACTCCTGCGTTGCAAATCAAAATCACAAGTATATGCCTCAAGGATGCTTCTTCTCAATTTGCTTCTTCGTTTACAGACTGCGCAATGTGTTTTCGTCCCCCTTTCCTTTGGTAGCTCACGACGATCCGTCTCCATCGTCGCCATGCGCTGCCGGTAGCAATGCAACTAGATTGCTGGGTATGGATGCTGGGGCCGACGATTGAAACAGGAACCTTCTCGTCTCCTTCCATCGCCCCAAATGGATTAGTCTATTGATATCTGTATCTCTATCTCGAATTGCAGGTCGCAATTAATATGTTAATCGCTATGGAACTGGTAGTACTGCTCCATTTAGTGAGCATCTTATATGAACTGCGCGCAGTGAGAAATCACCGACTCAATGTGCGCGCGTAGGCTTTTCCAAGACCTGTCCCACAGACTGAACCATAGCTGCGGTTTGACCTCGAGGCTTATTCGCCAACTAATCGAATGAATTCACTTTAATTGTGTACCTATCTCCGGGCAATCCGCAATGCACTCGTTTTCGCGGACGAAGGGTGAAGATTCGGATCCATTAAGGTAGCCGTAGTACAAGAGCTTGGAAAATATAATTTCGTGTTGCAGCTTCGTGTGTGGCTAAGGCGCATATTTGCCATTTTTCCATCTCAGCATCAAATGGAGATGTACCTACTATGCGGTTTCCTTGCAAGCGTCCCCACAACACAAGTGTATCTATGTGCGTGCGGTTGTGTTGTCTCTTTGTATCTCTAAACGCTTGGGGGTAATTTGTTTGTTTAAATAATGGACATCATTTAAATGATGCGAAATGCTTGCTTTAAGGGTGGAATTAAACTGATAATTGCGGTGAGGTTAGCCTGTTGAGGAGGTGCTTCTAATGGCTTGGCAAATTAATCAACCAACCATGTAATTTGAACGTAAAGTCGTCCTAATGACGACACACACTCTTAAATGAATAAAATACACTTTGCACCTACTCTTAGACAACTTGACCAAATTAGCTATCATATGGCAGCATACAGCTCTCCAGTGGCACCTTATAAGTTGACTGCAAGCACTCACCTGTTAATTTAGCGAAATGTCAACCGTTTGTCGTGCAACGTTCCGTGCTGCGTGTCGTCAAAATAAATTGCACTCGCTGGAACACAAATCCAAGTCGAATTTTCTGCGTGTCCCAAAATGGCAGGAAAATGCATTTTCTGTGGTGTGGTGGGTGAGGCCCACGCATCGTGTCGACATTTCATCGCCTGGAACTGGGTAATTTAACATGGAACAGCGGCCGTGGCCGTTGTGCTGTTGTTCGCATCCTTTTAGCGCGCGTGCACCGACGACATGTGTCCACCGGATGACATGCAACTCGCGAGTCGCGACTGCACCAGCACCACTTGTTCTATGTCGACGGGTCTCTATACGAATATAGTTAGTCTACGAGTGGCTAGCGGGATGGGGCTGGAGCGGTTAAATTATGTGCGCATTAATTTGTTAACATTTTTTTAATAATTTATTTTCGGGTGACGTTACCGCTTTGGCTCATATACTCGGGAAATTGTTATTCTCTCACACTTGAGGGGCATGGTCACGATGGAGGTGAATAACATTGTTGGCTAATTAATTACGGTTGCAGTTTGCTTAATTACACATCAGGCGAATGGATGTCTGTGTGTCGGCCGGGACATTGGGGAATGTTGTTGGGCACATTTCGTGAATATTTTAGTCACAATTTTCGTGGATGGACGTATAGTTTCGTGCACTTATTTGGGAAAATTGTAGGAATTCCTTGCGAACGTTGTTTTGTATTATTAGTGCAGAGTTGCTGAGCGATGAAAATATTGGGACTGTCAATTGAAATTGAATTATTAGCTTTTGGAAAGCATTAAAGTTGGGGAGGATATATATACAGCTATCAATTCTACTAGGTTGTGGGAAATTTCCCTTTTTGAGGGAATTTTTGTATTCGAAATGAGCTAAAAGGGAAAAAGGAAAACTTTCTGTTTTCCAGAACAAACAAAAGGGAATTTTAGTTAGCTTAGGTAGTATTGTAACACATGCTGCGGCTGCCCTATAAGTAATCCTATACAAGGTTTCTTAAACCTTTGATATTCTCCCAATACATTTTGTATGTTCCCAGCTTTTTATGGCTAAGTTTTTAGCCAATTTGGGGGTGTATCAGAAAGGTTCCGGTCCCGTGAAAAGGGTTTCTGAGCCTATTCTGGCCAATTCGTCTGCTTTTCGTTTCTTTCGAAGCATTCGTGGACAGGAACCCACCAGGCCAGTTTCAAATAAAACTCCTTCAAATTTTGTATAGCTATAAAAATTTGAAGGAGTTTTATTTTGAGGGTGTCTGAGCTTGCCACTTAACCAAACAACACAATGAATTATACAGACAATAACCACTTAACAAAGTCTCAAATAGCCTATCAGGAACTTATCTGGTTTCACAGGTCTCGGATAGTGATATCTAACAGATAAAGTCTATAGGATAGCCTATCAGGCGGTTCAAGTGCGGCTGTTAAAGCCCTTAAGCAAATATTTATTTGAAGTGGTTGGAAAAATAAAAGTTTCAGACCATTTTTTCGTTGACGAGCGTAGATTGCAGCCACGACATGGTTTTATTTGAATATTTTTAGACAATAAATCTCTCTCAGTGTCTATGTGAAAAGTAGTTGGATAAATTTTATCATTAACATTAATAAATATTCACAATACATAAACAACTAGGACAAACAAGTTGTATATAAATAATTGACAGACAAGAATCTTAAAAACTAGTATCAAGGAATTTTATGCCACACTTTTTTATCTGGTCGGATAGCGTTATGTGTCGGATAATAGTATCCGAAACTTTTCCGGAACCTTTGAAGCTGGCCCTAAGCCTTTAAAGGGTGTTGAAATAGTCATAGTGTAATACTGATTTGGATCCAATGATAGGTGAGCTAAAGGCCTTTATAGCTGCTTGACTTTATTTGCATCAGGATTTATTTCTTTGCATTTTTCTGCTAACTCGACTTTGCGAATTCGACGATACCAAAATATTCTTTTCCGTGAATAATTCCCCCCGGCCGGGCGGGCGGATTCCACGATAGGGGTGATTATCTACTATATTCTGGAATGTAAATATTCCACAAACATAGAAATAAGAGATATTTCTTACTAAATTCAAACCAAAATTCCTTATTACTTAAATAAACCATTGTCATATTTTGACTACGAATATCAGAAAAGATATGAAATTGGTACAACAATGGCCGCGTTCCATTGACCGCTAGATGACTAGCGCGCATGCCAAACTCCATATAAAAAAAACTGACATTATCATCATTTGCGCTAGAGCTCTAGCACATATTGTGAAATGTCAGTTTTTTTTATATGGAGTTTGGCATGCCGCTAGTCATCTAGCGGTCAATGGAACGCGGGCAATGTACGGACGCATACAAACGGTACGATTTTCATACGATCTGTCGCATACGACCGTTAGTTTTCGGTCGACAGCGTTCGACCATGCGATGTCGGTACAACCGCAAATTTCATATGCACACACACGATACAATCATCGTATGACCGCATGTTGGTACAACAGTTGGTACGATAATAATTGTATCGTGTATTCCCTGCTTAAAATATGTGTAGGAAAATCTGAGGTACTTTTTCCAGCCAGTCCAGCGATTTTTTGGCATACTTTCGTGGGAATTCTTATAACAAAACACTGGCAGCACTGGCGTTCCACAAAGTAGCGAATAAAAAATTCGTTCGAACTTAACCTTATTCCAAGAGGAGAATATCTTGGAATAATAAAATGTGGAATTTTCTGTTTATAAATACATAAAAGGTGGTTTATTCGCATTTCATCAATTCGTTCGTTCGCTCCCATGTGAATGGCCCTTAATAGTGCCACGTATGCTTTTTTGATGCGATTTTTTGATATGTTTTCCTTCCAGCTGAGCTTGGAGTCCAGGATTACACTCAGATATCTTGCTGCCTTTGATGGATTCACGCCCAGTCCGCGTCGCTCGACCCAGTTGCCTACTAGTAGGAGTTCGTAACCGAGTCGTTCACAAAGAAACCAATCAGTTCGTTGACGAATGGTTTGACATTGTGTAAGAAATGGATTTAAATGTCAGCAGAAGTCATGAATCGTAGCCGTTCAATGAAAACTCCCAAAGTCCATTTTATTGGTTTTGAGATATTTGCATTTGAAGTTGGTAATTAATATTAAAAATCCAAAAATGCTTATAAGTGTTCGAACTTGAGTTTCGCATATAGAAGGAACTTTGCGTAACAATTGACAAATAAAATGTATTGGATCTTGTTATCCCGGAAAGGATAAAATAGGAAAAATGAACTTAGGGAGTTTTCTCTGAAAGAAAACACGCACCGTCCTGTTGAAACCACACATCGTCCACATCCATATCTTCCAATTCGGGCCATAAAAAGTTCGTTATTGATATGTATTGTAGTACATATTGTTAGCATAGCACTTTCTTATTACATACTTTTATAATGTGCTGTAACCAGACATGTATTGTAATTGTACCTAAGTAAGTCAATAAAGTTTAGTCTCTCGCTCACCATTGAACTGATCAGTACAGTAGTTTTACTTAAGCGCAAACACATCAAATTGGCGACGAGGAAATAAAACCGTTTGATAATGCAGTAATTTCTTTGAGACAATACATAACGTTATTGAGTTCCGTATTTTATTGAATAGTGGTTTTTGGAATTTTTTTTTCCTTTATACTTTTTTTTTACCGAATGTCTGATTCTGAAAGTAGCTCTTCCACTGTAATCTCTGTGAAATTTAAGAACGAGGAAGAAGCGCAAAGCATAATGAGTGCGATAAATTTTATTGGAGCTATTGAGTTTTTTAGTCCGAGCATTGATGAGTTTGATATATTTATGGAGCGATTTGAGAATCTTATGTCGCTAAATAAAATCACGGATGAAAAAGAAAAAAAAGTATATTTGATGAGCTTGGGTGGAAAGGAACTGTATAAAATTATTCGCAATGTGTCAAGGCCAGATGGAATAGAAGCGGTTACCTATAACGTTTTAAACAAGAAACTGCAAGATCATTTTAATCCACAAAAGAACATTACGGCGGAACGGTACAAATTTGGCAGCCGAAATCAGCGTGTGGGAGAAACAATAAATGAATATGTGATGGCGATAAAGGAGCTAGCAGAGCCATGTGAATTCCGTGATTTTCTTAATGATGCCTTAAGAGACAGATTTGTCTTAGGTATATTGGACAATCGTGTGCGTGCCAAACTTCTTGAGGTGTCGTCTTTGGAGTTCCAAAAGGCAGTGGACATAGCTAGGGGCGATGAAATGGCGAAAAATCAGTTGATGGTGGTTCAACCAAGCATATCAGGAAGTAGTGATATCAATAGTATTGGTCGGCATAGCCAGAGAAGTAGATCGTTGGCAAGATTGCATAAAGGCAAAAATGACCGTCCGACAGGTCAGCGTGGTCATTCAAGGAAAAGAGACTCGAGTAGAAACAGTCATTTGAGTAACGTTAAATGTTTCTACTGCAAACAATTTGGACATATCAAAAGGGATTGCTTCAAATTAAACAAATCCAAAGTTAATTCGGTTGATGAAGGCGAGAGGGAACGAGAAGGTTATAACTCAGACGATGGAGCATGGTTAGGCAGACTTAATTACGTGGACGAGACAGCACCCGGGGCGCTTAAAGTTAAGTTATTGGTAAATGATAAGTTTGTAGTTTTTGAATTAGATACTGGTGCATGCACAACCGTATTATCAGAAAAAGATTATTTAAGTCTATTTAAGCATGTTAAACTTAACAAAGTTTCTAAATCTTTAGAAGTTGTAACTGGTGGGCACGTGGTGGTACTTGGAGGTATTGAGGTTATGGTTCAATCAACATTTCATGAAAAGCCCATGGCGTTAACAATTCTCGTAATAGAGAGCAAAAAACCATTTACACCTTTGCTGGGACGTGTTTGGCTGGATTCTTTGTATCCCCGGTGGAAATCTTTCTTTAGTCATGTCGGTAAGAATATTAATAACAACTTGATTTCCAATGTTCGGTGTAATGCCGATGTAGATAGTAAAAGCGCTATCGTTGCAATGCTTAAAACAAAATATGCACAAGTTTTCGACGAAAATTTAGAAAATCCTATTATCGGATATGAGGCTGACGTTATCTTGGATGAAACAGCAAAACCAATTGTATTTAAGGCATATTCTGTGCCTTTTGGATTGCGAGAAAAATATAATGCGGAATTGGAAAGGCTTTTAAGTGTCGGTATTTTAGAAAAAGTTAAACATAGCGAGTGGGCAAGCCCAGTAGTATGTGTGATGAAGAAAAACGGTGATGTTAGGCTTTGCATGGACTGCAAAGTATCTATTAACAAGTATATGAAAACAGAACATTACCCTTTACCTCTTCCAGAGGATATATTTGCGAATTTATCAGGTTATACACACTTTACAATTTTAGATCTTACAGGGGCTTTCCAACAATTGCAACTTACAGAAAAGTGTAAGAGTTATTTCACAATAAACACTTCTAAAGGCCTTTTAAGATTTACAAGGCTAGTTTTTGGAGCGAAAGCTTCCAGCGCAATTTTTCAAAGCGTAATTGATAGCATTTTGAGTGATCTAGATTTCGCTATTGGGTATATCGATGACATTTTGATTAAAGGGAAAGGGATGGCAAACTGCATAGAGAATACCAAAATTGTGTTAGGGCGATTGGAAAGGTTTAACGTGAAAGTAAATGTAGATAAATGCAAATTTGTAGAGGAAAGAGTTGAATATCTCGGTTATGTCATTAGTTCTGAAGGCCGGCATCCCAGTACGGTGAAAATTGAAGCGATTTTGAATGCACCAGCGCCTACGGATGTGTCACAGCTTCGTTCTTATTTAGGACTTTTAAATTATTACTCAAATTTTCTACCAAACCTTTCATCGGAACTGCATGTTTTATACAATTTGCTTCGAAAGGACGTAAGCTTTAATTGGACAATGGAATGTAGTAAGGTTTTCGAGCGTACAAAAAAGTTATTGTCTGGAAATAGTATACTTGCACACTTTGATCCAACTAAAGAAATTGTCATATCTTGTGATGCCAGTCCGTATGGCATAGGCTGTGTTTTGTCTATTGTTGAAAACAATGTCGAAAAGCCATGCATGTATGCAAGTAGTTCTCTAAGTCCAGCTGAAAAGCATTATTCCCAGCTACACAAGGAAGCTTTAAGCATAATTTTTGCTGTTCGTAAATTTCGAAAGTTTATTTTTGGACGAAAAATAACAATTTTTAGTGATCATCAACCATTGAAAGAAATTTTTGGAGAAAAGAAACCAACTCCCCCTATAGCAGCATCTAGAATTCAAAGATGGGCAATAGAGCTCTCCATGTATGATTACCGCATTTTGTATCGAAGGGGCAAACATAATGGTAATGCAGATGGTCTTTCGAGACTTCCTTTACCTCACAAGACAGATGATGAAATTAATATTATTAATTCATTTAATTTTTCTGATCAGTTGCCTTTGGATTTAAAGAAAATCAGGGTTGAAACTAGAAAAGATAATGTTTTGCAAATGGTGATAGGCTGCTTATCCAAAGGATGGCCAGACAAAGTTAGCCTGGAGTTGAAGCCATTTTTTTTGAAGAGACATGTGATCGAAATTGAAGATGACGTTCTTTATTATGGTATGCGTATTATTGTTCCCTTGCAGTTAAGAGGTTGCTTGTTAAATGCGTTGCATGAGGGGCATATCGGTATCGTCCGCATGAAGGAACTAGCTCGTTCATTGGTCTGGTGGCCGAAGATAGATGAGTGTATTGAACTCCACGTTAATAGTTGCGAAACTTGTGCAATAACCGGGCGTTGTCCGTCAACGCATAAATTGCATGATTGGCCTGCATCTAGTTTCCCGTACGAGAGGATACATTTAGATTTTTTCCATTTTGAAGGTCGAACATACCTATTAATAGTTGATAGTTTTAGTAAATATGTCGATGTACACTTGATGCAAAATACGAATGCGAGTTCTCTTTTAGAAAAACTAAGAACAAATTATGCAGCTTTTGGTCTTCCGGTCATGTGTGTCACAGACAATGGACCCCCTTTTAATTCTTATGAGTATAGACACTTTTGTGATTTGCATTGCATCCAAGATATTAAATCGCCCGCTTACCATCCTCAATCAAATGGTCAGGCCGAACGATTGGTTCAAGTTGTTAAAAATGATTTTAAGAAATCTATAATCGATCAGAAAACAAAGAATTTAACCGCTCAGCAAAGAATTGACAATTTTCACCTTAAGTATCGAAATACGCCGTGTACCACCACTTCAGAAACTCCAGCAAGCATGATTTTCAATTTTAAGCCTCGAACAAAATTAGATATTATTAAAGAAAACCCTCGATCGAATGATGATTGTTATATTGTGAATAACACACATTTCAAAAGAGGAGAGGAGGTGTATTATAAGGGCAGTTTTGATAAATATATAAAATGGTATCCCGCTCTTATTGTAAGACAAATTTCCTCTAATATATACTTAATCAACTTTAGGGATAATTTGAGAAAAGCTCACATTAACCAATTGAAAACAAAAGTGAAGCAAGTTTCATTTGCTCCGGAACAGTTCTATATTAAAGGAAAGTTGTCCAGCGGAGAACCTCAATCTGCCAAAAATTTAGAAAAGCAAACAGTTGTTTCAGCATCACAATTAAAAAAAGTTGCTAGGGACATTTATCCTACAAGATCATCCGAAAGAATTAAAGATATTATAAAAAGAAAACATTTAATGTCATCAAAATGATATCCGTAGTTAATGATTTTCTATTCTTATGTAAAAAGAACAAAAACGGAATTAAAAATAAACTGAATTAAAGAATTAAATAATTAGGTAAAATGAAAATAAAGTTTAAAAAAAAAAATTAGTTAAACTGAAGTTAAAGTTAAAAAAAAAAAAAAAAAAAAAAAAAAAAAAAAAAAAAAAAAAAAAACTAAATTAAATAATTAGTTAAACTGAAGTTATACTTATATATATATTTTGTTTTGATTAAAAGAAGGGTAAACTGATATGTATTGTAGTACATATTGTTAGCATAGCACTTTCTTATTACATACTTTTATAATGTGCTGTAACCAGACATGTATTGTAATTGTACCTAAGTAAGTCAATAAAGTTTAGTCTCTCGCTCACCATTGAACTGATCAGTACAGTAGTTTTACTTAAGCGCAAACACATCAGTTATCATCTCACGATAGCGAACACCATTCACAGTAACTGCCTGACCGGCCTCATTTTGGAAAAAATACGAATCGATGATGCCGCCAGCCCATAAATCGCACCAAACAGTCACTCTTTGTATGTGCATTGGTTTTTCGACAATCACTCTTGGATTATCATTCGCCCAAATGCGGCAATTCTGATTATTTACGAATCCACTGAGGTGAAAATGTGCCTCATCACTGAAGATGATTTTCTTCGAATTTCCACGAAGTGCATTTTGATTTGAACGCCCATTTTCATAATAAGCCTGAATAACTTTAACGCGTTGCTCGATTGTGTAATTGTGTATATCTTTCCAAGGTTCAAATTGAGTTAGTCTGAAATTGAGAAATGTCAAATGAAATGCAGAAAAAAACTTGACGTTTAGGTGTGGTTCACATTCAACATCGACCCTTAAAATTTACCAGCCTTTAGTAGGCTAAGTAAATTTCAACAAACCGAAAACTAGAAAACGTTTGCCAGTCAAAACCCCCTAAGTCCATTTAGGGAGTTTTCACTGACAAGAAATTCAAAATGTTTTGATTTTAGGGAGTTTTGATTTTGAATAATTTGGAAATAGAGAAACTAGGGACTTAGTGAGTTTTCACTGAACGACGACAAAATAAACTTAAACCTCTCAAGCTAAAACTTTGGCATAGTTTAGTGTTGTGGCTATTTTTCGAAGCCTGATTTGAATACCTTTAATGGTTAAACTCCTATTAAACAAGAAGTTGTCAAGCAACGGGTAAACGGGTTATCCGCCTTTTGAATTAGTAAAGCGAAATTCTAGAAATTTGTTAACAACTATAAGGAAACTTATTAACTTCGTTATGGCTTTCAGTCAATATTCAAAATGTATTAGAATGCGCTATATCCCGGATCATTATTTGGGTACTAAACGCCATCAGCCAAATGCATCCAGCGGAATATATTAGTATATAGCTAGGTACCATTAAAAAATAACTTCAACTACCAGCATTGAGTGCAATTCATCTGAGCACAGTCGACACTCGACACATTTCAAATTACCATGTCAAATGAGTATCTATACCCATTTCATGTGCGCCCCCTTTTGATTGCACGGTTTAATTAATTTGCTAATTTGTCATTGACTTTGACTGTGAAATTTGTTTAATGCAACCGCGTCAGTCATTCTGTATGTATGTTCAGCGATCAACTGCTGATCAGCCGATAAGACAGCTCACGCTCACCATCTCCAGTCATGAAGCCGTGCTACTCGTATATTAGACAGTAAAAGCAACTGCTATCTGTCAGTCACATCTCTATTTCTTGCTGCGTTCATTTTAATTGACTTTGGCCAGAAAACCACATAATTGGCGGCTATGCATAATATATGACATGCGCGATGCACCACTAATCTTCTGTTCAACCATTATGTCAGCACATTACTCTCGGTCGTATGTTACTGTCTAGTCCAGTCCCATGAAATAGGCATTTATTTTTAAGGTTGGGAAAATTGATCTTTCCTATTGGAGAGGGGATGTATTAGAGATGCGGTGTGGATAGGCGTTAGTATTATCCTGGCGGTGACCAGTGACGTGACGTGACATTAAGTGTGACTTTTTGTCACATTGTCTAAGAGGATATAAGGCTGAGGTATAATGCGGCGTCCCCAACCTTTAACCGCTCCGCAGAAGTTCTGAATAGATGGAAGGAAACGCTTAGTGTGGTGTATGTGTATACCAATGGCGGGTAGGAAATAAATAATTTTTGAGAAAGGCATGAACTCCATACCCATTTTTGTTTTTGTTGGAGATTGCATCACGGATTTGCCATTTTTTTTTACAATTCGCTAACCTCTTGCGAAATCCGGTCTTATGTCACAATACTCCGTCTAAAGAAAGGTCTTCTGAATGAAAACCCATACATCCCACATTCGTTTGCATCATATTCAACTCAAGCCAGCCGCCCATCATCATCTTCACCATCTTCGGCGTTGTCGTCAACTTCAGCCTAAACTCCCTTCGCCATAATGTCACGAACAATTTTAATTGTGGTGTCAAAAACGATGTGATTAATAGCACGTCCACTGCAGCAGTAGATGAAGGCAGTGCGGTGGTGTTTGTGGCAACGGTTGGTTGGCTGCCTTTGCCTGGCGCAAATGAGCAAATACCTTATGGCCCATGTCTGCTTTTTCTCACTCTCTGTCGGCGCGCGCGTATAGGACAACGCCACACAATTTTTGATTTTCCGAACTCAAAACAGAAAAAAAAAACTTTTTTTGATTTCATGACTCATTAGGGAAAAGTATCTCAGAATCGCAAATGATGTCTGAAATTGAACGAGCTCCCCATTTTTGTTGATGCTGTTAGTCTGATGTGTTTGAAAGCGCCTTGGCAAATAAAGTCATAGACCATCGTCGCTGTCTTTAGACGTAACTTTGTGCCTTTTCTCCTCCCCCTGTATAATATTCTGTTCCACTTGGTAACCCCACATTCGGGGGGGACTAAATGCGAAATGGAAGTCCATTAATCAGAGCCTGTCGACTGGATGTGGATTGTGTGGCAAAAGTGATGGGCACGACGGTATCTTCTCGACACATTATGTACACATGTACGAGTAGGTATATCCTCCGCACATCCGACAACGACCAATTGATGAGCGAATGTATGCTCTGTCGACGATGGGCGAACAGGCATTTTGGCCAGAGTAGGCTCCTTTTGTGATGGGCCCTCTTCGGAACGAAACAATTTCCTTCCATTAATTGTGGTGATGCTGCACTATCAACCGCAAATTCGAACAAAAAGCCAAAATAAAGTTCAAAAAACTTTCCGATTGCGTCATTAATTAACTGCACAATGAGACGAGAGAACTGTCAACTGTCAAACAGCTGTCAGATTGACAGGGGCAACGGCAGAATCCCCAATGGAGCTGTGAAGTGGATATCTGCGCGCCAGCGAGTGGATCATCTACAACAGTGCCGACTTTTTCATTTTTTTTTTTGTCTTTTTTTGGGCGGTATCTTCTTGGGTGAAAAATGACCCACGTGACAGATGTGACGTTGATGTTTACCCATAATCTCATGTTCAATGTCAAAGTTTATAACCGATTAAAGACGAAAATGTTCTTCCACTTCCACTAGAGATCTCTTCATCAATTATCTCCGCCTTGAGACAGTCCGCCCTCTACAACAAATCCATGGCACGAAAGACTGGCTGTATGCTCAGTCAGAAAATGAGGAAAACTCATTGCAACTGTCAATGTGTGTACCGGGCGCGTACACACGGTTGGTTCTCCACTGCGAGCAATATTAATGAACTCCATGGTAATTATTATTTCCAGCGATTTTCAACTGTTCACTGGGGGAGTAGTGCGGGCGTGGGTGACGCCTGGTGTACATTAGACATGTGCATAAAAGTTAATCGCTTCACAAATGAGCCTGTGAGTTGGCCATTAATCATTCTGGGGGGAAGCTAGCTTTCCAGTCCATGCATGTGTGTGTATATAGGGAGTGCGATCTATTTTTATGCGAAATTCGTTTGTGAATTCTTCCCCCGTGGGCTGTAATGCGATATTGCACTGCGTTTTGAGGGATTTGAGGCATTTTTCGGAGACCGCACCACAGAAAGCAATTATTGGATTAACAAATGGAAAGGTGGCTATGGTGGGAGGATTTGACGAGGAAATATATGCCCATATGACATGACTCTTAGTTGTTGGCGAATATTATAAAGCTAAGCTCGGATTGTGCATTAGGACAGCTGAGAGTAACCACAGTTGGATTAGAAAATCGTGCAAAGGTACCTAATTCTCGCATGTAGCTTGTCAGTAGATTATGGAAAGATGGTGTAAGCCAGAAGTCAAATTCCTTGAGAAAGATATTAGTTAATGCAGTGAGGTTAGGTGGGTGCGTATTGCGTTCGTATTTCAAACTAGCGACTGACAAAGGATGGCGGTACGGTTATGTAAGACATCAATATTTATGAAGGCTTCCAAAAAAGTGTTTTGCAATTATATTTTACTCCTTTGAATGTACTGTACACGTTTCCTCCAACAATTTAAGCAACGATTGCCTATAGCTGAATTCACGCTTTGTGTAAATCGATTGTGCCTGTGTCTGATTAAACTTCCGCCATGCACGTTTGCAGCTGGCTTATTGTATCGTTCATCACTGTCCGTTTTAAACTAGCTAGCGCTCCCAAATCCCAATATGCGAATTGCTCTAAGGAAAACCAATTTACTGGTGAAACACCCTCCTTGTAGTAAAGCTTGGTATACTAAAACTTTCAAACAGGTGTTTTAAGACGAAATTTTTAAGAAGACTATTACAGTTACAATCTCAGAATTCAAAAAGTGCATCCAATAGGGCTTTTCGTCAATCCCTGCTGGATGTGACCAGCACTTTGGTGAAGTTTGAGTGGGGAATATTAAGATAGTACTACTGCAAAATCTCCTAAACTCTGAAAAGAATCTTTCTGCTGGCTTAGTAGTAGCTTTGCGATTCGTACTTTTCGTACCATATTTTGGCAAACGGATTGTCTTGGCTGCACGGGTGCTTTCCCCAGTACGCCGGGCTCTGCTATAGATGCTCTGCTTGATTTTCTTCCCCTTGCTATCTGTATCATGGGTGTTACTAACAAATCAATATATTGTCTCTGGCGGGGTGGTTTTTGGTATAGTCCACACTGGAGTTTCGATGACCTTACACTACACATTATCCTACGACCATGGATATGCCGTCTGATGCAATGACACCGGAACTTCGGCTGTTGTACAAATTCAGAGTCGACTTTCCTTGGGTTTATAGGACTAGCTTCAGCCAGAGTCTGAGCCGGGTTTGGGATGCAGTCGTATTTTCACTTATGGCTCGAAAACTAGTCAAGGGGTCCGACGCTGGTGTCTTCGTGGAAATCGACTACATTAGACTTCACTACTCGTTAGGCAAGCATGCCTCTGTGTTTCAAGAGGAGATCTATGCTATCCTGATGGCTGCTAAATATATTGTTAAGAATATAGGTGGCGGGTGGGAGTATCTGTGTCTGTCGCGATAGACAAGATTCGCTTAAGGCCTTGCTCAACCCTGTAATCCGTTCCAAAATTGTTCGGGGATGCAAGACCAAGAACTCTTTGAACTCGGTCGCAAGGTTGAACTCTTTGTCTCTTTTCTATGGTCCCAGGTCACACTGCGATTGCTGGAAATGAGATATCCGATGAGATTGCTAAGCAAGGCCCAGAGGATAATTTATCGGGACCTAGAACCTGTGCTGGGTCTTCGTGCGTCCTTGGTCGGGCTCGGTTCGGGGTCGGAAAGGCTCTACAGGAAGCGCGCAGACTAAACGCATGCTCTCGAAAGTCAGTAAGAAGTCTGGGGGATTCCTGCTGTCTCTCAGTAGAAATGACTGCAGAAAACTTATTGACGTTCTTACGGGACACTTCGCTTTTTCTAAGCATCTTAGTGTGCTAGGCTTAAGTGATACCACTGTCTGCGACGCTTGTGGGAAGGGCGACTATACTTCGGATCAATTCGTTTGTTATTGTCCTGCCTTTGCTCGGATCAGGTGGCAGATTTTTGGCGCTGATGAGGTGAGTGCTGATAGTCAGCTCCTTCGCTATAGTGCATTCTCGGCTTTCTCCGAAAGTCAAAGAAATTCCAGTCAAATGGGTAATACTGGTTTGCTTCCTGGGGCCATTACCACGAAACAACAAGTATTGTTAAACAGTAGCAATTTATCGGAGCAATATGTTAAAATGCTTCCATTCCACAATACTCGTTGTTTCGTGGTACAGGCCTCTGGTAGTACAATGGACCAGTTGCTTTTGAGTGCTCCGGTGAAGTGTTTCCTCATCCGACAACAAAAATAATTTTTAGAATGGAAAACTGAAGCCATTGGATTAACTTAGGGGTTCCCAAACGTTTCCATACTGCGACTCCCTATACAGGTTATAATATTTTTGCGACGCCTTTCTAAAAGCATACAACGGAATAAAGCACAGATATGTGAATACCTATAAGCTGAGCTTACTGAAGATTCACTAAATGGGTTTTCAATAAGGATTGGTCTATATTAAAATGGAATAAAACAAGCTGTGTATGCAAGGTATTAACGAATCCCATGTATGCCATTATTGTATGAAATATAGCACCAGGCCCAAATGTCCGCCGCAGCTTCTCACGTTATCACGGATCCGAAAGGTCCAATTTGCCGCATAGATCCGGCCTAATTTTAGCGATGGCATTGGTTATGTTGGGTTTAAGGACATGGGTCAATTGCGGTTTATTCGCATTTAGCTGCAACTTCAGGCAATGCCACAAGACAAATTTAGCGAAGTTAATTCGCACGATCTTGGTGGGCAATTCACGTCACCTCTGATAGAGATCAGATAACCATACCCTGCAGCTGACTGACACATAGCCACCTCTTGCTGGAACCACATGTTAGCAGCATCGTTCTGTAGTACTCGCCGTTGATGGTATTGGCCTTACCAACGTCATGAAAAAGTACAGAGCAATGACGCCACCGCTAGTCTAAAATGCGCACCAAACAGCTTTTTATGCATGTATTGGCACCTCGTGTTGGTTGGCGTCATCCCATATATGGCAATTTGGCCATTCATCCAAAAATGCGGCCCGTCGCTAAAGAGGATTTTTCTATGGTCATTAATCATTAACTTTGAGCTCCTGGGTCAGTTGGATCTTGAACGGGTATATAGGCCCAAGTCTCGACGCAAAATTCGCCAAGTTGAAGTCTGCAAAATTCGTATACTTCTTGTGCACGGCAAAACACAATGGCCAACATCGAACGAATCCGACCCGACATTTTTTTCGAGCTCAAGCTGGTGGAACGTCGTGGGCAGGCGACATATGCGTATCGTCTTGCGACGCCCCTAGGATAGCCCCACGACACGTCCCAGGGCGTCGCGACGCACAGTTAGGGAACTCCTGGATTAACTCATATCATTGCAGCTTGCTTATTCCTCAATATTTTTTTTTTATTTTGTTGTCCACAATTTTTCTATTTTTGTCAATATTTCTCACTTCTGTTATTCCCATTTAAATAATTTTGGTCCGAATTCTGCTTTTTGGCCAATACCAGTTAACGTTTCGACTGGATTGATATCGTTCCCGGCAAATTTTTGCGAGTTCACATCGTCGAAGAAGGAACTCATCACCAAAGTGTTCCCCGGCATTGCACAAAATTATAAAAATCTCGATTGGATTAGGTAGTGAACGGGCAATACTAGCAGTGAAGAATATAGACGTCGATAGCTTGAATTTCATTATTTAAAGTCAAATCGCTGGAGAACTGCATTCGTAAAAACTACAAATTCGTTGAGAGTGTGACCGACGAGGATGAGGCGACCAACAACTATCCGACGGAATCTTTGAACTCGCTTGATGTGCCAGGAAATCCACCGCATAATTTACAGCTAAAGGTGGGATCGATCATTATCATGTTGCGGAATCTGAATCACCCGAAATTGTGCAACGGTACGCGGTTGTCTGTCAAGAACCTGATGAGCAATGTGATCCAAGCGACGATCATCAAGAGCAAATTCAAAGGAGAGGAAATCCTTATCCCACGAATTCGGATTATTCCAACTGATCTTCCATTCCAATTCAAGCGGATTCAGCTCCCCGTTCGATTGGCTTTTGCGATGACAATCAATAAATCCCAAGGCCAATCGTTGGAGTATTCAAATTACTTACTGTGCTGCTACATACAAAACATCTTGTTGATTTGACGAAGTTCATTATCTTGTCTATTGATATGCTGGAAAGCTCGTCTAGTTCGTTGAAGAAGTGACTCCCTAGGAATTTGTACCTGGTGTGTTGGAGACTTGGGCAGTGACATAGGAAGTGGGGTGTATCCTCAAGAGCTTCCTCATCACCGCAGCCTCTGCAAAGTTCTTCTTCCATTAAGCCCATTTTCTTCATATGGTACCGCAAGGTGTTGTGTCCTGTTATGATACCTACGAAGGTGGACAGGGATTTCCTATCCTTCCGCATTATCTTCTCGGTTTTGGATTCATTGAAGGACGGCCATAACATTCTTGTGGTATTACAAGTGTTTAAGCTGGCCCATCTTGCGTTCGCCTCATCACTTGTCAGCTGTATGTTGCCCGTTCGCGTGTTGGCAAACCGTCTTCGTTGTTCGTTTTTGCGCCGGAAAACAAATCGATTTCGATTCCATTCAAATAAATCACATTGAAATTTGAACTACATATCTGTATTTTATTATCACTCTGGAGTTTATCTGAAGGCGTTAAATTAAGGCGAGACGAAGAATCTCCCCGGGTCCGCTAGTTTTTTATAAGAATTGTTATAAGTCGAGGTAGGAACTTAGTGGAGGAGGACGGTGGCAAGCTCGCGGTTTCACGGCTATCGCAAGTCGGATGGGGTAGTTCTTGTTAACCCCCACACTAAACCACCTGCTCAAAACAAAACAAAAAAAAATTAAATTGTGCCAGAAGAAAACTAAAGAAAGACAGGCGGATAACTAATATTAAACGACCTCGGATGAACAACTAAATCAAAGAAAAGAGAAAGAGGTTGGGGCAGGAAAGCAGGAGAAGAAAACTCAATGACCTTTGCGCTGCCAAAGAAGGGAGGCTGTAAAGTCAGATTCAATAAACTCTTAAACCAACTATGTATCCTAATCTACAACTATGCTAACCTAAAAACGTAAGCTAAATCCTATCCACTAAACCTTTTCTAACTTATGTCTATCGTACTCTAGCCCTTTGCATGCACTGCCTTCCACGATTGCACCTCGGTAAGGTTCGCTCGTTCCAGATACTGTGCCGTATGATTTTGACACGGGGTTGGCCTACCCAACCTATGTCTCAATGTACATATCCGTGGCTATCTCTCCGGCCTAATTATTTGAGAGATAACCCCTTAAAGCTATAATCCAGCCACTATTGTCTGACCTTTGTATCCGTAGAGAAGATTTTGCATGTCGCGTCTCGTCCATGTACCTCGTTCGTTGGTCGCTGTCTAAGTAGCGTCTACGTCATGGCATTAGCAGCAAGACGACCTTCCCGTTTCACCACACACCAAATCACTTTCTTTTGCTCCACTTCATTATCAAAAAAAAACTCACTTCGTTCACTTACAAATGGTATAATTCATAGAGAGATACTCTATATTTGTAAGCTATGCTGAAAAATAAGGGTGATATTGCCCGAAAAAAAAAACGTAAGGCTTTCTTAAAGCGTCGCCCCTCGTTGTCCTGCCGGCAGCATGCTTCACTTTAGGTACAAATCCTTGGAAAATGCCAAAGGACTCATTAGTCAGATTATCATAAAGCGATTCGATGACAGCCTGGCCAATTATATCGGGAGCATCTTTCTCAAATATGTCCAAAAGTTTGTTATCCAGTTAATTCAATATTGCGACAGATCCAGCGCTAGAACCCGTCTTTTTCCTGTAATCGGCCTTCAACTTTTCAAAAAGTAGACATACACACTACAGACTACACAGTGTTATACTTACCATAGTACAGCGCTTCACGTTAGCGGTTAGCTTATGAAACATCGCACATGTAAGTCCACGATTTTCCACAAAAAAATAAAACCATTCGACCTTGCTTTTTCATGGATCAAATAGCAGATGCAGTTTGGGAGGGAGGGGGTTTGTTTTTCCCCAAAAAAATGCTAAGAAGTGAACTTTATTTTTGTATGTCAGTTACCCTGATGATAGATAGATTGTCAGCCCCATAATATTCCGTGTGTGTCTTCTTGAATTGCATTAGCTTATGGACACATCTTTGCTATTACAAACTGACAATATTAATCCATATAAGACAGAGAATCATGTAAAGTAAGTCAACAAATTGCTACATAAATCCAAATTAAAACTTCAAATTTATTAAAGCCCAAATAGTCGTCGACAAAGTCCCGCATTTTGGAGCAAACAAATTCCCAGTCTACAAATTTATTTCCAAAAATCTCCATATATCTCAATCAAGCCACTAATTAACAAACAAATTTTCAATTCGCCTGTGTGGGGCCCACCGACACGACTTTTTTTGTTTTTGTTGTTCACGAAAAAAAAACACACAACACAACAACTGTGGAAACTGATTAATTTTGGAAACAGTTCTACTGCAAGCTTCACAAGTAAAATTACATTAATTAGCATTTAACAAGCCATTAGGCCGTCGCATCGGCCGTCTCTTGCGCTCAGAACCCAATGGCAAGGGAAACCGCTTGACTGTCATATGAAGATGTCACGCGCAACATGACGCAGTGGTAATTATGAAAACATCGATTTTATTATTTTATTTTTCGGGTGGCCATCACAAGCTTATAAGCTTTGACTAATTAACAACAGCCCACACTAATGGCTTTAGAATCGATTCTTAAAAACGAAACAAGTCTCACGGACCGCTAAAAAGTGGAATTTGATGGCGATGTCAATTAAATCGTGGTTTGGACAATTGTCAACCGATTTCGTTGGTGAAAGTTCGACTGAGTTGGGATAAGAACGGAAAAGGAGGTGTAATGTCAAACGGATACGAATTCTAGTATGGAGATTCCGTTTGGCCGACACATTGTGAATGAATCTCTTGTAATGATGTTTTTGATCATCGATGTGTAATCTATCTATAAAGTCGAGTACGTGCATCGAAAGCTGATATCGTAGACCGTTGTGAACTATAAAACAGCTGGCGCTTACATAATCTATACTTATAATGTAGATTTATAATTCTCTTGGTATATTTTTATTAAAATTCTAAATGGCTCTTTTGTCCTGTCTTAAGCCCAGGAAAGTTGTCACACTATAAGGAACACTTCGTATGTTTTCTAGCTTCTTATAGCCGAATTAGCAGCCGGTTTAGGAATAAGGTAAAAACGGTTCAGGTCCTGTGGATTGGCATTTGAATCTCTCTGGCTAGTTCATCAACTTTGTCTCTTCTCTTAGGACCGTGGGCCCACCATTATATGGTTTCATTCCTGGTACTGAGTGTTTGGAGGAGGAGGGTTTTCCACTGAAGTAGTGCACAACTGATGGGAGAGCTTAGAGCTAAAGTGCGTTTATATAGTTGCTTGACTGTCCGTAAATGTAGGTATGGATGCTCGCGTCCTCAATAACAAATTTAAAATAAAGCTCGGCTCTATCTGAAATGCGAATTTTTTCCCCGCGTTGACATTGAGACATTTTGATTTGGTTCTTGGATGCCAGCTCCCACAAGTATATTTTTGACCAATTTGACAGTTTGGTAGGTTTTATTAGTATCAGGTACTAACCCATTCTTCTTTGTTAGGAATCTCCGTGGAGAACCTTTAGGTTAGGCTAGGTTTGTGGGCTGGCGAGGATTTTCTCCGTGCCATACTCAGGTCAATACTGACCCATTGTGATTCCCGTAGGGGGAAAGAGGTTATCCCTTACCCATTATAACCCTGTATTAAAATTACTTACTGTGCTGCTACATACAAACCATCTTGTTGATTTGACGAAGTTCATTATCTTGTCAATTGATGTGCTGGAAAGCTCGTCTAGGTCGTTGAAGAAGTGACTCCCTAGGAATTTATACCTGGTATGTTGGAGACTTGGGCAGTGACATAAGAAGTGGGTTGTATCCTCAAGAGCTTCCTCATCACCGCAGCCTCTGCGAAGTTCTTCTTCCGTTAAGCCCATTTTCTTCATATGGTACCGCAAGGTGTTGTGCCCTGTTATGATACCTACGAGGGTGGACAGGGATTTCCTATCCTTCCGCATTATCTTCTCGGTTTTGGATTCATTGAAGGACGGCCATAGCATTCTTGTGGTATTACAAGTGTTTAGGGTGGCCCATCTTGCGTTCGCCTCACTTGTGGCTGCTTCACCCTGCTTCAAGCTTAAGTGTGCAAGGCGGGATGTCCACAGAGGGATCAGCTTGTTCTGAAACAGCTGTCGAACCTTGTCTTGCTAATTCGTCTGCTTTCTCATTGCCTGGAATGCCTTCATGTCCCGGAACCCAGCAGAGTGATACTTTGTGCTGTGTACCAAGAGCCTTGAGTTCTTCGCGACAACACCTCACAAGCTTCGATTTTATTTCTGGTGCAGTTATGGCTTTTATTGCTGCCTGGCTGTCGATAAAGAAGGTAATACCTTCAGGTGGTATTGCCCTTACCACAGACTCAAGGGCTGCTGTTGTCACTGCCAGGACCTCTGCTTGGAAAACGCTGCTATGGTCGGGGAGGCGAATCGATTTTGATATACCCAGCGATTCAGAGAAGACACCTGACCCTACCCCAGTGTCCATTTTTGATCCGTCTGTAAATACGGCTATGGTTGGTGTGTTAGGTACGAGTCCGTCTCTCCATTCTTCCCTGCTGGGATAGGCGCTAGAGAAGGGTCTTGTAAACTCTAGATAAGGCGTAATGTAGTCCGTGACAGGTACAGGCCGAAATATTTCTGTAGGATCGTAGAATGACGCGTTGCGTTCAAATTCCATTTTACCGATTGGCTGATTCTCATTGCACTAATTGCGGCCGATAGTTGTATATGAATGTCTAGCGGACACAGGTTGAGGATAGCCTCAAGTCCTGCGGTTGGAGTTGTCCTCATCGCACTGGTGGTGCCGATGCACGCTAGTATTTGAACCTTCGTTAACGCTTTTAGGTAGGTGGCTTTATTGGTTGCCGGCCACCATACGAGACTGCCGTAGGTCAGTATGGGTCTTACTATAGCCGTGTACATCCAGAGCTTAATTTTGGGAGATGGTCCCCAGGTTTTCCCAAATATTCTGCTGCAGGAATAAAAGGCTATTGTGGCTTCTTTCATTGGTGTTCAATTTCCAGTTTAGTTTTTTGTCTAGTATAAGTCCCAGGTACTTTGCGCTATCAGAGATTCTGAGGGGTGTGCCGCTAACAGAGGGTGTAGCAAACTGTGGTATTTTCCTTTTATTTGTGAAAAGTACCAGATCAGTTTTCTGGGGATTGACTGTTAGACCCCAGTTCCTGGTCCAGGTGTCGAGGGTTCTTAGGGCGCTTTCAATTTGTTCCGACAGTGTTGGAAGGAATTTTCCCGTTGCCAACAGTACGACGTCATCCGCATAAGCCGTTATTCTGATGCCATTGTTCTTAAGTTTTGTGAGCGGTTCATTAAGAACAATGACCCACAAAAGTGGGGAGATCACCCCGTCCTGAGGGGTTCCTCTGGAGGCATAAGCTTCTAGCATAGAGCCCCAAGTTCGGCTATAATGTGTCTTTCTTCAAGCATGCTGGTTATCCAGTTGACAATAATACTGCCAATGTTGAGCTTGCTTAGCGTTCTGCGTACGGCAGCAGTATTAACATTGTTAAACGCTCCTTCAATGTCTAAGAATGCCGCTAAAGTGTATTCTTTATCTTTCAGTGTTTTCTCTATTGTGCCAACAACACAATGTAGCGCGGTCTCCACATTTTTACCTTTGGTGTAGGCGTGTTGGGCCGGTGATAAATCTTCCGCTTCGGCTTTAGCATACAATTTTTGAATTTTCGATTTCTTTATTCCTGTACCTGCCAAATTGTATTTCCATTGCAATGAGGCCTTATTTTTGTGTGTAGCCAAGTCGTTCATGTAAATGAAATTCATTCCCGTGTACTGGGTCACACATCCCTTGCTTTGAAGATCGCTTCGGGCGAGACAGGTCGATTTTAAGTGAGTAGAAAAGAGAGAAGGGATTTTCACTGTAATATGTGCTTCTTTTCTCAACTAACCTAAAAATCTACCCGTCTCGCCCGATACGACTTTCATGGGAAGGTATGTGTGGCAAGCACATAGTATTTCCTTGCACTATGTCTATATTCAAAAAATTACGCGAATTTCTAGACAACGCCGGCACAACTTAATGGGTACAGTGAAAATAATCCTCATTTTATTTTGGAGTTTGAAATGAAGGAACCAACACAAAAAAAAAAAAACAAGAAGCAAGCAAGATGTTCTACATTTTTGAGCTTTGAAATGGCGGTATTTATTTATTCCATCATACTAAAGAAGCATCCCACAGGCTCTACCATTTTTTTTTTGTCAATTATTGCTCCATTAAATTGTACCATCAAGTGCCAGGTCGAGGCTATCACTCTTGCAATTATTTATGTCCTCGACGAATCCACATTCCGCTCTTTGAATTACATCAAGGTGGAGTCGTTTTTAAGTCCGTATAAAGATGTCGTCTTGACAAATTTGACAAAGTTCTAGGTATGTATTTGCTTCTATTAAAATATTCTCTGATGTGGACGGCCGTTAGTCTTTCTCTTTTTCTAGAAAAAAAAAATGTCAATCTCATACCTATGGGACAAAGCGTTTTACCTTTACAGCTTAGCAAATCATATTCAATCACATTTGCCTAAGGCAAAGATTTGTTTGCCAAAATTTGTTATTAACCTACGACTACAACACAAAAATTTACTTTCTTCCCTTGTTCCAGGAAGAGCTGTTCCAACATCATCCCACGCACGCATGTAACAGCCTCCAATGCGCCGACTCTTTATTATACTACAAGGCAAACCCAATCTAATAAACCCCCGTGTCAATTGCGATGAAATATTACTGCGAGATAATTAACGTTTCAGCCTGGCGGAAATTTGAAATCCCCAAGCCATCAACTCAGCCAATTCAACTCATTCGGCGGACTTGTTTTCGACATGAGTGCGCGCATTCTCTCCAAGCGAATACCCACTGGTGTCAGTTGGACCGCACTCAAAGATGGATTTTCCATTTTATTGTTGCCCACCATATAGTACCTACGTCTATGCGACTGACGAGGACTGCGACGTCGATGACAGCGACACCGATCATCCTATATTATATGCGACCGCGCGAACTAAAAATATAATTAGCAATCATACAAAAGTTGTGGCCTTTAGGACTTGAGCCACATTATGCTAAGCCACTATATGGTCACACTATACGGGGGCGCACTGTGATAGCTATCCGTGTTGTTCATGCCTCACTATACAGAGCCGGTGATTTGGCTATGAGATAGGATAGATACCCGACAGATTGCAATTTGTATCTGATATGATCGTAAAATATCGAAATTTGTTATCCCACTTGTTGTTGATGTTGTTGCTGCTGGTGCGGCGGCGGCTGCGGTTTATTACAGCCAGGAAGGTTGGACCATAACGAGCCAAGCAATATCGTAAAGCAAACGCTCAGCAAATGTTTGCGATAGAAATGTGCCACAAAGAGGAGGATTAATATAGTTGGTAGGCGGATAATAGTTGAGAGATTGCTTAGGCCGAGTTATGACCCAAACGGAAAAGGTGGAATGGAATTGCTTGGCTGGTTCAAGTGGGATCGGTGAGGGATGTCTTATTGTTAGGATGCTGTAGTAATAATGTAGTAAATTGGTGGTGTGCTGGGTAACAATTTAAAAAGTTCAGGTGTTGATCGAAATGGTATTTATACCCGACGAGTGCGAGATAGCAGTACAAAATTGTGATGAGTTATTTTTCATTCAGTATACTGTATACCTATATGTAGTTAAAGGTATAGATAGGTCTCGAGATATGTAGGTAGATACGCTCTCTTCACAATAATGATTCCGATAAATGCTGAGCTGAATTTAAATATTTTTGATTCATGAAGATTCGTATATGTTGGAGCTGCAAATGCTCCAGCTCCAGGCTGCCAGACGGCAGCGATGCCAAACATAGAACGTCAAAACAGTGTAGATACTAAAGTTGTTTGGTCTGGCCCTGAACTAGCCCTGAAATCACATTTCTGGCTCAAAATCACATTTTTGAGTTGGCATCGCTGCAAGACGGCGATTTCACGCCGAACACAAGACTCCAATTAACAATGATATTTACAAATTTCGCATTTAACGATGAGGCTATCAAAACGTTTAGCAGCTCTTAGACTATAATGTGATATGTGTTATTATCATAATCACTTTGCTTCAATAAACATTTTCTAAGGGTTGTCCATTTTATCGAAACATTGTGCGTACGCATTTTCATTTTGATGTTGTACCGTGTTGAGAAAAGAAATGCGAAAGAATAAATCAAAAAGTTTCTCCGACTCTCTTGTAAAGCGCTCCATATGGACAAATGCAGATTTTTTTGACGTCATGGAAAGATCTAAGTCTCTATAAATAGTGTTGAAAAAGCTACAGTAGATTTACTAAGATAGCAAGAACTAACCGCGCGATCTATTTCGACTTACGAAACAAAGATTCGTAGGTACAGAAAAAAACATGAAACGATGTAAAACATAAGGGCAACAACCAGTGGTGTAGCGTGGATGTCAGCCGCACGGAGAGGAACAAAATGTTGCCGCCCTGCCGCAATAGTGAGGAATATTCCGGGCATTATTACAACATTGGGCAGACTATCTTCCAGCTTTTTACAATAAATTTAAATAATTCACGTGAGTCCGTATAGGCGTTAGGCAATAACGCCCAAAAAACAACAAGATGGAAATAAAGCCCAAAAATAATTTACAGTTTAAAACGTATGGGGGGTATGCTGCCCCCTGCAACCCCCCTGCTTAGGCGCTAAAAAATGCTTGTACCTATTTAACCCCTCTAAAAAATACCGTTATAAATTTTTGGCGCCTAAGTTATCGTACTCGTGCCCTGAAAATGCTTACGAATTTCTACAATGACTATATCTAACGAAGAAAATAGAATTCGTCTCAACTCATTTTTCCAAGACAAGTTAGCATCTCTGGTACGGTCATCAAAAATGATCCTTTTTGTTATTCGCCTCTGAAGTTTCCATGGAAATGCAAAATTCCGCACACAAATCTGTTGCATATCAAACAGCGCCATCTGCCCATTCATCTCGCTTCTCTATCAGTATCTACCATTCGCAAAGCATTTACTTTCTGAGCACACAGTCTTATTCTTATATCCTATCCACACCAAGCCGAAAACCGAGTTTTCGTCAAAAAAGTTTAGAAAACTCGTGGATGCATTCACACCGAACACACCAAGTCGTTTTCGTTTGACGTTTCAATTAGCTGTGAAACTAGCTATGAAATGTTTGTGGCGACTAGAATTTTATTTTAGTTACTAAACTTCGCTCGTATTGACATAATATACAAACAAAATTATTTAAGCTACTTGATAATGGTTAACTTATGGTTAAATGCATAAAGTAATCAAGGTAAGCAACAATCAAAATCAATACATCTCAAAATACCATTTAATTGTAGCGGGTAGTGCTGCCGTTCTAAAATTATAGAAAAACTGAATAATTTGCTCTTTATGGTTCAAAGATAACAAGAGATTCCACATTTGTAAACAAAAAAAAACTAGAAGAAACGACAGCACTGAGGCTCTCACTCAGTCTTTCACATCCTGTCAGCACTCAACGATTGTACTCGGTTTCGTGGCGTTTTCATGAAAAACGACCTCAAACAACTCGTTTTGAAAACTGCAATAGGTATGTATGTATGGAAAAACATCTGTTTTCGCGAAAACCCAGTTTTCGGCTTGGTGTGAATAGGGTATTATGTCAAGTCCCTCTGTTTGTAAATATTTTTGTGCGTCATTAACTTAATGTACTGATGTAGTAACGGTTGCCAGAGGCCCAAGAAACAAAAAAAGCAAAATGACTGCATCTTAACTAGCATCTGTTCTTGTATTTAAGCTTTCACCTGCCTCTGTTAGTTTTTCCAAAGTGACGAGAATGTCTTTGTAATGATGCCACACTGAACCAAAAAGGTTACGTCATATTAACAAAGTTCGTCATATTGAAGAAAAATTTGTTATTTTTGAGACAACAACTGTAGTAGTCAATATGATGAACTTGGATTGTCAATTAAATTTTTATCAATTAAATGTTCATATTGAAAATCGCAATTGTTAAAGTGAAGAACTCGATTTGCATAATGAAAATCGCAATTTTCAATCCAATGAATGGAGTAATTGAATGAAAAAATTCGATTTTCAAAATAAAAACTGTGTATGTATACCTACATTCTACATAGTTGATTCGTTGACAACAATTTGCGCTTTCCAGGGTAAGGATGCACGACCACCAACCTTGGAGCACTAGTTCCATATTATGTGCCTAGTACCTTGGCCGAGTTACTACTGCGGTACCAGAAACACACTTCGGGATATGAGCACCAGAAGCTGGCTGATTAAACGCGGAGATCAAGTGACAAATTGTTCTTCCGAACCACTGTTATTATAAGAGCTAAGAAGGCAATAATTGAGTATAGGAAAGCCCTCCCATGTCCCATGTCCAATGAAGACGTTCCAACGACTCTCATCACCCTGCCTCTGCTATATGATACTCGCTGTTCTGTTTTGGGAAATCATTTTCACTGTAATCATGGATCCAAATTAACTTGGATGAGTTTGAAGAAGGAGCTTAAAAGAAGTGTACAGCAAGGAATCGAACAGATGAATTGAGTAACTCCCGTACCAATATATACACCAGATGTTTGTTAGACTATCGTAGGAAATTGGTAGTGCAAGAATTAAACTCCTGCAACTGAACCAAGTTTCGAATATCCTGCCCCTTTTCATTCAAGAACATTGAACTAGAACATAGACATTGAATACCTTCCGGGGACACAATAAGATTGACAGATGATGCAAAATCAGTTCAACCAACTTGCCTTCTCATCTGGGAGACATCAGGAAAGGCTGTCGCCAAGCTGCCGCAAACCATTATAGTCGTCTGAAGAAAATATGAACATAAAAGTAAAACTTAATCCATCTTCTATCGAAGGAATTCCTGAGTAGTAATAACTTTGCTTCACATTTTATTGCCTTCACTTGAAAATGATGTATCCCGACCATTACGCAGCTAATTTGCGCTAAGTGTTCGCCACGCATCATGACGCGACGCCATGACTCGTTCGCAGTCCAAAAATATAGTACCTCATCTCGAAGAGTCATATTTTCTAAAATGTGGCAAAGAATTTACTTGCGGATAAGTGGATACCCTCCATTTCGCGTTTTATCGCAATCGGACGTTAGTTTCTCAGAAAAATAAAATACAAAAAAAATTACTCAAAAGGGGGAAGATCTTAATTACCCTAGGAAGCGATTAGGATCGCACATGCAGGATGAAACAAAGACCCAGCCGCAAAACGCATACAAAACTTGAAGCAAAATGGAATAATTTTTCCCCCTAATATCGAATGGGATTCGCTCGTCCACTCCACGCTCCCTCTATCTCTCATTGAAGAAGTCACTTCCTCGGCGTGTTATAAAACAAATTTCGCTAAAAAATTCCCTGCCATGAGATAAGATCTGGCAGAGCGGTGTGCTGCAGGAATTCCCTGTGCGCGGTTTTATTTTCTATTCCAGAGAGTTCCTGTTTGATTGTTATCTCGAGAGCAGAAAAAAGCGTCGTCACAGTCATAGTCGTCGTCCTTCTTGTTGTATTACGGTTGTTTGCAGACAAAACAAAACAGAATTTGCATCGGTTCGGTCTTTAGTGTACGACGAACGTATAAGGAGGTGGAACCGCAGCGCGCAGCCCCAACGAGCACCACTAAAACTATAAATTTGCATTTTTCTCGAGTGCGGAAAAGGTGGAACGTGGAAGAGGAAACCGACCCCGACGATGTAATCGAGATGTGGTATAGCTCTTCTCTCGCGAATGTCCAATTCGGTTTCAGACTGCTTACGGATCATGCTCGTAATTGTTATGGAATGGTGGAATAAAACAAACGCTTTAGATAATGGTCGAGCGGAGCAGCGACAGCGACATGCAGAAATTTGACCAAGGAAAGGAATCTGTTAAGGCAGGTAAACTAGACGAATTTGGATTACGGTCAATAGTCTCGTTAGAGGCTGTTGTTACGACAGTTACCAGTATTGTGTGTGCTTTTGGAATTCACTATAATGAGTAAGAAAGTTTTATTTATTTTGGCTAATAGATTGGTTAGATTTTGGTCATAGGATTATGTATGTATTAGTCGCCGACACAATTTTTTGTTGTTGATATTAATCCTACTTAATGTAAACCAATTCTTTAACTTAGGGGAGTCAAAACAGGACTTTTTTAAATAAATAAATGCTTAGCGCAACAGTCTTCTCACAACCATTCGTTTGTGTGAGTTTTTATTTTTGGGACGAATGAAAGGGAGCCGAGTACGAAGCCGAACGGCTGAATTAGAAGCTTTTCCGGGACAGTTATATCTCCGATGTTTGTCAGATGTTCGCGAGAGGTGGCGCAGTAGAAAATGCTTTAAGATGTAATTTGTGTTTTTCCGGGGATCGAACCTGGGACCCCTGGCACAGTAGTCCAGCACACTAACCACTGCGCTACTGCGCCCACAACGTCTCCAATAAGTCGAACTACTTGTCTCTAGTATGCTGTCAAGTAGGTTAAGTGAATGTTTTGGGGGCGAGCTCCATATTTGGGAACAATATTGCAGGCCCAATCTAACCTGTGCCTGTGCTTTGTAGAGAAGGAGAAGTTGATTGGGGCTAAAGTACCTCTTTGCTCTAAATAGGTAGCTCAACTTAGTGAACGCTGATCTTGCGATATAGGATATGTGGTCCTGCCATATGATTCCTGAATTGACTGTGTCAGTGTTATTTACGATTCCTACATCCTGCAGAACTACTGTAGCGACTGCTGCAGCAGATCGTGCTGAGAGTCCATATACGGATCACAAACTCTTGCTATGTACAGACAGATGGTAGATCCAGCAGGGCAGCAGGCCCCTGTTATCTGAAGACTTGGAAGGATCTGAAACTGATGATGAAGATTCTGATGAACAAAGTGGTGACCCTATAATGTCGTGACTCTACTGTCTCAGCGGTTTCGACTGTTTCGCCTGGTTTTATTCTCTCAGCTAAACTTGGAGGGACAAGAAAGTAAATTTAAAGTTAACATTTTTAAATGCACAACGTTCTTTTCGATATAGACCCTTTGAACTTATATGGTTTCGGGTTTATCAACAGCACCGACCGCAAACACCTTGGAACTAGCTTTATAGGCTAATAGAACAAACGAAAAAAAATACGTTTTTTAATTTCAGGTAGGTACCAGAACTGGCAATAACGCCCAAGGAAATATCGCCCAAATCGATTTGGAAATAACAAAACTTGTAATGAATGGGAAATTTTCATGCGATCCAGTATAGTGCACATTATAATAACGTTCTTCACTTCTTTTTCATTTATTTAATTTATTAATTTTCTTTCACTGAAATTCAGCCAAATTTTTCTGAATATCAAAATCAGCAAAGCAACAGTGATGGAAATAAAAGGTCTTATAAAGTAAATGCAAGAACAGTCAAGAAAATGCGTACTCGTAGTTTGAAATGCAATTGGCAAACGGGAACACAATAACAAGCAGGGAGCACTATACGGTGGAGCTCCAACTGGGCAACCAAACCCTTACCAGCGAACTCACCTATATGAAGATGTTGGCAGAAGATGCGATATTTGGAATGGACATTCTTGATAATGCCAACTTCGAGATGACGCTGGGTGGCCAGTCTTCAATCTACCGAAATGTACCACGCAGGGAAGGCCACTTTCGCTGGAGTAAACACCAGAGACCTACTATCGGAGAACATTGTTCACCGAAGAACTAGAATAGTACTCTCCTTCGCCACCAAGTACTTCCCCAAGAAGCTGGCCCCCAAAATACGGTGGCCTGTATGAAGTAGTCATAACTCTGTCTCACCAGTGATTGTGCTGATAAGGCAAGTTGGCGAGACAGGGAGAGTAAACCTACACCATTGCCACACAAGTGATCTAAAGGGACACAATGACAGCGAGACACTTCAGTGTTCAGTCGATAATTAAATTAGTATAAGTGCAACCATGAACCGAGTCGGACCAAAATTATCGGCTAAAGGCAAAGCCGAAGCCCATTTGGCGACGGAGCCTTGGAAAAGGCAGCAGACAGCACCGAGAAAACTCCTAACCACTCGCACAATCCGACAACCCAATTGTGCTCGGACGAATAGAGGTAAGACGGGCTGTGCCCTCGGAGCAGATTGTACCTACCGATCCGCCAAAAAGCCGACGAACAATGGTTCCCAGGGTATCGTGACCACAACAGCTACATAGAGCTGCAACACCGCCAACACTGTCACAACCGCTTCACTACAAAAAAAAAAACACCGACAAGAGGCAACAACAAATCACTGCGGCTTCGCTGACCAGCCAGATCAGTATCAAAAACCCAACGGAAAAAGGAAGAAAAAAGAAGAAGAAGACAAAAGCCACGCCAAAGCTTGGGGCACCGACTCGTCATCGTGACCAAGCCATGGGGCTGCATACGAGTCCTCTTCACTCGGAAGAAAACTGCCGTACTAACGTTCCGAGACCTCGAGAAGGTAGTTCCACTACCACAATAGAATCGGAGCTTATAGGGCCTCATGTAGTTTTTCATGAATTACATTATACTTTGGAATTATACATTTAGTGAATTATAATACTTATTATAATAAACATTTGTTTCTCTTAAATAATTATAAATGAATACTAAAGGAATTATGCATATATGTACATATAAAATTTATATTATATAGATTGAAAGAAAAGGTTATCGTCTGAGAAAGAAGAGGGGGAATGTAACGAAGCATTCGTTACCAGCCGAATACACCCACCCCCCGCACTGGTCTAATACCAAACTTAGTAACCCTACCTATAACGATCAAGTACCTACCAGTACCAGCCGTATAGTTTAGTTTTAGTACATTATACTTACGTTCAATGTTGCCGCATGTTTTTTTAAAAGTGTAACAATTTTTTTCAAAAAATGTAACAAAAGGGAAAAAATGTAACAAACTGAAAAAAAATGTTTTTGACCTAGGTATCTGTCCATTTGTGTTTAACAAATAAAACAAAATTATTGACCATCGAAGTAGATTTCAATTTTTATTTCACAAACTTTATTTACCACCAGGGGCCTATAACACAGAACAACAAGTCGACAAGTCAAAAGGAACTTGAAGAATTATGTTTGGATTAAAGATGTAACACAACAAAAAACCGTAACAATTGTTAAAGCCAAAAATGCCCCTCCCGCGGCGTTTGAACCTGCGCCGAAGCTGGTTAGTTGAAGTTTCTTGAAAAGCATGACTTTGACTAAATGTTTATGACAAACCTGTGGAAGTGAATGATTTCATTACTGAGCTGCAATTATCCAGTTAGTTAATTACAAATGGACTTAGCGTCAAAAGCTATTATCTTAGCAGGGGTTCCCTATCTTTTTCATACTGCGACTACCTAGAGAGGTTGAAATATTTTTGCGACGCCCTTCTAAGAGCACAGATATGTGAATAGAAGCTGATCTTATTGAAGATGCAGTAAAGGGCTTTTCAATAAGGACGGGTCGACGTTAAAATATGGTCGTCCCATATTTACTGCAATTTTTCTTGTTAAACTACCCGCAGTCATCTAAAAATGCGCCTCGTTAAAGATGATTTTTCGTCCAAAATTGGGGTCCTCTTCCAAACGCTGCGAACCCAATTCAGCAAAGATACAGCTTTGTCTATGGTCTGGTCATTATCATTGACTTTGAACTGACTTCAAATACCAAGTTTTCTATAAGCTCTTATTTTTCAGACTTCGATTAAATACATAACTTCAGCAGGCCTTATTAGCCTTGCCGTTGTTAATAAGAATATCACACCTCTCTGCGAAGCTTGTGAAATTGTTTCCCAAATGCCTTAGGCGGCGATTATATAGCAAGAAGCGGTAAATGGTTAGTTGGAATTATTTTACTATCACCGTGAACGTCACCTATAACATGGTAGTAAGATCCTGTCCTAAATCAATGGGATTCTATTTATATTTTCTTCGTAACTTTTGTTTGTTTAACAAAATTTTAAAATGATTAAAAAGTGTATCACTTTAGTTACACTTGTATCATTGTTGCAACGCTGTAATCACGAAGAGAGAAAGAGAATTATTCTCCACCCACCGAACGCATAAAATAAAACCATTTCTCCCATTGAGCGTGTAATGTAAACAAACAGAAGTTTTGAACTACACTACACAGCCATATAATTCGCACCAGCGTTACCGATGGATAATTTGAAAATGTCTCCAAAAAAGGACGCCCGAGCCCAAAAATGCGTCCCAAACAATAAAAAATTTAAATTTCCATTTTGGATAGGAATATACACCACCAATAATCGCAAAACTCGAAAACCACCAAATTTCCCTCTTCATTGGGGTGGGCAAATGTGTATCTTTTGCATAAGCCAACGACCGACGGTGCTGTGCTGCTGCTGTGTGGACAATCATTCATGAATCATGACTCGATCGTCGATCGGGAGAGTGATGTCTTCGCAAGTGGGGGTATGCTTGTTGTCTGAAAATTGAAATGCAAATATATTTTTTTTCGCTGTAGTTCTGGTTGGAAAAGTTGTTTTGTTGTCGCTAAGAGAATAAAATCCCTGATGTGAAGAGACCTGCGCAAGAAATGTTCACTTAAGTTGGGACGGGCTATACACTGGCTGTACAGCGCGAACCAATTCAGTTGGCCAACCGTCGGTTGCGCAGAGAGAGGATTTAAGAGAATAAACACGACACAAAACAAAACACAAAAATAAAATACACAGAGACCTGCGCAGTCTCTCCTAACTCTCATTTTTGAAAGGAGATTCACAACGAGGGGAGATAGCCCTCTATACCGATGGTTTTAAGATGGACGTCGGTACAGGCGCGGGCAGCGTTACCGATAGATAATTTGAAAATGTCTCCAAAAAATGTTGTATAGGAATATACACCACCAATAATCTCAAAACTCGAAAACCACCATGAACCATGAACTCAAATTTTGGGAGACTCTTTGTTATTGACTTAAAGGAGTTTCTGTGAAGTTTGGTCAAAATTGGACATACAAAAAATTCTTATAAATTTTATGTCTCGAAAAACACAGAATAGATCGAACACAATTTTTAAGAAAATCTTTCGTCAGCGTATATCTCAAAAACCACGTAGTGGATTGAGCTCACATATTGAAAAAATCTTTACTATTGACCCGAAGGTGTTTCGGCGATAAAAATAAAAAATCCCATACTAAAAAAGTATGCATTTCAAAAGTTGTAAGATTGTTAACATTAATGTGCATTGAAATTGAAATAAGGTGGGATTCGAAATCGGGGAATGGCAGGACCCATAAAAGTAATTTAAAACACTTTAGTTTTAGCTTTGAAATTTGGTAGTTAAATTGATCTAAATTTTTATAAGTTGATAAATAAAAGACATTGAATTCATTTGAATTATACGAACGAGTTTCATTTAATCACCAAACGAAACTTAAACTGCGAAGTTGGAAGGTTGATTAGGAGTCATAATCGCTTATAAAGAGTTACAAATAAATAAATTTCAGGTGGTACGAACTTCACCGAGTCATTTAGTATGCAGTAAAAAGCCCACCCATATGTATAGAAGCAAATAAGACTTTGCTGGCATTGTGTTGACGTTTGGAATGGAAAGTGTTGCGCTGTAGGTTATTTTATTCCGTTTGTTACCTACTACAACTATTCAACAAACATGAAGATTTATTAAATCCGAAAACACACGCAAATGCGCAGTGTTATTTGAGAAAAATGTCGCCTGTATTTGTGAAAGGGGTGCCAAAAACGCTTATTTCGAAATGTGGTCGCCACGCGTCCCCAACAGTAGAAAAGTCACCATTTGGCGACATATGTCGCCCATCGGTAACACTGATTCGCACTGGCTTGCTGAAATGCTGAATAGAAATTATATGAGAGGAGCAGAAAAATGCAAAACTGACGAGCAACCTTCAGAGTGGGAAAGTACCAATCTGGTGTACTGCTGATCGTGTTCCTCAAAACTCTGCGTTTTTTTGAAAACTTTTGGTACTAGGTCTAGGAGCCTGCGGCCCCTGCGGGTAACTTTTTAGTTATTAAATTGACAAGTCTTACCTCCCAGTAGACCATTTGAAACGCCCAGAACTGTAGCAAGACGGAGTATGAAGCCACGACAAAAAGCACGTCATCACAAAGGACCGACGTTATGCCAAAAATCCGGAAACGATTCAAGCACTTAACCTTAAGGCCAATATCATTCAAGCAATCTGTGAGCTACAGCTATAAACCATTACCAAGGTCTTGGAAAGCTGAGGCAGCCACTTAATCGACGTTGTATTCCATAATTAATGGGAATATTTGCTCTTACTAATAAAGCCATATGGAAAAAATTTAATTTTGTTCATTCATTCATTCATTCATTTTCAATATCCCGCTTATCCATTAAGTGGGTCGCGGGTGTAAGTTGCTCAAGCGGACCCTCCATAGCTCTCGATCCTCTATCATCGACTCCAACTCATGATGATTTGGAATTTTGTTCATTTCATTGCTTTTTTTGAAAAGAAACTTGTATTTGGCTCACCCTTTAGTCTTTTAGTTGTACAAAAATATTGACTAAAATGCGGTTTAAATGAAACATTTTTATAACATATACAGCCCAGAACTTGTCATTTTTAACTTAACGAACAAAATTGTTAATTTCATTAATTTATTTTATATGCCTACATTACAAAATGTAACAACTAGCTGTGACCACGATCGCAAAAAAAAAATATTTAGATTTAACGTTGCTGCAAATAGTTTATGTCGACTATCCAACGATAAGATCCTTAATAAATTGGCTGTTTTTTTTTATCTGGTTGCACACGCGTCGTACGACTTAATGTGCGCGGTGAAAGTGGTGATAAATCTTCCTTGGACTGTTTTACATTCGAACATGAAAAATTATGTCGATGGGATAATGTAAAATAGTCTTACAAGTTAGACTAAATCAATTCAATGGCGCCCGAATAGATTGCGTGATAGTAGCGCTATGGAGGCCAGGTGAAAACTGTGGGTTGTCAGGCGAATGTGACAAATGCCTTACGAATTTGTTGTATAAAGTGGGTCTTGAAGCGATCGATAGATCTAGTAAATTATAGATAGTCAAGTCAAAGATGGGTGTTAGATAAATTTGAATGTAGTAGCTTTATCTGATTTTATTTACGCTACTTTGTGGTAAGCCGGATATTGCAAATCTGGTTCTTAAGACCCCGTTTAGTAAAAGAACTATAGCTAATTTGAGTCACTCAATCAATTGCTCCACTTTAAAGATGGCAACCTTTTGTATTCTTTATCAATCATTCCAAATAATGCTGGTAGCAAATTTGATGGGCGTTTAGCCAAAAACACAGCTGCCACACGTGAAATTGTGTCCAAGAGCCCATAAACTTACCATCGTGCATGCAGCATGCCTACAAAATACATCTGATGTATTGAATCCTGCAGACCAGGCCTAAGGAACTTTCTGTACGTTTTCAATGTAAAACAATTATGTATATCTGAGACCAGTGTATAACAACTATTGTGTTAATTATGAGTGTTATGGAAAAAAAAACTGTAAAGTAAGTATTAATATTGTTGTCGGACAACATTTTGCAAAGACCAGCAACGTTTTGTAGACATAATCGTAACAGTGATAGTGAAAATATTTTTGAAGAATTCAAAGTCTTTAAAAATGGATTGTTCTTGGAGGGCTGGCCAGTGACACAGGAGATGTTCCACAGATTCTATTTCCTCTTCATCTCTGCAACTTCTGCAGAAGTCATTTGTGGTGAAGATACCTCTTTTGGCCATTTTCCCAATTATGCAGTGTCAGGTTATTACCCCGACGAGCACTCGGATTTGGTTTCTATCAAAAGATGTTAGGATCTTTGACCTTTTAGTGTCAATTGTGGGCCACAAGCTACGAGTTATAGTACAACAATGAGTATTGTTCTATCGTTCCTTAACCAAGTTTAATGTGACATTGTCAATGGAGCTCTTAGCTGCGTTGAAAGCTGGTAATACTTCTCTTTCAGCAGATAGTACGTCCATTTCAGAGCCGCATCTGGCCAGTTTATCTGCTGCCTCGTTTCCTTCCACACCAACATGTCCAGGAACCCAGCACAGCCTTACTGTGTGAGTGTGATGATTTAATGCTCTCAATGCCGGGAGGCACTAGCTTACGGATTTGGAGTTTACCATATCGGAGTTAATCGATTCAAGTGATGTTTGGCTGTGCACGCAGAAGGTGATTTCCATTGCTGCTGGTTCCCTCGCTAAGACAGTTTGAGCTGCTTTCTTAACTGAGTAGATCTCCGCCTGGAAAACGCTGCACTGGTCTGCCAGTCGGTATGAATGGCTGATGTTTAATTCTTCTGAGAAGATTCCTACTCCCGTTCCATTCTCCATCTTTGAGCCATCTGTAAAGATGGGTATACCTTTTATGACAGTACTCGGGGAGAGCTAGTCGTTCCTGTCCGGTATACAGACTGTAAAATGCTTGTCAAAGCCATACCTCGGTTTCTTCTAGTCTGTGAGTGGCATGAGGCCGCTCTGATCAAAGATGTGAAGTATGCGTGAGTGACCGAATGACTCGGGCTTCCAAATTTGTTCTCTCGTAGTCTGAGAGCACATTTGGCTGCCACGCAGCGTTGCCGCCGAAAAAAAATAAAGCGTGCCACTTTTTTCAGAGGAGCGTGCCCTTAGCGTGTCCAAGGAAAAAAAGTAAAGATCTTTTCAAAAACAAAAAAAAAATTTGTTTTAGTTTGGGTTAAATAATAATTTAAATAATGAAAAGATAACAAATTTTTAATGAATACTGCATTATTTTCAAAACATAAAGATAGGTTTGTACTATAGGTACCTACATATAAACAAATTAAATAATTAAATTATTTGAAGATTGAAAGGTTTGACAAGTAGTTGGCTTAATTATTTCAGTGTATGACATACATAATTGCAGGGCCAATAATCTTTAAAGCGTTTAGTACCTCGTCTTTTAAATGGAATTTTATTTCGATTACTTATGAAAGTTTTTTATACAATTTTAGATAGTTCCTTAAGACAAAACAATTTTGATCAGTGTTCAAACCTGAAAGCTCTTCTAAGGATTCAATTCCCAACAAAATATTAAATACTAGCTTACATATAATTTTGGGCTTCATAGCATTATATCATTTTGTTCTATTGAATTAACATAAATTCATCCTTAGACAACATTTTAAGAATTATTTTGTGAAGAGTATTTATATCTAAAACTAATAATTTTATTTTTGGGGCTTTGGTTTGAAATGGGAGATTGTGTGCAAATTCCAGCCTTCTACGTCAATTAGTTTTTGAGATAGACCTACACCTAGGCACAAAATTGGGTTAGTAGGTTCGGATCGGACAGACATCATCGTAGCGAAATTATTATAATTATAAAACGCGCATGAATTAATGCAGATGGCCGAGCGCGAGAGAATAAACAAAAGTGTGTACTGTGTATGTGCAGAAGAGAATGAGAATGAGTATTGAAGTTCCAATTCCAATAATTGGGAACGACTAAGAGAACACGCATTATGAATGAGAATGGAGAAATGAGTGTATTTTATATGATAATATTGACCTATTTTTGTAAATATCTTGTAAAATATTAACTTTTCGGCAAAACAGTCTTCAGGACATACATGGCTACGAATATGTCCTACAAAATAGGCACATACGAATGCACGTTTTTTGTTTGTAAATCAATAAATAAACAGTTTTTTGTGCAAATAAAAATATATTTTTCACAAAACTAATAATTACTCCAAAACCAACTGATGTATTGTTACCATTGGCATTTGTCGTTTAACAAGAGGTTATGCCTGATGTTGTGTGCAAATTTCGGCCTTCTGCGTCAATTAGTTCTTGAGATAGACCGGAACAAAATTGGCTTCGGACAGACATCGTGAAAAACTGCTATTTCATTTTGTCGTTTAGGACTGTTTTTTAGAAAGCTATATGTACCCTTGGCTAGCATTCGATATGCATATTTACAAAGAATGAGATGTGAATGTTATAGAATAGATTTTATCATTTCTCTTCTTGCGCAAATTTTTAACCCCCCTTACCGCAAGAGAAAAGAAAAACAAAATAAATATTCTCTGACAGAGACAGATCTATATTTTTTTATTGAAAAGAAAGAGTGCATTCATAATGGGATTTAGAAGAATGAGTGCGTGCATACGTAGATATTCAGTTGAGTTGACTTAAAAGGTCGCATCCAGCTTTGTTAGTGAAATGTAATTGTGTGCTTACACTGAGCTTTAATTATTTGAGTAAGGTAAGAGAAATGAAGAAAGCGTGCCATTTTCAATTTTTGCGTGCCACCGTGTCACAAATAAATTTGCGTGTCCAAAAAGCACGATCGTGCCACTTCGGCAACGCTGCTGCCACGTTCAGAGTATATCCATTAATGAGTAGGGACACTCTCTCTACATATGCATTTCCTACTACCACAAAGCAAAATGCAGAAAAAATCGTACAATAAGTGGAAGCAGGTCGAAAGAATACTTTTTACCTGCATACAACGACTGCTTGAGAAAAAAAGGGTACACAACACATTTTGCCTGTACCACTACATGGGGCCTGCTGCGTACGACAAACGATTGTTGGTTTTTTCATAAAGCATTTTTAAAGGCGACCTGAAGTGATGTCAGTATATTAGTATTTTCTCTCAACCATGCAGGTTGATCAGGTAACCAGCTTTGCTTTCGTAGAATTGGTAATAAAAAACCAATTTTGTAGTTTTTTCCATTGGTTATTGATTAAATGGTCTTTGTTATGGACATGAAAAAGAAATGTTTCATTCTCTATCACGAAATTCAACCCTTTTGCCTTGCTACGACTTCGTTAATTACCATATTTTACGATTTTAAGTTTTATTGCCAGCACTTTTTAGGTAATATAATTCACAGCAGATGGTCATACTAATTACTTAGGTTGGTTGTAGAGGGGATTGTTTACATTTTTTTCGCACGTATTTTTAAAGGCGACCTGGAGTTGGATTGTTATCAGTCGTTCATTACCATCAATTGACGAAGTAAAGGGTGTTCAGTGTCAGTGCGTGTGGCAAACAATTAAAAATAGTGAAAATTAAAAGTTGAAGTGCAAGTTTGCATAGTTTAAGAACTTTAAATAAAATAATGGGAAAACATTATGTTAAGTGTTTGGCGTGTGGGCGAGAGCAGAAAGAAAATTTTGGAGTTAAATATTTCAAAATACCGGATAATAGTGAGAGGTAAGCAATATAAGTTATAGATCGGGGAAGAATGATTATAAATCTGTGTTGTATTTCTTAATTTTTTTTAGAAAAGCGAAGCGGTTGAATAGCATAAACAAACAACACTTTTTCGGCAAAGTATATGGAAGATATTACACGTGGAAACTGTGAGCCAACTGCTAACCTGGAACTTCCAGACATTGAGGTGCATATGGAACCACAAAAACAAAATAAGGACAATTTGGTTTACGCTTTCAAAACTGAACCTGACTATAAAACTGTGGACTTTGGTATTGATAATGCATTCTACTATTTCGCAGGTTATATTTTAAAAAAATACCGCCTAAACCACAAGTGTGAGTTAAAATTGAGTCCGCAACTTAACGTTTCCTCCCTTTTTACAGATTTTAAAGAATTTGAAGATGCGAAATTGACACGGCCCAATCAAGAATTTTTGGACTCGTTAGAAAATCTTGAACAAAAATGTATTTCTTGTTTTCCAAATATGTACTACCTAAATAATTTTGAGGGAAATATTTTTAACTTTTTGAAAAATGAATTTCATTACAACTGTTGCAAAAATCAAAATAAGGAATTTCTTATCAAATTTTACGTCCGAGTACGGGCTTACTTTATTCTAAAACAGTTCAATAAAAATAACAAAAAATGTACCAACAAACAAAAATATTTAAGTGTAGCACACATGTGAATATATATTAGATATAAAATGTTCAATAAGAAATATTACAAATTGATTTTGCTTTTTTTTACGTCACACCCTGTACCACATTTTGAAATAGTTCGACTACTCTTCCATCCCTCTTTTACTAGAGCACTTTTAGTGCCGTCTATTTCTCGTGTATGTGTACTGCAAATTGTAAACTGATAAGAAACACGTGGAGAGTGTCACTACTCATTAATGGATATACTCTGGCCACGTTCTTAAATTCCTGCTCACAAGTAGTTCACTTAAAAACCAATAGTAAATTAAATTTAACCTTAGTTTGAATGGTACGAAAAATATCTGTCACGCTTATAACTACAAATATGTACAACAAAAAATAACTGAAAACTAATCGCGGGTATTTTGTTTGATGTGCCCTGGAGTGCTGCTAAGCGCACGTTTTAGGGTGCTGACGTTTTTACGCACCCTGATTTAATGGCGTGGGGTAAATTGTTGGCGTAGAATAAAAAAAATTTGGCGGCCTTGACTCGCTTCCTTCAATTTTGAAATAGCGTACGGAAGTCAATGACTGCCAACCAACGTTTAGCTCTCACAGTATAAGCCTATGTAAAAAAAATTCACTTTTAATTTAAGACTAAGACTTAACTAATTTACACAAAACTCACAGCTTTTAATTCCGCTTTAAAATTTTCCTTTTTCTTCTTTTTCCAGGTAATGCTGATTATATTAGGTACTTCATAGTGGACTGTACACTTTTTTTGTTGTAAATATGTCTGGCGTTTTTTTTTTTTGTTTGTTTTTTTCTAGCACTGCCTAATATAGGTAGGTACATTAGGACTTTATTGTTATTTAAAAAATATAATTTGTAATTTTACGCACTTAATTCAAAATTTACTTAACATTCATTTAAAAATTAATGTTTTTATGTGTGTAGATATAATAGTGTCTTGTTTTTAATGTTGTTCTCTGACTTTGTAACAGCCACTGGTATGGTTCCGGCCCGACAACTGAACGCACAATCACGTTAGTTGTCATGGAGCTGAAGCATCCGATAATTCCTCAGTTGGAACTACCAACAACAACCCAATCCTCCCGCTAGTGGCCAAGGTACCATCATCCGATTCTGGATAGTGCCAATCAAAGCCCGCCACAGATTCCAATATCCGGCTGCTCTCAGTATTAGGGTTGGTGTATCTGCTACAGAAGCTTAGCCTACCATGGTTAGGTTAGGTTAGGTAAGGTGGCTGTCCCGAAGGGGACACACTTAGACCAAAATGTTGGTCCATTGTGATACCACGAGAGGGGGAGGGGGGAGGAAGTGGCCTAAACAGTTCTTTGTGCCGGGCATTACCTTAGGAATTCTGTTGCAATTTGCGAATTTGGGTATCCTACCTGAGAGGTGAACTTTTATAAGTTTCTTCCTCTGGTTGCGGCTTAGTCTTCGGGTCAAGGGGGCGGGCGACCGTAACAGTCTGTCCCATGCCTATTGCCTCTGATGCGGCCTTCACTAGGGAGGGAGACTGGTGCGTAACAGAGGTGGCCGATTCAACCAGTCTGCCCAGCTGCTTGTCCAAAAGTCAGTGGATGTCTGTTGGAAAAATGATGGGGGCAACCGTAGCAGTCTGCCTTCCGCGTTTGAAGGTGAAAATTGATTGACTTTGTAAGCTCTTCCCGTTGGCGGTTAGTGTTCAGAAATCAGACAGAGAGTGACCGAAACAGTCTAACCCCCTACTGGTAGCCTCTGACAGTCCGTTAGAAAGGAGGGTAGCTGGTGCAGATCAGATAGAATGACTGCGGCAGGGGAGGCAAACGAAAGGTGACCGTAGCAGTCTAACCTTCCGCCTGTCCCCCTGACGAAGTCTGAAAGTTATACGTGTAAGGGTGAAGTCGATTGACATATTCAGCTCTTTCCGTTGGCGGTTTAGTTTACCGATGCAGACAGAGATTGGTGAGTTGCATGTTTCAGTGAAGCCAATATCGCTGCGAGCCAGATCGCTTAGGTCCTCAAAAAAATAAGACCCTAAGGTAGCCTTGCGCAAGGTGGCAAAAGCAGGACAGGAGCAGAGGAGATGAACGGTGGTTTCCTCTTCCTCCTCATCCCTGCAACTTCTACAGAAGTCGTTATGAGGTACACCCATTCTACGGGCGTGTTTCCCTATAAGGCAGTGTCCCGTTAATATTCCCACTACGGAGCTGATTTTGTTTCTGTTAATACAAAGAAGTTTCCTAGTTCTTTTGCCATCTAATTTCGGCCAAATTTGTTTGGATGCTATGCAAGTGTTAATGCTATTCCATCTGTTGTTGGTGGTTTTTAATGCTTCCTCAGGAGCAGGGTTTTTCCTGATTGCAATGGAACGTGCGGTTCTTCGCTAATACCAGTTATTTGGAGGCCGCTGCCTTGTCTATCTAATTCATCCGCCTTGCAGTTGCCAGGAATGTCACTGTGACCTGGAACCCAGCACAGGGTAACTGAACATCTATCCGCAATCTCGTTAAGAGATTCCCGGCATTGTTTTACCAACTTTGATCTGATTGTTGGTGTATTCAAGGCTTTTATGGCTGCCTGACTGTAAAAAGTGATAGCTTTCCCATCTATCTCTTACTATGCAAGTCGGCATGCTGCTTCGCGAATGGCCCTAATTTCCGCCTGAAAGACGCTACAGTGGTCAGGGAGGCGTAGGGCGAGGTTGAGTGCAGGTGACCGGGAGAAAACTCCCACACCCGTGCCTTCTACCATTTTAGACCCATCTGTATAAATTTCGATTGCGGAGTTGTTGCTTATCTTGCCGTTGTCCCATTCGGTCGATTTGGGATTCTTGTATTATACTTTTATATTAAAGTCTTCAAAAGGAACTATTGTTTTGTTTGGAATTGAGTTGGATAAAATGCCCATATGGCCAACCTGAGAGTTGGTCCATTTTTGAGATTCTCTAAGTCTTAGAGCCGATTTAGACGCAACAAGTTTCCCGTAAATATCGACGGGAAGTATTGTATCTAAGGCAGCCGTTGGGGTGGATCTGAGGGCCCCTGTGATACATATACTCGCTGATCTTTGTATGCGTTCTATGGATTTGATGTTGCATTTTTTCTCTACTATGCCAACTGTCAACCCCTCCATACAGACCTTAAATGACTGGTACCTATTTTTTTGTTTGCCAAAATCAAATGAAAAAAGTGCTATTAACGCACGCATACTTGAAAAATCCTAGGCCCATTGTATAGCATGGAAAATCATGACGGAAGTCGGCGCCCTAGTTCTATGTGGTTTGTATGGCCAAAATAAACTGTGCCGACAGCTAGTGAGCTTGTAAGCATGTTTGTTTTATTTTTATATTATTATTATTTGCGGCTATAATTATTCAGCTACCTGATTTATAATTGTCTTTCTTTCTTTTCTTATTTTCAGATACCTGTCTTTCTATTCTTGTTCAGATACCGGGGCGGGGATACCAACTCATCGCCTGTGACTTATAGTGACAATTCTTGTGCTAAAGAGCCTAATTATTTGCAGTTTTCGCATAAAACAAATCGTTAGATGACATCTCATAATCATGAACTGTGGTAATGAGCAAAGAAACAACGATTTGTAGCTTTTTTTTTGTGACATTTTCTTTCTTTTTCATTGCAAGTGACCTTAACAAACGACATGGCGTGACGTCAACGAACGACTACATAACATGACGTTGACATGGCTATAGCTTCTCTATAATAGATCATCGGTGATTGTGGCCGGGAGGTATTTTCTGGGTTACCATTCGCATTTCGCAGTATCGGCCAGAGTGGTAACATATACGGTAGTGTCTAAGACGCAAAGGGTGGGCAGGCCAACCTTAGCCACCGTCATCAGGCTTGTCTCTAGGTTTTTATGAACCTTTGCCTATAAGAGACCATGGGAATGATAGTCGCGCTTAGGTTGAAATCGTTGATTTTCTAAATTATAACTTTATATCCCAAAAAGGTCCAGTGAACTTGGAGACCATGCAAGTGGACCCCATTCGATTAATTCCTCTTCTTTACTGCTGATGGAGCTCCAAATTGTCCAATGGATGACCCAAAATTGGACTGACAGTAGGTAATATGCGCTGCGTCCAAACTGCCATATGCCCGCAATTGCGTTTAAAACTATTTGTCTATAAACTGAGATTAAAATTTATGTGAATTGGTTCATCTTTATCTTGATAAAATAAACGGAATACATAGTAGATACCTATACTGGCGCACAATTTGTTCCCTTTTTCACATGTGATGGTTTTTTGAGCCTGAAAATTCCTACGAAAAAATTTTCCACAACTTACTATAGCACTACGGTATTCATTTAAGGGATATAATGTATCATTCATAACATAGCTTTCAGAAAATTTTAAACTCAAGATCTAATCAACTTGCGGTCCAGGCAGACTGCAAAACTTCACGCTCGTGTGTTCATTCAAATTTAAAATAAGTGTACTCCATTTTTTAGGTCCATTTAAGGCAAATTAGTGACCAAATCGAAAATGTTCCGCAGTCAATCATAGTGCCCCGCTAACCAGTAATTGTGAATCAAATTTGTGATGGCAATCATCGTAATGACAACAAGGCATGTGTGCTCCCACTATCACCCCATATCGTAAGAGATGCTTCGAATTGCCTTCTATATCTAGCTCCTGACAACCACTGAAGTCACCCATCATCCGGGCAAGTGCCCAACCGTTTAAGACTGCGAACATTGCATGCCATTTAAATTATTACAATATTAAATGCACATTTGCAAAACGACGACGCACGGCATGAGTGTGTGGGCCCGCACCGGATTAAACGAAAGAGATCGGGGAAATAGAAGAAACCCAAAGTGGCATCACAACTCCGAGGATCGAGGAGCACCAAGTCTGCTATGTTCGTGGCATCATGACTAAAGAAAGATGACACTCACTCCACGGACTGCATGTGTGACTGTGACATTCAAATAAATTTATGTCGTTAATGCAAATTGGTTGTAGGTATGTGCGCACCGAACGCACGCTGAAGGACTATGGCAGAGGACGTTGTTGTGTTTATCCTCCGCCTTCTGGAATGTTTTTATTTTTTTCTCTTTTGACTTTTAGAACTGAAGAGGCGCAAATAGTTGTATACAATAAATTACGTGGCAATTGCTGGGTGTCGTTGGACAGAGGGAAGGAGCTGCAATAATCATTGCAAAGGAAGAACGCCTATCTATTTGCTGCCTTAGGCCTACAAGCAAATGGTGTGAATGTTCTTCGAAGGGAAAACACTGGAAAGATTTACCCACAGGAAACTGCACAGTTTTTTTTTGAGCAGTGTTCCCATTAGGTCGCGGTGCTGCTTGCGCGCATGCGGTAGGTGGGACATGAGTATAATCCTAGGGTTCGGCTAAGAGGTTTCCGACGATTCGTATAGAGGTGAGGTTTTTCCTATGTTATGACACCTGAAAGTCACGGTAAACAGTGTTGAGCAGCTTCGCCTTTCTAAGTAAGCTGCTTGAATTTGTTTTGGATATTTCCGAATCCCCATGGATATCATCAATAGTGGCACGGTTTCTTGAACTGTCATTGGTTTACATATTCTGTGGAGTACTTGTTATGTCAGGAACACACTCACTTACATATACTAAACAAAGCCGTATTATGCTTAATGCAACCACCCTCCCCGAGTGAATTCTCTAGTGTAAAATCCTATTATAAACCGTATAATATTCTCGGGAATTGGTCTCTCAGAAGAATTGTGGGCATGTGGGCTGGCGCATCTTCCTTGTATAGACAAAGTTTTTATAGATCATTTAAAATAACTAAAGCAAATAGGAGATATGACGCTCAGACATGCTCTAAAGCAGCCATGTCTATAGTCTAGTTATAAGCTTGCTGAGGTATTTAAATTAGCTAGTATATGAGTCGATGGGTCCCACTTCCCCTCGAATATCGGTCTCACATCTGCTGCCATGCTGCATATGTACCTGCATTATTTTGGGCTGGACCTCGCAAGACTACGATCGCAAGAGACAGCCAGAACCTTTGCCGACCGCGTCTCCCTTAACCTCCTAGACAACGCATCTCCAGAATTAAGTGCAGAGGGGCAGTGGCAACACTGTCAACACGCCATCAGAACTGCCGCCACCGAAGTGCAGGGTTTCACTAAGCGACCACAACAAAACCCCTGGTTCGATGAGGAGTGCCAGATAGGACATGCATCAGCCAAGACCGCAGCCTATCAGTCGATGCTGCAAACTAAAACCAGAGCTGCTTCGAGAGCCGCCCGCGAGCTCTACGGGCAAAAAAAAAAGGGAGGAACACCGACTTCTCAGAAAGAAAAAGAAAGAGCATGAGAAGCAAGCGGTCGAATCTATTGAGGGAAGCTATTGCAGGAGCAATGTTCGGATGTTTTACCAGAGGGTAAAAAGATCTGCCCAAGGATACAAGGCCCGAACTGAAGCCTGCAGAGATGAGCATGGGAATACGGTGGTAGACCCACAGTCGGTGCTGAGGATCTGGAAATACCACTTCTGCAGACTCTTAAATGGCGAAGACGACCAAAATTCCGCTGTCAGGCAGAACGATCCATTCTTTCCAGACGATGATAGCCAAAATTTCCGTCCACCCGACCAAAATGAGGTAAGGATAGCGATATCCAAGCTTAAGTCCAACAAGGCGGCTGGAGCAGATGGCCTACCGGCCGAGTTGTTCAAAGCGGCGGGAGATGATTTGATAAGGAGCATGCACCAACTTATTTGCAAAATTTGGTCGGAAGAAAGTATGCCCGATGAATGGAACCTCAGCATCGTGAGCCCCATCCACAAGAAGGGAGACACTCTGAACTGCGCAAATTACAGAGGGATAAGTCTCCTGAATGTTGCGTACAAGATCTTGTCGGGTGTACTGTGTGAACGCCTAAAACCTTTCGCAAATAACCTGATCATTCTTGAAGCAATTGTACAGAACTCGCAATCCAACATCAGAGGTACAATATTTCAGAAGTCCGTTCAACTACTTGCATATGCAGATGATATTGATATTATTGGGAGAACTCAGCGAGCTGTCAATGGCGCGTTTGCAAGCATTGAAACGGAGGCTTCGAAGATGGGTCTGGCTGTTAATGAGGACAAAACGAAGTATATGCTGTCATCGAGAAAGGATTCTCAACATCGGCGACTTGGACAAAACGTCACGGTTGACAGATATAACTTCGAAGTAGTTAAAGACTTTGTCCACCTAGGCTCTACAATTACCTCGCAAAACAACATCGGCGTAGAAATCAAACGAAGAATCACTCTTGCCAATCGCTGTTTCTTCGGGCTAAGTAGGCATCTAAGAAGTAAAGCCCTCTCTCGCAGAACCAAGGAGATATTGTACAAGACCTTAATCATCCCGGTCCTGTTGTATGGTGCAGAAGCATGGGCCTTATCTAAAGCTGATGAAAACCTCTTGGCACGCTTTGAGAGAAATATTCTTCGAGCGATTTTCGGTCCAGTTTGTATCGACGGAGTGTGGAGAAGGAGATTCAACGACGAACTTTACCGGCTATATAGCGACGTTGACCTAGTCAAAAAGCTCAAAATACAGCGGCTGAGATGGCTAGGTCACGTGGAGCGTATGGAAAACAACGCACCAGCCCGACGAGTCTTTGAGTCAACCTGAGGGACAACGAAGCAGAGGAAGACCCCACCTCAGGTGGCGCGCACAATTGGAGAGCGACCTCAACCAACTTGGTGTGCATAACTGGAGGCAGCTAGCTAGGGACCGAGCTGGCTGGAGGGGCTTGTTGGTTGAGGCCGTGGTCCACCCCGGACTGTGAGCGCCATCTAAAGTAAAGTAAGTAAGATGCCATAAAACGGGCCTTATCTTCCATGTGGTCGTACAAAGCAGCAGGAGATGACGGCATATTCCCCGCACTACTATAGCAGGTAGCTGACACTCTAGCACCCATCCTGGCCAAAATGTTTACTTGCAGAAAGAAACTCGAATTTAAGTCCGAAATCCTGTCGCCCCATCAGCCTCATGTCTTTTTTCCTCAAAAGTATCGAAAAACTAGTTGATAGACACATAAGAGACAAGGCACTACGAAATTTCCCGCTTAGCAAATACCAACATGCCTATCAACCAGGTAAATCTACCGAGTCAGCTTAGTTACTTAGTAACTAAAATTGAGTACTCCATCCATCGAAAGGAAATCTGTCTTGTTGCTTTCCTAGGTATTGAAGGAGCTTTCAATTACACATCCTTTGAGACCACCAACATGAATCTGTTCCCAACCATAGGAAGATGGATAATGGCAATGCTCAATGAAAGAGTAATCCAGATCCGCATTGATGATGTGGAACTTTTGGCGTTAACAACTATACAAGGTGTCCTCGAAGGGGCGTCCTCTCGCCACTCTTATGGTCCCTAGTCATTGACGACCTACCCCAATCCCTGTCTAATCAAGGAATCGATGCCATAGGATATGCCAACGACGTAGCAATCGTTGTCAGTGGCAAATTTGAAAGCACAATCTCGGAAATACTGCAACATGCCCTACATATAGTTCAAAGATGGTGAAAAAAAGAAGGGCTTTCTGTACATCCTAAAAAGACGACAATTACACCCCTTTTACCAAACGGAGAAAACTAGGTCTCCTAACTCGCCCCAAATATGTACGGCGAAATTATTGAATTTTCAAGGGAAGCCAAATCCCTCGGAATTATCCTTGACAGTAAATTATCATGGAATCCACAAATATCATATCGTAAACAGAGCCACCAGATCTCTTTAAATCTGCCGTCCAGTCTGCGGTAACAATTGAGGTATAAGACCCCGGATGATAAATTGGCTTTACTCGCTTGTGGTAAGACCAGCGATCATCTATATGCTGCCGTGGTCTAGTGGACAAAGACTAACGAAGTCACCACAGTGAAAAAGCTAGAACGGATCCAACGTATAGCTAGAAACTGTATGACGGGCTGTCAACGCTCCACACCGACCACTCCACTTAATCTGAATGCCATCTTAGGCCTTTTACTTATTCAAGTACACATTTAAATGGAAGCAAGACTGAGCATTCATCGTCTATTTCATTCGAACAACACCGACGACCGACCCCCACTCATAGGTACCACGGAGGCCACCTGTCTCTGATTGACGATATGAAGCCTAAAAGAGCATTCAGCATATTGCTAGACGACATGCTACCTGAATACGTCTTCCATCAAAACTTCTCTATCATCATCCCGCCAAGGGAAGACAGGGAAAAATATAAATCTAACCCATCCCTACTTGACCTAGTCTGGTACACAGACGGTTCCAAGATGGATTCAGGGACTGGATCTGGTATTTATGGAGGAGCGCCTCAAGCGAACTTTTCAGTCAGCCTAGACAAGCACTTGTCCATATTCCAGGCTGAAGTCCTTTTTTTTAACCACTGCGCTAAAATAAATGTAAGCTCTAATACACGTGATAAAACCATATTTATCTTCTTAGACAGCCAAGCTCCGCGACCCAATGATGAATGAGACAGCCAAGCTGGTCTTAAAGCTCTGGACTCATCTGTTATGAAATCGAAGCTGGTTCTGGTAACCTACGCGGCCATCCACGAACTTGCAACGAAAAACTTAGTCATCCTACACTAGATTCTAGCCCACGGGGGCTTTACTGGAAGCGAAACAGCCGACTCACTGGCTAAAATCGTCGCGACAATGCCACTCGTCTGAACCTGAACCCTTCTGTGGTGTCAGTAAGGGATGCTTTAGGAATTACATTAGAAACTTAGCTCAAACCAAATCTAATGAACTATGGCTTTAAACGCTTGGGCAGAACTGCACCAATAGTTCTTCCGAAAATTCTACCCCAGAAAATCCTATTTTCTTACTAATCTGGACAAAAATAACCTAAGAATCCTGACAGGTATAATTACTTTACATGGCCTTATGAAAAAACAATTGACCGAGTGGGAGTTTCACCGGACCCCACATGTAGACTTTGCCAGTGGAGAGTGATGAATCCTCTCTTCACATTCTCATGGATTGTCCGACCCTTTCTCGTCTCAGAAAGAAGGTCCTTGGTGAAGAAATCGTTACTACAGCAAAACTCGCTGACATACCCCAGAGAAGATACTTGTCTTCCTGGATGCCTCCGGAGTCAAAAGATGTCTCTAGGACCTCACAAGCACAAGGGAAGGCACAAAAGGCTCCTCTAGAGAGGCCGCAGCGCCAGGGCAGATGAAGGCTCTCCCGACTTTTTAATCTATCTACCTAATCAATTTTTTTTTCTTGCTTAAAAAATTATACACTTGAAAACAAAAATCTTACCTTTTTTCTTAAACTGTTGCTCCATTAAGTCCTATTTAATGCCTGAAAAATCTATATAGAATAGGTGTGTATAGTTTTAAAGTGATGCGTCAAAAAATCCACATACAAACAGACAAACTTTACAATTTTATTATTTTCAAAAATGTTTCCAACTGTGAATTTATTTAGAGGTTTGTTTTGGAAATGGTATAGGTACACATTTTTCAGCGCCAACCAATTTGACAGCTGACAGATGATTTTTGCTCATTTCGGTTTGACATTTTACCAGGAGTAGAGAGATTCGCAGCAACTTCAACAACTTTAGACTTTTTTTTCGCTGGACGTTAGGTATTACTACGTATGTATCGAGTTTTTCAATAGGGACGCTACAAAAGTAGAGCGAAAGGACAGTAAACGACGCCGAATTTCTTGCCGCTCTTTTGACATTTCTCTTCAGTAAGGTTTGCCATTTCATGATGGGAAGATATACGAGCCAACATGAGTCGAAATTATTAAAATTTACTACCGAAATTCGGAGTCAGTGGCCTCAACGTTAAGAGCGCTACGTCCAATTTATGATGAGGCTCATTTCTGGCTGAATGGCTTCGTCAATAAACAAAATATGCAGTATTGGTCAGGCAGCAATCCACACGTACTCCATGACTCCATGAGTCATCATTGCATCCCGAAGAAATTACGGTTTGGTGTGGTTTATGGGCCGGCGTCATTGGGCCGTACTTCTTCCGTGATGATCAAGACCGGCATGTTACTGTGAATGGGAATCGCTACCGTTCAATGATAACCGAATATTTTTGGCCCCAATTGGATGATATGGACTTGGAGGACATGTGGTTCCAACTCCAAAAGGACGGCGCCACAAGCCACACAGCGAATGTCACAATCAATTTATTGGAAACAAAGTTTGGAGAACGTGTTATCTCACGAAATGGTCCAGTCGCTTGGCCGCCTATTCCTGTGGGGCGGGGCTACGTCAAGTCTATGGTCTATGCCAACAAGCCAGCGACGAATTGATGAACTTCGTACGAATATCGAATGTGAAATTGCAGCAGTATCGGCCGATTTATGCTTGAAAACCGTCGAAAATTGGGTTCAGCGTCTGGACTTCTGCAAGCGTGCCCGTGGTGGCCATGCAAAAGAAATCGAGTTCGAGTTCATTGATATACAAAACCGTTTTTGTTTTATTTAAAAAAAACTTTTGTAGCGCTCTTATTGAAAAACCCTGTATTAGGAATTTAATGGTAGATGTATTGTCCATATCCCTTTGTGATACCGTATTAGTCGACAGCCACTCTGTGACTGGATGAATAGCTATGATTTCGGCTTGGTAGGCACTGTTGTGGTTTGGGAGGCAGAAAAAGAGGCCAACATTTAGTTCTTCTGAGAAGACCCCAGGCATACCAACTCCTTCCATGCTTTTGGAACCGTTTTGTATAGGACATTCCCGTGAATCCCATTGATTTCTGTCGGGTATTTCGTGTGTGCAGCATTTTTCGAAGTCGATTTTCGTAGGTAGGTTATCCCTAGTATTTGGCAAGAGGCTTCTCTGTAGAAGAATCCTGGCATTATGTCCAGTCGATTTTCCCCACAGCAGTTTCCAGCGCCCATGATGCATAAGCACGCACGACAAGCGATGAGTTTTTCTCTTGGACTTTTACATTAGAGCTCTTGTAGGTACAAGGCCGGCCACCACACAACGATACCGTTTGATTACTGTATGTATGTTGTATGGTGTTTTTGATTTGATTGTTTTTTTTATACGGATTTGATTTTCGTGTATTTTTATCCAGAATCCGAATACACAATCGATGTAATATGTGCTCTCTTATAACGTGCACCCCAAATGTATTTGTATCATATAGCTCCATCTTTCACAAATTAGCTGTAGATTGCCCTAGAAGCATTGTAAACTATTTATTCCACTTTGCTTTCTAGTCCACCCTTAGGGCACTTAATTCATCACAGAAAATCCTCATTGTACAGCACATCCTCGGAAATGCTGCATACTCCCATCGAAATCTCTAAGACGCTGGTATACCTCAATGCCTCCCTCTATCGTTATAGAGGAGAGGCCAATGGTAGCACCGTTAATAGCTGCCCATTTGAGATCACTAATAGTGATCGCAAAGTGTTAAATTATACGTAATGGTCATGAATTATACGCGGGCAATTTCAACTCACCTTCGGGTGCTTGGTTAATAATACCACCGGTCTTACTTATTCGCATCTAGCCGTTCGCTGCGCATAGATTCCAGGAATCATAATTGGAAGTCTGTCTGGCGAGCGCCAACTCCTACTGTGAGACCTATAACCACCTGTTTGTTGCAGGTGCGCAGGGGTATGCATTGCATATACTACAGACCACTTAACTGATTTGACTTTCGATAACTTTTCGCACCGGGATTGAGATTCAATCCGTCCACGGGGTGTAATAAATCACACGCTCCGTGCTCTTACGATTTTAGTGGACTGGGTGTGTGTAACTACTTTATAACTGACGCGACGAATAACGTCGCCGTCTGACGCCTTTTGTCGCAAACAGAAACTAAAACGTTTGGCGCCAATCGTTTGCAATTTTAAATTCGGAATTTAACACCCAACATGACGACTCTGTTGAACAAATTAAGAGACGTCACCTGTGTGGAACGGACAAACCCATTACAAGCTCAGACAGATGCGTCTCTGTTGCCTTCAACATTACCATTCTGCATGATGGCAAGCGAAAAGCACATAAATCTAGCGGGAGAGACGCTTATCGTATTCTTTGGATCTTCACTTGGGCAATAGGTCGGTCCGTGTTCGGTTAGTTGGTTAGCTGGTATAGACCAGCCACACGAGAGGCAATAATCACAAATACGCCAGTTCCTGTCAATCTTAATGCAAAATCTTAATTCCATTCCGCTGCGCGACCGGAACGAAGGCGTACATCGCTCTTGTGCAGCACAGCTTGTCAGGGGGATCCATGCAAATGATCCTCACTCTTGGTATGGATGGATTGGGTAGCCTGTCGTCGATGTCGATGGTGGATCTATGCTAAATGGTTATTCGGGCATGAAGACGTAAAGAAACTATTGACAGGCCACATGTCGATTGGTGGCTTCTTCTTCTTCTTCTGTGATGTTTTCCTTTGTATGCAGATTTCATTGTCAGTATGGACTTGCTGTGATGGAAACCATGACGAGGAAATTGATGTAGGAATCTACTTCCAGTTATAGACGACATTGTGTGAGTGTGTGCGTTTGATTTTAACATTTTCTGATGGATTGAATTGTCATCGTGGTTTGTGGTGGGCTCCTCCAGTCATAATTAATTGAGGGAAGCGATTGACGACAGTTGTAATGACTGTTGTACATCTGACGTTTGAACAATGATTTAAGGACGGGTGAATGCGTGTAAATTATGACTGGAATTTTAAGTAGCCAGATATAGCTAGATGACTCTACAACTTCAGGTATCTGAGTCCATACCTGTCTTACAAATAGAATTTGTGAATGGGAATACAATTTGGAAATTAGCGTGTTTGTTTTTCAGCTCAAAAAGGGATTCAACATCCTGAGAAATAATGAACAGGTATGGAAGTGGGTGTGAACGAAACTGAATCAGCAAGGCTATGGCAGGAAAACAAAGCTCTTTGAAATTAAATGCAACAGCGTTTCCAGACCAGAACTCAAGTGGAGGTCCCCTTCCACTTTTGCGCACCACCTAAGGCGAGGAATTTCTCTAAACTGGGCTATCCGCCTAGGACTGTCTTGAAAACACTTCGGCCAGAGTGCTGGTTTCCATTCGCTCTAGGTGCATAGCCTAGGCATTATTGATGTCAGATTCTGTAGTCGTCACCTCAAAGGAAGAAATCATAAAATAAAATCACAAATATCATGCAAATCTTTTTGGGTGTTAAAACTTAAATGTCAGCGTATGAAATGTCAATTGTGGATATTTTTGTAGCACATTCGTTCCCTGTAGATACTTGTTCCTTGTTATTGTATTTGGTTGTTGTCCTTACTAAAATATACTTATTTTGTTTTATATAGATTAGCGTTAGGTAGTAGGTATATGTAGGTATAAACTCATCGGTAGTTCCCAATCGAACAAAAAAGAATAGATAGTCTTTTAATGTAGGTACTCTCAATAGCGGGAACTCTACAAGAACCAAAATTAACCGTATGGGGGCATTGTTGCAGCATTTCACACCACCCACTGCAGCAAAGAAATTTCAAAAGTGCTATAAAACGACCATCAGAGGCACAAGTTGCAGTTTTACTATTAAGTCCTTATTAAAGTAAAAAGGCAGTGCATTTGTTTGTAAGTACGTAACGTATCTACATACATACTTATATTCAATAAGATTGTTGTATAAGGCTGCGAAAAACAGGAGAAGATTAATAAATAAATAAATAAATAAATAAAAATAAAAATTGAAATCCCAAATATGGGACAGCACAAACAAGACTTTGATGACATAAGTAGTGAAAGAGACCTTGAGTACCTAGTATTACCAAACATATGTATGAATATTATATTAAATTTTCAATCTTTTAAGAAAATTTATTGCGCTGAAGTGGCTCAATTGTTACCAAAAACATTAATGTAAAAAAACAGCCAAGCTCTGTTATATAAAAAAAAAGTGTGTAACTAGTCAGTCACGAAAAGTAATGAGATCTACATGTACCCCAAGTTCTTAGTTTAAGAGGTTAAATGTAAAAAAAATGGAATGAAGGGAAAATCTCAACTTTTGGACTTTTCCCAGTGTATGCACCACAGGATCTGCCAAATTTCATAATTCATAATTTTGATGATCATCATCTAAGTGAGTGAGTGAGTCAGTCAGTCAGTTACGGTTTTTGCGATTTTTGACGTCCTGTATGTTGAAAACCACAAATGCTATAGAGATGAAATTTGGTGAGGTGGACCTTTTTTAATGAGCTTGGTAAACTTTTCAAGTTTGAAGTTTTTTGGGTTAATTGGTTTCGAAGTCAGAGGGAGGCCGAAAACAGCTTTTGTTTGTTATGTTTACTTTTGTTTTGAAGTTATTACTATCAATGGTTTTTTTTTTTCTGCGTGGCCCTTTTTCTTGCGACTTTTCTAAATTTATCAACGGTAACGCTGAGTGCAACAACAGTCGCTTTTCACTGCCCACTATTGTTCCAGTTTCATTCGGAAATACAACAGCAGAGGCAGACAGCCAGCACTTGCTTTTCACTACTCGCTAGTGTTCCAGTTCCACTATTGCAGTAGCATTTTTAATTCTCTATGCCATAAATGCGCTGTTTGGTTTGGTTACGAAAGTCTTAAAGTGAGGACGTCGTGTAATGTGAAAAGTGTTATTTAATTGAAAGTAGATATATTCTGTATAATAAACAAAATATCTATGTAAATATTATTTAAGGCAATTTGAGGTCTGTAACTGTGACATTTGTCAGGGAGAAAGTGCGATAGCTTAGGCTCCAAAAATTGATAACGGGTTTTGGAAAGGGGTTAAATCAAATATATTTTTTTAAATTACACCTCACTCTTAAATGAAGCCAGATAGACCCCACCCCCTCCCCAATTGAACATAGTTTCCCACAAAAAAATATTGAATGCCAAATGTATGCATATTTGTAACAACCCTCACACAATAAACGAAATGTCAAACTCGAATATGAGCAAGTGCAATGGAGAAATTATCACATTGTGACGTCACATTGTACCGTGTGGCTGCAATATGGCTGGTGGTAATACGAAATTTGTCATAATTGGTATTTAATTTTATATGTGAAAAACAACTGTTGCCGCAATTATATGTAAAATCTTTCAATGATCCAGTTCGTTTTATTTTCATGATCTAATCCGGATCAGATCACGCTGATAATAAAAAACGGCTATTGTCAGTAAATGAATTATCATCCATAGCTTTTAATCTTTAGAATACTCCCAATATGCAGGTACCTGAATAAAAAACAAAATGCCTTAATTTTAAAATTAAATTACCTAAATTACATAGTTTTTTTACATAATCTGAAATGGGGAAAAAAGTGGAGAAAATCGAAATGCAAAATGGGGAAAAACTCTTATTTTTTCCTCCAAAATGGGGAATTTCCACTGAAAAAAACTGGCATCACTGCCCCACGCACAGCCCCCTATCTGGAGGGCCAAGCCCTTGATTGACTCCAGGATACCATGCAGGTTACTAAAGTGTCAGCAACTCACTTTATTGGTCCATAAGAGATTCATTCGCCAAAATCTTTGCTTCAGCACCCTATGACTATAATACTAAAAAATCCTCACCCACCTCAGCTCCAATTATGTCGAAGTAGCTCAAGTACACATGTATACAGTATCTGCAATATTGACTGTCAACGAAAAGCGTTGATTCAATATGAAGGGCTAGTATCAGACTTCTGAGACTCATCAGCCGGTCATATTCGACAGAAAATTCCCTAAATTCCTAATTTATGTATTTCAATCAAATAACATTTTGAGAATGCATACGTTTTAAGTAAGCTCAAATCATGTCCACACATATTAGACCCAGAGCAACAGAGCAAAGAAAAGCAATTGTCGCTAATCACAAAACCTCATTGGTGGCAATTTCCTGTTGGCCATAAGCATTACTATGTGGCCCTGTCGTACACAATGGAGTGCAGGCGTTTAAATGCCAACCAACTTAAGATAAATTCACTGAATACCCCGAGACTGTAGACACGCCACACAAAATAATTACACGAACTAAGCGGCTTATCATAATTGCCCGAGATTAGAGTCGGTTGTGTAGACTTTTTATGCTCGCATTGTTAGAACACACAACACAATGTGCAATTAATTAAGCCGTGCACGAGACACAATCAAACGAGACTTTGAGGTCATGACACGCAACCTTTTGGTTGAGATTGACCAAACATTGTTTTCCTACATCCTAATTGGAAGGGCGAATGGAGTAAAAATTAATGAAACTCATTGTAGGCAATGAAAAGCGCTGAAGAATCTAAAATTTGTTAATGATTCGAACAGTGAAATACCTGTTAGATTAGAAAGACATTCCAATTATTTATGGACTGCGATTTTATTCATGCGGCTCCTTCCGATGGCTTCGCATCCTTTCAGCCCAATATTAATTTAATGGGTTAGTATTGTAACAGTGAGTCAATTAAACTGGCAAGGGGCTTCGTGACATTGTAATAAGAGTTTACGTAGATAATCGTACTGATGAAGGGAATTAACTCAGAAACCAAGAATTTCCACATAAATTTAGGAGTTATTACAGGTGAAAGAACTCCAAAATATTGGGACTTTTGCATCAAGTTTTGCATTTTTAACGCCTTTAGCCATGCAGATGAAATAAGTGCAAATTAGGACTTATGTATTTCATCAGTAGCGCTTTGGCAGTCATTTCTTTATGAAATAACTCCTAACACTAAAAGGTGTTGCAAATTCAAAATAACGCGATCATCTCGAACCTCGCGTTTAAAAATAAATAAAATCCCTACTTTGCCATTGCCATTACTGCCATCATCGTAGGTAAGACCGGTTTACGAAAGTATAAAAGGAAGCATAAATGCTTTCGATCAGTGTTGTTAGGTCTCGCTCTTCATTTTTCTCACGAAACGTGGTCATTTTTACCTTTTTTCCCTTTTCACCGAACTCAAATTCCCACCAAAAACCCACGATGCAATAAAATGAAAAAAAATTGTTTAGTTAATTTTTATTATGTTAAAAGAAAATCACAATGGCCGCGTTGCATTGATGGCTAGATGACTAGCGGCATGTCACACTCCATATACAAGAACTGACATTTCAGCATTTGCACTAGGTCTCTAGCACATATTGTGAAATATCCTTTTCTGCGAGATGTGTCAATCTAGCGCAAAATTAACTGAATAAATAAATAAATGTTTTTTTTATTAATAAATACTTCTCCTGGGAAAGACAAACCTATAGGTAGGGACTTCATCAGCGGCCCGAGGGCCGAGATGCTCACAGATGCATGTTTGTTCTGAACTTAAATTGCTGCAAATTGTAGTCTTCTGGAAATATATCCCCAGGAAGCGAGTTCCAAAGTTTGCTTGTCCTGTAACAGAAGGAGTTTTGGAAAATAATTGATGTCCTCTCGGTTGTCAGGTGTACTGTATGGTCATGACTCATGAGCATTAGCAGCCTGTCTTGTTGCAAAGTTGCATTTCGAGGGATAATGTCCTTGAGTTCCTCGGAACATCTACCATGGAAGTACTTATAGAACAAGCATAGGTCAGCGACTTGTCTTCTATGCACCAACGGTTTCAGATTCGATGTGAGTGTAGGGTCTCCAAAAAGTCGAACTGCTCGTCTCTGTATGCTGTCAAGTAGGTTAAGTGAATGTTTTGGGGCCGAGCTCCATATATGGGAGCAATATTCCAGGCCTGGTCTAACCTGTGCTTTGTAGAGAAGGAGAAGTAGCTTGGGGCTAAAGTACCTTTTTGCTCTAAATAGGTAGCTCAAGTTAGGATATGTGGTCCTGCTATGTGATTACTGAATTGACTGTGACTCCAAGAAGGTGTATTGAGTCCTTGGGATGGATTGGAAGGTCATCCATTTGGATCTGAGGAATTGTTGATGCATTTTTCCTAGAAAAAGTTGTGAGCTGTGTCTTGTTTGCATTAAATACAACCAAGTTGTCTTTTTCCCACTTCAAGATTTTGTCCAGATCATCATTTAGAGAACTAAAATAATAATTCCGTATCACCCTAGGTCTAGCTTCTCACATAATAATACATTATGGCGCAAAATACATTTTTGATGCTCATGAAGATGAAGTAATAAAAATTCAAATTGGTTCTGTTCCAATAATAATTGATAATTGTTGTGAATTGGAAAAGTTTTGATGAAATTTCACAAAAATTGATTTTAACACTTGTTTTGTCAGCTTCCTGAAATTCCCACGATTTTGGTGCTTTTTCCCTTTATCCTACGGAAGGCTTTTCGGACATCGAAAATACCACAAAAAGGGATAAATCACACGATATAACAACACTGCTTTCGATGCTGAGGAAATGTTTTTAAGTTTTTTTTACCTATTTCGAACATCAGCGGGTGGCAGGGCCGTAGCCAGGATTTTGGTTCGGGGGGGGGCTTGCTTCCAAGTCTTACGAAACAAAAAACTATGTATATTCCAGTTCATTGATTTCTATTAGTCACATTTTTTCAAAGCAGAAAACGTCTTGATTTTTTTTTTATATGAGATCAATCACCTTATCTGGATTCACAATAATATCCGAATGAACAGATATCATAGCAAGTGAACTTAACCTTGCATTCTCCATAACGCTTCGGGACATTGATTCAATCTTTTTCATAGCTAATAAAAAATAAATAGGTGGCGCTACAGGCGGTAGACACCGTAGGCCTAGCTTCATAGCTGAAAGGGTTCTTTCAAAACTAGCTGTGGTCACTGAAAGCGTTGCTAAAACCGTAAGCGACAAATTTATAAGTCTAAAGTAAGTCTTGTCACATCAAGCAATTTCAAAACTTTGGTATAGAACCGTCACACGACGATTTTTTTTCGCACCAAAGAATGTATACTCAGCTTTCACAGCTGATAACGAAATTGCATTTTAAAAGTAAAGTGTTAACTTTTCCAACTTTTCGCTCAGGCTAAACTGCAGCAAAACCTGGGAGAAGAGCTTGAAACGATCGATGGTAGAACGTCTTCGTTGACCATGAATTTTGCCGTAAGATTTTGTATTAACGAATCTGTGCAAGAAATCAGTATCGGCACACCAAAAAAGGCTTCAGAAGGAGAGGTTTCCGGATTGGAATGCGTTGTTTGTTTCAATGAAGTTCTTCAAATAAGTCCTCGGCAAGTAAGGATGCGGATTGAAAAGCCTCTCTGAAAAAATCTTCGGCATTTTCTCTGATGTCTTAAAGAGAATTCAGAACTTCTTTTGTGAGGTCGATTGCAGAAACGAAATCTAAGGATTTGTTTTGTAGGAAACTTATAAACTGTAGGCAGCGCTAAACTAAAAAGTTTTTCGTATACAATGAGGCTTACTAGGCAATCGCTTTTTTGGACCGCTGCCAAAAGTGTTGATACTTTCGAAGACATCACCCACGTTCTGCTAGTTATTTTTCCAATACTTATTGAGATGCATTTGAATTTTGTCACAATGAATTTTGTTTCACAAAGGCGCAGAAGTCGAGTTTTTCGGCTATCTGGTGCGTGTTTTTTTTATGACAGTTTTGAAAGTTACATAATATGCATTTGAAAGGTTGCGGAAGAAATTAGCTATTTCACTAACTACACTAAGGCAATTGCGAATTGCAGGAGTTGACATGGCAGAGCCAGGTTAAAGCTATGGCTTGCACAGTGTACATACCTAGCGTTTGAATACTGTATACCTACCGGGATATTCTCCTTATTTTTAAAGAATTGAATTTATATTAAGCCCTATTACGGTCATTTCAGTTTCAGTTGCAAACAAGGCACAGACCACAACATTTTCTAGGAAAAATGCTTCCTTCATCCCAAGGACTCAATGCACATTTTAGGAGTCACAGTCAATTCAGAAATCACATGGCAGGATCACAATCCTATATTGCACGATTGGCGTCTGCTAAGTTGAGCTACCTATTTAGAGCAAAGAGGTACCTTAGCCCCAAGCAACTTCTCCTACTGTACAAAGCACAGGTTAGACCAGGCCTGGAATATTGCTCCCATATATGGAGCTCGTCCCCAAAACATTCGCTCAACATACTTGACAGCATACAGAGACGAACAGTTTGACTTATTGGAGACCCTTCACTCACATTGAATCTACAACCATTGGTGCACAGAAGACAAGTCGCTGACCTCTGCTTGTTCTATAGGTACTTCCATGGTAGATGTTCCGAGGAACTCAAAGACATTGTTCCTCGAAATGCAACTTCTGGGCGCTCCATAAGACAGGCTGCTAATGCTCATGAGCATACAGTCCACTTGACAACCGCGAGGACATAAACTTTCCAAAACCCCTTTTGTTACAGGACAAGCAAAATTTGGAACTAACAGACATCTGCAAGCATCTCGAGGCGCTGTTGAAGCGTTATAGGTTCGCCTTTCCCGGAAAATATATTTCAAAACAAAAAGTTGAGCTATCCTATCAGTTAGAAAATTTAAGTTTTTGGCTTTTGTTTAAGACTTTCGGGGGGGGCTTCAGCCCCTCAAGCCCCCCCCCCTGGCTACGTGCCTGGCGGGTGGAAAAGGTAAATACAGACGAAAGAGGAACTTCTTCTATTATACAAATTTTTCCTAAATTTTTTCATCATACCAGAAGGAAGTAAGCAAAATATCTTTAGATTTATGCAAAAGCAATATACATAGTACTTATATTTTTAAATAGAGCTTGCGACCACAAATTTTCGCTTGAGTCAAATTTGACATTATCTCGATGAAATCGAAACTGAAAATGTAAGAGAAATAAACACACAAATCTCTATCGAAATCAAAAGTTGGAATGTCAGTTGGCTGAAATCGAATCACTTTCGATTCGAATCTCTGAAATAGAATGACTGAATTTTATCAAAAAGAACAATCTTTAAGAGATATATCCCAACACCTGGATATCGCTCCGTATTCTGTTAACAATACCAGTGACCGTTGCAAGTGTCGAACGCATTTTTTCTAAACCAAGGTTGATGCCTTAAAACGTACTTACGGTCTACAATGTCCCAAACAAGGCTAACTAGTTTGTTTGTCTCACTGTCCACTGAAAATCAAATTGCAGAAAACCTGGACTGTCTTATCAGAGAATTTGCTGACAAAATAGCTAGAAAAATAAGATTGTAGTTTTTTTTTTAATTATTAATTTTGTTCATTAAATGTCTCGTGACTCAGTTACACCTTCCTAAGCGATGCCAAACCTAGCCCAATTGTGAAGTTCTAGCACTGTTTCATTCCATCTAGCACTGTAAATTGACCTTTTAGCAGTGTGTTTAATTTATATTTTCAAGCATTACACATTTAATTATTGCTGTAAAACAGTTTTTCTATGAAAATTTAGTTAATTATTTAAAATTAAAATTTTGTTTCAGTATGTATTTTGTACGTCAAAAACATCAAAACAGTGTAGATATGTGCTAAAGTCGGTTGGTCTGGAACTGAACTGCACTGAAATCACATTTCTGGCTCTTAATCACATTTTTGAGTTGGCAGCGCTTCTATTAATTCAGTATATTCTCTTTGCCATTAGGATCACATTATGAATCGATTTAGCCGTGTCCTTTTGTCTGTCTGTTGAAAACACTATATAACGTCCAAACGAATCGACTAAGGCGAATGCACATTTTTGAGAGGACTTCTTTTACCGTCGCACACTGGGGCAAAACGCAAAACACCACTAATACTAGCATATAATACAATTTTGAAGGTTAGCTTTGATATAAATTACCGTTTTATTTTCATTGTAAATAGGATAGAGAATAAAAAATGAGAAAGTGACTGTTATATTGTGAGCACGTGGTCCTTGCAAAATCGTCATGAATGGAGCATGTGGTAATTTTTTTCATCGAAGCCAGACGTGTTTTTTTGTTTTGAGTGACAACAGTTAACTGAGTGCAATTTCTAAGAACTTTTTATTATCAAAAAATGTGCACGACTGGGTCGCACGTAACTTTCTCGTTTATTGCGAATCTCGCAGAAACTCAGTCATTTCAGCAAATTTTACGCTTAAAATCATACGCATTCAAGATGTCCTCAGAATTTCGAATTATATTGCCACTGAAGTTTTGGGCTTTGCAAAAATATACCGTATGTGAATAAAGATCGGGATTTGGGTAATCATTTTTGAGAAATATTCATAAAACGGCAATATTCGAGTTTTCTGAGAAAAACTAAGTACGTGATCATGTTTAGAATGCTTATGTTATCTTAAATATGTATTTTGATCAAAATCGTTAGAGCGGTTTTTTTGCAAAATTGTGCTGACAAATGTTACAATTTGGATTCGAAAAGCACTGTTATTAAACTGTTTAGCTGAAAACTGAGTACGACGTATTCTTTAGGACATAAACATTACCTAGCAGTTACATTTTTAACCAAATCGAAAGTGGCGTTTTCGAGATATGTGTAGTTTTTAAAGTACTATTATTAGGGATTTGAGTGGATATCAAAGGACGCAGTCTTTTTAGGGAAAAACTGAGTTTGCTATCAAGTTAAGAATGACAATAGTACCTTAAAATAAGTTTTTTTTTAAATCGTTTTCACCGTTTTCGAGAAAAAGACAATTTTCAAAACTGCCGTTGCTGGACTTTTTAGCGAGAAACTGAGTTTGCAGTCATATTAAGCATGCTTACATTAACTCAACTATGAATTATGGTTCAAATCGTTAGAGCCGTTTTAGAAAAAATATAAATTTAGGCATATTTCGTAATATTTCGTAAAATTTTTATTTGGGAGGACCTACCGTTAAAAACGTCCCTAGCGGGAAGCCCACAAACTTAGCGTTTAGATTCCCCAGGGGTGGGACAGACAGACATACGGGCGGACAGAATTGCGAGACCCACTTTTTTGAGTTCCCCTATCATCGTAATATCAGAATTGATCAAAATCTCGAGTTCGAAATTTTGTACGAAAACAATATTTTTCTCTTACTACGTAGGTATACGAAGAAGTTAAAAAAACTATTACAATAGATCCAGTAAGCTGAGGTGTGTTGATTTCTTTTATTTTTATAAGAAACTAGCGGACCCATCGAACTTCGTCTCGCCCCAATTTAACGCCTTCAGAAAACAGAATATAAACTCCAGAGTGATAATAAAACACAGTTCAAAATTCAATGTGATTTATTTAAATGAAATCGAAATCAGTAGAGAGCGATGTGATAAACAATGTTTTTCGATTTGTTTTCAGGCAAAATTTCACGGAAATTGAAGATTAATCGCACAGACTTCCAACGATTGGCCTTGGGATTTATTGTTTGTAATCGCAAAATCCAATCGAACAGGGAGTTGAATCCGCTTGAAATGGAATGGAAGATCAGTTGGAATAATCCGAATTCGTGGGATAAGGACTTCCTCTCCTTTGAATTTGCTCTTGATGATCGTCGCTTGAATCATATTGCTCATCAGGTTGTTGACGGACAACCGCGTACCGTTGCACAATTTCGGATGATTCAGATTCCGCAACATGATTATGATCGATCCCACCTTCAGCTGTAAATTATACGGTGGAGTTCCTGGCACATCAAGCGAGTTCAAAAATTTCGTCGGATAGTTGGTCGCTTCGGATTTGTAGTTTTTACGAATGCAGTTCTCCAGCGATTTGACTTTGAATAATGAAATTCAAGCTATCGACGTCCTCATTTTTCGCTGCTAGTATTGCCCGTTCACTTCCTAATCCAATCGAGATTTTTATAATTTTGTATGCCGGGGAACACTTTGGTGATGAGTTCCTTTTTCGACGATAGATTAGATTAGATTAGATGATTGATCGGGAGAGGCTTAACCGGCCCTGACACTGCGGCCTCTCTACAGGAGCCTATTGTGCCATCCCTGGTAGGGTCCTAGAGCCATTTTTTTACTCCGGAGACAGTCAGGAAGACAAGGATCTTCTCTGGGGGTAATTCAGCAAGATTTGCCGAGGTAAAGATTTCTTCGCCAAAAACTTTCTTTCTAAGGCGGAAGAGAGCCGGACATTCCATGAGAATGTGAAGAGAGGATTCATCACTCTCTAGGCACAGTCTGCATGCGGGGTCTGGTGAGACTCCGATTCGGTGAAGATGTTTTTTCATAAGACCATGGCCAGTAATAATTCCTGTCAGGATTCTTAGGTTGTTTTTACCCAGATTAGTTAGGAAATAGGATTTTCGTTGTGAGAATTTTGGGAAGAACTGTTTAGTGCAGTTCTGCCCAGGTGTTTTAAGCCAGAGTTCATTAGATTCGATTTGAGCTAAGCTCCTAATGTATTCCCTGAAGCATCCCTTATTGACACCGCAGAAGGCCTCAGGTCCGACGATTGGCGTTGTCGCGCGATAAGAACTTACAAAAATTTGCCGGGAACGATATCAATCCAGTCCAAACATTAACGGGAATTTGGCCATTGCCAAGCGCCAGCGGTTGTCCCGAGAATTCAGGAGCAGATGGGTCGTTCTGCAATGCGACTCTCATGTTCGTGGTCAATTTTATTTTTAACCCCTGACATGCCGTCACAAAGACAAAGGTTTAAGGATTTTCCACCTTTACATTGTCCAAAATCATCAAATTATGCGATAAAATGAAAAATTTCGTCAACAAAAATTAAAATTTTTCGCGTTTTTCCGGAATTTTCCAAGTTTCCATTGATTATGGTGCCATTTTTGCCACCATTTTTATAATATGTCCCAAATTGTTAATATTTAAATTTGTATAAACGTAAATATTTAGTTGTTTAAAAAAAAATAAACAAAGTAGGCGTTTTAGAGGGCTTGTCCGATATAAGATTCATGCAAGTACATGATTATACTAACTTACACGGAAAGCATTTAGCATGGCTTGTATGTAGTGGAGGGTATCAAATGATAAAGAATTTTACTTGTTTTAAATTTTCATGATATATAAAAGGGCGCCAAGTCGCCCGGGGCGCTTGGATCGTTAAGGCCGGCCCTGAATACTGTCTTGTGCACAGTTTGCTGAGTTAAACTACCCAAAACTTTTAATTTAAAACTGTGTGTCGAACGACAATTCGGTGGGTCTACGTTTTCTGGTAGGCACCCCACTAAACATAACTTTGGTTCAAATCGGTGGCAGTGTTAGATCACAGTCCAAAAACTTAATTACTGACCCCGACGTTGATCTATCAATCGAGTTTCAGGTAAGGTTTCAGTTTTGACAGTGTAGCTATGAACCTGTGGCTTAAACAAAAAGAAATTGTTCATAGGTACTGCTGTCAACCTCATGTATTCTTTTCCGCATGGTCGAAGTCAAAGCGTTAATATAGGCTGGTTACCATCGAGTTTTCTGTCTTTATACGAGGCGTGTTAAACAAGCTTCAATATATATATTGTGTCTACTACTCTTTAGTTTATTTATAAACGACTTACACGTTAAAAGTATCCCTGTCTACATTTGTGCAATAGCTTTACTCGGCTGTGCTATCCGACCGATGCCAATAAATGCGCTTAAGAACTTAGCGATGATTTTATCTGCGTACTTAGATGGTCTTAGATGATCTATGGTAAATTGGTAGGTTTAATTTGCAAGTTTTTCGTTTATAATTTTATTATAACTACTGTGAAGTATATAACACTTTGAAGACTTGACCAGCGAATCTACCAATTTTTTTAACATTTAACTTTCTTAATTCTTATTTTTTTGTTGTACTTATAAGATAACTTGTCTCATTTTTTACGTCTATGTTTTTGGTGTGATACCTAATTACACCGAATTCAAATGTATTTTGAGCTTGTTAAGCAAAGTTATATTGCAGCCACTATCGCAGCAATAGGTATAGCAAATTGCGACTATTAAAAATGAACTACTACTGCCGGATAAAATAGCATTGTCTTCGAAGCGGAGGTTTTGGTAGTGATAAGGGCAGCCCAAAGTCTGCAGTATGGGCAATACCACCAATACCAAATTTCAACATTCCACGGCAATGGGAAGTGAAATTTTACGATTCAAGGTTTGCAGGAAGCTTCGTAATATTGATTTTCATCGTCTAAGTAAGTGAGTGAGTGAGTCAGTTACGGCTTTTGTAATATTCGAAGTCCTGTATTTTAAAAACCTCTAATGCTATGGAGATGAATTTTGGTGAGATTGCCTGTTTAATGAGCTTAGTAAATGTTTCGAGTTTAAAGTTTTTGGCTCAATTGGTTCCGCAGTAATAGAGGGGGGTCGAAAAGAGAATGAGTTTGTTCCCATAAAAAGGGTATAAGTGCCTTTACTAGAGCACTTGACTGCGGAACTACCGTGCCCTTTGATTTGTGGACATGGACACACCACAAATAAAACACTCCCGCATTTTATTCCCAGCCCATAAAAACTTTTCCGTCCATAGGTCGTAATAAACTCCTTGCACTCTTCAAGTCAGAAATTTTACGTTTGTGGAAATCGAAATCATAACGCCTTTTTTACCTATAAAACCAACAACAGTCTACCGGAAAATTCAGGTTTCCTTTGCGAAATGTGCAGTTTCTTATATTTGCCTCCACTTAAAGGACATTTGTCGGGTTGGGTATGCTGTAAGTCCACTTCCACTACCGCCTCCGCCTTCTGTTTCCTGTGTTTGTTTTCTGCTCTGATGAATTCATGACATAACATTTTTTCAACTGTGATAACGGTTAAATTACCCGCGTGTACAACCAAGCCAACGGACAACACACACATGTGCTTGGTCATTGCGAAGAACTTTATACAACAATATGATGTGCTTGTGTGTATGCGTGCATGGAGTTATTTTGAGACCTCGAATCACGCCCTTCACCCCTACACTGAGATGAGGTAATGTCACGCGATAACTCACGTTCTCAGTCTGCGTAGTCCTTTGGTGGTTAAAGAGAATAAAAGAAATGTGGGTGTTTTGGCGGAAGGAAATTCTGTAATATGATTTATGTTTCTTTGTCCAGGACAGCCTGCAAAATGGGCTGAATGAACCTGTGGACATGGGATTTTGGGAGTTTTGCGATGTCTGGACAGAAGGATATTCTCTCCATCCGCATTTATTATTTGTTGGGGTGGGCGGAGTTGCGGTTTTTAGAGCCGTTTTTATCTACTATGATCTATGAGTTTGTTCGTAGAAATTATAACTGAAATTAATGGAGGAATAATTATTCGTATAGTATTCTGGACCGGCAAATATTTTTTGTTAGGTGTTGTTATTATAGTTTTCTGTGAGGTCTTGCGGGAAAGTGTTTTTTTTTTTATTTCCATTTGACTGCAGTATTTCTGTGGTCATAAGTGGTATAGTATACTGTCTTAGGAGAAAAGACAATTTCTCGACTGCTATACTCATTCTTCGATCCAAAATCAGGAACTGAACTGGATGAAGTGATCTATAAAGTAAATATTCTTGCCAGAGGTTGAGACAGAGCAAATACCCTCAAACACGGTCTCAGGCAAGGAGAACTTATTATTTGGTCAGATCAGAGAACAGATCCTACATGACTCCACATCTGGAAACAGCGCCCTATAGTTAAGACTCGACGACTTTGTGGACACCAACTCATCTCCAAGATTTTATCGCAAGAGAGTATCTGCCTGATGAATTGAATCTCAGCATTGTATACCCGTTCCATAAGAAAGAATCCCTTCTAAATTGCGCTAACTATAGAGACAATCAGTCTTCTTAACAAGATCCTGTCTGTCGTGTTATGTGAACAGCCGTTTGTTAACAAAGAACAAACTCACTGACCTCCTACTAGTGCCATTTTAGATCCAGTGCGGTGAGTGCTTTTTATTTTCAAAAATTCCGGATAGATAGGTACTCACCAACTGTTAATCGACTGCATTCAAAGAAACGGGTTATATTGGGCCACGACCAGTTAGCTCCGCGAAATAAAGCCTCTAAATTAGGGTCTATTTTTGAAAATAATGTATGCCCCATTTCAAAAATGGAAATGAAATAAGCACAACCGACCAGTTATTCACTCTCAGAATGGTACTTGAGAATCAAGTAAATCAATCTTTCACCGTGGGCTTAGGACTTCGCCAGGGGTGCGTCTTGTCTCTTCTCCTTTTCATTACTTATATGGACTGTATGTTACAGAGCAGTCTTGGCGAGGAACGTTTCGAATGGGGAGATCTGAGGTGAGGAGTCATTTGCTCTTCGCTGATGACTTGGTCATCTTTGGATCCTCTCTGACTGAAATTCAGCGCGAGTTATATGCCATATAACATAAACATGTACATATAGCATGAGCTATGGACAATTATGCTGTCAGCACAACAACAACTAAATAGAGAATCAACATCTTATGGCATCAGCCGCAATATAGCAGCCCAACAACAGTATCAATATCAACATACAATTAGCATTTAAGTATTTACCAAAATTGGCAGTCTTAATTTGGCTTTACAATAAAGCGCATCGTGCGTATACCTTTTTGTTTGTTTAAATGTTCTTTGTTTTATTTTTTTGTACGATCGGTCGCGGCCGCTCGTAACTCGCGCACTCGATCGGTTTGTAGCCGTTTGCGTTGAAGCTGAGATGAAGGTAAATGTGAACAAATCTGAAGCGATAGTCGTCTCCAGAACGCCTGTTCAATGCACTCTGCATGTTAGTGGGGTCCCATTGAAACAGGTGGAGAAGTTTAAGTATCTCGGGGTCTTATTCACGAGCGATGGAAGGAGCAATGCTGAGTTTTCCTGTAGGATTGGTCAAGCTGGATCAATTTTGATACAGCTTGGTCATTCTGTCATGAGGAGGACTGAACTTGGTGTCAAAGCTAAGTTGTCAGTCTTTAATTCGGTGTTTGTTCCAACTCTTACCTATGGTCATGAGGTTTGGGTAATGACCGGTGCGGTCCATGCCTCGGTGGTTCGGTTAAACGCATGTCCCCGGTCAGGATCCGACGACGTGCTATGGAATCCGTACCATCAGCCAGGCGTCCTCTAGGTAGACCCAGAATGAGATGGTTAGATAAAATTCATAATCTCTCCTCTAACCGTATGGGGATTGCCCTTGATGATTTGGAGTCGATGGTGGATGATCGAGAGCTATGGATGTTCCACTGGAGATACCTACACCCGCGACCGCGACCCACTTAATGGATAAGCGGGCCATTGAAAATGTATGTGTAGCTTGAATTTTTCTCTTCAATTATTGTTCTGCATTCAGCCAAAGCGTGCGTCGTCGTCAGTATTGAATGGGCAGTGGCGGAGAAAGACAATATATTTTATAAGTCTTTATTTAACAAAATCTGATTTAGGAATAAATAAAATAAATTAATTTCAAACGTTTCTCAAAATTAATACAAAATAAGGCTTGATCCAAAACTTATCCTTTACAGTGATCTTCTTATCAATAGTCAGTTGAGTTGTTTAATATTCGCCTTGGCCGTTTTCCATGGTTACCTCTTGAAGTGGTCGTTGATGGAATGGGGTAGCTTTCTCTTTTAGCTGCAGGATACAGAACTTCACCAATAAAACGTACATTTTGGGAATCGTCAATAATTTCTTCGTCGCGTCGTATGTGAAAAAAAATAATAATAGCTATCTAATTTATTTGAAGTCGCTTTAATGACGCTGTTCTTTAATGAACATAATAACATGAAAATGTTATGAATTTAATTTTCTTTCATTATTATTATTATAACTAAACTTACATCAATTCTTTTCAAAATTTCCTCCACCTCGGCGCTTCGGCATATCTTTCAAAGAAACGCCTAGACTATTAAGAAGAAAGCTTAGCTAGTTTCTTCCACTTATTATCGTGGCTATGGGCTATAGGCACCGTCACGGTGTCATCTGTTGTAAATCTGTAAATTGTTTATTTATTTATTTTTTAAGACATATGCATATATGTAATATTTATATTAATTAAGGCTTCCTTACCTACATGTCATTGGCCAAATCGGGTCTGTTCTCCAGAAAAATAAATGAAATATTTTTTTGGGTTTCTTTTGACCCTTTGGTCCATTTATTTTTTGTTTTCATAATGCTTTTCACACTCCTTCACAAATGGCTGTGAAAAAAATGATCATATGAAAAAATTCTGACATTTGTGTTAATTTAACTTAACTTTTCACTTCGCAGTAGCACAGAACAACAATCGATCCCCAGGGGCACATTTTTTCACAAGTCTGAACAACTATTTGCGTACCTGAATAATAGTCCGTAACCATAGTGGACCTGGGTCTAAGCCGAAATGCATAGCATATCCAGTTAGATGTCTATTCTGATGTTGTGTCGGATTGGTCGATGTTGTGTATTTGCTGTCATAACTTTGTTGTGCCCTCGTAATCGACCAAATATTAAAGTAGCCTCCCGTTGCATGCCGCCCGGCAGGCAGCCTAGTCCAGCAGCCTTGTTATACTTGAGTTTAGAAGAAAGTCTAGACTTCATTTGGTTGGGTTGAGTTGACGAAAATCTTGGCTTTCATCTTTCAGATTGAATAGTTCGAGGGGAATGCAGGTCATCTTCGCGATATAAGCTAAAATCGAGTCATACACATACTTGGATCCGATTTTCCCGATTTGATATCTTCATTGTCTTTGTGTTACGGTACGTCTTCCTTGTACGCCTGCGGCCACTTTTTTCACGATTTAAAAATTGGCGATGAATTTGAGTGCAAATCAGAGAGAGTAATATTTGCGTCTTGCCACCCGCATTCTTGAAATGAACTTCCAATTACGGCTTCTTGAAATTTTTTTGAATTTCCAAGACTTTTTTTCAAAATGGTCGTATTTTTCTTTTCGCCAACAAAATCCTTAAATAAAAAATTGCCAATGAGAATAGAACATTTTAAAAATAAATGTTGGCGGCGATTTTTCCCTAACCATGTACAAATATTATTCAGACCACTATATTATTTGTTTGGTCTTTAGGTATTAGCGTGTCCTGCCCTGGGACACCTTTTTCTTCTTCTTCGCCCTTCCTTTGCTGAATCTCTCGTCTGAGGGTTCAGCTTCAGCCAGGAGCTGTACTCTTCCTCCTTCGAGATCTCCTCATCGAGCCTTAGAGCCGGCTTCTAAGGCCTCTTGTATTTTGGTGAGTTCGTATGGCTCCACGAGTATTGAGTCGGCCATCGTCTCACTCTAGGTAGGTAAGGTACTTATTGTATCATCGCCTCTTACATTCTTTTTGTTGATCTGATCAAGTTGGATTCCCACGAGTATGTCCGGAAAGAAGAGTTGATCGCGGCAGAGCCGACATTCCAGAACAAGGCGAAAGAATCAACCGAACTTGCCTGCGCATCAGAGGGGACCGTTTTTAACAGTTATTTAAGGCCACTTACTGACCAATGACCATACAGCCATCGGTATACGGTACCTCAATACCTATGCTTAAAAGTGAGATTTTTGTGGGAGTTTACTCCCCTGACGCCTTAACTAAAGGCTTCGGTCGCTCCTATTTTCGGTCTAGAAACAATTGATGGGCTGCACGCATTCAGTGGGTAGGGCTTGCAAGCAGCCCTCAGTTGTTTGCGCCTCCCATATGGCTTGTCACTCCGTAAAGCTATATAAAGCTATTTAAAAAAAGGGTAAATGTAAAAATCCAATCAAGTTTAAAAAAATTAAATAAACTTTTTTGACCTTGCGTTTATTTAAATTCAAATTAATTCTCTATAAATATAAAAATGGGTTAAAATTGTGTGTCAAGCTCTCGTTGACTGTACAACGACCACATAATTAAACGCTTGCTGTCGGAGTTCCAAGACAAGTCTTCAAGCTGTTGAAGGCAGCGTCGCTCTTGATCTTAGCTCCATCTACAGCTGCATTGAGACAGGTTTGTTCATTGGTATCGACTCCTTGCACAGCACTGTTATAGCCTTGGATGAGTTCTTGTGCCTTCGATTTAATGTTATCCAGTGTTTGTTTTCTTGGGTCAGCCTATTTGATGGTGGAAAAAAAAATCACAAAATATAGATCTCGATAAGTAAGAGCTTCCAGAAACTTACAATGCTAAGCATGCATTTAGCGTACTCCAGATTGTCAGTGTGTTCCGTGCAAGTATTCAAATCATTCTGAATGATTTGCACTTGAGCTGCAATTATAGCACGACCTGTAGTCAAATCTGCCAAAGCTGAATTCTTTGTGTTTTCAGCATCTTCCACACAAAGTCTTGACTTATTTTTAGCCTCTTCAGCTATATTATTGATAGTTGGAATAAAGGTATCGTAGCAAACGAGAGAGTTGCCGCTACGCATCATTCGAAGGCTTCCCATATTTTCGGCAACATAGGACATAATCTCAGACTGAACCTGCTCGATCTTGTGATCGCCATAGCTGAATGCTAATGCGGCCTGAATTGAAAAAGAACAGAAATTAACTTTGATAATATAAGACTTAGTGCTATTCTTACGCTCAGAATACAGGCGAGGGTGGCCACGAAAATAGTGTACTTCATTTTTTCTCGTTTAATCGATCTGAATTTGTCGCAAAATCGGAACGTTAACTAATGGGCGATAACGATGAGTTTGAGTCTTATATAGGACTTTTGAGGTTTGATTTTTTTTCTAAGTGGCCAATTAGAGTGGCTTTTTCAATTGAAGTGGTGCACAGATAGTACTGATTGCTAAATGACTTTTAATGAGTTAGCACTTTAGATAACAGTGGAGATTGGATGACGTTTTTCTTAGAAAGGAAAATATGTGAGTGAGTAGTGATAGTTGGTGGCGACTAGTCTAGGGCTACTGAGAATACAATACTTATAGTACCACATCTAAGGTAAACGCTATAACACGATGCCAGGTAATCTTGAAAAATGCCCCTACATTATCATTAAGGATAACTCAAAGTTCTTTAATGGGACTAAAACTAACTCGTTGGAAAATTTTCTGTCCGAAAGATATATCGGCATGACATAAGGCGATGCGTCATAAGGCAAAATAGCTATGGCTTTGTGACTCTTTCACAGTTACATACGGCCATAGGACCATATTTTTCCGATATTTTTTGTTATGACATCAAAAAACTAAACTGTTTATGTTTTCAATAAGAAAAACATGCGTTTACTGTTTACTTACTTACTTACTTAGATGGCGCTACAGTCCGGGGTGGACCTGGGCCTCAACCAACACGCCTCTCCAGTTAGCACGATCTTTGGCTAACTGCCTCCAGTTGCGCACTCCAAGTTGGTTGAGGTCCCCTTCCACTTGTGCGCGCCACCTAAGGCGAGGTCTTCCTCTGATGCGTTGTCCCTCCGGGTTGGAATCGAAGACTCTTCGGGCCGGAGCGTTGGTGTTCATTCGCTCTACATGTCCTAGCCATCTTAGTCGACTGATACGTACTTTTCTGACAAGGTCGATGTCGCTGTACAGCTCGTAGAGTTCGCTGTTAAATCTCCTCCTCCAAAGCCCGTCAACGCAAACGGGACCGAAAATCACTCGAAGAATTTTGCGTTCGAAACGCCCAAGGAGATCTTCATACGCTTTTGACAACGTGCATGATTCTGCGCCATAAAGCAGGACTGGGATGATGAGGGGTCTTATATAGAGTCTTCCTGGTGTTTCTCGACAAGGCCTTACTAATCAATTGCCTTCTTAGACCAAAGTAACAGCGGTTGGCAAGTGTAATTCTTCGCTTGATTTCTGATGTGATGTCATTTTCAGAATTAATAGCAGAGCCGAGGTAGACAAAGTCCCGAACTACCTCAAAGTTATAGCTGTCTATCGTGACGTTCTGTCCGATTCGTCGATGTTGTGTGTCCCTTCTCGTTGACAGCATATATTTTGTTTTGCCCTCATTCACCACTAAACCCATTTTTGCCGCCTCTGTACTGATACTTGCAAACGCACCGGTGACAGCTCGCTGTGTTCTGCCAATGATGTCAATGTCGTCAGCGAGTGCAAGTAGTTGCACAGACTTTTGGAAAATTGTGCCCCTGGTGTTGGCTTGCGAGTTTCGCACAATTTTCTCAAGAATGATGTTGAAAAAGTCACATGACAGCGCATCACCTTGTCTAAATCCTTTTTTGACATCAAAGGTCTCGGTGAGACTGTTTCCGACCTTTACGGAGCAGCGAGCATTCTCCATTGTCATCCTACACAAACGGACGAGTTTGGCAGGGATGCCAAAACTAGACATTGCTCTGTATAGCTCGTCTCTATAAATGCTGTCGTAGGCGGCCTTGAAATCCTTGAAAAGGTGGTGGGTTTCGATTTGGACTTCCTGCGTTTTTTCCAAGATCTGCCGCAGTGTGAATATTTGGTCGATGGTAGACTTTCCTGGCCTGAAGCCACACTGATAGGTTGTTGACGAAAGGCTTCAGGCGTTCACACAACACTGCGGATAAGATCTTGTAGGCGATGTTAAAAAGACTAATACCTCTGTATTTGGAGCAGTTCAGAGGGTGTCCTTTCTTGAGGATCGGGCAAACAATGAGTATAGTCAATGAGATATAAAAATCCACCAACGGAAATGTTTGAGTTAACCTTCCGCGGGAGATTGGTTTGTTGGAGCCATATGAGGTTCGGTGGGTTGGACAGTAAAAGAGACGAGGGCAGCGTAAATTACGGGGATTTGTGTTAAAGAAAATAGAGTTATTAAGGGGGGCGCAATCGACGAATGAATGTCTGCGCCATCCCTACGTTTCTCAAGGGTGTTCTGTTCATGTTAATGAAATTTAGGCGATCTGAGTATGGATGCAACATAAAAGGATTGTTCCAATCCAAGGCAGACTTCGAAAAGCAAATCGAAGGAAACGACGTTGGATGTTCTCCATTCTGAGCACATGAACTCGATGAAAGGGAGCCTACGCTTGACTGGCGTACTCAAGGTGGGGGCGAACAAAAGTGGTGTAGAGTAATTTAGTCAAGTAGGGGTTGCAGAATTCTTTAGACTAACGTTTAACAAAGCCGAGTGATGAGTTGGCTTTTCGAATTATTTCATCAATATTTAAACGAAAATTTAACTCCCTGTCGTACAATATGTCAAGGTCACGGAGAGTTTGAACGTGAGAGATTGGTTGACCGTGGAGAAGGTAGAGCCGGGAAGGGGATTTGCTGCGCTTGCGCGAAAGGGTAATAGTTTGGCATTTGGAAAGCAGTTTTTAAGGCACCAGGTTGAAAACCGATCAAGGTCTTGTTGAAGGAAAGAGGAGTCTTGAGGTGAAGAAATGATTTTGAAGAATTTGGTATCGTCGGCGTATAGAAAGAGGGATGAGTGTTTAATGACATTTTCAAAATCGTTTATTGTAAGGATGAAGAGAAGGGGACCCAAATGACTGCCTTGCGGAACACCAGAGGTTGCCAAAAACGGGGCCGATAGGACGGACCTGAAGCGAACGCTTTTAAACCGGTTTTCAAGGTAACAAGATATCCATTTTAACAATATGGGTTCTAACCCAAGAGCAGACAATTTAAATTGAATAATTTGATGATATATCTTATCAAAGGCCTTACTAAATTCAGTAGCAATAAAGTCAACTTCGTTGCCTAATGTTGACAGGGCAAATGACACGAATTCGAAAAGATTTGTAGTGATTGATCTTTCAGAAACCCATGTTGGTTAGGGGAAATATAAGACTTGCATCGAAAGCTTAAGGCTTCGTTATACTTTCGAAGATTTTGCGTATATTTGAGAGTTTGGCAATAGGACGATAATTAGTGACTTCACTTTTTAATCCTTTTTTGTGAATCAGGGTTATGAAAGCGGTCTGGGAAAATACTCCTTGGGAAAGAGATAGACGAAAGAGGTAAGAAAGGCCATCTCTTATAGCACTACTTGTTCATTTTGCATACGTAATCGCTGTTCGCTAAAATGAAGTGTTACTTCAGCAAATTGAAACGAAGAAGTGAGATGAGATCAAAAATATGTCGCTCACGATCCTTGTCATGTTCGATACATTTTGCTATATTCAGGAATATTTTTTATCCTCCGACCGCTCACATCGATCGCTAGCAGCGGTGATAAATTTTCTCAACACTTTCTTGTTCAGCAAAAAGAACTCATTATTATTGCATACTTTTTCAAAATGCTTTCTTGCAAATGCTAAAGAAATAGTTTCAAGCTCTAGATAGTTGTGTTGTTCGGCATTGCAATGCCCAAACAATTGAAGACATCGAGTTGTTCACTCATAAAATCACAACAAACATTTATCAATGTTTCTGTATTTGAAGAAAGTCCGCTGCTCGTTGTAGATTTTCTACTATCACATTGCTCAGCTCAATGAAGGCCGTATATCTATATATATAAAAATAAGTTGTATTGGGCCTTACCAATAATAATTTATAATCTTCAACTGGACACTAAAAATGATTATTACTACCGCGGATTGTGTTTGTCGCCAATGTTCTCTGTAATGCGTGAACCGATTTTGATTCTGGAAATTGTCCATGAAAGGTGACGTTAATACCATGGTTTGTAAGTATATACGGTCTTTGTAGGTGTATTCGTTCATTAGTTATAGGGGCGTGGTACCCCCCATACAAAAAATGCATTCAAAATATTATATTTCGAAAACCACGCAATCGATTGAATTCAAATTTACACACAATCTTAGGTATTGGCACAAAAGTATACCCGTGAAGATTGGTCAAAATTGGACAAAGGGGCGTGGCACCACCCATACAAAAAAAAAACATTCAAAATCGTATATTTCGAAAACCACCGAAACGATTGAGCTCAAATTGACAGATGATAATCTTAGGCATATAAAGGGATGTGGCGCTATTTTTCGACAGTCATGGGCGCCAAAGTTTGTAAAATTTGTAACAATAATAGCCGTTTTTTATTATCAGCGTGATCTGATCCGGATCAGATCATGAAAATAAAACAAACTGGATCATTGAAAGATTTTATATTTAAGTTGTGGCAACAGTAGTTTTTCACATATCAAATCCAGTACCAATTATGACAAATTTTGTATTGACACCGCCATATTGCAGCCACACGGTACAATGTGACGTCGCAACGCGATGATTTCTCTATTGCACTTGCTCATATTTGAGTTTGACATTTCGCTTGTTGTGTGGGGGTTGTTACCATATGAAAACAAATCTGCATACATTTGGCATTCAATATTTTTTTGTGGGAAACTATGTTCAAATGTTATGTTCAAATATGCATCATAATTAACCGTATTGTGCTGATAATATTTCCATTTATATTTCTGTGCTATATAGCGAAACAAAACATCTCGAAAGTCGGAATAGTAACTTATTCGAATTTGAGAAAATGCCAATTGATTTTATGTGTCGTTAATTGTGTTTCATATTTTGGTCTGGCAACATTACTGTGTGGCTATAATTTACAGGGGCACCAACATTTAGTGAATGAAATAAAGAACGCCACGAAACAACAACGGGAAATAGTTGAATTAATTTTTAGATCATATTTCGTGATCTCGATGAAAAGCAGGATCACAAGTTGTTGTTGTAAGTGCATGTAAATCGATGATCTATATGGATCATAGCTGATAATAAAAAACGGCTAATAGCTATATGCATTGTCCTGATCGACAAGAATACTTTCTAAAAAATAAACACTGTTTATCACTGATTTAAATGAATTTGAAACTGATTTTTTTATTTTTCTATTTTGCACTACGAAGTGTGCAGGGGTTCGCTAGTAATAATAATAAAAGGTAAAAGAGAATCGAATAGGTGAAGTGAATAGGTGAAGTGAAACTCAATTCCGACGGATTCCACGATAGGGGTGATAATGTAAAAATGTTCCCTTTTCTTTACATTTATTGCATCTACGTTTGTCCTCACGGTTGCCGTTTTAGTGACTTTGTCGCTATATCTAGTGTAATTTTCGAGAGTTTAGTGACGAAAATTTATTTTTTGTCACTAAAAAATTTTAATCACTTTTCTAGTGAGTTTTTGTAAAAAAATTTTTTTAATATTACTATAAAGTTAGTAAAAGAGGTTCAGAAAAGGGTTCCAAGTAATTACAATGCTTTAACAAAAATGGAGTTACTATCAATTGAAAATACTTTAAAACCTGAAAAGATCGTTTTATCATTGACTTTGCAAAAAGTTTAGGTTTTCAGGACGAAAACATAGAACCAATTTTAAAGCAATGGATGTGAAATGGAAAGAGCCTCAAGATAGCGTAAAGTTTTGTTAAAATTGAATATTTTTTTTCATTTGTAATGAAATCTTTTTTCTAGTGACTTTTTTTTTTAATTTTAGCATATCTGGTGGATTTTTAGGTTCTAGTTAGTGACTTTTTCTTTAAGTTTACGGCAATTGTCCTATCTTATTTGTTTGTTAATCTTGGTGTCATTTTAAATATTAACTCGAATCGAACACTTCAAACTGCGTAAAAGGTAATCTTGCATCTTGGTCGTTTTGACGAACATTTGCGCCATTTTTTTGACGCAATTCCACAAATCAGTAGAACTTAGAGATGACTGGTCTGACACGGAGATAAGATGCGATCGGAATTAAGATCGAAGAGAAAATCCGAATCGACGAAGACTACCTACCCTTCTAGGGTTATATTAGAAAAAAATATCTACTATTGAAACAAAAGATTAAGGTAGGTAATTCAAATCTTTTGTGAATTTTATGACACCATTTATTATGTAGTAAAATACTCAAAAGGAACTTTTCTAGAAACCATGGTGCTTCACAGATTGCCACATAAAAGCGAGTATAGATTCATTATCTATAGACACACCTGCATAAGCTGTAAGAATGCGGCTTAACAGCACTGGCACCACCCATTTATGAGTGGATGTGCAAAACGTTTAAGCCTGACACAATAGATGGCTGCACGATATGAATAAATTGAAACGATTTCGTCTGAAAGCTTCCTAAGCCCTGTGCAATATTTTATAAGTACCACAGACTAGAAACCTATTGTAAATGGGGAGCCACTTATCCTTTTTACCCTACATAAATACACACACACCCACACACCTTACGTCATCATAATAAAATTTAAATTTTATTAAAACCAACGCCGTAGACCATTTAACTTAAGTATCTGAATGTTGGAATGGTAATGGAACACATTTTCCATTACTCCCTCAATGCTAGTTCTTCCAAAAAACAAAAAAAAAATGCCCCTCACCTACTCCTTTGTTGGATGGCACTCTCTACTGTTAACTGCTGTCCCAAAATGAAAGCATTTTGAATTCATATAGAGACTCGTTCCACTATACACCCCTAGTCACCCATCTGATTCTTAAGTGGCTTCTCAGTGTCATAACTTTGCTCTGTATATAGCAGAAGCATCTTGTAACCCCACTTCCAACGCAACCCCAACTCACCCTCTGTATGGAAGGACTTTTTGGTGAAATTTTCGATTCCATTTACAGCTCAGTGGCAAAAATGTTGGCTTCATAAAAACAAAGCCACGATAGATGTAGCTGGGATTACGTAGAGCAAGCTAATAAGAGGTTTGCAGTTTATGACATCTCATATAGGGACACTCCAAAAGACTGCGGATTTAAATTGGATCAGTATCATTTAACACCATCAAGGGATGGTGGGGGCGATTTCAACAAAAATTCATTGAACCAATGGATACGACATCATCACAGAGTTACAATGAACTTGACTATTGGGATTGGAATGCTGCACAACTACTACGTCTACGTATATAGTAGAAGCGTTGCACACTTGAGAACGCGTGCACGTGAGTTGCAATCTTTGTAGTGAAGTGAAAACCGGAAATTATGATGAATTACTTGGGTAAACACAATTGCGTTGATTGCACCCTAAAGTACTTGAAGGTGAAGTGCACAGAAATGAACGCTCTTAAGTGGCAGTGGTTTGCGTTTTAATTTTTATCTCTTTTATAAGGTGTGAGTTGGGTATGCGTAATTAAGACAGTGGCAGCACAGGTACGTCATTTGCAAGCGAAGTCTCATGCCTGAATTTGATGATTTTAGTGTAAAATTCCGCTCACTTTATTAACGCCTACCATACTTGATCGGCTCTAATGAATCTAAGATATCATTAACAAAACCCGACTGACAAAACAAACAGCCATTAAGTGCCGGAAAGATTCACAAACAACTTGCTATCGCGGCGCCTTTCTAAAGGCCTCACAAGCTTACGCTACAGAGAAACATTTGTGACGAAAGCTAAATATCGTGAAAATCCGATTTCAAAGAGGACACCATTGGGAATGCATGCCCCATACGGAACAGACTCCAAAACCTGTCAACAGTCTGTCTGTCTTTTTCAGGCAGAGACCTATGCTGTATCTTATTGGCTGCCGAATATATTAAGAAAATCGATAAAATGCAAGAGAAATAATAATGACAATGAAATAATGACACCACAGCAAAAATCAAACGAAAAGTTACACTTGCCAACCGCTGTTTCTTTGGCTTAAGAAGGCAACTGACTAGTATACCCTTGTCAAGTAACATTAAGGAGACTCCATATAAGACCCTCATCATGCCAGTCACACTCTATGGCGGAGAAGCATGGACGTTAACAAAGGCGGATGAAGATCTCCTTGGTCGTTTAGAACTCAAAATTCTTCTAGTGATTTTTGGTCCCATTTAAGTTGACCGGCTTTGGAGGAGAAGATTTAACAGCGAACCCTACTACTTGTACAGCGACATCGACCTGGTCAGAAAAGTGCATATCAGTCGACTAAGATATGGCTAGGACATGAAGAGCGAATGGACACCAACGATCCGGCCCGAAGAGTCTTTGATTCCAACCCGGAGGGACAACTCAGTAGAGAAACACCTCGCCTTAGGTGGCGCGCGCACAAGTGAACGGGGACCTCAACCAACTTGGAGTGCGCAAGTGGAGGCGGTTAGACAAAGATCGGGCTAACTGCGTAGAGGCGTGTTCTTTGAGGCCCAGGTCCACCCCGGACTGTATCTAAGTAAGTAAGTAAGTAAGGATTCGTTGTAGTTGAATAAACCAGTTGCGCCTGAGTGCTTCAGTCAGTGGTGTATTTCCTAACCTGACAAAATAAATCACTTGCGATCAACATAAGTGCCGCGTCTAATATGCTGTTTCACCATGCGACCACGAAGAAGGGGATGACAGAAGCCAGCGAGCTCATGGGGCTAAGCGAAACTGAGAAAAGCTGCTTATGAAACTTTTTGTCAGAGGAGTAAAGAAGAGCACAAACTTATTCAAAGAAAACAGAAGGAGTACAAAAAGCGCCCCCGCGCGGTTAAGTCAAAAGAAAGATGTCACTCCAGGAATGAGGTTCGAAGGTCTTATAGCTAAAATAAAGCATATCAAGGCTGGTAAATCACATTGCAAAGCCGGACAAGAGAACATTGTAGTAGAGTCGCAGTCGGTACTTACCCAAGTAACAATTTTACTTCGGTAAGGTTCAAATTTTTAATTTCGGTAGGCAACTACTTTTATAGAGCTTCTGTAGTATTTCTTAGGCGAAGTACAACAATTTCCAGGTAATTGTTTCGATAATAACTTTTATAAGACCTTTCGAAAGAAAATCCACAGGCTTTATAGAGGGATGAGGAATTTAGTTTCGATAAAATCTCGATTGGACTTCTAAAAATTGGAAGTGGATGTGTGGGAAGTCATTTGTTTCGATAAAGTTTCCAGTTCGAAGCTCTGTCGAGAAGTCTCTTTAGGGCTTGTGACCGGAAGCATTATAAAGGCAGTTGTCTGTCATGCAGGCAACAGCTTGCAATTGGAAGCTTTAGAGAAGCATTAACTTGCCATTATTTGCCCATAGAATGAGTGGCTTGCGAATGAAGGCTTTATAGAGGCAAAAACTAGTTTTATATGTTATGTTACAGCATTTAAGTGGAGCGGCTTTAATAAGAATTACGAGCGATCATAGCTGTCATCGTATTATAGTAGATATAGACGCGTCGATTTTGTTTTATATAAAATTTAAATATTTTGGGCCTATAAAATGATTAGTTCATGGAAAAAGGTGAAAAGATCGGAAACATATCAAAGAATAGTGCAAAGGGAGCGTGACGCAATTCTGAAGCGAGCCCGTGAAGTGTCAGATAAATTAAAGCGAACATCTCTTTGTCGCAGTGGATGTTTTTAGCGCTCATCAGGACCTAAATAATAATTAATTTTTTATCAATAATCCCCAGTACACTATTCCACAAGAATTGTCTACAACAGCCTACAACATTTATAATGAGAGCACCAGAAATTATGAGGGTTTAGGTATGTGTTTTTGCTTTCTATTTATTCACCATTTCGGCAGATGAATATAGTTTTTCTTTTGACTTTATTAGATAACGCCAACAGTAGCACTAGTGCTAGTGGGGATCGTACTATCGATGATGGCACAAATAGCAGCGAATATAGCGATGAGGATTTATGGAAAGGATATGAAACCCAAATGGAGAGAATAGATATTTATTGTTCTGATCGCTATGCTCACTCAAATAAAAAAGAAAGAAATATATGACCGATGTGAAATGTAAACTCGTTCGTTCGCCTTACCACCGACAATTGCAGGTTTTTATTCCTTTATTGCACACCATTCCAGTGGAATTTTATTATTACTTATTACTTATTTCATTTTTGTTTACAATGATTAAATAAAATTAAATTGGTTATTTCTGAATCAAAAATGTTTCATGGTACTTTTACTTATACACAGTCGCCATCGGGCGACATAGCCAATTGGCGACTTTTCTACTGCGTGGCGACCACAATTCGAAATAAGCGTTTTTGGACCCCTTTCACAAATACAGGCGACATTTGGACACATTTTTAAAGCTTTAATTTATTTTTTAATAACACCCACAAATTTTGAAAAAAGAAATAGCAAATCGAAATTTGCGTGTGTTTTCTTCTTTAATAATTCTTCGCATGTTTGTTTAATAGCTGTAATAAATAAATAGTTGGAGTAACAGGCGTGAAGACACCCTGGGCCTAGCTTCTAGCAAACATTCGTTTGTGTGAGTTTCAATTTTTGGGACAATTGGAAGGGACCTACAATTTTATGCCGAGTCCGAACGGCTGAATTGTGAAGACTTTTCAGGTCAGTTATACTCTCAAAAGTTTGTCAGACGTTCGCGAGAGAGAAATAACCTTTTTGTTTGGTGGTTAAATGAAACTGGTTCGTATAATTCAAATGAATTCAATGTTTTTTATTTACGGATACAAATTAAGGTCAATTTACCAAATTTCAAAGCTAAAGCTATAGTGTTTTAAATTACTTGTATGGGTCGTGCCATTCCCCGATTTGCAATCCCACCCTATTCCAATTTATATGGACAATGCACATCAATGTTAACAACTTTTAAATGCATTTTTTTTATATGGAAGGTGCCACGCCCCTTTGTCCAAGTTTGACCAAACTTCACAGAAATTTCTCTGAGCTAATAATAAAGATTCTCCCAACATTTAAGTTCAATCGGTTTGGTAGTTTTCGAGCGCGTGGCAAGTCTTATCGAAACTCTAAAGAGTATCAAATATGTTTACAACGTCTGTCGCAGTTGGCGGCAAGTCTTATCGAAACTCTAAAAAGTATCAAGTACTTCATATTTAACACTGGCAAACGCATATGACGATTTAGCCTAGTGGCATGGCAGTCATGCGACGGGACCCATGATCGATTCTCAGTGAAACCCATGTAAGTAAAATGTAAATTATATCTCGAATGTTAAATGAAACTGTATCAAAAAGTATGAAATGTCATTGAATAATAATTAATAAACGAGACAAAAAAATAAAAAAATGGAAAATTGAACAAATTAAAAAAAGTATTTTTTTTTCTTTTTAATTATTGAACTTCTATAAGGCTTTTATAACAGTTGCGGTAAGGCCTTACAGCAGTTTCTTACCGAAACTAACGTTTCCTTACCGAAGTAATAACCTCCTGCTTCTTTTGCGAAGCAATAGCCCACCGCGGATGTTAATTGTTTCTATAAGGCCTATCAGAAGCAGAAGTTGTATCGTCTGTAAGGCCTATCCCAAGTTGTCTTAATCAGTAAATAGCTTCGCTAAAGTGCGCCAAATGTCCTCCTAAGAGGCCTTTTGCAATCAATATTGCGGGAGGGAAAATAGCCTCGATAGCGCCTTATCGAAGTCAAATTGTTACTTGGATGAAAATATGGAATAAGGAACACTTCTGAAGACTGTTAAAAGGTGATGACATGAACATGGCACTATTAGCCTTAGTAAAAACTGCTTAGACAAGAATCCAGTCAATCTTAAGTGAGCTCAGCTATGGTCAAAAAAATTTGTTTGAGCTGATAACTTAGCCTGTTGTTCAAAGCATCAGGAAGAGACGATTTAATAGGAGCATACACAAAGAGACGATTTAATAGGAGCATACACAAACTCATCTGTGAAATGTGGTCGAATGAATGAATGCCAGATGAAATGAATCAGTAATGATGAAAGTATACCCTATGCGCCAGCTACAGCAACATAAATCTCCATCAGAATCTCATAGAAGTCTCGGTCTTCAATAATCGTTGAACGCCCAAAGCCGTTCATTAACAACCTTATCACTGCGGTCTTGGGCCGGTTCGCTTACTACGGCAGATCTAGGAAAAACCAAGGACTTTCAAATCGACTACCAGGTCCCAAAAGTATCCCAAAAGGGATAAAGATAGGACCAACCCGGCTAATCTGCGGTCAATTAGTTTGCTCCCGAATGTTAGCAAGGTATTCGAAAATGTCGTTAATAGAGCTCTTTTAAACTGGGCTGAAGAAAATAAGATTATTCCGGACAATCAGTTTGGCTTAATGTCGAAATTGGTGTCCGACATTCAGTGGCACAAATGCAAGAACCAATGCACGGCTGCCTGCCTGGTCGACTTTGAGAAGACCTTCGACACCGTATGGCTGGAGGGGCTGGAGGGATACCAGAAAAAACTGGCGAAAATTAGCTATTATTGGACAAAATGGACAACCATTGGTGGTGCGAAGCGTGGTCAGATATCTTGGTATCTGGCTCGACCAGTATCATTATTTTGACAAACATATAGATGCTTGTCTTGCTGGGGCCAAGAAGGCTTATGCTCTGACAAGGAGACTGTTTCGCAGCAGTCAACTTGATTCTAGAGTAAAGGTCATATGCTACGTGGCCCTCATAAGGCCGATCATCGCTTATGGCTGTCCCATTTGGTTCAATATAGCGCCTTTCTATATGGAAAAGATTCGGGTGTTTGAGAGACAGTGTCTCAGGACCTGCCTAGGTTTGTTTAGAACTCCCGAGTCTGAGTACATAAAATATTATCCCAACAAGACCCTATACGATGGGGTTCGATTGAATAGGATTGATAATTTCCTAATTAAGGTGATTCGAAGGCACGCTGCAAGGGCGATGGCCAACGCTAACAATCTGATCTCGGGTGGTTATTACCCGAATTTAATGTACCACGAGAGTACGCTCCGGTCTGGCTTTGTCCCGCCTGAGGCATTTCTTCATGCAGACATGAAAGGGATAGTCCAGAATAAAGATGGTGTGCCGGTATTGTACCACAGCCACCGCGGCGCGAAGGATAAGCGGCTCATCCACGACGGGTACGCTCAGGAGCTCCTCCGTTTTAATACCGCAATTGCGGATAGGGACACGGTTGATACCTTGAAGCAGTTCATTGAATTTTGGTGGCTTGAGGAAGAGGTGATGATGATGCGTTCATGCCCTACGCTCTCCCGAGTCGGTGCGTTACCTATGTAACATCCTCCTTAGTTTTAAGCTAGTTTGTAAGTTAGTTAGTAGTATTTTAGAGGGTCTTTGGGAGGGGCCGGGCTCGTCAACATGAATGAGTGCTACCGAGACTTGACCGATGCTTATGGCCTCGCTCGGGTCCCGGCGGCGCGTGTGCACCGTGTTGGCGACTGTCAGGCGCCCATTGACGCAATCGGGATGGTGACCAATCGAGAGATTGCTCATCATCCCGATTATATGTAATTTAGCTTAAGTAGCTTAGGTAGTTTTAAGGAGTTTTAGGTAGTTTTAAGAAAAAGCCAATAATAAAGTAAATAAGCAAACGATAGAAAATAGATAGATTTAAGGCCGAAAGGTAATAGTAATAAGAATGTAGTTAAGTTTAGACTGCTCGTTAAGAGCCAGTAAGCTAGATTAAGATACATGTAAGTTTTAATTTAGATTTAATCATTTTTGTCTAGTAAATACGTTTAAATAATGAATTAATAAAAATGAATTTAAAAGTTAAAGTTAAGAAGTTCGTCGCAAAAAAAGAAACTCACACAAACAAATGGTTGCGAGAAGCTAGGCCTAGGGTGTCTACCCGCCTGTTACGCCACCTATTTATTTATTTATTTTTTTTACACTACCATACTAAATAATTAAAAAAAACACAAACTTATAGGTATCTATGTATAAACATAATATGTAGGGATCTACCTACTTCAGACTGCGGCACTGATACATACACCAAGTGGTATTTGTGTAACTTCCCGCATGTGTTAACAAGAAGCCTCTTTAAATATGATCCACATTGAATTGATTGCGAAAAGTTCTCTAAAGATTATTTCATCGTAAGCATCCTTAAAAACAATTTCCCCGAAAATATCCCAAAAACATCTGCGCCGCAACTTAATTATTCCAAATTCATATGCGGTTCCATTGTAAGCCACAAACACATGGTTTCCGATCCTCTTCCACCACCACCATCATATGGAAATATTCACATACCCACTTTGCGCCTGCCGCAACCGCATAGCAACTTTGAACTTCTTGGCACGCTCGAGTTCATAAACTTCTTCCAAGTGCGCCTTATATCGATTAAAATTTTGAGGACAGCAAAAAAACAGAAAGAATGATAAAAACTATTAACGTTCATTAAATTCAACTCTATATGCAAACAACTTGGCAATGAACCCACCTATCCGTTTCCAAACCCCACATGGCATACAAGGATAACGCGATAAAAGTGTGAAGACAAGTCACCCTGTCCGTTGCATTTACACAGCCCAGACCTTAAGTTCTTGTGCAGCAACAGTATGGAAAAGGAGAAACGATGGCAATATGCACACATATGAGCCAGACCCAGAGCCACCAAGCCACAGACGGAAAAACAAACGAAAGGACGAACCCACATAAAAAGAAAGGAAGCAATGTGCATAATTTAGATATAAAATATTCTTTTAGTGCATCCTCATGAATTCACGCTCCCCCCTAATGCACTTGACTTGTTCCGACGTCACGGCACACAAGTGTTTCCTTGTCACACATATTCAACTTCGCGAAATGTCCTTTAAATTCACATTACACTCACAAATCAGAAAATGAATCTACATTCTACATATAGTGCGCTGTTTGGGATAAAATACACTCGGCTTCTTCGTCTTTTGCTTAGAGAGCAGCTACCAGCAGAAGGAATACTTGAAGGAGTCGAGCAAGACGTTAACGAGTTAAATGAAAAATGAAATTTAATTAACGATAAGCGATAGTGTCTACTGTGACGGATGGCTCCATTGTGTGGATGGCGGGATTCACTTGGCTGGATGTCAGCATTCTTTTATTCAAGGCTCGCTCCTAAGTGGTGGAGCTCATACAAAAATGGCAGTGAAATATTTCGAGAAGAATTATCCACTACCAAGAGCGGGTGACAGACGCGGATGAACCTTTAAGTTTGATCGCATTTTTATTCCTATTGACAGTAATGACTAATGAGTGTTGATACCCTTTTAAGAATGGGGTAAACTTTTAATCAAGAGGTTCCCTCATAAAACTTGAACTTTGGCATAGAATTTTGTATTTGGCTGCTAAAATGTGATACTGCTGTACTCTTGTAATACAAACAACTGTAGTTCTTATAATGATTAAGAAATGCTGACGATGTTAGCTCATGTGCGATGTCAGGCTGATATTGGGCGAATTTAGATCAAGACTTCTTGCCTAAGTCTGTAACGTATGACAAATCGGTGATCTCTTTAAATTGATCACCTGTGTGTTTCAAGCGGAAATTGCTGCTATAACCATAGACCTAAAAAGACGACAAATTGCCGACAAACAAATCACATAAAAGACATGGAGTTAGTCGTGGTGAAGTCGAGGGCAGTAAGTCATTGCCAGAAATACCTTGGCGAACTATCACAAGCCAACACGCTGGTCACCGGGGCATATGGATATTCCAGGCAATGAACAGGCGGATGAGATTGCAAGAAACGGGTCGAGAATGCAAGTATCAGTGGCTCTAAAATCTGTAAGTGCTCCACTAAGTACGCTTGCTAGGAAGATTGACATTTAATCCTTGAGTAGAACAAATCTACACAGGAACAATCTCAACACCTGCAAGCATGCAAAAGAATTATGGCCAGAAGTGAGCAAAATGAGATCCAAATTCATGATCGGACTTAGCCGCAAGAATATCCGCATACTCACGGAGGTCATTACTGGACACTGTGCAGTGCAGTAGGTGAACACGCGGGAAGGCTATGGGCATAGCATACTGCATAATGACTTTTGCAGAAGCTGCAGAAACGTTGAAGAAATAGAATCTGTTCGCCATCTGTTTTGCGAATGCACAGCCCTTAAAAACAGTATAGACAGAGCTTCAACAGCTTCTTCTTCGATGAACTAGAAGATGGAGAATGTTAATCTTAAGAAACTCCTTCCAGTAGGTCAACAAACTCCACTCTATAGGTGACTCAAATAAAAGCGGTAAATTCTTTGTCTCCAACAGGTATGAAATGGAAGGTTCCCGTGACTGAACAGAATGGATACAATTGATGGTCTATGTGAAGCTGTGGCAACCGCAACAAGAGCACCCAATTACTTACCTACCTACCATTGTCCTTTTCTTATTTTAAAGGGTCGTTAACAATATATTATTCCATTATTATTCAAGGCTCTTGAATGGGGCACCGGCGACTACATTGGGTAGTCGAACCCACTCACAACGGCAAACCTGGATGACCAGGCCATTGCTTGGAACGAAGGAAGGAAACAAGAGTCGAAAGTTTGTAAAGTAGAGCTCCAAGAATTAGCAAAAAATGCTATTGGCTAGAGTTGTTAGCTCTACATTGCTTTATGCATCCCCCTTCTGGGTGGGTGCACTAATCATAAAGAAAATTCAATCACTTTATGAATAATACCTATAGATTGACTGCACATAGCATAGAGTTGAATATGTTTGTAAGGACAATTTCAAACGATACAAGTACCGCAGGCATAATACCTGCGTAGTGGAACGAGAGAAGAGGTCTATTTCCATGCGGTTAAGTAACAACAGGGATAATACACGGTGCACCTTCCAAAGATTCAACCAAGAAGACATGGAAAATATAATTACCAAAGGGTCTGACCTATAGGTAGGACAGTAAGAATCCCATACAACCGTATAGTTTGGAATTGGACAAGTGTGCCTATGAAAGATACAAGATTCGCTTACGAACAAAGACCTTTGCTTGACTCCGGTGGTATGAGAGCTGACGTTGTCCCCTAAAAGGTTCATCAGCCCCGGACTTATTTTCCAACATCCTTGCTAATCCTAAAATATTCTCACTAACCACAGATCCAAATGTTAGAGTAGCTCACGTAAGGTATATCTGTTTTATTGACTTGGTGTTACTATTTTTTTGCTTTCAACCCTTGCTCTTATAAGCTTAGTAAGTCACGACCTAATGGACAAGGACAAGACCAGGTAGCCAGTGGCTACAACTGGTATGCAAAATAAGACCAATTGATGTTGATGCCAATCAGCGCCTTCTCTATTCGTAATGCAGCCAAACTGGTCACTCGTCTATTCTTGATAAAATAGCATGCATCCAAAAAGGGATTGTTTACATCATCCCCCGACTTCAACTCAACAAGAACTTCGAAAACTACATACCCTCCAGGTCTGACTGAGAGAGTGATGTAGTATCTCGAAGTGGATCCGTTTGCTATTATAGTCGACGTGTTTTGGCTTTTTGGACTACATCCACAGCTTGGTACAGCTCATAGAGTTCGCGGTTGTATCTTCTCCTCCATTCGGCCTCCTCGAACACAGGACCAAAAATCCGAAGAAGTATTTTTCTTTCGAAGGAGCCCAGTATCAGCTCTCCCTTCTTGCTTATCGTCCAGCACTCGGCGCCATAAAGCAGAACTGGCAGTATAAGGGTTTTGTAGAGCACACATTTCGTCCTTTGAGTTAGGAGTTTTGAACCCAATTGTTTTGCCAAACCGAAGTAGCATAGTTGAAGGTATACGTGTTGACACCTTCCCTGAGCACTATCTGCTCCAGTACAAGATTGAAGAAGTCGCATGATATAGCGCGTCTCCTTGCCGAAATCCGGTGCACGTTTGAAATAGTTTGGAGGAGCTACATACTTCCATACTATACTCGGTATAGGTATACATTATTCAAACGCTAGGTATGTACACTGTGCAAGCCATAGCTTTAACCTGGCTCTGCCATGTCAACTCCTGCAATTCGCAATTGCCTTAGTGTAGTTAGTGAACTAGCTAATTTCTTCCGCAACCTTCCAAATGCATATTATGTAACTTTCAAAACTGTCATAAAAAAACACGCACCAGAGAGCCGAAAAACTCTACTTTTACGCCTTTGTGAAACTCATTGAAAGGCATTGAAAGGCATGACAGTATTAGTTCCTTTGTAGAGCTCTTCAAATGTATCTCAATAAGTATTGAAAAAAATAACGAGCAGAACGTGGGTGATGTCTTCGAAAGTATCTTTTTGACAGCGGTCCAAAAAAGCGATTGCCTAGTAAGCCTAATTGTATATGAAAAACGTTTCGGTTTAGCGCTGCCCTTTCAGTTTCCCTACAGAACAAATCCTTAGATTTCGTTTCTGTAATCGATCGCACAAAAGAAGTTCTGTATCTCTAAGGACATCATAGAAAATGCCAAGGATTTTTTCAAAGAGGCTTTTCAATCCGCATCCTAACTTGCCGAAGACTTATTTGAAGAACTTCATTGAAACAAAAAACGCGTTCCAATCCATAAACCTCTCCTTCTGAAGCCTATTTTAGAGTGCCGATACTTCTTGCATAGATTCGTTAATACAAAATCGTACGGACAGATTCATGGTCAACGAAGACGTTCTACCATCGTTTCAAGCTCTTCTCCCAGGTTTTGCTGCAGTTGAGCCTCAGCGAAAAGTTGGAAAAGTTAACACTTTACTTTGATAATGCAATTTCGTTATCAACTGTGAAAGCTGAGTACATTCTTTGGTGCGAAAAAAAATCGTCGAGCGACCCTTCTACCGAAGTTTTGCAATTGCTTGATTATGTGACAAGACTTACTTTAGGCTTATAAATTTCTTGCTTACGGTTTTAGCAACGCTTCCAGTGACCACAGCTAGTTTTGAAAGAACCCTTTCAGCTATGAAGCTAGGCCTACGGTGTCTATCTACCGCCTCTAGCGCCACCTATTTATTTTTTAATAGCTATAAAAAAGATTGAAACAATGTCCCGAAGCATTATGGAGAATGCAAGGTTAAGTTCACTTGCTATGATATCTGTTCATTCAGATATTATTGTGAATCCAGATAAGGTGATTGATCTCATATAAAAAAAAAATTAAGACGTTTTCTGCTTTGAAAAAATGTGACTAATAGAAATCAATGAATTGGAATATATAGTTTTTTGTTTCGTAAGACTTGGAAGCAAGCCCCCCCCCCCCCCCTTCGAACCAAAATCCTGGCTACGGCCCTGCGTGGTTCTGAAGTCGATGTATATAGGCGGTGAGTTTCAACTTGAAATTCGTTGGTCTTTTCCAGGATTTGCCTCAGTGTGAAAATTTGGTCTATAGTCCAACGTGCGGTAAAACGTAATATTCGCAAAAGATGCCACCATTTTTAGTTATGCCGCCATTAAATCCTGGCATTCGGTCACCTTCAAAATATTATCTCTTAACGAGATGTCGGAACAATTCCAAATTCATTTTTTATGGGGTGGAGAGCGATATGGACTAAGGGCATTTCAGGTAATTGCACGGCCTATACGAATTCGCTGGCGCGTTTATACTGTATTCTCGGTACTTGCAAACTCTTAAACAAACAAAATGTGATAAACGCTGTTACGCAGGTGGTCGAATCGTTTCAACACATCATATTAGGAGGTGTCTCTATCGGGCATTGCATCATTGAGAGGCATTTTTTGGGCCACGGGTACAGAGTTTGAAACAAACCCTTCAAACAGTTTAGACGCGTACACGTACATGTTTAGGTATACTATACATCTCTAGAAGAACTGTTCGATCCTGGAATGCATGCTTTCGATTTCCCATAGTCCATATGGAAATTAAGTGTTGACAATTTTTAATCAAAATTAGAGTAGAATTATATACTGTTGGCTTACATTTTTTATGAATATTTACCAAACTGCATTTTTTTCTCATTCCCGCCTTAAATTAAATGTCTGTCTCTCTGTTCGTCCATGAGTAAACTTTTCCACATATTAATCTATTTTCCTAGTACAAAGCACTCAAACCCAAGCATAAAATTATTTCTGCTGCCAACCCGTCTTAAACTGAGAAAAAATCCCAAACTCATCAAAAACTAGTCCAATGAACTTTTAATGCGCATCACTCCAACTCGCAGACAAACAGTTGAATAGAAAAAAATATATGTATATCCAAAACAATTTAAAATTCAAAATTAAATATTCGAGGACACTCCACTTCGGGGAGAGTGCTCAGTTTATCTTGTTTTGAACACAACTCAACTATACAGCATCAGCAACAATGATAAGTAAAAAGGATCAACAAAGCAAAACAACAAAACCCATCGACCCCAAGTCCCAATGCTACTTAACATTTTCATTTAACTCTCAACTTGAAAAGGACATCCACATCTTCACTCTATTCCGCTTCTCTACACTCAGCTTAGAGTCTTCGTGTCCCATTCTCATTAAGATAGGGATAAAAATCCATCCAGCAACATTATTCTACAGGAACAATGTTTACACGGACAAGGATGATGTACAATTTCTCAACAAAAAACTTATTGATAACAATGTCAGAGGATTAATATTATATATAGCAAAAAGGACAAATATGTGTGTGTGGATATAGAACTAGATTGAAAGAGCATGGATGGTTGAAAGTCATCCATAAGACGACACGATGATACAGGATACATTCCAACTTTTACTGAACAAATATTGGTTGCGGAAAAGTTGTTCAAGTTCTTTGGCGATGTCCTTATACTTCTATACTTTACTTTAACCCTTTTCCCTTTGCCGTATAGTAAGGGAATTGCTCTCATCATTATTGAATAAAGTGGAAAGTGTTGAATGTATGCCAAACCAAAGTTCGACTCTATCGTCTTTCACATGAACTGTGCTCTTCCTCCTCCTTTCGTTTGTAGTTTTTGGTTCTATTTGAGTAAGGGATTTCTTCATCATTCGTGGGCAAACATGTAATATCCGCTTTTTGTTGACAAAGGATCGATTAACCTAAAAGCTATACACATCATGATGCCTTTACCATTGAATTCGTCAAGAACAAACGAAAGACTCTGTCGAAAATTCTGGGCTTGACATTTTCATATTGAGGGTGGAATGGGGTTAAGTTTCGCGATACCCACCTTGTAGTTGGGTTTTTAGATTTGGGTATGCAATATACGTACAGCCAGAGAGAGAGTTATTTATTGTTTTGGTGTTTAATTTCCAACTTAAAATTTTAATCAATTCTGACATTACGATGACATAGGGGAACTCAAAAGTGAGCATGTAATAATTCTGTCCACCTGAACGTCTTATTGTTCCAAAGATCCGAAACCACTTCAGTCCCTCCTTTCCAAACCATCTTGTTTTATTTTATTCGGTTTCTCATACCCGTTGCTTTCGATGGAGAGTGGGCCAGGGGAGTACTCCAAACTTGGGTTCAATTCAGCGCTTTCATTCCATCCGCTTTTAGAATGTGACAAAATCATTTCGAGTCTAAGCGGACAGTAGGGACACTCCAGGACACTGACGAGTGTATTACAATTGCCACGTTATCTGCGAGTTCCTTACCTCGGTCTAGGATTCGAATTTTTATGAAGTAAGTACCTAATAGGTATTTAAATTTTCTTATTTTCAGTTCACAATACATGCGACCCTTTCTTTGTGCGACCCTTTCTTTGTTGGATTCCCACAATACAGGGTGTTCCAGTTAAGCAGTATAATCTTTTAAGGGCAGAGTTCTGTACTATTATAGGTAGGTACATATATTATTTTTGAAAGACAGATTTAGTAGCCTTAGGTGAAGAGGGTGCCAAATGGCTCTCCGTGTCATTAAAGTGGCCTGGGAATGTGGCGAAACTCCCAGCGATTAGCAGATTGGGGTGATTGTGCCCCTTTTCAAGAAAGGGGTAAAATTATAGGTTATATCACTTTTAAGTTTCCCCGGAAAAGTTTTTGCCAAGGTGCTGGAAACGCGTTGCAGAGCTGTGGCCGAGGCACAATTAGGATATGAGCAGAGCGGCTTTCGTCCCGGCAGAAGCACAACCGACCAGTTATTCACTCTCAGAATGGTACTTGAGAAGGCTTGGGAGTATGCTACACCTGTTTACGCTTGCTTCGTAGATTTGGAGAAAGCATATGACCGAGTCCCTCGAGGAAAACTCTGGAGTGTATTACAGGAGTATGGAATTGATGGTTCTCTCTTGAGAGCCATTCAATCTCTTTACAAAAACTGTAAAAGCTGTGTTCGGGTAAACGGCGTTAAATCAATACCTTTCACCGTAGGCGTTGGACTTCGCCAGGGGTGCGTCTTGTTGCCTCTCCTTTTCATTACTTATATGGACTGGATGTTACAGCACAGTCTTGGCGAAGAACGTTTCGAATTGGGAGATCTGAGGATAAGTCATTTGCTCTTCGCTGATGACTTTGTCAATGGTCATCCTTGGGTCCTCTCAGACTGAACTTCAGCGCGCACTCGATCGGTTTGTAGCCGGGTTGAAGCTGAGATGAAGGTAAATGTGAACAAATCTGAAGTGATGGTCGTCTCTAGAACGCCTGTTCAATGCACTCTGCATGTTAGTGGAGTCCTACTGAAACAGGTGGAGAAGTTTAAGTATCTCGGGGTCTTATTCACGAGTGATGGAAGAAGCAATGCTGAGTTTTCCTGTAGGATTGGTCAGGCTGGGTCAATTTTGAGACAGCTTGGTCATTCTGTTATTAAGAGGACTGAACTTGGTGTCAAAGCAAAGTTGTCAGTCTTTAATTCAGTGTTTGTTCCAACTCTTACCTGGTCATGAGGTTTGGATAATAACCGAAAGTAATAAGATCGCTAATACAAGCTGCCGAAATGAGATTTCTCCTTTGTATTGCTGGGTGTGACCCGTAGATATCGCATTAGAAATACCAGAATACGTGAGGAATTCAATGTCGAGCAGCTACTTCTCTGGTTTGGTTATGTTAAACGCATGTACCCAACCAGGATCCCACGACGTGCTATGGAATCCTTACCATTAGGCAGGCGTCCTCTAGGTAGAACAAGGATGAGATGGTTATATCAAGTCCATAATCTCTCCTATACCCGTATGGGGATTGCCCTTGATGATTTATAGTCAATGGGGTGAGAATCGTAAGCTATGGAGGGTCCACTTGGGCAACATACACCCGCGACCCACTTAATGGACAAGCGGATGATTGAAAATGAATGAGTGAATGAAAAAGATTTAGTAGCGCATACAAGTCTTAATCACTTCGGGTATCTACATCTGTGCAGCTTAAACTCAAAATTTTGAAAATTTGTTGTTTTATTTTTTTACTTAAAATGCTTTTTTTCTCAAAATGTTTAATAATTTTTTATTTTTTTTATTTAATCTTTGTCCTTGACAAATGTCCTAAAATTTATGTTAAGCAACTTTTCTGTGTACGATCAACAGAAGTTATAAAAAGCCGTTTTTTGAACTCGAACTTCAGGAATCTTCCTTTAAAGGATTATAATGCTTAACTGGGACATCCTGTATACTCGCAGGCGTATTCCTAACGGCTTTTAAAATCCATTGTCAAAAATCCGCATTGTCAAATAATTTGTATAGCAACCCTTCTTGTCTTGTGCGCATCAAATGCAACAAACGATAAATATGAAAACGATCCTTTTGGTTGCCTCCTTACCTATATTAGACTTATTAAATCAAATTTGCAATGAAATTAGATTTTCTCCAAGACAGCTTCTATAGAGAAAATACCTCGTCTTTTAGTTGTAGTTAACCTCACATAAAATATTATCTGGCGCTCATCTTTTACGAATTAATTTCAGAGCCTAGGACCTATGTGGACAAAGTTTTTAACTTGTAAACCTTTATTGAAGAGCGCCATCTATTGTTAGTGGCGTTAATTGGTTGGAGTGTTGCAGTATCGGCTGAACGCATCCAATGAGTGCAGAAGACTGCACCCAACTTCGGATATATAAAGAAAAAAGAAGAAGACGAAGAACTTCCGGCCTTCTGTCATTCTGTCAATTGTTTTTTACACACATGTGTTGGTTGTGATTTATTTAATAAAGAATTGTAGTCTAGAAAAATCCTTCTTGTCGTGTAATTTATTATTGATAAAAAACTACCTCGAAGTTTCATCTGTGTCGTGTGACATTTTACCCAAGTCGTCGATGTGTAGAGTCCTTTCTCGATGACAAAATTAATAATATAGGTATTTTATTTTGTCTCCATTAACATCCTTCGTTTCAATACGTTTATATTCTTTGTACCTCTGATGTTGGCTTGTTAGTTTCGGTCACTGCTTCTTCAAGAATGATAGTCAAATAATGCGTCACATTGTCTTACAAATTTTTCAATGGCTAAATTTCCTGAGCCCGCATTGATACGAGCCGAGCAATTCGATCCTAAAATCATCATCATTTTTAATGACACTTTTTTCACTTACCAATCATTGCAAATGTTACAACTTGGTGTACGTATGTTGCCTAAGTGGACCTTCCACAACTTTCTCTGCCACCAATTCTATACTGAGAAGGAAATTATGTTCTAAAAACAAAGCGATAAAATGTTTTTTTGGTGGCACTGTGAATAATGATTAAGTCAGAGTGCAATTTATTTAAAGGTGATGACTTCTATGCTCCTTTTATACAAAAAAGAAGAATAATAATAAAAGACTTCGAAAACTCCAACTGTATTCATTAAGCTCTTCAAAGTTTTCACTCGACTTTTCATTTCCACAAACTTATTAGTAGGTATTCCTCGTGCAAAAAAAGAATTCCGTCCCGCCAATATAAAAATTCATATAACCTAAAAAACTCCAACCACAATTTTGCCTCTGGACAAACAGAATTCCGTATAAAAAGGAACTTTTTTTTCAACTATAAAACTCAAAGGTTAACAGTTTCCTGGTCTATCGAGAGTTTTATTACACCTCAGGGTCAATCCGGTCATGGTTACTGAATACATCTCTATTCCCTGTTCTTAGCCACCAATTCACTTGCATGCTTGAAATTCTTTTAAACAGGAGCTCGTGTCGTAGGTGAAGTTGAAGGATGTGATATAGAAATGCTTGATGTTCGTAAAATGGAAAATGTTCCACTCTATTCGATTTATGAGAGTCAAGAACCCAAAGCGTCATAAAATTTCATCATCATTCCGCTGAATAAAGGATACGGTATGAGGATGAGGAACGACCATAGTTCACATTTTTATTCGACCATGTGTGTAAATTTAATGGGATCCTTGACCGAGCACTTGTTAGTGCGAATGGAGAATAAAACTGGTGCTGACCAATTGATTCACTGATGTTGGTGTGTCTGGGAGGGAATGGAATCTGTAGATAGTCATCCATGTCTGGGTAATGCAGGTCAACCGGTATGCCAAATTAATACAGAAGTGGAAGTTGGATGTTTGAAGAGTTTGAGGACTCAGTGACTTTAAGATCGAATAATGAAAGATGTTTAATGAACTTGTGGGTTGAGTAGCACTGACGTAAGGACGCCGCGGCTCAATTATTATCAGATTATTTTTATTAAATTTATAACGAAATTTGTTTCCGTTACGCGACCTCTTGCGAAAATCTTACAAACATCCGACGAGAGTATAATTTTCTCCAGCAGTTAGGATACGACATGAAATTGTACACATGTCCCTTAAATTCGCTAAAAAAAACACACACACAAATGAATGTTTTTGAAAAGCTAGATCTAGGAACATACTCTTATGTGGAGAATGAGGTATTGCAAGTTTGTAGAACGCGTTTTAAAGTTGTGGATCGCAAATAAACTTTGGGATTCGAAATTTAGTTATTTAAATTTGTTTTCTTAATACATTTTGATGGGATAATTAATTATTATGTGGGCGCAGTAGCGCAGTGGTTAGTGTGCTGGACTACTGTGCGAGGGATTCCAGGTTCGATCCCCGGAAAAACACAAATTACATCTTAAAGTTTTTTCTACTGCGCCACCTCTCGCGAACGTCTGACAAACATCCGAGAATATGACTGTCATGAAAAAGCTTCTCAATTCAGCCGTTCGGACCCGACATAAAATTGTAGGTCCCTTCCATTCGTCCCAAAAATAGAAACTCACACAAAAAAAAAAAACGAATGGTTGCGAGAAGCTAGGCCTTGGGTGTCAGTGTCACCCGCCTGTTGCGCCACCTATTTATTTATTTATTTTTTATTTAATTAATTATCCTACTCTTGGAATAAATTTGGTTTATAAATGCTTAGAAAGTGATTTGTTCGCATTTTATCAATTCGTTCGCTCTCATGTGAATGGTATTTTATTGTTGTCGTCCACGACTTTAAAAAAACCGACGAGACTGTTTGGTAAACGACTTCTGCCGCAGGAGCGATCGACAAAAAATTTAGTCTGAAATGTCAAAGAATGTGTATTGTATTTTTCGACAATGATCGTGGGTATTTAATGAGACGTTTTTGTGACGCGGTTTGTCGTGGAAATGATACATTTTTGTCGTCGATCCGTTGCGGCAACGTATTCCATTGAAAGGTTGAAAGAATACACAGCAGCTTATGGAAGGTGACCCATAAGCAACGCACGTGCCGGATGCGACGGATAAAGCAGGTTAGTTTTAAAGGAATATAGAGGGCGTTGGGAATGGTAAGTAGACAGGAATCCAGGATGTGGAAGGGACCTAAGGATAGGAGAGGAAATAGAAAGGGATAGATTGTCGAAAAGCGAACCTCCCTAGCTGGCGCAGTTGAGAGGGTCTCCTTTCTTGAGGATCCGGAAAACATTATTGAGGTTCCATCCATCGGGCATACTTTCTTCCGACCATATTTTACAGATGAGTGAGATGGTACATGCTCCTATAGCCAAGTAATAACCTGCTGCTTTGAATAGCTCAGAGGGTTAGGCCATCTCTTCCAGCGGCTTTGTTAGACTTAAGCTTAGATATGCCGATCTTCACTTCGAAGACGTCGGGTGGACGAAAATGTTGAGCTTCATCGTACAGGTTGAATCGTTCATTCTGGCTGACAGTCTGATTTAACACGTTATGGCCGTTAAACAGTCTACAGAAGTCGTCCTTCCATATCCTCAGCATCGACTGCGATTCTACTATTATGTTCCCTTGTTCGTCCTTGGAGGCTTCGGTTCGGGCTCTGTAGCCTTGGCAGGTTCTTTTTACCATTTGGTAAAACTTTCGAACCCCATTCCTGCTGTAATATCGCTCTTTTTCCTCGATTGCCCGCTTCACGTGCTCTTTGTTTTTTTTTCCTGAGAACCCATTCTTCGTCTCTTCTTTTCTGCGTGTAGAGCAAGAGCTCACAAGCAGCTCTGGTTCTTCTTTGCAGCGCCGCTTGGTATAAAAAATATAGTTACACTAAAAAAAACAGTGAGTGTCATGCTCACCTTCGGCATACTCATCATATTTAGGTCTTTAAATATTCTGCTCGGAATTGTACAGCATATTATTTACAGTCTTAATTTCGCCAGCTTATAGAACGTAGGTTCTAATTGGGATAAGGTCTAAATGCTTACAATTTGAACGCAAAGTTTTCGCCCGTCTCACTTTCTCATGGAAATCTTTACTCATATCCCTCAGAAGAACCCTAAACACAGACAGATATAAAACAAGTCTTAAATGAATCTAGTCAACTCAGCGGATTGCAGGCTATGGCTTGAAGAAGACGAGACAGCTGAACTTTTGGGTACGAAGTCGCGTCCCCAAAGGAATTTGCATTAGTGAAATTATTCGGATTTTGCCGTTTGGCCGATTTTCTCTTCATACAATCAACCAACAGATTGTTAGCCATTTTTAAGTGATTGCATCTACATGGGTAATTTATGCCTATCTGGATTGTAAAATATATTTCTGCCATATTTACATCTGCCACAGTCATCCTCATTCAACGGGATTATTTGCATGAACTTCTTTTGTAAATAAAAAAGAAATCTATTCACTTCTCCTGCATATAGAGCAACTTCCTTACCAAATCTGCTCACAGGATATTAACATAATCTTTCGCTTGACTTCAATATTGTTTTACTTTGGTCAAATAAAAACTTTTCGACAAAGACGACATGATGGCAAACGACGACGTCTAAAGCATTTCCCTCCACATGCAGTTGATTTTACAAGATGCTACCAACTGACTGCATTCTGTTGACACTGTATACTCTTTCGATGATGATATCCCTCACAGTTCATCCCTGCAAACGCTAAATAGACTTTCTGTCGGATATAAAGTCAGAAGGCACTTCGTGAAAACAAACAAACCACTAAAAGGCAACGACTTTGTATAGGAAAAGGGAATAGCTGCACTTACTCCTTCGACAAAGCAAAGGATCGATGTACTTATGGTGAGGCACATGCCACACGTGTATATATGGAAAACTTCAGGGCAATAAGTTGAAACCCATATTTTTGTTTGAGTGCTGAAAATATGTCATCATCGAATTGAATTTATTTACGGTGGCGTATACGTAACATAAATTTGAATCATAGTTATATTTATTTTTAAAATATTCACGCTTGACGTCCAGTAGTCAGCTACTGAAAATGGACAAAAGTGTTTTGTTAACAGAATGTTATCAGCAATTAACATTTCAATTACATTATTGAAAACCTGATAGTGCAAGTGCGGAACAACTTAAACACAAGTATGTTCTAGAGAAGTTCTCTATTTAAGTAACAATTAAGACTGTTTTCTTTTCAGAGAATTGCATTTGAGTAGGTGATTGAGTTTTAAAGCAGTACGATTTCCACTTTCAGTCTAAATGATTCAGCTTGGTTGAGGTTTTGTTTTGATTTTACTAGTGACGAAGGCATGCCTTTTGGGAATGATTGGAGGAACTCAAAACGTTCTAGATATATCTATTCTTAAGAGACAGTTCTACCTGCAGGGGTTAGCAATAATTCCTAGAATTTAGCTAAACTTACTAAAAAGTCAAAATATGAAAGGACAAAAATTTAATATTAGTATTCCAGCTGGAATGCACGCAAATGAAAAATCACTCGTTACTTCGGAAGCGGTGAGGTCATGGAGTTTCGAGTGGCGATACCTTGGAAGTTACCATTCTATCAAAGAGACGATGATCCAGCATAGTTGATATAGTTGTGCTGGTGACGGGACCGCCATTTAACGTTTTTTTTTTCAACTAGTGCTTATTTCGCGAATGGTAACACTTAGCTCATGTCTGATTTGACTGATAATTAGTTTTATCCTTCCGCTGAACGAATATGGTTGTGTAATGTGTATACGCTTGAACAACGCTGGAAAATATTGCGACATCACTTTGAAAATCATGTTGCAGAATGTTTGCGAAAATTGCGTACGGATTTTGGAAGAAGAGAAGCACCGTCAGCTCCGTATGTTCGTTATCTTGTGAAAAAAGTGAAAGAAACTGGCATCCTCATCGATAAACCAAAGCGTGAAAACGAACGAATTTTTGTTCAAAAAATTGAAGAGGAGGATATTGGCAACATTTGGTTTCAACAGGACGGCGCTACGTGCCACACAGCCGAAGCTACACTCGATGTTTTGCGCCCTGTTTTTGAAGATCGCATTATCAGCCGCAGAGCTGATGTCGTTTGGCCACCGCGGAGCTGCGATTTGACACCGTTGGACTATTATTTGTGGGGTGCCGTAAAAGATAAGTGTTACACCGATCGTATAGGCTACTGCATGGCCAGCCGAGGCAGCTATTTGAATGAATTTTTTTTCCATTATTAACCGGAAGGTTTTTCCATTATTCAAATAAAAAAAGAAATTTGAGAAAATATTCGGTAGTTTTTTTTTATAGCATTTTCAAAAAAAAAGTTATTTGGCGGACCCATTAGTTGGATTTCAGGGTTTTCTGAAAATAAAAACATTATTGAGTATTATTATATATTTAAGCTCTTTGGCTTTGAATTACAATTTCTCTTTAAATTAACAATTTCAGTTTTAAGAAACAAATTCTTGACAAGAAAAATTAAAGTTCACTTTTGGCCAAATGATGGATTTTATAATACGTAATGTAATGTACCTATTTTTAACCGATTGCTGTCATTCGACCATAGAGACTATCATGGAAAAATTGTCGTTCCACAAATGCATTTTACACGGGAATAGAAAAAATAATTTGAACTATATTTTTAATGATCAAAAGCTTGTTGTTTTGGAAAATTTTGCACCACATCTTTTGTGCCGGTGATTCATAAAAATTGTTGTTCCTCTGAAAGCATATTCTCTACTTCCAGTCTGCTACTTCGAATTATATTTACTTCGTCTTATAAAGAATCAAGATCACAAGATATGTGAAGTAGTTCCTTAATTTTTTTTACAGTTTTAAATAAAAAATCATTTCGAAAATTGTTTAACTCGGAAACATAGAGATGTTTGAAACCACTTCTTTCAAAATCATTATTATTCGGTGACAAATAAGTTTTTCTCTCGAGGACTCATGAGTTTTTCCTCCAAAAAAATTGTCCTTAATTCTACATTCTATGCTACAGGTTTAACGATAAACTTCACTTAAATAATGCATAAAGTTAAGCCACCGACTTCCGTGTTAAGTATCAATCCAGAGAATACATAATTGCCAAGTACAATAAGATAATATTTATCTCAAAATACTCTGAAGAAAAACTATAAATATAATTATGTTTGGCAATGTCATATTATCTCTTCGTTATTGGTGGAAATACTCTCTAACACTGAGCATGCAACAACAACGACAATCGACATGCTTCGCTTCCATGCACACTCACACTCGTTGTTTTAATTGGCACACACATTCGCATACAGTCACCAGGTTTGTATATTCATGATAAATGGTTCACAATGACACTCATTTCGTGGTTTTACTAAACCAAGCATAACTGTGGACTGTGAAAACGGAAAATACTTAAGCTAAGTTTATGTTCAATCCTACACTTAGCTAAGCTCAGGATTAAGCTGCCTTTGTGAAATTGGGTATAATATAGTTGTTGCAGTTAAAGAACTACCTTTTAAATTTAAAATCGATATTTTTAATATATTAATTTACCTAATGACATAAGAAGTACAAAAATATTTCAGGTTTTGCGTCATTATTCGGTTTATTACTCTCATAAAGCAATTGCCAAACAACTGGATGACAATTTTTTTTCACCTAGATCTTGAAAATAAAGTCGAACCGGCGCTGGCGCTGGCCAAATAACAATCAGCCTATCAAGAGCATTGCCAAGTGACAGTCAACGTGTTTGGACCATACCGAAGAATTTTCATATACTCCATTTCAAACTTCTCGAACTCATTTTTGAGAGCTCGTATCATTTTAGTGCTGTTGGAAAACTCGGAATAAAACTTTTTCTGAACTGTTCGTAGTTTGGTTTTTTAAGAACATTAAAATGAAATATTGAAAATTCGGGAGATCGGGAGATTAGTGAAAAAACCGGGAGACTCCCGGAATATCAGGATTTAATTTATTTTTTATGACATACCTATATGTGTGTCGGTTCGGTGTCCGTACAAACTAAACAGACTACGGATTACGGTTACAGATACTGAAGCCAATCATGTCACTCACTTATGTACCTCCTACCTCCCATGCGACAATAACTGGAAACAAGGATCAATAACAAAACGTTGCAAAATTCAGTTTAATTTCATTTCTTTATATCTTGTTAAGCTTAGTTAATAATGGGTGCAGCCGCATTTGTTGGAAATAACTTTTTAAATACCGTTTGCAAGTGAGTTAAACTGAGAATATAGGTAGCTCTAGTAAATGCTCCATGCGTTTACCGGACTCATATACTTTCCGTGACAATCATCCCCAAACAGTGTCAATTATATTGAGATCAGGGGAATAAGGTGGTCACTCCAGTATAACCACGCGTGCGGTATGAATGGGGGTGTTATCCGGTGGGAAAGTCCAATGCACAGGTCCAAATACATTATCGTAGTAAGGAAGAGCCTTCTGCAGTACGCCTTTGTAGTTATTCGCGTTCATTTTTGATAACGGAAACTGTAATTAACATTGGCCATAATAAGAGATCGCACAACATACCAATACACCCCTTTCACGGCTATGGTGACGAGACAGATAGTGTTTTGTTTTGCATATGTCATGAAATTAGTAATTTAACCATCAGAGCAATCTAAATTGAATCGGGTTTCGTCCGAAAAAACTATTTGATGCCACTAGATATTCCTTGTCATGTAATTCCGAGCAGAAACCATGCGAGTCTCCTTACGAGTAGTGGTAAGAGGCGGTTTTTCTTTAATTCGATTTTTTTTAGATATCCAGCTATCCGAATTACTCGTTTTACGGTGTTAACTCAACCAATGATTCACAAATTTGATCCGATCTGGGAAGCAGAACAGTGAGAATTTTATGCTTCCCCAAAAATCCGTCTATTTTCAGTATCTAGATGTAGTACCTGTTTTGGTCTTCCCTTCATGTTGTTTTCATAGTTGCACTTCTTTTAAAGAAAATTTGAAACCACTGACTTGCTTATTTCAAATTTGTTTATTTGTCACTTTTTTTGCACGGTCGAAGAAAAACCAAAATAATGTATCACTGTAAAATTGTGAGCATTTAGATTCGCTCCTAAAAGTTGCCTATGACTATGTGCTAAATAAAAGCATAAAGTAAATACCCATATTTACGAATTGTAAAGAGAAACACAACATGAAATGATTAAAAAATCTTTTCCATCTCATTCAGGTGCATGGGAGTGTATCTTTTTTTATATTTTCCATGGCAAAGTTTTTTTTTTTTTGTGAATTTGAAAACTAAATTGAACTAAAATGGGCGAACTAGTTCAGTAGCGCGATTTGAACTAAATTGATCGAACACTCAAATGAACTAAATTGCCCAATTCGACTCCATATTGTGCATCAATGGAAGCTTGAAGCCTTTGAATATTCGCAATAGCTTTCCACAGCATAGCTGTGCCATATTTTGTGATAGACTGCACTATACCGATATGTACATCCAGCGTGAGCTACGTAAGCACAATTTTATCTAATTCTTTTAATTGAGTTTTGGAATCTAAGATATTGCTCAGATATCTCACTATCAGGAACTAAAAAACATGATATGGCCTTAAACCGCACTTTTAAATGCAACTTAGTCAGACACATCTATGATCGAAGAGATTGAGAGATGCTACTCCACGAACTATGCATACAGATCATGCCAGTTCAGAAAATCCCATACAGAAACCTGTAGGGATAATGAGGGAAATCTTCTATAGTAAAATTACAGGCGGTGCTGAGAATGTGGAAAACTTACTTCTGTAGACTCTAATATGGTGATGAAGACAAGAATCCCGCAGAACGTACCATAAAATATAGACGATGATTGACAGATCTTCCGTCCAACTTATACCGAAACGAAGTACGGGTAGCAATATCTAAGCTAAAGAACAACAAAGCTGCAGAGCCTGACGGTTTAACTGCGAGGTCTTTAGACCAGCTGAAGATTACTTAGTAGAGAGCATACACCAACTCATTTACAAAATTTGGTCAGATGAATTCGTGCCTGATAAATGAAATCTCAGCATCGTTTGAACCCCTTCAACTGCGCCAATTAGAGAGGTTTCAGTCTCCATAACATCGCACGCAAGATCCTTTCTGCCGTACTATGTCAACTTATCAAACTTTTCGTATCGTTTGACCCTTATCAGTGCGGTTTTAGGCCGGGAATGTCCATCGCCGATCAAATTTTCACACTTAGGCAGATCCTGGAAAACCCCAAAAACTCCAAATCTATACCCGCCTTCTTTTCGTCAATTTCAAGGCCGCCTATGCCAGCATCTATAGAGACGAGCTATACAGAGCCATGTCTAGCTTTGGCACCCCTGCAAAATTCGCTGCTGTATCAAGATCGTTAACGACCTTATCGAAACCTTTGAAAACTCAAAAGAGGATTTAAGGTAACGCGCTGTCGTGCGAATTCTTCAACATCACACTCTTGAAACAATTGTCTGAAACTCAAAGGCCAAAACACAAGGAACGATCTTTCAAAAGTCCGTTCAATTACATCCCACCGATGATATTGACATTAAGCTGCTTTAAGGTAAACGAGGGCAAAACCAAGTATATGCTGTCAACAAGAAGGCACATTCAATATCGAAGATCGCAACCGAGAGCTATAACTTTGTCTACCTCGGCTCTGCTATAAAGTATGACAAAAACATCTCAGAAGAAATTAAACGAAGAATAACTTTGGGTGAGAAGGGAATTGAGTAGAGGGGCCCTATCCCGAGCTAGTTGAAGTCGACCTTAACCGACTTGGAGTGCGCAACCAGAGGCAGTTAGCTAAGGACCGGGCTAACTGGAGCAACGCTTGTTATCTAATGCCTCGGTTCATCCCAAACTGTAGAGCCGCCTAAGTAAGAATGTAAGTTATGTCAGTCTTGTCCCAGTGCTTGTAGATATATCCTGAATCTGTTTCCTAGACATCATAATTCATATCGTGGACTTCATCGCACATCATTCTTAGAATTCACAAGGCTTTCTCGAGCACATATACGCATCAGGGGACAACGGAGATGTAGTGCGGACTTATACCTAACTTGCAATCCATTGCCGTAAATACTCACAGATCACAAATGGATATTATACATGCCAGCATAATTTCAGGCATCTTCTCCGAAACGCTGGACATAACAAAATCGACGCACACCCTGGCCCATAGAAGTCTCTTTTAAGAGGAGATCCTGAAAGTGACAAGAGCAGAATGAAAGTCTGAGGGACAATGCCACCGACAGCCGGGCAGATATAAAAAATAAAAGCAATAGACAAAATTAAAGCTTTTGAAATGGTGTCACGAAGAGCTTAACGATGATCCCTTTCCGCATTCTCGTAGAAATCATAACGAGACACAATACTCCGCATGAGGAAAACCTAATAAAGGAAGACTTTTACAGAGGCTGCGATGATAAATTTCTCACTGCTAAGGGCATTTAAGACACCAGTAACAAAATTCCTTAGTTAGGTAGGCTAATTTTTAGACCAGCTTTCCAGAACATCAATAGTCAAGTTGCAAAACTTCATTAAATCCTGAGAAAGGTAGCAGCACAGATAGCCATAAATAGCAGTTACAGACAGGATTATCCCTTTCCGAAGAACTGGATATGGTTCAGACACGGCGATTGCCAAATGCCCACCCGTTTTGCAAGCTTTTACACTTTCAAAAGGTAGGTAAGAAAATAACTACCAAATATAAAGCTTCCGGAATGATCGTGTCTTCCATTCATCGTATTGAAACTAAGCATATTTTCCATTCCAATATACTTCAAAGAAAACATTTGATCAATCACAGAGGACTACTCCTTTAAGTCCTCCAAACTCAACTGTTTGCAACGAAAGGGACTTCGTTTATCTTTCTCTGTACCGTTTCAATATCAACAATAATTCCGATAAAAGTTAATTATCCTGCAATGGAATTTGTTTTGAGGTCTGATTATTTCCTATTAGACGGGGGGATGCCTCTAACGGCTATCCCGTTACTGAAGCCCACTGCCCAAACAGTTGATTTCATTCTGTAAACCAGCCACTGCACTGGGACCACCACAATTGCTCAACTTGGATGCAACTGAACGGAATGCAAGCTCCATCATCCTCTGTGGCCCATTTCAATTTGCAATTGTTTCCATTTGTGGACTCAATTTTTAGTGTTACGTTCGGAGTGCCCTAATCTCCCTCTCTCTCTCTCTGACTATAGGGATATGTGCGCATTCATTTATGCAGCAGACGAAATTCAAACAAACTCCCAATAGTGCATCGAATCGCCTTTTGTTCTGCCGGTTCATTTGGCTACACCAACGATTCGTAATTAAAGCGAAAATTTATCGGGACCACTATGCTGCTCCCCCTTTCACAAAGGATGTAGATTCCAAATGGTTTCTTGCTCCGAATTGGTCCGGAAATTAATTTCGATTTTCCCTTCGGCCAGGGGGCTACGTTAAATTCGACGAAACTCCAATGCCTAATCCGAGGCAATAAATGTCTAACGGAACGCGTGCATTGTGAATTCCAAACCATCGCATCGCACACACACACACACACATTAAAGCGTGGCGAATCCTTTATGGAGTGTTCACGAGGGGAACGCGTCGCAAAACACCCACCACATACCCAACACGCAGCACAAACGTATTTAAAGATGGGAACGTCGAGGATAGTCTACGAAAAAATTCCTTCCGAGTAAAGCCCAGCCATTGTTGCGGCCATAAACATCTCACATCCTTGTAGGGGGCTGTACACGAGCTATACGTATAGGTATATGCAAGCTACTCGTGTCCTTATCGGTTGAATCGTCACCTGAAAATACCGGAGGAGCATAAAGGACCCCACCGCCGACAACAGGAAACAGTATGACGCTGTTTTGTTTTGAATTTTATAGCCGGTACTCGGAGAATTAAGAATTCCAAGACTCTGGTTGCCTTCTTAATTGCTTCCATTAATTGCGTCATTTCGGGAGTTTTAAGTGTCATTAAACTCCGACGGGGTTTGGGTGTGGCCGGGGGAGCATTATTACAGTTGTTCTGTTGTTCATGTTGATGTTGAGCTGTTGTCTCGATTTAAGGTTCTGGTGTTTTATTTGCCAGCGAGGCGGCGGTATGCCACGATGAGAAATGGAAGCTAATTTGCAGAGTCGTTAATTCCTGGGAGCTATAAAATTTATTGCGACATCGAAAAGCAGTTGCGGAATTTGTTTACTCGTACGCAATGTGGTTCAAGCTAAAGGTCAATTTATAACGCTCGTTTAAGATTTCGAAACAAACGACATTTTGTAGGACTACTATAGATACTCCCTTGTTTGTCGTCATAACCCAAAGCCACAGCTAAGGCAGACCAATCTTAAATTTCACACACATACCGAGTCGAACCGTCCCACATCGTTGTCGATCGATCAATCAAGTTTAGCTTACTGGCAAGCACATGGCCAAACAAATTGCCAAATGTTCGCATCCATATTTGCAGTGACACCTGCAACTGCCTCTACATAGTCACGAATTCCAAAATCGACTGTTACCCGTGCAAACAATTAACGTGGCTTTCAAAATGATGATTAATTAGGCGCAGCCAGTTCATTTCGTCGATGTTAGCAATCCATGCAATCCATGAAGTGCAGCCGTACGTGTACTGAACCACCAGTCAACCGCACTGCACCGCAGAGAAACATCGATAGAACTGGTTCGTCCTCGGCTTAACCCCACATGCATATGCGAAAATTTCATGTCTGCGTTCGAACCCACCTAGGCGACAGATTTGTATTTGGTATTGAGTTTTTAATTTTCCACGCTCTGAACTAAAACAGGTAAATTGGGCGCTAGATTATGGACCTGTTATGGGCTAATTTTATGCCTGCAACAGAATCGCATTCACAATTCTCAAACACCAGCCGCACAACGATTGTGACATAACTTAGGACGATCGCTGGAGATTGGCGACTGGCAACTGGCGAGTGAAAACACACTATTCCTTGTTGGGTAAATAGGGTGCTGTCGGTGTAGTGGGCTGTTTGCAGCGCACAAATAGCACCTACAAAACTAAAATTAAAAAATGGAAATTGAATTCAAAAAATGTATTGCAACTGAATTTGAATAGCTACATATTAAGTTATACGATATGAGAAGGACAAGAGAAGCTCGCGAGCTCTACGAGCAAAGGAGGAGGGAAGAGCACCGGCTTCTCCGGGAGAAAAAGAAAGATCATGAGAAGCTCGCAATCGAGGAAATAGAGAGGTATTACTCCAGGAACAAAGTTAGGAAGTTTTACCAAAAGGTAAAAAGAATGTGTCATAGTAACAAGACAGAGACCTGTCGAGACGAACAAAGAAACCTTGTAGTGGAGTCACGGCCGGTGCTGAGGAAACGGAAAAACGAAGACGACACAAGTCCCGCTGTCAGGCAGAATGAGCCATTTAACATATCCTGACCAAAATGAAGTAAGTATAGCAATATCCAAGCTGAAGTCCAACAAGGCCAACAAGTCCAACAAGGCTGCTGGACAGGACGCCTTAACTGCCGAGCTTTTCAAGGCAGCGGAAGATGACTTGGTAGAGAGCATAACCAACTCTAAGATTTGGTCAGAGGAAAGTATGCCTGATGAATGGAGCCTCAGCATTGTTTGCCTGATCAGTCTCCTTAACATCGCTTACAATATCCTGTCTGCTGTATTGGACCCTATCAGTGCGATTTTAGGCCCGCTAAGTCCACAACCGACCAAATATTTAAACTCGGGCAGATTCTTGACAAAACCTTAAAGCTCGCTGCTCCGTAAAGGTCGAAAATAATCTCACCGAGACCTGTGATGTCAAAAAAGACAAGGTGATGCGCTGTCATGTGACTTTTTCAACATCATCCTTGAGAAAATTGTGCGAAAATTCAGGGCTAAAAGTCTGTGCAACTACTTGCATACGCTGATGACATCGACATCATTGGCAGAGCACAGCGAGTTGTCATTGTTGCGTTTGCAAGTATAAGCACAGAAGCAGCAAAAACATGTTTAGCGGTGAATGAGGGCAAAACAGAATAAGTACATGCTGTCAACAAGAAGGGACACACACCACCGACAAATCGGACAGAACGTCACGATAGACAGCTATAACTTTGAGGTAGTTCTGGACTTTGCCTACCTCGGCTCCCCTATTAACTCTGAAAATGGCATCACATCAAAAATCAAGCGAAGAATTACACTTGCCAACCGCTGTTACTTTGGCCTAAGAAGGCAATTGATTAGTAAGGCCTTGTCGAGAAACACCAAGGAGACTCTATATAAGACCCTCATCATCCCAGTCCTGCTTTATGGCGCAGAATCATGGAAGTTGTCAAAAGCGGATGAAGATCTCCTTGGGCACTTCGAACGCAAAATTCTTCGAATGATTTTCGGTCCCGTTTGCGTTGACGGCCTTTGGAAGAGGAGATTTAACAGCGAACTCTACGAGCTGTACAGCGACATCGACTTGGTCAGAAAAGTACGTATCAGTCGACTAAGATGGCTAGGACATGTAGAGCGAATGGACACCAACGCTCCGGCCCGAAGAGTCTTCGATTCCAACCCGGAGGGACAACGCAGTAGAGGAAGACTTCGCCTTAGGTGGCGCGCACAAGTGGAAGGGGACCTCAACCAACTTGGAGTGCGCAACTGGAGGCAGTTAGCCAAAGATCGTGCTAATTGGAGAGGCGTGTTGGTTGAGGCCCAGGTCCACCCGGACTGTAGCGCCATCTAAGTAAGTATGTAAGGGTACCCCTGATTCAATACGAATAAACCAAAAGAAGAATCATCCAAATCGGTCCAGAAGTTCTCGATTATGTGAAATAAAAACTGCAATATATGAGCCCCCTCATGTAGCTGACCTCCCCGTGGTGGGGGGCGGGCAACATGTCTAGGTTCACCTAGACATGGCTAACGAAGCACACACCCAATGATGACAAAACGAAGAAAGCGAGCCTCGGATATTGCCAAGCCTGTCAACATAGGGCGCCCTTTGGAGCCAGGCCTGAAGGGTGGCAGTTTGCGAGCGTCTGGTGGTCGGCTTGTCACGCTCGGCAGTCGGCCGGGTTTAACCCGAAACGGCTACGAGCTTCCTAGCAATGGTCTCGCAAACTATTATGGGGGTCAGAGGGTGGATGCGCTATGCACCAATAGGGGCATAAGTGGACTTTCGGTTACTCGACAACGGCATCGACTTAGGATAGGCACGTGGAACATCTCTTCGCTCACGGGAAAAGACCTGGAGCTTGTTGGGGAGGCTGTCAAATATCGACTAGATATAGTTGGTGTTTCCTCAACAAAGCAAAGGGGTTCTGGAACTGTGGACCTTGCGGATGGGTGGAAACTCTTCATGTCGGGAGTAGCACCTTCAATGTCTGCTCAGGCGGGAGTGGGGATACTCACAAGTCCCAGGCTGGCAGGCAGAGTATTGGAGTGGATACCATTAGGAGGGAGAGTTGCGATCTTAAAGCTTAAGCTTGAAAGATCAACTCTGGCTCTAGTGCAGGTGTATGCACCGAATCTGGAGTCAGGGTACGCAGCTTTCTTAGATGAAGTTGATGCAGCCCTTGAAAAGGTTGCAGATATGGATTCTTATATCCTGATGGGGGATTTCAATGCTCAGGTGGGTGCGGATTTCTCGACATGGGGCAGCGCGATTGGGAAACACGGTGACCCCGATCAGAACGCGAATGGAGAGAAGTTGTTGGACTTTTGTTGTTCAAATGGAATGTCCATTATGAACACTTTCTTTCCACACAAAGATATCCATAAATACACATGGTACCGTCGAAGTCTGCAGCACAAATCGCTGATAGATTTCTTTGTGGTACCGTCGTGTATTAAAAGGATGGTTTGTGATGTTCGTGTGTTGAGAGGGGCTGAACTGTCAACTGATCACCACCTGGTGTTGTGCAAATTGTATCTCACCGATCAAATACCTATCCTGCCAAAGCGTAAACCAAGAATGGTTACGCGCATACGGTGGGAGGGACTACAGAACGATGAGATACGGGAGGAATTTGCACGGCAGGTATCTGCAAGGTTTGAACAAATTCCAAATGTTCCATTGAATGTAGAGGAAGAATGGCAGCTGTTTTCAACAGCAGTTATTGCCTCTGCAGGACATGTTTGCGGAGTGAAGCGGCTCGGTGTGGCGGCTGGTGGTGAGAAAAGAACTGCGTGGTTTAAAACGCCCGGAGTTCAAGAAGCTATCAGAGAAGAAGGCTTTCAAGGTGTGGATTCACTTGGGGGACTCTCCTTCTCGAAACCGGTACATTGAGGCGCGAAGAACTTGCAAATTGGCTGTTAAAGCAGCCAAAGAACAGTCTTGGAAGGAGTTCGGCGAAAAATTTGACAGTGATCACAGATCTGCAAGCAAGGTGTTCTGGCAGACCATCCGCCGTCTTAGAGGAAGGAAGTGGAACATTATCGAAGGAGTCAAATCCAAAGATGGTACACTTCTTTCTAATGAGGAGGACATCTTGCGCAGATGGAGCGAGCACTTTTCCGAATTGCTCCATCCAATCCAGGGCATTGAGGATGACACATCCATCGCCTTAAGCAGGATGGAAAATAGTCCCACGGTAGAGGAAGTCACTTTTGCGATCAATTCGATAAAAGCTGGCAAATCTGCCGGAGTGGATGAAAACCGGCCAGAAATGCTAAAGGCCTTAGGTGAAGAGGGAGTCAAATGGCTCTCTCGTGTCATTAAAGTGGCCTGGGAATGCGGCGAAACTCCCAGCGATTGGCAGATTGGGGTGATTGTGCCCCTTTTCAAGAAAGCGGATAAAAGGGATTGCTCCAATTACAGGGGTATATCACTTTTAAGTCTCCCCGGAAAAGTCTTTGCCAAGGTGCTGGAAACGCGTTGCAGAGCTGTGGTCGAGGCACGATTAGGAGATGAGCAGTGCGGCTTTCGTCCCGGCAGAAGCACAACCGACCAGCTATTCACTCTCAGAATGGTACTTGACAAGGCATGGGAGTATGCTACACCTGTTTACGCTTGTTTCGTAGATTTGGAGAAAGCATACGACCGAGTCCCTCGAGGGAAGCTCTGGAGTGTATTACAGGAGTATGGAATTGATGGTTCTCTCTTGAGAGCCATTCAATCTCTTTACACAAACTGTAAAAGCTGTGTTCGGGTAAACGGCGTTAAATCAATACCTTTCACCGTGGGCGTTGGACTTCGTCAGGGGTGCGTCTTGTCTCCTCTCCTTTTCATTACTTATATGGACTGGATGTTACAGCGCAGTCTTGGCGAGGAACGTTTCGAATTGGGAGATCTGAGGATAAGTCATTTGCTCTTCGCTGATGACTTGGTCATCCTTGGGTCCTCTCAGACTGAACTTCAGCGCGCACTCGATCGGTTTGTAGCCGTTTGTGTTGAAGCTGAGATGAAGGTAAACGTGAACAAATCTGAAGTGATGATCGTCTCCAGAACGCCTGCTCAATGCACTCTGCATGTTAGTGGAGTCCTACTGAAACAGGTGGAGAAGTTTAAGTATCTCGGGGTCTTATTCACGAGTGATGGAAAAAGCAATGCTGAGTTTTCCTGTAGGGTTGGTCAGGCTGGGTTAATTTTGAGACAGCTTGGGCATTCTGTTATCAGGAGGAAGGAACTTGGTGTCAAAGCTAAGTTGTCAGTCTTTAATTCGGTGTTTGTTCCAACTCTCACCTATGGTCATGAGGTTTGGGTAATGACCGAAAGAATAAGATCGCGGATACAAGCTGCCGAAATGAAATCTCCGTAGTATTGCTGGTGTGACCCGTAGAAATCGCATCAGAAATACCAGAATACGTGAGGAACTCAATGTCGAGCAGCTACTTCTCCGGATGGAGCGATCCATGCTTCGTTGGTTTGGTCATGTTAAACGCATGTCCCCGACCATGATTCCACGACGTGCTATGGAATCCGTACCATCGGGTAGGCGTCCTCTAGGTAGACCAAGGATGAGATGGTTAGATCAAGTCCATAATCTCTCCTATACCCGTATGGGGATTGCCCTTGATGATTTAGAGTCGATGGCGGAGGATCGAGAGCTATGGAGGGTCCACTTGAGCAACCTACACCCGCGACCCACTTAATGGACAAGCGGACCATTGAAAATAAATGAATGAATGAATATAATATGAAGCAGCAAACACAAAAGCAGAAAGGACTTAGGTACTGTAAGAAAAAAATTAATGGTATGAAGTATGATCATTCTTTTAAAAACCTATGGCCCCGGATAGAGTGCACGCAAAAATCTAAGCAAAAGTTATTAAAGATTCAAAGCTAGTAAATTTCGCCCTTAGACTAGAGTCAGAAAGATTTAACACGTTAGCAGTTTTTTTTTCACAAGTTAAACTGTCGTTTTATGATCAAAGTACCATCATTAATCAGTCCTTTTAAATCATATCTACATTTTTTTTTTTTAATAGGTATGTTTTTTTTTTCAATCTATGTAGCAGGGATCATTCTGAGAGTGATAGCCTCTAATGCAGCCGGCCGGCGTGTCACTCTAGGGTTGTAGTTGAGTTTACATTGCAACGTTAGACTACGGAGACCTATTTCCTTTCCATAGTTTCCTTAATAATTCGATGATGAAAAGGAGATATGTTTGGTAAAACTTTGGTTAAATAATTGTCCACATTCTTCTCCGACTTCTACTATAGTCCATATACTGGAAATTTTCCGAATCTATATATAGGTTAGGTTAGGACGTTAGGTTAACGGGTTGGTGAAGCTGAGTAGCCTCCTCTTCACCCCACTTAGGTCCTTGTGGACCCATTGTGATACCCTTAAATCTATATTTAAGAATCTATATTTAAGAGAACTGTTCTGAACCCTTATTGAAACATAGAACTGCTAATCACTTCTGAGGCTGAGGCTGATACTTGCCCGGTTCGCTTTCTTCAACTACTAAACATTTCCCCACGATTTGACTTTTAAGCCTATGGTGCTCTACACGGCACTCTTACTTTCTTTTAGCATATTTAGCCAATTGTTGACCCTGTGCCTTAAAAATTATGCAGACCTAAACATCACCAAATATCAATCCATTACCTTATCATGTAGGTGCAAGTTCCCATCCCAACTTTACTACTGGAAGGAATTAATTTGAAGGAATAATCTCTAATTAGGAATTTGTGTCGATATGTCTGCGGTAGTGACAAACTCGCAAGCGTGTAATTATATAAAAAACGAAACGAAAACCACTTTCGTTCAAAAAACGAATAAAGCATAATGCTTCATATAGTTTCGTTTATTCTTCATTTTTTTGGGTCGAATCTGAATAGAAGGAACCTACAATTTTATGCCAAGTCCGAAAGGCGGAATAGAGAAGCTTTTCCATGACGGCGCAATGAAAAAAACCTTATGATATAATTTGTGATAGGATAGCTCTGCTGAATTCTAACCACTGAGCCACTGTGTAAACAGAAAGTAAGCTTGTCTTGTTTTAATTGTGTTGTCTTTTCACACAAAGTAGCCAACTTCTCCAAGAAGAAAAGATGTTTCTTTACTAAACTCTGGCACAATAATTAATTATTAGAAATAGCCGCAAATTTTATTTAGCCGAATTAAAAACGTCAATGAAAAGCTATCGTCGTCGGTTTCCTTACGCACGAAACGAAAACGTCTATCGTTTTTCGAGTTAGTTAGCCACATGAAGCAAAAAAAACGAAAACTTCAGTGAAATAACTTTCGTTTTTTTGCTATCGCACTAAAGAAAACTCTTTTCGTTTTCGAAGGTACCTACATGAAGTAAAACGTTCATGCAATCGAAAACGATAAAAAATTTTCATCTTACGGAATCGCACAGCGCGCATGACTATCGTAAAATTGGTCTCAGTACTGTTATTTTTCACTAATCAAACCGGTGGTACCACAGTCTCTTATAGTCCGTTTTTCGTTGATGTAGCTTCTCGGTATATCTTTGAATTTTTAATTTGTTGCACATGCCAGCATTGCGCATGAGTGTGTAGGATGTTCCGTGGCGCTTAGGCGATGATTTGTATCGGCTAAAACGTGACAGTCTTTTAATTTCTGAGTCTCCTTCGGAGCACTGCAATTGAACCTGCCCGGGTGGTTGACTTGGCTGCTTGCCTGTGTGACTACCTCCGCCTGGTGGGTTTTTGTTTCATCTAGTTCATTTATTTATGTCTTCGGTTAGTGACGCCAGGAATTCGTTCGTTCTGTTGTAGGTAGGTAGTTAGCCGCAGTGAAATTAGTTTCACCTCCCGATGTCCAATTATAATTGGTTAATGGTGGCGGTTGAACCAATGACTCACAAGTGTACTAGTGCTGGCCGAATTGTCTTCACTTCCTTATCTCCACACCGCACAGCAGTGAGAACACGTTCAAATCAATCTCTGTCAACACTTAAAGGGGCACTATCGCTGGTTGCATTCAACCCTAAATCGCGCTGTTTATCCAAATGGATCGCCTTGGGCCCGTTTATATTCATTCCAATGCAAACACTGCGATATGCGGTTCGGTCAACGCATACATCTGTGACAACTTAATCTCGGTCAAGCATACATTTTCGTATATAACCCATTCATCCACCAGAGGGTGTAGGTGATTTTAAGTTGAATAGACAACGCAACTGGAAGCCGCGATTATGTAAACAGTGCGTGGTCACTGCACTGGTCGGCGGGCGTTTCATTTGAAAGCCGACGCACGGCACCCTGAGCACATTGTTTGTGGTGCAACTTAAAAGATTGAGATAAATGGAAATTTTATGGTTCCGATTGAAGCAGGAGATTGTTCACGCGATATACTGGAAAAGTTCGTGTGTAGGGCCAACTATTGGCAACATGGTCGCGCGGGATAATCGAGATCTCGTACACGGCCATTTCGACTTCCTTGTCGCGCGCATAACGTGACATTTGTTGCATGGTGTTGTTCGAGGTGTACTTTAATGTCGTGACTTTAACTAGGTTGATTGTAATTTGAGAACTTATTCCTATAGGGTGGAGTTTTAAATTGTCGTATGGTGGTGGCATGCCATCTTAAGCTCTTGTGCTTTGCTTTCTAAAAAACAATCAGGTGCTACTGAAGCACCCTGGGCAGTTGGGCACTCAACGCAAGAATAATCATTTTACTTGGGTTAGAACTCGAACACACATTACATCTCCACCATACGGCGCCAGTAAACGACACCTAAACACTGAACCGGCACCATTGGCAACTGTTCAAAATGTAAATTTTTCGTCTTGCTCTCTGATGGTGGTAAGTACTTGTGACTAAGTTTCGGAACCACAGGGATTCTTGTACGCCCACAAAATTTCAATAACCACACAATGTAACGGCAACAATAACAACAGGAGTACAACTATGAAAAAACATCTCCATAGTATAGTATATGCAGGCTACCTACCGTTTTGCACATACACACACATATAGGGGTAACTGACGTGTAATTAAATTCTTCAGCAAGGCGTATAAATCACCGGTAAAAACGCCTAATTAAAATAGAGTTGCTTTTACTTAGAAAACAGCTTTGGCCTAGGACCTTCTCCTATAATACTCATCGGGTAGAGAGCTTCATGAATATGGATGAGTTGTTGCAGCATGAACCATAGCCGACAGGATTTTGAAGCCATCTCGGTAGCAGTCATCTTTTATATTTGGTGTGCATTTTAGCAGGCAAGTTGGTTGTGTTTTGATGCTCGATTTATGCAGTTGCGAGTAAATGCAACAGATATCTACCGATATGCAATATTTTTAGCATTCATGGTGCAATTTGAGGTAAACTTTTGCTTGATTTTGTTCGGAATGAATGGGTGAGTATACATTTTCCTTAGGCTTTGAAACAACAGCTATCTCATTGGAAGTTTTTCGTTTAAATGCAAATGGAATATAATTACGCGGATGGGAATTGGAAAATGGGCTATCGAAATATTTGTTTTGATTTCTAAAATACAGCTGCATAGTAAATGAACTTTTCTGTAGCAACTTTAGTTGGAAAACTTACTTCAATTCTTGTTTGCCAAACTTTGACTTTTGTGACTATACCTGGTTCACGTTCCCCTATCAAGGGCTTATGAATATAATGATCCAGGGGGGTAACTGTGCACTTCGCCGCGAAGCGCATTTTTATTCGATTTCGCATTTTGGTACTATTCAGTTCGCCGGCGAAGACTATCGCACTTCGCTCTATTACATTCGCGCAACTATGCAAATGCGAACGTCATTTATCGACGTCAAATACGATAGATGTTTTGATGGCGAATGAAGTTGTCAGCTTGGTGGAAAAAAAAATGTAAGTAACAAAACGACAGAGAAAAATATTTTGATTTCTTATATTTTCTTTGCATTTAGGGCAGAAAAACAAACTACAAAAACTGAACAGTTCATTTGCTTAGTTCAATTTATGAAAAAGCACGCCCAGCTGGCGAAAGGTTTGTTGCTCCAGTCCGATGTGCATATCTTGCCCAACGCTCCTTTGATAAGATCCTTCAGCAAGAAATCGAAACGTTGCTGCTAGTTTTAATATTATGGGCGTTGCAATACTTCTTCGCCTTGGAAATTCGGCTTTTATATTTTGCAGCACATATGTAAGAGTCTTTTGAAAGACGAAATAACTTAACAAATCTAAGACAAAAAAAATCATATATATGCACTTTCACCAGTTTTCAAAACAAATTAATTTTACTCGTTGTGCGGAAGATCCAGCGGGGATGAACCATTCTTATTAATTTCCGTTGTACATTTAAATTCGAAGACCCATCGACTTCATCTCTTTCAGCATTTAAATGCACACCGATCGAAAACATTTTTTTTTAATATCCAATTTATTTGTTTACTTAAAGTTCGCGCAATTATTTGAACAAAATAATAACAATATTCCAAAGCATTTTGACAGATGAATGGGAAAGTTTGTGGAAATACCAAGGGAAATGTGGAAATATTTTGGAGGGTCAGGTCGACATTCCAAACAATCGTTTTGCATAGATGCCATGTCCGCCGCGAATCGAACCATATGAATCGCAAATTATGCAATTCGCGGCGAAGTGCATAGTTAGCCCCCAGGAGGAAGGAACAAGGAACACAGCTTGAGTAGCGTGCGTCTAAACGTAGGCAGTTTTTTTTTAGATTCCTTAAATAATACCGGAAAATACTATGTCTTTTAGATAACGCTACACCACCTATGTCAATATATTGCTTGACTAAAGCTTACAACTTTTCTTTAAGAGGAGAAGGCCGCCCACTTAATCGTCATCTTACCCTGCCTACATTGACCAAGTTTAACATTTTCTCTGATCGCCTGTATTGATCCAGTTGTCCATCAGTTGTTTTAAATAAAAATTAAATAGGTGGCGCAACAGGCGGGTGACACCCAAGGCGTAGCTTCTCGCAACTATTCGTTTTTTGGGACGAATGGAAGGGACCTACAATTTTATGCCGAGTCCGAACGGCTCAATTGAGTAAGCTTTTTCATGACAGGCATACTGCCGTCCTAAGAAAAAAGGGCACAAACGCCAAAATTCAAAAATTGAGTTAGCGGCATATTTTGAATTGTTAAACAGCGCCTTATTTTTGTGCGAAGCTTAAAGGGCACATTTCCAACAGCAAATGGCTTAAAATCAGCAATGCAAATGGGCACATCTACCATGCTTAGCTCTATTGCTAAGTAATAAAGGCGTATCTGCCATTTACTACGTTAAAAAGACCCATTTGCCTACATTTTCTGCTTATGTGACTTTTTTGCTTAGTGTCATACGATTTTTGTTGGTTAATGTGCCTTTTTTGCTACTTAATTGTCATGTGCAAGAGCTGTATACAAAGAGGTACGTTAAACAAGATCTCACGATTTGAAGGGATTTTATATAATATATATATTATATATTGCGCTACTGCGTGAAATTTGTAGTTTGACGAAATCTTTGAAGTGAATGGTAAGAGCAACTTATTGTCCTTGTTTTAAACAAAGGGATAGGAAATATAGGAAAATTTCCCTCCATCTTTTTGCCAAGGCAAACCGCCACTCTTTCGACGTCAAACTGTAGAGCATACTACTCCAAATACCCTTCTTTGACTTGTGCCTGCCACCCTCCTAAGAAGTGGACTGTCAGAGGCTACTAACGCGGGTTTAGACTGCTTCGGTAACCTTTTTGCCTTCCCTGAAGACTAACTGCCAGCTGGAGGAACTGATTACATCAGTCAGCTTCATCTTGAGACAAACGTAGGCGGAGGTTAGATTGTTTCGGTAACCCTCCGTCTTTTTCCCCGAAGACAAACCGCAACCCACTTTTCTGTACCAAGCAATAGGGTGGACTGCTTCAATCAAGCTTTTCGCACCAGGGCGGGTTTGTCAAAGGAAATTAACGTTGGCAGATTGCTACATGTATACTTCGGCCCTTATTGTGATTGTCGATCAGCGATCGTCACGACAGCATTTTTTCACTTCCAAGAGAAAGCATCGATCCCAAGCGACTACAAGCGACTGTCAAATCGACAAATATCGATCGCAATCGACAATCACAGTTCTCGATCTATCGACAGTTGTCGATCAACGATTAACAATCGACACTCACAATAAGGGCCTTCGTCTTTTTCTGAAACACAATCTGTCACAAAGACTTTCGGTGTCAAGCAGCAAAGATGATTTATTCATTCACCCATTTTTGCTACGCACCAGTCTCTCTTCTTGCGAATAGCAATAGACAGGGGCAGACTATTACGGTCACCCTACGTACTTCCCTAAAGACAAACCGCTACCAAGAAGTGGTAACTTTATTAATTTTAGCCTATTGAGTTAACTGCTTCAGTTACCACACCACCAAGACCTCTTTACGAGGTAAGATACACATATTTTTCTCTCTAAAGAAACAGATAGCCATAGAGTTCCCATTTGCAATATCAGGCCCATACATTTTTCTATCGACTTTCCCCTTCCCTTCCCATTCATGTGGTATCAGCTATTAATATTGTCTAAGTGCATCCTTTTAGGAATACCATCTAACCTACCCTAATTTAACTCAATGAAATAATTTATTTCAATTTCTTCTTCAAAAACATTAAAAAAAGTTTATGAACTTATTGCAAAAACTCAGTTTTGTCAAAACTTCAGGCTATTTTTTTGAACTTATAGGTATTAAGAAAAAAAGTCGCATGTCCATTTTCTCAAAGTAATCGCCAAAATTACTGAAACTTATGGGCACGATAAAATTACATAATTTTTTTTATTAAGAAATCGTTTTTTTAAATTTTCAAAACCATTTAATTTAAAGGCGCGAAAACCAAAAACAGTAAATTGCATTTATCTCAAAACTACTAAAATGGAGATGCGCCCTTTCTTCTTACGACGGCAGCAGGTGCCGTGAACGAAGGCCATATGAACTAACGCCATAATGGCGTTAATTCACTTTCAAATGCGAATTAAGGCCATAATCCACGTATGGCTTTAATTCATTTTCAAATGAGAACTAAAGTCATATGGTGTTAGTTCATTTTTAAAAGTGGCCTTAGTTCTCATTTGAATGTGAATTAAAGTCACTCGCAGCATTCTGCATATTTAAATTATATATAATGGTCCTAAGATAAACAAATGGGATATTACGAATTTTTCTTTTTAATAAGTTTTAAAGCAATAGTCGGAAATTTCCATTAACTTTTATTTGTTACATCACGCCTAAAACATGTACCTTGTAGAAAAAAAACTCCATGTTTTTAAACAACAAAATTGTATTTCGAAATAATTTATATATTCACATTTTTATAATCATAGGTAAACTAGATCGCGCGAATTTTTAACTTTTATTTTCTCAAATTTTTTAAAGCTTAGAACCAGTTTGATGTAGAAATAATAAATGAATTATTACTATTGCTAAAACAATAAAAGGTAAAATAAAATGAAATGTGAAAAATCGAGTTAAAGTTGCATTATCAACGGCAAATCCTCCTCAAATTCATTGAACTAAATCTCGAATTTTTAACTTTTATTTTTCTTAAATTTTTTAGAATTAGAAGTTATTTTATTTATTTAAACTAAAAGCTATTTCAAATCAAGCCGATTTTAAGCTTTAAAAAATGTGAGAGCTTAAAATCGGCTTGATTTGAAATAACTTCTAATTTAAGCTTTAAAACCTCACAAAACGAGTAAATGAATGCGTGCAGTGCATTTTTTGTTTCAGATATAGAAATTCTACAGGGACAAATGTAATGTTGAAGAATAAATTGGATTGCGATCGACGTTTGCCCAGCCCTGCATTACACTTAACAGTATAGTCATAACCTCTTTAGCGCGTGATAATTATAAAAAAAAATCGTTGTGTGACATGGGGATGGGGCCCACTGCACGCAAGACGATTTCTGCAGGCAAAAAACTGGTGGCTATCGGACTGATACCGTTTTGTCAAAACTGTCACTGCACTGACTGTGCTTCAGAGCTCAAAAACATATTATGGCATTAGTACACATTCGAATGTGAATTAACACCATATGGCGTTAGTTCATATTTATGTGATGGCTTTAGTTCTCATTTGAAAGTGAATTAAAGCCATAAGTGGATTATGGCGTTAATTCGCATTTGAAAGTGAATTAACATCATTATGGCGTTAGTTCATATGGCCTTCGTTCACGGCACCCGGCAGCATACTCTCGGATGTTTGTCAGACGTTCGCGAGAGGTGGCGCAGTAGAAAAAACTTTAAGATGTAATTTGGGTTTTTCCGGGGATCGAACCTGGGATCCCTCGCACAGTAGTCCAACACACTAACCACTGCGCTACTGTTTACCATACCTCCAACCAATTGAAGAAAGTCCCAGTAACTTTTCAGTTGACAACTGTTTTGCAAGGGGACCGCCTTTTCGTTAGTAGTGCTATTCCATTTCTAGCTAAACTCTTATTGAGCTTCAGTGTACGCATTGCAGTAGCAATAATGCTGTGGTATTTGTCTGTTCCATGGGTCCAATCACTTAATGATTGGCCAGTGGTATCGGTATGCAGATAATTCTTTGCTCCACATTACATTTTATTAAGTAATCCCAATAAATGCAGGAGAGCAGTCGTCTCAGCCTGGTACACGGAAATAAAATTTCCCATGCGACAGTTACCGGCTCGTTCCTCGTTCTCCTGTCAGATACCACTGCTTTCACTCTGCCATCCACCATGAATGCATCTGTAAAAATCACTTTTCTTACCAGTCCTTTTTCTGAAAGTGATTTTCTAGCGGCTGCAGAAATGCAGATCGCAACTATTTACTAGGACATAAAAGTTGGGTCTGAAAAACAAAAAAACATTAAGCCGGCAGTGAAATTTTTTTAAATAGCTACTGGACAGACTCCAAATTCACTTTCTGTAAAAATCACTTTACCCACTCAGCATCATATTCGCGGGGTAGAAGCACAACCGACCAGTTATTCACTCTCAGAATGGTACTTGAGAAGGCTTGGGAGTATGCTACACCTGTTTACGCTTGCTTCGTAGATTTGGAGAAAGCGTACGACCGAGTCCCTCGAGGGAAACTCTGGAGTGTATTACAGGAGTATGGAGTTGACGGTTCTCTCTTGAGAGCCATTTAATCTCTTTACACAAACTGTAAAAGCTGTGTTCGGGTAAACGGCGTTAAATCAATACCTTTCACCGTGGGCGTTGGACTTCGTCAGGGGTGTGTCTTGTCTCCTCTCCTTTTCATTACTTATATGGACTGGATGTTACAGCGCAGTCTTGGCGAAGAACGTTTCGAATTGGGAGATCTGAGGTGAGGAGTCATTTGCTCTTCGCTGATGATTTGGTCATCCTCGGGTCCTCTCAGACTGAATTTCAGCGCGCACTCGATCGGTTTGTAGCCGTTTGTGTTGAAGCTGAGATGAGGGTAGATGTGAACAAATCTGAAGTGATGGTCGTCTCCAGAACGCCTGTTCAATGCACTCTGCATGTTAGTGGAGTCCCATTGAAACAGGTGGAGAAGTTTAAGTATCTCGGGGTCTTATTCACGAGTGATGGAAGGAGCAATGCTGGGTGTGACCCGTAGAGATCGCATTAGAAATACCAGAATACGTGAGGAACTCAATGTCGAGCAGCTACTTCTCTGGTTTGGTTATGTTAAACGCATGTCCCCAACCAGGATCCCACGACGTGCTATGGAATCCTTACCATCAGACAGGCGTCCTCTATATAGAACAAGGATGAGATGGTTATATCAAGTTCATAATCTCTCATCTACCCGTATGGAGATTGCCCTTGATGATTTAGAGTCAATGGCAGAGAATCAAGAGCTATGGAGGGTCCACTTGAGTAACCTATACCCGCGACCACTTAATGGACAAGCGGACCATTGAAATGATGAGAAAAACAAATTCCGACAACCCAAAAATTATTCTTAGACGACAGAACACTCTTCTAAAGAATGTGTCTTTATACCGAATCAAAAATTGATATAGAGTCGGCCGCGGTTCCTTCCTCACCTCTGTGGGTCCTTTTGCAGGAGAGTTCTATCGCTGCATATACACTCTTCATGAAACCGAGGTTTTGGTAGGGGTGGGCGGATGACACCACTGGCACCGGCGTCTCTGGATGCTTCTTTTCATCGATACCACTACCTTATTTCGCTTAAAATGGAAATAAGGCCAAATTGTTTACATTTCCAAAGCGAAATAAAGACAAATTTGATTTAGAAATAAGGACAAATTTCAAATATAACAAACCGTGAAATACGTATCTATATGCAAGCCCCGCTTGGGGTCATACTCATAGGTCTCATTACGCCCAAAATCATGGCGTTATGGTTTTGGGCGCGATGAGATCCAACGCCTGTCTTCTTGGCCTATTCTGACGTTGAAATCACAAAGTACAATTTTTATATCAAAGGACATTCCTTAATCCTTGTTGACCTCAGCTGTCAGCTCCAAATATGGCGGAGTAGTTCAAGTAATGGACAGTTCCAAATGACTGGGCACTGCCGAGTTGATGCCATTTGGCACCTTCATCATAGTTTGGTGCCCCACATCTATGTCCAGAGTCCTATACAGATTTTAAGAACGATGTAGGTACTTAATAATCTCTAGTGCATCAATGTCGGCGACTCATTTTGAAAATTGTAATGTCTTTTATCATTATCTCATATCCCTCTTTGTATACGATGGTCGCTGAATGAACCATTGGCAGCAGCAGTCACTAGCCGAAGGATTCGGTTCACTTTTGCTTCCATTTTTGTGAGTCGTTGGGCTCGCTTTTGGGAATTTGAGATATAAAAATCGACTATAACTATGACCACAGCCGGAATGCATGCCGGCCGGACAGTTCCAGTTACCTGAAAATTTGCCTCCAATTGTTTGAATTTGAAAAACGGTAAAATAGTGTCGGGATTTTATTTGCCATCATCATCAGGAAGCAACACCACCAATTAAGGAACCAGCACTGTCGTCAAGGACGCATCCCTGACACTTTCACCATCACCCAACGTTTCATTTGTTTGATTAGGATTTGAGGAGAAATATACTCCTCTGGCGCACACACTGCCAACATTTAACTAATACTTGACGAAACATCATCGGTGTATCGTGTCGTTGTCGCTCATTAAGCTGTTTGCTTATCATTAGACAGAAGGACGACAGATGGGATTACCGAGCGACATCTCCTAGCAACTGGGTCCTCTTTTTTTTGTTGGTTGCGATCTTCTATACTATTCCTACTTATTTTTCTTTACATCTTCGCTCGTATAGGGATAGGGAGCTTATAAATGAAGACTATATAATGAGGAGAACTCTGCACACACAAAAAGGATACAACAGAATAAATATCATCATTTAGAGAAGCTTAGAAAGGATTTCACAATAATGATTTGTACGCAGTTCCTTTCTCAATGTAAAATAAAAACGGTTGACGACTTTTGTTGCGTGTTAGTTGCCATCAGCTCTCTGACAGAATCTCGACTACAATATGCTTGTCTTCACTTTGTATGTAGGTTTGAGTGGGCTGGGCTCAAGATGAAAAGGAGTCAACAAGCATTACTGTAGGTGGGTTGCTGGGAAACAAACTTTGAATTTGCCTTATCCCGCGCTACTACTAGGAAAGGATAATAAGTGGTTAAGGGGAAAATAATTCAACTTCATTTCTGCAAACGGGTGATAAGGATCTAAATTCTATGAGATGATTCCCATATACATACAAGGATATCCTTGCGATTAACAGAATCGTTAGTGGAAACAATGGCGGTTGTACTGGTATTGTTGTGCAAAACTGTTGTTATTCCCTATTACTTATCATCATTAAGACATCGTTTTGACTTTTGCCCTAATTGGGTGGCTCGGTTTTGTGATGTATGAACTGCGGAGATTTTCGAGAAATGATGTTGTTTTTGAAGTAGCAAGAGCTTGTAGAAAAGTCGGTGAGATGAAGCAACTTATTGTTTTGCGGAATATTTTAAGCAGCAAATTTCTGAAGAAGGGATTAGTTATTGTGTGGTTTTGCCTCATCTGAAATCTTTGTGGGGTATAGTGTAACTTTATTAATTTTATTGAATCCATCCTTGAAAATACAACAGCTTACCACTATTAATTTGAAGGAGAGGGGCTTACTTATAGTTTGCTTATGCATTAAACTAGATATAGGTTTAAATCGGCGAAAGCATCATATATTTGCGTCAGTGTGGGACTTTTAGGGAAATTCATGCAATTCATGTTACTATAAACTTTTTTCGGTGATCTGAGAGATTATATAACATCCTTTGGTCCTCTTAATCAGCATGCTCGCTCTCAAAAAGAAAAATAAGTCCAAATTGATTTGATACTCACTATAGTGCTGTATGGACCAGCGACAGCTCTGACATTTTCGAAATGGGTTACTAACACTAACCGGGCTGTTGTAACAGTCGTGATAATCCGCTTCAAGTCGAAATATACACTCATGCCCCCATAGAGGAAAAAAAGGGATGGTACCATAGAACATTTCAACGAGTACCTCGACAAACTATACACATAGGTATGTCATAGTTATGATGTTAGAATCGTCCTCTGTGATTCTTACGACATATTGGGAAAGTAGAACAACTTTGATGGGACCTACTATCAGAAAGCAAATATGTATGCATAAATAACACCACGTATAGAAATGAACTTCGGTTAATTGTCTTTGCTGCGATAATTAATATTAGATTAAGTTTGGCTTATGGGTTGGCAGAGCAGGGTCATCCTGCCGTTCCACACTTAGATCCTTGTGAACCCATTGTGATGCCATTTTAACCGTTGTGACGGTTAGCCTCATGTCCCTTCTTTTGGTGATTACTCGACGCCGTCCAGCCATTCTAATATCGTCAGGAAGCTGTAAAGATCAGAAAGTGAGACATCAAAAAGTTTTTGTAGGTCATGGAAGTAATGACTTCCAAGTGACAGAGACTCGAGCAGTTACAGAGGATGTGAGGTGTGTCCTCATGAACCTCTTCGTATATCTGCAGCCTGTACATATATGTATCTTCATCTTTGAGAATTAGTTTCATAGTATGGTTTCTTAGGAAGTTATGACCTGTTAGAGCCCCTACCAATTTTGACAGCGATGACCTGTCAAACTGTAAAAGTTTGATGGTCCGGCCACTGTCGTATTTTGGTCAAAGGTTCAGTGATACTTTGCCAGTTCGTGAGCCCTATCATTTTATATCAGTATAGCAGAAACTGGTTTAATAGCCACGTGGCTATTCCAAAAAAAAAAAAACAATATTGATATATTCTTGATATCCGAAACCCACTTAAAAAGGGGACCTGGACCCAAAATAAAATGTAACAGTGACTATCACGCACATCATCCCGCGGAAAATGCGAGAGGCGGATCGTCTCTTTACATTAAAGAATGTATTAAGCACTCCGAAGACATAGTAATAGAACTCAATTGTATACAAATAAGTTCAGTTTTGGTAAAAATAAACCACTTAGACTACCACATCGGATCTTGTTACTTCCAATCGGGATATAGACTGGTAGACGACGACCTCGATCGCCTCTTTGACTTACACGGATCTAATTTTATCATCGGTGCTGACTTTAACGCGAAACACACTTTCTGGGGTTTAAGATGTAATTCAACGAAATGCAGACTACTGTACAAACTACAAAGCCAGCATGAAGCGTGGGGTGGACGTTTTTTTTCTTTGACTGCTGATAAGAGCTCGAATTATTCACTATGGAAAGCCTTAAAGTCCATAAAGAAACCCATAATAATGCACTCGCCACCATTAAGAAAAGCGAATGGGCAAAAGGAGACAAAGAGAAAGCGGATTTATTTGCTGAGCATCTAGAAGAAATCTTCAAGCCTTTCGATGGACAACCCTTGATCGAAGAACCAATTGCTAATACGGCATTCGACAACTATAAAATAAAAGGTGTAACTTTGTCTGAATGACAATAAGAAATCTGAAAAATTAAGAAGCCAACTGATTAGTAAGGGCTTGTCGAGAAACAACCAGGAGACTCATAAAACCGCCATCATCCCAGTCCTGCTATATGGCTCAGAATCATGGACGTTATCAAAGGCCGATGAAGATCTCCTTGGTCGCTTTGACTCCAAAATCCTCTGAGTAATTTTTGGTACCGTTTGCGTTGACGAACTTTAGAGGAGGACATTTAACAGCCAACTTTACGAGCTGTACAACGGCATCGATCTGGTCCGAAAAGCACGTATCACTCGACTAAGATGGCTAGGACATGTAGAGCGAATGAACACCAACGCTCCGGCCCGAAGAGTCTTCGATTCCAACCCGGAGGGACAACGCAGTAGAGGAAGACCTCGCCTTAGGTGGCGCGCACAAGTAGAAGGGGACCTCAACCAACTTGGAGTGCGCAACTGGAGGCAGTTAGCCAAAGATCGTGCTAACTGGAGAGGCGTGTTGGTTGAGGCCCAGGTCCACCCCGGACTGTAGCGCCATCTAAGTAAGTAAGTAAACCACGCATCTGTCAGTTGATGGTAGAGTGTTGTCGGCGAATGTAGATTTCATTGTAAGACGGAAGATATCCTTAGCAAAATTATTCAAGTGATTTTCGGTTCCATTTACATTGGCGAGATTTGGAGAAGGATATTTCAATACACTGTAAAAGTGTAAAGGATTGTACTCTATTTTATGAGGTGTCCGCAACTCGAATGGAACCTTAACCAACGTAGAGCGCACACCTTGTGTCAATTAGCTTATACTTAAGAGGTGTATATATTGAGGACTCAGATCCATGCTGGACTTTTTCGCGACTTATGTTTTAGTGCCTCAGCTTTATCCTAAATATCTACAGACTACAGATTCTGCAATAATACCGAATATCCATTAGATCACATTCTGTAATTGGGCACTGATCTATTTGAGAAAATTCCAAATGTTCTGGTAAACCACTACTCATTCGCTAATTTATAAATAATAATTTTAGGACTGACTGATGAAATATTTGTGTGTCTTTACCGAGTCTAATTCGTAGCAAAAGCACACAAATATACTTCCCAGAGGAATTATAACTCTAGATGAAATGTGCTATAAGCTTCTTAATTTTTATTATAACTATTTTTTTTACTCATGCACAGCGCGGGATTTAAATTTGTTGGGCCCTAGGCCATTACAATAAATGGGTCCTCTTTTATATTTCCTTTTATGTTATCTGGTAAAAATTGTCTATCGACAATGACAATACTTGGCAAACGCAGGAAATTATTTCCTTTCCGAAAATTTTTATCACTTTTTCCAATAAATTAAGTTTAAAATATGTATGTACTCTGTACCCCCCCTTCGACATGTTTCACCCAATTTTGCAGTAGACTTAAAAGCAACACTCAGGCAAAACGTTTGGGAAAAACTATTTAGTTTCTAAGGTCTAAGGAAGGAAAACATAATTTTTACGTATCACGTATGGCAACTGGTGCCTTACCGAGAACGAGAATTTAAGGCTTACTTTTGTGTACCTTGATCCAGGCTAACACAAATATCGCCGCTAAAATACTGACTAGGTACAGAAACGAAGGGGTTTAATTTTAGACGAAATGATTCGATTTAGTTTTAACTGCCTTTAAATAAAATGGATCTTTTTATTTAGTTCCCTTCCAGATAAAATTGTAAGTACTTAATTTATATTTTCCCCCTAGACCGAAATTTTTACTTTCTGATAGCTTTTGCAAATGAAGCTAAAAATACTTCAAAAATAGCTATACACTGCTAGGGAAAATTAGGAAAATGAAAGTTAAAACTAAACATTCCGTTAATCAAAATGTTCTTAAGTTAATTGTTAATATTAAAGCCTAAAAAAATTAAAAAAATATATTGTTGTTTACTTTTTGCTTACGTTGTTTTAATTCTGTCCAGCAGTGTATAAAGTATAAATCTTAGTACTCTGCTGCTGCTCGAGCTAAATTTTAGTTCCCATATAAAATTCTTTCCAAAATTTAGTTAAGCTAAATTAAAGCGAATCCATTTAGCCAAGCCATTCATTTCAGACTGTACTTCATATTATATCTGTCAAAATTTAGCGCGCCCATTAATGGTTCTGCACATTTTCTTAAGCTTAATTTTGACAGATCTGCTGCTTTTTTTTTTTTGTTGAGTTTTTGTGTTAAGGAAAGTAAATACAAGGGTGAGTTTTTTCAATGAACACCTCATCGAGGATTCCTTGAAAGTGAAAAGTTTGAAATCAAAGATTAGCAGATAAAGAAAAAAGAAAGCGCAATGCAAATATAACACTTTTCGCGTCGATGAAATTTTAAAGGAAATTATTTCAACAAACAGCTGTTTTCTGTGACACTTAATATTTTAGCTAATGTTTGGAGAGAAAATTGGAGAGTAGCTAATATTTAGTTTCCCTCGAGCAGCGTACTCTACTAAGCTTAAAGACTAATATCTTTTTTACCACCAGAACGATAACCGTTCGTTTTTTGAAATTCGCATTGTTAATGAAGGGAAGGCACAAATAAAAAAATCTATTTAAAGTGCGTCTGTGGTCTGTCTTTAATATTTTCTTATTGAAGTGTGAAAGCATAGACAGAAAATATGTTTATGTAGGTATAATTAACAGTAGAATGACCAAACGTAGTAGAATTCAGAAAAATATTCAGAAATATCCAAAACCAAACCAAAGGAAAACTGCAAGATAGGAACAGCAGACCATATGTACCTACAAAAATGTACATACGATTTTTGTGGTGCCCCTTCAGTCGTGATGACTTAGGCCTGGGTCTAGTTGGCCTAAGGGTAAATCCAAGGCTGTCATGCACCTGTTTAGTGCAATATCGATAAGCAATTTAATTTAAGAGGCCTATATTTTAATTTGCCGTACTCAAGTGATTCCTTATACTCAAAATCGCACTTCACATCATTTTCATAATTCATCAATCATCATGCTTTTGAAATGGACTCGAAACTTAGCACGCTCTACTCTACGATGGCAATGGGCAACTTTTTTTTGTGGAAGCACTTTTTTCAATCGACAAGCATTTATAGTCTTCTCCTCGCATTTCCACTTTAGCGTTTTTTACGATAGGCCCGAACGATTGTGGCTGCTCCACCGCATGTATCTATAACCTCTTAATCCCTCAAACGAAAGTGCTTCTCATCAACCTTAACATTATTATCTTCGAGTATCTTACAAATTTTTGTTTATACAAAATTCTCTTCTGTCGTGATAAAAAAAAACACCAACCGAAACATGAAATTTTGTTAATCTCGCGATCTTACAATGTCTGCAATTTGTTTAGATTATGTTTATGCGACAGCTGCTTCCACGAACATCTCGAGCAAACAAAAAAATTTCCATTAATACCAGCCGAAGGATTAAATTCCAGATCATCGCGTAAACATAGCATCCGTTTGGCATGGCTGCGGCTATACCGATGCCACAGAGTCATCTTTGAACCACATGTTCTCGAGAGGAGAGCACCGACAAAAAAATGTCCACCAAATGCACTGCATCAGCCTTCGTGTCCGTAGTCCGTATGTTTGTGATCGATGACAATTATCATAATCCACCACAGAGTCAAAGTACAAGCGCGCGTGTGTGAGCTTGAAGGGAAGTGCACTCTTTGAAGATTGTGTACCACTACTGCTTGAATGCAGCGTCCAAATGTCAACCTCATGGGCTGCACATGCACTTGGAACGACATTTTTGATTGTTATGCGCTTCTGTTTTGCCCGCTGAATGAGTTCGAGTGTGGTGGGGCGGGGATCGGATGGGGTAAGCTCTACCCATACGATTACGCCTAATAACTGTAAATTGATCATTAATCATATCTCGGAACAAAGATAAACGGACTAAACGATAAAAGGCCGACGCATTATAGCGATTACGATAAAAGTGTGGAAATTGATCGTTACTGCAGCAAGTGGGGGCCGCAAAACTGGAGCGGTTAACTAGAGTGGGTGCAGTTTGCCCGAGATAATCAGCGTGAAACGAGCAACGTCCGTCAGAAATAATAAATAACCAAGCGAAAGGCGTTGTGGGCATGGGCATGGGCATAAGCACAACCAGAATTACAATAGAGAATGAGCATTTAGGAGATCGATCGAGGCAGATAGTACGGTAAACAAATATCGGTAGCAGATCAGAAAGGCACTTGTGGTGATGGACTCGACTGATGTTTGCTTACTAATCTTATCAAGAAGCACTCCTTTTGTTCTGTGAAGGTATCTGATTTCAGAGGAAGGGCGTAGATACTTTATAAATTTCATGATAATCTCTTTATAGTTTCCTTTACAGGCGTTCGCATGTTCTGCAAGAGGATTGATTTAGCAGCTGCGCCAAAATGGGCGCACGAGTTTACTATGGATAGTGGATAGTGTTCCGTCCGGCACTTAGTTCGAAAGCTCATGTGCGAATCTAGCGGAAAATGCAAAATGTGCCTTCACTTCCTTATTTGACCAAATGAAATTGGAGAACATTGGAATTTAGCACCGTTCATCAGGCAGACATCTCTTTTGGAGTGTACCTACAAATCATCCTTCTCAGTTGCAGTTGGATAGGGAAGTATATTATACCTGAATAAATCGCGCTGGGTATTTACTTCATTTTACTGCTATTAACTTAAGAAGTGTATTTCTGGGCGATCGGATCAATTGTATCTCTTGGTATTGCATACCTTATGGAGCAGTCGTCATCAATAATGTATGTTAGTTCTGCACTTAAATTGGTGCAAATTGTAGTCTTCTGGAAATATATCCTTAGGAAGCGAGTTCCAAAGTTTGCTTGTCCTGTAACAGAAGGAGTTTTGGAAAGTTGATGTCCTCGTGGTTGTCAAATGTACTGTATGGTCATGAGCATTAGCAGCCTGTCTTGTGGGGCGCCAAAAAGTTGCATTTCGAGGGATAATGTCTTTGAGTTCCTCGGAACATCTACCATGGAAGTACCTATAGAACAAGCAAAGGTCAGCGACTTGTCTTCTGTGCACCAACGGTTGTAGGTTAGATGTGAGTGCATTGAGTCCTTGGGATGGATTGGATGGTCATCTATGTGGATCTGAGGAACTGTTGATGCATTTTTCCTAGAAAATGTTGTGAGCTGTGTATTGTTTGCATTAAATATACATTTTAACATAATTTTCTAGCAATTTACGATACATATTTGCAATAAACTGTAACAATTCAATACATAATTGAAGTAGCCATATTTGTTTTGATAGTATTTCAATAGTTAAGCTAATCTGTCAATTTTAATATAAAAATACAACGAGGACATTTTTTTTCTTTTGTCGGAGGTTGCTACCTACTATCCGATGGAGCACTCAGACACAACTACTGGTCCATTGTACTGCCAAACAGACACCTTACTTTACTACTGTACTTAGTTTTCCCTGTAGTTTTACTGTACTTAGATGAGAAGGAGCTTCACTGATATTCGGCAGTCACCACGTCAGCCCCAAAGATTCGCCACCGGAAGTGTAGTGTTTGACAAAAGCCCGAAAGGATGAACACAAGCATTTGCAGTCGATTCTCCTGAGAGACGGAAGGAAAGACGTGGACCTTTTGCAGATGTTCGGACGTAGTATTTTGGTCTGTCTACACCCAGCACAGTCACGCCACCGACACTTGTGTTCACGAGAAACCCAAGTATGAAAGGATGACCTAACCACAGATGCAGGTAGACCAAACGCAGGTTCAGGTCCTGAGAGAGCTTCTTCTGAACCCAGAATGGCAAGCTCATCAGCGATCTCATTTCCCTGGATACCAGTGTGACCTGTTTAACTGTGTTTAGCCTTCCGACCAAGTTCAGAGAAAGCTTGAGTTTGAGCACTAGCTTAACTCAAGCGAGGGTAAGAGGGTTAAGCGCTGATGAAGCGTTATAGGTTTGCCTTTCCCGGGAGAAGTATTTAAAAAACAAGAGAAAAAGCAGCGCTTTTAGCGCAGCTTGGCTATCACTGAAAACGCATATGCTTCTAGCTTTCCACCTGTTTGTCAAAATATAGCGCATAGCCATAAGGATAGCGCCTGGAAGACAGACGCAGAGCCCGGAGTGCTGGGGAAGGCCCCTGTGCAGCCAAGACAAACCGTTCTTTGAAGTTTGACAAAATAGACAGTAACACGTTTCCGCGAAAGCCTGTTCCACTATACAACCGATGCATATGGGAGAAGTAGTCTTGCCATTGTCGTATAGATCCAAAGGACCCTTTTAGGATTTAAGCCCATGTCTTGCCAAAAGCGCCTTTGGACTGCCAGAAAGTTGACAGCGATTTATCGGTTTTCGATTCAACATACTTGGACCAAAGAAGTTTTTTATCGAGGATTACTCCCAGATATTTGACTTCATCAGAGATCGGGATAGTGACAACTTGTTGAGTCAGACGAGTGACCTTCCTCCATTACCATTGCTTAATCGACAATACCAATGTTCAATCCATACCATGATGTCTGACTGCATTGCACATGCTATCAAAGGTCGCATTATCAAAAGCACCCTCAATATCGACGAAAATACCCAACGCGTACTCCTTCCGATCAAGAGCACTTTCGATCCTACCAACGAGGTTCTGAAGCGCAGTCTCACAGGATTTTCCGTGCTGATAAGCATGTTACATTACATCTCAGAAAGAGGATGCATTCGAAGAGCAACATTGCGCATGTGCAGCTCAACCAGTCTGTCCAAGCTTTTCAGCAGGAAGGGAAACAGACTTATGGGTCTGAAACTTTTGGCGAGAGTGTAGTCGGTCTTACCGATTTTTGGTATGAACACGACTTAAACCATACGCCAAAGAGAAGGTATGTAGGCCAAGGCCAAGCTAGTGGTGAAAATTCTTTTCAACGTCGGCATTAGCTGACTAACCTTGTTTTAGCATAGCCGAATAAATTTCATCCGGACCAGGTGACTTGGAACTCTCAAACGATACAACTGCATATTTTATAGCGTCACCCGTCACCACTCTGGATGCAATATACCAGTTACGCCGCGTGGGGTTTGTCAGTTCCGAAGTGACCACCGTTGCCGGTACCACTGAAGAACACGTATAGTGATCTGATTTCCCGGGAAATGAGTCTCCAGCAGGAGACTAAAAATCTCCGCCTTTGTCTCAGTGTAGGTGCCATCAGATGTTTGGAGCGATTCCAGTTTACTTGGTCCGTCCCTTTTGAGGATTTTAACAAGCCTACCGGTTGCACTTAGAAATTCTACCTCCTCACAAAATTTCCTATAAAAGTCATTTTTCGATTTACGAATTAGTCTCTTAAATTCTTCTTGTTTCGATCGATAGAGATTCCAGTCTTCCTCTAAGTTGGTTTTTAAAGACTAATTTAGGAGCTTCCTGGTTTCTCTGAATATATGTACACTGCAGTTCGGTGTTCGACCAAGGTATGAGTTTTCTACAGGAGTTTTTTGTAACTGGACACGCTTGTTCAAAACAACGGATAAGGAGGCTGATCAGATCCTGAGCAGGCCTCTCTACCCCTTGTATTGATCTTAATTTAAGTGGAGCTTTAACAGAATTGCCAAGTTCCCAATTAGTTTTTCTCGGATTTCTCCTCTCTAACGAAGGCGAAACTTCACAGTAGCTTTGATGTATCTGTGGTCTGACAAAGTGCTATCTGGTGATACCCACCAATTGAGCATCGTCTTCGAATGCCTGTTGGACAGGGTAACATCGATTACTTGCTGTCTCCGTGGCTGTAACAAATGTAGGTCCACAACCTATGTTGTTGATGATGTCAGACGATAAGATGAAATCCAGAAGACGATCTACTCATATATTACATTTGCTTCTGCCCAAAACAATGTTTTGAGCATTAGCATCGCAACATAAGACAAGACCTATTTTTTGGACTCGCAGTACACTATGAGCTCAACAACTGCGAACAGCTACTGCTTTATTGAAAACAGCAAAGGATTCTAGAAGCAGCCAGTGTGATTCATTCATGGTTTTCCCAGAAGCGTAATATGACGTAGGTACACGTCATCGAAGACCTCTTCAAACGAACCAATCTACAACAATCCCGGGACATCGCGAGTTAGAGAATTAAAGGCTCGCCTTTAACTTTTTTGAAAAACTGGGACATCAATCATCCCAACTCTGCTTTGTGGCCTGAAGCCAGTCTTTTTCCGTTTCCATCAGGGAAAAATTCTTCGTATGATTAAAAATGCAGATTATACAGGCTATTGCTAAATAGAACTAGCCAAGAACCTACACATTTCGCTGACAGTGTCACTAAGTTCTCGGTTTATGCCATTAGTTTTGGAGCTATTTTGCAAACTTCGGTATTACTATCTGGATATCAAGTAGCGAGTAGTCTGCGTATCCACTTAGATAATTTTCACACAATCAAAACATAGTCTTGATCCTTCTTCCTTTTGTTTGCATAATCTTTTCATTGAACCAGCGCATAATAAAACTTCACTAAGTAGTCACGAAAGCAACATTTATTGTTCCTTATCCTCGGATGACATATCCCAGTCAGAGAGAAATTAATTGCCATGCCCTCCAGTCTCTAGTGCACAGCCAACGAACCAGCTTTGAATTTTCCTCGAATTTATCACACAACCCCTCCACCACTCATGAGATGAGAATTAATCATCAACTCTTTGTTACTGTCATTAAGTGCAAATATAGTCGTATCGTTGAGTAAATCCACTGTAAGTCCTGACTGTGAAGGCGAACTGTAAAATGAGAAAAAAGAAGCATACCTCCCACTTTATCGGCATCCGTATCCACTATCCATGTCTGCATTCCAAATAAGAAAAAAAACCTCACAATGTCGAATCAACTAATTTATTCGATGGTCGGGCTCGCAGTACGCCATATCACATCGTTTCACATCCTTGTTCTCCGCAAAAAGGGATAATCCGTCATTTTTGTTCAGTTTTTCGCTAGCTTCGCCCCAATGAAGACAAAGCGAAGCCATAGTCATAGTCGTCTCGGCCAGACGATTCAATGAGTTGGAAATTATGATATTTTAGATCAGGGAACGCTCTGAGGGAATTTTTCCCCAAAGTGTAATTAGCTAGAAAAAGGGAATGCCAAGCATCTAGGAGGGCATCGGCAACGGCAAAAAAAGGAAGAAATTTCTTTTTCATATTCTTTGGCTTTGGCAAAGACTTTTAGTTACTTCCTGTCTGCTTAACACCTAAGCACTAATTTAATCGTCATTTTCGGATAATTTACCGCTTTATCCTGATGTGCGGCATTACCATCATCATTAGGCTATGTGGTGTATATATGTAGCCCATCTAGGAAAGAATAATGGGCAAGGAACACTAATTACCTGATGAAATTACTCTGTGGTGTTCTCTTTCTTTTTTTTTTTTGTGGAGTTTATGTCTTCGTATTTAAATATTTAATCAAGGAGCAGAACTCAACTTCAGTCAAGCTCAGAATGATTGAGAAATTGTTTCTTATGACAAGGAAATTTTGAACAATTTCAACGTCCATTGGTCGGTTTCGCGCAAATCCTTGTAATTGCAATTTCGATTTGTTTCGTTTGTTGGAAGTCGTTGCTTTCATGCTGTCAATCGCAATCATCCGATATACACAGTTTAAGGACGATGAGGCGAAGAGCGGAGGAGGACATACGATGCCCGTCCGTTTGAATTGTCTAACTGAAATGAAATCCAATTTTCAATTCGATTACGAAAAGATAAAGAAAATTCCAAAGTCATGTCAATATGTTGAGGGGTGGGGCTTTTGAATGGCCAGGGTAGGGGTCATGTGTGATATTTTTACGAACGAATGAACAAAGGAAGCGGCAGGACAGCAAAACGTTTTCCTTACAATTGTCGTCATCCTAACAACAAAAAATAAGTAAACCGATGTGGGATCGGAAGAGGACGTTCTTTCAGTATCTCCTGCTGCGCTGGTTGCCAACTGCACTGTTTTGTGGGCAAGGGGCCAGTGTTCTTGTATAGCAGAGTCACCACCGCCCCACGGGACATAGGTGAGTTATAACTTCGATTGGCAATTTGATAGGGGAGAGTGGAGTGAGGTCGGTGTATGGAGATTTTTACCCAAGAAAGAAGTATAAATGTAAAAGGAGCTGGGCAGTCATAGCAACTATTGAGACTCGAAGAACTTCTCATTTACCTTTTTGTCGGTACAAGTTAGATTAATAGACATGTTATATGTTTATTAGACTGATATAGGATATCTCCTCAAGAGTTGTCTATATACATCTTCAAAAAAGTGATATCCGCTAAAGATATCGATAATCGTTTCGGATAGCCAAGAGCGGTATTCAAGTATTTAGAACTAGTCTATAGGTATACAAACTCTATAAGGCTACTAGATTGTCACTATTAGAGAGATGGCGGAGCAGTTTACCATTCAAATTTGCTAGGTGCCGAGTAGAGAGACGTCTCAGGAAATGGTAAAGGTTTGACGAGCTCGCCTGAAGCTACGTCTGTAGTGCGCATGCTCTTAATAACCTTAACTTATTTGTCTATCGTTTTTATAGGAAAAACGACGTCAATATATAATATATTGTAGGTATGATTTATGATTGATTGTAGGCGCAGTAGCGCAGTGGTTAGTGTGCCTGACTACTTTGCGAGGGATCCCAGGTTCGATCCCCGGAAAAAACAAATTACATCTTAAGGTTTTTTCTACTGTGCCACCTCTCGTGAATATCTGACAAACATCCGAGAGTATAACTGTCCCGAAAAAGTTTCTCAATTCAGCCGTTCGGCCTCGGCATAGAATTGTAGGTCCCTTCCATTTGTCCCAAAAAATAGAAACTCACACAAAACGAATGGTTGCGAAAAGCTAGGCTTAGGGTGTCTCCTATCTACCCGCCTGTTGCGCCACCTATTTATTTTTTTAAAGTATGATTTAGATGGTTCAGGGGCGTAGCGAGGGTTTGAGCTGCCCGACTTATTTGAGGGACTTGCCGTATAGAAATCATTAAAATCGGCCCAGCGGTTATCGAGTTATAAGTAACGTGAACTATTTTCACCATATAGAAAATGTTTTTTGTATGGGAGCTTCCATGACCATTTGTCCAATTTTGATCAATCTAAGATCACCTTTAAATTTGAGCTCAATCGAGTCGGTGGTCTTCGAGGTATAAGTTTTGAATTTAAATTTTTTATTTTAAAAGTAAAAAGTTGAAATAAGTTCAGATAGTTTAAATTTTATCATAATGTTTTTTCAAATGTGACCGGGTTTGCAGTGCGAAGTCACTGAGTGAGAAAAATGGTTACTAGCGTATCTTAAGGACTATTCACATGAGAGCGACCAACTTTCTACGAACGAACGAATATTCGCGAGTTTTGACAGTTCGCGAACTTCAGCCACCAGTTCTTATCAGAGATTAAGTTCGAACGATTGTTTTATTCGTTACTTTGTGGAACACGATTTGTCCGCGCCAAGAGTGTTTTCGTTCACGGCAAAATTTAGAATTAAAAATTTCGTTAGGTATTTAAAATGTTTATAAACCTGTTGTCTTAATGCATTTTGATGAGATAATTAATTATCCTACCCGTGGAATATCTAATAAAATGTGCAATGTGCAATAAAGGCTTAAAAAGTGTTTGTTCGCATTTCACCAATTCGTCAATTCAAGTTTATAACAATTTCAATAAGGGAATTCCGTTTTCCAAACTTTTTTCCGCAAACAAAACAAATGTTTATTCGCAATCCACTTCACTAAGCCGCGTTCCACAAACTAGCGAATAAAACATTCTTTCAAATTTAAACTCAAATTAAAAATGCCTACCGTCCTTGTTAAAATCGAATCGAAAGTCGCTAAATTTTTTTTATGCCGACCGTCCTTTTTAAAATCGAAACTCGGAGAAGCTACACAAAAAAAAACCAATCAGCCCTATCACAGAATCCATTCGTAGAAAATCCCCGAATGAAAGCTACGATACGAACTACGAAAAATACTTCACAAAATCCGAATGGAATCCACAGGAGCATTGCCTCATTAACCGCTCTCATTCTCATTTTCGAAATCAGCTGTTTTGTGTCAAACATCGGTCATTGTGTGAAAATTATTGAAATAAATTGTGGGTAAAGTTTCAAATAATTAAAAAATTCTTTCTTTTTATCAATAAAATAAAAATAAATATAAAAATGGATTCAATTGCTTTTGCAATAATTGCTGGTTAAACAGAGACCTCCAGGCGAAAGCGAAATCTAAAATTCAAAGAAAAATACTTCGAGACGCTTGTGATCCATTTGACTTAGATGAACCAACGTATGAGTTTAGTAAATTCAATTCGTTTTTTGTTTTAAAAAGATAAATGAACTTACAGGTTTCAACGTAACTTTCGACTCAATAAACCCGCATTCAAATATGTATTAGAGGAGCTGGAAGATGAGCTTGACCCGGGTGTGTTTTCATGCTCAATAACTCCGATATGTCGGCTCGTTGCTGTTCTAAGATTTTTGGCAGGAGGTGGATACCAACTTGGTGTAGGTAACGACTATGAAGTTGGTATGGCACAATCCACCTTTTCCTTGACACTCAAAAATGTTTTGAACGTTCTGGAAAGAAGACTCTGTCCTGTGTGAATACAGATACAAATGAGCGAGTCGGAAAAAAGTCTGGCGAAAAGAGACACATATTAATATAATTCCTCCACCCGAAGAAAAAGGGTTATATTACAATCGTAAAGGGAACTTTAGCATAAATGCTATGCTGGTAAAATATTTTATCAACGTTTTGGGTTTTATGTATATACATAGGTAAATTTCGTTTAAGATTTGTGACAACAACTTAAAAATTAGATGCGTTGATGCACGCTATCCAGGTGCGAACCATGATTCCCACATATGGAATCTAAGTAATGCAAGGCGATACTTAGAATCAAAATATCAGGAAGGCGAAAGGAATACTTGGATTCTTGGTTTGAATATTATTGGTCGAAATGTGTGTTATCTGTCTTACATTTTAATTTATGATTTATGAAGGTGATGCTGGTTATCCATTGGAACCTTGGCTGATGACTCCATATCGTTGTGCTGAAGCTGGAAGTCCGAAAAGCATATACAACAGTAGACATAGCAAGACACGCAATGTTGTAGAAAGAACTATAGGAGTTATGAAGAACAGATTTCGGTGCATACTGGGCGCACGCCAACTGCATTATAGTCCACAAAAAGCTGCGCAGATTATCAATGTTGTGTGTGCGTTGCATAACATAAATCTGCATTCATTTTGGCGTACGGGACTACACGAATATTCCTCACTATGAATTTGAAGACCAAGAAGGACCAATGGAGAACATCGGCACAGATGATTCAAATAATCAGCGAAACGCAGCAAGAGCAATGAGGGATAACATCTTAAACACATTTTTATAGGAAATAAAAACATCACCGATTCATAACAAACGATATTTATTTAGGTATTAAAAACAAAACATATAACTTTCAAAGTCAAGAGCATCTTAAAACTAATCTTATTTTAAAACTTTCACATAATAGGAACTTTGTTTTTCTTCACCTCATTTATTACCTACTCGTAATGGCGATTTAGTTTCTCCTCTTCCATATGAAGTATTTGTAGTTTAATCTGAATTTTTTTTTCCAAAAGCTCTTCATGTATTTGGTTATGCCTTCGCCTTTCTTCAATTTCCATTTTTTTTAAGTCGCATAGTTTGTCAATTCCTCTGTATATTCTTTTTGTGCTCGCTGCAATGTCCTGCGTAAGTTTTAATTGTTCATCATGGTACCTTTCCGTTTTCAAATAAAATGTCTTTTGCAATTTGTATTTTGCAAATTTGTTGTTTTAAGAGGTTTGCAGTATCATCCATTTTGCGCGAAGTTGAAGGCAAATTTGGTATGTGCGTTCCGCGATCGGATGACATGGACACATCTAAAGGTTCATCTTCAGTTGCCACAGCATTTTCCGTATCTGGCTGTTTTCTTATTTTCTCCACCGCAGCAGATATTAATTCTACATCCATATGAAACTGCTTCATTTATTCCTGATGTGGAAGTCTGAAGTCCTGTCAGCTTAATCACTCCTTCCTCCAGCTTTGAGAAAACATGTTGCCGGCACTCTCCGCCGCCAGTTGAATTGATCTCTTTTTTATTTTCTACCAGTTTCCTTTTAATATATGCCTTCCAATCTAACCAAACCTATGAGTAAAAAGCACGACTTGAAAATAAATTCGTTTACCCAATTTCATTTACCTTTCTCCAAACTGCACTTTCTTTTGAAGGTGGCCCCAGAGCGTTTAGATCAATTTTAACTTGATCCCAAAACATAGTCACATCTTCTTTTGATGCTTTTGTGTACCCTTGGGCAATATCGGGCTTTTCGCTTAATAATTCGAAAAGCCTATCATATTGTGCCTTATTAGTTGTTTTTGCCCTATTAAAGCCACAAATTTTATTAAAAATTCAAAAAAATTGGTAAATACTTACATTTTTAAAGAAAACACAATCTATTGGAGCATAAAAAACCGTTTTTCTCAACGTCCCCGACGCAAATTACTTGTCGTAGAAAAAGAGATTTATTTTCCGTTTCATTCGGATTCAGTGATACCAAATTTCCCGAATTTCGAAATTCGTAGCAGATTTTCCACTACGAATCCACTACGAATGGATTCCATGATGTATTTTTCGGGATTCGTAGCATATTTTCGATTACGACGGAATTCATGATAGGGCTGAATATACCTAAATTGGCATTTCCAAAAGGTGGAACTTTTGACAATTTCGACTTGTATACATTTACAAGTTTTAAAACCCACACCTATATGAAAATCCAATCTCACTTCTTAACTTTTAACGTTTTTCTTTTGAACCAATTTTTGAAAATTGCTCGTTTTTGCCGATTTCTTTTTAAGTTGCTCAAGTTTATAAATTTAGCTTCCGTGATTTGCCGACTTTTGAAAAGCGTGGGGAGGTGTCGCACCCATACTTTAAATACACCAGACTTTTCAGCTATGTAAACTGAAATGAGTCTATTTATCCTGATGTAGTGATGAGCTACTACTTAATATAACTGAGCGCTAAAGGATTTTTTTTACTAATTTATGATTAATAGGGAAAATAACTAAATAACTTTTTTCCTCCTGTATAGTGTATATGCAAAACTAGTTACAAATATAGCTAAGCGATATAGATTTCAAAAACACTTACTTTGGCATTCTTTAAATGTCATTCTGTTTGTGAATGCTTTGTTAGGTCATTCCTTCAAGATAAGCCTTTTAGGTATGCATATCGAGCAAAACGCTAGGTATTCGGGAACCAACCCAACCAACGCTTGTAAATTTCAATCTGCTCCCACGACGAGTTGTATTTATGCGAAGACGAAAAGTTTGTGTATATATTTCTCAATTACGTACCTTTATTGCCTTTGCATTTTGATTTGATGTGTCAGTGTCCGCTTCATCGCAAGACGCCGCCCCTTGCAAATTTAAGGATTTGCTATTTTCTGGGGTTTGGTTTTGTTCTTGGTGGGGAACAGGAACAGGAACGTTATTTATATCTTCATCTTCACTTTCATCGATGACGATGGTAACTTTTGCTGCCGTTGCCATAGTTTGAGCTAAAAAATAGGTAGAAATAATGATAAAAAATTAATTTGCTAGTGCTGTAATGAGATTTTTTTAAAAGACAGATTTACTTACTTGTTCGTTTGAATACTTCTCCATATTTCTTCTTGTTTTTCTTTAAAATGCGTCTTATTTTATTTTTTTAATCATTAAACGCAAGCGAAGCGATACCGATTACCGACAAGCACAGACAACTAGCGAATTGGGGAAATACTTCTATTTTTTCCAACCAAACGCAAACACGAAGAACGCACTAACGCAACGCAAAAGCTCTGGCCTTGTAGAGCCAAGCCAAGCAGCCATTATTGTAGCTGTTAGCCCGTAAGGCAAAAAGCCGTTGGTCGTTGGTGACAAAATTTGTTTCATTCCCTCCAGTTCCAGTTGATTTCAAGCTACGAGCCGATTGCCAATGGATGCGTTGGCAAGGTTAAGTTATTTTTAGTGGATTTATAAATTTATGTATGCCTTCTTTCTGAAATCGTATTTGATTCAAATCACCGTAATTACGTATGTTGTTACATACCTAAACATAAAAATCGTAAAATTAATTTTGAAATCATAGAAATTAAGGTAAATAGAGCAAAAATTTAAGCGTCGTAATTGCCTTTGAAAATTGTAACATTTACGATAAATACGATCATATAACAACGCTGGTTCCGAAATATAGACACCTCGAAGCAAAAATCCACCTATTCGTATGAAATCGGGGAATTTTCCGTTCCGACGGATACCTTGATGGGGCCGATTATATATTTATGTCTTTAAGAATGAAAAAAAAAATGGTGTTCATTATGGAAACCCGTCCCAATTTTTGATCCAAAATGACATTGAATAAAGCATGATAACCAATTTTGTATTGTCAGAAATTCACAATTTGGTCATTGGCGAGCTATGATTCCATTAGTGAAATAAAACCGAGTCGGCCTTATTTTGCTTTGAACAAGTAGGTATCTGCACTCCTGAAAATTTACCAAATAAATAAATAGGTAACACATTTGCATTCTGTTTTAATTTTATTCAATTAACGAAGTTTTAGTTTTTAGGTTAGACCACACAGAGAAAAAAATTAAACTCATACGTGTTAAAATCAAATATAAACACCTATGATTTGGCGCCAAAATGGTTTCTCTTTATTTTAAACACGAATGTATTTAATTTTATGAAACATGATTTCACATGGATTTCGATTGAATCGAAGTATTTTGTAGTCGAAATAAAGATGTTCAATTTAATTTCTGCGAATAGGAACCTATTTAAATCAAAATGTTTGCTGTTTGAAATGAAGATGTTAATTTTATTTTTTCTAAATAGAAACTTATTTAAATAAAACTGTTTTCTTTTTGAATTGGAAATGTTCGATTTAATTTTATTAATTAGGAACTATTTCAATCAAACATTTTTTTGTTTGAAATAAATACGTCCGAGGTAATTTTGCTAAATAGAAACCTATTTGAATCAAACTCTTTTTTTATTTAAAAGCATAACCTGTATTTATTAAAAGCATATATTTGAAATTAACAAAATTATGAAAATAATTTATATGGTAATTTTAGAGGACAAAGAAAAAATGAAATGATTACCGATCCTTGATGGGCAAAGAGAAAACAAAACTTTAACGTTTAAACTTTTCCAGGAACTAAGTCCATTGATAAACTCAGCAGCGAATTGAGTTTCAGCTTCGAACACATCCAGTAGGTATATCAATGATCCAAAAATAACAATTTTGCAAAATCGGTCAAGGACATTATACAAACTGAAAGATGGACAACTTTAATCAAAACAAAACATCCGAATATAAACCCATTACTTTGCTTACTATTTTGTCTGCGTCCTCGCTTTTGGCAGTGATGATACAGGCTCCTTCATCACATATAATCTTCCACCTTGAACTCGTACCATGCTGTAGCAACATAAAATTTTAAAAAAATTGATTAAGTAGTATATTGAAGATTTAACTTACCGACAACTACAGGAAAGAGTGAAGATAAACTCCACTTCTCCAGAAGAACTTGCAAATCTTCATATATCGAAACGTAATCACGTGACACTACCTCACTGCACATATTTTGTAATGCGTAAAATATATTTCCTTTAAGCGTTTATAGTCAATTCAAATAGAACTCTGTTCAAGTTTTTCATTTTCAATCGATTTTACTAGAACTCTGTTCACAAAAAACTCGGTTGTGATTTTATTGATAATATCAAACATGAAAAGGATTAAACAAAATACGAATATATTTACAATATTCTTTAATTCAAAATGTTACGTGTATGTACAGTACATGTTTGACTTAAACTAATCGATTATGTTTAATTCAAACACGTTTAAGTTTGATTAAATACAAATCTATTGGAATATTTCATTTTCAATTAGTTTGAATAGAATTATTTTTCAAATTAGCTCGTTTACGTTTTATTAATAGTAAAAACATGAACGAGCTTAAACCAAAGACAAATATATTTAAAATAACTATTATTTCAATATAGAACATGTTTTAGTTTGATTCTACCAGATTTTGGATTGAATTTTTTGTTAAGGCGACATGTTTTAATATGGAAAAATGAAATATGTTCCTTTTTGATTTTTTCGTTGCAGATTATTCTCAGTGCAGGGGTTCCCAAACTTTTCCATACTGCGACTCCCTATACAGGTTATAATATTTTTGCGACGCCCTTCTAAAAGCACACAACGGAACAAAGCACAGATATGTGAATATAAGCTGAGCTTACTGAAGATTCACTAAATGGGTTTTCAATGAGGATTGGTCGACATTGAAATGGAATAAAACATGCTGTGTGCAAGGTATTAACGAATCCCATGTATGCCATTATTGTATGGAATATAACACCAGGCCCAAATGTCCGCCGCAGCTTCTTACGTTGTAACGGATCCGAGTGGTCAAATCTGCCTCATAGATCCGGCTTAATTTGAGCGATGACATTGGTTATGTTGGGTTAAAGGACATCGGTCGATTGCGGTTTATTCGCATTGAGCTGCGACTTCAGGCAACGCCACAAGAAAAATTTAGCGAGGTTAAATCGCACGATCTTGGTGGCCAATTCACGTCACCTCTGATAGAGATCAGATAACCATACTCTGCAGCTGAGTGGCACATACCCACCTCTTGCTGGAACCACATGTTAGCAGCATCGTTTTGTAGTACTTCCCGTTGATGGCCTTACCAACGTCTTGGAAAAGCACGGAGCAATGACGCCACCACCAGTCTAAAATGCGCACCAAACCGCTTTTTATGGACGCATTGCCACCTCGTGCTGGTTGGCGTCATCCCATATATGGCAATTTGGCCATTCATCCAAAAATGCGGCCCATTGCTAAAGATGATTTTTCTCTGGTCATTACATTATACCATTAACTTTGAGCTCCTGGGTCAGTTGGATCTTGAACGGGTATAGGCCCAGTTTTCGACGCAAAATTCGCCAAGTTGAAGTCTGCAAAATGCTTATACTTCTTGGGCACGGCAAAACACAATGGCCAACATCAAACAAACCCGACCCGACATTTTTTTTTTTTCAAATCGAGCTCAAGCAGATGTAACGTCGTGTGCAGGCGACCTGTGTGTATCGTCTTGCGACGCCCCTAGGATAGCCCCACGACGCCCCAGGGCGTCGCGACGCACAGTTAGGGAACTCCTGGGTTAGACAATAATTAAACATTTTATTTTTTATAGTTCATATTATAATATGGGTACATAAAGGAAACAGTAAATACATTTACGGAAACGAAAACTATTTATTTTAATTTAAATTTTTTACCCATGTAGGAAACTAACGCTTATAAACTAAACACAGTTTAGGAAACAAAAGCTCAGAATATCGGAGTTTAACAATATACTTGCAGCCAGTATTAGAATTGTTTGGCGAAACTTTTTGCATCAAAACATTTTTTATTTTTTTTTTTTTGATACTTTAGTCAAAAAAGTAGACTTTCACAAAAATTCTAAATTTGCAATGGGTACTTAATGGGTTAAGGAAAGTTTTGTATCATTCAAACGGAATTTAAATGACCTTTCCATTGATGCGAACATTTTCATGAAGTATGTTCAAATTATGAGCAGATTTAACTTTAGTTTTGTCAAAATACTTATGCCGGCCACTGTGTTACACAATTAATCATAAGGCTTACTATTTTCAATGAAACAACAAAAAAAAATAAAATAAATAGGTGGCTCAACAGGCGGGTGACACCCAAGGCCTAGCGGCTTCTCGCAACCATTCGTTTTGTGTGAGTTTCTATTTTTGGGACGAATGGAAGGGACCTACAATTTTATGCCGAGTCCGAACGCCCGAATTGAGAAGCTTTTTCATGACAGTCATACTCTCGGATGTTTGTCAGACGTTCGCAAGAGGTGGCGCTGTAGAAAAAAACTTTAAGATATAATTTTGAAGTTTTTTCTACTGCGCCACCTGTCGCCAAATAACTTTTCAATATTTCTCAACGTTGTTCAAGCGTAAAGCGACTCATTTCGTTCCGCGGAGGTATGATACTGAGTTACTCACTTTCTGTCAAGATTTCGAGCGGGAACCAGCTGTCAGTGTCAAAATAACGTATGATTTAAAAAGAAGCGACTAGATGGCCTACCCTGTATAGTTTCTAATCCTGTTTCGGGCTTAGTTTTTGAAGTCCTTTTGACGTTTCAGTTGCTGGTTAGAACCTATTGTGAATTATCCGCTCAAGAATTTTACCAATCCTGCCTAGTAAACAAAAAGGACGATAAGATGATGAATGGCTTCTAAGGTTTAGAAAAAAAATTCCTCCTGAAGAGAGGTATCTACTCAACTGAAGTCGACTGGTCAGAGATCCTGCTGGTTGGAGCGACTTGTTACTTAGTTGAGGCCGTATACTTCATCCCGAACTTTAAAGTCGGAATCCGATATGTCCAACGGATATTACAAATAAAAAAAAAATTAAATGGAAAAAGGTAAAAAACACTCCTTACCTTAAAATTTGACTTAAATTTTGTTGCGCCTTCTGTTACGCCTTCCGTTACACGAACATTACATTTCATTCGTTCTCAATGTAAATTTCCAGCATTCGTCTAACCCATGTCTCGCCTACAATCTAATACAGGTGGTGTCTCTCCAGCCAACAATAACTTTTACATGGACAATGCGAACGCGGAAGATTTGTAGTTTCATTGAAGTCTCCAGACAAAATAAAACCCCCGGCCCCCGGATTCGTGTTAAACACAGAACATGAAAGAAAATTGCTTGCCAACTTTTTGGATTCGTTCTCTCAAAGGATATGTAACATGTCGCCTATCTCTGCGCTACACGAGCAGGCGAATCCTTGTGTAACATTCACTTTATTTCTGTCATTGTTTCGTGTTCGCTTATCCTTATCAAGGTCCATTCAACCTCCCAGCAGCATCCCTCGCTTAAAGTGAACATTCACTCCTTACATTCAATAACACACACATCAAACGGAACTATAGGATTTATCTGCTGTGAACATGTTCCACCTAAAGCGTGCGGGGAAAACTTTTCAAATCGAAGTTGGCGTGCGAGGATACCTATCTGTTGGAATTATTAAATCTTTAGCCAACTCCTTAGGATTCGGATTGGTACCATCACCATCATCACCACCTGGGTAATTTGTGGCTTCTGATATGTGCCCACGCCAGGTGCTAGCTATAGAATGTTTAGTTTTGGAATAAACTGCGCTCTGGAAGTTTTCGCACTCTTGGGAAAGGATAACCGCAAGCAAGCGGTACACGAGATAATCCAATTAGGGGCGAAAAGTTTAATTAAATTGGCAAAAAGTTTTGTCGCGCGCACTACGGTTGTGTGCCATGTTTGTGTGTTTTAACAGCCAAGGCAGTATGGGTTTTGTGATTGGTCTTCGTGAAAGGCGTGAAGCTTGCTAATTACCCCTGGAGAATGGGCATGGGCAATCGACGTGACTTCATTTATATAGAGAGATACCATCAAATAGAATTAAGGATGCTTCCGAATCTTAGATACACATCTTTAGACGTTCACTATCTACCATAGCCATAGCCACCCTTTATCCTTAAACTTCCGTCTTCACAGATCGTTAAGTGAATGTGTGGACGTACGTACGTTGTGTGCATGCATGGCTGCATGCGTGCAAACGAACGGGGGTAGACGGCATGTATACAGAAGTTGATTACATCGGAATACATCAGGATATGGCAAGGATGTCTAAAGGAAATTGAGACAATCGTAGTTCTATGCAAATGTTCTTGTAAACATCTCGAGTCCATTTTTGTTCCTCTCCAGTCTCTACTATTGGGATGGATGCTAATTCGGTTTGCTCTTGCAGTGCACGTCTCGAGAGGAGGTATTCACTCAAGCACGAAGATGAGACAGTATTTTGCATGCGAAGGAAGTCATAATTGGATGAGGAGATAGGTTTTGAAATGGTTTGCGGTTATGAGGCTAGAAATTGTCAAATTCTGAGTCTGTTAGTGCAATTGAGTAAACCGAGAAGAAGGTTAAAAGAATATTTATTTTCCAGGCTGGCGCTGGATCCCTTTTTCCATAATGAAAAAGGGTGGTGGTAGATACCTACTATAAGAGAGTGAAATATATTATCCATTTTTCTTAATACAATGTTCTACCAAAGAAATTGACACCGATTACCTAGCACCTTCAATGTTTAAACTTAAAGAGGAATTTAACTTTTTTAGGCTTGAAGTTGACAAGGGTATTAAAACCGGAAAGCCAAGAATAAATATATCTAATTGGAGAAGGAAACGTATAAATTGGTAGACGGCTGAAATTGCTGCTTCCACAATGGTACAAAGAAAGTTACAAGTAAAGGACGAAGAAACGTTGAAGAGACTCATTATATGTACTAGCGAGGTGGCCATAGTCTAGTGGTTTACAACGGAGCGGCGAAGATCGTTCTGACATAATAAGAAACGATTGATATAACAATTATTTATCCATCACCACACCCAAGAACGGAATTCTGCTTGCTAGTACTATGGACCCACTGAGTACTCCAAGATTTGATTCCCATCGAAATATGCTACAATTATCGAGTGTATGACATGACTGTACTAAGGGGAGACATTCTAAATACGTTTAATCCATAGACTCCGAGACAAAGAACAAACTTCTAGAGGACACTTTCGTTCCTACCGACCAAAAGAAGACTCCAAGAATGTCAGAGCAGAAAATCCAGAGACAGTTACAAATGCTCGTTGAGGTTTCTAAAGAAAATTAACATCAGAAATGTTACCAAGCTCTCTGACAGAGACAGGGTTCTAATGAAGATGGATGCATGCCGAGATGGTCATGCAGTACGAGAAACGTTATAACAAAATGACACATCCTGTACCATTGACGGTCGAGGCTACTAACTCATCGACTAGTTGTGAAGGTGAAGCCAAAGAAGTGGAGATTGCCAAGGAACATCCTAATAAGGAGGCAAATCCTTCTCCCTACCCAACAACGAGATTATTACGAACCGAACAGTGCACTGAATGTACACCGCTATTGTAAGACCAATTCTGACCTATAGCTCGGTTGTTTGTTGGGAGGCTGTTAACACTAAATCCTACCTCACAAATCTGAAAAAGCTACAGAAAATTACTTGCATAGGTATAACGGGTTCACTAAAATGTATATGTACACCACAACTAGTTCTAGAAACGTTCCTAAGCCTACAACCCATTGGGCTTTACATATAGGTGCACTAAGAACGTGGCAGCGCTCTCAGACTAAGAGAGAACAAAATTTGGAAGTAGGAATCGTTCGGTCACTCGCGCATATACTTTACATCTTTGGTCAGAGCGGACTTATGCCACTCATGGACTATAAGAAACCGATATGACTTTGACTAAAAATGTAAAGTCTGTATACCGGACAGTTATAATAAGAAAGCGGCTCAACCACGCTTAGCGAGGGAACTACCAGTAATGGAAATTATCTTTTGTGTTGAGCAGCACTTAAACCGGTAAACTCAAAATCTGTAAGTCAGTGCCATGGCGCATAAGCCATCCAGACAGTATACTCCTGTGCTGGGTTCCTGGACATGTTGGTTTGGTAGGAAACGAGGCTGATGCGGCTCTGAAATGGGTAAATAACGATGAAGAAACACTTCCGATTGTACCATAGCTTGTGTCCCGCAATTGACATTTAAATGTCAAACATCATAACATCTTTTGATAGAAACCAAATCCTAGTGCTCGTCGCGGTAATAACCGGACACTACATCATTGGAAACATGGCTAAAAGAATGTGTATCTTTACAAATGACTTCTGAAGAAGTTGCAGAGATGAAGAGGAAATGGAATCTGTGCAACATCTCCTGCGGCACCGCCCAGCTCTCCAAGAACGTCGCTACTCTTGTATGGGAACACGGTTCTTTGATAGCTTGGAAGATCTAGTAGCGATAAAAAATAAATAAATAGATGGCGCAACAGGCAGGTAGACAGCCAAGGCCTAGCTTCTCGCAACCATTCGTTTGTGTGAGTTTCTATTTTTGGGACGAATGGAAGGGACCTACAATTTTATGCCGATTCCGAACGGCTGAATTGAGAAGCTTTTTCAGGACAGGCATACTCTCGGATGTTTGTCAGACGTTCGCGAGAGGTGGCGCAGTAGAAAAAACTTTAAGATGTAATTTGTGTTTTTCCGGGGATCGAACCTGGGATCCCTCGCACAGTAGTCCAGCACACTAACCACTGCGCTACTGCGCCCACATCTAGTAGCGATACCTCTTTAATTTTTAAGAAGATTCATCAACAGATCCGAATGGTTTTGTTAGTTACATGTCTGGGTGAAAACTGCATGTATCAAACTGTCCCTCTAACGTAACATAGAGTAAAACGCTAGAAAAATATCACAAAAACGTCCTTTAAATGAACCCGAAAATCACTACCATTGAGCGCCGAATACAGAAAAAATTGTCAAAATAAGCACAAAAAACGTTCTAAAATTCGTCCAAAAAAATGTAACAAAAAAACAACTTCAAAAAACTTCGAAAAGGGCTCAATATCGCCATGAAAACCGCGTCCCAAAAATAGATTCCCCAAAATGGCCGAGAAATTTTCACTGTTCAAAGAGTCTCAAAAAATGTATGCATCGATTGACAAGTCTAACTGCTTCAGCCTTCTTCTTATTGTTATCTGAAAGAGAGGTTAACGAAAGTGATCAGATCACCATTCTGGAGCACTAAGAGGTGTAGCAGGGCTAGTAAACGGATATAGAGGACAAACGGATTGGAAGATGTCAAGCAACAGGATAGGAAGAATGGATTTGAACTTAACAGAGCAGGAATGCCGAGTGCGAAGAGCTTGGCATCGTTATACTCATCATGGCTCAGCTTACAGGAATGGTGTGGTTCTTGCTCCCCACCGCTCGACCTCACCTACTATATCACATAAAACATGCCTATAAAAATAGAGTTTAAAGTTACTTTACTTTACTATCTTTAGACGGGCCTTCACTATACTGAGCAATCTTTCAAGATGTCCTATATAACTAGCATCAAGTATTGAAGACCAATGCCAACATTGCCAAAAAGCCATCATAGACGCCGACTCTGATTTGCTTGGTTTCACTCGACCACCACAACGAAACCCCTGGTTTGACAATGAGGGGCGGAAAGTACAAGTAGCGAAGCAAGAGGCATATAAAGCGGCCCTGAAAAAAGGACAAGAGCTACTCATAAGCTCTACCCGCAAAAGGGAAGACACAATCGAGGAAATAGAGAGATGTTTCTGTTGGAATGATGTTCGAAAGTTTTACCAAATCGTTAATACTACGTGCCAAGACTACAGGTCCCGAACCGAAGCCGACAAGGACGAACAAAGGAACATCGTAGTAGAATCGCAGTCGATGCTAAGGATATGGAAGAACTACTTCTGCAGACTGTTTAACGTGTTAAATCACACTGTCAGCCAGAATGAACGATTCAACCTGGATTGAATTAAGCCGAACATTTCCGTCCACCCGACATGGCTGAAGTGAAGATAGCCATATCTAAGCTTAGTCCAACAAAGCTGCTGGATGGCTTAACCGCCGACCTATTTAAAGCGGCAGGTGATGAATATGCACCAACTCATCCGTAAAATATGGTCGCTGAATTGGAACTCAGCATTGTTTGCTCGATCCGCAAGGAAGGAGACCCTCTGAATTGCGCCAACTACAGTGGGTGCCTATAAATGTGGCTTCAGATCTGAAAAATCCACCATTGACCAAATATTCACACTGCCGCAGGTCTTTGCATCGATATTAAGGACGCCTATGACAGCATTTATAGGGGCGAGCTATACAGAGCAATGTGAGCAGGATGACGATGGAGAACTCACGCTGCTCTACTAAGGTCGGCAAAGAACTCACCTCTGCGGATGAGACTGTTTGGAGAGGAAAATTCTTCGAGTAATTTTCGGTCCCGTCTGACGGTGAATGGAGCAGGAGATATAACGACGAACTTTACGCGATGTACAGCGACATCGACCTAGCCAGAAAAATGACGATCCATCAACGGCGGTACTTCTTTCAAAGCATTTCCCTAACTTTGAGCGCAGGACGTTCTATGGGAACTCCTTGCAATCAGTTGGATGAAATCCTTAAAAGCTTAAAATACTATAAAATGATTAATTAAATATTTTTAAACTTGAACAGCCTCCGTCAGTAATATAACATGTCGCTGTCGCCTTCTATCCTATTTCAGTAAGACTTACCCCTCCCATAAGCGTAGATAAAGTATCTGAACTAATAGCTCCCTCACATTGAATATATCCACTTGAGATTTCAATTGAACTCGATTCTCTTTCATATCGAGAGGTTTTAGTTTTAATAAGTTCACTACAGAGAGAAGAAACAAAATAAAAGCACCGAACGCACACAGATCCGATACCTTCTTAGGGGATTTTTGTTGACCTATTTTTCACGATTATAGCAACAGCAAGCAGACTCATAGTCATACTCTTAGGCTTGACATGGCAAAATGGAATTGAAAACGAATTAGGTACAACCTCCTCTCTTCCAACTATAGTTGTATCGGCCCATCGGGTCGTGCACCTGTATGCTGGGTCTTTCATTCTCCCTGGAGAATCGTAATTGGAAATCTATCTATAAATAGGATGCAGTGTTAGCGTTGTATAGGTATATTGGTAAAACAGGATTTCAATTTGTTCTTCCTCCTGCCATTGATACAATTTCCTATTGTTGATGATTTGCCTATGCCATTTGAAAAGAACTGGGTTACACGTTAGCGGAAGAGATATTGATTTTCTGTTTTGTCATGGTATGTTGTTGTTCCGTTCCCATCATTTGATGGGACACAATGCAAAATGGGAATATCCTGGGAGACATTGATCCTCCTGAGTGGTTAAATTACTGAAACCCTCAGTAATGTTGGAAGTTCTTTTTTTTCACCGCTGCTGACAAATGAAATTGCTCTTCTGGTGCTCTTTTGTCCGGGAATGCGCATTGTTGTTTCAATTGTAAATAATAATGTGATGTTCTTTTAAACAGAGCTTAAGTGCACTGGGTTCTGGGTGCGAGTGGTAGAGGAATAATAAATTTAAGTAGGTATATGTAGTTGTATATGGTATATGCAGCATTAAAGTGGGCAAGCTATTAAAATAATTAATTTTTTACAAACAGATAAATGTTTGGGGTGTTATTTTCTTTTTTGGGGCCTTGACACATTATGATACAAAAATGTGTGTCATAGCGCCCCAGGGCGTTATTATATCATACTAAAGATAGAATGACGCTTGAATGATAACGATGAAAGGACAAATGTAAAAAAAACCGGCTGCTGTTGATGGTTTCATCATTTCACAATTGCCTTGGTGTAGTTACTGGAATAGCTAATCACGCTTATTTTGAGATTCGAATGAATAGTCAATTCAAACGAATGTCTCTATTCGTTCGAATGAATTTTGTGTATTTTGACATTCTAACGAATAATATTCATTGTCGAAAGATGTCATAAAATAAACTCAAATGAATTCTCAGCTGTTTCACATTTCTGTTTTAAATAGAGTGACCATTCTTTGGTTTTTTTGTTGAGACTCTGTTTTTTATTGTTTTGGTAAATTGTAATAAATATTGAAAATTTCAACAAATTATTGAAAAATAAGTGCTGAAAATATCAAAATTGTTGAGGTACAGTGATATCTTGTATAAGTTGTGTATGCAGAAATACTACAATGCATTATTAGTAATATTTTACCGAGGTAAAACAATATTATGTTTTATTGTGTTATTAAATTACACACTCATATTATTAGTAGGTAATATATGTATTTATAAAAAAAAATGTTATAATAAATTGAAATAAAAGTTTCCTGCTTTCATATAATCAACACAAGTCTGGTCACACTAACTTGCAATAGTTGGCTGGCAGTTGCTGTCAAAAGCAAAACATTTGTATTGTTGATTAAAGTTAAAGCCTATCAAATAAAATAAAAAAAAACACTCGCGACAGAATAGCAGAATAATTTTAACAATAAAAAACGTGTTGTGTTTATTTAATTAATTATTTCTTTTATTGTTTGAAGTGCCAGTTGATACTCAGATTTCGTGATTTCCCTCCACTCCATTAGCCTGACCACTGACCAACTCTACCTTTTGCTGGCGATTTTTTCAATTGGAATGCATCCTATAATCTCAAAATACGATCAACATTCGAATGACAAATGAACTTTCGATTGAAACGATGAACTTTCTATTCGTTCGAATGTCAAAATACAGATTCTTCTAATTCGACAAACATTCGAACGAATTAGAATCTCAAAATAAGCGTAATTTTCTTCCGCAACCATTCAAATGCAAATATAACTTTCGAAAATGAAAGCCGTTACAGTAAAATTTTTTTTTGTAGAGCTCTTCAAATGCATCTCAATAAATGTTGAAGAAATAACGAGCAAAAAGTGGGCGATGTCTTCTAGAGCATCAACACTTATGGCAGCGGTCCAAAAAAGTGATTTCCCAGTAATGCCCAATTCACAACGGCGCTTTGCCGCTTGCGTGCGTTGACAGGCGTTTTAGAAACTTTACCGTACTTTATGTCAACGCACGCAAGCGGCAGTTTTCCAAAACTAAATGCCGCTTCAGAGCTTTGGCGCGTTGAGAGACTAGAGTATGAGAGATTGAAAGTTCTGTTTGGTTTATGTTAATATACCCCAATTCAGAGCAGAATGCAAGTCTACTCCTTTTTGCTTATACCTGTTATTTTTAATGCACGATTTAAGAGGAAATTTGTTCAAAATAGTAAAAAATTCATAAATAAATAACAGTTATTGTATTTTCACTTTTCTTGTCGTGGAATATTTTTGTGGCAGAATTGTCTGGTGCATGAAATGTACATAGATACACAGGTACAAGCCTTCCCATGAAAGTCCTTTCAGGCGAGGCAGGTAGATGTTTAGTTTGGTTGAGAAAATGTGGATAAATTACACCGAAAATCCCTTCCCTTTAAATTGTGAATTGATTACTTTGTGGAATACTTGAAAAACGATTTAAGTGTGCAAGATTACCAAATGGCCAGCATATTTTATCTACGCTGTGGAAAGAAGTTCAGTCACTAAAATACAGAGGTGCAATTTTGTTAAAAACTTGCCTTGGCTATTTAAAAAAAAATAAAAATCTATTAATAAATTCTCAAATATGGATACCGACGATCTACTCGATTTTTCAATTCATATTTATATTTTATTTCAGTTATATTTATACATCTGGTGATATGCTGGACATTCATTCGGACGATTGCGACCGCAGGTACTGTTTTTCGTCGCTCGCTGGGTTTTTACCACATCAGTTCACCTATCGCCAGTAATGGCAATGCATATTGAAAGGATTTTATGACCCTCTAATTAGGGTCATTTGCCTGGTATTAATTAAATACACGAACATTTTTTTTGCTATATATTTCCGCGAAGATCTTGCTATCCTGTCCAGACATTTTTTATATTCCTATGGAGTTCAAATTTACAAGGAATCTTCGATATAGGACGGAGAATTCCCGTGAATTTGGGTCAAAGTCGGTACGCATATTCATTCATGTTCATTGTCCCGATAGACAATAAAAATATGTAGCTATATCTACCTAAGCATTTCAATTCATTGGCACGAGCAAAAGAGCGGGTACACCAAGTAATAAATTAATACCAATCATTTGCACATAGCAGAAAATTAGATTTTCCCTCGACTAGAAAAAGAAACTATAAATATTCTAAACAAAAATGTTTATTTCGTTTATCAATTGTAGATATAAAGCACAGAGTAGTTTCAGACAAAATTAAAATATCAAAAGCGTGCACATAACATTTGAGCACATATTTTTTTGTTCAACAATCTAAAGAAATCACTAGTAGCATTACAACAAAAATAATATTCGTCATTTCCACACAGTAAAATAATTAATTTGTATTGCAAAAACCTCATATTCTACTAAAAACGTGTACGTATATACCCTAAGTGAATCCAAGCAACTCCAACATGAACGGCATTGCTCTATCACATTAAATATTATCAAATCGAACAAACCAAACCGAAAATGAAATGTCAAAGCCGCTCAGCGCACCTGAAAGTAGAGAGTTGCTCTACTTGGGCGGCGCGTTGGACTTTACGATATTTACGATCTAAACGCGACCCGAAGCCGCATTTTGGCTTGCACCATATGAAAGCATTGGTTCTACTTTATCTGTCAACGCACGCAAGCGGCAAAGCGCCGTTGTGATTTGGGCATAAGCCTCATTGTATGCGAAAAACTATACAGTTTAACGCTGCCCTTATGAGTTTTCCTACATAACAAATCCTTAGATTTCGTTTCTGCAATCGAGCGCACAAAAGAAGTTTTGTACATCAGAGAAAATGCCGAAGATTTTTTCAGAGGGGCATTTCAATTCGCATCCCAAGTTGCCGAGGACTTATTTGAAGTTGAATTAAGAGCTCCAAGAACTTCACTGAAACAAACAACGCATTCCAATCCAGAAACTTCTTCTACTGAAGCCTATTTAAGAGTGTGTATACTGGTTCCTTGCATAGATTCCTTGATACAAAATCTTACGAACAGATTCATGCTCAATGAAGACGCTCTACCATCGTTTGAAGCTAGGAAGCAAGGTTTTGCTTGCTGCAGTTAAACGAGTGAAAGAAATGGAAGAGCTGTGAAAGCTGAGTACTTTCTTTGGTGCGAAAATATATCGTCGAGTCATCCTTCTACCGAAGTTTTGAAATTGCTTGTTATATATATGATACTTTAAAGCTATAAACTTCTTGCTTACGGTTTTGGCCACGCTTCCAGTGACCACTAGTTGTGTGTTGAAACGAAAGAACATTTTCAACTATGAAAATGATTAAAACAGTCTCCCTTCCCGAAGCGTTATGAAGATGGGAATGCAAGATTAAGCTCAACTGCTGTGATATATGTTCATTCGGATATTAATGTGGATCGAGATAAAGGTGATTGATCTCATGTTAAAAAAAATCAAGACTAATAAAAATCAAAGAATTGGAATATATATAGTTTTTTGTCTAAAGAATTCCTCGTAAGATTTGGAAGCAAGACGTACATTAACTCGCGCTTCGCCCATTTTACGGTCGCCATAATCCTTCTTGCATTAATAATCAGACCATAGACAAAGCCGGTTTCGGCTTTCCAGCAGTTGGAAGTTGACCCCAATTTCGGTCGAAAAATCATATTCAGCGACGAGGCCCATTCCTCGATGAATAAGTTCGTCATCAAGCAACATTGTAGAATTTGGGACGATAACAATCCACACGGGATCCACCAAATTGGAATGCCCTCAGAGAAAGTCACTATTTCGGACTGGCGCCATCATCGGAGTTTGGACCATACAGCTTTAAAAACAACGTTGGCATTTTGCACAAGCAAAACGGGTAATAGGTGGCGGATGCTGTCTTCTACATATAGCTATCTTGCTTACAGTTCTACACACATGTGTACCTACTAATTTCACTCGTTTTGCAATAGATACATGCGGGCTTTCATAGGCTCTGCTAAAAAAACACGTTTGTGATCCACTTGTCTTCATTTTTGTCTCTTTCTGGTGTAAATTACACTGGCAATACTTCAAAGGTTCCTTTGATCCTGATTGATGGCGAAGAATACCTCATAACTTTATCCCCAACTTAGAAGACATGTCAACCCTCATTTTTTTTACAAATCGCACCCCCATATCAATAACAGCGACATTTCATCACCGTTAATTTGAAAATTTACTCAGTAAATTATTCCATAGATCCCTTATCCTCCCTTGGATGCAAATGCGGCCTCATCGCTTAGCAGACGTATGTAATAAGGATTTCAAAATGATTAATCCTCTTAAGGAATTCAATTTACCTTATACCAGCTGAAAGACATTACCCGACAACGAGCCCATACTCAATTTGCTGTCTCGCTTTCCCTTCGTCAATAATGAAGACGGCCGGGGTACCGTCTTGTCTGCTTCATGTAGGGCAATAATTCAAGCATTTATATTATTCCAAAGGATTGGGGTGTCCTCAGCCCTGTCTTTGTAAGCGGATTATCTTTGCGCTCCCAGCTCCCACCCAATAAACAGCAGCAGAGGTACGGGACACATCCCATTAGCAATGCATATAAGTGTACCAAACCAACTTCAATAATATGGTTAGCGAATAGAGTCCTCATCATCATCACGTATAAACGCAACACACCCACCACTAATTATTTAAAAAGCATACATTTTTAATTTGAATTTGCAAAAGTAATTTTTGCGTTTTTGTGTTTGTCCTTTGGTTCATTCTAGGGATGTATGTCTTTTGGCGTTTCTCTTCGCTTCTTTTTTCTAGACGTTGCATTGTGTCCGATCCATGCAAGTAGGTGAGCATCTCTTCATCTTTTATGCATTTGAAGTTGCGACTTGGAAGCGAGGAAAAAGGAAGAAAGTTGATTTTTCTTCACAAGCACATCGTCCTCGTTGTCGTGCTTTGCGTTCGCATTTAGCTCTAAATTAAAAAAAATATTTACCCTTGCTGTTGTGTATTTGATTTAAATAAATCTAACGGACGAAGGACTCTTGCTTATGCTTGCTTTATTTTTTTTTTTTACCCTGAAGGTTCCTTCGAGGGTAGACAAAATCGACGCGCGGTTAGATATTTAATGAGGCTCTTGTGGAGGAGACGGCTTTTGCATTTTTAATGAAAGTGTTTATTTTGAAATGGAATAGTGTGTGCTTGCGGGTGATTTTAAATGTCCTTGGAGCGGGCTGCATTTGCACATTAAAGTTGGAATTTTTCATAATGTCGCCGGCAATGGAAGATAAAGGATTAAAAATACAAGGTCGATGTTGAAACGGCGTCAATGTTATTATTTTTACTTTCATTACATTTATTCGGGTTTGGGTTTGTGAATAGAGCGGTGCAGGATAAATCTAAAGCGGAAAACATCAATCTTTTGTCAAACGAACGTGATGACAAATCAGCAGTTAATTGAAAAAAATATGTGAAGTGCTTTTTGGCGAAAGCTGAGGTCGGATCCAGAGTCTTTCCAAAGAAACACAAACTTTGGAGAAGAGGTAAAATTTTATTCACGTTTTCTTCCTGTTACGTTTATTCTGTCCTACGTTGACAGAACGAGCTCTACGGCAAGCGTGAGCGTCAGAATACGGTTTGAGATCGCGAACTCTACGGCAAAGCGTGAGCATCGGCGGGTGGGTGTTAACAGAGCGAGTTCTACGCAAGCATGTGCGTAGGAGTACGGGTTGAGATTGCGGGCTGTACGGCAAAGCGTGAGCGTCGGCGGGTGGGTTTACAGAGCGAGCTCAACGGCAAGCGTGGGCGTCGGAGTACGGGTTGAAATTGCGGGCTCTACGGTAAAGCGTGAGGTACAGTGGCGTCGGGAATACTTCTTTATTTGGGCGGTGGCGCGTGTAATATGTACGGTGGGCATGTTATGAAGGGGGTGTTTCATTACATTCCCCTTCTTTTTCGTCAGACGAGGACTTTCTCGTCGCTATCCTTCTGCGGGGTTGGATTTATTTAAAAAAGTTTGTTAATTCCTAATTTAAACATTTTTGGTACCTACTTAAATTTTACTTAAATGCTAATGTTTTAGCAGGATTTGATTTCTCGTAAATTCTCTTAAATTACGTCGGCGGATTTCGGTGACGTATTCGGGGGTCTTGGCGAAGATCGGATAGGTGGTTCGGACAGCTTGGCTATGAGGAGGCGTTGGCCAGTTGTTTTCTAGGACACTGAGGTGGGTTCGAGTTCGACTTGACTTATGCCATGTCAGCTGGGTTTTGGGGCCGATTGGTTTATATCTAGGAAAAAAAAAGTGATTAGAACTTTTAAAATTAAGTTTTTCGTTTATTTCAAATTCAAACAACTTTTTTTCTTTCTTTCTTTTTTGTTTTCCTCTTCTTTTCAAGGTAATTCATCTTATAATTAAATAACTAGGAACTTAAATAATACTTCATAATGATAATAAAAAAATAAAATATATATACTATAACTATCCTATCTTTATAACTGGAAACTTAAATCATACCTACTTCATAATGATAATAATAGTAACAATAATTTAATTTTAATTTCGGTAATCTCCGGTTGGTACTGGTTGTCTGGGGCCAAAATTTTGGTCTGCCCCTTGGCGCGCAGGGTGGCCGTTCCTCTCTGTTCCATCTGCACCGAAAAAAAAACGACATATCATTTTAATATTTTATTAATATCAATTAGCATATCATATCAATTTCTCAAAAAATGATACGAAAGATTGTATTTTTGAGAATAAAAATATTAGATCAATAATTATAAGGTAAGGTAGATATTAAAATATAAAAAAATTGAAATAATTTTTTATATTGTATTATCAATTAATAATATCAAAATTTGGTTTGTATTTAACCATATTTTTATAATTTTATTATCATATTAACGTTATTTTAATATTAACTTGATGCACAAAAGGCTGTGAATTAAGATTATTTTGATATCTTAAAATATCAACATATTGTTCTCTAAAATATATTATTGTTGTAGGTGGTACCAGATGGTGATTACAAAATATAAAAAGAAGAAGATTTTGTATTCTACTTAATTACTAAATCTTTTTCTTGTAAAGCAGTGCATGCAATTTTTGACATTTAAGAAAATCCAAGTAACAATCTGCTATCGTCTTCTTTGTATATCAATGTAAAATCAATTCACCTAAACCAAAATCCGTACACCTAGGTTAATAAAAAACAAAAAATCAATAAAAAAGTAAGTAAGTAAGAATGTCATTCTCTCAATGAGTTCGACTTCTCTTTAAACAAAAAGTAATTCCGATAAGATTCTTTTAAGGATAGTGTTTTTTTTAATATGATGCACTTACTAAAGGGAATCACTAAAACCGGGAATAGTATTAAGTTTCAACATTATGATGGAGTGGGTAATAGGTTTTCGTTATACTTGCCGAAGGCCTTTTTTACTCACACTAAATCGAGTGTTTTTTTCCAAAAACCTTGAGATGCATTTTCTCAGAAAAACATTTTCGCTGTTGATTAAACTTACATGCATTCTTCTCTTTCAACACACAGTGCTTGCAATATGAGCCCACCAAGCCAAAGCAGAACCATGAACAATTTATTTTATCGTGTTAGATTTTGCCATTTTGCCATTTTGGTCTGTTAATCAGCTTCTAGACTAAGCAGGAAGCTGATTGAACATCAGCTGGCTCCCTTGTTCTTTTTTGTATTGATTAATAATTATTCGAGTAATGGCAAATTGAAGGTAGTGAAGTCAGAAAAAAAAATAATTTGATCAAAAACGCTCCAAAAAAAAATTGGCGTGGCAATGAACGACAGTCTTAAGAGACATTTCAAAAAAGTTTCATTGAAATCTGTTCAGTAGTTTTTACGTTAAGGTAACAAAAATCGCATTAAAAAACTTTAGAGTATTACTATATGTAGTATGTATAGATAGACTTTTTTGTATACGTGTCTTGTGTAGAAATTTGCGATCTTACGTTAATTTGATCTTACTTTAACTTGGGCTATTTTAGGTTTTTTATTCACCATAAGCTTGTCGAAAAGTAAACCTCCAGACTGGGCTTTTTTCGACAAAGCCAGAGTTCATACTCAAATAATAGTAGAGTAAAACTTTTCTAATAACGTCAACAAAAACCAAGTCTTCCATATGTCTTATTTCAGTTTATAGTTCTGTGTTTGGAAAACAACACCATAATACTGCTTAAGAGCAAATAATGCCTGAGCCACAATACGACGAACCACTGAACGGAGTACATACCGTGATTCGGCTATAACTCAGTAGTGCATTTATTTAAACGATATTGTATAATCAATCATATTGGAGTGGAGCAGTTTTATTCTGGTCACACTGTGTTGCACCGCACATCTGTCGCAAAACATATCGCGATAGCGCGTTTCCAATCACTCATCCGTTCTTGCGTGTAACTTTCTCTCTCTCTCTTTCATATACATTTCACACCACTTTTGAAACGTGCTCTAACTTGTTGGTAGCCAACGTGATTATTCTTGTTAACTACTAATTGTCCTGTAATTATCGAAGTGTACAGACGTTTTTTTTCAAGTGCTGAAGTGCTGTGTTTTAATAAATAATAATGGAAAATATTGGTGACGCTATAAACAATATGGACAATAATAATGAAAATATCATCGTTAACTATAATGATTGTGTTCTGTTAACAGAGGAAGAAGCGCAAAATTATTTTGATGTAAATCATTCAATGGACCATGCTGAAGACGAAAGTTCTGGAAATGAACTGCAAAATCTATTAACAGAATGGAAACTGAGTCACATTTTTGAGGATTTGATATGTAAGTATTTCATAGTACCTATTTAATTTTTTTGAAATGTAAGAAAATTTGTTTGGAATATTATATTATAATTCCACACAAAAAATGTTATTATCGTACATAATTTTTAGTATCAAACAAGATTTGATATTTTATAATATCAATTTAACATTTTTGAATATCAATTCTACATTTTAATACATATCTTGATATTTTTTAATATCAATTCAATATTTTTAATATTAATTTCGCAAGATAACCGTTAACCGTCTACTTTATTTTGAAGCATTTTTCTATTTTCGATATTTAATAATATCAATCCGACATTTCTTATTTCAATTTGTCATGGAAACCTGTAACTCTCTATCGCATGAGCAGTCGCATGCCAATTCTTTTGTCAGCATTGTTTGTAGTGTGTTGAAGTGAAAAGCGCGTAGTCTGGTTTATTTTTCCTACATATAAAAAGGTGCCAATTTTAGTTAATCAGTGCAAATAAAAAAACCGAAATCGTTTTTACCAGTACTCATTGATATCAAGTAAGCAAAGTTATTTTTTATAGGAATTTTTTTCAATTTTGATACATGTTTCCATTTGACATTAATATATTAATTTTGATATTTCATAATATCAATTTAACATTTTTTTACTTAATTGGGGACGAACTCTTAACATTTTTGAATATCAATTCTACATTTTTAATTTTCAATTTAACATGTGGTTCGTCAATAAGAAATATGTTTCAAAGTGATTGTGTTTTTCTATAACGTGTCAGCACCGATCGCGCTTAAGTTTTTAGTAATCTAATCAATAATCATTTTCGTTGGAAAACCCCATGATTTGCATTTTGTATGGGTGAAAACTTAGGTTTCTGTTACAAATTATTGTAACTTTTTAGTCCAGTAATTTTAGCATAAAAAAGGGATCAACCTCGGAATGAGAGATAATAAGCTGAACTTTTGTAAATACCTTAATTTTGGCGTTCATAAAGTTGTCTTAAAAGTCTCATAAAATCTCGTGTCTGCGTCGTAAGTTATTCAAGGTCAAAGGGAAACAAAATCTGGTTTTTGCGATTATCTCAGTTTCTATTGCTCCAATCATGTTAACATCTATTACAAAATTGTAGAGCATGAAATTGCAACAAATGTTGATTGCAACATTTTTCATGCGCTCAACCGATTTTGAGATAGAGAGCGGTGAGCGCGCAGCGCTCAGCCATACATGGTAGATTTTACTTTACTGCCCATTCGAAAATAAAAATCCCTTTTTTATTTAATCCAATTGATTTTAATGCACTGAGCTCAAATCTGCAAACAAAAATTGCCGCTCTCTTACCGTTTGGGCGTGGCACGCCCCCAAGGTTTTTATGATCCGATTTTGATAAAACTTTTTTAATTAGTTAACTGCACATTTCTTAAAATAGTTAACTATTTTATATTTACTAAATGTGCAGTTAACTAATAAAAAAAAGTTTTATCAAAATCGGATCATAAAAACCTTGGGGGCGTGCCACGCCCAAACGGTAAGAGAGCGGCAATTTTTGTTTGCAGATTTGAGCTCAGTGCATTAAAATCAATTGGATTAAATAAAAAAGGGATTTTTATTTTCGAATGGGCAGTAAAGTAAAATCTACCATGTATGGCTGAGCGCTGCGCGCTCACCGCTCTCTATCTCAAAAACGGTTGAGCGCATGAAAAATGTTGCAATCAACATTTGTTGCAATTTCATGCTCTACAATTTTGTAATAGATGTTAACATGATTGGAGCAATAGAAACTGAGATAATCGCAAAAACCAGATTTTGTTTCCCTTTGACCTTGAATAACTTACGACGCAGACACGAGATTTTATGAGACTTTTGAGACAACTTTATGAACGCCAAAATTAGGGTATTTACAAAAGTTCAGCTTTTTATCTCTCATTCCGAGGTTGATCGCTAATTTGACTGGACTATTTTATATTTCGGGTAATTATAATTTAAACAATGAGCATTTTTCGCTGGACACTCTTTAAAACATCATTTGAAATGACGCTCGTTGCGCAATCCCACTCACATTTTTCGAAGTGCTTTGAACAGGTGATATAATCATATAATATACCACATTCTAAAGCAGGTACCAACATTATATCTTTTTAAGATTTCGTATGTGCTAATTTGCTATATGGTGGTGTCAGACCTGTAATTTCGAAAAACTTAGGATATTGTTAAGAGCACATTTGAATTAAATTTTTTATATAGTAGAAGAAGATAATAACATACAAAGATTTTAATTTTTTTTATAACTGCAACGCTTACTTTACAGCTTGCGGAATTTCGTTCGAAAGACTTAGATTTTTAGAAAAAGAGGACATAGAAAAAATATTTCCAGGGAGGGAAAACATTGGGCTTCAGGCGGAGTTTAAACATAAACTCTTCGCGTGGAAGATCAAAAATGTAATTATTTGTATTGTTAATAGGAAGCATTTTTGTATACTTAGAATTAAAAAAATATTTTCTTACAAAATATTAGTTCCCAGAAGATGTACCGACGGCAAGCACTATAACTTGCAATTCCAATGTTTGCAATTGGCTTGAAAATTCTGACCCCGGCTGCAAAAGTACTCCACAATCCAGCCGTTCAGCTGCAACATCAACAAGTTCTTATTTTTCAGGGCGTGATACAGTAAGTTAATTTTTTTCTTAAGGCGTTATAGGATACCGTTATAGGATACCGTCACTGACAACAATTCATATTTTTCTATATTTTAAACAGCATGTACTCGATATACTTAAAACATCAAATGTTGGGCAGGGTCTCATAACTTTTTATAATCAGAACAATAAGCTGGAAAAAGAAAACAGAAAAAGTTTAATCAATGCAATTGTTGAATTTTTTTACGACTCAACCAAAAATCTTTACATTGTACCTAAATCGCAACAGCTTCAAAAAATTGCAGATCAAATAACAGAAGTTTTCCCAACGGAAAATCCGGATGTTTATTTTATTTCGCGAAAGGCAAATGATAAACCAAATCCATCCGGCCTACTTTTCAACAGATTTAATAACATCAACCGAAACAAACGGAAGCATTCAGCCAGTCGACCGTTGCGGCTTGATGAAATTCCAATTGCTGATATATTTGAACCAGAAATAGAAAATGTTTCGTATAAAAATAAAATGAAGACCATGCAAAGCCATGAAAGCGAAGGAATAGAATATTGGAAAGAAACCTATACTTACCGACGTACGGAAATACTCAAACTTAACAATTTAAGCGAATTATTTGACGAATGGCCTTTTTTTAAGCAAGCTGGAGCAGAAAAATTTGTAAGTTTAATATAATTTGATTCTTGTTAATTATAATGAAAATTTTCATTTCTATTTTTAATTTATAGATTGACCTAGATTTCGAAATACTACATCCAAACAAAAAGTTCAGTCTATTTAATAAATGGTGTGACTTTGAGAAGTCAGTCAAAATATACTACGGGAAGTATATTAAGGATAAGCAATATAAGTTATTGTTTGAAAAACTAGCAGACGAAGCTACTGATAAAAGTAAGTGAAAGCAAATAAAGTATCAGTATTAAAGCGCGATACATTTTAAAATGAATTAAAACGAGTTATATTTGACATTTTACATTTATTTACTTGCAGATTCAAAGGATTGCATTTTGATTATCTTATTAAACACGGTAATTAAACCAACGTCAAGAGTCACTATAAAAACCAAGGCAAGTACGTCATTCAAAAAAACAACAATACGTGATGCTATTAATAGCTGCATTGTGCACATTTGCACCATAAATGATCTGCAAAGGACACGGGAAGAAAAACAAAAATTCAATTTGAGCACAAAGGGCACAATTCAACCATATTTAATATTATTTGAAAATGATCTCTCAACATTAACAGAATTTTACGTAGTTATTGGTGCAACCCTCCTAAAATTTTCTTCCTTCGTAACGGCCCTTGATATATGTTTCAAAACATTTCAAGTCCTAGACTTGTGCTATCCAAAAGAGTCACTATTAGTGTGGCTCTTTATTCAAAAATACATATTCAATATTACTACGTTGCATGACATCAAAAGTTCGGTGCTCACCGAATTTTTGGAAACCCTAAATAATATTTAAAATGTCGCTTTTATGCTTTAAATGTCTCTGTTCTTTTGATGCCTTGACCGACCTTATAACTCATTTTAGACTAATACATGGACTTACATGCAAGGACAATTTTACATGTGTTTTTGACCAATGCAATCAATTATTTTCAACTCTGTCATCTTTTAAAAAACATGTAAAAAAACTTCATTTAAAAATCAATAGTGCATTTACTAATAATGATAATAACCTCCAGACTTTAAATCAAAACATACCAGATAATTCAGTTTCAATAGCAGTTACACCACAGTCACCGACGCCACAACATTTGCAATCCAAAACAGGTCATTCTAAAATATTTCCTGAATATTCATCTCTTAAAAGTTTAATATCTTCCTGTTGTGAAAAGTTTTTAATAAATTTACATACCAAAAACAATTTAAGTCGAAAAGATGTAGTTCAAATACAACAAGAAATTTCGAAAATTACATTAAATATGTCTGAGAGTATTAAAGTCATAGTTATGGATTATGTTCCAGAATCAAACAAGGATGAACTACTAGATTTTTTAAAATTTTGTGCAAATCCGTTTATTGAAATAAATTCCGAATATAAACTTTTTCAGCATATGTTAGATTCTGATCAATTTGCAAGACCACAAATGTTTACCATCAATAATGAAATATCAGAAATAATTTTAAAAGGAAAGCCAACTTTAGATGCGACTAATGTACAAGGCTGCATAATGCCTATCGAGTTTCAATTTCGAAAATTTTTTGAGCTTCCTGGAGTGTTAACTCAAACACTTGATAATTTAAATTCAATATCAAATGAAACTGATATTACACATTTTGCAAATGCAGCTTGCTTTAAGGATAATCTCAATTCCTATGCAGGTAAAACTATTATACCATATTTCTTATACCTTGATGATTTTGAGATTAATAACCCGTTAGGTAGCCATGCTACTGTAGATTCAATTTGTGGGGTGTATTACAGTTTTCCTACATTACCTCAACATCTTCTATCTAGTTTAAAATATATTTTTATAGCAGCGTATTTTAAAACAAAAGAAAAAAAGATATATGGCAATGATCCATTTCTACGACCATTGATTAACATTTTCAAGTCATTTGAAGAAAGTGGAATAATTATTCAGAATGAAACTGGTTCTCATAAGATTTATTTTGTCCTTTCTACAGTTCTTGGGGACAATTTAGGTTTAAATGATATTCTTGGCTTCACAAATTCCTTTAATTCAAACTACTACTGTCGTTTTTGTACCAGAGAAAAAACTGAAATGCAAAGTGACTGTATAGAATATGCTAAGTATATGCGATCTGAGGAAAATTATAATGACGGATTAAAAAAAAATGACGCTAAGCAAACTGGGATAAATGCTTACAGTTTACTCAATGACTTACCTACTTTTCATGTTACAAAGAACTTTGCTGTGGACATCGTTCACGATTTGTTTGAAGGTGTTTGTAGATACGATCTTTGTGAAATCTTGTTAAATTTTATTTTGGAAAGTAAATTTTTTTCAATAGAAACTTTTAATTACAGAAAGCAAATGTTTAACTATGGCGAAACTGAGTTAGGGAATTTATCTCCACCTATTGAATTAACGCATTTAAAAAGCAACAAAATAAAAATGTCTGCTCGCGAAATGATGACATTCTGTCATTTTCTTCCTTTAATTATAGGGGATTTAATTCCTATAGATAACGAAGTCTGGACGTTTTTTTTGACTCTTTTAAAAATTGTAGACTTAGTAATGTTAAGTCGATTTGATACAAATAATTTAAAGACCCTAGCAAGGCAAATTGAAATGCATAATAAAAAATATATGAACCTTTTTAAGAAAAATTTAAAACCAAAGTTTCACTTTTTAAATCATTACATTGGAATAATACAGAAAATCGGACCCTTAAAATATATATGGAGCTATCGTTATGAAGCTAAACATAGAGAAGCTAAAATCTATGCCAGAAATATAACTTCCAGAAAAAATATTTCCTACACACTTAGTATGAAATCATCCCTAAAATTTTGTAATTTCTTAACAGAACACAAACAAGGTCTCCCGAATGAAGTCGTATATGACAATACTGCCAATTTCAATATTGATGAAATTGAATTTAATATAGTAAATTTGAAAGAAGTAAGGTTTCAATTTTTAAAAGGGTTAACAGTAAAATCATTGTCATATAAAGGAACGGTATATAAAAGAGGATATTTCCTAACTATTACTCAAAAGAACAAAGCAGAATTATTTGAAATCAAAGAAATATTCTTGAATAATGATAAAAACCCTTATGTTTTAGTAAATCAGTATAAGATACTGCAATTTTCTGAGCATTATCAATCATACTTTGTGGGCTCTAAATTTAATTTTTGTAAAATAATGGATTTAAAGATTTTTACGAGTCCACCAATTCATTTATACTTTCTTGCTGATGGCTCTTCGGTAATAAGAAACAAAATTTTTTAAAACCATGTACCTATATCTAACAAAAAAAAAAAAATAAATAAAATGTATGTACAATGTACATATTATGTGAAAATCGAAAAAATGGAGTTTTATTTACAAACAAAAAAGATAAAAATATTGGTAAGTATAATGTTAAACTTATAATAGTAAATATCAATTTAATATTTAATATTTTCAATTATTATATTAGAAATATCAGTTTCCGCATATCACTTTGACGTTTAGAATGTCAAATTTACATATAAAAATATCAATTACATCATATTGTTTTGATATTTTTAATTTTCAATTAGCATCAGCAATATCAGTTTGGCATTTATAATGTAAAATTTACATGTAAAAATATCAAAAACAACAATTACATCATATTATTTTGATATTTTTAATTTTCAATTAGCATCAGCAATATCAGTTTTTGCATATCAGTTTGGCAATTACAATGTTAAATTTAAATTACGAAATGTTAAAACAATTTTATCATTTTAACATTTTAAATTTCAATATATCAATTTACATAGTAAATCCATATCGTAAATGTAATAGTGATATGATCAGTATATTAAAAGTGATATTTTTAATGTTGGATCACTTTTATCACCGAAAAATGTTAATTTTACAGTTGTTTTATCAAAATAATTCTTTCGGTGTGGACCCGGATTACTCCCCAGGGTCGGTTCAGGTGGAAGGTTGCCCTCCCACGGGCAGCGAGGTCGGCCCAGCGAATGCCCTTAAAAGGTTTGTTGGGGACGGTAACGTAAGTTCGCGCTCGGACTCGAAGCTCCCTCATTTTCTTGTTCCGGATTGTGCGGGGTCCTGAAGCCTATTCTGGTTGGGATGCTGTCCCCGTGGTTGGCGTCTCGAACAACCACCCGGACGTCTGGGCCTGTGGGAGTGTGTCCTTAACTGGTGTCGGCTTGGCCTCTTCGGTGGGCCCTGTGAACGTGATCCCGGTAGGTGGTAGTTTAGCGTCGTTCAATGGTGGCGGTTTAATAGTGATGGTTCGCCTGGTGTCACCGGAGGCCCCGCTGCCGTTGGTATGGATGGCGTGGACAGGTGGGCCTGGATGCCGCTGGTCCCATTTTAATGTGCCCTTTCTCCATGCTGCCCTGACCAACTCCATACGGTCGAGAGCTAGGGTTGGGGGTGGGTTGGCTCCACCGAGATAATGGTGGCATTTTCCGGTCTCGGGGGTGGGGCTACTCGGTTTGGCTGGGTGCGACGGTATTCGGTCGGTCCTGGAATTACTTTTTCTTTCTGTTTTTTTTTTTTTTTGATGCGCTCATCTTGGCGATTGTGACACTACTGACACTGGCCTCTATTTCGTCATTTCTTTTATAGGTGTCGCGATACTGGTTGGGTTTGGAAATTTTATTTTTATTTTTTTTCATGGTGGCAATCGGTGGATTAATTTTTTGGTGCGGTGCTTCCGTGGTAGCCAGCTCGAGTGGTTCTTTGATGGCGGGAGTGGGGCGATCGCGTTAGCCGTTTCTTGCTACCGGTATGCCAATTTCCTGAAACTCCACTTATACAAGTAAATTCGCTCCAGGTGCGAAAACATATGTCTAGAATTGTGTATTTAGGCTGAAATCTTGAAATGGTAGCACCCTGTGGAAGACTGCATTGATATGTGTAAAAAAGTATAGGGTAAATTCGTACCGGTGCGAAATTACCTTACCTTACCCCCGCATTGACCGACACTGTCACTACCGACAGGCGGTCGGAAACAACAAAGAGTGGGGGAAGGACGATTCCCTTAGACGACACTCCAACGTGGGATCAAATATAAAGGGTGTGGCGGACAGCCAACACAATACACCCCAACGAACGTCACTCAAAAGTACCCGAGTGACGCAAAAAGCATTGCTCGATGGGTGGAGGGACGATGATCCCTTTTCGTGAATCACCCCGCCTCTGGAGCAACGAAAGAGCAACAGGGGTGTGTCGGCGGACGGCCAAGTAACAACACACCCTCACAAAATAACCCGCACGGGAGAGTGCGTGACAATAAACACGAATCACCCGCACCAAGAGTGCGTGAGAATAAACAGAGAACACTAAGGACGAGCGCAACAAAAACACAACCACAAAACTATATCGACGATCGCAGCATCATCAGCAAGGGGTGTAAAACTAAGGGCGAAAGACCCAAACCAAACTACAACACAGCGAGACCGCATTTGTTCGAAGTCGGCTGGCTAATCCCAAATATACTGGAAGGGGATACAAGGCGAATTCCAGTATATAGGGAAGAGTGACTGGAAATTTTGAGAAACTTAGCGGGTTACGGCTGCGCATTGGTGTCGCATATAACGACCGTTTAGCCCGCTAGGGTGTAGATATGAATGTGGTGGTTTATTGCCGTGGGAGGCATTGCTGAATGCCAAGCTGAGTCCCACCGTTGGGGTCTAACAACAGCGAATGTATGAGTGTGTGCATGTGAGGAAGTCAAGCGACTTCGAAAAAAAAACTTGGAAGCCACTTCTTGGCTGACCAGCTTTTTGATAAGTTGCAAAATTTGTGAGAAGTTTTTTTGGCATTGCGAAAAAGCAATTTTGATTTGTTTTATGAGTAAAGAAAAGTAGTTCATGGAGTAGATTTTTTTTTATTAAAGTAGAGATAGTAGAGTTGGTGAGAAATATAAGTGGAAAGAAGGAAGGAAAGAAGGACAGGAGGACAGTACTAAAGACAAGGGAAAAAGGTACCAGGAAGGGGCACATATAAAAAACAGAGAGGACACGGAATCCAACAGGTGTTGGCTCAAAACAAGATAAGTAGAGTGATCTTTGTAAAATTCGTTTGCGTAGGGTATTGTAAATTCAAAATCTCGATAGGCTATTGTTACGGAAAAATCCAGCTGAAAGCGGGACACGCGACCCATTAATTTCATAGTTACACATTCAAAACAGTGCGGTAACGGGCCATTCCAACGGTCTAAACACCACTATAAAAAAAAATTTGTGTCGCCAAAATTTGGCAAATTTTCGTCTTGGATTTTTTTACCCACCTCAATAAAGACCGCGGTCCAACGGAGCCATTATAACGTTTTAAAAATCAGTTCTTTTGTTTTAGAATCTTCTTTTTTTCAGAATTTAGGTAGGTACGAAGGTTTCGTAATTTACCACAAAATTACGTGGCGCCCACTAATAGTGAAGAAAGTACATTATCTACATTTCGATCGATTTATTTTGAGTCAGGTGAGCGATAAATCGCGCACGTACATAACGTCGAACCCACCCCCCATCGCTGAGCGCAGCTGAACACAACACACTTTCCAGTGGCTGTTGTTCCAAAAAGTTCAATATGAGCGCAACTGGTCCGTACAGGTACACTACGCCTAGCTACTCACAACCATTCGTTAAGAGAGTATTTATTTTTGGACAAATTGAGGCGACTCACTGGCTTTTCCCGGCTAGTTATACTTTTGGGTGTTTGTCATTGTCAGACGTTTGCGAGAGGTGGTCCCTGAATTTCTATAGGTCTATCGAAAAGGTATATGATATGCCCCCCTACCCTCACTACTTTTGAAACCAAACGAAACGTTATTTGTCTGCTATTCCTCTTCATCAATGTACGATATATCAAGGTCAAGTGTGCCAATGCTTTCATCCGCTTTGTCAGGGATATGGGACATTGATTCCTTGATAATAGATCCTATGTCCTACATACCGGCTTAGAAGAATCCCGCGTAGGTTAGGTTAGGTTAGAGTGGCAGGCCGCAATGAGTGCAGCCTCACTTAGGCCAGAGTAGGCCCATTGTGTTACCAAAGGATCCAATGATCTCACAACTACCCGTTGAACCAAGAGGAGCTGAGAATGAAGCGTTGGAGGCAGCTTATGCTTGTATTAGCAAGTTCACCAAGGTTGTCGAAGAAGTATTCTCCGAGATATACTTTTCTACGAGCTGAAAGAGCTGGACACGTGCATAGAAGGTGAAGAATTGTCTCTTCCTCCTCCTCGTCCATACAGCTTCTACAGAAATCATTGGAGGGGAGGCCCATCCTAAGAGCATGTCTCCCAATAATGCAGTGTCCGGTGATGACACCTACTAATGTGCTAATGTTGGATCTTTTTTGTTTTACAAGATCGTTGGAGCGCTTAAAATCCAGCATGGGCCAGATCTGTTTCGTGATGGAGCACGTGGCGCAATTTGACCACCTTCGATTAGTGGCGCTTATCGCATTTTGTTTAATAAAAAGTTTACACGTAGCGAGAGGCATATATAGAGATTCTCCTTTTCCGGTAGAATCGACAAGGTTGTGCCATGCCTAGCGAGTTCGTCAGCCCTGCAATTCCCCGGTATGTCCCTGTGGCCCGGCACCCATATAAGGTGAATGTTGAATTGCTCCGCCATCTCGTTAAGAGACAAGCGACAATTGAGGGCGGTTTTGGACTTGAAGATGACCGAATCCAGGGATTTAATCGCGGCCTGACTATCGGTAAAAATCACGATAACCCTAGCGGATATTACATTATACCGTAGCCACGACAGGGCCTCTTTAATCGCCATGATTTCCGCCTGGAACACGCTACAGTGATTAGGAAGACGGAATCAGATCGTACAATCTAAATCCTGGGAGAAAACTCCCCCCCCTTGTCCCCGTTTTGGACCCATCTGTATAGAAGCAGACGGATCTCTTGCGAGACACAACATCACTCTCGCAGTCAGTCCTGGAGGGTATGCAGGTTACAAAGTTCTTACTGAATAGGAACTGGGGGAGGGTATAATCAGTATCTTTTGGGATGTGTTCTATTTTATCTAGAATAGACGCGTGACCAGTTTGTCGACTAGTCCACAGACGGATAGCTTTCATGCGGATGGCTGCATCCGCTGCCACTTGTTTGCAATAGATGTCTAGCGGCATCAGATGGAATAGTATGTCCATCGCCGCTGTTGGAGTGGTTCTAAGCGCTCCACTGATGCACACACATGCCGAATCCCGCGTAAGTCCAGTATAAAATACATAAACGCGTTAATTGCAGCTATTGGCGAAGTGCGTAGAGCATTAGTGATGGCAGTGAAGGCCGTGCGTTGAAGCCTGGTTAATATATCCAGTCCTATGCCTATCTATAAGTAAGGCAATTATTTTTCATTTTAAGGTCAACATTTAAACAGGACGACATGTCCGACGGACGCCCATGCTTTCCATGTAACTTTTCCGAATTTCCACTTTATCAGATACCAACGATGCTGTCTGCAATTGTTTTTTTTTTTACCCTATGATGGCTACCTATACCTATCCCACCTCATGCCCGGTCTAAGCAGAGCTGCCTCCCTTAAAGCGTCCATATAACAATGGTCTTTCACTGTGTGCTATATCCAAGGCAATTTATTTAAAGATCCTTTAAATGAAATTCACTTCGTTTCTATGTGCCTTGTTATCGATTCTATTTGGGTATCTCCCATTCGCACATATACACTACACAGTCTCCATGGAAAGGCCAACACAATCAATATTCATACACTGGTCTCTGAAATTAATTAGGAATTCATAACGAAATCGTTGGCATCTCAATTCTAAATTGGCAGTCGGAGAGACTGTCCGGACTCGCTCGCACACACGATTTATCTACTTCCTAGGTCATTATTTACTTAAACATGCAAGTGGCTTCTTGATTTCCCTAGCGTATCTCTGGTGTAGTCAGTGTATTGTGTCTGTACGCACCTATTGCAACCCCCAATCCAATCATAACTCCAACCGACTGTATGCCAGCCCACCATCAACCTTCGTTCTCCAAATAACCCCAAGATAATTGCATTTATTGAAATCGATATTAATTATTCAAAACGTGAAAGCAATGTCTCGCATTTGGGAATACATTCGAAAGGATCCACCTGCACCCATTCCACCTCAAAAGGGCTACCATGGTTGCGGACATATTTATTGAATTGGATCTCGATGGTGCTTCCGTTTCATTGAAATTGACGTAAGTGACAGTCTGTTCTTGGTTAAGCGCATTCATTCGAGAGTGTGTGTCCTTAGATGGTTGACGAATTCGCAGATAAGAAAAATTGAGTTTACAAGCACAAAAGTGTTGTCGTGACAATACTTTCAGAGCGGCAGAAAGAATTCCTCTCACTTTGTGTGGCGGAATGTGGAAACACACGGTGAAGTGGCTTTTGAGTGGTGTATTCCACCTGTAGAATTGTACATCGTTGCATATAGTGTCGCATGCATTGTAGAATGGACAAAGCCGGGTGGATCCTTCGAAGCATTCAAGGGGAAATCCTTTTGTGTATGAGCCCGTGGAAATAACGCCGTTGTTTGCTGAAAACGAAAACCTGTTGTGCAAAATTTCTGCACAAAAGTGGCAAAGTTATTATACTTGGCGGTGAAAAATGCACAATTGCAGTGGGATATAGGGTTTCTCCTAAGGTAGTTCATCATCACGGTGAATGATGCTTCATACACTTTCGTAGAGTGTTATAGCAGCAAGTTTACAGATAAAGAATGCTTGTGGATTGTCCTTAGGAAATAAAGTCGCATTTCCTATAGAAAATTGCTTCAATGTTGCACTTTGTTGTGGGTCTTACTTATATCTAGGTTTTTTTTTTCAGATTTTCCAGAAATTGTGTGTTAAAGTAATCCTAACTGTTGAAGATGGTCTTAATCTTTATACATTTTTCTTTGGTTAGGGATGACCAAGTCTGTGACTTGACAGTTCGATAAGTCAGCGACTTTTTGTCAAAATTCAATTTATTTCTCAAATTGTAGTCTCATTTGGGCGCAGTGGTTAGTGTGTTGGACTACTGTGCGAGGGATCCCAGGTTCGATCCCCAGAAAAACACAAATTACATCTTAAGGTTTTTTTCTACTGCGCCACCTCTCGCGAACGTCTGACAAACATCCGAGAGCATGACTGTCATGAAAAAGCTTCTCCATTCAGCCGTTCGGACTCGGCATAAAATTGTAGGTCCCTTCCATTCGTCCCAAAAATAGAAACTCACCCCTTCCAAAAATTATGATTTCTGAAACTTTGCAAAATAGGCATTTGTTGCATCGATTCATTAGATGAAAATCATTTTCTGTCAAGCCATTTTTTTTTCAAATTAGGAAACAAGAAATAATCCCAAGGAGCCAAATCGAAGCAGTAAAAATTCTCTTGAATTGAGCTTGAAGAGTTTTAAGTTCTCCGTTTTTGGTCCACCGTCAGCAAACGCGGCACCAATCTTGCCGATAATTTTGTTCATGCCCAGCCTTAGATTTACCCTTAGGCCAACTAGGCACAGGCCTAGGGCATCACGCCAGATGGGGCACCACGAAAACTGCAAAACAAACGCAACAATTGAAATTGAATTTACATGACGATCCTTCCAATTCTTACTATTCTTCATCAATTAAACCTTCTGTCAACTATGAGGTCTAGCCAGACCTTTCTGACTCTTGATGGGAGTTTTCTTTAAAACATAATGCCAATAGCTTCTTGAAAGTTCAGGATAGGGTCAACAAAATTATTTTCTCTGATTTGATCATTTTTTTTAATGTACTCGTTGGCTGGCAAGACCTTTCTGACTTTTGAACCGAGTTTTCTCTAAGAAACAATGGGCATGGCCACAGCTTCTTGAAATTCCATGATAGTCAACACGAATATTCTGTGGTTTGGCAATACCGTAGGTCATGTCTTTGGTAACACTGCAGATAGAAGAGCGAATGAAGAATCCGTGGGTTATAAAAATCGAGCGTTTTAAAAAGGAAATAAGTTCTCTTATATTTTCTGTTTTGTCACTTTTATTTTTATGCAAAATGTGTGCAGGTCTGGCCAGACCTTATGGTTGACGGTAAGACATTCATAATAATACCTATACATTTTTACATAGTTTGCTGTTCCTTGCTTTGCAGTTTTCGTTTGGGTTTTTTTTTTTTTTTTAAATAGACTTAAACTATGCGACTATGTGCCTATGTGTGTAACTTCTGCCGTAATGTGCTGGATCTACCGCAATTTCTGAATATATTTTTTAGGATCTATCAGTGTACTCCAAAAATGCTATACAGTTCGCATTTTGTCCGCTTCGAATTCCCCGGAAGAAGATTGTGTTCGCCGGCGTGTTCATCTGAGAATCCCAAGAGATACCTCACATATATGTACACATCGTGTGAAATGCTTGGCTCAGGTGCGAATGTCAATCTAGGAATCGTCAGGGAATAAAATAAGAAGAAAATGCGAACATCTATAGAAAGTTTATATGAATTCGAAAACGGTTTGCAAATTTGCGGGGATCCATTGGTGGTAAAGAAGAATATGTGAGATATTCGTCACACACTGCTGAACTCTTTGTGTTATCTTGGGTCAAGGTGCGTACACCAAAGTAATCATTTTCTTAAATTCTTAGCAAATTATATTCACATTGGAGATAGCCGCTAACTAGGTATAGAACTATTTTGCTTATATTATACCCTCGACTCATTTCCCAAAGCATTTAGATTGAACTTCGAAACACCCTGTATATTCAAAGTGGGCAATGCAGACAAACTTATAATCTACCAACAAATTTTTAAATCAACCGCTGACCTACACATTTTGTAAATCCTATATTTTCATTTAAAATTTATCTATTGTGGCCGTCAAAATATTTAAGTTGATGATTAAAACTGATTATTCGTTCGGTCCATTGTCAATAGATAATATTTACCAGATAATAAATAAAAGGAAATATAAAATAGGGCACCATTTGTTGTAAAGGCCTAGGGCCCAACAAATGTAAATCCGGCGCTGCATGTCCAAATGGTCATGCAGGATTCGAATAAAGGGTACCTATCATTTTTTCCGTCATGAGGTCTTTTGGACGTCACTAGCGCTCAATGTGCAATGTTGTTGCTCAGAGGTGTTTTTGTTTATTGCCGTTCTCTCAGGTTTTCTTCGCCTCTTATTAATAGACTACCTACACTCTTTTGTCCAACCGATTACGGCGCTTTTTTTTTAAATATAGACCAAATGAAAGGTGAACTTCTGTAGATGATTTTCGGCATGCATTTTTTGGTCACAAACATTTGAAAGGTTGACTTCACTTCTCGGTAGTGGACCATAAGCGGTAGGTATATCCATCGTTGGGTCCAGGGCAGCATGCCCCCCAGCCCCATACGTAAATCACTTTTTAACACCATTTTTGGGTGTCGCGGCGACAGAATTAATAACCCCAAATTTAAAAATGGGCGATTTTATCTCGTGGGGATTTTCTCTTAGAGTCTTTTGGAGTAAGTGATTTCAGCACAGACGATTTTGGAAAAGGAGATTTCATAACCAACGCCTAGCAACTTGTCTTGTGTGTTTATGAGCCATTTAGATTCGGTTAGGTAGGACAAACTCTAGTCTAGTCACGATCACGAGTAGGTAACTTCGCAAACCTTTTTTTTTTTTTTTTTTTGAAAAACGCGATTAAAGAAGGCCCCAAACAAAATGAAATAAAGCCTAAAAAAATGGAATAGGGCCCCAAATCTGACAGTAAACCCAAGCAGGGGAGTTGCGGGGGATAGCATGCCCCCCCCCATACGTTTTCGTTTTTCGTTCATTTCTTCTTTTGGAAATAAGGCCCCAAAAAAGGAAATAACAGCTCCAAATATACCGAAAAATCGCACAAAGGTTTTATGCCTCGCTGATTTATTGATGCTATATCGTTATATATAAGTATTCTTGTCGAATTCATCAACCCTACTATAATATTATGTGCTCCTTCTAAAGAACTCTCTTTGACTTAGAGAATTAATTGAATCGGTCAGTTCCGTGTAGCCAGGCCATAGCTTCTTGCTCGACCAGAACCAGTGCAGTCCCCAAAGGTGCAGAGAAATAAGTCCCCAGGAACTAAGTCTACTGAGGGACTTAGTTCCCACCTAGTGGGAAATAAAACCACTTTCGTGAAGTGGACTTAGTTCCCATGTAAGGTGGGAACTAAGTCCATTTTTTAATGGGAACTTAGTACACATTTAACAGTTTAATACGTATGGGGGGCATGCTGCAACCCCCCTGCTTGGGTTTACTGTCAGATTTGCAGTATATGTGCGAAATTGGGTGTATTGAAAGGGAAATAAAACCACTCAGAGTTTGCGGAATTTATTTCCCACCTTACATGGGAACTAAGTCCACTTTCCAAAAGTGGTTTTATTTCCCACTAGGTGGGAACCAAGTCCCTCAGTGGATTTAGTTCCCGGGGATTTATTTCCCTGCACCGTACCCAAAGTGTATGTGCAGTAACAGTTACAGCTCTGAGTATGGTACGCCGTATGCGCATTGCGCAGTGCATGAGTACCAACTTTTCGAAAACCCCCAACCAAAAAATGTATTAAATTGATTAATGTCAGTATGTTCCTCCCTGACTAAATTGCCCCCAATAAGTGAGCTTTCGTATCTCGTCTAGCCTTAGAAATTAACTGTCACAAGAGACCTGCGAACAACAAACTCACACTACCTTATTGTGCACATAATTCTTCGCAATCTCCTATTCAGCGCCGCCGCCGCTCAAATTAATTAACAATAACTCGTTAAACTGCCTGCGGTTAGATATTTTAGCGAACAGATTGCGGTACAGTAAATCCATACGTAGGTAAGGTATATGAGCTTGCAGTGGTACTTTGGCTCAGTTAATTTGTCACATCCACAACGCCCCCAAGGGGTATTTGGGTATTTTTTTTTTGCGCTACTATTATCGTTGTTGGATTTAATTGAATTACCTCGGCACACGTAAGGGAAATTAATTTGTCGCAGTTTAAATCGAACAGAAAGTAGGTACTCATACGCCCCGTGTTGTTTGGCATGCATCGCTGGCTAGCGAAGCGGCTCAGTGACGTGACATCCACGCACATGCAGGTAATCGACCGACAGTACGGTGGAGAATAATATTTTTAATGAATTTATAATAATTATTGTGCAATGTCTCTCCCGGCATCCGACCGACGCACGACGGTTCGTATATCTTTTGCGCATCGCTATTGTGAATTTATTTCTGTTCAAAAACATGGCTCTTGTTGTTGTTGCACCCCCATTCCCATCTCCATTGATTATAATGAGATTATTTAACCATTATACGTGAACGTAATGGCATCTACGTGGAACTGGAGCTGGAGGTGCGAGTGCAAAACGTGAGTAGTGGGACGAACACGTACGGGGGTTGTCATAGCTGTGGAGCTAATTATCATTATTCATTAAGTTAATTTAGTCGACACAGAGCACAGAGGGTGTTCTACTGCTGATAAGCGAAGGGTGTATCTGTACTTTCACATCGAATAGAACCTACATTATGAGGCGCCTAGGCGACGTAGGTATGGGGTACTCCGATAGGAGGTACTCTGATAATTAGGAATTATTTTAACGTTGTTATTTTAATTATGAGAAGCGATTGCTTTCGCTTTTATCACACAACGCTTGTGATAAAGTGTGCGTGGTATATTGTTGCGCAGGGGTTGTAATACGAAGGACACAAATGGGTAGGTATCTATGGCTTATTGGGTTTGTTGTTGCTTTCATTGGGTATGAAGGGCGATATGGAAAAGTGGCCAGGTACACGAGATTTCGGTTGTAAAATCCTGAAAGGTCGACATCGATTGCTATTATTTGTTTTATGAATATTAATCGTTAAAGTCCGCTTTTATGCTTCACACGGACCGTGATATGGGTGGAACCGACCTATAACTTATCAGACTATTCGGCAAAACTATACAGTCTTGCTTAATATATAGATATACAGATACAGAATCGTAAAATTGATTTATTTGATAAATATAAAAATAAATATAAGCAACAAAAAAATACTATAGATATCGGCGTGAGTCTACTGGACGGCATGTCCAACTTAAGAGATCTGCTGTGTCAAAAAGGAACTGAAAACGCTTATAGGCTAGAAGAGCAGTGCTTTTACTTCCTTAAGCAGCCTATAATGCATTCAGCACGGGCATTTCAAAATTTTTCGGAAATTATTATTTCCTTGAATAAGACATTCCTTCTAATGATATGCTCAGCTGTTTCAATCCAGATTTTGTCGGTGTACAGCTAGACAGAGGCAGCAACAAGAAGTTGTGGATATCCTCGGGACATAGGGCCCGTCCCCGCAAACAACGTGCGAAACACGATAAAAACGGCAGACAAGGGCTCTATTCCCCTGGTGGTGGGCGCAGATGCCAACGCTCACCACACCCTCTCGGGCAGCAGTGACATAAATAACAGAGATGAGTGTCTTTTTGATTTTCTTATGACTACTAATCTCATATTGTGCAATAAAGGCACAGAGCCTACTTTCATCAATAGTATTTAGGCCTGCCAGACGTCCCGATTTTGGCGGGACAATCCCGATATTTGAACCCTGTCCCGATTTCTGTCCCGATTTACAAAATGTCCCGATTTTGTCCCGATTTTATTACTTTTATTCTACATCGTTTGAAAACGATCGAAAATAACAAATAAATCAATATTAACATGTGTTACAAACCTTAACGACTATAGGAAATTGCAATTGTTGCTGTGAATGCATTCATCCATATAGAAATATGAAACAATAAGCTGTCAAGTGCAAGTCGACAGAACCCATATATAAATATGTATGTACATACTTTTAAATTCAAACAAACTGTGGCGGCAGTATTATTGTATGTGGCGGCTGGTATTTTCGATTATAATAAGGAGCATTGCTTTAAAGTATGTTGACCAAACATTACCTGTAGCATTTTTATCCGAAGCTTCGCTTTCGTCGCAGAAGTACCTAATGCGCTTTGCTAAGTGCTCGATAGGATAAAAGAAAATGTTCTCCATACAAACTAAACCCATTGGGCCCAAACAAAATTTCCAAAATTGGTGAAATTGGTTTTCGATATTTCTTCTTATACTAACCGAGTTTGATCGAATGAAATATACGTGCATCAAAGCGGAGGAGCGGCGACCGACGCGACGTGGCATTTTTCAGGTGGCGTTATGCCAGTTTGGTGCCTTCGAACGAGTTTAATTTTCGAGTGGCAAGCGGGTGGTGACGACGTGGTTTTTGGCATTACAACTGAGTAGAATTTTAGAAGAAACTAAAAAAAAATGCGAAATGACCAAGCATAGCATTCAATATAAGAGGGCATTTTAAGAACTGGTGAATCGGTGGCGCCATACGTTGTTTGTTTTATATATGAGAAGATGTCCTTAATAATTGTTATTGTTATATTGTATTTATCAGATATGACTTCTTCTGGTTAACCAGTCACCCTCAAAAGATTGGTTTGCTACAAAAACATATAGAAAATGTACCCGTGGCTAAGAAGGTTACTTTTATTAAAATGAATTGCAAATATAGTTGTAAAGATGTTTGCATAGGTTTTTTAAGGAAGATCTCATTGGTCAAATAATTATTTATAAAATATGTTATGTTATGGTTATGTACCCGTACCTATCGATTAGACTGAATATTGAAAGTCCCTGAATTATTATTAATAATTTGTTATTTTGAACGTATGTTTATGTATAGGTAGCGTTAAAAAACCTTTAACTTTTCATAAGACGTGTATAAAAATCTATGCTTTTTTTAATATCCCGATTTGTCCCGATTTTTGAACCTTGGTGTCCCGATTTTAATACAATTTCATCTGGCAGCCCTAATAGTATTAGACGGGAGGTTTTAGACATTACCCTAGCTACTAACTCTCCCAAACTAAAAATTAGCAATTGGTTGGTATCGAGAGATGTTTCATTCTCGGACCACCGATATATTCAATTCAGCATTGACTACTGTATGCCTCCAATCGTACCCTTTACTAATCCTAGAACAGTCAACTGGCTGGCATATAACTCTCTTCTTACGCAGAAGATTCCTCATGAATACCCACTTTCCGGGTAATACCATAGACGTTAACCGGCCTACAGTAACCCATCACCTAGTCCAGGAAATACCGGATGAGATAGTGAACACCCGCAATATAAACTGGGCCGTTCACAACTTCCGTCCGTATAAGTCCCCTGGACCTGATAATATAACACCAGTGGAGATTCAAAAAGCTCTTGTAATATTGAACCCTTGGCTAGAAGTGATTTTCCGCACATGCCTGACTTACGGCTACACTCCAGCCTCATGGAAAAGGGTCAAGGTAGTCTTTATACCAAAGAGCGGCATGTCTCTCCAAAGGACTTTAGGCCGATCAGTCTCTCTTCGTTTCTGTTAAAAACTCTAGAAAGACTCATCGACAACTATATTCGAAAAAAAAAAAACGGTCGCCCTCCACCTTGACCCGAAGACTAAGCCCTAACTAGGTGATGTAAATTTATACAAGATCCGACTGCCTTTCACTACCAAAAACATCTCAACAAGGTAGGACACCCAAATTCGCAAGTAGCAAAAGAATTCCCATCAGGGTAACGCCCGGCACAAAGGACCGTTCTGGCCGTTCTTCAATTTGTAAGTTTATTCAACCGTTTGTTGTCCGCTGCGTCTGGATTAATCCAAGAGCGATGTCCGTTGCGGTTATATGTGTCTGAAGCACGTAGAGTGCAATGGTTAGCCTGCAACACACACACAGGAGAAAGCTTATCGTTTGCGAATGTGCAAAGAGTTTTTTATTCTTCGAGGCTTGTTATCACTTCTATGTTTTACGATACCTTTCAGTCTTTTCTTCTTCTCGAACTTCTGCCCGGTAGTCTTCATTTGTCGCAGCTTCATAGTTCTCTCTTCTGTCTGCACCATTTACTCATTTATGAGAGGACTACGTTTCGACACTCAAATACCCAATCTGACATAACAGCTCATTAAACTGCTATATGATGCCCTGTCGATGGTTGTTTTACCAGCTCGGACTTGCTTCGCTTCGGACTATGCCCTCAAAAGCAAACTCCCATCCAAGATACAAGAGTTTCATCCCGATCCGGTATGTGGGGAAAACTGGCGACCTGAATCCCATTCAGCATGGTATATGTATGGACGGTTTAAAAATGCAAATTCGAAAAGTGTCCCACTGGAACACCCAACCAAGCTAAATAGTCTATACTATACGATTGAGCTCTGTGGCAATCGTGTGCAATACGTATTCTTAAAAGGACATATCAGCAAAATATTGTCAAACGCCAGCAGTGTTGCCGTAAACTTTTAAAAAGTCACTAACTCGAACCTCAAAATCCACCAGATCTGCTAAAATTTAAAAAAAAAGTCACTAGAAAAAAGTTTTCATTACAAATGAAAAAAAAAAATATTCAATTTTAACAAAATTTTTATTTTGTAAGTACAATAAATCAAAAACTTACAAAAATACATAATGATAACTTAAAAAAAAAACAAATTCAGTCTCAAAGTTACTTAATACAAAACAAATTAGTTTTTAAAATCACTTTACAAATCACAAATATTTATATCGATTTCATCTTCATCAGTTTCATTTACCTCAATATCGGAGGCATTTTTAAAATTATTTCTTAAAAGAATATTTTTAGGAATTTCGTATTCATGACAACTTTTTTTTTGTATTTTTAATTGATTTCTGATGAGCATTATTGAGTTCAAAGTTTTCGTTGACATTTTATTTCTCAACTTGTTTTTAACTATGTTCATCATACTAAAAATGCGTTCCACTTCGGCATTTGTAATGTGGAAGCAGGCACGTAGCCACGGGGGGGGGGCTTGAGGGGCTTGGGGCCGGCTCCATATATGGGAGCAATATACCCGGCCTGGTCTAACCTGTGCTTTGTACAGTAGGAGAAGTTGCTTGGGGCTAAAGTACCTCTTTGTTCTAAATAGGTAGCTCAACTTAGCAGACGCCGATCGTGCAATATAGGATTGTGATCCTGCCATGTGATTCCTGAATTGACTGTGACTCCTAAAATGTGCATTGAGTCCTTGGGATGGATTGAATGGTCATCCATTTGGATCTGAGGAACTGTTGAAGCATTTTTCCTAGAAAATGTTGTGAGCTGTGTCTTGTTTGCAACTGAAACTGAAATGACCGTAATGGGGCTTAATATAAATTCAAATCTATAAAAATAAGGAGACTATCCCGGACCCCGGTATAGGTATACATTATTCAAACGCTAGGTATGTACACTGTGCAAGCCATAGCTTTAACCTGGCTCTGCCATGTCAACTCCTGCAATTCGCAATTACCTTAGTGTAGTTAGTGAAAAAGCTAATTTCTTCCGCAACCTTTCAAATGCATATTATGTAACTTTCAAAACTGTCATAAAAAAACACGCACCCGAGAGCCGAAAAACTCGACTTCTGCGCCTTTGTGAAACGAAATTCATTGAAAGGCATGACAGTATTAATTCCTTTGTAGAGCTCTTCAAATGCATCTCAATAAGTATTGAAAAAATAACTAGCAGAACGTGGGTGATGTCTTCGAAAGTATCAACACTTTTGGCAGCGATTGCCTAGTAGTAAGCCTCATTGTATACGAAAATCTTTTCAGTTTAGCGCTGCCCTTATCAGTTTCCCTACAGAACAAATCCTTAGATTTCGTTTCTGCAATCGACCGCACAAAAGAAGTTCTGAATTCTCTTAAGGACATCAGAGAAAATGCCGAAATTTTTTCAGAGAGGCTTTTCAATCCGCATCCTTACTTGCCGAGGACTTATTTGAAGAACATCATTGAAACAAACAACGCGTTTCAATCCAGAAACCTCTCCTTCTAAAGCCTATTTTAGAGTGCCGATACTGATTTTTTGCATAGATTCGTTGATACAAAATCTTACGGATAGATTCATGGTCAACAAAGACGTTCTACCATCGTTTCAAGCTCTTCTCCCAGGTTTTGCTGCAGTTGAGCCTGAGCGAAAAGTTGGAAAAGTTAACACTTTACTTTGATAATGCAATTTCGTTATCAACTGTGAAAGCTGAGTACATTCCTTGGTGCGAGCGACCCTTCTACCGAAGTTTTGCAATTGCTTGATTATGTGACAAGACTTACTTTAGACTTATAAATTTCTTGCTTACGGTTTTAGCAACGCTTCCAGTGACCACAGCTAGTTTTAAAAGAACCCTTTCGGCTATGAAGCTAGGCCTAGGGTTTCTACCGCCTGTAGCGCCACCTATTTATTTTTTATTAGCTATGAAAAAGATTGAAACAATGTCCCGAAGCGTTATGGAGAATGCATGGTTAAGTTCACTTGCTATGATATCTGTTCATTCGGATATTATTGTGAATCCAGATAAGGTGTTTGATCTCATATCAAACAAAAATCAATACGTTTTCTGCTTTGAATAAATGTGACTAATAGAAATCACTGAATTGGAATATACATGGAAGCAAGCCCCCCCCGAACCAAAATCCTGGCTACGGGCCTGTGTGGAAGCGACATTACAGTTCGAGCAAGTTGGAATAATTCTTCAAAAGTATTGACTGCTGCGTTTTTATAACGCGAAACTTCTACACAAAACTGTACGCTATCTTGAAGCTCTTTCCATTTCACAAAATGAATAGCCATCCATTGCTTTAAAATATGTTCTATGTTTTCGTCCTGAAAACCTAAACTTTTTGCAAGGTCAATAATAGCACGATCTTGTACAGGTTTTAAAATATTTTCAACTGATAGTAATTCCATAGTCTGATAGTATCATTGAATTTTTCCTGAAAAAGAGACATTGTTTCGTTAGCTGTGTGGCAATTGGTACCGTCCTGTTGAAAGCACATATCGTCCACATCCATATCTTCCAATTCGGGCCATAACAAGTTCGTTATCATCTCACGATAGCGAACACCATCCACAGGAACTGCTTGACCGGCCTCATTTTGGAAAAAATACGGCCCGATTATGCCGCCAGCCCATAAAGCGCACCAAACAGTCACTCTTTGTGGGTGCATTGGTTTTTCGACAAATCACTCTCGGATTATCATTCGCCCAAATGCGGCAATTCTGATTATTGACGAATCACTGAGGTGAAAATTTGCCTCATCACTGAAGATGTTTTTCTTCGAAAATTGATCATCCACTGACCACTTTGCCATTTCTTGCCACCATTATGACCATTGACGACGCTTGAAATGGTCAAGAGGCTTTAGTTCTTAATCAATTGCATCTTGTAAGCGCGTAAATGCAAGCCTTTATGGATAATGTTCATCAACGACGAGCGTGAGAGGTGCAATTGTTGGACACGCGCACGACAACGAGTTGAGGTGGATGGCCTTCAGCCACACTATCGCGAACAATATTTTCTGCAGTACCTACGAGGTGTACGAGCATGCACTGATGTTTTCACATTTCCTACAGACCCGGTTTGCTTAAATTTTTGCACGATTTTTCCGATTGTACGCACATTTGGACGATTAAATTGACCGAAAAAAATCACGAAGTGCACGATATGCATTTTGATTTGAACGCCCATTTTCATAATAAGCCTGAATAACTTTAACTTTAACGTTGCTCGATTGTTTATCTTTCCATGGTTCAAATTGAGTTAGTCTGAAATTGAGAAATGTCAATTGAAATGCAGAAAAAAACTTGACGTTTAGGTGTGGTTCATATTCAACTTCAACATCGGCTCTTAAAATTTAACCACCCTTTATTTTCATTTCCATTTGTCCTAAAAATAAAAATCACACAACTATTATGGTTATGAGAAGCAATAGACCTAGAGTATGGACTCGTTTCGTCAACCATTTATTTATGCAGTTAATTTAAATTTTATGTTGGGACTATCAAAATCCGGCTCGAAGGACCAACATTTTCATTGATAAACCAAGAGATATAGTGTAGATAATCACTTGCATATATACTATACAGGGTGTCCCAGTTAAGCATTTTTGTCTGACAATAAATGGCTTTTACTACAACTTCTGTTGATCATACGTAAAAAAGTTGCTTAAGATAATTTTTAGAAAAGTTCTCAAGGATAAAAATTTCATAAAAAAAACAAAAATGTATTCAGTAAAAATTAAAAAAAAAAATTATTTTAAGTAAAAAAATGTGAGAGCAAACTATTTTGTAGCTGCACAGATAGGCTTGCCACATTTTAGAAAATCTCGTGGAGGACTTAAAAAATAAAACTTTTTTTTTAAACATAAAGACAGAAAATATGAGGTATCTATTTAAAAAAAAGCTACCTTTTAACCACTGAATTTTTGTACTGACATTTTACTTACTTTCAAGGGCACGTGCTTTTATTTTGTATTTAAACATTTAAACATTTTTACTGACTTATCTTTTTTTTTTTGTTACAAAAAACGCAGCTTATCGGGGCATGCTGCCCCCCGTGCAATATCTCTGTTTGTGGTCACTGTAGGATTTCGAGTAGGTGCAAGGTTGGGTACCTATATGCACTGTTTATGTTATGTTGCTTGACTAATTTTACCGCCAAAAAATACGAATTTTTTAGATTATCTTACCTTAGATATATCTTCGGCTTTTCGGCAATCTAATCACAATGAATTTCACAATTTTCCGAAATTTTCCAAGCTTCACAACGAATTTTCCACCTTTGCATCATCCAAAATCATCAAAGCATGCGATAAAAGGCAAAATTTCGTCGAAAAAAGAAATAAATTTTTTTGCATTTTTCCCGAAATTTCCGAGTTTTCCACTAAGAATTTTCTATTTTTCCATTCGAAAAGCCATTCCGAAACAATTGCACACAAACTTTCATACAAAAAATCTATTTTCGATTTGTGCAATTTCCAGACTTTTCCAGAGGGTTTTCCCAAAATTTTCTTTCGGATTTGAGCCAAATCGGCCCAGCCGTTTTTATGAATTACTATAATTTTTTCGCACCATTTATATTATAATAAATAGACGTGCAATGCAGATGCAGAAGTCAATAGTATCTGAATTCCCCGAAGAGATGAAAAATATTAAACCCTCTTGCTCTTCTGCAGATTCTGCAATTTATATAAAACTTGACTCTAATGTTTATATTGCCACATTTGTAAAATAAAATCGTACTCTTTGAAAAGTGAAAGGAATTTGATTTTTTTTTGTTAAAGTAATTATGTTTGTGGAGGACATCTTTCTTTTTGTGGAGGACGGAGGACAGCACCTTACAAAGGAGGACGGGTGGCAAGCCTATGCACAGATGTACCCGAAGTTCTTAGGACTGTTTGCACTACTTTTCAAAATGTACAAAACAATTTTTGTTCCTATAAGTGGTAACACCTCTAAAATAGAGGTCACCTCGATTCGATTCGTTTGAACGCTATCGTGCTTTCAACAGACAGACAGACATACAGACAGACGGACATGGCTAAATCGATTCAGAATGTGATCCTGATTCAAAATATATATACTTTATATGGTCTCTGGTGAATCCTTCTTGGCGTTACAAACGTAATGACAAAGTGAATATACCTTCCTGTGGAGGGTATAAAAATATACAATTTTGACAGAATTTGCCTTTAAGTGAGTGTGTTGGACGTCTTTTTCGTCAACAATTCATTTTATTTAAATGTGAAATAGATGCATCCCTATAACAAAATTGAACTCTTGCTATTGCAACTACTTAATTGATCTAGAATTACAAAACAATTATCTAATTGCCTCAGAACCACTTCACACCTCAAACAAGACTGTCCATCGGTTTTGGTAAATAGACTTATCTGGTCGCAGCTACTTCTGACCACTTCATGGTTAAAAAGACAAAGAGAAAAACAAATTAGATCTCCCGACGCTGCTTATAAAAGATCCCAAGTGCCCAGCGCGAGCCATAAGCTAATTGAATTTTTTTTTAACGGAGCCACATTTGCCAAAGTGATATTATGAAGTGCGTTCAGTTTTGTGCGATTCTCATCTGTGCTTTAAGTGTAAGGGCTTATCAAAAACAAATTACATAAGTGATAATCACCCTCTTCGATTTAGGCATCCCCGACATTCAGCACGCATATGGAAAAATCAGCCTATGCCCAGGTGATCTCATACGTCAATCACCTCTTGGAAAACTTCCCTATTATGCGTGGTGGTGGGTGTTTCGAACATTTTATTCCGCTTATCAATAGAATAGCTGACCAAGTCAAAGACCTGTCAGAAGTCTGCGCTAATGACGCTGCCTTAAAACGAGATGCGTTACTTCGTAAAGAGCGCGATGAACTGGCGGGATATGTGAAAAAAGTTCAAAACTCGTTGACGAATTGCTCTGCAAACTCAGACAACATTGGATATCTCAAGTGTTTAATGGGTATTGTAAGTCCTTTTTATTATTTTCCACGCTCATTCAGTGCAAATTTTGTTAACTCGTCTGCCTAGGTTGAAGAGGATAAGCAGATCCTTGATCTGATTGCGAAAAGATCTGCGATACTAATCAAAGACTATACAGACAGGCTGCAAGCGATTAACAAAGAAGAAATTTTTTGTGTTGACGAAATCATAAAGGAAGCTCAGCGGGCGAGTGACCAAGCATTCGCCTACTTGAGGGATTGCGTTGGAAATGGCCAATGGCCGGTAACAATTGTTCCAACAACTGACCCCACTGACTCAGATTTGGATAAACCAAGTCAGCGAACTGATCCCTGATATAAGACGAATGCAACTGCTATAGGAATACCAATAGGCATAGCAGTTGTCATTTGTCTAATTTTAACTGCAACTTTATTATTCAAGAAAAAACATTGCTTAAGACGAACAAATTCAATGGGTGATGGCGAATCACCATCGGAATCACAGAACAGTTCTTGTCATATTAATAGTGATAGATGACGCTAGTTTGCTGCAAGAATAAACTAATTTGACAGTCTTTGTGCAAAGTTTACTTCTTTTTAATAAACATGTCGAAAGTTGTCAAATTCGATATAGGTACTGTTGCTTATAATTTGATTTAAATCGGACGGTTGTTGAAAGTTTACCAATGAGCACGTCATAATCAATAGAAACGAACAACAATTTTTTTTGTTTTTCTAGGAAAAATTTTAATTCAGGTTCTTTAGATTGATTCTTTTATCAATCATTATAAGATAGTATCTAGTGATTCGGTTTTAGTTAACAAGTACGTATATCTACATAACAAAACGTTTTATTAATTTTATACTAAAATGATTTAGATTTATATTTATTCGTATATATTTATACAGTAAGATACAATATCTTCTAAGATAGTACAAACTTAAAATGTTCTAGTACAAATAAATAATCTATGTATATCAATATAACAGTGCTTAAATTTAAATACCTATTATAATAAAATCTATCATAAACATTAACTGAATTATAAGAAAATAATATAAGGTCAAATTGTTAACTGAAATATTTATTATATAAAAACTTATCGAAAATGTGTGACTATAAATATAGGAGGTACTATAGGTACCCTTGACTTTAGTTTAAGTACCATATATTTAATTATCAAGTTCAAGGTTCCTACTAGCTATTGGAAATATTTTGAACTGTCTAAATTTAGAATTATTTTAACTCATTACCAAGTACGTACATTGTACCTATACATATCGGTTCGACTCAACTCATATTTTTACATTATGTGAAATAAACATAAAAACTAGTATTTTTGGCTTTATTAAAATAACACTTAAATAAATAAAATAAATAGGATGGCAAAACATTTCCGTCAAAGGCAAGCCAACTTAGGCCTATCTTCTCCCAATTATTAGTTTGTGTGAGCTTTTATTTTTTTGGGACGAATGGAAGAAATCTACAATTATTGTACATATGCCGAGTCCGAAACGAAAGGCTAAACCGAGAGAAGCTTGACAGTTGTAGATACTCTCGGGTGTTTTTTAGATCGTTCGATTTCTGGGGATCGAACCTAACCACTGATCTACTGATGCACCGAAGATTATGCTTGAGCTTTAACAAAATTGAAACGTCTGCATGACCAACAAAACTTTCAATGAATGAGAAAGTTTCGTGCGATCCAGTAATTCACTCTATAAGGGGTCCTCCAAGTTGTGGGTGAGATATAAACGATTTTTTTTTTGTTTTACTTAAGAGGACTGAAATGAAATGGCTGCCGCGGATTCGCTGGGTACAATTTTCGATAACTCTGGCGCGTAGATCAGGCTTACTGGCATGGATCTGAGATTTAAGGAAATCCGGAAAGAACTGGGTTAAGTAACAAGATCTCGGTGGACAGTTCACTTCGACTCTAAGTGCGGTACCTAACCATGCTCTTAAATCGCTCTCGATGAATGCCCTGCCCATTGTAGCATTAGCTGTGTGGCACAAAGCGCCGCAGTGCTGTTGGAACCACACATTTAGCTCACCTCAATTATCATCCGATTTGGGCCAAAAGGAAATTGGTTATCAAAAAATATATAAAAAAATAAAAGCTGTGCCCGCCCGGCTTTGCCCGTGCACAAGAATTGTATTGCTTAGGTCTTAGATAAAAATGTTCTTTCGTAAAATGCGAGAAATGAGAATAACTGGATTTTTCTCTCTGCCTAAACCTGAAATACAGCAATACGAACAAAACAGAAAAAGAATCCTGAAAATCGGCCGAGCGGTTATCGTCATCATCATATAACGTCATCGAGTTTCACCCCATAGAGGTTGTTTGTGTGTAGGAGGTAAAAGATTTTGATTATAATTTTGTATGGGCTGTGCCACGCCCCTTTGTCAAATTTTGACCAATCTTCACTGGAGCACTCCAGGGCCAATACCTAGGATTATCTGTGAAATTGGATTATCTGTCAATCAATTCGGTGATTTTCGAGATACAAGATTTTGAATGTTTTTTTTTTGTGCGTGGGCGGTGCCACGTCCCATAGGCTCTAAAACTGTGGTGTATGACATAAATTTAACAGATCACAGCTTCAGTATTCCACTTAATTATAATGTTCCTAGAACTAATCGTATTTGCCAAAGGTGATTTTATTGCCCTTTAAAAACCGTTTGCACTTTTAATTTATTTCTAAACAAGCTGCTGATAAAATGAGGTACCCAAATGTTTTGCCCTTTTGAGGTTATGGCATTAATATATAAACCAACGCAGCGCTTTCTTTTTTTTTTTGTTAATTTCGACTATTTAATTTTATAATAGGTAATGGGTGGCAAAATAAAGCTTACAAGACGCTCGCCTATGTATTGCCAAATTAGCTAAGGAAATCGAGAGGAGCCGAGTCTAACTATGAACAAAAACATGAAAGGCTGATTTTGCATATACTGTGTGCTTAATGTTAATGGTTGGGTGTGTATGAATCGGGTAGGCGCTGATTGGCATCAACTTGGCGGTGCCCAGCTGTTGCAACTTTTTCATACACATCAATTGTGCTTATTTTACCTCCGCGTGGTAACCACCGGGTACTGGTCTCGCTCAACCGGGCTTGGCTTGCTAAACTTATAAGCGCGAGTGTTAAACACGAAGAAAATAGCAACACTATAATGCTCTGTCGGAATGACTGACTGAACGAGTCTCAGAGGTCTTACATGAGCCCCTCAGAAAGAGGACATACAGCGGATGAATACACAAGATTGAATCAACGGTGTTGTCAACAGTCGAGATGGCAGATACCCTGCGTGAGCTTCTTTGACATATTTGGAGCAAAGGTCTGTAAGGATTTTCAGCACTAGTCAGGGTACTGATATAGAGATGGTGTCGGATGAACCCTTTATGGGCCAACGGCAGCACTCATATCCCCGAAGTGGGTTACTGACAACGGAGTATCCGACCCGCTGTCCTAGGGTTATCTTAGGGCCTGGTTCTCCAGGTTGAGGGTTGTGCGTGGGGCTAACTACCCAACCACGGAAAAATTAGTGGTTACGAAGCAACCAAGAGCCTCGGATACGGATGGATTCACTGTTGACGACCCTGCAAAACGAAAAAAGGACAATGACGTTCGGATATGCACGTGGAATGTTCGAACCCTGAACAGACCGCGTGCAGCCGAACAATTAGCGGAGGCCCTAGACTGTTACAAGGCAGATATCACCGCCATTCAGGAGGTGCGGTGGTATGGGCCAGGCAAAAGAAGGATGAAAACCTGTGACATCTACTACGGTGATTGCTACAGAGAGCAGAAGCAGCGTCTGTTTGGATGCGGATTCGTTGTAAGCGGCAGACTTAGGCAAGAAGTCTTGAGCTTTCGACACATAAGTGAGCGCCTTACAACTATCCGCATCAAGGCTAAATTCGCCAACATCAGCCTGATATGCGCTAACGCCCCCACAAAAGATAAAGACGAAGCTACCAAAGAATGTTTCTATGAGCTCCTCGACAAAACATATGAGCAATGTCCTAAATACGACGTTAAAATTGTCTTAGGTGATTTTAACGCCAAAATAGGAAAGGAGGACATCTTTGGTAGCACAATCGGAAAGCACAGCCTACACGAAACCACGTCCGGAAACGGACTTAGGCTAATTGACTTTGCTGCGGGACGTAATGCTACTATAGCAAGCACACGGTTTCCACACCTCAACATTCACAAAGGAACATGGCGGTCACCAGCCCATCAAACGGTCAATCAAATTGACCATGTTGCGATCGACGCAAGGCACTCTTCCAGTATTCTAGATGTCCGAACTTTCCGAGCGGCCAACATAGACTCGGATCACTACCTTGTTGTAGCCAAGGTACGTATGCGGATATCCCAGACAGCACAACAACGAGGAAATACTGTGAGGAGATTCAACGTTGAACGGCTACAAACGTAACAAACCGCCAGAACTTTTGCCGATCGCGTCTCCCTCAACCTCTCGAGAATTCCTGTACAGCCAGCATCAAGTGCTGAAGACAAGTGGCATCGATGCCAAGAAGCCATCAGAAAAGCCGCAACTGATGTGCTAGGTTTCACCCGACCACCCCGCGAAACCCCTGGTTTGATGAAGAGTGCCGGCAAGCACATGCAGCAAAGCAACTGGCCTACAAAGCGGCGCTGCAGAGAAGGACGAGAGCAGCTCGTGAGCTCTACGAGCAAAAAAGGAGGGAAGAACACCGGTTTCTCCGGAGGAAAAAGAAAGAGCATGAGAAGCGCGCGATCGAGGAAATAGAGAGGTGTTACTCCAGGAACAATGTTCGGAAGTTTTACCAAAAGGTAAAAAGAACGTGTCACGGGAACAAGACCCGAACAGAGACCTGTAGAGACGAACAAGGAAACCTTGTAGTAGAGTCACAGTCGGTGCTGAGGACATGGAAAAACCATTTCTGTAGACTGTTAAACGGCGAAGACGACACAAATTTCGCTGTCAGGCAGAATGAACCATTCAATCTGGGCGATGAAAGCCAAGACTTCCGTCCACCTGACCAAAATGAGGTAAGGATAGCAATATCCAAGCTGAAGTCCAACAAAGCTGCAGGACCGGACGGTTTATCGGCCGAGCTTTTTAAGGCAGCGGGGGATGACTTGGTAGAGAGCATACACCAACTCGTTTCTAAAATTTGGTCAGAGGAAAGTATGCCTGAAGAATGGAGCCTCAGCATTGTTTGCCCGATCCATAAGAAAGGAGACGCTCTAAACTGCGCCAACTATAGAGGCATCAGTCTCCTTAACAACGCTTACAAAATCCTGTCTTCCGTACTGTGTGAACGCCTGAAACCATTTGTCAACGAACTGATTGGAATTGGACCCTATCAGTGTGGTTTTAGGCCCGATAAGTCCACAACCGACCAAATATTCACACTACGGCAGATCCTGGAGAAAACCCAAGAAGTCCAAATCGATACTCATCACCTATTTATCGATTTTAAAGCCGCATATGACAGCATTTATAGAGACGAGCTATACAGAGCAGAGTTTTGGCATCCCTGCCAAACTTGTCAGATTGTGCAGAATGACGATGGAGAACGCTCGCTGCTCCGTAAAGGTCGGAAACAGTCTCACCGAGACCTTTGATGTCAAAAAAGGATTTAGACAAGGTGGTGCGCTGTCATGTGACTTTTTCAACATCATTCTTGAGAAAATTGTGCGAAACTCGCAAGCCAACACCAGGGGCACAATTTTCCAAAAGTCTGTGCAACTACTTGCATACGCTGACGACATCGACATCATTGGCAGGACACAGCGAGCTGTCACTGGTGCGTTTGCAAGTATCAGTACAGAGGCGGCAAAAATGGGTTTGGTGGTGAATGAGGGCAAAACAAAATATATGCTGTCAACTAGAAGGGACACACAACATCGACGAATCGGACAGAACGTCACGATAGACAGCTATAACTTTGAGGAAGTTCGGGACTTTGTCTATCTCGGCTCCGCTATTAATTCTGAAAATGACATCACATCAGAAATCAAGCGAAGAATTACACTTGCCAACCGCTGTTACTTTGGCCTAAGAAGGCAATTGATTAGTAAGGCCCTGTCGAGAAACACTAAGGAGACTCTATATAAGACCCTCATCATCCCAGTCCTGCTTTATGGCGCAGAATCATGGACGTTGTCAAAAGCGGATGAAGATCTCCTTGGTCGCTTCGAACGCAAAATTCTTCGAGTGATTTTCGGTCCCGTTTGCGTTGACGGGCTTTGGAGGAGGAGATTTAACAGCGAACTCTACGAGCTGTACAGCGACATCGACCTTGTCAGAAAAGTACGTATCAGTCGACTAAGATGGCTAGGACATGTAGAGCGAATGGACACCAACGCTCCGGCCCGAAGAGTCTTCGATTCCAACCCGGAGGGACAACGAAGTAGAGGAAGACCTCGCCTTAGGTGGCGCGCACAAGTGGAAAGGGTCCTCCCAAAGATCGTGCTAACTGGAGAGGCGTGTTGGTTGAGGCCCAGGTCCACCCCGGACTGTAGCGCCATCTAAGTTAGTAAGTAAGTGTGCTTAATGCGGAAAGGCGACTTATATTAAAAGAAGCATCAAATTCTCACGACTCTTTGGCGAAAATCAGGGAAATATGTGCTCAGGCACGTAGCCAGGAGTAGCCGAAAGTCTTAAACAAAAGACAAAAACTGAAATTTTCTAACTGATAGCTCAACTTTGTTTTTTAAATACTTCTCCCGAGAAAGGCGAACCTATAACGCTTCAACAGCGCCCCGAGATGCATGCAGATGGCTGTTATAGTTCTGCACTTAAATTGCTGCAAATTGTAGTCTTCTAAAAATATATCCCCAGTATACTGTATGGTCTGGTCATGATCATGAGCATTAGCAGCCTGTCTTGTGGGGCGCCCAAAAGTTACATTTTGAGGGACAATGTCTTTGAGTTCCTCGAAACATCTAACATGGAAGTACCTCTACCTATAGAACAAGCAGAGGTCAGCGACTTGTCTTCTCTGCACCAACGCTTGTAGATTCGATGTGAGTGAAGGGTCTCCAATATGTCGAACTGCTCGTCTCTGTATGCTGTCATCCTAGTGGCGCATCTTTTTATACGCTTTTCAGGTAGTCCATTGTTTGATCTTGAGAAATTTCAACCGTAGCTTTTTATTTACCCTTTAATTTTATGACTTACTGTTGGGAAAATATGTACCTGTTCACAGGTAGCAAAAGTTTCCGGGTACAAAATTTCCACCAGGTATAAAGAGTGAAAATCGATTGCAAAATATATGGCCTCATCCTAATAGTGATCGCCAGTGTAAATACCGAAAAAAGTTCTTAGAAAAAATCAGTCACATTTGCTGGTCAATTGCTAAGTGTAACGTAAGGTACATATTACCAGAAATAAGGGACGCATGTATGCAATAAGATGGAAATAACCAAAGCATACAAAATCTTCAAAACAACGCTTCGTAGAGCCGGAAGCGAAAGTCTTTTTAGAAAGTTTAAACGAAATTTTGTGTGTAGAAGTAGCATTTTCCTAAGACGTTCATGTTTTATTTCTATTATTCAGCCATTTATGAATAAAAACCAGAACAAAATTTCACCAAAGTGTCCTAACATGCTGCTGGACGTGATAAAAAACAAATCCCCAGAGCAAAACTAAATAAACAGTAAAAATCTGCAACTGCATTCAAATCTCAGATGCACCGCATACAACTTAAACTTATCACTTCCTCCACTCGGATCTTGCATACCAAGTGGCAACCTCTGCTGGTCCTCATTGCAAATTGTATTTTCCTCTCTTTACCATTATTATCCTGTTTTCCTTTTTTCATGTCATTTATTTTCTTCTGTTACTCTTACATTACGACATGGAAATAAAATCGAATGGAATTTTATTGTGGTGGCAAAATTGAGTTCGTCTTCTTTTTTTTTTCTTTTGAAAGAAATTGCGAAAAAACACGCCCAGATAAAAAAAAACACTCTAAGCGACTGCCACAGTCAGTGCACATAGTACCCAGGCTCCCTGCCCTACGTCCTTAATCTTCCTCCTCAAACAGCAACAAAAACCCGAAGAGGAAAATTGAAAATTTAACAAGGCGAAGATTTTCCATTTGAGACGTTCAATTTGCCTTAATGGATGGAAATGTCTTTTCGAATTCGGTTTGGGTCAGGATTCGTTTTCCTTTCATTCGTCGGTATAGTGGAAAAAGGAAGAAGGTTTCAAGAAAAATCTGTTTTACTCAGTGTATTTCCCTTTTGGTCGTTTTAACATTGTTGTTTTGTTTTCTTTGTTTTTTTCTACTTTTTCGTCTCCTGGTTCCCACAATATGTGCGAGCACAAAAGGATTTCAGCTTTCAACATCCACTACAACAGTCTATACTCCGATCTGTTTAACAACCAGGGATATGGCAAAATTCAATTGATACTAGCTGTACAATGTTTGAATATGTGTTTACTGAGATTTTGGCTTCTATTCGAAAGGACATTTTGAATTTTCAAGGATATCACACACTCCTCGCGAGGGGAAAATGTTTTTTAGTTCCATTTTTATCAACATAGGATATTGTTAACTTACAAAGTGGAAATAACCTTGATTTTCAAAATGCGCTGCTCAGAACACTTAAGGATATTTTCCGGTTTAGTGTGAATTTAAATCTGAATTGATGGAAAGAAATTTGAACGGCGAAATGATAAACCAACAAAAGGGATGTAATGAGGCATTAAATAAATTTGTTAGATATTTTATAGATAAAGCGATACGGTTTTGGGTGGCAAATCAAACTGGAAGGACCGTAAAACTCAATCCATATCTCAGATTATGTTAGCAAGACAAAAAACGAACTTTATGAAGAAAATCGGAAGGCAATTCCAATACCAAATAATATTTATGGACGACTTAGGTGAGATGGTTTTGATTAATGATGCAGATACAGCGGATTGGTAGGAAAATGGAAATTTTTATCCCTCAGCGATGGAGACAGATGGAAATATTTTCACAATGTTGCTCATGTTTATTTAGCACGAAATTGAGTAGCTAGGTCTCTGCAAAAGCACACCTTGGTAAAATGATAAATTTAATTAATTCGGTCGATTTTGTCGGTCTTATTGTACAAACAATCATAGGATGGGTATACTCAACCTCCAAATCTTTGAAGACGCCACCTTGGTGCAAGATACCACAAAAACTGGAGTCTATTTTACCTTTCAGAGATTTTTATATAATTCATTCATTCATTCATTTTCGGTGGTCCGTTTATCCATTAAGTGGGTCGCTGGTGTAGGTTGCTCAAGTGGACCCTCTATTAAATAGCTCTCGAATCTTCGCAATTGACTGTAAATCATCAAGGCCAATCCCCATACGGGTAGAGGAGAGATTATGAACTTGGTCTAACCATCTCATATTGGGTCTACCTATAGAGGACGCCTGCCTGATGGTACGGATTCCATAGCACGTCGTGGAATCCTGGTTGGGGACATGCGTTTAACATGACCAAACCACCGAAGCATGGACCGATCCGTCCGGAGAAGTAGCTACTAGACATTGAGTTCCTCACGTATTCTGGTATTTCTAATGCGATCTCTACGAGTCTCACCAGCGGAGGAATCTCATTTCGGCAGCTTGTATCCGCGATCTCAAACCTCAAACCTCATGACGATGGAAAAGAGTTGGAACAAACACCGAATTAAAGACTGACAACTTAGCTTTGACCCAAGTTCAGTCCTCTAACAGAATGACTAAGCTGTCTCAAAATTGACAATCCTGACCAATCCTACAGGAAAACTCGGCATTCCTCCTTCCATCACTCTACCCCCGGGTAGAATTTGGAGTTCTTAGAACAAAAAGTAGATACTTGGGGCAATGCATACATCGAAAACTTCTTTTGCAAATGATTTAAGCTACTTTTAAGGTAGCTGTCTGTGCCTGTCTTGCTATCAGCTGATTTGATATATAATCGACATTAAATTAAAAACATTTAGCATATTTTTTTGGGAATCTATAGCTAGCTCACTTTTACTTTTACATGCAAAACTTGTGTGTGAATACTTAAGCTTAGATTGATGAACAATCAGACCCATTCGATCACGGATCTTATTTTGTTTTCGAGACTGATCTCATGCTATGTACCTACATTTTATTTTTAAAAAAATAGATAACTAGCGTAGCGACTACAATATTATTGACACCCCTAAGGAAATTTCAACTTTGATCAACAATAACATTTTCATTTATAGAGCGATTTGAATCTGTTGTATACCAAAGTATAAATTATTAAAAAACATATTTAAAATGCCAATACCCTTTAAAACAGAATAACGTTATGTTTTTAATATTATTCTATTTACATATGTTTTCAAAATGTTTTATTAAAATTAGTTACGCGCATACGGCGGGAGGGGCTACAGAACGATGAGATACGGGAGGAATTTGCACGGCAGGTATCTGAAAGGTTTGAACAAATTCCAAATGTTCCATTGAATGTAGAGGAAGAATGGCAGTTGTTTTCAACAGCAGTTATTGCCTCTGCAGGACATGTTTGCGGAGTGAAGCGGCTCAGTGTGGCGGCTGGTGGTGAGAAAAGGACTGCGTGGTTTAAAACGCCCGGAGTTCAAGAAGCTATCAGAGAGAAGAAGAAGGCTTTTAAGGTGTGGATTCACTTGGGGGACTCTCCTTCTCGAAACCGGTACATTGAGGCGCGAAGAACTTGCAAATTGGCTGTTAAAGCAGCCAAAGAACAGTCTTGGAAGGAGTTCGGCGAAAAATTTGACCGTGATCACAGATCTGCAAGCAAGGTGTTCTGGCAGACCATCCGCCGTCTTAGAGGAAGGAAGTGGAACATTATCGAAGGAGTCAAATCCAAAGATGGTACACTTCTTTCTAATGAGGAGGACATCTTGCGCAGATGGAGCGAGCACTTTTCCGAATTGCTCCATCCAATCCAGGGCATTGAGGATGACACATCCATCGCCTTAAGCAGGATGGAAAATAGTCCCACGGTAGAGGAAGTCACTTTTGCGATCAATTCGATAAAAGCTGGCAAATCTGCCGGAGTGGATGAAAACCGGCCAGAAATGCTAAAGGCCTTAGGTGAAGAGGGAGTCAAATGGCTCTCTCGTGTCATTAAAGTGGCCTGGGAATGCGGCGAAACTCCCAGCGATTGGCAGATTGGGGTGATTGTGCCCCTTTTCAAGAAAGCGGATAAAAGGGATTGCTCCAATTACAGGGGTATATCACTTTTAAGTCTCCCCGGAAAAGTCTTTGCCAAGGTGCTGGAAACGCGTTGCAGAGCTGTGGTCGAGGCACGATTAGGAGATGAGCAGTGCGGCTTTCGTCCCGGCAGAAGCACAACCGACCAGTTATTCACTCTCAGAATGGTACTTGAGAAGGCTTGGGAGTATGCTACACCTGTTTACGCTTGCTTCGTAGATTTGGAGAAAGCATATGACCGAGTCCCTCGAGGGAAACTCTGGAGTGTATTACAGGAGTATGGAATTGATGGTTCTCTCTTGAGAGCCATTCAATCTCTTTACACAAACTGTAAAAGCTGTGTTCGGGTGAACGGCATTAAGTCAATACCTTTCACCGTGGGCGTTGGACTTCGCCAGGGGTGCGTCTTGTCTCCTCTCCTTTTCATTACTTATATAGACTGTATGTTACAACGCAGTCTTGACAAAGAACGTTTCGAATTGGGAGATCTGAGGATAAGTCATTTGCTCTTCGCTGATGACTTGGTCATCCTTGGGTCCTCTCAGACTGAACTTCAGCGCGTACTCGATCGGTTTGTAGCCGTTTGTGTTGAAGCTGAGATGAAAGTAAATGTGAACAAATCTGAAGTGATGGTCGTCTCTAGAACGCCTGTTCAATGCACTCTGCATGTTAGTGGAGTCCCAGTGAAACAGGTGGAGAAGTTTAAGTATCTCGGGGTCTTATTCACGAGTGATGAAAGGAGCAATGCCGAGTTTTCCTGTAGGATTGGTCAGGCTGGATCGATTTTGAGACAGCTTGGTCATTCTGTTATCAGGAGGACTGAACTTGGTGTCAAAGCTAAGTTGTCAGTCTTTAATTCGGTGTTTGTTCCAACTCTTACCTATGACCGAAAGAATAAGATCGCGAATACAAGCTGCCAAAATGAGATTTCTCCGTTGTATTGCTGGTGTGACCCGTAGAGATCAAATTCATAATCTCTCCTCTACCCGTATGGGGATTGCCTTGATGATTTAGAGTCGATGGCGGAGGATAGAGAGCTATGGAGGGTCCACATGAGCAACCTACACCCGCGACCCACTTAATGGACAAGCGGACCATTGAAAATGAATGAATGAATAAATGTTATACTAGGGAAATAAAAAAATATATTATTATCTTCGTTGGAAATTTAATTAATTTCAATAATTAAATAAATACGTATTATTTTTTAAAGGAAACAAACAAAAAATGTTTTTAATATTATTTAGCTCTTTATAAAATTCAATTTTATACAGCACATATCGGATCCAACTATTTTTGACATAAAATTGGTGCAGAAAAATACCCCCTGCCAATAATTGAACCCCAGTTTTTGTTGGACCCAATTATTGGCACCCCTTTTATAAATAAAACAATAGTTTTTATGAAAATGTATAAAAGGACGTAGCGAAAAAAAAATTCCAAAATTATAGGTCCTTAACCAAAACATTGAAAATTTTAAAGATTTTTTTTTCGCACGTGTTTTTATTTTCACTTATAAAACAGAAATGGATAGGAATGTCTCCAAACTAAAGCCAAAGAAATACGAGAAAAATATGCAAATTCAAAATAAAAAATAAATTGACTTTTTCGAACAAAGGGTTATTGAGAAAATCACTGTTGAATGATGGGGTGCCAATAGTTGGGTCAAAAATTGGGGGTGCCAATAATTGTAGTCGTTACGCTAAGCATTTTAGAATTTGCTGGCAATAAACCCTTGCGATTGTTCCTCAGAAAAGCTTTGAAAGACCAGGGACAAGTGCAGACCATTTAAAAGACGTCTTGTCATCGACTGCAATATTTGGAGACAGTTTGAACTTTTCAGTGCCATTGACTACAGTATTTATTTCGATGGTCTTGAGTCTGTTATTTGCAGAAAAGAATGCGCGAGTTACGAGCGGCCGCGACCGATCGTACAAAAAAATAAAACGAACAACAAACATTTAAAGAAAAAGATACGCACCATGCGCTTTTTTAAAAAGCCCAATCATTTGTATATCCTATGATGCTTCTGTTGTTAGGCTGCAGTCGCTAAAACAAATGTCGCTAATTCACAGATGCTGACCTTGACAGATGCAGTGATTCGCTTTTTTTTTTCTCGTATGAGAACACAACGCTTAATAAAACGACTTTGATTTTATATTTTAACTAGCGGACCCGGCAAACGTTGTTTTGCCTGCTCGTACATTTACATTGTCTGTCAATTGTTCTGCGGCCGTTTTATTTAACCGATGTGTCCGGACTGATTCTGCACTCCGTCTCAGTGTGCTTCGACCGATGTCTCCTCAGACGTGTGCCCACGAATTGTATTGTCTAGATATATTTTTTCCCATGACAGTCAAAGAATAGCGTTTGAAAAGTATTTTTTTGTATTTATACAGTTTTCGAGAAAGGGCCAATTTTCAAAAATTGGAGCCGTTTTCGAAAAAATCATATTTTTTTTTTAATTTTTGTAAAAAATTTTATATGCGAACTCAAAGTAGCTTTAATACTAGGGCTGGCTTATAAAAAAATGCCTCCGAGAGGTTGGCCAACAAGCATTAAATATAGCGTTGCCGTTTTGAAATCCGCCTTCCAGTCAGATTTGAATGGAAAAAAATCAGTCAAAAATCTAAGATTCAGTCAAAAAAACAGTCAAAGAAATTCAAACTAAAATTCAGCTAAAAATTCAGCCATGAAAGTATAAAAAAATAAAAATACAAGTAAAAGTGTTATCAATGGTCTGGCCGTTGCTTTTGATACCCTCCAGTCTCCACTGCAACATAATCGGCCCTAGCGAGGTATCCGACGGAACGGAAAATTCTCCGATTTCATACGAATCGGAGGATTTTTTGCTTCGAGGTATACTTCGGAACAGCTTTTTGGAACTTTGTTCCGACAATTATGCAACGCACACTGGCGTTTTGCGTTTCAGTGCGATCAATTGCGTTTTTACTGATATTTTTGACACCTTCATACGAATTTTCTTCCGAATTTGTTTACAATTTGCAGTGAGGTGTTGATAAATAGAAATAATAAAGAAAAAACATTTTAGCAAAGTAATTGATTGTCGGCCCTATCATGGTATCCGTTCGGAGAGTACTTTTCTCCGCAACGCAAATCCAGTCGGATACTAAATTTGCGTTCAAAGTATCCGTTTTCCGATCATGCATCAACGCATTTTGTTCACTAAAATCTTTCCGCGATGAACAGATGTCGGAGACAATCGGAGAAAAATTGACGTGTGGCTGTCAAAACCAGGTGCAAAAAACGCAACCCATCGCACTGAAACGTAGACTGCCGGTATGCGTTACGTATTGTCGGAGAAATGTTCCGAACAGCTTATCGGAACGATTACCATGAAGCAAAATTCTCCGATTCGTACAAAATCGGAGAATTTTTCTTTCGGAACGGATACCATGATAGGGCCGTGTATTTGTTGCTTACATTTGTGTTTCCAGGGCAAAAACAAATGAAAAAAGAAGAATTAAATAGAAAAACCCCGATGTACAATGAAACAATATCATGTCAAATAGCGCGTCGTTGCATTTTAATTATTCTTTACGGATGCGGATACCTCGAATGTAATTTGAGTCTCCGACGGAGTATGCGTTGCGGAGAATTCTCCGTTCCGACGGATACCTCGCTAGGGCCGAATACAAGTCATGCAAAAAGTTAACCATGTGAGTTAGTACGTGCAGGCATGGGCAGGGCATGGGTCTAATGTTGGTTTGGTGTGAGGGGTACCAGAACCAGAACTTCTTGACCGATATAGCCTATATTTTTAATACCAAGCTGACGACGGTTGAAAGAAGTCCTCTGACAGAATTTCATTCGCCTACGTCGATTCCTTTTGACGCTATTGTGTTTTCATTAGAAGACAGACAGGCAGACGGACATGTCTGAATCGATTCAGAACTTGATCCTGGTCAAATCCGGTGACTCTTTCTTGACGTTCCAAACGTAATGAATGACAAAGCGAATATTCCTTCATGTGGAGCGTGGAGGGTATAAAAAATGTATTAACTTATAAATGAACTGTATATATAGCAATCTCTCTATGCGCTTCAATTGTCTCCTCATCATTTACATCTACATACATAATGTCGAATATTTTATTGCTGCTTCTGTAAGTAATTTTAGTTCCAACCAATTACATACTTTGTTACTTCGGCCGGTATAGGAAAGTTGAACCTCACACAACAACTGATAAATTTTCAGTTTCAAACATTTGTTTGTAAGTTGTCAAAGGCAAGTACTTGTCCAAATGCAAACGTATAAATTGGCTCATTGTATGAGTGGGATATGCTTCCAAGCTCAGAGCAACAAAAAAAAGTGAATTTCAAGCAATATTTGTTCGCTTTTTTATTTTTTTTCTATTTCCACTTTGATTTTAAAAATTTATATTGATAGAAAAGAGATATTTGACGAAAGATTTAAAAACAGTCAAACAAAATTCGCATGCAGCTAAAAAACCAAAATCTTCCAACTAAATGCATATCAATCCAGTCAAATCTGACTGGAAAGCAGTCAAAATGGCAACGCTTTAAATATAACCTTTTAAACTCATTTGTTTCAGTTGTTTTTTTTTTTTTTTTGATTTAATTTCGACTGAAATTGCCCCACTGTCTTCGGTTCTTCCTTTGCGTTGTCCACCTTAGACACTTGCAACCATACGTTCAAAGTTTCACTTATGATAATAATACATAAATTATAAACAATCTATCTATTTTGACTTCGTAAAATTTAAAATTTAATGAAAATTATTATCAGTAAAATGCACATGCACATTTTTAAATTCACACAACACACAAACGATACTCAAATGACACTAAATTCTTTGGCGGAAAATCGTAGTTATTTTTGCTGTTGCTGGCTTTCCCGCAACCATTAGTTTTGAACGAACTGCATTTGAGAAATTCGCTTCAACACAGGTGTATGGTCTTCTTTTAGGTCTGTATCCAGCACTCTTGCTCTTTTCAATTTCAAAGCTGGCATCTCTTTCCACCATCATACTATTCGGACGCTTAGCCACATGATCATTGATGTGGGCATTGCTACCCGTTTGTATGTTTAGATCTACCAGATAGTCTCTCACTTGAGCTTTAAGTTTGGCATTTTCAGCCTCAAGACCCGACTTTTCACGCTTCATATAAGCGACGTCTAGACGGGCGCTATTTACTCGACGCCAAAATTTCTCCATGTTAGCCCACGCCAAAAGAGTTGCCTGGACAAGCCGAAACGATATAATTACAAATGTTATGTAAGGGGTGCTATTTGATACATACCCCTTTAAGCTCCTTGGGTGGCTTGGTCACATCATCTATTGTGTCCTCGAAGAGTGACCGCTTTGGTAGACCAAATGGTAATACTTTTTCTCGTTCTGTCTCCAAACGACGGCACACAGCTGCAAGTTGCAAAATTGATTCACCTTGTTTGGCCAACTTTTCCAAGCCCTATGGGGATAATTTTTTTTAAATCTATAGTCAATGGTATAAACAATAATTGCACCAACCTTTAGGGCATTATGACTCGTCACCCCCATGACTTTGAATTCTTTCTTATCGAACTTAAAACGATCATCAAAGTCCTTCTTCATTCGGGCCAACCGCTCGGCAAGATCGTTGCGAAGTTTTCGAAGATACTCCAGCTGGGATTCGGTTTCATCGGATGCATTAGCAGCGGCAATTTTAAGACTGGCAATTTGGTCAGTGGCCCGTTCGATTTCATAACACTGATCTCTAATAATGATGTTGCTTTGTTCGTCACGCTCTTTCAAATCCATATACTCGACATAAAAGCTTTCGGTGTGTTTGACATAATTGGTGAGGACTTCCTGATAGTCGTTCCAAAGTTTTTCCAGTTTCTGTTCACGTTCCTTTGTTATATCTTCCAGTTGCAGGGTCATCTAGAGTAGAGAGGAGATAAATTCAAAAGGATGTATAGATATGAAATTGTTTGGAAGTCAAGCTGGATTAATTTAAATTTTATTAACCATTGGAATAAAAAATAGGAAATATTGAGAATAGACGAGGGTTAAGCAGACATCCTTGCTTTAGTCTAGAATTCAACGGGAAACAATTTGTGCCAACATATATTGTGTTAAGGTGGTAGTACACGGCACGTATGTGTACCTATAAACTCAATGGTAGTACCATGACAGATGTTCAGAAAGTGGATGGATGGATGGATCCAGCAAGTAAATAAATTTCATAATAGATAATGTTGTCAATAATTCTAGGGGAAGCAAGAAGTTCGTCTATGTAAGTAAGTAAAAAGAATCCGTGAGGACAATAGAGGACCATATAATGTCAAACGTAGTATTTCTTCAGCGACGATAGTTTTAAAGATGCTACTTATTATTATGATAGTGATGGGTCTCCAGTTTCAAGCGACGAAGAAGAAACCAATGTTACATACAATGTTAGACAATTCTGCACGATGTAGTCGATGGAAGGCAGGCCGTCCAAGAGAATAGAAACGAAATATTAACAGCGAACTGAAATCCAAATATTTACCTTATACAGATTATAAATGTAGGATTTTTATTAGTTAAATTTATATTAATACACCTCAAAAATTAATTTTCAGGGAAAACTCTCTTCATCGTCGTCGTCTATTTTGCTGCTTTTTATTTTCCGCATTTTTTCTGCGTCTTCGTCGTTTCGTCTTCGTTAAGTTTGATCTTCTTCTTGTGTTGTGTTGGTGGCCCTGACTACTGGGCGGGGTGTGTTCAGTTCCCACGCTAAAAAAACTAAGGACAGTTTGAATAATAAGTGGAAATTTGAGTGTTTAAATATTAATGTAAATTTGCCGAATGAAATTATTTAAAACATTTTGGGCTCTGAGTTTCGTACAGCAGAAAAGCTTTATTCTGCAAAAAGTTGAAAGCCATAAGTACCTAAATATCGACGACCCAGATTAGAAACAGCAACATGCAAAATGCAAAAAAATATTTTTTTACTCAGAATTGTAGGTACATATAAAGACAAGAGAGTGTGTCAGCATTTTTTTTATACACGTTGAATATTTTCAATTGTAGTGTGATTAATGTTTTTTTTGGAAAAGAAAAGATTTGTGGGCATTATTCAGCAGAAGACAAACGGGGAAAACGCTGTGGAGGGCCAGCAGAACGAGTGAAGGAAGCTCGCTCCATATGGTCACGGTAGAACTAAAACTAAATGTGTCTTTGTCAGAGAGCGAATTAGATTCCGAAAGTGGGCAGGGCAGGATGGGAGACCAGCAAGAACCGCGGCCAAGACTGAGCTTTAGCCAAGCCTCCGCGTTTCAGTAACAGAAGCTGTCTCTTCCGTCTTTTCCCTATATGGAAATTGTTCCGCCCGAGATTGCCTTTAGTTAGTTTCGCGTGATGATCAACGGCGGAGATAGACGTTACACTTTTACTATTATGAAAAGGTAAATATGATTTATTTTAAAAATATCTCTTCTTTTGTGCCACCAGGAAGAGTGATAAAGTCGTCACCAAGCGTCAAGATTAACGCTATGCTGGGGTTCTATTATTTGGTCTATGCCCTGAATTCTATCTGCATTTGGATTTAAGATCCCTTGGATAAACTCTCTTCCCTCTGCTTGTAATACACGATTTACTATGAACGATACAAGAGCTTGTAGGTCCGGCTGCACTTGGGGTTGATTTGCATTTAGTGGGTTGACTTGGGGGTTTGGAATATTGGGTTGATTTAGGACTGGGGGTCGTATTAAATTTGGGTTAGCTATGTTTAAACAGTTTTCTTTTTATAAATAAAATATATAGGTAATACATATGTATGTTATAAAAAAAATCCACTTTTAAATTTCTTACACACTAATTAATTAGAGAGAAAAAAAAATATCTTAAATAATTATATTTTAATCAAATATGTTGTTAAATAAATCTCTTACAGCACTAAACCGATGATGAACATCCTGTGGAGCGGCAAACAGTTCTACTGCGTCCTTTTCACTTAGTTGTCAGCTACTTGGGGGCCCTTTTGAATTATTTTTCCAACAGTTTTTCTATTAAAATTGTCAGAATTTTTTTTTTTTTTTGCACGAACTGTCACAGTTACGCTGACCGTACCACTAGTGTTTTTCCTTTCGCGTTTAACTATTTCACTACGCGGTTTACTATAAAATACTTTTTGCACTTCTTGAGGGCGTTTTAGCAAATATAACTTTCAAACACTGTGGTCCCTGCTCGGGCGCCATGAGCAGTGGCGGTCGAAAACCGCCGAATCGATTGAGTTGAAACTTACAGACAATCCTGGGTATTCGCCCAGGAGTGTTGCTGTGAAGATTGGTCAAAATTGGACAAAGGGCGTGGCATAGGCCTGCCAAACGTCCCGATTTTGGCGGGACAATCCCGACATTTGAACCCTGTGCCGATTTCTGTCCCGATATACAAAATGTCCCCATTTATGATACTATGTCGAAATTTTCAATTCTGACAAACTTATCGAAGAGCGACAAATTATTTGAAGATGGGGGATAATAGCCAATGAATAGACGGTTCTTTTGTGATTTTTGGAATGGACAAATTCGATCTGGGTATATGATTTTTATGGGTTTTTCTGTAAATTTGCATAAAAAATGTCAAAAGTGCCCTTTTTGGTACTAAATGGTATTTTGACTTTTTGACACACTTATCGAAGAGCGACAAATTATTGGATTAAGAGGCTTTGTAGCCAAGTAATACAAGATTATTTTGGGATATTTAAAGTGGAGAAATTCGCCCGGGGTAATAGGTTTTTGATAAGTAGTATAAAGTAACTTTTTAAAAAATTGTTTCACCGTTTGACACTTTTAGAGAGGAGCGACAAATTATTTGATTAAGTTGTAAGATAGCCTAGGCATAGAAAATTATTTTGCAATATTCAAAGCAGAAAAATTCGAAAAGGGTGATTTCCAAAAAAAAAACAAAAGAGTTCGGTAGCGAACTGGGGTTTTAAAACTTTAACGGTTAATTCTGGCGGAACGGTTTGTCCGATCGGAAAAATTTTTGCATTTTCTCAGAGCAATTAAGTCAGCGGTATATGCCTCATCTTTTTTTTTTCGAAAAAGCGATGTGGTGGATCCAGCTTTACCGGTAAGCTAGGTCCACCACAGAATTTACCACTTCCCGAAGAGCAAAAAAATCAAAATTACCGCAATTAAATAGCAATTAAATAGCAACTAAATCCCACATACTTTGTTTGGCGATACTCGAATGTGGTGGATCCAGCTTTACCCACGTGAAACGTTAGCGAGGCAGAATGAGGGGCGCTACACTTTATAATGTTGCATGCCATTCTATAATAAGTCCTATAGACTACTTAAACAGTTGCGAAAAGGAGAACCATAAATCTGATCCTGTAAGCACTAGTATGCATTTAAAGCGTGTGATATTGCTGATATTGGATAGAGCCATTATAGTCTGATAATCGATGAGTCAACGGACATAAGCGTAACCAACCTATAAGGTGTTGTTATAAATTATTTTAGCGAAACAAAACATAAAATCACAGCAACCTTTCTAAACTTTAATCGAAATAGAAGATACTACCGCTACATGCCTATTTGCAGCAATCGAAACGCTTTTAAGGGAGTTTCAATTACCAATTTCAAATATGATCGGTTTAGGTAGGTACAGACAATGCACCTGCAATGACTGGCATAAAAAAACATTTTACATGAAGTTCAAAAAATAAACAAAATTCTTCAATCCAATTCCGTCGACCCTACAAAAGTCTTAAAAAAATTAGTTGAAATGCAGGAGATCGCAATAAGGAAAGAATGCGCAACTTTTTAAAGGCTTTTGTTATTCAGTTAAGGTAATATCTGCCTAAAAATTTGGCAGTTTTGGAAAACATTTTAACTTTCTCTATAGTTAATGCACTTAATCCAGTAAAATTAAAATCCAGTTTTAAATTTGATGTAAAAATAATATCTATTATTGAAATGCAATGCCAGAACATTATCACTTTAAACTTGGGACCAATGTTGCCATATTCACAGTTTTAACTGTAAATTATAGTTTTTTTTTTAGACAAGCTTACAGTTTTTAAAATTACCTCCCAGTACAAATTACAGTTTTTTTTTTTTTAATTTCAGATTTGTAAGAATAAATTAAAATGTCTTCGTTTTTTTTTAAAGGTTTGTCTTGTAATTGCTTTTTTAACAATATCATATGCAGAAGTAGTGCTTTTCTTACGATATGTCAAAAGATAATAGCTAACCAAATATTAAGTTCTGCAAAATATAATAATAATAATAAGCTCGGAAATGCTTATGAAGAAGAATATACCGACTTATTGCATGAAAATGTTTATTAGTTGAAACACATAGCTTTAAGCTTTATATTATCCAAATACTATTTTTGTTGTTTAGATACCTATCCTATACGTAGTCTTATTATTTTTAAAGAAAGTCAATATTTATTGTTTTTATGAAGATTTATTGGAAATTAATTGATAATATACTTTTACTTTTTATGTAGATATTTAGACATAATTTAAAAAATATTTTCCTTTATAAAAATAAATAATAATAATTTATTGTTAATTAAAAATGATTACACTTGCTCATTTTGTTGTTCAAATTTTTATTTTGTTTAGAGAAAATCTGAATTTTTTATATTTTTTATTGGAAATTGAGTTTTATTTTATTTTATAGAAACATATACATTTACATGTTGCAACAAACAAAATAATATTTTTGTTTGTTTAAACCCTAAATATGAAATTCGTATTCGTATTAGTATTCTTCTTCGAAATTCGTAGTAAAAATTTCTACTACGACGGTTTCTGTGATAGTTCTTTCGGGGTTCGTAACAAAATTTCGAGTACGACGGATTCTGTGATAGACAGAAGAAGAACAATAAATTTCTTATCAATAAAACAATATAATATCAGACCTTTCGATAAAACAAAAGCTTCAGTGTTCCAATCTTCTTCATTTTTAATAACGCTTTCGAGTATGTTAAGGGTACGTTCAGGGGAGAAAAGGGTTTTATATTTATGATTTATTAAAAATTTTTTTTTGTAATTTCGCATAAATAAATTCTTTGTTATGAATATTTTTTCTTTTTTTTTTTTAATTTTTACGGAAGCACCGCTTCTCTTCAATATATGGACGCTTCGTGCCTGACCTATGTAGCTATATGCGACTAATTAATCCACCATCATACTACAGTAAGCCAGTTGAACATTACCACGTAATACTGTCTTATGTTAAATACCCTGCTGCGTCATAATGACTTAATAATTGCATTCTTGCAGCTGTTATTCCTGCCAATTAATGTCTATATTTCGCACCTAATAGTTACAAGTACCAATATACATTTTTAAATAATGTTGTCGGAAAAGCATTCGCATTTTCACGTGCAATTAATACCACTCGACTCGTGTGTTTACTTTGAATTAGTCCACGTTTTACCGTAGCCAACGATACACAGTAGAGCTTGTATTAAGCAACATTTTAATGGCCATTAAAAGTAGAAAGGACCTTTTTCGAATTCATCGATGGATTTGGAAATTTTCCGGTTTCGTGCCGCCCCAAAACTACCGAATCGCGTATTCCGTCTGGACTTTTGTTGTTGCCTTTGGCATAATGATTTTCTATCCCATTCACTTGGTCTTGGGTCTAATCAAAGTGCGAACTAATAGTGAGGTTTTCGGCAACCTTTCCATATCTATTGCTGATGTGCAATTTTCTATAAAGTACTTTATAATTTGGTACAATTTGAAAAATATACGTCTCGTCGAGAATATCTTTACAACCATGGATGCACGCATGCAGACACAAGATGAGATAAAACATTTTCGCAAAATTATTCGGACCTGCATGCAAATACTCTACGGTATTGGAATTGTGGACGGAACTTCTGGCATTGCATCCGAACTGTCTATTTTAGTTGCGACCGAAAGACGCTTAATATTCCCAGCGTGGTTTCCATTCGATTGGCAACTATCTAATGCCAGCTATTGGATGGCAAATATGTATCAGTTTCTTGGGCTTACTGTCCAAATCATCACCACCTATGCTAGTGACACGTATACGACATTGACGTTGGCGACGTTAAGTGGACACATACGACTACTCGCTATGAGGGTGGCAAAATTAGGAACAGATCCCAGGAAGACCCTAAAGGAAAACAATGAAGAGCTAAGGATGTGCATCAAGGACCATGCAAATTTAATTAGGTTGGTGTTGCTATACAATTTTTTGTATTTCAAGCTGTTACCATTGTCCTTCAATTACAGGTTATATAACGTGTTGAGTAATTTGCTTTCGGTTATAATGTTCTTTCAAATATTGTTCACTGGCATAAATATGTCCTGTACCATCATGTACTTGACCTTCTACGCTGACAATGCAATGAGTTTCCTTTATAGCTGCCTTAATCTCACAGCACTGTGTTTGGAGATATACCCGATCTGTTATTTTGGAACAATCTTCGAAATTGAATTCAACAACTTGCCGTACGCATTATTCTCATGCAACTGGGTGGACCAGGACAGGGAGTTCAAGCAAAATATGTTTATCTTCTCGCAGCGTGGCCTTCAGAAAACCGAATTTATTTGCATGGGATTTTTTAAAATTAATTTAGATTCATTTGTTGCTACGGTTAAAAGTGCATATTCGCTGTTGAGTGTAATTGTTCAAGTTAAGTAGTTTTAAAAAGCGCAGAATATAATTTATATCAACAAATTGCACATAGAGTAGTTGCAATTGAAATTGGCTATTTTTTTTTAATTTTATGAAGTGGTTATGGTTATCTTCTTTTATGGTATAATTCTATTGTGTGTTGTAATCGAACTCCTCATAAAAGGCTGCACTGATTTTAATGAAACTTTGTGTGTGTGTTTGAGTAGGTCCAAGGATGGTTTACATTTGCATTTGGTGAAAATTGGACAAAATGGGGTGACACCTCCCATACGAAAAAAAAACAACAAAATTTTATATCCAGAAAACTGCCAAACTGATTGAACTCAAACTTTAAGAAAATATTTGTTACTAGCTGATCCGTGCTCGCCTTTAGCGCAAAAACAAACCTGTATTCGGACAACTTAAGATTACACTTTGAGTGTTTAATTGAATTCTGTCCAGTAATTTTCGCGCTTTTAGTAGACAAAGAAAATTCCTAAAGTTTTATTATAAGATAGATATCGATTTAATGTGCACCCTTTGCATCGTCCTCCCTCTGCATGATCTTGCTACTTGTTTGTAATACTGCATTTCCTTTCCTTTGTTTCCCTCTTTCTATGGAATCCAAACAACTAAAAACTGGCTAAAAACTGTTCCTAAGGACGTGGCTATAAACGACAGCCTATAGCAGTCTCACAGCCTTAAGGAACATTTTTAAAAAAGTTTCACCGAAATCTGTCCAGTAGTTTTCGAGTTTTTAACAGCCAAAGAAAATTTCTACAGATTTATTATAAGTATGTATAGATTGGCCCAAAGGTATTTCTGTGAAAGTTTAATCAAAACTGGACAAAGGGCGTGGTACTTTCCGTATACATAAAAAAATAAATGCTATTTCTCCACACCTATGGGAGCTACAGTTGTAAAATTGTAGACATTGATGTGCAATGTGCATTGTCCAAACAAACAACCGCGCGAAGTTTGGTTGGGATTGGAAAACAGTCCATGGCACCACGATTACAACAAAGTTATTAAGTTATTTAAATCACTATAATATTATCTCAACATTGCCTGATTCAAGCATTTTACAAAAGCTGGCGGGATTGAACAAAAGGGCGTGACACGTCTCATAACCAAAAATACATTTTAAGAGGCCTCTACCCATATTGTAGAACATAAAGTGGAACTCAAAGCGGCATCTATTTTTGATTTGCGAAGCTCTTATCATGGTGTGAAACCACTTCTCGTCATTCATTTCACTTTTAAAATCAATTCAGGAGGCGGAACTTAGGTGAGATATTATATAATACTTGGATATGAAAACTGGTTTTGTGTCATTTATTGATCGTGTGTGGCATGGGGGATGTTTTATTTTTCTTGCTGAGAATTGCATCCAAATGAATGTTGGAGTGAGAGGAAAATGTAGATAAGCATAAGACAAAGAATCCATTCTCCATTGATTACATTATAATGACTTTGAATGTGCAAGGGAATCAAGGAAATCAAGGATGGGGTAGGTATTCTGCGCATATATATAGATGGTGTGTGTGGTAGGCTATTCTCAGCATTGCAAGGTTGATGATGATAAAGGATAACAACGTGAAGAGAAGGAATGTGAAAATGCAGATCGGATACTTTGCAATAGGATTTTGTTTTTCTGTGATCCATTGAGTTTTTTGTAAGGGTAGTTTTAAGATTTTAATGGTATAAGGGGAGCAGGTGAGGTAGTAAATGTACATACTATTGTGTAATATGTAGCTGGTAGAAAAATAAAATCGCTCCCACAAGTCATCAAATTCCCAATACACATAAATCTTTTTATTGGATCCTGCATATTATCGAGTGAATGTGCACAGGTATATGTATAACTTTGCATTCAGTAATATTCTCTTTAGCAGAACCCACAATTCCTTCCCAACTAAACCCCACTTGAATACCCCTTGCATCATCCCCTCTCACAATCCCGGTGTAGCTTTTGCTACTTACCTTGGTGATCTTCATAATGTTGCAAATTCTTTCCTCTGTCCCCCTCTTCATTCGAAAAACCAAACACCTACCCTACCATAGCTCATAAAAGCTAGGTAAGATAATGGCAACAGCGCAAACAAAATTGCATAATGTTTCCTTGTAAATGGCAACAGCGCAATGCTGCTGGTTCATACTACAATTTGCTTTCAATTATACCTCTTTCAGCCTAACCCACCATTTCACCCTCTCCGTTTCGTCTCTTTTCCTACCAACACAAACCAAACCATTATCTGCTTTACACCTGATCACGGTGTGACCGGCAAGCACTTTTCAAGATACAAATTTGCTATACATAAAATATATAGAATTTCTAAAAATCTGAGTACATTCATCGTTTAAATTAATTTATAATTTTTGTTATGAAGTTTAAGCAATTTTGTTTAAACAAATAAATGCATTTTCAATAAGAATTTATTAAATATAGCAACATATTAAAAAGTGCTTCTGTCGACCCCTCTCTCATTTTCATTTTTATTCAAGAAGCAAAAATTACTTTGAATCCCCATGAAGCAAAAATCACTTTGAATAAAGAATCCCCATCTGCTTACACACATATCAACACACGCATCCTTGATTCCATTTCGATCACAAGTCATATTAGACGACAATGTTGCACTTTGCAACATTGCAAAAGATAAGGATAAAGTCACATCCAACGAAAATGCCAAAGACACTACAACAGAGGATGTAGTATCTTTTGCATATTAATTCAATTCATTTCAATAACAATAACATTCGATGTTGCCTTCTGCAACATTGTAAAAGAGATAAAGATAAATTCATATCTAACAAAGGGACTGCCACAAAAGATCTTATGCATATTAAATTTCAATAACAATAACATTCTATGTTGCCTTCTGCAACATTGTAAAAGAGATAAAGATAAATTCATATCTAACAAAGGGACTGCCACAGAAGATCTTATGCATATTAAATGTCAATAACATTTCGATCCCTCGATATCGCAAAGCACATCACTTTTATAATGGGATCACCCATATCATTTTGTATCGTAACTTTTGACTGGATGAAGATTTTCACCCAGCACAAGAGATCAGTTCTTGTCTACAATCCGAACGGTGAAGTTCGACTTAATACGAAAATTAAATAAAGTGTACAACATTATTTGTTTCGAATTTTATTTATTAAAAGAATATTGAAATAATCAATATCGTAACTCACACTTCACGCTAAACCTGTTTCATTTAGAACACACCTCTCAATGCAGTTGACAAACTACACATTTATCCCTTATAGCTTGGGTGTCATTCTGATTGGCTAATCAAATCAGACGACAGAACTACCGCCATCTAAATGAGAAACTTGGAACGTTTTTCTGAGAATGTGCAACAACTATGACACATGCAGTGTATTTTTCTTGAAAAATATATAAAATTTAAACTCTGTATTTTGCAACAAAATACATGTAAATACATTATTTTTTTTTTGCATCCGATAGCTGGTATGATACTTTGTTGTTTTGAGTAAAAATTGCATCAAGTATAAATCAATATATACAGGAAAAACGTTGTTCTTTAATTCAAAAAATTGTTTGTTTTAAAACACCTGTTTTTTTAAAACCAGGATGAAATTTTAAGATTTATTTTAAACTCATTTGTGTTTTGCATATGACCTTTAAGATGGACAAGTTATCTTAGACTGTTTCGAACTCTATCATATCATGCGTTGGCAAACAAAAAGGCGGTTTTATGCCAATTTTCCCAAACACAGCTGGGAATTCTTTCAATAAAAGAAAAACGAGATGTCGCTTAAAAAAAAAGCTTCAAAGCTTTCAAAGGACATATTCTGTTCTTTCCAATGCATCCAATATCATTTCGATCGCTTCAGTATTGACTTCTCTAGGAAGGAAACCAAATGCCATTTTTCGCACTTTTGCTCGATTTCTGGGTAGAGGCCTCTTAAGCGCCATTCTTCGACAGTCACGGGGAAAAATATATATAAACAATTCGTGGGCACACGTCTGACGAAATATCGGTCGAAGCCAGCGTTACCGACGGGCGACTTTTTTGATGTCTGGCCCCCGGGCGGCGACTTTTCAAAAATTTTGGCGACTTTCGGGCGACTATTTCCGTAAACTCAAGCAAATATTTTCTGTATCCGTTATTTTCTAATATGATTCCACTACTGTGAAGTTAAGTCTAAGTGTGGTTTGTTTTACTTATTCTATTCTCCCTCATTATTACATCTTTGATTCACAGAGCAAATTGTCACTGACTAAGAATGTGTGAAGGGAGTTTCAAGTGAATGAATACATAATTGAATGCATAATAGTTCTGTTCCCTTACTTTTAAATTATACGAATTTTTAGTTACCTAATGATGCTGCTTAACTTGAAAAATTCGTAAAAGGGAGCGGCTTCGAGAGAGCAAGATATTACCAGTCCACTGAAAATTTTTAGTCAACCAATTTCTGGTAGTAAGAACTGAAAAAGTTGTCAGTCACTTGACAATTGACTAATGTTTTAAAATTTGGCGTCCTATTATTATTCGCCTTTATCAGACATTTTGAAGTATTTTTTACCACCGCAATTTATGAATTGACAAACAAAAAGGTCACATCACATACTGCACTTTACGGAAAAACAAAATGCCTCTGTCATTTTTCATAAATTACTACAAAAGCGTTCCCAAACTTTTTCGTAAATTTGTCTCTCTGAAAAAGAATGTATCCCCACAACTGCCATTTTTACAGTCTTTTCAAAACTTACTACAAAAGTAAAGAAAAACAGGTTTTGTTGAAAATAGGTAGGTACGTCGAGTATTAATTTTTGTTTGTATTAGTCCCTTTTTAAACTTTTGGCGACTTTATCATTTTGGCCATCGGTAACGCTGGTCGAAGCACACAAAGTACAGAATCAGTCCGGACACATCGGTTAAAAAAAAACGGCCGCAGAACAATTGACGGACAATGAAAATTTACGAGCAGCCAAAACAACGTTTGCCGGGTCCGCTACTACTATTATAATTTTTAATTCGGTTTGTACCAGCACAGTCAGATATATGTACCTACCTACGTATCAAAAATTAACCGTCCCAAAAAATAACTACAAATTTCAAATCGCCCACGAAAGTTCCAGTCGCCATAAAAAAATTAATTGTAAGGCTTTATGATATCTAAAAGGAAACGTTATAATGGAAATATCACGGATTGGGGATAATAAACCACGTATCAACCAAAAAGTGTTGTAAAAGTGTTCTGGGACATTTTCAAAAGGAACTCCTGAGAATGCCACATAACAAGCAAAAGTCATATGAAATACCTTATTTTAGAGAAGTGGAACCAGAACCACACCGACGCTGTAAAACTGGCATAACTATGAAAAAAAATATTTTTCTTTCTGTGTAATTTTTATCTATTTTTTTCCTGCATAACTTTAGTGCTTCACTTTTCCTAAAAACCTCTTTTTTGAAGTGACACCTTTATAATTTATGACATTTCTAAAAATACTTTCTTACAAATCTTAAAAAAAATCGGCTTTAGCTATACCTAGGTAATTTTGATTATTACGAGTAAAATATTTTTCATAAAATATTAAACGGCAATACCTTTATTTTAAAGAACAGATTTTTAATCATTTTCATTTACTAACTGCAATAATATTTTAACGCTATTATTTTTCAACCTCAACTCACAGTTGCCAGATTGGGCGTTTTGTCGTATTTTGGGCAATCTTTTTGCTTAAAAAACGATAGAAATTTCTTCCATGAGCGTCCAACACAATTTTGGGCTATATATCGTTTTACAAATTTTGTTTGTTTTACTCTTTCATAAAACTAAAAAAAAATTTATATTTTGGACAAACCCTCACTTTTAAAACATGGCAGCATTCTTGCTGTCAAGTAACATCGAACAGTCGTTCAACATGCACGCACTCTAATTTATTTTGCAGGCCTTTTTATTTGACGCGAGCCAAAATCCTGAGCTTTTATGGTCGCGGAGCACTTTTCTGGAGAGAAATTCCTCGCGGAGTACTGCGCTGTCAGTATCCCAATTTTCGTAGTTATAGAAAACACCATACATTTTTAGTTATTTTGTTATTAATTTTATTAAATTAAAGAAATAAGTAACGTGTTGTAACTTTTTGCATTTTATAAAATATTTAAACTAGTAGATATTAAAAAAAAAAAAAAAATTCAGAAACATTTTTAAATCATTTTCGAGTTGGCCACAGAAAAACGAAGACTTGATAATTCCAGTTTCCACAAAACAAAAAAATAATACAAATTACCAATATTTACTGCAATAGGCTTAATTTTTTTTAAAAGGGCGGTCAATCTTTTATGAAGATGTTCCACTAAAATTCGACATATTTGGCGCAACAGGTCATATAGGCACCCTAGGCCAAGCTTCTCGCAACCATTTGTTTTTTTGGGGACGAATACCTACAAGGGACTTTAAATTTTGCTTAGGTTTTTGTTGACAAAATGTGTGTGTTTTGTGGAATATGCAGCCACGAAGATTTTGTTCTACGACACAGCGCCCTGAGTTCTTGATGGAGTTTAGGTGCAACTATCTCCTTAATTTTAATGGACATTAAAAATGGATTGGGTGTACTTGTCCGTCAAATCTTTTTTTGGAGTAGTTTTGCATTCAATCTCAAAACTTCCGGTCTTCTTAGAAACTTGTATTTCCCCAAAAACAAGCTTCATAGAAAAACAAATCTTTTCGCTATCAATGCCAATGATTCGTTTCCATTTTGATAGTTAGAACGTTTTGGAGTACACGATTTATTTTTACTAATTTTTGTACTGTGTAATCAATACACAAATTACATTGTTGCGAACAAAATGACAAGGTTCCGGAAGCACAAAATTAGCTAGTCTGCTGGAATTTTCATATTTTGCGCTTATCTTACCGCGGAGCACTTGAATTTTTATGGCGAAGCACCAAGTGTTCCGCGGAGCACACCTTGGGAAACTCGGCTGTAGGAGAAAGAGCGTTTTCATTTATGAATTTAATTAAGACCAAAGAAAACGTGATATCCGCTAAAGATATCCGCATCTTCTTGGATAGTCAGGCTGCAATTAAGTGCCTGGAATCAGCCTCTATTAACTCTACTACAGCCCTAGACTGTCGCACGTCTCTCAGAGAGATGGCAGAGCAGTTCAACATTCACCTCTGCTGGGTGCCGGGGCACAGAGACATTCCAGGTAACTGTAAGGCTGACGAACTTGCCAAGCTCGGAACAACACTACCTATCGTACCAAGCAAATGTACCTTAGGTATTCCAATCGCTACGTGTAAACTTATGATAAAGCTGGATGCCATCCAAAGAACAAACCTTAGGTGGACATGTGGCACGACATGTCTAGCGACAAAAGAGATCTGGCCAAAGTTGGATCTCAAATGTTCTAAGAATTTGATCTCTCTTGACAGGAGGCATATCGGCGCCACAATAGGTGTCATTACGGGACACTGCCTTATAGGTAGGCATGCAACAAGGCTCGGCGTACTCTCAAACGATTTTTGTAGAAGCTGCTTGGACGAAGAGGAGGAGGAAACCATTCAGCATTTCCTCTGCACCTGTCCGGCACTCTCCCGAAAACGGAATCTCCATTTGGGAGCCTCCTACTACAACGATCTAAACGATCGAACAAACATAGACATTCGTAGTCTCCTTTGCTTCATCAGAAGCTCAAACTGGTTCAACGAGTAGGACGAAATTTTTAATAGATTCATGTGGTATCACAAGGGACCTAATTGGTCTAAGTGTGTCGGCCTTTTGCCGGCAGCCACTTCAACCTAACCTAACCTAACCTAATTAAGACCAAACCGCGAAAACGATTGTCAACGGAATCTCACGATATACTTTGATGCGCATACGCATACATGTGTACCTGTTTTATAATAAAATACAAGAACCGAATTATTTTCAACGATTTTTGGGCTTCTTTCTGGGCAACGATATTGGGCTACATTTCTTTAAGTTTTGGGCGCTGGCAACCCTGCGCTCCACTATGAACTTACTTACTTCAAAAAGATAAAAAGGTTGTCTTAATATCATGCATTTTTTCGAGAAAAGTGACTTAACTTGGAAGTCGCTATAAAATGCCTCAAATTTGTATGCCTAACATTATTTATTTTCTTTATCCTTTTTATTTTTGATTATATAAAATATGGAACTATGCAAATCAAATACACGAATTTCCGAAGAATAAAAATGTTTAACTTGTAAAAATATTAGATTTGTGTAAAATTTACTGACTCAGAAACTTTATACCGCTCTCCTGAAAAATCCGCTTTTTTTTAGTTATGCCGGTTTTCTTAAAAATATTGCCAGAAGTCATTAGTAATCTATTATTCTTAATGAAAAATTGCTTAAGGGATCTTATTATAATCATAAAAGGATACCACGCCGGATAATATAGGTACACTCTAAACGCAGCCCAAAATTATAGCCACCATTTATTAGTTTGTATTGTACTTTTGTACTTTTGTTTAATTGTTACAATTAAAAGTGAAAGGAGTTTTTCGTGAAATTAAAGTTTAAAATAATAAAATAAATGAAATTTTAAGGAAGTCCACTGTATGTGAAATTTGTTGATGGTAGTGTACGTTGTTTCGTTTGCACATGTTTGATCACAGATGTTGTTATTACCTAACCTCTTAAATTGCTCTATAACTAGCTATAAAGGTTATTGGAATTTAAATTCACACGTTCACTGCCCAAATAAAGTATTTGCATGACAATATTACATACTTTTGTTTATTTATTTTAAAGCCCCATTTAGACGGTCATTTCAGTTTCAGTTGAGTTATCAGTTAAGCTTTCAGTAAAACTGATGTCTAAATGCAAAAATTGAAGCGTCTAACTGAAACTGAGACTGAAACTAATGGAATTCCCATAAGTTTTCAGTGCAGTTGTCAGTTTTAGTAGATATATCTTCTAACATTCGGCTGCTCACGAGTAAAATGAAAGCTTAATAGAGTTTTTTATTTTTAACTAAATTTACAACTAAACTGATAACTGGTTGTCTAAATGGGGCTTAACAAAAATCCAAAATAGTGAATTCGTGACGTTTTCTGTTGAAATATTTATGGATTTAAAGAATAAATGGGCTGTCAATCGCAGTTTCTTCGGGCTAAGAAGGCAGCTAACAAGTAAAGCCCTCTCTCATAGAACCAAGGAGATATTATATAAGACCTTGATCATCCCGGTCCTGCTGTATGGTGCAGAAGCATGGACCCTGTCGAAAGCGTATGAAAACCTTCTGGGATGCTTTGAGAGCAAGATTCTTCGAGTGATATTCAGTCCAGTTTGTGACGATGGTTTGTGGAGAAGAAGATTTAATGACGAACTATACGGGCTATACAGCGACGTCGACCTGGTCAAAAAGCTAAAAATACAACGGCTGAGATTTTTGGGACGCGTGGAGTGTATGGACTTCAAAGCGCCAGCCCGACGAGTCTTCGAATCCACCCCTGAGGGACAACGTAGCAGAGGAAGACCCCACCTTAGGTGGCGCACACAATTGGAGAACGACCTCAACCAACTTGGTGTGCGTAACTGGAGGCAGCTAGCGAGGGACCGAGTTGGCTGGAGGGGCTTGTTGGTTGAGGCCGTGGTCCACCCCCGACTGGCTAACCGCCTCCAGTTGCGCACTCCAAATTAGTTGAGGTCCCCTTCCGCATACTTGTGTGCGCCACCTAAGGCGAGGTCTATCTCTACTGCGTTGTCCCTTCGAAGGCTCTTCGGACCGGAGCGTTGGTGTCCATTCGCTCTACGTGTCCTCGCCATCTTAGTCGAGTCATATGTACTTCTCTGACCAGGTCGATGTCGCTGTACAGCTCGTAGAGTTCGCTGCTAAATTGCCCATCAACGCAAACGAAACTGAAAATCACTAGAAGAATTTTACGTTCGAAACGACCAAGAATATCTTCATCCGCCTTTGTTAACGTCCTTGCTTCTGTGCCATAGAGTACGACTGGGCGATGAGGGTCTTATGTAGATTCTCCTTAGTTTTTCTTGACAAGGCCTTACTATAGTCAGTTACCTTCTTAGACCAAAGAAACTGCGGTTGGCATGTTTAGCTCTTCGTTTGATTTCTGCTGTTGTGTCCAGAGTAGATAAAGTCCCTAAAGACCTCAAAGTTGTAGTTGTCTGTCGTGATGTTCTGTCCGATTCGTGGATGTTATCCCTTCTTTTTGACAGCATATAATTTTGTTTTGCCCTCATTCACCACTTTTTGCCGCTTCTGTACTTCTGTAGGTACTGATCCTTGCAAACGCACCAGTGCCATTTGTTGTTTAATCTGTTTGTACATATAATGGACTGGCACGGACTGCTGGTAAATCGGCAATCAAAATGATATCCTATCCCCCAAAATGTATTAGTGTCAAAATTGCACGTGATACGTCTCAATCTTAAATAATTTTATCAAGAATTGTTATACTTGTATCTACTTGAGCAAAGAACTATATTGCTAGGCGACCTTAATTATATCTTAATTTGAGCGATATCTTCAACACAGTGTTCATTCCATCATTCTGATTGCTAGTGCTACTTCACCTTTATCAGTTGAAGCTTGAACCTGATTTCTTCAATCGTTTCCCCATTCCCCGTCTATATATGGAAGGGGAAAAGGGAAACTGGTAAAAATTTCAACAAACGCCGATATTTAATGGAATTTCCGCAGTCTCTTTCCTTCTTTTGTTTTTGGCGTAGGCCCTACGGTGCCAACTTTTCGAACACCGACCTTCGGAATCGGCCTATTTCACCCGCTCTGTCCTGACGTAATACAACCGATCCGATGGCCTATAGTAGATCAAGACATAGCACCTACCCAGTTTTACCCCTCCCCGTCCATCCGGAGGATGTTATCATTAAAAAGTTGAACGAATTCTTAAAATCAACCGAGTAGTTTCACAGATAGCGGTCCTACCCGCCTCTACCCACCTCACCTCTTGGGTGCTCTTGTTCGAGTTATGAATGGACCAACAGACAGCATTTTATATATGTACATAGTAGCTAGTATGGATATAGATAATAAAATTGTCATTATATTTGCCTTGACATTTTTGAGAGCTAGTTAGCTTAATAGCTTAGCCATACAACGAGCATGGAATATCGTGTCCAATTAATTTTATAATGATTAACCTAAAAATTGAATTCAACTGTCAGCATATTTTGTTGCAGCTGTCTTAAATATGATGTCGCGTGCGTTCTATGATTGACACTTCTTGAAGAGTAGGTAAGGTACGTATAAAAAAATTCATTTTCTATTTAAATAAAGTCGCTCTCGGATCATGATTCGCATTCAGTTCTAAAATGAGCCATCCCCGATTCAGTGTTATTTTTATCCTATTGATATTTTGTTCATCAATTTCGTTAGCTATAAAATGTCGCTCCGATGATGGGCCTTCGGATGAGGATCTCAAGCGTGTAGTTCGATCGTGCATGAGAAAAATTGGCGAAACCGGTGGTCGTTACAATCAAAGCCAAGGCGATAGCTCGTATAATAGCTATGATGACCGCGATTACGATGAATATAATGAACGATTTCGTCAAGGAAATCGTGACCGCCTTCATATGAGAACAGGACGATCAAAGCGATCGGGCAATGATCGTAGATACGATCCATCAGCGAATTCTGGTCGAAATTTAAGTCCAAATCAGCGATCGAATGGGAACAATCATGGTAACAATGGTAACAACGGCTCATCATATGGCGATCGCCAATCCAGGGACATACAGCGAGAACAAGATGGCGCATGTGTTGTGCATTGCTTCTTTGAGGAGCTAAATATGGTAGGAGTGTAGACCAACTACACATTAGCTAATTTTAGACCCATTTCAGTTGAACAATGACGATTACCCGGATAAACACAAAGTGAACTACATCCTAACGAAGGACATCCGAGACCGCGAACTTCGAGGGTTCTATACCGATGCCATTCAAGAGTGCTTCCACTACCTGGACATGCGACGGCGAAAGGACAAGTGTCAGTTCTCAAAGGAACTAATTCATTGTATGTTGGAGTATGCAAGGGCAAATTGCGAAGATTGGCAGGATCATACGTTGATATTTTCGTAAATACTAAATGGTGCGTAGTAGGTGCTGGGCTAATAGATTTTAGAAATAAAATAAAACATTATTGAGTGCAATTTACTCACCGAACTTCTAATGTCATCTAACCGGAGTAAGTGATCCTCGTGCTTTTCGTTCAGATAAGTTTCGGCCTTGTCTTCCAGTGCATAGACAACACATTCCAACTCTTCTTGGGCTTTATTGCGGTTGCCTTTAAATTTGCGGAAATCATTTTCACACTCCTGTAGGATGATTGATTTTTCCTTTGCGTACTGTTGCCTGAAGAACTCCATGCGATAAGTTTGGGTGGCTAAAAAAAATTGATATCATCGAAAACAATATTTTAGTCATTACAATTGATTAGTATTAGCCAGGTACCCTGTTTGGGCTAAAAGTAGCAAAAAGCTACGAATTTTCTCTTGGAAAGTTTGCTCAATTTTATGTGTTAACAACTAATTTATTCGTGCTAATATTTAAGTATAAAAAAATCAATTGTTAATTCTGAACGAACTCAACTACTACATACTTTTTTTGATCAAACCCGAAATGTTACAGAAATTTGGAGGAAAAGTCATTTGCTCTTCGCTGACGACTTGGTCATCCTTGGATCCTCTCAGACTAAACTTCAGCGCGCACTCGATCGGTTTGTAGCCGTTTGTGTTGAAGCTGAGATGAAGGTAAACTTGAACAAGTCTGAAGTGATGGTCGTCTCCAGAACGTCTGTTCAATGCACTCTGCATGTTAGTGGATTCCCATTGAAACAGGTGGACAAGTTTAAGTATCTCGGGTTTTATTCACGAGTGATGGAAGGAGCAATGCTGAGTTTTCCTGTATAGGATTGGTCAGGCTGAATCAATTTTGTGACAGCTTGGTCATTCTGTTATTAGGGGGACTCAACTTGGTGTCAAAGCTAAGTTGCCAGTCTTTCGTTCGGTGTTTTTTCCAACTCTTGCCTATGGTCATGAGGTTTGGGTAATGACCGAAAGAAAAAGATCGCGAATACATACAAGCTGCCGAAATGAGATTCCTCCTTTGCATTGCTGGTGTGACCCGTAGAGATCGCATTAGAAACACCAGAATACGTGAGGAACTCAATGTCGAGCAGTTACTTCTCCGGACGGCGAGGTAAATGCTTTGGTGGCTTGGTCATGTTAAACGCATGTCCCCAACCAGGACCTTACGACGTGCTACATAATATGGACTCTGATGGCCTCCTCTAGGTAGATGCATCAGGATGAAATGGTTAGATAAAGTTCATAATCTCTCCTCTACATGTATGGAAATTGCACTTGATGTTTACGGCTGTCTAAAAAGGATGTATTTTTTAAACAAAAGTAGCCTATGGCCTATGTGGGCGCAGTAGCGCAGTGGTTAGTGTGTTGGACTACTGTGCGTGGGATCCCAGGTTCGATCCCCGGAAAAACACAAATTACATCTTAAAGTTTTTTCTACTGCGCCACCTCTCGCGAACGTCTGACAAACATCCGAGAGTATGACATTCATGAAAAAGCTTCCCAATTGAGCCGTTCGGACTCGGCATAAAATTGTAGGTCCCTTCCATTCGTCCCAAAAATAGAAACTCACACAAAACGAATGGTTGCGAGAAGCTAGGCCTTGGGTGTCACCCGCCTGTTGCGCCACCTATTTATTTTTTTTTAGCCTATGACCTGCACATCTTTATTTCACACATTTGAATAACAGAAAATTGTAAATCGTTGCAATAGTTCGTAAGATTTTGGCAGACATACAATTTTGCCATTCAGTTTCATAAAATTATATTTGTTGAAATGGTATACTTACAAATCATTTTTCGAATAATCTCCATTTGTGATTGTTGCAAAGTTGCATACATATCTTCAGCAATATCCAATTCACTTAGAAGTCCATGAATAATGCGGTCTTTACGTTCCAGAGCGATTCGAAAGAATTTCTCCACTTCAATCATTTCGTGTTTCAAATCTTGACATTTGATCTGACGTAGGATTGTGCGCCATTCTTGGTTGATTTTCGCTAAGTTTAAGCGCGAAAATGCATCTTCACGTTTAAGTTTGTTCTATGAATGTAAATTTTAAAAGTTATTCTCGTGCTTCTATCTCTGTGAAGCCTCATGTAAACGAAATGCGAAAATGCGAACTTTTAACAACGGCTGTAGAAAAACAAATACCTAACATATTATTTTAATATTATAAGCTCTCTATTTGAATTGTTGTAGTGTCGAGTCGTCTGAAAATCTGAGTTAAGTGAGTCGATAGTGAATTGAAATTAAAATCCACACTTTTACAACACCCTCCGCAAAAGCAACGAAAATGTTCGTGCGAACTTAATCTGAACAAAGTACTTGCTTTGCATGAGGTTTGTTTGGAATTATTGGTTAGATTGAATATTTTTAGGTACAACCTCAGCTGTATTACGGAAAACTAAAAAAAAAATCAACCGTGACTAAAATAATTCGCTGTGGTCAAACGGACTTTATTGTAGATAAATAGATATTGTCAAGACTTTAGAATACTCGTTCGGTCTAAGTTCGCAATTCCGATTTGATTGAATAACCTTAACCATAAAAAGATACCTTCATGTAAAGAGAGATCAGATGCTGCTTTCGTCGGCGTGCTTCTTCTTCAATATCTGCACGTAGTTGAAGATATCTGGAGCGCTCCTCCTCGGACATTTTAGCGAGTTTATTTTTCGACTTGCTCTTTTTACCCATTTTAATGTTTTGTTTTTACACTTGAATTTAAAAATGAATTGGTTTTTTGATTCACCAAAAATTTAATGGTACTAATATTCACGGTTTAGAAAATGTAACTAAGTATTAAAGCTAACTAAAAGTGGGTTTGTTACTTTTGGTAAATAGAAAATATTGAGTAAACCATGGTAACTGGTCAGGTGAGGTGGCAAACAGTTGTTGTCAAACAAACAACATTTGTTATTGCTGGTTATATAATAATTTAGCCATTGAAATAACTTTATGTTTATGTCATTTTCATTCATTCAGTCTTTTTCGAATGTCATTACAAAAAAGTCGCGGAGGATGCTTAGGGGGGTCATAATAGCAAAGTTAATTTTTTTAATCATTAATTGGGATCTCCCTGAGTAAATATTTATAACTGCCGGACAAAAAGCTTGTGTCTATCATACTGCCAGACGGAAGTGAAGATTGCAAGTCATCGTGTAACTTTGAAACGACTTGGCCATTTGAAAGAATTGAAGTCATTTTCATACAACATATTTGTTTTATCGAGACGGAGGTCCGTATTAATATTGGGAAAATGGGAACCGATAGGTTTTTTTTCCGAGGGTAGGTGAAAATCTTGCATAGACACTATGAGAAAAACGCATGCTTATAGTAGTGTTAGATTCTTACTGACTAAAAACACCACCTTTCGATATAAATTGTAGATACTGCAACTAAGATACCTATAACTTTTCAAGCAATTGTTGGTGTGTCCGATTAGTCGGTTTCTATGCTGTTGGGGAATAAACGAAAAAAAACGACGACGAGATGAACAATTGAAGGACCAGCACTTGGGGAAGCAAAAAGAAATCAACCCAAGACTCCAAGAGAGAACCAAACCAAAAAAAACCATCAAATTAAAATTTGTCCTCAGGTATATTGTACTTAGCTGTGCTCAGGCTGACGATCGAAATCCAAGTGGACGAGAGATCGATCTCGCCCATTGCGCAAACATAAATTCTAATAACATGACAATTAGGTATGTACATAAAAAATGCCAATTACAACAATCAAGTGGCAAAACCAGTATTTTACGAGAGCAAAAAAAGAGAGAAATTGTATGTAAATTGTTACGTTACGTTTCATAGAGTAAACTTCAAAATGTAGGCAATTCAATTAAAAATAATAATAGATAAACAATAAACAATTTTAACAAATTAGAAGTATTTTAACATTTACGAAAATTAATTTAATTATTGATATAAATACGATATATTTCCAAACATTCCGCCGCCCCTGGAACATAGTTTCAGCTAGTGGGGAGTGGTGCCAATTTATGAATTGGTCGAACTAGATTTCCATTAGCAGTGCGTAGTGTTACGACTCGAACATGGCCATCCTTGCCTGGATGGATGGTGATGACTCGTCCCATTGCCCATTTACCTGGTGGTAAATTTAAGTCTTTGATGACAACCAACTCGTTCAATTGCAGGTTTCGTTCGGGTTGCGACCATCGAGAACGTTGTTGTAACGAAGTCAGGTACTCCATACTCCAGCGCTTCCAGTACCCATTGATTTTTGCCTGTATTGCTTGCCAACATGATAGGCGATTTTGCGGTATTTCAAGCGATGGCTCAGGAACAGCTGCGTACGATTCACCTATAATAAAATGAGCTGGAGTTAATGGGTCTAAATCATTATCGGAATTTTGACATATAGGACGACAATTTAAAAGGGCTTCAATTTGGGTGAGAAGGGTGTAAAGTTCTTCGAAATTCATAACATCAGAACCGATAACACGGCGAAGGTGTTGTTTTACAGACTTTACCCCCGCTTCCCACAAACCGCCGAAATGTGGTGCGGATGGGGGGATAAAGTGCCAGGTGATTGTGTCGCGGGCAAGAGACTCTGCAACTATGGAGTTGTGGTGTTCGGATAAGGTGAGTTGGTGCATATCGGATAAGCGTTTTGATGCTCCCCGAAAATTGGTACCATTGTCCGAATACATATGGGAAGGTTTCCCACGACGTGCGATAAAACGACGAAGAGCTGCGAGGAATGCGTCAGTAGTCAAGTCACTCACAATCTCTAAGTGTATGGCTTTAGTAGCCAGACAGACGAATAGCGATATATATCCCTTTGTATAGTGAGTTTTTCGACCGATTTTAACTTTAATTGAAATGGGTCCAGCGTAGTCACAGCCGCAGTGTGCAAATGGTCTACTTGTCTGGATGCGAGGTGCCGGAAGGTTGCCCATGACTTGTGTAGCAGTAGATTTCCTTTGGCGAAAACAACGAACGCAATCATGTGTGATCTTTCGAAGTAGATTCCTGCAGCCGATAATCCAGTACTCCTGCCGAATAAGGACGAATAATGCGGATACTCCCGGATGTAACATGCGTTGATGGAAGTCAATTGCAATCAGTTGCGTCACTGGATGTTGCTTTGGTATGATGATTGGATGTTTGACATTGAATGCGACGTTAGCTTCGAGAATCCTTCCTCCCACTCGCAGTATATGTTGATCATCTAAAAATGGACATAAATTAGCAATGCGACAACCTTTTTTGAAATGGCCATGATTTTCAAAGTATGCAATATCATCACCGAAATAAAGATGCTGTAGCCATTTTATGATACTGCATTTCGCATTAAAAATTTCGCGAGAGCGAAGTTGAAGTGTTGTGGATATATTTTCCTGCGATAATCTTTTACTTTTCGTAATAAACCGATAGACAAAGGCGACGATTCGAATTAGGCGATACCACGATGATACTCTAGGGTATAGTTGATGAAAAGGGTGTTCGATGTTGACAACTAGGCACGATTGTTGGAAGTGCTTTTTCTCTTCCAATTTACAGTCTGGGTGGTCTTGGAGATGCTGTTCGATTGGCCAGTGTTCCTCACTCTGTCTTAACCAATGAGGACCTGTCCACCAGATTGGATGTTGAACAAGAGCCGACGGTGCTATTCCGCGCGAAGCACAATCCGCTGGATTCTGTTCCGACCTTATATAAAACCACCTATTTCTATCTATAGTGTTCAAAATTTCAGCTGTCCGATTACCGACGAATACATCCCAACGACGAGGGGGGGAAGAGAACCAAGAAAGAACCACTTGAGAGTCACAAAAAGCATAGATATTTGAGCAGACTATGCCCAATGATCTTTGAACAGTAGCTAACAGTCGTGCGAGTAATAGCGCTCCACACAATTCCAGACGTGGAATACTAAGCTGTTTTATTGGAGCTACTCGGCTCTTAGCTGCCACGATATTTGTTTGGATGGTTCCATCGGGTAAAACGTAACGAGAATAAATGACGGCCGCGTACGCTGAGGCTGAGGCATCCGAGAATCCAAGCAGTTGAAGTGTAGCATTAGCAACACCTATGTACCGAGGTATGCTCAGGTTAGCGATATCAGGAAGTTCCTGGCGATGTTTACGCCATTGTGTAACAAGGGAATCAGGTAGAGAATCGTCCCAGTCAAGTTTTAAATGCCACAATTGTTGAAATATAATTTTAAGTTGTACTACCGAGGGGGCGAGAAAACCGAGAGGGTCGAAAATTCGAGCAACTTCCCGCAGAATTTGACGTTTTGTTATAGGTTCGGTTGGGGTTAGATTTATACGATACGAGAAGCAATCGACCTTAGAGTTCCAGTACAACCCGAGTACTTTAACCCATGATTCACTTTCGAACGAAACGTTTTCACTTTGAAGGGATTCTTCTTCATACAAAAGTTCTTTGCAATTACTTTGCCATTTGCTTAGCTCTAAGCCACATTTTGAAAGAAGTTCGATTAAGGAATTTCGTTTTTCAGTTGCATCAGGGAGTGAGTCTCCACCTGACACAACATCATCGACGTAAAAGTCATTAAGGAGTATTTCTGACGCAACAGGAATACTCCTCGCGATAGTCACAAGCAATTTGTTGTAAGACACGCACCGATAAATAGGGAGCACACGATGTGCCATATGTCACTGTACATAACCGAAAATGTTCAAGAGGATCTGTATTCGATTTTCGCCAAACGATCCTTTGGTAGTCGGTATCTTCATCTGCTACCCAAATCTGCCGAAACATTTTCACGATATCGGCAGTGAAAACATATTTATGACGACGGAATCGTAAACAGACGGAAAAAAGGTTGCGTTGGATAGGTGGTCCGATCATAAGCGCATCGTTTAAAGAGTTTCCGCTCGCATCTCTAAACGAACCGTCGAAAACAACACGAAGCTTTGTTGTTGCGCTGTCAGGCTTTAGCACCGCGTGATGTGGCAGATAAAAAACATTAGGTTTGGAGACCTCCGACGACGGTATTCTACGCATGTGTCCAAGTCTTAAATATTCCTCTAGGAAATCGGAATAAGAACGAAAAAGCGCTTCGTCTTTACGGCATCTTCTTTCCATGGCCGACAATCGAGAAACCGCACACCCGAGGGTGTCCGCGAAAACCGGAGGTTGTTTAAAGGGAAGGTTAACGATGTATTTTGCATCTTTACCCCTGCGATGTGTACGAACAAAGTGGTCTTCAATGGCCTTGTCTTCTTTTGAGACAATAGACTGCGGATCAACCTCTTCGATTGTCCAAAAGGCCTGTAAAGTTGAATCGATATCAAGAAGAGAGTGATGAGATTGAATTGTACGGTCAACCCCCGAAAACAGTTGTCCTGCCAATACCCAGCCAAAGGCTGTTTTTTGTGCTATGGGGTACCCATTAGCACCACGAACGACTTCACCTAATAGGATGTCCCACACCCTATCTGCTCCGAGCAAAATGTCTATAGCGCTGGGTTGATTAAACGATGGATCGGCTAAATTGAGTTTTCAAATATGACCCCAATCTTTGACGTCAAACGAAATAGATGGCAATGCTGATGTTACGTTTGATAGAATATAGGTATCTACCGGGATACTAAATGAATCAAACCGTGAACAAATTGCCATTGAAACTAGACCCCGGGATGTCCCTGCGCAGGTAGCGCCAATACCGCTTATCGGTATCCGGGCATTTGTTCGTTTAAGTCCGAGTCTTTGGACACAAGACTCGGTGATAAATGATACCTGCGATCCAGAATCGATCAGGAGGCGGACTAGTTGGTATTTTCCATTGCAATCCTTTACTTTAGCGACCGCTGTGGGTAGCAATGTTTTTGGCAGGAATTGGGAGAAATTGATGGAGTGATGAGCTACGAGATGATTTGAGTTGAACGACGAGGATGGCTGATTCGAGTTAGATGAATGAGGACGAGATGTTGCTGTATTTTCCGAAGAAGAGCTAGCGATATTTGCATTATCTGTACCAAGATGTACAAGGCTATGATGCGGTGAACCACAAGAGTTGCATCGAAACTTCGATTTACAACGAGCAGAGTTGTGACCACGGCGCAAACAATTAAAACAAAGTCTTTTGGATTTGACAAATTCCCTCTTCGATTCTATTCCCATACTTATAAATTCCGGACACTGAGGAAGAGTATGAGATTGACTACATTTTGGGCAATGTATTTCTGACGAAACATGCATACTTTTCAACGACGCAGACTTCCGATTTGTTCCGGGTTCACGAACATGCGATCGACACGATTCTAACGCCTCACACCGGCGTTCCAAGAAGTCTAAAAATTCCTGTATAGTGGGATAGTCAGAGTCTACACTATCAGAAGACCAAGCCTGTCGGGTATCTGGATCGACCTTGCTTATTAAAATGTAAATCATCCATGAATCTTTATCCATGGAGTTAAGAGAGGTTAGACCACGTAGGATTTCATCAGCGCAATCCGAAATCTTGCGCAGAACTCTAACGTTTGAGCTCTGAATTGATGGCAGTTGCATGAATGTTTCGAGAAGACCATTTATAATATAACGCGGCCTGTCATATCGTTTCTCCAATCTTTCCCATGCCTGTTCATAGGTAGCATCAGACAATGGGAGATGAGACAGCAAATTTAAGGCATCGCCGCGAAGAGACGAACGAAGATATTGGAATTTTTGCGTTGCTGATAAGTTCACCTTGTGATGAACCGAACTTTCGAACATGTCGCGAAAAGATGGCCAGTCACGATAATTCCCTGAGAATGGCTCGATATGGAATTTAGGAAGGTGGTCATTTATATGCATAACCGAATTTGTTGCGATTGATTGCGAACCGACAGGTGCACGTGTGTTGACTGACTGGTCAACTTCTACTAAATTTCTTGCAGGTTTCTTTTTTTCCCTTATAGATGAAAGCAATACCGATTTAATTAGGAGATATTTAGACTCGAATTCCTCAAATTCAGGTTCAGGATCAATGTAACCTTCTAGCCCCACGAATGCATACATATCTTGTTGAGACGAATAAAACCTTTTCCACAGATCATCAAGCTTTTCCACGCGTACTTCGAGTGCATCTACGGTGATTGATTCCGTAATCTTTTCGGAAAATGTGGCTAATTTAGTTAGCGAGCCTTTCAAATTTCCGCGAATAGCTCGTAGAATCGAAATATTATTTGAGGTCATTTTTTATATAACAAGTCTTTATCACGAAAATATGAAAAATAGGGAAGTGAGTATACGAATATTAATTATCAAATCAGCACGTGCAAATTTCAAAGTTCACGCGATATGTATCATATACATACATATATTGTATCGTATATATACACGTGGGAGATAGATTTAATTCACCACGTGATCAAAAAATGAACGATTATATGCACAAACCCGAAATGTCCACACTGTATATTGTCTGAATAATCAATTTGTTTGATTGAAATGCTTGTAGCAACGAAGAATAACAAATCTAATTAACGCGAAGTCCGTTAATAATTGACAAAGTAGATTAATGTAAATGTCTGTATTTCCCAAGAGATTCCTGATGTGGGTAATCTTAATTCAAACCCAGAATCCGGCTCGATTTGGACCAAAAATATGTTGGGGAATAAACGAAAAAAAACGACGACGAGATGAACAATTGAAGGACCAGCACTTGGGGAAGCAAAAAGAAATCAACCCAAGACTCCAAGAGAGAACCAAACCAAAAAAAACCATCAAATTAAAATTTGTCCTCAGGTATATTGTACTTAGCTGTGCTCAGGCTGACGATCGAAATCCAAGTGGACGAGAGATCGATCTCGCCCATTGCGCAAACATAAATTCTAATAACATGACAATTAGGTATGTACATAAAAAATGCCAATTACAACAATCAAGTGGCAAAACCAGTATTTTACGAGAGCAAAAAAAGAGAGAAATTGTATGTAAATTGTTACGTTACGTTTCATAGAGTAAACTTCAAAATGTAGGCAATTCAATTAAAAATAATAATAGATAAACAATAAACAATTTTAACAAATTAGAAGTATTTTAACATTTACGAAAATTAATTTAATTATTGATATAAATACGATATATTTCCAAACATATGCTTTCGCGTAAAGCTTCTAGTTTCAGCTTCGATTGTAGGTATTCCGAGATCACTTTGGAAAGTTGTATACCGTAGGTCCACACTGGCTTTAGCACTTGTTATATATAGTATAAAAGCAGTTTGTTCTCGGTACTGAGCTGGGAATGTTTTCCAAGTAACCAGTAGGTACATTTCTCTATATTTAAGTTCAAGCTCTTTGAGTTTCATTATAACGTGCGAATTCCATTTCAACTTTGCGTCGAGTGTCATTCCCAGGTATTTGGCTTCGTTCGCAAAAGGTATTTTTAGAAAAATTGGCAAGTCTTTCGTCTTTTTATAGTGAAGTTCACGTGAACAGATTTAGTTTCATTGAGGGCGATTCGCCAGACCCTCGTCCATTCATTTACTTTATTTAACGCGGTTTGCAGTTTTGCAGTCATTTCTTCGACTGTTTTACCTACTGCTAGAATAGCGGTGTCGTCGGCAAACGTAGCCAGGATAGTGTCATCTTCCTTTGGTATATCACGAGTATATAATAGGTAGAGAAGCGGCCCAAGAACGCTACCTTGCGGTACACCAGCTGAGATTTATTTTAGATCCGAGTATTCTCTTCCATGTCTTACACGGAAAAGTCTATTGCCGAGATATGATACGAGAATACCGTATAGACGACGTACGGGAAGAATTAGTCGTACGTCGCTTTCTCGAGTACGTCAGTAATTCGATAAACCTGGTCAATCGTCGAATGCTTACTTCTGAACCCAAACTGAAGGGATAAGATTATTAACTTCTAAAGGGTCCGCCATATAACTTTTTTTTTGAAAATGCTATAAAAAAAACTACTGAATATTTTCTCAAATTTCTTTTTTAATTTGAAAGTACAATCCTTCCGGTTAATAATGGAAAATAATTTCATTCAAATGGCTGCCTCGGCTGGCCATGCAGTAGCCTATACGATCGGTCCAATTTTTAAGCACATTATCGATTGTGTGCAGCTGTATTTCACCAATGGCTTCACGAATATTGTCCTTTAAAGCGTCAATTATCTCTGGCATGTCGGCGTAACACTTATCTTTTACGGCACCCCACAAATAATAGTCCAACGGTGTTAAATCGCAGCTCCGAGGTGGCCCAACGACATCAGCTCTGCGGCTGATAATGCGATCTTCAAAAACAGGGCGTAAAACATCGAATGTGGCTTCGGCTGTGTGGCACGTAGCGCCATCCTGTTAAAACCAAATGTTGCCAATACCCTCCTCTTCAATTTTTGTGAGCAAAAATTTCGTTCACGATCGCCATTGACTGTAACGGCCACTCCTTGCTCATTTTCGAAGAAAAATGGCCCAATTATGCCTCTGGACCAAAATCCGCACAAAACAGTAACTCGTTTTGGGTATATCGGCTGTTTTTGGCTTTTCACGCTTTGGTTTATCGATGAGGATGCCAGTTTCTTTCACTTTTTTCACAAGATAACGAACATAAGGAGCTGACGGTGCTTCTCTTCTTCCAAAATCCGTACGCAATTTTCGCACACATTCTGCAACATTACCATGATTTTCAAAGTAATGTCGCAATATTTCCCAGCGTTGTTCAAGCGTATACACAACCATATTCGTTCAGCGGAAGAATAAAACTAATTATCTGTCAAATCAGACATGAGCTAAGTGTTACCATTCGCGAAATAAGCACTAGTTGAAAAAAAAAACGTTAGATGGCGGACCCTTTATAACCGGTTGTAGACGCCTTAGTAATATCCTCTCGAAAATTCTGGGTATGATTGGAAGACGCGAAATTGGTCTGTATGATTTTATCTCATTTGGCGGTTTTCCTGGTTTTAGAACAATTATGACTTCCGCAACTTTCCATTGGCTAGGCCCGTGTCTTAATCTGAGCACAGCATTTAAAATATGGAAAAGCTGAATTAGTGATTTTCTAGGAAGAGCTTTTAGAACTTCTCCCGTGATCAAATCATAGCCCGGGGCTTTCTTAGGTTTAGGATCATCGATCTCATGTTAGTTCTCTTAGCGTTGCACTTGCGAATGTTGAATTGTCAGATATTAGTTCAGACCCATCGTTATTATCGTTAACCACTAGCCCATCGTACGGTGTAAACGTTTCTTTCAGATGGGCTGCAAAAACATCCGCTTTATCTTTATCTTCCCTTGCCCATTCATTTTGATTTATTTTAATTGGCGGCGCGGGGATTTAAGGCTTTTTGGTGCCTTTTACAGCTTTCCAAAGTAAATAATTGGAATCTTTTTTCGCAGCTTTTTTAAGCTTTCGAGGTAAGAGCCTATCGCACGATTCTTGAAATCCTTAATAGTTGTCTTCAACAAGTTGCACAAAAAGTTAAAATGTGCTTTATGTTGCGGAGAACGATTCTGCTGCCATTTTTTACGCGCTGTCCTTTTTTGGTTGACCAATTCTCTTATTTCCGGAGGATATCGTAAGCCGTATTTGTCCGGCTTTTTCTTTGGTTTGCCAATTTTTTAATTGACATAAAAATACGTCAATTGTCAATTTCAAATCGACAAGTGGAAACCTAGCATTAGTTGTTCTACCAGTCAAACTTGCTGGCTCTGAGTTATAGACTAGTTTTTCGCTCAATATCAGAATGACTGTAAACTCAGATATATCTTTCAGGTGAACTGCAATCCAACGAGCATAATTGTACCTACTGGTTAAATGCAAAAAAAAAAACTTTCAAACGTTCGTGTTTTCAACAGACAGGGAGATGCATATGGATCTTATATTGGTTCTGTGTGGGAGGTACCAGAATTACTTTGCTGTACTTAGTTTTCCCGTCTTTCAAATAAAGATGAGAAGGAGTTTCAGTGATGAAGAGCTTAGATGTTCGGCACTCACCACGTCAGTCCCAAAGATCCACCACCTGATGCGAGCAAAGGCAGGACAGAGGAAGTGTAATGTTTGGCAAAAGCTTGGTGGCCTGAACGGACGCCCACCAGCAGTCTGCAGTCGATTCTCCTGAGAGACAGAAGTAAAGACGCGGACCTTTTGCAGGTGTCCGGTCCGGATGCAGTCGTTTGGTTTGTATACACCCAGCACAGTCACGCCACCGACACTCGTGTTCACGAGAAACCCAAGTATTAGTATGACCTAACCACAGATGCAGGCAGACCCAACGCAGGTTCAGGTCCTGTGAGAGCTTCTTTTGAACCCATAATGGCCAAGCTCATCAGCGATCTCATTTCCCTGGATACCAGTGTGACCTGTTTGACTGTGTTTAGCCTTCCGACCAATTTCAGAGTAAGCTTGAGTTCGAGCACTAGCTTGGGCAAGGTAAAAGGGTTAAGCAGCGCTTGGATATCACTAGCCCTCCACCTGTTTGTCGAAATATAGCGGATAACCATAAGGATAGCGTAGATCTCCGCTTGGAAGACAGACGCATGGTTACATAAGCGGTAGTATAGTCTAATGTTCTCGCTTTCCACGAAGACTCCAGAACCGGACCCCTGTCCGGTTTTAGAGCCATCCGTGAATACACGATGGCATTCTTTCCCCGGCTCAGAATCTGGTCGAAGCCATTCCGTTGCCTGAGGTAAGTTGACGTGGTAGTTTTGTCCCAGTAGGATATACACAGTGTCATTGCGTCAGATGGCATATCCATAAGACAGGGGTCAAAGTATAATCTCACAAGTTCTTCAAATTTCAATGCGCGTGGGTGTAAATTCCAATTGGGTGTATTGTACGTGCTTTTTAATAGTACCTACATAATCAAGGCAGAGTTCCTTGTGCACAGATACGGAACCGGTTGGCCGCACCTACAAAAATCAATTTTTCACTTAAGTTTTATAACCTAAGTTTGAAAGCCAATTAATTTAAATACACGTCAGTGAAATTGAACAACAAATTTTTATTAGTGGCTTACATTTGGAAATTTACTAAGTCATCTGTGTATCCGCAAAAATAAGGCCATTATATCTTACCCTTACCAGTATTTGTTTTGCCTTTCAATAGCACTCGTTGTAGGCTCTAGTAAGCGGATATAAATCTTCTCCCTCGCTAAGGACTATAAAATGTATTTGCTCGTTTTGCTCTTGAGAAAATTATGTTTATCTTTCGCTATTTTTTAATTACCCGCAGCGTAACAGCTTGCAGGACTACTGACAGTACATCTTGACATCCTGTAATATCCAAAAGGAAGCATTTCCTCCGTTTTTCTTTTGTTTTCGCCTAACTTTACATGCTGGTTGGTGCAAACATTTTCAAGTTCTTTCTTCCTTTTCCTGTTTATACTCTCAGGGATTCTGTTCGCTGCGTAGAATCCTTTTTAAATGCATATACACACAGGAAGCTCATTATATTGAAAAATGGAATTTGTTTGTAAATAATTTTCCAAAGAATGTTTAACTGTTTTATACTTGAGAAGGTAATGGTTACGTGCTCTTTGGAAGACAAGCAAAAGAAATGATTTAATACAAAAAACATAGCATTTCGCACTCATGAAAAGAAAATAAACTACATATACCTATCTACCGACGTATGCTTCCCTCGGGTGTTGCCCTTATAAGTAAGTGGTAGGAAGAACGATATTGGAAGACTAATTAACATAATAGTTAAATAAAGTATAAACTTTTTTCAAGCACTGGCTTTAGGTAGACACGAGGGTATTCGGTATTCAGATACATAATAGACAGTTTTGATAAATGTTTAGAGTCACAATTATTACATCAGTGGTTTCATTTTCGAAACATACAATAATTTTTTTTTTTAATTTTTTTTATTAATTAATTTAATTAATTTATTCTTGCGAAAATCACATTTTTGCGCCATGGCATTAAATATCTATACAAATTCACCATGTAGTAAAGTTTTAACTTGGGTCTTACTTCGTAAGCTGTACGAACAAAAGAGGTAGGCACAACAGTAGGATCAATGGGATCTGTAGAGACGAACAAGGAAACCTTAAATGTAGTGAAATCACAGTCGAGTCGACGTTGAGGATATTGAAAAACCACTTCTGCAAACTGTTAACCATTCAATGTGGACGATGACAACCAAGAATTACCACAGACTTCCTGCTGGCCAACCTCTTTAATGAAATGAGTGACAATGGAGTCCATTTAGATGATTGGTCGGGAGAGCCTTTACCGGCCCTGGAACTGCGGCCTCTCTAAAGGAGCCTATTGTGCCTTCCCAGGTGAGATCGTAGAGCCTTCTTTTGACTGCGGAGACTGTAAGGAAGATAATAATCTTCTCTGGGGATAAGTCAGCAAGTTTTGCTGTAGTGACGATTTCTTCGCCAAGGACTTTCTTTCTGAGACGGTAGAGAGCCGGACCAGCGTTGCCGAAGTGGCACAATTGTGCAATTTTGGCACCCTACAGTCCAATTGGCACCTTGGCACCTTCAGTTCTCATTTGGCACCTTATGAGCTTGATACATTTACATAATATGTATTAAAAAAAACATTTCTTAAAATGTTTAAAATTGATTGAGAGACTCCAAGTCATTTTCTCTTTCATCTGCGAACACTTATTTCATATTCACTGAACTGAATCATTTTTAACAGCATAGAACGCAGCCCGCCCCTTGTGTATGAAATCTATAGCATTCTCGAAAACGAGGTAAGATGTCCGCGCTTCAGTCAGCGGCTGGCCACCTAACTCTTATAGCCAATTCACAATGCTGCTTTGCTGCGTGCGTGCGTTGACAGATAGAATAGAACCAATGCTTTCATATGGTGCAAGCCACAATGCGGCTTCAAGCTTCGGGTCGCGTTTAGATCGTAAATATCGTAAAGTTCAACGTAGCGGACAAGTAGAGCAACTTTCTAATTTCAGTGGCGTTGGACTGTTTTGACATTTCATTTTCGGTTTGGTTTGTTCGATTTGATAATATTTAAAGTGTTAGAGCATATTCAATTCAATACACAAATAATCGTAATGATACTAAAGCGAAATTATATGTTTCTTGTGTTTTTAAATATCTCTCTTCCGTTGAAGGGCTGGTATGGTGGCACCCAGTTGGCACCTTTGGTTACCGTCAATGGCACCTAAGAACATTTTTTTGCGGCAACGCTGAGCCGGACATTCCATGAGAATATGAAGAGAGGATTCATCACTCTCCAGGCACAGTCTACATGTGGGGTCCGGTGAGATTCCAATTCGGTGAAGATGTTTTTTTCATAAGACCATGGCCAGTAATAATACCTGTAATCCAGTGTAGGATGACTAGGTTTTTCTTTGCTAGTTCGTAGATGGCTATATGTAAGCTTCGATTTTATAACAGATGAGTCCAGAGCTTTACGAGCAGCTTGACTGTCTGAGAAGATAAATATGGTTTTACCACTTCAGAACCACGAGAACTTGCCTAGGCTGACTGAAAAGTTCGCTTGAGGCGATTCTCCATAAATACCAGATCTATAGCCCCTGAATCCATCTTGGCACCGTCTGTGTACCAGACTAGGTCAAGTCGCGATGAATTGGATTTGTATTTTTTTCCCATTTTTCCCTTGGCGGGATGATGATAGAGAAGTTTTTATGAAAGCCATATTCTGATCTGGTGGCTCTGTTTGCGATGCGTTCTATTTGTAGATTCCATGATAGTTTACTGTCAAGGATGATTCCCAGGTATTTGGCTTCCCGTGCAAATTCAATGTGGGGCATAGTGGGGCGAGTTAGGAAATCTAGTTTCCTTCGTTTGGTAAAAGGAACGTCAGTAGTCTTTTTATAGGATTTACAGAAAGACCTTCTTTGTTGCACCATCTTTCAACTATGGATAGCGCATGCTGCAGTGTTTCTGATAACGATTGCCACGTGCGTCGTCGCCATGGAGTCCATAGACCAACTCATCTTATTTCCATGAATTGATCGAAAAGAAGTATGCCCAATGAATTGAACCTCGGCATTGTTTGTCTGGTATACAAAAAAAGAGGCCTTCTAAACTGCACCAAATATATAGAGGCATCCGTCTCCTTAACATCGCATGCCAGACCAATTCTGTCGTATCTACCTACTTGGTGAAAATATGAAACCATTAGTCAACAAACTGATTGGCTGCTACCAGTGCGGTCTTAGCCCCGGTAAGTCCACAATGGACTCCATAAATATTCACGACAGATCCTGATGGGTTTTTCCAAAAAACACAGGAGATCGTTTTTAATGGCGGATTTGTTAATTTGTTTTAGCGAAGAGATTTAAAAAAAAAATTGTTTAGAATTGTTTGGAGATATCTTCTAATTGAGGCAATCGTTGACCATCGAACCACTTGAAAGCATATTTTCCATCTTTTCCTTGCCCAACCATGATCAGTTGGGCGAGCAATATTCAGATTTCGCTGGGAAGCAGGCGTCCACATCTGCGTTATATAGGATGTTCTTAGCCTTAATGTTGGCGTAGCTCTGATTTGCGTGGTGGTAGAGTAGATCCTTCAAAGAATGTCTTCATTTTCACGAAATTGGTAGGTTGTCATGAAAGATTCTACTTTAGTTACATTTACGTCATTTACTAATTTGAATGCATAAATTCGACAGACGAATTCGTCTAATTTTGCGAAGTGCTCATCTAATTGACCACTGACCAATCCGAAATTCCAATGAAATACTTGATAAATATTGGCGACTTTCTAAGCAAATGAAAGGGTTTATTCTTACCCTTCCTGTAAAATGAAGGGTTAAAGTCGCACCCTGTCAAAGCAGGCATCAATGTATCTATCTCGGTATCTACCTATACAAATTTCCTTTTCGAGATTTGTGGTTTTTTATCTGCTATCACTTTCACTTTCTTCAACATCGTTCTTGAAAGAATAGTGCAAAACTCAAACGCTAACACCAGAGGCACTATCTTTCAAAAGTCCGTCCACCTACTCGCCTACGCCGACTACATCGGCAGAACGCAGCGTGATGTCACTGGCGCGTTCGTGAGCATTGAGACGGAGGCGGCAAAGATGGGTTTGGCGGTCAATGAGGGCAAGACAAAGTATATGCTGGCATCGAGAAAGGACACCCAACACCGACATCTTGGACAGAATGTCACTATAGACAGATATAACTTTAAGGTGGTAAAGGACTTTGTCTACCTAGGCTCCGCTATGAACTCAGACAATGACACCAGCACTGAGATTAAGCGAAGAATAACTCTTGCCAATCGCTGTTTCTTTGGGCTAAGAAAGCAATTGAGTATCAAAGCCCTCTCTCGAACAACTAAAGTGACCCTTTATAAGTCCTTAATCATCCCAGTCCTTTTTTATGGTACAGAGGCATGGTCTTTATCAAAAGCGGATGAGGTTACTCTTGGTTGCTTTGAGAGGAAAATTCTTCGAGTAATTTTCGGTCCCGTCTGCATAGACGGTGAATGGAGGAGGAGATACAACGACGAACTGTACGGGCTGTACAGCGACATTGACCTAGCCAGAAGAGTGAAGGTCCAACGACTGAGGTGGCTGGGTCATGTATAGCGAATGGACGTAAATGCTCCGGCCCGGAAGATCTTCGAATCCACACCCGAGGGAAGGCGCAGTAGAGGAAGACCGCGACTCAGGTGGAGCACGCAAGTGGAAAAGGACCTTAACCAACTTAGAGTGCGAAACTGGAGACAGCTGGCCAAAGATCGTGCTGGCTGGAGACGCTTGTTGGTTGAGGCCCAGGTCCACCCCGGACTGTAGCGCCACCTTAAGTAAGTAAGTATGCCGACTGAAGTGCGGTTTTGGGTTGGGTTTTCTGGAAACTTGAAAATGGAGGGAAATTAAAAGACATCCTCTTCGCTAAGGTTTTTTAGACGTTACAATGATTTATTGGCTTAAATATATATCAAAAACCCTCGAATCTTACTACATTATACAATCTATACAGCATATAAAGCGGTTGACACTTTATTATTTATTTGATTTGTAATGGGATGTTACTTTCAGACTCTGAGGGAGTTTTCTTTTCTGATCTGGGTTATTGCCTGCTAGTAAAATTCATATTTGTAAACATTTCCTACTATTTTCATTACCAATTGACTTATTTCAACCATATACATACTTTATTAGATCCCCTTACGACACAAGCATAACCTTTGAGCGAATATCACCCTTTCGATGCCCAGTTTGATGAACATTTTCGCTCCCATCGCAAGCGACTCTCAAGCATCCAGCAAGAACCTCCCCACTTTGTATAGCATTCAACAACATGATAAACTTAACTTTTACAATTCAACTTTTCAAATCTTTTACTAACCATAAAATTCCACTCGAAAAAAGGACATCAACCAACTTGACCAAAGTACACGGCTATATAGTAACTTCTTGGCCCAAAAACAGTTCATCATGCAAGCCTCCATAGTTTTGCCACATACGGACCGACTATACTAAAACAGCTGGCAACATCCTTAAAGGATTTTATACACTAAACGGAAATACTGTGCAGCTATAATTTTTACCAAGTAACGAGAAGAAAACTTTCTTAATGATTACCACACGAACAGGATAGTTTATGAAGTTCTTCCAAAAAAAAATAATATTCGGTCTTCTTTAAGGACCAGAAACAGCCAGAGCGAAAGGGAGAAATGAACATTTCATAAGGATGCCCAACAGCCGTAAGGAACTACAGTTTTATGGTGGGAATATTCGCCCGATTATTACAACGTCTGACGGCGGAACTTTTTGACCATAAATTTCAACAATTTATTTGATGCACTATACCACCGGCACCGGTCCAGGGCAGAAGCCAAGAATACTTATAGCAGCTACTCCTTCCATCCTTAACAAAGCCAGCGTACGGAAAGCATCTTTTCGACAGCAATAAAATCCCTTTTTGAGAAAATTTATGACACACCTACAGCTTGCGATTCTTCTAATTACGCAGGAGAATGGAGAAGTGGATGTTTCTTTTATTTTTTTTTTCTCATTAATTTTAAAGGCAGAAAGGATTTATTCCAACCTCCATTCTACCTACACGAAGTTAACCGATTTTATAGGCCGCTTTTCGCCGGTCTTTGAAAAGCACTGCCAATTAAGGCCCCAGCTTATGAAACGAAGCTAATCCGATTAATTTTAATTGATTTTTTCCTTTTGACGAGTAAAGTGACGGATATCCTGCAGTATTGTCGCCGCGCGCCGGATGAAATTGATATTTTGTCAAGGGTAATGCTATGTCGTGCGCCTGCTGTTTGTTTTTGCCTGTGACTATGTGGAGGGTTGGGTTTATTTTCAGCAGATGTATGGGTGTGCCTTTCGTGTTCCTTTGTTGTACTTTGGTTAGCACTTAATTTGCTTTGCATAAGTAGTGCCGTCGCCGTGTTTGTAAGTGAGCCAAACCTTAAGGGCTTAAGGTATGGAAATGAGACTAGATACTTACCTAGGCAAGAGGCGTCATGAAAATTGTTATTTGCATAGTTCACTTACAAAGTTCGCATGGGGGTGTATTATTAAAAACGAATTAGCACAAAGTATGCCGATGGAGCTATCCATACTGACGGCCGCGACGTTCTCCGAAACATGGTGGTCAAATTTTATACAGACCCTTTTTTAAAGTTCAGACTTGTAAGCAAGTGGGAATATAGTGGCCGGTATCTGTATCTTCATAATATCGGGTATGCGTATCGGCAAACTGTTTTATGAAAGGGTTGAAAGGAATTCTCGGTGTATAAGTATTCGACATAATTCGTATAAAAGGTATACAAAGGATTTTTACCAAATTCAGTTTTAACGAGTCTAGAACAAAGTAAACTGGGTACATGGTGGGGAAATGGAAAGCCCTAGTACATTTCTGGGAGGTTGGAATAGTTGTGGAGGCAGTGGGCCTTAGTGTGTTGGACTGCGAGGGGAGAGTATTATTGGCCAGATATACTTAGCTATCATTGAACATTTTGATTTCCCACTTTGCAAACAATAGGCGTATTTTTTGGAGAATCTATAGCTAGCTCACTTTTACTTTTACATACAAAATTGTTATAGGTACTCACTTTTGGTTTTGTTATACTCACTTCCCAAAAAAAGATACGCCAAATATTGGCTATATTGGGTATCAAAGTAACTTAGAGAATTTATATCCAAATAAAATTATGTTTTTAGTTGATGAATGCCATAAAATTGAGTTCCCTTAGAAACTGATGAAGAGTCCAACATTCCAAGCGGGTCAGCCTCAACTCCAAGACAAAAGTGGGTACATTTCGAGGCGTTAAATATATTAATACATTATATTAAAGTTCCATCGCTTATTGCAATGGTACACATTTCTGAGACATGCACTTCTTAGATATGTACAATTTATTTAGGAACAAAATTCTCAAAATACCTAAATGAAATCTGAGGCTTCCAGAATAAAAATTTTATTTTCGTTAAAAAAGTTTTTTTTAATGGTTTGTAAAGTGAACACACATTTAATATGCGGTTTTGCCCCCACTTCCCCTACTTACCTCTACGGTCTAGTAAGTAGTAACGAATCTCATTCGAAAGAAAAAAAAAGGAAAGTGGTGAGAATGAACTTGGCAGAGTCTCGGAAGCCGGCAAAAAAAATCGCAAGTTCTCATGATGTTATGTGTTGAACATGTAGGGTAGCTAAGTAGGTCCAACACTTAACTCCTAAAAAAAACATTTAGCTTCAGCAAAAGGCATAAATTTACCATAATTTGTTTTTATTTTTTAATTTGTGTTATTTCCTTATCTGCATTTTGCATTAAAATTAATTTCTATTTATGTATAGTATACAACACTAGCTGAACCGGCAGACGTTGTCCTGTCCAAAAGATTTATTTTCTAACATTAAATTTTAAATCGCAGCGAATCTCAGCATCAGTGGCGTAACTAGGCTTTTGTGCGCCCGGTGCGAACTTCTGTATTTGCGCCCTCGAAAAATATACCTACTGATTTTGCGTGGTTCGGATATCTAATTTTTTGTTTCGTTACTTGTAAGAATTAAAAAATATATTAACTTTAGGCAAACAAAACAAATACATTTGCCAAAATATTAACATACAGGTGTGTACCTATAATAAACATAAAACACTACTATACCCTATTCACACCAAGCCGAAAACCGAGTTTTCGTCAAAAAAGTTTAGAAAACTCGTAGATGCATTCACACCGAACACCACCTCGTTTTCGTTTGACGTTTCAATTAGCTGTGAAACTAGCTATGAAATGTTTGTGGCGACTAGACTTTTATTATAGTTACTAAACTTGGCACGTATTGACATAATATGCAAACAAAATTATTTAAGCTACTTGATAATCGTTAACTTATGGTTAAATAATTAACATAACCGACATTCAAAATCAAAACATCTGAAAATACCATTTAGTTGTGGCAGGCTGGCAGGTAGTTTGCTCTTTATGGTGCAAGCAAAGATAACAAAAAAACTCTCACTCTCACTCTCACTCAGTCTCTCACATCCTGTCAGCAGTTTTGCTGAGCTCGCTGAATGTTGCAAAAGGTGTGTCTGCTTCAACAACCCAACGATCGTACTCGTTTTCGTGGCGTTTTCATGGAAAACGACCTCAAACAACTCGTTTTGAAAACTGCAATATGTATGGGAAAACTTCTGTTTTCGAGGAAGTTTTCGGCTGTTTTCGCGAAAACCCAGTTTTCGGCTTGGTGTGAATAGGGTATTAGGCTTGATTGACATTCGCATTTTTCAAATAATGAAGTCACTTCAATTTGAGTCTTCTAAATCTTCTTCTTTCGGCCTAAAATTCTGTGGCATTTATGTCACATCAACTTCTACTACTTAACAATCTCTGATTTGAGTTTAAGTTCGAACAATTTTTTTATTTGATAGTTTGTGGAACGGGTTTTAATGTCGTGAATTTTTAATAAACTTGTGACAATTCGCACCAAGGGTGTTTTCCTTGGAGGCAAACATTTTTAGTTCGAAATTTCGTTGTTTAAACTCTTTTCAAACTTGTTTTTCCCATATTTTGATGGATTATTTTTATACCCTCCACAGGAAGGTATATTCACTTTGCCATTACGTTTGTAACGCCAAGAAGGATTCACCGGAGACCCTATAAAGTATATATATTCTGAATCAGGATCACATTCTGAATCGATTTAGCCATGTCCGTCTGTCTGTCTGTCTGTCTGTCTGTCTGTCTGTCTGTCTGTCCGTCCGTCTGTCTGTCTGTCTGTCTGTTGAAAGCACGATAGCGTCCAAACGAATTGACCTGGGCGATTGAAATTTGGTGAGAGGACTTCTTTTTACCGTCGTCAGGTTGGTATTGAAAATGGGCTATGTCGGTCAAGTAGTTCTGGTACCTCCCATACAAAACCATTAGTAGACCCATGTGTCTCTCCGCCTGTTGAAATCACGATAGCGTCCAAACGAATCGACCTAGGCGACTGAAATTGAGTGACAGGTCTAATTTTTACGGTTGTCAGGTTGGTATTAAAAATGATCCATGTCGGTCAAGTAGTTCTGCTACCTCCCATACAAAGCCAATATTCGACTCATGTATCTCTCTGTCTGTTGAAAACACCTTAGCGTCCAAACGAATCGACTTAGGTGAATGAAATTTTATGAAAGGACTTTTTTTAACCGTCGTCAGGTTGGTATTGAAAATTGTCTATGTCGGTAAAGTAGTTCTGCTACCTCCCATACAAAACTAATGTTAGACACATACTAACTCGCGTGGCAAACATTTTGCAGGACTTTTATTCAGTGGAGGGTATCAAAGCATCGGCCAGGCCGATGATAACACTTTTACTTGTTTATTCTAGGTACTCTTGCAATAGTAAAATTAACAATTTTTTATTTATATACATAAATGCATCAAAAGTGGTTTGTTCGCATATTATTCGTTCATTCTTATGTGAATATTCCTTTACATCGCCAATTTTAATTGATATGAACAATTTGAACAATTTACCATTCCCTAAAACTAAACAGTGATGTGAAGGTGAACGAAGTGTAACTGAAAGAAAAAAAGTCTGAAGAACACAGTCCAACACTTGATATCCCACAATATTATTATTCAAGTATAAGAAATGGAATATTGAAAATTATAAAATACTAGCGGACCTAGCGAACTTCGTCTCGCCCCAATTTAACGCCTTCAGATAAAATTCAGAGTAATAATAAAACACAGATAGTTCAAATTTCAATGTGATTTATTTGAATGGAATCGAAATCAGTAGAGAGCGATGTGATAAAAAATGTTTTTCGATTAGTTTTCCGGCGCAAAAACGGTGCCATGAAATAAAGTCTTATGCAAAAAGGCCCAAAACGTAATTTTGGACTTTTTTAATTTTATTGCACTTTTGAAATTGCAATAAAATCCAAAACGAGTTTTGGACTTTATTTCATTTTTGAAAGTGCAATAAAGATATTGGACATTATTACACTCAGCTATTTAAAAGAAAGACGAGCAGGGGGGTTGCATGGGGGCAGCATGCCCCCCACCATACAGATTATACTGTTTATGCATTGTGGATTTTATTTCCACTTCGATTTGGACTTTATTGCTGTTTTAAAAATGGAATAAAGTCCAAAAATCGTTTTGGACCTTTTTGCATAAGACTTTATTTCATGGCACCGCAAAAACAAACAACGAAGACGGTTTGGCAACAGGCGAATAGGCAACGTACAGCTGACCGAGAATAAAACAAGGAAATCCGAGATTTATCCAATCCGGATAACCTCACTTTTTACACGCAAACTTATTTTCTGAAAAAATGATCGAATTTACATCATCCAAAATCATGCAATAAAATAAAAAAATTTCGTCGAAAAAATAAATAAATTTTTTGCGCTTTTCCGGAGTTTTCCACTAACAATTTTAAATTTTTCCATATAAAAAACCATTCCGGAACAATTGCACACAAAATTCCATACAAAAAAATCAATTTTCGATTTTTCCGACTTTTTCTGTAGGTTTTCCCAAAATTTTCTTTCAGAAGAACCTTCTCCTAGCAATTACGAACAACTGAAACAAAATTTGAGCCCAATCGATCCAGCCGTTCTCAATTGATGAATTACTATACATACATTTTTGCCACCATTTTTATAATGTAGGTATAAATAAGCAGGAAAATGCAGTAAAATTAAAAATATTCTGATTTTTTACTTTTGCCGTATGCGTGTAATTTAAGTTGGGAAAAAAAGACAAACATTTACAATTTTGAATACGTATCTTGTACCACTTTTATACGTACCTAAAAGAGGTTGCTGGGGCATTGGGTATTGTGTGCGTGATTGTGATTTCACACTTTTTTCGATGTAATTTCGGTTTCTGGACTGACGCTAAATGGATTACATTTCAAATCAAAGTTCATGTTCATAACATCTGCAGCCTTTTTGTAGGTAATATTTTTATTAGTAAACTTATCTTGTTTGGGTTTTTAATGTTGCGCGACTTACGAGTGTCACTGTTTAAAGATCATTCAACGCAAATTACCCAAAAGTTGGCCCTGGTAATTTTTGCGCCCTCCTGGGCCTATCCCCTGTTCTTGGGCACCGCTGGCACCGCCCTAGTTACGGTACTGCTCAGAATGTTTTATTTGGGTCAAACATTAATATTTTGGACTTCGAAATGGACATTTTTTACTAATATAATAAAATTTAATATTTTTTTGCTTACTCTGTAATTAAGAAACATTATTAAATATTTTAAGCCAATGCGCCAGCTAATTTAGTTAATTTTAAATGATTTTTTTCACGGGAAAAAAGAACTAATATGGAAATGAAAAATTTTTATCTTGGTAACAAAAGATATTTTTGCTTTTTTTTTTATTTAAACTTTTGCGAGGCGCCGTGATAAGTATGACCTTTTATATTCATTTGAAATAAAAAGTGAAAATGTTTAAAATTTGTTTGCAATTTCATTGAGTATGTCATTTCCGTGCCCAAACTGTCATTACCATATATGCCACGGGAACCATGGAAATGACGACACTGAAGTGACATTGAAAGGTATTTCTCTAAAATAAAACCGAAGTTTACTGAATATTTTCTTAAGAACGCATCTAATTAATTAAGTACCCAAAAAGGCATGCATTGGAAAAAATATTTGATTAAATTATTAAAATTTTACAATCAAAAACACTAACCACGGCAGTGCCGTAGCCAGGATTTTGGTTCGGTGGGGGCTTGCTTCCAAGTCTTACAAAACAAAAACTATTTATATTCCAATTCATTGATTCCTATTAGTCACATTTTTTCAAAGCAGAAGACGTCTTGATTTTTTTTTGATATGAGATCAATCACCAGACCACAACAATATCCCAATGAACAGATATCATAGCAAGTGAAATTAACCTTGCATTCTCCATAACGCTTCGGGACATTGTTTTAATATTTTTCATAGCTAAAAGGGTTCTTTCAACACTTGCTGTGGTTACTGGAAGCGTTGCTAAAACCGTAAGCAAGAAATTTATAAGTTTAAAGTAAGTCTTGTCACATATATCAAGCAATTTGAAAACTTCGGTAGAAGGGTCACTCGAGGATTTCTTGCGCACCAAAGAATGTGCTCGGCTTTTACAGCTGATAACGAAATTGCATTATCGCTCAGGCTCAACTGCAGCAAAACCTGGGAGAAGAGCTTGAAACGATGGTAGAACGTTTTCGTTAACCATGAATGTGTCCGTAAGATTTTGTATTAACGAATCCACGCAAGAAATCAGTATCGGCACTCTAAAATAGGCTTCAGAATGAGAGGTTTCTGGATTGGAACGCGTTGTTTGTTTCAATGAAGTTCTTAAAATAAGTCCTCGGCAAGTTAGGATGCGGATTGAAAAGCCTCTCTGAAAAAATCTTCGGCATTTTCTCTGATGTTCTTAAGAGAATTCAGAACTTCTTTTTTGCAGTCGATTGAAGAAACAAAATCTAAGGATTAGTTCTGTAGGGGAACTGATAAGCGCAGCGATAAACTGAATAGTTTTTCGTATACAATGAGGCTTACTAGGCAATGACTTTTTTGGACCGCTGCCAAAAGTGTTGATACTTTCGAAGACATCATCCACGTTCTGCTCGTTATTTTTTCAATACCTATTGAGATGCATTTGAAGAGCTCTACAAAGGAATTAATACTGTCATGCCTTTCAATGAATTTTGTTTCACAAAGGCGCAGAAGTCGAGTTTTTCGGCTCTCGGGTGCGTGTTTTTTTATGACAGTTTTGAAAGTTACATAATATGCATTTGAAAGGTTGCGGAAGAAATTAGCTATTTCACTAACTACACTAAGGCAATTGCGATTTGCAGGAGTTGACATGGCAGAGCAAGGTTAAAGCTATGGCTTTCACAGTGTACATACCTAGCGTTTGAATACTGTAAACCTACCGGGATAGTCTCCTTAAGATTTGAATTTATATTAAGCCCCATTACGGTCATTTCAGTTTCAGTTGCAAACAAGACACAGCTTACAACATTTTCTAGGAACAATGCTTCCTTAGATCCAAATAGATGACCATCCAATCCATCCCAAGGACTCAATGCACATTTTAGGAGTCACAGTCAATTCAGGAATCACATGGCAGGATCACATATCCTATATCGCATGATCGGCGTCCTCTAAGTTGAACTACCTATTTAGAGGAAAGAGGTACCTTAGCCCCAAGCAACTTCTCCAACTGTACAAAGCACAGGTTAGACCAGACCTGGAATATTGTTCCCATATATGGAGCTCGGCCCCAAAACATTCACTTAACCTACTTGACAGCATACAGAGACGAGCAGTTCGACTTATTGGGGACCCTTCACTCACATCGAATCTACAACCCTTGGTGCACAGAAGACAAGTCGCTGACCTGTGCTTGTTCTATAGGTATAGATACTTCCATGGTAAATGTTCCGAGGAACATAGACATTGTCCCTCGAAATGCAACTTTTGGGCGCCCCAAAAGACAGGCTGCTAATGCTCATGCATGACCATACACTTGACAACCACGAGGACATCAACTTTCCAAAACTTCTTCTATTACAGCTCAAGCAAAATTTGGAACTTGCTTCCTGGGGATATATGTTATAAAATTTTAGTTTTTGTCTTTTGTTCAAGACGCCTGGCTACGTGCCTGAACCACGGTAATGACAACTTTGGGTAACGAAAACATGTAACACCTTAACCACATGAAAAAAATCACTTCTGATATAAGTACATATATATGTGCTTATTGCGAAATGTTCCGAAAACAATCAACATGTCCCGTTATTAATGTAAAGAAAATGTAAATATTTTCTTTTTGTCACGGGAATGACAGTTTTTTTTGGGCACAATCACTAAATACCTTTTACGTAAATGATACCTAAATGAGATTTTGGGTGTTTAAGTTAAAATTTTGGCATTATACTATACTATTTTATTTTTTTGTGTGTAGGTAGGTACATGTTTAAAGAGTTTCTGCAGAATCGTATATCTCAGTCGAATATTAAAAAAAAAAAATGTTTCTTAGCCTATAAATGCCTGACCGCAAAGAAGTTTTTAATTAAAAAAAAAATGAGTGCCAAACAACATCGGATAAATTCTTTTGGCCCACCCTGTATGTCGGTGAAACGATTCTGCATAGTTTTGTGTAGTTGGCATTTTCAAGTTAAACTGATAAAAATATACCTATCTACTCCAAAATGAAGGTGGATAAATTGGCGGTTTTCCATTTTTTCCCTCGACATAAAACTCACTAAACCAATCCATTACTGGCTTAGCCTCAGCAGGCGTTTCTTCCTTTAGTTTACTAAAGGCCAAAGAAAGGCGATCTGGAGACAAAAAGGAAAGTGCGCCTATCTGCCGAATTTTTAATGAAAATTCAGAGTCAGAGTCATACTTTCTTTGTAAGCTGGATTTTTGGACATATCGGTAAATAGATTAAAAGAGAAGTAAGCTACAGCGTTTTGGGGCACTGTCATTATAACAATGGCGAACACAGTTTAGTGTTTATAGTAACTTTTGCAAAGTCCGTCACAATAGTTTTGGGCTTAAATTAACTAATTGTGTCCGTGCATATTTAGTGAGTAAATAGAATATCGTATAATTTTGTGCTTTTTCCCGTCATTAAAATTTAAAACATACGCCATAGGGTATGCCTTTAAACTTTCATCCGACATCAGAATGTATAGTATATAGTTGATAGAACTAAGAGGGAACAATTTTAAATGTATCATCCCCATCCATCATCCAAAACTTACTTTTTACAAATACTTAATTTTTTTTTTCATTTGTTATTAATCATCACAAATTTTTAAATTTGAGTTGACCTCGACCCCAGTAATGCGTTTCGCCCCGGTGCCGTGGGTGGCCTCATCAGTAGACGTGACGACCACCGCATCTGATCTAGACGCACTGTTTGCTCGATTTTCATCGAGACTAATGATTTTTTCAATCAACAGGTGACTCTGAGTCATACCTCAAGACTCATCTTTGGTTCAAAGACTATCGCCGAGAGGATTTATTTTTTGCCCAGGTTTTAGTAGAGGAATGTTGATCTATCTATTCTGGAATGGAGTAATGGAGTTTAAGACTTGCTCTATAAACCAAATAACGCGCTGAATATTAGCTTTCTAAATAGTGAGTGGCTTACCAACAAATACCTGCCAAATAATGTCCATAATGAAAGCAAGATTCTGAAAAATATTTCTCGCTGCATTGAGGAATCAGACTCATTACAAAACATGCTTAGTGATTGGTCGCCATTGATGTAAGTTGTAAGGTATCGGTACGCAAGCGTACAAGAAATACACATCTACATTGACGGGTCAAAAATGGAAGTAGGCACAGGTGCCGGAGTATTTTGCGAGTCCCTAGGTATAAGTAACTCGTACAAACTCCCAGATGAATGCAGTGTCTTCCAAGCTGAAATAGTCGCCATCGACAAGGCAGCAAGTACCGTATCTACAAAGAATCTCGACCCTTCCAAGATTACAATCTTCGTAGACAGTCAGGCGGCCATTAAAGCACTAGACAGCGCAACTATCAAAGCAAAGACAGTCAAGGACTGTCAAAGAGCCCTAAACAAAATAGGCGAGAAACACATTGTCACGCTCTGCTGGGTTCCCGGACATAGTGACATTGAAGGAAATGAAAAAGCAGACGAGCTAGCAAGAACTGGGTCGGAGCTTGATGCAGTAAATATCATTGCATCAATAGACATCCCAATTAGTGTAGCAAAAAGAAATATTGACCAAAAATCAAGGGAACAAATTAACACCACCTGGTCTAACAGACACGACTGTGTTATATCCCGTAACCTTTGGCCAAGAATTGACGAAAAAAGAACAAGGTGTTTTCTGAAAATGAATAAACGAGATATTCGAATCTTAACAGGTGTACTGACAGGCCACTGTACTGATGGGCATTAACTCACCAGACTACTGCAGGAGCTGTCAAGACATAGAAGAAACGGAGACCATCAAGCACCTGCTCTGCGAATGCCCAAACCTCCAAACCAGTCGACTCCGATACATGGGAGACAGACTTTTCGGAGACCTAGAGGACATAGTGATAGTGCAGGTACCACTGACGAATACAATCAGGTTTGTTAAAAGTACGGGATGGTTCACTTAGTAGTCCAACCCCGCCAAGGAACAACTCCAAGAAACCAGGTAAAGTGTTTATGCATGTTTTTTGTGTTGTCCAATAAAATGAAAATTTTTAATCCACGACCAAAAACCAAGGGATCACAATGGACCAAAAGGCCCCCGTGGTAGCACAGCACTCTTAAAGCTGTGCACTTCCCTCATACCTAACCTAACCTAAGGTATCGGTATCATTTCGCGAAATGTTTCTTATTCTATTCGCAATGCTCACACAAGCGAATGGTAGACCTACGTTTCTATATACGGACCTGTTGTGAAAAATATATTTTTTGTCATCACAATGGTAACTGAATGAATAAAGTTAAAATTGCAAATTTATCAAGTAGTTGTCATTGGCTGGTTATTGGTTATCTAGCTGTTTTTAGGAATATGGGACCACTACGGCAAATGCATTCGTTTGACAAGAAGCGGTGATTTTGAAAAGTGTATTCGTGGCATGGACCACATATTTAGAAGATCTATTAAATTGACCCCCTTTCAGAGAGGTAAATGTTGTCAAAAAAATATTGACTTACATATTTATTTGATCAGTTGACAATTGACATGGTTCATGCATAACGTGACCAACTCTTTGACAGGCGCTGTAAAACCGAGACCGAAAAACTGTATAAAAACTGTACCATTTTAACTGCGAATTGTATGTTTTTTTTAACTATTCAAATAACATTTCGAAGACAAGGCGCTCACCGAAGTGGTGTGGCAGTGGCGTGGAGCTAGCGTGGTAACTAAGGAGCAGGTGGCATAGGAGTGGTGTGCCCATAAAATGGCGGCAAGTAGTATGCAAGTGATTTAACGCACACTGAAGAGGCAAACAACGTATGGTGCTATCGATTCATAAGTTCTTAAACAATTTGGTCATATGTTAAATTCTTTGTCGTTTCGCATTTTTTAGTTTCCGGGTAAACACAAATACGCAGCTGTAAGGCCAAAATCCACCTCGTCACCAGCCTCTACACCTGCCACTTGGAAACCACGCCACTGACATACACTTGTCTTATAATACTCGCCGAAACCAAAACACAAAATACAAATTCAAAGAAAAAGATAGTCTTATGAAAACAGTGGATCCTGTTCACTAATGAAAATATATTTCAACAGTGACGGAGTAAAGGAAATGAATTTGATGGAATACCATTTTTTATAGAATACTATTTGTGGTCTCCACGAGCAATTTTCATAGCATACCTACTATATGGCAAGCTATGAAATATTGCTCGTGGAGACGCGGTGTTAAATTCGCTGCGTTTTCTAATTACGTTGCACAACACGCAACAATCTACATTGCCTAGAGCGCATCCGTGGAGTGAATTCGTTAGGTATCTACCTAATATTTTTTTAAGTGGAAATACTGTATAAATACTGTATTCTTATGTTTTCGCTGTATATGTTTTTCTGACAATTTCGCGCTGTATCGACTGACTGAAAAACTGTAGTATACAGCGAAAAACTGTACAGTTGGTCACTTTATTCATGCATCACATCTCATTTATAAATTATCTAAGTCCAAGCCGCCTTAATAACGCCGGATATTTACTTTACTAAATATGTAGTCTAGTCATATCATCCAGCCAAACAGCAAAGGGTTATCATCATCAATGTTTTCATGAGCATTCCCCAAAACCCACATTTTTGCTAAAGATATGTTTACACTTCGGCTATTATATTCCTGCAATTAATCCCCTGCCTCGCTCATAGCACAAATAACATTCCAAATTCCAGCCACAAAATCCTCTTTATACGAGGATAGGAGATATCTTTGCTAAGATATAACGCACTCTGTGTGCAGATGCAGACAACGACCAATGGCCACCTGCACAGTTTCCCATCGTAAAGTCCAAGCGAAGTGCAAAATTCTCGAGGAAAACTCTCAGCAAAGTAGCAATTCAACGGGATAATGGAAGACAACTTCAGTCTTTGTGGTTAATTTATTGGACACTATGTATAGAGGTCTATGGTGTGTGGCTCGACAATCTTTGTAAAAATACTTTTCTACTACTGCCTTCACTGCAAGAGTGCGCGTCACAAATAGAGTAATTTATCAAGTAAAGCACAGACCAGTAACCAGAGAAAAGGGATGATTGATGAATGTCCTCTTTGCAAGTTCACTCGATTACAGCCAGAATTACCAGGAGTCAGTCATTGATGTAAGGATGAAAATTGTCCTGTGATTACGTTAAACACGTACTCGAACAGATAGATGCACACGCTGAGGTGCCCATGCCCATGCCCACATGACGACTATACGACGTGCCAAGGATATTTTATAAGCATGTGCGTGGTTGTTGTTTTTTCCGCTGTCAACAATTTCTTCCTTTTCCGGCAAACTTTAAGCACCTTGAAGACATTGCTTGCACTCTGTCTGCTTGGATTTTGTATAGTTTATCTCTATCGTGGAAGCCGTGTACCTACTGTGCCAATGTACTAAGCGCGGATGTAGCTCTACTCTACGTGACAGGATTTCTTCCTGTCAGAACGGATTCCGCTCGCTTATTACACACCCATAAAAGGCCAGCCCTATAGCAGTGACAGGAGCAAAGATAGCAAAAAAAAAAATGTTGGTATCTGGATGTGTCAATTGATAAATTATTATCCTCGTTGCGCTAAGGCGTTGCGCGTAGGAGGAGGAATAAATATTCATTCGGTTGACAGCGTACGCTGTGTGTTATCCTGTGATGCAGATAGCGTTTTATCGTGTATTGAAAATGACATATTAGCCCATTCAGGATACGCGACAAAATCGAATTGAGTTTTCTTGCGTGGCTCTGTTATGTTTCGTGTTATTCATTTTCTGTAGATGTCACGGTGTCGTTTCAAGGGTGTATTGGATCATTGTCCTTTGGATATTTATTGGATGTAATTTTTCGGCAACACAACGCGCAGCATTTTTGCGCTGCACCTTGTCAAGTCAAGAAATATATTCATGTTTTCAAGTGAAGGGTGGAGATACTGAAGAGGTACACACAATGATGTTGCTGATTTTGAGATTGACGGTAGGGAAAATAACTCTTTAAGGTATCTACACATTGCATGGCTGTTTAAAAAGACAGTATTCATATGACATACCTACATAGATATTATAATAAACTGTTTAATATCATTAAGTTATTCAGTCTATAAAGCGCTTCTGGGCTAGGCTCGCTCAGAAAAAAAGGGCTTTTGTACCAAACGTTTTTGATTTAACAAATTTCTATGTGGTTAGCCTAGGTACGCAAACTTGTATTAGGCCTATTACAAAGAACAATCTCCTCATCCTTTTTTTTAAGAAAGAAATTCCCTATGTAAGTACCTACTGCTAAAAGAACGACAGGCACTGCGATTCGTAATTAGTCGACTGCAGTATAACATACGAGCTTAAGCTAACACAAGCTAAAGTTTATTTTTTATTTACTTTTTATACTAAGAGTCCTTTCGGCCTTAACCAAGACGCATCTCTATCTAGATCACTATCTAGCTAATACCTGGGAATAGTGCACTAATTTTATAGTGCACTAGCGAACCCCCTGCACACTTCGCAGTGCAAAATAAAAATAAATAAATAAATAAGTGGCGCAACAGGCGGGTGACACCCAAGGGCTAGCTTCTCGCAACCATTCGCTTTGTGTGAGTTTCTATTTTTGGGACGAATGGAAGGGACCTACAATTTTATGCCGAGTCCGAACGGCTGAATTGAGAAGCTTTTTCATGACAGTCATACTCTCGGATGTTTGTCAGGCGTTCGCGAGAGGTGGCGCAGTAGAAAAGGCTTTAAGATGTAATTTGTGTTTTTCCGGGGATCGAATTTGGGATCAGTAGTCCAGCACACTAACCACTGCGCTACTGCGCCCACAGTGCAAAATATGAAAATATAAAAATCAATTTCAAATTCATTTAAATCAATGGTAAACAGTTTCTATTGTAATGCCCTGCTGTATTCACAACACTTGGTTTTTTAGGATTCGTATTGACTACATAATATTCTTGTCTATCAGGATAATGCGCATCAATGTTAAAAATTTGCGAAACTGTAGCTCCCATGACTGTCGAAGAATAACGCCTCCTCACCCCTTTATCTATTTTTGACCAATCTTCACAGGAACACAATCGATTCGGTGGTTTTCGAAATATTACATTTTGAATGTTGTTTTTTTATAAGTTAGCTGCATATTTAGGGAATATAAACAAATTAATTTGACAAAAATTGGACACTCCGTTCTTGAAATTTTGGTACGATTTCATATGGTATTTTTGAAACTTTGAGGGCGAGGTGAGAGACCGCCAAATATTTTTTTCATATTATGTAGTTTTTAGGGCAATCGGACTGTGCAAAAAAAAAAAACATTATTTTCGAATGGGCAGTAAAGTAAAATCTTACCGAATTTAACGGCTATGTGTGAAACTCGATGGGTTGAAAATCATGACGGCTTATTAAGGTTCAAGGAAATTTTTAAAGGCATAGTGGATACCTTGGACGTGTTGAGTATTGATAAGGACTCTGAGACCTCATCTAAAGCTTCCTGTTTTTTAAAATCAGTTTTGGACAGTGATTTTTTGATAAGCTTGTGTTGCTTAAATATTTTGTTTTCGTACACACTATCTACCATTGTGTAAAATTTTACAATCCGCTTCTTGTGACCTAGTGTCAGCTCTGGACCACGTAAAGCTTGTTTTAAATACCTACGTTTCAAAAAATTCGAGAAGATGTTAGTTCAGAATTTAAAGATATTTTTGAGACTGCACAAGGCCTTTTAAGTATTGTGGATGAAACTGAAACCTTGAAAATTCCACGAACAGTATCGAAGCAGCAGCATAAGGCCAATGTAAACGCGTCTGATCCTGAAAACTTTTTAAGGATAGTTATTATGATTCCCCTTTTAGACGACTTCATAACTCAGCTCCAAACGCGGTTCGAGGACCATAAGAGATTTATATATTTTGATCCGATCAATACTTGGAAAAAGCGAAACAAAATTTAACGAAGAAAATTTTTAATTTTATAAAAGATTTTTGGATTGGGACAGCTTGAAGGCTGAGTTTCTACTGTGGAAGCAAAATGTCATGAACAACCCGAGGCACTGCGTTCACAGAACGCCATAACAGCTTTAGGAGAATGCAGCAACATTGTTTTTTTTTTCCAACATATATCAACTTTTAAAAATTTTGGCAACCTTACCAGTATCGACATGTACACCAGAAAGAACTTTTTCGACGATTAAACGCTTAAAAACTTTTTTAAGAAACTTTACCGGTGAAGATTGACTTACTGGTTTAACCTTAATGTCAATTCATCGAGAGATAGAAATAAATACTGACGAAGTAATTGATGTATATAAAAAAATTAAATTTGAATTTTAAGATTATTTTATTTTCCTCAATCGCTTCCAACCTTTAAAATAAAAAGTTATTTTTTCTTCATTTTATGATATCTGGTATAAGTTCCAAACATTGCCTCTGAAGTAGCATCACTCAATAGATTCGACTGCCCGCTTCTCATTTAGCTTTTTTTAGTCAAGCACACTATTGTCCTTAGTAAAAGTAAAAGTATACCTTAAGAAACCCAAAGTTGTCTAGTCTACAGTCTTCGACTTAACCATGCTATTCCCAAAAAAGTTTCTTATCTAGGATCATTTTCAGATTTCATCATTTCATCGGAAATCTGGATGGATATATAGTCACACTTTTTAGTACCTAATATCTAAGCCAGACTGGTCACAATAGGACAACCTATTATGCCGAGTCCGAACGGCTGAATTGAGAAGCTTTTTCATGACAGTCATACTCTCGGATGTTTGTCAGACGTTCGCGAGAGGTGGCGCAGTAGAAAAAACTTTTAAGATGTAATTTGTGTTTTTCCGGGGATCGAACCTGGGATCCCTCGCACAGTAGTCCAGCACACTAACCACTGCGCTACTGCGCCCATTCCAGAATAGACCTATTTATATCTGCGTTTTCTGAACACGTTTCTTTATAACCGCCATCGCCAGTCAAAAACTGAGTCGGATAGAAAGTTTGTTTAATCCTTGCATCGATCATTGGTATGAGAAACCCATGTCTAAGGCTGTTTGAACATTAGCACAATCTGCCAGGCATGTTACGGCAAACAGTATGGTAACATCAATTCGCGTATGCTTGATTGTAGACGTTTGAACTTTGTTTTGAAGCCGAGGGTATGCAGGAAGAGTCAAATAAACATTAACCAACCTGATTTTAAATGTGAGCCGGAGAATTTGGGCCATACACCACGGAAGTATAATCCTCCGATCTGACACGTTTGGCGTTCGGCCTGCCTTTTTAAGCTGCTTTGGGAAATATGAGAGCGCTCTATCGGTCCAAGCCACTTCGCAGAGGTTCTTTTAAACGTCTGTTTGCAGGCTTCACATATCCACCCTGTTTGAATCTTCAGCCCAGTCAGACTCCTATGCCAGAGGTTGATGCGATTGCAGAAGCTTCAGTCTGTATTAGAGTTAATTAGGTTTGAAATATTGATCCCACCAGTATCCGGGAAAAAGAAGTCACCAATACGGCATCGGAGTCCGCATATTAGCGCCGATGCACTCACTTAGTCATACATGTCTCAGCAATATGCTGTTCCACCTTGGATTAGAGATTTGATTATACGGTTTACTCCCCATGGGCAGTTCTTCTTTAGTTGTTCCTCAACAGCCTGTCTGAAAGGATATAGGAATATAGGAACATACTGACCTCGGAGTATAGATCGAATGACTATAAACATAATAGCTTCAATACTTAACGAGGACGACCTCATTTGTATGTAGATTTTAGGACTGTAAGTGCATGCCAACAATTTTCTGGATACCACACAGCATAATTTCGAAATACATTTTGAAATAAAAATAAATGACATTTTTAGGCACCAACATTTTTCGAAAATCAATTAGCCAACTCATGGAACGGATATTTCCCTAAATTGTCCTATTGAATAATCACATAAACCGATATAATTGACCCAAAAGCTCATCGCATATATTAGTTCGGCTTCAGAACACTATCTCGAATGCATATACCTACTCGTTACTCACAGCTTTCAATGGGTTTCGCTTTTGAATATTTATCTACATCCAAGCATTGCAACCCTCCACGTCAATCAATTTATTCTAATTTCAAATTTGGTCAACACTGTCAAATGCATTTTTAACCAAATCAATGGGCATACCGATCTCCCTTGTGCAAATAAATCAAACACACTCCGCGCTTGATTCAATCCTCTAAAATTGTATATTTAAAATATACAGAAAGGATGCAGAGCTCCATTATCTCAATGTGTGCTGAGGTAGGGAAGGATGTCGTACACACAATTAAGAGAATTGTTGCAGCCCGTTTTGGGTCGATTTCTATATACTATCCACGCGAGATAACTAATGCCACATCCGATTTCCTTGCCCCAGGGGGCATAAATCACAACTAGCCAAGTTCTGTTCAATTGAATTCGTCGGCCATTGAACTTTAGACCATATTTCACATTTTCTATTTCCCGAAATATCTAAATATGTGATTTAGTATATCGGGCTTCATCAAATGGATTGCACTGCGTAGGTCGCCCACTCTACTGGGACTATATACAAATGGGCTACCGAGTGCCGAACGCAAAATCTAACCACAGGACAACGTCATGACAATAATAAATCGGAAAATAAATCGATGGTAATTGATAAAATGTCAACTAAGGGGCGAGCAAATCATTTAGATTTGGGGGGTGACATTGTGGAGTGATGGTACTGCCAACAAGCAATTCCGCATGCAAATGATGTGATGTCCTGTAATTGAGGAAGCAAGTGTCAGCGACAGATTACCACAGTAGGGTTGCGTGTAAGGAAGACAAGTGTCGTTGAAACAAATATACATATCAGAGCAAAATCAAGGCACGTATAGAAAATTTGTTATTTTTACGAGTAGATTGCGCTGTGAAATACAGAATGTTTACATAAGTCAGTCAGTCCTAAAAACTATCTGCGATTGCATTTGAGTTAAGTGTGCTGAAGTGATTGAGCATTTCAAAGTGCCGCCGCGCCGCGCCGGTCAAGTGGAGGATCGAGTTATCACTTCTACATATAGCAAAACAACGGACGGGCCAAACCGATATGTCATGTCATGTCATGAAGTTTTGAGACGAGCATTCCGCCATTTTTTTTAAAATAACCCTTCAATTTGGAACACCGATGTGTTTGGAAACGCATTTCAAAAGATTTCGATTTTAGCCCAATAGCCCATTTTAGGGTCAACACGAACCCCTAAGGAGGGCAGCATTATATTTTGTATCAGGAAAGTCGAAAATCTAGACGACACACGTCCCATACCCCATACCTCTAGACGTAGTTACTTTAAATTTGAGGGTTCGGTAAGGGTTGAGAAGGGAGGGTGAACAATTCTGTTTTCTTACTTTGCTTCATTGAATTATGTATCACATCACACCAAGAAAATAAATGTAAAAGAAGAGCCAAGTTCTCTTACATAGAAAAAAATAAGTGTGTAACTAGTCAGCCACGAAAAGTAATGAGATAGTAATGTTAAAAAATTTAAAGGTTTACTGGCCAAGTTTTCAAATTCTTAGATATTTTATACCTAATATAACTAATTTTTAACGAAACAATAACCGATTTTAAAAAGTGGGTGTATAGGGTAAGGTCGGGAGGATTTGACAGGCAGGAGGAATTGACGGTGCCATGAAATAAAGTCTTATGCAAAAAGGTCCAAAACGGTCGTTTTATAAGCTGGCTTTAAATGTTACTAAACTTTTCGCAGTTCGGTACGATCATCTTATGTATGTTGATGGCGCTCTCTGTGTTTACAATAGGTTTGTTCGACGTAGACCCTATGTTAATTTTTCAGGGCGAGAATTCAGTGCTAATATTCGCTGTCATTTCGTTTGCTGACATTCGTTTGTTGTTATTTTTAGAGTTCTCTTAGCGCTTTGTGATAAAGGTAAATATGAATAAATTTGATATTTAAACGTAAAATGTTTGTTAACAAAACTATTTTTAAGTTAAAGGTTTATATTATAGAAAAATGGAACGATTTACACTGACGGACATGGAATCGGGCAGCTCAGTCACAGTAGAATGTGAACGGGACGTTATTGAAAGAGCTCGGACTAGTTGATATTTTATGTTCACAAAAATAACAATTATGCTAAGTACTTAAACAAGTATTTGCAAATGAAAAATTTCTTTCCCAAATATATAAAGAAGCGGTCGAGAACGAGAATGGAGGCTCAGATGGCAACGATAATGGTCTGCCTCAAGAATTCGCCGACACCGAGCCTCTTCGTATGTTTTCAATAACTTATTGTTGTTTTATTTAGCTACTAATCATTTACACTTTTTTTTAGAACCCAACACCTGGTCTGATGCTTCAACAAAACTGTTAATTTCCCTTTTAAAAGATTACAAGCCTAAATTGGGCAAATCTCAAAAAGTACAAAAAAAAATTATAATTAGCCAGGACATGGATAAGGAAGGATACTCCTACACACATACCTATACACAAATTGAAAATAAGGCGAAAGGGTTAGAAAAGGCCTACAAAAAAAAAGTGGATAACAACAGTAAGACTGGGAGCGAACGAATGGTTTGCAAGTATGAAGGTCTTTTCAGACATCGGGCTGGCGTTCATCCAGTAGTTTTACTAAGTTCTACATACCAATAAAGAAATATGCCAAAAAAATAGTAAGTGCTTAAATTAATGTCGTGCTAGTCTAAATGAAATACTTATTTTCAGGTGAAGTATCAGAGAAATGCGAGACACCACGTAGGAGCAAGGACCAAAGTTTGCCTTCCACGTCACAAATGCTTTGGCTTCCTTATCGCCAACAGGTTTGCCATTGCCAGGCTTTTCGAAGAAAAGGAAGACTGCCGTGCCGATACCTACCTAAAGTACAAGCTCAAAAAATTAGAGCATGAAGAGGAGAAGCTAAAAGCTTATAAGCAACGGACAGAGTTTTTAAAAGAAGAGGCAAAAAAAAATAAATGACCTTCTCGAAAAAATATATGATCGACTTGGTCATTCACAGTAGGCGTGAAATGGATGGCCCTGTCCATAACATCAGACAAATTGTGTAATACACAACATGCTCGTATGAAGTGACAAATTTTTGGGATGCCTCTCAGCTTGCAGTAGTACAGTTGACGGAAACGTTGTTTGAGAATCCCAAAACTGTGCTCTATCACAACACGCGAGGAACTCAAACACTTGTTGTAATTTATTGTGCAGGAGTCATATGACCATTGTCCCTATAGGGTGTGAGGACAAATTTACTGCATGGGTAAGTAGAATCTCCCAAAATGTGATAACCTGTAAATTGTTTTTCTTATTAAGTAAATTGTTTAGTTATATCTAGCGATAGAGTATTTCTGATATAAATTATGTAAACATACCTTCACACAATTTATCAATTTTTTTGAAAATAAATGAATTTTTAAAAATTCGGCTGTCATGGACTGCGACTGACCCTGGAAACCCAATGAATATGTCAATGAACTTCTTGTGTTTGTTGCATAATCCCTGCAAACAGATGATGAAATTATTCTTCCTGTCAAGGTAGTCATCTTTACTAAGTTGTGGGGGAGCAATCGTGATATGGGTCTCATCAATTGCTCCTGGGAATACAAATATATGTAAATAAACATTCAAAGATAATATTTTAAAACAATTTTACCTATAATGCCAGGGAATCCGTGTTTGCTTTTAAAAAAACCTTCGCTTCTTATTTTCTCCTCATCGTTAGGCCATTTAAATGCCATATCGGAAAGCTCACTAAGAAAATGGGCCTTACCAATAATCATTTCTTATCTTCAGCTTAAACATTTTGACGGTCACAGTGGATAATTTTATATGGAAATTTTCGCCATTGTGACTTCGTAAAAGTTAGCCTGGACACTAAAAATGATTATTAGTACCGCGGAATAAGTCATGCGGCTTATTATTAGGCAAACCGTTGATGTGGAGACATTAAATCTATCGGATAAGTCTCTGTACGAGCATGCTTCGTGCCCAGCAAACCAAAGAAAAATCGCAACATGTTTTTCCGCACTGTATGCCAATGAGGTTCTCAAAGTATTATACGACGTGCTGGCTTTAAACCTCTCAGCAATCGATGTTAATAAAGTGCGATTTATTCTAAAGTGTCGTATGAACTCCGCGGAAGTATAATTTGGGACAATCGTCTCAAAATAGTTAAGAATGCTCGTCCTCCGAATTTTCGTAGAATAGATCCTCAAAGTCATCATCGTTGGTATCTGCTAATTGCAGTATCGCAAGCACTAAATCAGAATTTATTCCACTCATTTTAATATAAAATTGTTAATTGCTCATCTTCGTCGCTCAGAAAAAAAAAATAAATGCACTTATGTCAAAAACTGACAGGCTTCAGGGTTACTTTTCTGCGTTCGATAAAGGAGCCGAATTTTCAGGGTTGTTCAGGTTTTTTGACAGCAATGAAAATTTAATGACACTTCTCAGTGCGCACTAGGGCTGGCCACGTCGAACAAACCTAATATGGAGCTGATATGTATTGTAGTACATCTTGTTTTCATCATAGCACTTTCTTATTACATATTTTATAATGTGCTGTAACCAGAAATATATTGTACCTAACCTAAGTAAGCTAATAAAGTTTAGTTTAGTCTTTCGCTCACCCTTGAACTGATCAGTAGTTTTACTTACGCGCAAACACATCAGTAGCAATTCCAAGAACATACGCTTACTGTATTGTCTTTCTGTTTGTAGGGTTCTCACATTCTCCAAGTCGGGTGTCGGGGTGTGTGACTTTCCTCTACACAGTGCCAGTGGAGTGCAAGTGCAGTTTTTTGAGAGCTCAACATCACTGTTGATGTTCGATCTAAGTATGCCCACTCAACAACATACGAATAAATTCATATTCCAAAGGTCACCAAAATATCTACCAATTTAACTTTTTTTTAACTTTCTCGCATACGTAGCTAGTAAGAGAAAGATATTGTTTTCGTACAAAATTTCGAACTCGAGATTTTGATCAATTCTAATATTACGATGATAGGGGAACTCAAAAAAGTGGGTCTCGCAATTCTGTCCGTCAGTATGTCTGCCTATCCCACACTCCGACCCCTAATGAATCTAAAAGCTTGGGCGGATTTGTTTGAAACTTCGTATTTAGAGTTTGTAGGTTTCCCGCTAGGAGGCTTTTTTTTATGCTAGCCCTAATATTAACGGTACTTCGCATATAACAATTTTACGAAATGTTAAACAATTTAGATTTTTTTCGAAAACGGCTCCAACGATTTGATCCAAAATTAATAGTTGAGTTAATGTAAGCATTCTTAACACGAGCGCATACCCTGTTTTTCGCTAAAAAGTCCAGCAACAGCACTTTTGAAAATTGGCTTTTTCTCGAAAAAAAGACAACTTATTTTTAAGGTACTATCGTCATTCTTAACTTGATAGCAAACTTAATTTTTCTTTAAAAAGACTGCGTCCTTTGATATATCCACCCAAATCCCTTATATATAGTACTTTAAAAAACTGCTCATATCTCAAAAACTTTATTTTCGATTACGATAAAAATGTAACTGCCAGGTAATGCTTAAATCCATAGTAATACTTTTTCTTCAGTTTTGAGCTAAACAGTTGCAAAACAGCGCTTTTTGGATCATGAATGCGTCCTTCGATTTCCACACCAATCGCTAAAAATGGTTCTTTAAAAAATGCTCATATCACGAAAACACCATTTTCGATTTAGATGAAAATGTAACTGCTAGGTATTGTTTATATCCTAAAGAATACGTCGTACTCAGTTTTCAGTTAAACAGTTTAGCAACAGTGCTTTTCGAATCCAAATTTGTAACATTTGTCAGCATAATTTTACAAAAAATCGCTCTAACGATTTTGATCAAAATACATATTTAAGACAACACAATCGTGCACATTTTTTTGGTAGAACTTCCACTTCCACTTGGAACACATTTATTCCTCTTGTACATAGTATTTCGTGTAGGTCATTTAGGTTTTGTCACCTATCCTTGCATATTTGTACTGAAATGTATACTAGAACTATTACTGATTTACATAGTACTTATATTTTAGTCTATTTAATGTATGCGTAAATAAATTACCATCAATATTTAAAATCTTGCCATGCTTCTTCCTTTTTATGCCGGTTCGAATAAATTTTCAGCGATTTGTTATACACAATAATATTTAAACTGTTTATAAACTTTTTTTCTTAATACATTTTGATGGGATAATTAATTATCCTCCTCTGGGAATAATAAAATATGCAATGTTAATTAATTCGTTCGTTCGCTGTCATGTGAATGGTCCTCAAGAAGAGTCAGAAGATTTAGCATGAGCTACCCCTAGAAGAAATCCCTAACGGCCGGCGGTCCCGCAAGGAGAGTGCTTGAAAAAGCTTGATAAGGACATTTTGTTCTCCGTTGGTATTTTCTTTTATCAAATACTGTGCCGTGTCCCCAAAATCAAAGAATTGAATAATTTGATTGAAAATATTCAAACAGTTCGCTGGGTATCTTTTTTTTTCTATCTCTATTTACCAAACTGGATCACCCATTATAAGCTAGACTGCGGTGAACACCCCTGGGACATTTGGAATACACCTCTGTCACCGACATTCATTGAGTATAGTTTCAAAAAAGTCTCTTCAGTGCCCACATTTTCCACTCCAATTAATGCAAATTACATTTTACCGCAACAGTGAACTGAATTCGGCACATTCGAATTCGAATAGGTCGACTGTTTGGCCTGATGTCACTGATTCCCTAGTTGCTACTCAGTATAGTCAGTATACTCATCAGGAGTAGGCGGGGAGGTTCATTTTACCCCTCTAACAAGAAATATCTTGGGTAATGCGATCCTTTGTATGTCAATGGTTGGTCCAACTGTCATTTGAAAACCGAGAGGTCAAGATGTTCCAGGTTAAACAGATTGACATCTAACCGGAACTTATATACCCCTCTATACAATTCAGGGACAGGCACGGGAGTAAATTATCCGAAGGACTTTGCGACTCTGATTGAATCAATAATAATTACACGCTTGCCTAGCGGCGATTAGCATAATATTGCAAATGGACTTGCGGATGTGGAAAGGATAACAAGATAAATGTTATTGGTTAATGGATGGTGATGCTGAGATGCGCAATTACGGTGTGGACATAATTATCGACTGTGTCCGGTGTCCGCAGAGTACACAGTATACACACAGCAATAGAACATCAGAGTGTCAGTATTGGTGGCCCGTGTTGTATAGATAGTCTTGTTCAGTGAAATATGACAGCGGCCGGGCAATCGTCATTGATTAATGTGGGATTTGAAATTCAGGATATACCGCAAGGGTATCAATTAATTGGGATAACACAGATCTATGAATAATATTGGGGATATAAGCTTAACCACATGTTTGACATCCGAAGAAGGTTGATATAGGTAAGGCGGATGTGAAGAACGGTGTGCAGTGTGTATCAAGAGGAATAAATGGCAATTTTCGCCAAGAAGTTTTTGTGCTATAAATTGTTTTAGATAAACTTTTTGAAGAGCAAATGTCAGCCTAAGAGCATAAACCTAAAATTTTTCACAAGCTCTGTATAACCTTATACGACATCCTGAGTATTTATTTGCGTTGTAAACTATGCGGCTTTCAACAGACCGTATATTTTAAAATGAATCGTATTCCAATGCTTTTTATAGATATTGACATTCCCGTGTATTCCAAGGAGCAAAATGTAAATAAGGCTGAAATCCTGTCAAATGTTTTCATTATCTCCAAAGTTCTTCTTGCGAATGTTCCTTCCGCCTTTTGCTCGTAGAATTCGCCAGAGCTGTATTAGCCTTCCTCCGCCGCTTGTCTTGATGCGTTTGCTTGTCCACATTGCTCCTCAGAGAAGGGGTTTTTTGAAGGCGGCCGAGTTGTGTAAACCAACACATCTACCGTAGGGGCACTAATGGTGACTTTCTGTATATTGCCGGTGGTCTTCTGCGCCACCTGTTGCTGTGGTAGGACTAATCGCGAGGCATCGGGATACACAACTAGCGACTATTCTGTCTGCCTCATAAGATTGCAGCATTTCTTTGTTGAGGATAGTATATTGGCTGCAACGAGGTAGAGATCCGAGTCAATTTTGGCCGCTCTGAAGGTTCGGACAACCATAATACTTCTGGAGTTTCGTGATTCGGCTCTTATCGCAATGTACCCTCATGAATACTAAGTAAAGTACAAAATATTTTAATGGCGTAGGTACCTACTTATCTCATTTTGTCCAAATTTTGGCTTATACTCCTTCTACCGCCCACCAACGGGATGGGGGGGTGAGGAACAGGTCCAAAGTATTAGCGGCATGATCTGCAGCATCCGGGATCCATGTATAGTAGATTCGTTTACAAGTTGAGTAAAGCTATTAATCTCAGCGAAAATCATAACATACCTTCCTTCGGGAGTTAGACAGCTCATCAGACTCGTTAAAAGTAGATGAACAGTCAATGCTTTGACTTACGTAATAAATTTCCGCATTGGAGCAATGGTTGCGGTGGAAATGTATTTGAAATAAAATCGAAACTTAATCAATTACCCTTATACCAATTTTAGAACTATTAAATCACTATATATACTTATAGAACGTTGTAGTGCGATTTATTTAGATCATTTTGTAGCCTAATATACATAACTGGGACCAAACTTCCTTCTCACGAGTTCAATCCGAAAACCGAAGGCAATGTATTCAATTTTCGCAACTCCACAATCTTGTTACGCAATTTAATCGCTTTAATCTTCATTCCTCATCTCGGAAATTTTCCAAAATGTCATCATCGGAATTTTGGGGAATTTCACAAATCATACACTCGTCCTGGTGCCACTTCCACTCAACCGCAATATGCAAATTCACATAATCCTCTCAAAAGAAACATCCACCGCAGAGCAAGTAGGCATGTACCCTTTGTGTTCGTCGTGCGTTTAACAAGCTTCCACTCGCACTGCCACCCAATCACCTCCGCCTCCCGAGAGTCAAATCGAATCACAATCACTGCACTGTGCTAGACAACTATAGTACCTACCAGGCCAGGACTAACTTTGATTATGATTGCGGTCATGAACTTGCCAAAATCATTGATTTCGACAGAGCCTAGGCTCTACTCTCGGGTACGTGTTAAAAATGATAATGTCGCCGCCTCCCTTTGATATGTCGACAGGGCTGAACTAGATTGAATCCTTTTCCATTTATGGACTGCGGAGTGTTCGGTACGAGCGACGCCAACGACGTGCCACCAGCGCATTTGTTGGGTAGAATCTAACGAACCAAAATGACTGATACACACACTCCGCCCAGTTGAATGATTGGCATATGGAACTCAATTTGCAGTTAAATTTTAAACGCGCTTTGCATCCTTAAAGTCACACGGGGAGAGCCATTCATATAGATTTAGTATATCCCACACCAGTTTCGCAGCTATAGAATCTTTTCAATTCCACCACGAATGTCTTATCCTTTCTCAGGTTTGGGGTTGGAATTTATGCGAACTGTTAAAGGTGCAATTACGGCTAAGGACGACGAAGGCGACAACGACGACGAAGACGGCGGCAATGGCTTTCCTAATCTGTGCCCAGGTGTGGAGAATCTTTATGGCCGACAATTCTCGTATCTCTCTGTCGGCGAATAATTCTATTCTATCGACTAACCCTGCTGCAGTTTGAGGATATTCACTGAAATCGTTTGCCGTCTCGGCCAACCAAATGCAGTTCACATTGCCGTGCGCCACCTGATCACAAGGGTGGAGAAAGCTTACCAATCTTTTGTCATGCTACAGCCGCGCGTATCCTTGCTGAGTGAAGTCGTTAGTTTTGTAGAATCATTGTCGTAGATGGTCGACGGTAGGGTTGCTATTAAATTGAATTATCGTCGCTTACAAGTGCTCATTGCGCGTTTTATTTCTTTCCTCGAAATTACGGTTACGACTGCGGAAGAGCACGGGACGCCGGAATAATACCTTTTGTGTCCTTTGGCTGCTGCCGCCATTATGCACCATTCACCGAGAATTGCAAATGGAAATCAAATGGATTCAGTGGGCAATGGACAGAAGGAGCAACTGCTATAGCGACAAGGAGCGAAGAACAAAGGTTAAGGTTAGTTTTCAAGGCGACCGACGCGACACAAGTTGGCGCAATTTGTGTGCAGGTTGCATGGTTGCATTAATATGCAATTACCGATTATTTCAGCGATAACGTTCAGTCAGCGATGAGAATTTATTTTTTTGTTTTTACTTGCTTTTTTTCAAAAAACACTCTTTGACTGCCATTCTTCGCAATGGAAACTTTTGTAGTTAAAGCAAACGATGTGGAAGCTAAGCAATCATTTAAATGGAAATACTATTGGTATTTTTGTATTCACAATTTATTAATGAGTCGTAAACTGGAGATAATGTTTTAAATACTGTTAGGTATATACTATTACGATGTGCTGTTGTTGAATACCTTGGCAATTGGTATTCAAGGCCCTCAAGGTGGTGTTCTGTCTCCCCTTTTATGGTACATGGTAGTAGACTCTCTTCCTGGAACCCACACACAAGCCTACGCGGACGATGTCGCCGTTCTGTCTGTCGGTTTAGACCTTGGGACTGTCTGCTCTCGGGCACAGAGATCCTTGGGCTTGATCGATGATTGATGCACAATGAATGGGCTTTCAATGAATCCTCTTAAAACTACGGTTGTTCTCTTCACGAGAAGGAGGAATGTCACAGGTCTGACTCAACTTGTGCTAAAAGGTGTCACTATATTCCGATCTCTGACGAAGTCAAATATCTGGGAGTAATCCTCGATAGAAAACTTCTTTGGTCCAAGCATGTTGAATCGAAAACCGATAAAGCGCTGTCGACTTTCTGGCAGTGCAAAGGCGCTTTTGGCAAGACATGGGGCTTATCTCCTTTGCATCTATACGGCAATGGTAATACCACTTCTCTCATATGCATCGGTTGTGTGGTGGAACAGGCTTTCGCGGAAATGTGTTACGGCCTCTTTCGCCAAACTCCAAAGAACGGTTTGCCTTGGCTGCACAGGGGCCTTCCCTAGCACTCCGGGCTCTGCTCTAGATGCTTTGATGAACCTCTTCCCCCCTTCATATTTTTATCATGGGGTGTACGCTGAAAACCATCTCCCGGTTAAAGAGAGGTGGCTTTTGGTACCACGCGCATTGAAATTTTGAAGAACTTGTGCGAGAATTATCCTTTGACCCCTGTCTTATGGATATGCCGTCTGACGCAATGACACCAGAAATCCTATACTGCGACAAAACTACCACGTCAACTTTAAAGTTTTCACTAAAAATAAAGTTTTCGACTTTATGTATAAACTGGAAATAATTAGGTGGCATTAAAAATCCGACTAAAAACGTCTCTAAAAACGCTTCAATAACCGATACTAAAACGCCACTAAAACCAACAATAGCTTAGGTTAGGTTGGGGTGGCAGGCCGCAGCAATTGCAGCCTCATTAATTTTTTATAATTATTTTGCCAACATTATCCAACCGAATTCAAGCACTTTGCTTTTGTCAAAATTCCAGTTCATGTGATGCTTACGAAACTGCTCAGGGCTTATAATTCTTTTTCGAGCCTATAACAGGCTTAGAGTTGTTAAAAACTATAGGTTCTTTAAAAAACTCTAATTCATGTGGTAGAGATGGGATTTCTAATCGCTTCCTAAGGAACATTGCTTGCTTTGTTGTTGACGTCCTAGCGCATATTTTTAATAAAAGTGTCCTATCTGGAGTTTTCCCAGTATCTCTTAAATCCGCGGATGTTATTCCTCTTTTTAAAAAAGGTGCTACAAATGACGTAAGAAACTACAGACCAATTTCACTTCTTCCTTCGGTTAGCAAAGTTTTCGAAAAAGTTGTGAAAAATAGGATTGTTAGCTTTCTTAACAGTACACATTTTTTCAATAAATTTCAGTATGGATTTCAAACAGATAAATGCACGGAGGATGCACTGTTAAATTTCCGTTCTCAGATTTTATTTAATTTGGACAGTAAAAAGTTCACTCTGTTGCGAAAAATACAAAATGCTGGTTTTCGAGGTTTTATGCTTGAGTGGTTAAAATCTTATCTTGATAATAGATCGCAAAGAGTGAAGATTGGGACCAATTCTATTCATGATTAAGGTATATCAATTTATTATTTGAACTAAATTTCAAAGGCCTTATCACTGCGCTTTTGCAGACGACGTAGGTTTAATATATTGTTCAGAAAGCCCTCTAAATTTAATTGCTGATATCAATATGGATTTGGAATTGCTTAGAAATTGGTTTGCTGTTCACAAACTACTGATGAGTTCCAAAACAAAAGTAATGTTTTTCAGTCCGACAGCGCAAAACTCGTTTGACGCCGAAGTTTTTTTTCATGCACCTGAGTGCCAAAGGTTTTAATTGTTGAGCTGTTTCTGTAACACCAGCCCTCTCGCTGAAACATTTTGTGGCAATCTTACCTACAGCGAAAACTGTTTTCAAATTGAAAGCGTCAGTGAATTCAAATGTATGGGTCTTATTATCGACTCTAAAACGTGTTTTCATAATCACGTCGAAAACTTTTAGGACTTTCTTTTATCTAAGAAGTGTCTGCTCAACAAATCTTCTCAAAATAATTTATTATGGTATCTTTCACTCTAAACTACAATATGGCATTACTTGTTGGGGAGGAGCATATTTTAACAAGATTCAACCACTTTTAGTCTTACAGAAATACGTTATAAGAAATATATGCGGAAAAAATCGCTTGCATCCAAGTTTTTCGTTTAACGATTTGAAAATTCTTCCAGTCATGCATTTGTAATGTTTTAAAGTTCTAAAGACATTTTTCTATAGATCTGGAAACTTGAATACTAGAGTTCTTGAAGGATATTAATATACGTGGCAATAATTTGAATCTAGTAACTGTTCCTACTTTTCGAACAACAGCTTATAAAAATGTTTATACAATAAGTATTCTCCGAAATGTAGTTTTCTTCGAACTGCGAGGGCTGGGTTGGGTATGCACCTGCCCAGGAGGTGAAGAGTAGTCTCTTCCTCCTCCTCGTCCATGCAGCTTCTACAGAAATCGTTGGAAGGGAGGCCCTGCCTGAGAGCATGTCTCCCAATAATACAGTCTGCAGTGATGACACCTACTAATGTGCTTATATTAGATCTTTTTAGTGTTACAAGAGTGATGGAGCGCTTGAGATCGAGCATGGGACAGGTCTATTTCGTGATAGAGCACTTAATGCAGTTTAACTACCTTCGATTAGAGGCGCTTTTCCCATTTTGTTTAATTAAGAGTTTACACGTAGCGAGAGGAATATAGAGATTCTCCTTTTCAGGTAGAATCGACAAAGTTGTGCCAAGTTTGTCGGCCTTGCAATTCCCTATGAATGTCCCTATGGCCCGGCACCCATATAAGCTGGGTTTTGAATTGTTTCGCCATCTCGTTAAGAGATAAGCGGCAATTGAAAGCGGTCAAAGGCCACAAAAAGCGACACAAAAAGCAACACTAAAAACGCCTCAAAAAACGCCACTAATAGGCCTCTGAAAATGCTACTAAAAAGGCTTCTGAAAACACCGCTCAAACCGCCTCTAAAAACGAATCAAAACAAGCCATAAGAAACGCCGATAAAAACGCAGGAAAAAAACACTAAAACCACCACTAAAATGGCCTCTGAAAACACCGCTCAAACCGTCTCTAAAATCGAGTTAAAAGAAGCCATAAGAAACGCCGATAAAAACGCAGAAAAAAAAAAACACTAAAATCGCCTTAAAAACGTCAAAAATTTCAGCCCCCACCACTCCACCAATGGAAAAGATTTCGAATTCAGTTCGCTGTGTTTCGAGTTTTAGACATTGGCAAGCAAATGTTCGGGCAGGACAACTGTGGGTCCGCTAGTACCATCATAAAACCCAACGGTTCTAATACACACTCCATTTAAACAATTTCTATTAAACTCTCTACCAGTGCGAACCTATTTATCTAAGATAGAAGGAATTTAATCCCAGTTATCCTTATCACAATCGTATGGACACTACCCCACCCAACCCTTTGCAAAACTTCTTCAAGTGAGAATTATAGTTTTTCAAATTGAATAAATGTGTATACACGTATTGGGTTGCATTATAGTCCCCTTCCCCGCCATTGTGGTCGTGGTCTTTGTGTCTGCAAATGAAGTAATTTCGTCTGCACTCCTGCAGTTGAACACGAAAATTAACCAAATTAAGGAAATGCTATGAATTGGAAATTTATGGGAGGAGAGGAGGTCCCAACCAAAACCTCACTTTTAAAGAGGATACTGTCACACAATCCGCACATACAGCTGTTGTGTGTGACTGCGGGAGGGTCAATGGAGTTATGTGTCACGGCCAGCAGTGAAAAAGTTTACGAAAACTCTTTCCCGATTTTATGAACCTCTGACAGCGACAACTTAAGGGGTTTTACTGGTACTCCCTTGTGGTAAGTTATTCATTAACTTTTACCCCCAAAATGAGAAACTATTATAACAATGAAACGAAACAAAAACGAAAAAGGATAACAGAAAAGTAACATCTGCGAAAGAGAATTGATCGCTACTAAATGTGGCACGTTTTAGTGTAACAGTCCGAAGTGTACTCGTACTCGTACCCGTACACGGCTACCTATAATGCAGTGAAGAAGTCCTCTCCTCCTTGTATAATAAATTCGAAATGCAACTTTCCAAAGTTAAATTCATCGCCCAGAAGGTGTAGAAGAGCGTTGAGAAAGTATACCTTCAAGTGGGCGTGGGCTGAAATTTAATGCCAGGCAATCATAATAATTCTCCTCTCAGAGGTAATAATTCGCACCAAATAAATGGCACTCGTAAACCAGCCGGGATTTGGAGAACTTTTGCTTTTCCCCATAGTGTAGATCCGGAAATGCACCCAAAGAATAACAAATCACACCAAAGCCGAAGGACTAAAAAAAAAATTTTACTTTACAGCGAGTGCTTTTGCCAGGAATTGTTTTTGCCGAAGTTGCTTTGTTTCTGGATTAATTTTTATGTAGGTAGGTACTATATACGAAGTGCATCCTTAAGTGCTTAGTTTAGTAAAGTGTGCAATTAATTGTGATTCCATAAAGCTCAAGTGCAGACATTAAGATATCTCCAACAAGAGTTTGGATTTTTTTTTTGTTTTACGAAGATAGGTACCTAGTCAAATAGTGATTATGAAAACTTAAGACTGTTTAAGCTCAGAGGAAAGGAGGTTTTTAAGGTTCCGTTCCCATAGGGATAAAACGGAACCTTATTGTTTTCGCTACGATGTCTGGGTGTCTGTCCGAACCCACTAAGCCAATTTTGTACCTAGGTCTATCTCAAGAACTAATTGAGTATTTTATGTGATTGAATAGTTTTGTTGGAAGTGTTTTACGTGATTTGTTTACTTTTCTTTTTTCGTAAGTGTTTTGGTAGGCTGCGACCATTGACTTATTATATATGGACTGCTCTGCTAGTGAAATGTCAGTTCATACAAACTTTCCCAGAAAATGACGCCAACATAAACTAGCGCTCTTGGTTCGGAGCGAAAAATAAGTGAAACAAAATGACGAACCATTTTGGATTTCTCCATAGAATGCTAGAGGCACCTATTGGGCGTTAGTGAAATTGACAATTAAAGCGGTTGAAATTCAAATTGTTGCGTCATTTGTTAACAATAGATGCCACTTCAAAAAGGGTGTAAATTTCCAAATTATTCCGCTCCGATCCAAGAGGGCTAGTGGTTATGTTGGAACCAACGCGAAGACGTCTACTAGCAGTCCATATATAATATGTCAATGGCTGCGGCATCTTTCCCTTAACCCAGGGAGAGATGCCGCACTTTTGTTGAGGTAAGATGCCGCATTTTGAACTGATTATTTATAGGGACTTTTAGACCACGAAATGCCACGAAAATATTATACAAGTAAGACCTCCAGAGGAAGTTCAAGTTGGAGCAGTAAAGCTTTAGAAGAAGCACGGGAAATTGTTGAATGTCCTTGAGAAAAGAAGAAAGAATGTATGGTGTTTTAGCTAGAACGCTTAAAAACGCCTAAAGAAAGGATATTTTAAAAAAATGTCTTCAACCGATGGTGAATAAGTATGACTAGTATGTATTTACGACATTTTGCTATCATTTTTTTATAAATGTTCGTCAGGGGTAGTGGGAATAGAAGGCGAAAGGTAGCAATCGCAACACATTAAAAAGTTAGCGTCTGTATATAGGTAGGTTTTGCTTAGATACCATCCTTATCCTTCGAAGTTTGGCTTTTGAATTGGCAGAAAAAAAAATTTGTCTCAAACATAAATTTTATATGACTAGGCGGGCTATGCTTGGTTGGCTTCGTTTTTAGAACGCAATAAATATATCTACATATGTCGGTCCGATAAGCCGAAGGACCTTCCCTTTCACGTGCGCATGGTATAAATCGGACAGCAGTGAATGCATTTTTTGACATCCTTAAAAAAGTCTTGAGTGAAAACAACCTAAACAACAACTCGAGTAATATATTAATATATTCAAGAAGCGCAAAAACCATGCTGCACAAACAAAATGAGCCTCAAAACCAGCGTTGCCATTTTGACTGCTTTCCAGTCAAATCTGACTGTATTGATATGCATTTAGCTGGAAGATTTTTTAAAATCCAGCCGGCTGGTTTTTTAGCTGGATACGAATTTTGTTTGACTGTTTTTAAATGTTTCGTGTAATATCTTTTCTATCAATATAAATTTTTAAATTCAAAGTAGAAATAGAAAAAAATAAAAAAGCGAACAAATACCTATTGCTTGAAATTAACTTTTCATACAATGAACCAATTTGTGCGTTTGCATTTGCACAAGTACCTACTTGCCTTTGAGGTTTTGAAGTTCAACTTTCCTATACCGGCCGAAGTAACAAAATAATTGGTTGGTACTAATACATATTACTTACAGAAGCAGCAATAAAATATTCGACATTATGTATTTAGATGCAAATTATAAGGAGACAATTGAAGCGCTCAGAGAGATTGCTATAAGGTTCATTTATAAGTTAATACATTTGTTAATACCCTCCACCGGATTTGACCACGATCAAGTCTGTCTGTCCGTCTGTCTGTCTTTCTGTTGAAAACACAATAGCTTCAAAAGGAATCGACCTAGGCGAATGAAACTCTGTCATAGGCCTTCTTTCTACCATCCTCAGGTTGGTATTAAAAAAATAGGCTATATCGGTCCTGGTTCTGGTACCTCTCACACCAAACCAATATTAGACCCATGCCCAGATGCCTGCACGTAGGTACTAACTCAGATGGCTAACTTTTAGCATAACTTGTATATGTAATGTATGCAGTGGAGGGTATCAAAAGCAACAGCCAGACCATTGATAACACTTTTACTTGTATTTTTATGGCTGGATTTTTAGCTGGATTTTTGTTTGAATTTCTTTGAATGTTTTTTTTGACTGGATTTTAAATGTTTGACTGTTTTTTGCCAGTCAAATCTGACTGGAAGGCGGATTTCAAAACGGCAACGCTCTTGCAATCCGAGTCTGCAAAAATCTGTTCACTGACATCGACACAGTGAATGGGGGCAGTATTACGGGATCGCATCAGACATGCCCGGTATATCTAAATCTACGGTATGCAGAATTGTCCTTCGTTCTTTAATATTGCCGGTAAATATAGTCGATCTTATAAACCGATGTACTTGAAATTATGATTAATATTTTCTTAAGGTATGCCATTTATTTATGGACTTATTGTATAGAATAGATGGAACGCTAATTAAAATTGATTCACCTAACAAGTTCGAATCAGCATAATGTCGATAGATAGACACGGTAACCACTCAGTTAATTGTATGTTGGTTTGCGGTCCCACTTATTATACTTATGCTTACATTTGAAAACGGATTCCGGCATTTTTCTCATTGCGATGACACCAGTCCAATCACGACTCACGAGAACCTCTTCTCCAACAATCGACCGTTATAATAGAGCACACAAATCAACTCGATCGAAGGATAAAAGAGAATGCAATTGGTATTCGAAAAATAAAGTTTCCTTGTCTCAACCATTTAAGAGTGCAACCACGAAGGGCAATTTAAATTATAAAGTGCTGCATTTTTTTGACAAACATTTTCCGACAAGATGAAACCAATGACAGTTTTGAAGTGTCAACAAGGGATACCTAATGTAGAAGAAGATGAAAACCTACATTATAACTTTGACAACTTGGATGGTGAAAACACATTGAGATATATATTTGCCTATTTTTCTTGAAATTCAAAAAAAAATAAAACTAGCCTCAAAAGCTTAAATTATGTATATTCTTCTTTTTGTTATGTAGGTACTTAGATATTTTTGAAGAGGCGACTCGATTGAATTATTGTGCGAGAATGGGAAAAAAGGGAGAACAAGATTATAAATCTCCAGTCCCACCCAACCCAACCTTCTTTTCCTAAGAGAGACAATAACATCGTCATCGTCATATTGTTGGTGCGTCTTATCATAAATGACACACGCCTATTTCTTTGTAAGAATTTTTCACTAATTAAACAAATTTATAAAATTTCTTGATTTGGTGAAACACAAACTTGAAGAGAAATATGAATTTGAACAAATTTGTACTTCTAACCAACAAAGAAAATTTACTTTTAGTGAAACGAAACTAATGAAATTTCTGTATGTAAACCACAAATACAATTTTGTAACACAAACACTTTTTGAAACAGAAAAAAATCGATTTTTCCACAAATATATTAAAAAAAATTCTTGTAAACAACAATTTTTAAGTTGGTGAAATATGCCACCAAATACATAGCTAGAAAGAATTGAATATCTTTCGGATGCAATGCTTTAAACACTTAAATAGGAGTTTTTACACTCAATGATAGAAGCATTGAATAACTACAAATAGAATCGGCACCGATGCAATCATCCGCTACGCGGTCCATACGTCGCTGCGATCGTTTGTGCTGGTTTGTGAAATGGATCTGGGCATATCTGGGATTGAAGATTGGATAAACAAAATCCCAACAAAAATATCCCCCTAAGGAATGCTGGATAGGTCATTTTTTGTTGTAAACCAGTCTGAGGTAGGATATTTCATGCTTAGCTTTGCTGTCGAAATGTATATAGAGAAAACCAAAGAAAAAAACAAAAACAAACTGGTTTGCCTTTTCTCTTTCTTCATTCCCCATCCTCATCCATCAGTATAAAATTCATTCTGATATGACGTAACAGGGTAGGGAACTAGTTTGGTTTGGAAGACAGTAAAGGAGATGCAATATTACAAACAAGTATCAATAACAAAAGCAATGTGTAGGATTTATGACTTTAGGAGAGGGAGGGTGATGCAAGGGGTGAGTTGGGAAGGATAAATTGAATAAAAATGATTTTGGCTTTCTTGCTGACATTATATAGGTACACAAGATTTTAAGATTGTGCATAAATGTTCTATGTTAGAGTCTCACTATTTTGCCTATATTTTTGTTAAATATGCAATATGCATAGATTTTATTGATTCTTTTTCTAATTATGTAATTCAAAAATTTTATATCTCGCAAACTACCAAATCGATTGAGTTCCAATTTCCAGGCAATCTTAGGTATTGGACCGATATTGCTCCTGTGAAGATTGGTCAAAATTGAACAATCGGACTGAATAAAAACCATAGGAATCTCATACCTACATTGGTATCACGAAAATCACCTACCCGATTAAGCTCAAATTAAAAAAAAAATGTTTGTTAATGGCCCAAAGGTAAAAAAAACTCAAGCACTTTTTAAAATATGGAACATGCATTGGGCTGATAGACAAAAATGTATCTGGGCAATACAATTCCTAGGCACAAGCAAAGCCGACGGGGTAAAGTAGCTTAGCTATGCCTATACATGGCGTTTTTGTTTTTAGGTTTATCTGAGCTCTGAACAAAGCTCGAAAATTTTGAACATCTGAACTGAAACACACTTGAGCACATATCTGTCATATTTTTTTAGATATTAATTGTTATTATTTATTAATTTGGTTTACCTACTGTGCCAGAAAAACAACACTCGTCCACCACTTAACTATACATACCTATTTTGTTTATCCTGTCAAATGTCACTGTAAAGTGTGTAAAGCTAAGTACACATGATTGTAAGATCTTACAATATTGTCAGATCTGTCAATGCTCTGACAATGACAGACAATGAGCTTACAACAGCCAACTACCTTACATACAATACAAAATTGTGCGTTTCAAACGGTTGTAAGATTTTGTCTCAAAGTCTTACAATTTCATTGTCAGATGCATGTCTTACAATGGTCTTACAATTACTTTTCTGACAACGTTATAAGGTTGAAAATTGTGTGTTCACACGGTCGGCACTCGGCAGATATTTGAATATGAAACATTGGTCGATCTGTTGTCAGACATTGGCAGATAAATTCAAAGTCTTGTGGTTTTTTTTTGTAATAAGGATAATGAATTAAAATATTGCACTCGCAACTATTTTAACTGCCTACATGTTGGAAGACAACGAGGAAGATGAATTTCCTTAAAAACGACGTCGTGTTTATACAAAGGATTCGATAGCCCGTCGCGTCGTCAGCAGAAGGGATTCTACTCCAAATTACTCGTCGAATTGCGACCTAAGGAGCCAGAACTCTATCGCAATTTTTTGCGGATGTACTCAAAACTATTTGATGATCACGGTATGTTCATGTTGACGGTATACCTATCCCCTTCGCCAATATGAATATCTAATAAAAAGGAAGTGTCGTCGACTGCCTAGTTTTAAAAAAAACACACAGAAAACAAGAATTATATCACAAACTTCAGACCATACATTTTTTTTTAGTCTTTTTTAATGCTGGCGACTTTTCCAATGCACAGTTGTTTGCATCGATTAAATTATTTTCCATTGTGTATAAAAGTAAACTTCGATTTCGCGTCTATAACATAGGTTAAACTGTCCGTCAATGAAAAAATTGCAAGCTAATGTCAGCTTCCATAAACAACGACATCTGACAATTTCTGATGAGTCTTACAATGTCCTAATTGTCTGACAATAATAAAAATTGTGTGTTCAGACTTGTTCCGACGATCGTTAGCAACCTGACAATTTCATTGTCACTACTAGCCAATCCAATCCTGCGATTTGTGGACCGCCTGTTTTCTGGTCCCGAAAATACCGGAATTTGTAACTACTATTAGATAGATACATACATATTCACGGGATTTATACGGAACTATAAATAGAAGTATGAATTAAGAAAAGGACGGCGTTCCTTAAGGTGCCAAGTTTGATTTTGAATTGGATTTCGAAATTTTGTATGCTGAAATGTTGAATTCAGACGAGGTGTAAAAGTACTATAACATAATTCGTAGCAAGAATCTAATGTAAACTGCAAATATTATTAATATTCCTACATACTGTAATCCAGATTTGAAATTTATCGGGATGAGTTGGTTGATTGCTGCAATAGCATTCAGCGTAGCACTGATCTGCATACAGCTGCTCCTAAAATAATTGTACATATTTAAATACAAAAGGTTAATTTTGGGTTTAAAATTAAAATAAACAAATGAACTCGAACTGTCAGCCCACAAATCGCATACCTATTTATTCACAGTTTGAAGCAAACTACCTACTAGAGGTACAAACGAATCCGCCCTGTCGTTTAGAGTGCAGATAGGTACCTACCACCATGCAGACAGACAGACAGAATTGCGAGACTCACTTTTTGATCTCTACAATCCTCTTAATATCACAATTAATAGATCTAAATTTGGATTTAAAACAATATCTTTCTGATCACAGAATCCGTCGTATTCGGAATTTTGCTATACGAACCCCGAAAGAACTATCACAGATTCCGTTGTGGTGGAAATTTTTGCTACGAATTAAATTCCGAATACGACGGATTCTGTGATCAACCAGAATACTTCCTACATGATGAGAAAACTGACAAATGGGATCGATCTAGGTACCTACGTGATTTTATTTCCTAAAATTTAATTAAGCTTCCCTACTAGTACACTTACCATGAACTTTACATGCTTACCCACCCCATAACTTTCAAATCATCAAAACCTGCCTTGACACCTAAGTTCAAAAGCCACCACCATGCCACCGCTGCTGCCCATAAATCGAAGAAATACAAAATATGTACTGTAAAGAATCTGATCTGTGATTTCATATTATTTCTCCTTTCCACATTGTTATCCCAACGCACATCACACTCGTCTCCTCATGCTAAAATTACCCCTCCCCCACCATACACACCACCGCTAACTTCCTATACATATTTGCGAAAAGTACCCGATCATTGATTTAATTTTCCTTTGCATATTCCACTTCTGCTCCACAACCATTATTATGCAATCGGTGCAATCTCTTTCATCTGCATGTTGTCAATAAGACGAATAAGAAAAGAAGAAGGGGGTGATATTCACAAGAAAAATAAACATTGGAATATTTTGGGAAATTATTTTTATTTAATGCACGAACCTAGAAAAAGGTGGTAAATGCATACACTAGCTTAATACAAATTTCCGCCGCAATGAAGGTCCGTATGTCGCTTCAAAATGAGCTGTGTCCACTTCTATTTGTAGTTATTCAATGATAGAAGTCAACTAACAGAGAAAATGGATAAAAGTTTCCTGCGACCTACTGTACCTACTAACTAAATTATTCTATCTTATCTTATATGAAAACCATTTCACTATAATACCCCGCGACAAAAACCATTATTACTACCATAATAATTTCCTATAAACTAATATCGTAACTATGTTTATGGGAAATCTGCATTTACCTCATGCTCAAACCAACAGCGTTCACTAATAAGTTCAAAAAAAATAAGTGACAAAAATTCGAATTAATTGGTACAATTGGTACAATGATACATCGAGAGTCCAGACTGCATTATATTGACTGCTGCACATTTTACATCTTATTTGATATCGCACGTTTATGTACTAGGAATTACATTCACTATACACTGTAATAATAATACAAAACGATGAGAAGCGGGAGGAATTTGCATGTCATGTACATGTACATGTTACATGACATGACATGACTCATGTATCTGAAATATTTGAATTAATTTCAACTATCTATGTTGTATTTTGTTAAATGTAGAGCGATAATGGTGGCAATACCCCCAGAAGTAAAGGGTGGAAGCTGATGGTCAGAAATAAGAATAACTTTAGGATGAGGATTCTTCGTCCAAGGAGTTGGATGGACGAAGAACTTGCAGTTATTGACTGTTAAAGCAGACACAAAACAGTCGATAATCGTAGAAGAAATTCGACGAACAACAGAGGAGAACATCCCATGTAGATACTTACTTACTTACTTATCGGGCTCCCGACCCGTGAAGAGTCTCTGCCTGAGACACTGCAGCCTTCCATCCTCTACGATCCCGGGCACGCTGCTTCCAATTGTCCAGACCAAGCGCTCTGGCATCCGCGATGGCTTGGTCTTTGAAACGGAGGTTCGGTCTTCCTTGTCTTCTCGAACCTGGGGGCTGGGATTCGAAAATCCTCTTAGCTGGATCATTATTGTCCATTCGCTCGATGTGGCCGAGCCAATGTAGTCGACGTGTCTTGACTTTTTGGACTACATCCACATCTTGGTACAGCTCATAGAATTCGCGGTTGTATCTTCTCCTCCATTCACCCTCCTCGCACACAGGACCAAAAATCCGCCGAAGTATTTTTCTTTCGAAGGAGCCCAGTATCAGCTCTCCCTTCTTGCTTATCGTCCAGCACTCGGCGCCATAAAGCAGAACTGGTAGGATAAGGGTTTTGTAGAGCACACATTTCGTCCTTCGTTTTGAACCCAATTGTTTTGCCAAACCGAAGTAGCAACGGTTTCCTAGGGTAATTCTTCGCCGGATCTCCACTAGGGTGTCATTCGTGGAGTTTACGTTTACTCCTTTAAAGCGTCAATTGTCCCTGGCATGTCGGCGTAACACTTATCTTTTACGGCACCCAACAAATAATAGTCCAAAGGTGTCAAATCGCAGCTCCGCGGTGGCCAAACAACATCAGCTCTGCGGCTGATAATGCGATCTTCAAAAACAGGGCGCAAAACATCGAGTGTAGCTTCGGCTGTGTGGCACGTAGCGCCGTCCTGTTGAAACCAAATGTTACCAATATCCTCCTCTTCAATTTTTGTGAATAAAAATTCGTTCAACATGTCCCGATAACGATCGCCATTGACTGTAACGGCCACTCCTTCCTCATTTCGAAAAATGGCCCAATTATGCCTCTGGACCAAAATCCGCACAGCAGCAATTTTCTCGGGTGTACGCACTGTTTTTGGCTTTTCACGCTTTGGTTTATCGATGAGGATGCCAGTTTCTTTCTCTTTTTTTACAAGATAACGAACATACGGAGCTGACGGTGCTTCTCTTCTTCCAAAACCCGTACGCCATTTTCTCACACATTCTGCAACATTACCATGATTTTCAAAGTAATGTCGCAATATTTCCCAGAGTTGTTCAAGCGTATACACAACCATATTCGTTCAGCGGAAGGATAAAACTAATTATCTGTCAAAACAGACATGAGCTAAGTGTTACCATTCGCGAAATAAGCAGTAGTTTAAAAAAAAACGTTAGATGGCGGACCCTTTATATGTATTTTGCCGATTATTGTGAAAGTCTTACTACAAAGCGCAATTAAGGAGCATAGAATTGACGGTTTTTCCTGATGGCAGCCATTGGATCTCTTCCAGCTGGGTGTTTAGATAAATATCTTTAAATTAAGAGACCCACATGCAAGTAATTCGACCTACTGCTCTCTCGGACTAAATTTCAGATAGGTTTTTAGCCGTCTTACTTGAAGCTTAAAGTACATACTTACTTACTTTCAATGGCTATATGATGATTACTAGATCCATTATCACTTACGGTTCGGTTAATTGGTGGGCGAAAGCTTCCGAGAAGACTGCTAAGAAGCACATGGGTAGGGTCCAACGTTTAGCATGTGTAGGAATTACAGGTCCAATACGTACAACACAAGCATGCGCATTGGAAATGATCTTAGGGATTTTACCGCTAGACTTATTTATTAAGAAAACAGCGGCCCTAACGCCACTTTATCTGCATCGAGATGCGAAATGGCACAATTGGGGTACCATCTATGGACACAGGAGGATCCTGGAACTTGTCAAAAACGAAGGAACTGAACATGCCTATGGATGGTATAACAAAGGTGCGTATTATGGAAGGGAATCGCAAAACTCGTATTAAGAATGGATTAATTCCAGAAAAGAGAAATGGTGAAATCCTGATTTTCACAGATGGATCCATGATGGATTGCGGAGCGGGGGCCGGTATCTTTTCAAAAGATCTGGAACTAGCCCGTCACATTAGCCTCTGGAAACACACTGCAGTATACCAGGCTGAGATGATTGCTTTGCTGCATGCGTTGGATTACTTGCTTGAGAGTCAGGTGGAAGGAAGAAATATCCTAATAGCACTCGGCATTGGGCAACCAGGCGGTGATTAGATGCATGGAGCGGACAATCATCACAACATCATTGGCACTGGAATGTGTATTCAAACTCAATAAGTATTCATTTAAAAATCCAGGTGGGTTACTTTGGTACGAGGACATATAGGGATCGATGGCAACGAAAAGGCGGACTCCCTTGCAAAAAAAAGGAGTCAACTGAATTGTTGCTGGGACCAGAACCATTATCTTCAATTGGTAGAGGAATGGTAGAACAGCTGATTCACAAATGGATCACGGCAGAACACCTGAGAATGTGGTCAAGCGTGGAACAATGTAGACAAGCTAAAATGGCAATATAATGACTAACCTGCTCCACTCAGAGAAAGGTTCAGAGTCGAGGAACATTAAAATGGGTGGTGGCGTTAAGGTCATGGTAATTTCGGGTATCATCTAAGGAAGATCCTTAGGGGGGATGATACTTGTAAGCTATGCCTGAAGGAATCTGAGACAGCGGCACATATATTGCGTCAATGTCCAAAGAGTGAGGATCTTGGGAAAACATTGGGTCGAGCGAGATTCATTGGATGAAACAGATCTCACATAAACAGATGCTAGCGTTAACACTAGGAATCGAACTCAGGGAAGAACTCTGGACAAGTCCAGAGAGTCTCTCTGGGTAAGATTAATAGCGGCAAAGAGACGAAAAGACACCCGATAATGGTGGTCTGCATCTGATTCGAAAATCTCTCGAAATTTATATACCTATACTTTCGATGGCGGACCTATGCCTCTATCAACATGGCCTCAACGATCTATGGCAAGCTGCTTCCAGTTTCGCACGCCATGTTGGTTAAGATCCTCTTCTAAATGGGCGCGCCACCTAATGTAAGACCGTCGTGATGGTTAGGCATGATTCCTAGTCATTGTCCTTATTTCGTTGAAAACATGAAAACAGGCTAAGGAGTTAAAGTATCTCGATGACGTGTACAAACGAACGAGTGGTTTCTGATGAAGCAGTATCTATAGGTATAGTCTATACTGAGTAGAAAGGTATGATCAACTTTTTGATCCAATCAAGAGGACACCCGAACTTGGTGTTAATGTTAACTTATTGTCGTATAAGTCTAGTTTTTAAGGTTTGTTTCATCAATTTGTCATCAGATTATACTGACCAAAAGAATTATGAGCTTTAGAATTGCGGCGACTTGAAGATATCGCTCATTCGCTCGATATCGCTCATTTTAGTTTAGTTCAGTTCAAAATAGTCAAATTCATAGAAAATACAAAAAAAATTGTTGAAAATATAAAAACAGACTACTACTGTGCGAGCGATCCCAGGTTCGATCCCCGGAAAAACACAAATTACATCTTAAAAAGTTTTTTCTACTGCACCACCTCTCGCGAACGTCTGACAAACATCCGAGAGTATGACTGTCATGAAAAAGCTTCTCAATTCAGCCGTTCGGACTCGGCATAAAATTGTAGGTCCCTTCCATTCGTCCCGAAAATAGAAACTCACACAAAACGAATGGTTGCGAGAAGCTAGGCCTTGGGTGTCACCCGCCTGTTGCGCCACATATTTATTTATTTTTTTTTTAGACAATTAGGATATTGTCTGACTCATTAGAAATTGTCAGATGTCGTTGTTTATGGAAGCTGACAATTGCTTACAATTTCTTCATTTTCACACAATATAACCAGTGGTTTAGGAGGGAAATCGAAGTTTGCTTTTAACCGATGGACAGTAATTCAGATGATATTGAACATCAGTGGCAAATGGAATTTAAATTCCAATTGGAATTAGAAAAGCGGACAAAAAATATCGTACACAAAGTGAATGGGGTCGTTGGATGCGCAGAATATAAACTACCCAAAGCCGACGCGATACACATTCAAAAGCCAAATACAGAAAAAAAGTTGGGTCAAGCTGCCAATGAAACCGTATCGATTTCCTGGATGCTCGCGCGCATATTAGTGTCTTGATGTATGATGTATGATTTACCAAAGCTAGAATTCCATCGAATTGTGTTCAGTTCATTCGTAAAAATTTGCGATAAAGTTCCGGCTTATCAGCGTGAAATTTGGAGTAGAATCCTACCCGATGACAACGGGCCACCCACTCCTTTGTCCAAACACTCTGTCGTTTTTGTATCAATTCATCACCCTCGAGTCTTTCAACACGTAGAGTTAAAATAGTCGCAAGTGCAATATTTTGTTCCATTATTTGTACTGTAAAAATTAAGGAACAAAATGAATAGACCAATTTTTCATATTCATCTGACCACCATGTGAACATACAAACTGACAAGTCAGAAAAGTATTTTGGGTCAAAATCTTACAACCGTGTAAACGGACAATTTTGTATTGTAAGATAATTGGGTATTGTAAGCTCATTGTCACTCATTGACAGGTCTGACAATCGTGTGTACTTAGCTTTAGTTTGTTCCGTTTGTATGAAAATTTTTGCGCGATACTATAATAACAATTTTAGGTATCCAAGCTAAATTTTACGAAGTCACGAAAATTTAAATATAAAATTTCCTATTGTGATCGTCAAAATACCTATAATTTAATATAATAATTTTAAGGTTAAAAATGATTATTGGTAAGGCCCATTGAAAATAATAACCGCGAACTATTGTGAACTAGTTCATTGAACTAGTTCGTTCACGAACTACACAAGCTACTATGTAACGCTCTTAATATCGAGCAGGTACTTCTCCAAACGAAGCCGTTCAAGGTTGGATTCAGACATCCTGGTTCCAAAACCTAGATAAAAATTTCATCTGAGTGGGTCCAGGATAAAATCGTTTGAATCAAAAAATATGATTCAAGTTTTGTTGTAAGCGGGTTTGATGTACATATTTTTTATATTTTCAATCACAAACACACATAATACAATTAATAGAATTTGTTTCTATATTGGTATATATTTTTCCAAAAATCACCATTCATATAAAAGTGCGAGAGAGTTACAAAAATGATTGCATTATTATCTACTATAAAAAATGTTATAATATTATTACTGCTGTGATTTTAAGTGACAATGGCAAAAGTAGCACAATCGTTCTAAAGGCGATCACGAATTTTGTTTTTTCGTTTCGGTTTCTTTGTTGGTGCTGGTAGGAAACTTTCCAAAAACTCAATGGTATTTTGAATTGTATCCGCACTGACGTTTCCAATGGAATTTTTGTCAAAGAACACTACAGGCGCTGGTGAAGTTGGCTCCTGGTACACTTGTCGGGCACAATTGCAAGTCGTGGTAAGTTGTTCAAATGTCTCCACTTCAGTATTAATGGGCGGGACTGGTGCTGCTGTTATCGGAAATTGATCTGATTGTACTATAGATAAAAACACATAATATGAAAACAAATGCGTAGATATTTAAAAAAAAAAAAACACACACACACCTGGAATTATATTATGAGGACGAAAGCACTCTTTGATTTGTATCCACTTGCGACAGAAGTTGCGTATGAAACCGTCGGTCTGGGGAAAAATCGACCTACCCACCTGATCGACTTGAACTTGCATAAAGGACGGTACAAATGGCCACTTGCCTTTGGCGGCAAAAAAGCAAACTATATCTGAAAGGCCAATTATGTATACACATTTTAGAATTCTCCCTTGTGTCATTCCCCTCGCCACTTACATGGCACATTGAAAAGATGAATGAAATTCCTTCGTTCCTCCAATTTTGTCTTTGCAAAGATTCCTCTGCTATCGTCGTTTATATTCCCTATCTTGAAGGAGACCGTGTCGCGTTTAACAGAGCTTAAAGAACAGTTTGTAGAAAGAATAGTGACCGCAAGGAAAACTACTGTATAACGTCGAAAAAACATTCTGAAAGCAGTGCGATGCGAACTGAGTGTGTCAACGTTAAGGACTAATTGTACGGTCAGAATATTTTGCAGGTATCACTGACTGAATGAAGAAAATTTGAATATTGATTTAATAATTCATTGCATGTCTATCGGTCAGTAGGAAGTTTAATAAAAGGACATTGAACCCAATACGGTAGCCACAGCAAGGTGTAATAAAATGTTTAGTTCATGTATGTTATGCAGCTCGGTTTTACCAGTTGCATGTTCACTAATTATGGTCAATTTTGTGGTTAAAACATCGTTATAAGAAAACATGCCTCAGCCTAGTTGGAGCAATTGTTTTTGCCCATTAAAACATATTATTTGTGACAGTAACATTCATCATTAGTTGTCACTAAACTGTTGAGTCTTGAATAGATGAATTTCATCCTGAAGGATGAACATAATTTCATCTTGAGATTATGTATGTACTTAGACTATTGGTGTACAACGGGGCAGGATTCATAATAGACGATAGTCGTTTTCAAAATGTTCAAGACCATTGTTAGTTTAGGTTGAATTGCCTATCGCCAAAAGCTGACCTACTCAGTCCTCCTAAGAGATTTTGTTTCCAACCTACTCATTGAGAACCAGTTTGAGCATCTTATTGAGCACAAGAGACTTTGAAAGGCAGCAGTTTTTAGATCATTTCGTTATAGTGGAAAGTGGAGTTTTTGAAAGCTAGCCGGGGAAGTACGCAGAGAAAGTCCATATTCTAAATGCATTTCATAAATCAGGATATTCTTTTTAAGCGCCACTGTGTTTGGCTAGTGCCTTTAGTCATGATGAATTTAAATTCTTGCTTGCGTTAGATGGTAGAGCTTACGTATGACGTTTTCAGAACAAAGAATTGGATCCAAGTAAGACTGAAGATCTTGTCTGAAGACTGTTCAGCATGGAGAAGGAAACGCATGGTACGTATTGGCTCTTTAGTAAGAATAAACAGTCGAATGTACGAACACGCTTATGTCATGGTCACTACGCTTCTTTGATAGTGACGTGGATGCCGCTACTTAAATGATAACAAACGCCATTCTCTTATTGGGTAGAATTTCTTTATTCCCATACAGAATAGAGAGTATCAAACCTAAGGAGAATGCTCTGTGTGACTCGAGCTGTAAAAAGGCTATCATAGGTTGAGAAAGTAAGTCCCAAAAGCAACGTTTTCTCATAAACAAAAGTTACGAAAAAAAATAGACAGATACTAAATTGGCCCAATGGTACTAAATAATTTTGGTCGTTCGTGAAAAACATCCAGAACTCCACCGCGTCGTCAATTTTAATACTTATTTTCAATGACGCTCCAGCTGTAAGCTTTTTAGGCAAAGCTAATCTGAGAGCTCCATAGGACAAATACAGTATTATAAGAACTTAACATTCATAAATATGCTGGCCCAAATGATATATTCAATATCCCCCATAATCCGGAAGAGGTGTTCTTCCACGCTAGCAATTAAAAAGCGTAAGCTTTCTTCTTCTCCCACCAACCGCCGACCCATAGCACTTACGTTCCTTCTTTCCATAGTCCTGGAAGCCCTAATAAATCGTCAACTTATGGAATATCTATCTTGAATCAGAAAGACCGGCAATAGATACGGTTTTCAACGACAATCTCCGTTGGAATGACCGAATATATTATGAAGTCACTAAAAACCCAGCGAAATATATAAAATACTAGCTTTTGCCCGCGGCTTCGCTCGCGCATTCCTCAGGATTTTGGAACACAGAAATTCCTTCGCAGTTTTTTTTATAAATATAACGCACAGGAAACTTATTTAAGAAAGTACCTAAGGAGCAGTTAGTATCTCTGAAAAATATGTCTAGCGCCCTAATGGTGAAAACACTTCAAAAATATAGATATGTTCAATTTGTTTGTGAAGCACGGGAATCTCGACAAAGATCATACTGTAGCAGACTGAGCCACTATCTTTGGAACACATTTTTGCCATCATTTTTATACATACCTAAGAAAGTACATAAGGAGTAGGTAGAAAAATCTGAAAAATATCTCAAAACTATCGCGTACTCAGCCACTACGTACAAGTGTATTCATTTTTTTTCATTCATTTTCAATGGTCCGCTTGTCCATTAAGTGGGTCGCGGGTGTAGGTTGCTCAAGTGGACCCTCCATAGCTCTCGATCCTACGCCATCGACTCCAAATCATCAAGGGCAATCCCCATACGGGTAGAGGAGAGATTATAAATTTGATCTAACCATCTCATCCTGGGTCTACCTAGGGGACGCCTGCCCGATGGCACGGATTCCATAGCACGTCGTGGGATCCTGGTCGGGGACATACGTTTAATATGACCAAACCACCGCAGCATGGACCGCTCCGTCCGGAGAAGTAGCTGCTCGACATTGAGTTTCTCACGTATTCTGGTATTTCTAATGCGATCTCTACGGGTCACACCAGCAGGTCATTTCGGCAGCTTGTATCCGCGATCTTATTCTTTCAGTCATTACCCAAACCTCATGACCATAGGTAAGAGTTGGAACAAACACCGAATTAAAGACTGACAACTTAGCTTTAACACCAAGTTGAGTCCTCCTGATAACAGAATGACCAAGCTGTCTCAAAATCGATCCAGCCTGACCAATCCTACAGGAAAACTCGGCATTGCTCCTTCCATCACTCGTGAATAAGACCCCGAGATACTTAAACTTCTCCACCCGTTTTAATGGGACTCCACTAACATGCAGAGTGCATTGAACAGGCGTTCTAGAGACGACCATCACTTCAGATTTGTTCATATTTACCTTCATCTCAGCTTAAACGCAAACGGCTACAAACCGATCGAGTGCGCGCTGAAGTTCAGTCTGAGAGGACCCAAGGATGACTGATAAAGTGTAAATAGACCGAATTTGAAGTCAATCGGATGAAAAACAAAAATCTTCCCATACAAACTTTGACCCCCTTTTTACCTCTTTAGGGGTTGAATTTCAAAAAATCATTCCTTAGTGCGTGTATACATCATAAAGGAAACCTCTGTGCAAAATTTCAGCTTTCTAGAGCAAATGGTTTAGGCTAGGCGTTTATCATCTGTCAGTCGGAATCTTCATTTTTGTATAAGAAATAAATAAATAGGCGGCGCAAGAGGCGGTAGACAGTTAGACAGCCTAGCCTAGCTTCTCACAATCATTCGCTTGTGTGAGTTTTTATTTTTTCGGGACGAAAAGAAGGCAAGGGACCTTCGATTTTTTGCCGAGTCCGAACGCCTAAATTGAGAAAATTTGTCAGGACAGTTAATACTCTCGGATGTTTGTCAGACGTTCGCGAGTTGTGGCGCCGTAATTTGTGTTTTTCCGCGGATCGAACCTGGGATCCCTCGCACAGTAGTCCAGCACACTAACCACTGAGCCACTGTTCCTACTGGTTATAGCTAATTATGAAATATCAACTCGGCTTCTTTTATAAATCCGCTCTTTTAATTAAAAACTGCGTTAAGTTTAATAATAAATAAAGTATTTCATTTTAATAACAAAATTGCTTGGGTCTATATAAAGATTCCTTAAGACTATGTTAGCAAACTTAATAAATCGTTCTCTTCGAAACATACAACTTAAAAAATATTACTCTTCTTATTCTTATTCTTAATGGCAAATTATATAACTAATGCACTCGATTACGCGTTATCACATAACAATTCCTCCTGTGGATTCGCATTGCTTTCCGTTTTTATAAAACGTTTCTTCTCCTTCCTTTTGGCTTTTCGTCTTTTTCGGCGCTGTATACAGCATACCACAACTAAAAATGAATTTTAATTAAATGTCTGCTCTTGTTAATTAAAATAAATAAATTAGCTACCTATTAGAACAAGTACAGCGCCGCCAACGCACCCGGCCACTATTAGCCAAGCGTTTTTGGCAGCTGCTTTAATCGTCTCTTGGTTGCACTGGTCAAATTCTGGCAACCCTACAGTAATATTGTACAGCGGTGGGCAATCTTCAAGTTCCGTGCTAACTGAAAAGAGTGAATTAAAATATTTACATTACATTTTCATTTGATGCCACTTTCGTTATCGTTACCTGGATTCTGGCACACAGGCAGAAAGCTGTTTTTAATATTTCTTATACTAGCGTATTCTACTATTTGATGGCAGGCACAATTTGGCATTTGAGTTTTTGTTAAGTCTATACTTTTAAGATGGCACATGGTGGCAAGAGTTTCGGTGGTTATAGAAGTTAGGGGATTTGCTGAGGCATTTATGTGCCAAAGATCTGAGGGCGAAAAAGAAAAATTCATTTAGATCCAGAAAACAGAAATTCGTCCTCCAAACTTACATGGCACGATTCCCATATTGGGAAGATCCTTAAGGCCGCAATCGGCTACGTTTAGATATTCCAGTGGAGCCTGTATTGGCTTGCTCATGCTCTGTAAGAAAAAAAAAAAAGAGATTATTGAGGTTGCTGCTAAATAATTTCCTGGAGGTCTATTATAATAACGTAACAGTTTGAGATAGTGGAAATTTTATACTAGCTATGCATATGAACCTTCTCCACCAGCACTCGGCTGAATATAGGGATCTTCATTAGTACGCCAAAGTCTGCTTTTATGAACCCCTCTCCTACATGATATTATGTCATATGGGCGCTACCCTTAAGGCTATTCCCTGCGGTATGGATCTACCATCTAATGATTATCTGACATCAGAATTTAGTCTGCGAGTAATTTTAAAATCGATTTTCTACAATATTAAGATTATTTATCCCCTAGGGATATGGATGTATATTTTAACGAATGACGTTGTGACCAGTCACTTGCCTTCCCTCAATTTTTGAATGACTTAAGCACGTCTACAAATAAGGTGTGCAAACTCAAGAACTCTCTAGATTCCATAGACAGACTAGTTGCTTTTCATCCACACTACCTTGTGGGGGGCGAGGATGAAGAAGAAAGGAGACTAATGCGCATCAGAAACAGAGTGATGGGAGCACTGAGCACTCTACTGTCTCTTTCGTACCTCCAACCGTTCGGACGTGTTTTTCTTTTACTCCCGCTTCGCGAATTAAAATAAATTTAATTCCAATTTATTTATTTGCATAATTGCAATTTTATCCCCTGAACCCAGCGTTGCCATTTTGACTGCTTTCCAGTCAGATCTGACTGGATTGATATGCATTTAGCTGGAAGATTTTTTAAAATCCAGCCGGCTGGTTTTTTAGCTGGATACGAATTTTGTTTGACTGTTTTTAAATGTTTCGTGTATAATATCACTTTTCTATCAACATACATTTTTAAATTCAAAGTGGAAGTAGAAAAAAATAAAAAAAACGAACAAATATTGCTTAAATTTCACTATTTTTGTTGCACTGAGCTTGGAAGCATATCCCACTCATACAATGAACCAATTTATGCGTTTGCATTTACACAAGTACTTGCCTTTGCCAACTTACAAAAAAATATTTGAAACTGAAAATTTATCAGTTGTGTGCGGTTCAACTTGCCTATACCGGCCGAAGTAACAAAAAAATTGGTTGGTACTAATATTACTTACAGAAGTAGCAATAAAATATTCGACATTATGTATGTAATGTAAATGATGAGGAGACAATTGAAGCGCTCAGAGAGTAGAAATCTGATTTATAAGTTAATACATTTTGTATACCATCCACATGAAGGAATATTTCCTTTATCATTACGTTTGTAACTTCAAGAAAGAGTCACCGGATTTGACCAGGATCAAGTTCTGAATCGATTCAGCCATGTCCGTCTGCCTGTCTGTCTTTCTGTTGAAAACACAATATAGCGTCAAAAGATCGACCTAGGCGAATGAAATTCTGTCAGAGGACTTCTTTTTACCGTTCAGGTTGGTATTGAAAATATTGGCTATATCGGTCGGGTTCTGGTACCCCTCACCTCACACCAAGCCAACATTAGACCAATGCCCATGCCTCACATGGCTAACTTTTTGCATGACTTGTATACCTATCTATGTATGCAGTGGAGGATATCAAAAGCAACGGCCAGACTGTTGACAACACTTTTACTTGTATTTTTATTTTTTTTTATACTTTTATGACTGGATTTTTAGCTGGATTTTTCTTTGAATTTCTTTGACTGTTTTTTTGACTGGATTTTAGGTTTTTGACTGATTTTTTTCCAGTCAAATCTGACTGGAAGGCGGATTTAAAAACGGCAACCCTACCTGAACCTATTAATTGGACATTGCCATTCCACCTAGTTCGCGAAACATTAATTGATCCAATTTAAGAACTATGTCAAAGCAGTGTGGTAATACTGATTGTGTGTCAACATCGCAAGACTTTAGTGCTGATTGAGTAAATTGTAATGGGCTATGCGGTAGATCATTTCATGCTCTCTGCATAGGGCTACAACTCTGCAATAAGGTTCTGGTTCACATAACGCGTGGATTCAGATCTAGCCCTAGCTAGTTGGTCCGCCGATTCGTTGCCCGCAATACCTTGATGGCCTCAGGTACCCAACAAAGTTTGACTTTGTTGTATTTGGATAGGACTTGCAGGGCATCGTAGCAGTACTTTACTGTTTTTTGGTCCATCGTATTGGACGATAGAGATTGTAAGGCCGCTTGACTATCTGAGAAGATTTGTATTTTGGTGCCTTTAATTCCCTTATTGGAATGTAAAACGGCGCAGATCTCAATGGCTTGGACTTCAGCCTGGAAAACAGTGAGAAACATTCCCATGGGTATCGAGACTTTGGTATTGTGTCCAAAGACACCAGCACCAACTCCATTTTCCATTTTTAATCCTTCAGTGTACCAGACCATACTCTTAGGGTCTAGTGTCGAAACACCATTGGCCCTTTTCGTGCGATCCAGTATTTCTACTTCAAATAATTTCCCAAAACTTAATAGCACATCTAGCTGCCACTTTCCTAATAAATAGTAGGGCAGGTGCGTATCGCACCCGTGATGCCGAGACAGGCAATACGCTGTAGTTTTTGTAGCCTATTTGCCATTGCACTATAGCCTAGGCTATGTAGACTGACTAGTAGACTGTCGATGACTAGTGACCATAAGAGAGACGAGAGTACTCTACCTTGCTGCTATCACAGACATCGACACACCTCCGGAGTAGGGTGTTATTATCAGACTTTCCAACATCGCTCTGATTCACTGTTGGTTGAGTCTTCGATACCTTTACATCTGATTGCCTTAGCGATCGAGTCTTAATCGGTATTATTGAAGGCGCCCTCAACGTCCAAGAAGGCACAAAGGGCAATTTCCTTAGATCAGGAAGAAAAACTTAATAAATATCCGTAAAAGATACCGGACAGCTAAGCAATTATTAATTCCTTGGACTCGATCTCTATAATTTTTTTAGCAGCCCTCGACTACCGATTATCTCTGGGCAAGTGGAAAAACGAATTTGGCCTAAGCTGGATTTAAAACGCATGTCCCGCATATCGCGCGGGACTACAATAGGTAGGTACTGGGCAGGGCACCGCCTAATTAGGCAGCACCCCATAGGGCTAGGCCTCAAACGACTTTTTTAGAAGCTGTATATGGTTAGGAAGAGGAGGAAACTTTTCCTTACCTCGTTTGTTCCTGACCAGCTCTCTTCTGTGATGTAACAAACACAGATATCAAAAGCCTCTTACTCTTCACAATCTATTACATAAGGTATCACAATGGACCTATGATGGTCTTAGTATGTTTGCGCATCCCAGCTGGCAGTCACTTTCAATCTAACCTAACCTAATCTTAGCAGCCAATATATGAAAATTGTACCTATACAAGCTAATACACTTAAAAACTGGAGGGTCTTTCAGATCATACTCTTTCAACTTGTAACATTCATAGAATTATTAAGGGCAAGGCTGTGTTAAATTTACAGAGGCACTTATTCTACGTTTAGACGCCAACCCAATTGCAGCTGATGGTACCAATGAATTAGACAGGGTGTTAGAACTTCCTAACCATAACTGAACTATCGAACATGCCTGAAAATCTAGAGATGTCGGTTTAGGAAAAACTTCAAATTCAGTTGACAGTAATCGATAATGTCCTCTGTCGGCTATTATCCAACTAGTCCACTGTACACCTGTTTCTTTGTCCGATATAAACTAATCAACATAGACTTTACATCTTATAAGTTTTTGGCCGAAATTTCTAATAAAAAAAGTGAATTTGTCTTATAATGTTATCGATAACAACAGAGTTGCTGTGGTTTTTTTTTATCGGATTATACTATCACGTCACAGTAGGTGCACTGTCTGTCAAAGTTTCCCCTGATGAGTATTGTTGCTCACAGCTGAAAAAAAAAACCCTCTCGAAACTGTCTTAAGCCTTTAAATGCATCTTAACACCTCAATATGTGGGCTAAAGTGATTGACGAGGAATTAAAACTGCTTTGACATATTGTTTGAAAATATCCTCATATCTATGCAACAACAATTGTTTTCGGTGTACATATTTGTTCAACGACTTATCACCCATTCCTATCATCTGTCATCATCGTACTAATTTTGATAAAAAAAAATATTAAATACATATCTACAAATTACTCACCTCCAAGTCCCTGTGTAGGTAAATCAAATCATTACTGTCGACATAGAGATTTCGCAGCGATGGCAGTTGAAATATATCCAATGGAATTGTCAAAAGAGCATTGTTTGATAAGTCGATCTCCTGGAAAATAATAGCACAAAAGCAATCAATATACAGATAATTACTGTACACACATTTCAATCAAGCAGAGGGCGTCATTTCATAATTCCCAGTCTCGATTGATCACCTTCACTTACCTGTAACGATGACAAGTGTGCGAATGTGTCAGGTTCCACAGACTGAATCATGTTTTCGTACAGCAGGAGATATTTTATTTTTCGGTATTTTTCGAATGAATGCCTTTTGAGTTTTTTTATTCGATTATATGACAGATCCAACACCTGCAAATAAATTAGATTTCTAAGTTTTATTTTTATCATAACAAATAAGATTAGGAAAAATGGAGGTAATAAAAGTTTTTAATAGGTAGACAGGTAAGCATTTTATTTCTGAGAAATGTTGCCATTTCTTAGAGAGATTTCCAATTTACAATTCATAGAAGTTGTTTTGTAAATTCGCACAATTTGTGACTAAGTGGCAGGAAGGGTGTAGACTAGACACAACCCAACAAAACAAACTGGGTTGAAATTATCGCATCCGTAATCGAGGCAATACGTCACTGTCGATCTTACATCCAAGACAATAAGTAATAAATTCAGTCACTAAATTCTTCCCTTGGGCTATATAAATTGGGCTTAGCTCACCATTCAAAGCTAAGACAGATGCAAATCTTTAAAAGATTTTATATGACCAAATCCAAACATACATGAAAACGGTTCCGGTATAGAAGACCTTCACACAACTGATTTATAAAACTTATCTGAGGGAACTTAACTGCACTTCTCATCCAACATCGACGGTGCGTTTGACAATACCTCCCATGAGGCCATCAGACGATCCCTGAAAAGAAAAGGTGTAAACAGTACAATATCCAGGGGGATGTGTGAACTGCTGAGCACTAGATCAGCGGATACTCAAACTTCAACCGCGACTATCACAGTAAACACAACTAGAGGATGTCCACAAGGAGGGGTACTATCACCCTTAATGTGGAGCCTAGTCGTGGACGAGCTACTGGAAAAAATAAACAGCCTTGGCATCAGCTGTCAGGCATAGTACAGATTGCCAGGGGAAAGTTTGAGGAAACCCTCTATGAGATCATACAGAGAGGATTGAGAGTAACACAAGAATGGTGCCGTACTGCAGGACTAAACATCAATCCGGTGAAATCAACTATAGTACCATTCACAAGGAAAAGAAAACTTCAGAGATGGTTTGGTTGGTACCATTGAACATGTCTTGTAATTTTCGATGGTAGCTATCCGTTCTATATATTGAAGGCGGAAAACTCCTCTCAATCACTTGATCTTACTGTAGCGTTTTTCAGACAGAAATGATGCCAGAAATACCAGAATATTCGTGAGAAACTTAATGTCGAGCAGCTACTTCTCCGGACGGAGCGGTCCATGCTTCGGTGGTTTGGTCATGTTAAACGCATGTCCCCGATCAGGATCCCACGACACGTGCTATGGAATCCGTACCATCGGCAGGCGTTCTCTAGGTAGACCCAGGATGAGATGGTTATATCAAGTTCATAATCTCTCCTCTACCCGTATGGGGATTGTCCATGATGATTTGGAGTCTATGGCGGAAGATCGAGAGGAATGGAGGGTCCATGAATGAATAAATGAACACGGATGAACGAATGAATGATGCCTACCCGTGGTAGCTTGTAACTTGTTGAAACAGCAATGACGAGAAACTCTAAGGGAAATCGTGGATAGATGTTCAGATGCCCTTTGCTGGGTACCCAACTGTAACCCGGACGAACTAGCCAAAGAAGGCAGTGACCTCCATATATTGACATTGGTGAGAGACATGCGGTCCAATGATGCAGTGCAATAAAGTTCTTCTTTTTTTTTGGAATACTTCTCCCGGGAAAGGCGAACCTATAACGCTTAACCAGCGCCCCGCGAGATGCTTGCAGATGTATGTTAGTTCTGCACTTAGACTTAAATTATATCCCCAGGAAGCGAGTTCCAAAGTTTGCTTGTCCTGTAACAGAAGGAGTTTTGGAAAATGTATGTCCTCTCGGTTGTCAAGTGTACTGTATGGTCATGTCATGAACATTAGCTGACTGTCTTATGTTGGACCCAAAAGTTGCATTTCGAGGAATAATGTCTTTGAGTTCCTCGAAACATTTACCATGGAAGTACCTATAGAACAAGCAAAGGTCAACGACTTGTAATCTGTGCATCAACGGTTGTAGATTCGATGTGAGTGTAGGGTCTCCTATGCGGTCAAGTAGGTTAAGTGAATGTTTTGGGGCCGAGCTCCATATATGGGAACAATATTCCAGGCCAGGTCTAACCTGTGCTTTGTAGAGAAGGAGAAGTTGCTTGGGGCTAAAGCACCTCTTTGCTCTAAATAGGTAGCTCAACTTAGCGGACGCCGATCTTGCGATATAGGATGTGTGGTCCAGCCATGTGATTCCTGAATTGACAGTGACTCCTAGAAGGTACATTGAGTTCTTGGGATGGATTGGATGGTCATCCATTTGGATCTGAGGAAATGCTGATGCATTTTTCTTAGAAAATGTTGTGAGCTGTGTCTTGTTTGCATTAAATACAACCAAGTTGTCTTTTCCCCACTTCAAGATTTTGTCCAGAGAAATAATTTGTTCAAATCTCTGACTGTGTGATGAAGCCGCTTTCACAAGCCGACTGTTTCGAGATGGAGGGTATAAGAGTGCTGTCATCAGCAAAGCTGTAGATGTCAAAATAACAAGTACACTCGTTTCTATAAAAAAAGGAACAAAATCAGCTCCGTTGAGCAATATCGGGACACTGATTCTTAGAGTAATGTATTGTATAGGCAAGGCATGTAGTTGTAGTTTGAAAAAACCAAAAACTTGTCCACTTATTGAATTTAAAGCCATGACTATTTGTAATTAGGTACATTACATTTTCATCACCCGACTCCTCATTCCAGAGATTCTGCATATATGTTTAGGATTTTGTAAAATCCTAAAAATCTTTTCATCTTATTACGTGTAAACTAAAAATATAAACATTAAACATATCCATAATGTTGCAATATTCAGACCATACATAGGTACGGGCTCAGTACAAAGTACATAACGAAGCATCATCCTTCGTTCACATGGTGGCACACAACTGTGAACCGCATTTTATTACTCGTCTTAATGAATTTCAATTGGAGGGCGTTGATGAAACCAGAACAACTAAGTCACAGGCAAGAACTTCTCATACGACATCCATTGTCCCCTATACTTATATACGATAAAAAGAAGACGCAATGACCTCCACTCAATTATTGTGACACGATTTATAACGACTGATGGTGACAGTGGAAATGAATCATATGCGTATTAAGATCTGGACCAGATCTGCATTATGAGACTCATCGGTAAATCTATTTTTAATGAAATCGGTTATGTCAACGTTTAAGATAAGAATGGAGAGAAACTTTTGCTATCGGGTTGAATAAAAATGAATAACACAACACAAATGATAACTAAAGAAGTCGTTCAGAAAAAATGTACCTAATTCCATTTCAAATTTTTAAGAGTTCGTAAGAGCTGTTGCGGTTCAAAGCGAGTAAAACCAACAAACAGGGAAAGAATCAATAATAGTATCGTCAAAAATGATAAATATTTCAAAGAAATCACAGCCTTCGCCATAAAAGCCAGTCAAGTCGTCATATAAAAACTAGGATAGGTACTAAAACGATACAAAAAGCATGCCAGACAAGATAATTATGTGGCCCTAAGTTGGGAAATTAAAAAGCAGATAAGCTTGTTGGGTTAAATCCATGATCTGAGGCCGCAGAACCCTACTTTTATAAGCAGTAGGTATAGGTATTAGGGTAAAGGTCTAACACCTCCATGTCCTGTCATTGTCATCACGATATCATACTCGAATTTGAATAAATTGTCACCCTCTCTGGAAACCATAATCCACAGACTGGGATGCATATTGTCAAGAACTAGTGGAGGGGAGGTTTCTATGGAACCAGAAAAACCGGTACAACGAGAACCCAAGGAAAAAAATAGGAAAGTGGGAAAAGTCGAAAGAAAAGACCAAACAACGTTTTAAAGCTCGCTTTAAGTAGTTTATGCTTTGGTTATTCGTCGAACAAGAGGTGATCCGTCGTACGCAGAAATGCTATGAAATATAAGGGAAAACCCTAGCTAACTTTTCGAGCTCAGTGAAAACGTCAACCAAGCAAGAAAGACTGCCAAAGGAGATCTTGCTCAAATTAAAGAGCCTCCCAATGATGGAAACGATGAAACTACATACGGTCGACATAGGTACCTCAGTGGAAAATACCTTGGGGAGTGAAGCGGAAGTAAAAACTCTGACCCACTAAGAACTCCTTGAAATCAAAAATTTGGACGAAATCACCACCAGAGACGAAATGTTCCAAGCAGTTAGCGGGTAGGAAAGAACACTTTGTTGAAACCAGTGCCATAAAGTCCCTTCGAAAAGTCTACCAAGGCGAGGGACACAAAATAGCGACAGTGGGCCTGTCAGTAGAAGTAGTGGAGAGTCTGAAAATGCTCATTTGGTGGGTAGTGCTAGTGTGCCGACTACGAGCAAATATCAGTCCAATAAAATGCTACAAATGCACGGAATTCGGCCACAAATCGAGAACATGCAAAAGCTCGATCAACTTGTCTGATAGATCTAAAAGGTGCGGAGCGAGTGGACACACGGCAAAGTCATGCATACTGGGAAGACAATTATTGCCTTATTACGTAGAAACAAGAAGGACACAAACAGCGAACATGTCACCTTACAGGAAGTGTCAAGCATTCCAAAAATCATTGAGAGAGTTGAAAAACCAACCATGATGATAAAACAATCTCAATCACTGTGAAGCAGCCAATGATCTTCTCATACAGTCGGCACACGACAGAAATGTGAATGTGGTAATAATCAGCGAACCATACAAGGATATGGAATCAAGTTCGTGGGTTGCCGACGCTACAAAGAAAACTGCCATATGGACCTGTGGAAAAAGTGCAATTCAAGAAAGAATAGTATCTAACACCAGGGAATGGATTTAAAGGTGCAAAAATATAAGGCATACATATTTACAGCTGCTATGCACCGCCAAGCCTATCAATAGCAAAATTCGAAGAGCTGTTGGACAAAATAGTAAACGATGCCCTCTACGATGCCTTAGGTCGAAAACCAGTGATCATTGCTGGCCACTTTTATTCGTGGGCAGTTGAATGGTGCTACAGAGCAAACAACAAGCGACGAAGAACGTTCCTGGAGGCCTTTACAACTGTAGATGTGGTGCTAATGAATAGCGGTAATAAACCCACGTTCTGGAGAGGAAGCGCGTCCTCAATTATCGAAATCTTGTATGTCAGTGGCTGTCTGGTAGGCAGAATAAAGTTGGACGTCTGCCACAACTACATGCACATTGCACAGTGACCACCAGGTAATAATATTCGAAATATCTGGGGTAAAAAGAATACAAAGACCACCAGCCAACACAACCCAAAAAAAAAACCGCTGGAAAATAGAATCTTTCGACGCGGAGGCATTTAATGGTACTGACTGGACCTGTCGGAAGCAAGGCAGTGCAGACCATAAACAAAGTGAAAAGAGCTTGCGCGACGCCTCAATGAAAAAAGAAGGACCACAAATCACCGTAATCCACCGGGAAGAGTGCACCAAGTTGTCATGAAAAAAGTGCAAAAGTGGCACCCGCACTCCACATGTCCACATTATTTCCTAAAAAACATTGTGATCGGATTATTCCCCTTACCAATAGGACACCTCATACACGAGCCATCCCATAGAGGAAACAAAAAATCTCCGAGATGTGACAGTACCTACAGGAAATAATCGAGATCTGTAGTAAACTTGGAGATCAAAAAGCACCTGGACCCAGTGTTCCCAGGTTGAGGGGACAATTCCATGAAAAATCTCACTTAATTTTTTGTTTGGTTTCTGAATGATTTCATTCTTTTGACATTTAATAAAACTGTTGCCATGGCCTGACCATACATTCCTTACCATGAACGTCGTCGGGTACTCCAGAGAGACAGCTATAGATTTTGAGTAAGTAGAAAGGAGAAAGGTAGATGGTACAGAAAATAGATCAAAAATTGGCTACACACAAAACAAGGCCTCATTGCAATGAAATAAAATTGTCGTTCATATGATTGAAAGTCATACCCATGTACTGCGGGCCACTGCCACATATCCCTTCCTATGAAAGTAAAGTTTCGGGCAAGACAGGTCTATCTTAAGTGAGTATAAAAGAGGGAAGGGATTTTCAGTGTAATATACCTATGCTTCTTTTCTCAACTAACTTGCTACAAATCTACCCAGTACCCATCTCGCCCGACATGACTTTCATGGGAAGGCATGTGAGCCCCAGCACATAGTGGGTCCTTGTCCTTGCTCTGCGTCTAAATTCAAAACATTACGCGAATTTCTAGAAAACGGCGGCTCAAGTCACAACTTAATGGGTAAGTGAAAATAATTCTAATTTAATTTTGGATTTTGAAATGAAGGAAGAACCAAAAAAAAAAAAAATAGAAATAGATATCTCAAGCAATTGGAAGCACTGCCCGAGTTCAAAAGCTGGTTACGCTATGATTTCGGGGTTTTTCAAAGGGGGAAAAAAAATCATTAGGAAAAGGGGATTTTTTTCTTAAAACCTGGGGACCCTGCCTGTACCAGACGGCATGCATTCCAAATATAGCATTGAAAACAACAATAAAAGCAAGACCGGACATGTTCGTGGATACCTTTAACTCGTGCCTAAGAGAAGGAGTTTTTCCAGAACAATGGAAACAACAAATCCTAGTGCTCCTTCCTAAAGGTACCAAACCACCATCCATCGTCATATGTCTGTTAGGTACGGCTGGCAAAATCCTGGAACTAACCATATACAACAGGCTAGAGGCAGCTATCAAAGAAACGGGTGGACTTTTAGAACACCAGTACGGGTATTCAAAACATTTAAAAATGAATCAAATAAATTGTTGCATTGAAATATTTGAAAAAATATTAGAAGTAAGAAAAAGTTGATTTTTTTTTTCTTAAACCATGTACACAGTTTCGATCACCAGAGGCCAGGCTCCTTAATCCCTATTCAGTTTGTTAGATTAGATTAGATGATTGGTTGGGAGAGCCTTCACCGGCTCTGGCACTGCGGCCTCTTTAAAGGAGCCTATTGTGCCATCCCTGGTAGGGTCCTAGAACCTAGAGCCATCTTTTTACTCCGGAGACAGTCAGGAAGACAAGTATCTTCTCTGGGGGTAATTCAGCAAGATCTGCCGTGGTGACGATTTCTTCGCCAAAGACTTTCTTTCTAAGACGGAAGAGAGCCGGACATTCCATGAGAATGTGAAGATAGGATTCATCACTCTCTAGGCACAGTCTACATGTGGGGTCTGGTGAGACTCGGCTTCGGTGAAGGTGTTTTTTCATAAGACCATGGCCAGTAATAATTCCTGTCAGGATTCTTAGGTTTTATTTATCCAAATTAGTTACCCCCGTATTAATAAATACCGAATAGCGCTGAATTAGCCTTATTACATCTGATAACTCGTAATTCTTATTAATAAACATATCTTAGCTTTCACTGACATGTTTAACGAGCGGATAACTTAATTCACCAAATTCGGCGTATAGAGAGTGGTTAACTTACCCACACACAGAGCTAACCTATCCACATAATTTCAAATACACGTATACCAACAAAAAGTTCGATTGGACGAGAGAAATTTAAAAGCTGAAAGAGAATTACAGAGAGAATCTAAAAATCGCAAGCGGAAGCACATAACATGCTCTGAGCATGATAGTGTCAGCTGATGGAATATGACAGATTTACAACCATGTTTAGTACAGTTTGGACGCAGTGCTGTCGTGCGTTTAATGATAAAGAGTGGATAGCTAATATGGATATAAGATGTATTTATAAATAATAAAAGTTATCAAACGAACAAGTCCACTATTCGTCTGCTAGCTATCAGATGGATTAAAGAGCGAATAAGGCTTTTTTATTAATACCGCTATTAGAAAATAGGACTTTCTGGGGGAGAAATTTGGGAAGAACTGTTTGGTGCAGTTCTGCCCAGGTGTTTTAAGCCAGAGTTCATTAGATTCTATTTGAGCTAAGCTCCTAATGTATTCTCTGAAGCATCCCTTACTGACACCGCAGAAGGGTTCAGGTCCGACGATTGGCGTTGTCGACGCTGACTTTGGCCAGTCCTGTGGGCTAGAATCCAGTGTAGGATGAGTAGGTTTTTCTTTGCTAGTTCGTAGATGGCCATGTAAGTTTCTAGGACCAGCTTCGATTTTATAACAGATGAGTTCAGAGCTTTAAGAGCATCTAGACTGTCTGAGAAGATAAATATGGTTTTACCACTTGTGTTAAAACATAAGTTTATTCTAGCGCAGTGGTTGATGGCAAGGACTTCAGCCTGGAATATGGACGAGAACTGAGGCGATTCTCCAAAAATGCCAGATCCAGTCCCATCTTGGAACCAGCTCAAGTTGCGATGGATTGGGTTTGTATTTTTCCCATTCTTCCCTTGGCGGGATGATGATAGAGAAGGTTTTATGAAAGCCATATTCCGGTAACATGTCGTCTAGGAACATGCTGAATGCTCTTTCAGGCTTCATAGTGTCAATCGAAGAGAGGTGACCTCCATGATAGGAATATGGGTCGATATTATTCGAATGGAATAGACGATGAATGATTAGTCTTGCTTCCATTTGAATGTGTACTTGAATAGGTGACAAGCCTAGGATGACATTAAGTGCAGTGGTCGGGGTGGAGCGTCGACAGCCCGTCATGCAGTTTCCGGCTATACGTTGAATCCGTTCTAGCTTTTTGACTGTAGTGACTTCGTTAGTCTTTGTCCACCAGACCACGGCAGCGTAGGTGATCGCTGGTCTTACCACAAGTGAATATAGCCAGTACATCATCCATTCAGTTTGTTAATAAAGTCGTGCATTATTGAATCCCAAAATTAGCTTGGCAATGCATGCGCTAAAACACTTTTTTATAGAATGTCCTTGCCAATAGACTTCAATAAAATTGATGCAATTCTAATAAGGGGTCATTATATCGTAAAATTCGCATTCGTTAATTAGTTAATGGAAGTAAATTGTATTGTATTGTGTTTGTATCCGTGTAATAGGAATTCATGGATTTAAAATACGGAATTTTACATTTTTAAATCAATCATTCATTAATCAATTCATTAACGGGAGCATTCTAACGACTCTACGTTACTAAATTGCAAGACCAGCTAGTTGGTAGTTACAAATAAGTTTTGGAAAATATTTAGGTACATTCAAGTGTGCAGAAAATTGATAGGCTCATAGGTATATGTCTACCAAATTTTATAATATTAAAAAGAAAATAGTACATTACCTCCACCGATGCACTCAGGTACTGCGGCACTTCCTTTAGATTCATGTCGAAGCATCTAATCTTAAGCAGTCCATCCATTTTTAAATATTTACACTTTCGTTCATCCTGACTGACGAATCCAAAAGCCAGCATGTTAGCAAATATTATGATATACGATATCTGCAATATAATTACACGTAAGTCCATTCTGTAAGTAAAAATGAAAACAATGAATGTCGTTGTCCAAACACACAATCAATTAATTAATACAGTAAGTCACATACTTCGTTAAAGCCCTCTGATTGAATTAAACTCTTCACTTAAACAGTCAATTGGATAAAACTTTATTCGAAAAAAAAAAAACAGAAAAACTCCCAAAGGATGACTAAAACTCGTTCACACACAAAACCACACTGATTGAATTTTGAATGCAAATCTTGACCCAAACAGACTAACTAATCTGAACTTCAATTGAAGGGAGGCAACTTATTCCGCTGATCATCATCTGATCGGTTGGGGATGTTTGTCTGATGCAATTTAAATGTTCACTTGATTAAATGGAAAGACTATTGACAGAGGCAACGGAGCATCCTTTGAGAACGATGGTCGAAATGAGAATGATGCAGAAAACGAATGAAGAAACTATCTGGAAAACATAAGCATGAGTGTCATTCTACTCACATTATCATCAATAGCATGATGTACGACAGTACTATAAGAACTTTTGTTTCTCACGAAGTTTCGTTTCATCCTTGGCTACCTACCCGTGCAGTTCGTGTTAGGATTTCGCGGAAAGCCGTATTATGTTAGAATGACCTGAGTTGAGGTCTCCTTAGACGGTGAGATGTGCAAACAATAAGATAAAAATATGTTGTTAGTTTTATGACGATCGGTGGTACCTTTATCCTCGATTTGGGAAAGTGACTGAATATGCCAGCACTACCTGCAAATTGTCTGATGTTATTTCAATGCACACTGAATGTGCAGGCAAAATTCATCACACAAAAATATAAGAAGATATCACCATTTTTGAGATAAGTTCTTGATGTAACAGGTAACGTGCGGTTTTTGGATTAGAAAGCGGCGTTGTTAAATCGGCGGTAGCTACTTTACACTCAAAATAATCTCAAAATAGAGGCTAATGTATTTTATTATTAAAAAAGATGAATAAAAAAAAAAATAAATAGGTGGCGCAACAGGCGGGTGACACCCAAGGCCTAGCTTCTCGCAACCATTCGTTTTGTGTGAGTTTCTATTTTTGGGACGAATGGAAGGGACCTACAGTTTTATGCCGAGTCCGAACGGCTGAATTGAGAAGCTTTTTCATGACAGTCATACTCTCGGATGTTTGTCAGACGATCGCGAGAGGTGGCGCAGTAGAAAAAACTTTAAGATGTAATTTGTGTTTTTCCGGGAATCGAACCTGGGATCCCTCGCACAGTAGTCCAGCACACTAACCACTGCGCTACTGCGCCCACGAAAAAAGATGAATAGCCCAACATAAAGGCCGTAGTACACGTCATGTTTTTTTTTTTTTGCAATGAAAGGTGGAAACCTTGCGTGAGGCACCAATGAAGACGTTCATTGATAGTGCCGGATTCTCTAAAACCATCTTCCTTCCCGAACAGACCGATATAGATCACTCTATTATTTGAGATAAACGCCTCAGATCGCTGAGTATTCGCACGGCCACGTTGCTTACAATAGCCCAATTTTCGACTTTAAGCAACATATAATTTACGATGTTATCGGGAGTGGGCCATTCTCCAAATTGATGTTGTAAGGCAATCCTCTAGGTTTGAAACCGTGGATAATGGAAGAACGTGTGTTCCGAATTTTCAGAAACGGTCTCGCAATGTGGACAGTTTGGGATGGCTTCATGTCCGCATTTAAAGAGGTATTCTTTGTAAGAGCCCTGACCCGTCAAGAACAGCGGGTCAGATAGAAATTTGTTTCGCCATGAGTTCGTTTAATCCATGCATCAATCACTGGTATGAGACGATGTGTCCATCTCAGGCCCGGCCCCAGCCAAACTAGCGCCCTGTGCAAGATTTACAGAAAGCGCCCTTTTTTCATATTTGCGCACATGCATAAGTCTTTTCCACATCACCCAGGAAGTAGACTTTCAATTCTTTTTTTATTGAGTTATCTAATATTGGCTTTGTATAGGAGTGGGAGGTAACCGAAATACTTTACCGACATTGACCATTTTTAATACCAACATGACGACCGTAAAAAGTCATCTCACAAAATTTAATTCGCCTATGTGGATTCGTTGACAGACGGACATGGCTGAATCGATTCGGAATTTAATCCTGATCAAATCCAGTGACTCCTTCCTGACGTTACAAATGTAATGACAAAGTGAATAATATTTACCTTTCTGTGGAAGGTATACAAAATGTATTAACTTATAAATTAACTTTACATATAGTTATCTCTCTGAGCCTTCTCATCATTTTCATCATTTGCATCTACTATCTTATGTCGGATATTTTATTGCTGCTTTTGTAAGTAATATTAGTACATACTTACATAGTTGTAAATTTTCACAAATAAATTTTCAGTTTCAAACATCTTTGTAAGTTAGAAAAGGCAAGTACTTGTGTAAATGCATAAATTGGTTAATTTTATGTATTTCAAGCTCAGAACAAAAAAAATAAATTCAAGCAATATTTGGTCTTCTTTTTATTTTTTTATATTGCCACATTTAATTTAAAAATTTATACTGATAGAAAAGAAATTCCACGAAACATTTAAAAATAGTCAAACAAAATTCGTATCCAGCTAAAAAACCAGCTGGCTGGATTTTAAAAAATGTTCCAGCTAAACACATTTTAATCCAGTCAGATCTGACTGGAAAGCAGTCAAAATGGCAACGCTGCCGAGAGTCTGAACTCTGAATCTGAAGTGGAAGAGAAGAGAATACTAAATTTTCATATAATACAAAACAAAGCTACATGCTATGTTGCCAGATTTTTTTTTCAAAAAACTGTGAATTCCCAAAGAAAAAACTGTATTTCCAAGCAAAAAACTGTAACCTACGAAAACGAAAAAAAAATTTTTAAATTACGTTTTTTTTTAAATTTTATTAAACATAAATGACAAGTAAATTGCCGTATCGAAGCAGCAACTGCAATGTAATTACAGGGATACCGTGAGATTTTTTTAAAGCTGGAAAAAATTAAACTTTTATTGTAATTAAAAAAAAAAAACCGAAAAAATTTTAATTTATTCTTTCAAATCTGAAATTTAAAAAAAACTGTAATTTGTACTAGGAGGTAATTTTAATAACTGTAAGCTTGTCTAAAAAACTGTAATTTACAGTTAAAACTGTGAATATGGCAACATTGCTACATGCTACATCCTTAATCCATCCTACATGCTCTCTTTTTAAGAGAAATTTGTTGCTCTTTTTCGTAAATGAGAAATCCCATCCATATGTGCAGAATCAAAAACCTGCACGTTCTACACAAACAATTTCGTAGAATGAATTTTTTTGTTTGAAATATTTTCCTATGAAAATGTTGCGAGTGACTGTGCAAGAAATAAAACCTGCACATACGGGGTGGAACTTTTTTTGTTTTGAGATTTTTGAACTAGTTTTTTTGTTAAATGTAAGTGGATGTGCAAAAAATATACTTACACGAACAGGGTGGAATATTTTGAGATAAGGTAGGTAAGAAATTAACTTGCATAGGTTTAGTGGGATTTTTTATTTTGCGATATTTTTAGTTATACATTAGACTCTCCCTGAAGTTGCAAAATTGCAAGAAATGTGAGTTAATGTGCAAGAAATAATTCAGCACAGGTGTGGTGGATGTTATTATTTTGGAATTTTCTGAACAAAAAATGTTTTTTTTTTGTTTAAAATGCAAATGGCAGTATGTATTAGTTCGCGCAAGGTAAAATTAATTTTTCTTAGGCCTACTGTCCACGTAGCTGCGCTTCATTTCGTAGTCGCACATACGACTTTATCGCTCCGTGGACAGAGCTTGTTTGTTTATATTATGCAAGCTGCAATGAAGCTGCAAGCAAGCGTACAACAAGCTGCAAATGACGAAAGCGTGCGTATGAAGCGCAGCTTCGTGGATAGTAGGATTTACTCCTAGCAATGCGCCCCCAGAACTTGGCGCCCTGTGCATTTGCACATCTTGCACATATGGTTGGTCCGGCCCTGGTCCATCTTCCCCTCAACTATTCGTTCCACTATTGTTGCCAGGTTTCGATACTGCGATTTTGTCCATATCTTCTTTTACCGTCGTCTACCCGACCATTTTGAACTCGCTCGGTTCTTAGCGTTTTCATTTCTTCAGCGAGTAAATCGATAGGTAGCATTGATGATACGACATAATACGATTTTTTTTTTTTTAATTCTGACTTGCCGGAGCATTAGGATGCACGTCGACCTAAAAGATCTATTGTGCTAGACGTCAGATATTTGTTTAGGTTAGTAGCGCTTCTACTTTCCTAATGTAGCTGATCACACATTCAGCGGAGGATTTCCTTAGTTCTTCGGTACTTATTACTTCCCTGAAAAATGATTTCCTTCTTATTATGTGTTCGGCTGTTTCGTCTTCTTCTATAGACATATACAGCGGTATTAATAAAAAAGCCCTATTCGCTCTTTAATCCATCTGATAGCTAGCAGACGAATAGTGGACTTGTTCGTTTGATAACTTTTATTATTTATAAATACATCTTATATCCATATTAGCTATCCACTCTTTATCATTAAACGCACGACAGCACTGCGTCCAAACTGTACTAAACATGGTTGTAAATCTGTCATATTCCATCAGCTGACACTATCATGCTCAGAGCATGTTATGTGCTTCCGCTTGCGATTTTTAGATTCTCTCTGTAATTCTCTTTCAGCTTTTAAATTTCTCGCGTCCAATCGAACTTTTTGTTGGTATACGTGTATTTGAAATTATGTGGATATGTTAGCTCTGTGTGTGAGTAAGTTAACCACTCTCTATACGCCGAATTTGGTGAATTAAGTTATCCGCTCTTTAAACATGTCAGTGAAAGCTAATATATGTTTATTAATAAGAATTACGAGTTATCAGATGTAATAAGGCTAATTCAGCGCTATTCGGTATTTATTAATACGGGGGATAGTCTGCACTCCGGTGAGTCGACTAAATGCATTTTATTTAGGTGATATCGCAGACTGTGGTGACCCGTTAGGTAGCCTACTAGGTTTTTGATATCATGCCTGCGAAGATTTAGTAACTTCCTGGCATCTGCTTTGAAGGGCTGAATAGCTCTTTTGGCCTGTCTTAGACCTGGGATGTTCTCCCAATACGAAGTACATTTGTTTTGCTCCCAGCTTTTTATTGCCAGATTTACAGCTGATTTGGGAATCGAACAGAATGGTTCAGGGCTAATGAAAGGGGTTTCCGAGCCATTTCTGGCTAGTTCATCGGCCTTTTCGTTTCCTTCAATTCCCTTATGTCCGGGGACCCACCATAGACTGGTTTTGTTCCTGTAACTAAGTGTTTGGAGGGAATCGAAGCAGTTTAGTACTGATTTGGAGTCAATAATGTGTGAGCTAAGGGCTTTTATAGCTGCTTGACTATCCGTGAATATATGGATGTTGGCGCCTTTAATACCTGAATTGTATATAAGGTTTGCGCATTCTTCAATGGCATGGAGCTCTGCTTGAAATACGCTAGGGCTTTTTCCCATAGGTATTGAGATGTTCCGATTTGGTCCATGGATACCAGCTCCTACCCCCGAGTCCATTTTAGAACCATCCGTATACCACTTAAGGCCGTTTTGGCAGTTTGGGGGGTTATTGCTAACCCATGCTTCTCTGTTTGTGATCTCCGTGGAGAATCTTTTATTGAAGCATAGTGTCTTCGGTAAGCGGTCTGTAACCGCACAGATCATGTCAAGTTCTGGAATTTCGAAAAGTAGTTCAATTAGTTCTGGATGTTCGCCAAATTTAAACTCTTCCGCTTGAGTCAGCCTTGCTGAGCTGCGTATTGCCACTTTTTTATATAGATGTGGAGGGGTGTTAGTCCTATTAAGGCTTCTATAGCCGCAGTAGGACAGGTACGCATGGCTCCGGAAGTGCCTAGACAGGCAAGCCGTTGTACCTTATTTAGTTTGTTTATTGTTGTTTTTTGGGTGACTTTGTTCCACCATACTATTGAAGCGTATGTTATAATGGGCCTGACCATGATCGTGTAGATCCAGTGTGTGATCTTTGGAGAGATGCCCCAGGTTCTACCATACATGCTGCGGCAAGCCCAGAAAGCTTTGGTTGCTTTTTGGATTTTACTATTTATGTGGGAGTTCCAGCTTAGTTTTTTGTCGAGGATTACTCCGAGATATTTTACTTCGTTGGAATACTCAATGTCTGTGTCATTAATTGAAATTCGATAATACGATACGATACGATTATAGCATCTTTTGAAACAGTTCTGAATGCATAGGCGACTCTTAGTGCGCTAAGACGGTAGACGGATTTAGCTCTGCGTACATAAGACTTAACTATTGTTTTTGAGAGAATAACATTAACAATAACTCGTAATCACAGTCACTTTTCAATCCAACGAGTTGTTGACTGTTGTTAATGTTATTCTCTCAAAAACAAGAATTCATAGACTGAAATTCGACAAAATTTCCCTACAGAATTTGTCAGGGTCAATCCGAACTAGCGAGAATCGTTGTTACTCCTCGCTTCGCCAATCATTCATAAGACTTAACTTTCGTGGCACTTGATCATATTTCGGCTGAGTGTTCAACCGACTGCTCCTGCAAGAAGTAGTCTCTTATTCTGTTGCGGGAGTCCGATGTTACTCATCAGCCTCGAAAGTGCACTAACAGTTTTTGCTGACTTTTTGCATACATGCTCTAGGTCTAGAGAAGATTGTATTTAAAGCTTAGACGAGCATTAATAACCACGCCTAGGTATTTAATAAATGGTTGAGAAACTAGGTACTTCATGCTCTACCACGCTAAACGTTATCGTGCCTCCGTTTTATGATCTGCGAATTGCAAACCGCCATTAGCTAGCCAACTACGTATAGTTTCAACTGTCTCGTTGCAGTGCACTGCGACTGCGACCTCTTCTATAGTTTTCGCCACAATCACCACGGCGGCGATGTCATCTGCAAACCGTATTATTGACGCTTCTCTTAGAATCAGTAGGCGCAGAATTTCGTTATACATAACCTTCCACAGCAAGGGACATAGGACCGATCTTTCTGGACACCGCCAGTTACCTCATACTCTTTTATTCCTTCATCAGAATCATAGAACAGAAAGAACTCTATTCGCAAAATAACTCTTTACGATTTTACAGAGATATTCTGGTATTTCAATCCGGTAAAGACAGCTCATGATACGCTCCCAATTCGTTGAATTAAACGTATTTTGTACGTCCAGGGTTATAGCGGCACAGTATTTTTTGGTTCCTCCTTTCCAACGCCTGCCATCTGAAGCGGCTTGGGCTCTCGTTAGAGAGACACATTGATTGCGTCTACGGTAGATCTTGATTTACAAAAACCGTATTGGTTGTCCGAGAGGCTTCCGGCCGTTTCAGTTGCTGGCTGGAGCCTATTGATCCGCTCAAGAATTTTACCAATTGTGTCTAGTAAACAAATAAGGCGATAAGAGGATGGCCCGTTTGTATTCCCCTTTCCTTTCGGCAGTAGGGCAAGACTTTGACGTTTCCAAGGCTCAGGAAAGACACCCTCCTGAGAGACACGCGTTAAACATTTCGGAGAATAAGTCGGGCCGCGATTTGATTGCGATTTTTAGGGCTCTATTTGGAATGCCATCCACTCCCGGAGCTTTCTTATTGCGTACCTTCTTACATGCTTCGAATAATTCTTCGAGTGTAATACTGGGCAGGTTGGCGATTACAGACGGGGGTCCTTTAGTCCCATCGATACGATTTTGTAAGCTTTACCCCAAACGTAAGTTCTTCGCATACGTATGTGGCTTTCTACATGCCGTATACCTACTACGGCCTTAATTCGGGTCTAATTTTAACTATGAAAAATAAAATTTCAAGGAAAGTTGCTTATGCTACGAGTATTATACGACATTTAAAGCTCACATAAGCATGACGTAGAATTTACGTCAGAGTAGGTATGTTAAAAAAGTTGCATGTCATGTAACCACTCGACATATTTGTGACGCTGACATGTGTTTGCATGCGTATGTCGGCCATTATATCGAACTTTATATCCCCCTGCCCACTACAAACGATTATCTACCTACTAAGATCAACTTCGAAAAAGGGTTCACCCATGAAATACGGGACAGGAACCAATAGGATTCACAAAATGTCCTACACAAATCACTGTCAATATTCACAAACGGTTCTAAGACACTGGAGGGAGTAGGCGCCAGAGTCTTTTCAGAGGAATTGAACCTGGGCCTCTCCTTCTGTCTTCCGAAACACTGCAGTGTCTGCCGAAATTACAGCTATTCGTCAAGCTACAGAGTGGCTGCCGATTAATTCGGTATCACAAAGGGATACCGTCATATACATTGATAGTCAAGCTGCAATCAAATCCCTAATATCCAGCGAAATAAGATCTAAGGCGGTGGAAGATTGCCGCGTATCTCTCAACGAGATAGCTGGACAGTACAACCTCACCCTCTGCTGGGTTCCTGGTCACTGTGACATCCCAGGGAACTGTACTGCAGCAGACGAACTAGCAAGGCGAGGCTTATCTGGCGTGGATACTATATAAGTCTGCATAACGTGTATGCACCACTTTCCTACGCTAAACAAATAACTCACGCGGACGCATCAGGGAGCACAGCAGGCTCACCTGGCCAGTTCTGGACACAAAGAGATCCAATGAGCTTCTTTAACTTAAAAGATCCAGCATCTCGAAAGTCGTTAATGTCATCTCCGGGCACTGTATATTAGGCAGACACGCGCAAAGGCTCGGTATCCCATAAAACGACTTCTGCAGAAGCTGCAGATATGAAGAGGAGGACGAGTCCGTCACTCACTTTTTTTGCAGTTGCCCTGCCCTGGCCAATCTAAGTAAGGCCCATATAGGAAACTATTTTCTTAATGATCTCAGTGATCTAGGTAACACCAGCGCCTCTAACATTCTTAGCTTCATAACCGGCAGCAAATGGTTGACATGAGAAGCCAGCAAAAAAATATCTTCTCAAATCCTAGTGGTATGCGTATGCATAATGGGCTTAATAATGACCTACGTGTTTCTCTCTTCGAGAGCCACTTTTAACCTAACCTAACCTTAGATAAGTGCTTTTGGTTAATAATTAAGACCCAAAAATGTGTGAGTTTTTTTGTATTTGGAGGTTCGCTGAAAGGAAAATGAATGCGGCTACATCACACAGTCAGAGATGTTGCGACCAAATTAGTTCTCTAAATGATGATCTGCACAAAATCTTGAAGTGGGGAAAAGACAACTTGGTTAATGCATAAACAAGACACAGACACAGCTAACAACATTTTCTAGGAAAAATGCATCAACAGTTCCTCAGGTCCAAATGGATGACCATCCAATCCATCCCAAGGACTCAATGCACCTTCTTGGAGTCACAGTCAATTCAGGAATCACATGGCTGGACCACATATCCTATATCGCAAGATCGGCGTCCGCTAAGTTGAGCTACCTAATTAGAGCAAAGAGGTACTTTAGCCCCAAGCATCTTCTCCTTCTCTTCTTAGGTTAGACCAGGCCTGGAATATTCTCCCATATACGGAGCTCGGCCCCAAAACATTTACTTAACCTACTCGAAAGCATACAGAGACGAGCAGTTCGACTTATTGGAGACCCACTAACATCGAATCTACAACCGTTGGTGCACAAAAGACAAGTCGCTGACATTTGCTTGTTCTACTTTCATGCTAGATGTTCCGAGGAACTCAAGGACATTATACCTCGAAATGCAACTTTTGGGCGCCCCACAAGACAGGCTGCTAATGCTCATGACCATACAGTACACTTGACAACCGCGAGGACATCAAGGACTCGCTTCCTAGGAATATATTTCCAGAAGACTACAATTTGCAGCAATTTAAGTGCAGAACTAACATACATCTGCAAGCATCTCGGGGCGCAGATGAAGCGTTATAAGTTCGACTTTCCCGGGAAATGTATTATACAAAAAAAGAGTTATTACGCGAGGTTTGCTTGTGCAACAGTGAAGGACTTTAAACCGTTCTAACAAAAACTCCATTGGATTGCACCTAGTCGTTCGGCTAATAAATAGGCAAATTGTTTTTACTTCATTTTAAAAAATCGAAAAGATAAATCCGCCGTTTGTCGAATTTCTATAATATTTTGATTGAAATATTACCTAATTTCTTAGTCTTAGCTAACTCTTATAGATCAAGTTTTACCCGCCCTAATCTAATGAGAACATTGTCAGTATTTTAAAGTTCTGTTATTTCTAAGTTAACATGGTTAAGAAGTCTACTTCTCTACTGCTCGTGGAAATGTTTCCATTGTCAGCAATTCAAACCAGATTGCCGAATGGGAAACATTCCGGAACAAAATAGACAATAGTATTCCCATTATGAATTTGAAATGCTAAATGAGTACGTTCACTCGTTCACTTCACTTGGTGAATCGTTTTAACCAGCGATTGTTTTGGACGGAGTTCAGTCGAGAAACTTTTAATTTTTGTTGAAGAACGAAGTTTAAGTTTTAAGACAAAAGTGAGCCATTTCTCTTTGGCTCGGAGCATTGAGCCAAAGTTGAAATACTTGATCCAAGTTACCCAATTGGGTACTTCAGCACAACGCTGATCAGAATTCAGAAGTTTTACCATAATTTAAAACGAACGTGTCAAGGTAGCAAAGACCCGAACAGAGGTCTGTACCACAGTCGGTGTTAACGATATATGGAACAACTATATATGCCCACCGAACTATTTAAGGAAGCGGGGGCGAACCTCAATATCGTTTACTTATGATCCACAAGCAAGAATACCCTTTAAACTGCGCCACTATAGAGGTATCAGTCATCTTAACTTACATATACCTTTAATGTCAAAAAAGGCTTTAAAGAGGTGATGCGCAGTCAAGTAACTTCCTTAACATTATATACTTGGGAAAATGTTTGCAAGCCTCACAAGCTAAAAGCAGGTGTATAATTTTTCGCAAAGCTGTACAATTGCTTGCGGATGACATTGACATCATTGATATAGAACTCAGCAATCTGTCACTGGGTAACTGGCGCCTTTGCAAAGATAACTTTGAGATAGTATAACGGTAGGGGCTTTAGAGCTACTCGTCTTTATTGAACAGCTGATAATAATGTAACTATGTATCTCTATTTCGTTATGCATTTATATGTCCAAACTTGGCCTTTGAGTTTGACGTTTAACAGCAAGGCATGCATACACATATTTCAAGTAATTTATCGTGACTTGTTTAGCAGAAAGCCTCTTCCCATCTTTGCTATTTGAAAACTTAATAAATCGGACAAAATGGAGATTTATTTTACAAGATTGGTAGATAAGCCCACTCACAAAAGTCGATATCTTATCGTCAAAAAAATGTTAAATACGATCTACACACGAATTGGTCAAGATTAATCCAAACAAATTTTGACTTGCTGAGTTCTTATTCATAAATTGAACTTTGTGACATTTGCTTACGCACTTCAGCTTCCATAAGCATAATCACACATTCTGCCAAACGAAACGCTATATATCGTTTATCAAACCAACAATAATCGCAAATCTCCGAACAATAAAACGGAAGTTAAGCTCGCGATAGCTTGCTAAATGGGCTTGTATACACATAGCAGTTATATAAATCCACGACAATAAGCGTACAATAAAAAGACCAAATCAAACTATATGTAATATTAATTGAATGTAGGCATGTGCCAGTCGCTATCTATAGGTACGTGTACGTGGTGCAATTTAATGCGATTGTCCATCTGACAGCAGTTGCAAATTTCGTCGAACAATTTAATGACATTTTGTGGGAGTTCGAGATTCTACTCGTACTCGAATGACAGCTAAGCTAATTGTGCGGGTTGCTTTCATATGAATGACTGAGCTTGTTTGTCTAGTAAAATAACAAACTGCTTGTTTGTTATGATATAGCAATTTTTGCCGACAATGTCAGATTGTCACCTGTAGTGTATCGTATTTCTAAAGATTATGGTATGTAGCTATGGGATGTTGGTTGGTGTGACGATGTGAAATAGAATCGCAAATTTGTCAGGTAAGGGTATGTGAATTCAGTACAGTAGCCCAACAAAAGGTCGGGAGTGACAAAGTGCGTTATGGATGAATTGTAGTAAAATCGCGGACAGCTTGGATTGAACTTTGGCATCAATTTGATATTATTTCTTTTAAATCGTCAAATTTGATCCAAAAGAAATTAGGTAGAGGAAGACCGCGAGTCAAGTGGCGCACGAAAGTGGAAGGCGACCTTAACCAACTTAGCGTGGGAAACTGGAGACAGCTGGCTGAATGTAATGTAAAATTTATTTATCAAGGCTATAAAGCCTTGTAAGCTAAACAATGGAATATTGTGCTGTTAGGTTAAAGGTTATAGGTTAGGTTAAAGTGACTCTCGATGGAATTAACACTTAGCCGTTATTCGGCATATTGTGCCACTTGGATTTAGGGAGCTATTTTTTTGCTGGCTTCTCATGTAAACCATTTGCTGCCGGTTATGAAGCTAAGAATGTTAGAGGCGCTGGTGGTACCTAGATCACTGAGATCATTAAGAAAATAGTTTCCTGAATGGGCCTTACTTAGATTGGCCAGGATAGTGCAACTGCAAAGAAAGTGAGTGACGGACTCGTCCTCCTCTTCATCTCTGCAGCTTATGCAGAAGTCGTTGTATGTCAGACCGAGCCTTTACGCATGTCTGCCTAATATACAGTGATCGGAGATGACATTATCGACTTTCGAGAAACTGCATCTTTTAAGTCAAAGAAGCTCCTTGGATCTCTTTGTGTCCAGAGCTGGCCAGGTGAGCCTAGCAGTATCGCAGTATTCTAGATGTTTCCATCTCAACTCTGCTCTGCTCCCTGCGACAGCGTTAATTATTTAAGTTAGGGTAGGAAAGTGGTGCAAACACGTTGTGCAAGCTTATACTATCCACGCCAGAGAAGCCTTATGCTAGTTCGTCTGCTGCACAGTTCCCTGGGATGTCACAGTGACCAGGAACCCAGCAGAGTTCCTGCTATTAAGTGTGCTGGACTATGCTGAGCGGGGGGTCTCAAAAAAAAAAGGGAGTATAATAATTTGCTCAGTTAAACCTATCGGAACCGGCATAATCTTGTAGATTCCGTTCTCTACCATTCATACGTTTTAAGACCTTGCTTGACGGCCGTCATTCGAGCGGTCTCATTTTGGATGACTACGTTGGGCTTAATCAATTCAATGATGCATGCAACTCTATCATCAAGGTGGGCAAATGTCGCTGGCTTATTAGCACAGATCAGAGATTTAATGTGAAAATTCTAAGAACGTCAAGTCGCACGATCTGAGTGGCCAATTAACATCGGCTTTTTTGTGCTGTTAAAACACAATACCCAAAAGATAAATTTACGGCTAAACAAACTTGATTATCATGGTCTGGTACTGCAGCCCATGGTCAAGTTCTTGAGAACGACTTCACGAAAAATTAAGATGTTTTGCGAGTGACAGACGACACTCTTGTCATTGTCGTACGATTAGATTTTCAACAAAAACAGAAAGCTTATAGTTTAAAAAAAAAAATGTAACTTTCTTCAATTCTCAATAAATACACTGAATTTTTGATTTAGCTTTAAACTACGACTGTTGATTTATTTTGGTTCCCATTTGCCCCCACCTCATCTTATTGACGTTTAGGCCAACGAAAGGACGGGGTTAGAGATGGGCAGTGATGTAAACCAAAAAAGTTATCTAAGAACGCGTTTTTCTAAACATCAAATGACGCAACTAAACAACATTTAATGTTTTATTGACACCTGTCACTCTGTTAATAAAATATATATCGTCCATAAAACTCATTTGACTTTATAACAGCTTTAGGTTTGTGTGCTTGCTTTTATAATTATGTATAGGTACCCACCTTATTTTTAATCGCATGTGTTGACGGTGTCAATGAATGTTCGTATTTTTAATGAGTATGCCTGCATGAGACATATTTTTCTTGACGTCTTTTAACACGTCTCTATGTATGCACCTGATATTAGTCACAATTGTATTCTAGTTCTTTCAGTCTGGGTATTTTTCATTTATCTCGTATTTCGGGAGAAAATCATTTTTCTATTATGAATGACTTGCGTTTCGCCTTCAGTACGTGGAACTTGACTACGAATCTACTTCTGACGCAGTAATATCACTTGAAGTGATTATGCACTTTACAAAATTAGTCATATGTTTTGTAGTGAAATCTCTTGACCTATGCCAGTGTAGTGGATGCTGCAGTTGCATATTCTACAAAATATGATGACGAATCATATTGTGCATCCCATAAGTGACTAAGAAAAAGGTTTTGATCACTCAGATGACTTTTCCAGTTAGTTTACACAGACGTAAGTCATGGCTTTATTAGCTTTGTATATGAGTAAAGGTGCGTCATATGTATACAAAAACATAGGTACAGATAGAAGGATCAGTTGAAAAGCTGTGGAATGGGAGATGCCCTATGTCACCCTATATTGATTGATCCTTTTCTAAGATACTACAAACTCCAACGTACAGCTTCAACATTTTAAAAAGTTGATAGGTATAGTACATCCAAAAAAATAAAAAACATTTAACAAGCATTTTTGACACCTGAAGCTCACTGAAGTTTGAAAACGGAGGATTATCCTCTGGGATCGGATTGCTGTCATTCTTTAATAAAGATAGAATAGTGCAATTGCAATCCGACCTAAGGCAGCTATATTAAAATTGTAGCTTCCCATGATTACGTCTGCAGTGTTAGGACGATAATGGCTACGACACAAATCTTAAAACGTACTGAGCAATAATAAGAGTAGAGTGCACTATGACTTATACTTACAACTTGAAAACAATCCGTTGAGCACTTTTGCCCGCGATCTGTTATACTAAAACTGTGTCCTTTAAAAAAAGAACAAAGGCGGGAAACATAATATGACCACAATGTGAGTAACAACATTTTTAGGCCTTCTATTTGTATATACATAATACTGTATTTAAAAAAACATTTATTGTTTGCTGTGAAACAAAAATGATATAATAAATTCAAATGGGAAATTAAAAACTGTGATCCGCTATAAGAATTTTTAACAATTGACCAAAATCGTCGATTGTGTAATAGCTTATCCATGAACATATCCTATCCAGGCCCGCACACATATATAGGGCAGGAATATGGGTTCGCGGTACGCCAGCTCACATATGGTATTCAAGAACATTCTGACCAGTTAAACATGATAAAGGGTCTATAGTATTGCCTTACTTAGTTGACCCTTACAAATTGTTATATGATTGTAGATATAGACGACAACTCAAATGAACGAAGTAAGAACATGTAGAAACAAGAGGTCATAGCCTCTCCAAAAATGTGTAGACCCGTAGGTATACTTAGATCTATTAGAAATAAGATCTAAGTTGAATATTCAGGTTTGGGGTTTAGGGCTCAGTTCATAGCTGCTACGGAACGGAAAATTCAAGAAACAATTCATATGACGAAAACGTACATAAGGACCATTCACGTGAGAGCGAACGAATGAAATGTGAAAAAACAACATTTTATGCATTTATAAGCAGAAAATTGCACATTTTAATATTCCAAGAGGAGGGTAATTAATTATACCATTAAATGTATGAAGATAACATGTTTAAAAACAGTTTAAACAGGGAAATTTCGAATTCCAAACTTTTTGCCGGGAACGAAAACACTCTTGGTACGAATTGTCAAAGTTTATTCGCAATCCACATCATATAATTCGCGTTTAATTCGTACGGAATTAACCTCAAATTAGACATTACGGGTAGAAACTGACGGCTGAAATTCGTGAACTGCCGCAACCTAGGTAAGTGTTCATGTGAAAGGACTGTCAAAACTTGCGAATATTCTTTCGTTCATAGGTAAGTTGGTCGCTCTCATGTGAATGAAGCTTTAATTATTTGAGTAATTTGAGAAATGAAGAGAACGTGTCATTTTCAATTTTTGCGTGCCACAAATAAATTTGCGTGTCCAAAAAGCACGATCGTGCCACTTCGGCACTTCCAAGCTCATTGATCTGACATCGATTTATTTAAAGCTTTCACCAATAAGTGTGGAGTGTGCTTGTTCTCAATTCATTCAGCGCTCATGTCCTAACAGTTTCCCTCATTCTCTTCAATATTTCGACCAATGAAAGACTATCAATTTGTGAAAACTATCAACGTCTGCCTATATCTATTTGACAGTTGATAGTTAGCCGCAACGGACGCGTTGGATTTTATGAGTTTGGCCATTTAGAATCTGAGGTGGGTATAATAATGACTGTAGTAAAAAGCGAATGAAATCCAATTGTATCCCAAAAGTATAAGGTTTTAAGCTAAGTCCGACCATAAAGAGAAACGAATAATATCAGAGTTTCTCCACCACTATACCAAAAAGGGTTTCTGTTTGCTACTACAATGGACCGGGATTGGTCTGAGTGCTCCAGAATTTGAAAAATTCCCTTTTATAAAAAAACAAAAAAAAACTAAGTCCTTAAAGGTGCCAGTAAATAATACATATAATATTTGATACGAGGCTCCGCCTCGTAAGTGGCGGAGTCATTTAAATATCAAAGTGCCCTCTGTTTGTAGTAAATTTCTTTCCACGTAGCCTACGTTCATAAATACTCGCCTTTCATTCAAAATCAAAACAAAATAAAACGAAAAAACTACGTAATAGATATTTAAAAAATATCCATTGAAATGGTGAGCTAAATAACCTAACCGTCGAAGGCCCTTTCCGAAGAGGAACACTTTTGGTTTGTTCGCCCCGCCAGTAAGTATTTCTTCTGGAAATGGGAACCTTCCATATCCACTTCACAAAAGTGGTTTTATTTCCCACTAGGTGGGATCTGAGTCCCTCACTGGACTTAGTTCCCGGGGACTTATTTCCCTGCACCGTCCAAACACGACGTCGTAGTCGGTTAAAATAGTCGCAAGTGCAATATTTTGATCCATTATCCGTACTACAAAAAAAAAACCCACAAGACTTTGAATTTATCTGACAATGTCTGACAATAGATCGACCAATTTTTCGTATTCAAATATCTGCCGACCGTGTGAACACACAATTTTAAACCTTACAACGTTGCCAGAAAAGTCATTGTCATACCATTGTAAGACATCCATCTGACAATGAAATTGTAAGACTTTGGGACAATATCTTACAACCGTTTGAACGCGCAATTTTGTATTGTAAGGTAGTTGCCTATAAGCGCATTGTCAGTCATTCTCAGAGGATTGACCGATCTAACAATATTGTAAGATCTGACAATCGTGTGTACTTAGCTTCTTTTCCAATTTTTATACTAAATATTTTTAAACTCTGTTAGTACCTACACTGAAAAATATATTGGTTGTCATATTGACAATCGGTAGTTGTTAACTGAAAATTGTCAAATTGACGAACAAAATTCTCGATATGATTAACATTTTTTGAAAATATCAAATACATTTAACAACCGGATAGTCAATATGAAAAACGGGCTGTTGTCAATTCTTAGTACCAAACATTATGAAAAAAGTTGTTGTAATATGGACAATCGCAGTTGTCAATATGAATACTCAACAAAGCACGTTTAGGTTTATGGTTCACAGTCGCTATTGACTGTGAAACACATGATAGTCTCGGTAAACGTCGAGTAAACTGTGCGTCCAGGCAGATGTGGTAGTTCGTCTACTGATGAGCCCGATGTGATGGGTCATCGGGGCGAAACGCATTTTGGAGTATATGCCACACATTATCAATGTAATATGTTGTACTGAAAGTATAAATTCCTTAATCTAGCAGGTGTTTTAAATCATGATGTTTTTATTTTGAAAATCGAATTCTTTAATTCAATTACTTTGTTCATTAGATTGAAAATTGCGATTTTCATTATGAAAATCGAGCTCTTCAGTTTAACAACTGTGATTTTCATTATTATAATCAATTCCTCCAATTTGACTATACTGCGTTCATCAAATCAACAACGGCGATTGGCAATATGAAGATTTAATTGATTCAAATTTAAATGGCAACCCAAGTTCATCATATTGACAACTACGGTTGTTGGCTCAAAAAGAACAACTTTTTCTTCAATATGACGAACTTTGTTGTTAATATGACGTACCTTTTTGGTTCAGTGTATAGCTTTTCTTACTCGACTGTACCATGTACCATGACGTTATATTTTCCATGAGCAATGTTTTTATTTGAATGATATAACTATAAGGCGGTATTGAAACGTCACTAAATCTTTTCACTAAAAATATTTATAGAACTTGTGAGTTGTGAAGTGCGATAATATTTTCTTTAATTTCTTCGACTCCTTTTGGGTTATACCACTTTTAATGGGTCATACACGTGACGATAAAAAAACCGATTACATCAAAGACGTCTACATTTCAGATTCCATATAAATAAACCGAAAACCGATCTATAACGAGATCACGTACGAGTAGGTACTTTAATCTGCAAAATGTACTTACTCGCCGATCCCACATTAAAAATCGCTCGTGCTTTTTTTAAATATTGAAACCGATCGCTCTCAAATTGTTCACTGAGTGAGCACGTTTCAAGATCTCAAGTTACATCAATCACTTTGAAATATAAATGACACACTTGGAGTTCGACCTCACATCTTGTTGCAAGCGCAAGTTACAACCACAAATCAAACTACCTTATCGTGAATTGAACAAGACCATAACTAAAAATGCATTCATATTCGGGTGTTTCAAAACAGTCTACCTACACAAATTTAGATTGATAAGAATAAAAACCAAAAGACAAATAAAAATGTTTGAATACACTCTAGGCTAAGGTATGTAGAGATACAAGTTTCGATTTACTCTGAGATGTTGTGATGATAACGCGTGTCAGAGATAACAATTTTATTGCACAGGTATACAGAACTAAAGGTACATCGTCAAAAATCACGTTAGCGCTAGGTAAAGTTTATCAATCTCAAAAGGAACTAAACACACTTTAAACATCAAAAATTGTAGAGTAAATTTTTTATCAGATCACAACAAAATAACTGATTGTGTGTGTGTGATACTTTAGGGTAACAATAATAATAAAACACAAATGGTTTCGAAAACAATATTGCTTTTGCTTCACGTATTATTAAAAACCAATCAAGCGACACGCCTTCCAATTGAGAATGCGCTGTTTGTATTCCAACATTAGTTTGAACTTGACTTAGTTATTCTTATTGTTTAACTCAATTAAGTGCAAACTACCGAGTTCTCTATTGACCAAATTATGCTGATTCTTTAGAATGGCCTAGTACGGATCACAACCTCGATAGCTGTTGGCTATGGTTCATTGGGTCTGTTGCTCATTAGTCATTATACTACAGCATTGTGTCGTACTGTCGACACTGGGAAGTGCAAGCTTTGTCGTCGGTTTTGTCTAAATGTGCAATTTCCTCATCGCCGTCATTAATCAGTTGAACTTGACTGAGTTTGTGAATACACAAAAGCTTGAAGCTATGTGCATCTGCAACAATTTATTGTAATGCAGATTTAATTCAAAACCGGGGATACGGTCGATTGAGTTGATGAAATTGTTCAGCAATGTTGCGGCGTGAGATTGTGATAATCGATTATGGGGGCTGGGGTGGTAATAGAAATTACCTCAAGATAAAAGTAGAGGAGATGCATCTCAAAGTCGCATAATGGGTTGAATTTGTTTTTATCTATTTGTTTAAATGATAATCTAAAAGTAAATATGTAAATAAATAGTTGGCGCAACAGGCGTGTGTTGACACCCAAGGCCTAGCTTCTTGTTTGTATGAGTTTTTATTTTTTGGACAAATGGAAAGGACCTACAATTTTATGTCAGTCCCAACGGCTGAGTTGAGTTGAGAAGCTGTTTATGGACAGTTTTATTCTCGGATGTTCGTCCGACGTTCGCGAGATATGGCGCATTGGAAAATACCTTAAGATGTAATTTGTGTTTTTCCAGGGGTCAAACCTGGTACCCCTCACAGATTAGTCTAACACACTACCACTGAGCCACTGCACCCAAATGATAATCCAAGAGAAAATAGATAGCGACTGCATTAATATACTATGATAAATTTTAATTTGTGACCCATCTTCACAGATGGTTCTAAAATGGACTGTGGATTGGGAGGGTGCATCAACGCAATCAAAGTCCACCAGACATACATAGTTCGGTTAATTATGGACGTGACTTTAGTGCGAACATTAGATATCTTCGTCGACAGCAGGCCGCGATCGATACGTCAGAAACCAACCATACTGAAAGATCGTACCCCAAGTGCTAATACTTTACTAATCGGCACGTTTCAGTGTAGTTTTTGGCCAGCAGATCGACCATGCTACGCCAAATTATCGAACTAAGGTATACAAATCCTGGAAAAGACGAATTTCAAGCCAAGACGAACCACCTTTTCATAGACTTCTCAAAGTCACACATGAAAGCATTTACTGTCAAGAACTCTATATGGCGATGATCCATTTCGGGACCTTGGCCTGACTGAGTTAACAAATGTAACGATGGAAAGCATGCGGTGCAATATTTAGAAGTAGCTTTGCTAAACATCCACTGGATTTCGGCACTAAGATATAGTCTACAATGGAACTTCTTTAATCTCTTTTTGGATCATATATAGGGCTCACGCTCAAGTCATGTGTCAAAAAGGAAAGAACTAATATTCAAAAAATCCTTTTAGCAGTTGGGATATGCGGACGATATCGACATCATCTTCCAGAGGGCTTTAATATATACGTTCCAAGACGATCGAAGAACAGGTGAAACTGGTTTTTCTTATATTATACAAACATATATCAGTCCACCAACTACTGATAGTATAGCAACTTTGAGGTAGTTAAGAAGTTTATCTGCTATAACTTGAGTAAACATTAACTCCCCGACCACGAATGACACTACGGTGAAGATCCGGCGAAACCGCTGCTATGTAGGTTTGGACTAAAAATGTGATAAAAAAAAAATAACTCTTAAGAACCAAAAGTCTGTAGCTTTACGTAATGTTTGCCAATACTTTCCAGGTTTTATAAACGATCATGGATATCACGTTTCAAATCAATGCGTAATAAGATTTGAGACCATCTTAATTTATTTTGCTCTTATCGCCTTGGTCCGTCGACTTTCTTGACGCCTCCCCGATTGGCGTCTGCTTCGGAATGATATGTTGAGTTGTGAAGCGACCTATGGACATAATTTTCTTCTTGCCGGTTGATCCTTAAGCCGATCTTTAGTTTTGGCATCTCTTCCAAACTCTTCACTTTGTACAGAACACTCGCTGCCAGAAAAGTATTTAGACAAGGTGATGCGATGTCATGTAATTACTTCTACAACATCATTCTTGAAGCAATTGTAAAACTCTCAAGCTACTACGTAGATAGATATAATTTTTCTGTTCAGCTACTACTTGCAAATGCTGGTGGAATTGTCATCTTTGGAAGAATTCTGGGGCTTTTAAAGGTATTGACGAAGACAAAACGAAGTATTCTCTGTCATTTGTTATCAAAAATCTCAACATTAGCGACCCCTGCAAAATGTCACAATATTCAGATAAAGCTTAAAAAAATTAGGGACTTTGTCTATCTCGCAAAATGACATCGGCGCAGAGATCAAGCAAAGAATTACGCTTGCCAATCGCTGGATTGTTCGGATTAAGAAGGCAATTGAATAGGAAAGCCCTCTCTCGAACAACTAAGAAGATTTTGTTTTAAGATCTTGATCTTTCTAGATACTTTTTTTTTGGCGATGAAGCTTGTATCCTTAGTCGAATAGAGAGAAAGATTCTACTTAAAATGGTTTGTCCATCAGTTTGCGTTGACTGTATTTGGAGATGAAGATTAAATAACAATTTATACAGACTTTAGAGCCACACCGGACTGTGGACTGCGCTGGAAAAGGCTATTCACTGTAAGCAACTTAGTCGTGTGCAAAGAACGGCATGTGTGTGCATCAGTGGAGCGCTTAGGACCACTCCAACAGCGGCGATGGACATACTATTTCACCTGATACCGCTAGACCTCTACTGCAAACAAGTGGCAGCAAGTGCAGCCATCCGTATGAAAGCAATCCGTTTGTGGACTACTGGTCACTCGTCTATTCTAGATAAAATAGAATGCATCCCTAAAGATACTGATTACACCCTCCCCCAGTTTCAATTCAGTAAGAATTTTGTTACATGCATACCCTCCAGAACTGACTGGGAGAGTGCTGCAGTGACTTACAGGAAATCCGTCTGCCTGTATACAGATGGGTCTAAAATGGAAACAGGAGTGGGGGGTGGTGTTTTCTCCCAAGATTTAAACTGTGCGATCTCATTCCGTCTTCCCAATCATTGTAGCGTGTTCCAGGCGGAAATCATGGCGATCAAGGAGGCCCTATCGTGGCTACGGTATAATGTAATATCTGCAAATGATATCGTGATTTTTATCGATAGTCAAGCCGCGATTAAATCCCTGGACTCTGTCATCTTTAAGTCCAAAACCGCCCTCAACTGTCGCTTGTCTCTTAACGAGATGGCGGAGCAGTTCAAAATTCACCTTATATGGGTGGCGGGCCACAGGGACATTCCAGGGAATTGCAAGGCCGAGGAACTCGCTAGGCACGGCACAACGCTGTCGATTCAACCGGAAAAGGAGAATCTCTATATGCCTCTCGCTACGTGTAGACTTTTAATTCAACAAAATGCGATAAGCGCCACTAATCGCAGGTGGTCAAACTGCACCACGTGCTCCATAACGAAACAGATCTGGCCCATGCTGGATCTTAAGCGCTCCAACAATCTTGTAAAACAAAAAAGATCCAACATAAGCATATTAGTAGGTGTCATTAGGGGGCACTGCATTATTGGGAGACATGCTCTCAGGCTGGGCCTCCCCTCAAACGATTTCTGTAGAAGCTGAATGGACGAGGAGGAGGAAGAGACAATTCTTCACCTCCTATGCACGTGCCCTGCCCTTTCAACTCGGAGAAAGCTATATCTCGGAGAATACTTCTTCGACAATCACGGCGAACTCGCTAATGCAAGCATAAGTTGCCTCCAACGCTTTATTTTCAGCTCCTCTTGGTTCAACGGGTAGTTGTGAGATCATCAGATCCTGTTGTATCACAATGGGCCTCCTCTGGCCTACGTGAGGCTGCACTTTGCGGCCTGCCACTCTAACCTAACCTAACCTAACCTAGAGCCACACCGATCTAGCATCAGTCGTCTAAGACGGATAAAAAAATAAATAAATAGGTGGCGCAACAGGCGGTAGACACCCTAGGCCTAGCTTCTCGTTTTGTATGAGTTTCTATTTTTGGGACGAATGGAAGGGACCTACAATTTTATGCCGAGTCCGAACGACTGAATTGAGAAGCTTTTTCAGGACAGTCATACTCTCGGATATTTGTCAGACGTTCGCGAGAGGTGGCGTAGTAGAAAAAACCTTAAGATGTAATTTGTGTTTTTCCGGGGTTCGAACCTGGGATCCCTCGCACAGTAGTCCAGCACACTAAACACTGCGCTACTGCGCCCACGTCTAAGACGGATAGCAGAATTATAACGAATGGACACTAGTGCTTCGGTCCGAAGAGTCTTCAACTCTAATCCATATAGGGACAACCCATTAGAGGAAGACCTCGCAATATGTGGGGCGCACAAGTGGAATAGGATCTCGACCAGCTTTAAGTGCGCAACTGGAGGGAGTTGGCCAAAAATGGACCTTTCTGGAGAGGCATATTGGTTGAGGCCCGGCAGGTAGGCTTTTAGTGAATTACTAACTAAACTAGACGAGGAATATTTAGAGAGTGGAAAATTTGCACATTGAGGGTCTTAAATAATTTAACTTGGCAACTCTATCTACCATTAGAAATTATAACACTTTTGTACATAACATCGCTGAGTATATAGTTCTTAATAAAGTTCTGCAGTTCTCACCTATTACTTCAAAGAAGTCGGCCGCCTTTTATTTGCCAAAGTTAACACTTTTCCCTTGTAGGTTTTCATCACTCCAGAAACTGCAATTTTACTTGTTCAGAAAACCCTTGAGCCTTAATTCTAGACACGAATTTTCGGTACAAAAATTACCTACTTTTAAATGGGTTTGAAAGATATGAAAGCGTTCTTCTAAGTATTTTTTCGGTTATATTGACAAATGTACAAGTTGGCCTGCGATATCTGGTGACGAGGAAAAGACCCTTATCAGACGTACAGGAATCCGTCATCGGTACGTGTATTTTTGTACAGGTTATTAATTTATTTTAAAAATGAAAAACTAGTTTAATCGAGTTAAACGCCTTGTCGGTCTAAAATTCAAGTATTGTTTATGAAAAATAAAATAACCCCGGGTCCACAAAATATGTTTAAATCGTTTAAATGTGGAATGAAAAACTTGTGTTGGTTTCGTGTAAACAATTTTGTTTTTTGGATTAGACTACTTTTTAACTTTAAATTATTGTTAATATTCCATTTATTATGCAGCATTATCCCAAATATTAATAGCGGACCCAACTAACCGAAATTTATCTCAGACTTTCTCGATAACCACCTGCTATATTGCGCAATATTTTAGCGGCATAAAACGCTGCATTTGTGAAGGGGAAGAGCTCGTCAAGGCTGGTTGGGTCTATGCTATAGGTGTGATACAAGATCTAGGAAACAGTAAGGTAACTGGTCTGGTCATAAATGCATCCTCGATTACTTCAAAACCCCATGAAATCAAACCAAGAATATTGTTCATGGTTAAACCATTTTGTATATACCCATGAGTTGCATTGGAGTACACCACAATGCGACGCTCGATCCAACACTTTTTCTTTAGTTTCCATTAGCGTAAACTATTTAAGGCATTTATTTTTATGTTTTTACTTGAATTGTATTTGTATTTATTATTTACAATATTTAATTATTTAGTGGCGCTTCTTTTCCATATATTTTTTTCGCTGATCTGTCAAATTCGTATGTCAAGTAGGGTTCAAATTGTCGCCGCTAGTGTAGACCCTCTATTTCTCAATAGGTATGTCAAACAATGCTGAACCAAAAAATATCAAAGAACTGTCAGAAATGACATCATGGTTAGATTAGAAGTATGTTCCTACTGAAAGATCAGTCCAAAAAGAGTGCACTTTGGTATTTCTTGGAATTGCAAAACTCGCTTAAGGTATTAACTAGTAAATTTTGTAAAGAGCTTAGAGAAAACCTTTATAAAAAAAGTGCGTATTAGTTTATTTTATTTTATTAAATTTATATAAAAAAATTATATCAATATATGTAGATACATATCTATTAAATCCTCGTACTTACTTAAATGTAAATAAATTACTCGTAAATGGGTTTAAGTGTTTTTGAGCTTGTTTACTTTTTCCTGATACTAATCAACAGCCATTAAATATTCTCTCTAAACTGTTTTAAACCGTTCTTATCACTCTCGCAAATTGCACTTGAAAAAAAAACGAGCCAATTAATATTCACTGTAACTAAGTGATAGTATTTTTTAAATTCACCACACCAGATTGATAGTTTATTTATTCACGGAACCTATTAGAAAACTGCAAACAAAACGTCCGCACGATATGCAACTGATGATGCGAGTACTGTCACTTTTATCGAAGCTGTATACGGCATGCAATTCTCTAATTGTTTTATGTGAGTTTTTGTGATTACATGTCATTTGGGTATGATGATGGAAAATAATGAATTACGCTTTTGATAAACCAACCGAGATGTCTAATTACAGTTAAAGTTACTGAGTGCTGGAAAATGCAGCTGGAGCTTTTTATTTACATCAGTTAACAAAAACGAACACCTTTCACTGGGAGCGACTTCCGGAATTAAGGGAATCACCACCGGTAGTGCAACTTTACATGCGAATATGGGTTGACAATGATTTATGTATGCATATTCATGTTAGGAATAAATAATTGGTTATACTAATCAAACTAGTAATCATTTCGACAAGTGTTTAACAGGTGAAATGGCAAAACAAAAAAAAGCTATTTTAACTAAAATAACAAAGGAAAAGATAGTATCCTAAAATAAGAAAATAAATGTACAAAATGGAAGGAAATACGCAGCCTGGCAAAAAGCCTAAACGTCCGAAAAATAAGAATTGGATGTACCTATATAAAGGGTCCGCCAAATAACTTTTTTTTTTGAAAATGGTATAAAAAAAAACTACTGAATATTTTCTCAAATTTCTTTTTTTATTTGAAAGTACAATCCTTCCGGTTAATAATGGAAAATAATTTCATTCACATTTCATACACGATCGGTCCAATTTTTAAGCACATTATCGAATGTGTGCAGCTGTATTTCGCCAATGGCTTCACGAATATTGTCCTTTAAAGCCTCTATTGTCTCTGGCATGTCGGCGTAACACTTATCTTTTACGGCACCCCACAAATAATAGTCCAACGGTGTCAGACGACATCAGCTCTGCGGCTGATAATGCGATCTTCAAAAACAGGGCGCAAAACATCGAATGTAGCTTCGGCTGTGTGGCACGTAGCGCCGTCCTGTTGAAACTAAATGTTGCCAATATCCTCCTCTTCAACTTTTGTGAACAAAAATTCGTTCAACATGGCCCGATAAGATAACGATCGCTATGACTGTAACGGCCACTCCTTGCTCATTTTCGAAGAAAAAAGGCCCAATTATGCCTCTGGACCAAAATCCGCACCAAACAGTGACTCGTTTTGGGTATATCGGCTTTTCAATGTATGCGTGCGGGGTTTCTGTGCCCCAAATGCGACAATTTTGCTTGTTCACATACCCGCCAAGATCAAAATGAGCTTCATCTGAAAAGATGATTTTTTTGGCAAAATCGGCATCTTCTCTAGGCCCACTTAGCGAAGCGAAAACGCATTTCCCAGCGTTGTTCCAGCATATACACAACCATATTCGTTCAGCGGAAGGATAAAACTAATTATCTGTCAAATCAGACATGAGCTAAGTGTTACCACCATTCGCGAAATAAGCACTAGTTAAAAAAAAAAAGTTACCTAGATGGCGGACCCTTTATAAAAGACGTATTTTGGTAAAATGATAAGAAACGCGCAATTTTAAGTAGGTTGGGTTAGGTTTGTGGGCTGGCGAGGATTTCTCCGTGCCACACTCAGGTCAATACTGACCCATTGTGATAATTTTTAAGTAGGTACTATAATTAAATAAGTAACACAAATTCCGCTCGCTGCTCCGTAAAGATCGAAAACAATCTCACCGGGACCTTTGATGTCAAAAAAGGATTTAGACAAGGTGATGCGCGGTCATGCGACTATTTTAACATAATTCTTGAGAAAATTTTGCGAAATTCGCAAGTCAACACCAGGGGCACAATTTTCCAAAAGTCTGTGCAACTACTTGCATCCGCCGACGACATTGACATAATTGGCAGAACGCAGCGAGCTGTTACTGGTGCGCTTGCAAGTATTAGCACAGAAGCGGCAAAAATGGGTTTGGTGGTGAATGAGGGCAAAACAAAGTATACATGCTGTCAACAAGAAGGGACACAGAACATCGACGAATCGGACAGAACGTCTCGATAGACAGCTTTAACTTTATCTACCTCTGCTCCGCTATAAACTCTGACAATGACACCACAGCAGAAATCAAACGAAGAGTTACACTTAACAACCGCTGTTTCTTTGGCCTAAAAAAGCAACTGACTAGTATAAGGCATTGTCAAGAAACACTAAGGAGACTCTATATAAGACCCTCATTATCCCAGTCCTATACTCTATGGCACAGAAGCATGGGCGTTAACAAAGGCGGATGAAATTCTATTTGGTCGTTTCAAATTCAAAATTTTTCAAGTGATTTTTGGTCCCATTGCTTTGGAGGAGAAGATTTAATAGCGAACTTTACGAGCCGTACATCGACATCGAGCTGATGGTCAGAAAAGTACGTATCAGTCGACTAAGATGGACATGTACACCGAATGGACACCAACGCTCCGGCCCGAAGAGTCTTCGAATCCAACCCGGAGGGACAACGCAGTGGAGGGAGACCTGGAGAACTGGAGAGGCGTGTTGGTTGGGTGACTGAAGTAATTAACTCAATAGGTTAAACTTAATAAAATCACCAACTCTTGGTAGCGGATTGTCTTAACTGAAGTACGGAGGGTGACCGTAACAGGCTGCCCCTTCTTATTGCCATCCGCAAGGAGAGAGACTGGTGCGTAGCAAAAACGAGTGAATGAATCAATCCTCTTTGCTGGTTAACACCGAAAGTCTTTGTGACGGATTGTCTTCCAGAAAAAGACGAAGTATACATGTAGCAGTCTGCCCACGTTAATTTCCTTTGACAAACCCGTCAAAGAAACTGGCGCGAGCAGAAAAGCTGGATTGCATTGCAGCAATCCACCCTACTGATTGGTCTTCGGGGAAAAAAACGGAGGGTTACCGAAACAGTTTAACCCCCGCCTATATTTGCTCCTGACAAGGCGACCTATTCAGTGTCTCAAGATAAAGTTGATTGATGTAATCAGTTCCTCCAGCTGGCAGTTTGTCTTCGGGGAAGGCGAAGAGGCAGTCTAACCCCGCGTTAGTAGCCTTTAACAGTCCACTTCTTAGGAGGGTGGTCAAAGAATGATGTTTGGAGTAATTTGATCTTCAGTTTCAAGTCGAAAGAGTGGCAGTTTGTCTTGGGAAAAAGATGGAGGGTAACCGTTAGTCGGTTAGTCGGTTTTTTTTGTAAATCTGAAACGTTCCTATATCTATTCCCTTTAGTGAAGACGAGGGCAATAAGTTGCTCTTACCATTCACTTGAAAGATTTCGTATTTTTCACGTATTGGTGCTGTACAAAATCAGGGGAGCGCCATTAACGCACGCATACTTGAAAAATTCTTGGCCCATGGTATAGCATGGAAAATCATTGCCGCCATTAATTTTAACATTTACACGTATTCACAGACAGGGTAATTTTTTCCGGGGAGAATCGGGTAGGTGCACGGGAATTCGGCGGTCTAGTTCTTACTGGTTGGTGCTTCGCACAAAAATAAGGCAGTGTTTAACGATTCCAAATATGTTGCTAACTAAATTTTTGAATTTTGGCGTTTGCGACCTTTTTTCTTCTGACGGCAGAACTGATATTCGGACCACAATTCTTGGCTCCAAATGGTGGTCTAATTTGACAGGTTTTACGTATTTATTTATTTTAACATTAGAGGTTATACGTTCAAATAATACACAAAATAAATGTTAGGCATTAGGTATTACATTAAAAATGCACTTGTTAGCTTTTGACAATATTCAAATGACCTGTCCTCATTGAACCACAGTTCTACAAGTGTTTCTTGACATTTGTCGTGTTCTGTTACAGAAAGAGAGAAATTATGTAATTTCCCACTTGTCATCTTTCATCGCGACAATATTTACCGAAGTATTCACGGACTTGTCGTTTGTGTTACACAATTTTTTTACAAGTTGTCCAAAATTCACTTGTCCTAGAACTACTTGTCGCGTTGTGTTACAGGCTTCAGTTGGCCAGAAAAAGCTAAAGTTGGACATCGCTTATTTATAGAAATTATTAAAATTTTACTGTTGCGATTTCGTCAGCTCTATTATGGATGTCACAATAAATTTGAATTCATGTTTTTTTTTATTAATGATAAAATTAAAAACTACTAACGATATAAACATATAACCCCAGAACGCCTCTAATTGGGGAAAACATACCAAAAACATGGCTGTTGGCTTTTTTTTATTGGTCATAAAGAGAAAACACATCACACGGAAAAGTGTCAATGGTTTTCCATTTTCTTTTTCCAATCTCGGAGCGGCTTCTGGGAAAATCGTGTCATAAAGTATTTTTTTTTCTTTAGCCTTTAATCTGATTATGAGCGTACAAAGAGCTCGTTCTGAGTCATTTAGAAAATCACTTTGTTGCAGTGAAATTGTTTTCTTTGGTCCAATTCTAATAACAGAATGTGTATAAGTACATGTGTCAAAGACGTCACAAATTACTTATTTCAGGTGGGTGAACTTCAAAGCGATATGATGACAGAGGCAAACATAAGAAGTGATTTATTTCTTTTGTTATAAAAGGGTCCGAAATAATTTCGTACTGACACTGACACCTATTCTTATAATATTGAAAATAATTTCCCCATTGGCAATAAATAAATATACAGAATGGATGCATTCAGAGAATAATTTTTAACTTCGGTACTTGAGATAACCCCTGAGTATCTACTACATACTACAAACTGTCTGTGAATACGTGTAAATGTCAGAATTAATGGCGGCAATGATTTTCCATGCTATACCATGGGCCTAGGATTTTTCAAGTATGAGTGCGTTAATGGCGCTCCTTTGATTTTGTACAGCACCAATACATGAAAAATATTGGGCCCGCCGGCAGCTTGTAGGCAAAGTCCGTTATGTGGGAGGATCCGACGGTTTAGTCTTACTGGTTTGTGCTATAGCATACATAGGTACATTCATGTTGTTAAGAGGTAGCCCACTTGTGAGAGATTCGCGAAATGCTATTATATCTGCTAAACATTTGGACCGGGATGATTAAGCCTGAGCTACATCGAAACAAAAGTGGAAAAAAGTACAAAAAAGTAAATAAAATCATTCGTCCTACTTCATCATATAGTAATCTCTGTATATTTTCTCTCAATTTAAAATTTTATGTGTGCCGAAAGCTTGAACATGTTCCAGCTTTCAATTTTCACAAAGTTCTTATAACCAACACATTCAAAAAAATGGTTACGGACTTCCCGCCAGATCACGTTCAAATCACATAATTCCTATGAGTCTCAAAAGTAAAAGCTCTTAGATTTATTAGTTCAGATTTTACTCATAGATGTTTTGTCAATAGTCATGTGTTTTCGATGCAATAAACAATAAAAAGCTCAGAGCTTTAGTAGTTCAGATTTTACTCATAGATGTCACGTAAATATGTGTGTGTTTTCTATGAGTTTCGATGTTTTCACTTTTTTGTACTTTTTTCCACTTTTGTTTGGATGTAGTTCAAGCTTTAGGGTCTTATATAATATCTCTTGGTTCTATGAGAGAGTACTTTACTTCTTAGATGCCTTCTTAGCCCGAAGAAAGAAGCAAGAGTGATTCTTCGTTTGATCTCTGCGCAATTGTCATTTTGCGAGGTGATAGTGGAGCCCAGGTAGACAAAGTCTTTAAATACTTTAAAGTTATATTTGTCCATCGTGGTGACGTTTTGTCAGATCGTCGATGCTAAAACTCCTTTCTCGTTGACAGCATACATTATACAGTAAGCGTCAAAACTGAGTAAACATTGATGCTTTTCTTACTTTTCTTTGGGGTCTGGAAACAGGTCTAGGTTAGGTTAGGTTAGGTTAAAAAGGGGTATGAGATGTCTCATACAACACTAGGGCCCATCGCGATCCCTAGGGGGAGCCAATTGCAGTGACCTACAATGGAAAAACACCTAAACACTTGCCCTTGAGAAAGCCCCAATTTCCTTGCAAAAACCAAGTAGTCCCTTGAAGTTTGTATTGTCTATCTCCTCTAAATGTTGGAAGAAGTACCTGCCCAAAAATTTCCTTCTACTGCGACATATTGCCTCACATTCGCACAGTATATGTGATATATCCTCTTTGGCTTGCAGGTCATTGCAGAATCTGCAAGTGTCCGAGTCTGCTAGCCCTAGTCTTTTGGCATGTTTTCTAAGAAGACAGTGCCCTGATAATATGCCGATCAGTGTCCTGAGCTGTTCCCTGCCTAGTTTGAGGATTTCCCCAGATCTTTTACGGTCGTATTGCGGCCAAAGTGCCTTAGATACTGCGTGACCGGTGAGTACCTCCCACCTCCGGTCGGCTTCCTTATTTATTTTATTCCTAATATCGCTTTTGGAAACAGGTCTAAGAAACCAACAATCTGTAAAAAGTACTTTATAAATGTTAAAAAAAAATTGTATCCAAACTCTAAAGACAAATGAAAACCGCTTTGGTGTTCACTCACTTTTGACACTCACTGTACTTCGTTTTGCCCTCATTTACAGCCAGACCCATCTTCGTCGCATCCGTGTCAATACTTGAAAATGCGCCACTGACAGCTCGCAGCGATCTTCCGATAATAATTATTTCAATATCGTCAGCAGTTGAACTGACTTCTGAAAAATTTTACCTCTGATGTTGGCTTGTGAGTTTCGTACAATTGCTTCAAGGATGATGTTAAAAAAGTTGGCTCACAGACGAACGAGTTTGGCAGGAATGCCGGAACGTGACATGGCTTTGTATAGCTCGTCCCTATATACGCTATCATAGACGACTTTAAATGTAGATAAGGAAAACCGATCTGGGGCCTGTACCACGAAACAACAAGTATTGTGGAATGGGAGCATTTTAACATATTGCTCCAATAAATTGCTACTGTTTAACAATACTTGTTGTTTCGTGGTACAGGCCCCTGGAGTTCCTGGGTTTTTTCTAAGATCTGTCAGAGTGTGAAAATTTGGTCAATGGTAGACTTTCCTGGTCGAAAACCACACTGATATGGGCCGATCAGGTTGTTGGCGAAAAGTTTTAAACGTTCACACAATACAGCCGACAAGATCTTATATGCAACATTCAGGAGACTTATTCCCCTGTATTTGGTGCAGTCTCCTTTCTTGTGCATGGGGCACACGATGCTAGAGGTTCCATTCGTCGGGCATGCTTTAATCCGACCAAATTTTACAGATAAGTTGGTGCATGAAGCATATGCTCCTTACCAAGCCATCTCCCGCTGCTTTAAAAAGCTCGGCTGGTAGGACGTCCGCCCCCGCAGCTTTGTTGGATACCGCTATCCTCACTTCGTGTAGTTCGGGTGGACAGAATTGGCTATCATCGTCCAGACTGAATGGGTCATTCTGCCTGACAGCGGTTTGTTGATCATCTTCGCCGTTTAGGAGTCTGCAGAAATGCTCTTTCCAAATCCTCAGCAACGACTGTGGGTCTACTACTGTGTTCCCATGTTCATCTCTGCAGGCTTCTGATCGGGCGCTGTATCCCTGGGTGGGGTTTTGAACTCTATGGTATATACCTCGAACATTTCCCCTGCCGAAGCACCCCTCACTCAATTGATTCGACCGCCCGCTTCTCGTGATCTTTCTTTTTCCTTCTGAGCAGTCGGTGTTCCTTCCTTCTTCTTTGCCCGTAGAGCTCACAAGTAGCTCCCACCGTCGGTCTGGCCCTCGTCTGCAGCATTGCTGGTTCGGCTCGATCTTTGCGGCATGTGCCTGTCGGTACTCTTCGTCGAAGCAGGGGTTTCGTTGTGGACTTTCAGCGAAACCCAGTACATCGGTGGCGGCACCTATGATGGCACGCTGACAGAGCTGCCACTTGTCCTTTGCACTTGATTCTGCCGAGGGTGACGATGAGCTTGCTGAGAGATTGAAGGAGACGCGATCGGCAAGGATTATAGCTAATAGTTTTATCCAGCATCGTTCACAAAAATGTATATAGGTACAATTTTATTTTACAGTAAATCGTAAGCCTAAACAACTGACGCACCACATTCATCTACTACCTTTACAAGGTAAGTCATATATTGTACTAAATCCGGTAAATTACTCATATTGTTTCCTGGAGAACTTCAACCATATACGCATCTAGATTAAACTGTCCACACTCTATCTGACGGAATCAATTTTGAAGCCCGTAGGATATACGGTCTTTGTTGACGCATTTCGTCATATATGAAAAGAGACTTTTAAGCTGATTTAATTATATTTTATTTATTTTATTATAAGGGAATTTTTTCGATAACAATGAGTTGCGATATAATATTTATCTGATAACCATTTGAGAAATGGAATTTCGAACAGCAGATAAAGTAGCTTATTGACGAAGTCTCGTAACCTTGCGGCTACGTGCCTTGAAGGTTATAATACAATGCGACATGTCTCACAAAAGGCTATTGAATTTGTCAACTTTTTACTCTGTTTTATAAAAATTGTTACACTTGTAGAAATTCATTATAAGTGCTTGTTATAGGCTCCTATTGATACAAAAAATTGTAATTGCCTATATTAAACAGGCCATAATAGTAAGGGATAAATTAAACTACCAACACAGTCTTGAAAATTTGTTGTGAATTCTCCCATTATATTACGTTGCAACAATTTGACCCACATTACGATCTCAGAACAATTGATCGATTAAAAATCAATTATCCGCCGTTCGAAACATGTTCCAATTTTAATAAAAGTGTATTTATATGGCATCGGGATCACCATATGCCGTGATCGCACCATCGACCGATCGCCTTCAAGTTTGGAACGCGCACGTATTCCCAACTGTTAGTCTGTTCTCCGTTGTTCATCTGGCTCCCCCTCGAATGAATTTCAAATTAAAATCGGAAAGCAATCATCATCCAACTAATAAATTTTCACTGAAAAACATTCTTTCAATTAGTGAAATTTATCCAAGACATTATTTATAGAACAACAAACACTTAATGCATCTCGGGGGTGGATATTAATAGAGCAGGCGGATAAAGGGTATGGCAGGACTCACGATCACCTCTTACGCAAGTGTGCTTGCAATTCGTTCCGCGTTCTATCTCATGCGGGAAATTAAAATATTCCTCGAATAAAATTATGAAAGCCATGTATCTTTTGGATACAACAACCACTAAATTGCATGGATGAATGATTTGTGGAAAATTTCCTTGTGTTTTTGTTTTTCTGAACATTTTATGAATTTCGAGCATCTCAGGGACTGAATTGACTGATAAATTTTGGTTTCTACTGATGGTAGTCAGGTGATTTATGTCAAGATTATTATTGGCGGCTAAATGAGCAGCACTGTCATGCGGGTTGAAAGAAACGAATTCTTCTTTGACACTTGAGATATTTATATTTGAAATTCTTCGCTGAGATGTGAGAGTTGTTAAATGTTTGGAAATTTTTTTGAAAAATAATGGTGACAGTTCTTTTCTTTGCTTTCATGTTCACCTTAGAATTGGCAGATAATTTATATGCTGAAGTGACTTTGGGACAGGTTAACTGTGTGAGAATTTATGCCAATGGATGCGGTTGTGGTTGCAGTTATGGAGTCGCTTGTGATAGCGTAAATGAACTTAATGAACAGCATTAACCTTAATGTCAACAACTAACTGAGGATCAAATACTTACTAACAGCCATTGTCACATATCCATTAAGGACTCACTCATCACAAAAAAAAAATTGTATGTATTGCCGTTTCTATTGCCAGAATGGGACTCACCTACAGTCAAGCTCCGACCCAGTTCTTGACGAGCTAGCAAGAACTGGGTCGGAGCTTGATGCAGTAAATATCATTGCATCAATAGACATCCCAATTAGTGTAGCAAAAAGAAATATTGACCAAAAATCAAGGGAAAAAATTAGCACCACCTGGTCTAACAGACACGACTGTGTTATATCCCGTAGCCTTTGGCCAAGAATTGAAGGAAAAAAACAAGGTGTATTCTGAAAATGAATAAACGAGATATTCGAATCATAACAGGTGTACTGACATGGTACCATTGGTACCATGTCCACAAGACTGGACATTAACTCACCAGACTACTGAAGGAGCTGTCAAGACATAGAAGAAACGGAGACCATTAAGCACCTGGAACCTCCAAACCAGTCGACTCCGATACATGGGTGACAGACTTTACGGAGACCTAGAGGACATAGTGCAGGTACCACTGACGAATACAATCAGGTTTGTTAAAAGTACGGGATGGTTTACTTAGTAGTCCAACCCCGCCAAGGAACAACTCCAAGAAATCAGGTAAAGTGTTTATGCATGTTTTTTGTGTTGTCCAATAAAATGAAATGGACCAATAGTCCCCCGTGGTAGCACAGCACTCTTAAAGCTGTGCACTTCCCACATACCTACAGCAGTTGGGGTGCCTCCGATGGCTAGCTTCTAAGTGGTCTGCCATTCAAGTAGCAGATGCTCGAGCAGTGACAGAGGAATACAGGCTACATCTTTTGTAATATTAGACACCTTTTCTAACCATTTGACCGCCATGTATGACTCCCGACTTTGTTCTCTTGGTCCAGGAATCTAGCAGTGATTCATAGAATAATGCGAACTAGCTTGAATTTGATTTAAGTTCAAAAAATGATTCTTTTATGTCCGACTGGCTGTCAATAAATATGGTACCTAATATGTTTTAGTGGTGAAGCAATCATTGACACCCGCATTGCCTCTCAATATTGCCAAAAACTCCGTTTGGAACACACTGCTGTTATGAGGAAGTCTAATAGAGCAGCGCGCTTGTTTAACTCCTCCGCAGACGAATATAGCTTTTCTTTTTGTGGCTTTGTGTTTCATTCATCCATACTCGAAAAAGAGCAAGAGAATGGTCTACCAATGAGACAACGTTTCTATGTATCTCTTTACAATCTGAGCATGATCGAGGGTTTTTGGCAGCAGATTCTTGCATGCTTAGGGCTAGCTTTAGATGGTGCCGTGACATAAGGCCATGCGACATAAGGCCATATTTCGAAATATAAGGCATAAGGCCATATTTCGAAATATGGCCTTATGACACTTTCACAAAGCGACATAAGGCCATATTCGAACGTATGGCCTTATGTCGCTTTGCAAAAGCGTCATAAGGCCATATTTTTTTGCGACATAGGGCCATATTTCAAGAAACTATGGGACATGTTTATGTTGTCAATAACAAAAACCTGTCTTTACCGTTAGAACACTAATAAGAGATGACCATTGGTAGGTAGTTAGTTAGAGCCAATAAATTTGCGCACTTTTCATTCTTAAGCGTGGCTTCAAGTGCAACGTGTTGTTCGGTGTGCATAATGGAAAATTTTGGTGATTTGATTTTTAATTTTGAGTTTTGTGAAGGCCTTAGGAAAGGAAGTAATCTCCTATATATTCCTGATATAAAACATCTGTATCGGTTTAAATATAATTCGAAAATGAAAAAGCATTACATATGTTACAACAAAACGTGTAATGCTAGTGCCGTTGTAGACTTCCAAAATCAAACTCTTGTCCGTATACCAAAATTAAGTGCTGCACATAACCATTCCAGCAATGAAGACCTAAGGAAAAAAATGAAAGATGTAAACAAAATTAAAAACGAATGCGCCAATGCCTCACTTAAAAGAAGTGGCATTCGAGAAGTGTTTGATGAAGTGTGTTCAAAAGACAATGAAAATCCTCCTCAGGTAAGTAACTACTGTTTTGAAAAATATTTGCTCGTTTCGTTATCAGACTTTAGGATTTCAAGGTAGCCGTGTTTAGAAGATGACATTTTTAAAAATGCATTTGTCCTATTAGGTTCAATTTGGTAAACTACGGAGGCAGCTCATTCGAATTCGCAACCAGTCATTCCAAAAAGCCCCCACAACTGCTAAAGAGGTATCAGATATTTTTAAGACTGAGACTGTAATGGCAAGCTTTGGTATGTCTCGCTATAAAAAGGAACCATTTTATAGGAGCACGGTTGTGGAAGAAAACTTTTGCTATACAGTGTTTATGTCACCAACGATAGCATCAGCAATTACAAACTTGCCAAGCAGCTGCAATCGAAATTACTTGTTAGATGGAACATTCAGCATTGTTCCATCTGGTGGCTATAAGCAATTGATAGTTGTTCACTTTGCACATGACAATCACGTAAGTACATAAATATAATGTAAGTTTTTTTATAGTTATTTTAAGTTCTAGAAAACAATACAGTTACAAATTCGCCCGAATTCTAAAATATGTAGATATCTATCAATTTCTGCTGCAGAAGAATTCGTGCAAATTAAAATTTTCATATGTAGGTATGTATGTACTATAATTTGCTTCAACAGAAAGTTGATAGCATATTCGAATTCGAAAGTTCATAGAAACAATTCGCGGCGAATTCCTTACTATTATTTTCTTCAACAGAAACTATGTTTCTATCAACTTTCTGTTGAAGAAAATAATACTAATTCGCCGCGAATTCCTTACTATTATTTTCTTCAACAGAAACTATGTTTCTATCAACTTTTTGTTGAAGAAAATAATAGTAAGAAATTCGCCGCGAATTTCTAATATTTTCTGTTGACATTAGTTGATAGTTGACATTCTGTTGAAGAAAATAATGTAAGAAATTCAGAAACAGAAAGCTTGGCTTTTTGGTTAAGTTTTTTCTTCAATTAAAATTATTATATTGAAGTTTTTAAATCAATCGGTTTGTATTTAAGATTATTTTTGCCAATATTGCCATTTCAGGTATATCTTTTCGTCTATGTGCTTATGAGCAATAAATCAGAACAAGCTTATTTGCACGTATTTCAATACATTCAAGCAAATTTGTTCAAATTTCAACCGACCTCATTTGTAACCGACTATGAAAGAGCTTTGAGAAATAGTCTTCAATTCGTATTTCCGGGAGTAAAATACAGCACATGTTGGTTTCATTTTTGCCAGGCTGTACGAAGAAAAGTGTCGAAAATTCCACAGTTGGTGACTTCCTTGCAAAAGAACAAAGAAGCAAGCCGACTATTTCGAAAGTTCCTAGTGCTTCCGCTAATGAAACCCCAGGATATATATTTAGCTTTTGAAATTCTAACCACAGAAGCAAATGGCTTGCATTTTAGAAAAAATGGGGAAAGCATTTTTAAGGAATTTCTCTCGTACTTTAAAAGTCAATGGATGAAGAAGGTACGTAAATAAATATTATATCATTTTTATACGTATACAAAAAAAAAACATTTTTTATTCATTAGGAAACTCCAATAGCTTTTTCGGTGTTTAATGTTTCGATGAGGACAACAAGTGCACTTGAGGGCTATAACAGCCGGCTTAGTGGAAAGATATCCAAACATGGGAATTTTTTCAAGTTTCTCGATGTCTTGCTGGATGAAGACCAAGTGAAATCCAGAGAATTTGAAATGTCCATCGATGGGACATTTGACATTTTTCAGCCCCCAAAAAAAAAATTCAAGGACAAAAATGACAAAATCGAGGAGGCTCTTAAAAAGTTGGACAAAAAAATTATTTCAATTACAGACTTTCTGAATCAAATGACGAATGACAATAACAACATTCTAACTCAGGAAGCAACAAATATAGATATTTGCCGGGTCGCTGAGGAAGAAGAGGCAGACTCTGAGGATCCTTTCGAACGGGATTCTTACAATGTTGATGACATACCTGTTCTGTGTGTTATTTGCTGTGAGAACACTCGCACCATTCTGCTCCAGCCATGTAACCATTTTAAACTATGTTTAAATTGCTTTACACAGCTGTCGGAAAACTATATTAAGAATAATAACCCTATTCTTTGCCCAATTTGTCGACAAATTGTCAAAAATAGTACATCTATTTTTTGTTAAGACTAAGATTAGTTGACATATGATTTTTTTGTTTAAAACTGACATTGGTACATATTAATTATTAAATATTATATATAAATACAAAATGAATAGTCTTTATTGAATCTTTTGTCGCTTTGATTATGTGCAGGTTGACTAATCAGAACAGATAACTTAAAAGTGACATAAGGCCATAATGGCCTAATGACGCTTTTGCAAAGCGACATAAGGCCATATTTCGAAATATGGCCTTATGTCGCATGGCCTTATGTCACGGCACCCTTTAGATATAGCAAATTGAGAATCGCCTTCCTAAATCCAAAATAGTTTTTGTATTCATGTATAATTGATTTCTGGGCCTTGTGGCTTGTTATGGCCATATAATGTGAATTGAGTATTGTGAGTATTGACTACGCGGTAGCCGAATTTTTCATTTGGAATTATTTGGAGGTTTGGTCTCCTCCTCCTGCAAAAGAAAGTAGAAGAGAGAAGGCAACGCAAGATCATCGAAGCCTTACGTTATATACCTCGAAGTCGTACTATCCTTCAAAGAACACTTAAGGTATTCGAGTCCCAAGGCATCAACTAACTGTCAGTGCTGCTCTCACAGAAATCATATCCAATACAGGTACCTAACTTTTTTAGATACAGTAGAGTCGAGTAACAGCACCCATAAACATCTACCCTCTAGTACAGGTCTGGGTGAGCGTCTTGATGACAAGGGCAAATGAAACAAATATTTCCTTAGTGTAGGTATAATACTATACCACCTACAGCGATCCAAGTTACAAGCTAAGACTCCGAGCAGAAGACCAAAGATGTTAAAACCGCATCAAAAGAAATAGGTATACGGAAACCAGCAATTATGTAGGTACAATTTACATCTACACTTTAAGCCACTAAGCATTGATAAAACGTAAAACCCTTTCGACAAAGTTGTGTTATTTTTAACACTAAGCCCTATCCTTGAAATTCAGTGCTCCCATTCATGCAGATCCGCCTTTAACCTTACAAAATGATAGTAGGTATACACTGAGTCAAAAAAATCTCTCCGTTCAGTGGCATACTTTCACACTTTACTTATCAATTCTCGTATAAATAATTTTGTTCATATAATTTCATCGTAATATTCGAATGTAAAAATGTCCGCCACTATGAAATAAAATTTAATAGTGGGAGAGAAACAGCAATCACCCCACTGAAGCCCAATGTTTAGCTTTCTTGTGGTATTTATGAAGCACTTTATTTTGAAGGATTTATAAATAATTATAGATTTCTTTTAGATTTGCTGGCATTAAAATTTGTACAGAGAAATTTCAAATCTGTTTAATGTGTTGTGCACTTGAAGACACACACAAATAGCACTATTCCTGGAATTTCTATTAGACATAGATAAAATTATATCAAATTTGTTTATTAATTTTTTAAAGATATTTTTAGTCTAATTATTTTTAAATTTTATAAAATATATAACAATTGCAAGTTCCAACCGCTCTACGAAATACAATCTTTACAACCAGAGACGCAAACAGATTTTGACAGCTACACCACAAAAAAAAAACAAAGAACAGCTTAGTATACCTTTTTTGGTCGATTGGACCGACGAATTCTGAAATCTGAGCAGACATTTGAGAATTCTGTATCGAACCTATTACCTAAACTTGTATATTTATTATATTATCTATTTCTAAGCATAGCGCAGGATTAGTAAGGCAATGTCTGCTCAATAATGTTTATTCTGGGTGGCAAGCGCTGTCAAAACCCAACAACCTTAAAACCATGACAAAATTTCAAAGAATGGCCTGCATTGGCACCACCGGGGCAATGAGAACCAGCCCCACGGCAGGGCTAGAGGCTATACTCAATCTCAAACCCCTAGACCCCCTGCGGTAAACACAAATTCTGAACAAATACACGGGCATACTTCTCCCCGGCTAGATTTCACAAGACCATTTACCACGTGTTTCCCCAGCAGATAAGAATGGTAAGAAGATCAACCAACATCCATTGGTTCAACCATACACGGATGGATCAAAGATGGAAATTGGCATTGGAGCGGGTTTTTACTCGGAACGTCTCGGACTATCCAATTCAATCCGGCTTCCCGATTACAGCAGCGTATTCCAAGCTAAGGTACTCGCAGTGGAAACAGCTGCCCAACATAATCACTATACACAAGAAAAACTGACTTGGTCAACAGAAACATTTCATCAGCTGCTAAACACTAAACAGGTTGCAATGATGGCAATACCTCATGCGGATATTACCTTTTTCATTGACAGTCAAGCAGCAAGTTGAGTTAAAATCAAAGCTTGTAAGTCCCTGTCGCGAAAAGCTTCGGGTTCTTGGCGCGCAGCACAACGTAAGACTATATGCTGGGTTCCCGGGCATGGAGGTGTGTCTGGAAATGAAAAAGCAGGTGAGCTGGCAAGAAAATGGTCCTCCCTTGAACTAAACCAGGCTAACACCACAGTGATGATGATTCGCCCCTGTAATAACAGACAGAGGATTGGGAACAAAATTCTAATGGCTACATGAAAGATGGAGCAAACTCGACTCCTGGTCCTGTGGCTTAACCAGGAAAATGTGACCATTCTACAACAAACAGAAAACTGAAAAAAAAAAACTTACAAATGAACAAAAAATCACTGTCGTCGATTGTAGGTATTATCACCGGACGCAATATGCTGAAATACCTAACCAAGAAAATGGGAATCAGTACAGATGACCTGTACAGAGGATGCGGGTAATGACCAGGTGCATCCTTGGTCACTGCCCAACGCTCTGCCACATAAGGAAAAAAATCCTTGGGTAGTTACTTCTTCGAGGATTCAGAAGAACTTTCAGACAATCCCGCATTAATGACCTACTTAAATTTGTAAATAAAACGGATTGGTTTACCAATCTGTAGGTTTTTCATAGGTACTCCCAGAGTATGGGGCTCATAAACTCTTAGGGCACCACAACGGATCTAAATTGATCTATGTGTGGCACGTACAGGTTTCTCCTCTTCTGCCAACCCACTAACCTTACCTAACCTAACTTAATAATGTTCGAAGAAAAATGAAACATCCTGCTCATGCACCTGACCTAAATCCTATTGAGCCTTTATGGGACTAACTGGACAAGAAAAATCGTCGGCATACCATTACCACAGCAAAAATCAATTCAAAGCGGTTTTAATAGAAAAATGGAAAAAACTTGGTCCACGCAGAGACCACCTCTAAACTATATAAGTTTATGAACAACAAGCTAAAAAAAAAGTCATTAATTATAAAGGAGGATCGACCAAATATTGAGGATGATTTTGTTTTAATAAATATGGAAGGTTAGGTTAGGTTAACGGGTTGGTGAAGCTGAGTAGCCTCCTCTTCACCCCACTTAGGTCCTTGTGGACCCATTGTGATACCCTTCGAAGGGGTTAGCCGTGTTGTACTGGCTTTATATCATCCTTCCCGTGGTTACTCGACTTTGTCCAACCATCTCGCTGCCCTCAGAAACCTGTAAAGATTGGATATTGAGACGTTAGAGAGTTCTTGGATATCCTGGAAGCAGTAGCTTCCAAGTGTTCTATTCCTCAAGTGACAGAGACTCGGGCAGTGACAGAGAAAGTGAGGGGTGTCCTCGTGGGCCTCCTCATCACCGCAGCCTCTACAAATGTCGTCATTCTTGAGATTTAGTTTCATCGCGTGGTTTCTTAAAAGGTTGTGACCAGTGAGGGCGCCAACAATCCTAGACAGCGATACTCTATCGTATCGCAGAAGTTCGTTGGTCCTGCTTTTGTTGTATTCTGGCCACATCTTCCGTGATATGTCACAGGTGGTTAGTGTTTTCCACCTGATGTTGGCCTTCATTCGGATCTTGTATTCCACTCGTTCTCTGAGACTGCAGATTGGTGGTTTGATCGACTGAAGTGCCTGGTCTAGGTCCATTGCAGAACCTTTTCTTGCCAGTTCGTCAGCCCTCTCATTGCCGGTTATGTCCTTGTGTCCAGGAACCCAGCAGAGATTCGTATTATGCTGCGAGCCAAGAGCCTTGAGCTCTTCGCGACAACGGCGAACTAGTTTGGATTTTATCTCATTATTAGAGATTGCCTTGATAGCCGCCTGGCTGTCAATAAATATGGTAATATCATTCCGCGGTACTGCCATTATTGACACCATGCTTGCCACTTCCGCGACCGCCAGTACCTCAGCTTGGAAAACACTGCAGTAGTCCGGAAGCCTGATTGAACTATGTATGCTGAGTTCCTCTGAGAATAGTCCGGCGCCAGTTCCACATTCCATCTTTGATCCATCAGTGTAGATGGCTATCGATGTCGTTTCCGTGGGTTTGTTGCTGTCCCATTCTTCCCTGCTCGGAAACTGGCAAGAGAATGGTTTATCGAAATCTAAGTAGGGTGACATGTAATCAGAGTCGACGTCACTCCCTACGTGTTCCTTGAGGATTCGCGCGTGTCCACATATACTGGGGATCCAGCATTTTGTCTGGCTTATCCTCAACGCACTTTTGGCAGCCGATTCTTGCACGTATAGATCCATAGGTAGCAGGTTAAGAAGCGTTTCCAACCCAGCAGTCGGTGTTGTTCTCAACGCACTAGTTGTTCCTATACATGCCAGTCTTTGTATTTTTGTCATTGCCTTTAGATTGGTTGCCTTGTTTGTGGCTTGCCACCAAACTATATTGCCATATGTAAGTATAGGGCGGACGATTGCCGTATACATCCACAGAATTATCTTCGGGTTAGGTCCCCAATTTCTGCCGAAGATACGGTTGCATGCATAAAATGCATTCGCCGCCTTCTTAACTCGTTCATTGACATTTAGTTTCCAATTAAGTTTTCTATCGAGAATTATTCCCAGATATTTCGCGCTCTCTGCCACCTGCAGGGGTATTCCCTCAATGGTTGGTGGTTCAAAGTGCGGTATGCTTCTTCTGTTTGTAAACAGCACAAGTTCGGTCTTCTGGGGGTTCACCCCAAGGCCACAATGTTTTGCCCACAAGTTAAGTGTTCGCAGTGAACTTCCTAACAGTTCATTTATAGTTGGTAGAAATTTTCCCGTTGCAAGCAGTACTACATCATCCGCATAAGCAACGGCTTTTACCCCACTGTTTTTGAGTTTCATTAGTACTTCATTGATGACGAGAACCCAAAGTAGGGGAGAGATGACTCCTCCCTGTGGTGTGCCTCTGGAGGCAGTTACTTGTAGGTCAATGTCACCTAATCTCGCATTGATATTCCGTTCATTGAGCAGACTCATGATCACCTTAGTGAGAGATTGATCAACGTTGGAATTCTGCAGCGCCCTCTTTACTGCACATGTTTTGACATTGTTGAACGCCCCTTCAATGTCTAAAAACGCAGCTAGTGTGTATTCTTTATCTTTTAGTGATTTTTCTATAGTGCTGACGACGTCATGCAGCGCTGTTTCGACTCCTCTGCCCTTAGTGTAGGCATGTTGAGCAGTGGAAATCACGCTGTCATTTAGCCGACCGCGAATATGTATGTTCACCAGTTTTTCAAAGGTTTTCAAAATGAATGATGTTAGACTTATGGGTCTGAAATCCTTGGCAGTGGTGTGGCTAGGTTTTCCCGCCTTAGGGATGAAGACTACCTTCACTTCCCGCCAGGCTTTTGGGATGTAGCCATATTCCAGGCTGCTTATGAAAAGCCGTTTGAGGACCGGTATGATAATGGTCTTTGTCTTCTGTAGCATAATTGGGAATATCCCATCACCTCCAGGGGATTTGAAGGGAGAGAATGTGTCAATTGCCCAGTGTATTTTGTCGTCAGTTATGACTCCTTCTGGAACTGTCGAAACTGTTGCCGGAACATTATACATAACCTGTGTGTCACTCTGTTTCGGGATACAACCCGGGAAATGAGTTTTCAGTAAGAGACTGAGGGTCTCTGTACAGGATTGTGTCCAGTTTCCGTCGCTGTCCTTGAGATATCCAGGGACTGCAGGTTCTTTGGATAGGATTTTTCTAAGCCTGGCTGATTCGGTAGTGTTTTCTAAGTCATCACAGAACGAACGCCAGCTCATACGTTTAGCACTTGTGACGGCCTTTTTGAAATTCCGCTGACTGGTTTTGTATGCATCCCAATCTGTTGGGGAATTAGTGACTTTCGCCGCATTGAATAGTGCTCTTGTCTTCTGCCTGATCTTATGGAGATCTTTTGTCCACCACGGTGGAGACTTCCTGTTCTTTATTGTCCGTTGAGGACAGGCTTTATTGAACGCGCCCTTTAGAACTGTGTTTAGAGTATTTGTGGCTACGTCGATTTCTTCCGGTGAGCTTAATGTCAGCCGTTGCAGTTTTTTAATATGTTTGCATACTTCTTCAGAGAACTTTACCCAGTCTGTTCTCCTTGGATTCCTGCATTTGCTTAACGGGTTCGTCTTTTCGTCAATTAGGAATTTTATAATCCTGTGGTCTGAGAAGGATGCTTCTGGGGAAACTTTCCATTCTCGCACAGTGAGAGTTTGTGAGTTGCTGTATAGTGTTATATCTAATACCTCACGCCTATTCCTGGTTATGAACGTTGGTTCATTGCCAATATTTGCTATCAACAAGTTATTTTCAATGATAAATTCAAAAAGGGACTCACCTCGCACATTTGTGTCAGTGCTTCCCCACTGAGCATGATGGGAGTTGGCATCGCAGCCAAGAATGACGTCCCATTTTTTGCGCTCTGCTTCCTTCACCAGTGCACTTGTGAGTTCGGACGGTGGACTGTCTTGCGAATCGGACGGCATATAAATTGCCGCCAATATCAATGTGGCCTTCCCTCGTCTTTCCCATGTGACCACTGTTTGGTCTGTATTGCTGTATCTAGATAGGAGAAATAGGTTAGTCTCTTTTCTAGCAACAATACATGTTCGAATCTTACTATTATTTGGTTTGCTGACGTTATACACCAACAAATCCTTGTTATTCAGCCCTTTTATTTGACCCCGGTGAATCCAGGGTTCTTGTATTAGGGCGACATCTATTTCTTGTTGCTTCATAAGCATAACAAGGTTGGCGCTGGCCGCCTTACTATGGTGAAGATTTAGTTGGATTATCTTCATGGCGGCCAGGTTTTTCTTCGCCCTTCTTGCCGTGTTTTGCTGACAGTAGCCTAAGCTTACACCGTGTTATTCCAACACGGACCTTAAAATTTTGCTTCCTGAGCAACGGCAGCGATTTGTGGCTGAGAAGTACAAGGACTTCCATACCACTTTCGGTGTGTTCTCCCGTTTCCAGAACCTTCCACTCCCTGCTTTGTAACTCCGGGTTAAGGAATTGCAGGTTGCGCTCGATTCTTTCCACGGGTAAATATGGTCCCTGTATGTGGATGCGACCCTTGGGCCTGGTGAGGTTAAGGATCTCCTTCCTGTCAACGACACGCAGGTCGGCATTTGACCAAGGTGCGTCTGTGTTGACAACGAAGTTCTTCAACCAGTCCAGGGTCCCTTTATCGTCACACTCCATTATTTTGAACCCTTTAAAAGTGGTTAGCTGCCCGAACAGTGGGACTGTGCTACTCGCTTTCAGGATGGCTTCGTTGACGCCATCCAGGATTCTAAGTTCTATTAGCTTCCATTGGTCTTCGGTGAGCCTTCGTTCTGGATTTCCATGGTCGATGATTGCGACACGAAGGCCCTCCTTGACCTTGTCAGCAAATTTGGCCTTTTTCGCCTGCCTGCCTACTACCGGAGAGAGGGTGTCGTCATGCCGACCTCTTTTCGAGCATCCTGGAGTCATCTCAGGTTTGGACGTATCCTTACCTACAGGGCGCTTCGGATTGGCCGCTTTCGAGATGAGAGGCAAATGACCCTTCGACCTCGCTGCGGTCAATCTCGCGCTGACTCCTCCAGAGGTCCGCGCCTGTGATGTACTAGGCCCTACACTATCTTTTGGCAGAACTTTCTTGGAGCATCCTGGCGTCTGCTCAGCCGTGGACATGTCCTTGGCTGAGCCGTCACCTGGTTTTCCGGGTTGTGTCCTACTCAAGGCGAGATGCAGTTGGCCTCTCTCCCTTGGTCCAGTCAGCTTACCCTTCCCAGTCTGGTTCTGCCTCCTATCACTGAGGCTGCTGCGCCACACTGTTTCGGTCGATTTTATGACCGCTCGAGCCCTATCTACCTTAGCCGCTTCCTTTTCCGTGAGGGACTTCGGGTCGCGGCTCCTGAACCTTCCTAGCAGTCGGCGCGCATTTTTGCGTTTCTTGAGCGGGTCTGTTTCCGCTGCGCTCGACTGCGTGTTGATTCCTGCCGGGTTCGCCTTGACCGCTGGGGCTTCGGTGGTGTCCGAACAATAGCTGTCGTTTGGCTTGCTTGGCTTATCAACAACAGTGCAGATGCTGTCTAGTGTCGAGTTCGCCTCTCCCGGTGACAAAGTATTTCCTGCGTCTGCTTCTTTAGTGGGGACAGATGCGACAGACCCTTGCCCCGATATGCTGATGCCCATCACAGGCATTGGTGGTCGCATAAGTTCGCCCTCACTCAAGGCTTTCGGAGAATCAGTCTTTGGGGGAGTGGTCGCACATGGCTTTCCTCCCTTCAAAGCCTGGCCCTCCAGAAAGTCACGAGCCATCTGAAGCTTCCGTCGTAAATATGGAAAGACTTTCTTTGCCGATTATCTTTAACGAGTTGAATTCAAATACTTTTCAAATTTAATTTATTACAATAAATAGCTTAGCTAGTTCTTAATTTTGTTCATTAAATATTTTTTCAAAATATTGCTTCTTTGGTTTTGGATGGCTATTTTTAAAGTAGTAGGTACTTATGAACATTTACGTTTTTATAAGTATGTATCTATACTGAAATCTTTGATTCAAAAGCTAAGATTAGTTTATTATTGACTTGTGCTGTAATTTCTATTTGTTAGACTCTTGACCTTTTCAGACTGTTTTATCAATGAGATTATTGATAACGATTGCTGTGCTGTGTTATATTTAATCAATAAAATAACAGTAATAAAACAAAAAGCTAGAAAGTATACATACATGTGCAATAAAAGTATTTGTTTACCTACCTCTTAAAGTCATTCTCGAGATTTGAATTAACTCAAAAACTATTAAAGCTACGCAGTAGGTTAAAAAAAATTAAATTAATAGTTGGCGCAACAGGACCGTTTGGCACCCTAGGCCTAGCTTCAGACAACCATTTGATTGTATGCATTTTTTTGGACGAATAGAATGGACCTATAATTCTATTTTTAGTCCGAATGACTGAATGAAAAAGCTTTTCAGGACAGTTATACTCTCGTACTTTAGGTATTCCAATCGCTATGTGTAAACTTATGATAAAGCTGGATGCCATCCAAAGAACAAACCTTAGGTGGACATGTGGCACGACAAACGTTCTAAGAATTTGATCTCTCTTGACAGGAGGCATATCGGCGCCACAATAGGTGTCATTACGGGACACTGCCTTATAGGTAGGCATGCAATAAGGCTTGGCGTACTCTCAAACGACTTTTGTATAAGTTGCTTGGACGAAGAGGAGGAGAGGAAACTATTCAGCACTTCCTCTGCACTTGTCCGGCACTCTCCCGAAAACGGAAACTCCATTTGGGAGCCTCCTACTACAAGGTGGCGCAAAAGTAATCCTCCTATCAGAAAATGCTGTAAATTTTGCGATTGGCCCCTAATGTCAGTTCTGTTTTGACATTTGTGTAGTAAACACATGCGAAATACACGTTAATAAACAATGTTACGCTACACTGCTCCAGAACGCGGAATATTGGTGACTATTTATTTGAGCAATAATCGGTCGGTGACTTTGGCACAACGTGAATTTCGTCGCAGATTTCCTAGCCGTCCAACGCCTACTGGTGAAACACTGCGACGTTTAGCCGCTCGCCTCGAAGAGACTGGCACAACACGAGATGCTGCCAGGCGTGGCAGACCCCGGAGTAGCCGTTCTGCAGAGAACGCTGGAGGAGTAATCGGACCTTTTTTCTTCGAAGACGTTGCGGGCCAAACGGTTACTGTGAATGGTGAGCGCTACAGAGCAATGATCAACGAGTTCTTTTTGCCGCAACTTGATGAATTGGGATTGGAAAACATGTGTTTCCAACAGAACGGTGCAACGGCACACACTGCACGTGCCACAACCGATATGCTGAAGGATGCATTTCCCGGGCGCCTAATCTCCCGTTTTGGCGATTTGCACTGGCCAGCAAGATTGCCTGATTTGACCGCTCCATACTTCTTTTTGTGGGGCTTTTTGAAGTCGCGGGTTTATGTCAACAAGCCTCAGACTCTTGCAGCTCTTAAAGACAATATCCGTCAAGAATGTGAGGACCTATCGCCGGAAGTTTTGGCCAAAGTGATGGAAAATGCCATAAAAAGGGCTCAAATGACAATCAACTGTGGCGGCGGCCATTTACATGACATCATATTCTCGACTTGATGTAAAAAAATTAAAAGACCAAATAAAAATAATCCACAAGAAGAATCAAAGTTTTTCATTTTTTTTTTTTAAATTACAGCCAAAATACATCGGAAGGTTATTTTTGAGCCACTTTGTACAATGATCTAAACGATCTAACAAACATAGACATACGTAGTCTCCTTTGATTCATCAGAAGCTCAGACTGGTTCAACGAGTAGGACGAAATTTTTAATAGATTTATGTGGTATCACAAGGGACCTAATTGGTCGAAGTGTGTCGGCCTTTTGCCGGCAGCCACTTCAACCTAACCTAAACATACTCTCGTATGTTTATCAGACGTTTGCCAGAAGTGGCGCAGTGCAAGATGTAATTTGTGTTTTTCCAGGGATCGAACCTGGGACCCCTCCAGCACACTAACCACTGAGCCACTGCGCCCTGGTTATGGTATAATGGGACCAGTTATAGCCAACAGAAAAGTCCATATACCTTCCTGTAGACGTAGAGGGTATACAAATTCTGTCAGTAGACAGTCTGGTGTAGCATTAGACATAGATCGGTGTCAGTGGTTTCAGCACCTGATGCTACCTGGGTTTGGGTAACGGACACGCACATAATGGGGCACTCAATTAGAATAAGCAATGAGTGGTAAAGGGGGTATCGTGGGTGAGTATAATTGAACATCCTTATTTTAACCAGCCATCAAGCTTCTATCGCTTGCTTTTCTATGATTACCATCAGTTAGTGTAGAGATTATCTTATTAAATTAATTCCTAAATACATATTATAATCCCATTACCTGATAGATACCAATTTAAATAGAAATCAGTTTCTAAGAAAATTGAGAAAAAACAAAAAGTCACAAATAGTTGGAGTCGATTACATTAGCTTTATGGAAATCGAAGTTCCTAAAAATTAGTATACCTACTATACAGGTACCTACCTAATTGTTAACCAAGAACATTTTAAAGTTCAAGTCTTAAATGATGTACCATTTTATAAATAATTGCTGGGAAATTCTATAATTATTAAAATTCAAATTTACAAATCTATATAGGTACAATTTTAGTTTAAAAATTCTGGTTTTACGAACTTTCTGTTCAAAAATTTAAAACAAAATGCTTGTAGTTTTAAATGAAAAAACAACGTGAATTTTTTCCAATTTCTAAAAAAGTACCGAAAGTCCATCAATTGATGACTTTTAGTTTGCCTACTCTGTAATTTTCGGCCTGATTTCCAGAGTTGACTAATTTTATTATTATCTATAAAACGTAAAATATAAACACGTGCATTTTTCAACTGTAAGCAAACATTATGGAAATGTACACAGACTTAGCATTGGATTAATGTGCTAATAAATTATTCACTCCATCAATAATTAAGAAATACCCCTGTAATGATGACAGACTGGATTTTATTAAGCACCAAAGGCTACTAAAACAATGGCATGTCGTGAAACCTAGCAGTTTAGTGGTGTCGGCAAAATTGATACGGATGATAGTTGTCAGAATATGATCCGACAAATTCACTTCTGATCGATTGTATGTGTGTTGGTATTGCGGCTTGAAATCTATACCTACCTTTTACCATTCCCACTTCATTTTTTAATTTCACCAAATAGAGCTAAAAATGTTCATTCGAATAAATAATAACTAACCATTTGTTCTGGCTGGTCTGATTAATGCAATATTTATGACAAATTGACAAGGAAAGAGCTTTACCCTGCCCTTAAGGGAACTTTTTTCACATTTTAGTACCTACCATCATGGGTTAGGTTGTCGAATACAATTGTCATACCCTTCAATAAGGAATTATCTGTATAACTTTCGAAGAAGTATTATCCAACAAATTTTATTCAGCGAAACAACTGAAGGAATTTAACTTTAACTAAAATGTTATGATTAAAATTAAGTTCTCCCTAATGACGTATCTATTTAGATTTTAGATGGAAAATAGTTTGAAAAATCGTGATTGATTGTCAAAAATCAATCAGTGAGTCATTGACACTGATCATCTGTCCATTTCCCGCAGAAATCTATAGCAGAAATAGACATCTAGCGCAAACGATTAGATGTGCATTTTTTTATAGAGTTTGGTATTAATTTGACATGCGGCCAGTGGAAGTTATTCCTCATAGCGTTGCATAGTCAAAACTGTGAAGGCTTAAAGAGCTTATGGAGAGCTGTCAAAAATTAAAGCCGTTTTCAACAAATTAAAGTTATGTCGATTTCCATTGGGCTTTTATCATTTTGCTCTCAGATCTCAGATTTTTCCTGCCCAACTGGACCTTAAATTAAATTACATACTACTTTTTGTTTGCATTTGTGTTGGTGTGTTATTTGCCAGTCAGCTATTTTTTTTTCATTGCAATTTGTGTTTACAAATGTCTCTTGCTTTGGTATTTATTGGCGAAAGTATGTGTGAATCTCGCCCTCGAATCGAGATTCGCAAAAGTGATCTGAATCTGAAAAAAAGTGATTTTTCTTGCCCAATGGAAATCTACATTAGTCTCCTCAAATCACAAATTGCATAGTCATTTGAGGTACCATGTTTGAGAACAATGCCTGGCACAAAGTCCGCTGGGTGTCAACTGAAAAACAATCAACTTTCAATTAAATAAATTTTTTTGCGATCAGTCAACGTTAAGAACTTGCTTTTTAGACTTCTGAAATAGAGGAGGAGTTGATATAGGGGTGGGGATAGAAGCATTAGAGGCCTGTGTAAAATGTTTTCGCATGTTGAGTGGAAAGTATTGTCGGCAGGTGACATGAACAGATCTATGCCAAGGGAGCCACATAACCTAACCTAACCTTATTTTGAATGGAAACATTCAGACGTTATGTCCGTATCCATCATTTATGCGGCGCGAAAATTCGAAAATTAAAATAATTCAAATGTTACCGTCAATTGCGGTCGATGCAGAATTTGTATGCTTTCAAAACTATACCTATACGAGCACATCGTCTTCATACCAATTGGTTTCAACAGAATAGCGTCACCTGCAACTACCCAACTGACGGAGTAATCATCGAGTTAATGAAGAAAGTATTTGATGATAACACAATTATCTCCAAAATTGTACCTATAGCTTGGCGTCCAAGATCGTGCCACTGGTTGCTGTAAGGGTATTTAAAGTCGTTGGTCTTTGCAAAAAATACATCAGCGATTCCAGCAATGGAAAGCCTACCCATCGAGCGCACTATGTAGCTTTAGACTTACATTACCGAAAAGGTGGACGCACATTCATGCGCCATAAAATAGCAAAACAGCTTCCAAAACGCTCGCTTGGTTGCCATATGCCCAAAATCCATTTTTAGCATGCGATAAAATTATCCGCCGAATTTATAAAGCACTCGCTAATTTGTTCAACATGTGTATGTACTTTTATTTCATATCAAAGTTCAACCATTGTTAAAAAAAAAACACACCCATTATCAGTTTACATGCTTATTAGAATTTTAGTTTGCACCTTGGGTAACAAAATCTGTATCTACCAAGTTTCTGACTCACCCTTACAGGAAGCCAATTCCATCAAGCGATATTTTTAATGTCAAGCAACAAAAACAGTTTTTAGCATTTAAATTCAATTGTTGTTGATTTTTGTTGGGCGCAGCCACCGCCATTTTTGGCACGTACAAAAATTTAGTTCGATATCTACATTACATATATATTATCTAACTTGGTAATAAAAGTTTTATCAATTGCAATGCGATCTCTACGAGTCACACCAGCAATACAACGGAGAAATCTCATTTCGGCAGCTTTTATCCGCGATCTTATTCTTTCGGTAATTACCCAAACCTCATGACCATAAAATAGGTAAGAGTTGGAACAAACACCGAATTAAAGACTGACTGACAACTTAGCTTTGACACAAAGTTCAGTCCTTAATAACAGAAGGACCAAGCTGTCTCAAAATTGACCCAGCCTGACCAATCCTACAGGAAAACTCGGCATTGCTCCTTCCATCACTCGTGAATAAGACCTCGAGATACTTAAACTTCTCCACCTGTTTCAATGGGACTCCACTAACATGCAGAGTGCATTGAAGTCGTTCTAGAGACGATCATCACTTCAGATTTGTTCACATTTACCTTCATCTCAGCTTCAACACAAACGGCTACAAACCGATCGAGTGCGCGCTGAAGTTCAGTCTGAGAGGACCCAAGGATGACCAAGTCATCAGCGAAGAGAAAATGACTTATCCTCAGATCTCTCAATTCGAAACGTTCTTCGCCAAGACTGCGCTGTAACATCCAGTCCATATAAGTAATGAAAAGGAGAGGCGACAAAACGCACCCCTGGAGAAGTCCAACGCCCACGGTGAAAGGTATTTATTTAACGCCGTTCACCCGAACACAGCTTTTACAGTTTGTGTAAAGAGATTGAATGGCTCTCAAGAGAGAACCATCAATTCCATACTCCTGTAATACACTCCAGAGTTTTCCTCGAGGGACTCGGTCGTATGCTTTCTCCAAATCTACGAAGCAGGCGTAAACAGGTGTAGCATACTCCCAAGCCTTCTTAAGTACCATTCTGAGAGTGAATAACTGGTCGGTTGTGCTTCTGTCGGGACGAAAGCCGCTCTGCTCATCTCCTAATCGTGCCTCGACCATTGCTCTGCAACGCGTTTCCAGCACCTTGGAATACCCCTGTAATTGAAGCAATCCCTTTTTTCCCCTTTCTTGAAAAGAGGCACAATCACCCCAATCTGCCAATCGCTGGGAGTTTCGCCGCATTCCCAGGCCACTTTTATGACACGAGAGAGCCATTTAACTCCCTCTTCACCTAAGGCCTTGAGCATTTCTGGCCGGATTTCATCCACTCCGGTAAATTTGCCAGCTTTTAGCGATTTGATTGCAAAAGTGACTCCCTCTACCGTGTGATTATTTTCCGCCCTGCTAAGGCATTGGATTGAGCAATTCAGAAAAGTGATCGCTCCATCTGCGCAAGATGTCCTCCTCATTAGAAAGAAGTGTACCATCTATGGATTTGACTCCTTCAGGCTTCAATAATGAAAATTGAATATACGAATTATTGTATCATCTCGAATGTCCCATACTACTTGTTGCATCATAGATTTTATTTCAATTTCCCATCACATTGTTATGGATCGCCATCCTTTTATAATTTTGAATTTAAAATGTACCCATCAAAGGTATTATGTAAAGGGTTTTCCAATAAGAGGTGTTAATTTGGTATTCAAAGAAAAATGCCATTTTTTGAGATAAATGATCAGATGTTTATTTCATAATAAAGAGGAAGGTATGCCGTTAATAATGAAAAACAACATCAGCCAAATCCAAATGGCCACCACGAGCACGCTTACAGAACCATATCCTTTTTCATGAAATTTTCCATAACCAAATCGCAAAGTGGCTGCCCTATATGTCCTCGATAGCCTCACGAATCTTTGAGGTCTTGAATCGACACGACGTTGTTGATTATCGGCCGGCTTGAGTTCTTGTGTTAACTGAACTTTATAAGCCTTAAGACCCAAGTCTTTATGCAAAATACGGCGTAATGACGTTTGTGGAATGCCCGATTCCAAAGAACGACGAGTTTTTGTTAGGTTTTCTTCAACATTTTGGGATACAGCAGCAATATTCTCAGTTGTTCTTAAGCGACGTGCACATGTTTTATTTTTCAAATCACTAACTTGTCCCAACAGCTCGAATTTTTCCACCAATTTTTGTATTGCGGTCCGACAAGGTGCTTCACGACGAAAAAAAAATGCTTTAGTTTTGCGAACTGCAAGATTTTCACCATTTTTGTAGTGAATTTTAATATTTTAAAGCCGTTGTTGAAGCGTGTATCCAATCGTTCTATTTTTAGTAATGGCGTAGTTTCTACTAGTCAAATGTCAAAGAATAAAAGCTTCAAAAGTGACAGCTACCGAATTAGCCATTCACAATAACACCTCTCATTGAAAAACCCTTTAGAATAAAATGAAATGCAATAATGAACGTTCTAAAATTTGTACCTATACTTATACCTATAGGTACTGGAAACGATCGTTTGATTTTCGCCAACATATTTTCGCAAATAGAATATTTCGCTCGTTTTTTTCGTTCAATATTTTTGCTCGCAAAGCACTGGAAATTTAACCGAATTTCAAAAAGGGAAAGATATAATTTTTCCAACTCGCGATAAAAAAAACCTGCATTGTGAAGAAATATATTACTTTTTGGACAAAGACCCGACTTTCTCACAAATAAAATATGATAAAAAAAGTTTTTAACCAAAATCATTTTAATGACATATCTTTTTTCTACAAGGGCTCTAAAACTCTCTGAGCCCAAGGGCGCCTGAATGGCCCAAGACGGCCCTGAATACAGACATGCATCAGCTGAACAAAAGGCCAACTACCTATTAACTATTATTCACTTTAAATTGATGAAAGCTCTCACTAAATCGCATTTCATATGAAAAATATCTCAAGTTCCTAGAATTTGAAATGGACACCAAAATGAGCACCGAGTAATCCTCGCACTCGCACTCGATTCCGAATACACTTCCTTTTGAATGGAATTACATATAATACCACTTTTAGGTAGGTATACTTATACTCACTTTTTGTTTCTTTTATTTTTGTATGCGATACCCAAAATTATATATCCACTCAAGTCATTGTGACGTCGTTTTTAATCCAAAGAACCACCCAAGTAAACAAATTCATTGTAATCTGCTGACGGGAAATCTCAATTAAAATCCATCGCCACTAACTATTGCGTACGCAATTGATTTTAAATTTAAAACGAAAAAAAAAAAACACTCAAATATATCGCGGTACCGTTATCTTGTATCGTAACGAACACGTCTTTATCAAAGATAACACAAACAATAATATTTTTGATTAGAAATTTCGAAACTATAGTCGGACTTCTTGTCACTTAAAAACTCATTAGGTTTTTGACACACATAACTCGCTTGTCAAGTAATTAATATTTTTTTTTTTCTGTTGGAAAATTCTTTACACACCGTTACAAGAAACCACTTTATGCTGAAATTCTATCAATTTTCTGCTGTCTCGACACTTTTGCCATAAATCCGTCAATTTGGTTTCGAATTGCTGCACGAAAAATAGAAAAGAATACGTCGCGTCGCGCGAACACGGTGACTTATGAGTGATTAGTTCCCCTCGCAGTGTTCGCGTCAGCACCGATCCGTTCCATTTGCTGGCATTCCCAACCGACCAACAGCAACAGCCCCGACGAGACGGGGCAACCAATTTAAATCAATTAAGCGTCTTTAACGATGAATCTCCTATTCTTGTGCGCGCCGATGATGGTGGTGGCTGGTGGATCCGCTCCCAAGAGGAAAACACAAAAAGATCGTGCCCACGATTGTTGGTCAAAAACAGATACGTATTCCCGCAGTGAAAATGAAAATCGTTTTCTACCGCACTTGATATTATGCACGCTCCGCTCACGCAGCAGGCACTTCGCTTGGCTTCTGCTGATGGAACAGAATTGAAAAGACCGATCGAGGAGTAGAAGCTCGGCAATCGGGCAGTGTGAAATGCGACCGCTTGAGAGTGTGGGGGCTTGTAAAGTAGAGTAGCTGAAACCACCAACCAGCGATCTCAGCGATATGCTCGTGGTCGTGGTGGTGGTGTGCGTACATTTTGTGGTTTATATGTATTATCGTTGTTTTATTCCGTTAAGTGATGATAATAAGAAAATGGAATGGAAATTAATAAACAATTTAACTTTTTCGGTTGCTGTTGTTTGTGATAAGGAATTAATTCACCGCCCGTTGTCGCCGGCAGCTATTATCAGTGCAGCATAGCGCGCATAGTTGCGCAATGTTTGTAAACACTTGGGACGATTAGTACTGGCTGGGATCAGTTCAGTAGCATATAATTGATGCTTTTGGGTCAGTGGGTATTTGGTAGCCGATGAGTTTCAGTTAAATTTAAATTGATTAAAAAATTGGGTTGGATTAAGGTTAGGAAATTCATCGATTTCTAAGGTTATCATGCATTTAATGTTCATTTGCAACAAACAGTTTTGCATCGTAACGCATGTGAGGTGAGTGCCCTAGCCAAGTTCTCTACTAAAGGCACACGCCCTCAGGGCAGGCACGTAGTCTAGACAAAAAAAGATAAAATTTTCTAAAGCCAAATTTAGACGATCATTTCAGTTTCAGTTTTAGTTCAGCTATCAGTTTAACAAATGTCTAAATGCAAAAATGAAAGCGTTTAACTGAAACTGATGGAATTCCCATAAGTTTTCAGAAGTTTGAGTAGATAAATCTTCTAACCTTCGGCTAATCACGAGTAAATTAAAAGCTCAACTGAATACTAGACTGATGCCTAAATACACTGCAGAACATCAGTTTAACTGAAAGCTTAACTGATAGCTCAACTGAAACTGAAATGATTGTCAAAATTGGGCTTTAAGCCCTAAATTCAAATCTATAAAAATAAGGAGTCTATCCCGGTAGGTATACAGTATTCAAACGCTAGGTATGTACACTGTGCAAGCCATATCTTTAACCTGGTTCTGTCAATTCAACTCCTGCAATTCGCAATTGTCTTTGTGTAGTTTGGCGTATTTTTTTTGGGAAGTGAGTATAACAAAACCTAAAGTGAGTATAAAAGTTTTGCATGTAAAAGTAAAAGTGAGGTAGCTATAGATTCTCCAAAAAATACGCCTGTTAGTGAAATTTCTTCCGCAACTGTTCAATTTTATTATATATCTTTCAAAAATGTCATTAAAAAGCACGCACCAGAGAGCTGGAAAACTCGACTTCTACGCCTTTGTGAAACAAGATTCATTGAAAGGCATGTCAGTATTATTTCCTTTGATTTCTCTTTAAATGCATCTCAAAAAGTCTTGAAGAAATAACGAGCAGAACGAAGATCTTCGAAAGCATCAACACTTTTGGCAGCGGTCCGAAAAAGTCATTTCCTAGTATGCCTCATTGCATGCGAAAAACTGTTCAGTTTAATGCTAGCCTTATCAATTTTCCTTAGATTTCGTTTCTGCAATCGACCGCACAAAAGAACTTCTGAATTCTCTTAAGAACATCAGAGAAAATACCGAAGATTTTTTCAGAAAGACTATTCAATCCTTCATTGGAATAAACAACGCGTTTCAATCCAGAAACCTTTCTACTGAAGCCTATTTATATCTGATGCAAATACGATATCAAAATATGGAATTATGTCCCACCGAAGTGGGTCATAAGGCCATTATGGACTTATGTCTCATGGACTTATGTCCCTGCGCCATCAACGATGAAGTTCTACCATCGTTTCACGCTCTTCGATTTAGAAACTAATTCGAATCAATGAATTGGAATATTCTTAGTTTTTTGTTTCGTAAGATTTTGATGCAAAAATCTGCTAGATCCTGTGATGCATATATACACTGGGAAAAGTGGAAAACTTTAGATTTTCCATTACCTATATTATTTATTTGGGCCACTTCCGATTGCCGTAGAATGTTGAAATTTGTTAGAGCGATGGGACTTGCAGTGTAGAAGAAAGTAAAAAATCAAACATTTTGTATCGTCCTTTCAGGGGACGTGGTACACGCCCACTTTTGAAAATCGGTTATTATTTATTTCGTGGTAGAGCCGGGAAGGAGATTTGTTGCGCTTGTGCAAATGTTGGCATTTGGGAATGTTAAGCTCTAAGCAGTTTTTAAGGCACCACGCTGAAAACCGATCAAGGTCTTGTTGAAGGAGAGAGGAGTCTTGAGGTGAAGAAAGGAGTTTGAAGAATTTGGTATCGTCGGCGTATAGAGAGAGGGAGGAGTGTTTAATGACATTTTCAAGATCGTTTATAGTAAGGATGAAGAGAACACCAGAGGCTGCTAAGAAAGGGACCGATAGGGCGGACCTGACAATATAGGTTCAAACCCAAGAGCAGACAATTTTAAAGTGAATTAAATGATCAGATATCTTATCAAAGGCCTTACTAAAGTCAGTTGCAATAACGTCAACTTCGTTGCCGTTCTCTAATGCTGACAGAGCAAATGACACGAATTCGACAGGATTTGTAGTGGTTGATCTACCTTTCAAGAAAGCCATGTTGGTTAGGGGAAATAAGAGACTTGCATCTAAAGCTTAAGGCTTCGTATATTATACGTTCGAAGATTTTGGGTATACCTATGTGAGAGTTTGGCAATATGACGATAATTAGTGACTTCACTTTTTAATCCTTTTTTGTAAATCAGGATTATGAAAGCGGTCTTCCAAATCTGGGAAAATACTGGGAGAAAGAGGGACCGACAGATTGGAAGAACACTTCTTAAGAAAAATTGCGGGGAGACCACCTGGACAGGGTGAGAATTCATCATTTAGCTTTTGTAACTTATATTCGATGAGAGTATAATCAATAGTTTGAGAGAGAAGGGGACCAATAGAGAAGTTAGGCAGGTAGCTAAAGTAAGAGGGGTCCGGTACAAAAAAGTTGTCAGCAAAAGATTGCTTGAAAAATGCGGTTGGAAATGGTATGTGGGTCCGTGAATGATAGGTACGTTTTCATAAGAGAGAGAAGGAGGGTAGCCGTCTGATTTTTATTTTTGTAGTTGACGAATCGGAAAAAGGACTTGGGGTCATTTATGTGCATTATTTAAATAGCGTTGGTAGAGAGTTATAAAGCTGAGTGAATTGCGCAGTAGCGCAGTGGTGTGCTGTAGTGTGCAGTAGTGTGCTGGACTACTGTGCGAGGGATCCCAGGTTCGATCCCCGGAAAAACACAAATTACATCTTAAAGTTTTTTCTACTGCTCCACCTCTCGCGAACGTCTGACAAACATCCGAGAGTATGACTGTCTTGAAAAAGCTTCTCAATTCAGCCGTTCAGACTCGACATAAAATTGTAGGTCCCTTCTATTCGTCCCAAAAATAGAAACTCACACAAAACGAATGGTTGCGAGAAGCTAGGCCTTGGGTGTCACCCGCCTGTTGCGCCACCTATTTATTTATTTTTTGAATTGCAGATAGATACCAAGATAGTTGGAATAGTCCGAAGAAGAGTTTGTGTGAAGAAAAACTGTCCATAGCTTGTGCCTCTTGTTTCGTAAGGAACGAAGTCTACGATTATACCATGGAGGGAATGTGGATGACGTTTTATGGCGAGAAAATGGTACATAGAGAGAAATGGAGTTAAATAATTCTCTGTAAAGCATGGACAGAGCATCATTCGTTGGATGTGTGAAATCCTTTTGGAGTGAACAAAATTTCCAAAGGCAGCATGGTCTACCGCTACTTTTTGGGGGGATATGTTAAAAGTCTCGTGAAACTTGATGTAAATATCACGGAGACTTGTAAGGTCGGTACTGAATCCTTCGTGTTGAATTGAAACGATGACACTAGTTTTGGTTTTACCCTTATAACAAACTAAGTCAGATTTGTCATGAAGATATGCTAGAAATAGACGCATATTCTCGTATTTTTCTCTCTGATAAGTCTGGAAAGCGCATAGCGACATTCTGTCCGTGGTGTATCAATTTTTTGCTGGGTTAGTTCAACAAGGGACTTGGGCAAAATCCTCAACTTGTTGTTCCTTCCCGCGGGCGCCCGTCTGAAAATGACCAATCAGCTTGTCTGATTGGTGTCAGCCAAGGATTTATGCTTACGCTTTAATCGTATGTCGTGATCCATTAGTTGAGGTGGGAGAAAAACCCTAAAGTCAAACCTGATACCAGAGGTGGAGAGAGCGTAGAGCAAACTAAAAACCGACAGGGAAGTTCCTAATCAGCCGGCGATGGAACTAGGGGACGACTCTAACGAGTCGGAACCTCAGTCATCCATCTCCGGCTTGGAAAATGAACTAGAGGAGGTGTTGCTAGCTAGTGACAGTGAGGATGCGGACTGCACACTCACTGACACTAGTATGGCCTTTAGTGAGGTGGCTGGTACTCTCACTACTGTTAACAAGGGTAACGGTGGGCAGGCAGGTACTCCCACCAATATAGCGCAGGGTAAAAGTGAGCTGGCTGGTACACTCACTCAGAAAGCTAGGGGTGGTAGCGAGGTGGCTGGTACTCTCGCTGACACTGCTCAGGGTAGAACACCGACCAAGAAAACCGGGCACGCAGTTGGCAGGTACTCTGCGGCCTCCGGGGACTCTAAGGTCGGACATTCAGGGAAGGAGTTGAGCGCACATCAGCTGAGTAGGATAACAGTACTTCAACAAGCCAGGGAATTAGGAATCAGAGATTGGGTCTAACAGATACAGACATGTGCAGGTATTGCGAAGACTTACAGGACACAGAGGATATTACCCATCTCCTCTGTGAATGTCAAGCTATTGCTCGGTACAGGAGGAAATACCTTGCTGGGTACTTCTTCGACAATTTGGAAGAGGTCGGGTAATTAATTGTTTGGGCGAAGTAGTTTAGGTTATTTGACCGTTATGGTTCCCCAGGAATGGCGATGGGTCCAATATGGTGCCTAGTCCTATGTAATGAACTCACACCCTATTCAACCTAACCTAACCTAACCTAGTTCAACAAGGGGTGGCAGTAGGGGTTCAAGGAAGGGGATAGTAGTGCTATAGTGGTTGTAGGTAAAACAGTATTAGCAATGGGGAGGTTGCATGTGGGATTTATAAAATAGGTGCTTATAAAATTATGGTACATACTTAGCTCCTATCCTTAGGTCGAAATTTGGGACGGAGTTAGAAGCAGAGGCCACTGATGGTTGATGAAGGGGGTATTGGTGGTTGGGGTTGCTATGCTAGAGGATGAAGATTTCGTTGGTGGCTGAGAGGAAATGGTTTTGGGTGTGAGGGTTGGTACATTTGATGCAATATGCATAATTGAAGAGGAAGAACGTGAGTTATTAGGTATGTAAATGGAAAGGTGGGGCAAAATTTGGAAAAAGGTTGGTTTTGGTGCTCCAGATTTAGGACGAGAATCGGTAGACTTTGATGTATTTTTTCTAGATTTCTTATTATTATTATAGACGGCTTGTCCGTCCACATACACGCATCGTATCAAGGAGGATGATATTAGCTGCATCGGGGTTGCAGAATAACCATTCCTATTTTGTTGGGAAGTCGAACTTATGATGAGAGGGCAGGAACATTTTACATTGGGTGATGATTATGCGAAATCTTTTTGCAAATAACTTCGTTATGCAATGAGTATCAGCATAATGGGGTGCACGGTGCACTCTTGATGAAAAGATTGGTAACTAACTGCTGCTTTGACTCTAGTCTATCCAGTCTTTGTTGCCATTCGGAAGTTGTTCATGTAGTTCCAAAATGTTTGACGAGCCTAAACGAAAGTAGTGTATAATTCTAGCTGCTTAAAACCAATGTTGGTATTTTATGCCTTCATCCATTAACAAAATATAGGTTAAAGTTCTGAAGATTTTTCAGTGCCCACAATTGGAATTTCTTTGGTAAAACTAAGTAACATTTCATAAAATGCTTTAGGTTTTGTTTTTTTTAAGTGCGGAAATATTCTGATCAAGCGTTTTCTTAAGCTGTAGCAAAACGTCGCGGTCGGCACTGCGATAATGTTATCATCGAATGACCTCGAATACTACATACTAGATGCAATATCGCAGTTTTATTAAGCCAAAGATAAATTGGCTAATTAGTTAATCGACACCAGGTTCCTTATCGGAAATTGTATATGACCTCTATAGCTAACTTAATACACAATCGACTAGCTAACGTCAAGTTAACATTTGCATCTGGACTTGAAGTATACAGAACACATTTGTATGAAAATGTATGTGCTTGGTGCTGGCATGCTTAAATGTAGAAATAAAATGTCTCTTAAAATGTAGTAAGACATGAAAAAGTGTTGGACATCAACTACTATATTGGTCTAAATACTCAAGTATGTAAATTGGTATCCAAATTATGAAGATGTCAACCTCAACCCCAATTCATAAGTTTTGTTGACTTATTATTACTCTTATCAAAATCAGGTCGAACTCAACCGATTATGATCCATAACAATTAGCATTCGAATCGTAAACAGAGGTCTGGACCTAAATATACATATTTATTTAATTAGCATTAATAAAAGCTGTTATTATCGGTACGGATATATACCTGCACTACAATGTCTGATAATAGCTTTCTGACGCGATATGGCAACCATATTTTTGATTTCATAGATAGGTACTATTCATAGATTTTAAAACCCATATTCCTGGGATTTTTTGATCCCAAGATGCTAGTACACGGCATGTAGCAAGCCACATACGTATGTATAGCACTGACGTCATTTTTATGTGAGCGAATGATCCCAATGGGTGTTTATCTACATGCCGTATACAAGCTCTCTTTGTGCACACTCTGTTGACAATCCTTGTGCTTCAGATGTTTGGCCGCCAAAATGCATGTCCCCAACTCGAATTCTATACACTTGCAATAGAATAGGCGCCTCTGGATGGTTGAATCAAGTGTTTGTTTCCTTCAAAGTGCTGGTTGGAAACGTGCGAATCAATCATCTCGCTCTTTGCATCAAAGGTCTCGGTGAGATAGCTTCCTCCTTAATGCTTTTTTGTAGACCGGCCGATGTAGGATGATGTTCAATTCAAACTTTCCTGCAACAAAATCTTGGGGAATCTGCAGTTGGTACGCTCTACACCAAGTTGCCTGCCTTTGGCCCGCCGCAAGTGCAGCAACCTTTTTAGACTTGGTTTAGATATTATTCCAAATTAATAAGATCGTTCTGCCTAACAGCAGAATTTCCGTCGTTTTCGCCATTTAACAGAATGCAGAAGTGGATTTTTCATACAATTTTGGAGTCAAAAGAAATGTAAACAAAACCAAATGTAAATTTTTTGTTCCGCTGGCGCTAGATCTCTGGCGTTCCTCCATCCGAAATTATGTCGATTTCCAGCGCGACAAATACCAAACAGTTGCGTCGTTTGCTATGGATAATTATAACAGAAGTAACTTGATTTAAAGATACAGGGCGCACGAATCGTGCTACAAAAACAAAACGTAATAACTTTTTTTCTGTGTGAGTAATTGGCGTTTTTTTTTTATTATTTGGCAGGATACCGAAAAGAGAATTTGGATAGTGCAGCGGTACCATGCTTTGCAGTCCTTCATGTCCGTCCAAAGGGAATTTAGGCGGGAGTTTGGCGGCACTCCCCCGAGAAGATGGACCATTATCAGGCTGGTAAACATATTTGCCGAATATGGAAGCATCGCACGAAAACCCCTATGTTTGGGTTCAAGATACAATCGCGGCTGTAGCATCGTCAATTCAGGCAAATCCCAGCGTCCAAGTCCAAATTACAAGCAAGTTTAACCCTCCTATTCGCCTGGAATTTTGCCAAAAATTGTTTGCAAATTAATATCCAGAAACTCCATTTTCCGCTGACCCCCATGGTCACCTGACCTGACTGCACCAGACTTTTTTTATAGGGTTATGTCAAGCAAGAGGTGGACAAAACGGAACCAAGGAATTTGGCTGAATTGAAGCAGTCCATTACAACAATAATTGAGGCGATCCCGACTTCAACCCTTTAGGCCGCATTGAATAATTTTCTGATCAGGAGGTGTCGCATATGCGTGGATGAGCGTGGAGGTTATTTACGGTCTATCATCTTCAAAAAACAATTAAGTATTTATATAAAATTAAATTGAATTTTCTATACAAAAAAAAATAAATGAAATTCATTGTTTAAAAAAAAAAGTTATTTGAATTTCTTATTGTAGCACAATTGGTGCGCCACCCTGTAGTATTTAACCCCTCTACATAATAGCCTAATAGCACATAATATTAATAAACATCAATAAAATTAAGAACATTATTAGCGCTTTTTGGGCGATTTTAAAATTTTTGCTTTTTGCATTTTCTATCGGCAGTTCAGCATTTATTCATTTTTCTTTCTACTTTTCAGTTTTGGTTTAATTTTTGTTTCCCCATTCTTCATAACCTGGTTTAAGGGTAGTGATGCGATTATATGAGAACACAAGCGTTCTCACTCTAGCCTCTCACTATCAACTCCTACTCTCACCTCCACGTTGGTGACTGGTGGGTGCCTAGTACCTCGATTGGAGATGGGGTAACCAACCCCTGTGGAAGGTCGTTGGTGGCAGCGAGCGAGAGAGGGGGGGAGGAGTGTCTACGCACTAAGACACTTCCTCTTGTTTCAGGCGGCAGCGGATGAATTCCCTAGATGGAATCAACGGTGGCGTCTACAGTTCCGGTCAGGTCGAACTAAAGTGTAATCCCTGTATGAGCTGCTTCGACATATTTGGATACCAGGTCTATGGGGATCTCCAATACTGAGCCAGGGTGTTGGAAAAGAGTTGGTGGCGGAAGAACCCTAAACGGGTCAACGGCAGCGCTCATATCCCAAAATTGGGTTACTGACATCGGAATATCCGACCCGCTGTCCTAGGGTCAAAACAAGGCCTGGCCCTCCAGGTTGGGGGTTGTGCAATCGGGGTAACTTCCCGACCAGGGAAAAAATAAATAGTTATGAGGGAGACGCAACCAGCCTCGGATTACGGAACTCCTCAAATGGCAACCAGACCCGGAACGTCAATAGACTATGATTTAAGAGTATGTACCTGGAATGTAAGAACACTCTACACCCCAGGTGCCACTCAAAAACTTGAGTCTGTCCTCATGCGGTACAAGGCAGACATTACCGCGATCCAGGAGATATGATGGATAGGATCAGGCATGATGAAAAGAAAAGATTGCGACATTTATTACAGCTGCAACAAAAGGCTGCATGTATTAGGATGCGGATTCGTCATGGGAAATCGGCTTAGGACAAAAGTTATTGACTTCAAGCCGATAAGTGATCGCCTTTCTGTGATCCGCATCAAAGCTACTTTCCAAAACATAAGCCTAATATGTGCACACGCCCCTACCGACGAGGCTGAAGATCCTAGGAGTTTTATGACCTCCTCCGGAAAGGAAAACATCTTTGGCGGGTTAGTTGGTAAGCACAGAATCCACGAAACGACAACAGACAACGGCTACCGACTAATCGATTTTGCAGCAGCTCGTAATACAGTGATAAGTAGCACTAGGTTTCCAAGGCTAAGGATCCAGCAACCTGGCGCTCCCCAGACGGTCGAACCGCGAGGCACGCATCCAACATCCTCGACGTGCACACATTCCGAGGGGCAAACGTCGACTATGACCATTTTCTTGTCGCGGCTAAATTCAGAGCTCGACTGTCCAACAAGAAGAAGCTGCGAACCGCCCAGAAGAAGAAATTCGACGTTGGACGCCTTAGCACACCTCGAGTAGCTCTATATGGCGAAGGCCGAATTTGGAATCCCGACAAAACTGATTCAGCTGTGTCGCATGACGCTGGAAAACACGCGCTGCAACGTGCAGTTTGGAAGCAGCTCTTCCCAAATTTTTCAAACATGCACCGGATTTCGGCAAGGAGACGCTCTATCATGCGACTTCTTCAATCTCGTACTGGAGCAGATAGTGCGCAGGGCATAGGTGTCAACACGGAAGGCACTATCTTCAACAGGTCCGTCCAGCTGCTTGGCTATGCGGACGATATTGACATCATCGGTCGCTCCCAGCGTGCCGTGATAGAAGCGTTCACGGCGATTGAAGAACAGGCGAAATCAGTTGGGCTTGAAGTAAATGAGGACAAGACTAAGTACATGATATCAACAAACAAACAAGCATCTGTCCACCGTCTAGGACAAAACGTCACTATTGATAGCAATAATTTCGAGGTAGTTAAGGAGTTCACCTACCTCGGAGTAAACGTAAACTCCACGAATGACACCCTAGTGGAGATCCGACGAAGAATTACCCTAGGAAACCGTTGCTACTTCGGTTTGGCAAAACAACTGGGTTCAAAACTCCTAACTCGAAGGAGGAAATGTGTGCTCTACAAAACCCTTATCCTGCCAGTTCTGCTTTATGGCGCCGAGTGCTGGACGATAAGCAAGAAGGGAGAGCTGATACTGGGCTCCTTCGAAAGAAAGGGCGAATGGAGGAGAAGATACAACCGCGAACTCTATGAGCTGTACCAAGATGTGGATGTAGTCCAAAAAGCAAAAACACGTCGACTACATTGGCTCGGGTGAACTCGATTTGGGTGAACTTTAATTTTTGAAATTTTGTGCGATATTTCATTATGAAAAATCAGCCAAACAGCAGAAAATGAAAATTCCCCCAAAATCACCCAAATTTATTTTTCGCTGGTTCTTCATTTCTCGGTTTTGGGCGATTTTGTTTTGGCCGATTTTTCGCATAGCCTCTCTCGATCATGACTTAACGAGTGTTAGTATTCTAAGTGTTACCTTTCAAATCTCAACTGCTCAAGCCACACAAAAAAAAAAGCGTTCAATGGCGTCAAGTCCTCTCAAGGAGAGGAGCGATATTTCCTACTGTCTTATAACCAGTGATGCCATTCTGACCGGATTTCCGGTTTGAAATCAGGTCTAACCGTTTTCTGACCGGAACGAAAAATGTTTTTAACCGGAAAACGCTTTTTTGACTGGAAAAATAAAATTGTTCTACTGACTATAAATAAGGATAGATTTATATGGGTAATTTGAATAAAACTTTGCCATACATTACGAACACGCTCCCAAGTTCAAACAGAAACCAATTTACTGCGAATATTGGGACGTTTACAACATAATATACATGGAATCCTCCTTCGGGAGCAGGATAATAAATTATCTTATAGGCTAATTTTTGGACGTTTTCTTTTGCTAGAATGTTGAAGAGGAAATTAAACAATGCATTTCAATTAAAAGTGTGAAATTAGATAAATCCCAGATAAGAGTTTGGTGAACTACTCTTTTCAAGTGTTAGAAAATTATCCAAAACTAATTATTTAGCCATAGACGTCTTCGCATGACTTTTATTTCCATTAACGACTTGGCTACAAACAAAAACGAGGCGTCATTGCAATGAAATAAAATTTGACAGGTAAAAGAATATTGAAATCGGAAAAACAAACAAATTTTATAGTAAAGCCGAAGCCGACGCCCGTTTTTGACGCCCTCAATCTATCAATGCAAATATCAAATGCAGATTTATATCGAAAGCACAATGGTACGAAAAAGAACCTTTATGCCCTGCCCAGGCCATGCCAGAATTATTTCTGAAAATAGATTTTCTGCGCATTTTCTATGCTACTTTTCTCCTTTCTACTCACTCAAAATCTACCTGCCTCATGGACATTGGAAGACGTTGTATGGTCATGAACTAAAAGTGTATTTCAGGACTTAAGACACGTCATATTAAATGAAAAATTAGTTTCAGTAAATTTTAAACAAACGAAATAAAAAACAAGTTTACAAACTCAAGATTCGCATATTATAAAAACGTTTTCTCAACATGGATAATGTTTATAATGTAAAAAATGGCCTAAAATAGTTAACTTATGTTTTATATTTTATCAATACATATTATATTACAATAATTTTTTTTTTGACCGTGTTTCCGGTCAAAAACTCTGATTTTAACTTTTGACCCGATTTTTTAACCGGATTTAGAAAATAAAAATCCGGTCATACGGTCAGATTTGACCGGATTCACTTTTTTTTAGTGGCAACACAGCTTATAACATCAATAATAGATTCTCTTATTATTATACAATATAGGTATTTATTTTAAGAGGCGTGTCAATTTAAATTTAAATTTAACGCCTTGTGGGTTGTGCATCCCATTAGTGTACGACGAACGTCATGTGAGAAATTTCACAGTCATTCTGTACGTCGTTAAAAGCCACAAAACAAAAACGACGATATTGGTTGTTTTTGGTCGTTAACAAATTAGTGAAGGACAAGAGTGATGAAAAACTACTGAAAATTAAACTTTTCTTGAATTTTTAATTTTTTTCAAAAAAATAAATTAAATTAGACCCTTTTTAAGCGTTAACAGTAACAAACCAGAAACAATTTAATGGAATAGATAGAAGAGAACATTTCATTGGCATTTTTTAAAAGGAGAGTCTTAAAGGTTGACGCTAAGATCGAAGTAGCTATAACCCAGTGTTAAGTTAATGGTACTTTATTAAATCATGAATATTACATTAATTGTATACAAATTGTACATTTAAGCATGGCCTAGCCGTCTGCCGAGATTTGACAACAAATTTAACAATAATTTTACATACAATTGTCAAAAAAGCAAAAAGTAGCTGAAGTAGTGTACATTTAAAAGTTTTCATCCAAAATTCTTTTTCTATAATTAAGAGCAGTTTCACAGTATGAAGCAAGTGTACTCCAATTACGACTGTCGTTAAGAATATTCTTTAATTCTTCCAATATCAGTGTGTCGGCACCAAAGTGATTACGCCGGATTTCCTTCATAATGGGGCAGGATCCGATGAAATGTATCACGTCTTCATTTTCGCCAGTGTTACACAAGCTGCAGCGATGCGGAAGATCATCCCGATGTGGCATCCAATTGAGCTTAAGTAGTTCTCCTCGCGCTCGAATTACCAGTGATATTTGGGCAGTATTATTAAGGTTAAGGTTCAGATAGGTCATGTGTTGATGCTGGAGTTGTTTATATAAACGGCGTGAGCTTGAGCTTTCCGCTTGGCTAACATTATCAATTCTTATGGCCTGTTCAACCTCCAATATAAATTTTTGCGCAATCCTCTGCCAGTCTAAAATATTGCTCTCCTCTAAATTGAGCCTGATATTATATTGTGTGGCGATGGTTTCCCAGTCCTTGAAGAATAGAGTTTTTGTTCTTATTGCTGTCCGCACTAGTATTTTTGTGAGTCTTGTATCGTCTCCTCCCGATACCTGCGCACCGTAGCACATTACCGATCGCATAACAGCTTCAAACACTTTAATTTTCGCTGGTATTCCGATCCTCGAATTGGTCATAAGGTTTTTCCGCGTATAATTGATAGCTTTCTTTGCATCGGAGAGCTTGAGTGCGAAATGTTTTTTCAGTGAAAGGTCGTGATTTAGGGTTATTCCTAGATATTTAAATGTCTTGACAACCTCCAATTCATTCCCGCCATATTTCCATTTTTCATTCCTTGCAAATCGTCCTGTGCCTTTACTAAAGATTAGAACTTTTGACTTTGCTGTGTTTATTTGCAGGTCGTTTAGCTTGCAGTAGTTGTCTAGCTTATTTATCATTAGCTGTAATGAGATCGGTGATTCTGCTAGAATGACGATATCATCCGCAAATAGTAAAGTTGTAATTCTCACTCCTTCTACTTCGATTCCAGCGGGTATGAAATCGGTGATGTCGTCCAAAAAGAGTGAGAATAGTAAAGGGCTTAGAAGACATCCTTGTCTTACTCCACATTTTATTTCAAACGAGTCCGAAAGCTCCTTACCATTCCATATCGCTGATTCATTTTTTCCATATAAATTAGAAAGAGCTTTTAAAAAAAGTTGAAGATACCCCGATCCGCGACAGTTTATAAAACAGGCAGTTTCTGTTTACAGTGTCAAATGCGGCTCTAAAATCGATGAAAAACGCGTAAAGTTTTTTGCCTTTAGTTAGGTAGCCTTCCGCTATTCTTGTAAGGTTAAAAATTTGGTTTAGAGAAACCTTCTCTAAATCCTGCCTGAAACTGGCTCAACTTATTATATTCTTTTACCCATTTTGTTAGCCTTGAATTCATTAGACCCATGAGAATTTTAGTTACTGTATTCATGAACGATATGTCTCTGTAGTTAGCCGCATCATTCGGATCACCTTTTTTAAAAATTGGGAACCCAGTGTAGACCACCATCAAGTGATGAAAGAGGTTGGCAGAAAGTTTTTGTTAGCATCACTTTAAATCATTTTTTTAATGTATGCAGTCGCACTCACCTTAATTAAAATGTGTTTCTACACACTTCTGGTAGCTACACTCAGAATCGGACAGTCGCAGCAAGTCAAGGTATATAGAACTACTGTATTTCTATATGCCATGGCAGCAAGTTATATTGCCGGCACAGACGGTGACCATGTATGTAGGTATGTACTTTTGAATCCGAAAACAATTTATTAAATGAATGTGGTTTTCCATTGGGACAAAAAATCAATCTTTTTTTTGATTCGGATCACTTTTTGCAGATCTCGATAATTTTCGAGATTTACACATACTCTCACTAATACCAATATACCAATATACCTTGCACAGCTGCAGGGGCGTGGCGAGGGGGGGGTGGTGTGCGACACCCCCACCGTTTTTAAGAGTCGGCAAATCAATGAAGTAACATTTTAACTTGAGCAGCTAAAAAAAAAATTTAAAAAATTTCAAAAAAAAAAAAATTTAAAAATTAAAAACAAAAAATTTAAAAATTTTAAAATTTGACTCGGAACAAAATGTTAAAAAATAAGAAGTGAGTTTGGATTTTCATTAGGTATATGTTTTCAAACTCGTAAATGTATACAAGCGCATTTTCAAGGGTTCCACCTTTCGGACCTTTTCCACCTTTTTTGACTGTATGTACCTTTTCCGAGTTTCGATTTTAAAAATGATGGTCAGCATCGGTGAATTTGCCGACTGAACACATTAAAATTTAGCGAGTTTCTATTCGATTTTAAAAAAGATTGTCGGCATAGCTGAATTTGCCAACTGAACATAATAAAATTCTCAACAGGTGGCGCTGTAGCCCCACATTTAGATATCTCGAAGACCACCAAATCGATTGAGCTCCAATTTACAGGTAGTATTAGGTATTGGCCCAAGAGTGTTCGTGTTAAGATTGATCAAAATTGGACAAAGGGGCGTGGCGCCTCCCATACAAAAAAAAAAACATTCAAAATCCTATATCTCGAAAACCACTGAACTGATTGGTCTCAAATTTTGAGGCAATTTTAGGTATTGGCCAGGGATTGTTCCTGTAAAAATTGGTCAAAATTGGACAAAGGGGCGTGGCACTTCCCATACAAAAAACATCTTCTATGGGGTAAAACTCGATGACGTTATAACTCGATAACCGCTGGCCCGATACAGTCGGCAAGTTCCTGAAATAAGTCGGCATTTCAATGAAAGTCACCCCCCCCTTCACGGCTCGAACCCTCGCTACGCCCCTGCACAGCTGTTTTACGTCATTCAGAATTTGTTTTCGAAAAGCAATTATTCAGACAAAAACGTAAATAATGGACATGGACTTAATTTTGGAGCAATATCTATCATCTTCATATTCTTCCTCGTCATCTGCGGTCTGTGGATTTCGATTCTTCGTCGATACCCACATTAAATTCGTATGTTTTCATCGACAAACGAAAAAAATGTGCACAGCTGATGTGCTGTCTAATAAATTCGCCACGAAAAATCTGAGATCTGAAATAAAAATCTGATGGTCCCAATGGAAAACGACATAAGTTTTTCAAATGAATGTTTGTCCCTTTACTGGTTGATCAATTGGATTGGATTTTGTCGTCATCTGTCCCCGGATTCGTAGGAGAGTAAGAGCGTATAGTCCCTTGTCCTCATCACTACTCCAAAACATTGATTCACTATTCATTTTTTAAATTAGGATTTCTTTTGAAAAAGAAAAACAACAAAAAACAACACTCTACTCTACTAAATGGAGTCAGCCCGTTTAGATAGATTATTCCGGTGCGATGAATGCACAAGACTTTATTTCATGGCACAGATTATTCTCGCTAAAAACTGCAAGCAACGCATTACGCATGTTCCTCCCTATGCGAAGAGCGGTGATTTATAGAAGAGGGCGTCAATTTGGCGATGGAGGTTGTCGAGGATGCACTTTACAATAGCAAGGGCATTCTCGCCAAGTCATGTTCCTGTCGCGCCGATCACAATAACGCCTCCAAGTGTTTTTTATCAGCTAATGTTTAAGCCGCAACACCACGTATATACTGTCTGCCAAGTTCCTCAGTCTTGAAAAAAAACAAAACAGATTTGCCTTTTCTCCTTGCAAAATAAACAAGTTTTACTTCAAATTTTATTCGCACTTACATTTTTAGAATAAAAAGTTCATTTTTTTCTACAAATTTGTTTTCATCGAATTTATTTTTATAAAAAAAATTATTATCATTCATCTTTTTTTTTTTTTTTTTGTTCATTTTAGATAACTTAAAGAGAGCCGAAATGTAAAAGTTGTAGTAATGGTAGTATTGCTTTAAAGTCGACGTTCTTTTATTATTTTTTATTTTTTTTTTTAATTTTTGTATTTTAATTAAAATTAAAATTAAAGGAAATTTCATTTCAAAAAATCGATTTAATACAAAGAAATAATTAAAAAAGTATTGTGTATATAACTGGGTAGGGTAATAATTGTAAATTCACGGTAACTGGTGATTTTTTTTTTTTTAATTTTTCAAGTTTTTCACTAGCACGTATTAGATTTATTTTTATTTTAAGGTTAATAATTTAAATGATTATTATTGCATGTTTTACATTACAGATTAGTAATTCATTTTGCTGATCTTATTTTTTTTTTGTTTTTTTGTTTTTGTATAAAAATATATAGCTTTATAAAATTATTTTGAATAGTGTAATAAATATTATTGTAACATAGTTGGAGTGTGTGGCATTGAAAGTAAGTATGCACCAAGCCACTAACGTTTAGGCCAACACCCCAATCGATAAAAGAAAATAAATAGTTGCCTCCGTTTACCTTTTCCTGCACGCCTTATGCATTTCTCACTCAAAATAATAATAATAACTTCGTTAAAAAAACAAAAAAGAATAAACAAATAAACAAAGGACATTCCATCCCTTTCTTTGAAGACTGTGTAAAAGTGATCGAGAGCGAAGCAACAATGGCAGAGCACACTTGCACTCCATAATCGGAGAGGGCGCAGATTTGCCGATGGACGAGTTTGTGGGTTCACATTTCACTGAACAGCATCTTCACCGTTTGTGTTGGAATCGTCAACACTGGTATTTTTGCTCGAGGCCTTTAGCTGATTCTGCAGTTCGGTAAGTATATTTGTCTCCTGATAGAAGAGCCTGACCAACCATGGGTCGGTGGACTTGCGCAGTACTTCAACTTGGAATGTTTCACTGAAGCGTGAATCAATGAGTTCGCTGAAACGGAAGCTTACATCTTCGGACCAAAAGTCCACACCAGCGGGATTCTCTAGGGCGCAGTGCTTGCCCGCGGGTTCGATGGTGCGCATGTCTTCTGGAATCTTTCGGATCTGATCCGTAACAGCGGTATTACCAAAGTCTAGGTAAATCACCTCACAGTCTTTATCTTGAATGGACAATATTTTTGCCCGGTAGTAGGCCTCATCGTCGGGAAATTGCGCCACGCATATGGCTCCGACGTGTATATCGTCGAGTGGCTCCAAATTCGCCGCATCAATGAGACTTTCCGTGATTTTCTCCACCTGGGGTCCGTCGTCGGTGAACTGAATATAGAAATCATTCGCAGAGGTCACCTGAATGACGGTGCACTTGCGGCAGTCATCTACCGTACTGGTTTCTGACTCGTTTTTGCCATTTTCCAGCAGGGCCTTTAGTTCGTCGGAGATATTTTTGTCCCTAATCTGCATATTGATTGACAAAACCTCATCGACGTTGGCCAACGCTTCGACTTGGAACACCTCTCCAAAGTACGCCTCAAGTACTGAAGAAAATCGGTCTTTCAAAGTATTTTCATCACCTTCGGGTATCTGATGCAGCTGGCATTTCCTTGCAACTCCCGGCAGCTCCTTCAATTCGTCGGGGATCAGCCTTATATCGTTCGTCACGACAGTATTTCCGAAATCAATCAGAAACACCTCGTAGTCTTCACCAGACAGTTTCTTTGCCACCCTGCCACGATTGTATATCTCATCTTCTTTGGAAAATACCGCGCACAAGTCACCTTCTTGGGCATCCTCCAACTTCGTCATATCGCCGGCCTTCTCCAGCGCCTTGGAAATCCCATCCAGACTTCCGCGCTCGAACTTTAGCTGAATGTAAAACTCATGTGGCGATACTACATGACTGACTAGAGCGTCCTTGATGGACGATTCTTCTTCCGAAGGCCCTTCGATTCCCAGCAATCGATTGAGTTTCTCGCAGAGATTCTCATTGTTACCAAACAGCTTCACTACAGCTGGATCGCATTCATCGTTCACAACGTCGATCTTCACCATTCCACCACACTCATCGATCAGCACGTTGAAAACGTCAACTGCGGCTGAGATTGTCGACAATTTGACGCCATTCTCCAACGTGCAGTGCTTTGAGAACTCTTTTATGCAGCGCAAGTCATCGGGAAGACTGCGCAGATCCCCAGTCAGAGATTCGTTGCCGAAATCAATGAATTGCACACGCCAACCATTCTCGCCGCAATTCTCCAGAATCTTCGATCTATATAAAGCACCATCGTCCGGAAACATCGCTGCGCAAAGCGTACCGATGTCTGGGTTTTCCAGCTTACTCATCCCGATCTCATTCAACGTCGCAGTCATATCATCTAACTTATGGCCATCCGAGTTGTACTGAATGTAAAAGTCGCACGGCGAATTCGCATGACTGATCGTTGCGTCGCGAACTCCATTGCGATAGCTCTCACTCATCGACGTCTGCATTGTGGTATAGAAACTCGTGTTCATGTCGTTATCCGTGTTGGGCTTGCGATCGCAAAGTGGCTCCAAGTCTTCAATTATATTCCTACCGTCGACCAGCAAATGCACGATAGCATGGTCACTGGGCTCCTTAAGCTCCACGACAAATACCGTCTCGCCTAGCGCTGAAATGTCAGAGAATTTTTCCTCTGCCGCATCTGACCAGCAGAGCACATCCTCTGGTAGCTGCAGAGCACATTTCTTCGATAAGAACGGTAGATCGGCAATTTCTTGTGAGATCTCCTTAACCTTTGGACTAACCGCCGTATTTCCATAGTCAATAAAGAGAACCTCAAAGCCGTTCTCTCTCTTTGCCATCAACTTGGCGCGATACCAGTTCTCATCGTCAGGGAAGAGGGCGGCACAGATCAACCCATGCGTAAACGTCTCAATCAGTGGCAGCTTCTCATTATCGGCTAAATACGATTCGATCAGATCCAAGCCCTTGGCATCCTGCTCCATTTGAATGTAAAAGTCGGACAAATTGTTCACGTGACTCACGAAGCAAGTCTCTCCCGATGGCACCATCTCCAAAGGCTTTGCATATCCATCGGCTACCAACTTATCGGCTACGTTCACGTCATCTATGAACAGGCGAATGAAATTCTTCGTCGGGCTTCTGGTGATGTACTCAAAGTGGATAGTTTTGGTGTAAGACACATTGAAGAACGCGTTCGCGGCATCTACCCAGTCAGCGGTGCCCTTTGGTTTGATTGGCAGTGCGCAGGGGATGCACAACGGCTGAATGTCTGGAAAAACGCTCATCTCCTTGATGTCTGTGGTGTCTGTTAGCGCGTCAGTGTTTCCGTAGTCAATAAACTGCACAACCATCAGCTCACTGTCCATGATCTTTGCCCGGTACCACTGGTGATCCACGGAATACAACGAAATGCAATTGGCACCTTTTAGCACTCTCATTAGAGGTGGCAATGAGCTCGCCACAATCTGGAGATTCTCCTGCAGTTGATGTAATTCATCCAATTTGCTACAATGATGAATAAAGAACCTTCCCGGATTATCGCAGTGACTCAACATACCATGTTCCATATTCTTATACGGATCTTCTGGTTCTGGCGGCTCAGGTATAACTTCTTCCACCACCACAGGCGTGGCTTTCTCTACAGGCGCTACTACCTTCTCAACCCTTTTTTCCTTCTTTGGGGAAGACGCAGCCTTCGCGACGACACTTTCCTTGGCTGTTTTAACATCGCCGTTCACCAGAGTTCTCTGCGATGTACTTATACTGGAGTTTGGACTTGATACAAGCGTAGTCTCTTCATCATTCTCCAAGGTCAAGTCAACCGTTTCGATATACTCGAACACCTTTGGCGGCTGCTCATCGATAACACTGCGTATGTGACCCACATCCTTGCCGCGCGTTAAGCCCTTTTCCTTCAATATAGTAACAATGCTCTGATCATTGGAGCACAAGTCTCCAATCAGCCGATTGCCACGCATTTCGATCACTTTCACAGTCAGCTCGTAGTTTGCCGTCAGAGATTTGATCTCGTCTATCACAGTTTGTTGGTTAGTTTCGCTAATGCTTCTCATTGGTAGATTTACCTCGATGGCAAGGGCACTTGGCCCACCTGTGTAGAATTGCGGTTCGAGTCGTTTGATTTTCGTTTTCGTTGAGTTGTCGATTAGTTCTGTGTTGCCATAGTCCACGTAAAGGACATTTATGATATCGGCAGATTTTCTCGATAAAATCCGGGCACGATACCAATTACCGTCTTCCGAGTTGGCAGCACACACACTGTCAATATCGTATTTTTCAAGGGCGTTACCTACAAAGAAAAAAACCAAAAATATGAACGTTCATCAGTCAGTGATCGAAAGCTATGGTTATCGGTTACCTTTTTGGTCGTAGTAACTGAACATGTCGTCTAGAAGTGTAGCGACATCGCTTTCAGTCGATATGAGATGTCCGTAGAGTCGGTTTACGGAACTTACGTATACAACACGTATATTGAATTTTTCCCATATTAATGGGTATGGGCACACGTAGATTGTCGATATGTCGTCTTGGAGTAATGGAAGCAATGGCCGTACCATTAGACTGAAACGAGTAAACATATCATTTGTAGAACTTAACTTACATGTGGAGTAAAGGGGAAAACACGTCAGCAAATTTATTTGGAGCCAGTTTCCAACGAAGTCAATCAAGAGAAATATAAACTGTCGACGACCGGTTAAGTCGATTCCACGAAACAAATGGTTTGATAGAGAGGTAGGAGCATCCATTATAAAAGAACGCTAGCGGTTTGACAGGAGAAAAGTAAATAGAAAGAGAAGCGCGCGCTCGACGAGGTAGAGATCAACGTTCAAAAGTCCTACCTAGAGGTAAAACGTAGTCACCTTACAATTATTGGCGTGGAGGATATAAAAAAAATAATTCTGCAGACTAGACGACTGGAATTTATGAATGATGAAAGGAGGACGACTTGGTGTAGAGGTTAAACGAAGTCTGATGTCTGATAACTGGAACTTCAGCAGGGAAGATGAAAGGGAACTTCAAACAACTTGGAGTGCGGAACTTCATGGAGTTAGCCAATGACAACTACACGTCCTTTGAGACCACCAACAGGGCTCCCAACAACATGAATCTGTCTCCAATAAATAGGAAGATGGATTATGGCAATACTCAATGAAAGAGTAACGCCTTGTCCAGCGTAGACACGAGAAATGCGGTGCGTGCGTGGAAGTGCGGGTAATGCGGGCAGACTACAAAATCAAACCTATGTTGGGAAATAAAGATGTCCAACGTAGGCACGATTTTGCGGTAAATCCGTGCATTGCGATGTCACCGCATCGCACACATTGTTTGAAAATCAAACTGGTTTGATTTTGCCCGCATTATCGTGCGGAAACGATGATTGAAGTTTTTTTTTCATAAAAGACAGAAGGAGTGCGGGAAAGGAATGGAACAAAGTTTTCTGAGATGTAGTCGAATGTTTTTATCTGAATATAATATTGCACTAGTTATATCGCGTTTCTTTTTTAGATTTTTTAATATTCTTATTTTTAATAACCTAAAAAATCGTTCTTGCCGAAATAAAAGCCATTTTACACAGAATGACAGCAGTTTATTAAATCCATCCGCATGAACGCATTATCGTGTTCTAATTGGACACTTTCCGCATTCCCCGCAAATAAATGCGGTGCGTTCAAGCAACGCACCACCCGCAAAATCGTGCCCGTGTTTACGCTGGACACGGCGTAATCCAGACCTGCATTGATGATGTGGAACTCTCTCCTCTATGGTCCCTACTCATTGACGACCTACTCCAATCAGAAATACTGCAAAATGGCACTATCCATAGTCCAAAAATGGTGTCACAAAGAAGGACTTTCTGTAAATCCAAAAAAGACGACAATCGTCTCTTTTACCAAATGAAGAAAACTAGATCTTCTAAGAGGCCCCACCATGTATGGCGAAACTATTGAATTTTCATGGAAAGCCAAATACCTGGGAATCATCCTTGACAGCAAGCTGTCATGGAACTCACAAATATAACGTATCGTAAACAGAGCCACCAGATCCCTTTGGATCTGCCATCGAGTCTGCGGTCTAAAACCCCGGACTATATATTGGCTGTATTCGCTTGTGGTTAGACCAGCGATTACCTACGCAGCCGTGGTCTGGTGGACAAAGACTAACGAAGTCACTTCAGTTAAAAAGCTCGGACCCAACGTAGTCGGAAACTGCATGACGGGTTGTCTACGCTCCACCCCGACCACTGCACTTAATGTCATCCTGAGCTTATTACCTATTCAGGTACACATTCAAATGAAAGCAAGACTGAATATTCATCGTCTATTCCACTCGAAAAACATCGACCCCTATTCCTACCATGGAGGTCACCTGTCCCTAATCGACGTTATGCAATCTGAAGGCGTATTCAGCATGTTCTTAGACGACATGCTGCCGAAATATGGCTTCCATAAAAACTGCTTCTCTATCATCATCCCTCCAAAGAAAGACTGGGAAAAATACAAACCCATATCACCGCGACTTGACCTAGTCTGGTATACAGACGGTTCCAAGATGGATACAGGGACTGGACCTGGCATCTATGGCGAATTGCCTCAAGCGAACTTTTCAGTCAGCCTAGGCAAATACTCCATATCCATATTTCAGGCTGAAGTCTTTGCCATTAAGTTCTAATACACGTGTTAAAACTATATTCATCTTCTCAGACAGCCATGCTGCTCTTAAAGCTCTGCACTCATCTGTCAAAAATCAAAGCTGGTCCTGGAAATGCACATGGCCATCTACGAACTTGCAAAGAAAAACGTAGTCATACTTCACTGGATTTCAGCCCACAGTGACTTTGCTGGACTCTGACTCACTGGTCAAAGTCGGCGCGACAACGCCACTTGTCGGCAGAAGGGTTCTGCGGCGTCAGTAAAAGACGCTTCAGTAAAGAACTTAGCTCTCACAAAATCGAATGAGGTCTGGCTTAAAACACTCACAACTGCACCAAACTATTCTTTCCAAAATGTTCCCTCAAGAAATCCTATTTCCTTATCAACCTAGGAAAAAACTAACCTAAGAATCCTAACACGTTTAAATACTGCTCAAGGCCTTACGAAAAAACATTTTCATCGAATTGGAGTCGTCCGGTGAGACGTGTAAACTATGTCTGGAGAGCGACGAAACCTCTCTTCACATTCTCGCGGAATGTCCGGCTCTTTTTCGCCTTAGAAAGAATATCCTTGGCGAAGAAATCGTTACATCAGCAAATCTTGCTAAATTACCCCCAGAGAAGATAATTGTCTTCCTGACTGCCTCCAGAGTAAAAAGATGGCTCTAGGACCCTACCAGTGTAGGCACAATAGGCTCCTTTAAAGAGGCCGCAGTCCAGAGCCGGTGAAGGCTCTTCCGACTTATAATCTAATCTAATCTAGCCAACGACCGCGCTAACTGGAGAGGCAGATTGGTTGAGACCTAGGTACACCCGGACTGTAGCGCCACCTAAGTGCATAAATACCTCATCCAATCTCCGTTATCGCCAATTTGCGCCAAGAGGGCATTAACTGGTTTTTAAAGGGGCATTTACCACTAACAAACCATATTAGAAAAAATTTAACTATCAGACGATGGAGCCTCCCCACTCTGATAAAAAGAGGAGCAGGTGATGGAACAGAAAACACCCGTGAGCCCTTATGGTTATGGTAAAATGGAGAGTACTCCAAATGCACAGAAACGTTACAGAACTCGGATTAATGGAACATGGAGCGGGATTTATACAAATTCCTTCCTGTGTTGAAATAAAAAAAGGGCCACCACAATATACCCTTCTACGGTAGCTTTTATCACTACATTACAACTAGAGCAAGCGAAGTGAGTTTGAACAGATCCGTTCCATATTATAAAGCCATCAAATGTAAAGCTGGAGTTATTTAAGTTAATAAAATCGGTAACCAATGTTTTTGCTTTTGCAAATCTTAGATATGATCTTTCTTAACTCTAACTTGTGCTGTTCTCTTCATTAATCACATCTATTGTATACAACATGCTCATACATGCTATTTTAATGGGAAGCGAATAATAAAAAGACATTTGTATTCAAGAGGTTAACTCACACTTTGTCATCAGTCACATGCGATACATTCAGCACGCATAGTTTTCCGTCGTAGAATTTTTTAAATTTCTTTGCCATATCTGGATTTGATTTCACGTATCTCACGTCATCGTAGGAACATAAAAGGTTAACATCACAGCCTTCGATTTGAATTTTAAAATTGAGCATATTATTAATGGAAGTTATCTTGGCACGAATTTGTTGTCCGGATAGAAGCTCCAGCCGGGTATCTAAAAAAAAAAACAATGTTTTGTTTCAAAAAATCACACCACACGTCAACCGTACTAGATAACATACCTGGACTCACTTCAGAGAGAATACCATCTTTGATGAGGGCACTTTTCAGTGAGGCTCCATTTACATTCACGTTCACGTAATATAGATCCTCCTCACGTTCCAGATACTCACATAGAAGTCCAGCTCCCACCGGTAAGTACTTGTCCATGCATTCAATAATGTATGAATTTTCATAGTTGGAAACAACGCTGTCAAAACAGCAGAGGTAAGCCATTTGCGGAAATTCAGAAAATCGTTTCTCCACCTGCCAGATGTCCTGATCGCCCACAGTCGATTGATTGCCAAAATCTACAAAGACCACTTTGTATTTGCGTAGCATTTGATTGCAGGCGATAATGCGCGCACGATATAAAATGTTATCATTACGATAGCGAGCAATCACATTGGCACCAACTTTCAGGGACATCTGCTTGCTTGGTTTGTTGCGGTAGAATGTCTGAATTTGACGCATCAGCTTTTCGAATTCTTGATTTCTCGACTTAAGGCGAGTGTAAAATTGGTGAGGTGAAATCCACCAACAAATCATCACTTCTTCGCGTGCTGGTACGTCGATAAGTAATTTGACAAATTCCTGGTCCAATGGCACGTACTCCTCAATAACAGAAATCTCTAGAATTCCGCTGTCGTCATTAGAATCTCGTTGTGATGATATGGAAGCCGCTGATTGTTTTTTCGATTGGGAATATCCCTCAGCTGGGTATTGGGGACGATCTTTGAATTTCTGCTGTTGGTTGGTTGGTTTCGGTTGGCGTCTGAAAATTAAACAAATGTATATATTTTTTAGTTGGAGTGTCAATTACATGTATCTGTCTCGCAGGAATTGCGTTTTTACCAAAACTTAGTAGGAAGGATTATTCTCAGGCGAGGGCAGTCATCCTGGTCGGCCTAACGCCAATTCTATTGAGAACAAAGAAACGAGTTTTAGGGAGGACCAGCTAGAATGCGCAACGCTTAATTAGTAGACAGTACTCTTACAGAGTTCGGTATGTCTACGGAGACAGCGCAACATCAACCTGTATGCGTGGCTCCTCTTAATACCAAAGGATGGACATTGAAGTGACTTCCGATAAAATATGCCTCAAGAGTACGAGACTCGGAACAAGGTAGTTAGCCCACTTGTCGCAAAGTGGGTGGATAACACATACATTGGAAAATAGGGTCCCGCAAACCAATATGGGGTTCAGAGGGTGGATGCGCTATGAACCAATAAGTTTCGGTTCCGGTTTAACGGCATCGGCTTAGGATAGGCATATTGTGGAATATCTTTTCATTCACAGAAAAATACCTAGAGCTTGTTGGGAAGACTTTCGGATAACGTCTAGATGTGCATAGTTCGTGTCTCCTCAATTAAAGGGTTCTAAAACTGCGCACCTTGCGGCTGGGTGTAAATTCTTCATATCGGCAGTACCACTTTTAAGATCTGCTCAGACCGGATTTGGAATGCTCATAGTAGTACCAGGCTGGAAGGCACAGAAACTCTCATATGGCAGTTTATGCCTTACAAAAAATAGCCCATAAGCATTCAATTAGAACTTAAATCGTTATGAGCTATATACGCAAACAGCTCTTAAAGCTTTAGCTTAAAATCAACTCAAGTTCTAGTGCGGATGTAAGGCACCGAATCCGGACCCATGTTGTGTAAATCTCGCATCAAGGAATACTTGACGGAACGCTGTGAATTCATCTGTGTCTGTAACTGTTGAAAAGCATTTCGCATGAAACATTTTGGAAAGAAATGACTGGAAGTATGCGAGAAATCCTGTTTCTGTAACTTTCAAATGGGAAAAGTTTTTCCCTTTAACTGTATAAATTTCTCACTAGGTGTGGGGCATACGAGAAAAGCAGAATGGCAGAGCATAACTCAAAAAAAGTAAGTAAATTACACAACGCCTCTCGAGCGCTAATCCCAGATTGGAGAGTTGAATTCATACCTAATGCGCAATCCAGTGTCTATACACAAACTAATCAAAAATTGACACCACGATAGGGTCTGGCTGGCGTTTTCTCCAAATAGCTGGGCATATTCAAATTGGTACGCCTCGCGGAGCTTTTACACAAGTATGATTGTTCTGGGTTCCTGGACATGAAGGAATTCTAGGTGAATTAATTATATTCTAGAGGAATTAGAAGAAATAAAGGTTTATTATCCCGCCTTGCACACTTAAGGCCGAAACAGGCAAAAAAACCACTGCCGATCCCATGAATTTGTATTACCATTACCACATGAAAGGTATGGCCGTCCTTTAAAGAATCCAAAACGGAGAGCCTCATACGAAAGGAGAGAACATACATTCTTCTTCGTCTCCGTCACTATGGAGTAAGATCTACACAATAGTGTAGTATATACATATATACATATGTGCGTTAGTTTGTATATTTTGATGGCCTCTTAAATGTTAATATAATAAATTTTCTAATTTTTTTAACCGTATTCAAAGTTTAATTGCAAATATTCGACATATATAAATTTTGCTTTTTTAGTAAGAGCAAATACATATTCCCATTAATTAATGAACACAACGTCAGTCGTTCAAGTGGCTGCCTCGGCTGGATTGGCAGTAGCGCATTCTGTCAGTCCAATTTCCCAAGTGATTGTTTCGGTCTGTAGCTCACGGATTGCTAGGGTAATATTGGCCTTAAGCGCTTGAATAATTTCCAGATTGTTGGCATAACATCGGTCCTTCAGGGTTCCCCACAAAACAAAAGTTCAAAGGGTCAAATCGCAGCTCCTAGGCGGCCAATTGACATCGCCAAGACGGCTGATAACACGATTTGGAAATTTGGTGCGCAAAAGTTTGATTGTGGCATGGGCTGTGTGGCATGGCGCGCCATCTTACATGAACCAGAGGTCGTCCAAATCCATGTCTTCAATTTTAGTAAATAAAAAAAGTCGGTTAACATGGCCCTGTAATGCCCACCGTTGACCAAAACGTTCTTCCCAGCCTCAAGGTCCAAACTCCAAGCGATAATGAAGCGGATGGTGGTGCGCCTTCAATCGCTGAGTCAATTGGACCTTGTAAGTAAATAATCCGAGATCTTTGTGCAGAATTCTCCTCAGGCCGTTGCGTGAAATGTTGAGCTGTTAAGAGCGATGGCGAGTTGATGTTCGTGAATTGAGTCTCACACTTTCGGCTATAGCAGCCACATTCCCGTCGACGGGGACCATGAGTGTTGTCCACAAACATACCAGTCTCATGAACTTTTTGCACAAACTTGCGTACAGCAGACGCGGTGGGTGCTTCACTTCGTCCAAAATTTCTTTTCAAAAAACGCACTGTTTGGGCTACACACAACACACTTTGCAAATAAGTTTTCAATATTTCCCAACGTGGTTCAAGCGTAAAGCGACTCATTTACTTATGATACTGATAAGAGTATTATACCGAAGGAGAATGCTTGGTGCGACTCGAGCTGCAAGGAGGCTAGTTGAGAGAGTTGAGTCTTCGGGCTTACAAAGCAAACCCAACCGAGGAAAACGGAAAAAAGTTTCGATGAGTCCGAAATGACTGCAACTCCGTGATACGACGTGCAAAATTTTCTCATGACCAAAACTTACGACAAAAAATACTTCACTGTCCCAGTGGTAGTAAACAGTTTTGGTCTTTCTTGTAAAATATTAAGAACTCTTCCACGTCGTCAATTCCTACACTCGTTTACAATGACACTCCAGCTGTCAGACCTTCGCCGCAAGCTCCAACATTCCAGATTGCACCATGTCTTTACCTGTGCTCGAGAGCGTCGAATACTTCATGGGACAAATACATTTTCGCACTCGCACAGTATTAAGAGTATTAAAAGATCTTAACATTCACAAATCCGCTGGTCCAGATGGTATATCCCCCATAATTCTGAAGAGGTGTTCTTCAACGTTGGCAAAACCACTGCGTAAGCATTTCCACTTGTCCTACTCTGCTAGACTCTTTCCGAGTAGATGGAAAATTGCATTTGTCCAGCCCGTTCCTAAAAAAGGCGATTCTTCTTTACCCACCAACTACCGACCCATTGCACTTACGTCCATTCTTTCCAAGGTCATGGAAACGCTGATAAACCGTCTGCTTATGAAATATCTTGAATCACGAAAACTTCTCAATGACCGGCAATACGGCTTTCGTGGCAGCAGGTCCACTGGTGATTTGATGATTTACCTCACCGAAAAGTGGAACCAATCTCTCCACCACTCTGGTGAAACGAAGATTGTTGCGCTTGATATTTCGAAAGCATTTGACAGAGTTTGGCACCAAGCTCTTTTGTCGAAAATGCGTGCCTATGGGATCGACGCGTCTCTTCTGCAATAGATTAGAAACTACCTTTCTGGCCGTTCAATTCAAGTTGTATTGGACGGTTTCAAGTCTGCAATTCACCATATAAATGCTGGTGTTCCATAAGCCTCTGTTTTGTCTCCGACACTCTTTCAATTCATAAATGATCTCTTGTCTGTTACTTCTAATCCAATACATTATTTTGCTGATGATAGCACCCTCAGTTTTTCATATTCGTTCCCTGACTCACGTCCCTGCTCTTCGGCCGTGTAACTGCAACGGCAACGTATGCAAAACACATTAAATTCCGATCTTGACAGCATTATAAAATGGGGTACAATCAATAGAGTGGATGTAATGCTTTCCAAACACAATGCTGCCTTCCATCATTAAAGCGTAACCTGAACCCTCACACTTTATCCATGAATGGGACTTGCATCGACGAAACCGAACGACTTTCCATACTTGGTATGTGCGTCAACGACAAGCTCCGTTGGAATGACCACATATACGAAGTCGCCAAAGAAGTACTTTACACCCTCTGACTTAGCTTCAATATACAAGGCTTTTATTCGGCCTAAGCTTGAGTATAACGCTCATATCTGGTCAGGTGCACCAAAAACTTCATTGCACCTACTAGACAGAATTCAAAAGCGCGCGATAAAACTTATAGGCGATAGAAATATAGCGGAGTCTATTGACCCGCTCGAACATCGCAGAAATGTTTCTTGCCTTTCCTTATTTTATCGATATTTTCACCACTGATGCTCTGATGAAATAGCTAACTGCATTCCGCCCCTTCAACAATTCACTCGCAACACCCGTCACACATCGAATGCACATCAGTTCACCCTTAAGCCTACATACGGACGTACTGTAAAATATAGAGATTCTTTTGTAAGTCGAACAACACGCATGTGGAATGCATTGCCTCACACGGTTTTCCCCTCTCATTACAACCCACAATTGTTTAAAACCAATGTGCACCAGTACCGCTTCTCTAACCCTTCCACTCGTGCTGTGCATTAGCATTATAAGGGAACGAAAACCCCTTGAGCACTAGTGAAAAAAAAAGTTTAACAATTTAACAATAACAAAAGTAAAATAATTTTTTTACGGATGCATTTTACTGATAGCTATAACAGACGCCTAAGGGCCTTCGATTTTCGTAACTGGTACGCGGAGACGCGAAGAACTCGCAATACAACTGTTAAAGCATCTAAAACATACCAATCTTGGAAGGATTTCGCAAAAAGTTAAACCGTAATAAAATGTCTTCAAATAATGTACTCCGTTTACACATTAAACTCACCTGTCGGTCATCAACTCTTGTTGCTGTTGCTGCTGTTGAATTTTCGCATTCAAAAACCTTGGCGGTATGTTCTTATTCTTGTTGTATGGCATTTTGTTGTCAAACTTTTTATTTTCGTCATAGCTGGAACGTTTATCACTTGAACTGGAACTCTTATTTAATCGATCTTGTCGCTGTTCCTTATTGCCTCTCAGCTGCACTGGCTGATGTTGTGGATATCGTCTGGTCTTGTGTTCACTTGAGCTCGATCTGGAATCTCTATTCTCCACTGAACTCGAGCTGTTTTTGTCCCATTCGATGGACATATTACTTTGACTGTTTTGTGAATTTCGATTGACGCTACTGCGTTCGTCTCCACTTTGTTGCGCAGTAGAATTAGAGTAATTTCCCGATTTCTTTGCCTCAATTATGGGATGCTGATGATTCTGTTGCTGTTGCATTTGTGGTTGGAATTGCTGTGGCTGCTGGTGTTGCGGTTTCTTATCATAGCCATTGGAAATATTGTTAAACTCGTCCTTCTCCATTGATATGTACTGATCAAAGGGCATGCTAAGCTTGTACAACTTCTTCATCACATTCAGATCCTTCGTGCAGAGATTGACTAGGTACGAACCATTTGGCTGGATGCGAAACACCTTAACCGTGAACGAACGACGACTACGATTCGATTCCTCGGCCAACATCTCGAATTGTGTGGTAGCCAGATCTCTGGTCATTTCGTTATTCTCGAATCCTTTGAGACAACAGTGGATCGCCTGCCGCGGCAACTGCAAGTGTTTCTCCGACACAGTACTTAGGAGATTCTTTGTCACCTTCTGTTCATAGCCAAAGTCGACGTGCCGAACAACGATTGTCATGCCATCGGCGCGCATCACTTCAGCACGATACCACTCGTTGTCGTACTTTACCATGCAGGGCGTGCCGATTGCTAGATGATTTGGTACAACTTGCTTCTTGTTGTAGTACACAAACATGTCGTCCATCATCCGTTCGAATTCCTCAATGTTGGCTATCTTCTGCACGTAGAAATGTTTCGGCGAGTCGATGTAGCGAATCTCGACTACATCGTTTGAAGTGAGTCCTTCCGCCTTGGGGAACACCAGCCGGCAGCGTTGTATTTCTTTTAGTGTCTCGAAGACATTTTTCTCATTCACTCGTAACTCACAGTATTGGACGAGTGGAGGTCCCTCGAGGGGCATCACTTTTAAGACGCAATTTTTAAAGAGCACCATCTCTTTGAAGGCTTTTTTAAGACTCTCGTCAATGGGTTCCAACTCCTTGTAGCCGGACAGAGTAAAACGTATGGCAAACGCTTTGTGCGTCAAGTATTCCTCTGGTATTTCATATAGATCGCGGAACTGTACAATCTCCGCATTGCCGTAATCAATGTACGTCACTTTGCAGGCTGTCGGCTGCACTCCGGTTATCAGAGCCCTGTACAATTGGCCATCTTCCGAGTACCGCGCAATGCAGGCGGTACCAAGAGTTGGCTTTTCAGAGAATGAGCTCAGCTGAACTGATTCTATTTTGTTCATCATTTCGGTAAGTTTAACCTGTTCAGTCATCAGCTGAACAGAGAACAGACATGGTCCGTTCTCTACGAAGCTGCAGCACACTTCATAGCTAGTGCCCACAGCTAGAGTATTTGATTTGAACGTTGCCGGTCCACGTTTCACTGGCGAACGTTGTGATTCGAGCGGAGCTGGTGGCACTGGGCGATTGTATCGCGGAGAATATGCCTTCTGTGGAGGTCCTGTGTAGGGTATGCGAGTATTTTGATGGTGAAAGCCTTGCACCATGTTGTGAAGACTGCCGAATGCATTCGGATATCGGGAATTAACCTACAAAAATTGAAAAGAAGTCAGAAAGTCAGTTTCCATCCAGTCTTATGATACTAACCATCGTGGTTGGATGAAGTTGCCGCGCAGCCAATGGCCTTTTCGTCATCATCTCTCTGTTACTATACAGGGATATGTTATTGTTGTTGCATATCATGACCGTATTTTCCGGAACTATTGCCACGGGGTACTGACTTTGATTCATTAGCCGGAGAAAGTTATCACGAAGAATCTCATTTTGTACTGGAGCACCGATTTTCTTCTGCAGAATAAGGAACTCAGCGAAATTGAATTCTCTCCACTTCATTTGAATGAATTTGAATTGATTCAGCTAAACGGACAGAGTTGGGTTAACTGAAAATATGAAAGATACGACAACTTACCTCCATGTCAACGGAAATCTCAAGAGTTTGATTCACAATCAAACGGGAGATCTCCTGCAAATCATCCTTACTCCAATCTGAGAGAATGCCCAGCATAATGTAAGCGGAGCACAGCGGTGGTATTTGTTCCAACGTATCGGATTTTTGTGGAATGTATACCTGGAACAGAAAAGGCCAATAGTACAGAAAATTCGCATTCACATTCGCGTTACACATTTAACAAGATCAATCACACAGCAAAATTAACCTATCGCAATGAGTATCTCTTAACTCGTTAGAACCCACCCATTCTTTTATGATGAGTGAAGAGCTCGTTGTTTACTAAAAGATCTGATCCTATTAGGCTTCTTTTATTACATACTTTGATTTCGAATTAAAAATTAGCCAACCTTGAACTATTAGTCCAATTAGTGTTCATTACTATTTTATGAGTTTCGATCGATTGTCATCGATTACTTCAACGATAAACAGTGCTGTTCAATTATGAAGTAGATACAAGCAACATGACTTATAAACTGCATTTTTAAGTTAAAAATCGCGATGTAGGTATGTATGTAATTGTTTTCGTATACAAAAAAGTTAGGCACGCGAGTTTTAAGAACTTGCAAGCGGTGCTTGGCTGCTTTGTGAAAAGATCGCTCATCGTGCAGCATTAACTACTAACTATGTACACAGCATGAGAAAGCGGGAATGTCTTCTAAGTGCCATCAATGGCTACGATATATGGGAGCATAATTCGTATTTTTCTCACTCCTTAGTTAGAGACAAAAACATCGTTCAAGTTGATTGTGATTGTAAAAATTCGAAGAACAAAAAAAAAATCAATCAATCAAAATCAAAATCAAAATCAACATCCTGAGACAAATTTCGAAGGTAAACTATTTCATTCGGATCTCCGGAGAAGACTATCTTTATAGGAATCATCACCTACACGCGACACAAAACAACAAGCAAGACGACAGAGAACCACAAAGACAAAACACAGAGACTAGGCCACACTTTGATCAATGTAGATCCGTTGTGATGCCCTAGGAGTTTATGAGCCCCATACTCTGGAAACCTGTGAAAAACCTACGGATTGGTAAACCAACCCGTTTTGTTTACTGTAGGTCATTAATGTCATTTTAGGTCATTGAAGTCTGAAAATTCTTTTAAATCCTCGAAGAAGTGACTACAAAGGATTTTATTTCTTATGTGGCAGAGCGCTGGGCAGTGACAAAGGAAGTGAGGGGTGTCCTCATGCACCTCTTCATCACCGCATCCTCTGCACATGTCATTTGTTCCCAATCTTCTGTCCGAGATTACAGGGGGGAATTAGTTCAAGGGAGGACCCTTGTCTTGCCAGCTCATCTTCTTTTTCATTTCCAGACACACCTCTGTGTCCGGGAACCCAGCATAGTCTTACCCGTAGCTTTTCGCGACAGCGACTTATAAGCTTTGATTTTAACTCAACGGCAGAGATCGGTTTTATTGCCGCTTGACTGTCAATGAAAAAGGTAATATCCGCGTGAGGTATTGCCATCATTTCAACCTGTTTCGCAGCTGTTGTCACTGCCAGTACCTCAGCTTGGAATACACTGCTGTAATCAGGAAGCCTGATTAAACTGGAAAATCCGAGACGTTCCGAGTAAAAACCCGCGCCAACGCCAATTTCTATAAACAATAGGCGACCAACGCATCCATCCCAAGGAATCCATGCACCTTCTTGCGTCGTAGTCAATTTGGCTACAACATGGCAAGACCACTTATCCAATATCGCTACATCAGCCCGAAGCAACTCCTCCATTCCTACAGGACACAGGTTATACTTAAATTCGTATATTCCTAACATAAATATATGAAGCTCGGCCCAAAAACATTTTCAAACAACCTACTACTTGACGGCATACAGGGACGAGCAGAGACGAGTGCTAATATCAAATCTACAACCGCTTGCGGACAGAAAACTAGTCAACCAACGAATTCTTCCCAATAATAAGGCTTTCAACTCGTATGAATCTGTTAAAATCTCACAGCTTGCGAAAAAGAGAGGAAGAGGCGAAGAAACCCGAGAGAACGGCAATAAACAAAACACCTCGTAGCAACAACAACACACAGAGGTTGGTCTTCTCCTCCGTTCTAATCACCAGTTGGCAGACTTTTACATCGCTCAGTTGGCGCAAGTGGTAGGCACTTGGTCAATTAACTAAATCGAAATGCAAGTTCATTTTCTGACAGGGAAAAGCAGAAATGTCTTCCCAAGTGGATTAGTTCGAAATAGATTTCATTCCTACCAAAGTGACTGTGTCTACGAGTTATTGTTAATGTTATTCTCTCAAACAACAATTCCTAGTCACTGAACTATGACTATTCTATAAGTGCTATCATGACAGAGGAACTTAACAAAATTATTCCTCGAAATGAGCCATATAAGCGTTCTACAAAACAGACAACGAATGCATATTACCTCCCAGTCCACTAAACAACCGCGAGGACATCATATATTTCAAAATTAATTTGGCTTTAAAACATGCATAATGGCAGGAAGAATGAGAAAAGCTGAAAATTGAAGTAGGAATCTTCACTCCGAACAGTTCCCTTCTCTAAAAATTGAGAAAATGCTTGAAATTTATAAAGAGCAACGCATACGCAAGTGTCTATACTGTATTTGGGCCACACCCCTAAAGTTGCATAACGTCATATTGTCTCTGAACAGTGACTTCATCTGTCTTTTCCTTCATACGAAAATCCAAACGGACATGTGATGCCAAAGAAACAGTAATTATTATTATCGGATGCTTTCGATTGTTCAGTTCCTAAGGACAGCTGGGGGTTTACATGCACAGTACGCAATATTTTGTTAGTGGGACAGTGTTTTATTATAGATTAAATTTTTGTAAACAAAAATGTTTAGCTTAGGGAATTTAAGATAGCGGTGATGACGTACAGAAATCTGAGCAATAGCAACACAATAGGGTTAATCAAATTATGTATACATAATTGCCATTAACAAAATCAACAACTACAAGGAAATTATTGCCCTTTTAGACAAAACAATGTTCGGCGGAAGTTTGGAAAATATATAGATAAATAGAAAGATAGAAATGGTTAAACTTGCTCATGGTAGAAGAAGATACATCGCCTTAGCCTTGTTTGCTGGTTTATTATACAGTGCGGATCACTTGTTTAGACGCACAAGAGTTACGTTGTATTTCTTGGGTTTTACGTGAAACAAACAGAAAAAAACTTATTTGGCAGGAAGGTACATTCATGCACTATAAAACAAACACAATTTCAAACTTTATGATGGACCCATAACGGTAGTTTTACTTATTTTTCCTATACCATCCAAAAACGTATGCATTTTTTTGGTTCACTTGAATAGACGCACCTATAAAAAAGTCGAAAAACAACAAAACACCAAATTTGTTTGCGATATTTTAATTTTATTTTTTTATTATTTTAATCAATTTTATGTTATTTTAATAATGTGTAAGGCAGTACCATTGGATATAATCTAAAAAAGTGTATTCTTCAAAGAGCCATATGAACTTTTAAGGTTATTCATGGATATATTCCCTCAGGAAGCTTTAATCGCCGCAATCAGTTCTTGATTGTGTTGATACTGCTTGTTGCCGCGATAAATTTTACGGGGACAAGATTTTCATTAATATTAAAGTCAGGCGAATGTGGCGGACAGTGCAATATTTTAATATTTTTACTGGCAATCCATTCTTAAACAAGGCGTGAATTGTGTATATGCAAGGGGTTCCCAATCTTTTTCTTACTGCGACTCCCTGGAAAGGTTGAAATATTTTCGCGACACCCTTCTAAAAGCACAGATATGTGAAGCTGATCTTACTACAGATTCACTAAAGAGTTTTTTAATAAGGACTGGTAGACGTTAAAATATCGTTGTCCCATATTTATGGCAATTTTTCTTATTCAGATACCCGCATTCATCTAAAAATGCGGCTCGTCGCTAAAGATAATTTTTCGGCTAAAATTGAGGTCCTCTTCCAAGCGCTCCGAAGCCAAGTCAGCGAACAAAAGGATTTGTCTGTTTATTAACTTTGAGCTCCTGGATTAGTTGGATCTTGTACTAGCGTAAGCCCAAGTCCCGATGCCAAGTTGGATTATGCGGAAGACCGATTTCTTATGCACGTCGTATTGACTGCCTCGAGTTCTCCTGTACACTCTCATGGACCACGGCAATGCTCCCGACGAATCTGACTGGCAACGACCCATACCAATTGAAAACCCCTTATTTCAGTTTGAGTGCCAGGCAAATATAAAGTCTGACTGGAAATGCGTTAAACACAAACGCGCTTAATCTTCGACTCTTGGATTTTGCTTTGACCTTGCTCTTAGTATTCATAAAGAGAAACGTAATGCTTTTCCTTTGTTTGGAGTCATACAGCAGTAAAAAAATAAAACTTGCGACTCGCTTAGAATAGCGCCACGACACCCCAGGGCGTAGTTTTGTAAAATTTTGCTGTAAAGCATAGACAATAACACAGCAAATTCCATAATTTTGTTTGTAAATTGAGCGCCTTAAGACACTAGTCTTTGAATTTACCCCTTGTTTGGTGGTGTTAAAACTTTTATGATGCTTTCTTTGTAGTTGTTTCCATAAGATATCCTATTTCTTACAAAGTTTCATATCAAGTGTTCACTTCCAGCAATTTTATTAGCCATTTCATGATTTGAAAAGCTTTCCGAAAGGTAAGCTTTAACTTTTGCCTTTTCTGCTAATTCAACACTTTTTTCTGCCTATTTTAATAAAATGAATATAAAATAATAGTAGTCTCACTTTCAAATTAACTTTTTACTGCTCTTTGTCCGACTACTTGTTGTTAACTAACCAATTTAACCGTTGTGTATATTCAAGTGAACCAAAAAAAGTGTATACGTTGTTACATGGTATAGGAAAAGATTAGTAAAACTACCGTTATGAGTCTGTCATCAAGTTTGAAATTATGTTTGTTTTATAGTGTACTAGCTGAACCCACTCCAGCTTCGCTTTTAATTTTTGCTTTTTTAATAATTTTTTTTTGTTTCAATTTTTGTTTTAATTTTCAATTAATCACCGTAATTACTGACATTAAAAAGAAATTAACTAAAATGGTTGAAAATTATGGGCGACAATTTTTCAATTTCTTTTTGTATTGGAGGTGCCACGCCCCTTTGTCGAACTTTGACCAATCTTCACAGAAGCACTCTATGGCCAATACCTAAGATTATCTGTAAGTTTGAGCTCAATCGTTTGATTCGGTGGTTTTCGAGATACATGTACGATTTTGAATGTTTTTTTTTTGTATGGTCGGTGCCATGTCGCTTATAGGGCCCATACACGACACAGACACGTCGCTGCAGATTTTGTTGTTGTGCTCATGTCTGCGAAGATTGTCTGTGTCGTGTGTATCCATGTCGACTGTTTGCAGCGCCGTCTGCATGAATTCAAAATTTTTTTTAATTTATCTCGGTCTGCAACGACATGTCTGTGTCGTGTATGGGCCCTATTAAGGTCTGCAGCGACGTGTCTGTGTCGTGTATGGGCCCTATTAAGGTCTGCAGCGACGTGTCTGTATCGTGTATGATGGGCCATATTAGTCCGATTTTGAATTTGTTTAGCCTATCGCATGATCATCGTAATTACCGACATTTGAAAAAAATCAACTAAATTGGCTGAACTTTATGGGCGACAGAGGGAAACAGTTTTTTCCACTTTGTTTTATATAGATGAATGTACCTTTCTGCCAAATAAGTTTTTTTTTGTCTCCTTGTTCCACATAATACGAAAAAAAAAGAAATAAAACGTAACTCTTGTGCGTCTAAACAAGTGAACCGCACTAAAGATCTACCAATCTATAGGGCATAGAAGATATTGATTTTTTTAGAAATAAAGTCGCGTTTGCCTACGCGGATTACTTGAAAACTTATCTCCACTATTATTAGTCAAATGTTTAATGCCTGGATAAAAATATGCGCACTGGTAGTATACCCGTAAAAGGCGGAATTATATCTCTTTACCAATGAAAGGACTATTCCGGAATTTGGCCTGTCTACAATTGAAGGGAAAAATGTCTGTTAACGCCAAATACTGGATCGAAATTTGAACGGGAATCTCAACATAAAGAAAAGAGCAAATAATGCAATAACATTATATGCCTGCAATAGAGTATTGGCGCGGGTCGCGGGATAGTCTTGAAGCTAAGTAGTTTATCTAATCTACGGAGTATCTGCGGCATGCTTTACAATAGACAGAAATGATCTAGACATCAAACACACTTCTCAAGAAGCTGGTACAACCATTGGTTATACAGGGGGTACATAAGAAGCACCGACAGAACAACCGATGAGTCAAGGGTGTGTCATTGCGAACATTAGATTCGGCGTCTTTGCCAAAAATATATAAAATACTGTCTCCAATGTCCCAATGATTGTTTCTTTGGGAGGTTAAGTCGTACCAGATTCTCAGTAGAAATGTTTTATAGGTCAATATCAAAAGGAATGTGTTCGAAAATTCTAGTGTAAATAGTTTCATATCAACAACCAGCAGATATCACATTAGGAAACGTTTGTTTTGCCCAACATTGGTAGACACCCAACAAGATTCAAATTTGTCACATAACTCTTTGTAGGTATAATCAACTTTTACAAATGCTGACATCAAAAGTTCCCCCCAAGTGCAATGCTGGCTGTAATCAGACTCCCTCGACAATTTTTGGCGCAATATAAGTAGACAAGCTACATCGCAAACCCACCTGTATTTCCTTCTCCAATGCTGTCTACAATTACATAATCATTTTAAATGAAATTTGATAACCACATTGCCTTGGTCAACCTACCAATACCAAATAATCTAGCGCACTTCTCTGTGTTCATTAGTAAGCGCCTGCAGTGCGCCAACGATGACCTTACAAACATTATTGCCAAAAACTCATTCATCACCAAATGTGATTCACTTTTGTGACACTACCTTCTGTGCTAAATTTTTGCTTTTCAAAATCGCCGCAACAAAGATAATAATTGTCCAGTGAAATTAGCACTGTAACCACCTCCCACATGCAAAATTCCATTCAATTAAAACAAACAGAAAATACATTAACGATTGCAACCTCGAGCTTACGCTTATCAATTACAAAAATGTTTCATACCTCATTGCTGTCCACAAGAACCGTATACCCATAGTCGATGTATTCCACTTGCAGCAAGTTTTCCGTATGCATCACTGCCGTAATCCGACCCCTACAGAAATCGTCGTAGCGCTTGCACAGGCACAAAATTCCCGTCCGCAGGGTGCTTGCATTTGTGGAATAGCATGATGGCAACACCATCTGCACCTTTGTGCGTACCACACGCAATGCATCGGGATTAAGTTGGCCTGATATCTTAAGGTACGGACCAAGTGCGTCAACAAAAGTTACGTGCAGAGTTTTGCGATTCATGACTGATGATGACGCTGCTACTGTCGCCTGTTGGAAGGATTTCGGGGTTTGCTCTAGAAAATATGCTCGGCGAAAGAGTTCGCTGGTGGTATTTGCATTTCTTCCTTCGTGTACGTGATTTGAACTGAAATAAGGACAATTTTAAAGAAATTTTTCCTACAACTTTCCAATTGAGGCTACGACGACGTATCAGACTTGTCTTGTCAGATATGCAAAGAGAGAGTATTCTTCACTACTTACCAGAAATTTATTACGCCCTCTTGTACAGACGAATGGTTTCTCTTTGCAAGTAGCTGGTGAAGACTTGGTTGAGACTTTTTGTTTTATTTTTTGGAAGTTCGGTGTGAATAAACGATGTTCGTGGATTTAACGAAAAATTCTTTGGCGTGGAATTTTGCAAAAAGGAAGAAACCGCTACTTGGCTATGACAAGAAACTGAGAAAACAACTGTTTTTCCTCTCCGCTCCACAGTAGGCTGTGGAATTTTTTTTTAGCTAACCGTCAGCGAATGCTGTCAGCAAGGTGCGGAGCATATTTTTCATTGTGGATGGTTTTGTTTTGGTTATTTTCTGGTTGTGCTATATGCGTTGCCATGCGTTGACTGTTAAACAGGGATGGTATATTGTGGAAATATGTAGTTTAATTGAATTGGTGAGTGGAAGAACAGTACAAGCGCCAAAAAAATGATTTTTAGCCTGAAATAGCCAAAATGCTCTACGTATGTAAACCTACGAACCAGCAAAATAACAGTCCATTTAAAAGCCGAATGTTTACAAAAATAGGCACGTTGTTCGCTGATTGTGTGGAAGAATAGTACAAATCACGTGCCTATACCGTTGTATGTTACAGCAACCGAACTTGTAGGAGGCTTCACGTCACATACTTTTAAACTACTGAGGCCAAATGTTAGTTTGCAATCAGTAACTACAAGATTATATAAAGAACCACTTCATATAAATGAAAAAAAGATTGTCGCCATAGAGAAGGTAATGCAATATTCCTCTGGAGAGATGTTGGAGTTTTATTTTCATATAATATCTCGGAAATCTACTAATGATACTGCAAAATAATAGTATTACTCAATAAAATTTTTTAAATTATAATTCATTATACTAAAATAATATAAAAAATCTAAATGTGTATTTTTTTTGTAATTGAGTGGAAGAACAGTACAAGTACAAGGACTTCTTGTCTAAATATTTCCTGTCAGTATAGAATTTTGTGAATTATTCATTCATGAACATATTGGGGAACAGGGATACTTTAAATCCCTCATACATTATTATACAGAAAAATAAATAGTTTTTCTGTGAAATAGTTTTTTCTGTTTTTCTCAAAAGTGATATTTTGTACATGTACTGTTCTTCTACTCATCAATTCAATTTTATGTAGGATTTGGTTCTATGCCAACGCCCCATATTCCGAAACGTTGGTAAATTAATTTTTAAATAAAACGCCTTCCAAAAAAGCGGTTGAAAGGTATTATTATTCGTTTAATTTCTGTTTATATGTTATTATCACATAGCAGAGACGAGGTAGATAAAGTTCCTTACTGCCTCAAAGTTAAAGCTATCGATTATGATGTTTTGTACGATTCGTCGATACATTATACACCCTAATTATGAGATTCGAATCGATTCGAAAGTCGTTCAATTTCAGCCAAATGACATTCCAACTTTCGATTTCGATTGAGATTCGTATTTTGTTCATTATTCTCCCCAGTCCCCACATTCTCAGATTCGATTGGATCGAGTTAAATGTCAAATTCTATTCGAGCAAAAATGTGTGGTCGAATGCTATTTGCCCTTTTCTTTGGGGTGGGTAAATGTGTATCTCTATCTGTGGCATACGCCCGCCAACCGCCAACGACCGCGACGCTGCTGTGTAGACAATCAGTCATGCTCTGCTCCAGCGTTCCCACTTCAAATTTACGAAAGCGTAGTGTCGAGATGAAGAAAACGTAGTGTTTCGAGCTAAATCGTAGTGAAATATGAAATACGACGCGCAATACACTGAACGGGGGTCGATTCTAGTTCTATGATACTGTGAAGTGAAAAGAGTTTTCACAAGTTCGCGCTGAATTCGATTCTCGATCTATGGACAAATGAAAACAAATGTCAGAATTTTTCTATATGATAATTTTTTTATCACATTTGTAAAGCAGTATGACTCACAAATATGTATTTGTTTGATTATCTGCAGAATAGCCTCGATGTGGGCAGAGAAGTATTCTACCTTGAAAATAAATAAACATAGAAATTTGCCAATTAAATTAAATTATTTATCACTTATCACTTATCACACAGCATCACAGAACGGGAATCGATCACTTGTACCCAGCATTATTGCGCTAAAAATTGAATGTGTTCAATTGATCCCCCTGTTGTGAATGCGTTTAGAGAACTTTTCAGGGGAAAACATTTTAGAAATCAGTATTACAACTTACTGAAGGAATTTTATACAATAAATATTTGGATACGAAGTCGAACGGAAAATCGTAGTGTTTCAAAACTTTTTGTAGTGACGTAATGATTTTGCCGAACTAAAGCAAAATCGTAGTGAAACATTACGATCGTAGTGAAAGTGGGAACGCTGCTCTGCTCATGCCTCGGTCTCGGTCTTCGATCGGGAGAGACATCTTCGCAAGCGGGGCAGGGGTATGTATGTAAAGATATGTATTTTCTCTCTCCAAGAATACATCTTTACTGAAATTAAAACCAACAACAATTGAGAATCTGACAGCTAAGTATTTATACAGCTGATTTCGAAAATAAAATTCATCCAATGAAATCATTCGATAATGAAGTTCTTCCCCTCTAATCACAGAATGCGAGGAGTTAATTCGAGTGAATGTTTTGAATTCAAGGAATACTCGATTCGATTAAGGGCCGGTTTGTTCATCTTTGGTTAACTCTAATCAATGGTTATTCCAGCTGATAATCATAGAATCTGTTTGTTCAGTCAAATTTTAACCAGAGAATCCATGATTTGGTTAGTTAATCACAGAAATCGATAACCAGGCGATTTCAGCCGATTAACGACATTAACCAAGGAAATTCTTTAATTTTGTTTGTTGAAGCTTTGACGTAACAGTCAAAAACAAAACAACTTTCTTTCAAAAATAAAAATTAATTTAATAAATAATAATAGCAAAATAGTGTGTTGCATTCATATCTGCTATGTGGACGCATTTTCAACAACTGGCAGATGAATACAATGCAACACAGTGTGGAAAAAATTGCATGCATTACTGCGGTTTTGACAATTTTAACTTTTGATTAAATCTAACAACAAATAAACTGGAACACTGGAACGATTTGTCGCAAATCTGTGGTTTGGTGACCAAAGTGAAAAATAAGTGAACAAACGCTTTTTGGTTATCACAGTTATTTAATCATGGGTTAAACTAAATCTATGATAACCTAACCACAGATTTAACCAGCTGTGAACAAACCGGCCCTAAATCTCAGAATAAGTGTGATTAAGGGCCGGTTTGTTCATCTTTGGTTAACTCTAATCAACGATTATTCCAGGTGATAACCATAGAATCTGTTTGTTCAGTCAAATTTTAATCAGAGAATCTATGATTTGGTTAGCTAACCCGAGAAATCGATAACCAGCCGATTTTGGTCGGTTAAGGCGATTTAACCAAGGATATTCTGGAATTTTGTTTGTTCAAGCTTGTTTAAAAATCGGTATAAAAGAAAAATTAATATAATAATAGTAAACGCAAAATGGAATGAGTTGCTTTGTATTTTTTTTTTATTTATATCCATTATTAAACATCTGTATTTGTTAAATTTATAAAATCAGTTCGTTTAGACTAACATTTTCTTTGTCTTGAGTTGGTTGAGGACCACCACCAGTCAAGAATAGTGCCCTCCTGTCATCTGCTTTTTTCTTTCGAATTATTATATTTGTCTTTCAATGCTTTCGCTGTTCGAAACTAGGATAAACATGTACATTATACTATAATAACAATGAAAATAACGAACAAAATCTTTACTTGGTTATGAGGCGATGAACTAAACTTTTGTGCAACTATTTCCCAAGCTGCATCCTTTTGCCTAGATGTAACGGCGTCAGTTTTTTTTATTTTCGAAAATGTGTTTCTTCTCCAACACGATTTTCACCAGCTCATCTTCTTCACTCTTGGAAAAATTCGTTGCTCGCTTCGGTTTCGACATTTATATGGCTAAAAACTTTTATTGTTATGAAAGATAAACTAATATTAAAAAAATACATACCAAAAGAAACCCACCCAACCAAAACAAAGCTAATCACAGATTTAGTTTGAAAATTAAATTGACAGACATACTGGAAAAGTGGAAAGCTTTGTCGCAAATCTATGATTTGGTGATCAAAGTGAAAAAATCGTCAACAAACACATTTTCGTAATCAAAGATTCATAACCATGGGTTAAACTAAATCTATGATAACCTAACCTACAGGAAAAGAGAAAACCAGCAAAATAACGAGTAACGAGCAGTTTCCCTGTCTTGGCTCCAAACAGATCAGGGAATTTCTTCCCGGCATTGTACTGATAGATTAAGAGCTTCCAACGTTTTTTCTCAAATCATTTTAGCAAGGCTGTAACTTTGTGAGCTTAGTTCGGGGTGACCACTAAACACGAAAATATATTTCTGGCAGCGCTGCTAGCTGGAAACGGTTCGAAGTAGGTACACCTACCTTCCCTACATGTACTTTTCTGCTTTTGGCCTTTTGGGTACATTTTCCGCTCTCTGAGAGAATTGCGCTCAAATTCTCGAATTTGACAGATTTATAGTGCCGAATACAATTTTAACTCCTCTCCACTTTTTTTCTCCATTAGCTAAATCCCTAGCTAAATTTTGCCATGGAGTGCGTTCCTCTTCGAGGTATTTATTGAAAAATCTTATCCTTATTTACTTTACCGCAACACAACAGAAAAAAACGAACATGATCTGTCAACATTGAAAAAATGTACCGAACCAGCTTTACTATTAAGCTTTAACTGCTAAGACCTTTTCAACCGCATTTCGCATTCCTATACGTGAAAAGCACCAGTGACAGTTCAATGTGTTCTACAAAATACCATCATACTATCACAAAATAGCTATCATCATCAATAGCTTGGCGTGTTAGCTTCGCTCAATTATTTCAATAATGGCGTTGAAGAAGTTAGGTACATCTACTTTGTTAATATCAAACGTCTCGGTGAGATATGAGCTTGTTTCCGAACTTAATGGAGGCCTTAAAATCGAAATGCAAATGCATCATTTCGCTCGGGTGGACGTAGATCTTAACTTTCATCGTCCAGGTTATATGGTTCGATTTGCCTCAACACTGGCTATGACTATACTATAATTGGCCTTCAAGATCGTCATGTAAATTGAAGCCCGTGCACTTTTCTTTGGGGTTGCCTTAAGTCTCTGGTCCATGCAAGTAAATCAAGTAAAGTTCCGTTCCGTATTTTGAAGGCAACGTTCACTTTTACGCTATTAAAAAAACTGAGCGCAACTTATGTGTCAGGTCATTTTAAATTGCCTCCCGGATGTCCGCCACCAGGCAAAGTTATGGAACACATTGTGACAGATATTATACAAGATCTTTTCATTGTTGAGAAGTTCATTTTATCAAGGGTATTGGACCGCTGCCGCCAGGTATAAGAGGAAGTGCTTGAGTAAGAAATCTCTCCTCCCCATCTTTCGCCTATTGCTAGCACTGACCTTTTAAAGGATTGGTTAGCCAATCTCCAAGTCGAGGCAATATGCCCTCAGTAGTCAATAGTCACCAACATAAATCTAAGAGTAGGAATCGATAGTAAGGCACTGGAGTGAGAACGCGTATTATCACTATAAATCATCGACCACACCATCCATAGACGAATCTGTCCAAATTCTCGCGATGAGTTGGATATGGTCACACTGCATATCACTACAGTCAACCAGTACACCCTTGCCTGAATTAGCGCGACCTTTTGGGTAATAATTGTCTCCAGTTACGCCCTCCAAGTTAGTTGAGGGGGGTCCTTTCACTTTTGGACGCAATCTAAGGACAGTTCTCAATCTACTGCGTTATCCCTCGGGTTGTATTTGGAAACTATTCGTGCCGGAACATTGTAGTCCCCCATGAGTTTTGCATGTCATAGACATCTTAGATGACTGAATCGCAATGTTCCTTATTCAGCATGAAGTATCGTTGGTGATTTTTCAATTTTATTCTCATACGAATAACATATATTGAAAAATGTTACGTATACGCCTTAGGTAGTTTTTAAAATCGGCCTCAACCAACAAGACCCTTCAACCAGTTCGTTGTCTACCTAACTGCCTTCTGTAACGCACACTAAGGTGGTTAAAGTCTCTTCAAATTGTGCGCCCCCTGAACTGGGGTTATCCTCAGCTTCATTGTCCCTTAGGAATGGACTCAGAGACTCGTCGGGCTGGTGCGTTGTTGTCCATAAGCTTTTTGACCAGGTGAATGTTGCTGTATGACCAGTAAAGTTCGCCCTTGAAACTCCTCCTCCAAACTCTATCGATACAAACTGGAGAAAATATCAACCAGAAAAACTGATGGCTTAGTGGACCCTCCATTGATCCTTGCGCCGCCCGGTAACATTCTGAGAACTAGTTATAGAGCCTAGTTAGACAAAGTCTTTACTTGTTGAAAGTTATGTCTGTCCATTGTGACGTTTTGTCCGAATCGCTGATGTTAAGACCCTTTTGTCGATTGCAGCATTTAATACATATGTGTACTTCGTTTTGTTTTCGTTGATAGCCAGATCCATCTTCGACATTTGCGTTCTCTCGATATGTATATTATGCAAGTGTTGAACAGACTTTTGAAGGGGCCGCTTTGTATGCGATGCCCCTTGTTTCGCTGCATGTGTTTGCCGTCGTCGAACCATAGGATTCGTTGTGGTGGTCGAGTGAAATCAAGCACTTCATAGACGGCGTCTCTGATGGCTTTTTGGCAATGTTGCCACTGGTCTTCAATGCTTGATACTGACTGCATAGAACCTCTTGAGAGATTGAGAGAGACTCAAGGATCTGGCGATCTCTAGCGATTGTAGCCGTCCGATGTCAAACTTCCTCATAGTATTTATTGTCTTGGCGGTGTTCGGGATATCCAAAGGCGTTGCTTAAAACAAGGTATAGTGGTCCGAGTCAGTGTTGGCCCCTCGGAACGTTCGGACATCCAAAATACTAGACGAATGCCTTGCGTCGCGTCGATCGCAACGCAATGCGGTCAATCTGGTTGCCGGTTGATTGATCGGGAGACATCCATATGTCCCTTTATTAATATCGAGATGCGGGAACCGCTTACTAGCTATGACAACATTTCCCCAAGCCGCAAAGTCAATCAGTCTAAATCCGAGGTGGTGTCGTGTAGGCTGTACTTTCCGACAGTACTACCAAATATGTCCATCTTCTTATTTTTGCATTAAAATCACCTGGGACATTTTTAATGTCATAGTTAGGGCACTGCTCGTATGTCTTGTCTAGGAGCTCGTAAAACCTCTCTTTGGTGTCCGTGGGGGCATGGGCACATATTAGGCTAATGTTGGCGAATTTAGCCTTCATGCGGATTGTCGTGAGGTGCTTGCTCACATACTTGAAACTTAAGACTTCTTGCCTAAGTCTGCCTCCAACGACGAATCCACATCCAAATAAGCGCTGTTATTGTTGCCGATAGCAGTTGCAAGCAGTTGTCTTGGATGGCGGTTAATTTTGCTTTATAGCAGTTCAGAGCCTCCTCTAGCTGTTCGGCTGCACGTGGTCTGTTAAGGGATCTAACATTCCACGTACAGATCCAAAATTCGTTGTCCTTGTTTCGATTGCCAGGCCTGATGTTGCTTCGTAACTAGTTGAGTTTAACGCAGTCGGGCAGTTACCCGGGCGTACAACCCCCAACTTGGAGTGCATGGCCGTTTGTTGGACCCCTTGGACGAAAGGGGCCGGATTCCTCCGGTGTCAGTAACCCACTTCGTGTATGTGAGAGCTGCCCATGTAAGACTTCTGAGGATCATTGAGTCAGTCTTTTCGACAGAGCATTATAGTGTTGCTATTTTCTTCGTGTTCAACACTAGCGCTTATGAGTTCAGCAAGTCACGCCCGGATGGGCAAACCAGTACCCGGTGGTTGCCACGAGGAGGTAAAATAACCACAATTGATATGTATGAAAATTTCCAACAGCTGGGCACCGCCAAGTTGATGCCAATCAGCGTCTACCCAATTCATACAAACGATAAAGGCCTTGTATCCTGTGGAAGATGTTTTTGCCCTCCGGTAGACCTTTCGTACATTGTGGTCCTCAATAATTGATTCAACAGCTCGCTTCTCGTAGTCTTTCCTTCTGAGAAGTCAGTGTTCCTTCCCTTCTTTTTTGCCCGTAGATTAGTTTTGGTCTGCAGCATTGCGATTAATAGGCTGCGTTCTTGGCCGCATATGTGCCAGCCGGCACTCCTCATCGATTCATGGGTTTCCTTTCCACTTAATGCTGGGTGATGGCGGTCTCTTCATCAGATAGTAGCCATCTGACTTCAAACCTTTTAGCAGTCATCTGTGAAAAATGTTAATTTTAAATCTATAATGTAACAGTCTTAAAAAATGCCTCATCATTTGCTATAAAAAACGCTCCAAGCCGTTACTTCTCATAACTGCCATAGATGACGAGCTTCAGACTTAAGTAGGTCTCTTGTGTTTATTTTCTATGATTCTGTCAATGTCCACATCATTTTCATGTATAAATATTTGATCAGCATTTTCTACTCAAATTTGTATCTTGCCTAGCGGATCTTGAAGGACTGATGCACCATATTGATTACTTTCCAATCAAAGTATCTGTCCTAAATCTAAAACCTATAACTTTTCAAAAAATGGTGTCAAGCACCCCATTGCGAAAATGAGCGCCATTTACAAACAACGCTCACTTCAACACCATGGGCGCCCCTGTGAAGCACTGATAGTGGAAGACTTTCGCTTTTGCTAAAGAATGTCTATACCTCCGTCCACCAAGTAAACACATAGAACTACAAAAAAGCATAGATAGCTTCAATTCATTTATAATTCCTCAAGCATGCGTTCTTATCATCAAAACGTCTCATAAGTGTCAAACACTGCTGAAGCTGATTATACTGAAGTATCCTCAATATGATATTGTTTAGTAAGACGCGCGCCTGCTTGTATCAGTAAGCGACTTTGAAATCCCAGTGATTGATACTACACTGCTGGGGTAGCAAGTGTATAAAACAACCGGCTTTCGATTGCAGGATTCATTCGGTACTTTCTAGTGATAGGTTTTGTTAACGGGATAAAACTTAAGAGTTAGCGTCATGAAAGTGAGTGCAATTATTGGAATACTAGTGCTGGGGATTGTAAGCTATAGTGAGTGCTTAGAAAATGGCTTGGCGAGGACCCCACCTATGGGTTGGATGCATTGGGAACGATTCAGGTGCATCACAGACTGTAAAAAGTATCCGAATGAGTGCATAAGGTGAGTTTTTAGTGATACTAATATTTAAGGCTGTAGTTTATTTTATTGTTTGTAATTTGTTTTTTTTTATTCCTGTGTCTGTGCGCTAAGAAATTGGTGACAATCAACATTTTTATTAAGTTAAATAAGGGCGTGCCAATCGAGAAGAATTCATTGTCATCTTATATCTTTAATCTTATGTTTCGCCTGCGGGCTGTATACGCTGAGAAATCTCATAATGGAGTCAGATTATCATCAATACAAGTATGTTTGTAGGTACATACGAATCTGCTTTGATAAGCTCCCCGCATCAACAGTATTATCAATGGAAAAATGTGCGAAAGTGACACTGGATCGATTTAGAAAACCTATACATATTCGTATTTTTAAACTTGGCTCGACTTAGTGTGACCATCAATCTATCTCTTTCGATTGAAAACGTCGCCATTCGAAGTTATGACTTTTGCATCCATTTGGTTTTGAATTATTTAAATTGTGTACCTCATTAAATTGTGTAGAGGTAGTAAAAATGGATTTTGATAATAAGTATAACTGTGGTGTATTAAAAAAGATCGTTTTCTACTTGCCATAATGCTTACGTAGAGGATGTAGGTATTACCATTGAGAAGAATTTAAAATGTGTTTCCTTAATGGATTAAGGTACGTGATTTAAAAAAATGGTCTTTTGAAAATTATGTCAACCCTCATGTCTTTTTTTGGATGAATTTACGTTAATTTTTAAACCTAAATCCAATTTCGGAATTGTCATTCCAGCTCTGAAATTATAGCTGCTTCTCATAGGTTGTGATTTCTTATTACAATTTTCACAAAAAAATTGGTTTGGTAAGTAAAGCGCAAGCAAGCATATCCATTGCCTACATCAAATTCAACTACGCCATACATGAGTATGTACGTACAATGTGCATTCTGAATGCCAGTCGAGCGAGTAATCATATTCTATTTTGGGAACGCAATATAAAACTACCCCTAAGCACAACTGCAATCGAGAAATCATTTTTTTCGCACTTGACCAATTAAGATATATTTTCAATTTATTATATCTCACCCTCTGGATGGACCAGAAAGATGAATTTTAGATCAAAATACTCGGTGAAGTATTGGCTAACAAATAAAAGCATTTCTTGAAATGACATACGTAGATTTATGAGTATAATGGCAAGTTGAGCGTAGTAAGGTCGAAATAGAAAAGTAGGGTGCAAACGTTTTTCAATCCTTATAGGACGAATTTTGAAAAACGATGAATGAGGCATGTAATTCTTTTGATTTATCTATCAACACACAGACTTTCAATTTCATATGGCTAACGGTTCGTGAGACCCCCCTTATTCCCCGCGACCCATTTACTCCTGAGCAATTCTCACCCACCCTACGGACTAAGTTGGGCACACATCTACAAATCAGAAAAAGAATCATGAAAATCGGACGAATGGTTCTCGAGTTATGGAGAAACGAACAGACGGACGTTGCATTTTATAAGTAGTATGGATGGTTATACCTATATGTACAATGTACCTCCAACCAAATAGAAGGTGTCCCATGTCGGCTATAAATAAAATGGAGTGAAAATAGACTCCCGCCAAAGCATCCCCATTATCTACTATTCTATAATAATTATTGGAGCTCCAGTCCAGGCGATCCTATGTATATTTTTTTAAAATTTTTTTCTTCCAGTGAAGGCCTTTTTAAAAGAATTGCTGATATGATGGTATCGGAAGGATACGCAGCGGCTGGTTACGAATACGTTATCATCGATGATTGTTGGCTTGAACATGAGAGAGACAATGTTACCAAGAAATTAGTAGAAGATAGAGAACGATTTCCAAGCGGTCTGAAATCTTTAGCAGACTATGTAAGTAAAGTAAAATTTCGAAACAAAATTTCAACTACTTCCGTTTATAGATCCATGACAAGGGCTTAAAATTCGGTCTTTACCAAGACTATGGAACTAATACCTGTGCCGGATATCCCGGAGTCATCAACCATATGGAACTAGACGCCCAAACTTTTGCCGATTGGGATGTGGACTATGTGAAACTCGACGGATGTTACGCCGATATCAACGACATGGATAAAGGATATCCCGAATTTGGTCGCTATCTAAATCAGACTGGACGTCCAATGGTGTACTCTTGCAGTTGGCCGGTGTACCAAGAGTATGAAGGCAAGTTGGTAGGTTGATCTTATACGACGCTACACATAGATTTTTAAATGTATTTAAATATACTCCTAGCCTAACTATGAGGCGTTGAAGGAAAACTGCAACTTATGGCGTAACTGGGGCGATATTGACGACTCGTATGAATCCATTGCACAGATTATGGACTATTTTTCGAAGAACCAAGACAGAATTCAACCACATGGTGGTCCAGGCCACTGGAATGATCCCGATATGGTAGATAATACTCGTACTTTTGAACCAGATATATCTCAACGTAGTTATTATGCCTCTCCTAGTTGATCCTTGGAAACTATGGCTTGAGCTACGACCAGAGTAAAACTCAAATGGCGGTTTGGGCAATTCTAGCAGCTCCATTGATTATGTCCAACGATTTGCAAGCCGTTCGACCTGAAATCAGAGACATTCTTCTTAATCGGTAATGTTCCACTATCTATACACCCCTCTATAATAGCTATAATGAAAAATGCGACAATTTTCAGTGAAATAATCGCAGTCAATCAAGATCCCATGGGTATTCAGGGTCGCCGAATACTATTCACCAAAAATATCGAGGTTAATATTCCCATTTGCATTTTTTAAGCTCATGACGTTAAAACTTTATTTGTTCTGCGCCAGGTATGGGCCCGACCTATAACCCCTCTGAATGATGCTGGAGATTATTCGTATGCGATCGCCTTTGTTAGTCGGCGTGCGGACGGTGCTCCCTATTCTATAAAGCTGACATTGAAAGAGATCGGAATGCGAAATCTAAAGGGTTACGATGTCACAGTGAGTTCATTACCATTTCAATACGTAGGTTGTTGTAAGGCGTAGATACATTGAATTTTATTTTAGGATCTATTTGATGGAATGGCAAAGATTGGCGTGTTTAAGCATTTGGATTCTTTTGAGACGCGGATAAATCCAACGGGTGAGTGGTGTTAAAATATTTGTTACAAACGCGCATTTCTAACTTGTTCATTTTAGGTGTAAACTTCTTCAAATTTACCGCGATGTGAACAAGAGGAAGAGACTGCTTTTTTGTTTTAAGACGACTATTATTGTGATTAAGGGTTATGTGGTTATAAACAGAAATTATTTTGAGTCAGTACCTAATTGTTGTTTAGTTTTTTTAATGTATTTTTGTGTGACCAAGGCAATTGGTAAAGCGATTGGTCTATAGAACCACAGAAGAGCAGGGTCAATCATAATAATTAGGTTAGGTTGAACGTTGAAGTGGCTGTCAGCAAAAACCGACACATAAATTTGTTCCCGTGCTTTTCTAAGTGAATTTCTACAAAAATTGATGAAAAATAGTAAAATCCTGTTTCCGTAAACTAAAACTTTCTAATATAAATTCAAATGTATAAAATTAAGGGGCTATCCAGATAGGTATAGTTTGAATTTAGCTAAAGTTCTCAACTACTCGAAAACACTAAACTTTTGGGATAATTTTTATTTTACTGTCCATTCGAAAAATGGGCGCAGTAGCGCAGTGGTTAGTGTGCTGGACTACTGTGCGAGGGATCCCAGGTTCGATCCCTGGGATCTTGATGTAAAAATGTACTCAGTTTTCACAGATGACAACGAAATTGCATTATCAAAGTAACATGTTAGCTTTTCCATTTCGCTCACTCGCTCAACAGCAGCAAAACCTGGCAGAAGAGCTTAAAACGATGATAGAACGTCTTCGCTGACTATGAATCTGCCCGTTAGATTTTGTATTAACGAATCTATGCAAGGAATCGCAGTATAGATACTCTAAAATATGCTTCAGTAGAAGAGGTTTCTGGATTGAAACGCGTGGTTTGTTTCAATGAAGTACTTGGAGCTCTTAGTTCAACTTCAAATAAGTCCTCGGCAAGTTGGGGTGAGGATTGAAAAGCCTCTCTGAAAAAATCTTCGTCATTTTCTCTGATGTTCTTTGGAGAATTCAGAAATCAGAACTTCTTCTGTGCGGTCTATTGCAGAAACGAAATCTAAGGATTTGTTCTATAGGAAAACTGATAAGGGCAGCGTTATACTGAATGGTTTTTAATACATAATGAGACTTATTCGGAAATCAATTTTTTCGACCGCTGCCAAAAGTGTTGATGCTTTCGAAGACATCGTCCACGTTCTGCTTGTTATTTCTTCAAGACTTATATTAAGATGCATTTGGAGATCTCTACAAATGAAATAATACTGTCATGGCTTTCAATGAATCTTGTTTCACAAAGGCGTAGAAGTAGAGTTTTTCGACTCTCTGGTGCGTGTTTTTTAATGACATTTTTGAAAGTTATTAGCTATTTCACTAACTACACCAAGGCAATTGCGAATTGCAGAAGTTGACAGGGCATTAGACAGAGCCAGGTTCAAGCGATTGCTTGAGTGCCATGAAATAAAGTCTTATGCAAAAAGGCACTTCTGAAATTGCAATAAAGTCCAAAACGATCCAAAACAATGCATAAACAGTATAGAATATGCAACCCCCTGCTCGTCTTTCTTTTAAGTAGCTGAGCGCAATAATGTTCAATGACTTTATTGCACTTTCAAAAATGAAATAAAGTCCAAAAGTCCACTGGCACCAGATTGCTTGCACAGTGTACATATGTACCTAGCGTTTGACTACTGTGCCTAATCCTGCACTTTACTCCACTTAAGTGACCTGCCATATTTGCGGTCCCTTCATAGCGTAAGCCCTGGCCAACACAATTCTTCATATCAAGATTTAATTCTTCACATCGCTGCAGTATGGTTTTGGTTTTTGCCAGGTTTTCAGAAGTTTTGTCATCATAAGAACATAACCTACAAAATCTTCCCGAAGCTTACAAATTTTGTGATCTGTTAAACAGTCGACTTTTTATGATCCGATTTTGATGAAACTTTTAATTAGTTAATTGCACATTAAATTAATAGATATAAAAAATAGTAAAAATTCCTGAAATGTTGGTACCTACTATTTCATATGGTATTTTTTGCACTTTAGGGGCGTGCCACGCCCAAACGGTAAGAGAGCGCCAAATTTTGTTTGCAGATTTGAGCTCAGTGATTATTTTTTTTTTTCGAAATAAATAAATAGGTGGCGCAACAGGCGGTAGACACCCTAGGCCTAGCTTCTCGCAACCATTCGTTTTGCGTGAGTTTCTATTTTTAGGACGAATGGAAGGAACCTACAATTTGATGCCGAGTCTGAACGGCTGAATTGAGAAGCGGACAGTCATACTCTCGGGTGTATGTCAGACGTTCGCGAGAGGTGGTGCAGTAGGAAAAACCTTAAGATGTAATTCTTCTTGCCTACGGTTTTGGCCACGCTTCCAGTGACCACAGCTTTTCAACTATGAAAAGGATTAAAACATGGGTGGAATCGGCTAAGGTGATTTGTGATTATCACAAATTTGACAATAACTTGTGATCAAATAAAATTCTCCGTCTGCGTAAGGTGATGGGGGTCTAGCCAGGGTTGCCAGAACTTTGTTTGCTTTAAGCGCCCAAAACTTAAAGAAATGTAGCCCAATATCGTTGCCCAGAAAGAAGCCCAAAAATCGTTGAAAATAATTCGGTTCTTGTATTTTATTATAAAACCGGTACACATGTATGCCTATGCGCGTCAAAGCATATCTTGAGATTCCGTTGGCAATCGTTTTCGAGGTTTGGTCTTAATTAAATTCATAAATGAAAACGCTCGTTCTTCTACAGCCGAGTTTCCAAAATTGTGATCCGCCATAAAATTCAAGTGCTCCGCGGAAAGATGAGCGCAAAATATGAAAATTCCAGCAGACTAGCTAATTTTGTACTTTTGGAACTTTGTCATTTTGTTCGCAACAATGTAATTTGTGTATTGATTACACAATACAAAAATGGGTAAAAATAAATCGTGTACTCCAGAACTTCCTAACTATCAAAATGGAAACGAATCAAAGGCGTTGATAGCGAAAAGATTTGTTTTTCTACGACGCTTGTTGTCGGGGAAATACAAGTTTCTAAGAAGACCGAAAGTTTTGAGAACCGCAAAAGAAATGAGATTGGACGCAAAACTACTCCAAAGAAAGATTTGCCGGACAAGAAGAACCAATCCATTTTTAATGTCCATTAAAATTAAGGAGATTGTTGCACCTAAACTCCATCAAGAACTCAGGGAGCTGTGTCGTAGAACAAAATCTTCGTGGATGCATATTCCACAAAAAACACACATTATGTCAACAAAAACCTCAAGAGCCGGAATTTCGAAAGACTTCACTTAAAAAAAACATTCGCAATTTTGGAAAAAAGTTCTTTGGAGTGCCAAATCCAAGTTTAATAATTTATTTGGATCCGACTACTGTGCGAGAGATCACAGGTTCAATCCCCAGAAAAACACAAATTACCTCTTAAGGCTTTTTCCACTGCGGCACCTCTCGCGAACGTCCGACGAACATCCGAGACTCTATGTCCTGAAACTGTCCTGAAAAGCTTTTTAAATCAGCCATTCGGATTTTAGTGGAATATTTCAGAAAAGATTGACTGCCCTTTTTTTTTTTGTGGAAACTGGAATTTTCAAGTCTTTGTTTTTCTGTGGCCAACTAGAAAATGAGTTAAAAATGTTTCTGAATTCTTTTATAAAATGCTAAAAGTCACAACATATTACTTTTTTCTTCAATTTAATAAAATTAATAAGAAAACAAGTAAAAATAGTTATGGTGTTTTCTATAACCACGAAAACTGGGATACTGACAGCGAAGTGCTCCGCGAGGAATTTCTCTACAGGAAAGTGCTCCGCGACCAAAAAATTAACTAATTCAAAATTGCTTCATTCGATCCATTTTGGCTCGTGTCAAATAAAAAGGCCTGTAAAATAAATTAGGGTGCGTGCAAGTTGAACGACTGTTCGATGTTACTTGACTGCAAGAGTGCTGCCATGTTTTAAAAGTGAGGACTTGTCCAAAATATTTATTTTTTTAGTTTTATGAAAGAGTAAAACAAACAAAATTAAAACAACATTTGTAAAACGATATATAGCCCAAAATTGTGTTGGGCGCTCATGGAAGAAATTTCTATCGTTTTTTAAGCAAAAAGATAGCCCAAAATACGACAAAGCGCCCAATCTGGCAACTGTGGGTCTAGCACGTAACTTGATGCAATCGACTTCAGTCGATACAATCGAGCTCTGGGCCGCACCTAATTTGTCTTAATCGATTATTCTCGATTGATTATCCTCGATTGAGACAAATTAGGTGCCGCCAGAGCTCGATTGTATCGACTAAACTCAATTGTATCAAGTTACGTGCTAGACCCTCAGGATAACCAAAAGTCATTTAAAACTTGGCATACTGCCATGTGTCATTATTTGTTTTTGTTTTTTTTCGATTTGGGTAAAAGAATTTGAGTAGATAATGCACTTTGAGAAAATGCAAAGTAATATAAAAATAACCATTTTAACAATGTCTAACAGTTATATTCGCAGCCAATAAAGCGCAAACTACTTGGAAAAGTACCCGCATTTGGCCAAATCTTTTCCTGCCAGAGGCGCTATCTGCCTATAGGGTTTTCTGGGGGAATGAATCAGTCAATCACCTATGGCACAGGGTTTAAGTGTTCTACAATCTAGAGGTCACCTCACATAGAGTATTTTGGCCTATTGGTACTGACCAGTCATTACTAACTTCTTGTCACTTCTTGTAGGTAGCTGGAGAGTAGATGGAAATGGAATGTGGTTATGTGAGTTGACAAAATTCCAGCTGGTAGGATATATGTATGTATTAAAAAAAAATAGCTATAGGTATATATCCTTGTTTTGTATGGGAAGTACCCGACCTACTTGACCGACATAGACAATTTTTAATACTAACTTGACAACGGTAAAAATAAGTCCTCTCACAAAATTTAATTCACCTAAGTCGATTTGTTTGGACGGTAAGGTGTTTTCAACAGACAGAGAGATACATGGGTCGAATATTGGCTTTGTATGGGAGGTAACAGAACTACTTGACCGACATGGACTATTTTAGTACCAACCTGACGACCATAAAAATAAGACCTCTCGCAAAATTTCAGTCGCACAAGTCGATTCGTGTGGACGCTATCGTGATTTAAACAGACAGACAGACGGACATGGCTAAATCGATTCAGTATGTGATCCTGATTCAGAATATATAACTTTATAGGGTCTCCGGTGAATCCTTCTTGGCGTTACAAACGTAATGACAAAGTGAATATACCTTCCTGTGGAGGGTATAATTAGCGAATATTAAATTGTTCTCAGTTACAGTGTGGCCAATATTGCCGATCTCAATGATAGAGTTATGGAATTATTGGTAGGTGTAGGTTGATTGGGATTCATAATCGCTTATGAAGAGTTAGGTACAAACAAATCAATTTTAGGTGCTATAAACATCTGAAGAAATGATAGATAAATCTGGTATTTTTGACACTTGAGCGCAATACCACAATAATTACCTGCTGACTGTCACTGAGGCTATATTACATATTATTTTCTACATTAATAAAATTCTACATGATCCACTGATCCACTACAACTCTATTAGTCTACTTTATTAAGTCGTATATGTGATCTGTTGGCTGGGTGTCACAGTCATTTAAGGAGAACGCACCCATATTCGTGCTTAATTAATAGTCACTTTACATATTCGAAAACAGTCATGTTTGTAAGATGCCACTTAGTTGACTTGCAGTTATCAAATGCAGTTTTATATATTCTATACGCATTAGGTGCCCTGTTATAAGCAATATTGTTGCCTGTACAGTGTACCTATACTTTGTGTGACTATATACAATGAATTACATTATTATTTTCTGCATTTAATAACATAATTTACATTTGTATGGTTCTTTGAACTTGATACTACATCGACATAAAGCGCTTCGTAAAAAAGTTGATTCTGACTTCTAGCAGCGCACCCGGTCGGATTATCAATTTACGAAACTTGTCTCAGACTACGTTAATTTCGATAACATAGCGATATCAGATCAATACGTCAGAAATAGACGTGCTAATACTGGCAATATAATACGAAATTTGAATATATTGATGACAAATGCCAATTAATGAGGATGAAAGTATGTAGGTATCTATTTGTATTTTACAATCTTAGCCATAGCTACTCGCCTTGCTTCGCAATACGCAAAGTTCTTAGAAAACGCAGGTAATAGTGCGCTTCGGCTAACTAACGCAGGGTTCTTCAAAACCAGACAGGTAGGACATAGCTCCATACTAATGGAATCCTTCTCCAACATCCCCGATAAAACGGATGAAAGTTTGGGGGAAATTGACTTCGACATACCGTACGAAGTACAATATCCAGATAGGGAGGACTGGCAAAAGAATGAGGTTTCGAATGAAAATGAAATTTCGATTTATACGGATGGTTCTAAAACTAAGGAGGGTACAGGGTCAGGTATATATTCCAGGGATATAGACCTACAAGTGTCATTAAGACTTCCGGATACATGCAGTGTGTTCCAGGCAGAGGTTCTGGCCGTGCTCAAAGCCGCGGATCTACTTGATATGGGATCAATATCCAACAAGAATATCGCTATCTACATTGATAGTCAGGCTGCGCTAAAAGCGCTAGAGTCCTTTATCATCAAATCTGACCTAGTCAGGAGCTGCCGCACAATGCTCAGAGCATTATGCGCGCAGAACCAAGTCAGATTGTGTTGGGTACCCGGACACTGTGATATTGAGGGTAACGAAAGGGCTGATGTTCTGGCCAAAACCGGAGCAGAGCTTCCACCTAATGAAACAATTGGGGGCATTAGACCACCAATAGCCGTGGCCAAGAGAATTATTCTCGAGAATATTAAAAACAGGGCAGATCAGAGATGGTTGAATATAGTAGGGCACAGGGTCTCTAAGGCTCTGTGGCCTAAGCTAGATCGGAAAAAATCTGTAGAATTACTAAGGCTCAGTAGATCAAGGCTACGAATGGTAATAGGGATACTCTCCGGGCACTGTCTTTTAAGGAGACACGCTATGAGATTAGGTCTAACAGATACGGACATATGCAGATATTGCGAAGACTTGCATGTCACAGAGGACATAAATCATCTCCTCTGTGAATGTCAAGCTATTGCTCGGTATAGGAGGAAATTCCTCGGTAGGTACTTCTTCGACAATTTGGAAGAGGTTGGCCTCGCAAACAAAACTGAAACAATTTTCAGGTTCTGTAGGGAAATTAATTGCTTGGGCGAAGTGGTTTAGGTTATTTGACCGTTAAGGTTCCCCAGGGATGGCGATGGGTCCAATATGGTGCCTGGTCCTATGTGATGAACTCACACCCTATTCAACCTAACCTAACCTAACCTAGAAAACGCTTGCTTTCGAAAAAAATATTCATTCAATTCGGCGAAGTTCGGAAGATGGAGATTCATTTATATAATATCATTGGGATTCTCTGCAACGGGTATCTATTAAGAATTTGTGCCATTAAAATTATTATCTTGTTTAATTTCTTGATGTCGTTACTTATTTTTTTGCGAAACTGAGATTTATTAGCTTGTAAAGTTTTAACATTAATTTGTACGTCGCGTCGGCGTGTCGGTCGCAAAACTTACGGAGATACCTAATTAAGAAATCCTCGAGATTTGAGATCTTGAGGGTAGTTGACACAATTAATAGAATTTTAATTAATTTTTATTGATGTGACTCTGTTTTTAATTTCAGAAGCACAAGGTGTCCACTAAGAGAATTTTATTTAGGTAAGTATTTTTTTTTTTTTGTAACGCTGCGCTTTAGACATGGTCTTCATTCAAAGGTCAGATATTTATAACCACACTTTTGATGTAGTATATGAACAAATGGCACATTTAGGTAACTTGTTGGGTAGCAATTATGTTTATTGGCAATATAATCATGCAACGGTGCAAAGAGCAGCTCGGACTACTTTCGCTGATTCAAACTTAGCGAATTTGGATCGGTACTTGGGCTTACCCCCGTTCAAGATCCAACTAATACCGGAGCTCAAAGCTAATGAACATATACAAAGCCGTTTTTTCGCTGACTTGGCTTCGGAGCGTTTGGAAGAGGACCCCAAATCATCTTTAACGACAAGGCGGATTTTTAGATGAATGCGGGTGTGTTAACAAGCAAAATTACCATAAATATGTCACGACGATTTTTCAATGCGACCCGTCCTTATTGAAAAACAATTTAGCCATTTTATTTACATATCTACTCTTTTAGAAGGGCGTCACAAAAATTATTCAACCTAGGGAGTATCGCAATATGAAAAAGATTGGGAACCCCTGGTATAGTTTTCTTGCCGGAAATTATGGAGATTAATAAAGTATGTATTGTCTTGGCTCAAGAGAAACGTGGTATTTGTTAAAGATACATATGTATATTTTCGGAAAGCCAAAAAAGCAAAGCAGCTATCAAATCCTTGGACTTGATCTCTATAATTTCTTTAATAGGCTTCGAGTGCCGATAATCTCTTACGGGGATGGCCGAACAGTTCAACTTTCACCTATTTTGGGTGCCGGAGCATAGAGATATTCCAGAGAATTGTAAGGCCGATGAACTCGCCCATCTACCGGATAAACGCACCTTGCGTATACCGCATACCAATCGCTATTTGCGCAAACAAAATTAAAGCTGGATGCTAAATGTGTAAATCTTAGGTATAGTATAGACATTGGACAAGTGGCAAATGCAATGCATGCCTAGAGGCAAAACAAATTTGCCATAAACTGGATTTAAACCGCTCTTAAGTTGAAATGACACTTACCACATCCGCCTTCACCCATATCATTGTCAATCGTATCAATCGTGTCACTGTGTCACGCTGTGTAATCGCCTTTCATTCGCTGGTCACTCGTCTTTGTCATTGAGCTCTCTCACAGCATGACAAATCGAATATGTCATGGATTTTGGGACACAAAGCCACGTGCATGTCTGCACGATTGACTTGACACTGTGTGATCGAATGTCAATTTTGTTACGTCAGAACGCCAAAAATTGACACGATTTTTGACAAATGTAATAACTTTTTTTTTTGAAAATGCTATAAAAAAAAACTACTAAATATTTTCTCTAATTTCTTTTTTTATTTAAAAGCACAATCCTTCCGGTTAATAATGGAAAATAATTTCATTCAAATGGCTGCCTCGGCTGGCCATGCAGTAGTCTACACGATCGGTCCAATTTTTAAGCACATTATCGATTGTGTGCAGCTGTATTTCACCAATGGCTTCACGAATATTGTCCTTTAAAGCGTCAATTGTCTCTGGCATGTCGGCGTAACACTTATCTTTTACGGCACCCCACAAATAATAGTCAAACGGTGTCAAATCGCAGCTCCGCGGTGGCCAAACGACATCAGCTCTGCGGCTGATACTGCGATCTTCAAAAACAGGGAGCAAAACATCGAGTGTAGCTTCGGCTGTGTCGCACGTAGCGCCGCGCCGTCCTATTGAAACCAAATGTTGCCAATATCCTCCTCTTCAATTTTTGTGAACAAAAATTAGTTCAACATGGCCCGATAACGATCGCCATTGACTGTAACGGCCACTCCTTGCTCATTTTCGAAGAAAAATGGCCCAATTATGCCTCTGGACCAAAATCCGCACCAAACAGTGACTCGTTTTGGGTATATCGGCTTTTCAATGTATGCGTGCGGGTTTTCTGTGACCCAAATGCTTACATACCCGCCAAGATCAAAATGAGCTTCATCTGAAAAGATGATTTTTTTGGCAAAATCGGAATCTTCTCTAAGTCGATCGCAGGCCCACTTAGCGAAGCGAAAACGCATTGGATGGTCAGTTGGCTTCAAAACTTGAACCAATTGGACTTTGTATAGCGTCATACCAAGGTCTTTATGCAAAATTCGGCTCAATGATGTCTCCGAAATGTTCAATTGTTGAGAACGACGGTGAATTGATGTTGATGGCACTTCACGCACACTTTCTTCCACAGCAGCAATTTTCTCGGTGTACGCACTGTTTTTGGCTTTTCACGCTTTGGTTTATCGATGAGGATGCCAGTTTCTTTCACTTTTTTCACGTTAGATGGCGGACCCTTTACATAGTAGCTTAAGGGTAGGCCTCTTCGCAAACAATTTTTGTATAAAAGATGTTTGTATATGGATGAAGAGGAGGAGGAAACTATTCCTCACTTTCTTTGTTCCTGCGCAGCTCTGCTCTTGCTCTCCCGTAGAAAGAAGCTTCACTTAGAAGCCATCCATTAGAATGACTTCGGTGATCTGCAAAACCGTTATGAAAAACCTCTTACGCTTTATAACAAGCTCAAAATGGTCCAACGAGTATAAGAAGAGAAAAAAATGTTCTCTAATGATCATCACAATGGACCTGGTTGTGTTATCGTTTCTTATCTGGCGGTCACTTTAACCAAACCAAACCAACGAACTTGGCGGGAAAACTGTCAAGCCCATCCGCTTCTTTAGTCTTGAATTTGGATATTACTTTACTTTACTACCTGATTGGTGGACGGAATATAAATAATTGACACAAATACATTTACATTTTCATATACCCAGCATGCGGCATAGATACAAAAGTTCTGTTCTGCAATTACTGCGAAATAAATTGAATCAGAAGTATAGGTGCTTATGTTTACTATTTATATTCTGCGAAATTTTCTCAATTATATTATTATCCTCACCAACTTTAGGAAATTCATCTAAAAACCATAAAAATGTAGAACAAATTTTTCGCCCGCTGTTTTGTGTTGTATCTATACTTTTTTTGCTTAAACAACTGATCGGTTCCTGATGTGGAATTCACACACCTTATTGAATGTAAACATTACAAAGAAAACGTTGAATATGTAGATTTCTTTTATTTACAAAACAAAAAAAAATACGCAAAAATAAAGTGTACACAAATGAGTTCGGGGTGAATCAAATTTGACCTTCAAGAAGTTACCTACAAATAAGTGAAGAGTGTTTTATTTTTGTCTATTTTTGCAAACGTGCATTTTGTAAAGATTTAGTAAATTTAATTTACATTCGTTGACAATTTAAATTACATAATTAAAATGCTGAATTTTCAATAAGGTGAAAGTGCATTTTCATTGTTCTGATTAAACACGTGCTGTAAATAAACCTTTCAAGTGCAATAAATGATAAGGCTTTTCCTTATCGGATTTGTTCGATCATCTGGAAAGGGGTGTCGATTGTTTTGTGACAACTTTTGACCGTTGGCCGTTGAATATTCGATGATAAGTCGACTAATATGTATCTCAACGATTTGATATGGTGAGCTATAAATTAATTAGCTGATACTAGGGCATGACGTATAAATTTCATGTGCTCCCTCAGTATTTCGCCAAACAAAGTTTTTATTGTTCCTTAACAAGTTCATCAACTCTTAAAACTGGGCGAGGCCTCGGTTCGGAGGTTCACCAGTAGGGGTAAACCACCGACCACCCTAGGAGGCGCGATCTCCCCTTTTATTTGGAACCTAGTACCTACATAGTGAGCGAACTTCTTCTATTCCTGAAAAGGGACGTTGGAGTTGCGTTCAATACGCTCATATGGATCTTCTGCTGAATTCCACCTCTTTACTCTCTAAAAGGACAAAAAAAGCTGAAAAACTGAAAAATTAATTTTTACTAGGTTTTTATATCAAGTTGTCTGGTCTGGTAGAATCAAAGGGCACGGTAGTGCCCCAGCCAAGTTCTCTAGTAAAGGCACTTATCCTTTTTACCGGAACAAACTCAAGCTGCTTTCGACCCCCCTCTAACTTCGGAACCAATTAAGCCAAAAACTTCAAACTGAAAATACTTGCCATGCTCATTAAAAAGGTCCACCTCACCAAATTTTATCTCTACAGCATTAGTGGTTCTCAACATACAGGACTTCAAATATCGCAAAAACCTTAACTGACTCACTCACTCACTCACTCACTTAGATGATGATTATAAAAATTATGAAGCACTTCCGGGTATCATAGAATCATGAAATTTGGCTGAAAGCTAGATTATGTGGTGCATATACTGGGAAAGGTCCAAAACTGAGATTTTCCATTAAGGAGGCGTAGTATGTGCCCACTTTTGAAAATCAATTATTATTTATTTGGGGCACCTCCGATTGCAGTACAATGTTGAAATTTGGTAGAGGGGTTAGGACCTGCATTGTACGAAAAAAGAAATATCAAACATTTTAAATTTTCGAGCGTGGAATCTTTGCTGAAAAATTTAAAATATATGCGATCAGAAGTTAATCTACCTGCTGAATATAATTTTACTATAGTTAATAAGAAAGAAAGCCAAGTTGATGGTAGTCTGTGACATAATTACAAAGCGAAGACGTTTCAATGATGTCTCTGAAATCTTATAAAAAAAACTTTGCAAAAAGTACTGAAATCACACCAAAAACATAATTATTTTAAAAAAAGGACCAAGTTCTCTTATATAGAATAGCAAAAATTAGGTGCGTAACTATTCTGCCACAAAAAGTAAGTTCTTAGTTTAAGTAGGTTCAATGTGTAAGCAATTCACTTTGAGAAAGTTACTTGACGAAAGGGGAATTTAATATAATCAAGTAGTATCAAATCGGAAATGATGAAAAAAAAAAAAAAAAAATAGAAAATAGGATTGCATTCGAGAAAGTAAAGTCAAGAAATACGAAGCTGAATTGATTAAAGAAAATAAAACTGAATTAAAAGGAGTTTCGTCTTTAAATTTAAAAAAAATGGTAGGTTTACTTGGCAACAACTCGTTTTGAAAACTTCTGTTTTTGATTAAGTTTTCGACTGTTTTCGCGAAAACCCACTTTTCGGCTTGGTGTGAAATGTGAATAGGATATTAAGCCATAAAGAATTCACTCTGACAGCATTTTTGGACACTGAAGGAGCATTCCACAATTAGGTGTATCGTGAATAAATTCTGATGGAAATATTTCCCTTGTCAGCAATGTAAATCAAATTGCTGAATGGGAAATATTCCGGGGGATATTCAACCCCTATCATGGAATCCGCCGGGGGAATTATTAACGGAAAAGAATATTTTGGTATCGTCGAATCCGCAAATTGAACATGTCATATAGGTAGGTACATATATACATAATATTAACACATACTATTGGTAGGATCCGGTTTTTTTTCCAGATTTCTGTTCACTTTTCGGATTCGACGATACCAAAATACTCTTTTCCGTGAACAATTTTCCGGCGGATTCCATGATAGGGGTGATTATTAGCGATAGGGGTGAATGTTTAAACAGTGACCAAAAACAGCGCTCGAAGACCTTACAAACTGGATTTACGAAATGCTAAACAGCAGAGTAATTAACTCAGAGATCGGTGAGAGCAACATACGGAAAATGGGGACCAGGGCTACTCAACAGGGGGTCGTCAGATCTCTTCTCCTGTGCCTCCTAGTGGTCAATAAGTTCCTTATGGTTCTCAAGATAAAAGGGACAAAAATTGTAGCATACACAGACGACATTTTAATCCTAATAATGTTAGCATGCTATCCAGGTATAGCTTCATTGAGCAGGGAAATCCCTCCTGCTCAAAGGTGTCATAGTATTAGTGTAGGTCTGCACATTGCAGCTCGTCATGTGAGTCAGACGTATTGAGTTAAGATCGCAGTTCGTATCTGATTGCAATGGCGCTTGGCGAGTTTGCGCAGTGCACATAAAATTTAGTTACTAATAATGTCGTTTTCCATTGGTTTCACTCGGGGATTCACTCATTCCGAAATCCAATGGAACAAGAAAACTGCTTCTGGGCGACTACACTCACGGATTGGTGAAACGTCAAAAATTATTGTATGGCTGCTGCCAGCTGGCTTGTATAAAATACATAAAATGCACTTGTGTTAGTGCTTCTTGAGTGGATTCTAACTTGAAATCGAGAAGCGAAATTCTCTCCTCAGAATCAACAGAAGAGTATTTTTTGCGCCAATGGAACGGTTTCAGAAGTGATTTTCTTGATTTCGGACGCTCCCGGACGCTTCTTTTTGTCCAATGGAAAACGACATAAGTTGAAGATATCTCCCCACTATGAAATCTGTTCTAAATAAATTATCCTCGTGGGCAGAACCAAACGGCCTTGGAGTTAATCCAAGTAAAACCGAAACTGTGTTATTTACTACGAAAAGAAAAATGAAGAAATTCGATCTGCCGAAATTGAACGGAATTCGTCTGAAACTTTCCTCAGAAGCTAAGTATCTGGGCATCATCTTGGACTCTAAACTTACCTGGAAACGTAAGACCAGAAGAAATAACAAAGAAAGCACTACCTATGTGCTATGTGAAAAAATTAACACCACCTGGTCTAACAGACCTGTTGTCCAATAAAAGTTCAATTTTTATCCACCACTAAAACTAAGGGATCACAATGGACCAAAAGGCCGCCGTGGCAGCACAGAACTTTAAAGCTGTGCACTTCCCTCAAACCGAGCCTAACCGTACCTATATCTATTACAATGCGACTAGAACTAGCCATTTAAAATGCTACCAAGTAATTTGTACCTACCTATTTGTATTGTTAGTTTAGTTTATATCATTATCAGTAACTATAACTACAACGTAAGTACCTAAATACAACTGGAATTAAGTATTATCCTTCATCGAAATCTAAACCCACCAAGAGTGTGAACAAAACGAACTCCGAAAAGTTCAAAACACCACCGAAACTAAAAATAATGTAGACTACATTGTCCGACTACCTATGTTTAAATGTGCTATGAGAATTGAGAAATTCGATCTGCCTACATACGGCTTCAAATGCTAAAAACAGTATCTGTTTTATGGTGCTCTCCTCTATGGTTTTGAAATATACGTTTAAGGAAGCTTTTCATATTGAATGAACTTGTTATTGAGGGCACCTACATACTTTCAACCTTAGACCCATTCAATTACCAATTATGTATACTTAAGTGCGCACACACAGTACCTACCTCTAGGCAGTATTTTTCTTGAGCTCAATAGAGATTTGCTTTAAAGTGACCTCGACTTTTAATGAGTGTCGTCAGTAGTAATGTGATTTACTGTCATTAACAATTCCATAACCATTTGTAACCACTTCCGAATATAATCTCATCAAAACAAAGGTAAACAATATACCTTACCTACACTCTTGACCAGGCTACGTAGTAAGAGCCAATTATCTTTTTAATTGTCAGCAATATAGATACATCATACTACATAACTTTATTTATAACTCCCGGCAAAATGTAATAAAAAAAAACGAGTGTAGATAGCAACTGCACTCGAACTGAACTCATTCCTTAATTCATTGAATTTCACCTGTTCAAGGTAAACAGACACCATCGTATAACGTCACAAATTACAAATCGAAACAGCAAAGCCAACAAGTCGGTGGTCTCTACCATCTCATAACATTTAACACAAGTATCAATCTAACACCAGTGTCAGTTCATCTTCATCAACTAGCAAGGCAGAGGTTAGAATAACAAAAACCTAACTTAACGACGCATGGTTGTGATGTAATATTGTAACAAAATAGAAATTTAATTTAAAATCATGCACCACACCTTTGCCAAGAGATACCCACACCATACACGCGACAACCCAGTTTATGGTCGGTTGCGGCTAACAGTCCAAGCGGATTACAATGTCGATATTTACACTTTTTTTTTTATTTGTTGTACGTTTTATCAACAAAATCAATCCAAGTCCAAAGAGAAAACCAACAAAACAGCCAAAAGAAATGAAATTCCCAAACGGTTTCTCACCAGTGTGTGCTGAAGACCTTTACACCTTGGCCAAAGAGAAGCCGATACATAGGTTGGCCATATTATGCAAATGAGTGGAATGAAATCAAAAACGTTTTCTTCTTCTTTTCATTTGATTATCAAACAAAATTGGTGTTTCTTTTTATTTTACACAATAATATCCACCATGTTTACAGTAAACAACTTCCTACCTAACTACAAGGTATCAAAATGTCTGTCCCCATACATATATGTTTACAACGGTTTTTACGCCCACTTTTAGCGGGAAACAGAAATATATAACTTTACACCGTGTGTGCTTAGCAAATTAACGGTAACTTTTTTAAATAAATTATTGTCAAGAGAAATTAGAGAAAAAACAGGAAAAAAAAAAGTTTCTATTTAAAAGATAATAAGCAGCGGCACCTAGTGAATGCCGTTTGAAATCGTCGGTACTCTTTCGTACGTCCTTCGATGTAGCTCATCGACTTCCTTGAGGTAGTAAGTGCCCGGGAAAAGCACGCTGATGCTGCCCGTTGGTGTGTAGGGTGCAGCATGGTTGTTCTTCTCACGCACCTCCATCAGCTGGGAGAAGTTCTCGGGCGAGAGTTTCTCGCGGGAGTTTAGCATCGGCAGAACATAGTCCAGTTTCGAGAGGAATTTCTGCAGAACATCATTGTCTTTGGTCACAGAGATGGAGTACATTGAGGCGGCGAGTCCGGAGCCGTAGGAGAACACTCCAATGCGAGTGCCAGCAAGGCTTTGAGCAGTTTCACTGACCAGCAGCGAGACAAGGCCCGAATAAACCGATGGCGTGTACATATTGCCCACTTGACTGGCGAGGAGGAGTGATTTTTTGGTTTTCTTCTCGAATACATCGGCGAATTGGGTCATAAAGGTCTTCTCGACGTCCCGATCGAAGTACGTTGAGGCGAGAGTGGCAGTATTGAAGCGCTCTAGGCCAGGATACTTGGTTTCTCGTTTAGTCTCCGATGTGAGGAGGTAGTCGTTGAATACGGCGCGGGCCACGGATTTCTGGACCAACTTACAGAATGGCGTGTGAAAGAGTAGGGCGTCAAAGTTCTCCAAACCCACTTTGCTTTCGTCGGGGTGTTTGGCTTCGAATTTTTTGCGATAGAGCTGATAGCAGGTGTCCAACGCCGACAGGTAACACTGAATAGATAGTTTGCCATCAACTGTTGGGTACTCCGAGCTCAGATCAGGTTTGTAGAAGTCATAAGCGTGCTCCATGTGGGTGGCTCGAAGACCCCTGTCGAAGACAAGCGGTGCATTGGGTCCAACAAGCATTGCGATAGCGCCAGCACCTCCAGTCGGTCGAGCTGCGCCTTTCGCGTAGACAGCAATATCCGCACATACAGCCAGCGCTAGCCGTCCATCCCAGCTGGACGATTCGATCCAGTTGATGGAGTTGAAGAGCGCCGCAGTTCCGCCGTAGCACGCATTAGTTGTATCAATTCCCTCAATGTCGGTGGCGCCTTGTTCTGCGAACAACTGCATCAGGACACTCTTCACAGACTTTGACTTGTCGATAATTGTTTCTGTGCCCACTTCCAGACGGCCAATTTGCGATGGCTTGATATGATGTCTCTCCAACAGACGACTCACCACCGTCATGCACAAACTGTTCACATCTTCGCGATCCGAACAGAATCCCATTTTGCTCTGCCCCAATCCGATGGTGTATTTTCCAGCTGACGCACCATCAAACGACTCCAACTCTGTTTGATCGACATACTGTGATGGGAAGATCACATCGATGGCAAGGATTCCAACGTTTTCTGGCCACATTTCTCCAATAATTTTCAATAAACTCTCTTTCAAGGCACAAGTTACTTTTGGACACTAGTTGTCCAAGAGGCGACGACACTCGTAATATGTTCCACAAAGTAAGAAAACGAAAAAAAAAACTTTCACCTCTTTGTTGTGTCTTCCTCTTTCTTCAGGGTTATACCACGATGGTGCTACGAAGATGGAAACTTTCTCTCTCTTGCCCCAGCAGTGTTCCGTCGCCGTCCAGTGTGTAGCCTAAGTAGGTCGTCGTCGTCGTAGTCGTGCGTTTTTCTGTTACAAGGCTTCGTCGTTTCACTTTTCTTTTTCCTTGTCGTCGTTCTGCGATTGTTTCCACTTTCGTTCTTCGTAGTCGATCAAATTAAAATTTATTTATCCACCTCGGAGCGATTAAGTAATAGATTACCTCTCTTTCTGCAGGGTTATCACGAGGAATTTCCCACCGTATCAATGTATATTAGCAGTCGCACACGGGTTTCCCAATTGGATTTGGCTTTTCTTTGGATTCTTTGAGTGGGGATTTGTCCGAAATCGCGAACCTCTTTTGCTGGTACTACGTGACCAATTTGGATAAACTCACACGAACGACTGACGTGAAATGAAGTTCAATACTAAATTTAACACAAAAAATGATTTGGATTAGACGTGTAGTGCTGTAGACCGAGCTAGATAGGCGGAGCGGAGAGCGCTTTTAACTCACCTGTTTCTTGGGTGGTGTTGGTTTGGATCTTCTCAATTCTGGTCATCAATGGGAGCTCTCTGTTAGAAGCATTTCATAATAACAAAGGCAATGTGCACAGCACTTATGGGCCGGGGTGAGGATTACTTGACTGCTTGAGTAAATGAAACTTTGACCAGACAGGCGACTACTATCGGATGATTCACCGCTGATGGAAGGAATTTGAAAATTATTCTGGTGCAATTTATGGACACTGACAGCAACAGTAGAAAAAAAATTCGAGAGATGACATGAGAAAACAACGTGAATAAAGAGAGAATTTTTTAGACAGCGAATAGGCTGTTTTTGACGTTTTGCTTTTGTCTGACTTTTATGAGGGCATGTGCTGCTTGCTCGAATGCAGTTTGAAAGGGATTATAGACATCAAACTGTACAAGTTTTCCTTAGGTTGTCAAACTATTATGGCGCTCTGGTGCTTGTCACAGCTGAGAATAGGTTTTTGTTATGAATAACAGTGCGACAACACGACGGTTACTTTTTGAACATAATTTTTAAAAATGAAATATTAGATATTACGACTTAATTATAGGAATATTAATTCTAATACATTTTATAAAACGTACACCATAAACAAAATTGCCAAGCCAATGTCCGACATTATAAATTATTCAAAGAAATAAGTAGTTTTTTTTACGGCAGTTCGTTTGTATGAGTGTTTTTATTTTTTGAACGAATGGAATGAAAAGGGGCCGCTACAACTTCTAAACAATTCAACCATTAGGACTCGACAACTGATCACCACCTGGTGCTGTGCAAATTGTATCTTAACGACCAAATACCTATCCTGCCAAACGTAAACCAAGAATGGTTACGCTCATACGGTGGGAGGGGCTACAGAACGATGAGATACGGGAGAAATTTGCGCGGCAGGTCTGAACAAGTTCCAAATGTTCCATTGAATGTAGACGAAGAATGTTAGTTGTTTGTAACAGCAATCATTGCCTCTGCAGGACATGTTTGCAGAGTGAATCGGCTCGGTGTGGCGGCTGGTTGTGAGAAAAAAACTGCGTGGATTAAAACGCCCGGAGTTCAAGAAGCCATCAGAGAGAAAAAGAAGGCTTTCAAGGTGTGGATTCACTTGGGGGACCCGCCTTCTCGAAACCGATACATTAAAGCGCGAAAAACAAGAACAGTCTTGGAAGTAGTTCGGCGACAAATTAGACCGTGATCACAGATCTGCATGCAGAAAAGTGGAACATTATTGATGGAGTCAAATCCAAAGATGGTACACTTTTTTTTCATGAGGAGAGAGGAGGACATATTGCGCAGATGGGGCGAGCTCTTTTTTAAATTGCTCAATCCAATCCAGGGCACTGAGGATGACAGAACTGTCGCCTTGAGCAGGAAAAATAGTCCCACGGTAGATGAGGAAGTCACTTTTGCGATCAAATCGCTAAAAGCTGGCAAATCTGCCGGAGGGGATGAAATCCGGCCAGAAATGTTCAAGGCCTTAGGTGAAGAAGGAATTAAAATGGCTCTCTCGCGTCATTAAAATGGCCTGGGAATGCGGCGAAACTCCCAGCGATTGGATTGAGGTAACTGTGCCCCTTTTCAAGAAATAGGATAAAAGGGATTGCTCCAATTACAGGGGTATATCCCTTTTAAGTCTCCCCGGAAAAGTCTTTGCTGGAAACGCGTTGCAGAGCTGTGGTCAAATCACGATTAGGAGATGAGCAGTGCGGCTTTCGTCCCGGCAGAAGCACAACCGACCAGTTATTCACTCTCAGAATGGTACTTGAGAAGGCTTGGGAGTATGCTACACCTGTTTACGCTTGCTTCGTAGATTTGGAGAAAGCATATGACCGAGTCCCTCGAGGGAAACTCTGGAGTGTATTACAGGAGTATGGAATTGATGGTTCTCTCTTGAGAGCCATTCAATCTCTTTACACAAACTGTAAAAGCTGTGTTCGGGTAAACGGCGTTAAATCAATACCTTTCACCGTGGGCGTTGGACTTCGCCAGGGGTGCGTCTTGTCTCCTCTCCTTTTCATTACTTATATGGACTGGATGTTACAGCGCAGTTTTGGCGAAGAACGTTTCGAATTGAGAGATCTGAGAATAAGTCATCTGCTCTTCGCTGAGTCATCTGCTCTTCGCTGATGACTTGGTCATCCTTGGATCCTCTCAGACTGAACTTCAACGCGCATACTCGATCGGTTTGTAGCCGTTCGTGTTGAAGCTGAGATGAAGGTTAACGTAAACAAATCTGAAGTGATGGTCGTCTCCAGATCGCCTGTTCCATGCACTCTGCATGTTAGTTGAGTCTTATTGAAACAGGTGGAGAAGTTTAAGTATCTCGGGGTCTTATTCAAGCATAGAAGGATCAATGCTGAGTTTTCCTGTAGGATTGGTCAGGCTGGATCAATTTTGAGACAGCTTGGTCATTCTGTTATCAGGAGGACTGAACTTGGTGTCAAAGCTAAGTTGTCAGTCTTTAATTCGGTGTTTGTTCCAACTCTTACCTATGGTCATGAGGTTTGGGTAATGACCGAAAGAATAAGATCGCGAATACAAGCTGCCGAAATGAGATTCCTCCGTAGTATTGCTGGTGTGACCGCGTAGACTTCGCATTAGAAATACCAGAATACGTGAGGAACTCAATGTCGAGGAGGTACTTCTCCGGACGGAGGGGTCCATGCATCTGTGGTTTGGTCATGTTAAATGCGTGTCCTCAACCAGGATCCCACGACGGGCTATGGAATCTGTACCATCGAGCAGGCGTCCTCTAGGTAGACCCAGGATGAGATGATTAGATCAAGTTCATAATCTCTCCTCCACCCATATGCTGATTGCCCTTGATGATTTGGAGTCGATGGCGGAGGATCGAGAGCTATGGAGGTTCCACTTGAGCAACCTGCGCCCGCGACCCACTTAATGGATAAGCGGGCCATTGAAAATGTATGAAAGGACTCGACATAAGACTCCCTTCAAGATCTCTATCGAGAGATAAAATAATAGTGCGCGGACTAGTTTCATTCACAAATTTAGAACGTGTTTTACCCTTACAAATCCCCAATTCAAATTGTTATTTCAAGTGTCTTTCACTTATCCAACTTTTTGTATCTGCCCACACTTTGCAAAGAACGAATTTTCAATTTTAATTACATTTCTGCCTCTAGACTAATAAGGGTCCCTATTTGATTTTCCCAATCATCTTGATCAAAACCAGTTGCTCCTGGAGCTGGAATGTCTTTGGCTATTCCACAAACCAATCGAATCTGGCTAAATAATTTAAAATTCAGAAATCATTATGTGATTCCTTTCCCGCCCCATAACCTCACTGAAAGTAATTAAAAATGGTAAATCGGAAAACTGGTACAAAGACGATTCGTCTAACGAAAGGATGTAATATGCATGCTCAAAGTCAAAGGATTCCCATTCCTGTTGCAATCATTAACATACCACCCGCATATTGTCTGATAAAATCCAGCTGCGAAAAATCTTCATAATTTCAATAACCATGAATTTAATTAATTAACTCCTGGGTCTTTCTGATATTAAAATTTAAATTTCTCTAAGGGTCCTGCGATCATTGATTATGCCTTTCGAGCGGTCAGGTTGAACGTTAAGTATAATGTTTTAAAAATCGTGCAATTGGCTTTCAATAAATAATTTAAATATATGCCTCGGATGCGATTAATCCCGTCAAAGGAAAAAAAGAACAGTTTTCACTATTATAAAGGATTGAATGCGGAATCTGGAGCTGTGCACCGCTGGTGCATTTGTATGTATGAGCATTGAAAATTCTCTTTGTTGGTGGAATACTTTTGGTATTTCTTTTTTTAATTTGGCGGTGCTAGGACTGGTGGTGCGTTTGGGAATTTTTAATTTCCAGCTACATTCTGCAACAAAGAAGCTTTTGTAAAGTATAAGCATTTCAGACAACATTTTGTATTTTTAAGCTTAAATTCCGCGAAGCCGTGGAAAACTTGGACATGAAAATGAGAATTCCCTGTGGAACAAAAAATTTCTTATCTAGGAAGTTACTTGAAGTGGATAGGATATCTGTTTGTATTGTAGAAATCCAGGGAGTGAAGGGAATGAGATAATATAAGGTATAAATATTTTCATGAGAAATACCGTACAAGTTTTGAACAGGCGTTTATATTATTGCAGCAGATGAATTCCCTTGGTGGTGGGGTGTGTATGAATCGGGCAGGCGCTGATTGGCATCAACCTGACGGTGCCCAGCTGTTGTAACTTTTCATACATAATTGTGCTTATTTTACCTCCCAGTGGTAACCAACGGGTACTGGTCTGCCCATCCGGGCGTGACTTGCTGAACTTATAAGCGCGAGTGCTCTGTCGGAAAGACTGACTGAACGAGTCTCAGAAGTCTTACATGAGCTCCTCAGAAAGAGGACGTACGGCGGATGAATTCATTCGACTGAATCAACGGTGTCGTCAACAGTCAAAATGACAGTTACCTTACTTGAGCTACTTCGACATACTTGGAGCTGAGGTCAGTGAGGATTTTTCAAGACTAGTCATTGTCCTGAAACAGAGATGGTGGCGGATAAACCCTTTATGTGCTAACGGCAGCTCTTACATCCCCGAAGTGGGTTGCTGACACCGGATGAATCCGGCACCTTTCGTCCAAGGAGTCCAACAAAGGGGCTGGCCCTCCCGGTTAGGGGTTGTACGCCGGGGTAACTGGCAGACAGCGGAAAACCAACCCAGTTCCGAAACGACAACAAGCCTTGGATACAGATGATTTTACTGTTGACGAACCTGTCAATCGAAACAAGGCGATATTTATTATGGCAATATGCGCCCATGCCCCCACGGACACTAACGAGGGGTTCTACGAGCTCTTAGTCAAGACATACGAGCAGTGCCCTAGCTATGACATTCCCTAAATTGTCCTAGAGGTGATTTTAATGCAAGAATAAGAAGAAAGAAGCCCTTTCGTAATACTGTCGGAAAGTACAGCCTACACGACACCACCTCCGATAACGCATTTAGGCTGATCGACTTGTCGGCTTGGCGAAATGTTGTCATAGCTAGTAAGCAGTTCCCGTATCTCGATATTCAAAAAGGGGCATATGGATGTCTCCCGATCAATCAACCGGCAACCAGATTGACCACATTGCGATCGATGCAAGGCACTCCTCCAGTATTATGGATGTCCGAACGTTCCGAGCGGCCACATTGACTCGCACCACTACCTTGCTGTAGGCAAGGTACGCCTTCGGCTATCCCGAACACCGCCAAGACAAGTAAATACTGTGAGGAAGTTTGACGTCGGACGACTAAAATCGCAGGAGATGGCCAGATTTCTCATCAAGCATTGACAGCCACTGCAACGAAACCCCTGGTTCGATGACTAGTGCCGGCAAGCATATGCAACGAAATAAGAGGCATACAAAGCGGCGCTGTAAATAAGGACCAGAGCTGCTCGTGAGCTCGAAGCGCAGAAAGAAGAGACGAACACGGGCTTCTCAGGAGAAAAAAGAAAGAGCACGAGAAGCGCGCGATCAAGGCAATATAGAGGTACTACAGCAGGAATGAGGTTCGGAAGTTTATCCAATGGGTAAATAGAACCTGCCAAGGATACAGCCCGAACCGAAGCCTGCAAGGACGAACAAGGGAACATAATAGTAGAATCGCAGGCGATGCTGTGATGTACCAACTCGAAAATAAATTAAATCGCCCAAACTACATTACCATCGGGTCCGATGGTAATTTCTCAATCGAACAGACTTTTTATTTTAGTACTTTGTTTTGACGAACCGTTCCGTCATTGAGTGAAACTTAACGAATGACCGCATGAAAAAAAAAATGATTATATACCAGTGCGTTCCGCGCAGCCATTCTTTCCATTTCGGCGACGCCATAAGGTTGCATCTTGCATCGGCTTTGGTGCAATATACCCGTAAGTGAAATATAATTGCAGTGCGGTATAATATTTATGTACGTCATGTTCGAAATAGGTACTTATTTATAGAAATTCCTTGCGTTGCGTTCTGCGGAAATCGGTGTTGACCATCCAGTTTTGGGTGTAAGCGGAAAAAAACTCTTACAAAGGTACCTAGTAGTAATTTACCCTGTGCTTCATTTATATGACGCCATTTTGGTATATTTTTTTACAGAGATCGGCGGATGTTCGCGTGGTGACCCGCTGAAACGTGCACCCTGCTCCAGGAATCTGACCCAAAGAGCAGCACGTGGGTGGGATATTGCCACGGCATCCGCACGGAGCTTTCGTGCGCGTTCGTGAGTTGTTGGTCACGAAGACAGGCCACGGAACAAAAATCCTCACATCGGCGGGGAATGCTGATCAATTATAAGAAGCCCTACGTCACGGGGCGATCAAACGTAACCTCAAACAATTCACCACAAACCATCGCTGATCATCTGTCGTCTGTGCACACAAACCAATGCAGAAGAGTAAAATTAGCTTTGTTTAAAACTAATGAACAATGGCTACATAGTCCCACTAAATCGATTTACCTACGTACAGATCCCACTTAAAATTCACGCTTTAACTTAAAACCCTCGTAACATATCTAATATATCGTCAGTGCAAAAAAAAAAAAAAAAACCCTAAATCAAAATACCTACCTACAAAAAAAAATATTTAAATGAATTCTAAAAATTAGTTTGTTGTAGCATATCCGGTATATACCTAAATAATTTGACCACTTAAAATGTCAATGAACGCTCATTTCAGCCAGAGAGTAGATTCGATTAATTAGTAAGAAATTAAATAACTATACAGGCACCGGGGTCTTATTCACGAGTGATGGAAGGAGCAATGCCGAGTTTTCCTGTAGGATTGGTCAGGCTGGATCGATTTTGAGACAGCTTGGTCATTCTGTTATCAGGAGGACTGAACTAGGTGTCAAAGCTAAGTTGTCAGTCTTTAATTCGGTGTTTGTTCCAACTCTTACCTATGGTCATGAGGTTTGGGTAATGACCGAAAGAATAAGATCGCGAATACAAGCTGCCGAAATGAGATTTCTCCGTAGTATTGCTGGTGTGACCCGTAGAGATCGCATCAGAAATACCAGAATACGTGAGGAACTCAATGTCGAGCAGCTACTTCTCCGGACGGAGCGATCCATGCTTCGGTGGTTTGGTCATGTTAAACGCATGTCCCCGACCAGGATTCCACGACGTGCTATGGAATCCCTACCATCGGGCAGGCGTCCCCTAGGTAGACCCAGGATGAGATGGTTAGATCAAATTCATAATCTCTCCTCTACCCGTATGGGGATTGCCCTTGATGATTTAGAGTCGATGGCGGAGGATCGAGAGCTATGGAGGGTCCACTTGAGCAACCTACACCCGCGACCCACTTAATGGACAAGCGGACCATTGAAAATGAATGAATGAATGAATGAATACAGGCACCGCAGCGGAAGTTTGTGCACAAAATTCGGCGCTGGATTAGCAAAGTAAGTACATTCAAATTTTTATTCATCTTTTCTTTGGCTATCTGAACATTTTTTTTTGGAGTGATTAAAACTTAAATACCTGTCCTACATATTATAAAAAAAAAAAAAAAGAAGGGAGACAGAAAATTAACAGTAAATTAATACATGCCTGTTGTGCGATACAAGTAAGATAGATATTTACTTGGAATCAGGCCTCAAAAGATAATAATAACGTACCTTACTATAAAAGTTTTGATTAAGGGTTGAAAATCTGCACGGCTCTTATTAAATTTATATATATGTATAAACAAATGAATTCGTATTACAAAAGTAAACTAAATAAGCGCAAGTTAGTCAGTTACATTAAGCAATAAAATTACATCTGTTAACCTTAACACAGCAGTTATGAAATAAAAACAACATGTGTTGAATAGCCTAATTAGTTGAGTTCAGCCTATTCTCTGAAGTGTACGCGGTTTAGATAGGGACGATCCCACCAGAAGGTGAGAAGGGGTCGTCAAGGACCAAGGACAGAGGTCATTGGCAAGGGGAGGGTTCTCAGGGGTACAAATCCAACTATCACCCCACCATTGCTGATAAGATCCAATTTTCATATACGCGATACTAAACTTTGTTCTTTACACTCCTTTGTTGTGCAAGGAGCCCAAACTTTCACCGTCCAACCTTCATATAACTTTATTTTTGGCACGATAATTCTTGATAGCATAGAGAAGCCAGCAGCAAGATCCCGCCCCTCCGTCGAGTTGATGCCGTGCAATCGCAAGCGTGCCAATCGCTGCTGCGTGGTGTATATATCTTCACCTTCCTTGATACAAACAAGGACCAACACCCCTCTGAAATGCTACAATGCTGAGGTCTCAAGTGGCGTGCACAATTGAAAACGAACTATAGGTAGGCGTAACTGAAAGCAACTAGCTAGGGTCTGAGATGCTAGTGAAGGCCATAATAAATCTTTACACATGTAGCTACATCTTGTAGCCTTTTGCTTCCAAAGAGAATTATCCTCCATAATTTCCTAATATCCTAATCCTGGGCCAGATTATGCGGTTTCGGGGTTAATCCGAGCAAAACCGAAATGATGCTTTTCACCACTAGGACCAAAATACCAGACTTTACTCTTCCTCGTCTAAACGGCCAACCGCTCTCATTATCCTCCAGTGCTAGGTATCTGGGAGTGATCCTGGATCCCAAGCTCAACTGGAAACTGAACATCGAACAACGGGTCAAGAAAGCGTGCATAGCATTCTATGCCTGCAGCAGAACGTTTGGGAAAAGATGGGGCCTGCAACCAAAACTGACCCTTTGGATGTACACAGCCGTAGTACGACCAATACTCACTTACGGGTCAGTAGTTTGGTGGCCGGCACTAGGAAAAGCCTACACCATAACCAAGCTCAACAGAGTCCAAAGAACGGCATGCATAGGCACCACAGGCGCTCTGCGATCAACGCCGTCAGACGCCCTCACAGTCCTTCTGCATCTTTTACCTCTAGACCTTCACATCACAAACATCACAATTCGTAGCACGAATTCGGGACTCGAATTTAACAATCTACACGGACGATTCGAAAATGGACTGTGGAGTAGGTGCGGGTGTATTTTCGGAGTCTCTGAGCATCTCAAAATCCTTCAGGCTCCCAGACACAGCCAGTGTGTTTCAGGCGGAAATACTTGCTATCCGGAAAGCCTGTCGCCTAATCAAACTACACACGGACATAGCTCCGAGGCAAAAGATAGACATATTCATTGACAGTCAACCTGCGATCAAGGCTATCGCCTCAGCAAATATAAACTCAAAATTAGTCTTAGAGTGTCGAGAGGAATTGGCCTCGCTTGATCAGTTCAGGATCACCCTGATCTGGGTTCCAGGCCACAGCAACGTTTATGGAAACGAACAGGCTGACGAGCTGGCCAGGCGAGGTTCTGGCCTCCACTGCGCACTTGAGGAATCGGTCCAAATTCCAATAGGAGCAGTCAAAGCAAAAATCTCCGCAGAATCCCAATCGAAAGCCAATCTCAGGCGGGGGAGGCTATCTAATTGTGTCATAACCAGAAGGATGTGGCCAAATTATAGCAGGGAAAAAACAACCCACCTCCTGAGTAAAACACGTAAAGATATAGCCAGGATAACAGCGATTACCACAGGCCACTGGCCTATAGGGGACCATGCACTCATGCAGTCAGATTAGGCATACCACATAATACACACTGCCGCAGTTGTAATGATGCAACCGAAAAAGAAACCCTCATTCACTATCTATGCGCTTGTCCGGCACTAGCCAGGACTAGACAGCGAACTCTGGGCAAACCCTTCTTCGCATCCCTAGAGGAAGTCGCGAAGAATAACATCAACGAACTTCTAACCTTTTTGAATTCCACAGGCTGGATCTAAACCACCCTTCGACATACTTACAACAACCAGGTCAAATGAGTAAGTGGTAACAAAACGGCACTTAGTGCTACTTGGGTTTTTATATAAAAACCGCCACTACTACCTACCTACCTACATCCTAATAGAGAAGAATATAGAAAATAAATTGGGTGTCGAATCCATATCTACCCATCTATATAGATGGCAATAAGATGTCGAAACTGGAGTATTTTTAGTGAAACCTTTTTTTTATTGCTTCTTAAGACTTCGAGAAGGCTATAGGCTAAGTCGTTCACTGGCCTGTTACTTTTTGGCCCATTTTTATACCAAAATGTACAAGAACAAGAAATTCTTAAGGGAGCTTCCTCCAGAAGCTGAACTACAGATCAAATTCTGGCACGATCAAATTAAATTCATCACATCGTAAAACATTAGCAGCAAATTAGTTCTTGATCCTGATGGTTCTGATTTGGAATGGTGGGCGCACATCAAAACACATAAATTATCTTAAGAAACAATATAAAGTCCGATACACAACTTTAGCACAGAGTCTAACGTTGGCATGTCAAAAATTGACACTATTTTTGACACACGTTTAATAGTAGCTCGAGAGCGAAGTAGATAACCCGTCTTCTGTTTTCTTTTCGCCTAAATCTAAGCATTATAGCATTAATTGAATTGGAAACTTAACGTTCAGGAAAGAGTCCGAAAGGCTCATAATGCTCTCTTCGTCTGTAAGAGAACAGCAGGAAAAAAATGGGGATTGAGTCCAACAATGATGCACTGGTTATACATCATGGTGGTTAGACCCATCCTTACCTATGGGGCTCTTGTTTGGTGGAAAGCCACAAATAAGTTATATATACGGGATATGTTGACCAGGGTACAAAGAACAGCCGGCACTGCCATCACTGGTGCTTTACGCACCACACCCACAGCTGCACTTGAGGCGTTCATGTATCTTTTACCCCTGGACCTACAAATAAAACTGCAAGCAGGCAATAGTGCGCTTCGGCTAACTAACGCAGGGTTTTTCAAAACAACACAGGTAGGACATAGCTCCATACTAATGGAATCCTTCTCCAACATCCCCGACAAAACGGATGAAAGTTTGTGGGAAATTGACTTCGATACTCCGTACGAAGTACAATACCCAGTTAGGGAGGACTGGCAAAAGAATGAGGTATCGAAGGACAATGAAATCTCGATTTATACGGATGGCTCCAAAACTAAGGAGGGTACAGGATCAGGTATTTACTCTAGGGATATAGACCTACACGTGTCATTACGACTTCCGGATACATGCAGTGTGTTCCAGGCAGAGGTTCTGGCCGTGCTCAAAGCCGCGGATCTACTTGATATGGGATCAATATCCAACAAGAATATCGCTATCTACATTGATAGTCAGGCTGCGCTAAAGGCGCTAGAGTCCTTCATCATCAAATCTGAACTAGTCAGGAGCTGCCGCACAATGCTCAGAGCATTATGCGCGCAGAACCAGGTCAGATTGTGTTGGGTACCCGGACACTGCGATATAGAGGGTAACGAACGGGCTGATGTTCTGGCGAAAACTGGAGCTGAGCTTCCACCTAATGAAACAATTGAGGGCATTAGACCACCAATAGCCGTGGCCAAGAGAATTATTCTCGAGGATATGAAAAATAGGGCAGATCAGAGATGGTTCAATATAGAAGGGCACAGGGTCTCAAAGGCTCTGTGGCCTAAGCTAGATAGGAAAAAATCTTTAGAATTACTAAAGCTCAGCAGATCAAGGCTAAGAATGACAATAGGGATACTCTCCGGGCATTGTCTTCTAAGGAAGCACGCTCAGAGATTAGGTCTAACAGATACAGACATGTGCAGGTATTGCGAAGACTTACAGGCCACAGAGGATATTACCCATCTCCTCTGTGAATGTCAAGCTATTGCTCGGTACAGGAGGAAATACCTTGGTAGGTACTTCTTCGAAAATTTGGAAGAGGTCGGCCTCGCGAACAAAATTGAGGCAATTTTCAGGTTCTGTAGGGAAATTAATTGTTTGGGCGAAGTGGTTTAGGTTATTTGACCGTTATGGTTCCCCAGGGATGGCGATGGGTCCAATATGGTGCCTAGTCCTATGTGATGAACTCACACCCTATTCAACCTAACCTAACCTAACCTAAGCATTATAGCTGTCACGTGTCACTCATCTGCGACATTATAAACTACAAACATGGCGATAAACCACATCTGAATCTTATGTAGACACTTTACACTTTATAATCATTGTGAGTATCCTCATTCCTTAGCCGAGAGACAGTTTGTCAAAAGCATGAGCATTCATTTCCTGTAAACCTATCACAGCATTAATTTCAAGTCTTAACCACGTGACATACATACAGAAACCAACTGTGTATAATATTGTTAGAGGAACAAAGAACTTTAATTTGAAAATATTTTCAAATGTTCATTACACGTCGTAATATTCCAACCACGGTACCGCAACTGCAAATGTGATGTGGTTCCTGTTACCTGATTGCAGTTACAACATCCCTTCAACATTCAATTAAGTCCATAGATGCAAATGCAGGGGAGCTACAAAACCATGTGGCGAAAGGTTAAATCAGAGTTGCAACATGGTATTCATGGTGTGGAAAGAAAGTCCTTTTTTTTAAATAAAATATTTATAAAAACACCCCAGAGGTATCTTACTCTTGCTGCCGGGCATGAATGGAGAAGGATAAAGGTTTGGAGAGGGGTTGGGTTGGCGTTGGGGTTTATATGAAAACACCAGTCATCTACATCTTCGTGTCTTCGTCGTCGTACATAATGTAGTTTTGTATTCATGCAGAGATGAAAGGGCATGAATTGTGACGATGACGAGACACCATGATGTGTGCTCTCCGTAGGGTAAAGTCTTTTCATTGCGAGGGAAGCGGTCTTTTGGTGCTTCACGAAACGTACGCGATATGCATGCAACAATGCTAGATTTCACACATTCTACAAATCACAGTACTGGGTTCTTGTGTTAATTTTGAATGACAGATCGTGTTTAGTGTGAAAAATGTTCATAAGGAGGTCATATTTCGGACAATGGCTTTATATTTTCAAAACAAGAGGAATGCGATGCATGAAAAACTCATAAATTAATGTTGAGTTCAGGGAAATAATTTAGAAAAACACGTGGTTGTTGGCATTTCTCATAAAAGGACATTCATTGATAACAGAGGTGCTGCAATATGGCTGATGAAATTCCAACAACAAAGGGAGCTTTTTTTAACATTTAAAGTGATGAAGTTTTTGATAGAGAATGCTCTTTGACACCATATTGACTGGGATAATTAGAGTCTTGTACAATATATACATATGGCTCGGAAAAATCATCTCATGAACCCTGGATAGCTACTTTTACAGTGAATCTCAGAGCAGAGAAGATTGGGGAACTGTTCGTGTGTCTAAATTCCACTTACACCCTCTAAGGAAGAAGATGTAAGTGGACGAATTTGTTTGGAAAATGGTGTCCGAGGCGACCGTAAAACCAAAAAGTTTGGCTCGGTTTTCAATACAACAGATGAAGATATCTTAGAACGCAAGAACACATGTTGTAGACTTCTCCACAACTACAGGTCAGTATCAGTTTGAATTTTAACTATATAGACTTTTAATAGTCTCAATTCCTGCTGTAGTTCAGTTGGCACCAAGAAGATACAGCACGTGTTTTTTGGAAGAACATGATCACAATCACAAACTCTGTCTTTGCCCCAAACCTAGTTCATAAGCTTTTCGTCTTGAGTGAAAAAAGTTCCACTTAACGAACATGAACGAAAAATCAACATCAAAACATCGACTCATGAATCTGTGGTTTGCGCAGTTTAGATCATCTTCTTTCTTGTGAATGGTACACACGTAGTATTACCCTACGCCCCCTTTAAAGGGGAACAGTCCACTTCAATGTCTCAAAAATGTCTACATTTTCTCAAATTTCTTCAATAGAAAAAATGTTACTTTGTCTATTTTCTTCTCTTTTGAAAGGTCGGTTAGGTTAGGTTAGGTTGTATAGGGTGTGAGTTCATCACATTGGACTAGGCACCATATTGGACTCATCGCCATCCCTGGGGAACCTTAACGGTAAAATAACCTAAACCACTTCGCCCAAACAATTAATTTCCCTACAGAACCTGAAAATTGTCTCAATTTTGTTCGCGAGGGCAACCTCCTCCAAATTGTCGAAGAAGTACCTACCAAGGTATTTCCTCCTGTACCGAGCAATAGCTTGACATTCACAGAGGAGATGAGTTATATCCTTTGTGGTCTGTAAGTCTTCACAATACCTGCACATGTCTGTATCTGTTAGACCTAATCTCAAAGCGTGCTTCCTTAGAAGACAGTGCCCGGAGAGTATCCCTATTGCCATTCTTAGCCATGATCTGCTGAGCTTTAGTAATTCTAAAGATTTTTTCCTATCTACCTTAGGCCGCAGAGCCTCTGAGACCCTGTGCCCTACTATATTCAACCATCTCTGATCTGCCCTATTTTTGATATCCTCTCGAATAATACTCTTGACCACCGCTATTGGTGGTCTTATGCCCTCAATTGTTTCATTGGGTGGAAGCTCAGCTCCGGTTTTCGCCAGAACATCAGCCCGTTCTTTACCCTCAATATCGCAGTGTCCGGGTACCCAACACAATCTGACCTGGTTCTGCGCGCATAGTGCTCTGAGCATTGTGCGGCAGCTCCTAACTAGTTCAGATTTGATGATGAAAGACTCTAGCGCCTTTAGCGCAGTCAGACTGCCATATTCTTGTTGGATATAGATCCCATATCAAGTAGATCCGCAGCTTTGAGCACGGCCAGAACCTCTGCCTGGAACACACTGCATGTATCCGGAAGTCGTAATGACACGTGTAGGTCTATATCCCTATAGTAAACACCTGATCCTGTACCCTCCTTAGTTTTGGAACCATCCGTATAAATCGAAATTTCATTGTATTCGAAACCTCATTCTTTTGCCAGTCCTCCCTATCTGGGTATTGTACTTCGTACCGAGTGTCGAAGTCAATTTCCCCCAAACTTTCATCCGTTTTATTGGGGATGTTGGAGAAAGATTCCATTAGTATGGAGCTATTTCCCACCTGTCTGGTTTTGAAAAACCCTGCGTTAGTTAGCCGAAGCGCACTACCTGCTTGGAGTTTTATTTATAGGCTTTGAAAGGTAACAAAAAGACAGATATACCAGAGTTACATTCGGGTTTATAATATAGTCCGAGGTGAACCTAGAACTCAACTTACACGTCTCTCCAGTTAGCACGATCTTTGGCTAACAACCTCCAGCTGCGACTCCAAGTTGGTTAAGGCCCCCTTGTACTTGTGCGCGCCACCTAAGGCGAGGTCTTCCTCTACTGCGTTGTCCCTTCGTTTAGGAATCTAAGTCTCTTCGGGCCAGGGCGTTGGTGTCCTACATGTCCTAGCCATATTAGTTTACTGATACGTACTTTTTTAACCATGTCTGTGTTGCTGTACGCTGTACAGCTCGTACAGTTCGCTGCTGAATTTTCTCCTCGCCTTTGCGATCGTCCATGCTTCTGAGACATAGAGCAGGACTGGAAGGATGAGGGTCTTATATAGAGTCTCCTTAGTGTTTCTTGACAAGACTTTACTAGTCAGTTTCCTTCTCTTTCCTTGGCTGTTGGCAAGTGTAACCCTTCGCTTGATTTCTGATGTGATGCCATTTTCAGAGTTAATAGCGGAGCCGAGGTAGACAAAGTCCGTTCTGTCCGATTCGTCGATGTTGTGATACTTGCAAACGCACCAGTGACAGCTCGCTGTGTTCTGCCAATGATGTCGATGTCGTCAGCGTATGCAAGAAGTTGCACAGACTTTTGGAAAATTGTGCCCCTCGTGTTGGCTTGCGAGTTTCGCACAATTTTCTCAAGAACGATGTTGAAAAAGTCATATGACAGCACATCACCTCGTCTAAATTCTTTTTTGACATCAAAGGTCTCGGTGAGATTGTTGCCGACCTTCGTCGGCATTCTGCACAATCTGACAAGTTTGGCAGAAATGCCAAAACTAGAAACGGCTCTGTCATCTCTATAAATGCTGTCATAATGCAGCCTTAAAATCGATAAATAGATGGTGAGTATCGATTTGCACTTCTTGGATTTTTTTCGGTATCAGCCGTAGTGTGAATATTTGGTCGGTTGTGGACTTACCGGGCCTAGAACCGCATTGATATGCTCAATTCCGTTAGTTGACAAAAGGGTTCGGGTGCGCTCACACAGTACGGCAGACAAGATCCTGTCCTGTAAGCGATGTTAAGGAAACTTATGCCCTTTTTATTTGGCGCAGCTTAGAGGGTCTCCTTTCTTGTAGATCGGACAAACGATGCTGAAGTTCCATTCATCCGGCATACTTTCCTCTGACCAAACCTTGGAGATGAGTTGGTGTATGCTGTCTACCAAGTCATCTTCCGCTGCCTAAAAAGTTCGGCCTTTTTATACTGCAACTCCCTAGAGATGTTGAAATATTTTTGCGACGCCCTGAAGATTCACTAAATTATTTCTCAAGTTTTTCAATAATAACGGGTCGACGTTGAAATATCGTCGTCCCATGGTAATTTTGCTTGTTAACATGCCCGCATTCATCTAAAAATCCGCCTCGTCGTCAAAGACGATTTTTCAGCCAAAATTAAGGTCCTCTTCTAAACGCTCCGAAACCAAGTCAGCGAACAAACGGCTTTGTCTATGTTCATCAACTTTGAGCTCCTGGATTGTACGGGCGTAAGCCCAAGTCCCGATGCAAAATTCGCAAAGTTGGAATCTGCGAAAGCCTGATTTCTTGTGCGAGAAATTGTACACTTTAATATGGATCGCGGCAATGATCCCGACGAATATGGCTGGCAACAACCCGTACTAATTGAAAAACCCCTTATTTAATTTTGAGTGCCAGGCAAATATACGAGTGCCAGCCACGAAGAAAATCTGACTGGAAATGCGGGAAATACAAACGCGCTTAATCTTCGACTGCAATGTAACTATTCGCTTCAACCTTGCTCTTGGTATTCGTAAAGAGAAACGTAATAATGAAAAAATAAAACTTCCGAAGCCCTTAGGATAGATAGCACCACTACGTTCCAGGGTGTCGCTACGCACAGTAAGGAACCCCTGGTCTGGCAAATGATTCATTCTGCCTAACAGCGGAATGTGTGTCGTCTCCGCCGTTTAACAGTCTGCAGAAATGGTTTTTCCATGTCCTCTGCACTGACTGTGAACCTACCACAAATTTCCTTGATTGTCTATAGGCCTCTGATCGGTTCCTGTTTCAGTGACTTGTTCTTTTTACCTTTTAGTTAAACTTCCGAAAATTGTTCCTGGAGTAGCACCTCTCTATATCTTTTTTTCGGAGAAGCCGGTGTTGATGCTGGCTGTAGAGGACTTCTCGATAGGTTGAGGGATACGCGATCGGCAAAAGTTCTGGCGGTTTGTTGCATTTGTAGCCGTTCAACGTTAAATCTTTTCACAGTATTTCCTCGTTGTTGTAGTGTCTGGGATATCCGCATATACGTACCTTGGCTACAACAAGGTAGTGGTTAGAGTCTATGTTGGCCGATCGGAAAGTTCGGACATCTAAAATACTGGGTGAGTGCCTTACGTCGCGATCGCAACATGGTCAATTTGATTGACCGTTTGATGGTCTGGTGACCGCCATGTTCCTTTGGGCCTCCGCTTATTTTTCAGCTGCACGTGGTCTGTTCAGGGTTTGAAAATTCCAAGTGCAGATCCGAACGTCATTATCCTTATTTCGTTTTGCCGTATATGGTCAACAGTTATTCCGTCATTATCCAAGGCTTCTGGTTGCTTCATAACTATTCCTGATTAATATACCTACCTAAAAAAAAGAGGAGATGATGTGGCCACATTGGTATCATTTCGGTAAAGTTGTAAACAGGTGCCGCACCCACCGACAAATCAGGAAGGAAACACCATCTTCGAGATCAAAACTGTCTATATCATGTCATATGGTAGATATCCAAACGATAATAATGCGAACTTAACCCCATATTTGTTTAAAGAGATAACATTTTGAAAATGTTATTGCCCTCAGAATCAAAAAACTCACAAAAGTCACAAGCATTTCAAATGTTTTCATCTATTTAACATAACATTCCACCGCTGCGTTGGGTGGAGAAGTTTCCTTTAAAACAAAATATACATTTCAGAAAACTTCTCACTCCTCGAGGGTATGGAAGGTTTATCAAGAAAGGCGGCAGTAAAAATAAAGAAAGTTTACAACTTAAACAAAAGAATTTTACATTTCATTCGGTCGTGTGAATGTTTGTTGTATTTTCCCAAAAGAATTGAAAGTAAAAAGGTTTCCAATTCGGGTAGATAGGGTGATGGATGGCGTGGGCCTACACGACTGACTTGTGTCTTCAAACACTCTTTCTTTCTTCCTTTTTTTGTAGGTAGGTAATCACATTTGGGAAAGGTAAATTCCTTAGGTTAGAAGCCTACACATGTTTTGATGCCTATAAAGAGGGTTTTATGTTACAAGCATTAAGTTGGAATGCTTAAAAATTATGTGAGTATGTGAAGGTATAAGAGCATACAGTATGCCACCCTGGGACCATATTCGCAAGTATATGCCAACATAGTATTAACAATATCAAAATTTCAGAGGTATATAGTTGTAAAATTTATTGATTTGTTGTCAAGTGCATAGTTAGGGGGTTAAACTTTAAGCCGCAAGAAATGGAGCAGTTGTTATTTTTAACTCCCGAAGGACAAGTGATTTTGCTTTTTCCTATAGATGTATGGATATATGTTTGTATATTTGGCAACAAGACAACAGTTTTATGAATTATTGATTGCAATTTAATATGGAAAACACCTTGATTTAAGAAACCTAAGTTGAGCTAATAATTTGGTAGATGCATGGATTTATTGTAAGCTTAAGGTAGGTACTTAGTTTAGAATGTATGCATTGTTCGCATCAGCAAAGATGATTTAAGTGGACTTAAGCGGATTTATGGATTTAGCTAAATCATCTCATAAATGACTTGATTTATCATATAAATTTTCATGATTTGATTACCTACCTACTAATTATGTGAATTTTAGGGCCAGTTTCAAAGGTTTTGGATAAAGTTTCGGATAGTTAGCCGACACATGACATAACGCTTTCCACCAGATAAAAGCTGCTGATATTTTTTTTCTGTTTCATCGTCAAAGTCTTGGATAAACTAACTTGCGGAAAAATTTATCAGGCGCTTAGTTTGTTTCGAGACACTCATGTCATTTGTTTTGTATTTTTTTGTTTCGTGTTTTCTTATATTTTTTGTTCTTTTAGGTAAACCAAAGGAAAAAAGACCTTGGAAAATTTAACGGAAGAAAAAATTGAAGCTCCAAAAATCCAAAAAAGAATTATAATAGAGAAGCTGAGGCAGGTATCCGATTACTCCTTTTGTGGCTAAGCTATTACTGGGCCACCAACCAGGCTGATTATCAGCACGGGTCGTATGACACCTTCGGCCAGCACAGGGGAAAGGGGTATAGGTTAGGATAAGAAATAGAGAGAATGGTGATTTGCGGATAGAAGTAGGAGAAAAGGGGGAAGCAGATAAGCTCTCCAGTCTTATCGAGCACTCTAACTAAGAGCTTTTGGGTAGTTCTTAGCTAGTTATTTATCAAAACAGCCTGTCTGTCATGGGTCACCCTACTGGGGACTAAAGCCGCCGACAGCCACCTTCACACCACCAACGTCCAGAAAGGACGCAACGGCAAGGTGACCGCCCCTTCGTGGTAGAAATGTTAGGAAAAAAGTGAATACAATTTTCTTTTTAAAGTCGCTTTGGACCTTGGGCGATATACCCTGTTCCTACGGGGTAATATACGCTCGTCAACGAAAAAATGCTCTGAAACTATATTTTTTCCAGCCACCTCAAATAAACATTTTGTTTATCTTCTGGATATAGGATTTAACAGCCACTTGAACCGGCTGATACTCTATCCGAGAATATATCTGTCACATCCGAAACCTTTGAAACCAAAAGTTGAAGTTTAGCCGACAGATAAGTTCCGGATAGTCTATCCGATACTTTATCAGCTAGTCTTGAAACTGGTCCTTACAGCCTTATTTATAAAATTTATACACTCTCTATAATAGGTCTAAACGCAAAAATATATATTAGGTTTTTGCGTTTAGAGTTATTATAGAGAGTGTATAAAGTTTATAAATAAGGCTGTTAGTGTTTTATTTTTAATTACGTATCACTGTCATCCCAAATATTCCCAAATTAAAATCGAACATACCTAAAGGCATTTACTTCACTTTACATAAATGTTTGTTATGCTCAAATCTTGCAAGCCAAATTTGAATTTGAACCGCTTTCAAATGCAAATATTAAGAATAGTATCTAAGATTTTTGGATTTTAATTTCTCCTGCCCCTTTAAAAAAAATCAACCAGTTTGCTTGAAAATTACTGGCGACACAGCACAGGTAACATACAGTTTTTTCCACTTTGTTTTATATAAAGATAGCTGTACCAGCCCTGCTTTGCCCGTGTACAGGAATTGTATTGCTTAATGCTTAGTTGTTAGGTCTTAGATAACAATGTTCTTTCGTAAAATGCAAGAAATGAGAATGAATCGATTTGCTGGAACTTTCTTCCTGCCTAAACCTGAAATACAGCAACACGAACAAAACAAAAAAAAAACTTATGAAAATCGGCTAGCGGTTATCGAGTAACGTCATCGAGTTTCACCCCATAGAAGATTTTTTTTTGTATATGAGGTATGTATACGATTTGGAATGTTTTTTTTTATAGGAGGTTCCACGCCCCTTTGTCCAATTTTGATCAATCTTCACAGGGGCACTTTAGTGCCAATACCTAAGATTATCTGTAAGTTTGAGCTCAATCGATTTGGTAGTTTTCGAGATATTCGATTTTGAATGTTTTTTTGTATGGGCGATGCCACGCCCCTTTGCCCGATTTTGAATTTGTTTAGCTTTTTGACCGATCACCATAATTACCGACATTTAAAAAAAAGAGATAGAGATAGAGATTTCAACAAGGTAGTGGAAACGTGTAGCATCACCAAGTATGCAGCTCGAGCGAAACTCATATGATTTTCCTTTGGGCACATTGAATTTTTATTTCAGATCTCAGATTTTTTGTGGCAAATGGAACATGAAAGCAGATTGACTTGCTGTTGTAAATGTATTAGTGCGTTATTTGACAGTACATCAGCTGTGCAAATTGTTTTCGTTTATCGCCGGAAACATACGAACTTCATATGGATTATGGATAATCATATCGACGAAGAATCTAAATCCACAGATGATGACAATTGTTGACAATTGAGCGTGCTGTTATCAGACGAAAGTAAATATCCTTAAGAGGTCGAGATGGTCGTCAGCGTGTAAACAGACGACCATCTGGACCTGGAAAACAGTACGCTCTTCCACTGATCCAACGTCCATTCAGCATATTCTCGAGCAAGTCTGGCTTTACGGTGTTGTGGGAGTAGTTCTGGGGTCCGAGCTGGGCTAAATGGTCTGAGATTTCTCTCTGCCAGTCTTCTGCTTAATGTTCGATCAATTACTGCAACATCTCCCACTTCCAAAAGACGAATACGAGCTTTAGTAGCTGTACAAAAGTGATCCCTCAGTACATTATTGACAACAAAGCGGTCGTTTCGAGCGGAAGTGCACCGGTATCTACCTTGACTTGGCCTCCAATTGTAAGAACCAGTCCCCCGAAATCGTCTGATGGCATCCCTTATAGTGGTTCGAAGCACACCAAGTGTCATCGCAATCCGACGTTGGCTCTAGCCAGGGGTTGAATTCTGTAAAATACGAAACGAAAAGCCCTTTCGTTTTTACTAAACCTGTCTCTATCATATCTGTGGCAATAGACAGAGACAGCTATTGACGAAACGATAACTTTTGATCGTTTTCATTTTACATAATCTGGCCCAGCTTCCGCTAAAGCTACAGCCCTAGCTGATCCAGTTGCGTCTGTCATTTTTCTTTCTGATTTGTAATACCGAGAGGGTCACAAACTCTATAATTAAACACTTTCCATTTTTCAGAAATAAAGAAAACAGGGATTTAAGATCACAGTAATGAAATCGCTAAAAACATCAAATTAGGAATGAATTACAAAAATGCATTTAATACACAAAATGCATGAAAAGTGCAAGAACCGCTTAGGTAACGATTAAAATGTCCACTTGCCAAAAACCATTCATTAAGATAACCGTTACTTCACGTAAACAAAGCTGGTGGCACAAAAGATAGGTGGTCAGTTAATTGTGCCGATGAGTGTATTAGGGAGAAAATGTGTAAATCTCTAAAAATATCGAGATCTGCACAAAGTGATCCGGATAAAAAAAAAGATTGATTTTGTATGCCCAATGGAAAACCACATTAAACTTCTCAAACCGAAGCAATGTTGTTTAGAACTCTGTTTTTTTAAAAACCTAGTTTCATTTGAATTGCGTACCTACCGCGTAGCTAGTAATATTAAACGCATTTCGCGATAAAAATTTTTATGGAAAATTGGATTTCAAGTAAACTGCATAGGTACTACTTTAAAGTAGGTATAATAATAATAACCGAAACATGAGTCAATCAAACCATTATGGTGGATTTACATTACTACGCCACGCAATTTTGCACGACTTTAGAAAGAAAGATCCGTTTTCCACAGTCAGGGCTAGGGCTAATGATGTGTTAGAGTGGGAGGTGGCGTGGGGTGCTAATGTAAATCCACCATTATAGTTTCGCATTTACGCATTTTCTGCAATTTCAATCATTTTCAACTCTAGGAATATTTTTCATGTTGGCAAGGCTGCATATAACTATCCTTTTTTGCCTGCACGCGCACAGTGCACCTATCCATACAAACTTATTGACACTTTCATAATGATTGCGCAGCGCACACGCGCGTACCTTTAGTGGGTATAAAGAGCATAACGGTAACTAGCGCATAGGTACGGAATAGGAAATCACAAACCTATTCCTATACAAACAATTATTATCAAATATCCAAATCCATCACTTTCCACACTACAAGCCCATTGAATAAGGTATTGGTAGAATTTGCGTGTGTGGGTGACGCCTAATTTTCTGACAAGGCTGTTGTGCAAGAACAAGAAATCCAGTTTGACTTTATATTAATTAAATTTGTTAAAACAAAATACGTTCTGAGCTGAGCTACTTTATAAAAGGCAAATAAAAATGAGCCGGATGGACCAAATGTTTCCCGCTACCGATAAAATTTCCGTTGATTCTGTTTTATTAGTTCGCGAAGTGAAAAAGTATCCGATTATATACAATTTTGTAATACGACGTGACTCATACGCTGTATGTCGAGCTTGGGAAGCTATTGTCAGCAATTTGGTGCCGCAGTTTCTGACCTTGAACGAAGATGATCAAAAAATTATTAGTACATACCATAATTCGCAAAAGTTCCACCTTTTAGGCTCCTTCTAATAATTTTTCGTTTAAACAGGAAACAACATACGCAAACGTTGGAGTTGGATGAGAGGCATTCTACAGCGGGATTTGGCCAAAGGCAAGGAGGAGATGCACGGACATTTAAACTGGATGCAGGAGCTAAAGTTCATGGTTCCAGTGCTAATTCAAAAGTGAGCAAATTTATGAATTTAAGGTAGATACATTTAATATTTATCTTTGTATATACACTTAACAGACGTCAAGCGAATTATTTATATAAGTTCAAGCCGAAGGAACGAATTACATCTACCGTAACAAGTACCACCACCCTCGGCACTACTACCGAATTTAACCCATCGTCTACTCCAAGTCGAGAAACAATGCAAGCGATACCGCGTGAATATTATTTCAATGAGAATAACAAGTTGATAGACTTGTTTATATCCAAATTTAGGTCGGAAGTGCTTACATCATCAATCGATCAGGATGTGCAGTTTCTTGATACTCTGTTGTATATCTACAGAAAATGTGGCCACGAGCGAAAGTTATTGCTTAAACAAAAGTTCCAAAAAATCCTGCATACATAAAAGGTCGACATTGCATGCTTAACAAATGTGTTATACTCGTTTGATTAATAATAAAAGAGAACTTCAGAAATTGTGTAGTCACAAAATTGTTTCGTGTTTTGGGAACAGTTTCAGCTGAAAGGGACTCGTCCATTGAAGATTATAACATTTGACAACATAAAGTCCTATTACAAAAGCTATTGATGTACTTTGGGCAATGGTCAATAATGGTTCATTCACATTCATCTTTCTAGATGAAATCATTGCGCCGACCAAAAGTGTCCACAAGATCCCGAAAGGCTACGTTGTCTGATGCGCAGGTTAGGTGAAACTAAAGTCTGCTGACCGGCTAACCAGGATGATGTTATGTTAGTAGGTGGAGTATCTTTTTGACATGTTCTAGTGTGATTAGTAAAAGCGGCCTTAAGCTCTCAGCACTCTGAAGGTGCAGTTAGTTCAGCTGAAACATTTCCTTACTCAATGATAAAGTTTGACTTAAAAGTTAAGTGAGAGAAACTATTGTTACTTTTAATGCCGACCGAATCAGAATCTCAACAAACAGCTAACAGTTTCGAATTGCAAAGCTATTTCTTGTAAGGAACAGGAACATGGGATGAATCACAGCATCCGTGAACGAGACGTACAGTCGCGATTCGGTTACAGGGCAACTTATATGTATGTACTTTTGAGAGGAGTTCTTCATGCTTACGAGATACAGCTTTGGTTTTTATCGATGTACCTCAATTAGCTTTTGATATTCACAAACTTACTATTAGAGGGGTTCTGGCTATCCAAGTTCATTTAGAAACATTTTGTATAAAAAGTGAAAGTGCTGAGACTGTACAAATGTTATTTCTAAACTCAGAGGAAGACCAAAACGCCGCGCTTAATTAGAACGTATCATTCAATAGATGACGATAGACACAAATTCCGTCTACCTGATCAAAACGAAGTAAGGATAACATTGAAAGATAAACCCATAGCGGTAAACAAACACATTAATGGTTCGTAATATAACAAACCAATACAAATTGTTATCAAATAACCATCTGTGCTCGACGATTTAACAGCAGTTGGAGACGACTAGTAACAACAAACTCATTACCACAATTTGGTGAAATAATTTCTTGCCTGAGAAAACTCAAGATCGGTAACGACCTTACCGGACCGGGCTAACGCGGAAGTAAGTAAGCGAGTCGCCCTTCGCCTGTAAATTATTAAAATTTTATTACCGTTTATATTAAGGTGCTAGTACACGATATGTAGCACGCCTCATATACATGTCACCGACGTCACCAGATAGTCTAAACATAATGGCACACATTTGGTTTTTCTTATGTAGCGCACTGGCTACATAAAATTGTGCTAGTACACGGAATGTAGCACAGCGCGCAAATATCGGTTGGCTTTTGGTTATTCGTTTATTCGCAGTTTTATTGCCCCTGTGTGCAGTCTTGCACTAGAACTGCAGGTACTAATTGTTTAACTTATGTGAGTGGCATAAAGAGGGCTAGTACACGGTATGTAGCCATTGCCTCCATACGCTGACGTCAAAATTACGTCAGAGCCTCATATATATGTGGCGAGCTACATATCGTGTACTAGCACCTTTAGTACTGTTGCCGTGATGAATTGCTCTGTCCAGATATTTGCTTAATTCTAGACAACTTCGTTTATTTCTTGATGCAAACATTCTTTGATGCGGATTGAAAACATGAACAAGTGTAGAGTTGCGATTCTGCAAATGGTCTGGGTCTATGTTCGAAAACTTCCTTACTAACATCTAACTCACCGTTGACTTACGACTGTTTCCATGATTCAAAGCAATCAAAGTGCTACTCTTTCGACAGTCAGTCTTCCGGATGATTGGGGCGAGTATAAATATTTTTGAAAAATATGTAGATGCCGCCGCCGTCGTTAAACTTCCAACTTTAGCACTGAGTACCTATTTGGATGTCTACCGTGTTGGGGCATTGTTTTTTTTTATGTACGGGATTTGAATGCAACTCAAATGTTCGAAAATTAGACGTCTTTGATGACGGAAGTGCCCAACTTTACATACCACCACACTGAAGCTTGATACAAATCAGAACTAGTCAATCATCATCTCCAGTCAATTAAAAATACATCTCTATAAATTGAATGAACTTTATTTTTTATGATTAAGATTGTAAGTTAAAAGTAATAAAACAAAATTAAGTGCACTTTACAGTTCTTAAGTAGTAGTAGGTAGCATAACAAAAGAACATTTTTAATAATCTTCAGTAAGGGCTTTGATTAACATCAGCTTAACTTCAACGCTCTTATCTGGCTTAAACTGTTTAAGTAATGGCAAAAACGACATAATGAAATCGCAATCCTCGTCATCTGTTTTTCCAGAGTTTGGCTGCGGTGATAAATCGATTTCTTCGATAATACAATCTTCAAATTTGATCTCATCAAACGGTAATACTGGTAGTTTTAGACTGCTAGTTGGTGACGATGGAGTATTTGACTGATTTGATGGAGTATCGGTCAAGTCAATAGTATTGATTTGGTGTTCATTAAACGGATTGCTTAATGTTGGTTCGACAGAAGTTCCCGATTTTCCTTTATAATCACAATTTAGAGACAAATCAATTGGATTCCGAATACAGATCGATATGTAAATGCCTTTGGTTTCAATAGGTTCATTTGGGTGGTTTAACCAATAGATGCGAGAAGCTTCAATGTTGTTATCTTGAACGCTGATGTCTGAATTAATTTCAGTGTCTATGTCTGATGTTGTATCACTGAAAATAATAATTGAGTAAATGTTGGAGTATCCTTAGCAAGCAAAAGAGTGCGAGAAAGAAGATACCATGCAGAAATTAAGTTGGAAGATCTTTAAGATTAATTAACTAGAATCCTTGAAAAGTATTTCTTAAGAGCCCAACAGTGTTACAGAAAACTCCATGCAAAACAATGAGAAAGCGGCACATATATACATAAGCAATATGTATTAGAATTAAAGAGCTGGATCCTTAGATTCCAGTAGGCAATGTGTAAAATCACGATGGAGTGGTTTCGACCATTTCGGCCTGCAATATCATCCGACTTTTTCTTAGTAGATGCGACATCGCCGAGTAGACACTCATGTAGAACTATTTCATCTTGCCTGCTTGCGAATGAGCTGCCGATTCGTTGCCATTTTTCATTCAAACCGAGCCAATATGGTCGGGCTAACAATTCCAAATGGCATATTTCCACCCTGGACTGTAGCAAAAACTGAGTAACTTCAAATATGATGCACCAACTAGGCTTCAAACTTGTCCAATGATTCATTTTCATTTTTTTTTTTTTTCATTCATTTTCAATGGTCCGCTTGTCCATTAAGTGGGTCGCGGGTGTAGGTTGCTCAAGTGGACCCTCCATAGCTCTCGATCCTCCGCCATCGACTCTAAATCATCAAGGGCAATCCCCATACGGTTATAGGAGAGATTATGGACTTGATCTAACCATCTCATCCTTGGTCTACCTAGAGGACGCCTACCCGATGGTACGGATTCCATAGCACGTCGTGGAATCCTGGTCGGGGACATGCGTTTAACATGACCAAACCACCGAAGCATGGATCGCTCCGTCCGGAGAAGTAGCTGCTCGACATTGAGTTCCTCACGTATTCTGGTATTTCTGATGCGATCTCGACGGGTCACACCAGCAATACTACGGAGAAATCTCATTTCGGCAGCTTGTATCCGCGATCTTATTCTTTCGGTCATTACCCAAACCTCATGACCATAGGTGAGAGTTGGAACAAACACCGAATTAAAGACTGACAACTTAGCTTTGACACCAAGTTCAGTCCTCCTAATAACAGAATGACCAAGCTGTCTCAAAATTGACCCAGCCTGACCAATCCTACAGGAAAACTCGGCATTGCTCCTTCCATCACTCGTGAATAAGACCCCGAGATACTTAAACTTCTCCACCTGTTTCAATGTGACTCCACTAACATGCAGAGTGCATTGAACAGGCGTTCTGGAGACGACCATCACTTCAGATTTGTTCACGTTTACCTTCATCTCAGCTTCAACACAAACGGCTACAAACCGATCGAGTGCGCGCTGAAGTTCAGTCTGAGAGGACCCAAGGATGACCAATTGTCCAATGATAACAATTGTAATCACAGCAAGCTTATGTAGGTATGCCTCTAGAAATTTCATATGCGATAGCCAAGAGTTCGTCAAGACTCCGAATATGGAGGAACTGCCTGCTCTGCCAACGCACCAGAAAGTATCAAAATATAGGTACTTACCGCAATCTTATGTATGACTCCAGAAATTTCATATGACATAGCCAAGAGTTTGCCAAACTTCGAGTATGCAGGAATTGCCTGCTTTGGTCACGCATATCTTTTTCAAAAACAAATCTCATCCAATTCCAGAGTTCTTGAAAGCTTTTTTCTGCAAGTGTACATAGAAGTTAATTATTAATGAGTTAATTGTATTTTTAAACTTACCCCAGTAATGTCTTTGATTCAGATTGGATTCCAAATGATCGCCAATCAAAGAGGTTACAATTCTTGACCAAGCGAAATTAGTAAATGCGTTGGTGCACAAGGGTATATTGTTTCTAGATTGAACGCACTCGTAAATAATCGGATGTTTTTTCACTTCCGCAATGAAAGCCTTTGCAGCCGAAAGTGAATAATTATGGATGTGAACGTGTTGGTTAATATTATCCTTGTTGCTCGCTTTGATTTCCTCCTTGAGCTCGAAGCAAACATTCTGTTCAAATAGCGAAAGTTCTTCATTCTCATTCAGTTCAGTGATGAGGACGTCTATATCTATGTACATTTCAGAGTAATTCTTGAAGATTGATAGAGTGGATAGAAGATAAGCAATTTATGCACCGAAAACAGAAGATGTTAGCACAAGATTTGTCTTACAGAACTAGAGCACACAAGTAATATTTGAATTCACAATTAAAATAATATGTAATTATAATAATTTGTTGTGTAGTGTAGTGCGTTGTAGGGGGTGATTTCAAAAGTATAGTAACGGTATCTACCAATACATTCTCTTATGATCCAGTTTGTGTGGGGTGGGGGTAGCACAGGAGGATGACAGAACCAGAGTATATCCATTATAATGAGTAGGGACACTCTCGACAATTTCCTTATCAGCAAGTATTACTGTGTCACACAGACATGAGAAATAGACGGATATATAAAGTGGGTAGTGAGAGGGAGAGAAAAGAGGAGGAATATTTTTTCGGAAAATGGCACAGGGTGCTCCGTTAAAAAAAGGGAAATTTTTAACTTGTCATACATTTTTATTAAATACAAAATTATAATTAGATGTGTGTTACGCTAAGATATTTATACTTGTTGTTGGTTTTTTTTGATTATTCTATTACATTTTTTGATAAAGTCATGCTCTCAAACACGTGCCTACATATCATTTTATAAGAAATTATTTGTTTTGATTTTTACAGCCAGTAATCAATCACATTTATTCCTTTATATGTAGGTAATACATTTTCATTTAAAAACATTTTTTTAAATGAAAACCCGCGACCCACTTAATGGACAAGCGGACCAATGAAAATGAATGAATGAATTTTTTTATTTTGCTATAAACTTTCTACTGCATCTAAAAATTCTTTAGGGGAACGTGTTAAATGCGCACTTCAAATGCGCTAAAAAATCTGTAAATATGGAGGAAACACTATGTTGCTGACTTAGTTCCAACTCACACTTGCGTTTTTGACGTTTTTTTTTATATAGCATGCAAAATAATTTCACTACCGAAATCAGCAGTTTTATACCTAATCAGATTCTGTTTTGAAATCGTTTATTTCAACGCTGGAAAGCTCTAAATTTGCAGTTGGCTCGCAACTATTTTCTCCATGTAGCTACTTTGCTGAAAAAGATCTTTTAAATTCACAAATGTATTGAAATGGAGTCAGCAATACTTAAAAAATGCATTTCATAAGGAATTTATTTGCTCTTTATTTTCCAAATATGGTCTTCTGAATTTGTTGGGGCCTTTAAATTTATATGAATTAAAGATTAATATAACTTAGGACACTTTTCGACCACAAGAATACTATTCATTTTAAAACCAAAAGGCATAGATATGCATTTTAAATGTGTTTTCAGCAAAACAAAAGCAAAATAAACAGCGCGTAAAAAAAATTGTAATGAAAAATTACACCGCCAAAAAAGGAGTCAGAAAAGGGATAGTTTCAGGAGTTATCACTAAAAACCAATAAAGTTAAGCTTTTAATCCCCTCCATTATCGGCACATAAAAATATTTTACACCTGCATTTTCTTTTTGTTCCCGACCGTGCAGGCTAAACACTTCAAAATATGTTTTCCCATTTCCTATTTAAATTTCTATTTAATCCAAAAACAATTGCACTGTAGTTTGTTCTCACCGTAAACTATCACGGGTCACCCTGTATTGTGTTTATTTCCCTTCTTTCGCACAACTGATAAGCATTCGAGTTTACCGCCTTTAAAAATGCATTATAAAAAAACCTACCCCATTGTCACTGCAGAACCAGTGTGACCAGTTATTATAAAAACTAGCAATTATGGAATGAAATCATTTGTATTGCTACTGCGCCCAATATCGAATTGCATTATTTTTAGCGAAGTCAGAACAGAGAAGAAACATTTATTTTCATATTTTAGATTGAAATATTAATGGTAAGAGTTCAGAATTAGTTGTAATTCCTGGAAAAAATAATCATAAAAACGAAGCATGAAACCATTTTCCAAAAAGCAAAGCAGGTCACACTGCATAAAGTGAATAGGTACACACATCGAAATCCGAGTTTACCGCCTTTAAAAATGCATTATGAAAAAACCCACAATCGTTCGTCGTACACAGCAAGCCGTATGTAGTGGTACAGGTAAAATGTGTTGTTTACCCTTTTCTTCTCAGGCATTCGTCGTATTCAGGTAAAAAGTATTCTTTCGACCTGCTTCCACTTATTGCACGATTTTTTCTGCGTTTTGCTTTGTGGTAGTACGAAATGCATATGTAGAGAGAGTGTCCCTACTCATTAATGGATATACTCTGGACAGAACTATCACACACTATCAAACTTCGCTGTGCATGTGTGTGTTCTCCAATTTATTTCCATTTTCCATTGCATAATTTTGGCACTTCCATTCTCAGTGATCGCGTTTACATGTAACATTGAAAATTCTGAGAGTTAAATTTATTATACCTGGTTGAGTTAAGACTCGACGTTTTTTATTAATTTGACTATAAGATAAAGATTGCAATTATTATGACACTATTCCATTTGTTTCACTCTCAGGGATTCTCGAGTTCTGGAATTCAATGAAGCAAATGATTCGTTTGTTTTGGCTTTCTGGCAATTGGCAGGCACACAAACCAGAAAATTTGTGAGTTGACAGTTGTATATAAAATAAATAGTATCAATAATATTATTGCTTCTTCAGTGGATTCTGATTTGAAAATCGAGAAGTGAAATTCTTTTCTCACAAGATTTTCAAAAGTAATATTTTTATTAGTTTTGGATGAGTTAGGGCTCCATTCGCTCTACATGTCCTATAGCCATCTTAGTCGACTGATACGGACTTTTCTAATCAGGTCCATGTCGCTGTACAGCTTGTAGAGTTCGCTGTTAAATCTCCTCCTTGCCTTTGCTAGCGTGAGCGCCATGCTTCTGAAACCTAGAGCAGGACTGCGATGATGATGGTATATAGAGTTTTTTTTTAGTGTTTCTTGACAAGGCAGCAGGGCCTATAGCCTTCTTAGGCCAAAGAAACAGCGGTTGGCAAGTGTAACCCTTCGCTTGATTTCTGATGTGATGTCATTTTCAGAGTTAATAGCGGATCCGAGGTAGAAAAAGTCCAGAACTACCTCAAAGTTATAGCTGTCTATCGTGATGTTCTGTCCGATTCGTCGATGTTGTGTTTTGTATTTTGTTTTGCTCTCATTCACGACTAAACCCATTTTTGCCGCCTCTGTACTGATACTTGCAAACGCACCAGTGACAGCTCGCTGTGTTCTGCCAATGATGTCGATGTCGTCAGCGTATGCAAGTAGTTACACGGACTTCTGGAAAATTGTGCCCCTGGTGTTGGCTTGCGAGTTTCGCACAATTTTCTCAAGAATGATGTTGAAAAAGTCACATGACAGCGCATCACCTTGTCTAAATTCTTTTTTGACATCAAAGGTCTCGGTGAGACTGTTTCCGACCTTTACGGAGCAGCGAGCGTTCTCCATCGTCATTCTGCACAATCTGACAAGTTTGGCAGGGATGCCAAAACTAGACATGGCTCTGTATAGCTCGTCTCTATAAATGCTGTCATATGCGGCTTTAAAATCGATAAATAGGTGATAAGAATCGATTTGGACTTCTTGGGTTTTCTCCAGGATCTGCCGTAGTGTGAATATTTGGTCGGTTGTGGAATTACCGGGCCTAAAACCGCACTGATAGGGTCCAATCAGTTCGTTGACAAATGGTTTCAGGCGTTCACACAGTACGGAAGACAGGATTTTGTAAGCGATGTTAAGGAGACTGATGCCTCTATTATTGGCGCAGTTTAGAGGGTCTCCTTTCTTATGGACCGGGCATCAGCGTTGCCATTTTGACTGCTTTCCAGTCAGATCTGACTGGATTGATAAGCATTTAGCTGGAAGATTTTTTAAAATCCAGCCGGCTGGTTTTTTAGCTGGATACAAATTTTGTTTGACTGTTTTTAAATGTTTCGTGTAATATCACTTTTCTATCAATATAAATTTTTAAATTCAAAGTGGAAATAGAAAAAAATATAAAAAACGAACAAATATTGCTTAAATTTCACCATTTTTGTTGCTCTGAGCTTGGAAGCATATCCCACTCATACAATGAACCAATTTATGCGTTTGCATTTGCACAAGTACTTGGCTTTGCCAACTTACAAACAAATATTTGAAACTGAAAATTTAGCAGTTGCGTGAGGTTCAACTTTCCTATACCGGCCGAAGTAACAAAATAATTGGTTGGTACTAATATTACTTACAGAAGCAGCAATAAAATATTCGACATTATGTATGTTGATGCAAATGATGAGGAGACAATTGAAGCGCTCAGAGAGATTGCTATATAAAGTTCATTTATAAGTTAATACATTTTGTATACCCTCCACATGAAGGAATATTTCCTTTATCATTACGTTTGTAACTTCAAGTAAGAGTCACCGGATTTGACCAGGATCAAGTTCTGAATTTAAATCGATTCAGCCTTGTCCGTCTGTCTGTCTGTCTTTCTGATGAAAACACAATATAGCGTCAAAAGGAAAGGAATCTACCTAGGCGAATGAAATTCTGTCAGAGGACTTCTTTCTACCGTTCAGGTTGGTATTAAAAATATAGGCTATATCGGTCAAGTAGTTCTGGTTCTGGTACCCCTCACCACACACCAAACCAACATTAGACCAATGCCCAGCCCATGCCTCACATGTCTAAATTTTTGCATGACTTGTATATGTATGCAGTGGAGGGTATCAAAATCAACGGCTAGACCATTGATACAACTTTTACTTCTATTTTTATTTTCATGACTGGATTTTTAGCTGGATTTTTGTTTGAATTTCTTTGACTGATTTTTTGACTGGATTTTAGGTTTTTGACTGATTTTTTTCTAGTCAAATTTGACTGGAAGGCGGATTTCAAAACGGCAACCCTACCGGGCATACTTTCCTCTGACCAAATTTTAGAAACGAGTTGGTGTATACTCTCTACCAAGTCATCTCCTCCCGCTGTCTTAAAAAGCTCGGCCGATAAACCGTCCGGTCTTGCAGATTTGTTGGACTTCATCTTGGATATTGCTATCCTTACCTCATTTTGGTCAGGTGGACGGAAGTCTTGGCTTTCATCGCCCATGTTGAATGGTTCATTCTTGTTGACTGTGGAATTTGTGTCGTCTTCGCCGATTAACAGTCTGCAAAAATGGTTTTTCCATGTCCTCAGCACCGACTGTGACTCTCCCAACTAACATTTCAACTTCCTTAAGGCACAAATGTTTCAGATCCGACAGGTCAAGGCTTCTTTAGAGCTTCTGTAAAGCTTCTAGCAGAAGCAAACTCTTTACCGAAGTCTTGACTTCTATAACAACTTCATTAAGGCCTTTTAGAAAAATAAGATGAAGCTTTAAAGAGCAATTAAATTCATAGCTTCGTTTATTGTAGTTATCGAAAGAAGAGGAACTTACAGGTTCTATAAAGCTTCGAATAAATATTATTACACAAGCTTCTATAAGTAAAATTGTATAAAACTTCCAAGAGTCATTAATCGAAACTTTACGGAAGACTTCTTTGTGGCTTGCATTATTTTACTAGCGAAGCTTTATAGATATGATGGGAGGAAGAATAAAACATCGTAGGGAAACATTTCTTCAGTTTGGTTAAAGGTCCGAAGATAAATATGTAATGCTTCCGAAGGTAAATATGTAATGCGAATGGAACTCTTAACAAAGCTTGTTTTGATAATAGAGAAAAGTTTGAACTGGTTAAGTTTTAAGTTTGTAAAATGCATATTACAGGTAGCGCATATGATTAGTAAGATACTTCTGATACTTAGAAGTCTGGGCTCGAATCCCGCGGTAGTTCCGGTTTTTTTCTTTCGTTCTATAAATTTGTTACGTCTTTTCATGTTTCATTCCAGGCCTAAAAGAATCACAAAGAGAGAGAATAAATAAAACAATACAGAATAACAACAACCACATTCATTCATAGTTAGTTAATACTACTTTACTATAATTACCAAATAAATGAAAAAATAAATAAAATGAATAGAAATGAAACATCTTTTTTTTTTACAAATTCGTAGTTTCGGTAAAGCTTCGATTATTGAGCTATTAGAGTCCTAATAGAAATCATTTTAGAGGCTTTATAGATAAAATGCTTTCGATAAGTGTTCGCCTTTCGGACCTTACCGAATTTTTATAGGATTCTTTTGGAAACTAAAAGTAATCCTCTATTGAAGCTTATCGAAGCTGAAATGTTAGTTGGGCTACTATGTACAAGGTTTCCTTGTTCGTCTCTACTGGCTTCTGTTGCCAAGTTAAGGTCTAATTATAATCGACCCTCTGATATCAAGTATTCTCAAAGTAGCCCAAATGTATTTACGCACATGTCATAATTCACGTTCGAAACCCCCTTAAGCAGATAATGCTCACACAAACTACTAATACAATTTTTAATCAGCCATCAGTTGGCCATTTCATTCGAACAATATAACCCAACACATTTCAGTCTATACACCAACTTACACTGAAAAACATAATCTTCATCACAACCATCTGCAATATCCTTGTGCTCTTCCTAAAACCCATCGATTGGCTCACTTAAAATCAACTCATCCCTGCAATCTTACGCTGATATGGAGTATCTTACTATCGATTCCATCAGCAGTTCACATAAAGGCCAATTTAAGAAAATTGCCCACAATACCATTACGGACTATCGTATTTCGAAGTTTCGCAAGAGGCGCAACGAACCGATTCCACGGGCTTAACAGGGTAGCAGGCGACAACAATGAACCCGGCATCGACATCCTTGAATTTGATATAATTGAACACACTATACCTACGTCGATACTCGATATGATACCCTCACAATTTGCCGGTACAAGAAACTGAAACACAACGCAACGCGTATAGCCAAGCCAAACCACCCAGAAACCTAGATATTCCTACTTCCTGTTCCTGCTGCGAAAAAGACATTTTTCGAGTAAAAATTTCTCCATTGTCGACCTAAAAGCGCCCGTGGGCGCATCAGATGGCACAGTAAAACAGCAGATGAGTACCTGATGCTGTCCATACTCCACCTCCTACTCCACATCATCTAGAGTGAATTTACGTTTAATGACTGCCATAATGTTCCATCGACCGTACAATATAGCGAAAGAAGTCCCGAAAAACTTCGAATCGTTCGTTTTTTTTTGTCTTTTCGAGCGCCCACCTCCCCCTCAGGCCACCGCGCGCGACATGGTAGAGGTTATTTTGCCGAAGGGAGACGACTCCATTGTGCCGAGAATAAGCTTCACAAAAACGTTAGGACACTATAACTGCACGGATGTTGAGAAAGAAGGACATTTTGTTGTCCTTGCCTGCCGCATGATGATAGCGAGTGCTGTCTTATTTTTTGTAGCCCTCCTGCGACATCCGTTTAGTTGGTCGTGCGCCCATCTACCAAGTTCCATCGTTTCACTTAGTTCGGGTGCATCTGTATGCTATTTAGCTGCTTAGCAGGATGAACTCAGTCAATGTAATTTTCTTGTGAAATGAGTTGCAAGGATACAAGGAAATGCTTTCACTCCGTATTTGGGGAGGCAGCACATCACCATCTGTGTCCAATTGCAAGCATGCAGCATATGGTAAAGAAATTAGGTTAAGCTTTCCGAATGTCCGTTGAATGTAATTTCACGAAATCAAATGGAGAACTGCAAAAGGACGAACTGTATCTCTGTTTGAGAGTGTGTGCGTGTTTGTATGATTCGGCCGTAATGTTACTACAAAAAGGAGGAATTTCCACTTGAGGCCACTGCATGACTGTCTGAACGAAATATAAGCAGTTCCTTACAAGTTGCACGTTCACGACACTGACTGCCACAAGTACTTTCGGAGAAAACATTTTTTCCATCTTCGTCGTTCGTTGAATTTTCGTTCTTCTTCGTAAATTTTCCATCAGTGGAAACTTAATTATGTGAAAGGAGCACAGAATCTAAATCCAAAAGTTTATCTCACATACGAGGCATGAATGCAGCAAACGGTTGGCAAAGCAAGCAAATAAAAAAAAGAAAAAGAAAATAAAAACCCAGCACCAGCAGAGCTATTGCAAAAATATAGCAACGATGAAAGGATGCACAATGGTTATGTATACCTTGAACCAACTGAGAGAAGGATCGCGGAGTATATAAAGCAAGCAACTCGATTAATTAGGTATGCGAGTATGTGATTGCTAAGTTGTTGATATGGACGCGTATACTTTCACAGAGCTTGTCCTTGTAATCAGCTGCTCATATGGTTTGGAATTGAGATTTAGCAAGTGTGTAGGAGGAAGAATCCCTATACTAACAACTTAATTAAGGATTCACCTCCTGCAGTGTTTTTCTTTGGCGCTAAAGTGCAAGTTTCCCAGTTTTTCTGGCACGTCCTGTTTGCCGAGGGTAACAGTTTGTTAAGGCGAAAGTTTTCCTACCGAGTTAAGTTTCAGATGGAATGTGACATATTGTAGGTTATGACGAGGTGATTCCAACGGTGTTTGGATGTGAAAAAGATGAGGTAGGTACGAGCATTATTCTTATATACGTGCAGACTGAGAGAGATGGAGAGTTTGAAGAAGCGAAGGTGATTTTTCATTTAAACTTTTACAGTATGGAAGAATGTGGTTGCCGTGGGTATACCTACCAATGCGAACAAGTTAAACTGCGATATCCTCTGGAATTTATTGGGAAATGTAACTTTTAGCTTCTGAGATATAGGGTTAGTGTGGTGACCAATGCATTGTTATGGTTATATACCTTAAAGCCCTCTATTTTGCGATGGTATGGCGTTAATTGGTAGTGTCTGATTTTTACGGGCTCCCTTCTCGAAAATACCGACTATTTTCCCCCACGGAAGAATTTAAATACTTCGCAGGGCCGGCCGGTTTAAAGCTTTAGCTTAGGTCAGTTACATATTTGAGCACTCGCCAAGAGAAGGAAGCGAGAGAGTTCTCAACGGACGTTAAATTATCTAGAAATCACACTGGATGAAACCAATCTTAACCTTACCAATAAGACTATCGACAAGGCCAGGACGTCATTATGGACCAACAAAAGTCTACTCATGGACGAGCTCTAAATGGAGGATATCGCAATGGCCCACTTGTGGGCGAAGTGATCTGGGGTTCATTATACCACCACCCATATACCAACCAACGCCGCTCGAGTCACAAGCATTGACTCTAACCCACTACACCATGGCCACCGCCTACCACCACCCTTACAATCTAGTCTAATCCAATCTACATATTTGAACAAATGTTTCGCAATCTGGACATTTTGGAATATTGTTCTCTGATTTTTCTGGTTTTTTGGTAGTTTGTTGTTTGAACCCTACGAACTAAGTCCCACATGGATCTAATTTCCACATACTAACTCCTACGATTTTCAGGAACTAAGATCCAACTACAGAATGAAATAAGTCACATGTAGCACAACGTGTGTGAAAAAAATGAAATTATCTCCGTCCTCTCCACAAGCAGGACAGATGATGGTGTCACTCAAGCCCAATACATTTAAGTGTTTGGCAAAAGTTTGGTGGCCCGAAAGGACGCCCACAAACAGTCTGCAGTCGATTCTCCTGAGAGACAGAAGGAAAGACGCGGACCCTTTGCAGATGACCGGACACGGTCGTTTGGTCTGTCTGCACCCAGCACAGTCATGCCACCGACACTCGCATTCACGAGAAACCCAAGTATCAATGAATGACCTAACCTCGGATGCAGGCAGACCCAACGCAGATTCAGGTCCTGAGAGAGCTTCTTCTGAGCCCAGTCTGGCAAGCTCATCAGTGATCTCATTTCTCTGGATATCAGTGTGACCTGGAACCCAAACAAGTTTCACGGTGTTTAATAAATTGGACAAGGTAAGAGGGTTAAGCAGCGCTTTAAGTGCAGTTTGGCCATCACTGCAAGCAAACGCATATACTTCTAGCCCTCCACCTGTTATTCACAATATAGCGCATAGCCATGAGGATAGCGAAAATCTCCGCTTGGAAGACAGACGCATGGTTACCTAAGGAGTAGTCTAATGTTCTCCACGAAGACTCCAGGGCCAGACCCCTGCAAGGTTTAGGAGCCATTCGTGAATACACGATGGCATTCTATCCCTGGCTCAGAGTCTGGGCCAAAGCCATTACCTTGCCTGAGGAAAGTTAACGGGGTAGTTTTGTCACAGTAGAATTTCTGCTGTCGTTGCGTCAGACGGCATATCCATAAGACAGGGGTCAAGTGATAATTCTTGCACAAGTTCTTCAAAATTCCAATGCGCGTGGTACCAAAAGCCACCTCTATTTAACCGGGAGATGGTTTTCAGCGATTGGCAAAAGAGGCAGTAATACGTTCCCGCGAAAGCCTGTTCCACCATACAACCGATGCACATGAGAGAAGTGGTCTTACCGTTGCGGTAAGCCCCATGTCTTGCCAAAAGCTCATTTGCACTGCCAGAAAGTTGACAGCGCTTTATCGGTTTTCGATTCAACATGCTTGGTTGGTTGGGTAGTTGTAAGTGGCTGTCAGCTGAAAACTCCAACACACTTAGACCAGCATTGATCCAGTGTGATACCACAAAAAGGATCATGTAAGATCTCCATACTAGTTGAACCATTTTGAGCTCTTTATAAAGCGTAAGAGACTTCTAATGTCTGTGTTTGTCATGTCGCCCAAATCGTTGTAATGGAAGGCTCCTAAGTGAAGCTTTCTTCTACGGGAGAGAGCTGGGCAGGAACAAAGAAGGTGAGGGATACTTTCCTCCTCTTCCTCATCCATACAGCTTCTGCAAAAGTCGTTACCTATCAGGCAGTGTCCAGTAATAACACCTATTGTAGTGCCGATATGCAATCTGTTGAGAGAGATCAATTTCTTAGAGCATTTCAAATCCAGCTTAGGCCAAATTTGTTTTGTCGCTAGACAAGTGGTGCCACTTGTCCACCTAAGATTTGTACTCTCGATAGCATTTAGCTTCAATTTTTGTTTGTAAGTAGCGATTGGTATCCCTAGGGTGCCTTTATCTGGCAGAATGGGTTGAGTTGTTCCTATTCTAGCGAGTTTATCGGCCTTACCTGGAATGTCCCTATGCTGCGGCATCTAAATTAGGTGATTTTCCAGGTTTTCAGTGGACGTATTCGATGTGTTCCACATTTAAGAAAGTTGCCAAAATTTGTCATCCCCATACTTGGCCATTATATTTACCAGATCTTAAAGATCATCTAGGACTGTCTCACATCAATGCCGATAAATTTTCTTGGATTCTGTTTTCCCTTTAAGGGCTCATTGAACCCCTAACCCCCTAACTGATGCAATTTTAGTTGTTATTTTGAGAGAGGTAGATCAACTTTTTTTTTATTAAAAACTATGCATGGAGTAGTACCTACATGAAATAAAAATTGTAATTCAATTTGCATAAAAGGGTCATTACTTTATTCTACATACTTATTTTACGAACCAATTTAAATGCATGCCATTTTGACCCACTCAGTAGAAGGGTCACAAAGGTAAGTACTGTTAGATTGTTCTGTATAATTTTATACAACAAAATATAAATTTCATTTCCAAATAATGTTGTCTGCTTCTAATCTATAGAACAGCAGTATACCCATCATAGATATACAATGTCCCTTGATACTCCCACCTGGCCTTATCATAATAAAATGACCGTATTCGTTGTCCAGGGTCCACCAGGCAGATGATTGTTCATTTAATCCAATTGAACCAGCAGTGGATTGAGTAGAAGTAATAATACAGCTCTCCTGAAAGGAAGAGAAGAAAATTGGAATAAAATAAATTGCAAAATGGGAATAGTCTTGGCATTGTTGTTGTATCTCTATTATATGCATTTACGATGAACTATATATCTTCGCTTTAACTAGGAACTGTCCATGTCTACTCAGAAAGTCACAAAATATTAAAAGGATTCATTTCCCAATAGGTTATCTTTTGAAAAGGAATGTAATTTTCAGTTTATAGCTTTGCACTCTTTTCCACTGCGAGTTTCATTCTGTTCTGTATCATTCAATCGTTTTTATTTTACATGATTTGCTTTTACATTTGGTATAAAGCAGACGTAAGATGCGATGGAGGAAGTCCAAGAAAGGTGATGAAGTGTGTGATTTGCCACGGCTACTGCTGTCTATCTGCGGGATAAGGATTTTTGATTAATGAAAGACTTAGGCAAGAAGTCTAATGCTACCAAAAACCAAAGTCTGCATCATGGCTGTAAAGTCGGCTCGGCAATCCACGACGGTCGGTAGTCGGACTTAGACTAACTCTCGTTCTTGATCGTTCATGCACACGAGACAACCAAATAGATAATAGGGTTATGGACGCTTGGTGTCTTCGATCACACCCACACTCTACTTCTGGTGTATACTTACAGTCAGTTGAATTATGATTTTTAGCAAGATGCTACAATGGCCAATTTTAAAAACATCACACTGATTTGTAATCTTGCCCCCAGAAAGGAGGATAACGACGCAGCAAAGGAAGCTTGTTACGATCTTCTCTAGAAGACGCCGATAAGTGCCCGAAGTCCGATTTCAAGATTTTTTTTGGCGATTTTAACGTCAGGAGCGGAAAGAGGGGCATATTTTTGACTTTTCAGTAAGAAAGCACATTCAGCACGATAACACCTCCGAAAACTAACGTAGGCTTTGGTGCTCTGCCAGTGCACGATTCCCACACTTCAATATACACAATAGGACTTGGTCGTCTCCAAATCAAGTAACGGCCAATCAAATTTATCACATTGCGATCGACGCACTGTGTCTTGAAAGTCCGAGCGGCCAACATGGACTCGAACCATGTAACAAAAGTACGTATTCGGAAAGACCCAGCAGAAACTGTTAAAATATTTGACACAAGGCTACCAAAACCTTTCAGCAAACGCACCACCAGCATTAATTCAATAGCAACGCTGTCAACGTGTCATCAGAAATACCTCCACCTATGCGCTGTTTCACTAGTTGACAACCTTGAAAAGTTGAAACAACTGGTCCAGAAGCTGATGCCACAAGAGCTGCCCGCAAGATCTACGGTCAAAAAAGAAGGGAAAATCGACTTCTCAGTTAGCTTGTTTGTTTAGGAGGTGGTCCACTTCAGACTGTTAATAATAATAATATTAAAAATGGAGAGGGTTTAGTGCATTGCGACCTTGTGGTCTATTGTGCCCCCGGCTTATACCTTGAAAAGGTTTATGCCCTTTTCCACAGCCCCATCGCATTACAGTTCCGTTAAGAACCGTGTTTGATGGTTTTTGCTCTGTCTTTAGCCTTAGCAAGAATATCGACTTTGGAGCTAGTCCAGTTTCTTTTAAGAATGAGTGCGGGTCCATGCTTTAAATATCCTAATCGTCCTCTGGGTCAGACGTCAGTGCTCCACATGATTCCAGAATGTGACCTTCTTCTGATAAACCCATTTTCCTCTGATGTTCACTCAGTCTACTGTGTAACGTTAATAGACGTGTGACGTGAGGGTTCTTAGGTTGTCTTTGCTTAGAGTAATACATGCCTTGAATCTTTTCAAGTTTTATAGTTCCGTAAAAGTTTCTTAGCTTGCCTCAGGCCCTAAAGGTTTTTAAAAGATGCGGTTCATTTTTCTTTTCCAATCCTCCTGAACTCTTCTCGTTAGGGTGTGTTCCCTTTCGGTGGATGCAGAATTAGGATGTGTATCGCCACATATGAACACATGTATTGTAATCTTGCTGCACAGCGAATACTCTACATAAGTGTTTTAGGTATTAGGCTGAAAGTGACTGCATTGTGCCATTGAACTGGAGCGATTTCAAAAAACACTTCCACCACAATTTGCAAATTTACAGCCAGAAATAAAAAAACGAAGTAATACTTGAGGAATCGCCAAGCAAATACATTTATTTTACTGTCCTCGGTTCAGGGCCACTTCGACACTTCAATAAATTAATTCACTATCATGCATGAAGCATGAATCATTGCATGACCAATGCGAACATTGATCTCAGCTAAGGAGAATAAAACAAACGCTGAGAGTCTCATAGTATCCAGTATCCTACAAGGATGAATGAGCTGTACAACAATGAAAGTGGAACAGAAATAGATCATCCTCTCCATTGACAAAATTCGATTTAACTCAAGTATCATCCGCATTAATATAGTCTCCTTTCCTTGAGCGTCCTTTCGAAAACTAACCAGAACCACTCAATGTCCCTTCGATGGCCAACGGAAATCCATTTCTTATGGTCTTTCTGTTCCCTGGTATACTCTGCTGCATATTATGCAAATGCATCCCTTCTGCACAAGATGCACTCCAAAGGGCTGCTCCTGTGACAGCAGGGCCAATATCTGGTATGAATAATGCCAATGAAGCAATGAATACATTATTAAACCCATTTATGCTATATTGTCCTTATGAATTCTTATCTTCAGCATATATGACTATCTTCTTTATGGATTGGATATATACGACATCTCTGTCGATATAAACGAAGCCGTATAGATTATCCTGAATGTGTTGTTTTGTTTCCAAATAAATTAGGTACTGGTATCCATTTTTATATTGAAACTTTCATAAGAGTCGTTAAAACATCATATCACATCAGTGAGATTGAGATGCGTATGATTTAGTTTCTCGCAGTATAAAAAATAAAAAAGTGTTTTCCTCTTCCTAACACTCACACAAGTATAGAGAAAATAAATTAACTTAGGAACCATCGCAACTTTGAGTATATGGTCTGCAGTTTGTTTTCCTTTTTTTATAGTTTAATAAAGTTAAGTGACCGTAAAGTTAAACTGCAAGTTAAGTGTCCTGGTGACAGTAGCAAAGTTTAACGATGAAAAAATTGTCTTCTCCAAACTTTGTATCGGTTGTAAGTATAGGATGGTTCAATGGCCTTAAGGGTTGAACTATTGTCGCTTCGATCGCTGAGGACTGAGGAGTGCCTATAAAATGTTACACAAAACCGATGTCATAAGAAAATTTGATAAGAACAGTGAAAAACTTACGAGAAATGGCAATTTTTCTGGCACCCAGAATTCAGGAGTCATCCAAATCACAGTTTATGTGTCAATTTCAATCGAATTCGAACGCTTTAAGGGTTGTGTATATTTTATAGCAAAATATATGCACCTTTAAAGATTTGCGAGTACTAAAAGAGTGAGTTATAAATCTTCTTCTTGGTTACAATGGGTGAAATTTTGGCCATGAAAATTGCATGCCTTATTTGCTACGCATCTTTTACCTTCTCAAAATATTTTCCACCTATACCTTTTTTTGTTTCGCTGCTATTCGGAACTCGGAAGTCCCTACTGTTTTGGGCCAATAAATTTATTTTTACATATTGATGGTTCTTGTGAACATTTTTTTAATATGGGACGACTCTAGTTCTGTATTAGGGGTATAGGGCTCAAACTCAAACAATCAATTTTGAGTATTTTGAGCCTCTCTGGGCGGTGGCGGAGTCACCCATCCGGTCTTGACTTGACTAGCTTATCTTTATAATTCTTCTGTAGGTACGTGGTGTTGTAATCGAACTCCTCCTAAACGGTTGGACCGATTTTGATGAAATTTTGTGCGTGGATTTGAGTGGGTACAAGGGTGGTTTAGATTCACATTTTTTGGTGAAAATTGGATAGATGGGCGTTGCACATCCCATAAGAATAAAACCAACAAAATCGTATATCTAGAAAATTACCGAACAGATTGAATTCAAATTTTAAGAAAATATTTGTTTTTGACGACCCAAAGGTGTTTCTATGAAAGTTTGATCAAAATTAGACAAAGGAGCGTGGTGCCTCCCGTTCCCGTATAAAAAGATATGCACGACTTGGTCGCACGAAACTTTCTCGTTTATTGCGAATCTTGCAGAATCTCAGATTTCAACAAATTTTACGTTTAACATTATTTCCACTTACGTACGTTTTACGTAGGTTTAGTAACTGAACCCTTGTTAACTAAACACGTAATACATACTACATAGACATTATGTACGTATTAACTACAAAACTTTATTACTTACTGCCAAATTTCACCCCAACTGACATTTGAAGGAGGCAAGGAGGCGATGAATTTCGAATTCTCATTTTTGATTATTATTTAAAAAAAAGGGGTCTCAATGGTCGGGATTTGGGTAGTAATTTTTGAGAAATATTCATAAAACGACAATATTCGAGTTTTCTGAGAAAAACTAAGTACGTGATCATGTTTGGAATGCTTATGTTGTCTTAAATATGTATTTTGATCAAAATCGTCAGAACGTTTTTTTTTTGTAAAATTATGCTGACAAATGTTACAAATTTGGATTCGAAAAGCACTGTCATTAAACTGTTTAGCTGAAAACTGAGTACGACGTATTCTTCAGGGTATAAACATTACATTTTTAACCAAATCGAAAATGGTGTTTTCGAGATATGTGTAGTTTTTAAAGTAGGTACCGTTCTTAGCGATTGGGGTGGAAATTGAAGGACGCATTCATGGTTCAAAAAACACTGTGTTTCAACTGTTTAACTCAAAACTGAGCAAATGGTATTACTATGGATTTAAGCATTACCTGACAGTAACATTTTTATCATAATCGAAAATGGGGTTTTAGAGATATGAGCATTTTTTTAAAGTACTATTGATTTTGGTGGATATCAAAGGACGCAGTCTTTTTAGAGAAAAACTGAATTTACTATCAAGTTAAGAATGACAATATGTAGTACCTTAAAAAAATATATTTTTTTTAAATCGTTTTTACCGTTTTCGAGAAAAAGTCAATTTTCAAAACTGCCATTGCTTCACTTTTTAGCGAAAAACTGGGTATGCAGTCAGTTTAAGCATGCTTACATTAACTCAACTATCAATTTTGGTTCAAATTGTTAGAGCCGCTTTCGAAAAATTCAAAATTTAGACATATTTCGTAATAGTTCGTAAAATTTTTATATGGGGGCTAGCATAAAACAAAAAAAAAAAAAAAACCCCTCCTAGCGGGAAGCCCACAAACTCTAAATACGAAGTTTGAAGCAAATCCGTCCAAGCGTTTAAATTCCCCAGGGGTGGGACAGACATACGAACGGACAGAATTGCGAGGGCCACTGTTTTGAGTTCTCCTATCATCATAATATCAGAATTGATCAAAATCTCGAGTTCGAAATTTTTACGAAAACAATATCTTGCTCTTACTACGTATACGAGGAAGTTAAAAATATTAATTTGAAATGCTATTTCTCGACACGTCCTATGGGAGCTAAAGTTGTAAAATTGTAGACATTTATGTGCATTGTCCAAACAAACAACCGCGCAAAGTGTGGGTGGGATTGGAAACAGGCCATGGCACCACCCTCACAACAAAGTTACTTAAGTCACTATATCTGAACATTGCCTGATTGAAGCATTTTACAAAACCTGGCGGGATTGGACAAAAGGGCGTGACACCTCTCATAACAAAAAAATACATTTAAAACGCTGTTCTTCGACAGTCATGGGAAAAATATATACAGACAATAAAATTTGTCGAAGCCCACGAAGTACAGAATCAGTCCGGACACATCGGTTAAATAAAACGGCCGCAGAACAATTGAAGAACAATGAAAATGTACGAGCAGGCAAAACAACGTTTGCCGGGTCCGCTATATAAAAGAAAACTAAAACAACCATTACGAACGACACTAGAATGCACGGCGTCATCAACAGTCAAAATGGCGGAAACGTTAGATGAGCTACATATAAGTAAGCTTAGGTTTGTTTGTTGGCGAGGAGTAGTACTCCGTGCCACACTCAGGTGGCAATACTGGCCCATTGCGATGCCCGTGCGTCGGGGAAAAAGACGTTGTCCCTTGTCTATTAAAACCCTCTCTTTAAAAGCTGTAATCAATTACATACTTCCTTTGCTGCCACATACAAACCATCCTGACCCTGAGGATTTGATGAAGTTCATTACCTTGTCTTTAGATGTGTGCGGGAAAGCTCGTCTAAGTATTTTTTTTAAATACTTCTCCCGGGAAAGGCGAACCTATAACGCTTCATCAGCGCCCCGAGATGCTTGCAGATGTATGTTAGTTCTGCACTTAGATTGCTGCAAATTGTAGTATTCTGGAAATATATCCCCAGGAAGCGAGCTCCAAAGTTTGCTTGTCTTGTAGTAACAGAAGGAGTTTTTGAAAATTGATGTCCTCGCGGTTGTCAGGTGTACTGTATGGTCATGAGCATTAGCTGCCTGTCTTGTGGGACGCCCAAAAGTTGCATTTCGAGATCTAGGGTGGAATTCTCTGAAAACATGCTATCGAAAAGATATGCATTTTCTTTAGGTGTTGTTGCTAGCGTGCCGTCTTCTTTTACTAGAGGTGGAAAGGAAGAGCAACTAAAGTTCTTACTGATTGCCTTTGCCATTGACCATCAGAAGGCGCGTGAGCTGTTAGGACATCCAATTACTTTGTTAGTGACTCTTTTGTTGTAAGTTGTCTATTCGCCGATTCAATAATTAGGTTGCATCTATTTCGAAGAATTATAAATTCAGACCTTTTTTGCACCGAAGGGTTTGACCGCCATTCACGGAAAGCCTTGCTCATTGGCAGCCTCTATAAAGTCCTTTTTACGTCACGCCCATTTTTTTCATTAGGAACCGCAAAGAATGGTGCCTCCTACAAGAGTGGAAAGGGACTTTCTACCATTCCATGAATCTCTCTATATACGAGCTTTAGTGAAGGAAAGCCCAGCCAAGTTTCTAGAGCGTTCCGTCCAACGTTGTCTCAATTTTGGTTTTTTCCCATAGTATCAAGCTTGAGTGTGCATCAAGGCGGGATATTCACAGAGCGATCAGCTTGTTCTGAAATAGCTGTCAACCCTTATTATGCCAATAATGCATAATGCCTTCATATTTCGGGACCCATTAGATAGAGCGATACCTTGTACTCTACACCGGGACTTTGAGTTCTTCGATTTTATTATCTATGGTCCAGTTATTGCTTTTATATAGCTACCTGATGGCCGTCGATAAAGAAGGTAGGTACCTCACTGCCATCAGGTGGTATTAAAGTACCAGAGACTCAAGAGAGCTGCTGTTGTTACTGCCAGGACATATTCTTGTAAGTCAATACGATACAGCTGATTTCGAAAATAAAATTCATCCAATGAAATCATTTGATAATGAACTTTTTCCCTTGAAAGTGCAAGATGTTCATTCGAGGAATACTTGATTCAGCCCGGAGGCATGAAGCCTTTATAACAGGTGGACAGGTTTGTTTGAAACTTTGTAGTTGGAGCTTATGAGCTTACACTTCGAAACGTTTTTTTTGTATGTTAGCCCTAAGATTAACGGTATAGGTACTTTCTATATAGACTTCCTATTTCGAAAACTGCACCAACGATTTGAACCAAAATTGATATTTGAATTAATGTAGGCAAAGCAGGGTTAACATGACTGTTTTTGTATGTTGGTACGAACACTAAATATGACGTGATGTAGTTCGTGATAGACAGGATTTTTTTTTTCTTTTGTCGGAGGTTGTTACTATCTGAAGGAGCACTCAGACACAACTACTGGTCCATTGTACTGCCAAACAGACACCTTACATTGCTGTACATAGTTTTCCCGTCTTTCGAAGAAAGATGAGAAGGAGCTTTAGTGATGAAGAGCTTAGATGTTCGGCACTCACCACGTCAGCCCCAAAGATCCGCCACCTGATGCGAGCAAAGGCAGGACAACTACAGAGGAAGTGCTCCGCTGTATCGTCATCCTCTCCACAAGCAGGACAGATGGTGGTGTTGCTTAAGCCCAACACATTTAAGTGTTTGGCAAAAGCTTGGTGGCCCGAAAGGACGCCCACAAGAAGTCTGCAGTCGATGGAAAGACGCCGACCCCCTGCAGATGTCAGGGCGCAGTCGTTTGGTCTGTCTACACCCAGCACAGTCACGCCAACGACACTCGTGTTCACGAGAAACCCAAGTATCAATGGATGACCTAACCACAGATGCAGGTCCTAAGAAATCTTCTTCTGAACCCAACCTGGCCAGCTCATCAGCGATCTCGTTTCCCTGAATAACAGTGTGACCTGGGACCCAAACAAGTTTGACCGTGTTTAGCCTACCGACCAAGTTCAGAGAAAGCTTGAGTTCGAGCACTAACTTGGACGAGGTAAGAGGGTTGAGCAGCGCTTTTAAAGCAGCTTGGCTATCAATGCAAACGCATATGCTTCTAGCCCTCCACCTGTTTGTCAAAATATAGCGCATAGCCATAAGGAAAGCGAAGATCTCCGCTTGAAAGACAGACGCATGTTTACCTAAGGGGTAGTGTGTGTGTAGTATAATGTTCTCGCTTTCCACGAAGACTCCAGACCCCTGTCCAGTTTTGGAGCCATACACGATGGCATTCTTTCCCTGGCTCAGAGTCTGGTGGAAGCCATTATGTTTCCTGAGGAAAGTTGACGTGATAGTTTTGTCGCAGTAGGATTTCTGGTGTCATTGCGTTAGACGAGAATAATTCTCGCACAAGTTCTTCAAAATTCCAATGCGCGTGGTACCAAAATCCACCTCTCTTTAACGGATATGGTTTTCAGCGTACACCCCATGATAAAAATATCAAGGGGGGGAGGTTCCTCAAAGCATCTAGAGCAGAGCCCGGAGTGCTAGGGAAGCCCCCTGTGCAGCCAAGGCAAACCGTTCTTTGGAGTTTGGCGAAAGAGGCCGTAACACGTTTCCGCGAAAGCCTGTTCCACCACACAACCGATGCATATGAGAGAAGTGGTCTTACACGGCAATGCGTATAGATCCATAGGACCCTTTTAGGAGATAAGCCCCATGTCTTCCCAAAAGCGCCTTTGCACTGCCAGAAAGTCGACAGCGCTTTATCGGTTTTTGATTCAACATGCTTGGACCAAAGAAGTTTTCTATCGAGGATTACTCCCAGATATTTGACTTCATCAGAAATCGGAATAGTGACACCTTTTAGCACAAGTTGAGACAGACCAGTGATATTCCTCCTTCTCGTGAAGAGAACAACCGTAGTTTTAAGAGGGTTCACTGAAAGCCCATTCATTGTGCACCAATCATCGATCAAACCCAAGGATCTCTGCGCCAGAGAGCAACCAGTCCCAAGGTCTGAACCGACAGACAGAACGGCGAAATCGTCCGCGTATGCTTGTGTATAGGTTCCAGGAAGATTGAGAGTCGTCAGCAGAGAGTCTACTACCATGCACCATAAGAGGGGAGACAAAACACCACCTTGAGGGCAGCCCCTGTTTACCCCTGTCATGACGCATTAGCATTGCTTTAATCCACAACACCAACGTTTCATCTATACCGTGATGTCTGGCTGCATTACACATGCTATCAAAGGTCGCATTATCAAAAGCACCCTCAATATCGACGAAAATACCCAACGCGTACTCCTTCCGATCAAGAGCACTTTCGATCCTACCAACGAGGTTCTGAAGCGCAGTTTCACAGGATTTTCCGCGTTGATAAGCATGTTGCGTCTCAGAAAGAGGATGCAATCGAAGAGCAACATTGCGCATGTGCAGCTCAACCAGTCTCTCCAAGCTTTTCAGCAAGAAGGAAGACAGACTTATGGGTCTGAAACTTTTGGCGAGAGTATAGTCAGTCTTACCGATTTTTGGTATGAACACGACTTTAACCATACGCCAAAGGGAAGGTATGTAGGCCAAGGCCAAGCTAGCGGTGAAAATTCTTTTCAACATCGGCATCAGCTGACTAAAACCTTGTTTCAGCATAGCCGGGTAAATTCCATCTGGACCAGGTGACTTGAAGCTGTCAAATGATGCAATTGCATATTTGATAGCGTCATCCGTCACCACTCTGGATGCAATATACCAGCTGCGCCGCATGGAGTTTGTCAGTTCCGTAGTGGCCATCGTTGCCGGTACCACCGGAGAATGCGTAGTGATCTGATTTCCCGGGAAGTGAGTCTCCAGCAGAAGACTAAAAGTCTCCGCCTTTCTCCGATTTTCGAATAAGTCTCTTAAATTCTTTTTGCTTCGATCGATAGAGACTCCAGTCTTCCTCCAAGTTGGTTTTTAAAGACCGATTTAGAAGCTTCCTGGTTTCTCTCCGAATACACTGTAGTTCGGTGTTCCACCAAGGTACCGGTTTTCTACAGGAGTTTTTTGTAACCGGACACGCTTGTTGAAAACAACGGATAAGGACGCTGTTCAGCTCCTGAGCAGACCTCTCTACCCTTTATATTGATCTTAATTTAAGTGGAACTTTAACAGAGTTGCCAAGTTCCTCCCTAAACCGTGCCCAGTTCGTTTTTCTCGGATTTCTCCTCTCTTGCGAAGGCGAAACTTCACAGTAGATTTGAAATTCGATGTATCGATGATCTGACAAAGTGCTATCTGGCGATACCCTCCAATTTTTGATAGACTTGGAGTGCCTGTTGGACAGAGTAATATCGAATATGATAGACAGGATCAAAGAATGACCCGTTTCGTCCAGTCTCCTAAATCACTGTTTGACCAATTCTCATGGTAGTAAAGACTAGTGTTGCCAGGCGAAAATGTTAAAATCCAGTCATATTTGACTGTTTGACTGGATTTTTTCTCTCCGATTCCAGTCAAAAGAAACAGTCAAACATTAAAAACAAAAAATTCCAGTCAAAAAAACAGTCGAAAATGTAAACAGCTATTTTTTTCGAAAACAAAAATAGGTGGGTCATCGTGGTTTCTTTTTAAATCTTTATTTCAACACTGTCAGCGGCTTCCAGTTCCAGCTCGAAAAGAAATCTTTACAAAAAGTCAGTATCATACCTGCGCGGAACGAAGTGAGTCGCTTTACGCTTGAGCAACGTTGGGAAATATTGAAAAAATATTTCCAAAGTGAGTGCTGTGTAGCCCAAACAGTGCGCTTTTTTAGAAGTTTCGGCCGAAATTAAGCACACACCGCGCCTGCTGTACGCAAGTTTGTGCAAAAAGTTCGTGTGACTTGTATGGAAGTGGACAAAACTCTTGGTTCCCGTCATCGTACGGTGCCACAGACGACAATGTCACAGAGATTGACAGTTTGGACCATTTTTCTTCGACAATGAGGCTGGGAACAACGTTTTGGTCAACGGTGGGCGTTACAGAGCCATGTTAACCGCCTTTTTTTTACTGGAATTGAAGACATGGATTTGGACGTCCTCTGGTTCATGCAGGATTGCACGCCATGCCACACAGCCCACGCCACAATCGATCTTTTGCACCAACTTCCCAAAACGTGTTGTCAGCCGTCTTGGCGATGTCAATTGGCCTCCTCGGAGCTGCGATTTAACTCCTTTGGACTTTGGACTTCGGACAATCCGGAAACGATTCAAGCACTTAAGGCCAATATCATCCAAGCAATCCGTGAGCTACAGCCCGAAACCACCAATAATGTCTTGGACAATTGGAGTGACAGAATACGCTACTGCGAAGCCAGCCGAGGCAGCAACTTGAACGACGTTGTATTCCGTAATTAATGGGAATGTTTGCTCTTACTAATAAAGCCATAATATATGGGAACAATTTTATTTTGTTCATTTTATTGCATTTTTAAAAAGAAACTTGTATTTGGCCTAACCTTTACATTTTGATATATAGTAGTATTTCCAATTTTTTGTATAACTTCTTCAAGTATTTCAAAATTTGTACAACATTTTTTTTATCTCGCAAATTAGGTATTTCTAATGGTCAAAATAGAGTTGTATTTATTTTTTTGCTTCTAAAATGTGGAACAAACAGCAGTCATATCATAACTCAAAACATAAACAACATACAACAAACCGAATTAAATGCAAAGGCAATCATTCAAAATTCTCAAGAAACGCTGCGCAAACTGCAAGAAATACTAGATTCAATTTGACTTTCAGCGGCTTGCGGAAAATGGGTGTATTGGTATTCATTTCATTGCACTGCGCGAATCTCATATACACTAGGTTTACATTGGAGGTGCAATTTTTTTTTAGGAAAAAACTCCAGTCAAAAAAAAAGTCGGCTGGATTTGATTTTTTTTTCCAGTCAAAACCGAAAAAATCCAGTCAAATTTGACTGGAAAACAGTCAAACTGGCAACACTGGTAAAGACGACTAGATTTTGGTACCGCATGACATTTTGGATCCATATCATAATATGCTCGGTTTGTCATAGGTTAGGTTAGGTTAGAGGGGCAGTTTGCAGTTTATGCAATGTTCACCCAGAAGCCATTGAGGCTCATTGTGATTACCTCTTTGTAGTACATGATAGGACATGCATATAACAAAACCATTCGAATCTGTTGATGTATGTTGTTAAATCTGATAGAGGTATCGTTGCTAGACCTTCCAAGCCGTCGAAGAATCGTGATCCCATACAAGAGTAGCAGCGCTCGAGGAGGGCTGGGCAGTGACCCAGGAGATGTTCCACAGATTCTATTTCCTCTTCATCCCTGCAACGTCTGCAGAAGTCATTTGTAAAGATACTTAGTCTTTTGGCCATTTTCCCAATGATGCAGTGTCCGGTTATTACCCCAATGAGCACCTATCAAAAGATGTTAGGATCTTTGAAATTTTTGCGGGCAAGAAGCTACGAGTTATAGTAAAACCGGGAGTGTTGTTCCATGGTTCCTTAGCCAAGTTTAATGCGACCTTGTCAATGAAGCCCTTAGCTTCGTTGAAAGCTGGTAATATTTCTCATGTCACGAAATGACACGATTCCTGGCATGTACCTATAATCGCAGCTTAATACTTTGTCCGATTTATTATTCACCCAGCTGAGCTTGGGCTGCTGATCCGATTGCAGTCAGACTCAATACTCGTTAAACGTTAACTCACTATAAAAATAGCCATCAGGGAGCATCGCGGGGAGGTGCTGTTGCGAGTTTGCCGAACTTAGAAACTTAAGAAAAGAAAACAACTCGTTTATGTCCTTCAAAAACTCTTGCTCATTAATCTGGATGCTCTTCTTCGGGGTAGGTGCTGTAGCTGTAGTTATCATTGCTGATGTCTGCCTTGCTATTTTTTATTTGTATTGTTTATGTGCTGTCTGCATTTTATTTTTTTGGATATTAGTTATCCACAAACGATGTCCATCCCGACAGAGCGCCATGCCGGCCGGGCTAACACAAGAATTACGAAAACCCTGTCTGATGTAAGATTTAAATTTTGTTATTTCTGTTGGCAAACGAAATTGTGTCTGACAGCGATTATCTTCTGTTTTAATGCCAATATGGATATATGAGATGAAGACGAGACGTTTACTGCTTAAAGGCGAATTTATTTCTGAAGACAAGAAATAAACACATTTTGAGTTTATTTTCTTTTTTATAATCCTATTACATTACGTCGATGTTTTTTCAAGGTTACACTTGAAGTAGGTAAACATAGACATAAATTATATATTAATTCTTGAGAAAATTCAAGATGTTTACTTTCTTCCGGCCATTTTGTATTTTTCAAGGACAACATACCGCCTACGCGCGAGTGCCTTCCAGCATCGGAAAATATTTTGTAATTCAAACCGCACTTGAACAAGTATTACCTCACCTCAACTCCAAGGCAAGCAATAATGACAAGAAATAAGGTAAGGGATAATTTTTTTGGTTTCTACCCTCAATTCCACCTGATGATAAATCGCTTAACTCAAAAGACCCATCGCAGTATAAAGTTATCGAAAAAGGCGAACGGCTCTCAATCGATTTGTCAGCACCTTTAATTTGATGAGACGATGATGGCTGTTTGTATCGTCAAATGGACATATTGCTGCCTAATAGCATGACATACGTTATTCGCCAAATGTATCCTCTCTACTTTACGTGCTACGCATATCAATGTGTTTATCGCTTAATCCTCACACCGCACCAGATCGAAGGATAAACTCCACTTTGCTTTTATTGAAAGAAAGTTTCGGTTTCGGAAGCTTGTTGTTGGCGTGGAAGCACGAATCGTTCGAAATGTTTTTAATCCTTTCGAGAAAGGAAGGATTTCGTCAGAAATCATATCGCCGAACGGGAGGCAATCGATATTCATATTTTTAGTGTGTGAGTGTGAGATGAAGAAGGGCATCCACTCAACTCGAAAGGATTATGGCTGAGGAATTAAATGAGGAAAACAATAAAATGATATAAAGGGCGCCAGCATGTCTGACCAGGATGCTTGTCCTCCGGTCTAATAGGCAAGGTTGTAAATCTGTCGGCTGTAGGTTATTGAAAATACGTTTAAAAGGAGAAAGAGACTTGTTTTTGATTGAGTTTTAGATACAATGAGTTAAATTAAAGTGGAAATGATCGAATGCGCGATAAACTAAGAAGGAATGATAAACCACTTTGAAGGAGTATAATTATGGTGGATAATCAGGTGCTGATGTTTATTCGGGGACAAACAGGAAGTGTTCAAACAAATGTCAGTGATGGGAGTATTCAGGTGGGAGCATTAGGCACACGGAACAGTTCAAAGATTCATCCATTAAATTCTTAGTATGACATCGTTTCTGCCATGTTTCTTATGGTTAACAACGGTGACCATATGGTAGTGATGAGGTATGAGGAGAGGACACAAACGTTCTTAAGAGCCACGGTAGCCTCTTACTATCAACTCCTGCTCTACACCTCCACGTTGGTAGCTGCTTACTATCTCGACTGGGGATTGGGTAACCAACCAAAAGAGGTGGTAGTTGTTCCAGTTATACAATCTTTTTTTTTTTAATAAATGCCTATGTGCAGAGAAGGACGAGAGCAGCTCGTGAGCTCTACGAGCAAAAAAGGAGGAAAGAACACTGGCTTCTCCGGAGGAAAAAGAAAGAGCATGAGAAGCGCGCGATCAAGGAAATAGAGAGGTGTTACTCCAGGAACAATGTTCGGAAGTTAGGCCAAGGCCCGAACAGAGACCTGTAGAGACGAACAAGGAAACCTTGTAGTAGAGTCATAGTCGGTGCTGAGGACATGGAAAAACAATTTCTGCAGACTGCTAAACGGCGAAGACGAAGCAAATTCCGCTGTCAGGCAGAATGAACCATTCAACCTGAGCGATGAAAGCCAAGACTTCCGCCCACCTAACCAAAATGAGGTAAGGATAGCAATATCCAAGCTGAAGTCCAACAAAGCTGCAGGACCGGACGGTTTATCGGCCGAGCTTTTTAAGGCAGCGGGGGATGACTTGGTAGAGAGCATACACCAACTCGTTTCTAAAATTTGGTCAGAGGAAAGTATGCCTGAAGAATGGAGCCTCAGCATTGTTTGCCCGATACATAAGAAAGGAGACCCTCTAAACTGCGCCAACTATAGAGGCATCAGTCTCCTTAACATCGCTTACAAAATCCTGTCTTCCGTACTGTGTGAACGCCTGAAACTATTTGTCAACGAACTGATTGGACCCTATCAGTGCGGTTTTAGGCCCGGTAAGTCCACAACCAACCAAATATTCACACTACGGCAGATCCTGGAGAAAACCCAAGAAGTCCAAATCGATACTCATCACCTATTTATCGATTTTAAAGCCGCTTATGACAGCATTTATAGAGACGAGCTATACAGAGCCATGTCTAGTTTTGGCATCCCTGCCAAACTTGTCAGATTGTGCAGAATGACGATGGAGAACGCTCGCTGCTCCGTAAAGGTCGGAAACAGTCTCACCGAGAGCTTTGATGTCAAAAAAGGATTTAGACAAGGTGATGCGCTGTCATGTGACTTTTTCAACATTATTCTTGAGAAAATTGTGCGAAACTCGCAAGCCAACACCAGGGGCACAATTTTCCAAAAGTCTGTGCAACTACTTGCGTACGCTGACGACATCGACATCATTGGCAGAACACAGCGAGCTGTCACTGGTGCGATTGCAAGTATCAGTACAGAGGTGGCAAAAATGGGTTTAGTGGTGAATGAGGGCAAAACAAAATATGTCAACAAGAAGTGACATACAACATCGACGAATCGGACAGAACGTCACGATAGACAGCTATAACTTTGAGGTAGTTCGGGACTTTGTCTACCTCGGCTCCGCTATTAATTCTGAAAATGACATCACATCAGAAATCAAGCGAAGAATTACACTTGCCAACCGCTATTACTTTGGCCTAAGAAGGCAATTGATTAGTAGGGCCTTGTCGAGAAACACCAAGGAGACTCTATATAAGACCCTCATCATCCCAGTCCTGCTTTATGGCGCAGAATCATATACGTTGTCAAAGGCGGATGAAGATCTCCTTGGTTGCTTCGAACTCAAAATTCTTCGAGTGATTTTGGGTCCCGTTTGCGTTTGACGGGGTTGGAGGAGGAGATTTAACAGCGAAATCTACGAGCTGTACAGCGACATCGACCTGGTCAGAAAAGTACGTATCAGTCGACTAAGATGGCTAGGACATGTAGAGCGAATGGACACCTACGCTCCGGCCCGAAGAGTCTTCGATTCCAACCCGGAGGGACAACGCAGCAGAGGAAGACCTCGCCTTAGGTGGCGCGCACAAGTGGAAGGGGACCTCAACCAACTTGGAGTGCGCAACTGGAGGCAGTTAGCCAAAGATTGTGCTAACTGGAGAGGCGTGTTGGTTGAGGCCCAGGTCCACCCCGGACTGTAGCGCCATCTAAGTAAGTAAGTAAGTACTTCGTTTCAAATATAGAAATTTACACAAATGAATAGTTGTGAGAAGCTAAGTCTAGAGTGCCTAAACGGACCTGTCATACGAGGTCCTCGATAAAACTTACGAGAAATGTGCTAAATATGATGATAAAATTGTATTCGGTGATTTTTTTGGGCTAAGGGGACAATTGAGCAGTAGGGATGCGAACAATATCGAACAACTATAGGGAGATTCTGTACAAGGCCTTGATCATCTTAGTTCTGCCTTATGGCGCAGAACCTGGGACTCTATCTAAAGCTGATGAAGATATCCTCGGGTGCTTTGACAGAAAGGTTGTTCGTAAAATGTTCGATCCGTTATAGGAGATTCAACGAACTGGCAATCAGCTGCCCATTTAAATCATCATCTAAAATAGGACATCTAGAACGAATGGAAACTAGAGCTACGTACTAGAGCGTAGCGTACGAATACCTATCCTCGAAGGAGATTCAACTAAGTTCTTTGACGATTTAACATTCAACTATACATTCACGAATGCCCTTCTGGTACAAAAAGTGAATAGAGCTTTGCAACTGAAAGCAAAAATTGCGGCTTATTGCGACTTTCTTCTTGAAATGCTGGCACCGAAAGACAACATAAAACAGAGGGGATCTGACAGTTATTATATGCATACATTCTTTTGTCTAAAAAAGCCCACCTTTTGATACAACGTACAGTAAATTAAACAAGAAATTACTTGTGATATATGATATGGTATGCCTTATGCACAGGGTTCGTCGTCGTCCCTCTAAATTTCCCATATTGCAGGATGCAGATTAAATTAACCTTCCTGTAGTCAGGATGTCACAAAAAAAGAAAGACAAACAAATAATAAACATCCACAGTAACAAGTAACGGCACACAGAATAGCTAACAAGGACAAAAAAAAAACAACTCGAAAACGAAAATTAAAGAAAGGGGCGCAAATAGCAGAAGGGTCAGGTCAACATACAAGGATAGAGTCTCCGTGTCTGCTCTAAGCTCATGACATTCCGACAGGTTAACAATCCATTGCACCAACAAAGTCTCAGCAAAGCGGTGGAGTTCAACAGAACGGAACCAAACGCGTTGCATTATCCTTGCGGCTATATATGTTGTGCATATATACCTATTTCAGTTGGGTCATAATTCATTTTGCTGCTCTGTGTATAACCGCCAAACGCACAGACCGACAGAGCCATATGGAACTGGAGCAACTCTGAAATTGCCTTTGACCACGGGCAAACACTATATACAGAGACTAAAGTCCTGTGGGACGCAATAGCCACCAAATGTACATATATAGAACTCTTGGTGGATTTTAAATTGAAAACGGTGTTTTTGAAGGGAGTGCAATGTGCAATGTGCATTGTGTAAGCCTTAGCAAGACACTAACGCTGGTGCGTGGAGTTCTGCCTCAAATCGGAATTAGGCGGCATTGTTCGTTATGCTTGATTGTTTTAGGTAAGGGCAATTTGAATTGGGAAACGGATCCCTACTGCGGCAATCAAATTGATTGTTTATTGCATTTTTTGTTTGCTTGGCCCGCCCGCCTTCTCTGCTAATGTCCACCGATAGAGTTGATTAATTTTCGTGGAACAATAGGGGGAAAGTTGTTGTCCCAACAGAAAGGGATATACGGATATAGCACGCGTCAACACCTCGTGAATGTTTTTCCTTTTGCTTTGGGATTGGGAGACACAATTATTATTATACTTCGCCTGAGTGTGCTGCTTAGTTGGTCACGTCCCGGACGAAGCTATATGACAGCCTAGCTCCAGGAGATGCAAATAGAATATCAATGCAATTCAATGTAGTCACATTGGTCGTTATGGTTCATTAAGGATATTGATCTGCATATGATTGCGATGTTGAAGTGTGCGGGTGGATGTGTGTGTGTGGATTTGTGAGACCGTAACAAGTGGGGTAAACAAAATACATAGTGCAAGGGGTAGCAGGGCTCTATATATGAAAATCATATAGTACGTGTGCTATTTAAATTTATTGATATTAGATGGGGGTAAAGAAAGGACATTTTGCTGAATACGTTAGGGAGGAGGTATCGCATAAATTGAATAATTAACATTACGGATGGGATTGGCAATTTGATTAGAGTAATATAAATGAATATAGTCCTTAAGAAATATATACACGAGGACGACGTGGTGATAGGATTAACAATACGGCATCTGATGAAGGAGAAGTGCCCATATGATCCGTCTTATAAGGATGAATTTGAATGTTATGATAGGATTAGCATATTAAAGAGTTGTGGCTGCACCTATTCAAATTCAACTCCTTTGTCTATTCACTTGTATGGCCTGGTCATGTGGTATACCTATACAGGTCGAAGCATGTTTTGGTTTATTGGATCCAATGAGATTAAATTCCTAATTGAATTTCCATTTGTAGTATGGCCAACGCCTTTGTCGAAATATATTAGCATCAAAGTTCTCGGAATACTTAAAATGTCTGTTTGTATAGAATTGAATTTAAAATTGGTCCGAACGGTACGATTAATTGTAGATTTGTATACGGAATGTACGAGAGAAATATGATTGACGTTGGATAGCAGTACCTATTTCGTACGTCTATTTGAACTGTGAAAGCAACGAAACTGTTTAATAGAATCGAAATGGTATATCGAACGTATCTCTCCCACACATTCGCGAATGACGGTATCTTAATCCAACTCACCGAAACTTTGATATACATTGATGTATGCGCCTGCCTCTGATAAGGGTTACATCCAGTCCAATGGCGGTTTAGAATGGCGAACTAAGAATGCCACTCCTAATAATATGGTTCCCGCCTCCGTCTGACTTATTGCATATGAGTATGACTACAGCCAGGGCCCAGGGGTCAGAGTATATCCATTAATGAGTAGGGACACTCTCTCTACATATGCATTTCATACTACCACAAAGCAAAACGGAGAAAAAATCGTGCAATAAGTGGAAGCAGGTCGAAAGAATACTTTTTACCTGAATACGACGAATGCCTGAGAAGAAAAGGGTAAACAACACATTTTACCTGTACCACTACATACGGTTTGCTGTGTATGACGAACGATTGTGGGTTTTTTCATAATGCATTTTTAAAGGCGGTAAACTCGGATTTCGATGTGTGTACCTATTCACTTTATGCAGTGTGACCTGCTTTGCCTTTTGGAAAATGGTTTCATGCTTCGTTTTTATGATTATTTTTTCCAGGAATTACAACTAATTCTGAACTCTTACCATTAATATTTCAATCTAAAATATGAAAACAAATGTTTCTTCTCTGTTCTGACTTCGCTAAAAATAATGCAATTCGATATTGGGCGCAGTAGCAATACAAATGATTTCATTCCATAATTGCTAGTTTTTATAATAACTGGTCACACTGGTTCTGCAGTGACAATGGGGTAGGTTTTTTCATAATGCGTTTTTAAAGGCGGTAAACTCGAGTGCTTATCAGTTGTGCGAAAGAAGTGAAATAAACACAATACAGGGTGACCCGTGATAGTTTTCGGTGCGAACAAACTACAGTGCAATTGTTTTTGGATTAAATAAAAAATGGGAAAACATATTTTCAAGTGTTTAGCCTGCGCGGTCGGGAACAAAAAGAAAATGCAACTGTAAAATATTTTTATGTGCCGATAATGGAGGTCATTAAGTTTAACTTTATTGGTTTTTTAGTGATAACTCCTGAAACTATCCCTTTTCTGACTCCTTTTTTGGAGGTGTAATTTTTCATTAAAATCTTTTTACGCGCTCTTTATTTTGCTTTTGTTTTGCTTAAACACATGTAAAATACATATATACGCCTTTTGGTTTTAAAATGAATAGTATTGCTTGTAGTCGAAATTGTGTCCTAAGTTATATTAATCTTTAATTCATATAAATTTAAAGACCCTAACAAATTCAGAAGACCATTTTTTGAAAATGAAGAGCAAATCAATTCCTTATGAAATGCATTTTTTAAGTATTGCCTTTTTCGATAAGTCTTCCAATAGGCGTATTTTTTTGGGAAGTGAATATAATAAAACCAAAAGTGAGTATACAAGTTTTGCATGTAAAAGTAAAAGTGAGCTAGCTATAGATTCTCAAAAAAATACGCCTGATATAACTAAAAGGATGGCAGCAGAATATAAATAGTCTTATTGGTATTTCAATTTACTTAATTGCCATTTTAAAGCAACCGAGGAAGAAATAATAAGTTGCTGACTTCAATTTAATTCATTTGTGAATTTAAAAGATCTTTTTCAGCAAAGTAGCTACATGGAGAAAATAGCCAACTGAAAATTTAGAGCTTTCCGGCGTTGAAATAAACGCTTTCAAAACTGAATCTGACTATAAAACTGCTGATTTCGGTAGTGAAAATGCGTTTTATTATAGGCGTATTTTTTTGAGAATCTATAGCTAGCTCACTTTTACTTTTACATACAAAAGTTTTATACTCACTTTTGAATTTGTTATAGGTACTCACTTTTGGTTTTACATACAAAATTATTATATTCACTTTTGTTTTTGTTACACTCACTTCCCAAAAAAATACGCCATTTTTTGTATGCTATATTAAAAAAAACGTCAAAAACGCAATTGTGAGTTGCAACTAAGTCAGCAACATAGTGTTTCCTGTTTCCTCCATATTTACAGATTTTTAAGGAAGATGAAAGTGCGCATTTAACACGCTCGCCTAAAGAATTTTTAGATGCATTAGAAAGTTTATAGCAAAATAAAAAAAAATAATCTTGAAATGAAAATGTATTACCTTCATATTAAAAAATAAATGTGATTGATTACTGGCTGTAAAAATCAAAACAAATAATTTCTTATAAAATGATATGTAGGCACGTGTTTGAGAGCATGACTTTATCAAAAAATGTAATAGAATAATCAAAAAAAAAAAACCAACAACAAGTATAAATATCTTAGCGTAACACACATGTAATTATAATTTTGTATTTAATAAAAATGTATGACAAGTTAAAAATTTTCCTTTTTTTAACGGAGCACCCTGTGCCATTTTCCGAAAAAATATTCCTCCTCTTTTCTCTCCCTCTCACTACCCACTTTATATATCCGTCTATTTCTCATGTCTGTGTGACACAGTAATACTTGCTGATAAGGAAATTGTCGAGAGTGTCCCTACTCATTATAATGGATATACTCTGCCAGGGGTAACCCGCACAGATGAGAGATGTCGGATTTGATCTATAACCATCTCATCTCTCATGAGATATGTACCTGTTGGTGATATACCTTAAACTTGACCAAACCATGAACCGCTCCGAGTAGCTACATTTACATTACTGATGTTTTCTGTACGTTTTCTGAGAGTCTCGTTTCGGCAGCTTATTCTTTCAGTCAGTAGTCTGTACCCAAATCTCATGAGAGTAATGTAAGAGTTGAGACAAACGCCAAATAAAAGACCGATAGCTTTGACACAACTTCTTTTGATGGACTGCAGGGGGCATCGGTGATGTCGTCCTTTGTGATGATAGCTGCCTTCTGATCGATATAAACATTTAAAAAATAATAATACTGATTTCCTCTCCGCACATTGAAGGGTCCATTGTACGACAGTTGAAGTGGTTTGTGGGCTACATCTACAGGAACGAATATTGGTAGAGCCCACTGAATGAAAAATGTACTTGCTGAGTAACGTATTCCCATATAAAAGTTCTAGTGAGAGATTTAGGACAACATTGTCTTATCTCGAGATATGAAAAACTCGCCGGGCAATTTAGGTGTCTTACCATATATCATTTATGCATATGCGATGCGTTAACACCCTCCTTAGACGTAAGACTTTAAGACCGACCAATGTAAGCGCTAGCTCCTCTGACCAACTGGCCATAGCATTTTCAGCTTGAATGAAGCCTTCAATGAACGATGCCACCGTTCTACCATCCCTTTTGCCTGTGGGTACTAAGAAGTTGTCCAAAAGTGACGAATGGCCCAAACAAATTTGATTTTAATTGCCAACCAGTAACTGCCGGCATACGAAATGGAACACCATAGTGAGATACGTCATACGTGATCGTGGATAGGAACTGGACAGTGGACCAAACAGGTCAATATTAAGGCGATCGAAACGCTCGGCTCCACCAACCATTGCTATAATGGTTCTGTTACCGCGCTTATTGTAACTTGTGTATCTGTCTATTCTATTTAGTTTATTAACGGTTATCGTGTCACTGTCGAAATTATTCATTCATTCATTCATTTTCAATGGTCCGCTTGTCCATTAAGTGGGTCGCGGGTGCAGGTTGCTCAAGTGGACCCTCCATAGCTCTCGATCCTCCGCCATCGACTCTAAATCATCAAGGGCAATCCCCATACGGGTATAGGAGAGATTATGGACTTGATCTAACCATCTCATCCTTGATCTACCTAGAGAACGCCTACCTGATGGTATACGGATTCCATAGCACGTCGTGGGATCCTGGTTGGGGACATGCGTTTAACATGACCAAACCACCGAAGCATGGATCGCTCCGTCCGGAGAAGTAGCTGCTTGACATTGAGTTCCTCACGTATTCTAGTATTTCTAATGCGATCTCTACGGGTCACACCAGCAATACAGCGGAGAAATCTCATTTCGGCAGCTTGTATTCGCGATCTTATTCTTTCGGTCATTACCCAAACCTCATGACCATAGGTAAGAGTTGGAACAAACACCGAATTAAAGACTGACAACTTAGCTTTGACACCAAGTTCAGTCCTCCTAATAACAGAATGACCAAGCTGTCTCAAAATCGATCCAGCCTGACCAATCCTACAGGAAAACTCGGCATTGCTCCTTCCATCACTCGTGAATAAGACCCCGAGATACTTAAACTTCTCCACCTGTTTCAATGGGACTTCACTAACATGCAGAGTGCATTGAACAGGCGTTCTGGAGACGACCATCACTTCAGATTTGTTCACATTTACCCTCATCTCAGCTTCAACACAAACGGCTACAAACCGATCGAGTGCGTGCTGAAGTTCAGTCTGAGAGGACCCAAGGATGACCAAGTCATCAGCGAAGAGCAAATGACTTATCCTCAGATCTCCCAATTCGAAACGTTCTTTGCCAAGACTGCGCTGTAACATCCAGTCCATATAAGTAATGAAAAGGAGAGGGGACAAGACGTACCCCTGGCGAAGTCCAACGCCCACGGTGAAAGGTATTGATTTAAGGCCGTTTACCCGAACACAGCTTTTACAGTTTGTGTAAAGAGATTGAATGGCTCCCAAGAGAGAACCATCAATTCCATACTCCTGTAATACACTCCAGAGTTTCCCTCGAGGGACTCGGTCGAATGCTTTCTCCAAATCTATGAAGCAAGCGTAAACAGGTGTAACATACTCCCAAGCCTTCTCGAGTACCATTCTGAGAGTGAATAACTGGTCGGTTGTGCTTCTGCCGGGACGAAAGCCGCACTGCTCATCTCCTAATCGTGCCTCGACCACAGCTCTGCAACGCGTTTCCAGCACCTTGGCAAAGACTTTTTCGGGGAGACTTAAAAGTGATATACCCCTCTAATTGGAGCAATTTCTCTTATCCCCTTTCTTGAAAAGGGGCACAATCACCCCAATCTGCCAATCGCTGGGTGTTTCGCCGCATTCCCAGGCCACTTTAATTACACGAGAGAGCCATTTGACTCCCTCTTCACCTAAGGCCTTTAGCATTTCTGGCCGGATTTCATCCACTCCGGCAGATTTGCCAGCTTTTAGCGATTTGATCGCAAAAGTGACTTCCTCTACCGTGGGACTATTTTCCGCCCTGCTTAAGGCGATAGATGTGTCATCCTCGATGCCCTGGATTGGATTGAGCAATTCGGAAAAGTGCTCGCTCCATCTGCGCAAGATGTCCTCCTCATTAGAAAGAAGTGTACCATCTTTGGATTTGACTCCTTCGATAATGTTCCACTTCCTTCCTCTAAGACGGCGGATGGTCTGCCAGAACACCTTGCTTGCAGATCCGTGATCACGGTCCAATTTTTCGCCGAACTCCTTCCAAGACTGTCGAAATTAAATTTTACAAAAGACAAACAAGAAAAGTCAAACCCAATGAACATTTTACACGTGACAAGATGACATATTCTGACAAGTTGAATACTAGTTAGCTCGCAGGAAGGTATCGCTATGGTTTGCTTAGTGCATTATAGGCCGATATTCCCTGTTGTAGCGTAAAGGTTTTAGCTTTTTTGGCACGCGATACAGTGTTACGAAATGTTTTCGCATGTTTGGCCACACAAATCGTTGTTAGATCAGCTTTGCTGGTGCTCAATTACCAAGATGTGTCAAACCATTAATACGCTGCGGCAACCTTTTGCTTGTAAGAATACATTTCAACTGGTAGTAAGACATGTTTTACACGCACGACTCGAGAATGTGATGGTAAAGGGGATAAAAAGTGCAGGGGATAGCCGAACACGAATGGGCCGCGAATTCCTATCCGATTCTTGTGTTCTTTTTTCGTTCTTTTTCGTAATTTTCAGCGTTGCTTTATTCTTAAACCGTACTCGGTCCTGCTAGACGTCTGCATTTGCTCTATTTTCGAATTGTGTGCGGCCTGCACTTCGAAAATGCAGCTACCACTACCACCGCGAACGACGAATGAGAAAAAAAGGAAACAAAGACAATTTGACAATCAAGGCACTAAAGTGAAAACACTGGACGTATATTAATGTACCATAAGTGCCCAAAAGAGAATTAAGAGTGTCGTAAGACAAAAATCGGTGCGTGTAAAACGGGTCTAACTAGCAGACGAAATATATCAAGTGGACACGGCTATGAGGGTACTCTCAGGGAATTTATTCTCAAAATGTTGTCGCAGAAATCGCGAGATTAAAATCTCGAAATTATTATACTCTCAAATGGACAGGCACCTTAATTCAGCTGACACTTTTAATTTTTAAATGATTTTATCACGAGGCAGCTTTTGTTATGCGCACAGCGGTTTAGTATTAGTGGTTAGTGTGCAGGTTCGATCCCCGAATTACATATTAAGGGCTTTTCCATTGCGCCACCTAAGTGATCGTCTGACCAAAAACTGAGAGTACAACACTGTCCTGGAAAAGCGTCCCAATTTAGCCGTAAATACATGGTTGAAGTACCTTTTCGAACTTAAAAAAAACTCACTAACTGCTCGAAGCCATCAAGGAATTGCATGTTCGCAGCCTTGAAAACTTAAAGGTGTCAGTCAAACATCATGGATGTAATAATATTTGATGTTTTGTTGGAAAAATTGTCGCTGAAAGTATATGCGAAATTAAGGCAGATATTCGAATCGATGTCCCTACTCTGGAGGCAGTTTGTTACTATAGCATCAGCAGGGAAAAGAAGGGGTTCTCCAGAGAAACTATTTTGCAACCGTTTTTTTAAATCATTATCATACGATTTCTGTAAAGCTATTTTTAAGGTTGTGTATAGCATTTTTTTTTGTTTTGGTTTTTTGGTATTACTTTGCGTGGCTGATTAGCAACTCATGCTAAATCATCTGGGTCTACCATTTAGGCTCTTCGAAGTCTTTCAAGTCTCCTTAATTCTTCGTGTACGCTCGTTATAAAGGGGCAGACCTCCAGCCAGTGATCTTCTGACCTCAACATATGGCTGATTAGACTTTGGGTGTTTGGTAAGTTCGCTATTCCCCTACAATGGAACATTGCATATTTCGTATCCGAAAGGCGAGCTATCATGACCAAACCTGTGGAGGTATTTCCGATAGCCGTCGTGCCCCGATAAGAACAGCGTAAGGTGGTATTTGCATTCCCTGTTTGTTCTTTGTGTCCAGACGGTGGAGATCAGTTTGTGGGTCCATCTGCCTTTTTCCGTGTTATCCCACCTAGCTTGCCATAGTGCCGTCGATGTTTTCCTCTCTTTTACTTTGACCCTCTTATTAGGGACCTCCTGCCGGTTGGCTGTTTGCCTAAGATAGATCATTTGCATCTTCCTGGCAAGAATTTCGATGGGGATCATTCCCGATATAACTCAGTTGGACTTGTTGTAAATCCTCTTCTTTTTCTTCTTCTTATTGCGCAGAACTTGTATATGCTGTTTGTTTTTAGAGCCCCCGCCCAGACCGGTACAGCATATAGAAGTATTGAGCCGACCACCCTAGATAAAAGAATATTCTTCTGAACAGAGACTTCCTAATGCATGACCAGTTCGCCGAGTTAAAGGCATTTTTAACGTCAAGCCAGCGTCACAACCGCGCTGTATTTCTCTGGTCCCCCTCTCCACCTTTTCCCCAGTATTGCTTCAAGTGTTTAGCTTACAGGCATTATCAACAAGCTGTCCAAGGACTCCTAGATGTTAGTGTTTTCGGTACTATGACCGATGTCATATTTAACACATAATGCCGTTTATAGGTCTTTCATACAAAACAAAATATTACCCGGTATATTGCAAAATGCACATGTCCTATCCAATTTGAACATCTACCCTTCTCCCCCTTGGAAAACCATTTATGTACAGCCTAACTTTCTGGAATTCAAACATCTGCTTTCGTGATTGAAGGCGTCCAAAACCCGCAAACCAATACAATGGACGCGAACATAAGCTTTGACGTATAGAACTTAAAAAAAACCTCCCTGCTTTGAAGTAGGATGCCGCACACAAATTGTAATCATGTACCTACCTATGTCCTGATGTGTATTCTTCTACTTAATTGGAAATTCACGATTGAGCGAAGAACATCCAGAAAGGATGAATGAAACCGAAACATTGTCTACACATTTCTCTCAGTGATAGAGGTACAACTACAAAGTAATCCAATCCAGGATGATGATTTTGCAGTCGCGTATTTATTTTCCTTTCATTTCTTTTCAATTTCATCATTGAAATCTATTCCTTCAGCATTCGGCTGAGCTGCCCTGGCGCGGTTAGGTTATATTTCCAAAAGCGGATTCCTCGGAGATAAAGTCGTATCTGCAGAATTTTAAGCTCCCGCCAGACAACTCCTGGTGTTGACTCAGTTTCAATTTGTGTTCAGCGATGAGGAGCTATCGCAGAGTTGAGTGATTGTTGGCAATACCCTGGATTTTCTCATCAGTATGAGCACATTTAGTAATAATAATTTCGTTGAATTTCGAAGGGTATAAAGAAACTTAGTCTCTGTGCTCTGACGCTAAGTGGACGGGGTTCGCAGAGGATAGTTGAGCTTACGACAACAAAACGGGAGCACAAGTCGAATTCATTAATTTCATTCTCGATTCCTTTTTGTATGCACTACACACAGTCATTCCGCCTCAAGTGTACAAACGACGAGTCTGAAAGCTCCCCGCCACAACTATGGCAATTGCGGTAAGCTGTTATTATTATCCCTTCTATCATTGCTCTTGCAGTTGTTTTGGCAGACTTGGTTCACAGTTTCTTGTAAATGACTTATAATGTTTAAAGGATATGGGTGGCGGGTTGGGCTGGCGCTTGCATTCGAAATTATGATGGAAATAATGAATACACATTGTGATTTCTTACTTGGTTCGTTGTAATTACAAAAATCAGTGAAGCTGAAAATAAATTAAAGCAATGAGATTCTGTATGAAAAGTTGAGGCATCATTTGTTTTGATTTTTCAGATACATTTTTATCTTGCTTCAAATTTTCAAAGGCAAACCTATAACGCTTCATCAGCGCCCCGTGATGCTTGCAGATGTATGTTAGTTCTGCACTTAAATTGCTGCAAATTGTAGTCTTCTGGAAATATATCCCCAGGAAGCGAGTTCCAAAGTTTGCATGTCCTTGTAGGAGTTTTGGAAAGATGATGTCCTCGCGGTTGTCAAGTGTACTGTATGGTCTTGAGCATTAGCAGCCTGTCTTGTGGGGCGCCCAAAAGTTGCATTTCGAGGGATAATGTCCTTGAGTTCCTCGGAACATCTACCATGGAAGTACCTATAGAACAAGCATAGGTCAGCGACTTGTCTTCTGTTCACCAACGGTTGCAGATTCGATGTGAGTGTAGGGTCTCCAATAAGTCGAACTGCTCGTCTCCGTGTGCTGTCAAGTAGGTTAAGTGAATACTTTGGGGCCGAGCTCCATATATGGGAGCAATATTCCAGGCCTGGTCTAACCTGTGCTTTGTAGAGAAGGAGAAGTTGCTTGGGGCTAAAGCACCTCTTTGCTCTAAATAGGTAGCTCAACTCAGCGGACGCCGATCTTGCGATATAGGATATGTGGTCCTGCCATGTGATTCCTGAATTGACTGTGACTCCTAGAAGGTGCATTGAGTTCTTGGGATGGATTGGATGAGGAACTGTTGATGCATTTTTCCTGGAAAATGTTGTGAGCTGTGTCTTGTTTGCATTAAATATAACCAATTTGTCTTTTCCCCACTTCAAGATTTTGTCCAGATCACCATTTAGAGAACTAATTTGTTCACATCTCTGACTGTGTGATGTAGCCGCATTCACAGGTCCACTGTTCGAGATAGAGGATATAAGAGTGCTGTCATCAGCAAATCTGTAGATATTATTATTTGTCGATCCAAGCAAATCGTTGATGTGGAGAAGATATAGAGTTGGGGAAAGAATAGATCCTTGGGGCACTCCTGCATTTATAGCAAACGAATTAGATGATACACCATCTACCACAACTTGGATCGATCTTCCCAGAAGAAAATTTTGCATCCATCCGCAGAGTTGTTGTGGTAATCCATAAGACGCCAACTTGCCTAATAGGGCTCTATGCCAGACTCGGTCAAATGCCTTTGATATGTCCATATGGCTACGGCTCTGGATTCGCCGTGTTGTTCAATTGCTTGCGTCCATAAGTGCCTTACGTAGCTTAACAGGTCTCCAGTGGAACGGCGGCTCCGAAATCCGTATTGCCTGTCACTTATTAATCGGTGGCCTTCTAGATATTTGATTATTTCGACATTTATTGCCTTTTCCATTACTTTTGAGAGCATTGAAAGTAACGCTATTGGACGATAGTTTTGTGGCAGACATTTCCTCCCTTTCTTTGAAATAGGTTGAATGCGAGCTAAACATGCTAAACAACTTACATAGTACAGGTGCAAGTCCTGGAGCACAGCTCCTGAGTACTATGGCCGGAATTCCGTCGTGTCCGTTGCCTTATTGCAATCTAGTTCATTAAGGATGCGTTGAATTATTCGAGGCCGAAATTTCACTTCTGCCATCGATGTTTGCACCCTCGGGATATTTGGTGGCTCTAGTTGTGCAGAATCTAGGGTGGAGTTCAGTGAAAACATGCTAGCGAAAAGGTCTGCCTTTTCTTTAGGAGTTGTTGCTAGGAAAGGAAGAGAAACTAAAGTTAGAACTGATTGTCTCTGCCATGGGCCAGAATGCGCGTGAGCCGTTAGTACATCCAATTACTTTGTTAGTGACTCTTTCGTTGTAAGTTGTCTTCGCCGATTCAATAATTAGGTTGCAATTTTGTACAGCAATTTTTCAATTTTGGTTCTGCAATGAGTCAGGAGTCGGAGTAAGTAGGTACGCAGCTTTCTACTGTAGGTTTGGAAATTTGTGGAAGACACACGATAGAGTCTTTCGAGCTAAGGTCTGGTACTGCATCAAACTGGTATGAAGGTGAAAAGTGAACAAATCTGCAATGAGATATGCTTAGCGCCAGAATCATTGAAAACAACAAAATCAAATTTATGATGAAGGCTGACGAACACAAACCATATAGAATAGACCGTCGACTTCTCCCATATAACGGACTTTGCCTACAAGCAGCCTGCGGACCCAGGATTTTTCATGTATTGGCGCTGTACAAAATCAAAAGAGCGCCATTAACGCACCCATATCCTAGGCAAATGGTATATCATCGAATAATCATTGCCACCCAGCGTTGCCGAAGTGGCACAATTGTGCCATTTTGGCACCCTACAGTCCGATTGGCACCTTGTCACCTTCAGTTCTCATTTGGCACCTTATGAGCTTGATACATTTTATTGCATAATATTTAAAAAAAAAAACATTTCTTAAAATGTTTAAAATTGATTGAGAGTGCAAGTCATTTTCTCTTTCATCTGCGAACACTTATTTCATATTCACTGAACCGAATCATTTTTAACAACATAGAACGCAGCCCTTGTGTATGAAATCTATAGCATTCTCGAAAACGAGGTAAGATGTCAGAGCTTCAGTCAGCCAATAGCCAATTCACAATGCTGCTTTGCTGCGTGCGTGCGTTGACAGATAGAGTAGAACCAATGCTTTCATATGGTGCAAGCCAAAATGCGGCTTCATGCTTGTTCGGGTAGCGTTTAGATCGTAAATATCGTAAAGTTCAACGCAGCGCACAAGTAGAGCAACTTTCTACTTTCAGTGGCGTTGGACTGCTTTGACATTTCATTTTCGGTTTGGTTTGTTCGATTTGATAATATTTAAAGTGTTAGAGCATACGCCGTTCATTGTTTGAGTTGCATTGATTCACTTAGGTATATATACGTACTGTTGCCACCATTGATTTTGACATTTCACACGTATTCACAGACAGCCCAACTAACATTTCAACTTCCTTAAGGCACTAATGTTTCAGATTCGACAGGTTAAGGCTTCTGTAGAGCTTCTGTAAAGCTTCTAGCAGAAGCAAACTCTTTACCGAAGTCTTGACTTCAATTACAACTTCATTAAGGCCTTTTAAAAAAATAAGATAAAGCTTTAAAGAGCAATTAAACTCATAGCTTCGTTTATTGTAGTTTTCGAAAGAAGAGGAAGTTACAGTTTCTATAAAGCTTCGAATAAATATTATTATACAAGCTTCTATAAATAAACTTGTATTAAACTTCCAAGAGTCATTAAAAAAAAAATGACTCGAAAATTTATGGAAGGCTTATTTGTGGCTTGCATTATTTTACTAGCGAAGCTTTATAGATATGAAGGGAGGAAGAATAAAACGTTGTAGCTGTAGGCGAACATTTCTTCAGTTTGTTCGCCTTTCGGACCTTACAGAAGTTTTATAGGATTCTTTTAGAAACTGAAAGTAATCTTCTATTGAAGCTTATCGAAACTGAAATGTTAGTTGGGAGGGAAACTAATTCCGGGGAGAATCGGGTAGGTGCACGGCGGTTGGCGGTCTAGTTTTATGTAGTCTGTGCTGACGAACTGTTGAATGGATTCTTAAAACAGCAAGGAAAAATCCCAGCTTATAAACAAAATGCGAAATGATATCCCCAAAATAGCAGTTATTACCACAGTCCAGTAGCCTAACAGGGTAGGGAACATAATTCTACATTTCGAACTGGATTTTTCAAAACCGATATACATACCTAGCATTTTAAAGTATGCAAAAAACTATCCAAATATTGCCTAAAAAAATGCCAAAAAACCCACCGAAAACGTTTAAAAAAATGTCCCAAAAATCGTCGGCCGAAAAAAGCCACAAGAAGACAACTTATGAATTGTCCTGCAAATTGCCAAAAACATGCTTCAAAAATCGGTCCAAATCGTCCTGAAAATGTATTAAAAATTCGATGCGAAAAACACTTAACAAGAAGCTCCAATGATCACCCCGATATAAACGCCACATAAAACTACCAAAAACACTTCGAAAAACGGTTACAGAATTGCAAAATAAGTCACCCGAAATATGCCTCAAAATACGCCCACTCTTAAAATTGGTTTCAACAACCTATGCTACTACTTGTAACCTGTGTTTTGTAAACTTTGGAAATTGCAGACGATCGAGTCCCTCGAGCTCGAAGTAAACAATAGTATGGACCTGACGATTCGCTCGTTGTTTCTACAGTCGTCTGTATTCAAGATCGGACAGGGACCGAGAATTCCATGTGCAGAAGCGTATGTCGTTCTTCTGTTTTACATATAGTAAATTCATTATTTTGGTTGCCTTGTAACTGGATATTTTCTTCGTGGTTTTGATAGTTAACCCCACGTTTAACTCCCAACCTGCAGGACCAGGTCAATGTTTGATCCTAGAACAACAGGACGGATATTCCGCTGTCAGCAAACCTGTAATGAGATCTGCGGTTGGTCCATAAAGGGCTCATCGAGCACCATTCTTTTTTCAGCTGACTGACTATAGTGCAGAAAAATGCTCACTAACCTTAGCTCCGAATATTGCAGAGTAGTTCATGTAAGGAAGATAACAAGCGTTCTCTTTTCGATGTCATTCTCAGCCTAAGTCAAAAAATACAATAATGTCATAATAATTATCTACTTTTAATGAAAATTACAGTTGATGCATGCCTCGGGACATATTTGTCATCGGAATGTTTCCCATTCAGTAATTTGATACTTATACCTACATTCCTTTCAAGAAAACCATTTCTTACTTACTGACTTAAGGTGGCGCTACAGTCCCGTGTGGACCTTGGCCGCAACCAACAAGCGTCTCCAGCCAGCACGATCTTTGGCCAGCTGTCGTCATTTTCGCACGCTAAGTTGGTTAAGGTCCCTTTCCACTTGCGTGCGCCACCTGAGCCGCGGTCTTCCTCTACTGCGCCGTCCCTCGGGTGTGAATTCGAAGATCTTCCGTGCCGGAGCATTCACGTCCATTCGCTCTACATGACCCAGCCACCGCAGTCGTTGGACCTTCACTCTTCTGGCTAGGTCGATGTCGCTGTACAGCCCGTAAAGTTCGTCGTTGTATCTCCTCATCCATTCACCGTCTAAGAAGACGGGACCAAAAATTACTCGAGGAATTTTTCTCTCAAAACGTTCAAGAGTGACTTCATCCGCTTTTGATAGAGTCCATGCCTTTGCACCATAGAGAAGGACTGGGGTGATTAAGGTCTTATAATTTATAAAGGGTTACTTTAGTTGTTCGAGAGAGGTCTTTGCTCAATTGCTTTCTTAGCCCAAAGAAACAGCGATTAGCAAGAGTTATTCTTCGTTTAATCTCAGCGCTGATGTCATTGCCTGAGTTCATATCGGAGCCTAGGTATACAAAGTCCTTAACCACCTCAAAGTTATATCTATCTATAGTAACATTCGGTCCAAGACGTCGGTGTTGGGTGGTGTCCTTTCTTGATGACAGCATATACTTTGTCTTGCCCTCATTGACCGCCAAACCCATCTTCGCCGCCTCCGTCTCAATACTCACGAACGCGCCAGTGACATCGCGCTACGTTTATGTCGATGTCGTCGGCGTAGACGAGTATGGACGAACTTTTGAAAGATAGTGCCCCAGGTGTTAGCGTTTGAGTTTTGCACTATTCTTTCAAGAACGATGTTGAAGAGGTCACATGACAGCGCATCGCCTTGTCTAAATCCTTTTTTGACATCGAAGGTCTCGGTGGGTCCTTTACCGACCTTGATGGAGCAGCGTGCATTCTCCGTTCTCCAAAACTAGACATTCCTCTGTACAGCTCGTCTCTATAAATGATGTTGTAGGCGGCCTTAAAATCGGCATTGCTCGTACGTCTTGTCTAAGAGGTCGTAGAATCTTTCTTTGGTGTCGTCGTCTTTCTCCTCCGTGGGGGCATGGGCTCATATTATACTAATATTGACGAATTTAGCCTTGATGCGTATTGTCGTGAGGCGCTCGGTCTCAGAGCTGAAACTTAAGACTTCTTGCCTAAGCCTGCCGCCAACGACGAATCCACATCCAAATAGGTAAGCGCTGTTTTTGTTGCCGATAGCAGTTCTCCATCCTGACAGCTCTGTGTATTATCTATAGGAAATAACTAGATGGCGCTTCTCTCTTGTGGTAATGTAGTTAACGTATCTACTGAAAATATAAATTGTAAAAACTTCTGTGAATAATTTAATGCAAAGACAATATTTTCGTCAAAAAAGGCTTTAAAACATGGGCGTGATGAAAACGTTAAATGGCTAAATGTCTAATTTCATATTTTTTAATGCCCATCTTTAGCTTGGCCGGTTGAATACTTTTCATGTCAGTAATTCGTTGTTACAAATAATGCAACTATCGGTTGAGTATTGTGAGCCAATAAATAAATAAATAATTAATGCCATACCAAGCAAGGACTATCTATCCTTTCTTCTGTGCACACTCACACACATTTAGCTCAACTATTCAAATATCAACAATAGAATCATAATTCATAACCAACAATAATTTGGAAACATTTAAAATCCAGCAGATAACGAAATCCATATTTTTTAATCCCATAAAACGATGAAAATATTATTTTTATGATTTGGAGAGTATTCAACCAAATTTCCGAAGGACACAGATCGTTGTTATATTATTCTCAATGACTTTACATGACTATATAAATAAATATTCAAAGTTTTGCATACAAAAACAAGACCGGTACCATACCAATTGTCTACAATAATACCAACGTCGTCCGCTTTAACTGATTTTGTGCTCCCTTTTGGACATTATCATCATCCTTTCAACTCACCAAGAAACTTTGCAAATCAAACGCACTAACGATAATCGTTTAATCAGCTTAAAACTTTAACGCTACACAAGAACACATACGAACTGTGTCAGGGACATTGAAAGGATACCATACCAGCCAGTTGCTTCTGTAATATTCCTTTTCAACTTGTTATCCTTCTGTGGATGTGAATATTTCTGGAAAAGTTTTCATCTTCTTTTGGAATCGCAGTAAAACAAACAAGACAGACAGTCACTAGTCAGTCGTGTACATAGTACAAGTACACACACACACATGAATGGATCGGACCGGGATAAAAAGGACATTAATATACAACATCGTTTCCTTCATGAATTGAAATGAGATGTGGAAGCGCGCGTTTGTCCCTTTTCCTAACTCATTACCGAAGTATGTTTACAAAATATTTGCTGTCCTCGCTAACTACAATACGCATTGTTGGTCTTCGGGATACCATGTTGGCTTTATGTTGAAAAGTCGATGATATTGAGGAAAGCATTGTTACTGAATACATTTTGGGAAAGGGTTCGCGGTAGTTTGCATTTGCATACATGTGTAGTTCTAAAATTGCTTTAAAATGATGTAACATGTTCGTATAGAGGCGATATTATAAAAGGATTTTTCTTTCCCATGTGGGAACTACTGATTTAAAAACATTTTTCCAAAAAAGTAATTTAATGTATGCCGGAATTACCACATTAATTGGATTGGACACATTTGCAGGCGGGTTTTCTTTTCAAGTATAATTGTCCTTTTAGCTGACAGGCCAGAAAGTGTCCAACTAAATGGACTCAGTTTGTTAATATTTAATTCGCTTGGATAGCAAATAAATACTTAGATAGATCCGTTCAAGTTGTCTGTTGGAAAGGGCAATCGTTTAGGCTAAATAGACTTCATGATCTAGCTGTTTAAAGTTTCTTCATTTAGATTGCTGCTGTAGTTTTATTTCGCTAGAATAGTACCCAGTAAATTACGTTTAAAGTGAATTAAATTCCACAACTTTCACGAAAATCTTTCGTGTTTTCGGTATATTATAATTTTTCCGCCTCTGTACTGAAAATTGCAAACGCACCAGTGACAGCTCGCTGTGTTCTGCCAATGATGTCGATGTCGTCAGCGTATGCAAGTAGTTGCACAGACTTTTGGAAAATTGTGCCCCTGGTGTTGGCTTGCGAGTTTCGCACAATTTTCTCAAGAATGATGTTGAAAAAGTCACATGACAGCGCATCACCTTGTCTAAATCCTTTTTTGACATCAAAGGTCTCGGTGAGATTGTTTCCGACCTTTTGTGGATCCGCGAGCCTTCTCCACAATGTGACAAGTTTGGTAGGGATGCCAAAACTAGACATGGCTCTGTATAGCTCGCCTCTATAAATGCTGTCATATGCGGCTTTAAAATCGATAAATAGGTGATGAGTATCGATTTGGACTTCTTGGGTTTTCTCCAGGATCTGCCGTAGTGTGAATATTTGGTTGGTTGTGGACTTACCGGGCCTAAAACCGCATTGATAGGGTCCAATCAGTTAGTCGACAAATGGTTTCAGGCGCTCACACAGTACGGAGGACAGGATTTTGTAAGCGATGTTAAGGAGACTGATGCCTCTATAGTTGGCGCAGTTTAGAGGGTCTCCTTTCTTATGGATCGGGCCAACAATGAGGCTCCATTAATCAGGTATACTTTCCTCTGACCAAATTTTAGAAACAAGTTGCTGTATACTCTCTATCAAGTCATCCCCCGCCGCCTTAAAAAGCTCGGCCAATAAACCGTCCGGTCCTGCAGCTTTGTTGGACTTCAGCTTGGATATTGCTATCCTTACCTCATTTTAGTTAGGTGGACGTTTAACAGTCTGCAGAAATGGTTTTTCCATGTCCTCATGTGAAACCTTGCACATCAGTTGCGGCTTTTCTAATGGCTTCTTGGCATCGATGCCACTGGTCTTCAGCACTTGATGCTGGCTGCACAGGACTTCTCGAGAGGTTGAGGGAGACGCGATCGGCAAAAGTTCTGGCGGTTTGTTGCGTTTGTAGCCGTTCAACGTTGAATCTTCTCACAGTATTTCCTCGTTGTTGTGGTGTCTGGGATATCCGCATACGTACCTTGGCTACAACAAGGTAGTGATCCGAGTCTATGTTGGCCGCTCGGAAAGTTCGGACATCTAGAATACTGGAGGAGTGCCTTGCGTCGATCACAACATGGTCAATTTGATTGACCGTTTGATGGTCTGGTGACCGCCATGTTCCTTTGTGAATGTTGAGGTGTGGAAACCGTGTGCTTGCTATAGTAGCATTACGTCCCGCAGCAAAGTCAATTAGCCTAAGTTCGTTTCCAGACGTGGTGTCGTGTAGGCTGTGCTTTCCGATTGTGCTACCAAAGATGTCCTCCTTTCCTATTTTGGCGTTAAAATCACCTAAGACGATTTTAACGTCGTACTTAGGACATTGCTCATATGTTTTGTCGAGGAGCTCATAGAAACATTCTTTGGTAGCGTCGTTTTTATCTTCTGTGGGGGCGTGAGCGCATATCAGGCTGATGTTGGCGAATTTAGCCTTGATGCGGATAGTTGTAAGGCGCTCACTTACGTGTCGAAAGCTCAAGACTTCTTGCCTAAGTCTGCCGCTTACAACAAATCCGCATCCAAATAGACGCTCCTTCTGTTCTCTGTAGCAATCACCGCAGTAAATGTCACAGGTTTTCATCCTTCTTTTGCCTGGCCCATCCCACCGCACCTCCTGAATGGCGGTGATATCTGCCTTGTAACAGTCTAGGGCCTCCGCTAATTGTTCGGCTGCACGCGGTCTGTTCAGGGTTCGAACATTCCACGTGCAGATCCGAACGTCATTGTCTCCTTTTTTCGTTTTGCAGGGTCGTCAACAGTAAATCCATCCGTATCCGAGGCTTTTGGTTGCTTCGTAAATCGTAACCATTAATTTTTTCCGTGGTTGGGTAGTTAGCCCCACGCACAACCCCCAACCTGGAGGACCAGGCCCTAAGATGACCCTAGGACAGCGGGTCGGATACTCCGTTGTCAGTAACCCACTTCGGGGATATGAGTGCTGCCGTTGGCCCATAAAGGGTTCATCCGCCACCATCTCTATTTCAGCACCCTGACTAGTGCTGAAAATCCTTACAGACCTTTGCTCCAAATATGTCAGAGAAGCTCACGCAAGGTATCTGCCATCTCGACTGTTGACAACACCGTTGATTCAATCTTGTGTATTCATCCATTGTATGTCCTCTTTCTGAGGGGCTCATGTAAGACCTCTGAGACTCGTTCAGTCAGTCATTCCGACAGAGCATTATAGTGTTGCTATTTTCTTCGTGTTCAACACTCGCGCTTATAAGTTTAGCAAGCCAAGCCCGGTTGAGCGAGACGATTATTTTTGTTCCGATACATGTCCAGGGCAAAACCGAAACAAAAACGTTGCAGCGCTCTTGCTCCACGCCGTTTGCAACTCACGCCACATAGAGGTAATTGAACAAAATTTCTTGAATCCGGATCCGGACATACTTTTATGGAGTGTGACAGTATGCTTTTCGCTATTGAAAACGAGAGTAAGAGAAGAGACAGTTTTGGGATGAGCGGCATTATGAAAAACGGCAGGTCTTTCAGGGGAAGAGCTTCAAAGAAAGATCCTTACCATGTCAAAGAAATGCGGTACACTGATTTTTATGACCTACAAGCTCTCTCAGATGAGCTTATAAAAAATCGCTTAAAAGACGAGCGGGGTGAAAAAGTAGGTTAGGTTAGGTTAGGTTGAATAGGGTGTGAGTTCATCACATAGGACTAGGCACCATATTGGACCCATCGCCATCCCTGGGGAACCATAACGGTCAAATAACCTAAACCACTTCGCCCAAACAATTAATTTCCCTACAGAACCTGAAAATTTCCTCAATTTTGTTCGCGAGGCCACCTCTTCCAAATTGTCGAAGAAGTACCTACCAAGGTATTTCCTCCTGTACCGAGCAATAGCTTGACATTCACAGAGGAGATGGGTAATATAGGTAATATAGGTAATAGGAGATGGGTAATATCCTCTGATATCCTCTTCGCAATACCTGCACATGTCTGTATCTGTTAGACCTAATCTCATAGCGTGCTTTCTTAGAAGACAGTGCCCGGAGAGTATCCCTATTGTCATTCTTAGCCTTGATCTGCTGAGCTTTAGTAATTCTAAAGATTTTTTTCTATCTAGCTTAGGCCGCAGAGCCTCTGAGACCCTGTGCCCTACTATATTCAACCATCTCTAATCTGCCCTATTTTTGATATCCTCTCGAATAATACTCTTGACCACGGCTATTGGTGGTCTTATGCCCTCAATTGTTTCATTGGGTGGAAGCTCAGCTCCGGTTTTCGCCAGAACATCAGCCCGTTCGTTACCCTCAATATCGCAGTGTCCGGGTACCCAACACAATCTGACCTGGTCCTGCGCGCATAGTGCTCTGAGCATTGTGCGGCAGCTCCTGACTAGTTCAGATTTGATGATGAAAGACTCTAGCGCCTTTAGCGCAGTCAGACTGCCATATTCTTGTTGGATATTGATCCCATATCAAGTAGATCCGCGGCTTTGAGCACGGCCAGAACCTCTGCCTGGAACACACTGCATGTATCCGGAAGTCGTAATGACACGTGTAGGTCTATATCCCTAGAGTAAATACCTGATCCTGTACCCTCCTTAGTTTTGGAACCATCCTTATAAATCGAAATTTCATTGTATTCGAAACCTCATTCTTTTGCCAGTCCTCCCTATCTGGGTATTGTACTTCGTACGGAGTGTCGAAGTCAATTTCCACCAAACTTTCATCCGTTTTGTCGGGGATGTTGGAGAAAGATTCCATTAGTATGGAGCTATGTCCTACCTGTCTGGTTTTGGAAAACCCTGCGTTAGTTAGCCGAAGCGCACTATTACCTGCTTGCAGTTTTAAAATGAAAAAGTAAGTTGGCTTAAAATAAAATCTTTGCGGTTTAAGAAAGATACTCCAGGCACAAATTTTTACCGATAATGATTATCACAGTTCTTACACGAAAATACACGTTGCAGCTAGGCGGGGAAAAACAGTTAATAAAGTACAAGATCTTCGAAAATTGTACAAGGGCTTACTTCCTATAAGCAAGGAGAAACAAAAAGATATATGGAAAGACTGCACATTGGGCGTTATTCCAGAGGAGTTCCATGGGTGGTATGAGAAGCTGCCTGTTGGAAAAAAGCAGAGGCTATTAATTTGCCAGAACCTCATTTTTCCGAGGGAGAAGACGACGAAGATGAGGAAGTAGAAGATTATTGAAATAAATTTTCAATATTTTATCCTCAAGTGTTCTCTTATTAATTGACTTGTACTATGTACCTAACTACCATACTCACAAATCGGAGAAATTTCATTCGAGGTATTCGTTCGCATTCACTTTCGGAAAAATTCTCCGACGACATCTATCGCAGTTTGACGCATTGCGATATACAGCGTTATGCAATTAACTTTTGACAGCTACACAGCAATTTTTTTCCGAATTTCTTCGACAACCAACTCCTGCGGAATATTTTACAATTATGGGAATGTCAAATTAACGCGTTAATGTATATACTTCATTTATTTTGTTCCGTAAGAGATATCTCGAACACAATTTGAGTTTCGAAGAGATTTGACTTTCGTTTCGGATTTTCTTCCGAACGGATACCTTGATAGGGCTGAATATATCCTTCATTGCTTGGATATGAAAGTTCTAGAGTACTAAAAAAGTACAAATAAATATAATGGTCCCTATAATTTTAAATGGCCAACGAAACTCAATTGGTAAGTTGCGTCATGTTACCCAATGCCAATACACTTCAATGTAAATATATTTTTAATAATTATTCACAGAAGCAATTACCGCAATTATAATAAAATTGCGTGATCTCTTTTCTACTACAATTCCATACAGTCGCACATCTATCCAATAATTATAATGTCATTTCATGTCCTTCCTAACCTAACATATCCCCCAAACAAAAAACATCAATCTATCAATTTGCAAATTATTCAAGTGTATAACAATTTTCTCGTTCAATTGCTCAGCAGCACAAAAAAAAAAGAGAAAGAACAGACTTTATCCAACCACCTAATTTAAAATAGAAGACAACGATATCATCCCTCGCCCAACTGTGCGGCTAATAAAATTCATTCACTGCTTCACCGAAATGACATACTCACCATCAAAGCAAAACAGAAAAAAGGTTCCATCCACACAAATTGCACATATGTTGCCTAACATATGGCGCGTGCCAGGCCAACGACCAACAAAAACAACACAAAAAAAAAGGACGAAAGGACGTCTTCGGTCTCCCTATTTCGAAGACCATTTAAACGTTGATTATTACCAACACGGCCGAAGGGTTGGTGGTACTGCGCAGTGCATCACCCAAATTATGCGATCGCATTCCATGGCATGCGACTCATTCCCTAACAATGATGATGACTCTGTCCCACCAACTGATCGTCAAGTAGACCGAAACTGGCCCGTCTGTTACTCGCATGCCCTGCTGTGTCAGTATGAGTGGGATGTCGCGTGCCAGGCGAATAGACTGCTATAGGGCAGGTCAGAGGTGGTCTTCCTTGTTTCTGGTCAGTTCTTCACTAGAAGTCAAGAAATTCACAACAATGAATTCGGGTTCGTCTGCTCACCACCATCGGATGCATCACACATCGCTGACGGATTTTCCGTATTCCTCCGAAGAGGACAGCTCCAACTACACTGGCAGTCCGTACCACTTTCATGGAACAGTTCCGCCTGGAGAAATGTACAATCAGAGCTGTCTGGACAACTGGCATGTGGATTACATAACGACAATGGTCAGTGGAGCCACGTCCTCCTCAACAAACGACCAGCAATTTTACGATCACCTCGAAGCAGAGGAGACTTCATCCAGAACATCGTCGTCCCAGAAATCGGATAGATGCAGATCGGCGCGCTCCTTGCATCCACCCAGTCCGACGATTTTGAAAAAACGCCGCCAAGCTGCCAACGCCAGAGAACGCAAACGAATGAACGGACTCAACGAAGCATTCGACCGCCTGCGAGAAGTTGTACCAGCTCCTGCCATCGATCAGAAGCTCTCCAAATTCGAAACGCTACAAATGGCCCAAACATACATAGTGGCGCTGTGTGAACTCCTCGAAAAAGGTGCCGATGAACAGACATATTCGCTATTTGCGGAAAGTCCTTGCCAAGGAATTAGTCTGCAATAGAGGAAACTCAGCCACGCGAAGGAACAACAGCCGGTGTGTGGCGGAGGAGAAATTTATCGCATTGCCAGTGTGTGACAACAGAACAAGTGATAAGTGTAAGGACACTTCGCCAGGAGCAGAGTGCACGACAAACCAAAGACATCAAGAACAAAAAAAAAAAGAACCAAACACTTCGTGGTAGAGTGTCCTGCAGAGAGCGATTTAGTGTAGTTCATAGTTTATTGTTAGGTATTTACGAAGAGATATTTTGTAGAACAACAGTGGAAAGGATAATAAATCGATTATAAGAGTTTTTTTGTATTTTATCTCCTCAAACGGAATCGTCGTTATTTTTTTTGTTCTCGCCATTGCTGTTGGTATTTTGTGCTCCTTTTTATAAGGTCCTTGTGTACAAGTGAAGTAGCGGCGTTTAAATCATTCCAAGTGCTGTATAGGTGTTAGCAGATGGCTTCCAGTTTTCTTCTTTATCAGGTTTGACGGATCGAAATTCTTTCTTTTTTTTTTTTGTTAATTTTTGTTGTTGTGGGGAAGTCCTGTACGTATGGCCATTGCGGGCCTTCAAATGGGAAAAGAGGATCTGTTATCAGATTTTTGTTATGGTTCAGTTGTTTTGCACGAGCCATAGGGTGGGAGAGATGATGGCAAGTCAAATATAGTGCTTGTGGACTTTATATCGAAAATTGGATGGTATTATTTGATAGATGGTAATTACTTAGCTGTAAATTGAATACATTAGCATATTATAAACTTGTGTAGGGTCATTTTGCTGGTCTTCGTTATACGTTTGGCGGATAATGATCCTGGAATACTTTTTAAAAGATGGAATAATGCACAGGGGTGCTATTTTTAAATTTTAAGGGAATATAATATACAAAGGAAAATTACTTTGCATTGAATTACATTTTTTACATTTACATTTATTTTTTTTTAACTTTAATACAGTTTGTTACTTAAATCTAAATAAAAAAGTAAGTATCTATGTTTAATAGATAAATTATGTACCTGTAACAATTTATTTTTAAATTAGTTCTGGATATGGATAAATATTTAAATGTTTGAATAAACGCTGTTGAAAGCCGAAATAGTTACTGTTATGAGCTCATTTTGGCCGTAGTTTTTTTTTTTTTTTGGGAAGAGAAGAATCGGTTGAGTGAAGTGTCGTTAATTATGAAACTTCGCATCTACTCTAAAATGAGCGTCAAAAGTCAGTGAACACCGATGCTGTTTTCAGTTTTATCTCTGGAAACAGGCCTACGAAAAAAACAGTCTGTTTGTTGACGAAATAACAATAAGAAAACATAATAGGTATTTCATTTCGACAGCGAAAATAGCGTAATGGATACAGTAGTTGACACCTCTTTTTTTGATACAGTAGTTGACACTAGCGTTGGGCAATTTAGTTCATTTGAGTGATCGATCAATTTAGTTCAAATCACGCTAATGAACTCGTTCGCTCATTTTAGTTCAGTTTAGTTCAAAATTGTCAATTTCACAGAAATTACAAAAAAAAAATAAAATTTTTTTGAAAATATAAAAAAAAGATATAAGCGAGTGAGCTGAGCTGTTCTCTTATGACCTGATTGCCTTCTGTGTCTGAAACACACATATGTCATAAAGAAGCAACCATCGATTGTGTCCCAAATGTCGTACAACCGTCTGAACTCACAGTTTTGTCTGACAATATTGTCAGAAAAGTCATTGTAAGCCCATTGTCAACCCTCCATTTGACTATGAAATTGTCATCAAGTCGCTGACCATTGTGTGAAGAAGTCTGAAACACAATTTTTATCATTGCAGATAATTAGGACATTGTCTGACTCATTAGAAATTGTTAGATATCGTTGTTTATGGAAGCTAACAATTGCTTACAATTTCTTCATTGTCTGATAATATAACCAGTGGTTTAGGAGCGAAATCGAAGTTTGCTTTTAACCGATGGACTAATAATTCAGAAGATATTGATACGAACAACAGTGCAAAATGGAATTTAAATTTCAATTGGAATTAGAAAAGTCGAAAAAAACTATCGTACACAAAGAAAGTACAGAGTGAATGGGTTTGTTGGATGCGCAGAGTATAAACTACCCAAAAAATCCCTGAGGTTAGAGGTTGCCGACGCGATCCACATTCAAAAGCCACCTCGACAAATACAGAAAACAAGTTGGGTCAAGTTGCCAATGAAACCGTATCGATCTCCTGGATGCTCGTGCGCATATTGGTGTCTTGATGTGTGGAGTCACCAAAGCTAGAATTCCATCGAATTGTGTTGAGTCCATGTCCATCCGCAAAAAATTGCGATAAAGTTCCCGCTTCTCAGCTTGGAATTTGAAGTAGAATCCTCCCCTGGCAAAGAAACTCCCTCTCCTTTGTCCAAACACTATGTCGTTTTTGTGTCAAATTATCATCCTCGAGTCTTCCAACACGTAAAGTTAAAATAATCGCAAGTGCAATATTTTGTTCCATTATCCACACTGCGAAAATTGTATCGTTTGTATCAAAATCATTACGCGGTACTAATAATCATTTTTAGTGTCCAAGCTAAATTTTACGAAGTCACGAAAATTTCCATATAAAATTACCTATTGTGATCGTCAAAATATAATTTACTACAATAATTTTAAGGTTAGAAATGATTATTGGTAAGGCCCATTGAAAATTATAACCGCGAACTAAATGAACTAGTGAACTAAGTGTGTGAACTTAGTTCAATAGTTCATTGTAGTGAACTAGTTCATTGAACTAGTTCGTTCGCGAACTACACAAGCCTAGTTGACACCTCTCTGTTCAAAGGCGATTTCCGCTGTTCCAGTTACTTCTTTCGCTAAAGATTTTGTTTTTTCCAATACATAATATGTATAATAAATTAGTAATATTTTTCAGCAGTTTTTATATTAAAGGCTGTCTTCAGTCGATATGTATAAATAAAAGTTTAAACGCCTATCAGTTTTTTGTGAAATCTTATGAATTTTAATAAGGACTTGAAATTTGATAAGTACAGATTTTTCTTAAATTCTTAAATGAGTACAAAAACGTTAGCTATTTTAAATGACAAATTATTTATTTAAGTTTAAATATTCATATTATTTGCTAATATATTAAAGAAGAGGGGTGCCAATAACTGTAATAAAAAAAGCAATTGCTTCAATTATTGGCAGGGGGTGCCAATAACTGGTTCATATGGGACTACAGTTGTTGACACTGCCAATAACTGTAGGTACTCTTAATGGTGCAAACAACTGTAGTATACAACGGTTATTTGTTTCAGATTTTGAAAATGCCTAAAGAGAAGAAAACTTATGATGCGGATCGGTATCAACTAGCTCTTTCGGCAATAAAAAAAGACATTTCAAAGAAGAAAGCATCGGAAGTTTGCAACATAGCAAGATCAGCTATTTAATATCGACTTGGTGCTATTTTTAAGAAACCCGAAAACTCGAAAATTTCATTTTTACAAAATAGAAAATTCCTTAAGGAATATATAAATGTATAACATTTTAAAATACTTACTTTACTTTTGGTGGCGCTTACAGTCCGGGGTGGACCACGGCCTCAACCTACAAGCCCCTCCAGCCCGCTGGGTCCCTCGCTAGCTGCCTCCAATTTCGAACACCAGGTTGGTTAAGGTCGTTCTCCAATTGTGCGCGAGTTACATGGTAACCCTATAAACCCCTCACTGATATTGATGCCAACACAATTCGAAGCATAAGAAGATTCGCTGGAGAAAGATCGTGCTTGACAACTACAGCTAGCAACACGAATCAACCAAATTCCCCCGAACTCATTTACTATCGGAGATGATACAGCAGCCAACACATTATCAACCGCTAGGTTGTTTGTCACCAAAATCTAACACCTACCTGCTGCATTGGTTTGGCCTTGGATATGCGAACAGAAGACTAGTCACCCAAAGTCATCTACTATCGGAGATGTTACAGCAGCCAACCCATTATCAACCGCTAGGTTGTTGTTTGTCACAAAATCTTAAAACTACCTGCTGCATCGGTTTGGCTGGGGTATGCTGATTGCGAGTGCACTTCGGAAGTTTTTGGACAGCAGTGCGTTAGTCTGGAGTTAGTCATGGACCAAAGAAGTGGATTAAAGTGAACAATTAAAAGTTGTATTAATGAGAAAAATAATAAAGTTTTATATAAAAATAAATAAAAAATTAAACTGAAAAGACTAGTTTTTGTTAAAGTGTTTTATTGACAATAAGACTATAATTGGCGCAGTCGTCCGGGACTCTGGATCCAACATCTATAGTGAATTTATATAGTAGCTACAAACGATAGTTGGAACAAAGCACGTGCACACTTCGACAGTTTATCGCAGTGGTGGATATCAATCCTTTGGCATCGAGGAGAACCACGCAGAACACATTGGCAAAGTGAGTCAAATTTTGATTTATCAGTTTTATCGGTTTCCTAATTCTATGCCTCCTTTTTTCCGAAAATCCCAAGTAAAAAAAATAACTAATACAAGTTCGCTCTTTGCTCCGAGTTGGAGAAAAAAACCAATTGTGTTAAATAAAATAGTGTTAAGGGCTAAATATTCATCTACTGATTCAAATTTAACTGCATCTAACGTTCAGGAAAATTCAAGTAAAATGTTAAATGTTAATGCTAACGCTGATGTCGCTACGAACATTTTTAATTCGCTTCGGATTCCGGATGCGATTAAAGATGTTCCGACATTCGATGGTAATCCGCGAACCCTGTTTGATTTTATTAGCAATGTCGAAGAGATATTAAGCTTGATTCCACAAATTAATCAAAATTTAAGCTATAAAAAAATTATAATAAGGGCTATTAGAAATAAAATAGTAGGCCAAGCCAATGAGGCTTTGAATATGTATGGTACCGCAGTGGAATGGGAGGAAATTAAAAGCAGTTTAATCACTCATTATTCTGATAAGAGGAATGAAACCACTCTTATCAGAGACTTGCATCAACTTAGACAAAACCAGTCTACAGTGGAAACATTTTATTCCAAGGTAACTGAAATTTTTTCCGCAATGATTAATCATGTCAAAATGCATGAACAAAATGAAACGGTCATTGAAGCTAAAAGAACTTTATACCAAGAAATGTGTCTTAACTGTTTTTTATCAGGTCTAAGGGAGCCTTTGGGACCAACAATAAGGGCCATGCGACCAACAAAACTAACTGACGCATTCAATTTTTGCTTAGAAGAACAGAACCACACTTACTTTTATGACACACAATATCGACCACCTCAACCTAGAAGAAACCAAAATAGAAACAACTACAACAACCCCAATCAAAATTCTAGACGAGATTTTCAGAATAGACGGCAGTTTAATAACAATTTTGAAAACAATAATGACAATAGTGCAGGCAATTATAGTAGACAAAATTTCAATCAAAATAATTACAGACAAAACAATAGTTCAGGACAAACCCGTAATATTCCAATGAACAACAATTTCAACCAAAATAGTCAAAGACAGCACAATAATTCTTCTGGACAAAATCAAAGGTATCCACCTCCAGAACCGATGGATACGTATAGTGGAAATACTAATAGAAGTTATCCATCCAATAGAGCAGAGCAAGTTCATAATATAGAAAGTAGGCCACCTTTAGTTTACGCTCAAAACGATGATCAACCTTCTACTTCAAATCAACATAGGGGTGCTATTGATGATGCAAATTTTCATGCACAAGCCTCGGAAAACCGATAGGGTACTTAGATTTAAATAATCACAATACATGCCTGCTACCGTACATAACCATTTCGAGTTTAAACAATAGAAATCTTAAATTTCTCATTGATACTGGTAGCAATAAGTCCTTTATTAATCCAAATATAGTACAAAATGCAAACATACCAATAGAATTTATTGAACCCATTGAAATAAAAACAATATTTGAAGCTAAATTTGTCAATAAACAGATAAGAATTAAGGGATTGTTAGAGTTTCAAACAAATGAAACTTTAACATTTTTGTTATTTAACTTTCACAAATATTTTGACGGTTTAATTGGAACAGATATAATGCAGCAACTTGCAATTAGAATAGACATTAGGAATTCAATTTTAGAAACAGAAAACTTTAAGATACCCTTGAATTTTAAACCAAATTTAATGTCAAAGGTTTATACAGTTCCAGGGCTAAGTAAGTTAGTTTGTTGTCTTCCGGTAGATGTGAAATCAGGTAGTATTCACTTAAAACCAACAACTATAAACCAAAGTTTAACCATACCTGAGGGACTATATAAAGCCATTGATTGGTATTCAATCGTTGAAGTTATCAACACTTCCGATTCACCGCAGAACTTTTTTATAGAACAACCAATTAAAGCACAACCTATTACGTCTGACAAATACATAGAAATACATAATCTTTCTATAAACAATCATCAAACTTTGCAAAATTCAAATATTTCCGATCTGTTAATAACTGATCACCTCAATACGGAAGAGAAAAAAGCTATCTTTAAGTTATGTAAAAAGTTTGAGGATATCTTTTTTAGGGATGGCCAAAAATTAACATTTTCTAACCAAATTCAACATCAAATAAAAACTAAAGATGATATCCCTATCTATTCAAAATCTTACCGTTATCCGTATATCCATAAGGAAGAAGTTCGAAGGCAAATTTCAGAAATGCTTAACCACGGCATTATTCGACCCAGTTTTTCCCCGTGGTCTTTCCCAATATGGATAGTTCCCAAAAAAAGGGACTTGGAAGGTAAAGATAAGTGGCGGTTAGTTATCGACTACCGTAAACTTAATGATAAAACTATCGAAGACAGATATCCGCTGCCTAACATCAGCGAAATTTTGGACAAATTGGGGAGATGCATTTATTTTTCTACGTTAGATCTCGCATCCGGTTTTCACCAGATTGAGATTTCGAATGAGGACATCCCAAAGACAGCATTCTCGGTAGACAACGGGCATTATGAATTCATTCGTATGCCCTTCGGTCTAAAAAATGCTCCATCCACCTTTCAGAGAGTGATGGACAATGTCTTACGTGACCTTCAAGGCAAGGTGTGCCTTGTATACATGGATGACATTATCGTCTATTCAACATCTCTCCAAGAACACATTCAAAGTTTAAGTGCTGTTTTTGAAAGGCTAAAAGAGGCAAATTTAAAAATTCAATTACAAAAATCAGTATTTCTTCAAAAAGAAGTTTCTTTTCTTGGGCACATTGTTTCAGCTGATGGGGTAAAACCTAATCCAGAAAAGATCAGTGCCATCAAGAATTTCCCCATACCAAAAACAGTAAAACAAATAAAATCATTCCTTGGGCTCCTCGGATATTACCGAAAGTTTATCCAGGACTTTGCCCATTTAACAAAGCCAATGACTCAATGCCTTCGTAAGAATAACAAAATTGTTTTAGACGAAAATTATATTAAGTGCTTCGAAACCTGCAAAGCTATCCTATGCAACGATCCATTACTTCAATACCCAGATTTTACTAAGCCATTCAACGTTACTACCGATGCTAGTAATGTTGCATTAGGCGCAGTATTATCCCAAGGCTCGATCGGATCGGATAAACCGATTTGTTTTGCAAGTCGTACCTTATCCAAAACCGAAGAGAGCTACAGTACGATCGAAAAGGAACTCTTGGCTGTCGTCTGGGCTACAAGATATTTTCGCCCCTACCTTTACGGCAGACGATTTTATATAATCACGGACCACAAACCCCTTACGTGGCTTTTTTCATTAAAAGAGCCCAATTCCAAATTAATCCGGTGGAGGCTTCAACTAGAAGAGTTTGACTATTCCGTAATATATAAAAGAGGGAAACAAAATTTAAATGCAGACGCATTATCCAGAGTTGAAATAAATACAAACGAAGTAAATAAAAACGATGTCGTGAATTTAGATTTGCTTTCTATTCAAAATAATTTAGATGAACACGACAATATTTCAACTATTCACTCTGCAACTGAAAACATGGACGACGGGATTCCAATATCCGAACGACCTTTAAATGAATTTTCGAATCAGATCATTCTTAGATTGAACAAGAATCAAAAAAAAATCAATCCCAAATTCATAATTTTATTTAAAAGAAAAAAGAGATACACAATAGAACATGAACAAATTGATCAGGAATCTGTAATCATTACTGTTTTTAAGGAGTTTTTAAACACGAAGAGGGTAACTGCTATACTTACAGACGATAGTATTTTTAAAACAGTACAGCATGTTTATTCAAAATATTTTAATGGTAATAACCTTTTGAAAGTAGTAAGATGCAATAAGTTATTAAAAGATATTACGAAAAACGATGAACAAGAAAAACTGGTAAGAGACTATCATATTAGCTCAAACCATAGGGGGATTAATGAAAGCTTGGAACATCTAAAAAGGACTTATTACTTTCCAAATATGAAGAATACTATCACACGTATCATAAACACTTGCGATGTCTGCCACAGGTATAAATATGAAAGAAATAGAGAACGCCTTAAATTTGAACTAACTGAAACGCCTTCTAGACCTTTGGATATACTCCATATTGACATTTATTCTGTTCAAAAAGAGAATTTTCTGACTATTGTGGATAAATTCAGTAAATTTGCAAGTGCTTATTTACTCCCCGCAAGAAATAGTATAAGTCTTATAAAGTCCTTTAAGCACTACTTTTCACACCATGGCATACCTAAATTGATAGTTTCCGATAACGGCAGTGAATTTATTTCCATTCTTTTTAAGGATTTCCTAGACATCTATAATATAAAATTGCACACCATATGTGCTAAGAGCTCAAATGGAAATTCGGTTGTTGAACGTTTTCATTCCACCCTAACGGAAATAATTAGAATAATAAAAAGTCAAAACAATAGCAAATCTATAGGAGAAGTCGTGGATGAAGCAGTTTTAACTTATAACAACTGCATTCATTCGACAACCAAATTGACTCCATTTGAACTTCTTAAAGGCCATATAGATAAGCCGAATCCATTATCCATTAAAGATAACCCCAAAACAGAACAAGATTATTTAGTTGAGCATATAAGAGACTACGAAAAACTTATTAAATTGGTTTATGATCGAAGTAAACAACATAAACGCAAAATTATAGACAAGAGAAATCGGAACCGCGTAGACCCACCTGACTTTACACCAGACCAGGCTATATATGAATCAGACGATCGACGAAACAAACTGGCACCTAGATTTAATCAACACAAGGTTGTTAGGAATTTTAAAATAACAGTTGATACTAATAAAAGAAAAGTTCACAAGCAAAAAATAAAGAAAAAAAGGAAATTTACTTAATGAAAATGAGTTATTAAAATAATTTAATTTTTGTTCATTCCATTAGCACTAACTAAAACTTATAAATTAAAATAAAACTTATGAATTATTTATTTTCAATTTAAATGAATATCTCCCTTATTATAGTTTTTCTATTTATAAAATAAAGTCAATAAGTCAATAATTGGTTGCAATTTATGTATATATAACACAAAGAAGTAAAGAGCCTACTTTTACCTTGTTTAACTATCCCAACTACCCATACTATCCTATCCCAACCCATTTAAAAACCGATAAAAAGATAAAACATCAAAATACGGGAAGCCAATCTCAATCATCAGACGACAGATCAGCAATCCATCAATCAACACCCCACGATAACATCCCGTTCACGAACTTCAACAATATTCATTTATTAAGTTCGCTCTTAGAGGGGAAGAGTTACATGGTAACCCTATAAACCCCTCACTGATATTGATGCCAACACAATTCGAAGCATAAGAAGATTCGCTGGAGAAAGATCGTGCTTGACAACTACAGCTAGCAACACGAATCAACCAAATTCCCCCGAACTCATTTACTATCGGAGATGATACAGCAGCCAACACATTATCAACCGCTAGGTTGTTTGTCACCAAAATCTAACACCTACCTGCTGCATTGGTTTGGCCTTGGATATGCGAACAGAAGACTAGTCACCCAAAGTCATCTACTATCGGAGATGTTACAGCAGCCAACCCATTATCAACCGCTAGGTTGTTGTTTGTCACAAAATCTTAAAACTACCTGCTGCATCGGTTTGGCTGGGGTATGCTGATTGCGAGTGCACTTCGGAAGTTTTTGGACAGCAGTGCGTTAGTCTGGAGTTAGTCATGGACCAAAGAAGTGGATTAAAGTGAACAATTAAAAGTTGTATTAATGAGAAAAATAATAAAGTTTTATATAAAAATAAATAAAAAATTAAACTGAAAAGACTAGTTTTTGTTAAAGTGTTTTATTGACAACTAGCTGGACCCGTGCTCGCCTTGCCCGCTCGCACAAAATTATATTTGGTTCATTTAAAATTACACTTTTGAGTGTTTCATTGAAATCTGTCCAGTAGTTTTCGCGCTTTTAGGAGAAAAAGAAAATTCCTCCCTCTCCTAGATCTTGCTACTTATTTGTAATACTGAATTTCCTTTCGTTTGTTTCCCTCTTCCTATATGGAATCCAAGGAACTACCTACCCCAAACCTACCCTGTTACCATACCACATATCGAATGAAATTCTGAAATAAAACCTGTTACATACAATCATAATATACATACCTACATAATATACAACTGACCATAGCACTCACTGCGAAAACAAATCAACCCTTATCGAATGTGTAGTATACGTATGCTAGTCTTGTTTTGTTTTTGTTTGACGATCGCAAAAGCACAAACATCCATTCGTAGCAAGGTATATGTGTATGTATATATTTTCACTTCAAAAAATGCATACGTCATATCAGAATGAAATTCCTACTGCGTTGTGTGGCGATATCGATAATGGATGTAATGCATTGGATATAATGTGCACCCTCTGCATCGCCCTCCCTCTCATTGATCTTGCTACTTGTTTAATATACTGCATTTCCTTTCCTTTCCTTTGCTTCCCTCTTCCTATAGAATCCAAACAACTAACTACCCTAACCCAACACAATTACCATACCACATATCGAATGAAATTCTGAAATGAAACCTGTTTTGTATTATACGTCTCTTCTCTTATGAAGATTATTAATATACCCCATGCCATTCTGCAGCACTCACGACTCACCCCATCCCCATCCTTCATCGGACATACAATAATAATATACATACCTACATAATATACAACTGACCATAGCACTCACTGCGAAAACAAATCAACCCTTATCGAATGTGGTTGTTTGACGATCGCAAAAGTATAAACATCCATTCGTAGCAAGGTATATGTGTATGTATATATTTTCACTTCAAAAAATACATTTTGGCTAAAAACTCTTCCTAAGGACGTGGCTATAAACGACATAGCCTATAGCAGTCTCACAGTCTTAAGGAACATTTAAAAAAAGTTTCATCGAAATCTGTCCAGTAGTTTTCGAGTTTTTAGCTGACAAAGAAAATGCCTACAGTTTTATTATATGTAAGGATAAGACTATAATTCGCGCCACCTAAGGTGGGGTCTTCCTCTGCTGCGTTGTCCCTCAGAGGTGGATTCGAAGACTCGTCGGGTTGGTAAATTGTTGTCCATACGCTCCACGTGTCCCAGCCATCTTAGCCGTTGTATTTTTAGCTTTTTGACCAGGTTGGCGTCGCTGTACCTATAGCCCGTATAGTCGCTGTACCTTCTTAGCCCGAAGAAACAGCGATTGGCAAGAGTGATTCCTCGCTTGATCTCTGCGCCGATGTCATTTTGCGAAGTGATAGTGGAGCCCAGGTAGACAAAGTCTTTAACTACTTCGAAGTTGTATCTGTCCATCGTGACGTTTTGTCCGAGTCGCCGATGTTGAGACGCATCTTCGCCGCCTCCGTTTTGATGCTTGCAAATGCGCTACTGGCAGCTCGCCGCGTGTCAATATCATCAGCATAGGCAAGTAGTTGACTTTTGAAAAATTGTACCTCTGGTTTTGGTTTGTGAGTTTCGTACAATTGCTTCAAGAACGATGTTAAAGAAAGTATTATACATGATAGCGCGTCGCCTTGTCTCAAACCTTTTTTGACATCAAATGGCTCGGTGGTGTTCTTGCCGACTTTGTCGGAGCAGCGAGATTTCTCTATCGTCATCCTGTACAGACGGAGGAGTTTGACAGGGATGCCAAAACTTGACATGGCTTTGTATAATTCGTCCCTATATACCTACGCTGTCATAGGCGACTTTGAAGTCGATAAATAGATGGTGTGTATCGATCTGAAATTCCTGGGTTTTTTTCCAAGATCTGTCGGAGTGTGAAAATTTGGTCGATGATTGACTTTCTTGGACTAAAACCACACTGATATGGGCCGATCAGGTTGTTGGCGAAAGGTTTTAGACGTTTACACAATATAGCCGACAAGATCTTATACGCGACATTCAGGAGACTTATTCCTCTGTATAGTTGGCGCGATTCAGAGTATCTCCTTTCTTGTGGATGGGGCACACGTATCTTACTGTTTACGTGCGAATTGGAATGCCTTTGGGCTCCTTACATCCCAAAGCGAAAAGAAACAAAAATGATGGCGTAATTGAAATCGAAATAAAGTCATTTAATTTTTTAGAAAATCTACCGTAGGGTTTTTAATAAAAACATTTTTGAACTTTTATTGTCTTTTTTACAAAAGCATTCAAATGTGACAAACGACCTTAATTTATCCGAGCGACGATATTACAATAACTATATTCACGTTTATTTGTTATAGGAGCTACTAATGGAGGTATTTTAAACCTAAAAGGGAAAATGTTGGTCAAAATGAACGAACGTCTTAACAAACTCTATACGTCAACAAATTTAGTTAGTAAAATTAGAAATTTTTGCTTTGAGTGGAGATACGATTCATCGCGAACTCCTTACCTCTATATTAAGTCCGCAATACTATTTAATATGTCTTAATTAACGCTTACACTGTCTGGGCTTGCCGTCGTTGTCGTCTGAGCTCTTTCCTGGTACTGCTTCAAAAGCATAAAAATCGAACACAGATGCACAATTTGCCTTAAGCTCTAAAGCTTCTGGTGTTCGGTTCGATACAAATTGAGTTACATTTTTTGGGGTTGTATGTGATCGGAAGACGGAATGTTTTTTTTTTTAGGATGTTTAGGATGTTTAAATAGCAAAGGGAAAGTATTTTAAACTAGGTGCGAATGTTGTCATCAATGAAGTTGCAAATCTTATAAGCGTAAAGATACATTGGTAGTTGTCATTTATAGGGGACTGATAAGATTTTTGTTGATGAAACCTTGACATGACAGTCATCTTCAATTGCTGTATCCGGCAAATTTTGGAGAGCCATGCCCTGCCCATGCCGCTAGCATATCAAGGTATGCCCTGAAATACACAGATAGTGACACTAATACCCTTTTGATCGTTATGATGGCGTTCTTTTGGATAGATTTAGTCCACCGTACTAAGGAAGATTATTATTGTGTAGATCAACGATGTTTGCAGACGAAGCTGCTTGAATGTCCTTCGAAGTATTTCGGACGATTGGGAAAAATTTCCTTAAATTCGGTTACTCGCAGCCTAAATTTAGGCTGTCTAAATTTCATATGCACTGTTTTTTTCTGGAGCGATTGCTGCAACATTTTTCTGGTCATTTCTCAGGCGACCGAAAAATGTCCATAAAATGACCAGAAAAGCGTTCCAGCAATCGCTCTTTAGGTGTTTTTGGAGCGCTTTTACAGTAATTTGTTGGCTGTCGTTTGTAAATGTTTTTTGAACTTAAAAAACTAAATAAAACGAACCAGTTATGTTTAGGACAATCATATTTACTTTATTAGAACGATAGTTGCATGTCAATGTCAGGTTTCTAAGTCTGATTTTAGACATATAGAAAAATCTGGAAGTCGGATTTGCAATTTGTTTAATTTTATGAACGTCTGGGCTGCGTGTATCGTAAGCCAGCTGTCAACTGTTAAGCGTTTGGCGGCTTGGCGCAAGAAAAAGTGTTGCTAATTCAAAACACAAAGGTCTACTAAATCAACAAGTGCTATTATAATGCTCTGAGAATATACTAAATATTCTCGTTACTCACTTCTCTTAATAATATTATGTAAGCTCCTCTCCTTAGCTTAGAACAAAGCTTGTCTTTATCTTTTCTCTTATATAAAGTTAGTTTTAAACTGAATGTCTTTCGTGTTTAATTTCTGTTCCGCTTGATAGTTTGGAAGCTGACAAGATATTGGCGTTGTACTTCAGGGAAGACTGAAAGAACTCACTAAGTATGAAGCTTAATCAGAAGAAGAAAAGGTGGTCTTTATGAATCGATTAGATATTTTGTCGCGTTCTGTAAAGACTTACTAAAGACGCTCAGACACTGTTGCGACGCAACAAACCCTGATGACCTACATCAGAAATCCCATCATCGGCATTCCATCCGAAAGTTGACGATTTGCCGTCGGCAAAAACTCGTTTCGCTGCAGCGGCTAATATACAAGAATAAATCGAGCGGACAATCTCCCAAAGGCAAAATTGGGCGCTCAGAAACATCAGCAGCAAACCGATGCAAAAGTCAAGCACTAAGCAAAGCAGTGGTGTTGTATAGGAGGCGTCATAACTCATAGCAAACTATAATTGCAAAAAATTCACTATTTTGGTTATGTGTGGGTGTATGTTTTGGTGATGGCTAAACCCGCTGACCAACTGACGAGACACGAGACAACAACATGATGCGCGGGGCGGGAGCAGCTTAGCTGTGAATTTGGTTTGTTGTCAATACGGCAAATCGCATAGCAGTCAGGAAGATTCGCAACCCCAAGTCAATGTCCAGGGGAAAATAAGTCAAGGACAACTGAATTCATTATTTGTCATTCCCAATTGTTAAACCCAAAGCGGCAAAATAAAGGTCCCTAAATAAAGGTCTAATGCACTGTTCTTTTAATCGCTATGCTAGGCCCGATGGCATTTAGTAAATTTGAATCTTTAGCTTGTGGTTTCAGTTCAAGATTACGCGAGTATCCTTGCGATACAGATACCTATACTCTCCATTTAAAACGTCTGTAGATTTGAAGCACTCGCTTCTTTTTTAATTGACAAATCCTTTGATGACATTTTGTGTTTAATCGTTCTTTAAACGCTGCCAGGTGAAAACTTACATTATCCAAAGTGGTGTAAATTGAATTCCATGTCATCTCGCTAAGGGCATGGCAGCTGCTGTTATAACTGTGACATCAATTTGCTGTGTTAAATTCCTTGTTAACGTCGAGATTTCCCATCGCAGTCCTAGATTTAAAATATTCAAAACGTCATATCATTAAAATTCATGCTAACATCGGCGAAATGATGCATTTGCTGCCAAACATCCATTACACACAGTTAACAACCTCATTCTATCCGCTCTCACTGCCTTTTCAGAATTACGCATACTAATGCCGAGAGATCATCCAAATTAGCACCCCCGAAGCAATTAGTTTTAATTAACTGCAATTAGCACTCATAGGGAGTGGAGTTTCATTCTTTTTCGCTGTCGCCTTTATGCTCTTTTTTTTTTTTGCTCTTATTTCCTTTTTTGCACTTGACTCCTTGTGATGATAATGATTCTCATTCGCAGTCATACATATAAATGACACATTAAAACGAAACGGAGTGCGACGGACTTGGAGTGTTATGGCAGCAAGTACCTACCTACTTTGGATGAAATTACTTCATTTCGGGCGAAAGTGGAGGAGGTTGTCGTTGTAGTTTGCCAACACGAAATCATTAGCTCGATATCAAGTACTCACTATACTCAGTTGTTGGTATCTACTGTGAGATACTATTAGCAACTCAATTGAGGGGGCTTCATGCATGTCGAAATAAAAATAAAAACAAATTCTAATTACTTGTCATTGTGGCGCAGCGTTGACACTAGCATGCAGAATGTAAACAAACACCACTCACATGTTACAAGCTGGGTGAGTGGGGTTGGTGGTATTGAGACCGTGGACGTTAGAAGGGCAAGGGTGTACGCAAAAACCAAAACAATGACATGTGCTTTTCGAGGACTCTGGAATGCTGGGCGAGAGATTTTCCATCGGGTGACATGCGTACTAAGTGTGCGAATATTTTAAGAGTCCCTCTGCATTGAGAACAGAAATACAAGTACTCTTAGTTAGTTTTGAGTGGAGTTGTTTGTGTTTTTGACAAAACTTAAAAATGCATATCATAAATATGCAACATATCATTGACATGCTAAATAAATTGCTATGCCTCTTCAATAGACGCGGAAGAATAGAAAAATCTCAAACAAAAATCTCAATGACTAGAGTGAGTACATAGTATTAAAAATAGGCATTTTCAAAGGAAGAAGTACGACTTGCAATGTCTTTAATTTGAACAGTAAACTGTACATATTTGTTTTCTGATGTGTGACATGTAATGTCTTTGCCAGCCACCGTCTTACACACAAAATAGTGGAGGCTGCCCTTGGAAGTATGTAGCTCTGTCAGAAAATTATAGTGCACTGCGGCATTTTACCAATGAGTGGATCGACTTCTAGAGTCTAGGTACTCACTCATCAATGAACTTCTGATCTGCATGAGCGCAATGTTACAGCCTATGTGGATTGTGGATATCTCAATCAAAATCTCCGATATTCTGCAGTTTGATCTTCGCTACCCGATGTTAAAGGAGCTAGATCTTTTAACCAGACAATCAAATCAGTTTGATATGCGTCAGTTCACCGAACACTGTGAGGCTTTAGCACACTGAACCAAAAAGGTACGTAGATTCAAACAAAAAATTAATTGAGACAATGAATAATTAATTAATATTTGTCCAATGAACGCGTTAATTGTGACAACGAACACGAGTTTATTAATTCAATTAACGTTAATATATTTAATAAACGTTAATAAATTCTATTAACAGTGTTTATAAAAAAAATATTAATAACCCATTAATTAGAGCAATGAACAAGTTTATAAAATTAATAAACTCCATTTATTGATTTAATTAACGAGTTAATAGTAACTATGAAGACTTGGTCATTAATTTAATAAATGCTTTTATTAAAAATAATAAACAGATTTATTGAATTAATAAATACGTTTATTAATTTAATAAATACGTTTATTAAAAATAATAAACAGGTTAATTAGTTTAATAAATACGTTTATTAAAAATAATAAACAGGTTTATTAATTTAATGAATACGTTCGTTAAAAATAATAAACAGGTTTATTAATTTAATAAATACGTTTATTAATTTAATAAATACGTTTATTAAAAATAATAAACAGGTTAATTAATTTAATAAATACGTTTATTAAAAATTATAAACAGGTTTATTAATTTAATGAATACGTTCGTTAAAAATAATAAACAGGTTTATTAATTTAATAAATACGTTTATTAATTTAATAAATACGTTTATTAAAAATAATAAACAGATTTATTAAATTGATAAACCTTATTAATTGAATCAATGAATGAGTTAATAGTGACAGTGAACAGCAGTTTATTAATTTAATAAACAGGTTTATTAATTTAATAAATACGTTTATTAAAAATAATAAACAGGTTTATTAAATTAATAAACCTGTTTATTATTTTTAACGAACGTATTCATTAAATTAATAAACCTGTTTATTATTTTTAATAAACGTATTTATTAAATTAATAAACCTTATTAATTGAATCAATGAATGAGTTAATAGTGACAGTGAACAGTAGTTTATTAATTTAATAAACAGGTTTATTAATTTAATAAATACGTTTATTAAAAATAATCTGGGTGATCACAGAATCCATCGTATTCGGAATTTTGCTACGAACCCCGAAAGAACTATAGTTCCACTACGATGGATTCTGCGATAGTTCTTTCGGGGTTCGTAGCAAAATTCCGAATACGACGGATTCTGTGATCACCCAGAATAAACCTGTCCATCAAATCAACGAACAAGTTATTTTGAATAAATTTAAAATGTAAAATTTCTTATAGTCTTATTTTTCTGCCAATGAATTTTTAATTTCCGGACCAGAAATTAAAAATTTGATTAACAAAAAAGCAAAACAAGGAAATGATGCTTTCTAAATTTAGTTGGTCTTGTTGCTCGAACACTGTAAAAATACGAAAAAGATGAAAAAATTAATGTGTGAAAACTATTTTTTACAAACCTATTAACACTTTGCATGTTATTAATTCTCTTGTTTTTTTTGCTGAAATTTGAATGGTGAAATTAAAAACATCTTTAAATAATTCATTTTTACATTTTTATTTTATAAATAAAATGAGCCCAGGAAAATGGAATTACAATAATCTTTAATCTGTTTATTATAAGATCTCATTCAGTAACACATGAGTCTTGGCACATATTTCTTTTTTATTTCTTTTAAAATATTGGGTCTCTATAAAGCCCCAAAACGAGGAACAAGCGATTGGGTACTGGAGATTAAACAAATAAAAAATTTTGAAGCAGATATCCACTGCTCGGATGAAACTTTTAAATATAAATTTAACCCCATCAAAATACAGAAAAATGTCTGAAAAGTTCAGAATTGAATCACCGTGTACAATTATAAATGGCTGAACATTCTCAGCCATTTTATTAAGAAAGGCAATATGTTCCTCTATTGCTTGAATTGTCTTGCCCACCCAAATGAAAGAATTCTGCGAGTCTTTGATGGTATATCTGGTAACATGTTTATGTCCCTCTTTGTCCTTTTTGAAAACTTTTTGGAAAGGTACAAAGTATCCATGTAGAGCCCAAAGCAATGCTGCATCTTTGCAATCTGAAAATAAGCCAAACAATAAACTTAGAACTTATAAATGGACCATGCTGGTTGGGTTGTGAAGACAATGTAATATTTAGAAGGAATTTTTAAATTTTGACTTCCCCTGCCCCTTTAAGGGAGGCTTTCATAACACATGAACCATTAGCCATATTAACTTGAGGCTTTGTATGTCAATAGATACCTAAGTCAAAACTATTACATACCCAATAAATTTTTAAAATTCGTCCTATAAGGGTTGAAAAAAGCGGGTGCAAACTTTTCTATATATAAATCTATGTAGGTCAACTCAAGAAATCCTTTTAGGCAATACTTCACCGAGTATTTTGAGCTACGTAACATTCATCTTTCTGGTCCATCCAGAGGGTGAGATATAATAAATTGAAAATAGATCTTATTTGGCCAAATGCAAACAAAAATTTTTATCTCGATCTCGACTGCAGTTGTGCTTAGGAGGGGTAGTTTTGGTTTGCTTTCTATAAATAGAATTGTCACTCGGACGACTGGAATTCAGAATGTATATATACGAGTACGTATTTTACATGTACGACGTAGTTGAATTTGATGTAGGGTATGGTTTATCATGGAAGGGTCTTAGAGCAAGCCATGTTTGTGTAGTTTACACTCAAATAATACAATACATAACTACAAACATGGCTTACATTAAGCCCCTTCCAGGAAAAACTTTAAAAATAGATTGGTTAATTTTTATTTTTTTGCCTTTTAGTGCAGTAGGTATACTTATAAAAACGTTATATTAGTTTTTTAAACTATAATTTTTTTTATTGTATATTTATGTTTACCAATTACTTGAAAAGGTAAAAATAATAATAATAGTAATGTATATATTAAGAATATATAAAAAAGAACATACTTTCAGATGGATTTGTTGATTCTATTTTCTTTAGGATCTCTCGTATACTTTTTTCCTTGACATGGTTTTCAGTAGAGAGAAATCTCAGCAGTTTTTCCACCAGTTGTCCCCACTTGTTCAAAAATGAACCGGAATTTTGATAAAGTTGACTGAAGTCTATATCAATCTAAGGAATTTAAAATTCTTAATATTTTTCGAACTGAGTAAAGCTGATTAAACGTTTTTACTTACCAAGCGATGGCCAGTTGGAAGCTTATACTGGGGCCATTTAGTAAAAATTTCAGAGGTGGAAGAAGCGTTTTTTATTTGTAGGAGTCTGTGATTTATACATGCTTTCCAGCAACGGTCAAATTCCTCCAATGACAAGTTATCATACTTCAATGCCCGATATGTATGTTCTGCATCTTCTTCTGCAACTAAAGACAACAAAAATCATTCCAAAAAAAGCTAAATTATTGTCTTAAATTATTTCCTTTGTCAAATAGAAATTGATTAAAATAAATAAACAATTCAAACATTTTTTTTTAATAAAAATGAATAGAAAACTTAGGAAAATTTTAAGTTAGCATATAAACCGATATCATCGATACTATCGATTTTTTTGGGTCGATTTCTTTTTTACACCGATATTTTCGTCTTGATAATAAAATATCGATGTATCGATGCGGTTTTGGATTATCGCGCAACACTAAAGGATAAATGTTTTCACTTATTTAAAAAAGTGTTGAACCACCAGAAATATCAACGAAATTTAATAAAAACTTCAGTGCTTAATATCAAGGCAAGAAGAAAAATAATTAAAAAAAAGGTTTAAAGCGCTTACTCTCTAACCAAGATGCAAATAAGATATATTATGTATATATGTATATTTTTTATTTATATAAATTAATTTAAATCAAAAGGATAACTTCTGCTTAATTAAACAGTATTTGAAAAATATGATTTCTTCTCTCTTCTATACAAAATTGTAATCAACTTTTTTTTTTTTTAAATAAGTGAAAACATTTGTGCACTTTTCATATATTTTATAGTCGAGTATAAGTTTCGGATATCAATTATTTTGGTTGTATGCATAAGCAGGTTCCAACCCAAAATGTTTCGAAGAAAGTAGAGTTGCTCTTATTTTCCTTAACTAAATAAAAAAATAACGCAAATAAGAACGTACCTATATCAGAGCTCGGTGTTTCTGGAGTTTTATTTTTTGCTGCGCTTGTTGAAGGGGATGAAGTAGTACTTGCCTCCATTGTATTCATTTTGGAAGAGGATTTAATGTTGCAATACTTGTTGTAAATTTTGCCTCTTTTACCTGTTCGATAATATTCCTACAAAAGTTTAGAAATTGCAAATTATTTTTATTCGAACATAAAATGTAGATATAGGTAGTGTTTACCAGTTTTTCAGTCGGGAATCTTTCTGCAATCTCCGTTTCAATTTTGTAACTTGAATGTAAATCCAAATGAATTTTGTTCTGATCAAAATAACTGGCTATTGTATCAATAAGTTGTTTCCTTTGGTGTTCTTGAAACTTGTTTGACTTATCGTAGTCTTCAGCTAATGCCAAAGTTTTGGGGTTGCTGTTCAAAATTTCTCCTAACGATATTGAATTCGGCGGATTTGGTGATTTGGATGATCTTGGCGTGCTTGGAGAATTTATAACGTTTTGTCGTGATACGTACGGGGAGGATGCTCTAGATGAACATTGGGAGCTGGCAATCGGCCTAAAACCTGCATTGGAGAACATTAATAGGGGCTTTCCAATCGAGTGTCGCCACTCTCTTAATTTGGCTTCAAACATAATCAATGTTCGGTATGTAAACGGTCTTAGAACTCGTTCTAGGTGGTGACACTCAATATTTTTCAATACGTCAATATCTATGCCCTCCTCTGAAAGAGAATGTTGAAATACAATTTCTTAACCCTTAGCCCATCAGATGGCATGAACAAATTTATGAATTATGAATGAACTAATTTATAGCAACATTTTTAGTTTCGTTTAGCAGTGGGATGTAATTAAGCAAAAAATCTCAAAAACAAACATTTGTCTTTTGGTTTATTTTTTTTTTTTGCGTGTAACGATTTTTACATCCAAAATAAAAAAAAGTTTAGTTAAAAAAAAGGGCCTTGAAGATCATTTAATTTATATCATTTAACACGTGATTAGACAAATGTTTGGCATAGCAAAAACTAACAACCATCATAGAGTTTTTGTATGGAAAAGTTTAACTAATTCAAGCTTAAGCCCAGTATTCTGCTCGCGAGGCAGTTTTTATTTTGACTATTTTGTGGTATTTTCGTGAATAAAATTATGTGCATCTGAAAACCAGATAAGCCACCAATGAGTTATTGGTGTCTCTGAGTTTGTCTAATTGCGCTCTTCAAAATGGTATATTCTATTTTGCATTTACATATTTATTTTAAAATTTTGTAGTACCAAACCCATTTCGACTTATGTTTTTTTGTGCGAAATGAATATACCAATGTCATAACGTATTTGGTACTACAAAATTTTTAAATAAAAGGATATACTCTCAACAGGATATACTTTCTTTTAGAGCATTCTTCAATGAACTAAGAGATACCACAAATTTAGAGCAGATATTTTGTGTGGCCCATCTATATAAAATTAAGAATTAAGCGTGCGGAACAGGATACTGCTTCGTTGAATTTTATCTCTGTAGGCATTTAGATCAAATAATTTCTGAAATATTATTTATCTCTTCCTGCTCAGAAACCTTTTTTTTTTAAGAAACCCACTAAATTTCTATAAATGAATCATAATTTTTATATTGTGAAATAAAATGGAAATGAAGTATGTACAAAAAATGTTAACTTACTTTTAAATTGATCCAATAATTCTAACTGGTCCCAATTTTTCAATAAATTTGTCAGCTCATCATGTGGGACTATATTTACAATAGTCGTTGTTTGGTAGTTTGTTAAAATATTTTCCAATTCTATGTCTGACATTATTTCCATTTCTACTGATTTAGATATAATAATGCCTTCCTCATCTGCATCCTCCACTTCACCAACGTCCACAATCTTCAGCGGCGGCGGCGTTGCCATTGGCAAGGATTGAAACTACTGCAGTGTTTAATAAACTACGTTTAATATAAAGGTTTCACTAGCTGTTATATTTAGTTTTGTATCAAAGTTGGGTTATTAATTACGAATATTGAAAACCATAATTATTTTACACTTTTGAACCTTATACTAATTTCAATAATATATTATTTTGTCAATTATTTTATGTTTTTGTAAGTGTATAACTATCTAAATGAAAGATTAATTAATAATGAAAAAGCTTTCCTCCTAAATGCTTGATGATACACATGACGAATTTTTGTCTTGTCTTTCTTGGTATTTTTACATATGTTATTTCGTTTTTATTTTAATGTAGATAATATGACAGCAAAATTCGTCTTTTGCATAATTGTGTTTGTTTGGAAATTCTTAATTCTTAAGTCTAATTAAACCCTAAACTTTGTTTGCACAAATTGCAATAATCCTGTATACATAGTTACTAACAATTTAATAAATTTTGTTGGTGTTACCCTATATTTGTAACCTGACCTTAGCTTGTAAACTCACCCTACTTTTATTTGACATATAATAAACTTACTCTTTCGTACTACGTACTTCATTAAAGACGCGTTTTATCTAATAAATTTAAAGAGAGATAATGACTCGTCGATTAAAACTACATTTTTATATCTGATAATTTGAAACAAAATATTCCTTAACTCTTAGTACCGTTTTACCTTCAGCAGTTTTTATTAACGTCATTGGTGGTCCAACAATGTCTTTTAAAGATATAATTGAAAATCCACCTAACTGCTTTTCGTCGATTTCAAAAGATAATATATGCGGATTGTATTGAATTCTGTTAATCTTTTGGCAAAACAAATAAACCTTTTCTTTTTTTAAGAGAATAATGTCTATTATAACGTACAGTTCTATGTCCGATTTAAATTGGGCTATATAAAATTGTGTTTGGTATTTATAACCTTGGATCTCAGTTTTAGAGTAAAACTCTATGTCCGTGATAGGTACTTTTAGAATTTCTGATACTAGATTTGTAAAATTACTTTCTTTTTTATTTGTTTCATAAAAGCAAAAGTAGCTGTGATTTAGGTGATTTAGGGTATTAAATAACTTAAATGCAGCTTTTAGCTGATGTTTTTTTGCTAAAGTCAAACAAATATTTTTACGGGATGTGATGGCATGAGAATAAAGCTTAAATTCTTTATGCTTAGCTTCAAATTTAAAACACCAAAAGTTCCGAATAGGTCCCGATTGTTTCATAACAGATGGATAATGAGTCAAATTATGATGTTTTGGTTTTAGCGTGTCATTGAAAAGACGAACATAGTCGTTGTTGTGAATTTCAATTTTCATTTTCAACATAGAGATGATGTCATCGGAAATTTCAAAAGAAAGCAGCAAATCAATTGTTTCAATTAAATTGAGAAGAAATTTCCATACCTCGTCATCCTGTGGAACTAAATCTCCAACCATTATCTGAATGAAAGATATAAATGTCATCATTTCTCTCGCTGTCATTTTTAAATGTTTGCTTTTTAAATGATTAATTTTTATTTCACCCGACATGTTATCAATCTCTAATGGGCCGTATTGAAAAGTTTGTTTTCTTAAATTTAGGGTTTCCAAAGTAAAATAAGAAGTTGTATGGATGAAATAGTTAATAATATGGCAAACATCGTAATGACAAACCCCTTCGAATAAGTCATGCATAAGATCAACGCAATGGTTTTCTACAACATGAAACGATGGTATTTCATTTAGTTGCGAATAATTTTGTATGCCACTTTCAGAAGAATTATTTAGAAAAACATCTCTTTCATAGTTAGAACGATTTCTTAATAAATCGTGTCGTTCAACGGATAACGTCTGCGCTTCAGATCTTTTAACTTTACAAAACCTACAATAGGAATTAGCTGAAAATGATCTATTGAAATCTAAAATTGTATTCAACCCCAAATTATCTCCTAACACAATCCCCAAAACGAAATAAACTTTTTTTTTATCCTGTCCGTTAAAGTTAATATCAAGGCCATCAACTTCAAGACTTTTAAGTTCTTGTACCAAAGCTTGAAAACATTTTTCGTTTCCAAACGACTTCAAATCCCTTGATTTAATGATTCCTGCTAAAAAAATATTATCTAGCTTTGATTCTTTCCACGGGAGGCAGGGAAAAGTATAGTAAATGTTACATATTGAGTGAACTCCGGCATGAGAACTTAATGGATTATTTATTTCGAAGTCATCGGTGTATAGAAAATATGGTATAAGTATTTTTCCCGGATACAAATTACTTTTTTGCTTCCAAAGGTCACCCTGAATGAAACTTGACATTTTGTTTTCTTTACTTAAGGCTTGCATGTGAAGAATAGTTTTATTCAATATGTCACCGCTCTCAAAAAATTTTTGGAATTGGAACTTTAATGGCATTAAAACACCTTTAGTGCTTTTTTCGTCATATGCTAGGTTCCCGTTATTAAAAACTGCGTCGATTTGTTTGTTGACTGAAAATTCGTGTAAGCGTCCTAAAAAATCATTTTTTTCTAGCCAGTCAAATAACTTGTACTCAGTATTGCAATAATAAAATGGGTCACGACACTTTGATATTAGACTCAAAAATTCGTTATGGGCTTCTATGTTTTTGTTTGCAAGGTGTTTATTTGAAAATGATTTAAACAATTCAACCGTAGGATTTAAAATAAAATTTCGTATACCCTCTTGAATCTCTATAATATTTTTCCTTGAGAAACTATTTTTATCATGCAATTTTAAAACAAACCCAATAGCCGATGTAAAGAGTTCATTAAGACTGTCTTCAACATTGAATTCCTTAACTTCTGGAATTTTACTTTCGAATGCTTCCGAGTATTTTTGCAAACTATCAAATGTATCATCCTTTTCGAAAAAAATATTCTGGGTCATATTGCCTTGATTAGAGCTACTAGCAACACTTACAGGTTGTGTTGAAATCTGAACGTGTTTTCTAGTTAAATGTTTTTTAAAACTTCCTAAATTTTGAAAGGATTGCATGCAACTATTTTCCATACATCTAAAAGTGCTATATGTACTTAGATCATGTATTTTTTTTAAATGTTCTATAAATGGGTTCACGGACCCTATATTTTCTTTACATATGAAACAAATCATGTTATAATATTAACTTAACTTAACTTTAAATAATAACTTATGAAACTACAGACGGAGCAGACGAAAAAGTAATGAGAGAATAATCCTAAAAAGAAAAAAAAAATTAATTGAAGCGCTATTGCTTTCAGATAAAATTGTAAAGCTAATACCAGACAATATGTGTATACACATCATAATTCAATTTCGAGTTTTTAGTGTAGCGATGCTCTATTGGATACTGCGCAGCTTTCGGTTGTATTTCTGTGCGATCCTAGGCTGCACTTGAAATGCGACTGGAACTACGTTTTTTGTTGAGTGGAACCGCACCGCTAAGACTAGCGCAATTTACATATTACAATCTGTGCTATTCTGCACTGCACATAGAATGCAATTTGTTGTTGCATTCCTGAGATGACACTGAATTCGTGCACAGAACCCAATACTAATGAGTAAGAGAGAATTGACGCAATTTCTTTTTCAGTCATTAACTCACCTGCAAAGTTCGTTTGTATTTCACGCGAGCAACGCTATTGGATTCAGCGCATCAAGAGCCATCCCGCATAGAGATAGTTCTAACTCTGGAACTACCACTAATTTAGGCCAAGCCAATCTTTTCTCCAACAAGTACCTAAGGCGCTTGCGTGGCAACTAGAGGACTTGTTGGCTTTCGTCTTCTGTTTCACTTTCGAATAAATACGCTGCCAAAATAACCGCAACATATTTTATATTCAACTTTGTTAAATTTAGAACCTGACCGAATCCAAGCATTTATATAATAGGTACATAAATTGTCTGAATATATTAGCTAAACATCTACCTTCTATATATATAATGCGTCACACAGAAAGAAAACTTACGAAAAATTTAGGAACTTTGCTATTGCGGTGAAATTTAATTATTTTTACCAGTCCCTATCATTTTCGATTAGGCTTTTCAAATGTTTATCTGAGATTTCAGATTTCTGATACGAAATAGAACGAACAAAGAATATGTAAATAAGAAATATTGGATACAGCGCATCTAGAGCTATCCCGCATAGAGGTAGTTCCAACTCTGGAACTACCACTAATTTAGGCCAAGCCAATCTTTTCTCCAACAAGTACCTAAGGCGCTTGCGTGGCAACTAGAGGACTTGTTGGCTTTCGTCTTCTGTTTCACTTTCGAATAAATACGCTGCCAAAATAACCGCAACATATTTTATATTCAACTTTGTTAAATTTAGAACCTGACCGAATCCAAGCATTTATATAATAGGTACATAAATTGTCTGAATATATTAGCTAAACATCTACCTTCTATATATATAATGCGTCACACAGAAAGAAAACTTACGAAAAATTTAGGAACTTTGCTATTGCGGTGAAATTTAATTATTTTTACCAGTCCCTATCATTTTCGATTAGGCTTTTCAAATGTTTATCTGAGATTTCAGATTTCTGATACGAAATAGAACGAACAAAGAATATTTAAATAAGAAATATTGGATAAAGCGCATCTAGAGCTATCCCGCATAGAGGTAGTTCCAACTCTGGAACTACCACTAGTTTAGGCCAAGCCAATCTTTTCTCCAACAAGTACCTAAGGCGCTTGCGTGGCAACTAGATGACTGGTTGGCTTTCGTCTTCTGTTTCACTTTTGAGTAAATACGCTGCCAAAATAACCGCAACATATTTTATATTCAATTTTGTTAAATTTAGAACCTGACCGAATCCAAGCATTTATATAATAGGTACATAAAGTATAGGTACATAAATTGTCTGAATATATTAGCTAAACTTCTACCTTCTACATAATATAATGCGTCACACAGAAAGAAAACTTACGAAAAATTCAGGAACGTTGCTATTGCGGCGAAATTTATTTTTTCCAGTCAAATGTTCCTTTTTTAAATTTTTATCTCAGATCTCAGTCTTCTGATACGAAATACCTATAACGAACAAAGAATATTCTAATAAGATGCGTCATTATAATGCGTCACACAGAAAGAAAACTTACGAAAAATTTAGGAACGTTGCTATTGCGGTGAAATTTAATTACTTTTACCAGTCCCTATCGTTTTCGATTAGGCTTTTCAAATGTTTATCTGAGATTTCAGATTTCTGATACGAAATAGAACGAACAAAGAATATTTAAATAAGAAATATTGGATTCAGCGCATCAAGAGCCATCCCGCATAGAGATAGTTCTAACTCTGGAACTACCACTAATTTAGGCCAAGCCAATCTTTTCTCCAACAAGTACCTAAGGCGCTTGCGTGGCAACTAGATGACTGGTTGGCTTTCGTCTTCTGTTTCACTTTCGAGTAAATACGCTGCCAAAATAACCGCAACATATTTTATATTCAACTTTGTTAAATTTAGAACCTGACCGAATCCAAGCATTTATAAAAAAGGTACATAAATTGTCTGAATATATTAGCTAAACATCTACCTTCTACATATATAATGCGTCACACAGAAAGAAAACTTACGAAAAATTTAGGAACTTTGCTATTGCGGTGAAATTTAATTATTTTTACCAGTACCTATCATTTTCGATTAGGCTTTTCAAATGTTTATCTGAGATTTCAGATTTCTGATACGAAATAGAACGAACAAAGAATATTAGTAAGAAATATTGGATACAGCGCATCTAGAGCTATCCCGCATAGAGGTAGTTCCAACTCTGGAACTACCACTAATTTAGGCCAAGCCAATCTTTTCTCCAACAAGTACCTAAGGCGCTTGCGTGGCAACTAGATGACTGGTTGGCTTTCGTCTTCTGTTTCACTTTCGAGTAAATACGCTGCCAAAATAACCGCAACATATTTTATATTCAACTTTGTTAAATTTAGAACCTGACCGAATCCAAGCATTTATATAAAAGGTACATAAATTGTCTGAATATAATAGCTAAACATCTACCTTCTACATTATATAATGCGTCACACAGAAAGAAAACTTACGAAAAATTTAGGAACTTTGCTATTGCGGTGAAATTTAATTACTTTTACCAGTCCCTATCGTTTTCGATTAGGCTTTTCAAATGTTTATCTGAGATTTCAGATTTCTGATACGAAATAGAACGAACAAAGAATATTTAAATAAGAAATATTGGATTCAGCGCATCAAGAGCCATCCCGCATAGAGATAGTTCTAACTCTGGAACTACCACTAATTTAGGCCAAGCCAATCTTTTCTCCAACAAGTACCTAAGGCGCTTGCGTGGCAACTAGATGACTGGTTGGCTTTCGTCTTCTGTTTCACTTTCGAGTAAATACGCTGCCAAAATAACCGCAACATATTTTATATTCAACTTTGTTAAATTTAGAACCTGACCGAATCCAAGCATTTATAAAAAAGGTACATAAATTGTCTGAATATATTAGCTAAACATCTACCTTCTACATATATAATGCGTCACACAGAAAGAAAACTTACGAAAAATTTAGGAACTTTGCTATTGCGGTGAAATTTAATTATTTTTACCAGTACCTATCATTTTCGATTAGGCTTTTCAAATGTTTATCTGAGATTTCAGATTTCTGATACGAAATAGAACGAACAAAGAATATTAGTAAGAAATATTGGATACAGCGCATCTAGAGCTATCCCGCATAGAGGTAGTTCCAACTCTGGAACTACCACTAATTTAGGCCAAGCCAATCTTTTCTCCAACAAGTACCTAAGGCGCTTGCGTGGCAACTAGATGACTGGTTGGCTTTCGTCTTCTGTTTCACTTTCGAGTAAATACGCTGCCAAAATAACCGCAACATATTTTATATTCAACTTTGTTAAATTTAGAACCTGGCCGAATCCAAGCATTTATATAATAGGTACATAAATTGTCTGAATATAATAGCTAAACATCTACCTTCTACATTATATAATGCGTCACACAGAAAGAAAACTTACGAAAAATTCGTTGCTATTGCGGTGAAATTGAATTATTTTTCCACTTAAATGTTCCTTTTTAAATTTTTATCTGAGATTTAAGATTTCTGAGTTCCAACCGAGGTTCCAACTCTGGAACTACCACTAATGGTGGCCAAGCCAATCTTTTCTCCAACAAGTACGGCGCTTGCGTGGCAACTAGACGACTTGTTGGCTTTTGTCTTCCGTTTCACTTTCGAGTAGGTATATACGCTGCCAAAATAACCGCAACATATTTTATATTCAATTTTGTTAAATTTAGAACCTGACCGAATCCAAGCATTTATATAATAGGTACATAAATTGTCTGAATATAATAGCTAAACATCTACATAATATAATGCGTCACACAGAAAGAAAACTTACGAAAAATTCAGGAACGTTGCTATTGCGGCGAAATTGAATTATTTTTCCAGTCAAATGTTCCTTTTTTAAATTTTTATCTCAGATTTCAGTCTTCTGATACGAAATACCTATAACGAACAAAGAATATTCTAATAAGATGCGTCATTATAATGCGTCACACAGAAAGAAAACTTACCAAAGTTTAGGAACGTTGCTATTGCGGCGAAATTGAATTATTTTTCCACTTAAATGTTCCTTTTTAAATTTTTATCTGAGATTTCAGATTTCTGATACGAAATAGAACGAACAAAGAATATTTTAATAAGAAAGAACACCCGCACTCCACAGACAACATTTTAAATTTGACGAACGCTAGTGAACGATTTGCAGACGCCGGCTACTTCATTTAACGAAAGATATTCTTTCGTTTTGTAAAACAACAAGTGTTCCCACTTTATTCGCCAATTATTTTAGTCAAATTTTGTTTTAACTTTGGAATTTTCATGTCTGTCTGTCTGTCTTTCGAATATTTTGGGATAGGTATATATTAAATTTATTTCGAAATCTCACCTCAATTGAAGATTTCTTAGACGTTTTTTAATTCATTGACATCGCAGCCATCCCTTGATGGAATTTGTTACTTTATTTCTTGATAGAAAGAAGACAAACTATATTTTGGGATATATACTATATTTATTTCGAAATGTCACCATAAAGCCCTAAAATCGCAATTTTTCCAAGCGAAAAAAAAATCACTCAAATTTTGAATATTTTAGGTATTCTGCCTGTCTGTCTGTCATGTCTGTCCGTCATGTCTGTCATGTCTGACTGTCATGTCTGTCTGCCATGTCTGTCTGTCATGTCTGTCTGTCTGTCTGTCATGTATGTTTCGAACTGTATTTTGGGATATATGTATACTATAATTATTTCTAAATGTCACCTCAATTGAAGATTTCCTAGACGTTTTTTAATCCATTGACATCGTAGCCATCCCTTGATGGAATTTGTTGCTTTATGTCTTGATAGAAAGAAGACGAACCATATTTTGGTATATATACTATATTTATTTCAAAATATCACCAGAAAGCCCTAAAATATTAAAAATTTTTGTGATTTTTTTTTCGCTTGGAAAAATTGCGATTTTAGGGCTTTATGGTGACATTTCGAAATAAATATAGTGTATATTCCAAAATATGGTTCGTCTTCTTTCTATCAAGACATAAAGCAACAAATTCCATCAAGGGATGGCTACGATGTCAATGGATTAAAAAACGTCTAAGAAATGTTCAATTGAGGCGATTTTTTGTTTGCTCTCCGAAATAGCCAGTAGAGTAAATAATATAAGAACAAAGCAAAGTGTCAACTCTGATGCATGCAAGAAGTAAGTATTTTCAGCGAATGACGCACATTTGTTGAAATCCGTTTCGTATGCAATAGTACAGAGCAATTTTTTTTCCTTCAAAGTGTATGCCTCTTGTACTCCTATGTGATGTTTGTTCGTTCTCTTGTGAAAAGTAACGGTGCACATGTGCCGCCTCGTTGTCGGTTGTCATCATTTCAGTGTACGTCATGGTTGCCACTTTACTTTATTTTTATTTTATTTGCTATTTCGATGAGTATTGTTTGGTTTGTCCTTCTTTTTTTCTTTTAGCTATTTCGCCTTATAAATCTGAATTCTGGAAAAATTATTGTTTAAACTGAGTGCTTTTTAGATCAAAAAGCAAATAGCGTTTAGGACAAAACGTCATATTGAAGCTCATTAAATTCATTCAGGCCTATTCGGCAAAATCTTTCATTATTTTATGAATTTTCTGTTCATAATAGACCTCGACCATAAAAGATCTTTTATAAATCGTATTCTGGGTTTCGAACTATTATGGACCTCTGTTATGGAACTTCGAAAATTGAAAGTCTGTTACGAAGCGTCAAAACAAAAATAGCTGAGTTTTTAGTTTTTTTGTGCACAGTCGGTAGGCACCTATCAAATCTGTGCAAAAAAATATTAAAATGCAGGCTGAAAAGAGTAATAATTATTACAACCTAAATAAATGTGTAATAAATACTGGAATATCTTTTTAGCAAAAAGACAACAAAAAACCGCGATAGAGAAAAAAGAAATATAGCTATTGCTCTTACGTGGAGCAAAATCCAATTAGAAAACACTATCAGCCTTATTTATAAAATTTATACACTCTCTATAATAACTCTAAACGCAAAAATCTAATATATTTTTTTTTTGCGTTTAGACCTATTATAGAGAGTGTATAAAGTTTATAAATAAGGCTGTATATGTATAAGTCAGTAGTGTCGCGAGAAATTCGAAATCTTAATCCAACTTTACATCGTCATTACATCATTAGAAGTACCTACAATTTAAATGAATTTGACATGAAATTGTCGTATTCGTGATACCTACCAAGATCCAAGAAATTGTGTGAAACTATTGGATTTCAGCAAAAAACAAGTCATAAAAGAAGTCAATGATATGAAAACAGTGCTCAATTTATTTCTAGTCTGATACACGTCATTATTTTAAAGTGTGATCACTGTAACGCCCAACTTCACACTGAATAAAGGAGGAATATCAACTTTTCGTTAAATTTTTAAATAACGATTCGTTAAAACAATAAACTGTTTATTGAATTAATGAACACATTCATTACGACAACGAATGATTAATAGAAAAGGTATTGCAATTAGTGCATAGAAACTTAATTTTTAAACATACCTAGGTATCAAAGAAGCGAAGAGTTTCGTTAATTAAAGGCTTTCACTAACTTCGTGAAAAATTTGTTATGTTCAAATCTTGCAAGCCAAATTTGAACCACTTCCACTAAACTTAGAACTTTTAAAAGTTCCATGCTGGTTGGGTTGTGAAGACAATGTAATATTTAGAAGGAATTTTTAAATTTTGACTTCCCCTGCCCCTTTAAGGGAGGCTTTCATAACACATGAACCATTAGCCATATTAACTTGAGGCTTTGTATGTCAATAGATACCTAAGTCAAAACTATTACATACCCAATAAATTTTTAAAATTCGTCCTATAAGGGTTGAAAAAAGCGGGTGCAAACTTTTCTATATATAAATCTATGTAGGTCAACTCAAGAAATCCTTTTAGGCAATACTTCACCGAGTATTTTGAGCTACGTAACATTCATCTTTCTGGTCCATCCAGAGGGTGAGATATAATAAATTGAAAATAGATCTTATTTGGCCAAATGCAAACAAAAATTTTTATCTCGATCTCGACTGCAGTTGTGCTTAGGAGGGGTAGTTTTGGTTTGCTTTCTATAAATAGAATTGTCACTCGGACGACTGGAATTCAGAATGTATATATACGAGTACGTATTTTACATGTACGACGTAGTTGAATTTGATGTAGGGTATGGATGTGCATAAAACAAACTATGTGTATTGTAATGTAGGTACCTACATATAGGTATGCACAATCGTACATACGTCATATATTTGAGATCTGCAGCTATGGAAATTGTATCGGTATGAACGCGTAGTAAAAACAATCAAATCATACTTGTCGCGAATTTTCATTTATGTGAAATACATAGTATGTCTATTGACTTAAGACTTTGAAATTTTACATGCTGGTTCAGTTTTAATGACAATACAATAAAATAATAGTAAAAAAAAATGTTTCTCTTATTCAAAGCATTAATAAAAGTTATGTAATTGAATCAATAATTAATAAACATTCATTGGCACAATTAACATTTATTAAAGGCGTAAAAATAAGAACGAATTAATTGTTTCTATAAATCGTTTATCAACTAAAACCAATTTTCTCGATTAATAAACGTTTATTGGGTTTTAGTTGATAAACGATTTATAGAAACAATTAATTCGTTCTTATTTTTACGCCTTTAATAAATGTTAATTGTGTCAATGAATGTTTATTAATTAAAACGTTGCTTTGAATAATAAACGAGTTCACTGCCCTAATAAAACAATTATTGAAACAATAAACTGTTTATTATTCATATATTTCTGACTTTAATAAACGTTCATTCATATTCCCAATAACCGTTTATTGATTTTAATAATTTGTATTCATTGTCCATACGGACAGGTTTGTTGCCATAATTAACGGAATAATAGAAACAATGAACCATTAATTAATATGTAGATATAGCTTTTAATTAATGGCTTTTAATTGTCTCAATAAACGTTTATTAAATCAGATTTTCAGAAACAATTAACCGTTCGTTGTTTCAACGAATAATTTATTGTGACAATTAATAATAAGTTAATTAACGCCGTTTATTGATTTTACGAACCATTTTTTTTTCAGTGCACAGTTTAGATAAGGTTGTAGGGTGTGAGTTCATCACTATAGGCACCATATTGGGCTCATCACAATCCCTGGGGAACATTCACGGTCAAAACCTAAACCAATTCGCCCAAGCAATTAATTTCCCTACAGAATATAAATGTTGCTTCAATTTTGTTTGTGAGGCAAATTTCCCCCAAATTGGCGAAGAAGTACCTTTCAAAGTGTTTTCTCCTGTACCAAGCAATAGCTTGACATTCACAGAGAGTTATGTCCTCTGCGACATGTAAATCTTCGTAATACCTTCACGTCCCGTATTTGTTAAACCTAATCTCCTACCGTGCTTCCTTAGAAGCTTTGCTTGATTACGTTATTGAAGACAACTTCTCGATATCCATAAAATGGAGCACACCAACTTTTATACCATCTAAGTATAAATGGACACCTTTAATGGTTGGTAATATTATGTCCTATCGAACTTTCTAAGAACAAGACTAATTTAAAATTGAAGATAATGAAAATCTGAAACTCTTCTCAGATCATATTTATTAATCTAGAGATGGAGCCTCTTTGACTCTTTTTAAAGCCACAGAGAAAATCGACTGGGCCAGGCCTGGCCAGACTGCAAGACTCAGTAAAATGTTTTCTAAGGAGTACTTCACTCCATCTATCTTAGAAAATTGAATAGGAGAATTATAGATAGAGTCAACTACAGAATCTTTAGGGGTTATAATTAGCAGTCTTTTCTCCAGTTACAAAGATAGCAGAGCAGTTTCTGATGGCTCTTAACCCCTGCAATCGGCTAACACCCAGACTACGAAACCTTGGTATCATAGTAACATCATGGTGTGGTAATATACGTTCTTTCTTTCGAGTCATTAATAATCTCAAAATCATAAAACTTACGGATACGTCTAGTGTTTCCCTGCGGAAGCATATCGGCAGATAAAACTATATACAACCCCAAAAGAGAATCAAATTGATTGATAGTCCAAGTCCAGCCCAGCCATTATCCCCCAAACTAGTTTTAGAAAGATGAGCTTTTGTCATTAGATACTACTTGGTTTGGGTTTGGGTTTGGGTTTGTCTTTGTGTATAGCAACGTTTACGAAAACCAGCCTTCCGACGAAATCTTCAGAAAAGGTTCAGAGTTCGTTCACATTATGCTGAGATGAGAATCAAGGCGAAAATCTCCCCAAATTCTCTCATTAAGCTTTAGGTGGGCAAGCTGATGACAAACTGTGTAATATCAAGAAAAATAACGCCAAACTACAAAACACTACAGATGCAGATACTCCACCTATTCCTAACAATAAGTTCGCCAGCCATTATAGGATAGAAGAGATCATCGCTTAAAAAAAAGAGGCATTCTTGTCTAACGAGTGAGTGCAATAAAGTCTAGTGTTGTAGGTTTCTACGAAGAAACCAGCACCGAACCCTTGACTAGTTTTGAAGCCATCCGTGAAGATTCGACTACATCTGAAACCATTCCCGAACGCTAGGAAAGTTTACTCTAAATTTGCATAGGCATATCCATATGGAACTATAGGGCCAAATGTCGCAAATGGTAATCGAAGCTCTAGTACGGATGATGCTAAAAGCCACTCTGCCTAAAGGTGCTAGTACACGGCATGTAGCAAGCCACATACCTATGCAGCACTGATGCCATTTTTACGTCAGCGTATGGTCTCAATGGCTACATTCCGTGTACAAGCTCTCTTTGTGCACTCTCTGTTGACTTCAGAGCTACATACGTCTGTGGCTTGCTACATGCCCTGTAATAGCACCTTGAGACGATAGATTGCTTTTACAGTAGAACCCATGATAAAGGCATCAAAGGGAGTCAAGCAGAGCATTTAGAGCAGTGTCAGTCGTACCTACTCAGGAAAGCTCCCGCGCAGCCGAGACATGCCTTTTTAACTTTCTCGTATACGTAGTAAGAGAAAATATTGTTTTCGTACAAAATTTCGAACTCGAGATTTTGATCAATTCTGATATTACGATGATAGGGGAACTCAAAAAAGTGGGTCTCGCAATTCTGTCCGTCCGTATGTCTGTCTGTCCCACCCTTGGGGAATCTGAACGCTTGGACGGATTTGCTTCAAACTTCGTATTTAGAGTTTGTGGGCTTCCCGCTAGGAGGCGTTTTTTTTTTGTTTTATGCTAGCCCCAAATAAAAATTTTACGAACTATTACAAAATATGTCTAAATTTAGATTTTTTCGAAAACGGCTCTAACGATTTGAACCAAAATTGATAGTTGGGTTAATGTAAGCATGCTTAACGTGACTGCATACCCAGTTTTTCTCTAAAAAGTCCAGCAACGGCAGTTTTGAAAATTGACTTTTTCTCGAAAACGGTAAAAACGATTTTAAAAAATTACTTATTTTTAAGATACTATTATCATTCTTAACTTAATAGAAAACTCAGTTTTTCCGTAAAAAGACTGCGTCTTTTGATATCCACCCAAATCCCTAATAATAGTATTTTAAAAAACTGCTCATATCTCGAAAACGCCATTTTCGATTATAATAAAAATGTTACTTTCAGGTAATACTTAAATCCATAGTAATTCCATTTGCTCAGTTTTGAGCTAAACAGTTGAAAAACAGTGTTTTTTGAACCATGAATGCGTCCTTCGATTTCCACCCCAATCACTAAAAACGGTACTTTAAAAACTACACATATCTCGAAAACACCATTTTCGATTTGGTTAAAAATGTAATGTTTATATCCTGAAGAATACGTCGTACTCAGTTTTCAGCTAAACAGTTTAATAACAGTGCTTTTCGAATCCAAATTTGTAACATTTGTCAGCATAATTTTACAAAAAAACGTTCTAACGATTTTGATCAAAATACATATTTAAGACAACATAAGCATTCCAAACATGATCACATACTTAGTTTTTCTCAGAAAACTCGAAAATTGCCGTTTTATGAATATTTCTCAAAAATGACTAACCAAATCCCGATCTTTATTCACACACGATATATTTTTGTAAAGCCCAAAACTTCAGTGGCAATATAATTCGAAATTCATCGAAATTCAAGTGTCAGTTCGGGGTGAAATTTAAAAGTAAATGTTGAAGTTAGTACGTATGTTTAATGTTTATGTATGTAGTATGTATTACGTTGTTAATTAACAAGTGCTCAGTTATCTGAGTACATCTTGAGCGCGTATGATTTTAAACGTAAAATTTGCTGAAATTACTCTGAGATTCTGCGAGATTCGCAATAAACGAGAAAGTTACTTGCGACCCAGTCGTGCACATTTTTTTTATAGTTTAGTGCAGAATGCAGTTACATACTTGTGTTAATGCGCACTCTCCAGCAAACACCTTACGTATAGAATAGAAAAGCCTCATCAATTATCATATGGAAATGACCTTTTTTAGAGATAAACCCTAACATCTTATCAAAGGCACGTCTACACTGCTTTAAAACCTACGCCGCCTTGGATGTCTGCGACTTAACACGCGACTTTACCCCAAATAAGCTTATTGTCTATAAACAATCTAAAATATTTCGCTTCATCGGAGATCGGTATATAGTTTCGTCTTTTAGCATTGACCCAAACCGGTCACAATCCTCCATCTAATAAATAACTAAATAAATGAATAGGTGGCGCAACAGGCGGGTGACACCCAAGGCCTAGCTTCTCGCAACCATTCGCTTTGTGTGAGTTTCTATTTTTGGGACGAATGGAAGGGACCTACAATTTTATGCCGAGTCCGAACGGCTGAATTGAGAAGCTTTTCCATGACAGTCATACTCTCGGATGTTTGTCAGACGATCGCGAGAGGTGGCGCAGTAGAAAAAACTTTAAGATGTAATTTGTTTTTTTCCGGGGATCGAACCTGGGATCCCTCGCACAGTAGTCCAGCACACTAACCACTGCGCACAATCCTCCATCTCCTGAATATAAAAGAACTAGCTGAACTCCCGCCAGCTTCGCCAGGCCTTTTGTTGCTTTTTCAATTTTTTTTTATTTTTTTATTTTATTTTATTTATTTTTTGTATTGCAGGTGCCACGCCTCTTTATCCAACTTTGACAAATCTTCACAGAAGCACTCTACGGCCAATATTTAAGATTATCTGTAAGTTTGATCTCAATCTATTCGGTGGTTTTCGAAATATACGATTTTGAATGTTTTTTTCTGTATGGGAAGTGCCACGCCTCTTTGTCCAATTTTGACCAATCTTCACAGGAACACTCCACGGCCAATTTGCAAGATTACCTGTAAGTTTGATCTCAATCTATTCGGTGGTTTTCGAGATATATGATTTTGAATGTTTTTTTTTGTATGGGCGGTGCCACGCCCCTTTGTCCGATTTTGAATTTGTTTAGCCTATCACCCAATCACCGTAATTACCGACATTTACAAAAAAAAAAATCAACAAAATCGGTTGAAAATTACGGGCGACAGAGGGAAACAGTTTTTTCCACTTTGTTTTATAGAGAAGAGATAGAGATAAGAGATATAGAGATATTAGTTTTCAAAAGATTGACCGAAATCCCATTTCGACTGCTACTATGTGTAGATATAAAAGAAAGTTAAAAATATTTGTCCAAGTTTTTTATCCATGAAGCTGTCAGTTTTGACAGTCAACGTTTTTCAACGGCACACAGCAACAAATACCGACAACTATATAAAATGTATCTAGCATTTTTTGACCTAATTATCTAGATCAAATTAGTCCAGGTGTGTGAATTAGAAAAGATCCAATCGGGTCCAGCGGTTACCTCTTAGATGTGTCCTCATTGTATCACCCGATGGCAATGTTTCTCTTATAATAAAATGGCACCTTTGTACAGCACCCATTGACCATTAGTGTTGTCTGTCAGTTAGAATCATGTCAACTGCGGAGCAAATTATTCACAGAATCCGCGAGTGCACAGCACCTCCTCTGTTTAACAAAGATCCCATCATAGATGCGTAAAACGACAAGATGTAGCTACGGTTTATAGCAGTAAACTGTTTTTCAATTTTCCGCAGTAAAATTGCAGCTTTCTCTTAAATCGTTGCTCTGCGGGCGAATTTTCCTTCTCCGAAGCTGGAAAATTCCAAAATTTCGATGAGAAAGCGAACTCCAGCAGACAGAGTTTGTCGCTTCGCTTGGCCTTAGTCAGTTCAAGAACACGCTGCCTATCTGTCGGACGTGCAGAACCACCGGAAAATCTCCCCAGATACATTCACACCGTTTATTCTGATTGTGAGATAGTTCGAGTTCATTGCCGGCTCGACTGCCGTGTATCGGTGTCGTATACGTATCTTTCCAAATCAGTCGCGTGCTGACTTTTACCCGATGAAGTTGTGTTTGCCGGTGTGACACAAATCAAATCAAATCAAGTAGCATTACGTGTTCAACCCGAACATTGTGGTTACCTTTAATTAAACGTGCGTATGCCAGTCTGTGTGGGGGAGATTATTAATTTCTATCGAGTCAAGTGCGTGGGGGATGGCTTTTTCTTGCCTAAAATAAAAAATACTCATAAAAATAGCGCCCAAACCTATAAATAAGAAAAATTTTAAAATACGCTTTCAATTTTACTTAGTGACTGGTGTAATGGAATTTTCGAAAATGATTTACATAGTGTGGATATGTATTCTCCTCATAATTCGTGGAAGATAATTATTTTCTTTGCGTTCCTGTCGGCTCGTGTGATATAAATTACATTTTGTGCTCCTGTAACATGTTAAGCAGGCTTGCTTCTTTTAATTTTTCTTCTCGCCTGGATCAAGTGAAATCTTCACGAGGGATGGATACGCGACGTCAGATGGTGATTAAAGATTTTTGTGTATATTTTTGTTGTGAATTCGTAAATTTTGGGAAAAAAAAATTATAATTTCATAAATTGTATTAGGAATGGTGTATCTGGTGGATGTCTTTTTGATATGCGTTTTTTATCTAATTTTCCTTGTAGCTATAATAAATTGTATGATGTTCAGATGTCACTAAGGAACTAGTAGCGATAGCGAGTGGGAACTTCTTGCTTTTTAATAAAATTCAAATATATCTCAAAATTAAGTGAATTATTGTGTTTGAAGATGAATGCGCGATGCTCAAAGCTAATGAATTATGAAGACCGCGTGTGTAGCTGTTTTATCCCATTAATTATGATTTTTTTCTGTTGCCAGGGCATTTTTCATTTGCTATCGTATGTCCGCAAAGGTGGACATAATTTCCTTTCAAGGACTATAACAAAAAAAACATCTTCAAAGGGGAAATAAATTTGAAATTGCTCCACTTCATTGATTCCAGATGAAGCAAAGAAGCAGTGACTTTGCTGATTTCAGTAAAAAAAATTGTGATCATTTGTAAATGGTAACTTTGAGGGGATAATCGCTTAATCCTTGTACAGTATACATCATTTTAATGGTCGCCTTTTAATAACAATTAAGTTGAAGGCTGTAAAGTATATTATACGAGTTGGATTTACTCTCGATGGGGGAAATTTTATATCTAAACATGCCTTTGTGTTTAATATGCCATCCTTATGGTTGGTGCTGTAAATCACCGCCTAGGGTGTGCTTATGAAGCTCATAATGGTATTCAAATTTGGTTGCTTTAATTACTCTTCCCAGGGAGGGATGGGGGAATTTTGGGAAAGAGGTAATAATTGACATAGATTGGTAATGATTGAGAGAGAAAAAAAAAGGACAGAAAGGCTCAATTTATAAATTTATGGTGATTGGGATGGTCTTATGAGAAATTTAAAAAATGTCCTTTTTATCAAAGGAAAACTTAAAACCGCGGGCTCTTTCGACCGAAGCGACCGACGGACGACGGTCGGTATTAGGAAAGCGACATGAGTGTCAAATAATTTATCGTTCAAATGAAAGAGTCTCAAGAAATATGTTTAACGTTATTTTTCTTGGATCACCGATGGATTGGTCCATAAGTGGACTTTTTGTGGTGTCTTCTGATTTGATAATTTTATTCAGTTGATATATGCACTATTTAGACGACCATAACCATTTGTACCATTTGTACGACCATTTTGTATCATAAAGTGGTTAATAATGGTGTAGCTATCTTTTATATCTGCAGAATTTGACTGTTTTAGAAAGATGGATGAATGTCGGTGCCATTGTTCGGTCTTGGTACGATGATGATAAAATACTTATGCGATGTAACTTAAAGAAAAATATTAAATTTAAAATGTATCTATCTGCCTCCAGTTACGCACACTAAGTTGGTTGAGGTCGTTCTCCAATTGTGCGCGCCACCTAAGGTGGGGTCTTCCTCTGCTGCGTTGTCCCTCAGGGGTCGATTCGAAGACTCGTCGGGCTGATGCGTTGTTGCCCATACGCTCCACGTATCCCACCCATCTCAGCCGTTGTATATTTTTAGCATTTTGACTAGGTCAACTTCGCTATATAGCCCGTATAGTTCGTCATTGAATCTTCTTCTCCACACACCATCGTGACAAACTGCACCGAATGTCACTCGAAGAATCTTTCTCTCAAAGCATCTCAGAAGGATTTCATCTGCTTTTGACAGGGTCCATGCTTCTGCACCATACAGCAGGACCGGGATGATTGAGGTCTTATATAATATCTCCTTGGTTCTACTAGAGAGGTCTTTACTTCTTATATGCCTTCTTAGCCCGAAGAAACAGCGATTGGCAATAGTGATTCTTTGCTTGATCTCTGCGCCGATGTCATTTTGCAAAGTGATAGCGGAGCCTAGGTAAACAAAGTCTCTAACTACTTCGAAGTTGTATCTTTTCATCGTGACGTTTTGTCCGAGTCGTCGATGTTGAGAGTCCTTTCTCGTTGACAGGCATATAACTCGTATTGTCCTTATTAACAGCCAGACCCATCTTTGCCGCCTCCGTTTCGATGCTTGCAAATGCGCTACTGACAGCTCGCTGCGTTCTCCCAATAATGTCAATATCATCAACATAGGCAAGTAGCTGAACGGACTTTTGAAAAATTGTTGTGTTGGCTTGTGAGTTTCGTACAATTGCTTCAAGAACGATGTTAGCGATGTATATCATAGCGCTTCGCCTAAAGAGGTGGTGTGTATCGATCTGAAATTCCTGGTTTTTTTCCAAGATCTGTCGGAGTGTAAAAATTTGGTCGATGGCTGACTTTCGTGGTCTAAAACCATACTGATATGGACCAATCAGGTTGTTGGCGAAGGGTTTTATTCACAAATTCGACACACACGCGACATTCTGGAGACTTATTCTTCTGTAGTTGGCGCAGTTCAGAGTATCTCCTTTCTTGTGGATGGGGCACACGTCCTGAGGTTCCATTCGTCGGGCATTCTTTCATCCGAACAAATTTCACAGATGAGTTGGTGCTCGGCCGGGAGGCCATATCCGCTCCAGCAGCTTTTTATACCCTCCACAGAAAGGTATATTCACCGGAGACCCTATAAAGTATATATGTATATTCTGAATCAGGATCACATTCTGAATCGATTTAGCCATGTCCGTCTGTCTGTCTGTCTGTCTGTCTGTCTGTTGAAAGCACGATAGCGTCCAAACGAATTGACCTAGGCGAATGCAATTTTATAAGATGACTTCTTTTTACCGTCGTCAGGTTGGTATTAAAAATGGGCTATGTCGGTCAAGTAGTTCTGGTACCTCCCATACAAAACCACTATTAGAAAAACGTCTCTCTCTCTCTCTGTCTGTTGAAATCACGATAGCGTCCGAACAAATCGACTTAGGCAACTGAAATTTTATGAGAGGTCTTATATTTATGGCCTTCAGGTTTGTATCGGTCAAGTAGTTCTATTACCTCCCATACAAAACCAATATTAGAAACATGCGTGTACCTATACAGTACATACAGTGAGTGGAGGGTATCAAAGCATCGGTCAGGCCGATGATAACACTTTTACCTGTTTGGACTTAAGTTTGGATATCGCTATCCACACTTCGTCTAGGTTGGGTGGATGGAAATTTTGGCTATCATCGTCCAAGCTGAATAGATCATTCTGTTTGACAGCGGGTTGTTGACTGTCTCCGCCGTTTAACAGTCTGCAGAAGTGTTCTTTCCAAATCCTCAGCACCGACTGTGAATCTAGTACTGTATTTCCATGCTCATCTCTGCAGATTTCTGTTCTGGCATTGTATCCTTTGTATCGCTTTGCTTTGGTAGAACTTTCGAACATTGCCTCTGCAGTAGCGTCCATCAATTGATTCGACCGCTCGCTTCTCGTGCTCTTTCTTTTTCTTCTGAGAAGTTGATGTTCGTCCCTTCTTCTTTGCCCATAGAGCTCGCGGGATTTATAGGAAGACGCGGTCGGCAAAGGTTTTGGTGGTCTCTTGCGATAGTAGCAACAACACATCCGTACAGCAACACTAGAATTTTTTCCGTAATTCTTTAAATCTATGTACTCAAAGCCCTATTAATACACCTAGTTTTGTGCCAGTTACAGAATGCAAATAATTGATATCGCTCTCATTTAACTAAGTCTTCACGACATTATCTTGGCTCTTGATGATCGCAAACCCAATCCAAGTCCTGGGCCCGATGGTATTCCTTCGATTATTTTTAAAATGTGTAGGTGGCCTGCATCAGCACCACGGGGGCAATGAGAACCAGCCCCATGGCAGGACTAGAGGCCATACTCAATCTTAAACCCCTAGACCTCTTTGTACAGGAATCAGATGCAAATAGTGCCCTCCAGTTAAAGCAGACCAAAAACTGAACAAATACACGGGCAATAATGTATGCACGGACTACACTACTTTCCGACTAGATTTTACACGGCCATTTACCACGTGTTTTCCCAGCAGGGACGATTGGTATGAAGATCAACCAGCATCCATTAGATCAACCATACCTATAAACACGGATAGATCAAAGATGGAAATTGGCGTTGGCGCGGGTTTCTACTCGGAATGTCTCGGACTATATCCAGTTCAATCAGGCTTCCTGAGGTACTGGCAGTGATAACAGCTGCTAAACAGGTTGCAATGATGGCAATACCTCATGCGGATATTACCTTTTTCATTGACAGTCAAGCGGCAATAAAAGCGATCTCTGCCGTTGAGTTAAAATCAAAGCTGGTAAGTCGCTGTCGCGAAGAGCTATGGGTTCTTGGCGAGCAGCACAACGTAAGACTATGCTGGGTTCCCGGGCACAGAGGTGTGCCTGGAAATGAAAAAACAGATGAGCTGGCAAGAAAAGGGTTCTCCCTTGAACTAAACCAGGCTGACACCACAGTAATGATTCCCCCCTGTAATCTCAGACAGAAGATTGGGAACAAAATACTAATGGCAACAAATGAAAGATGGAACAGGCCCGACTCCTGTGGCATAACCAGGAAAATGTGGCCAATCTACAACAACCAGAAAACTGAAAAAATCTTAAAATTGAACAAGAAAGCATTGTCCTTGATTGTAGGTATTATTACCGGACACAACATGCTAAAATACCATACCAAGAAAATGGGTACAGATGACCTGTGCAGAGAATGCGGCGATGAAGAGGTGCATGAGGACACCCCACACTTCCTTTGTCACTGCCCTGCGCTCTGCCACATAAGAAACAAAATCCTTGGCAGTTACTTCTTCGAGGATTTAGAAGAAATTTCATGAAGGGATTTTTCAATAAGGATTGGTTGAAATGACGTCGTCCCATATATCGCAATTTTTCTTGTTAACATACCCATTCATTAAGATTTTTCGGCCAAAGTTGGGGTCCTCTTCCAAACGCTCCGAAGTCCCCTTCCAGTCAGCGAACAAACGGCGTTGGCTATTGTCATTAATTTGGATCTCCCAGATCAGTTGGATTTTGTACGCGTTTCATCACATCGTTTTGGTCAGGTGGATGGACATTTTGGCTATCATCGTCCAAATTGAATGGCTCGTTCTGCCTGACAGTGGAATTTAAAGCCTCCATCATTTCTGGGCATATTTTCGCAATATCTACTGTATGGCAAGGCGCAGTAACGCAGTGGTTAGTGTTCTGGACTACTGTGCGAGGGATCCCAGGTTCAATCACTGGAAAAACACAAATTACATCTTAAAGTTTTTTCTACTGCGACACCTCTCGCAAACGTCTGACAAACATCCGAGAGTACAACTGTCATGAAAAAGCTTCTCAATTCAGCCGTTCGGAATCGGCATAAAATTGTAGGTCCCTTCCATTCGTCCCAAAAATAGAAACTCACACAAAACGAATGGTTGCAAGAAGCTAGGCCTTGGGTGTCTACCCGCCTGTTGCTTCACCTATTTATTTATTTTACAGTGTGGCAAAGCTGGACGGATTCGTTTGTGCCAACAGTTTCGATTAGCTCTACCGATCGGTATCCATATCCACGAACTGCTCAGTGACATCGGCATCTTCTACTCTCCATAGGGGGCTTCGGATTTTACTTCATTGCATTATCACTTGACAGATAACATATGGTCAGATATAACGTGTAATTAAGATTCCCACTTACATTGTTCCGGATAATATTCCACGCCTACCAATAGACGCTCGTCCTTACTCCGAATCTAAACGCACTTCAACCACCCAACCAAAAATGATTCTACTAATTAGACAAGAGAACAGAACCCTCTGTCGTACATACACCGCTCTAGGTACACCGATAATTGTTCTTAAAGGAGAACACCTAAAATGTATCTAATTCAGTAATTAACTTAAATACAACAAAACCCTGATGCCACCTTAACTGTCTGCTTAATTGTGTGTGATGCCACAAATCCAGGACTATAGTCAATCAACAAATTAATCTTTCACCACAAATGTGTCCCTTAAATAGCTCACGCCCTCCGGCCAACTCCCTTCGAAATAGGGTTGATGTGTAATTTATATCACCATCTTCGTCACCTAGGTGTAGATCTCAGCCGTCTGTTCGTTGGTAAATTGAAAATATTTCACCAAAGATATACCGATAAGGATTTTCTTGCCCCCTGCAGAGAGCTGTCGTTATTTCTTACACAATTTTATTAAATTTAATAATATGTAAATATTTCAGTTTAAAAATGACATTAATTTCTTGTCGTGTGCTTTCTTCTTCACGCCCACCCACTCCACATCCACCATGGAGACCAGAGTACAAAACATCAGAGTATTCTCGTAAAAAAAGGAAGCAACGCAAAATGTTTAAGAGAGAAGCCCATAAAACCCAGAAGGGAACAATCAATTTGCAATTATGATTAATACTGAAGTTGAGTCGCAGTAAAAATGAAAACGCTTCTCGCTCCTCCACAAAACAAGTCAAGGATATTCGTGCATTACATAGGCACTTCCGAATCGTTCACGTATTTTTACTTAAATTCGTTCGTACACTTGCATTCGTCGGTCGTTGATGGGGAATCGACCCGGAAGGACGATGATAATGATGATGATGATGGTGGAAGAAATGGATTTAATCAATCAATATATGTATTAATATGATGGCTCTTGAAAGGGCCCATAAACGGAAGTATATATGAGTATGAGTGTCAGTTCATATAGCTTTAATCGATATTGGAATTCATGAGAGACATTCATTCTAATATCTATCTACTGTGACTGTGAGATGGATCTCTCGATATGAATCCACGTATGTCACAAATGGATGAACAGTATTATGTATATTGATTTGTTAAATACTTTTCCACGTGATAATATTGCTTGGATTGCGCTTCATTTAGATTGTCTCGTTAGTATAGTTATGTGATAAGTGCGTTCCCGATGTGTGATTATATATAGACCACTCTGTGAGAGCAATTAGCAGTAATGGTAATTAACCTCAATCCGCTGACAGACTAATGAGAATTAGCTGCTATAAGGACTACTTATTGCAATTTGTTTTGAAAAAAAGAAAATATAATAAAGCAATCAAGAGCCTGGAATAATGCGATTACTGTTGACGAGCGAGCCTGCAAAACGGAAAAAGGGCAATGACTTTTGAAACTCCATGTGAAATGTTGCGACATTGAACAGACTCGCGTGCAGCCGAACAATAAGCGGAGATTCTCTACTGCTAAAGAGTACCCCATAATCACGCAAAATTTGAATTTTGCGCCATTTAATAGCACAGTGATGCCAACGGAAAAAAAGATAACCATATGACAGCTGAAAGTTCGGTGTTAGTAAAAATGAAGCGCTATGGGAAAGAACAGCGCATTTTCATTGTTGAGCAATTTTTTATATCTTATATTGTTAATTGTAATTTATTTACTTAATAATAAAGACAATAATAATAATAATAATGAAGGTTTGTCAGATATAGTCCGCAATTTTCGAACAAAATATGGCCGTCGCGTCATTGTGATTTAAAACCATCAACCGTGAAGAAAATGATTGAAAAATTCAGGGAGACTGGATCAATTAGTGATCTTAAACACTCTGCTGGGTGTCCTGTCACAAGTCGTTCAATAGAAAACATCGAAGCAGTTCGCGAGAGTATTGCTGACAGTACAGGAACAAGAATTGGGCATTTCGAAAAGCTCTCTACAGCGAATTCTCACGAAAGACTTGAAACTTCATGCTTAAAAAGCTCAATTGACTCAATTGAACAGAAGACTACTGACCATGCAGCGCGAAAAGAGTTCGTTAAATTAATTTTTGAACAACAAAAAGTGGATGCTGATTTTTCGAACAAAATTATCTTCAGTGATGATGATGAAGCTAATTTTGATCTTGATGGCTTCGTTGTCAAACCTGTCACATTTTGGGTTCAGAAAACCCGCCAGTAATTATTGAGAAACAAATGCATACACAACGCGTGACTGATGTTTGGAGCGGATTTGGGGCTGAATGCATTATCGAATCATTCTTCTTCGAAAATGCGGCTGGTCATCAGTAACAACTGATGGTGTTCGTTGTGTGCCTAAATTAAAAGATAGGTATGGATGTGACCAACATGTGGTTTCAACAAGACGGTACCACATGCCGGCCGTACAGCCAATTCAATTACTGCATGAGTCATTCCCTAATCCTGTAATCGGCCGTTTTTGTGACCAGAATTGGCCATCCAGATCTTGCGATTTAACGCATTTATTCTGTGAGGTTTTTTTTTAAGTCAAAGGTCTGTTTAAGCAAGCCCACGACTACGAAAGAGGAAATTGAAAGGTGTATTAATGAAATTCTGCCACATTTATACGAAACGATCATAGAAAATTTCAACAAAAGAGTAAGTACTTGCCGGCAAAGCCTTGGCGGCCATTTATCCGATGTGCAATTCCATACATAACCCCAATCTATGTACTCTATGAGTCAATAACAAAATTTAAGCTTTCTAATTAAAATTTAATTTCTTCTATCAAAATTATATTTTGCGTGAATTATGGCTGTCAATTGTTATCTCACCAGATCATCAAACTGTCAATCAAATTGATCACGCTGGCGATCGAAGTAAGGCACTTATCCAATATTCTAGATGTCCGAGCTTTCCGAGCGGTCAAGGTACAAATGCAGATATTTAAGACGTCATAACAAAGCCGCAACTGGTGTGCTTGGTTTAACAAAACCACCCCAAGAAACCGCAGGTTTGATGAGGAGTGTCGGTACATGCAGCAAAACCATACTTGCCTACAAAACGGCGCTCGCGGGGCGAGAGGAGCTCGTCAGCTCTACGAGCAAAAAAGGAAGGAAGAACATCGGCTTCTCCAGAGGAAAATAAAAGATCATGAGAAGCGTGGGATCGAGGAAATAGAGGGGTTCGGAAGTTTTACCAAAAGTTAAAAGGAACGTGTCAAGGCAGCATTACCTGAACATAGACCTGTAGAAATGAGCAAGGAAACCTTGTAGTAGAGTCGCAGTCTGTGTTGAGAATATGAAAAGTCCACTTCGGCAGACAGTTAAATGGCCGGCGAGGATGGCCCAAATTCCGTCGTCAGGCAGAACGACCCATTTAATCTGGACGATGAAAGTCATTTCCGCCGAAGCGAGGATAACAATATCTAAACTCAAGTCCAACAAGGCTGCTGGAACAGACGGCCTACCAGCTGTCCTATTTAAGGCTGTCGAAGATGACTTAGTAGATGAGTAGAGCACACACTTATCTCCAAGGTTAGGTCGGAAAAATGTATATGCCTGATGAATAGAGCTTCAGCATCGTTTGTTTTAGGCTCGGTGAGTCTACAAACTGACCAAATATTTACAATACTGAAGAAAACTGAAGAAGTACAGATCGACATCAGCCACCATGCTTATTGAATTTTAGACCGCATTTGACAGCATTAATAGAGACGAAAGGGCCATGTCTACTTTTGGCATTCCTGCCAAACTCATCAGAGTATATAGAATGACGGTGGAGAACACTCGCTGGTCCTTTAAGACCTTTGATGTAGAAAAAGGATTTAGACAATGTGATGTCACGTTACTTTTTTCACATCGTACTTGAGAAAATTGTACGATACTGACAAGCCAACGGCAACGCCAGAGGCACATTTTTTCAAAAGTGTATGATGACTTCGACTTTGTCGCAGAGGGACAACCCAGTAAAGGAAGACTTTACCTTAGATGGCGTATCTACACAAGAGGAAGGAGACCTGAACCAACTTAATTGCAAAACACTGTGAAAGTTATTGATTTACTGAAATAGACTGAACGACTTTCAAGAAAGGATGTGTTAACCGGATTTTTTTTTTCATTTTAAAAAGATCGGTCCTGAACCCACATTTTAGTGATCAGGGGAGTATGCCCAGAGTTTCGTGAATATAAAGTGTGTTTGTATTAGAGGTATAGAATATTAGTTTAGTTTAGTTTAAAGTGGCTCTCGATGAGAGAAACACGTAGGCCGTTATTCGGCCCATTATGCATACCACTGGGATTTGGGGAGCTGTTTCTTTACTGGCTACTCATGTAAACCATTTGCTGCCGGTTATAAAGCCAAGAATGTTAGCTGTGCTGATATTACCTAGATCACTGAGATCATTGAGAAAATAGTTTCCTAAATAGGCCCTTCTTAGATTGGCCAGGGCAGGGCAGCTGCCCTACAGCTTCTGCAGAAGTCATTATATGGCAGACCAAGCCTTTGGGCGTGTCTGCCTAATACGCAGTGCCCGGAGATCACATTAACAACTTTCGAGATACTAGATCTATTAATTTGAACAAGCTCCTTGGATCGCTTTGCGTCCAGAGCTGGCCAGGTGAGCTTGGCAGTATCGCAGTATCCCAAATGTTTCCATCTGAAGCCTGCACTCATCACTGCGTCCGCATGAATTATTTGTTTAGCGTGGGAAAGTGGTGAATACACGTTGTGCACTGTGCAGGCTTATGCTCTCCACGCCAGAGGAGCCTCGCCTTGCTAGTTCGTCTGCTGCACAGTTCCCTGGGATGTCACAGTGACCTGGAACCCAGCAGAGGGTGAGGTTGTACTGTCCAGCTATCTCGTTTAGAGATACGCGGCAATCTTCCACCGCCTTGGATCTTATTTCGCTGAATATTAGAGATTTAATTGCAACCTGGCTATCAATGAATATAACGATATCCCTTTGCGATACCGAATTAATCGACAGCCACGCTGTGCTTGACGAATAGCTGTAATTTCGGCCTGAAAAACACTGCAGTGTATCGGAAGACTGAAGGAGAGGCACAGGTTCAATTCCTCTGAAAAGACTCCGGCGCCCACTCCCTCTGGTGTCTTAGAACCGTCTGTGAATATTGACAGTGATTTGTGTAGGACATTTTGTGAATCCCACTGGTTTCTGTCCGGTATTTCATGGGTGAAGCCTCTTTCGAAATTGATTTTCATAGGCAGATAGTCGGTATTTGTGGGCAGGGGGATCGTCTGTAGAAGTATGCTGGCGTGTCCAATTGGTTGCCCTCTCCAGTGTTTCCCTTCCCTTAATCTAGAACTTTAAGTTGGCAACACTATTTTAACTGGCGGTCATTTTATCAGCTGTTAAGTGATTTATTTTTAATTTGGATTGGCATTTCAACATGAATAGACTGAACAACGCTTCCAAATTGTGCAAATTTATTTTGAAAATCATGGTTCTATTCGATATTGCCGTTGATCCCAATTTTCATAAGCGAATTTTGTTTAGCGATGCAGCTCACTTTTGGTTGAATGGAAACGTCAATAAACAAAACTACCGTATTTGGAGTGATGATAATCCTCAAGTGTATGTAGAGACACCGTTACATCCAAAAAAAAAACTGACTGTTTGGTGTGCTTTATGTGTTGGTGGAATAATTGGTCCGTACTTCTTTAAAAACGATGCTGGTCAGAACGTTACAATCAATGGTGACTGCTATGGAGCCATGATAACTGACGTTTTCGTTCATCAATTGAACAACCATGATGTGCAGGAACTGTGGTTTCAACAAGACAGCCCAACATGTCACACAGCTCATGCTACAATTGATTTATTGAAGGAAAAGTTTGGTAACCGCATAGTTTGGTAACCGCATATGTGAAGTCGCTAGTTCACGCCGATAAGCCCGAAATAATTGACCACTTGGAGGACAACATTGGCCGCGTTATTGCCTATATACGGCCACAAATGTTGGAAAAAGTCATCGAAAATTGGACCTCCAGATTAGACAACGTCCGAGCCAGCCGTGGCGGTCATATGCCAAAAATTATATTTGAATTATAATGCCAGAAGATTATCTTTCGAACAAAGTAAATTGCATGTCGATTTAAAAAAATCATCTTTATTTTATTCTATTTCAAAGTTCTATACCTCTAAAAAAAACAGCCTTTGTTTCCAGAAGACTACAATTTGCAGCAATTTAAGTGCAGAACTGACATACATCTGCAAGCTTCTCGGGGCGCTGATGATGCGTTATAGGTTCGCCTTTCCCGGGAGAAAGAAATATAAAAAAAAAAAATAACAATGACTGGTTATATCAATTATCTCAATTTTATAAAAACATGGATTTTTAAGATAGTATTACTCACTAACGACCATTAGCTGCAATACTTTGATTTATAGCATCAGCCATACACCGTCCTTCAACTCATCTACTTTTTTTCGGTTATATCTCGCACCCAAAATTTGCTGTGGGCTCTTAGACTATCAATTCCTGCCCTGCCTTGAAAATGGCTACAAACACTACACTTTCCAGGGCACTTTAATAACACGTGAGAGCGATTGCACGCGTTCTCTCCCTTGAACATTTCTAAACGGATTTCGGCCACTCTGGCAGATTTGCCAACTTGTAGTAATTTTCACTACTATTTTACTATTTTCAACCCTCCTCAAAACGGTATATCTGTCCTCTGTGTGTCCTTTCGAGATTGGGCAGCTCAGAGCTGTTTATACTTTGAAATGAAAACCCTTAAGAAAGTATGTACTTATAGATTTGTTTACTGTCAAAGTAATTACGCTTACAAATGTATCCATAAACTGGAAGCAAACAAAGCACTTGCTGTGGTGTTAACATTCCACCCAATTAATTCCTCGAACAACACAACATCGCCATAAATATAAATTACACAGACACACCAATCAATATCGATTTACTCCAAATAAAACGCATGCCGCATACGCAATAAAAACGATTGTATACTTCATCAACTGTCATTACAAGTTACAGAATAATTATGACAGTAAAGTGAAAGCCCTAAAGGATTCAAGGACTTGTTTTTATTTTCGAATTTCATTGTTTAATTGCCACAAATGCGATCACGATAAGATTACTTATTAACTCCAATGACGATTTACATGGTAGAAGCATCTGAAAAAGGTAGATACTTCTGACGTAAATATAATAATGTGTCATAATAACGAAAAAAAAAAATCGTTGTTATCGTCAATTGGAAAATTATGCAGACTTTTACATTTTACATAACAAATGTAAATTTTAAATGAATAAACGGATTAATAAATAAATTAATTGACGCGTTTGTAATGCTACCGACTTAATACAGATTCAATCAATTGGGTATTAAAATATAAAATGATTTAATGCCGAATGGTGGCTATAGATAGCTAGGACGGATATTATACTTGTAACAATAAAATTTAAGCTCTAGTAGGATTGCTATATAAAATTTAAATTTGTTTAAAATAAAAGGGAGTAGAGTACACTTTTATTGCTCAACTTAAGGCGGAAACCATTCTTGTAATTTAAAGCAATGGGATTCGCATTTTAGTGAAAATAAGAATAAAGGAGTAAAGTAGAACTAGAAAAAACAACTGTATTAAGTTACTAAAGAAATGCCCAACTAGCACTTCCGCTTCGTTAAAACTTTCGGTAGGAGTACAAAAATACCATTAACTTATTCAAAGGTTTGAAAAAAAAAAAACTTAAGCAAGGCCTATTATAAAGTTGGTACATATTTTTTACTTTTTTACTCGGATTCGAACTACCGACTCTATACGCTTCTATCCACTCTGCATTGCGCGTCACGGCTAATTCGAATGAAGTGCAATCGTAAAGTCCCATTTTCGACAACTTAATCGAGCAACTGGGGCCGTATATCAGCAATAACACGGCGAATATTGACTTCCAAATTGTCCAACGTCTCTGGTTTATCGGCATAAACTATAGTGACTTCACATACTCCCAAAGAAAGTAGTCTAAAGGTGTGAGATCCCAGTTCATAGGTCCATTATGCGAAATTATGCGCTCAGCGAATGTTTCCCGCAATAAATTGATGGTGTCGTGTGCCGTGTGGCATGATGCGCCATCTTGTTGGAACCAAAGCTCTGTCACGTCAATGCCATTTGACTGATGAAGGAAGAAGTCAAAAATCATGTTTCTATAGCCCTCTCCATCGACGGTAACATTCTGGCCGGCATCGTCCTTAAAGAAATATGGACCGATGATTCCACCAGCCCATAAAGCACACCAAACAGTGAGTTTTAATGCTTATAAGGGCATCCCTACAAAGGCTTCTGGGTTGTCTCCACTCTAAATTCCGCAATTTTGCTTGTTTACATATCCATTTAACCGAAAATGGGCCTGTTCAGAGAACAACTGCAGCGGAGGTAGGGCGTAGGGGTGTTGTTATCCCTGGTAGCAGATGGTGGCACGCTTGCGGAAGGCCGGGCCAAAAGCTCGTCGTATTGGGGGGGGTTCTTCCTGCTACTTATCCTCCTACAAAATGAAATCGTGCCGAGGTAGATGATTCCTACCGAACATAAATTTAAATATCACAATTAAGTAGACTAATAAGTGACATATGCATCTATATAAGAAACCTGTCCTGAAGAAGGGTTGTAATCACATGGATTACCGTAATATAGTGTTTTGAACTATAGGTAAATAACAATAAAAGCATTGCAATCGAAATAGCAATCGCTATTTCGTTGGAAGAGATAGGTAAACTAAATTTAAATGCAAAAGAAAATGAAAAGAAGGAAAAAAGAAGAAGAAAAGAATTAAGAGAAAAGAAGGGAATGATCAGATGTCTATGATCTTACGGAGGTTGGTAGGAGTATACTCCTACGTGCTACCGTGTCTTCGGCTATACCCACCCTGACTGCCGATTAACTCTGCAGCTCCATGGCTATCCTACGCCGACAATATTAGTGAATAGCCCCATGATGTTTAGGTTACGCCTCACCTAAAATATGGTTATTCACCTTTCACACCTCTCCATCACACAATAAGGTATTACCAAATCATCCTATCCAAATAAAAGATCTATGTAGAATTCAAATAGCTGAACAATATTTATTCTATAAATATTAGTTTAAACGGAAGAGACATCAATTCTCTCTTAATATTAAAAAAAAAACAAAGAGCGACGTAAAATTTAAACTGAATTTCAGACTCATTTGGCTTAGCTATTGTGGTGATAGGTATAGAACTGTTATCAATAGCTCGTAAATATGCATATCAAATTTAGGTTTACTAAAATGAAAAGGAGATTCAACTCCGACTTAATGCAAGATAGCAAGGTATAGTTCAAATAATAGGTAATTAATAATTTCATAAAAGGCTAATGAACTAATAACAAGAATAAAAAAATTAAGAACTAGACTAAGGATTTGTGCCAAAAGAAAATACAAATTCAATATTTTAAAGTGACTTACGATTTGTTGAAATTTTTGTTTTATAGGTATATCAATGAAAGGTTTGTATGATGTATGTATGATGATTTTGTTGTTGAAACCGCTGACTCCGCTTGTGCGCACAATTGGTTGTCTGCAGATGTTTGTTCTATGTTGATTAGTGTTTAATGTATGTATGATATATGCTGTATGGAAAGAGTTGATTAGAGATATGTGGAAATTTGTATGATCTTTTGTTTTTGGCATTACCTGGGATGGATTGTTCTTATACTAAATACTTAAATAAAACTAATACAAATCTACTTTTACTAAAATTATCTTAAACTAATTCGCCTAAGTATTTGACAATTGGTCACATACATCGACGGAATGTCGATGAGTCCTCGGGGTTCGCTGGTTCGGTGGCACTCGGAATGATAGAAAGAGCAAGGAATGTAGCTCTAGACCTTGTGCTTCGTAGGATGGTCTCTGCAAGCCGTACTCATATACTAGCTGGCGGTAATGAAATTGCTACGCCAAGTTGAGATGTTTGGCTAGTAATTATGTAACACCAATTTTCGCACACCGACTGATGCTCGCACGGTTTGTCCACCCAGAGACACTCGTGGTTAATACCAATGCTGTTCGTGGCGGGTGGTGAGGTTCAACCCGGGGAGATTAACCTGCAGAGCACGTTCGTAATATGGACGTAGTTTTCGTGTCCCACTGCGTATTTTTGGCGGTGCGCAGGGATACGAGAGTGCTGTTTTTTTGGGACTTGCACTTGAAGTTAACGCAGATCCTCTTCTAGCTGTTGGAATCTTGTGTTCCAAGAAGTAAATGGAAGATGCAGGTGCAGGGAACGTTTCTCTGCAATGTGGTTAGTTTCTTCTCGAGGTTGAGCTTAGATGGTAAGTTATGAGGGCGAGAGAGCGTGGTATTAATTGTGATGAATTACAGTCCCACCAGGAGCCGCAAAAACGTGGCAAACTTTGAGGTTGTGGGGTTAAGCGTTGGCTTTAGAGCGGAGTGCTTCGCGACTGCTGGTCGATTTCGGAAGAGTAGCTCGCACAAGTGCAATGAAAGCACGTGCAGATTCTGAAAACGACACAAATCAGTGCGTTGCCATACGTTAGGGTATAACACTGAAACTTACCCTCACGTGAGGTTATGATGATTATCGTTTATTTTATAAATCCTGGTAAATGCACACTTTAAACGTGGGATAATTCCAATAAAATAGTTTTTACGTAAGACTTTTTGATTTTTCTTCACTATAGATAAAGATCGCACTCGATTTAATTCGCGGGATCTGATACGCTCACACTCTACTAAACTTTTGTCAAATAAAAGATCGAGCGCGCGTGCCCAAGGCTTTTTATAGACATGCGCTGTGTAATGGCAGATAACTCTCCAATAATTTACGTGTTCGGTTTTAGCATTAGTGGATGGGCGCTTCCTGTGGGAATGCGCCATATACGCGATGATAATGCAGTTTGTCAGTTATTTTAAATTTTATGGGAAGAAAAAGAAAAATGTAAAAAGGCTAAAGTGTAAATACGAATAGTGGAAGGGTTACGCTACAAAGTCATGCATTTTGGGAACACATGTGTTGTCAAAAGACATGAAAACCGAAACACTTCCGGGCTATATCATAAGGTAGGGCAGTAGGTAGATAGTCTCTCGACCCATGACCCTGTCTCAATGATTTCTCAAGTCGACGTATCTTAGAAGCGTTGAGGAAAAGAAAAAAAATTTAGGTATCAATGCTTTAAATCTTTAGCATGATAAATGCCAATCAATTTGCCTTGAGGGTTTTCAATTTCGTACAACGATCTTCCAATTTGACGGACTATTCGACATCGGACAAACTTTTGACAAAGCTTGGCGTTGAAGTGTTTCGCGGCATTGCTTAATACGAAGTTCCTGCGGTACACTTCTTCACCTGGCTTAAAAATTCGCACGGACGATCGTAAGTTATAAAACTTTTCGTTTCGCTGATATGCTTCATGTAACTTTTCCTTGACTTTCTCTCTCACTAGCTGAAGTGCATTCGAAGGTGGTAAATATTCAATTTCGCCATCACTCAGGGTGTTAAGTTTTTTGCCTATTTTGTAACAATCTCCATGATACATCATATGACGACCGAACAAAACGAAAAATGGTGACATCCCTATTGACTGGTGCACTGAAGTAACTAACGCCTGCTGTATTTGAGATAAGTGCACATCCCAATATCTTTGGTCATCCTTAAGATATGTTCGTATGGCAGCCAAAATTGACCTATTTACCCGCTCGGAAGCATTCGCTTGGGGTGAATAAAATGCATTTTTAATATGAGTGGTTCCGTATCTTGATAAAAATTGACCGAATTCTTGCGACACAAATTGCTTGCCATTGTCGCTATGCAAGAACTCTGGCACGCCGAATTTTTGAAACACTTCCTTCTCCAGAAAGTCGATCACAAGCTTAGTAGTAGCTTTGGGCATTGCTTTAAGAAATACAAATTTAGAGACATAGTCTAAAACTACAAAAATGAAAAGATTGCCTTTTTTCGTTCTGACATATGGTCCCATAAAGTCGATGTAGATCTTCTGAAAAGGAAGATCTAATTGCTGTTGTGCGCCCATAGGTGGTCTAAGTGTAACATTGGGAGATTTGTTTTCCTTGCAGTCACTGCATTTTAGAATAAAATTCCGCACCTGCAATGCCATATTTGGCCAATAAAAGCTCTGTTTAATTCGCTCTAGCGTCTTGAGAATTCCTCCGTGTGAACAATTTGGTGGGTTATGATTAAGTTCAATAACCGAGCTTGTCAAACCTGTTGGTACCCACAATTTCCAAACATATTGATCATTTAAGTCGTCACATCCGCTTTGAAAAACTCGTTTGAAAACCAGGTTGTCTTGGACTTTCAGATCAGGTAGCCTTTCTTGATTTTCCGTAATGGACGAAATAAGATCTAAATACTCTGAAGATTTAAATTCCGGTGAATTTAGATCAGGTAAATTACTTGAAAAATTTATTGAGGAAATATGTTCCACATACGCCCTCGATAACGCATCGGGTACAATGTTTTGGTTTCCTTTTCGGTGTTCGATTTTGAACGTGAACGCTTGAAGCTTAAGAGACCATCGCGCAAGCCTACCGCTTAGGTCTTTAAGACCCATGAGCCACTTCAGGCTGGCGTGGTCTGTAATGACAGTAAAAGCGGTACCTTCAATATACGGTCGAAATTTATGAATGGACCTTACGGCCGCAAAACATTCTAATTCGGTTACACTATATTTCTGTTGGCAGTTGTTGAGTTTTTCCGAAAAATAAGCAATTGGCTTCTCGTTTTGCTCCTCGTCGTATTGAAATAGTACACCTCCAATACCTTTCGACGATGCATCACACTGTATGAAAAACTCTTTCGAAAAGTCTGGATTACTCAGGAGTGGTGCAGAAAGTAAAGCAGATTTTAGCGCTTCAAAAGAAGCAATGGCATCTGGTGACAAGGTGAAAGATTTCGCCTTTTTAAGGGTATCCGTCAAGGGTGTTGCCAGTGATGAAAAGTTTCGGATGAATCTCCGATACCACCCACAGAGACCTAAGAACCTTCTAACTTGTTTCTGGGTAGATGGGATCGGAAAATCTTGAATGGCAGATACTTTTTCGGGATTTGGTTTAATATGCCCTTGTCCGATAATGTATCCCAGATACCGCAGCTCTTTAAAGCAAAAGAATGACTTCTCGACATTAATTGTCAAATTGGCTTTCTTTAGGCACTCTGCTACCTGCTGAAGAACCGAAAGATGTTGGTGAAAGTCCGGTGATATAATCAGGAGATCGTCAAGATATACGAAAACGTTTTCCCTAAGTGCGCTGGGGATCACTCTATCCATTAACCGACACATCCTTTGGGGTGCATTACACAACCCAAATGGCATGACGGTGAATTGATAGAGGGGTCGTCCTGGCACAGTGAAAGCCGTTTTCTCTCTTGACTTCTCCTCTAGAGGGATCTGCCAGAACGCGTCTTTGAGATCCACACTACTAATGTAGTGTGTATCTCCAAGTCGGCTGAGCAGACCCTCTATATGCGGAAGCGGGTACGCATCTCGCTTGGTGAGAGAGTTCACTTTGCGATAGTCCAAACATAGTCTGTTCTTACCCGGTTTACGGATAAGGACTATGGGAGAACTCCAAGCACTGTGACTCTCTTCAATTACACCCATAGCGAGCATGCGATCCAGCTCCGCATAGACCAATTGTTGTATGACAGGCGATATAGGGTAATGGCGCTGCTTTACCGGTTCAGCGTCATAAGTATCGATAATATGTTTCTCGACAGTTGTTTTTCCTAACCCAAGTTTGGCAAAGGAGGGGAAGATGGAAATTACAGACTGTAGCTTCCTTTGTTGCTCCGTGGTGAGTTCATGCATTGGAGGCATAGGTTTAGTGCTTCCGCTGACATCTCGCTTCCCATTCAATTCCGAGGAAACTTCGCTGATGATGTGTGGGGCAATCTGGAATTTGGACCAAAAGTCTACGCCGAGATAGAGTGGTTGTACTAGGTCCGGAACCAAGTAAAGATCTAAAGAGTTCTTTAGATTTTTATACTCCATTTCTACCACAATTCGACCCACTATCTTTTGTCCTTTCCCATCAGCGGTATTTACCTCGGAATTGAATAGCAGAATCGGAATATCAAGTTCCCGCACCAAATCCATGCATCCTTTTCCTAAACAGGAAATTGAAGCACCGCTATCCAGCAGTCCTTGAATTTTCCTACCTCGCAATAAAACATCAGCATATGGTCTGTTATCTAACAACTTATCTTCGAGAAAACTTTCGCTTATGAGCTTCCGGTAAGCTCGCCTTTTCCTATGTCTCTGTCGGGTTTTAAGTAATTTTCGGGAAATATCTGGTGTTGTTATTTCATTTAAGTTAAATATTCGATTTCGTATTTTGTTGTATTCAACTAATCTTTCTTGGTACGATTTCTTATAAAACGGTATTGAGACTAGTTTAACTTGCTCGAAAGCTGAATTCGCCTCAGCAATGGGTATCGCGCAATGCACATTACTGGGCTTACATTTGTCCAGCTGGGTTTTATCTAAGTCGAAGCAAGTGTTGGTTGACGCGTCTTGTTTTGTTACTCTGGGTTGGCTTGTGCCGAACGCGACTCCCCAGGATCCGTCACGTTCGTCCTTGTGTTTCCCAGTTGTGGGTGACATGTGGGACAATCCAAAACGGTGTAATTGTCAGTACCACATCTATAGCAAAATAGGTGTCGTACTGGCAAATTACAATGAACGAAATGATGGCCTAACTGTTTACAGTTGAAGCACACAATTGTGTTATTTGCTCGTCGTTCATGTACATTCGAACTTTTCGTACGATTTGAGAGAGCGACAGCTGAAATGCCTCTATAAGCGTCAAGATCAGGATGAACTTCTGTTTGCTGCTCATCGAAACAGTCGAGTTCACTTATGTTTCTCAAACGATTTTGAGCAACATAACGAGAATGGAGCATCTTCTCCGTCCGTCTACACTCGTCTCGGAAATGTTCGAATGAATCAATCTTCATAGGATATATGAAGTTCATTAACCGAGTGTTAATGTTATTTCTGAGAATCTTGATGAGTTCTTGTTCTCTTATTGGTTCCCGTAGTTGGCTTTTCAGGTGAATAATGGATTTAAAGAAATCGTCAAATGGTTCATTCGGCAATTGTCTACGATCCATTATTTGTTTGAGGATCTCAAAATCGTTTTCGAATCCTTTAAATTGTTTGAAAAGGGCTGATCTAAGCATTGGCCAATTTCCTCTTGGATTACTCCGAAGATATTGCCAATACCAGTCTTGGGCAGAACCAGATAACAAGTGATGGAAATTACGTATTATCTCTGCCCAAGGGCAATTGTAATTATTTTTCAGCACCTCGACTCGAAATACAAAGTCTTCTATCGGAATACCTTTCGCGGTATCGTCAAAACGAATACCCCAACGATCCAACTCAAAACGTCTGTGACTGGGTCTATCGAATTGATCCTGATTAAAGGTATTTCTTCTATTGGAGTTCGGATTATATTGAGCACTAATATCGTAACGATCACATGGCTCGAAATTAACCTCAGGATGAACATCAGGTGGAATAAAATTTCTGTTAGGGGTATTATCTAATTGCGAACTGGTTGACATGTTACCCTGAACTGCACTATTATTGTAATTATGAATTCGATTTCTGTGACTAAAATTGGAATTACTAGGTTCCGGCAGATGATTATCATTACGACTTGGTGGCTGTGGAATATTTTGTGTACCACATTGTGCTAGCGGAGCACTCTGAGTGAACATATTTTGCATACTCTGTTGTACATTTGTTTTTATTAAATTTGGCAAATCTTTCAGCAGTGATCTCTGCATGTCAGCTAAACTAGCATCGACCACACTCTTGATGTGCGAGTGGAGATGTCCAACTGAAGACTGCTGTGGCTGTGGCAAATTGCTATGCACATTCCCAAAAGCCGCAGCCGAACCGTGTGCACCTTCAGTGTTACGTAAATTCACATTACGATCAGCTGTTTCGTTTGCGAAAAGAGACATAATAGGGATTGCAGAAGAAGAAGTATTGATAGTTGTTGTTACTAAACTAGTGTTATCATTCGCATGAAAGCTATTTGTGGGTATTGTGACAACAGACGTCGCTAATCTCTCACACATAGTCTGATTGAGTACTCTACTTCCGTTTGCACTTATATTGCTGTTAACTAAATCATAGTTAAGAGAGCGATTGTTTATACTTGATCTATTGTCATATTGAGGTGGAGAGTGTTGTACCGGTCTACTAAAACTAGAATGAGACACAGTTATGGGTGTGTCATGTCAACGTTGCCTCCTCGATTGCGAGTTTGCATACTGTGCTGCCTGTTCGCGTCGAAAACTATGTTTCGCCTCACTTTAGGAATAGCTCCGTTGACTTCTTTTGCACTCATATTTAGAATTTGTGATAATTGATAACAGAATGTAAACAATGATAAATGATTAAGAGCAAAAAAAAATAAATAAAGAGAATTCAACTAAAGACACTAAATATATAGGTATTAATTTGTATATTGAATAATTTGATGTATAGGTAAGTAAGTAGGATTCTAATTAGTTAAATGTATATATAACATGGTGATGTTGAGGTGATCTTGGTGAATGTAAATAAAATGTTTTAGGCGTAATCTTTTTATAGATAGATAAAAAAAAATTCAAAGAATTGGACAGGCACTATGCATCAAGATGTTGTCATATTTTGCGAATAATAAAAATTGATGGCATCTTTCTATGGCAACTTATACCGATCTAAATGACCATAATGTATAAGGACTCACAGATGAACTTCCGAATAATTATACACTTAACGCGTTATGTCGACACTTAAATAATATTATGCTTGTGCAACTAGTTTTTGAATCTAAGTTCTTTAAAAATAGGACTCCAAGCACATGAAAATAAAAGGTACTGACGTATATGATTGATGCATACTAAATGTTGAATAGATGTTTGTTAGTTTCTGCAGCTAGTAACAAGTATCCGCAAGATAACTTGCTAATGCAACTTACGAGGTGGTAAAGGCTGCTTTAAAAAAATATATAAAGTTGCTTGATGTGGTGCAATGTTTCCATCGCAGGCCACACGTTGTTGGGCGCCAATTTTGCAGCGGAGGTAGGGCGTAGGGGTGTTGTTATCCCTGGTAGCAGATGGTGGCACGCTTGCGGAAGGCCGGGCCAAAAGCTCGTCGTATTGGGGGGGGGTTCTTCCTGCTACTTATCCTCCTACAAAATGAAATCGTGCCGAGGTAGATGATTCCTACCGAACATAAATTTAAATATCACAATTAAGTAGACTAATAAGTGACATATGCATCTATATAAGAAACCTGTCCTGAAGAAGGGTTGTAATCACATGGATTACCGTAATATAGTGTTTTGAACTATAGGTAAATAACAATAAAAGCATTGCAATCGAAATAGCAATCGCTATTTCGTTGGAAGAGATAGGTAAACTAAATTTAAATGCAAAAGAAAATGAAAAGAAGGAAAAAAGAAGAAGAAAAGAATTAAGAGAAAAGAAGGGAATGATCAGATGTCTATGATCTTACGGAGGTTGGTAGGAGTATACTCCTACGTGCTACCGTGTCTTCGGCTATACCCACCCTGACTGCCGATTAACTCTGCAGCTCCATGGCTATCCTACGCCGACAATATTAGTGAATAGCCCCATGATGTTTAGGTTACGCCTCACCTAAAATATGGTTATTCACCTTTCACACCTCTCCATCACACAATAAGGTATTACCAAATCATCCTATCCAAATAAAAGATCTATGTAGAATTCAAATAGCTGAACAATATTTATTCTATAAATATTAGTTTAAACGGAAGAGACATCAATTCTCTCTTAATATTAAAAAAAAAACAAAGAGCGACGTAAAATTTAAACTGAATTTCAGACTCATTTGGCTTAGCTATTGTGGTGATAGGTATAGAACTGTTATCAATAGCTCGTAAATATGCATATCAAATTTAGGTTTACTAAAATGAAAAGGAGATTCAACTCCGACTTAATGCAAGATAGCAAGGTATAGTTCAAATAATAGGTAATTAATAATTTCATAAAAGGCTAATGAACTAATAACAAGAATAAAAAAATTAAGAACTAGACTAAGGATTTGTGCCAAAAGAAAATACAAATTCAATATTTTAAAGTGACTTACGATTTGTTGAAATTTTTGTTTTATAGGTATATCAATGAAAGGTTTGTATGATGTATGTATGATGATTTTGTTGTTGAAACCGCTGACTCCGCTTGTGCGCACAATTGGTTGTCTGCAGATGTTTGTTCTATGTTGATTAGTGTTTAATGTATGTATGATATATGCTGTATGGAAAGAGTTGATTAGAGATATGTGGAAATTTGTATGATCTTTTGTTTTTGGCATTACCTGGGATGGATTGTTCTTATACTAAATACTTAAATAAAACTAATACAAATCTACTTTTACTAAAATTATCTTAAACTAATTCGCCTAAGTATTTGACAATTGGTCACATACATCGACGGAATGTCGATGAGTCCTCGGGGTTCGCTGGTTCGGTGGCACTCGGAATGATAGAAAGAGCAAGGAATGTAGCTCTAGACCTTGTGCTTCGTAGGATGGTCTCTGCAAGCCGTACTCATATACTAGCTGGCGGTAATGAAATTGCTACGCCAAGTTGAGATGTTTGGCTAGTAATTATGTAACACCAATTTTCGCACACCGACTGATGCTCGCACGGTTTGTCCACCCAGAGACACTCGTGGTTAATACCAATGCTGTTCGTGGCGGGTGGTGAGGTTCAACCCGGGGAGATTAACCTGCAGAGCACGTTCGTAATATGGACGTAGTTTTCGTGTCCCACTGCGTATTTTTGGCGGTGCGCAGGGATACGAGAGTGCTGTTTTTTTGGGACTTGCACTTGAAGTTAACGCAGATCCTCTTCTAGCTGTTGGAATCTTGTGTTCCAAGAAGTAAATGGAAGATGCAGGTGCAGGGAACGTTTCTCTGCAATGTGGTTAGTTTCTTCTCGAGGTTGAGCTTAGATGGTAAGTTATGAGGGCGAGAGAGCGTGGTATTAATTGTGATGAATTACAGTCCCACCAGGAGCCGCAAAAACGTGGCAAACTTTGAGGTTGTGGGGTTAAGCGTTGGCTTTAGAGCGGAGTGCTTCGCGACTGCTGGTCGATTTCGGAAGAGTAGCTCGCACAAGTGCAATGAAAGCACGTGCAGATTCTGAAAACGACACAAATCAGTGCGTTGCCATACGTTAGGGTATAACACTGAAACTTACCCTCACGTGAGGTTATGATGATTATCGTTTATTTTATAAATCCTGGTAAATGCACACTTTAAACGTGGGATAATTCCAATAAAATAGTTTTTACGTAAGACTTTTTGATTTTTCTTCACTATAGATAAAGATCGCACTCGATTTAATTCGCGGGATCTGATACGCTCACACTCTACTAAACTTTTGTCAAATAAAAGATCGAGCGCGCGTGCCCAAGGCTTTTTATAGACATGCGCTGTGTAATGGCAGATAACTCTCCAATAATTTACGTGTTCGGTTTTAGCATTAGTGGATGGGCGCTTCCTGTGGGAATGCGCTATATACGCGATGATAATGCAGTTTGTCAGTTATTTTAAATTTTATGGGAAGAAAAAGAAAAATGTAAAAAGGCTAAAGTGTAAATACGAATAGTGGAAGGGTTACGCTACACAACATTTTGCGTTAAAAATGTGGATCAAGCTGAATGATGTTTGTCGAACCGAACCATAATTTTCAAAATAAGTTTGCTCAATTTGCACACGTTGTTCTGGCGTTAATCTATTTATCGTTCATTCATTAATTTTCAGTGGCCCGCTTACCCATTGAGTGGGTCGCGGGTGTAGGTTGCTCAAGTCGACCCTCCCCATAGAGCTATCGGCTCTAAATCATCAAGGGCAATACCCACACGGGTAGAGGAGAGATTTTAGACTTGATCTAACCATCTCACCCTGGGTCTACCTATTGAACGCCTGCCTGTTGGTACGTATTCCATAGCACGTCGTGCAATCCTGGTTGGGGACATGCGTTTAACATGACCAAACCACCGAAGCAAGGATCGCTCCGCCCGGAGAAGTAGCTGCTCGATATTGAGTTCCTCACGTATTCTGGTATTTCTGATGCGATCTCTACGGGTCACACCAGCAATACTACGGAGAAATCTCATTTCGGCAAAATGTATCCGCGATCTTATTCTTTCGGTCATTACCCAAACCTCATGACCATAGGTAAGAGTTGGAACAAACACCGAATTAAAGACTGACAACTTAGCTTTGACACCAAGTTCAGTCCTCCTGATAACAGAATGACCAAGCTGTCTCAAAATCGATCCAGCCTGACCAATCCTACAGGAAAACTCGGCATTGCTCCTTCCATCACTCGTGAATAAGACCCCGAGATACTTAAACTTCTCCACCTGTTTCAATGAGACTCCACTAACATGCAGAGTGCATTGAACAGGCGTTCTGGAAACGACCATCCCTTCAGATTTGTTCACGTTTACTTTCATCTCAGATCGAGAGCGCTTGAAGTTCAGTCTGAGTTGATCCAAGGATGACCAAGTCATCAGCGAAGAGCAAATGACTTATCCTCGGATCTCCCAATTCGAAACGTTCTTCGCCAAGACTGCGCTGTAACATCCAGTCCATATAAGTAATGAAAAGGAGAGGGGACAAGACGTACCCCTGGCGAAGTCCAACGCCCACGGTGAAAGGTATTGATTTAACGCCGTTTACCCGAACACAGCTTTTACAGTTTGTGTAAAGAGATTGAATGGCTCCCAAGAGAGAACCATCAATTCCATACTCCTGTAATACACTCCAGAGTTTACCTCGATGGACTCGGTCGTATGCTTTCTCAAAATCTACGAAGCATGCGTAAACACGTGTAGCATATACCCAAGCCTTCTCAAGCACCATTCTGAGAGCGAATAACTGGTCTGGTCGGTTGTATTTCTGCCGGAACGAAAACCGCACTGCTCATCTTCTAATCGTGCCTCGAACACAATCGCAAAATGGTAAAACGTACAACTTTCAGCTGGTAAATTGACAATCTGTAGAAACAGTGTTGCCACTTTAAAAATAAGTTTAAGGTTTGGCATTCCATCGGATGCAGGACCCTTAAAAACGCTTCTTCTTTGCGGAGATACTTGGCACTGTTAAGGCCAAGGCCTATGTTACCTAGGTTCAAACCCAGTGACCTGCTGCTCCACGAAGAGCACTTTCTGCGATACGATCAAATCACAGTTCCAACTGAAAAGGGAATACATACTTAGCAAACGTAATAAACTTAAGGCAAACCAACTGCTTGTTATTCAAGAGGGCCTTAAAGTGAATACGTGTGAAAATGGTAAGAAATTTATTCTAAATGACGGATGGTGAAATAAAAGATCTCCACAGCATGTACTGTCAAATGTTGGTATTTGCGAGTGCATACGTGTGCTCATTTAGTTTACATGTCACACAAACTTTCCCTTTCCCATGCTTTGAGGTTGAGGGCTATCTACAAGTCTTTCTAATAAAACGATTTCAACTGTTGGACTGTAGAGGTATAGCAGGACACCGCGTACAAATTGTCACGTCACTAAATACATATAAAACTTCCGACCAATGGGGAAAATACACGTTAGACAAAACAGGCAAAAGGTAAATATCTATATCTTGTGTTCACTCGCGGTTGTTAAATTTAACACGTACAAAGACAAGCTCAGAAAGCGCAAAAACTAACATCCAGTTTCGAAGCAGCGGACTTTCGATCGCACCATCGGACCCAAACAAACACCTGAGAGGGTGATACCTAAAGCAAAATTAGATACAATAAGGTCAACGCCTCTGTAAACCGTACTAGGCCACATCGCCCCTTCTTGGGCCACCACAAAATAAAGCTAACTAAGCCTATAAACGGAACCTTCATCCCACTTTTTAACAAGCATCTGTACAAAAACTGTAGCAATTTTCGTTGTCAGATAAAAACTCGAAAACTACTGGACAGATTTCAATGAAACTTTGTTAAAAATGTTCCTTAAGACTGTGAGACTGCTATAGGCTATGTCGTTTATGGCCACGCGTCCTTAGGAACTATTTTTAGCCAAAATTAATTTTTTGAAGTGAAAATATATACATACACATATACCTTGCTACAAATGGATGTTTATACTTTTGCGATCGTGCGACAGGACAAACCAAAATAAAACAAGACTAGCATACGTATATGTACTAGACATCACATACCTCACAATTTGCATGACTTGTATGCGTGAAGAGTATCAAAGCATCGGCCAGGCCGATGATAATAATTTTACATGTTTTCTCGACGACAGGAAGAATGAAAAAGAAACATATGCATTGCAATTATTGAAAAAAAGAGAAAATGTCCCTTCGACTTAGCTCTTCTTTGCTAGTGTCTTTTTGCTTTTTTTTTCAAAATCGGGCTCCTGCTTATCATCAGGATGCCTTGGATCGTTATAATAAGCGAACAGAACCCTTCTTCTTTCAAGACAATATAAACACAAAAACCCAAACAAACATTCATATCGAAACTTCAAAAATATCAAAACTGTATGCTAAAAAATCTGGCGTATGCTGATGAGCCTACTTTAGCTCGTCAGCATATCATACGAGTCAGCATACGCCGAAAATTTGTCCGAATGTGAGCATACGGTCCCAAAAGGTTTATTACACGATATGTTTAGTTTGCCAACATACATATGCTAACTAGTCAAAGTCAACAAATTTTGCCAGCAAACACTTTTCAGCATACATATACGATGTCAGAAATTAGGCTATTACACGATCTGTTGCGATTGGGACACAATTTTCAGCATATACACATAATTCAACATTTCGTCTAATACCAACTGCAGTAGGTAATGCCATTGATATCTATTTTTAAGCAGCATTGAACTAATGAAAGTGAAATTTCAGTAGCACTGAAACTTTCACTGCTAATGGAATGGAAACTTCAGTAGCATTGAAATTTTCACTGCTGGTTCAAACGAACTTTCATTAGCATTGAAGTTTTCACTGCTAGTGCAAACTAACTTTCATTAGCATTGACATTTTCAGTGCTAGTGCATCGAACTTTCGTAGCACTGGATTTAATTTTTCTAGTGCATTGAATAATGTGCTATCAAATTAGTGCACTATTCCCAGGTATGTATGAGAGGTACCACGCCTTCTTCTAAACTCCTTCATTTTGCAAACTCCACATTTTGCAAATAAATCGAGGTGGAAATATTGATCCATTTACCAAATTTCATAGAAAAGTTGCGATAAATGAGAAGGTTCAGGGTTTTAAATGCTTTTCAGAAGCTCTTCTACGGTGGATCGATATCAGATAAGGAAACATTTCATAACTTGACCTATACATTATATAGATGACGGAAATATCAGCAGAGAAACATATAAATTGTCTATAATCAGTGTAATCCCTTCCATTTTAATTAAATGCATAAGGCTGAGGTTTTCCGCAATTGCGGCAATCCCAGCCAAGATTTTGCATATTTCCATCGACCTGATGCTCCAGATTTATTTTATAGCTTTGATAAAAATCTTCCAGTGTAGCCTTTATCTATAGCTATACACTCAGATTCAAATCTCTGCTGAAAAATGTTGCCCATTATAAACACCGTGAATGTCTACTCTTTATGTCGAGATTTGGCAAAGCTCCCGAACTCGAGAGCCAGTGTCTATTGCGACGACAATTCTCAGTGCATCTACAATTTATCTTTGGGACTTTTTTGCCATTTGAGTTCATGCATTTTTATCCATCTTCCTTTAATATCAAAATAAGGCTTAAAATGGACACATTCGGTCGGGCTTTCTTTTCTGCATTCACTTTCAGAGTGTATTTTTTTTTAAACAATGCTTACGACCTGTTCCACCCGGTAATCAATCACCCAGGAGACCATCCCATTTCTATCCTCGTACAACAGAGTGACATGCCAGTTGCACACAGTACTGTAACTTCTCAAACTTTGTATCCCTTGCATCGTAGTCGTAGTGCATTTTTTTCCATTCTAAAAATAAAGACATTCATTCTCATCTTTAGAAAAAAAAAAAAAAAAAAAAACCTCCAGGACAAGTACAAATGGTGATCCACTGGCCAAACAGAGGAGGTCAAGCTGAAGAAAAATTCCTATACCTGCAAAGTATTTCGGACAGCAGGAAAACCGGTGAGGTGGTCAATGTCCTCCCATCATCTGCAATTTATTGCCGCACTTCCGTTTATTCCCCCCGTGAATAGGAAAAACATTGGCGTCCTTTCACTGTCAGCAGACACTTAATTAATTACACCCAACAGCACACGATAGAGCCCTGCCTAATGTTTACTTTAGTCCTCTATAATAACTTGCTATCTCCACTATGATTTATTTAAATTTAATTACATTGAAGCTGGATGCTATTCAACAGCCAACTGTTTATTCTCTATTCCAGATGCAGATCCACCAGTAGCGAGCTAGATACAACCTAAATAAGCATTGCAGTCCTGTTCCTGTATCAGTGCAGTGCAAAGAAAAACAAAAACAAAAAAAAAAAAAAAAAAACTCATTCAATGTTGCAAAAAGTTAACTGAAAAATCGAAAAACAATGTTTTTAGCTATAAATCAAAATTGGCTTTCGTCCAAGCGAAAAAAGGACCAAAAGCAGTCGCAATCGCAACCACTAGCAACAACAGCGGCGGTAAAAGTATCTCAAAGATCCACCGCTGTTGGGTTGTCGACAGACAACGAATTGGCAACGGGGTCGATGATGTCCTTCCCTTCAACAACAACTTCCGGTCGGAGTAATGCGCTGAATACGGCCACCGCTGCTGAATTCAACGGTAAAAGTGAAAACAAATACCATGTCCACGAGGACATCGTCGGCGGTGGTGGTGATGATGATGACACAAAACTCGAATCCGGGATCCGTCGATTGAACGATGATGTTTTAAATGCCGGTCGTGTCTCGTGCCAATGCAATAGCCAGTGTGTAAATAAGGATCCGGATAAAATAACCGCCGACGGTAGTGGAGGAGATGGCTCCAGTATTGTTGGGTCGTATTTATTCCTTGGCGCGATTGTGTTGTGTTTAGCATCGATGGCAGTGATTTTATATTCTCATGTGAACAGTGAAACGGACGTGTTATGGTTTAGAGAGAATTTTCGAAATGAACTTTTAGAGAACAACCAAATGCTTCGATCGATTGTGTTGCAGATAATTAGGGATAATCAAGTCCAGTTGAGTGACAGCAGCAGCTATTACCATCATCCAACGACGACGAGAAAATATGAAAGGTGAGTGCAGCAGGAGTCCTGTCATAATTTTTTTTTTTTTTTATTGTGGATGCATGTGATACTGTGATATCTACCGTGCTTTCAGATATTTCACTACAATTTATAAAATGACTATATTTTAGGACACTTTTAACGCCAGTTGGCTTGACAGCTTTTTGGGGTTTTAGAGATAGTTTCAATTAAATGGCTATTCGAGTGGTTTTGCGGACACCCTTGGCACATGAGTGAGCATGGCTTCTGAATTATTGATGCCATTGGTCTGATTTTATTGCGGAAGTCCATAGGCTTTAATGGAATACACTTTATATTATACTAGAATACGGACGCGCTCGTTTCAGTTAAGTAGTACAATCCGTATGTCCACTTTTGACGTATTGGTTTACAATTGATCTTTAAGTGCTATAGCAATATAGTTGATGAGGGACGCTTTCTTTCACGAAATCAATGATGCCGTCTATAATTCCAGACTTAACGAAGTATCTATGTATATTAAGCATTAGGTCTCCCCGGTCTAAAAGGATCTTTAATACTGAGCCATGTTATTGGAAAGAATTGGTGGGGCTGATAAGCCCGAAGGTATAACTGATAGAACCTAGATTCATCTCATTTTATCTCTTCTACTATACAAAATTGAATGCAACATGTCAGTCTGTATGAGTGTCCTTTGAAAGTTTTTAGAATCAACTGAATGGAGATGCCCCTGCCCATGAAAATCAAATTAAAAATAAGTTTTAACCAAAAAATTACCTCTACGTGATATAATTTGACACTGGGATCTTCTCCGTATATGGTACCTAAATCTTACCCTTTCTTTCAGCTTTACTTCCTTCGATGCACTGTTCCTCCGCATACATCCGGCGCATTTCTGTAGAATGATATAATTTGAGAAACTCGTTGCTCTCTTGTGAATAGCACTAACTCTGTTTTAACTTGGCTTTTGTCCATACTGCATTTATTAATCCATTTGACTAGCAAGAGCCGAATTTATCAGATATCTTAAGGAGGTAGCTTTTTCCCGATAAATTCAAAAGCAATATCTGTGCTACAACATTAAGGCCATTTTTCTGTACGGTGCGTGAGCGTGATCAGTATTTTTTACACTGTTAGCAACTTGCAGAGTAGTACTGAATTGCTTAGGCTTTTTTTAGCTGGCAGTACCGAAATTCTAAATAGAGGAAATTCCTCTACATTTCCTAGCCAGTCGTCGACTGATGTCCACGACTGATTGCCACATTTTGTGATCAGGTCGATGTGTCGCTGTACAGCTCGTATTGTTTGCTAAATACAATTTTCTGCTTCAAATCAAGTCAACTCAAACGGGACTGAAAATAGTAAGCTTGGCGTTCAGAATGCTCGCTCCTGATTCATATAAAGGGCGGGCCAAATACAAGTTTCTTTTTAAAAATGCAATAAAATAAACAAAATTACATTTTTTCAACGTATTATTGCTCTATTAGTAAGAGCAAACATTCCCATTAATTACGGAACACAACGTCGTTAAAGTGGCTGCCTCGGCTGGATTCGCAGTAGCGCCTTTTGTCACTCCAATTTTCCAGTTGATGGTTTCGAAAAGTAGCTCACGAAATATTGGATGATATTGGCCTTAATTGGTTGCATCGTTTCCCGAATATTGACATAACATCGGTCCCTCATGGTGCCCCACAAAAAAAAGTCCAAAATGGTCAAATCGCAGCTCCGAGGCGGCCAATGGACATCATGAAGACGGCAGATAACACGACTTGGGAATTTGTTGCGCAAAAGATCAATTGTGGCATGGACTATGTGGTATGGAGCACCATCCTGCATGAACCGGAGGTCGTCTTAATCCATGTCTTCAATTACAGTAAAAAAAAATTGGTTAACATTGCTCTGTAACGCCCACCGTTGACTGAAACGTTGACCACCACTCCACAATCCCCACCAAACCGTCACTCGCTTTAGACTAGTGAGTGACAGATTGAGCTGTTGAGATCGATGGCGAGTTGATGTTCGTGAATTGCGTCTCACACTCTCGGCTACAGCAGCCACATTCTCGTCTGTGCGCACCGTACGAAGACGGGGACCATGAGTTTTGTCCCCTAGCATACCAGTATCACGAACTTTTTCCACAAACTTGCGTACAGCAGGCGGTGGGTGCTTCATTTAGGCCAAAACACACTCTTTGAGCTACACAACTGTCCATACTGCATTTATTAATCCATTTGACTAGCAAGAGCCGAATTTATCAGATATCTTAAGGAGGTAGCTTTTTCCCGATAAATTCAAAAGCAATATCTGTGCTACAACATTAAGGCCATTTTTCTGTACGGTGCGTGAGCGTGATCAGTATTTTTTACACTGTTAGCAACTTGCAGAGTAGTACTGAATTGCTTAGGCTTTTTTTAGCTGGCAGTACCGAAATTCTAAATAGAGGAAATTCCTCTACATTTCCTAGCCAGTCGTCGACTGATGTCCACGACTGATTGCCACATTTTGTGATCAGGTCGATGTGTCGCTGTACAGCTCGTATTGTTTGCTAAATACAATTTTCTGCTTCAAATCAAGTCAACTCAAACGGGACTGAAAATAGTAAGCTTGGCGTTCAGAATGCTCGCTCCTGATTCATATAAAGGGCGGGCCAAATACAAGTTTCTTTTTAAAAATGCAATAAAATAAACAAAATTACATTTTTTCAACGTATTATTGCTCTATTAGTAAGAGCAAACATTCCCATTAATTACGGAACACAACGTCGTTAAAGTGGCTGCCTCGGCTGGATTCGCAGTAGCGCCTTTTGTCACTCCAATTTTCCAGTTGATGGTTTCGAAAAGTAGCTCACGAAATATTGGATGATATTGGCCTTAATTGGTTGCATCGTTTCCCGAATATTGACATAACATCGGTCCCTTCCCTCATGGTGCCCCACAAAAAAAAGTCCAAAATGGTCAAATCGCAGCTCCGAGGCGGCCAATGGACATCATGAAGACGGCAGATAACACGACTTGGGAATTTGTTGCGCAAAAGATCAATTGTGGCATGGACTATGTGGTATGGAGCACCATCCTGCATGAACCGGAGGTCGTCTTAATCCATGTCTTCAATTACAGTAAAAAAAAATTGGTTAACATTGCTCTGTAACGCCCACCGTTGACTGAAACGTTGACCACCACTCCACAATCCCCACCAAACCGTCACTCGCTTTAGACTAGTGAGTGACAGATTGAGCTGTTGAGATCGATGGCGAGTTGATGTTCGTGAATTGCGTCTCACACTCTCGGCTACAGCAGCCACATTCTCGTCTGTGCGCACCGTACGAAGACGGGGACCATGAGTTTTGTCCCCTAGCATACCAGTATCACGAACTTTTTCCACAAACTTGCGTACAGCAGGCGGTGGGTGCTTCATTTAGGCCAAAACACACTCTTTGAGCTACACAGCACTCACTTTGGAAATAAGTTTTCAATATTTCCCAACGTTGTTCAAGCGTAAACCGACTCATTTCGTTCCGCGGTGGTATGATACTGACTCCCTATCAAGATTTTGAACGGGAAACAGCGGTCAGTGTCAAAAAAACCTGTGATTTAAAAAGAAACCACTAGAAGACAAGTCGCTGACCTATGCTTGTTCTATAGGTACTTCCATGGTAGATGTTCCGAAGAAATCAAGGACATTATCCTTCGAAATGCAACTTTTGGGCGCCCCACAAGACAGGCTGCTAATGCTCATGACCATACAGTACACTTGACAACCGCGAGGACATCATCTTTCCAAAACTCCTTCTGTTACAGGACAAGCAAACTTTGGAATTCGCTTCCTGGGGATATATTTCCAGAAGACTACAATTTGCAGCAATTTAAGTGCAGAACTAACATACATCTGCAAGCATCTCGGGGAGCTGATGAAGCGTTATAGGTTTGCCTTTCCCGGGAGAAGTATTTAAAAAAAAAAAAAAAGATGGCCCACCCTGTAGTAGTATTAGGATGATAAGGGTTTCATATAGAGTTTCCTTAGTGTTTCTTGACAAGGCTTTACTACTCAATTGCGTTTGGCAAGTGTAATTCGCTTGATTTCTGAGGTGTTGTCATTTTCAGAGTTAATAGCGGAGCCGATGTAGATAACTAACTACCTAATTACACTAACTATGCTTCACTCAAAGGTAAGCTATTCTGTATGATTCGTCGATGTTCTGTATCCCTTCTCGTTGACAGCTTGACTTCATTTTAGGTTAGAGTTCACTACCAGTCTCACGCTTCTATCTTTCCACGTATTTTCAAACGCATCAATGACAGCTCAGTGAGTTCTCCCAATGATGTCAATGGCAGCTGCGAATGCAAGTTATACAAAGTTGTTTATGAAAAGTTGTGCCTCAGGTGTTGGCTTGTGACTGTGAGTTTCGCACAATTTTTTCAAGTATAGGTACTGTTGGACAGCGGAGCAAAATTCTTTTTTTGAAATCAAACGTCTTGGTGAGTTTGCTTCTGACTTTAATGGAGCAGTGAATGTTTTTCTCGTCATTCAAGCTGACAAGCTTGACACGGATAGCGAAACTAAAAATAGCTCTAGCTGTATGCTTGTTTCTACATATAAATGCTGTCATAATGTGACCTTAAAATCAATAAACATTATTTTGGATATCTATTAGGACTTTTAGGGTTTTCTCTAGTATCTAGTAGAAGTATCTACCAATTTTGAACTTACTGTGTCACCTTCACATTAATTTCGTACATCTCTAATGTTAAAACTTAAGGGGAACAGCAAAATTAGCCAAAGCTTGAGAATAACATAAGTTAATCATGTTGGACATCTGGGAAGGAAACTATTGATCACCCTTAAAAGTTTGCATTGGATTATCAGTTCATTTGAAATGAATTCCTTTTCTGGATGAAACTGTTCTTTGCGAAAATTTGTCACCTTCCGGAAAAATGTGTGTGCAAGACAACACTCTATTTCCGTTTTGTCGGGTTTCTTTATGTACCAATCCTATCTAGCAAAAGAGGTTGTTATTTTCAATATAAAAACTACCGACATTTTTACTTTTATTACCCTTTATGCTCAATTGTAACCGTTGGTTGGAGAGATCTCAGGCTAGAGACCAGGGGCTATCGACAAAACTGATTGCCTAAGACCGTTATACGTGGTGAAGAGCCACATCCTGCACGAGGTGCCACTGCTTTAAACGAAATATAACGGATCTAGAGGGGAATAACTCGATAAAACCCGTAATCCCGGGTGAACAACCGTGCCCATGTATGGCACCATGTTATGTGTCTTCTAGCGGTGAACTCTAGATACCTGGGGACCTCTAGTTTCAATTTCAATTCCCCTTACCTGCATATAGGGGGTGAGTGCAGGCGGACATCTTCTTCCCCCTTACTCGTGGGACCCAAATGTCAAATTTAATAAAAAACAATAACCGTTCTAAATGCCCCTGTTCGTTGGCTTAAATCTGTTTATATTGTGAAAATTGTGTCTTCTTGACTCGAGTCGCTTACTTTAGTTCTAAAAGCATAAAACAAGTCTTTCAAGGCAACGACATCATTCTCCATGGAAAGGTGTCAAAGTCTCCGAAACTCTGTTCTCCTTCATGCAAATCTCATCGCATTTTCTGCAAGTCATAGAACCCGAAAAAAAACCATTCAACATTCGTCAACATAGTTAAATCTCGAAATTGTCGAATTATTAGAACTCACCGCATAATGTCACATTTACCTCAGAGCTCATATATGGTAAGTGGGTTACAAGGACCAACCTCACTTCGTGATGATGCGCGTGTCCGTAGCTAAAACCATCAACACACGACAGCGGACCATTCCATTAACCAGCCCACCTTATACATACATAATTATCTACATCAACAAAGGACATGTCCTTCATCCATAGTCAGCTAAAGTATATAAAACATAATCCACTGCCGCTGGCCATCCAATTTCCAAATCCGCCTGTGTCTATGCGAACTTTTGCCTTTAAATTCGTTTGTTTAATTATAAGTAGCCCTCGGCGGCGAGTATGGAACAAAAACAAAACAAAATCGTGAAAAATAAGACTTGAAGAAAAAAACAAAACGCCTTGTCGAAGGATAAGGATCTACTCTCTAGTAGGAGTTACTCCTTTTAATTTTTATTTTTATTTTTTCTTTTCTGCGGGGACTTTTTCTCGTTAAACCCTCGAAAACCGCATACAAATCGTAAGTACCTCGTAAATGACTTTAGCGCTTCTTGCCACCATCGCACCAAGTCACGCGGCCAGATCGTGAGGACCAGAGAGGAAATTACTTTTCGTATATTTCGTTTAAGTTTTTATTTACACCCTTGCCTTGAAATAATTGTTTTAAGAGGAAGAGTTAGAGAAGAATGGCGTCAGTGCTTTTTTTTTTCTGTGCTCAGAATCCTTTTCTATTCTTGGTATTACTGTGCGCATTGTTTGCTGTTTTAGAGAACTCACTAAAGGTGCCTTCTTGATGTTACCAACCGTTCGTACTTGATTCTTTCTTCTTATTTCACATGTAGGTAGGTACCTACGTACGGTACGGTCTCCATTAGTTTTTCGAATTAAATGAGAATTGTCCGTTGTTTTCGTTGAGATTCGTATTTGTTTTTTGTATTGTCCTTCAGTGGCTGGTTGCTGGTGTGGTTGTGCTTCTTTTGGAGAAGAGCGCTGCAATTAAGATTTATTTGTGCCAAAAAAGGAGTATAGTGTTAAAAGGCGCTTTATTGTAATAAGTGTTTCTGGCGTTTCTTGTACAAGTTGAGAGAATGGAGAGAAATAAATTGGAAAACGCCAAAAAGGTTTGCTATATAAAGGACGCTATTCTCAATTAGGTTATTTCACTTCAGAGAAGAGATGTATTCTACTTTGCTATGCAATGTAATGAAATGAGCTACGAAGCTGGTTCGACTTTATATTATTAAATTAGAAAACGGTCGAAAAGAATTTGCGGCTTTTGGTGGACTGCAAGTCGCGAAAGTGAAAGGGATGGAACCTTTTTGTTGGTCTTCAAATATAATGTAAGCTAATCAAAGGATGTATTTGAGACCCTAGCCTAGAGGATCTTCTTCACTAAGGGAAGCCAATTAATTATTATCAGCAGATAACTGTGGGAAGAGTTTGGGATAAATAATTTTAGCCCGTTGGCGTACATTTAAATAATGAGCAATAAAAATGTATTTTAAGTGTAAATCATCTTCTTGGATGGGCGTGATATTCGTCTTACAATACCACCACCATACAAAAGTTGGAATACGAAACTTATACCTAACCCCCAGTTTCACAGTAGAAGTTTTAACTACACTTTTAGTTTAAACTTTAGTCCAACAATAATTAATTCGGTTTCGCAGTTTCGTATAAACCTGGAACAGAATTTGTTCTGTAGCTTAAGTTAAACGACAGTATTCTGCCGTTTAAACCTCTGATCAATTGACACAGTGACATTTCAATTTCAAAGCTGTCAAAGCCGATTGTCGAAAGCACAAATATTTGACGTTGTTTTGTGTGTTCTTTGAAAGAAAGGGCAAGGTACGATTTTGGAAAAGTCGTATAAATGCTAGTACTGTTCATGGTACAATACTGCTAAATTCTACTCACGTTGTTGAAGTCTTTGTGTATAGTCAAGGCAGTTTATAACCTAGAACAAATAACGAACCTACGAAATAGTTTGTAAGGTCAGGAAGGCTGTCAAAGGGTCTCAACCTCCGTGGTGGAACAAGGAGAAGGAGTTAAACTGAAGATTGCAAAAAGAGACCAAGAGAAGGTTCTTAATCAAGCAATCTAATCTTGAAAGCTATTCTGTGAATCGATTGCAGACACTTGTCACTTGTTGTTCAGGTTCTAGATTTCTTTAAGATTGACATGAGTTGTTAGAAATTTTGGAGAACGATGTGTGTGACCAGTCGGAAGTTATACCGCAAGGAGGGACGATGTTGTTGCAGCTGAGTAACGTCATCGAATTTTTGTCGAGAGTTTGAAATATAACCGTATGTTAGTTTAAGATATGTTTGATTTTGAGTTGTAGTTGCGAGTTGACATAATTCGTCGTAGGGGCTTTCGCAATGGAGCGGCGCGATAGCCAAGGCAGCTGAGTTTGTATTCAGCTAGGGGTGGGCCAGCTCATGGAGAAATATACTACCTTCCTCTCCGCCTCATTCCCGCTATGAAGACTGGGTGATAATTGGGCAGAAATCGGGCCTCGCAATCTCTCGGTTTTTCTTTTGGTTACGGTTGCGGTTGTTTTTAGATCTTTTTATTTCGCAAAATTTTCAGGCATGTAAAATTAATGTAACCCCCGTCCAGGACTTGTGGCAAGATCCCATACCCATCGCTGAGCTAGCGTGGGGGAAGATTATGCCTGAGCCACAAGAGGCCTGGACACCCCTCCTTCTAGTCTGCCCGGACTGCCCCATAGGTCCTGTTAGTTTGGGTCATATGGGTGGAGATAGTGTTAGAGGGAGGGTTGTTCTCGGACTCAACCTCATGTGGGGAATTTTCGACCATCTACGGTTTAGGCCTTTGTCAGCACGATTGACAGTGCCGGAGGAGATCTTATCGTTTTTCAATTGGGTTATGCCCAAATAATACTTCCTCTACTGATGTCAGAGTCCGGGATTCGTTACCGGTGGTGCCCAACGGGGGCACGAAGGACGAACTTGTCTTTTTATTTTATATTTTCCCCGCCGTTAGTCATCCATCGGTGGCGTTCGTTACATCTTCAGAAATCATGTTTGAAAGTATTCCTAATCTAATAGCTAGATACAAAGAAAAAGCGAAGTCAACCCAAATTTTTCGAAGCAGATTTTTAAAACATATATTATTTCTTTTTTATATTAAATCCATCTCACAAATAAACGTAAAAATAGAAATTTTATCTTCAATTTTGACATAGCTATCTGAATATGGCGGATATTTTAGTAAATTTGTGGTTTAAAGGTTGCCTACCTTTAACAGTCAGCACAAACATGAAACTTTGTATGGAACACTTTTCAGAAAACTGACATTAGGTCACATTAGGACACAGTCTAGGATGCCAATTGCTTTATTTTTATAATGAAGAGTAGATCAACTCCGATAGTAAGCTCGGATCTCTTTTCGTCCCCCCACCACTATAATCCTTACCCAGAGAGACTCTCTGGACTTCTTCAGAGTTCTTCCCTGGGTTCGATTCCTAGTGTTAATGTGAGATCTGTTTCATCCAATGGGCCTCGACCCAATGTTGTCCCAAGATCCTCCTCATTCTTCTGCCAGCCAAAGCTGGACATTGACATAGTATATGTGCCGCTGTCTCTGATTCCTCCACCAGCTGGACATTCCCATAAATGTCTTCAGCTGTTTCGTCTTCTTCAAGACATAACAGCCACTCCACCTGTGAGGAATCCTATACTAGGTTTCTAATATCATGCCTCCTCAGGTTTAAGGTCCTCTTGACATTGTGGTTAAATGTTTAGATAGCTCGTTTGTCCTGTCTTAGACCGCTGGGATGTTCTCCCGATATTAGATATCTTTAGTGTGTTTTTAGCTTTTTATTGCTAAACTTATAACCAACGTTTATTGCCCTTGGAAAAGGGTTTCAAAGTCTATTCTGACCAATTCGTCGACTTTTTCGTTTCCTTCAAAGCCCACCATGTTTGGTTATGTTCTTGAGGCTACGTCTTTGTAGGGTGTTGAAACTGATTTGGAGTCAATGCTAAGGGCTTCTATAGCTGCTTGACTTACCGTGAATATTTGTGGAAGCGAACCCCTTTAATTGCCATTTTTTGGATATATGTCTGCCGCATTCTTGAATGCCACGGAACTCTTCCTGGAATACACTATAAAACTTGTCCCCCTTAACAAAAAAAATATCTTTGAAAAGTACACAGAAAAGGTCGTCGTCATGACTTTAACGAGAACCAACCACACCAATATCAAACAAGCGAAATTCTAAAAACGAAGAAGTTCGAAGGGTTCCAATTATATACTTTGAGTACGGTACCTAAGCATTAATCATAATAAACGGTTTCTAAGAACTTTACTTTAAGAGCCGCAGTTCAAATTTGTAAGACAACATCGAGGCATCAGACATTAAAAAAAATATTCATTCATTAGGTTGTAAGGTACTTTGTTGTAGTAGGTAAGAGAATTTCTTAGAATTTACATTTGTAAACTTTCAGCTGAAAATTCTATGCAATTGTTTTCGAAATAAGTTATATGTGTACTACACTCGCATCTATCTACAATATGAATCTTCGGAAGTGAATTTTAACCTAAACTTAGGCCATTCAATTGAAGGAACTTTTTAGATTCTCCGAAATTCATTCATTTGCTTTCAATGAAGTTGCTGAAATGGTGAAAAGCATATTACATCGTATACCGACCGAGAAATGGCCTCCGAAGTCTCTCTAGTTGCATCCACTCCACATCCACAGTTCAATGGGTCAATTGAATTTATCGAACTCTACAAATCTGTTAGCTACCTATAGGAACACAGTTCAACATTAACATTGCACATATTAATAGATATAGCGACCTACATTGAATACCCAAATGAGTTTTATTGTCATCCATTTATGGGATATCGAATTAACCCCATCCAATCGTATTCATAAGATACATTTGCGTTTTGCCTAAAGCAAACGCGACTGAAGTTGACCCCTTCTTGTGGAGATACCTACTTTTCAAAAGTGTATTGGAAATCTTTGGGAGGGATAACATAAAAAGCAAATAAACATTTATTTTTCTCAATATTTATTGCCGTCCTATGGTCCTTGCAATTCAATATCGGATTAGCATACAACAGAGGCAATCCGGACAAATCCTTAACCCTCTTATTATTAAGGAGACAACGACTATTGAAACAAGTAAATCCCCACAAAAGTCGTTCTGCAAAGGACAATAAATATCAGTAACAGGTGTACATGATTACGATTTAAGCCTTTAAATGTATACGGGCCAGAAGGAAGTTTAAATCAAATCGAGAAATAATGCAATATAAGCGCGCTTAATTTGTATTTATTTATATTTATGACTTTGGAATCATTTCTGTTTTTTTTTTTTTTTGGAAACAGTTGTTTACGATTCTTTATTGCCTCGCGACATGCTTCGCAAAATAAGCTAATTGATGATGACGATGAGAGTCGTGATTTCATTGGAAAATAATATTTTGCGTCGTTAAATAAATCGTAAATAGACCATTGGTTAGTGAAATTTGTTTAAGATAATTTTTTATTATTTTATGTTGCTCTACTGGTTGAAGGGACCACAAAAACATAATTATAAACGTTGTGTAAGGAGGGTGGACTCATAGTATTTACTGCCGTTCGCCTGTTGCCTCCTATCATGAATATTGATTATCTGCTAGGTTCCACATTTCACTTTCACTCGAAATGAAATCGAAAATGAATTTTTATGTTCTACATTTCACTGTATTGGATTTCGATTTCAAAATTTTCGGATTGGAGACAAAGTGAAATTGAGATTTCGAATCGCTCGAAATGCAGAACATTGAAAACAAATTCACTCGATTTGCAATTTCAAAATTGTATAGTAAAATAGTACCTAATTCTATTGTGTTTATGCTACAAGATTGGAATGTGATCTATTGTGATGATACTACAAGATACAATCGTGAGAACGAAAGATGGATAGAATGTGTATACGAATGAATATAATATGTTACAGACAGCGTTGTTATACGGTCGTAAATATCGTATTTGTGACGATTTTGGAAAGCAAATACGACGCTCCGATTTTTCCTTGATTTAGCCTGATTTCTACGATTTGCTGATTTTTAGTTCCGATATTTACGATTTTAGAAGCAGTCAAATACGACTTCTACCAAATTACAAATTACAAACCTTGGTGTAAGATCAACTACTTCCTACCGAATTTTGGAACTACGTACAAACAAATCAAACAACACTTTAAGACCAAATGAAATGTGCAAATCAAGAAAACTTCGAAACAGGAAAGGACAACAGAATCTGATAAGCATTAGTTTTTCACTTAATATGTTGTAAGTTGTAGTCTTCTGCAAATATGTTTTCAGGATGCTAGTTACAAAGTTTGCTTGTTTTATGCTTTTCTCGCGATTGTCAAGGTTTCATTAGAACTGCATTAGTTATCTCATATGTTACAATGTCTCAAATACATATATCACATGTCGAGGAATAACTAATTTCCTCAGAATATATGCCTACAGAAAGGTTAAAATCTTGAATTACGTCCCAATGGTCCCTACTTCGGCCGGCTCCCGTGGTTTAGTGCTAGATTATTATCTTAAAAAAATATTCCCTGCAAAAAATATGCATATTATATCTACCTTAATTGCTTAGTTATTTGTTATTATAGATAACTGTTATGAAAATGATTACATGTTTTTAAGTTTTGTTAAATTTTCGTTGGCATTTTTACCATTTTACCAACAAAAAAACTGGTTTCTGCTTTATAGGATAATGGAATGGAATTTGAGTGTTAGCGCTCCAGGAATTGGAATCCCTTTTTTTAATTAATTATTCTTAATCAACTTACTGTCGCTATAAGGAATTGACTTTCGATATTGCTCATATTGCTCATATTTTGTTTTGGTTTTCTGTATTTGTTTGGGTATGTCTTCTGTTTCCAAATATAGACCAGTATCAAAATTAAGCCCTCCGACTCTAAACGTCATAGTGTAATAAGAACTGCTTCAGGTTATTGATCGTTATGTTGCAAGTTGCTGCAATTGGTGTTCTACTTCTTCATCTTTTAGCGTTTTCACTACATTACACAATTTTATTCTTGAATTCTATTCTGTAAGAAGACTCTATTCAAAGAGTAGCTATATTTACCATTTTACGGAAACCAGTGCGTTATTGTTGAAATAAGATTGTTATTTCTACTTGCCTTATAATATTTACTCAGGATAGTATATTACTGAATTCCATTACACTGTCAAATTATCTATATTTGGCATCACTTTGAATTATTACTAACTTCACTACTCTAGAAACAATAAACTGTCTAATTCTGTCTAAGCTCAAAGAAAGTCGTGGTTTTAATTCTCTCCGTTTTTTTCCCTACAAATCTTTTTTCGCTGCATCGATAATTCTGCAACAGGTTATGGGCCCAGCATAACCACAACCGATTGGTAAATTAAAAACTAGGTTTTTTCCAATATAATCATTTGTATATTCCGTGGAAGGATTGCCTGGAATTTTTTGGATTTTTGTGGTTATGCAATCGTGCTGAAGATGTCCATCATACCGACAATTGATCGACTCAAAGGAAGGGAAAATTACGACTCATGGAAGTTCGCAATTATGAACTATCTGGAGCATGAGCTGCTGTGGAAATGTGTTACCGGACAGGAGACCGATGCTGCCAAAATTTCTAAAGCGAAATCTAAAATAATTATGCTGATTGATCCTATTACGTATGTCCACGTTCAAGATGCCACCACCGCCAAAGAAGTATGGGATAACCTCAAAGCTGCGTACGATGATTCTGGTCTTACCAGAAAGGTTAGCTTGTTGCGAACATTAGTTACAACTACTCTAAGCAGTTGCTCTTCAATGGAAGTTTATGTGAACAAAATAATACTGACTGCTCACAAACTTAACAGTATTGGGATGAAGGTAGATGAGGAATGGGTTGGAACATTATTGCTTGCTGGCCTGCCGGATCATTACAGACCGATGATCATGGGCCTTGAAAATTCTGGTTGCAACATTTCTGGTGATTTAATAAAAACCAAACTGCTTCAGGAGGAAACGTTTTTGGATGGCAATGACGGTGGGGGAACAGCGTTTTATAGTGGTACTGGTGGTGCAAAGCATCAAAAACGGTATCCAAAAACCAAAAAGAAACTTGGTCCGAGGTGTTACGAGTGCAATCAGTATGGTCATATTTCTAAAAATTGTCGTGCCAAAACCAAATGTGAAAATGTGCTCTTAACCTCATTAGTCGCAAATATTGGAAATCAAAACGAGTGGTACGTTGATTCTGGCGCTTCCGCGCACATGACAATGCGTAAGGATTGGTTGCAGAATATTACCCCTTCTCATAACGATGTGGTCACCATTGCGAACAACAAAACGTTAAATGTGGAATCAAAGGGTGATATCTGCATGAATATGTCTGCAAAAGGTACGAGTGTCAGTGTTACCATAAAAAACGTATTGTATGTGCCGGAAATATGTGCAAACTTGCTATCAGTTAGTCAGATGGTCAATAATGGCAATAAAGTTAAGTTCACTGAAAATTTGTGTCACATTTTTAATAGTAAAAGCCGATTGATAGCTACAGCAACCTTGTGCGGAAATATGTTTAAATTGGACAGATGTCGTCAATCTGCAAATATATCCGTTGATGAAAGCTCCTACGATATATGGCACAGGCGCATGGGGCACATAAATTTTGAAACTTTAAGGGCAATGAAAGATTCCAGTGCGAATGGTATTAATATTGGAGACTCAGATAAAGCGCAGTGCGAAACGTGTTTGAAAGGAAAACACACTCGCTTTCCATTTAAATCCTCAAACTCCACTACTAACGATGTGTTACAAATTGTGCATTCTGATCTGTGTGGGCCAATGGAGCAAAACTCTTTAGGCGGTGCAAGGTATTTTTTTCTTCTGCTAGATGACTTTTCTAGAAAGGTTTTTGTTTACATGTTGCATTCTAAAACACAAGTGAAAGACAAATTTCATGAATTTAAAAGCTTAGTGGAAAATGAAACAAAAAAGAAAATACAAATTTTACGCACAGATAACGGCACGGAGTATTGCAACAAGGAATTTCGAACATATCTAAGGAATGCAGGAATACGACACCAAACTAGTGCACCGTACACTCCTGAGCAAAACGGGAAAGCTGAAAGGATGAACAGGACTATAATTGAACGATCTCGTTGTTTGCTATTTGATGCTGGATTAGACAAATCGTTTTGGGGTGAAGCTGTTGCCACGTCTTCATATCTTATCAACCGTACTGCATGTAAAAGTTTGCAGAATAAAACTCCGGAAGAAATGTGGTCCAAAAGGAAACCTGATCTGAACAACCTTCGTATTTTTGGATGTGTTGCGATGGTACATATACCAAAACAAAAGAGATTGAAGTGGGATCCAAAATCCGAAAAATGTATCATGGTAGGATATTGCGATAACTCGAAGGCGTACAGGTTGTATAATCCTAGATCTAAAAAGCTAATTATCAGTCGCGATGTAGTCTTCATTGAAAATCAAATATATTCCAATGTAGAAAAAGACAAAATATATAATGATGTAGTTAATATTTTTCCCCAAACTGTACTAATCAATGAAATTGCAGATGATCCCATTGGTGAAGGAGTCAGCGACGATTCGATTGTAGCATCTGAACAAGAAAATTCTGAAAATACAGAAGAGCAAAATATATCTGAAAATGAGATCGTCAGTATATCCGAAAACTTGCCCACTTCAGAATCCGATACTGAGATGTTTTACACTGATGATGAGGATTATATGCCACCTGAGGACCAAGTGACACCGACGAATGTGCGAAGGACATCTGAACGTCAACCAAAGCCGATAAGGAGGGATGATTTTATTTCATACGCTGCCGTCCATGACAATTTGGGTGATCCACTCACGTATGAAGAAGCAATTTCAAGAGGAGACGCTGTCCATTGGAAAAAAGCTATCGAGGCCGAATACAAGTCTTTAATCCAAAACCAAACATGGGAAGAAGTTGAACTACCGCTGGGAAAAAAGAAATTAAACTGTAAGTGGATTTTTAAAACTAAATTTAATCCCAAAGGTGAAATTTTTAAGTACAAAGCTCGGCTCGTAGCTAAAGGCTGCAGCCAGAGAAAAGGTTTTGATTATAACGAGACATTCTCCCCTGTGGTTCGCTATAATTCAGTCCGCTTCCTGTTTGCAATGGCAGCTCAACTGAATTTGGATATTGAGCAAATGGACGCCATAACTGCGTTCTTACAGGGTGATATTGAAGAGGAGATCTACATTGCTCAGCCGGAAGGTTTTGAGAATGGTGATAAAGTTCTGCGGCTAAAAAAATCAATCTATGGTTTGAAACAGTCATCTCGAATTTGGAATAAAAAACTGGATGATGAATTAAAGGGTCTTAACATGTTACAATCGAAAGTAGACCCCTGTATATATTACAACATTAAAGATCATAACATTTTAATTGTTGCTGTCTATGTTGATGATTTTTTGATTCTATCGAATAATCAACAAATGAAAAATAGTTTAAAGGTAAATCTAATGAACATCTTTCAAATGAAAGACATTGGACCAGCTCACATGTTTTTGGGTTTGCGTCTGATCAGAAATCGTGAACGAGGTAAAATCTGGCTGGATCAAGAAAACTACATTCAAACTATTATTAATCGCTTTGGAATGAGTGACTGCAAGCCGTCAACAACACCGATGGATATCAACCAGAAGCTGTCTAAAAGTATGTCTCCAAAGTCCGAAGAAGAAAAAGAAGAAATGCTCCGAGTTCCTTACCAACAACTAGTCGGAAGCTTGCTGTTTGTGGCTCAGGTGTCAAGGCCTGACATATGTTATGCGGTTAACAATGTGAGCAGGTTTAACAACAACCCAGGAAAACTTCACTGGATAGCCGTTAAACGGATCGTAAGATATCTTAAACAAACAATTAAATATAAACTTTGTTTCACACAGCAAGAGCGGAATCCATCAATCGAAGGGTATTGTGACTCAGACTTCGCAAGCGACATCGACGAACGTAAATCAATCTCTGGCTATGTTTTTAAAATGCAAGGTGGGGTCATCTCTTGGTGTTCGAAAAAGCAGCCAACGGTAGCCCTATCTACAACAGAAGCTGAATATATGGCGCTAAGTTTAGCTATTCAGGAAGGTCTATGGCTACAAAGTCTTCAAGCTGAGCTCCTGTTGAATCATCCGTCTAAGATCAAGATATTTTGCGACAACCAAAGTGCCATACATTTAGCATCTTCAAATGGTTACCACAGTAGAACGAAACACATTGATGTCAAGCACCACTACATACGAAATGTGATCGCCGATGGAAAGATACTTCTGGAGCACATCCCAACACAAGAAATGGTAGCAGATTCACTAACGAAGCCTCTTACTCCATTGAAAACCAACTATTGTGCTGAATCTATGGGTTTAATTTATGTAGAAAATAATAATCTAGAGGAGATGTTGAAATAAGATTGTTATTTCTACTTGCCTTATAATATTTACTCAGGATAGTATATTACTGAATTCCATTACACTGTCAAATTATCTATATTTGGCATCACTTTGAATTATTACTAACTTCACTACTCTAGAAACAATAAACTGTCTAATTCTGTCTAAGCTCAAAGAAAGTCGTGGTTTTAATTCTCTCCGTTTTTTTTTCCTACAAATCTTTTTTCGCTGCATCGATAATTCTGCAACAGTTATCCGTTAAAAAAGCAGCATACCTATAATGCATTACCAATTTACAAGCGTTTTTCATGTTTATCAGGGTTATTATTATTAACCATCGCGCAGTGTTTGTATTTTGTGTCGCAGATACGACTATAAAAGAAGAAAAAAATCGCTTGGATTCTGCTTTCCAAGTCCTGAAGTTTTGCATACTGTTAAACATGCTCGTAGGCGCACTCTCGAAGAAGTTATTATTAAATTGTTCTAAAAATTCACAAAAAAATATGCTTGCTGGACATAACCGCCTTGAATGGGGGAAGTGGGATTAACACAGTTTTTAAATTGCTGGTCGTTTGCGTATCGAGTCCAAGAACGCTGATGACATTCGAATTCGATATCAAAAAATATCAATTTCGCAAATTTTGGGACTAAGTTTGAACATTTAGGGCAAGTGTAGTTGCCTCAGTACCATTACTGTTGTTGAAATTTGTAAGAATACTGTATAGTATACTTTAAAAGGTTCGCACCCAAGTAATATAAACCAAGTTTTTAGGTAGGTACTAAAAGCTGCGGTTTGTTTTTGTCGTCCTCGACGAGGTGCACTTTAAAGAAGAATAGGTCCATTGTGCTTCCATTGAAAAGTACAGGTGTTTACACTGGGTAGGGGTTATCTCGCGGATTATTTTTGGCAATTTATTATTTCGCCATTACATTTCGCAATTTGTTGTGTTGCTTTTAATTTATTTCGCATTTCATCAAATCGCAATTTTTGTTAGTCAATTTTTCATTTAACTTTGTAATCAAAACATCATTTCGCATTTTCATCTCGCAAATGTAATAGATTGTAAAACAAAACATTTCGCGAAATAATACAATGCGAAATAGCAAAATGAACTACATAATACTATACTTAAAAAATTAAAATTCCTCTTTTTGTTCTGAATTCAATTCAAATTTGCGAAACAAGTAGATACTATGTGCGATTTTAACAAGGGATTTAATAAGTAATTGTGTAGGTAGGAGATTTTTCCGGGAGATTTTGGAAAAAAAGATAGATTATGCCCATGAGGATGAGGGCTTTTCGAAAAGGGGATAACGTAGGAATTCCATGTCTAAAACATAATATTACAGGTGGAGGAACGCCAGAGATGGGGCTCTAGGGCCAGCGTAATAAATATTATATTTGGTGTGATCACAATTTGTGTTGGCCTCGACTCCAGACATGCGTTTCGCCCCCGATGTGGTGGGTGGGCTCATCAGTAGACGACCACCACATCTGATCTAGACGCACTTTTTGCTCGATTTTCACCGAGACTATATGATTTTTCAATCAACAAGTGACTGTGAATCATACCTCAAGACGAATCTTTGGTTCAAAGACTATATCGTCGAGAGCATTTGTTTTTTGCCCAGGGCCTGGCTTGTCCAAACTACTTTCAATCATAAACATATTTATGGTGTAGTTATATAAGGAACTAGCGAACCCCTGCACACTTCGTAGTGCAAAATAGAAAAATAAAAAAATCAGTTTCAAATTCATTTAAATCAGTGATAAACAGTTTTTATTGTAATGCTCCGTGGTACATATTTTTGGTTTTTTTTTCAGGAACCGTATTGCGTAGAAAGTATTCTTGTCTATCAGGACAATGCATAGCTATCAATGTTACAAATTTTAAAAACGTTGGCTCCCATGACTGTCGAAAAATAGCGCCACACCCCTTTATATACCTAAAATTATCTGTCAATTTGAGCTCAATCGTTTCAGTGGTTTTCGAAATATACGATTTTGAATGTTTTTTTCTATGGGCAGTGCCACACCCCTTTGTCCAATTTCGACCAATCTTCTAAGGAGCACTCCAGGGCCAATAATAAAGATTATATATAAGTTTAAGTTCAATCGATTGGGTAGTTTTGGAGATATACGATTTTAAATGTACTTTTTGTATGGAAGGTGCCACGCCCCTTGTCCAATTTTAACCAATCTTCGCAAGAATACTCATGGGCTGATTCGTAAGAATGTGTGTAAATTTGAACTCAATCGATTTGCTGGTTTTCGAGATATAAGATTTTGAATGTTTTTTTTTGTATGGGAGGTGCCACGCCCCTTTGTCCAATTTTGACCAATCTTCACGGGAATACTCCTGGGCCGATACCTAAGATTGTATGTAAATTTGAACTCAATCGATTCAGTGGTTTTCGAAATATACGATTTTGAATGTTTTTTTTGTATGGGAGGTGCCACGCCCCTTTGTCCAATTTTTACCAAACTTCACAGAAACAGTATATGCACCAATACCAAAGATCTGTGAAAGTTTGGTTAAAATCGGTGAATGCGCTAAGGCGTGAATCGACGACGACATTTTAGGGCTCAATTTTTATATATGACTAGCGAACCCCCTGCACACTTCGTAGTGCAAAATATGAAAATATAAAAATCAATTTCAAATTCATTTAAATCAATGGTAAACAGTTTCTATTGTAATGCCCTGCTGTATTCACAACACTTGGTTTTTTAGGATTCGTATTGCTTACATAATATTCTTGTCTATCAGGATAATGCGCATCAATGTTAAAAATTTGCGAAACTGTAGCTCCCATGACTGTCGAAGAATAACGCCTCCTCACCCCTTTATCTATTTTTGACCAATCTTCACAGGAACACAATCGATTCGGTGGTTTTCGAAATATTACATTTTGAATGTTGTTTTTTTATAGGCAGTGCCACGCCCCTAGGTCCAATTTTAACCAATCTTCACAGGAATACTCCTGGGCCGATACCTAAGATTGTATGTAAATTTGAATTCAATCGATTCAGTGGTTTTCGAGGAATAAGATTTTGAATGCATTTTTTGTATGCTGCCACGCCCCTATAACTCATGAACCAATACACCTACAAAGACCGTATGAACTTATCACCTTTCATGGGAAATTTCCAGAATCAAAATCGGTTCACGCATTACAGAGAACATTATCGACAAACACAATTGACCATGATTTTTATACATACATATAGACTAGCAATGCCCGCGGCTCCGCCCGCCGGTTTCATTTATTTTAAATAAAACTAAATTTATATGACTTATCATTCATATCACGTGTGTTTATATTGTCCTCTTTTTTAGTTTACAAAATATTTTAACGCAATGTTTTTGTGTAAACTATACACGTTGTTTTTTTTTAGTGGGAGCAAGTATAAACAAATTACCACTGCAGCTCACACGCGACCATGCAACATATAGCTGTCCATGATGTCGGAGGTAAACTCCAGCAATAGCCGAGTAGCTCCAAAGATAACCCCTATACCTCCGTTTCCCCTTCCACCATCTTCTCCCTAAGTATTCCAATAGTATCTTAACAATTAAACACCTCACAATTGAATGCAAAAAAAATTAATTCACTATGTAAAGTTTTATTTAATGTAAGTCTTCTTAACCTTCTATCCATTCCCTCTAAAGATAATATTGTTAAAGTATACAACCTCCTTGTAAATTTAAGCCTAGAAAATAGTATATAATTTAATTTAATAATATGTAGATCGGGGGGACGATCGGACCCAGTCTGGTACACGATTTGGCTATCGCCATGTTCGTGGGGCTCTCTGCTTCCGTTCATCTCCCTGGTAGGCTATTCTATCTATCCCCAATTAATGTTCATACCATGCCGAAAGCCAAGCTGCTAGTTCTGGTTACAAATTAATTGTAAATTTATTTACTTTTAATAAATAATAATAATAAATAATTATTTAATGGGCGCAAGTATAGCTATAAACAAATTACGCCTACAGCTCACACGTGAATATTCAATATATAGCTGTCCATGTGAAAGACGTGGCTGTCGGAGGTCAACTCTGGCAATGGCCGAGTAGTTCCGAAGATAGCCCCTATACCCCCGTTTCCCCTTCCCCCATCCACACCCTAACTAACCTATACTGATCCGGAGGATGTAGCCGGTACAAATTCTTGAAAGAATTTTTAAAATCGACCAAATAGTTCCGGAGTTAGTCCCTACCACCCCTTCACCCTTCCTCCGTCCCCAACTTAGTCCTTACGTAACATGTACTGATCCGAAAGTCCTAAGTCAACAGACATAAGATTTAACATAAATAAAAACTCGTCACAGGTATGATGTAATTATTTATACTACGCGATCATATCGTTACACTTTCCATAGCTGCAGATCTCAAATTCATATATGTAGATATGTATCTATCACTTACGCACCACAAACCTCTTATATGTCCGTAGACGTACATATATACATATTTAGTTTGTTTAAAGCATATCCATTGCCTACATCAAATTCAACTACGCCATACATGAGTATGTACGTACATCGTACAATGTGCATTCTGAATCCTGAATGCCAGTCGTGCGAGTAATCATATTCTATTTTGGGAACGCAATATAAAACTACCCCTAAGCACAACTGCAATCGAGAAATCATTTTTTTTCGCACTTGACCAAATAAGATCTATTTTTAATTTATTATATCTCACCCTCTGGATGGACCAGAAAGATACATTTTAGCTCAAAATACTCGGTGAAGCATTGGCTAACAAATAAAAGCATTTCTTGAAATGACATACATAGATTTATGAGTATAATGGCAAGTTGAGCATAGTAAGGTCGAAATAGAAAAGTAGGGTGCAAACGTTTTTTAACCCTCATAGGTCGAATTTGGAAAAACGATGAATGAGACATGTAATTATTTTGATTTATCTATCAACGAACAAACTTTCAAGTTCATACGGCTAACGGTTCGTGAGACCCCCCTTATTCCCCGCGAAGCCTTTACTCCTGAGCAATTCTCACCCACCCTACGGACTAAGTTGGCCACACATCTATAAATCAGAAAAAGAATCATGACAATCGAACTAATGGTTCTCGAGTTATGGAGAAACGAACAGACGGACGTTGCATTTTATAAGTAGTATGGATGTAGATGTAGATATATTTTCCATTAAAAAATATGATTTAATTCAATTCGAATGCCATTTTTGTATATTTTTGCAAATTAATTTACTTTTGAAAGCTCTTTTTGTCATTCCATTTTCTCAATCCAGCGAGGAATTTTGCGCTAAATAGAAAATTTTTAGTAAATCGTAATCGTCTGTATTTATTAAAGGCTTTTACTTAACTTCGTGAAAAATTTGTTGTGTCAAAATCTTGCAAGTCAAATTCGAACCACTTTCGCTAAACTTAGAACTTTGAAATTTTCCATGCTGGTTGGGTTGTGAAGACAATGCAATATTTAGAAAGAATTTTTGGATTTTGACTTCCCCTGCCCCTTTAAGGGAGGCTTTTTCATAACGCATGATCCAATAGCCGTATTAACTTGAAACTTTATATGTCAATAGATAAGTCGAAACTATTACATATCTAATTAATACTTTGTACCGATTCGTCCTACAAGGGTTGAAAAAAGGGGGTGAAAACTTTTCTATCTCGACCTAACTACGCTCAACTTGCCATTATACTCATAAATATATGTAGGTCAACTCAAAAAATCCTTTTAATTGTTAGGCAATACTTCACCGAGTATTTTGAGCTAACATTCATCTTTCTAGTCCATCCAGAGGGCAAGATATGATAGATTGAAAATAGATCTTATTCGGCCAAATGCGAAAAAAATTGCTATCTTGATTGCAGTTGTGCTTAGGAAGGGTAGTTTTTTTGCATTCTAAAAATAGAATTGTCACTGCGGCGGGCATTCAGAATGTATGCTCAGATGTATGGCGTAGTTGAATTTGATGTAGGGAATATGGATGTGGATAAAACAAACTACGTACATATATGTACGTATATAGGAGTTTGTGATGCGTAAATATGTAGGTATGCACATGCACAATCGTACATACTTATATTTGAGATCTGCATCTATGGAAAGTGTATAGGTAGGTACGCGTAGTAATATCAATCAAACCATACCTGTCGCGAATTTTCATTTATGTGAAATACATACCTATTATGCCCATTGACTTAGGACTTTGAAATTTTGCAAGCTGATGTTTAGTTTTGATGTAATACAATAAACTAATAGTAAAAAAAAGCTTTTGTAAGCATGTAGGTAGATATTAAACTGCACTAAAAAGCAAAAAATAAAATAATAGTTTAAAAAACTAAAAAAATGCTTTTATAAGTAGGTACTGCACTAAAAGCAAAAAAATAAAAATTAACCAATCTATTTTTAAGGTTTATCCTGGAAGGGGTTTAGTGTAAGCCATGTTTGTAGTTATGTATTGTATTATTTAAGTGTAAACTACACAAACATGGCTTACACTAAGCCCCTTCCAGGATAAACCTTAAAAATAGATTGGTTAATTTTTATTTTTTTGCTTTTAGTGCAGTACCTACTTATAAAAGCATTTTTTTAGTTTTTTAAACTATTATTTTATTTTTTTATATAGAGTTTGACATGTCGGTAGTAATATTTTTGTCAAAAAATGTCCGAGAATAATTGTTATTTGTACTCATAGCTTTTTTATAAGTGCAGAGGTTATTGTTAGTTACAAATATTGAGATGGCTGACTTGCATATTTGAAGGGGATTACGAATCCCTGAGCCCCATATTTGCTCAGCGTCATTGTTATTGAATGTCAAAATAAGTAGGTATGTTTTACTTCTATTGTAAAAAAATCAAAGTTGTAAGCTGCGAAGGATTTTTTTTTATAATAATCCTGTCATGTCAATGTCAACTGTTGAATATTTTTTCGTTTTTTTTTTTTCACTCCGACGACTGGAATGATGATAACTTTTAAACATTTGTCGAGTTTCCAAAAAAAAACATAAACAAACAGTCATTTTATACAAGTTTCCACTAAAGAGTGCTAACTTCTTTTACTCTGATTAGTTGGACAAAGCCAAATTGCATTATGCAATAACGAAAATTCAGGACCCCCACCACCCTTAAGTTGGTGGTGTATTTATTATACCTATACACATCTCTCTCTAGCAAGCAATAAATATATTTTCAAGAGTAACAAAACAATTTCTTATTTCCTTCTTCTTGTTATTTTGTTCTCTAAAGTTTTGTTTTTATTTATGTTAATGTTTCCGATGCAGGAAGACAATCTCCTTTCCTTCTCTTCAACGTTCAACTTTTTGTTGTTTAACTCATTTTCTTTCTGTCTTTACATTTCCAGCACAACGCTGCCTTACGATGCTGCTGCTACAGAAGTTGTTCGCAACGAAAGAAAGTACTCGAGTAGCTTCGCCAGACGAAAACGCAGAGACATCGCCTCTTCAATGCATGGTAAGTAGGTAACAGTCATAGCCAAGTCACTATGCAGCAATAGAATAGTTGTGTAGTGGTGCAAAGTACTCACAAGGGTGCTACTTATGTAGAGTCCACCTCCTGACCTAAACTCTGATCCTGCTCCTTTGTCTGTAGAAAAACATAAAATCTAGTCAATGGGTTTGTACAATTTGCTCGCTTATGTCCATACCTCAGATACCTACACAAAGTCCAGTCCAGCTCCAGCCAGACAAAGATATAGATTGTCAATTAAACGATTGAGACATTTCGGGGTAAACAAAACAATTTTCCCATTACGGAATTGGACATCATCAACCGATTGTGTGTCAGAGAGCAGTCGTTTCATTTAGGAAGATAACATCTGGATAAATGGGGTTACAGGATTCGGTTCCAAATTTAACTCATTGTGCGGTTATGCATCTACATCTATGATACTGACGCAAGCAAGTTTGCTATCGCAGCACGAATGAATTTTCTGAACAAAAACATTCCAATTCTGTACCAAAGTAGGGTGCATATATCTAAATATATGCACGTGAAGAGATTGTGGTGGTACTTTTTGGTTTCATGTGCACCCGTAAGATAGAATGATTTTTAATTGAATTCAAATATTCTATAGGAAAAAACAACTTGTAAAGAAGGAATTTGCATTCACCATTCGATGTAACTGCCACAAACTTGATTAAGGAATGACTTTGTTTATGCTGTTACAAGGAATTTCATTATTTTCATTGAATTCTCAACTAACCACTAGAATAAAGATTTTTAGTAGATTGAGATTTATTTAACCACACTGACTGCATGTATGGATTCGATCTATTGGACGGTGTCCTTTGCGGGGAGGATTGTAAGAACGATTGAAGCAGTCTCTGTACCCCTATAGCTGAGTCTTAAAATTCTGTGTTTACTGTATCAAAGCGACCTTACGGAATCGATCGGATGACATTTAAGCTGCAGAAATTATAGCTAAAGACAAATGAATAAGAAAATTATTATTTTGGGAAGCCCTCAACTTTTGCTATTTGCAACTATACCACGATTACGTATCATCACTATCGTCATAAGTAAACTGTCCACTCAGTAAATCTTTTGACCAATCTGTTAAACTTTTCTGTCATAAATTGCGTTCAAAAAAGTGTATATGGCTATAGATTTGAAAACCATGTTTTTTAGCTTTCTCATAATACCTACGTAGTAAGAGAAAGATATTGTTTTCGTATAAAATGTCGAACTCGAAATTCTGATATTACGATGATAGGGGAACTCAAAAAAGAGGGTCTCGCAATTCTGTCCCGTCCGTATGTCTGTTTGTCCCATAGCCACGAAATCTAAACGCTTGGACGGATTTGTTTCAAACTGCGTATTTAGAGTTTGCGGGCTTCCCGCTAGGAGGCGTTTTTTTTATGTTTTTTATTATTTGTACTTCGCATACAAAAATTTTACGAAATATTAAACAACCCAGCTTTTGCCCGCGGATTTGGTACACAGATATTCCTTCACAGTCAGTTAGTTCTCTCTTTTATATTTATATATCGCGCAGAAAACCTACCTAAGAAAGTACCTACGGAGAAGTTAGTATCTCTGAAAAATGTGTTTAATGCCCTATTGAAGAAAACAGTTCAACGATTATATGATCAATATTTTTGTTAGTGAAGCGCTGGCATCTCAACACAGATCATACTATAGCAGATTGAGTCACAATCTATGGGACAGCAAATACATTGATATGATAAGCACCATCTTTAGAATAAGGGGAGCTTTTACCCCTTCATTATATTCCACACCTCCCAGATCTTATTACACTCTTGCAACCAGAAAGATGCACCACTTTCTAGCAGTATGACCTCATTCATACAGCATTCCGCTTCAATATCTTTGGAGTACGTGCGCTGGAGTTAGATGAAGCGATAAGCATATTCAACGGCGTAAGATTTTGGAACGCATTACAAAGTTTAAAATTGATACGACGAACGGTTGTTGAAGGGGCTTCCTTAAAAGAGGTCATCGCCAATAACTTGGGCCCCAAGCAAAATTTTCAAAATAGGAAAAATGAATTATCTCTTTTCCTTCCAATAGTGTACACAAACTAAGTTTAAAGTCGATCGGATGAAAAGTAAACTTTGACCCCCCTCTTACCCTTTTAAGGGTTGAATTTCCAAAATTAGAGAAAGGAGTTTTCTTTATTTCTCATAGAGAGTATACACAAACCGATTTTGAAGTCAATCGGATGAAAAATTAAAATTTCCCATACAAACTTTGACCCCCCTTTTACCCCTTAAATCCTTCCTTAGTGCTTGTATACATCATAATTTCAGCTTTGTAGAGCAAATGGTTTAGGCTGGGCTTTGATCATCTGTCAGTCGGAATCTTCATTTTTATATATATAGATTTACATTTTTTCGAAAACGGCTCTAACGATTTGAACCGAAATTGATAGTTGAGTTAATTTAGGCATGCTTAACATGACTGCATACCCAGTTTTTTGCTAAAAAGTCCAACAACGGCACTTTTGAAAATTGGCTTTTTCTCGAAAACGGTGCGAACGATTTCAACAAAAACTTATTTTTAAGATAACTACTATCGTCATTCTTAACTTAATAGCAAGCTCAGTTTTTCTCTAAAAAGAGTGCGTCCTTTAACATCTACCCAAATAACTAATAATAGAACTAGTGTTTTGCTAAACCATTGCAAAACAGTGGTTCTTGAACCATGAATGCGCCCTTCGATTTCCACCCCAATCGCTAAAAATTACACTTTAAAAACTGTTTATATCTCGAAAACGCAATTTTCGATTTAGATGAAAATAAGGTAGGGAAGGTAATGTTTATATCCTGAAAAATACGTCGTATTTAGTTTTCAACTAAACAGTTTACAGTAACAGTGCTTTCGAATCCAAAGTTGTGGCATTTGTCAGCATAATTTTACAAAAAAACGCTCTAACGATTTTGTTCAAAATGCATATTTACTTACTTACTTACTTAGATGGCGCTACAGTCCGGGGTGGACCTGGGCCTCAACCAACACGCCTCTCCAGTTAGCACGATCTTTGGCTAACTGCCTCCAGTTGCGCACTCCAAGTTGGTTGAGGTCCCCTTCCACTTGTGCGCGCCATCTAAGGCGAGGTCTTCTTCTACTGCGTTGTCCCTCCGGGTTGGAATCGAAGACTCTTCTTGCCGGAGCGTTGGTGTTCATTTGCTCTACATGTCCTAGCCATCTTAGTCGACTGATACGTACTTTTCTGACAAGGTCGATGTCGCTGTACAGCTCGTAGAGTTCGCTGTTAAATCTCCTCCTCCAAAGCCCGTCAACGCAAACGGGACCGAAAATCACACAAAGAATTTTGCGCTCGAAGTGACCAATGAGCTCTTCATCCGCCGTTGATAACGTCCATGATTCTGCTCCCTAAAGCAGGACTGGGATGGTGAAGGTCTTATATAGAGTCTCCTCCTTGGTGTTTCTCGACAAGGCCTTATACTAATCAATTGCCTTCTTAGGTCGAAGTAACAGCGGTTGGCAAGTGTAATTCTTCGCTTGATTTCTGATGTGATGTCATTTTCAGAATTAATAGCGGAGCCGAGGTAGACAAAGTCCCGAACTACCTCAAAGTTATAGCTGTCTATCGTGACGTTCTGTCCGATTCGTCGATGTTGTGAGTCCCTTCTCGTTGACAGCATATATTTTGTTTTGCCCTCATTCACCACTAAACCCATTTTTTCCGCCTCTGTACTGATACTTGCAAACGCACCAGTGACAGCTCGCTGTGTTCTGCCAATGATGTCGATATCGTCAGCGTATGCAAGAAGTTGCACAGACTTTTGGAAAATTGTGCCCATGGTGTTGGCTTGCGAGTTTCGCACAATTTTCTCAAGAATGATGTTGAAAAAGTCACATGACAGCGCATCACCTTGTCTAAATCCTTTTTTGACATCAAAGGTCTCGGTGAGATTGTTTCCGACCTTTTGTGGATCCGCGAGCGTTCTCCACAATGTGACAAGTTTGGTAGGGATGCCAAAACTAGACATGGCTCTGTATAGCTCGTCTCTATAAATGCTGTCATATGCGGCTTTAAAATCGATCAATAGGTGATGAGTATCGATTTGGACTTCTTGGGTTTTCTCCAGGATCTGCCGTAGTGTGAATATTTGGTTGGTTGTGGACTTACCGGGCCTAAAACCGCATTGATAGGGTCCAAATGGTTTCAGGCGCTCACACAGTACGGAGGACAGGATTTTGTAAGCGATGTTAAGGAGACTGATGCCTCTATAGTTGGCGCAGTTTAGAGGGTCTCCTTTCTTATGGATCGGGCCAACAATGAGGCTCCATTAATCAGGTATACTTTCCTCTGACCAAATTTTAGAAACGAGTTGGTGTATGCTCTCTACCAAGTCATCCCCCGCTGCCTTAAAAAGCTCGGCCGATAAACCGTCCGGTCCTGCAGCTTTGTTGGACTTGCAAAATGCATATTTATTTCTCAAAAATGAATACCCAAATCCTGATCTGTATTCACACATGGTATATTTTTGTAATAGACTAAGAGCTAGCAACGTTTTTTTTTCTCAAGTCATTTTAGCAAGGCTGTAACTTTGTGAGCTTAGTTCGGGGTGACTACTGAACACGAAAATATATTTCTGGCAGCGCTGCGTTGTTACAGCCTTGCTAAAATGACTTTAGAAAAAACGTTGCTAGCTCTTACTCTATAAAGGCCAAAATCTCAGTGGCAATATAATTCCAAAATCATATCCTACTTGCCTTCTTCAAGTGTCAGTTTGGGGTGAAATTTGAAAGTAAGTAATAAAGTGTTGTAGTTAATATCTATACGTATGTCTATGTAGTATGATTACATTTTTAATTAACAAGGGTTCAGTTACTAAACCTGAGTATATCTTGAGTGGATATGATGATTTTAAACGTAAAATTTGCTGAAATGACTCTGAGGTTCTACGAGATTCGAAATAAACGAGAAAGTTTTATGCGACCCAGTCGTCCAACATTTTTTCTTTAAGCGAAGAGATATTTTATGTGCCCACTTACTACTTATACTAACTTCATTTCTTACTGTGCCAATACTTATTTTGAGAGGCTTCATATAACCAACATATTTGTGTATGTTTTGCTTCTCTTTAAGAAAAGTTCTTACATTAAGCCATTGAATCACAAACCAGTAAGAATAGACCGTCGACTCCTCCCACATAACGGACTTTGCCTACAAGCTGCCGGCGAGACCAGGATTTTTCATGGATTGGTGCTGTACAAAATCAAAGGGGCGCCATTAACGCACGCATACTTGAAAAATCCTGGTCGCATGGTATTGCATAGAAAAACATTGCCGCCATTAATTTTGACATTTACACGTATTCACAGACAGGGAAATTCTTTCCGGGGGGAATCGGGTAGGTGTACGGTAAGTCGGCGGTCTATTCTTACTGGTTTGTGACGTCTTCGGTCTCCCTATTTCGAAGACCATTTAAACGTTGATTATTACCAACACGGCCGAAGGGTTGGTGGTACTGCGCAGTGCATCACCCAAATTATGCGATCGCATTCCATGGCATGCGACTCATTCCCTAACAATGATGATGACTCTGTCCCACCAACTGATCGTCAAGTAGACCGAAACTGGCCCGTCTGTTACTCGCATGCCCTGCTGTGTCAGTATGAGTGGGATGTCGCGTGCCAGGCGAATAGACTGCTATAGGGCAGGTCAGAGGTGGTCTTCCTTGTTTCTGGTCAGTTCTTCACTAGAAGTCAAGAAATTCACAACAATGAATTCGGGTTCGTCTGCTCACCACCATCGGATGCATCACACATCGCTGACGGATTTTCCGTATTCCTCCGAAGAGGACAGCTCCAACTACACTGGCAGTCCGTACCACTTTCATGGAACAGTCCCGCCTGGAGAAATGTACAATCAGAGCTGTCTGGACAACTGGCATGTGGATTACATCACGACAATGGTCAGTGGAGCCACGTCCTCCTCAACAAATGAGCAGCAATTTTACGATCACCTCGAAGCAGAGGAGACCTCATCCAGAACATCGTCGTCCCAGAAATCGGATAGATGCAGATCGGTGCGCTCCTTGCATCCACCCAGTCCGACGATTTTGAAAAAACGCCGCCAAGCTGCCAACGCCAGGGAACGCAAACGAATGAACGGACTCAACGAAGCATTAGAATTACGAGTACCTACGACGAAAGTCATGTGAGAAATGTCCATGACATTCTTTAAGGCTATGAACAGCAGAAGACAATAAGGAAAACGACGATTTTTGTCGTTAACAAATTACTGATCGCCAAGTAATGAAAACTACTGAAAATGTAACTTTTCTTGAATTGTTAATTTATTTAAATAAATAAATTAAATTAGATTCTTTCCAAGGCTTAAAAGTTACAAACCAAAAACAATTTAAGAGTTTCGTGTAATTGATTAAAAAAATCAATTCGTTGGCAAATGGATTTTAAAAGGGAGTCTTAAATTTTGATGCCAAGATCAAATGAGACTGTATAGTTACAACCCAGCCAAGACCACCATCAAAAAAAGGAATTGATTGGCAGACAGTTTTTGTTAGAATCGTTTTAAAGCTATTGTTGAGTGTGAGCTGCTTAAGTTTTTAATTCAAATGTTTTCCTACACCCTTCTGGGTAGCTACCTTCAGCAATCGTGTACTTTCCACGAGCTAATCTTTTATTTCGTAGATTTCATTTGACATTCTAAAAAACATTTTGCATTTGAAAATACTTTTACAAATTGAGTTTTTCAAATGAATCTTTGTCTGTTTACTGACTTATAATCTGGTAGATTAAATAGGCGCTTTGACGTAAAAATCGAATCACAAAGTCGTCATTTTAATGTTGTTCTGTGTGATCGCCATTTTTGGGATAACATTTTCGGCGTCATTTAAAATACTAGGAATATGGCGGAAATGACATGAAATGATGAAAAAAAGTGGCTGTGTGATCGCTCTTTAATGGACAAATGACTAAATTTTTGGGTGCTGCGTCATTTAAATGGAAGCCTCTAAAAAATGACGAGGCATGAAATTCATTCCGTGCCATTTTTCTACCCAAATGACAAATGACGCAGCATTTAATACGATATTTGGATTTTTGTATTTATTGGAGATGGAATACCAACCGTGCCGACAATTTGGACTATTCAGTTGTGAATGTGTATGTTGTGAATGTGAATAGTACACATGGTCGAAAAAATTACCCAAAACGCAGAAAGCAGTAGTGAATCGGGATAGGGAAATTAGTCAATCGTTTAGCGACGAAGAGAAATCGCAGCGATCGAAAACTCTCACCAATGGCCAGGCAGGTAGGTATCCGTATCGCAGCGTTATTACCAGTCGCGCTTCCGCTGGAACGCTCTCTCGAATATTTGTGTTCTGTTTTTCAATGTGGCTTCACCAACCTCAACAAGTAATCGAATTGATTAGCTGACATACAAAGGACTGACATTGCGATATAGTTCAGGTTCTTCTTCGCGTAGTAATCCAATCCGCTCTATTTGCGACGGCTCAACCATTTCTTTTGCCAAATACTCCGCTTTCGTCGCGTTAAGTCGTAATCAAGATCGTCTTTACTGCTTTTCAGCACATACGCTGCTAAATACGCCCGCGCCGTCGCCGCAATTTCCACCGTCCTCGCATAAGTTCTTTTTGACATATTTTATTTATTATAATAATTTATTTTTTTCTTTTCACTGCTATTTAATTTAATTAAAAAATTCGAACGTATGCGTCTTCGCTCAGAAAACATTAAAATACGAAATGACCAGTACATAGTTATATTTTTCTCATTGGTCATTACATTACCGTCTGATCGCAAAGCAGATAAATGACCCGAAATCGAAATACACAATAGGAAAGGTGACATTTGTCATTTTGATAAGGCGAGTCATTATCATGTGATCGTCGTTTCTTCTCCCGTCATTTAATGGCATCCCAACGGAAAATTCTATATGAATCGCAGTGTCCGTCATTTGATTTTGGGACAAAATGACGATGATAGCCATTTCGTGTGATCGCCATGACCAATCGTAGCTTGAATGTCACTCTAAGGCGACATTTTTTCCTGACGACACAGTGTCATTTAAATGACTCGCAAAAATGGTCGTGTAATCGTACCTTTATGTTCATCTTCATTATTACTCCAAAATATTGCTACAATATTAATAAACTGAGAATGTATGTCGAAAAATAAAAACAAACAAAAAAAAAAACTGATTCCGTCAGATAGTTTGAATCGTATGTAAAATGTGAACTTACTTACCGACGACGCACGTCGTACCCTGTCGTCAAAGATATGGAATAAGGCTTGTAAAATGAAATGCCTCAAAATAACGACAATCGTCGTGAAAGTAAAACGTGAACTCGGAATAAGGGTGATTGAAAAAGATCTTTAAAAAAATAACACTCGGGCGTATGTTCAACGCACTTTTTCACCACACACAATATGTCAAATAAAGCTGTCAAATATGATTGTCAAACGCAAATTTTTGCATTTTTGTCATCGGATTGTTTACGTCCAAAAGGGCCACAGGCCACAGGCCCTTTTGGACACTTATTTAGGGGCGTCAATTTGGAGCGGATTCTTTTTTCAGTCCAACGAATTTATTTACTAAGTTTACCATGATTAACACTGCTTCATAGTAAGTAATCATAATCAGACATTCCATGTGTTGCTTAACATCTGCGAGCATCTCGGGGCGCTGATGAAGCGTTATAGGTTCGCCTTTCCCGGGAAAAGTACCTATTTAAATAAAAATACGTGCAAACTGAAGTACTAAACCTTCAATGTGCTCAAAAAATAAATGCATTACAGATCTTCCTTACAGAAAAACGATATCGATTGCTTGACGGTGCTTTTACTTATGCTAAAAATGTATGTCAAAAACTTGAAATTTTAATGGAACGTCCCAGGAAAATTAAAAAAAACAACATATTTTTGGTGGCGGAAATACAGATGTGCTACCTTATCCAATGAAAATGAACACCGACGAAAAGTATTTCCTTCCTCAGATAGGGTCAGTGCTGAAATACAGCAAAGATTTCAACAGCTGCGAAATTCGGCGACAAAAGTTCGGCTTTCTAACCCTATCCCAGCCAAACTCTTAGATAAAAACTATGAAAGCAATTCAGATGTTTCACCTCATGAGGATGACATTGATAGGGATGAATTTGAGATCGAACGCGTACGGTTAAGAGAAATTTGTCTTCTACAGGCAAAACAAATGAACTCGCCAATAAAAGCCGACTCGAACTATTAAAATATATACAGTTTAGACTGGAAGTTAGTTTGCCTAACATAACAATAATGCTTCGTCTTTTTCTCATAATTGCAATAAGTAAAAAGTAATGCCGGCTGTGAGAGGAGTTTCTCAAAATTGAAGAGGAGTTTTAAAAATTATTTAAGGTCCACAATTAGCACCCTAAGGCTATCTTATCTGGGTATCATGGATATAGAGCAGGAAATCACAAAGGCCATCGATACTGAAGGAATAACAAGAGATTTTGCTCTGATGAAAAGTAGAAAAATAAAATTTTATAGATGTTTTCTGTAAATAAATAAAAAAAGTTTCTTGTAAATAAAAAAAAAGAATTACATTATCTATGTACATTCATTAGTTATGCAGTAGGTACCTAACCTACCTATAGGTACAGCTTTTCCTTCTTTTACTTCAAACTAAATTCAATGCTTTCATCACAAACCATAATTTAATTTAATAACATTAAATTATATTGCATTAAATTAATTTAAAATTGGTTTAAACAAATAATTTTTTAATGAAAGGATGAAAGCCACAAACCACATATAACTATACTGCGCGCCGACATCCGTTCAACTACACCTATATCCGATTCTCCCCGGAATGAATTCCCCTGTCTATGAATCAATGGCGGCAATGATTTTACATGATAATACCTTAGGCCTAGGATTTTTTCATGTATGCATGCGTTAATGGCGCTCCGTTGATTTTGTACAGCACCAATACATTAAAAATCCTAGGCTCGCAGGCAGCTTGTAGGCAAAGTCCGTTATGTGGGAGGAGTCGACGTTCTAGTTCTATGTGGTGTGCGGCTTTCATCCTATCATTAAAAAATTATTTTTTTAAACCAATTTTAGTTATGAAATTATTTATTTAAAAATATAAAAAACTAATTTATAATTTAATGTTATTAAATTAAAAATTTTCAAAAGCTAAGAAAATAAATTACAAAAAATAATCGAATCCTGTTTTACTAAAGAATTTTAATTTATACATATTTTATAAAATGGGAAATCGGAAAGTACCTACCCAATATGGGAACATTTTAAATTTGAGGCTTAATTTTTGTTTCATTTGCTAGAATTTAGAAAGTAGTACGAACAATAGTTGACAAAATTTTAAAGAGAAATTTAAGATTATTGACATGACATACATATGTGTAGGTATAACTGGTTGAAATCGCAGACAAAGATTTTTTTTGAAAGATGTGAAAAAATTACCAGGGGCGGTATGAATTGGGTCTTCCCCGGGAGGCCCCAACCCACGCTACGCCACTGGCCGCAGTCAGATGATGTAAGTCTTGGGCCAGATCGCGTAAAATAAAAACGATCTAACGGCATCGTTTTCACTAAAGCTGTCTCTATTATATCTGTGACAATAGACAGAGACTGCTAGTATCGAAACGACATCATTCTATCGTTTTCATTTTACGCGATCTGGCCCCTGATGTCAATGCAGTTCGCTAAATTTAGCACAGAGATTAATACAAAAATTGTATGCTCTTTTAAAAAGTTTGAATCATTTATTAGATTTTAATAAAAAAAAAACCGTTTCATTCATTCATTCATCCATTTTCCAATGATCCGCGGGTGTAAGTTGCTCAAGTGGACCCTCCATAGCTCTCGATTCTCCGCCATCGACTAAAAAAAACGTTTACACTAAATATACTGGATATAAATATTATCAAGCAAGAGTTGGCATCATTAGGCATAGGTAACTGCAATACCTAATTGCAAAAAAAGCTGAGTCTATGATCTATGAGTGTAACTATATGCGCAAGCTAAAGCTCGCTCTGTGAATAGAAATATAAATGCATTTATGGTGATATAACTACCACCCAACCAACTCGATCTACGTCGTAAATCGTATCACATAAATGGAGCCCATCAATAACACTTACAAATTCGAAACGTTGTATTCACCATTTCCTTGCCATTGCCTACACTTTCAATTAGGTTAGAAAAAATAGCAGACTTTTCCAAATTCTTTGCCAAAAAAGTTACTACTTCCATTTGTTTCATTCCTATACCATTCATATATCAAACACCATCTTCACGTACACATTATAAATGAATTGCCTGCAACACAATAGTTCATATAACAATTGCCAACTTGGCTCAAAGCCAATCACTGTTGCTTGTAAATTCATTATAAACTTCTGAAACTCTTTAGACTGTCTGTATAGGTGTTGCCATTACATCTTTCCCACTTCTGGTAATTGAAAAAAAAAAATTAATTGCCACCAATTACATCACAAAAAAATTGTCCGTCATCACAGTAGTCAACCGTGAACAAATCCATTACCCATTGCGCCCTGTAAATCTTGTTACAAACTCCGACTTAAGAAAATAATAAATAAGTTCACCATGTTTTTTTTTAAACATCGTCATCGTCTTGTTGTTGTTGGTCTGCTCGGCAGTGTTCCCCAACAGTTTCCACTTCAGTTGCTGGCAGCATTCCAAAATCCATTTCATCTGGCAGAGAGGAAAATTGTTTTCCACACCCCGCACCGCATGCTCTATCGGAGAAAGATTACTTTCATCTCTGACCCATGAGCATACTACCTGAACAAACGGGGCACAGGTGACACAGCGGACATGCTGTGTGGATATTCTCACCCTGTCGATAACGATGCCAAACGTCGAGCAGAAGAACTGCAAAATGGTTCACTAAAGAAAATTCTAAAAGAAAACATATTTCCCCGCACCTGTACCTCTTTGACTTTTTGAATTATCTTCCATCTGTTTTAATTTATCTGCTTTTCCGTCTGGCAAAGAGATGCCATTTCGTAGAATAGACATAGACATAGACAGAGAGACACACCCCATCCCATATCCAATACCTACAACCGAGCGTCCCGATGGATCTTTTAATTAATGGAGTTCGCCACGTGTGAACTGAGGACGACGACAACGACGACGATGATGATGATGGTGCGTTTTTGGAAATTAATTACTTTTCAAAACTAAAAGTCACACGTTGCCGTCGCATGGCGCATTTTGGAAAGCTTCGCAAAGTTTTCCGAGAATTTCGCACATCCGATGCAATTTCCGCATCCGTATCAATATCAATATCAATCTAGAAGATTATTGCTTTCTATTCCAATCACACATTCAACGTCAACCCCCCTCCACTGTGGTGAGTGGAATCTCGCAGAGTGAATAATTCGAGGCACTCTGCTCAGATTGACCAAAGTTATCTCACACCACAAGTCGTATTCGTCGCCTCCTTCCTTCTCCCACTTGGACACATTCAAATGCACTTTTCGCCTAAATTGATTTTTCGTATTGTCTTCTCTCGTCCATACAGCTGAGCCAATTATTGAGTTCTTCAATCCGAACCATCGCAAAGTACTCGAGGAGCAGGATGTGGAAATAAGAAAGAGGACTGGACTGAAAGGCGCCGCACCAGGTGGTGACGATTGGATCTATTTGAACACTTACTGTCGAGTGCCGGTGAGTTTTGTGCAAAAGAATTTTCCGTCTCCAAGTGAATGAAAAATATAAAATGCCTTTTAGGAGAAAATAATAACGGGTTTCTGTAAGGGTACTCAGGAGTACTGTCCGCCCAGTCCGAGGGGACCACCCGGACTATTGGGCCCTAAGGGACCGACTGGTCCACCAGGCTTACCGGGAATACCTGGACCGAAAGGAAATCGCGGTGATGTTGGATTGCCAGGACCTCCAGGAATTGATGGAATGAGTGGGCCGCAGGGACCATCCGGTCCGAAGGGTGATATTGGTATGCCGGGAAATTCCGGCCTTGACGGGCGCGATGGTGTACCAGGTGAGCCCGGTTTAGATGGCGTTCCTGGTAGGGCTGGGCTAGATGGCACCCCAGGAAAGGATGGCAAGGATGGACATCCGGGGAGAAATGGCGAAGACGGATTGAATGGAAAAGATGGTGCTCCAGGACCGAAGGGAGCTTCTGGTCCACCCGGTGACAGGGGTCTTAAAGGTAAGTGAAATATTTTAACACCGACTTTTTGGTAAATTACAATTACAGTTAATTATTAGTTACATCCCTTTATACCTAATATAAAATGCACTCCAGAACCATTTATCCGATTTTTATTATTTTGGTTTTGGTTTTTAGATAATGTTGTCTATTTAGGTTTTAGGGTGGTGGGTTAGAGGATATGGGTAAAGGAAGGATAAGCTATATCTATATCCACTCAGTCGATTTATAAAAATTCTTTCAAGTAGATCAGCAGAAGGGATAAAGGAAGTATGAGGTGGTAGGGGCTAAGTCTGAAACTACTCGGAACTCGGCCTATTTTACAAATTATTTTAGCGTTGGAATGGTGACTCTATAATAATGTCACTTAAGGTCGGATGGGTGAGTGTTAAAGCGAACAAATGGGAGTGGTAGCTCACAGACAAGAAAGTCATTCAAAATGTTAGGTACATCTCGAAAACCACTGAACCGATGGAGCTCAAATTTTCAGACAATCTTAGTTGTTGGTCCGGGAGTTTGGTCAGATATAGTGCACAATAAAATGGACTACACAACTCCGTTCGAAATTGACGGAAAGGTACGGGATCGGGAATGAAGTTTGAAAGTACAAATTCAGTGATTAACTCTACGTGCTATGCGACGTTGACAAGGCTTATATTTATATACCTAATAAAACGACGACGACTTCCCCAGGAAGTGAGTTTCAAAGTTTGCTTGTCCTGTAACAGAAGGAGTTTTGAAAAATTGATATCCTCGCCGTTGTCAATTGTACTGTAAGGTCATGTGCATTAGCTGCCTGTCTTTTGTGGGCCCAAAAGTTGCATTTCGAGGGATAATGTCTTTGAGTTCGTCGGAACATCTACCATGGACGTACCTATTGAACAAGCAAAGGTCAGCGACTTGTCTTCTGTGCACCAACGGTTGCAGATTCGAAGTGGGTGTATAGAGTATCTAATAAGTCGAACTGCTCATCTCTTTTTCTGTATGCGTCAAGTAGGTTAAGTGAATGTTTTGGGGCCGAGCTCCATGGGAACAATATTCCAGACCTGGTCTAACCTGTGCTTTATAGAGAAGGAGAAGTTGCTTGGGACTACAGTACCTCTTTGCTCTAAATAGGTAGCTGAACTTAGATTTTTTTCAGATCACCATTTAGAGAACTAATTTGTTCACATCTCTGACTGTGTGATGTAGCCGCATTCATAGGCCCACTGTTCGAGATGGAGGATATAAGAGTGCTGTCATCAGCAAAGCTGTAGATATTATTATTTGTCGATCCAAGCAAATCGTTGATGTGGAGAAGAAATAGAGTTGGGGAAAGAATAGATCCTTGGGGCACTCCTGCATTTATAGCAAACGAATTAGATGATACACCATCTGCCACAACTTGGATCGATCTTCCCAGAAGAAAATTTTGCATCCATCCGCAGAGTTGTTGTGGTAATCCATAAGACGCCAACTTGCCTAATAGGGCTCTATGCCAGACTCGGTCAAATGCCTTTGATATGTCCAAGGCTACAGCTCTGAATTCGCCGTGTTATTCAATTGATTGCGTCCATACAACCATAAGTGCGTTACGTAGCTTAATAGGTCTCCAGTGGAATGACGGCTCCGAAATCCATATTGCCTGTCGCTTATCAATCTGTGGCCTTTTAGATATTTGATTATTTCGAAATTTATTGCCTTTTCCATTACTTTTGAGAGCATTGAAAGTAACGCTATTGGACGATAGTTTTGCGGCAGACATTTCCTCTCTTTCTTTGGAATAGGTTGAATGCGAGCATTTTTCCAGCAAGAAGGAAACGTCTTCTGGGAGTACGACATGCTAAACAGCTTACATAGTACAGGTGCAAGTTCTGGTGGACAGCTTTTGAGCCGGAATTCCGTCGGGTCTCGTTGCCTTATTGCAATCTAGTTCTTTAAGGATGCGTTGAATTATTCGAGACCGAAATTTCACTTCTGCCATCGATTTTTGCACCATCGGGATATTTAGTGTCTCTAGTTGTGCAGAATCTAGGGTGGAATTCTCTAAAAACATGCTAGCGAAAAGATCTGCCTTTTCTTTAGATATTGTTGTTAGCGTGCCGTCTTCTTTTAGCAGAGATGGAAATTAAGAGCAACTAAAGCTATTACTGATTGCCTTTGCCTTGCACCAGAATGCGGAGCTGAGCTCTTTGACCACTTAAATTGGTCCAAAAGCAACACTTCTCCTGAAACATGAACCCTTCTTGACCATTGCTGATTATATTGGTAGACATATAGACTAGACAGAGACACCCCTGATTTGATGCCCAAATTAGCATCCTGTACTTAAATAATGACAATCTTGATATAGTTTAAAACAACAGTAATCGCTTCCAAGTGACATCGTCGACCACCCAGATCGTCATCAAAACAAACAAATAGGTAGGTACATCAATAGTTACGGATTATTAGCACTCCTTCGCAGAATTCTTCCACACGTACGATTCGCATATAAAAGATGACAATAAAAGTGTGCCAAATGAATTCTGAACGCCAAAATAATTTTTCAACTAAGCTACAACCGAGTGTACTTTCGAGTGTAAAATATGCACGAATGCCACCATCATCAGAATGCCTCTGACAAAGCACTTACTCATTCTCAAATATAAAAAATTGTATTTTTCTATTTCATAAATTCCAAAAGCACTGTTGACATTTGAACCAACACCTCCTTCAGTGCACAACAAATTTTGTCATCATTTATAAATCGCAAGTCATGTTACTTCTGCTTGAGATAATCTAACCCAGCCGCACAGTACCCACCTTCAATTTTAAAAGACACTTCCAACAACCATAAAACAAAGAAAATTACAATAAAACACCCATATAGAGCCACATAACCCGCACCTATAACCACCATTTGTCAGAATTTTAAATTTTTATAAAAAATTACAATCCCCGTACAGTGGTGACTGACAGTATGCAAACGCTTGTGAATAGAAAATAGTAAAAGACATTTTTTTAATAAAAAAAATAAAAATACAAGTAAAGGACGACTTAGTTGCCCAAAACTATTAATAATATTGTGTGCATTTTAGTTAAATATCTAATATACCTAATGTAAAGTAAAAGTATAGTAAAGTATATACATAAAGGGTCCGCCAAATAACTTTTTTTTTTGAAAATGCTATAAAAAAAAACTACTGAATATTTTCTCAAATTTCTTTTTTTATTTGAAAGTACAATCCTTCCGGTTAATAATGGAAAATAATTTCATTCAAATGGCTGACTCAGCTGGCCATGCAGTAGCCTACACGATCGGTCCAATTTTTAAGCACATTATCGATTGTGTGCAGCTGTATTGCACCAATGGCTTCACGAATATTGTCCTTTAAAGCGTCAATTGTCTCTGGCATGTCGGCGTAACACTTATCTTTTACGGCACCCCACAAATAATAGTCCAACGGTGTCAAATCGCAGCTCCGCAGTGGCCAAACGACATCAGCTCTGCGGCTGATAATGCGATCTTCAAAAACAGGGCGCAAAACATCGAGTGTAGCTTCGGCTGTGTGGCACGTAGCGCCGTCCTGTTGAAACCAAATGTTGCCAATATCCTCCTCTCAATTTTTGTGAACAAAAATTCGTTCAACATGGCCCGATAATGATCGCCACTGACTGTAACCGCCACTCCTTGCTCATTTTCGAAGAAAAATGGCCCAATTATGCCTCTGGACCAAAATTCGCACCAAAAAGTGACTCGTTTTGGGTATATCGGCTTTTCAATGTATGCGTGCGGGTTTTCTGTGACCCAAATGCGACAATTTTGCTTGTTTACATACCCGCCAAGATCAAAATGAGCTTCATCTGAAAAGATGATTTTTTGGCAAAATCGGCATCTTGTCTAAGTCGATCGCAGGCCCACTTGGCGAAGCGAAAACGCATTGGATGGTCAGTTGGCTTCAACTCCTGAACCAATTGGACTTTGTATGGCGTCAAACCAAGGTCTTTATGCTAAATTCGTCTCAATGATGTCTCCGAAATGTTTAATTGTTGAGAACGACGGTGAATTGATGTTGATGGCGCTTCACGCACACTTTCTGCCACAGCAGCAATTTTCTCGGGTGTACGCACTGTTTTTGGCTTTTTACGCTTTGGTTTATCGATGAGGATGCCAGTTTGTTTCACTTTTTTCACAAGATAACGAACATACGAAGCTGACGGTGCTTCTCTTCTTCCAAAATCCGTACGCAATTTTCGCACACATTCTGCAACATTACCATGATTTTCAAAGTAATGTCGCAATATTTCCCAGCGTTGTTCAAGCGTATACACAACCATATTCGTTCAGCGGAAGGATAAAACTAATTATCTGTCAAATCAGACATGAGCTAAGTGTTACCATTCGCGAAATAAGCACTAGCTGAAAAAAAAAACGTTAGATGGCGGACCCTTTATAACAGCAAAAAAGTTTAAAGATCGGCGGGCTATAGAATTTTCAATAGAAAGAATAGCTAAGTTACGTATAGCCTGTTTTGTTCTATAGAGTTTTAACCCTCTGCGACTGACGTGCCCTAATTTTCACACAATTCTACTGACGTGGTAGTACACCAGACACCATTCCATAAGCGGAATCGAACTGAACCAATTGTCAGCTGTAAGTTTTTGAGTTTTCGACAACTTTCGCAAGTCTCAGAACAGATTGAGTTGGTGTATTGCCATTTTTCTTTCTTGATCAGTCAGCCCTATGCCATCTGAATTTTTGCCGTGGTAGATGTAGGCATTGTAAATGTAGTATATGTGCGTGCATAACTGGAGTTTGATACCATATTTTGCTGGTTTCTGGGGCATGTAAATAATAAATCTGCAACGACCTCTAAATGGCAGTAACATTTCATCGATGCAAAGGTATGGTCCAGGGGTATATTGATACTGGCTGTTTGAGATGAACTTGTTGAACATATCTGATATTCGTCGATCTTCCTTCAGACGTTCCTCTCTTGTAGTAAGAAAAACGTCTTTTGGACATTACACAGTGGAATATTTCGTGGCCAGTTCTATCGGTGGCAAATATTATGCGAAGAACAGCGTCATTACACTTAAGTACTGACGAGTAGTACATTAGGCCTTCATTTCGGTGACATCTGTATCCATAAGTTCTATCTTAGTACTATGTTTGAACTGGGCTCGGTATTTATTGAGTTTTTGATTCGTAAATGTTACCAAAGGTTCCAACATTGAAATAGCCTTCAAAATAAGATGTGTGCAAACGGCCAGGTAATCTAATTATGTTGTGTGCCGCAGTTCGTGATGTTCTAGGGCACTCTTGCCTATTCCAAATAAATCCTTTCTTACCCTTGTAATATCCAGATGGCTCTCTTGAGGTTTCTTGATGCAAATTTTCAGTGGCGGGTACTTGTGAAACTTCGTCGGCTTCGAAGAATTCAGTTTCTGGCTCAAAATTCGGGTCCACATCTTCATCGTCAAAATCACTGAACTCGTCCTTGCTTTCATCATCCAACCATTGTTCTATTAGCTGGGTCATGACTTACAAAGATTCCAGTCTACGTTCTTTTAGACCTAGAAGACCCTTGGTTATTGAGCAAATATATGCATCTTACGTGATCTGGACCCTGGCAAATGATTCAGATATGCATTTTTATATATTTGTATAATCAACAAGCTTGATATCTAGAGATTTTTTTTTAATAGATCAGTGTCATTTAAGATCACTTAGGTCCAATTCTTCACTTTCGGAGCACTGTTCAAGTGTTCACTCACGTTTTTATCATTTAGAACTTACTAATTTTAGGTAGATACATTTTTATTTCTTTCTTCAGTCTCTTTCCTCCTCTTTCGATTTTCGCTACCACTTAGATGTTTTCTAGAACTAGACTTTGATATCTAACTTTCACAATTAACTTTAGTTTGCCACCATTTGCAGGTTCAATAAAATAAAATTTACGAAAAAATCAGAAACACAATAGAGCCGTCCGTAAATGAAAGATAGAAATCCGGGATTCCCCTAACACTGAGAGCGTTGCTAGCTAGCCCGACGGTCACTAACTCGAGCGCGTCACCAATGTATTGCGACAAAAATGAAGCAACCAATGGATGCGTTCTAATTGATCGACATCTTTTTGTTTTGAATGTGTTGAAATCTTAATGATTAGTTTGAATTTATATATGGTTTTTACTTTTTTAGTTGTGTCTCACTTTAATTGATTTTAAGTAGGTACTTAAAAAAATTATATTTCTTTAGCACTTAGGTACAAACTTTTGTTAAAAATATTAGGTTATTTCTGAGCTCTCGGCCTCTTGGGCCAGAGCCCGTGGCATTTTGCCAGCCCTGCCGCCCTATAGTTACGCCACTGATCTATACGCCATCTCCTTTTCCAAAATTCCTTTTTGGACATAATCTCTCATTTTTTTCCTTCTCTTTTTCCAAAATCTACCATGACGAAATCCCCTATGCCAAAATCTCCCATAAGCAAACAAGCAAACAAAACTTTGCATATACCCAACCTTGCACCTACTCCAAATCCTATAGTGACCATATGACCATAAGCAGGGGGGTTGCATATAAATCTCACTTTTTAACACAATTTTTAGGTTTCGCGGCGACATAATTAATAACACCGAATTTAAAAATGGGGGATTTTGTCGCGTGGGGATTTTCTCTTAGGGTCTTTTGGAGTAAGAGATTTCAGTACAGGGGATTTTGGAAAAGAAGATGTCTTCACCAACCACAAATGGAATAAGCACTAACTTAAGATCCAACCCCCTTTCCCCTTTAATGGTAAGACTGCCAACAAAACCTTAAGAAAAGGCGGATCTTTTTGCCCAAATTTTTCGGAGAACTTAACTCTAGATTCTGATCAAGTGGAGCCATCATTTATCTCGTGGATGTAATCATCATCGACAGCGAACAATTCTATAAGTCTATACATCCTTAAAGAGCTGGATTAAAGACCAACCGGACCAAAAGTTGAACCACAAGTGTACCCCATCTAAGCTGTTCTTGTATCCGATTTCCCTATCTGTGTTCTATAGATATACCTATAGTATAGATAGATAGCTTCAACTACGATGGCACTATATTCCACAATACTCACAATCTTGTCCTCTTCAGGTTAGGTTTGTAAAGATGACCAAATAGTTTAAAATCGAATATTTATTATTAATCAAGAAATTTAAAATACATTAAAAAAAGAAAATGAATCGATCGGATAACGAATGCGTCTATCCTCTTTCGTGGTTAATCAACGAACATATTGTCTTCTCTCTCATGGCGGTCGATGGTAAAAACGTCTTCGTCAAGATGTTGCAGGGTTGCCGTTGACAGGTTTAGTTGGAAAAGTGTTTTTGGTGCACAATTTCCACTATTAAAGGCCTTAAGGCCTATTGTGATTCCCTTCGTATATACGTATTGTTTAACCGAACTTACTATAAACATCTTGTTTAATTGAACTAGCTATAAACATCTAGTACATCTAGTACATTTCGTAACTCTAGTACCAATTAAGCTCTTTACAAACACTTCCTAATAATTTTTGCTACAGAAAGGCGATCGGTGTGCTTTGCCATCTGCCATCTGCCTATTCGATTGACCGCCACCGCCGAATTAACTTGTTCGCCACTACACATAATTTATACAAATATAATTCTTTGTGCAATTAAAGTTCAAAGTGGTTTTCATTCTTTTTTACTTTTTCGCGTCAAAAAGCGCAACAAACATTTTTTGGTCCGTTCGAACCCGATTCCGAACCATCGACGAAGTTTTGTGCGAAAAAGTTGCCGTAAAAAGTCGACCATTTTGTGCACACCAATTCAACATCGGCAGACACGTGATCTATCGCATAATTACTCTGTCATTCAACAGCGCAATTAAATCGCAATATTTTATTGTGCAGGTGCTTTCAATTAAGCCAAATTAATTATTAAAATTATTCGGAGCGCCACGGTGACGAAGTTTGTCATTGACGGAGGTCATAAGCAGAGCACCGGTAGATCACGTGCATTGTATAACCTCATTGTTCAGGCGTGTTCAAGTCATACGCACGTTACGATACCATCGGAGCGGCGAAATCATCAACGCGGTCGTCAGTACGCCTAAGAACACTCATCATCAAAATTGTTCGCAGGGCAACGACGCGTTTTCATCGTCCTCATCAGCAGTCAGTCATCATCAAGAGTCTGCATTCATCTTTATCGTTATCATCGTCCTCATCAGCAGTCAGTCATCATCAAGAGTCTGCATTCATCATCATCATCATCATCATCATCATCAGCAGTCGTCACAATCAAGAGTCTGCATTCATCATCATCATCATCATCATCAGCAGTCGTTAACATCAAGAGTCTGCATCATCATCAGCAGTCGTTAACATCAAGAGTCTGCATCACCATCATCATCGTCATCATCATCATCATCAGCATCATCATCCTCATCAGCAGTCGTTAACATCAAGAGTCTGCAACTTCATCATCATCATCAGTCGTCGTCATCATCTTCATCATCATCATCAGTCGCATCAGTTTCCACCATCACCACACGTCTCAGCAACAGCTTCATCGGCTTTATCTTTTAATCGCATTTGTAAAAGGTACGTACTTTAATTAATTAAAGGCAAAGTAGTAGATAGTTCAACATATTTCTTATACCTATACATTTACAAAGTGCTCACTTGAGAATTGTTAATTTATCGCGCGCGAAATTCGTATACACGTGGTTTAAAAATAGTCCCGTTGTTACAATATCCCGTTGGTTAGCCATGAGTCTGTTAGATAACGTTATTTTTACCGCCGACCAATTAGTCGAGTTCCACGCGGCCTTTAGGGCCAAACCCGTCGCTTCTCACAGCCTTTCAATATTAGAGGCATACAAAGAGGAATTATTATCACTGTGGCTGGAAATTAAAAAGGCTTATGCCGAATACCTTCGCTCAGAGGAGCCTTCCGAAGATGGCTCACTCAATGAGGTCAAAGCAAAGTATCAAAGCTCACGCGACACTTACATCACGTGCTCTAGCGAGATCTCTGATCTAACGGAGTCACTCAAGCTTAACGCGAAGACGCAACAAGTAGTTGTCGATAAATTGGATACGCTTGAAGCGAGTGCAGATATTCAGGCTGCTTCTTCTAATAGCCCATTAGAAATTTCAAAGACTAATCAAACTATGCAAGCTACTTCTTCTAACAGCCCATTAGAAGTTTCAAATACTTTCCACAGTATTAACGTACCACCTTGCGATAGTCAAGATTTTTACGGTAGCTATTTAGACTGGCCCTCCTTTAGGGATATGTTCACTGCGGTGTATATCAGGCACTCGAAGTTAAGCAATGTTCAACGGTTGTTTCATTTGAGATCAAAAACCAAGGGAGAAGCGCATAATATTATTAACAAGTTTCCGCTAACCGACAATAATTTTGATCTTGCTTGGAAAGCCTTACAAGAACATTACGAAAATAAGAGAATTCTGGTCAATAACCAGATTCAATTGATGCTGAACCAACCCCCTCTACAAGTAGAATCTTGCAAAGCTTTAAAACAACTTCAAAGCAACATTAATGATGCTTTGGTTGCCATACAATCGTACGACATACCAGTGGAATCATGGAATGCCATCATCACTTACATTTGCGCGTCGCGTCTTCCCGAAACTACTCTTGCCCTTTGGGAAGAATCATTAGACAAACCCACTGAAATACCTTCGTGGGAAGCCATGAATTCGTTCTTGTCTAATCGATATCGAGTACTTGAAAGCGTTTCCGAAATGAAACAAAACCCGAAGTCTAATAAGCCAAGTTCATCGAAAACCCATCCATCCCAAGACGTTCGGCCTAAGCACGTTCGTAATTTTCATATCAGCACTAACTCAGTGTGTCAACTTTGCAAAGAAACTCATCCTTTGCGCCTTTGCCCGGAATTTATAAGGATGTCGGTCGAAGCTCGGAACGAAATAGTGCGGAAACACAAATTCTGCCTTAACTGTCTTGCTGTAACGCACTTTGTTAACAAATGTCAAAGCAGAAACACCTGTTTTCGGTGTAAAGGAAAACATCACACCCTATTACATTCCGACGCTTCCATGGGTTCTGCTTCGACTCCCGCTCCAGCTATTCCACCCATTTCGTCACCACCAAATATACAGTCCACTTCGTCAGGCGCAAACATAGCTAGAACTCATTTCTCTGCAACTCATAAACCCGTTCTCTTAGCAACAGCTTTGGTTAAGCTTCGACATCATGGAACAGACTATGATCTACGTGCCTTCATAGATCAAGGATCAGAAGTTTCCTTCATCTCTGAAGAACTTCAGCACCGCTTAGCACTACCAGTTAAGTCAGTTCAAGCTCAGATCTCGGGTATGAGCTCGACGATAACTGCATTTTCCTCCAAACTTTGCTCTTTTACTCTACGCTCTAATGTTGAAAAAGATTTCGAACTTAACGTAAAAGCCTTGGTTCTCCAAAAACTGACTGGTGCCTTACCATCTTGTGCAATGGATATTGGAGACTTTCGCGCTCATATAGACTTCCTCTTAGCGGATCCTTACTTCAACCAAAGTTCTAAGGTAGACATGCTCATCGGGGCAGACTTATACCCCGCGATAATCAAAGATGGTTTGAAACATAAGGTCCTAGATGCAATTATGGCCCAGAACACCGTGTTCGGTTGGGTTCTCTTAGGTCCTATCAAATCAAGGCCTATGCAGGAGATAGCGTCACATTCCACTTTCTTAACGTTTTTTAACGAAATATCGCTCGACAAGGAAATAGAAAATTTTTGGAAGCTCGAAGAGCTACCAGAAGTTCCCATGCTAACCATGGCAGAGCAGTTCTGCGAGGACTTATATAAAGAATCGACTTGTCGAAACGAGGAAGGGCGTTATGTCGTGAAATTACCTTTCAAGGGGACCGTCTCTCAGGAACTCTGTTTGGGACCGTCTCGCTCAATTGCTATGCGACAATTATCGCACACCGAAAACCGTTTACTAGCCAATCCGCTTTTTAAGGAACAGTATGAGGCTGTTCTTTCCGAATACTTGACCCTAGGCCATATGACTTCCGTTAAGCCATATGAGGTAATTCGTGAAAATCGAATTCAGTCCTACTATTTGCCACACCACGCGGTGCTAAAACCCCAAAGTACTACTACCCAATTGCGTGTAGTCTTCAATGCCTCCAGTGCTACTACCAATGGCCTCAGTCTTAATGACCTATTGTACCCCGGTCCAGTTCTTCAAACGGACATAACCCTTCTTATAATGAGTTGGCGCTTTTACAAGTATGTGTTCACTAGTGACATTGAGAAAATGTTCCGTCAAATCCGTGTGCATCCTGATCACACCCCTTATCAGCGAATCCTATTCCGTGATACTCATACCCAGACTGTAAGGGACTACGAGCTCCAGACCGTGACTTTTGGGGTCAAGTGCGCGCCTTACTTGGCTATCCGCACCCTGCGTCAGTTAGCCCAAGACGTAAAGATATCGCTTCCAATGGCAGCACATATCTTAGAAAAAGAATCTTATGTCGACGACATTCTTTCAGGTGCACATGATATTTCCAGTGCAATGCAAGCTCAACATGAACTCATATCGGCTCTCTCATCGGCAGGCTTCCATCTTCGAAAGTGGACTGCTAACGTCCCTACACTGCTTAGCCATCTTCCACAAGAGCATCTTTTGAACAAAGACTTCCTCAATCTCGACCAGGACAACACTACTAAGACGCTGGGAATTCTTTGGAATGCTTCCTCAGATACTTTTTCGTTCTCTGTGAACTCAACTGCTTTCTCTTCGTCCACCAGTAAAAGATCGGTCCTCTCAGCTATTGCCAGACTTTATGATCCGGCCGGTTGGCTTGCGCCAATCATTGTTTCTGCAAAGTTGCTTATGCAGCAAATATGGAAAGATGGCACGGGCTGGGATGAAATTCTTGCACCAGTCACCGAACAGAAATGGAAAGCCTTTCTTCACAACTTCAATGATATTCAGTTGATCCAGATTCCTCGATGGATAGAATATACTCCGTGGACGTCACTTCAAATTCACGGATTCTGTGACGCGTCCGAGAAGGCTTATGCCGCCGCTATATATGTCAGAGTACAACGTGGTCCCACGCTATTTTCCACGCATCTATTATGGGCCAAGTCCAAAGTTGCACCCGTAAATCCAGTCTCTCTACCACGTCTTGAGTTGCAAGGAGCCGTTTTGCTATCACGAATGATCCGCCTACTTCGGAACAATTTTAAGTTCCTAGAGATCAGTGATTTTCGATTGTGGACCGACTCGACTATAAACTTAGCGTGGATGAGCAAACACCCCAGTACGTGGAAGACCTATATCGCGAATAGGACCTCTGAAATACATACCAATGTCTCTACTATCCCATGGGCTCATGTCTCATCGTCGTCCAATCCCGCCGACCTGGCTACTCGCGGTACTACCCCCAAAGAATTGCAACTGAATCAACTATGGTGGAAAGGTCCTGACTGGCTACAGGAACCTGAATCCAACTGGCCAACGGTTGAATCTTCTCCCCCTGAGGAATCCCTCTTAGAAATTAAGCCTTTAAAAACAAACAGTAATCTAATAAATACTGGATTTGTAAATCTATTAGACCGATTCTCGACGTGGCACAAAGCGATACGCGTTATTAGCTACATATTTCGTTTCTTCTTCGCCTCACGTCGTCACCCTAAGAGATCTCAATATCATTCCACAGCTCTTCAACTTGAAGAAATCCTATTTACCAAGACTAGTCTCATAAAATTAACCCAACAGCATTATTTTTCTAATGATTACAATGCTCTATTAAAAGATACACCGCTGAACTCGAAAAGTAGTTTGCTAACTCTTAACCCCTTTCTTGACTCACAGCAGGTCATGCGTTCTCACGGCCGATTATCTTCCTCCACTTTAACTTACAATGAGCGTTTTCCGATACTACTTCCATACCAATCGTCTTTTTCGCAGCTGTATGTATCGTATGTTCATCAGCTTTCACTGCACGGAGAGATCCAGTTGATGCTTCGTTTCATTCGAGCCGAGTTCTGGATCCCGAAGTTAAAAAATCTGATCAAAAAGTGCATCCGCACCTGCAAGCCCTGTATCCTGCAAAGGAAACGGTTGCAGTCGCAATTAATGGGAGCATTACCGGTCGAAAGAACCACTTTGAGTCTACCATTTACAAACACTGGCATAGACTTCGCGGGTCCATTTCAGATTAAAAACTATTTTGGCCGCAGTTGTCGGCTCGAGAAAGGATACGCATGTCTATTCGTATGTTTTGCCACGAAGGCAATCCATTTAGAGGCAGTCAGCGATCTGTCTACTCAGGCATTTCTTGCTGCTTTCATCCGGTTTGTATCTCGCCGCGGTCTGCCGTCCCAAGTATTTTCTGATAATGGCACTAACTTCGTGGGTGCGTCCACAGTTCTATTGCAAGAATTTCAAAAGGCCGTAACAAGCTATCCGAGGAATATATCCCAAGACTTTTCACAGATAAAATGGAAATTCATCCCACCTGGTTCCCCGCATATGGGTGGCCTTTGGGAGGCAGGTATAAAGAGTTTCAAAGTTCATTTTCGAAAAATCGCTGGAAGTGCGAAATTTACTTTTGAAGAGTTTGCAACCCTTCTTGCACGCATTGAGTCCTGTCTTAATTCTCGTCCTCTATCGCGCATGTCCGATAATCCAGCTGATATTCTACCTTTGACTCCTGGTCATTTTTTACGAGGTGGCCCTCTACTTACGCCGCCCGAGCCTCTTCAGGCAGACAAAAACATCAGCCATATAAACCGCTGGAACAATCTCAAAATTCTTCACCATCAATTCAGCCTTCTCTGGAAGGAGGAATATTTGAAGGAGCTAAACAAGCGGTATAAATGGAAGTTTCCAACACGAGACATACAAGTTAATGACATTGTGGTCATTCGCAACGAACAACTACCTCCTAATGAGTGGCGACTGGGTAGGGTCCTAAAGGTCTACCGTGGATCCAACAACCGGGTACGAGTGGCAGACATTAAAACTCAGGCGGGTATTGTAACGCGCTCTATTGTCAAATTATGTGTGCTTTTACCTGAATAAGTACAAAATTTGAACCTATTCGTTCTTCCATCCACGCCTTTTTGAATGTATATCGTATTTTTTTAATTAGTATCTAGTTATACTTTAGCAGTACTTAGCTCAAACTTTGCCATTGGAATTAATTAGAGTACCTATCTTATTTAGTTAACTGATCATGAATTTGTGTATCTATTTTGTAAAAAACTAAGCTGTAATCATTTTGTATTGTTTCGCAGCCGACGCTGCAAGGCGGCCGGTAATGTTTAACCGAACTTACTATAAACATCTTGTTTAATTGAACTAGCTATAAACATCTAGTACATTTCGTAACTCTAGTACCAATTAAGCTCTTTACAAACACTTCCTAATAATTTTTGCTACAGAAAGGCGATCGGTGTGCTTTGCCATCTGCCATCTGCCTATTCGATTGACCGCCACCGCCGAATTAACTTGTTCGCCACTACACATAATTTATACAAATATAATTCTTTGTGCAATTAAAGTTCAAAGTGGTTTTCATTCTTTTTTACTTTTTCGCGTCAAAAAGCGCAACAAACACGTATAAAGTGAGTGAATCCAAAAACTATCGAGTGGACTCAGTATTTCAGTGTTTAAACCAGTTGATATGGTCTTCGCGAAGGTGGAATTTGAACAGATCCGATATTTCTGCTATGGCCTGTTCCGAAAGACCCTTATTGGACCACTGGAATCGGAGGCGTCGTTTTCACACCTTCTGCGTAGATCGTTGTTTTCTCGATTCTATTTGCGGAGTGGTTTTAATTCCGCAGTGACCTTTCAAGACTTCTTTATGTGCATTATTTTACTGAGTAGATCCTGAAACATTAGCAATTATCCATTATTTCGATTCCTTTACAGAAGTAGATATCTATAGCGTGGTTTTCTGCGCGTTCGTTAGGTTAGGTTAGGTTAGGTAAGGTGGCTGTCCCAAAGAGGACACACTTAGACCATAATTATTAGGTCCATTGTGATACCACAAGAGGGGGGGCAATCTATGTGCCGGGCATTATCTTGGGAATTCTATTGCTACTTGAAAATTTGGGTTCCTACCTCGTTGAGAGGACTAAGGCAGTCAAATTTTATATGAGTTTGCACCTCCTGGTTGCGACTTAGTCTTCGGGTCAGGGTGAAGGGTGACCGTAACAGTCTACCACCTGCCTATTGCCTCAGACCATCATTAAGGACGGAGACTGATGTGTGCCAGAGGTTGGTGATTTAAACCAGTCCGCTTTGCTGCTGGACCAAAAGTCGGCGAATGGATTGTTGTTTTTAAAAGGGATGGGGGTAACTGTAGCAGTCTGCCTCCCGTTTATTTTCTTTTGACGATCTAGTGCTGAGCAGAAAAACTAGATTGAAGCACTCCGTCCTATACTGCTTGCTACCAAAAGAGAGGTCGCGATTCTTCGGTGAAATGGCGAGAAGTTACCGAAACAGTCTAACCCCCGTCTGTTGTCTTTGACGTGTCCTCGAAATGTGGAAATGATGTTGATTGATGTAGTCAGCTTATCCAGTAGGCGGTTAGTCTTCGGAGAGAGCAAAGGGGTGACCGAAGCTGTCTAACCAACCGCTGGTAGCCTCTGACAGTCCCTTAGTAAGAAGGGTGGCTGGTACAGGTCACGGTAGACTGTGAAAGGAGAGAGCGACAAAGGGTGACCGATAAAATGAACAAAAACTATACAAACTGAAACCCCTTATCCCGTCCATAATAGTTCGAGCCTCAAACGAAGTTTTCAAAATTAGAGAAACTGATTTTCTTTTTATATTAAGTTCATAAACCGTGTTTAAAGTCGTTTGGATAAAATATAAGATCTTTCCCATATAAAGACTTTGACCCCCTATATTGCCCCCTTTTGTTGTTTTAATTGCTTCTAAGTGCTCACTTTGGCCATAAAAGGAAATTTGTTTCCAAATGACAGCTTCCTAGATTTTACCGACTTACCGTTTGGGCTGGGCGTTGATCACCAATCAGGACGGTGATCCATTGTCTAGGTAGGCTACGGGAGCATCTTCGATGCTGGTGAGGAGGGCGCGGCACGCTCGCGGTTGTTCGGCTGGCGGGGGTTGCTCTTGCCCCCTCACCTCAACATACTTTTTGTATCGTGCCATTTATTAAAAACAAAAGAAAGAAGGAGAGAGAAAGCTACGATAATGAAAATAATGAAAAATAAAAGCCCAAGTACCCACTTGTGCCAGTGCCGATAAGAGAGAATGGAAATGTTACCGCGAAACTTACTGTAACTAGCCTAAAGGTTGGCCTGCCCAGTGCCCACCCTTAGGAATTCAGTGGAAAATATTGTGGAATTGGCCTAGAAGTAGAACAGAAAAAGTTTTACGTACGGAAAAATTACTAAACTCATTTTCTAGATTTTTTGACGAACTTACTTTATAATTCCAAAGCGACCTTCCTAAGACCAAGATTAAGTTCAACTTTAATCGTTTAAGTGCTCCAAAAAAGCAAAACAATTTTTTTTCGGTTACCTACATTTTACTGATGGCTATAACCGACGCACGCCTTAAAACTTACTGTTGTAAAATTACTGTTCCACGCCAAGAAGAACATAGATCCATTTAAAAGCCGTAGAGATTCCTGCCCTTATTTACAGGTAGTTTGTATTTGTTTTAATAAAGTTCCGTAATTATTACTTTACACAAACTGATTGCTATTTTAAAATGCATCCTTCCTTCCTCTATTGAACACACGATACCACAAAATGTTACATAGTGCATCATCAATTTACATCCCGACTGTATAAAGTCCACATGGGAGCTATAATGCCGGGACATCTTTTTCCATCCATCACGCGTTTGAGTTGGGTTCTCCTCCTACAAGGAAAAAAAAAACTGAAATTGTAACCCATTTATCCTTTCTCTCCCATGGCTGCAATTCGATTTGCTTATTCCCTACCACCACCGAACACCGGCGCGGCGACGCTTCCATTTGGAATATGTAATTTCAACTTCAAAACCGTTGTGTGTTCCACTTCCCCATATGCATTTGCATGCATTGAATTCTGTCGCACTTTGCTTCGGTGTTCGATACGGGTTAACAGTGTGTCCCTCCACTTGATCGCATTACGACGATACTGGATTATTCAAATCGATGGATTTGCACCTTTAAACGAAAATTCGCGAACGCCTTACGTAGGAGCCCGCCTAACCTCCACCACGAAGAAACCTCTCATATGCGCCAGCCCCACTGTTGTCTTACAAGAGCAAGACGGCATGCTGCTGCTGCATGCTAATTGAAATATTAATCCATGGGAATTGACGCAGCGTTTCGTTCTTTGTTTCAGCGGAAATTTCATTAGGGTAGAAATAGACCAGTTAATTAGACAAATACCTACACGTCTACATGGGGGGTCCGAGAATGTATCTACTCGTATGCGGAACGAAGGTCGTGTTTGACTTTCACTCGTGCGTGTTTATCTTGAACCAAATGTGCTAATTAGATTACAAAGTTTAATACGAGATATATTGTTTCGAATTCATAAATATTGTCCCAATAGTTGATCTATTACTCGAAAGAGGTTGTTTTTCGATATACAAAAGGCGTGTGTGTGAAGCTATAACTTATTTTATGTGCTGTTGGTCCCTGGGGTAGTTTACTTTATATACGTACCGGGCATCCGTCACACACTTTCTATCATCAACCGGATGCGCGCAATGTTGAATTATTTACCATTAATACAAATCCGAAAGAGGGGTCGTATATTTTGTTGGTGTATACGTGTGTCGTCCTTGGATACTCGCCCCCCATGGCATCATAGTGAACAACGTAGCGCGTATACTAAATTATTCACACGCGATGCATGGATGCTTGTTAAGGAAAATAAGAACAACATCTTGGTAGCTGCGGTGATGGAAGGGCCATTAGAGTAAATCACTGGTATTAGCGAAGGTGGAATCTTTTGGTTATTTGTAGAATTTTTAAATTACAGGCACTCTGTTGAAATATGTATACTTTTTTTTTTAATAATCTGGACTAGAATTGCATAGTAAAAAGTTGCGTAATAGATTTATGAGGTGAGAAGGACGAACTTCATGAGCATGACTTTTTGGTATAGGGTGTCAACCTTAACAGTTGTAATGCGATTCATTTCATTAAATTTAACTTTTTCTGGACTATGTAGCTGGTTGGGTGTGGAGTGTGGTAGGATAAGGCTCAGATTGGCGTCAACCTGGCGCAACTTTCTCATACACATCAATTGTGCTCATGGTAGTCACTTGGTATACGGGTATATTGCGCAAGTTTTGAACTCGAAGAAAATACCATTAAATGTTTTGTGGGAATGACTGACGTAAAGAGTTTCAGAAGCCTAACATGAGTCCCTCAGTTGATGAATTTACTAGATTGAATGAATGCTGTCGTCAACAGTCAATATTGCAGATAACTCACGTGAGCTTTCATAATATAAGTACCCAGCTGGTCTGTACTCACGCTTCCCCTAAAGAGAAGAATCAGCCATGGTGGTAGATGTCTACGCTCTTCTTGAGAAGACATTCGATAAATGGCCGAAGTCCGATGTTAAGATTGTTTTGTTGAGGATTTTAATGTCAAAATCGGTCGTTAAATCAATACCTTTTACCGTGAGTGTTGGACTTCCTCAGGGGTGCGTATTGTTTCCTCTTCATTACTGGACTGGACATTATATGGACTGGATGTTATAGCACAGTCTTGGCGAATAATGTTTCGAATTGGGTGATCTGAGGATAAGTCTTTGCTCTTCGCTGATGACTTGGTCATCCTTTCCTCTCAGACTGAACTTCAGCGCGCACTCGATCGGTTTGTAGCCGTTTGTGTTGCAGCTGAGATGAAAGTAAACGTGAACAAATCTGAAGTGATGGTCGTCTCCAGAACGCCTGTTCAATGCACTCTGCATGTTAGTGGAGTCCCATTGAAACAGGTGGAGAAGTTTAAGTATCTCGGGTCTTACTTAATGGAAGGAGTAATGCAGAGTTTTCCTGTTGGATTTGTCAGGCTGATGGGTCAATTTTGAGACAGTTTGGTCATTTTGTTATCAGAAGGACTGAACTTGGTGTCAAAGCTAAGATGTCAGTCTTTAATTCAGTGTTTGTTCCAACCCTTACCTATGGTCATGAGGTTTGGGTAATGACGGAAAGAATAAGATCGCGGATACAAGCTGCAGAAATGAGATTCCTCCGTTGTATTGCTGGTGTGACCCGTAGAGATCGCATTAGAAATACCGGAATAGGTGAGTAACTCAATATCGAGCAGCTACTTCTCCGGACGGAGCGGTCCATGCTTCGGTGGTTTGGTCATGTTAAACGCATGTCTCCAACCAGGATCCCACGACGTGCTATGGAATCCGTACCATCGGGCAGGCGTCCTATAGGTAGACCCAGGATGAGATGGTTAGATCAAATACATAATCTCTCCTCTACCCATATGGGGATTGGCCCTTGATGATTTAGAGTCGATGGCGGGAATTCGAGAGCTATGAAGGGTCCACTTGAGCAACCTACACCCGCGACTCAGTTAATGGACAAGCGGAAAATAAATGAATGAATCGAAATGGAAGGCATCTTCCCGCTTAGAAAAGACACGACAATTCCAGATTGATATACACTATACAGTTCTGTAAGGGCGAATTATGCAAAACCAAATTTAAGGATCCCTGTCAAACTGGTCAAAGTCGATACAAAGTAGTCAAAGTCGAAAAAAAAACACTCGCTATCCATGTACCTAACTTCTTTAACACCATTTTAAAAGCAATTAAACGAATTTCTGAACTTACACGTCAACATCAGAGGTAGACTTTTTCAAAAGTCAATTTAACTACTTACACTATACCGTCCAGGTCCATATGGGCCTTTGTATTTCGCCGTTACTGCCAGTTACTTTTGGGTGAATGTTGGCACATCTTGCCATTGGACAGAGAAGGAGAAGGTGTCAGGGTATATAACAGTATGAGTGGGAAAGGTTTGTCTACTATGTTCCGCACTTTACCGAGCTCATTGCTGCCTACTACTTTGCAACATCCTACTTTCGTCCTTGTTGAGTCTCATAGGGGATCTTCCAACTTCTGGCTTTTCTGTCGTATTTATAGCCCACTTAAGAGCTTCTGTACTCTAGCAACCTATACGTCTCCGGTGGTTTCAGAGTAGGTTCTTCTTCCTCTGGTGGCCTTGCAACTTATGTCTTCCCAAATCATTATGTGCGTATATAGCAATCTCCCAGTTTTCTGAGTCCAGTCGAGTTGCTTGATCAGTGCATTCAGTCGTGGAATCCATGGTGTATAAGACATATTGCAGTTTCAGCCTTTGCTCCGGCAATGCCTGTCCTCTCTAGGATTTCGTTATTCCCCTTTCTCACGTCAACCTTCCAACTTGTTGCTCGCCCACGTTTTCTATGAAAAACACGTCGATTTGCTTGTAGGTCGACGACGATATATTGATAGTCGCCGTAGTTTTCGATGACTCTATACAGTTATGAATATCAAAAGCTATGTCGGGGATAATATCCATATTCGCTTGAATGTGGATATGTTGCCGATGTTCATCACCTTCATATTCAGCCCCAATCTAGAGGTCTTCTATTGCCACTCCCAAGCACTAAGATTAGTTTTGGTTGTTTCGGGTGTAAGTTCATCACAGTAGACTATAGGGAAGGCACCATTGCCATTCCTTAGGTAATCTTCACGGACAAAATTTAAACCAATTCGCTCAATCACTTCATTTCCCCACAGAACCTAAAAATGGTTTAAATTTTGTTTGAGAGGACAACCTCTCCCAAATTGTCGAAGGTGCTTCAAGCAATAGTTTGACGTTCACAGAGAAGATGAGTAATATATCTTCTGCGGCGTCTAGGTCCTCGCAAATTTATGCACCTGTCGCCTGGATCTGCTGAGTTTTAATAATTCTACAGATTTCTTTCCGATCTACATATCTCAGGCCACAAGGCCTTTCAGATCTTGTGTCCTTCTATAAGTGACCATCTTAGGTCTGCCCTATTTTCGGTTTTCTCGAGAATAATTCCCTTGGCCCAATATGGCTATTGGTGATCTTATGTCATCAATTGTTTCAATTTGTTGAAGCTCTGCTCCGTTTTTGGCCAGAACGTTGGCCGTTTCGTTAAATCAATTACAGTTTCCGGGTACCAAACAGAAACTGACATGGCTCTGCGAGTTTAATGCTCTTAGCATTTTGCATCAGCTCCTGAATAGTTCAGATTTGATGATGTAAAACTCTAGCGCATGCCTGACTCTATCAATGTAGACAGCGATATTCTTGTTGGATATTGATCCCATTTTAAGTAGATCCGCAGCCTTGAACACGGCCAGCACCTGTGATTGTAACACACTGCATGTGTCCGGAAGTCTCAATGACACGAGTAGGTCTATATCACTGGAGTATATACCTGACCCTGTAGCGTCCTTAGTTTTTTAACCGTCCGTATAAATTGAAATCTCATTTTAGTTCGAAACTTTATTATTTTACAAGACCTTCCTGTTTGGGTATAGTACCTAACCTAGGTAGGTCTGTATTTCGTATGGTATGTCAAATTCAAATAACAAATGCACCCAGACTTTCATCCGCTTTATCAAGGATATTGATAGAAGATTCATTGAGTATGGAGCCTTGTCCTACCTCTTCGCTTTTGAAGAGCCCTGCGTTAGTCAGCCGAGAGAACACTTTTACCAGCTTATACCTAGTTTTATTTGTAAGTCCAGTGGTAAAAGATACATGAATGACTCAAGCCCAGCTTTAGGTGTCGTGGGTTAAGCACCATTGATGGCAGTGAAGGCTGTTCTTTATGTAGTGTTCGCACGATTAAATGAAAGACAACCTTTCTGGATGAGTTCAGTTTATTGACTGTCTTCATGATTACTTAACTATGTTAGTAATAGTATACATTATATAGAGTGAGAGGGAGAGTCAACTGTACATATATAATGAATGTCTACAAGACACTCCACATCTCCCCCAAAAAGATAATAATTATTTTAGTATTCGTAAACTTACTTCATTATAATTATAGTGATAACTAAATAGTGATAGTAATTTCATAAATACAATTAACGATAAAAAATTCATTTTCAAAGTATTTCGTTAATAACTTACTTCGCCGGATAAGTCCAACGATCGGGTGCTTTTGTTGTTCTTCCGGATCTTGTCGTGTATTGGCCTGTAGATGTTGTAGGTAAACTTATTTCCGGACACTGGGGTTGTGGTCCACTTTCGCTGCTATGCACCTTCATCCCCTCCTTCGAAATGTTTGAACTTGTAGCTTGCAACTCTCCTCCAACTACTTCCTCCGGCTTGTAAGGTACATCGTTCCTATGAGCATTGTTTAGATGGAAAACGTTTCTCCTGTATACTCCTGTGTTTGTTTTGATGTAAAAAGACCTAGGCGTCTCAGCCTTGTCTTCAATACGACCCCATTGGTGGATATCCCGAACCCATACCACGTCACCAATTTTAAAACTTCTGGTGACGTAAACTCCATGCCGCCTATTATAGTTGTCCGATTGTTGTTTCCTTTGTTGATCTTCTGCCTTCCTGATTTGATCAATGTTTGCGGGTTTCGGTAAAAAATGGTCGCTTGTCAGTGGTAATCTTGATCGAATCTTTCGACCCATTAGCAGCTCTGCTGGACTTAGACCGTTTGTGAGTGGCGTTGCACGGTACTCCAAAAGAGCCGATTGAGGATCTTCTTCATTTTTCTTTAAAAGCAATTTTACCATTTTAACCGCTGATTCGATGAACCCATTGCTTTGAGGGAAACGAGGGCTTGATGTAATATGCCTAAATCCCCAAGACTTAGCAAATTGACGGAACTCTGATGTTTGAACTGAGGCGAACTGCGGTCCATTGTCGGTTCTCACTACTTCGGGTACACCGAATCTCGCGAAAACCGATTTCAAATGTTTAATGACACATCGCGATGTCTGGCTTTCTAATTGAATTACCTCCGGATATCTGGAAAAGTAATCGCTTATCACTAGGAAGGTCTTACCATAACATACGCAGAGGTCCATCGCTATCGTGTGCCAAGGTCGTTCTGGCAATGTGGAACTAATGAGTGGTTCGTGCCTTGGGACCAGATACTGTATGCAGGTAGGGCAATGACGAACAAATTCTTCCATTTGTTTCGATCCTCCAGGCCACCACACTGATTGACGCATCCGGCTTTTGCATTTAACTATGCCTAAGTGTCCAGTGTGCATCGTCACAAGCATCTCCCTTCGCATGGCCGGTGGAATGACCAATCGATTTCCGTGCATTAACAGATGGCCATTAATCGAAAGATATTGACGATCGTTGTAATACTGCCTTCCTTCTCGCGATATTTTCGACCGATGTGGCCATCCATTTTGGCAATACTCTATGACCTCCTTAATTATCGGGTCCTCTTGCTGTGCCGTTCGAATAGCGTTCAATTTGTCCGTTGATGCTGGCAGTTCTTCGATGACGCTGTTGATGAAGGTCTCGATGTCTTCATCCTCATCCTCCTGTCCCGCATCCTGAATGGGATGCCGCGACAATGCATCTGCAGCAACTAGGTCTTTACCCGGTGTGTAAATAATGTTGAAGGTGAGTGCCATCATTTTCATTCGAAATCGCTGTATTCGTAGTGTTAAATCATCCAGGTTCTTGGTCTTAAAAATGGGGATCAGTGGCTTGTGGTCCGTTTCAATTGTAAAGTGGATGCCGGTGATGTAATCCCGAAATTTCTCGCATGCCCACTTGATGCCCAAAGCCTCCTTCTCAATCTGCGCATACTTCTTCTCACTCTCAGACAAAGTTCGAGAAGCATATGCTACTGGTTTCACAATTCCATCCGAATCAGTTTGCAGAAGAACCGCCCCTAGGCCAAAGGATGAAGCGTCAGACGACACAATGGTCTTGTGTGTCGGGTCGTATGCCTTCAAAACTGGAGCTGATGTTAGTGCCCGCTTTAATTCCGTGAAAGCTTTTTCTTGCATTGGCGTCCAAATAAAATCTGTTTGGGATTTCAAAAGCTCGTTTAGTGGATGGCTAACTGAAGACAAATATGGAACGAACTTACCCAGGTAATTGACCAATCCCAGAAACTGTCGTAGTTCCTTTACATTTTGTGGACGTGGAAACTTATCAATTGCCTGGATCTTAGATGGGCAAGGATGTATACCCTCTTCATCAATTTTGTGTCCCAGGAACGTGATAGAGGTAACGCCTATCTGACACTTTGACCTATTCAATGTGACTCCACTTTGTTCCAGCCTCTTAAGTACAGCCCGCAAATTTCGGTCGTGTTCCGGAATGTTTTTCCCTGTTACTAAAATGTCGTCCATTTGGCAGATGACCCCCTCGAGACCTTCAAGAATTAGTTGCATTTGTTTTTGATACAATTCCGGAGCTGTACAAATGCCAAACGGCAGCCTTAAGAAACAAAACCTTCCAAACGGTGTGAGAAAAGTAGTAAGTGGTTGTGATTTGAGTGCAAGTTTTATCTGCCAGAAACCATATTTTGCGTCTAGCTTCGTATAATATTTAGCACCTTCCAATTGAGCCAACGAATGATCAGCCACCGGCATCGGATGGATACCCCGTTGAATTGCCATATTAAGTTTTGCTAGATCTACACAGGGACGAATGTCGCCGTCCGACTTTGTAACAATCACCATGGGAGCACACCAATCCGTCGGCTCATCTACTCGCCTTATCACCCCTAACTGCATCATTTCGTCGAGTTTCCCTTTGAGTTTTTCTTTTAGAGGTATAGGTACGCATCTGGCGGTAGTGATTGCATATGGTTTCGCGTGCGGCTGTAACTGAATTTCATACTCGGCTTGTAGACAACCGAGTTTGTTGAATAACTTTGGATATTCCTCTTCGATTTTTACACTACTTGTTTGTTCATTAGTGGCATTAGTATTGAGCGCGTTAATGCGTTGTATTATTTGTAAATTTTGACAAGATTTTAAACTCAAAAGCGGTGATTTTAAATTATTCACTATGTAGATAGCTGATTTACAGTCACGAAGCCCGTATTTAAGATCGCAATGCATTATACCCGTGACATCAAGTCGTTCTCCGGATGGTCCACATAACTTTTTGTTGGATTTTTTTATTTTTCCTCGTGGAAATTTCAATTTAAACTCTTGAAGTGGTAAAACGTCAACCGGTGCCCCCGTATCCAACATAAACGTGATTTTATTTCCATTAACGGCAACTTCCGCTGTCCACCTTTCAACGTTTAGATTCTCCTCTGTCAACGTACCAATGAACAGGTGTTCGTCGTCTCCTTCCTCCACATGGAATATTTTGTTGCTGCCCTTTGATGTTTTTCTACATACACTGCTGAAATGGTTCCATTTCTTGCATGAACGGCATTGTTTTCCTCTTGCGGGACACTTTTGCTTTTCATGCTGCCCATGCGAACCACACCATTGGCATTGCACCTCTTTTGTCTTTGTTGCTCCTCTTGTACTTCGAGAATGATGCTGTGTGGGTGATGAAGTCTTCTGTTTAGACGCGCGAAAACTATTAACATGGAGAGAGCCGTTTGCGTTTGTGTTTGATGTCGAAAGATCTTGTTGTTGTCTTCTAACTGCATCGTGTTGCCTGACTGTCTGTATAGCTTTTTCTAGCGTTAACTCAGCTTCCAATTGAAGCCTCTCCGACAACCGCCTGTCTCGAACTCCTACAACTAATCGGTCTCGTAACATTTCATCGCGCAGAGTGCCATAATTACAATTCTCTGAAAGCAGATATAGGGCCGTTATGAAGTCTTCGATGGTTTCCCCTTCTAACTGACAACGAGAATTGAACTTTGCCCGTTCGTAAATCACGTTGTGTTTTATGATAAAGAAATGCTCAAATGCATTTAACACAGGGGTAAATTTCTTTTGATCAGCGGCAGACAGACTAAATGACAGGAAAATATCGTCTGCTTGATCACCCATGAGGTACACTAAAGTATTAACCTGTTCCTCCTCGTTTCTGTTATTCAGCCCCGAAGCTATTCTAAATCGATCAAAACGACGTTTCCATCGCGGCCAATCTGTAGGACTAAACGAAAAATGTTCTGGCGCTTGAACCGTGAAGTTATTGCCCGAGAACGATTGCTGCGCGTCTTCATTTACCATTTTTTTTTTTTCTATTTGCGAACGACCGAATATTAATTTATTTTTCAAATGTACTACTTAACCGACACCGCTGCCACCATGTAGTGTTCGCACGATTAAATGAAAGACAACCTTTCTGGATGAGTTCAGTTTATTGACTGTCTTCATGATTACTTAACTATGTTAGTAATAGTATACATTATATAGAGTGAGAGGGAGAGTCAACTGTACATATATAATGAATGTCTACAAGACACTCCACACTTTATACCCTAGTCAGAATATCCCGTATATGTATCTTAGTTGTGCCCTTCCACTAAACAAGAGCCCTATAAATAAGGATGGGTCTGACTACCATGATGTGTATAGCCAATGCATTATCGTTGGTCCCAATCCCCACTTTTTCCGCACTGTTTTGAGCCACAGTATGAGCCTTACGGACTCTTTCCTGAGCATTAAGTTTCCAACTCAACGCCAATGTGCACCAGGACCTCTACTAAATCCATCCAAATTCCAATCAACCCGTCCGTGCTAAAACCCAAACCATTTTCGTTTGTCAATATAATCGTTGCTGAATCTGTTTTCACACAGTCGAGTCGGGTCCTTTGGCAGCGCAAATGTGTACGCACCATTAGTTGCACAAACTCATTCAAACTTATTAACAAAGTGCGGACATCTGATGCTGGCTTCTACAAACTCTTGACTAAAACTTTATTCACATTTTCCGAAAACTAAGTGCTGTACAGTTCAATGAAATCAAAGAGTTAACAAGCATACACACGAGACGACCTCTTTCAAAGGACTCGCACTCGACTCCCACTCCCTGTATTCCGTATACCTAATTAGGTAACCCTTTACTACTCGTATATATATACCTATACCTATACTCACAAAAAGAGAAAAACATTCATTTATGTCTCTATGGCCCTCTATCAGGCTTCTTTTCAGAAGTTTTCATACTCAATCATCCATGAAAAACTTTCTACCAAATATTATACAAATTTGCCTCGAAAATTCATAAAAGAAACACACTCCCTCAACCCTCATGCAAAAAGACCGAAAAAGGGAAATGCAAATAAAAATATTTGAAGTGTGCGTTGCAGCATTCTCTTTTGGTCCTTATTCTGTCCTAGTTCTTAATGAGCTGCACCTTTGCTGAGCGTATTAATTTTCTTTCCGGCAAGTTTTCCAAACTATAATAACTAACACCGTGTTTTCAACCTCCGCCGCCGTTAGCTCAAAATAATTAAATTGCATAAACACCCTCATCGTCATCGAACATTAACAAGGGAGACAAATGTGCATCATTTACTTCTAGTTCTAATTAAAAAGAGTTCTCCCTATAAGCCCGCACGACAGACGACACAGTGAAATTCGAAATCCTTTTCAAAGAAAAGTCATTATCCCAAAACGGAAACCACCTCGTTAAAAACTGGATGAACGATATCCACCTCGCAAACGTGCTGCGTTGTTACCGTTACAACTTACAACCAGTTACTGTACTGTGACTGTGACAGTGCCGATGCCAAGTTGAGGATGCACTTGAAACGAACCAATCTGTAGCGGTAGCATGTGCTGCAATAAGTCGAAACATTTTTTAAATTACTATACATTGTATATCCTTGCAACAGTACACCATCTCACTCTATTCTTTCTCACTTACAGGCATCGCCGGTCCTCGTGGTCGTCCAGGGAAACCAGGCACTAATGGAACACCTGGTATACCAGGCATAAACGCATGGAAAGTTAAAGTTAATGGCAGCTATTCAAGTGAGCTGCTTATTCCGCCATCGATTGCTGGTAAGTGTGTAGGAGAATGTTGCAACTTTGTGTATAAGGAGTCGCCTGTAGTACTCGTACGATGCGATTTATTAATTAGAAAAGAAAGAGGAGGCACTCTGTCCTTGGCAACTTTTATATCGTTTAACAACAATAAAAAAGGGCGCCTCCCCTCGCACACAAAGAGCGCAGTTAACTTTTAACTCCTTTCCACCATCTCACCCCAAAATACAGACGTCAGTGCACCGGATATCCAAAGGACAATCATCGTCGAGGAAGGCAAAAACCTGGTCTTGGCCTGTGCCGCAAATGGTAATCCCCTGCCTCATGTCGAGTGGCGACGTGGTGATGGTCGAACTATAGCTCTCGAACGGGAAGAGTGTAAGTTAAATGAGGACTTGCACAACTGAAGGATTCTTATATGTGTAACGCATGTAACTTTTCTGTCTTTTTGAATTTTGCACATTTTTGCCTGCTGCGGATGGTGTTGGTGCAGTGTCATCGGTGAGCGGACACACATTGCAGATCAGCAACATAAGTCGGAATCACATGGCGCCGTACACCTGTTTTGCAGACAACGGTATACCACCGGTGGCAAATGCCACATTCCTTGTTGAAGTTCACTGTAAGTACACTTCTACACATTTATGTGCATGTCAGCGGGATTCGCATTCGATTCTGCGAATCAGGAGTAGAATGGAATTTTGATTGAAGATTACTTTTGCATGATTTCTTTTTGTTTCTCCATCTCTCTTCCTTTTGCTGCAGTTTCACCGATGATAGCTGTTTACAGACAGATTGTGTTCGCCCTGGAGGGTGGCAGTGCAACGCTGGAGTGTCAGGTGAGTGTGTTTGAAGAATGAATATTTAAGGATTTATCAACGGACAACGAATGGCACACGTTCTGTCAGTTTTGCATACAAGAATAGTTGAAGTGAAATCTGATTGTATCCAAATGGGGGGAGATGCAGATGACATATATGCAAGAGTTTGCTTTTCATTAGTTACAATTTTGTTGACATGGCAATACCTACATTCAAATTTGTCATGTCGAAAAGTGGGAAAATGTCCAAGCTCTTGGATTATCAAATGTATATCATGCGCGACGGGTTGATGTGGTCAAAACGCGTCCGAGTACTGCTCATTTCATATCATTCCAACGTAAGTCTCTATTCTATTAGTTCGAGAGTGTTAGTTGCTGTTAGACACGCCAGCTATTTTCTTAAGATTGGTACTTCCTACACTGTTTTTGGAATTATTCCTTAGCTCTCTCCAACTCTTCCCCAATTGCTATGTATTTCTCGACCGAACTGTTCTACTTTCATCTTGGGTTAACAACGGGTTCCATTGCAGTGCATGGTTAGCTATGGAAATGTCGCTAAATTTACAGAGGATTTTCTGGGCTAATAGGATTTTTAGCTCCATGAGAGAGCTGATCAGGAATCAACAGAAATTGTACATTTCAACTACGAAAATGGCAGTAGATTGAACAATAATTTACACAAAACGGTCGAGGAAGAGTCAAGAAGGCATTTGGGGCACATTTAAGGGGAACCAATTCATATCTCCATCAGAAACCGCACAGGCGCATTCCAGTTCCATTAGGAACCGTGTTTGAAGACTTTTACTCTGTCTTTATTTTTAGCCTTGGAGAGAATATCAACTTTAGAGCACTTCATCCAGTCCAGTTTCTTTTATGAATTTGCGAATGAGTAGTGGGTCCATGGTTTTTAATATCCCTATCTGTTATCTGGTATTTGCCCAGATGGTTGATTCTCTTGGTGGGTCATTGCCCAACACGATTCTAGAATGTGATCTGGGGTTTCTGCGTTCTTATCGCAGAATCTGCAGACCCCTTCTTCTGATAAACCCAATTTCCTCAGATGTTCCCTCAGTCTACAGTGTCCCGTTAGGAGATCTGTGAGGATTCTTAGGTTGTTTTTGCTTAGACCAATACACGCCTTGAATCTTTTTATAGGTTATACATAGTTCCCTAGAAGTTTCTTAGCTTGCCTTGGACCCTGAAGATTTTTAAAAGATGCGGTTCTTTTTTCTTTTTCAATCCTCCTGAACTCTTCTCGTAGGCTATGCCGCAGGACGGTTCCGGTCCTATGAAAGGCTCCGCTGCTCACAGTCTTGCCAGAGAGTCCGCAGCCTCGTTCCTCATGATGCCTGCATGACCAGGTATCCAGCAGATGGTTACTCTGTGGTTCTTACCTAATTCATTCCCACAGAAGCTTGGATTTTATAAGGCTCCAAGTGCCTTGATGCCGGCTTGACTACTATCTGACATCACTCCTATATAACAGTTGCTATAGTTTTTCTTGAGAATGATCCGAACGCACATATCTATGGCACATATATCAGCTTGAAAGATGCTGGTACATTTGCCCATGGATTCGTAGTGCTTAGTTCCTGGCCCAAACACTCATGATGCACCAGTTTCTTCCTCCGTTCTCAATCCATCTATAGGTATATACCATTTTACAGTGTGATTGCTCAGTCCATAGATCATGGACTCATTGCTCCAATGTTTCTTATTGCTGAGCTTCGTTATGAAGTTTTTCTCAAAATTGAATCTCCTGATACTATCATCCCTGGGTAAAGCTAGAAGTGGAAGTTTTGCGAGTAGTACATCGCACTCTTTCGAGCCAATGCATTTCTCCGGATTTCTTCTTTTGCCAATCAGGATAGTTTTTTTCCGCCGTACCCTCAACCATGAGGTGTAGAGAGAGGGGTTAGCTCTATGAGTACCTCCAAGGCTACAGTTGGGCATGTACGCATTGCTCCGTCTTTGACAGTCTTTGCCCTTTGTTGAGGATATCTCTTGTTGTGACTAGGCTGGTTTGTTTCGCCCATGCTACAGCTCCGTATGTGATCATGGGTCTCACAATTGCAATTAACATCCATCGCATCCCCACAATTTTCCTGTTAAACTCTTACATATCATAAGAGCGCGTGTTGCCTTCTTTGAAACATCTTCCGTATGTTTACGGCAGATGAGTTTACTATCTAGATGTAGTCCTAGGTATTTTACTTCATTGACTGGTACCAGTGTCGTGCCTGATAGTCGTATTGTTTTCAGTCTCTGAAGTTTTCTTTTCCTTTTTTATTGCAAATGGCGGGCGACTTAAAAGACTGAAACAATTCGTGACAGAAGAGGCGCCGCACCAGTCGAAAATTTATCAGCTGTTACTGAAGGTGTCGCGGATGAGCCGTCATCGTTGACCAGACAACGTGCTACCCAATTAGGCCATTCGCACTTCTGTCTTGTAGCGTATTTTATATGTGAAGACTTGACGACATTTTCTTACAAAGTTCAGACAGTAAATCAGCTACTGCCTGTAAAAACGTTCACGCTTTTCTGAACATCCGCGACAAAGTGGACGATTTTCGATCGAAATTCGTCATGGGCGATGGGGCTTGAATAACCATTATACATAAATTCAAAGAAACTGCCTGGTGCGTCATTTATGCTGGCCGGGAGCGGGAGTATCATTGGGCCAAATTTTCTCGAGGACGCGTTGATGGTAATATGGATACATACTGTGATTCGCTCTACAAGCTGTACAGCGACATCGACTTGAACAGAAAATTGCGTATCACACGCTTAATATGGCTATGACATGCAGAGCGAATTGACACCAACACGCTCCGGCCCGAAGAATCCTCGATTCCAACCCGGAGTGACATGAGAAGTAGAGGAAGACCTCACCTTAGGTGGCACGCACAGGTGGAAGTGGACCTCAACCAATTTGGAGTGCGCAACTGGAGGCGGTTAGCTGAAGATCGGGCTAACTGGAGAGACATGTTGGTTGTGGCTTGAGGCGTATGTCCACCCCGAACTTTAGCGCCATCTAAGTAAGTAAGATTGGTGAGCGAAACTAACATAGTCAATGACTCTTTATTGCCGCAAGTTAATGATTTGCGACTGAATGATATGTGATTTTAAATTGACGGTGAACATTTTGAAGGATGAATTTCCGGTCCGGATGTCTATCGATTTAGCCGGTCTAGACTCCTTCGTTTGGAGTTTTTTGAAGTCCCTGGTGTATGAGAACGGGCCACGGACTCTGGAAGCTCTCTAAGAGAATATCCGACAAAAATGCGAGAAGAAAACAGCTTAAATGGTCATCTTACCGATATCAAAGACACATACGTGAGCGTCAAATGTGAGTGAACATGATGATGTTTTTCATTTTCCATTTGAAGGTTGGAAACTATTGTTGTTTTTTAATATCTTTAAAATATTTTAATTGTCCAAATGAAATACGTTGCGTTGTTTTTATTGCGTTATAAAACTTTTTACAGATTGTTGGTTTTTAGACTTGTTTTCAGACACTGTGCACAGAATTCAAAAGAGCAACGGTGTTCACTCACTTTCGACGCTCACTGTACCTCAATGATAAGCCCCGGTACACACATGCGTCTTACAGTACTCACAAATAAATTGAGTGAGTGGTGCACACACACGTGCGGTGACGCTGCGGCTTCGCGCGTCATTCTTGCTGGTAAAAAGCCTCGCATCAGGTTTCCGCGAGATCGCTTGCGTCATTTTGCTGCTAAGACGCAAAAGCGGTGTCGCTGCCGCACAGAGTGTCAAAAATCGCAAGTGTGCACCCGGGCTAAGACTTATGAAATGGAAAAGTGTTTGGCAGTGTACTTTAAGATAGAGTAATTTCAAACAACAAATTTTAGCGTTTCTTAATGTTACGGATGTAACACTTTTTATTTGGACACTTAAACAAATCTCTGGTTAGGGAAACATCAACAGGCACATTTCCAAGTTGTTGCTCCCTTTCGCGTATCCATTTGCGCAGACCAAAATTCGTGGCATTTCCAAAACTATTTAATGAATCGAATCCAACAGTAAATTTGGGTTCAGTCACCACTTTTCCGCAATTGTTTCTACCGGCCTTGATGCGATATTCAATATCGTTGGATGTTGTCAAATTTGTTAGGAATTGCTCAGCATTAAAAAGTTTCACCGACGAGTGATGACTTCGAGCACGATTGCGGAACCCTTGCACGTAGCTGGACACGAAAGTGTCATTAAGTTGGCCCCCTTTCAAAGCATTTGCATATTTTTCCGAATATTCAGTAAATTTTGTCATCAGTTTTTCTTCCACTGGCTGTGCAGATTTTTCTGTAACCGCTCGATTTTCAAACCAATTTCCAATTAGTGTGTTGTCATCGTAGATTTTAGCGCTTTTCGTGTCCAGAAAGGAGTTTCTGTGTGACATTTTTGGGATTTTGTTATTAAGGTACTAGTAATGACACAGAAAATAAAAAGTTTTGCTGACGTATTAGGTATTTGTTGCTTGTCGGTTAGTTTTTCATTTTCAGACCACCGGTACATATCCTTCACTTTAAACTATATCTATTCTCCCAAGAAATCAGTTTATTGCAAACGGCGAAAAACAGACTTGGTTAAACACAACTCAAGTTTATCTGCGAATCTAGCTTACTATAGAATAGTCGCCACCTGGCGATCAGACACAGATTGAATTGCTCACTCCGCCCTGAATAGGGCATTCAATTCAATTTAGCCACCGTGGTGGAGCAAGCAACTAATTAAATATCGCTGCATGAGCAGTGATACATGTAACTTAGCCAGAACCACGAAGCTAGATACGGACTGGGAGTTCTCAACTCCGGGTGCAAAGTTGTGGCCTACGCGGACGACGTCGCATCGCCTTACTCGCTTCGGGAAAGAATCCTCAAACACTTTCCGACATTTTGCAACTTGCTTTGCGTAAACTAGTCTCCTGGACCGATATTAGTTGTGGTCTTATCGTCGACCCGACGTAAACAGAGTTAGTCTTATTTAGCAGGAAGGTTAAGCTACCCGTTGTCACTCCCCCAAAGCTGAAAGGAACAGCACTGGAGTTCGCTTGCATGCTTATTCATCATAGTCTAAGAGCCCACAGCAAATTTTGGGCGTGAAAGTATAACCAAAAAGCTGATACATGAAGAGAAAGGTCTCCAAAAAGTAAGCTCAAATGTCGAAGTCTGGCAGCGCTTAGTTGCAGCTGAGGTTAGTAATAGTAGGTTGAAAACGTGTTTTTTTCCAAAATCTGAATTTTTTATATAACCACTTGTGAGGTGCTTTTTGTCGAGGCTGGGGTTAGCTCGCCGGATCGCCAAGATTCTTCCCAAAGAAACACTAACTTTGGGTTTTGAAGTTTCCGTTTTATTACTTTTCTTATAGTCTACCTTATTAGGTTATCATATATACATAGGATTTCTTTATTTGGCTTACTATCTAGTTTACAATATTATGTTATAATATTCTCAATAATAATTTCGGCGGCGGTGATTTTTCCTCTCGGTATCCTCGGTGTTCGATCTTCTGGAGTCGGTGTCTCGACTTACTGAGGCGGCTTGACTTTCGGACGGGTATTTTATGATGCCCTGCGGCAGTTCGTATAGGTACACAGGTTCGTCTTGCGACAACCCTGGCGGGACACAGGTCCGTCTTGCGACAGTCCTGGCGGTACACAGGTCCGTCTTGCGACAGTCCTGGCGGGACACAGGTCCGTCTTGCGACAGTCCTGGCGGGACACAGGTCCGTCTTGCGACAGTCCTGGCGGTTCACAGGTCCGTCTTGCGACAGTCCTGGCGGTTCACAGGTCCGTCTTGCGATAGTCCTGGCGGTTCACAGGTCCGTCTTGCGACAGTCCTGGCGGTACACAGGTCCGTCTTGCGACAGTCCTGGCGGTTCACAGGTCCGTCTTGCGACAGTCCTGGCGGGACACAGGTCCGTCTTGCGACAGTCCTGGCGGTTCACAGGTCCGTCTTGCGACAGTCCTGGCGGGACACAGGTCCGTCTTGCGACAGTCCTGGCGGTTCACAGGTCCGTCTCGCGACAGTCCTGGCGGGACACAGGTCCGTCTTGCGACAGTCCTGGCGGTTCACAGGTCCGTCTTGCGACAGTCCTGGCGGTACACAGGTCCGTCTTGCGACAGTCCTGGCGGTTCACAGGTCCGTCTTGCGACAGTCCTGGCGGTACACAAGTCTACGGGGAAGTAGCCTTGGAATTTACACTAAGTACCCTCAGGTTCTTAGTATCAAAATTACCAACAGCTAATATAGCTATTTCGGGAACACTTTCAGCTGTACACCTGATTGGTACTTTGCCACTGCTGAATGTTGCTCCCTCGTTTCGGAATTTTCTTCTCCTCTCATGTAATTTTGTCCAGAAAGCGAGTGTGACTTATATGGCTGAGAAAAATTATTTATTTGTTTACATCACATGATTTGTGTTCGGTGTGTGGAGCGTAATTCTCTCTCTCTCTCGGTGCATTAAGTTGGTTACTGGTGTCTGATCGCTGTTGGTGATATTGTACCAGTGCGGTAGGGGGGGGGAGGTATGTTTGGTGGTTTATTTGTTTATTATTTTCGGATGACTTCGAGAGTACTGTGGCTGGTACTAGACTAGTGCGGGGGGTGTCTTCGACGTGTAACGAATGCTTCGTTACACACTTGAATATAGTATTAAATGAAAGAACAGACTGCCCTGATCACAAAAATATAGGTCCCAGACGTCTTACGTGCAGCCACACCCTTGCCAGACGTACTAAAAGTATGCTAAAAATCACATTGGGGAGAGTACGATAACTACGGCGCCAAAAATTGATAACGGTATTTTGTAGAGGGGTTAAATACAAACACTTTTTACTATGGGAGGGGGGGTCTATCTTACTCCGTTTAGGCGGAAGGGGTAATTTAAAGAAACTGATACTTTAATTGAAAAAAAATACATTAAAAAACAATGGCAACACTTAAAATAAAATACTATATCACTTTTAAAAGCCCGGAACCTGTTCTTTCATATTATTTTTAAATCAAGTTATTTCTGTTAACAGTTTTTGAAAAAAACAATTTCAAAGTTGCAATTTAAGGACAAAAATTGGGATGAGTACAATAATTTTGGCGATGAAAACTAATGACAGATTTATGTAGAGGAGTTAAATACAAGCATTTTTTACTATGGGAGGAGGGGCCTATCTCGCTCCGGTTAGGCGGGAGGGGTAATTAAAAAAAAATTATACATAAAATTAAAATAAAATATTAAAAAACAATGGCAACACTTACAACAAAGAACTATAGCATTTTTCAAAGCCAGGAATCTGTCCTAAATTGTCTAAAATGCAAATCCGCAAAATTTTGTCTACCAATGTGAAATTTCAGGCCAGAGACTGTAGCTGGAGAAAGTTGTTGACATTGGGTAAACTAATATAATTTAAGGAAAGTTTGCATATACTCAGCCTTGCACCCATCCCAAAATCCAACAGTGACCCCAAGCAGGGGGGCAGTATGCCCCCCCATACACATTTCAAGGCGCAAGGGTAACAATTTGTACTCTAAGCGGAGCGACATATAAAGTAATTTTCAATTTTCTCAAAAATTAGAGGACATAAATCAAACTGGTTTTCAGTGTTCGATTAAGAATAATTGATTTCGGCAGTAAAAACTACAAAGAAATTAAGTATCTATTTTCTCAATATTGAACAAATCATCATACAACTTTTATTTTTTATTTTTTTTCCTTAAATTTCAAGTTTGAAATTATTTTTTTCAAAAACTATTATTAGAAATAACTTGATTTAAAAATAATATCAAAGAACAGATTCCTGGCTTCTAAAAATCCTAAAGTTCTTTATTGTAAGTCTTGCCATTGTTTTTCAAAAATTATTTTTTTTTTATTTTAAGTATTATTTTTTTAAATTACCCCTCCCGCCTAAACGGAGTAAGATAGACCCCCCCTCCCATAGCAAAAAGTGTTTGTATTTAACCCATCTACAAAATACCGTTATCAATTTTTGGCGCCGTAGTTATCGTACTCTCCCCAATGTGATTTTTAGCATACTTTTAGTACGTCTGGCAAGGGTGTGGCTGCACGTAAGACGTCTGGGACCTATATTTTTGTGATCAGGGCAGTCTGTTCTTTCATTTAATACTATATTCAAGTGGTTATATACAAAATTCAGATTTTGGAAAAAACACGTTTTCAACCTACTATTACTAACCTCAGCTGCAACTAAGCGCTGCCAGACTTCGACATTTGAGTTTACTTTTTGGAGACCTTTCTCTTCACGTATCAGCTTTTTGGTTATACTTTCACTCCCAAAATTTGCTGTGGGCTCTTGGTCTATCACGGGAGCATTGAGGACGTCTCCACCCGCCGCTCTACAGAACATCCTTAACTTACTTCCACTAGACAACGGCAGTGAAAAAATACGCCACAAACATGGCTATTATAGACTAAGGGAAGGGAAATACTTGAGAGGGCAACCGTCTGGACGCAGCGGCAACCTTCTACAGACGATCCCCCTGCCCACTGCTACCGATTATTCGACACGAAAATAAACTTCGAAAAAGGCTTTACTCATAAAATACCAGACAGAAACCAATGGGATTCACAAATCACTGTCAATATTCACAAACGGTTCTCAGACAATGGAGGGAGTCGGCGCCGGAATCTTTTCATTAGAACTGAATCTGGGCCTCTCCTTCTGAAATTACATCTATTCGTCAAGCTATAGCGTGGCTGTCGATTAATTCGGTATAACAAAGGGATATCTTCATATTATACAACCTCATCCTCTGTTGGGTTCCTGGTCACTGTGACACCCCCGGGAACTATACAGCAGACGAAATAGCAAAGCTATGCTCCTGCACAACGTGTATACTTACTTACTTAAGGTGGCCCTACAGTCCGGGGTGGACCTGGGCCGCCAACAAGCGTCTCCAGCCAGCACGATCTTTGGCCACCTGTCTCCAGTTTCGCACGCTAAGTTGGTTCAGGTCCCTTTCCACTTGCGTGCGCCACCTGAGTCGCGGTCTTCCTCTACTGCGCCGTCCTTCGGGTGTGGATTCGAAAATCTTCCGGGCCGGAGCATTCACGTCCATTCGCTCTACATGACCCAGCCACCGCAGTCGTTGGACCTTCACTCTTCTGGATAGGTCGAACTCGCTGTACAGCCCGTACAGTTCGTCGTTGTATCTCCTCCTCCATTCACCGTCTATACAGACGGGACCGAAAATTACTCGAAGAATTATCCTCTCAAAGCAACCAAGAGTAACTTCATCCGCTTTTGATAGAGTCCATGCCTCTTCATCATAAAGAAGGACTGGGGTGATTAAGGTCTTATAAAGAGTCACTTTAGTTGTTCGAAAGAGGGCTTTGCTATACTAATTTGCTTTCTTAACCCAAAGGAACAGCGATTGGCAAGAGTTATTCTTCGTTTAATCTCAGCGCTGGTGTCATTGTCTGAGTTCATAGACAATGGTAGACAAACTCCTTTACCACCTCAAAGTTATATCTGTCTATAGTGACATTCTGTCCAAGACGTCGGTGTTGGGTGTCCTTTCTTGATGACAGCATATACTTTGTCTTGCCCTCATTGACCGCCAAACCCATCTTCGCCGCCTCCGTCTCAATGCCCACGAAAGCGCCAGTGACATCACGCTGCGTTCTCCCGATTATGTCGATGTCGTCGGCGTATAGGCGAGTAGATGGACGGGCTTTTGAAAGATAGTGCCTCTTGTGTTAGCGTTTGAGTTTTGCACTATTCTTTCAAGAACGATATTGAAGAAGTCACATGGCAGCGCATCGCCTTGTCTAAATCCTTTTTTGACATCGAAAGTCTCGGTGAGCTCTTTACCGACCTGGATGGAGCAGCGTGCATTCTCCATTGTCATCCTGCACAAACGGACGAGTTTGGCAGGGATGCCAAAACTAGACATTGCTCTGTATAGCTCGTCTCTATAAATGCTGTCATAGACGGCCTTAAAATCGATGAAAAGGTGGTGGGTATCGATTTGGACTTCCTGGGTTTTTTCCAAGATCTGCCGCAGTGTGAATATTTGGTCAATGGTAGACTTTCCTGGCCTGAAGCCACACTGATAGGGATTAATCAGGTTGTTGACGAAAGGCTTCAGGCGTTCACACAACACGGCAGATAAGACCTTGTAGGCGATGTTAAGAAGACTTATACATCTGTAGTTGGCGCAGTTCAGAGGGTCTCCTTTCTTGAGGATCGGGCAAACAATGCTGAGTTTCCATTCATCGGGCATACTTTCCTCCGACCATATTTTACATATGAGTTGTGCATGCTCCTAACCAAGTCATCGCCTGCCGCTTTGAATAGCTCGGCGGTTAGGCCATCTGCCCCAGCGGCTTTGTTGGACTTTAGCTTAGATATCGCTATCTTCACTTCGTCCAGGTCGGGTGGACGGAATTGTTGGTCTTCATCGTCCAGGTTGAATGGTTCATTCTGCCTGACAGCGGGATTTAGCTCGTCATCGCCGTTAAACAGTCTGCAGAAGTAGTTCTTCCATATCCTCAGCATCGACGTGTATGCACCACCAATAATTCACGTGAACGCAGCGAACAGACAGGGTTCAGATGAAAACATCTTGGATACTGTGATACTGCTAGGCTCACCTCTCCGGGCACTGCATAGTAGGTAGACACGCACAAAGTCTCGGTCTGCCACACAGTGACTTCTGCAGAAGCTGCAGAGATAAAGGGGAGGACGAGTCCGTCACTCACTTTCTTTGCAGTTACCTTACCGGCAGGGGCAGCAAATGGTTTACATGAATAGCCAGTAAAGGAATAGATCCCCAAATCCCAGAGGTATGCACAATGGGCCGACTAACTTACAGTCTTGTAAGTTTTTATGCGGTTTAGTACTGATGAGAAGTTTCTATATGAATTTATTTTTTGTTTGTTCTAAGTTTAAGAAGATTTGCGGTTCACTAGACCGCGTTGTTTTCACTTTAAGTTCGACTAATAGGACACGAAAACATGTATGTATTGTATAGGTACATTTAAGTTTTCCAATATTTATTTTGAGTTAGCTCCAAATTTCTTGATTTTCCACGTTAAAGTCAATATATTTCTGAAAGAAGATCCTGATATAACGGCTTGTATCTTGTTATCAATGACTGCGGGTTGGGGTCGAAATTCTGGCGAGGTCAAAATTCTTTTTTCAAAATTCTATTTTACAAAAGTCTGCTTTCAAAATTCTGCTTTTCAAAATTCTGCAAACAGAATTAGCAGAATTTATTTATTTAAAATATTGCCTGTCAGAATTTTAAAAAGCAGAATTTTGAAAAGCAAAATTTTGTGTTAAAAGTCAGAATTTTGCAAAGCAGTATTTTGAAAGCAGAATTTCGACCCGATCCCCAATGACTGCAGGTCGTTTGGAAAGCAAAGAATGTCTTTTGCTCGGCCTACACTCTTCTGCTGCTCCTTTGTTGCTCCAGCAGCGGCCGGCGGGGTGATTTGTGAAAGAGATCGTCGTCTCTCCGCCCATCGAACCTATCTTTTCGTCACCTTTAGTCGTGTGGCGATCGTAGGGGTGTCCGCCATACCATTCGCACAGACATGGTATTTGGTATGTCTATTCGTCCTACGTTGAAGTGTTGCCTAAGGGGATCGTCTTCCCCCCACTCTTTGTAGCTTCCGACCGCCTGTTGGTGTTGATAGTGTCGGTGGTAGTCTCCTGACAGTCTGTCAGGCTCACCAACCGACTGTATCTCGACTGTTACGAGTCTCCCTTCTTTCCAAAGGGCTACATAACCGGATTTATTTCTCTTTCCACTCAGACCGTCCGTGTGGTAGCTTGTGACCGACCTGTCACACTCAACGACCTATTTGGTAGCACTCTTAAGGCTCCAAGGAGGTGGTCCGGAGGCTGATGGGAGTCTCAGATAGTCAGATGTCCGTCCACTTCCCCGGACCTTGTATGCTCAGCCAAAGTAAAAGATGGACCAAGGGTAAGGAAGAGAGGGAAAGATAGCAGACCTTGTTGCGTCAAATTTTAATGCAACAACCTATCATTTAAATACTAAACATGTCATGGTATATGATTTCCCAGAACTAATAAGAACAATCAGTCTCGAACGAAAGCGAAACACTTCGATAACCATCTTGGGGTTTTTGGATATTATGTTTTCTAATCCAAGATTCAAATTTCAAAGATTCAAATTTTACTCTTCTTACTGAAGCAGGTCATTCAAATTTCAAAATTTTGGATATTGTATCCGCTCGATTTTCGAATATACTGCGAATTTCGTTTTCCTAGAGCGTTCCTGAAAATGCGTTATGTCTTAGGTTGTAGGTCTATTATAAAGTGTAGCCTATCGTGATTTGAGAAATAGTTATCCGGACATACTCTTCAATCTTTGCCCTGACCTGTTCATTTGTTACCCTTAGGAACTATGTCTAAAATGTCTTCCCTTATGTTTTTGGAAGTGGGATGGATTCCCTGTTACACAATACCATAATGTGTGGTATATGGCCTACCTCACACTGACTGCTGTAAAATAAACTAATGTAATGCCCAAAATATGTTGCTAGAAAGCATGCCATTTCGTAAACAATATGAGGAAAATACAATCTTTTCAATGTGTTCCATTTTTGTGTGGGCACTCATTTGGATCACCCTGCGGTAATGAAGTAAATTCATGTTCTCTACAACTAAAGTAAATTCTTCGAAATGGAAACCTATTTGTACAAAATTACATAATTAAACAAAGATCCCCCGGACTCGACAAACCGCATACTGCCATTTAAGTTAGTACCCATTGTAATGACAAACATGTCGGCAATGTTATTACTCTAAATTCGGATCATTTATAGTCGCAGACACGTTTTAATAGACCGCTGTCTCTCTACATTAATTCCGTATTCTAATACATACCAGAGATGGATTAAAACTAACAAGCTCTATACGAACGCGCGGATATCACATTCATACTCCAACGGATCCTTCCTGAATTTAATATGCTACCTATAAGCATATAGCGCGCCCAACTTTGTATATGTTGGGCAGGACATCAAATTAATTCGAATCATGCAACGCATTATTACGAACCCGTAAAAAGTGATTCATTTCCTATACAAATCCATCTCTGACGGTGATAATCCTTCTATCCTGCTGCCCTGCGTGCAACAAGGTAAATATGAAATTAGAACTCTATTGCGATATTACATCGTGTATTTAAGTCCAATATCCGCAACAAATTTGTTGCTGTGCCAACACTCTGTGGCAGCCATGGACCACGCACTAGGACGACGACTATGATGAGGATACCGCACCACATGCAGAATACGTCCACAAGGACTGATACCGGATTTGCTCATAATTAATGGGAATTTCCTTCGCTTTATCGCAACGGAACAGTAGCATAACTGTGCCTCATTACGACATCGGCATATGTATGTAGTACATTATTATGGTACACATGTGGCGGCACCGAGTGGGTGGACGACTAGTCACCCCTCCTCCTTTCCCCCAGGGGGGTGTTAGTTAGTAAGCCTCTTTTCTTAATTTATTGCCAGAGGAAATTAATTGCTGAATAATGGCATTTCTAAATGTATTTTCTCGAACTTTAATTGCGACAGGAACGATTGCCTGGCCTTGCGCCATTTCGATTCCCTTAAGAATGTTTATTGGCGCTTTGTACACGCGGTTAAATACGCAGCTGCTCTTAATGTTCAGGTTTTTGTGATCCTGTAAATAAATAGGTAGTGGTGTGTTTTCTCGCGTTAATTGCGTACACGGTAAACGTGGAATGTTGTGAAAGCTCTTCGAAACTATGATTAATTGAACAGACTTTTAATGAACATTTTCAGCGGATGATGTTGCGTTGCCATTAGGTACCTATAAATGAAAATAAATAAAAATTAACTGTTGGCGCAACAGGTTCATATAGGTATCTAAGCCTACCTTCTTGCAACAATTTGTGTATCCGCCTTAAAGGAGCTCAGAAAACTCAATTACCGCTTAAACGCCATTTTGAGACCACAACTAATGAATACTATAGAAAATTCCTTTATTTAAATTCTTATTCCTATTCTTAGAGCCAGTTTTAACTCCAGGTGATAAACTCTCTGATAGCCTATCAGGAACTTATCTACCAGATAAACTTCAACTTTTGGTTCCACAGGTATCGGATAGGGATATCTGTCAGCTAAAATCTCTGATAGCCTATCCGCCGATTTAAGTGGCTGAACCCCTTAAAAAAAATAAATAGGTGGCGCAACAGGCGGGTGACACCCAAGGCCTAGCTTCTCGCAACCATTCGTTTTGTGTGAGTTTCTATTTTTGGGACGAATGGAAGGGACCTACAATTTTATGCCGAGTCCGAACGGCTCAATTGAGAAGCTTTTTCATGACAGGCATACTCTCGGATGTTTGTCAGACGTTCGCGAGAGGTGACGCAGTAGAAAAAGCTTTAAGATGTTGTTTAGAATTCATCAAAAACATTATTATTGTTATTATTTTGATCACCCTACTCCCAACATCGACCACCCTATACCTAACAAGATTTCACATTCCCATAATATATCACCATGAACAACTTCTTATCAGCATTCTCAGGTATCCCATTCCCATTCCCATCAAAACTCATGCACTGCACATTGTACAGGTGCTCGATCACATTACAAAATTATTCCCATAGAATTTAATGCTGACATATCATTTTAGTTTATAAAATAGAGTATAAATAGCCATAAGAATACAGAAATAAATCACTTTACGTTCAGAAGTCAATCTTTTAATTTGCTACCCCCCACCAGAGGTAAGGAGCATTTAATAAGGAACCAACTCTGGAATCAAAAGAGGTTCCAGGTCAAAACATTGGTGACCCCGACGTGATCTTGATTTGCTTCCCCCCACCAGAGGTAAGGGGCAAATCATACACCAGTCGTTAAACAATTGCGTTCGCCAGGGCAAACATTGGCGAGGAGTCGGCAGGGCCTTACACTGTCGCAGCAGTAATTATTTCTACGAGGGATATTAAGCGTGGATTCGCTTCCACCGTCTCATCACAATAGTAATAGTGACATACTTCCAACTCTCCGCAAAGAAGAAAAAGGAAAAAGTCACTAAAGTATCAATAGACTGAAGACACCTTTCCACAATGGACGAGATGGAAGTCTTCAGAATCGTGGCCCGACAGAAGGCCATCACAGAGGAGCTTCAAAGGCTGAAAACTAATATAGGCAAGGATGGCCCCGACCGCAAAACTGCCGCCTATAAGAAGAAAAAAGGCGATGTTCTGGAAGCATTATGGTTGGAGTTCCATAGGAATCACGAAAAAATCAAGAATGTCGTGAAGGTAGACACTCCATACGTACAAGCAAATACGTATGAAACCATAAAGAGAGTTTGCGCTGACATAAAACTCACTTTGGACTCAATCCTGCCTATCGACGACGAAGAACGCCAAGAAGACCCAATGGGAGCAATCGGTGGGTTTACGTATCCAGACACGGGAACCAAGCCGAAGATGCCTACCCTTCCATTAGGGGGAATTGGAACAAAGGGAATAGCTGAAGACCACCACACCAAAAGGTTCCCAGTATCCTCAGTCAACCCTGCTGGAGAACTTGTTAGAGTCATTCGAAGACAAAACACAACCGCAAATTCAGTACAGCGATTGTTGTTAAGTCTGGAAACCGTCAGAGCAGACACCTGGAGCTCGACATTCTGTAGCGTGAAGTTAAACACGCTTCAGAAATATTGGATTGAGTTAGAAGAAACTCATCGACTAATTAACGAGCTGTGCGAAGACCCAAGCGGGCAGGGATACAACGCGGCGGAATACTTTCAACTAGAAGATAAAGTTCAGAATTGGATTATTGAGGTTACGACCAGACTACAAGAATCATCAGCCCATGTTCCACCATTATCCCGTCCAATTACCACACCAAGTTCTGTTAACTTACCGAAGGCAACTTTAAATCTGCCGAATATTACATTGCCTAAATTTGATGGAAACTACATTCAATGGAAGCAATATAGTGATCTGTTTACAGAACTGGTACATAAACAAGACATAGCCAACTGCCAACAACTTTTTTACCTGAAAACAACATTAACAGGCGAGGCAGAAAAGCTCATCAGACATTTTACTACGTCTGATACCAACTATAATGCAGCATGGCAAGTAATTACCGATCGGTATGACAACCCACGACTATTAGTTACTGCGCAGGTTAATAAGTTACTAAACCAACCTGCAATCCAGAATGAAGGTTCCAATGCAATCAAAATAATGCACGACACAACACAGGAGTGCCTGCTTAGCTTAAAAGGTCTAAAAATTGACACTAACAATTGGAACCCTCTTCTACTGAGTATTCTGCTCAAAAAATTAGATAGGAGTACACTGACACTTTGGGAACAATCACTTAAACAACCAAAGGCCTTACCTTCATTAGCGGACTTCCTATCCTTTCTAGAGGTTCGATTTCAGTCATTAGAAGCACTGGGAACCAAAGCATTCCGAACAGAGGACTCAAACAAAAAGACAAAGGTAGCTCTTACATCCACAAAGGAAACCAGCAGATGCCTCATTTGTGGACAACAGAAACATGCAATTTTCTTATGCACAAAGTTTCTTGAGCTCACACCACAAGGGCGACTACAGAAGGTGAAATCGCTTAATCGATGCACTAATTGCTTACGTTTCGGACATCAAGCTTCAACATGCAGAGCAACACATTGCACCAAATGCAACAAGTATCATCATACCCTGCTTCATGTCATAGCAAGGGATCAAAGTCAACAAGCTCCTGGAATAGATAATAGGACTAGCCTCTCAGCTATCACCCGGAGTCCTAAGGCATCAAAATATGTGCTATTAGGAACAGCTATGATAAACATACTAAATCGGACTAATGTCGCCATTCCGGCAAGAGCATTACTGGATTCTGGCTCTCAAATGAGTTTCATAACCGAGAAACTAGCTAAAAAACTGCAGCTCATTACGCAGTATGAACCCTTTGAAATCTCAGGAATGGGCAACAGGCCACTTAAAATAAGCAAAAGGGTCAATATTTGTCTACAATCTCAAGTAACTGGCTATAAAACACAGGTTCAAGCTTTTGTACTTGATAAAATAACAACGCCGCAACCCAATCAGCTCATCGATACCAGCCAATGGGAAATGCCCGAGAATATCCAGTTAGCAGATAAGGGTTTTAATCAACCTCAAGAGATCGATGTTCTTATTGGAGCCGAGCTATATCCCGAACTACTTTCGGTAGGCCAAATTAAGATAAATCAAACTGGGCCTACTTTACAAAATACCTTACTCGGATGGGTCGTGATTGGAAAAACTATCATTGGAACTTCCTCTTCACTATTTTGCGGAATTGGAGTGGATACTTCCTCTAACCACTTGGATAATTTGGTTGAACGATTTTGGAACTTAGAAGAAAATCTAGCTTCCCCATCCCAAAAAAGTTCCAAACCTTTAACTAAAGAAGAACAACAGTGTGAGGACATTTATGTAAAAACTACCGCAAGGTCTCAATTTGGACGGTACGTCGTAGCTCTACCGTTTTCGAATGACCCAACAAGTCTGGGAGAATCAAGAGAAATAGCTGTTCGAAGATTCCTCAACCTGGAAAAGAAGCTTCAGAGGAACCCAGAAATTCAGAGGCAATACATTGACTTCATGCGGGATTACATTGCCTTAAATCACATGGAAGAAATCAAATACAATTCAATCTCCTCCAAGGAACCACAATATTTTCTTCCTCATCATTGTGTTCTGCGCCCAGAAAGTTCTTCAACAAAACTACGGGTGGTATTTGATGGATCATCAAAGACATCCTCAAATATATCACTCAACGACATTCTGCACACCGGACCAGCCCTACAAAATGATTTATTTTCAATTTTACTACGCTTCCGGACTCACAAGTATGTGTTCACGGCTGATATCTCCAAGATGTATCGTCAGATACAGGTGGATGAGTATAGTAAACGGTTCCAGCGCATCGTATGGCGAGAATCTATCACCGAACCGCTGAAAACATATCAACTGAACACCGTGACTTATGGTACAAAACCTGCACCTTACCTCGCTATCAGATGTCTTCACGATTTAGCGAAAAGAGCAGACAACCAGAATTCACTAGGAGCTACCATCATTCTTCACGATATCTACATGGATGATATACTAACAGGTAGCAACAGTCTCAAGAACGCTTTACAAATGCAATCAGAGCTGAAAAACCTTCTGGGTCAAGGGATGTTTCAACTACGAAAATGGTGCGCCAATGCACCAGCTCTTCTCGAGGGAATACCAAAACAAGATTGTGAAACTGAAACTGTTCTTCACGATCACGATGAAGGATCCATCAAGACATTGGGGTTGACTTGGCTACCAGCATCAGACCAATTTCTTTTAAAAACAAATTGGAATGAAACAAAAAAGGTAACTAAACGAAGCATATTATCAGATACTGCCCACATTTTCGATCCACTGGGAATTGTTAGTCCCGTAATAGTTTTGGCTAAAATATTCATCCAAGAACTATGGGCTTTAAAACTGGATTGGGACGCAGCATTACCTATGAACTTGAATACGAAATGGGCAGCTTTCCGAAAAGACCTTGTGAAGTTAAACAATCTTAAAATTCCTCGCCACATGATAATGAAAGATGCAACCAACATCGAGCTTCATGCCTTCTCAGACGCCTCAGAACGAGCCTATGGTGCCGTGGTTTATTTAAAGTCAACTAATAAAAAGGGAGACGTCAACGTTCACTTGGTGTGTGCCAAAACTCGAGTCGCACCAATTAAACAGCAAACCATTCCCCGTCTAGAACTCTGTGCTGCCAAACTCATGGTACAGTTAGTAAAACTGGTAAAGGAAAGCCTATGCATAAAAGTCACACAAATAACGTAATGGACAGACTCACAAATTGTATTGGCCTGGATACATACAAAGTCGCCACTTAAAACCTTTGTAGCCAATCGCATTACATTAATCCAGGACGAAACATCAAAATCACAGTGGAAGTTCATTCAATCAGAACTGAATCCAGCCGATCTACTATCCCGAGGAGTATTCCCACAGCAGTTGTTAAACTCAAAAGTTTGGTTTCAAGGCCCAGAATTCCTAAGGAAACCACAATCAGAATGGCCAAACCAACCATTAAGGGAACATCAAGAGGAAGTCCCAGAAATAAAAGTTATTAAAACCATACTACTAGCCGTATCCCAGGATCATTTTCTTAAACGAATCAATCATAAAAACTCGTTTAAGCTTCTACAACGGGTCACGGCATATGTTATACGATTCATCAGTAATCTTAAAAGAGCAAAAAATTACAGACTTCTAGAGAAGGGGCTATCTCCACTGGAACTTAAAGCAGCAACAACAACTATTGTAAGACATGTTCAAGAAACCGCTTTTCCAGAAGATTTAGCATCCCTAACTAAATCTGGTTGTGTTCTTCAAAGCAGCCATTTAAATTCACTCACACCATTTCTTGATGATAGAAATGTGATTAGAGTCGGAGGACGATTAGAAGCCTCTAAATTACCATACGAGGCAAAGCATCAGATGATCCTTCCAAATTCACATGTCTTTACGCGATTGCTGGTGACTGAGGTGCACAACGAAAACAAGCATGCCGGACCCCAAGCCTTACTGGCAATTTTAAGGCAAAATTACTGGATTCTGTAAGGTAAACGGCTATCCCAAACAATAGTAAACAGCTGCGTCAGATGCTTTAAGGCAAAACCAAAAAGCATTCAACAATTAATGGGGAATTTACCACCAGAACGTGTACAACCTACAAGACCATTTATAAATGTTGGTGTAGACTTTTTGGGGCCAGTACAAATTCACTATCGAATCCGGGGTAAACAATCGACTAAGGCATATGTAGCAGTCTTTATATGTTTCTCCACAAAAGCCGTACATCTTGAACTTGTTACAGACCTAACAACTCAAGCATTTCTGGGAGCGTTAAAACGTTTTGTGGCAAGACGAGGGTGCCCAGCAAAAATATTTTCGGACAATGTGACGAACTTCATGGGAGCTCGAAATGAACTCAACGAGCTATACTCGAAAGTTTTCACGTTAAAAGGCCAGACATCTATCCAGACGTATTGCGCCGGAAGAAACATCGATTGGAAACCTATTCCCCCACGCTCGCCTCACTTCGGAGGCTTATGGGAGGCAGCTGTTAAGTCAGCTAAATACCACATGAAGCGGATATTTTCGAGTGCATCCCTGACACAAGAAGAATTAACAACAGCACTTGCTCAGATAGAAGCGGTTCTAAACTCTAGACCATTAACACCTATGTCATCCGATCCTAATGATCTGGAAGCCATCACCCCGGGACATTTTCTGATTGGAGCACCACTGACTGCCATGGTTGATCCAGAATTCAAAAAATCCCAACTTACTCATATTGCTAGATGGAATCTAGTAACATCAATGCATCGCGAATTCTGGCGCAGGTGGACTATTGAATACCTGCAAGAGATTCAACAAAGGCATAAGTGGAAACATCCCCAAGAAGATGTCCAACCAGGAACACTAGTTCTCATAAAGGAAGATAATCTACCTCCACTTAAATGGATGATGGGACGAGTTTTAAGAACTATCCCTGGTGAAGACAGGTTGGCACGAGTCGTTGATATTAAAACAGCTACAGGGGAAATTAGACGATCTATCGCTAAAGTATGCCCGCTTCCTACCGAAGTTCAACCAAACAAACCAGTTGAATCCTCTAGCAAACCTCTGCCGACTGCTGTTCAACGTACAACAAGGACTGAAGATTCAAACCAATCTTACGGCTTACAAAAGGGAAAAAGGGTCACACACCCACTAAAAGGACGTTTTCTACCAATACAGAGGCAACAAGAATCAATTGACAAACCTAATCGCAAGCGAGGAAATCCAGAATCCCCTCCTGTGACAAACCGAAAAGTAAAAGTAAATCCAATCAAAACTCTGCTGATGGGTTTATTTCTACTTGGCACTGCTTTGGGGCAAACCACAAAACCAAATACAGTAGAAATTCAGCACTTTGAGGATATCCCAGGATTATACTTTGAAGACATTGGCGAAGCGAAACTAATCACTGACGAATGGAATCTTTTTATATACTTCAACATGTCCGGTTATTGGCACGAGTTCCAAGAACTTCAAAGAAGTATAGTTCGACTGAAAGAAAAATGTAAGGAGCTACAGCCTCATCATCCAAATAACTTTTGTAATCCAGTCATTAGTCTCCTTGAAATGCGCCTGGTGGAATCAGAAAATCTGAATGAAATTCTAAATCACCGAAATGGTATAGCCTTAAGAAGGCAAAGGTCTCCATTTGATTTTATTGGCACAGTCGCGAACAAATTATTCGGAATTCTTGACCAAGAATATGCCCAATATATAGAAGACAATATTCAAATGGCATACAATAATGAAAAACACCTCCTAGACTTAAGTAAAAATCAAACATCAATTATTGAATCCACAACCAATATTCTGAATAAATCGTTATCTTCCATAAAAGAGCAATTTAGTGTTGTCAAACAGCAACTAACAATAGTGCATGATTCAATGGTTAAATTTAACCAAACATTACAAAGAGCTGAAGTTTTTAATCATGTCACCATCTTTGTGACTCAAATAATGGACCGTTTTCAACGAACTCAACTAGCAATTCTAGAGATAATATCAGACACACATCAAGGAAGAATAAACCCTCTACTTCTTTCACCAAGGCAGCTTGTAACAGAACTGGACAAAATTCGGAAAATAATACCAACGACATTAACACTGCCTGGATGCAACGAATACAACCTTCCCAAACTCTACGAACTTCTAAGAGTTAAGGCACGAGTAACATCAACAGCAATTTTGTTCCACGTCAAATTGCCATTATTAAACACTCAGATATTTCAACTATATAAACTTATACCACTGCCAGTTCAGCAAAATAATTCCTTCATCTTCCTCCAACCATCAACCTCGTTTCTGGCTATAACTCCATATAGAGATCAACATTTTGCATTATCACAAACTGAATACCAGAGCTGCATAAACATCGATGACAGACAATATCTCTGCAAGCAGCGACATCCAATTTTTAACACACACTCCATCGAGAACCAATGCGAAATTTATATGCTTAACCATAAAAAGCAGTTATCATCATATTGTGTACTAAAATCCATCAATCCTGGAAAAATATGGATCCAACTTCACAATCCCAATCACTGGATATTTGCCGTTCAAGAAGAAGAAGTACTGACGATACTATGTGGATCTACTATGTCAACTGTCGAACTACAAGGAATAGGACTTTTGAAGCTGGCTCCAAACTGTGTCATAAAACAATCAACCATGACAATAAATGCACATAATTTCTACACGTCAAAGGCTGCGGTTTCCTTTATGCCAACACTCAACCTAAGCCAATTGATAAGACAATCCAAATCGGTACCACTTCAAGAAGCGATTTGGGACAACCACGAAATGGTCATTCAGGGAGACGATGACTTAGCACTACTAAGGAAAGAAATATCCTATCAAAAAACCCAGCAAACATTGCCAAACTCCATTTCTCACCATGATGCTCATCAATACTTTGTCGGTTATTCATCACTGTTTCTCGTTCTGTTCCTGATCATCATAGTTCTACTGAAACGAAGACATAAGAAGACTACACCATCACCAAGCGACATAGGATTTGAGCTCAGAGATCTCAAAGCCGGGGAGAATGTTTAGAATTCATCAAAAACATTATTATTGTTATTATTTTGATCACCCTACTCCCAACATCGACCACCCTATACCTAACAAGATTTCACATTCCCATAATATATCACCATGAACAACTTCTTATCAGCATTCTCAGGTATCCCATTCCCATTCCCATCAAAACTCATGCACTGCACATTGTACAGGTGCTCGATCACATTACAAAATTATTCCCATAGAATTTAATGCTGACATATCATTTTAGTTTATAAAATAGAGTATAAATAGCCATAAGAATACAGAAATAAATCACTTTACGTTCAGAAGTCAATCTTTTAATTTGCTACCCCCCACCAGAGGTAAGGAGCATTTAATAAGGAACCAACTCTGGAATCAAAAGAGGTTCCAGGTCAAAACAGATGTAATTTGGGGTTTTCCGGGGATCGAACCTGGGATCCCTCGCACAGTAGTCCAACACACTAACCACTGCGCTACTGCGCCCAGTGAACCCCTTAGTAAAATATTTATTTGAAGTGGCTGCAAAAATGGTTTCAGAGCAGTTTTTCATTGACGAGCGTAGATTGCAGTCTCATGTGTCCTAACATGGATTGATATGATTTTTTTAGACTACGAATTTAATGGATCATATTAAACTGCCACGTTGGAACCGATAGTATTACAATTGTCTTTACCATTAGTGTCAGTTTACCAGAAACTTTGACGATGAAACAAAAAATTGGAGTGAAATCCTGAGGTAGTCAGTTTGGAAATTAGTGTACTGTGGTTAACGCGATCAAATCTTCTTCTATCTAATATAAAAATGGTGGCAAAAATGTATAGTAATTCATCAATTGAGAACCAATTGATTGATTTCCAGTTCTTTGTAATTGCCAGGAGAAGGTTCTTCTGAAAGAAAATTTTTGGAAAACCCTCCGGAAAAGTCGGGAAATTGGAAAAATCTAAAATTTATTTTTTGTATGGACTTTTGTGTTCTATTGTTCCGGAATGGCTTTTCGAATCGAAAAATAGAAAAGTCTTAGTGGAAAACTAGGAAAAAATTTGCCATTTTATCGCATAATTTTATGATTTTGGACGATGTAAATTTCCACCTTTACATCGTCCAAAATCATCAAATTATGTCAAAGGGTTAAAATTGACCACGAAAATGAGAGTCGCATTGCAAAACGACCTATCTGCTCCTGAATTCTCGGGATAATTTTTGGCGCTTGGCAATGGCCAAATTCCCGTTAATGTTTCGACTGGATTGATATCGTTCCCGGCAAATTTTTGGGAGTTCACATCGTCGAAGGAGGAACTCATCACCAAAGTGTTCCCCGGCATTGCACAAAATTTTAAAAATCTCGATTGGATTAGGTAGTGAATGTGCAATATTAGCAGCGAAGAATAAGGACGTCGATAGCTTGAATTTCATTATTCAAAGTCAAATCGCTGGAAAACTCTGCATTCGTAAAAGCTACAAATCCGTTGAGAGCGCGACTGACGAGGATGACAACAATATCCGACGGAATTTTTGAACTCGCTTGATGTGGTGCCAGGAACTCCACCACATAATTTACAGCTGAAGGTGGCATCGATCATAATCATGTTGCGGAATCTGAATCATCCGAAGTTCTGCAACGGTACGCGGTTGTCCGTCAAGAAACTGATGAGCAATGTGATACAAGGCAAATTCAGAGGAGATGAAGTCCTTATCCCACCAATTCCGATTATTCCAACTGATCTTTCATTCCATTTAAAGCGGATTCAGCTCCCCGTTAAATTGACTCTTGCGATGACAATCAATAAATCCCAAGGCCAGTCGTTGGAAGTCTGTAGGACTAATCTTGAATAGGTATCCCTGTTTTTCGCACGGTCTTCGTTGTTTGTTTTTGCGCCGTAAAACAAATCGAAAAACATTATTTATCGCTCTCTACTGATTTCGATTCCATTCAAATAAATCACATTGAAATTTGAACTACATATCTGTGCTTTATTATCACTCTGGAGTTTATCTGAAGGCGTTAAATTGGGGCAAGACGAAGCTCGCCGGGTCCGGTAATGCTGTATAAATTACATCACATTGCAAGCCATTCTCAAGGCAATTCAAGGCAGTACTCTAAAAAATTAAGAGATTTGTAGTAGTAGATCTGCCTGTAACGAAGCCATGCTGAGACATAGAGTTAAATCTTTTTAAGAGAGGTGTAAGTTTGTCACAAACTAGTTTTTCAAACAACTTAGGGATAGTAGAAATTTTACAGATTGGACGATAGTTAGTAATATCATGCCTCGATCCAGGTTTATATTATGGGCATTAAAAACAACCTCTTCCAATCTTTCGAACAAATTCCAGACTGTAATCAAATCAAAGGAGCGCCATTAACGCACGTATACTTGAAAAACCCTAGACCCATGGTATAGCATGGAGATGGAATAATCATTGCCGCCATTGATTTTGACATTTCACGCGTATTTACAGACAGGGGTATTCTATTCATTCCGGGGAGAATCGGGTAGGTGCATGGAAGCCGGCCGGCGGTATAGTTCTATGTGGTTTGGGTATGGTAGTACCCAAGAATAAACAGACTGAAAGTGGTTGACGAACATATAACAAATGGTTGACAGATCAGATGAGGATACACTATGAAGACGCATACAATTAGGAATACCATTCGATTTTTTTTATAAGCTTTAAACGCGTTAACTATTTGGTTTTTAGATTAGATTCGACAAAAAGAACATACTGTTTATATTCTTATTCAAAACATCAAATTCTTTTTGAAGCGTCCGATAAACTTTCAGATGTTCCCGGTCGTTATTTCTATTACGAAACCGTTTATAGGCCTTATTATACCCGGTACCACACTGTGGCGAGGGTATATTCACTTTGGCATTCCATTTGTAACGCACATAAGGAGGCGTTGTAGGTATGACAAACTATATATATTATTGATCAGCATCACTTTCTTAGTCGATCTAGCGATGTCCGTCTGTCTGTCCGTCTGTCCGTCTGTCCGTCTGTCCGTCCGCACGATTACGGCCGTAATTTAAGAGCTATCGACTTGAAATTTGGTACGTAAGCTTTTATCCACCAAACTGAGGCTAAGTTCGAAGATGAGCAAGATCGGATGAAAACTACTACTACCTCCCATACAAAAATATCGGATTTATATAGCTTTTTGATGTTAAAAATTAAATCTAAATAGCTACAATAAAGATAGCAAGTTTAAACTTTGCACATATTGTTTTAATAATATTTAAAAATTTTTGACAAAAAATGAGCTTGGTCGAATTAAAACTACCCATACCTCCCATATAAATATATAATTTTTTTAATACTTAAATATTTTTTTTTTATTTTTACAATAATATAGTACCGGGTATTTGAGCTTCGGCATAGTCGAAGATAATTGTCTTACTGGTTTTTCCTATTATTTAAGTTTAAGTTTATGATTCTGTCATTAGACCAAATGCGCTTATTACCCTTGACAGACTTCACTTTAGGTATAAACAAATCAATTGGCATTTTAGCAGTTTTGACAAATACATTAACGAATACCAAATCAAGAATATTATTAAATTCATTAGGAAAATTATTTATCTGACGAAGGTCAAGCTGGGCAAGAGTAATAACGACTTCACGCTCATAGTCTAACTTAACGTTAAATGGGAGAAGTCTAGAGTCATCGCAATATAACGATCAAAAGTAGAGCAAGACATCCCAAAGTTTACTTCTCAGACATCATTTGATTAAATAAAGCAAAGCCTTTATAAATTATGATATTTTGAGCGGATGATGAAGAATGGTACGTAACCATTAAATACATTTTTATTATTTCGTTATTGGTACGGCTTTGCACTTCTTAAACGCCTAGGATGGAGTGTGATTCTGCTTAGACTATTAGTCCAAGCGGCGACCATCGGATTAGGTTCACGGATTGATAGAGCAGGGTACATCGTGCTGTGCCACACTTAGGTCCTTGTGGACCCATTGTGGTGCTGTTTTAAATGAGGGTTAATAGTTGATGTTGGGATGGTTAGCCTCATGTCCCTTCTTCTAGTGATTACTCGACGCCGCGCCGTCCAGCCATCTTGCTATCCTCAAACTTGTAAAGATCAGAAAGTGAGACATCTGAAAGTTCTTGTAGGTCATATGGAAGTAATGACTTTCAAGTGTTCTGTTCCTCAAGTGATAGAGACTCGGATCATGCTCGATCATGATCCAATGCAGACCCATTTCTCGCCAGTTCGTCGGCACTCTCATTGCCGGCTTTGTCTCTGTGTCCAGGGACCCAGCAGAGGACAGTAGTGATGTCCTGCGAGGAAAGAATCTTAAGCTATTCGCGGCTGCGATGAATTAACTTGGATTTTATTACAATATCAGAAACATATTTAATAGCCGCCTGGCTGTCAATGAAAATGCGGTAATATCATTTCTTGGTATTGCCAACAATGACACCTCCGCGATTGCCAGAACCTCAGCTTGAAAGACACTGCTGCTATTAGGAAGCCTGATTGAGCATTGTATATTTAATTCCTCCGTGAATGTACGGTCACCGGTTCCACAGTCCATATTTGATCCATCTGTGTAGATGGCTATCGATTTCCTTTTCGTGGGCTCATTTGTTTTCAGTCATCTCTACTCGGAAACGAGCAGAAGAATACTCTATTAAAGTTTGGAATCATATAGTCAGAAGTGACAATGTATTTCCCTAGAATCTGTGCGTTACCAAAATTGCACGGATTCAAAGTACGTGTTCCAAGACCATCGGATTACTTAACTCATAGAGTTAAAGGTTCTTATGCCAATTAGTCGATAGAGCTACTCGAAACAAAATCAACGCACATGGGTTCACAGAGCGACATATTGTCTAGTTGCTGTTTCCTAGTTGGAAATGTTCGGATGGGGTTGAGAACATTTTTCCACGAGTTAAAGGTTGCCATTAGTGGCAAATGAAAGCCTTTAACAATGAAATAGTCTTTATTTTTTAAAACATCAGTCAATCTTTTGGTGGTATAGGTATATTGCTGCGTAGTTTGGAAGAGCTCTTCGCCTTTACTTTTTTTTAGAGTTTAAAGCTCTTTGGACGTCGGTCCACAAGTTTTCAATATTGGGGTTTGGTCGGGACTTTCCCGTATCCGTAAGCCAATGCTTTACTATCCGCGAAGTATGCTTGGGATCGATGTCGTATTGGAAATCATATGTTACTGGCATGCTTGGAACAAATGGGTTAAATAGCACTCTCTAATATATTTTATAAGCTTGTTGATCAATTCGACCCCTTATACGAACTACTCGACTAACACCGAACCATGAAAATCTACAGAAGACCATTACGTTCCGTCCTCCATGCTTTATGGTCTTCAGCGTGTTCTTTGGATGTAATTCTTTGGAGGACACCTTACATACACTTTTCCATCAGAACCGAACAAATTAGGCAGGTAATTTTGAATTTGTCACTCCAAAGAACTCTTTTCAAAATTAAAATGTTTTTTGTAAGTGCAATTTTACCGAATCCCGCCTCATCCTTAGGCTCTATGTTGACATAACTATGTATACGTATTTGTTTGTGGAATATGCTTCCACTAAGATTTTGCTCTACGAGACGGCGTAGAGCAAAATAGGGTTCTTGATGGATTTTAGGTGCAACAATCTCTATAATTTTATGGACATCAAAAATGGATTGCCTTTACTTGTCCGGGAAATCTGAGTGTCTTCCTTTGGAGTGGCTTTGCTGCGAACAAATGACAAAAGTTTCGTGAAGTTTCAGAAGCACAAAATTAATTAGTCTGATGGAATTTTCATATTTTCTCAGGACTTTCCGCGGAGCACTAGTATATACACCAAATGCTTCTCGGCGCATCCTTTTGGAAACACAGGTTTAGTTTAGATGATTGAGAGAATAATCCCTCTCTGTGTACAGTCCGTCATTTTAAACCGTCACTCGAAATACCCGCCATTATTTGTTTATGTATCGGTAATGCTACCTCTGTTAAGAACTGTCGAAATGGAAACACTCTGTAATCTCATATTCTAAATAAAAGCCAACAAAGCAAAGCGAATTCCTGGTAAAATTCCAGTCCCCCTCTTTATAAACTGATATTAGTATTACTTCTGACGTTTGAGTATCAAATGATACTCAGAAAGTTAAACACTTCTGTCAAGGATAGCAACTCATAAAAAGGTCAAGGTTAGGTTGGGTTTTTCGACTGATCAGGATGGGTAGGTAGGTATTCCATGTGCCACATTCTTGTTGAAGTTGTCCCATACCATTGTTGTCCATAAAATGTTGCACAGCAATCAATATTAATAAATTAGATACATAGCTGCACATGCAAACCATCCAGTAGATTTGAGTTCAGTAACTTGTGTCTGGAAAGCTTGTCTAGGACTTAGTAAAAGTATATACCCCCAAAGAATTTATTTCTGGTGGGGCAGTCGGCATCGCAAGTGAATTGTATCCCCAAGAACTTCCTCATAATTGCAGTCTCTGCAAAGTTCTTCTTCCGTCAGGCGCACTTTTTTCAAGTGAAACGGCATTAGAGTGAAAAGGAGTCTTCTATCCTTCCACATGATTATCTCGGCCCTGGCTTGTTGAAGAACGGCCATAGGTTTATTGTGATAAAAATAAGTTTCCACGGCAGTCTTATGTCTTTTTCCTTCCTTCAAGGTTCAGTGTGCAAGGTCGAATATTTATATTCTCTTGCTAATTCGTCCGCTTTTTGGTTGCCTGGAATGCCTACATGTTTATATTATAAACATCCAGAAGCTGTAGGTATTCTAAGAGCCTTAAGCTATTCAAGACAGCATTTCATGAACTTTGAATTTATATAGTTTGTTTCCCAGTTATCTCCCTGACTTATACCGCTGACTCAGGACCTGCACTTGGAAGTCACTGATGTGGTCCGCTAGAGTATCCACTAGCCACAGACAAGGTAACCGCAATCTTAAGGCAATCACAAAAATGCAAAGACTGGCATGTGTAGAAACAACTAGTCCGTTGACAACAACACCGACTGCATGGGTTGGAAACGCTTCTCAATCTGCTACCTATGGATCTATACATGAAAGAATCGGCTGCCAAAAGTACCTTGAGGATAATGAGAAGATGCTGGATCCTCAGTCCTTTTGGGCATGCGCGGATCCTCAAGGAATACGTAGTGGAGTGACATAAACTCTGACTACATGTCACCCTATCTAGACTTTAATAAACCATTCTCTTGCCGGTTTCCCAGCAGGGAAGAATGGGACAGGAACGAACCCATGGAAACGAAATCAATAGCCATCTACACTGACGGATCAAAGATGGAATGTGGAACTTGAGACGGATTATTCTCAGAGGAACTCAACATACATAGTTCCAACAGGCGGAAGTGGAAAGCATGGTATCAATAATGGCACTACCACGGAATGATTTTACCATATTTATTTACAGCCAGGCGGCTATCAAGGCAATCTCTACTAATGAGATAAAATCCAAACTAGTTCGCCGCTGTCGCGAAGAGCTCAATGCTCTTAACTCGCAGCATAATACGATTCTCTGCTGGGTTCCTGGACACAGAGACATAACCGGCAACGAGACGAACTGGCAAGAAATGGTTCTGAAATGGACTTAGACCAGGTATGCAGTTGATCAAACCTCCAATCTGCAGTCTCAGAGAGCGAGTGGAAAACAAGATCCGAATGAAAGCCAATATCAGGTGGAAAACACTAACCACCTGTGACATATCACGGAAGATGTGGCCAGAATACAACAAAAGCAGAACCAACAAACTTTTGTGATATGACAGAATATCGCTGTCTAAGATGGTTGCCGCCCTCACGGTCAGAACCTTTTAAGAAGCCATACAATGAAACTAAATCTCAAGAATGGCGACATTTGTAGAGGCTGCGGAGATGAAGAAGCCCACGAGGACACCCCTCACTTTCTCTGTCCCTGCCCAAGTCTCTGCTACTTGAGGAATAGAACACTTGGAAGTTACTACATCCAGGAAATCCAAGAACTCACTCTCTAACAGTCTGACATCTCAATATCTAGTCTTTATAGGTTTCTGAGGACAATAAGATAGCTGGAGTGCCTTTTCATAATAAAAGAGATTTTTAAAACTGTGCCCATTTAGAAACGTTACTTGTATAAAGCTACGATTACACGGCCATTTTTTCGAGTCATTTAAATGGCGCTCTGACGTAAAAATCCCGTCACAAAGCAGTCATTTAAGTGCCGCTCTGTGTGATCGCCATTTTTGGCAGCGTCATTTAAATGACTAGGAAAATGGCGCACCAAATGACATGAATTAAGTGCCATTTAAATGGCGGAAAAATGGCCGTGTGATAGCTCTTCAATGACGCCTAGGACAAATGACTAACGGAAAATTCTAAATGACTCGCAGTGTCCGTCATTTGATTTTGGGACACAAATGACGATGATAGTCACTTCGTGTGATCGCCATTTTTTCAATAACCGATTCGTAGCTTAAATGTCGCTCTAATGCGACATTTTTTCCTGACGTCACAGCGTCATTTAAATGACTTAAAAAAATGGCCGTGTAATCGTAGCTTAATGTAAGGTACTACATCCCCAGAGCCAAAAATTATGTCGGCAACACTGGCCGCCTAATTTTAAAATCCGAAATGTATGCCTCAAGGACAAACATGTTTTAACATTAAATTACTGAGTTCGGATATTTTTAAAATTCCGTATACAAACACTAAAACTCCTTTGATGATACATTTTCTGGTTTCGTTTGTCATCGAAATAAAAATGCACCCATGACGATGAATGGAATAAAACGTTTTGCTTACAAAAGGAAGTGCAAGCTGAAAACTGCATTTCATACTCCGCATATGGTCTATATCACGGAAGAACAACGACCACATCCTTTCCGTTCTATGATTAAGTTTTTATTCCATACGACAATGCTGGTGTCTGATGTGTGTTGTGAAATGATTCTGCAAATAAAATCATCCTGCTTTAGCTCGACACCGAGCTCTAGGAAACCATATATGGCAATAGCTGGTGAAAATATTTCCCATTCATCATATTCAAGTCTCTTGCCATTCAGGGGTGCTAAAGATCAGATATAGAAGTACTCTGTGTGTGTGTGGTATGATGCGCTTCGTGTGAAGAAGGGTTCTGGAAACTTTTTGAAATTCAACTCAAAACTTGAAAATTTTATAATTTATTGTTTGCTGTATGTTTTGTGGGAGGTATAGATGAAGACAGGCGGCACGGCGCGGCGTACTAGCTTGTGAAGAGATTGCCACAGCTGACATTTAATATCCGGATGTATAATGAAAACTTATTACAGCTTTGCAATGTTTTTGATGTGCAATTTTTGGGATGACTTTGCTGTTTGTGCAGGCGAGAAGATGAGCATGTTGGCAAGCAGAGCTCTATTAATGCCTGTTTCAGTGTTGTATTCGATGATTGAGATTGTGTTGTGAAGAACTGAAGAGTGCTGTACATAGATATGAGTTGTTTTTGTTAAAATATTGTTTGTCTGACACTGATTGTATTTTGAAGGCTATGAGAGGCATTAATAAGATGTATGCACGAGGATAGGTATATAAGGAAAGATAATAAGGACAAGTGAAAATTGATTTTGTTTAATGCAGCAATGGCAAAAGGCATGTGGGTGGCGTGGACCTACAGTAATAGGAACTGCCCCCATCTTCTCTTTAAAGAGTTTGAAGGGGCTTTAATAGCATTTGCACATCAGCTTTAAAAGACACACATAAATCAAACACAAGCCACTGTTAGCAAACTTGAAGTATGGAAGGAGGCTTCAGCCAAAATAAGGACTATTACCAATGAAAACTTGACTAAAAAACACCACTACCCAGTACTCCCTCCAGCTGCGTACCTTCCATTGGTGCGTGCCACCTAAGGCGAAATCTTCCTCTAATGCGGAATCGCTCAGATGGCTCATCCGGACTACATGTTTGCTCTACATGTTCTAGCCATCTTAGGGGGCTCTCAGATTGAGGCAACAAGCAATAAGCAACTATAGCTGCTATAGCAACTGCCAATAAGCAATCAGCAACATTTTTCGTTCGAGCGATATTTATTTGCTTTGATGTGAGACCTCTTATTTAATTCAAAGTAAAATAATTGTGAGCGATAATATTGCGTGTTTCCTATTGCCAGTTGCTTATTGAATGTTGCCTCAATGTGAGAGCCGACTTAGACGTTGGATGGAGATGCCCAATTCTTTGACTAAGTCGATATTAGGCGTATTTTTTTGAGACTTTTTTTATACTCACTTTTCAAGTCTCAAAAAAACATCCCGAACTCACTTTCAACTCACTCTACTATTTTTATTTGGGAGTTGGTACGCGTGTTTTCAACTTGACATATTTTTTTCACCTTTGCGCCATGTTTTCTTATTGCTTCTAGTTGGAAAAGGGTATGTTCAAAAAATGTATACTCATTGGACAAACTGAAAATCGTTATTAAGCTGTATCGATTACAAAGATTTGTTAACTAAAACCGAATAAACTGTATTTCGAAAATCCAGCCGTATTTATACTGTTGGGAGAGTGAGGAATACATGGAAATGTATGTTGATCGCAGGTACTGTCCTTCGCTGGGTTTTACCCCATATGTTGCCAGTAACCTGTATTTTTAATTAGCTTACGACCTATAATGGTGATGGTGCAGATGTTTTATCTGCACTGTCTAGACATATATCCGGTCCTAGACAAATGATCAATCTGAAGCGTTAATCAGCCAAGGACTGACACAACGTGAAGTGGCTTCTACGCTCGGAATACCGCGTTCACACATGCAGATGCAGAATGCATTGAAGGAGACTGGTAGCTACCATCGCCGACCAGGTAGTGGGGAGTAAGATCCACATCGGCTCGGGAGTTGGGATGACCGATTTATTAAAATGGAAATTTTAAGAAACCGGTTCCTCACCGCCGTTGAGGTCCGCCAGCGGCTTTAAATTACAAGAGATGTCAACGTAAGAAGCGAACGATAAGATGACGCATGGATAAAGTGACCAACTGTACAGTTTTTCGCTGTATACTAGACTAGAGTTTTTCAGTTAGTAGATACAGTGCGAATTTGTCAGAAAAACATATACAGCGAAAACATGAGAATACTGCATTTATACAGTTCTCCCACATCCACGGGTGCGCTTGCGCTCTATGCAATGTAGAGTGTTGCAGAAAACACATACAACTACTTGGAGGTTGGAGATACAAATAAACTCGTCTCCTTCATGATAGTTCTGAAGTATACCTATACTTTCATTAGTGAACTGGAGGTTGACTGTTTTTATACAACTATCTTTTTCCTTGAATTTGTATTTTTTCGGCGAGTATCTATTATAAGACAAGACGAGCACTGAAATAATGTGTCAGTGGCAGTGCAGTTGTGTCCAAGGTGTAGACATAGAGGCTGGTGACGACCCGGGAACTAAAAACATGCGAAACGACAAAGAATTCAACATATGACGACATTTTTTCAGAACTGATAAATCGGTATCACCATAAGTTGTTTGTCTCTTCAGTGTGCGTTAAATAACTTTCATACCAATTCGCCGCCATTTCACCGCCACACCACTTCTATGCCACCTGTCACTTGGTCAGCACGCCACCTCCACGCCATAATAGTTGAATAGTTAAAAAATCATATAATTCGCTATTAAAATTATACAATTTTCATACAGTTTTTCGGTCTCGGTTTTACAGCGCCGACCTGTCAAAGAGTTGGTCACGTTACGCATGGAGGAAGCGAGTTTAAAAGCTCGAAGGCCAGCACACGGTCCAAGACTGCTCAGACATCATCGAGCCCGTCTTCGATTTGCTAGAGACCACGCGAATTGCACTCACGAGCAATAGGCCAGAGTTCTATTTACAGATGAGTGCAGAATCGCATTCGTCGACAACGTGTATGGGGAAGAAGAGAAGAGCAGTTTCCACGCATCCGCACCACAGAAACTGTAGCTTTTCATGGAGGCTCTATTATGGTATGGGTAGGAATAAGTTCCGAAAGACGTACAGAATTAAGACCACATTTAGCAAGTTGCGTAGATAAATTCGGAATCCATTCAAGTCACCGGTATTCAAAAACTGCAATGGCCTGCTTGTAGTCCGAACTTAAATCCCATAGAGCATATCTGGGACATGCTCAAAAAAATGATAAAGTGCCCCCACAAACACTAGACGAGCTGGGGAACACTACACTGGCCATCATCCAGAGCCTATTCCGTTTATATACTGGCAAACGCACCAGTCACAGATAGCTGTTTTCTAAACCAATTGTGTAAAAATTGAACGGACTTTTGAAGGATCCTACCTTGCTTGTTGGCCTGTAATTTACATACTATTCTTTCAAGTATGATAAGTATAATATTGAAGAAGTTACATGGCAACGCATAACCTTGTTCAAATCTTGTTTTCACATCAAGTCTCGATTAGATTGTTTCCGAACTAGAGCGGTAAGTGTTTCCCATTCTCATTCTGCACGACCTGACCAGTTTGGCCATAACTATATAGGCATTCTCTATTGCGTAGATATTTATCTGATCTTTGGGTTTTCTGGAGGATCTTCCTTAGTTTAAATATTACGAAGGTTTTGGACCTTAATGTTCCTAATTGCACTGATATGGGCCAAATAGTTAGTTGAAAATGTATTTTTAGCCATTAACGCTATACTTTAGACTCTTGTATGCGATGTTAAGAAGACTGATGCCTCTATATAGTTTGCACTATTTGCACTGATATTCATCAGGCTTAAGTACATTCTTCAAACATAAGCTAGGAGATAAGTGAGTGTGTATTTCCACAAAGCCGTTTTCCGCTTGAGTTTTTGGTGGATATTGCTATCCAAGCTTTGCACAGAAATCTTGGCTTCCATCGTCCAAATTGAATGGTTTCTTCTGCCTGACAATGCGGTTTTGTCATATCTTTAGACAGAAATTCAGATGTATAAAATATATATGCCCTGCCCACCGTAGTCAAATGATTTCCTCCATAAATTCTAGAATCTTATTTTTCAGAACTGCGTCGAGACGCCCTGCGGCGTCGTGTGTGGCTATCCTAGGGGCGTCGCAAGACGGTTCGCACAGGTCGCCTGCACACGACGTTCCATCAGCTTTGAGCTCGATTTGAAAAGATTTTCGGGTCGGGTCGATGTTGCCCATTGTTTTTTGCCTTCCACAAGAAGTCGGTATTTTGCAAACTTCAACTTGGCGAATTTTGCGTCGGAACTTGGTCATATACCCGTTTAAGATTCAACTGACCCATGAGCTCAAAGTTATCTAATGATAATGACCATAGAACGAACATCTTTAGCGACGAGGCGGATTTGTGGATGAATGGCTTTGTTAAATTAAATTAAATTAAATTTTTGGTGCGGATTTGAGACCGGCGGTATCGGCGTCATTGCTCCGTACTTTTTCTTTAAAATGACGTTGGTAAGGCCATTCCCATTACCATCAACGGCGAGCGCTAAAGAACGATGCTAACCGATAGATGACATGTGGTTCCAGCAAGACGTGGCTACGTCACTCAGCAGACATTACGATGGTCATTCTGCATGAACGATTTGAGGGTATGGTTATCTCTAGCAGAAATGACGTGAATTGGCCACCAAGATCGTGCAATTTAACCTCGCTAGACTTTTCTTGCTGAAGTTGCTGCTCAATGCGAATAAACCACAATCGACAGATGTCCTTAAACCCAACATAACCAATGCCATCACTCAAATTCAGTCTGATTTTCCAATGAGAGGTGTTATTGTGAATGGCTCGCTCTTTCGGTAGCTGTCACTTTTGAAGCTTTTATTCTTTGACATTTGACAAGTAGAAACTACGCCATTACTAAAAATGGAACGATACACGCTTCAACAACACACTGAAATTAATAAAATTCACTACAAAAATGGTGAAAATCTTGCAGTCACAGTTCGCAAAACTAAAGCATTTTTTGGCCGTCGTGAAGCACCTTGTCGGACCGCAATACAGAAATTGGTGGAAAAATTCGAGCTGTTGGGACAAGTTAATGATGTGAAGAATAAAACCCGTGCACGTCGCTCAAGAACAGCTGAGAACATTGCTGCTGTAGCCCAAAGTGTTGAAGAAAACACAGGTTTATCCATTCCTCGTCGTTCTTTGGAATTGGGCATTCCACAAACGTCATTACACCGTATTTTGCATAGAGACTTGGGTCTTAAGGCTTATAAAGTTCAGTTAACAAGAACTCAAGCCGGCCGATTATCAACAACGTCGCCAACAGCCCAGCGTCGATTCAAGACCTCAAAGATAAAATTCATGAGGCTATCGAGGACGTAGGGCAGCCACTTTGCCGATCATTTATCTCAAAAAATGACATTTTTCTTTGAATACCAAACTAACACCTCTCATAAAACCCTTTATATGCGGCAGATTGGACCACTCAGATCCGTGACAAGAAATTGAGAAGCTGCAACGGACATTATTGTACATGGTGTTATATTCCATACAAGTAGATTTGGCATGCATGGGATTCGTTAATACCTCGCACAAAACTTGTTTTATTCCATTTCAACGTCGACCAATCCTCATTAAAAAACCCTTTAGTGAATTTTCAGTTAGCTCAGATATCTGCGCTTTTTTCCGTTGTGTACTTTTAGAAGGGCGTCGCAAAAATATTATAAAACCTTTTATAGGGAGTCGCAGGATGGAAAAGATTGGCAACCCCTATCGTAGACTAAAATGATTGCTAAACAAGTCTCATCTCCTCTGGTGGGTAGTATCTATAGTTTTCGTAATTTAGCGCCAAGTTGTATAAATTGTCAGCAAAAGATTCTTATCTTCTGTTCCCAAGCACAAATTTAAAGAAATAAATATTAATAGACATTAAACGGCATAAAATAAATAGATAAACAAAACGATGAACCTATTAAATCCACGACAACATCGTCGAGATACATCAAACGCAAACAGTTGAAACTCAAACCAAAAACAATCTATGTGCTTGTGCTCCATGTGCCATGTAACTCGAAGTAATTACAGACTCATCTTTCATCGTTGTTCAGTGCTTTTTGGGAAGAAATAAAATTCGTTGTCTCATTGACATTTACGACCGTAAACATATCCCCCATAGCCTTGAGACATAATAAATTTACTGGAATGCGAATTTCCCTTCTGCTTGTACTTATCTCATCGTCATGTTTGCACATCGGCGCGCGTCGTGTAAATACATATTTCCATAAATTAACTGATTTTTGTTTGACAGACAAAATATACGTCCTTCCTAAAATAACCGATTAAGGTTGGAAATTCAATTCCAAAAAATTATTTACGTCGCGTCGCCCAAGTATGTACATTGTACATAATCAACCTATTTGGAGAAAGTTAGAAATAAGGATACCATCTGAGACACATCCTCGCATACGTTGTAGGTCGTACCTCTGCGGCGCTAAATGAGGTCAGTGTAACAAAAAAAAGGATACACCGAGTCTGTTGAGGCAGACACTGATATCCCGGTTGAGTAACCCACTCCCGATACTCATTTTGGTTGGAAATTGTATCTTTTCGTAACCCTTGCAAATTTTATTAAACTAATTTCCATTCAACCGTCTTTGGCCAGAGGGAAACACTCTTCTATTTGCTAATAAAAGAACCAACGCCCAAAAACCCTATCGGTGGGTGTTGGCGCAAAAGCGAAAATGTGCATTCGACTATCAAGACGAACAAATCTTTCGATAATAATAGATTCTACCATGTGTATGTGTGTTCCTTAGTATGGAGGCAAGAAATTTCAATATATCCTTTCCGATAAAAAAAAAAACTAAAATACAAAAAATGCCTCAAAGGGTATAGGTACCGTATACCAATTCAACAACAGAGTTGTGTTTCCTTATTTGGGAGCCGATATCGACGACGAATTCTTGCACAAAGGACTAAGACTCAGACTCAAACTCAGTCTCAGGTGTAGGTGGAAGGTCCTGTCCTCTTCTCGAACAAGTAATATTGCCAAACTATCCCGTAATGCAATTCAATGAGCCTTTTTTTTTTGACTTGCTTGTGAGGTTTTAGAAGCGTGGGTGCGGTGGCGGTGGTTGAGGTTATGTTTGGCCTGCACACAGACTGGAGTTGTTTTTTTTTCCCATTGAAAGCCATGGGATGTGAATTTAGTATACCTATACGTATATGTGCGGATTGTGGGTGAGTGGGCTGTATTCGGATACCGCAGTTTTTCTCTGCGATGGAATCTAATTGCCTCCGGGTCGTATACTGGCTTTGGATAAACACTTTGCGCTCTCATTTGGTAGAATGTATATAATCCGCAGGGAATTTGGGAATTTGGTGCGCCTGGTGGAATTTCCATCAGAATTTTCTCATCACAGCATTCAATAGGTGGAGAATGTATACATTGCGTGGCGTGTGCTGTGCTGTGCTGTGCTCATGCCTATCTGCTATCTTTGTGGCATGATTCAATGGATTCATATCCCTTAAAAACATATCGGTTTTGAAGCCTTTAGGCCCGTGCTCCCATCCACAGCCTTATCAGTTGATTATGTATCTGGAATATTTGCGTTTAAATGTTCGTTTAGGGAGGTTGGGGCTGGGAGGACGTGTAAATATTTAAATTTCGATGATGCTTATGTTGTTTATCAATTATAGTAAGTGTTGTGGATGGAGGGCGACACGTAATGGGTTTTACTCATGTGAAAGGTTGTTGAGTGCGGGTGATTGATTACATGTGTTCGAACTTCCCTCTGTGTAACTGAGATTTTTGAAGAGAGAATTTCCGGGTGGTAAGTGTTGGGTTGTCGGCAGGTAGAGGTCTATATAGCTTCATACTCTTCAAGTGAACAAATTTAAATTGCCTGTCGTATAAGTTTAATATGATTATTGGCCTGAAGCTGTTAGCATTCCACTTATTGGAAGATTTTATAATTTCATATTTGCATACCTTTCAGTAATGGATGTTTACCATCAGGTACACGAGCATGAATACTTTAGATAAGCTTTCAGGAATTTTATGAAAGGGAACATTATCTACATTCGTGAATCTGCCTCTAGCATAATTACTACGGAATAGAGGAATTTCTAATTATTTTGATGATTTGATTCAAATATGTACAAAACTTTTCACTCTTAAAACCCAGCGTGTAGTAGGAGCATAGTGGGAATAGTAGCTTTTATTTTAGAGGAACAGCACGGGGTAATAAGAATTTTAACACGGGCAATATTTCCCTCTGCTTGGTAGTACAATGGACCGGGATTGCTGTGAGTGCTACAGGATTTAGAATTTTGCTTTTTGGTTGGAATTGCAATACGATTAGACTGAACAGTATTCACTACACATTAAGGGAAGTGGGTAATTTTAGTTGCTCCAGTGCGGTTATTGTGCTACACTATAGAGAGGGAGTCCAGCTTCAATTCCCGGAAGAACACCAACTATACCACGACTGTTTTTGTAACTTTCTCGTATACGTAAGTTAGGTTAGGTAGAATAGGGTGTGAGTTCATCACATTGGACGGCACCATATTGGACCCATCGCCATCCCTGGGTAACCTTAACGGTCAAATAACCTAAACCACTTCGCCCAGCCAGCATCAAGTATTGAAGACCAGTGGCAACATTGCCAAAAAGAGGCGGCGTCTCTGATGTGCTTGGTTTCACTCGACCACCACAACGAAACCCCTGGTTCGACGACGAGTGCCGGCAAGCACATGCAGCGAAACAAGAGGCATACAAAGCGGCGCTGCAAAGAAGGACTAGAGCTGCTCGTGAGCTCTACGCGCAGAAATGAAGAGACGAACACCGGCTTCTCAGGAGAAAAAAGAAAGAGCACGAGAAGCGCGCGATCGAGGAAATAGAGAGATGCTACAGCAGGAATGAGGTTCGGAAGTTTTACCAAAGGGTAAGAAGAACCTTGCAAGGCTACAGAGCCCGAACCGAAGCCTGCAAGGACGAACAAGGGAACATCGTAGTAGAATCGCAGTCGATGCTAAGGATATCGAAGAACTACTTCTGCAGACTGTTTAACTGCGATGACGAACTAAATCCCGCTGTCAGGCAGAATGAACCATTCAACCTGGACGATGAAGACCAACAATTCCGTCCACCCGACCTGGACGAAGTGAAGGTAGCGATATCTAAGCTTAAGTCCAACAAAGCCGCTGGGGCAGATGGCCTAACCGCCGAGCTATTCAAAGCGGCAGGCGATGACTTGGTTAGGAGCATGCACCAACTCATCTGTAAAATATGGTCGGAGGAAAGTATGCCCGATGAATGGAACCTTAGCATTGTTTGCCCGATCCTCAAGAAAGGAGACCCTCTGAACTGCGCCAACTACAGAGGTATTAGTCTTCTTAACATCGCCTACAAGATCTTATCTGCTCTGCTGTGTGAACGCCTGAAGCCTTTCGTCAACAACCTGATTGGTCCCTATCAGTGTGGCTTCAGGCCAGGAAAGTCTACCATCGACCAAATATTCACACTGCGGCAGATCTTGGAGAAAACCCAGGAAGTTCAAATCGATTTTAAGGCCGCCTATGACAGCATTTATAGTGACGAGCTATACAGAGCAATGTCTAGTTTTGGCACTCGTCCGTTTGTGCAGGATGACAATGGAGAATGCACACTGCTCCATCAAGGTCGGTAAAGAACTCACCGAGACCTTCGAAGTCAAAAAAGGTTTTAGACAAGGCGATGCGCTGTCATGTGACTTCTTTAACGTCGTTCTTGAAATAATAGTGCAAAACTCAAACGCTAACACCAGAGGCACTATCTTTCAAAAGTCCGTCCATCTACTCGCCTACAGCTACGCCGACGATATCGACATAATCGGGAGAACGCAGCGTGATGTCACTGGCGCGTTCGTGAGCATTGAGACGGAGGCGGCAAAGATGGGTTTGGCGGTCAATGAGGGTAAGACAAAGGACTTTGTCTACCTAGGCTTCGCTATAAACTCAGACAATGACACCAGCACTGAGATTAAGCGAAGAATAACTCTTGCCAATCGGTGTTTCTTTGGGCTAAGAAAGCAATTGAGTAGCAAAGCCCTCTCTCGAGCAACTAAAGTGACCCTTTATAAGACCTTAATCATCCCAGTCCTACTTGATGGTGCAGAGGCATGGACTCTATCAAAAGCGGATGAATTTACTCTTGGTTGCTTCGAGAAGAAAATTCTTCGAGTAATTTTCGGTCCCGTCTGCATAGACGGTGAATGGAGGAGGAGATACAACGACGAACTGTACGGGCTGTACAGCGACATTGACCTAGCCAGAAGAGTGAAGGTCCAACGACTGCGGTGGCTGGGTCATGCAGAGCGAATGGATGTGAATGCTCCGTCCCGGAAGATCTTTGAATCCACACCCGACGGACGGCGCAGTAGACGAAGACCGCGACTCAACATTTGCAGATACTTGGATTGATTTCCATATGATATTCTGTTTATACGTTCTTTGTGGATCCAATTGATTTGGTTGGATGTTTACAAGTAAATTTCCTTCGGGAAAGCGACACATAATTTTGCCGTTATACGGAATTATATACTAAAGCTTTGGCACAAACTTAAAAGAGCCAAGTTTATAATTTATTGCCCAGTTTAAACAATAAGAAACTGATGAATGACTCGAAATCCCTAAACGGATAGATGACAAAAATCAATTTCAATATTTTCAGTATAAGTTAATAATGAAAATGAAAAATTTAACATCCGTTGAGTGCCCAGCCCAGTTCCTACTCAGAGCTCAATTAATATTTCACACATTCACTCCCTGCAAAGCAAGTACAGCCAGAATGTTTCCCTTCCTACGCTGCCAGTCAATAACAGTCCATATGTCCGTTTATAACTCCTATGAAAGGCTCATTCTTTTTGTACCTACTTGAAAAAATAAATAAAAACATTTTTGCATTTGTTATTTCAGGTTGAAGCTTTTCCCGAAGCCATCCGGTATTGGGAACGAGTATCCGATGGTAAGCTGCTAGATCCTGGCGAAAAATACAGAATCGAAACATATCCCGATGGGTAAGAGCCAACAGTTGAAATTCAAATTAATATTTCAATATTTCCATAAAAAAAAAATCTGTATACCATTGTTCTTTTTGTTTTTTTGTAGATACAAAACGACAATGCGTTTAACCATTAACAACTTGAGTTTCATGGACTTTGGACAGTACTTTTGTGTGGCCAAAAATGAGCTCAACACGACCATGGCATCATTTGAGATTACGAGTGAGTTTATAATATAGGACTATAGTCAGTTGAAACCATTTTATCATATAAACCGCATGCATGATGCAGATGCAGCAGACAGCATTTGAAATCAGATCTTTATTGTGATGTTGATACATAGCCCTTGGGATGAAATAATTGATGTGTATAGCCAGATACCTACGCCGAGAAGCTGTGGGTGGCATTGAATGGGCGCTGGTTAGGTTTATTATACACAACACACGTGGAATTTAATTAAACTCTTGCAAATATTTCCGGTTGAAGTTTGCCAGAATATGGTGCAGAGAATATAGAGAGAATTGTTGACATTTTGTATACCCAATCGAATTTTGTGTGGGAAGACCATCATCGAATACCTGTGGAGATAGGCTGTAAAAAGATAATTCAAGCCAAATCAAATTTGATTTGGTAGGGAGATCACCGATAGCTTCTCAGATTTTGCTTAAATAAAAGTCAAAGGTGGAGGATAAAATTTTTATATAATTTTTGTAGGACATAAGCCAACTTACTGCGCTAGACTGCCTCCAATTATGCACACCCCAAGTCGGCTTACATCCCATTTACTTGTGCGCGTCATTTAAGCCGAGGTCTTCATCTACTTCGTTGTCCCTCCGGGTTAGATGGCAGCATGGAAGCATGGACAGCTCCTTCCAGAGGAGTAGCTGCTCGACTTTAAGTTCCTCACGTAGAATATGTATTTATCGATCTACCTATTCTTATACGATCTCTGAGAGCAATACAACGGAGCCGGTGTTCGCGATCTTATTTTTTCGGTCATTACCCAAATCTCATGACTATAGGTAAAAGTTGGAACAAACACCGAATTAAAGACTGAAAACTTAGCTTTGACACCAAGTTTAGTGCTTCTAATAACAGAATGACCAAGCTGTCTTAAAATTGATCCAGTCTGATCAACCTTACAGGAAAACAACCATTTTTACGCTAAGGGGCGAATTACCTGGAGGGACTTGAACAATTTCCTACTTCAATTATTGTAGTATTCCATCTTAGACGACTAATGTCGTCGTTGAATCCCTTTCTTCAAAGCCAAAGCCACGCCCATTTGTTTATTAAACGCTTTCTAAAGGCAATAAACATCTACTATCCTTGGGCCATACAAATCCATCAAGCCCAAAATCGTGAAAATCGAACGATCCGTTCTCGAGTTGTGCACTCACAGACGGCAGTCTCTTTTATATATGATAAATAGGTGGCGCTCACAGTCCGGAGTGAACCACGGCCTCAACCAACAACGAGGCCTTTGCCATCAAAGAGAATCAATGCGACGTTATATTTATTTTTTAACACCATACTTGACGGAATTGTGAAATTTTACAGGCCAACAAATAAATTAGCGGTCAATGAGAGTCAAACCAAGAACATATACTTATGCTATCAACAAGAACGGACACCCAACAGAACACATACAGAGACATCTATAAGTGTCAGGAGCGGACGCAGGTAGAGGTCTTTGGGGGTTCAAGCCATTCCCGAAATATCTGGTACTAAAAAATAAGGGGAGTCCATTTTATAAAAAAAAAACAATACTGAGGTTTCATTTACCAGTACAGCGTAACCGGTCATACTTTCTTCTGACCAAGTCAATTCAAGTGAATTGTTGTATACTCACTCACCATCAAGTCGTCTCTCGATGCCTTAAATAGTTCGGTCTTGCGAGCTATCTAGTTCAGCAGCTTTGTTGGACTTCAGTTCAAATAACGTTATCGTGAATCGAAGTTATGGCTTTCATCGTACAAATTAAATAGTTCGTTCTGCCTGACAGGGGAATTGTATAGGCGAGTTGCTTCGCTGCCGGATCTCTCCATTAAACCAAGGCTTTTGTTTGCGACACGCGTCTCGTATGGCCTCTTGGCATCGATACCACTGGTCTTTGGCGCTTGATGAAGGCGGAATAGGCGTATAGGGCAATTGCCTTACACGTCGATCGCAATATGATGAATTTGTCTTACAGTTTTTGATCAGGCTACAGGCATTGAATGTTAGGAAACTGTGTGCTAGCTATATTTACGTCACCCAACAATGTCAATTGGCCAAAGTTCGTTTCTAGATAAGGTGTCATGTCGGCTTTCCAATTGTACTACCAAAGATATCCTCCATACTTAATCTGGCATTGAAATCACCTACATCACTCCCAAATTAGACTTCACGAAAGGCTTCCACATAGGTTTCCCAACAAGGTCTCAGTGGAGGAGGGACGAAGTAGTGAAAGGCTTCGACATGGTCATATACCTACACCGACGGATCTAAGATGAGCTGTGGTGTGGGGGCAGCTGTCTAATCTGAATCACCGCAAATATCAATTTCAGTGCGCTTACCGAATTTTGCCAGCGTTTTCCAGGCGGAATTACTGGCCATCCGAGAAGTCTGCACGCAACTAGGGCGTGACAAAACGCAAAACGAAAAAGAAAGCATTGCTATCCTTATAGATAGCCAAGCCGCCATCAAAGCCATCGATTCGGCTACCATATCCTCCATACTGGTGCAGGAGTGCCGGAACGAGCTAGCCTGTCTGAGCGAGCGTTTCAGGTCACACTTCTTTGGGTTCCAGGGCATGGTGCCATAACAGGCAATGAGCGCGCGGATGAGCTGGCCAGGAAGGGCCCAGCACTCCACGCCTCGCTCTCAACGAAGGTCCACATCCCGCTAGGAGCGGTTAAGGGACAAATACATTCACATTTTCTGCAGAAAGCCAATGACTATTGAAGACACCATTGCTTCAATCTAGCGAATTAATTTGCCGTACGTCCTCCTTTTCAGGGGCTAATGTTAGACTTCTGAGACTCATTCAGCTAGTCAATGCTTATAGTGTTATAATTTATATTGTCCGTGTTCAACACTCGCGTTTATGTGTCTATCAAGTCGCGATTTTTTTTTTTTTTTTCCAAAAATTAGGTCTAACCTAGAATCTTTTCCAAAATGTCGGTTGGTGGCTAAATTGTTATAATTCGTCCAAACTGTAAAACTACTCCAATAGAGAAATTCGCTGTTATATCGTAGAACAGTTCTTTGCGTAAGGCCCGATTCTATTATTCGCGAATGCTGAATCCAATATTTGCACACTATGGTAACATATTATACGCTTAAGGATTCACTTAACTTTCGAATAAAAAGGATTACGAGTAGCAGTAGGATATCATTTTTAAATTGCTTTTCCATCGTGTCTGCCTCTGCGTCGTGCGTTTTTCATCCTTTCATTTTGAACTTTTACTTTGTCTCTTTATTTTAATTCATAATTCATTTTTATGCATACTACATTGATATAAATCCTTTCGCTATCCGTACCGTTTTAATGTAGAAAAAAATCCTGCCCTGGAAACACCAATGATTCGCAACGAGTTGAAGGTCTTTGGTAGTAAACCACCAGAGAGTGCCTGTCCGCCGCCACCAGTCTGCATTGAATGTCCTGATCCTAGGTAAAGTTAATTGTATTGTAATTTTTAATTCTGTATTGTTATTAAGCGGTCGACGAAGAGGGAGAAACGTGAAGGATAATATTTTGCAAGGATAATGGGCTTTGTGAATCGAACTCAAGTTGTATGCTGCTGCATCTTGATGGCGCCCACAAAAACTTCCGTTTTTCATTTTCTTTTCGCGGCACTCTTTTTGAATTTTACTTTAATGAATGTGCAAACTTTTTTTTTGTATTTCTTTTATTTGGCCAACAACAGTGAATATCAGTGCAAGGATGATACCATTTCCAATTTCGATATTCAGCCAACAGCCAATTACAGTTACCCTGGATTGCCGAAGCGAGAGACAAGTAAGTTGACAATTTTGTCATTTGTTTTATTTTTACAGATACATTTTATGCAGCTGTATCTACTGTTTTATTGCGATTTTCTGAGTCCGTTTATCTGTGGAATGGAAATCAATTCTTTCATCGCATCGGGTAGTTACGAGTACATGATCGATTCAATGGTTTAATGCATTTCCATTTGGTTGTAGGTATTTCTTTTTTATGTGTGAGTTAAAATTAAATTCAAGGTAGGTATAGTCTTAATGGTATATCATCGACAGATATTTGAATAAAAGATAATGCAAAGAAATTCCGTCCAAATTACAAGACTAAATTCTCGATGAATTGAATGCCAAATTACTTATACGAATAATGAACTGAAAAGTAACTTAAAGTCGATGCAACTTGTATGTACGATGCGCAGGGGTGCTATAAAAATAGAGAATTATAATATAGGTAAAGGTGTTTCATAAGGCTCTGAAGCTGCAAGAACCATTTTAAAAAAAGCTTCTTAAAATGATTCTAGTCAAAAACTAGGAATACAGTGTTTTTTTTTATGTTTCCGACATTTAAATAAAACCACTACAAACGTGATCTGGAAGGTTTAAACCATTTTCGAGATATGGACAATATACGAGTTTAATATGTTTAAAGCATACCGATTCTTAACAACATCTTTCACCCGATTTGGAATAAAACTGAACACCTTATGATAGTAGTAAGAGTATGAAGTAAAGCCTCCGCAAGTCAAAAAGACCGACAATGCTAAGTTTTAGTATTTCGAGTTCAGGAGAGCAGTATACTCTCAGTAACCGTCTAATAGAAAATAACCTTCGTAGAAGCATATATGCATGTAATATCTTTGCGCAGGATTTGAAAGAAACCGTTAAAAGCCAATCTAAAACTAAGACTTCGAAATTGCCCACACAAAATCTTGATAATACAAAATAAATTATTTATAAATATAAATATTTTATTATTTGCCACTCTGTAACTTGGAGCTGTGCAAAGCTACATCTGTAAATCGGTCTAGTTATATATTTTATATGGTATCCATTGTAGTTTAAGTGCCATGAAATATTTAAACATTAATAGGTAAATAACGTTCTTAAAAATCATTTGGAAAGACTTCTGTTTTCTACACTATTTAAATTAAAAAAAAAAACATTTTTTTACTTAACTTAACTAACTTATTTGTGAGTATAGATCCTTGATAATCTATCCAGTTCATATGGTTTTCGACGCACCAAACCAGATATGGGCATAATTGTACTCAAGTTTGGGGCGAATGGACGCCTTATATATTGTAGCCAGATCAGAAGGGGTAAAATATTTCTTGCACCGTTTGAGGAAACCTAGAAACCTAGGAAACATTTCGCTGCATTCTTGGCGACTTCGTGTATATGGTCATTCCAACGAAGATTATCATGAACGCACATACCGAGAATGGAAAGTCTTTCAGTTTCGGTGATGCAAGTGCCATTCATGGATAATGGCTGTAGGTTCGGGTTTCGCTTTAAAGACAGCAGACAGCATTGTGTCTTTGAAGCATTAAATTCCACTCTATTGGCTAAACCCCATTTTAAAATGCTGTCAAGGTCGGAATTTAATGAGCTTAACATACGTTGCTGTTCCAGTTCTACGGCCGAAGAGCAGGGACGTGAGTCCTGGAAATAATATGAGAAGCTAAGAGTGCTGTCATCATCAGCAGAAGGAATGGATTGGATTAGAAGTTTTAGGCAAGTATAAAAATTAGAAAGAGGGTCGGAGACAGAACGGAGCCTTGGGGAACATCATCATTTATATGGTGAGTTTCAGACTTAAAACCGTCCAAAACAACTTGAATTGAACGGCCAGAAAGGTAGTTTCTAATCCATTGAATAAGAGACGCATCGGTCCCATAAGCACGCATTTTCGACAAAAGAGCTTATTGCCAAACTCTGTCAAATGCATTTGAAAAATCAAGCACAACAATCTTCGATTCACCGAAGTGATGGAGAGATTGGTTCCACTTCGCGGTGAGATAAGTCATCAAATCACCAGTGGACCTGTTGCCCCGAAACCCGTACTGCCGGTCATTGAGGAGTTCCCGCGTCCCGCGATTCAAGATATTTCATAAGTTGACAATTTATCAGCGTTTCCATGACCTTAAAAAGAATGGACGTAAGTGCTATGAGTCGGTAATTGGTGGGAGAAGAAGATTTGCCTTTTTTAGGGACGGGCTGGAGAAATGTTATTTTCCACCTTCGCGGGAAGAGTCCAGAAAAATAGGAGAGATGAAAAAGCTTACGCAGTGGTTTTGCCAGCGTGGAAGAACACCTGTTCAGAACGATGGGGGAGATACAATCTGGATCAGTGGATTTATTTATGTTGAGATCATATAGTACCCATGGTAAATTCGACTCTCTCGAGCACAGGTGGGGACAAAGCGCAATCTGGGAGCAACGAGCTGGCTGCAAAATTTGCAGCAAACAGATTAGCTTTGTCTAAAGAGCTGACAGCTGGAGTAGTCATTGTAAATGAGAGTGGGGATCGATGGTGAGGCCGAATTCTTAACATTTTTTACAAATGACCAAAAATTTCTGAACTGATTAAACCAAATTAAAGCCGAATTGTGAAACAAACCTTTAATTTTATGCTCCATATTTAAATCGGACTCTGTAGATATTTTAAGAAAATAAAATTGCAACCCTCAGAACAGCCAATTTAACACGTCCTCGATATAATTTAAAAACTAAAATTTGGCAGGCAATTTTGAGTGCAAGGACTACATAAATTAAATTAAACTTGTAATGAGTTATCTGACCAGAAAATTAGTCTACATACAATTCCAAAAAATGGAGGTTAAAAATGTTCTTCGGATTGCTGATATCGAAAAAGTTTTCGGAAGTAAACTTTAAATTTAAAACTAAAATCTTAACAAATATTATTAAAATTCTATACAAAACTAGGGAACTGGTTAGAAAAGTTCGAATAAGTTATCTAAAAAAGCTAGGGCATGTATTCCGAATGGAGTCTTTGACTCTTAACACTGAAAGACAATGCAGTGTAGAAAGACCTCGACTTAGATGGTGATCATAAGTGGAAGGTGACCTCAACCAACTTGAGACGCACATTGGTTAATGCTCAGATCCACCCGGGAGTGTACCGAAACCAAGCACTCAGGTTTTGATTTGATTCCAATTTTCTTTCTCGATCCCTGCCATAAAGTGCATAACTGACGAGACGACCAGGACAAGAAAAAAAATCTTGTTAAAAACATCAAGACTAGGATTGGGTTTGGAAATGTTTCTCTGTCAGTGTCAAATCTGACATACGCTTAGGTGTGTATAAGAACAGATTCCGTCTGAATTATCAAAATACCTACAAGTACAACTATAGGGATGTTTCCCAAAATTTGAGACAAAATTTACATGCGGGTAGGGGAGAGATTATGAACTTGATCTAACCATCTCATCCTGGGTCTAGGGACATGCGTTTAACATAACCAAACTAACAAAGCATTGACCGCTCGTCCGGAGAAATAGCTGTTCGACATTGAGTTCCTCACGTATTCTGGTAGAGAGCTACGGGTCACACCAGTAACACAACTGAGGAAACTGGAAACTGAAGACCAATGAAATAATCAAAAAATGCCGCAATAGCCTTAAATTCCTTCGGAAAAACCTGGGTACCATCTCCCAAAATCATGGTCTGGATGTACACGGCTATAGTAAGACTGTATACTGACCTATGTCAGTCTCGTCTGGTGGCCGGCAACCAATAAAGCCACTTACCTAAAAGCGTTAACGAAGGTTCAAAGACTAGCGTGCATCGGCACCACCAGTGCGATGAGGACAACTCCAACCGCAAGACTTGAGGCTATCCTCAACCTGCTTCCGCTAGACATTCATATACAACTATCGACCGCAATTAGTGCAAAGAGAATCAGCCAATCAGTAAACTGGAAATTGAACGAAACGGGTCATTCGATGATCCTACAGAAATATTTTTACCATGTACCTGTCACGAACTACATCACGCCTTACCTAGAGCTTACAAGAAACAAGACCCTTCTCTAGCGCATATCCCAGCAGGGAAGAATGGAGAGACGGACTCGTACTTAGCACACAAAGCATAGCCGTATTTAGAGACCGATCTAAAATGGAGACTGGGGTAGTGTCAGGTGTCTTCTCTGAATCGCGGGGTATTTCGAAATCGATACGCCTCCCCGACCATAGCAGCCTCTTCCAAGCAGAGGTCCTGGCAGTGACAACAGCAGGCCGTGAGTATTACCTTCTTTATTGACAGCCAGGCAGCAATAAAAGCCATAACAGCACCAATAAAAAATTGAAGCTTGTGAAGTGCTGTCGCGAAGAACTCAAGGCTCTTGGTACACAGCACAAGGTATCGCTCGGCGGGGTTCAGGACATGAAAGCATTTCAGGCAATGAGAAAGCAGACGAATTAGCAAAACAATGCTCGACAGCTGTTTCAGAACAAGCTGTGAACATACCGCCTTGCACCCTCACGCTTGAAGCAGGGAGAAAAGCCACAAGAGAGGCGAACGTTAGATGGGCCACCTTAAACACTTGTAATACCACGAGAAAGCTATAGTCGTCCTTCAACGAAACCAAAACCGAGAATATATTGCATAAGGATAGGAAATTCCGGTCCACCCTCGTAGGTATCATAACGGGGCACAACACTCTACGGTATCATATGAGGAAAATAGGCTTAACGGAAGAAGAACTCTGTAGAGGCTGCGGTGATGAGTGAACTCTTGAGGATACTACCCACTTCCTATGTCACTGTCCAGGTCTCCAACACACTATAAAGTATAAATTCCTAGGGAATTCCTAGGGAATTTATTCCTTCTTCAACGACCTAGACAAGCTTTCCAGCACGTCAACATACCAAATAATGAACTTTGACAAATCAACAAGATGGTTTGTATGTAGCAGCACAGTAAGTAATTTGAATACAAGATTATAATGAGTAAGGGACAACCTCTTTCCCCTACTACGGGCATCACAACGGGTCAGTATTGACCTGAGTGTGACACGGAGAAATCCTCGCCAGGCCACAAATCCAACCTAACCTATAGTGGATACTCAACCTTTGATCATGGTCACCAGTCGAACAGTCGCAAGTATTATGACGTTCTTTACAATGGTACCCTACCCTCCGAAAACATAGTTTTAAAAAATACCATAACTCTTACTTACTTCTTACTTAGATGGCGCTACAGTCCGGGGTGGACCTGGGCCTCAACCAACACGCCTCTCCAGTTAGCACGATCTTTGGCTAACTGCCTCCAGTTGCGCACTCCAAGTTGGTTGAGGTCCCCTTCCACTTGTGCGCGCCACCTAAGGCGAGGTCTTCCTCTACTGCGTTGTCCCTCCGGGTTGGAATCGAAGACTCTTCGGGCCGGAGCGTTGGTGTCCATTCGCTCTACATGTCCTAGCCATCTTAGTCGACTGATACGTACTTTTCTGACCAAGTCGATGTCGCTGTACAGCTCGTAGAGTTCGGTGTTAAATCTCCTCCTCCAAAGCCCGTCAACGCAAACGGGACCGAAAATCACTCGAAGAATTTTGCGTTCGAAGCGCCCAAGGAGATCTTCATCCGCTTTTGACAACGTCCATGATTCTGCGCCATAAAGCAGGACTGGGATGATGAGGGTCTTATATAGAGTCTCCTTGGTGTTTCTCGACAAGGCCTTACTAATCAATTGCCTTCTTAGGCCAAAGTAACAGCGGTTGGCAAGTGTAATTCTTCGCTTGATTTCTGATGTGATGTCATTTTCAGAATTAATAGCGGAGCCGAGATAGACAAAGTCCCGAACTACCTCAAAGTTATAGCTGTCTATCGTGACGTTCTGTCCGATTCGTCGATGTTGTGTGTCCCTTCTTGTTGACAGCATATATTTCGTTTTGCCCTCATTCACCACTAAACCCATTTTTGCCGCCTCTGTACTGATACTTGCAAACGCACCAGTGACAGCTCGCTGTGTTCTGCCAATGATGTCGATGTCGTCAGCGTATGCAAGTAGTTGCACAGACTTTTGGAAAATTGTGCCCCTGGTGTTGGCTTGCGAGTTTCGCACAATTTTCTCAAGAATGATGTTGAAAAAGTTACATGACAGCGCATCACCTTGTCTAAATCCTTTTTTGACATCAAAGGTCTCGGTGAGATTGTTTCCGACCTTTACGGAGCAGCGAGCGTTCTCCATCGTCATTCTGCACAACCTGGCAAGTTTGGCAGGGATGCCAAAACTAGACATGGCTCTGTATAGCTCGTCTCTATAAATGCTGTCATATGCGGCTTTAAAATCGATAAATAGGTGATGAGTATCGATTTGGACTTCTTGGGTTTTCTCCAGGATCTGCCGTAGTGTGAATATTTGGTCGGTTGTGGACTTACCGGGCCTAAAACCGCACTGATAGGGTCCAATCAGTTCGTTGACAAATGGTTTCAGGCGTTCACACAGTACGGAAGACAGGATTTTGTAAGCGATGTTAAGGAGACTGATGCCTCTATAGTTGGCGCAGTTTAGAGGGTCTCCTTTCTTATGGATCGGGCAAACAATGCTGAGGCTCCATTCTTCAGGCATACTTTCCTCTGACCAAATTTTAGAAACGAGTTGGTGTATGCTCTCTACCAAGTCATCCCCCGCTGCCTTAAAAAGCTCGGCCGATAAACCGTCCGGTCCTGCAGCTTTGTTGGACTTCAGCTTGGATATTGCTATCCTTACCTCATTTTGGTCAGGTGGACGTAAGTCTTGGCTTTCATCGCCCAGGTTGAATGGTTCATTCTGCCTGACAGCGGAATTTGTGTCGTCTTCGCCGTTTAGCAGTCTGCAGAAATGGTTTTTCCATGTCCTCAGCACCGACTGTGACTCTACTACAAGGTTTCCTTGTTCGTCTCTACAGGTCTCTGTTCGGGCCTTGTTCCCGTGACACGTTCTTTTTACCTTTTGGTAAAACTTCCGAACATTGTTCCTGGAGTAGCACCTCTCTATTTCCTCGATCGCGCGCTTCTCATGCTCTTTCTTTTTCCTCCGGAGAAGCCGGTGTTCTTCCCTCCGTTTTTGCTCGTAGAGCTCACGAGCTGCTCTCGTCCTTCTCTGCAGCGCCGCTTTGTAGGCCAGTTGCTTTGCTGCATGTGCTTGCCGGCACTCTTCGTCAAACCAGGGGTTTCGCGGTGATGGTCGGGTGAAACCTAGCACATCAGTTGCGGCTTTTCTGACGGCTTCTTGGCATCGATGCCACTGGTCTTCAGCACTTGATGCTGGCTGCACAGGACTTCTCGAGAGGTTGAGGGAGACGCGATCGGCAAAAGTTCTGGCGGTTTGTTGCGTTTGTAGCCGTTCAACGTTGAATCTTCTCGCAGTATTTCCTCGTTGTTGTGGTGTCTGGGATATCCGCATACGTACCTTGGCTACAACAAGGTAGTGATCCGAGTCTATGTTGGCCGCTCGGAAAGTTCGGACATCTAGAATACTGGAGGAGTGCCTTGCGTCGATCACAACATGGTCAATTTGATTGACCGTTTGATGGTCTGGTGACCGCCATGTTCCTTTGTGAATGTTGAGGTGTGGAAACCGTGTGCTTGCTATAGTAGCATTACGTCCCGCAGCAAAGTCAATTAGCCTAAGTCCGTTTCCAGACGTGGTGTCGTGTACGCTGTGCTTTCCGATTGTGCTACCAAAGAGGTCCTCCTTTCCTATTTTGGCGTTAAAATCACCTAAGACAATTTTAACGTCGTATTTAGGACATTGCTCATATGTTTTGTCGAGGAGCTCATAGAAACATTCTTTGGTAGCGTCGTCTTTATCTTCTGTGGGGGCGTGAGCGCATATCAGGCTGATGTTGGCGAATTTAGCCTTGATGCGGATAGTTGTAAGGCGCTCATTTACGTGTCGAAAGCTCAAGACTTCTTGCCTAAGTCTGCCGCTTACAACGAATCCGCATCCAAATAGACGCTGCTTCTGCTCTCTGTAGCAATCACCGTAGTAGATGTCACAGGTTTTCATCCTTCTTTTGCCTGGCCCATCCCACCGCACCTCCTGAATGGCGGTGATATCTGCCTTGTAGCAGTCTAGGGCCTCCGCTAATTGTTCGGCTGCACGCGGTCTGTTCAGGGTTCGAACATTTCACGTGCAGACCCGAACGTCATTGTCCTTTTTTCGTTTTGCAGGGTCGTCAACAGTGAATCCATCCGTATCTGAGGCTCTTGGTTGCTTCGTAACCATTAATTTTTCCGTGGTTGGGTAGTTAGCCCCACGCACAACCCCCAACCTGGAGGACCAGGCCCTAAGATAACCCTAGGACAGCGGGTCGGATACTCCGTTGTCAGTAACCCACTTCGGGGATATGAGTGCTGCCGTTGGCCCATAAAGGGTTCATCCGCCACCATCTCTATTTCAGCACCCTGACTAGTGCTGAAAATCCTTACAGACCTTTGCTCCAAATATGTCAGAGAAGCTCACGCAAGGTATCTGCCATCTCGACTGTTGACAACACCGTTGATTCAATCTTGTGTATTCATCCGCTGTATGTCCTCTTTCTGAGGGGCTCATGTAAGACCTCTGAGACTCGTTCAGTCAGTCATTCCGACAGAGCATTATAGTGTTGCTATTTTCTTCGTGTTCAACACTCGCGCTTATAAGTTTAGCAAGCCAAGCCCGGTTGAGCGAGACCAGTACCCGGTGGTTACCACGCGGAGGTAAAATAAGCACAATTGATGTGTATGAAAAAGTTACAACAGCTGGGCACCGCCAAGTTGATGCCAATCACCACCTAACTACCATAACTCAGATTTCGAAAAAACCATAAAGGCAATTTTCAATTCTTTTCGTTAAGCTAAGTCCATACAACTGATCGACAAAACCATACAAGTTCTGGCCAATTTCATTAATTAACTTTAGGATATTTAATTTTCGGGGCGGTGTGGTGTGGCTATCTCTCGTCCCTAATATCAAGTTCGTTAAGCCCGTCTCTGTGGATATTCAAACACATCTCTGGACTATAACGACAGGACTTTTACTTTACAAAAAAAACAATATTTACATAAAATTAAGCTGGGCTTGTGTCACAGTTATGCTTATGATACATGGCCATAAGTATAGGTTTATAAAATGGCAATAAATGAGTTGGGATTATACCCCTCCAGGTACACTTACATATAGCCTAGTAGTCATAAATAAAATTCCTTTTCCCATTAAAAAGTATTGCAATATAATATATTATACACACTGTAAACCATTCTTCTCCTTTTTATAGCATTTCCATTCAATGAAAGTAATATTACGAAAATTTTAATAAATCTCATGATCCTATTGAGAATAATTTGCATTTGAGATGGAAAAAAAAAACATTATCTCCTCGACAAAAGCATCAGTATCCTTCAAAGGAAACAATTGAAACCGACACGGGTTCGGTTTCATTTAAATCGGTCTTATTTTTTTTACGGCACATGTAAAGCCCGAAAAGAAAAAAAACGAAATGCAAATCATTACACTTTTCAGAAGAAAATTGAGAAAATCTGAATAAATTTTAACCGCAGTTACTAAGGCAACCGCATACCGTCTCGCGGCGGTGCAATATACATCCACTTGGCCCATTGTTGGCTTCCACTGCTCTCGGTATAAAAAGCCAAACAAAGGACTTGAAGTTGTTGATGAAAATTTCATCTACTCCTTCTTATGCCTTGGTTAACAATGAACATGCTGCCAGAACGCCTGACATAATGGTGCGTTTGAGGAAAAGGTATTGTAATGACATTTGCAAGTACGGGATAAATTGACACATCCTTTCGTGGAGACCGGCCTTGACACATCTAATCGAAATCAATTGAAATACAAGCGCAGCAAATTATAGAGCTGACAATTAATTTAATTTGTCTTGAATCACGTTTGAATGTGACATTCCTGTTTATCGATTCCGGTTATCACTAATAAGTGTGGTTGAGGTGAGAATGAGATGTTTGTTATAGGGCATGCGGGTATTATGGTTTGTCTCCAGACTAGGAAGAGAATCGAACACCATGTTCTTACCCTTATATGCATTCCGGGCAATTGATTTTGAGATTAATTTTCAAAGTGCATGTAGCGTACATCGACAAGGTGCTGGTGCATCTAGATCCAGAACCACAATCAGTGTTAATTTCCTTGACAAATTGCTGAATAATTCGAGGAAGGAGGGGGGTTGACGTGGTCAATCAGAATCGATGAGATAATACGAGTATGTATATTATACTATGTACATAGTAGCTTTGTGCGAAGTGGAAAATCAATCACCATTGAGGTAAGACAGGTTATACCGACTTACAATGCCTAAAGCATGGTTATAATTATCCACGTTCTTCGGAATTGGGTTGAGGCCAATAGATGTGTTGATACTTATGCGGAAATGTTGCTTCAGGTTGTAGGTCACAAATCTAAATTTGACAACAATTGTGCTTAAAGGCAAGTTGTATCCTTGCGTGTCATCAGTGAACAAAATGACACCCGAAAGATTCTTGGCCCGTTTCTTTGATAAAATTGCATTTTAGTGCTTTCATTTTACAGCTTTACATTACAGAATACAGATCCCTTTACATAAATCTTCCATTTTCAAATAGATTATTGAAGGAGGTTTTGGGTCTCCGTAGAAGGTGATCTTTTCCACTTCCTTTTTTGCTTGTAATCTTGTAAAGGGTGGTTAAGTTTTAAGGGCCGATGATGATTTTGAAAAAAACACAAATTATTTAGGAAATTATTGTCATTTCTTTTTATTATGATAGTATTGGTATGGTTCAATTATGTATGGAACAAAATATCGGCCAAATGGCCACCGCGACCTCGGTGGCACACCTCCATCCGATGGTCCAAATTTTCGATGACGCTGAGGCATAATTGAGGTTCTATGCCGTTAATGTGCCGAGTTATCTTATTCTTTAGCTCTTAAATTGTTGCTGGCTTATCGACGTACACCTTTTCTTTCAAATAACCCCAAAGAAAGAAGTCCAACGGTGTCAAATCGCATGATCGTGGCGGCCAATTAACATCGCCACGACGCACGTGAGATAACACGGTCATTGAGTTTCTCCCGCAAAAGAGCCATTGTTTCGTTAGCTGTGTGGCAAGTGGCCGTCCTGTTGAAAACACATATCATCCACATCCATATCTTCCAATTCGGGCCATAAAATGTTCGTTATCATCTCGTCGTCCGAGAATTGTTTTGTTGTATACGCCATTTGGACGATTTTGGGAAATCGCATATTAAGGTTTGCGTTGAAATTAAAAGAAAACAAACCGCTGAAGTTTTTTAAATTTTTAATAGAATATTATAGTGACAATCTTCTTTCAATTGAGGTGCTCTAGACTTGTCAATCGCTTTTAGTTTTCAAATTATTAAGGTTTTTTCTCAAAATTAGTTTGTCGTATACGCCACGAAAATGAAGAGTTGTTTACACCACATACACGTACGACAAAATAAGCGCACTTACGACACTCCAATACTGAGTCCTAGGGTTGAATCCACTACTGAGTGGGGTATGATAAAATTTTTTTTTAAATATAACTTTTTATTTATTTAATAAAATTTGAAAATAATAAATATTTGAACTCCTCCTAAACGGCTGGAACGGTTTGATTGAAATTTATTGTGTGTGTTTGATTGGGTCCAAGGACGGTTTAGATTCACATTTGGTGAAAATTGGGCAAAAGAGCGTGGCCCCTTCCATACAAAAAAACCTAAAAAAAGTCTTATATAATATAGATAACTACCGAACTGATTGAAATCAAATTTTAAGAAAATATTTGTTATTGGGCTAAAGGTGTTTCTGTGAAAGTTTGGTCAAAATTTTACAAAGTCACGTAGCACCACCCTTACAACAAGGTTTTTTTTTAAATACTATATCTGAACATATGATCCTCATTGAAGCACTTTACAAAACCTGGTAGGATAGCACAAAAAGGTGTGACGGCTCTCATAACAAAAAAAAAAATAGGCTTTCAACGCTATTCTTCGACAGTAATGAGACAAAAATATATATCTAGACAAATATATATGGGCACGAGCAAAGCTGGTATTCTTATAAAAACATTATTTTCATTTTTAGCAGCAAAAATTAAACTATAAAATGAAATTAATTCATAAGTTAATTCCTATTTTGAATGATTAAATAATTCTGTTTGGTTTTTTTCTGATGGTGGAATAAAATCGGGATCCTTGTTAGTGTTGAAGTTCATAAATAGGTACCAAAATCGTTTTCTAATAAAATAGAATTAGGATCATCAATATTTTTCGCAAATTAATTTTCAGTAGGAAATATTTAATCAAATAAATAAAATTAAATGAGTCAAAACAAAGTGAAATAATAATAATATGAGGAAACTAATATTTTCGATTATGGTACATACTTACAAAAGTATTCCTTGTGAAAATTTTTGGACTGGATATTGACTAAATTGACCGAAAAAATCACGAAGTGCGTGATAGTGCATTTTGATTTGAACGCCCATTTTCATAATAAGCCTGAATAACTTTAACGCGTTCCTCGATTGTGTATCTTTCCATTTTTCAAATTGTGTTAGTCTGAAATTGAGAAATGTCAAATGAAATGCAGAAAAAACCTTGACGTTTAGGTGTGGTTTACATTCAACATCGGCCCTTAAAATTTAACCACCCTTTAGAACGTATGAGCCGATCTCGTGATGGTCTACAGCGCTTTAAATCAATAGGGGCTTCATCCGTATGGTGGGGAAAAAACTTGCGGCGGTTTCAGTTTGCTTCTTGTCATCGATACCAATACACTTCGACATTATTTTTGCTAGCTACCTACCGCTTCTATAGGCACACTGCTATTTGAATCTTTTGGCAACTTGGAATATTCTAATACTAGAATATTCTAATATCTAGAGTACTAGAGGAGTGTCTTTATGTCGATTGCAAAATGATCAATTTGCCCAACGGTTTTATAATCTAGTAACATCGTATGATTTTATCATTATTCTAAGAGTCAGGACATTGCTCTTCGTTTAGTCGAGGTGCTAATAGAAGAAATCCTTGAAATTATATTTTCCCCTGTGCAGGCGTGAGCACATACCAGGCTGAGATTTGCGAATGTAGCCTTTATGTCATTAAGCTTTCGCTCAAGACTTCTTACATAAGTCCGCCTGAAGTTACTCCACTTCATTGCGCGAATTGCTTAAGGTGGAAAAAGCTTCAGTTGTTCAAACGTGATCGTCAGACTTACCACCAAATGTTTTTATATAATTAAGAAGATAATAATTCTTTTCTGCCAAAATTATTTGTATTTCTTTTTTCTCTCCACGAGAACTTGTTTATCCTTATAGGGTGGAGTAAAGATTGATTTATAATCAATTCGACAGTACTAAATCTTTCTTAGTGTATTTGGCGGGCTTCAACATTAACGCTTAACTCCACGTTTGTAAAGGTTGTCCCATAATTCACGCAAAATTTGTAATTTGCGCCATTTAATAGTACAGTGATGCCAACGGAAAAAAAACATAAGAATGTGATAGCTGCACTGGCGTAGCAAGTGGGGGGGGGCAAGGGGGCACTTTGCTAGGGGCGGCAATTTGGAGCGGATTCTTTTTTCAGTCCAACGAATTTATTTATAAAGTTTACCATGATTAACACTGCTTCACAGTAAGTAATCGGACATTCCTTGTGTTGCTTAACAACAAAATCTAATGAACTTTTGCAACTACATTTTATCAGAAATGACAACCCTGTACAGCACACACAAATTATATTGCCGTACACAACAAAGACTGAAAGACATAAACCCTAAGGCAGAATTTATCACTCTTTAAACTTGGTTTGTTTACATGCTGCTGCTATTGAGCCAAATTCGGTCACTTTCTTAGGTACCTTAGAACGCACATATTCATTTTTTTCCGTGTCTACACACGTACCGTTGGGAAGAGGGAAGTTCAGCTTGGTACTTCAGGCAAAGCGTTTAAGAGGCTGCAAGAAACAAGATGAGGCGCAAGAGCTGATGCAGACGAAAATACTTGGAACCATTATGAGGGCATTTTTAATACATTGGGAAAACTGACGCAGCCGTAGCCATGGACATATCAAAGGCATTTGACCGAGTCTGGCATAGAGCCCTATTAGGCAAGTTAGCGTCTTATGGATTACCACAACAACTGTGCTGATGGACGCAAAATTTTCTTCTGGGAAGATCGATCTAAGTTGTTGTAGATGGTGTATCATCTAATTCGTTTGCTATAAATGAATGTGAAGGAGTATCCCAAGGATCTGTTCTTTCTGCAACTCTATTTCTTCTCCACATCAACGATTTGCTTGGATCGACAAATAATAATATCTACAGCTTTGCTGATGACAGCACTCTTATATCCTCTATCTCGAACAGTGGGCATGTGAATGCGGCTACATCACAAAGTCAGAGATGTGAACAAATTAGTTCTCTAAATTATGATCTGGACTAAGTCTTGAAGTGGGGAAAAGACAACTTGGTTGTATTTAATGCAAACAAGACGCAGCTCACAGCATTTTCCAGGAAAAATGCATCAACTGTTCCTAAGGTCCAAGTGGATGACATTCCAATCCATCCCAAGGAGTCAATGCACCTTCTAGGAGTCACAGTCAATTCAGGAATCACATGGCATATCCTATATTACAAGATCGGCGTTGTTGTACAAGTTGAGCTACCTATTTTGGGGCAGTACTTTAGCCCCAAGCAACTTCTCCTTCTCTATAAAGCACAGGTTAGACCATGCCTGGATTATTGTTCCCATATATGGAGCTCGGCCCCAAAAGATTTACTTAACCTACTTGACGCATACAGAGACGAGCAGTTCGACTTATTGGAGATTCTATACACCAACTTCGAATCTGCAACCGTTGGTGCACAGAAGACTAGTGGCTAACCTTTGCATGTTCTATAGGTACTTGCATGGTAGATGTTCCGCGAAACTTAAAGACATTATCCCTCGAAATGCGCCAGAAGAATTTGCAGCAATTTAAGTGCACAACAGACATACGTCTGCGAGCATCTCGGGGCGCTGATGAAGCGTTATAGGTTCGCCTTTCCCGGGAGAAGTATTTCAATAAATATACCTGCAAACAAAAGGACTAAACCTTCATCAATGCGCTCAAAAAATAAATGCATTACAGATCCTCCTTACGGAAAAACGATATCGATTGGTTGACTTATGCTAAAAATGTGTGTCAAAAATTTGAAATTTTAATGTTACGTTCCAGGAAAATTAAAAAAAAAGACATATTTTTGGTGACGGAAATAGAGACGCTGCTTTATCCTATAAAAATGAACTCTAACGAAAATTATTTCCTTCCTTAGACAGGGGCAGTGCTGCAATGCAGCAAAGATTTCAACAGCTACGAAATTCGGCGACAAAGTTCAACTTTCTAGCCCCTGCCAAACTCTTAGATAAAAACTATGAAAGCCATTTAGATGTTGCTCCCCATGAGGATGACATTGATAGGGATAAATATGAGATTGAACGCGTACGGTTAAGAACAATTATATCTTCTACAGGCCAAGAAAAGCCGACTCAAACTATTAAAATATATTCAATTTAGACCGAAAGTTAGTCTGCCTAACATAACAATAATGCTTCGTCTTTTTCTCACAATTGCAATTCTGTGAGAGGAGTTTCTCAAAATTGAAGCTTATCTAATCTGGGTATCATGATGGGTATAGAGCAGCAAATCACAGAGACCATTGATACTGAAAGAATAACAAGAGATTATGCCCTGATGAAAAGTAGAAAAATAAAAATTTTAAAGAAGTTTTCTGTAAATAAATAAAAAAGTTTCTTACAAATACACCAAAAATTAATTACATTATATACCTCCATTATATGTCCCCTTAAAAACGTCCCCTTACTTAAAACTAAATTAAATATTTTCATCCTTTAATTTAAAAACTATTTCTTTAAACCAATTTTAGTTATGAAATTATACATATTTATTTAAAAGCTTAAGAAATCAATTTAATGCAATATAATTTATCTAATGTAATTGAATTAAAAAATTTCAAAATACATAGCTAAATGGAAAATAAATTACAAAAAATAATCGATTTTTTTTCTAATACATATGTGAAAAAATTCTGCCCCAGGCGGCCCCAACCCACGCTACGCCACCATAGTTTACAGTTCGGGGTTAGTAAACATGGAGCGTTGTACAAAAGAACAACGCATTTCTCATTGTTGAGCAATATTTTAAATATAATGAAGGTTTGTTCGAATAAAATCATGTCCTTTGATGAAGCTCATTTTCAATTTGATGGCTTGGGCTTCGTTAATCGTCAAAATGGTCGCAATTGAGGTTCAGAAAACCCACGAGTAATTGTTGTGGTTTCAACAAGACGGTATACCATATGCCAGAGAAGCAATTCAATTTCGTGTAATCGCCAATCGGGCGCTTTTGCGACCAGAATTGGCCATACGGATCTTGCGTTTTAACGCCATTCGACGTTTTCCTTTGGGGTTTTTTAGAGTCAAAGGTCTATGCAAACAAGCTCACGATCACCAACACACCTTGAAAGAGCAAATTGGAAAGTGTATTAATGATTTTCAGCCACATTTATCCGAAACGGTCATCGAAAATTTCAATAAAATAGAACGTACTTGCCATTGCCAGCAAAGCCGCAGCGACTATTTATCCGAAGTGTTATTCCATATATAACCCCAATCTGTATACTCTAAGAATCTATACAAAAAATGTAAGCTTTCTAATTAAAAAAATCTGTAATTTCTATCAAAACTACATTTTCCGTGAATTATGGGTCACCCTTTATATTCAGAACAAAAAACCCCATGAGTTCAAATCTAGTTCCGAATACACTGCAGCATTTTTTAACTCCAATAAAATTCTCTGTCGACACATAATAATTCAGCGAAATCTCGTGCATACCATACGCACCGCACACCATCATCACCGCGATGTAAATTTAAACAAAAATCGAACTCCAATTAAAGGATATCATACTCCCCGTCGGCACTCGACCGTAATGCCGACCATTTGGCAATTTAAAAATTCAATTTGGGGAATCGTCATTTCCATTCGATTCCCAATCGATGATAATTCAATAAATTAAAACGTACGCGATAGCAAATATCAGAATAAGTGTACCAGTGGTATAATAGAAAAACCACTGGGGAAGGTATCCACAACCAGTCTACGCATAACAGTGATTAAATTAAAAGGATATCATCAGAAGTGCCTATCTGCCAACTGAGTTGGGCGAGTGCGATCCAGCAATACGTGCGTGCCACGGTGAATTTGTTTTGTGAACACCGCCCGGGCTTATGGTTTTGCATATTAAAATACTTAAATATTACTTGCTATAGAATAGATGCACGCGCCGGGCGGCCATCGCTGCGTATGAATAAACCTAATTAATTGGAAAATATAATGTGGCAGCACATCACTGGTTAAGTACAGACTAGGGAATGGAATTGCAATTGCACCGCTCTGCTGTCGGTACTCGGTGTCGAGTATCTGCCACTCTGCCAGTACGAGTATCTCGCATTATTAGATGTCGGCTCGGCACTGTGTGCATTTTAATTGGTTTCGATTTGTTAAACAAAATTCTAAAGGAGGCTCTCTCCCACAATATTGTAATAAATACATGCAAATAATAGATTTTCAAATGAGGAAAAAATACTACCTACGATCGAGCCGAAAACGGTGGAGGTGTCCGTGCCAGTAAAGCTCCATTCAATTGAAGCGAACTGAAATATTTTTTGAATTGGAAATTCGGGGATTTATATTGGGAAAATGTGTTGGTACGGTAGACCGTCGAATATTGGTGTAATATTTTGCCATTCAATGGATTTCGTGTGGCATACTCTCGTTGTTAGCACTTTCTATACATACCACCCCGCCTGTTGAGAATTTATTTCTAGTCCTATTGGTACTTCAACAGGAAAACGTATCAATAAATAAACTCACAAAATAAGAGGATTTATTGGTTGTTTTGACAGTGTGGAAAAAAAATCTTTCAGCCTTTAAGTGCGCCGCCAATTCCGCATGAGCGTATAGATTTAATATACCTAAAATTTAATTTGTTGGCCTAAAAGTGATGTCAATATGAAATTGGGTATAGGTACGAACTATTGATGAGTAATCCCTATGCCTATACTGATATGAAATGCTTCGACAGCAAAAATTTCGGATACTAATCTCACTCGTAAACTCGGCTTCCTTATTTGTATACCCTTAACCAATTAGATCCAAAGGTTTTTTTCACTGATGCGCCACCTCTCGCGAATATTTGACAAACATTCGGGAATGTAACTGTCATCAATTCCGCTGCTCGGGCTCGGCATAAAATTATTATTATTTATTATTATTTGTTTATTTCATCTAACTATAACTACAAATTATATAAAACAATTACTTAAGACTAAGAGAATGCAAACAATTTAAGTAAAACAGAGAGGAGAAGATTTCTTTCCCTTAAAGGTCTAGCCGGGGCATAGATTGGTACTTGGGTAGCCTTGGATTTACCCTTAGGCCAACTAGGCTCAGGATAAGGGCATCACGACAGATGGGGTACCACGAAAACTGCAAAGCAAACGCAACAATTGAAATTTATTTTACATGACGATCCTTCCAATTCTTCCTATTCTTCATCACTTAAACCTTCTGTGAACTATGAGGTCTAGCCAGACCTTTCTGACTTTTGATGGGAGTTTTCTTTAAAACATAATGCCAATAGCTTCTTGAAAGTTCTGGACAAGGTCAACGAAAATATTTTGTATGATGTTTTTTTTTAATGTACTCGTTTGATAGACAGAAGCGTTTTTCAGATTATGATTATACCCCTTCCGTCAACTATAAGGTCTGGCCAGACCTTTCCGACTTTTGAACCGAGTTTTCTCTAAGAAACAATAGCCACAGCTTCTTGAAATTCCATGATACAGTCAACATGTATTGTTCTGTGGTTTGGTAATCCGTAGGTATACCGTAAACCCTTATAGATAAAGAGTAGAGTTTGACAATTCATGCTCCTTCCGCACAAATCATTCAAATTATGCATGTTTTATGATTTTATTTGATGCATGCATTTTTTTTTCATTCTTTTGTGTCAGTCATGTCGATGGTAACACTGCAGATAGGAGAGCGAATGAAGAATTCGTGGGTTATAAAAATCGAGGGTTTTAAAAAGTAAATAAGTTTCTTTATATTTTCTGTTTTGTCACTTTTAATTTTATGCAAAATGTGTGCCTGTGCAGGTCTGACCAGACCTTGTGGTTGAAGGGAAGGTATAAAAAGCTATAATTGACAGAAGGGTTAAAACAAAACTTTACCAAATTTTTCTGAATATTTAAATACAGATTAATGTCTTAGGCATTCATAATAATACCTATACATTTTTACATAGTTTGCAGTTTTCGTTTGGTTTGGTTTTTTTATAAATAGACATAAAATATGCGACTATGCGTCTATGTGTGTAACTCTTGCCGCAATGTGCTGGATCTACCACAATTTCTGAATATATTTTTTTAAATCTATCACTGTACCCCAATAATACTACAGTTTGCATTTCGGTAACTTCGAATTCCCCGGAAGAAGATTGTGTTCGCCGGCGAGTTCATTTGAGATTCCCAAGCGACACCTCACCAATATCGTGTTAAATGCTTGGCTTACGTGCGAATAACAGGGAATAAAAAAAGAAGAAAATGCGAACATCTATTGAAAGTTTATGTGAATTGGAAAACGGTTTGCAAATTTACGGGGATCCATTGGTGGTAAAGAAGAATATGTGAGATATTCGTCACTTGTTTATACACTGCTGAACTCTTTTTGTTATCTTGGGTAAAGGTGCCTACACTAAAGTAAGCCTTTTCTTAAATTCTTAGCAAATTATATTCACATTGAACTGTAGAACTATTTTTCTTACATTATACCCACGAATCATTTCCCAAAGTATTGAGACTTAACTTCGAAACACCCTGTATATTCAAAATGGGCAATGCAGACAAACTTATTTTTTAAATCCTAAATAAAAACACTTGCACAACAAACTTGTCAAGCGTTACATTTGACGTGTCCCAGCTACTGGTTTTGGTTTAAAGTCGACGGCCAGATTTAGCGGAACGTATCGAATACTAATAAAATCATTTTTAGTGTCCAGGATCAATGGTGAATATTTTCATTTAAAATTATCTATTGTGGCTGTCAAAATATTTAAGTTGATAATTAAAAATGATTATTGGTAAGGTCCATTGTCAATAGACAATATTTACCAGATAATAAATAAAAAATGTAAATCCGGCGCTGTACTTGGGCTAAAAGAGATGGACAGTTTATGTGATAGCATAACAAGTCCCTTATAAACATGATGTCATGAGCTGTTCTTCTTAAGCTTAAAATTGAAATTCCTAACAATTGACACCGAGTTCGGTAAGGAATTTCAAAGTCCCATCTCATTTTTCGAAAAATGTATTCAGTGAAACGCCTCTGGACTTTTTGAATGCGGTCAGAGTGAGCTTTGTACAATGGGTTCCATATTACATCAGCATATTCTAGCAGCGATCTAACTAACGCAATAAAAAGTGAAGTAAGGGTATGAGGATCAGAAAATTCTTTGCTATTTCGTTTTATAAAACCAGAAAGTTTATTTGCTTTAGCAATAACTAGATCAACATGAGATACAAAGGTGAACCTTGAATCTATTATAATGCCTAGATCGTTAACTTCTACGACTCTTTTTAGGACAATACTGTCGATTTCGTATTGAAATTCAAAACAAGTAAAAGTGTTATCATCGGCCTGGCCGATGCTTTGATACCCTCCACTGCATAAAAGTCATGCAAAATGCTTGCCATGCGTGTTAGTATGTGTCTAATATTAGTTTTGTATGGTAGGTAGCAAAACTACTTTACCGACATAGACAATTTTCAATACCAACCTGACGACGGTTAAAAAAAGTCCTCTCACAAAATTTCATTCACCTAAGTTAAGCCGTTTGGACGCTATCGTGCTTTAACAGACAGAGAGAGACGTGTGTTCAATAGTGGTTTTGTATGGGAGGTAACAGAACTGCTTGACCGACATGGACCATTTTTAATACAAACTTGAAGGCCATAAATATAAGACCTCTCATAAAATTTCAGTTGCCTATGTCGATTCGTTCGGACGCTATCGTGATTTCAACAGACAGAGAAAGACGTGGGTCTAATAGTGGTTTTGTATGGGAGGTACCAGAACTACTTGACCGACATAGCTCATTTTCAATACCAACCTGACGACGGTAAAAAGAAGTCGTCTCACAAAATTTCATTCGCCTAGGTCAATTCCTTTGGACGCTATCGTGCTTTCAACAGACAGACAGACAGACGGACAGACAGACAGACAGACAGACAAACAGACAGACAGACAGACAGACGGACATGGCTAAATCGATTCAGGATGTGATCCTGATTCAGAATATATATACTTTATAGGGTCTCCGGTGAATCCTTCTTGGCGTTACAAACGTAATGGCAAAGTGAATATACCTTCCTGTGGAGGGTATAATGAGAAGAGCTTCTATAAAAGGATATTAAAAAAAATTTTCTAATATTTAACATTAAACAATAATTACTGACGCGCAAATACTCACAGTCAAGTGAAGTTTTCATTATTTTAAGGAACAGCTTTAAATCATCAGCATACATCAAACAATGGGAATATTTTAATACTCGTGAAATATCTATATAATATAAAAATTGAGCCTTAAAATGTTTGTCGCCGATTCACGCTTTAACGCATTTACCGTTCTTAACCAAACTTTCGCACATCTTTGGTATTGGTCCATACATGAATCCTGTGAAGTTTGGTCAAAAATGGACAAAGGGGCGTGGCACCGCCCATACAAAAAACTTTCTTAATCGTATATATCGAAAACCACCAAATCGATTGAGCTCAAACTTACAGATGATCTTAGTTATTGGATCTGGAGTGGTCCTGTGAAGTTCGGACAAAACTGGACAAAGGGGCGTGGCACCGCCCATACAAAAAAAAACAATCAAAATCGTATATCTAGAAAACCACCAAATCGATTGAGCTCAAACTTACGGAAGATCTTAGTTATTGTCCCTGGAGTGGTCCTGTGAAGTTTGGTCAAAATTTGGCAAAGGGGCGTGGCACCGCCCATACAAAAAACTTTCTTAATCGTATATCTCGAAAACCACCAAATCGATTAAGCTCAAACTTACAGATGATCTTAGTTATTGGCCCTGGAGTGGTCCTGTGAAGATTGGTCTAATTTGGTCAAAGGGGAGCGGCACTTCACATACAAAAAAATATTCAAAATCTTATACCTCCTATACAAAAAACATCTTCTATGGAGTGAAACTCGATGACGTTATATCTCCATAACCGCTTCTGGTCCGATTTTTATACCCTCCACAGGAAGGTATATTCACTTTGCCATTACGTTTGTAACGCCAAGAAGGATTCACCGGAGACCCTATAAAGTATATATATTCTGAATCAGGATCACATTCTGAATCGATTTAGCCATGTCCGTCTGTCTGTCTGTCTGTCTGTCTGTCTGTCTGTCTGTCTGTCTGTCTGTCTGTCTGTCTGTCTGTCTGTCTGTCTGTCCGTCTGTCTGTCTGTCTGTTGAAAGCACGATAGCGTCCAAAGGAATTGACCTAGGCGAATGAAATTTTGTGAGACGACTTCTTTTTACCGTCGCCAGGTTGGTATTGAAAATGGGCTATGTCGGTCAAGTAGTTCTGGTACCTCCCATACAAAACCACTATTAGACCCACGTCTCTCTCTGTCTGTTGAAATCACGATAGCGCCCTAACGAATTGACTTAGGCAACTGAAATTTTATGAGAGGTATTATATTTATGGCCTTCAAGTTTGTATAAAAAATGATCCATGTCGGTCAAGTAGTTCTGTTACCTCCCATACAAAGCCAATATTTGACCCATATATCTGTGTCTGTTAAAAGCACGATAGCGTCCAAACGAATCGACTTAGGTGAATGAAATTTTGTGAGAGGACTTTTTTTAACCGTCGTCAGGTTGGTATTGAAAATTGTCTATGTCGGTAAAGTAGTTCTGCTACCTACCATACAAAATTAATATTAGACACATACTAACTCGCATGGCAAACATTTTGCATGACTTTTATGCAGTGGAGGGTATCAAAGCATCGGCCAGGCCGATGATAACACTTTTACTTGTCATTATTCTTTTTATACCCTCCACAGGAAGGTATATTCACTTTGCCATTACGTTTGTAACGCCAAGAAGGATTCACCGGAGACCCTATAAAGTATATATATTCTGAATCAGGATCACATTCTGAATCGATTTAGCCATGTCCGTCTGTCTGTCTGTCTGTCTGTCTGTCTGTCTGTCTGTCTGTCCGTCTGTCTGTCTGTCTGTCTGTTGAAAGCACGATAGCGTCCAAAGGAATTGACCTAGGTGAATGAAATTTTGTGAGACGATTTCTTTTTACCGTCGCCAGGTTGGTATTGAAAATGGGCTATGTCGGTCAAGTAGTTCTGGTACCTCCCATACAAAACCACTATTAGACTCACGTCTCTCTCTGTCTGTTGAAATCACGATAGCGTCCGAACGAATCGACTTAGGCAACTGAAATTTTATGAGAGCTCTTATATTTATGGCCTTCAAGTTTGTATTAAAAATGGTCCTTGTCGGTCAAGTAGTTCTGTTACCTCCCATACAAAGCCAATATTTGACCCATATATCTCTGTCTGTTGAAAGCACGATAGCGTCCAAACGAATCGGCTTAGGTGAATGAAATTTTGTGGGAGGACTTTTTTTAACCGTCGTCAGGTTGGTATTGAAAATTGTCTATGTCGGTAAAGTAGTTCTGCTACCTCCCATACAAAACTAATATTAGAAACGCTCGCATGGCAAACATTTTTCATGACTTTTATGCAGTGGAGGGTATCAAAGCATCGGCCAGGCCGATGATAACACTTTTACTTGTTTTTGTTTTGTTCGTATTGCTGTGTTTCAAGTTTAGGCAGAAAGAAAATTCCACCAAGTCGATTTATTATCATTTCTCGCATTTTACGAAAGAACATTATTACCTAAGACCTAAGCATAAGCAATACAATTCCTGTGCACGGGCAAAGCCGGGCGGGTACAGCTTTTCGATAGTCTTGGAATTGGAATCCAAAGTTTTTAAAATTTGTAACATCGATATAAATGATGAAAGTCAATAATATTGTCTAGGCAATACAATTTCTGAAAAAAAAAAAAAAAACAAAAAATGTTGTGTAAGAACTATAGAGCATTACAATAAAAACAGTTCTTCTATTTAACTATTTTGCACTACGAAGTGTGCACGGGCTACGCTAGTTATTGATAAAAATTATAAAGAGGAGCGGACCCAAATGACTACCCTGTGCTACTCTTGATCCGCATCCAAAAGATCGTGAAAAGTAGTTGTCTATTTTGACCTTTTGATTTCTTCCAATCAAGTAGGATGTTAACCACTCATGCATTGCTGAGTGAAACTCAAAACTTTTAAAGTTTTTTTTAGTAATATATGATGATTGACGGAGTCAAATGCCTGAAGTCAGTGTAAACACAGTCGACTTGATAACCATCTTCGATAGCATTAATGGCATAGTGTGAGAAGCAAGCCAGATTAGTGGTACATAGTGGACCTGCCTGCGCATCACAAACAAATTCCTTTGTAAAAAATTCAAATTTTGATTTTACGATACTTTTGAAAAGCTTAGGCAAAGCAGATAATTTGCAAATTCCTCTATAATTTTCAATATCGTTCTTGGATCCATATTTACAAATTGGAATAAGAAAAGACGATTTCCATTCTTAAAAAAAAATTCCAGAGGACAGCGATAGATTGAAAATTTGGAGAAGCGGATTGCAAATTTCTTGGGAACACATTTTAAAAATACCTAATCGAAGGAATACCATCAGGCCCAGGACTTGAATTGAGCTTAAGGTCATTAAGAGCTAAAATAATGTCGTGAAAACTTAGTTGAATAAGGCCAATATCAATTCTGCATTCTGTAGCTGGCACAAAACTAGGTGTATTTGGCTTTGAGTACACAGATTCAAAGAATTTCGCAAACAATTCTAGTGTTGTATTAACATCATTAGATTCAAAATTTGTATAAACCATGGATTTGGGCAGACCAGTCGATTTTTTTGCTATTTATGAACGTCCAGAAGCGTTTGGAATCAGTCTTTGATTTATTTTCTATTTAGGGTCCTATTCCTATTACAGTTAGCGAGTCGAATAATTCGCCCAAGTCGACTTGCTTGGCGAACAAATCGCCTATTAGTATTATGGTTAGCGAATTTGAATGTTCGCCTCGAAACCAGTTCAGGCACAACGAAAAACTCGAATGACAAACGTCAAAGTTCACAAAATATGGAAAAAATTTTATCAAAAATTCCGATACATTGATGGAAATGTGAGGAAAACAATGTTTAGATGTATTGAAACTACTTAGGGCCCTATTATCGTTCGCGAGTCGAATAAAAAAACAGGCGAATATGACTGTTTGGTATTGTGATTTGCGAATGTGAAAAATAATATTCGCCTGAATTGTCAAAAAGTTGGCGAATGTAAACTCACCGTATTGCGGTTAGCGAATTTAGTGAAAGTCGTTCGCCTCAAACATCAAAATCTGGCGAACAAAAATGTTGTGTGACTAGTAAGACGACTTTAGTTGATTGTGATAAATTGTCTGTTTTTGAGTTCTAGAATTAGTGAAAATAAGAGGAAATAATGAAAAAGGGTGGTGTAAAATATTAGAAAATATAAAAGCATTGTTTTTCATATTTTTATCATTTTATTTTAAACGAAAATCGGTAGTAAAATTTTTTCGTCGATTGGAAACGAATGCTTTTCCTTTTTGTTGGAAGGGCAAGAATCATTTATGTGCGGGTTAATAGAATTTAACACAAATGCAATGTTTTATCCGAAATAATAATTGTGCAAAAGTGAAAAAGTAGATTTCTGATAGCTTTTTAAATGTTTTTTCATCCGTTCGGCCAACCGTGGAGCTTTAAAAATATCTTCTTGGTTTTCCGTAGTGTGTACGTAAAGCCATTATATCCCTGGCTATTATTGTCGTTGCAAAATAAAACATTTCAACACATCTAAACATTGTTTTCCTCACATTTCCACCAATGTATCGGAATTTTTGATAACATTTTTTCCATATTTTGTGAACTTTGACGTTTGTCATTCGAGTTTTTCGTTGTGCCTGAACTGGTTTCGAGGCGAACATTCAAATTCGCTAACCATAATACTAATAGGCGATTTGTTCGCCAAGCAAGTCGTCTTGGGCGAATTATTCGACTCGCTAACTGTAATAGGGCCCTTAATTTACGTAATTATTCTGTAGAAATTTACTTAACGCAAGAAAGTCTTTACACAGCTTGTCAAAATTTTCATAATCCCCAGGGCTACCGGACAATTTGAAATTTTTGTGTGCCTTATTTTTAAGGTTCTTAAGATGAGAGAGCCTTCTATTGTACCACGGAGGCTTAGATAAATTTTTCTTCTTCGATCTATATGGAACAAAAGAGTTAAATCCGTTAAACAACACAGACTAATAAGAGTTCTGAAGGGACAAGTGTCTCAGATTATTATTCCAATCAATGTCATGAAGTTAACATTTAAAACCATTAAAATCGGTTTTTCAAAAATCTTACGTTTTAACCAGATTACTGTCAGCTTTTCAAAAATCATATACCTCAATTTCAATAGGGTATTTCGCGAAGCTATCTCTTTCAGAAGTGCGCTTTCTCTTTCACTGAAACGTCAAAAAAACTTGTAGGAAAACAAACCAAATTTTACATGCCGGGGGATAGGTTTTACATAGTTTATTGGATAATAGTTTATAATAATGTGCAAAATTCTAATTGAAAACATTACAGACTTAAAATTTAATGTTTCTTAAAAGTGTATGCAAAAGTTCAATAGATAAATTTGTAGAGATTGTTTACAAAAATCCAAAATAAATTTTTATCATCACGCGCGTAGTGGCGGCAAATTTTACGATTTTCCACATTCAAAAACTAACTAATATACGTAATTAAATAAGGCAAAATGCCGACAAATTGTTGCATTAACAACTGTAGGTACAATCAACACAGCCAAAAATAATGACATAAAATTGCATTTATTTCCAAAATTAAAATGACGGAAAATGACGGGTCGACCCTGTTTAAAAACACATAATATGAGAGAAAGCAAAAACAGCAAAGATTTTATTTTGCACTTTTGCACACAATCTATACAAATTTAACTACAGTAAAAGCCCTTTAATTCGGAATTCTTTAATTTGGAAAACTCGTTTATTCGGAAAAATATTCTTTTTCGAATTAAAGAGATTTTTCCGAATAAATGAGAGTTGGTTTTCAATTATGTAAAATTTAAATTAAACCAAAAAAAATTAAATAACGCTAATGATTTAACATAGGTAGCAAATAGATCTCAAATATCTATTGAGGGAGTCCCCATTTATTTAGATGTCGGGAAAAACCATAAAAAAATGATATTGGGGGAATCCGTAATCCACATTTAGATGTTGCTTGGGAAAACACCAGTAGCATTCAAATTTTAAATTTTATGTATTATTTCCAATCTTTTGTGTTATTAAAATAATCTTTGGTTTAATGTGCTTGCATTTTTTCATCAATAGGAACGCGTTTGAGTGCATAAAAAAAATCTCTCATTATTTCGGAAAATTCGTTTATTCGGACTGACCTTCCCCCCAACCATTCCGAATTAACGAGGTTTTACTGTATTTCACTTTTGCAAACACTTTTAGCAAACACTAAATTTGAATTCTGCAATATTTTTAATTGGTATTTTGCACTTTATTATAAATTTTTCACAAATAAAATGGGCAAACCCTATCTCCCGCCATATAAAATTTCGTTTGTTTTCCTACAAGTTTTTTAGCTGTCACTTTAATGTTTTTTTCTCATTGGACACTGACGTTGTCGCGAACTACCCTATAGAAGTTTGATTATGATAAATAGAATTATTTAACAGACATTATGGGGCTTCAAAAGCATTTGCCTTGATTTCATCACATCAGATAAAAACTAGATCTAATATTCTATTTTCTGAATTAACAATTGAGCTTATTTGACACAAATTATGAGAAAGTAGGAAATCAACTAAAATAAATTCAATATTTTTCTTTAAGTTACATGGCATAAGCATTTTATCATCATCGGACCAAGAACAAACAATGTCACCGACATTAAAATCTCCCAATACACAAATACTATTGGAGACATTATCGTGATTATCGAAAATAAAATCAATATTACATATGTTTTTTTCAAAGATATCTAATCCACTTCCTGAAGGGACATAACTTACAATAAAAATAAGTGAGTTCACTGCACCTGTGAAAAAGAGAAGTAGGTCCCTACCATTCCTCCCGAAAATAAAGACTCACACAAACGAATGGCTCTGAGAAGCTAGGCGTGTGTGCCTATACACGTACCTGTTGCGCCAACTATTATTATTATTGATTTATTAACCAGTTCTCAAACGAATTATGGATATAGAAAAACAATGGGCCCTTCATAGTCACAAAGTCTTGATGGACTTGAGTTTAGATGTTGCTATTCTGACTTCGTTATGGGCGGGTTAATAGAAATCTTGGCTTCCACTGTCCAAATTGAATGGCTCGTTCTGTCACCTGAGAGCGGAATTTGGTTCGTCTGCAGAACTGATCTTTCCATATCCTCAACACCGACTGTGACTACACTACTCGTACAAGGTAGCTCATATATATACAGGTCTCTGTTCGGATCTTGTTACTTTGACACGTTCCTGGCATTGCTTTTGAAGTAGCGCCTCCGATCTCTTCTTCTAGAGCCGAATTTCCAAAAGCACTTGGTGCCCCGCCATAAGACCTCAAGTGCTCCGCGGGAAAATGGGAATTCCATCAGGCTAGCTAATTTTGTGTTTGTGAGACTTTGTCATTTTGTTCGCAGCAATAAAATTTGAGTATTGATTACACAGTACAAAAATGCTTCAACGAAGTATCCGCAAATATGTGAATAATCACAAATATTGTTACTACGAAGCAATATTTGTTGCTTTTCAACATGCGCTGTGTATTGTCGCAATCAGCAACATTTTTCGTTCAAGCGATATTGAGTTGCTTTAATGTGAGAAGTGAGACCTCTAATTAAATTCAAAGTAAAATAACTGTGAGCGATAATATTGCGTGTTTCGTATTGCCTATTGCTTATTGATTGTTGCAACAATGTGAGAACCGACTTTCACGACATATAAAATTCATTGACGACACATCCATATGTTCACACAAAAAAAGAATTCACAACAGTGCAAAATAATATAAACTGGTAATGAGGTTAGGTTGGGTCAAATTAGTGAGTTGGCAAGACGGGAGAAACCTGTTCGTGCCACACTTAGATCAATGTATGTATCAGTTGTGATTCCCTAGGGATTTAAGACTCCCACGTTTTGGAAACCTACGGATTTGTAAACCAACATCTTTTATTTACAAATTTAAGTAAGTGGATCATTAATGGACATGTTTGAAAGTTCTTCTAAATCCTTGAAGAATTAACTATCAAAGATTTTATTTTTTATGTGGCAGAGCGCTGGGCAGTGACAAAGAAAGTGCGGGTAGTCTTCATGCACCTCCCCATCACTGCATCCTCTGCACATGTCATTTGTAGTGATTCCCATTTTCTTGGTATGGTATTTCAACATATTGTGTCTGGTGATAATACCCTCAGCCACAATAGAGGATAATGATTTTTTGTTGAATTGTAAGATTTTTTTTGTAGTTTTCTGTTACCTGGTTATGTGACAGCTTGCATTGAACGCGAAAGTTTCGTTCGATGCAGTCGTGGTGCCGTGAACGAAGGCCATATGAACTAACGCCATAATGGCGTTAATTCACTTTCAAATGCGAATTAAGGCCATAATCCACGTATGGCTTTAATTCATTTTCAAATGAGAACTAAAGTCATATGGTGTTAGTTCATTTTTAAAAGTGGCCTTAGTTCTCATTTGAATGTGAATTAAAGTCACTCGCAGCATTCTGCATATTTAAATTATATATAATGGTCCTAAGATAAACAAATGGGATATTACGAATTTTTCTTTTTAATAAGTTTTAAAGCAATAGTCGGAAATTTCCATTAACTTTTATTTGTTACATCACGCCTAAAACATGTACCTTGTAGAAAAAAAACTCCATGTTTTTAAACAACAAAATTATATTTCGAAATAATTTATATATTCACATTTTTATAATCATAGGTAAACTAGATCGCGCGAATTTTTAACTTTTATTTTCTCAAATTTTTTGAAGCTTAAATTAGAAGTTATTTTAAATCAAGCCGATTTTAAGCTTTAAAAAATTTGAGAAAATAAAAGTTAAAAATTCGCGCGAATTTTTAACTTTTATTTTCTCAAATTTTTTAAAGCTTAAATTAGAAGTTATTTTAAATCAAGCCGATTTTAAGCTTTAAAAAATTTGAGAAAATAAAAGTTAAAAATTCGCGCGAATTTTTAACTTTTATTTTTCTTAAATTTTTTAGAATTAGAAGTTATTTTATTTATTTAAACTAAAAGCTATTTCAAATCAAGCCGATTTTAAGCTTTAAAAAATGTGAGAGCTTAAAATCGGCTTGATTTGAAATAACTTCTAATTTAAGCTTTAAAACCTCACAAAACGAGTAAATGAATGCGTGCAGTGCATTTTTTGTTTCAGATATAGAAATTCTACAGGGACAAATGTAATGTTGAATAATAAATTGGATTGCGATCGACGTTTGCCCAGCCCTGCATTACACTTAACAGTAGTCATAACCTCTTTAGCGCGTGATAATTATAAAAAAAAAATCGTTGTGTGACATGGGGATGGGGCCCACTGCACACAAGATGATTTCTGCAGGCAAAAAACTGGTGGCCATCGGACTGATACCGTTTTGTCAAAACTGTCACTGCACTGACTGTGCTTCAGAGCTCAAAAACATATTATGGCATTAGTACACATTCGAATGTGAATTAACACCATATGGCGTTAGTTCATATTTATGTGATGGCTTTAGTTCTCATTTGAAAGTGAATTAAAGCCATAAGTGGATTATGGCGTTAATTCGCATTTGAAAGTGAAATAACATCATTATGGCGTTAGTTCATATGGCCTTCGTTCACGGCACCGCAGTCGTGCACTTTATTTATATTTATTGCACTTTGCACTAAAATGTTATAGTATAAAATAGTATAGTTTCCAAACAACGACCGACCCCAACGAAATCGCTTTTCATGGCGAATTGGTATTTTTGTATTTCCAAAAGCTGTCAAAAGCGATAGCTATTGAGGTGACGGATTGCGGGCGGATTTATTGCCAGCAATCCTCACAATAGCTATCGCTTTTGAATGGATCGAATCGCTTTTGGAAATATAAAAATACCAACCCGCCATGAAAAGCGATCCGCCGCGCATTTGGGAATAAGCCCCCTGGTTCAATGGGGAGTGTCGGCTGGTCAAAAACGGGGCCTATCAATCAATGATGATGATGAACAAAATCAGAGCTGCCGAAAGAAATAACCGAAATTTTTATGAGAAACAAGCGGACCCGGTGAACTTTGTCTCGCCCCAATTTAACGCCTTCAGATAAACTCCAGAGTGATAATAAAACACAGATTATGTAGTTCAAATTTCAATGTGATTTATTTGAATGGAATCGAAATCAGTAGAGAGAGAGAGCGATATGATAAACGATGTTTTTCGATTTGTTTTCCGGCGCAAAAACGAACAACGAAGACGTTTTGCCAACACGCGAACGGGCAACGTACAGCTGACCGTGCGATGTGAACTCGCAAAAATTTGGCCATTGCCTAGTGCCAGGTAGTTGTCCCGAGAATTCAGGAGCAGATGGTTTTGCAATGCGACTCTCATGTTCGTGGTCAATTTCAATCCCTGGACATACCGCAACAAAGATAAAGATTTCAGGATTTTTCACCTTTACATCGTCCAAAATCATCAAATTATGCGATAAAATGCAAAATTTCGTGAAAAAAATTCAAATTTTTCGCGTTTTTCCGAAATTTTCCAAGTTTTCCTAGTTTTCCACTAGGACTTTTCTATATTATTCCATTCGAAAAGCCATTCCTGAACAATAGCACACAAAATTCCATACAAAAAATACATTTTCGATTTTTTCAATTTCCCGACTTTTCCGGAGGATTTTCCCAAAATGTTCTTTCAGAAGAACCTTCTCCTGACAATTGCGAACAACTAAAAAAATTTGAGCAAAATCGGTCCAACCGTTCTCAATTGATGAATTACTATATACATTTTTGCCAACATTTTTATATATATAGATAAATAAGCGAGTAACAGCTGCTTCTTACCCGGAAGGAAAAAATAAGATCACTTGAAGCGAATGGTATACGTTGGGTGAATAAATAAAAATTGTATAAATAAAATTCAATATTTAAATTATTAACATTTGTGGCTGGAAAAGAGCCAAATAATCGTCCCTAAAATATGTTACACTCTGAATACAAATTCATAGCTTAGTTATTTTCCTTTCCATCTTTGAAACCACAAAAGAGTCTGCTAATTCCCTTGGTAATGCAGATTAAACTTTCTTCCCGTCGAACTTACGAATCTTCACACAATTGGATTAAACATAAATGCAATTTCACCAAATTTCTAAGAAGTTTTAAGTCGAATGCATTTTTTTGTTTGTCAGTATATATAGTGCAACTATATGCACCAGCAAAGAAAGTGGCACTGTATACCTACATGAAAGATAAAGTTTATCAACTCCGTATGGATAAAATGAATTCCCTTTCTTACAGCTTTGTGAAACAGCAGAAGTTTTCGCATTCAGGATTTCTTCAATTGTTAATTTCAAAATAATTACATGGATATATGTTGTGCATGATATTTTCTTTTAAATAAGCCATGCAAGAATGAAATGGGTAGACACAAACAAAATCTTAAGTTTGATGTCTCAGCCATGGTTATTATTTTTTTCTGCGTACTTACAAAAGGTGTCCCATAATTCCCGGGAAATTTGAATTTTGCGCCATTTAGGTAATAGTACAGTGATGCCAACGGAAAAAAAACTGACAGCTGGCAGTTCGGGGTTAGTAAAAATCGAGTGCTATGGAAAGAACAACGCATTTGCATTGTTGAGCAATATTTTTAAAATAATGAAGGTTTGTCAGCTACTGTCCGCAATTTTCGAACAAAATCATCCCAATTGTCGTTGTCGTTTACGATTCTAAAAAAAAAACGACACGATTGTTTGGTATTGGTGACTAAAAATAAACTACTTTTGTCGCGGCGACGATCGACAAATGGCGTCTGATATGTCAAAAAATGTGGATTGCATTTTTCGACGACGATCGTCATGTTCTCTTGCAACGTTAATTCGATGCTCCTTGTGTACTTGCCGCAAAACAGGAAATTACAGCCGTCGTTTCTTTTTTACCCTTTAACTTTATGACTTATGCTGCCCGTCCACTTAGTGCCCAACTCATCAATTTCGAATTCAACGCATTCAACTTTAATGTACGATGCCCTCAATTTTATCCAACCAACGCGTTTGATCTGGTTGGACATCGTTGCTCACCGCGTTGCTAAAGAAGTGTGCGGGTAGTGTACGAGCTCTTGTTGCTCGTTGAACATGCTTGTGCAACGCGTTGAGAAACGATTTTACAATAATGTGCTGCACATTATCTGTCCAACTCGTTCCTCAACTTCTTACATTTTTTGTTGACTCGAGTTGCGTTGGGTGCGACGAAATGCGTGTGCCTGTGCTAGTTGAGCCATTGGAATCAATCAACTGATATCTGTTTATGCACTGTGTATGGTTTATCATTAAATTGCAACTCAGTTGTCTTCTAGAACAAGACGATGGTGTACATCATGGGTCGGCAAACTTTCTCAGGTGACGGACTACTTTTAACTTTTACAAAACTTCGCGGTCCACTTGGAAATATTGGCCACAATACTTTGTCCAAATTATTTTTTTTATTTTAGAAATAAAATTGTGTTTGGTATTTTTTTTTTTTTTCAGAATTTAAAAATTGATAAAGAGAAAAAAGTTTATTTAACAAATAAAAAAATATGTATTTCATTACTGCTATACACTAAAAATTTAAGAAAGTCAGCAGTTCTTAAAAGTTGAATCATGACACTGCCAATCGTCTTCTAAGTTTGTAAATCTCAAACAGGCATCCAAGTTCTCTTCGGATATGTTTTGTTTTTATAGCTCGTTTTTGAAAACGGTGATCTCCATTCTTATAAATAGGTTGAACAGAGGAATGACGTTAAATGAAGAGCTTTTTTTAAGTTCACATACTCCTCTTCGCTTATAAATTTGCAGAAGCATACCTCGGAATCCGAATTATGAGCCTGCAGAGAACATCATTTTGAAGGAGTTAAATTTTCTGATTCGTTTAACTTTCTCTTACTAAGAGGAAGATAGATACATATGTATTGTTTTCGTTTCGAAATTTCGAACTCAAGCTCTAGATTTTAATAATTCCATATTACGATATTGGAACTCAAAAAATTGGGCCACTTTTAACCCGATCTAAAAAAAAACTCCCGAGGGGACTGCCTTTCGTCATCCCGAATTGGATTGCACCTAGTCGTTCGACTAATCGGCAATATATTTTTGATTCATTTTAAAAAAAATAAGAAGATAAGTCCGCCGTTTGTCGGATTTCTAAACTTCTTTGATTGAAAATATGACTTGGTCTTAGCTAACTCTTATAGATCAAAAGGTTTTACCCGCCTAATCTCTTGATTACATTGTCAGTATTTAAAAGTTATGTTATGTCTGAGTTGGCATGCGTAAGAAGTCTACTTCTTACTTCCTTAGTACTTTATTTTGGAAAACTTGAATTTTTTGCAAATTTGTTTGGCATCTGCATGCCCACAGGCCTGAACTGTCTGTGATTTAGGGGTTTAGTTATATGCGACAAGAAAGCTAACCAATCTTCAGTATCAAGTTCGTGATGTATTCCATTTGTGGATGTTAGAAAATGTAGCATAATGTCTTCACCTCTTTATTTCGCTTTTATAGGCATAAATGGCAATAATTCTTCTATTACACTACAACTATACAACTATTACACAACACACAATGTCAAAAATCTCGTCAATCTTGTCAGGTTCTGCCCTAAGGTTGTGCATACACAAAATCTGACGTCATATTGATGAGAGTATTTCAAAAATTGGCACGTTTTTTGACATTGTGAAATAGTTGCTTTCTGTCTTTAAAAATCAGAGTGACAGCTGCGAAAATGTCAACAACCGCAAGCAACTATGTGCTAAGGAATGTTTTAATATTATGCTAGAATTTTTGAACAACCATTGTAAATTTACATTTTTTGACACCTCACAAAACAAATATGTATAACAATGAACGCGTATAGTACATTTTTTGTTTCAGAAATAGAAATTCTACAAGAAAAAAATGTAATGTTGGTTTGTAAGTATAAAAATGAATAGAGGAGAAAAAAATCGCTTTTATTTTATTTAAAAATATTCAATTGAAACTCTTGCGCGGTCGCCGGTTTGCCCAGCCCTGGTCTAGATCTACCCAGCGCAGATCTTTGCGGAAACACCAGTAATAAAACATCTGCGCGCACAAGTAATTAGTGCTAGACAACAATTCCACCCCTAATAAAGCAATAAAGTCATGAGGAAAATCCAGAAAGGGAAAGCATTCAAAATTAAAGTAAAACGAAGTACCTATGTTTTGCTTTCAGTCACAAATCAAATGAAAAAAAATATATATAAACAAGAAACAATGCTCTGTACCCTTGGAAGATCACTACCAAACTGATGTCGAAAGCGAAACTCGAAATATTTCATGAGGGTGTGAGAAGCTGTCAGCTACCAAGTGAGTCCAACGCGTTGCCCAACAAGTGATGCTTGGTTAAATGTACGAGGGTATCAACGCGTTCTTCAACTCTGTGAGCAACCACAACGAAAACGCTGTTGTCCAACTCGAGGAACTTTTTTTTTGCCAAAATCAGATATGTTGATCAACTAGGTGTACGGGGTCATTCAACAGTTGAGTGAGTTGATAAACTAGGTGTACGGGGCCCGCAAAGCGTTCAACACAGAAATGTTCAACTTTAATTGGAATTGCTCAACATGAACAACGTGAATTTGTGCACTAGTGTACGAGCCTAAAAAAATTGTTTCTTCAACTGAAGAGTTGAATAAACTGTTGAATAAAATTGGTTGCTGCGTTGGGCACTAAGTGGACGGGCAGCATTACTGTTGGGAAGATATGTACCTGCTCACAGGTAGTAAAACTTTGCGGGGATGCAATTTCCAACGGGTATAATGAGTGAAAATCGAAATGGCCTCATCCTAGTGATCGCCAGCGTATATCATGCAATTTCAAAACTTCGGTAGAAGGATCACTCGACGATATTTTTTGCACCAAAGAATGTACTCAGTTTTCACAGCTGACAACGAAATTGTATTTTCAAAGTAACATGTTAGCTTTTCCATTTCGTTCACTCCCTCAACTGCAGCAAAACCTGGGAGAAGAACCCGAAACGATGGTAGAACCTCTTCGTTGACCATGAATCTATCTGTCAGATTTTGTATTAACGAATCTTTGCGAGGAATCAGTATAGACTAGACACTCTAAAATAGGCTTCAGTAGAATAGGTTTCTGGATTGCAACGCGTTGTTTCTTTTAATTAGGTTTTTTGAACTCTTATTTAACTTCAAATAAGTTCTCGGCAATTTGAGATTCGGATTGAAAAGCCTCTCCCAAAAAATCTTCCGCATTTTCTCTGATGTTCTTAAGAGAATTCAGAACTTCTTTTGTGCGGTCGATTGCAGAAACGAAATCTAAGGATTTGTTCTGAAGGAAAACTGATAAGGGCAGCGTTAAACTGAATAGTTTTTCGCATACAATAAGGCTTAGGTACTAGGAAATCACTTATTTGGACCGCTGCCAAAAGAGTTGATACTTTCGAAGACATCGCCCACGTTCTGCTCGTTATTTCTTCAAGACTTATTGAGATACATTTGAAGATCTCTATACAAAGGAAATAATACTGTCATGCCTTTCAATGAATCTTGTTTCACAAAGGCGAGGAGTCGAGTTTTTTGGCTCTTTGGTGCATGATTTTTAATGACATTTTTGAAAGTTGTATATGCATTAGAATGGTAGCGGAAGAAATTAGATATTTCACTAACTACACCAAGGCAATTGCGAATTGCAGGAGTTGACATGGCAGATCCAGGTTAAAGCTATGGCTTGGACAGTGTACATACCTAGCGTTTGGATACTATATACCTATCTGGATAGTCTCGTTATTTTTAATTTATATATGATTTATAATAGGTTCAGATTGCATCTCTCCCATCGTTCTAATGAAGTGTCCTTCGACGCTGAAAGAACCATTTTGTTAGCTGTTCTATACGTCCCATTCTTCTGGGCTCTTCCCCAAGTACCATTTGTGCATACCATACCCCATTCATAAAAAAGGCGAAGGTGTTTGACAGAGTTTGAAATTAAGCCCTTTTGTAGACGAGTTTCTTCTTAAATGGATTATAAACTACCTTTCTGGCTGCTCAATTCAAGTTGCCTTGGTTACTTTGCGACCCAAAACACAACTAAAAGGTGGGCCAAAAGAAGTCATCCGATGTTGTTTGGCTCTCATTTTTTTCTAAATGAAAAACTTCAATTCTGTTTTTTGATTATACAGAACCTTTAGAATTATATTGGTCAAGTCGAGAAGTTGATATCGGCCATATGGGCGCCGTCACAATTTATTGCCATACGGGCTCGTTTTATGACATTTTTCATCACTGCGGCGAGAACTTCGGGCGACAGATTCTCGCACTCGTGTCGTATGTTGTCCTTGAGGGCTTCTAGGGTCTCGGGGTTGCTCACGTAAACACGAAACTTCAAAAAACCCCACAAAAAAAGTCTGGAACGGTTAAATCGTGCAATTTTGCGGGCCAGTGCAAATCACCAAAACGAGAGATGAGGCGACCCGGGAACGCCGCCTTCAGAATATCGGTTGTGGTTGTGGCGGCAGTGTGTGCTGTGCCGTTGCTCCGTCCTGTTAGAACCCTATGGCCCTATAGACTGTTGTCGTTTGACCAGCGGCGTTCTCGAATAAAAATGGCCCGATGACTCCTCTCCAGCGTGAACAGCGAACCATGCAGTAACTTTGAGCGGGTGTAATGGCTCCTCGTGCATTACTCGTGGATTTTCGGTGCCCGCCTCATCGCTCATTATGGTTTTGGCCGAAAAATTGTCCACTTCGTCCTCGAGATTGAGGATGGCGCTTGGGCGTAGGTTACACGCGAAATCGTCCACTTCGTCCTCGAGATTGAGGATGGCGCTTTGGCGTAGGTTACACGCGTTGGCCGGTCGACAGGCAGCAGCTGATGCACGGACTGGACTTTGTACGGGAACATGCGCAAGTCTTTGACCAAAATTCGCCTTATGGACGACCGGCTGATGGCTAATTGCGAGGCACGGCGTCTGGTCGATGTTTCCGGCGACAGCTCGACATCCTCGGCAACAGCGGCGATATTCTCAGCACAACGGGCGCTCCGGGGCCGGCCACTCTTGCAACGTCTCGTGTGGTCCCATACTCTTCAAGGTTGGTGGCCAAACGGCGCAGTGTTTGCGTAGTCGGTGTCGGACGGCCGGGGAATCGGCGACGGAATTCGCGCTACTACAGACGAATTGTTACGCAAAAAAATAAACACGATTATTCCGCGTTCTTGGGGAGTGTATCGCTCCATGGCTTGTTCACATGTATTCTACATCTGTCTAGTCTACAAATGTCAAAATAGATTTGACATTGGCGGCAAAAATAAGAACATCTTCCAATAGGGCGATTTCTATTGGCCCACCGTGTATTATAATCTGATGTGCTCTCCAAGCCTCCGTTTGGTCTTAGATTTTTTTTTTTCCATAAACAGAAAGGATATCGTCTGTGATATCTAATCCAATTAAATTTGAAACGATGACAACACCTTCAGCTTCTCGTATTGATGAGCATTCCAGTTGTTCGTCCCCACCACTCCATCTGAATGGCTAACTCAAGTTGCAACGCCCTGTGTAACTGTGTCATATCCATGGAGTTGTTGCCCTCCTATGACACAAATACGTCACATGACTTAATGAACAGGAGAAGTTGGTAGATACGTTGCAAAAATCCAGAAGAATTGGACTCATTTCCCCTATCAAATGAGCTAAAGCCCGACATAATAACCACTTGTCACCATTCCGCAGTATGACATCCTGCAACATTAATTTCCTCAATTCCACAGGATGAATTTGAGCATAAACTGTATCCTGGTCGATGTGATTAGACAGCCATCTCCTCATTTCTACAATAAGAATACTGCGTGATGAGAACCCATGAACACATTCGCACATAAATGAATAGAAACTGCAAACTAAATACGCTCGCCGATGAGCGAACAAAAAGTTTACACGCTCAAAAGTTCACTTTAAAACTCTTGATTTAAGCTCCGGAATTTGTCCATCACATCAATCTATCCCTTTGAGAAATTCTGGTACACTTTATAGCCGCAACTAATATTCATGCTGGCTGAACCCATAAATCGCTGATCATTTTAATTTAATATCCCTGAGTTTGCCAATTCCTTTGAGTCGAAAATTATACTCAGCAAGGACCATTGGCACCCCTCGAGCGTATTCTTTTATGTTACCCTCATCGTTGGGATATACATATTTGACAACTTGATTGTCCTTATAACTCACTTAATCCCAATTATAGTTGCCACAGACTCAAAAGGGTCCTTCACAAACAATGGTAACCCATCGACTTCCTGTTTACAAGCTTAAATCGTTTAACTCGTGAAAAACTTCAACGACTTATTACAACCACAAAGAAATGCAATTACCACGCACAATAGAAGCCCATATATTCTAGTTACCATATGCGGCGCGCTGTCTATATATCCTGGGTGCTGTGTCACCCTCCTAATCCTTCTCTTTCATATTTATTCATCTCTCGCCCGTTTGCCTCTTACAGGTTGTCTCCTCTATGCGGTGGGTAAACCCGTTTTCCATAAAGCTATCGACGATACCTATGGATCTTGGCTAAAGGATGCCGCCCCTAAGCCAAGGGACAAAGACAAAGTCTATCTAACCAGAGAGAATATTACGAATCGTCTGTTCGAGTTCTCCAACAAAGTGGAATATCGTGGCAGCAGCCTTGCGAGCAAATATTACGAGATAAGGGAAAATTTTACGGTAAGTTATGGCCTTATGTGGTTCTGTTACATATATTGATTCATGATGATTCCTATATTAACGTTGCGAGATTTTCTATTTTTTTTCTTCCTTTTCTTTTGTCAATTCGTATATATGAAACGGCTGCACTATACAAATCGGCCCAAACACCCACTACAGGGCAACGCAAATGTAGTCTTCAATGGATCCTTTTATTACAATCAGGAGAGCACTGACATCGTAGTCAAATTAGATTTGACAACTTCGACAAGAACAAGTGAGTTGTAAATTGTATATTAATGGTGTGATATTGTCGCTGGGTATATAGTGTGTGTTGAAGGAAGGGTGAGTACTTGGTGTTTGAGTTATTAGTTACTCATGGGTGGTGCGTTGCCTTTGGATTGTATGGGTGTGTGGTGGAAAACTTCATTAGAAAGACAATCACGGTAGTCGGTTTGTTGGTTATGTTATGCTATTAAGAGGTTAGAATTGAATTACACTTGCTCAGTGTTGTCACTTGGAATTTCAAAAATGTGGTAGATTGGAAGGAAAAAAGAGTGGAAGATTTAAGAAATGGGTGGTAGATTTGAAGTTTATATGCACCATTACAATTAGTCACAGATATTTTAAAAACATTTGACAGAGTTTGACACCATGGGATCGATGCGACTTTTCTTCAATGGATTAGAAACTACATTTCTGGCCGCTCAATTCAAGTTATTATGGATGGTTTCAAGTCTGAAACTCACCATATAAATGCTAGTGTCCCCCAAGGGTCTGTTTTGTCTCCGACTCTCTTTCTCATTTTCATAAATGATCTCTTGTCTGCAACTTCTAATAATCTAATCCAATAATCTTATCAAATTGTTCCTCCGCTGATGACAGCAAACTTACCTTCTCATATTCATTCCAGGACCACGTACTTGTTCTTCGGCCATAAAAGTGGAACGGCAACACATGTTAAGCTCATTACATTCTGACCTTGATAGCATTATAAAAAAGGTTTAGCCAATAGGGTGGAGTTTAATGCTTCCAAAACGCAATGCTGTTTGCTATCCCTAAAGCGAAAACCAAACCTTCAGCCGTTATCAATGAATGGCCCTTATATTTTCGAACCCGAAAGACTTTCCATTTTCGGTATGTGGTGTCCATGAAACACGTCGTTAGAACGACCACGACACGAAGTCTTCAAGAACGCTGCGAAATGTCAAGGTTGCCTCAAACGGCGCAAGAAATATTTTACCCCTTTTGGTCTAGCGTTCATTCGCTCAAACTTGAGTATGCTTCTCATTATCTGGTCGGGTTTGCCGAAAACCACATTGCACGATTGCACCTACTGGAAAGGATACAAAACCGCGCGTGAAAACTAATTATAGACACGAACATAGGGCGTCAATGTCCAGGGCATCAAATGTCAATCTATCGCTCGAAATTCTTAATCGAACTCACTGAGGAACAAAATCTTCTTAGCGAACGAAATGGAAATTGCCTGTTTTGCTGGGATATGGAACTGTAGACAGAAGATGTTAATGACGACACGAATGATAAAAATATCCATGAAAAGTGCGACTCGCTTTCATTTTCTTATCGATATGAAAGCATAGAGAATTATAAAATATTAAGCACTGGAATAACAAAACGTGGTAGAATTTTTGGGTGCAGTGGTGGTTGTGGTAGATTAAATATTAAGAAATTGTGGTAGATCTACCACATTGTGGTAGAAGTGACAACACTGCACTTGCTTGGGTAGTCTAAAGCGTTGAGATGGAAGCTCTTTAAATGAGTTTACAAGGAAGGGAAGTTAATCTTATTACATCGGAAGAAACGATAGCAACTTTAACCGAATGTTTAAATAAGCTTAAAATTGAAGGAAAAATCTGGACTTTTTGAATTTGGAACGAATCTAAACCGATTGATGCTAAATGAATCTGCCAATGACACAATCCCTGTCCGTTAAGACAGAAAATAGGGAAGCGCTTGGAGAAAATACGGGGTGTCCGCCGGGAAGGTATACTAATTTTTTTTGCCGCCATTTTAGTAAACATTAGTCTTGACAGTTCATATTTTGGCAGCCGTGAAGTAGACACGAGTGGCAAATTTATTATGGAAAAATATTCGATAAACCAACTTGTTTTAATCGTTAAAACATTTTATCAAAATCCCTAACTGTGCGTCGGGACGTCCTTGGCGTTGCAAGATGATACGCACAGGTCGCCAGCACACGACGTTCCATCAGCTTTAGCTGGATTTAAAAAAAAATGTCGGGTCGGGTTCGTTCGATCTTCGATGTTGGCCATTGTGTTTTGCCGTGCCCAAGAAGTATAAGAATTTTGCAGACTTCAACTTGGCGAATTTTGCGTCGAGACTTGGGCCTATACCCGTTCAAGATCCAACTGACCCAGGAGCTCAAAGTTAATGATAATGTAATGAAATGACCATAGAAAAATCATCTTTAGCGACGGGCCGTATTTTTTGATGAATGGTCAAATTGTCATATATGGGATGACGCCAACTAACACGAGGTGGCAATGCATCCATAAAAAGCTGTTTGTTGCGCATTTTAGACCGGCGGTGGCGTCATTGCTCCGTACTTTTTTATGACATTGGTAAGGCCAATACCATCAACGGCGAGTACTACAGAACGATGCTGCTAACATGTGATTCCAGCACGAGGTGGTTATGTGTCACTCAGCTGGAGGGTATGGTTATCTGATCTTCATCAGAGGTGACGTGAATTGGCCACCAAGATCGTGCGATTTAACCTCGGAAAATTTGTCTTGTGGCGTTGCTTGTCGCAAATCAATGCGAATAAACCGCAATTGACCGATGTCCTTAAACCCAACTTAACCAATGCCATCGCTCAAATTAAGCCGGATCTTTGCGACAGATTAGACCACTCGGATCCGTGACAACGTGAGAAGCTGCGGCAGACATTAATGGCATACATGGGATTCGTTAATACCTTGCACACAGCTTGTTTTATTCCATTTCAATGTCGACCAATCCTCATTGAAAACCCCTTTAGTGAATCTTCAGTAAGCTCAGCTTATATTCACATATATCTGCTTTGTTCCGTTGTGTGTTTTTAGAAGGGCGTCGCAAAAATATTATAATCTGTATAGGGAGTCGCAGTATGGAAAAGTTTGGGAACCCCCTGGTTTAGTGAATGATTTCGAAGAAAGAGGGTCTGTAAGTGATAGGCCCAAGCATGGACCACAACGTAATGCAAGATCGGCTGAAAACATTACTGAGCTCAAGGAAGTGTTCAAAACAATCCATCAACCTCAATTCGACGCCGTGCTCAGGAGCTAGGTCTTCTTCTTGAAAACTTTTAAACGCCACAACTTCATGCTTTGAAGTTGATTAACATGCGGTATCAACAAGACGGTGCCACATCGCATACAGCCAGGATTATAATGGAATTACTGCGAGACCTCTTTCCACAACAAGTTATTTCAAGAAATGGAGATGTTGATTGGCCTCCAGGGTCCGGACTTCTTTTTGTGGGGATATCTGAAAACAAGGTTTATGCAAACAAACCAGAAACGCTTGAGCAAAAATTATAAACAAACAAAGTATCGTTTGATACTGAATCGAGGCGACTAAAATTTTGTGAGAGGTCTTATTTTTAACGTCGTCTGGTTGGTATTAAAAATTGTTTATGTCGGTTAAGTTGTTCTGATACCTTTCATACAAAACCAATATTAGACACATGCGTGTATAGAACATGGCATGGCAAACATTTTGCATGACTTTTATGGAGTGGAAGGTATTAAAGCATCGGCCAAGCCGATGATAATACTTTTAATTGTTTTATTGAAAATATAACCTACTTTCTTGGTCTTAGCTAACTCTTATAGATTAAGAGATTTTACCCGCCTTATACCCTATTCACACCAAGCCGAAAACAACTGGGTTTTCGCGAAAATAGTAGAAAACTTCATCGAAAAAATAAGTTTTCCCATAAATATTGCAGTTTTTAAAACGAGTTGTTTGAGGTCGTTTTCCATAAAAACGCTACGAAAACGAGAACAATCGTTGGGTTGTTGAAGACACACCTTTGACAACATTCATCGAGCTCAGCAAGATTGCTGACAGAATGTGAGAGACTGAGGGAGAGCCTCAGTGCTGTCGTTCTTCTAGTTTTTTTGTTTACAAATGTGGAATCTCTTGTTATCTTTGCACCATAAAGAGCAAATTATTCAGTTTTTCTATAATTTTAGAACGGCAGCACTACCTGCCACAACTAAATGGTATTTTCAGATGTTTTGATTTTGACTGCTGCTTACGTTAATTTTGTTATGCATTTAACCATAATTTAACGATTATCAAGTAGCTTAAATAATTTTCTTTGTATAATTGTGTCAATACGAGCGAAGTTTAGTAACTAAAATAAATGTCTAGTCGCCACAAACATTTCATAGCTAGTTTCACAGCTATAATTGAAACGTCAAACGAAAACGAGGTGTTAAGGACCATTCACATCTGAGCGAACGAACGAATTGATGAAGTGCGAACAAACCACTTTTTATGCATTTATAAACAGAAAATTGCACATTTTATTATTCAAAGAAATTGACTCATCAGGTCATTACACAGTGTCAACCATACGGTCATGCGCTTCTCATTGTGCTCAAATCCATGGCATGTTCACTTTGTGACAGAGCTGACTGACAGATACGATTGACACGATTGTGCTTTATATAGTTACTGTTGGTGACTTGCAGCACATTTGGACGGAAGTTGCCAGTAACGACATTGAGAATGCTGTTATTACAGTCATAGGGTTATCGTCTGCTTACCTATCATTATCAGGAGCACCAAGAGTGAAAAACGTGTCAATTGCGAATTGCATGACACTGTTTTTTTTTTTTTTTTTTTTTATAATTCACTAGTGCTCAAGGGGTTTTTGTTCCCTTAAAATGCTAATGCACAGCACGAGTGGAAGGGTTAATAGGGAGGATAGAGAAGAGGTACTGGTGCACATTGGTTTTAAACAATTGTGGGTTGTAATGAGAGGGGAAAACCGTGTGAGGCAATGCATTCCACATGCGTGTTGTTCGACTTACAAAAGAATCTCTATATTTTACAGTACGTCCGAAGGTAGGCTTAAGGGTAAACTGATGTGCATTCGATGTGTGACGGGTGTTGCGAGTGAATTGTTGAAGGGGCGGAATGCAGTTAGCTATTTCATCAGAGCATCGGTGGTGAAAATATCGATAAAATAAGGAAAGGCAAGAAACATTTCTGCGATGTTCGAGCGGGTCAATAGACTCCGCTATATTTCTATCACCTATAAGTTTTATCGCGCGCTTTTGGATTCTGTCTAGTAGGTGCAATGAAGTTTTTGGTGCACCTGACCAGATATGAGCGTTATACTCAAGCTTAGGCCGAATAAAAGCCTTGTATATTGAAGCTAAGTCAGAGGGTGTAAAGTATTTCTTACACCGATTTAAGAAACCTAGACATTTCGCAGCGTTTTTGGCGACTTCGTATATGTGGTCATTCCAACGGAGTTTGTCGGTAACACACATACCAAGTATGGAAAGTCGTTCGGTTTCGTCGATGCAAGTCCCATTCATGGATAATGGGTGAGGGTTCAGGTTTCGCTTTAATGATAGAAGGCAGCATTGTGTTTTGGAAGCATTAAATTCCACTCTATTGATTGTACCCCATTTTATAATGCTGTCAAGATCGGAATTTAATGTGTTTAGCATACGTTGCCGTTCCTGTTCCACGGCCGAAGAGCAGGGACGTGAGTCAGGGAACGAATATGAAAAACTGAGGGTGCTATCATCAGCGAAAGAATGTATTGGATTAGAAGTAACAGATAAGAGATCATTGATGAATATGAGAAACAGTGTCGGAGACAAAACAGAGCCTTGGGGAACACCAGCATTTACATGGTGAATTGCAGACTTGAAACCGTCCAAAACAACTTGAATTGAACGGCCAGAAAGGTAGTTTCTAATCCATTGAAGAAGAGACGCGTCGATCCCATATGCACGCATTTTCGACAAAAGAGCTTGGTGCCAAACTCTGTCAAATGCTTTCGAAATATCAAGCGCAACAATCTTCGTTTCACCAGAGTGGTGGAGAGATTGGTTCCACTTTTCGGTGAGATAAGTCATCAAATCACCAGTGGACCTGCTGCCACGAAAACCGTATTGCCGGTCATTGAGAAGTTTTCGTGATTCAAGATATTTCATAAGCTCACGGTTTAACAGCGTTTCCATGACCTTGGAAAGAATGGACGTAAGTGCAATGGGTCGGTAGTTGGTGGGTAAAGAAGAATCGCCTTTTTTTGGAACGGGCTGGACAAATGCAATTTTCCATTTACTCGGAAAGAGTCCAGAAGAGTAGGACAAGTGGAAAAGTTTACGCAGTGGTTTTGCCAGCGTTGAAGAACACCTCTTCAGAATTATGGGGGATATACCATCTGGACCAGCGGATTTGTGAATGTTAAGATCTTTTAATACTCTTGCTACTGTGCGAGTGCGAAAATGTATTTGTCCCATGAAGTATTCGACGCCCTCGAGCACAGGTGGAGACATGAAGCAATCTGGAATGTTGGAGCTTGCGGCGAACTGCGCAGCCAGCAGATTTGCTTTGTCCAAAGAGCTGACAGCTGGAGTGTCATTATAAACGAGTGTGGGAATTGACGACGTGGTGGAGTTCTTAATATTTTTCACAAAAGACCAAAACTGTTTACTACCACTGGGACAGTGAAGTATTTTTTGTCGTAGGTTTTGGTCATGAGAAAATTTTGCACGTCGTATCACGGAGTTGCAGTCATTTCGGACTCGTCGAAACTTTTTTCGGTTTTCCTCGGTTGGGTTTGCTTTGTAAGCCCGAAAACTCAACTCTCTCAACCTGATAGCCTCTTTGCAGCTCGAGTCGCACCAAGCATTCTCCTTAGGTATAATACTCTTTCTTCTGTTGGGAATAAAGGATCTCATACCCAGGAGAATGGTGTTTGTTATCATTTCAGCGGCGGCATCCACGTCACTATCGAGGAAGCATAGTGACCAGTTAAAGCTCCCAAAAAAGAAGTTAAGGCCGTCCCAATTGGCTTTCTCATAATGCCATACCGTTTTTTTGGGAGCTTGTTCTTTAACTGTGTGGTTTGTGTATGAGAATTTAGCTGAAATGAGACAATGGTCCGACGAACCTAGAGGCGACGTTACGTCAATAGAGTATTTATCTGGATGAGAGGTGAGGAACAAGTCCAATGTGTTGGCGGCATGATCTGCAGCATCCGGAATCCGTGTAGGCTCGTTTACAAGCTGAGTTAAGCTGTTAATCTCAGCGAAAATCCTAACATACCTTCCTTCGGGTGTTGTCTGTCCAGAATGGCGAAGCCAATCGAAATTGTGTATATTGAAATCGCCCGCAATGACAATTTCAGTATGAGGATACTGGGAAACAATTCCTAAGATGAGTTAGACAGCTCATCAAACTCGTTAAAAGTAGATGAACTGTCAATGCTTGGACTTCTATAAATAAAACAAGAGTGTATTATTTGCTTACGTACGTACATTGAATTTTAACCATATGTAATTAAATTCCGCATTGGAGCAATGGTTATATTGTGGTGGAAATTCGTAAGCAATATCATCACGGACGTAAATGGCGAGCCCGCGATGTATAAAGAATAATGGCACTAAGCGATATCCTGGTAAATCAAAATTCGAGGGCATCGAATTTCTATCCACCTGTGTCTCGCTAAGTGCCAAAACAGCTGGTCTGAATTGAAAGACATGGACATATGCAGCAAAGAGATTCCTTTTCAAGCCTCGAATGTTGCAAAAATCAACACGGAACTCACCTCTCATGACAACACACAAAAATTAAAAACGCAACTCCAACGCGACTAAGCAGAATTGCAACGTGTATATCCGACACCAAACTTCCAAAACACTCCGTCACAGGTGTTATGCCCATGCAACAGAGCGAGTCAGTTATCCGGCAAGATATACACTTACAACCCGCTATTCATTAGATGTTGGTTTGTGATCGCTGCTTAGCCAAAATTATGACACAGCAGCGATCAAAGAAGCGCAACAGGCGAAAGGAGAAACAAAGGAGAAAGAAAAAAAAAACAGGAAGAACAAAGGTCACTCGCGTGTGCGATTTTTTTTTGTCTATTGGCACTGCACTGGACACTTAATTTATTTGATATTTGTTTTATTTTTATTTTGTTTTCAATTTATTATTAATATTATTAGGTGTTGTGTTGAAAAAGTGTATTTTGAGTTGTTATTGTTTTTGTGTTTTATGTTGTTTATTTTTATTTTGTGTTATGTATAATATGTGTGCTGTATGCACTTTTGTGGCGACGGTGTTTCAATTTCGCGTGCGCGCGCGTTGGGAGGCTACACAGTATGTAGTGTATGTATGTAGTGTCACGCGTGGGACGCGTTGTTAATCTGTGACATGCTGTTAAAAACATGTATATGTGTAATCGTAGCTTTAAGCTCAAGGTACCAACGGGCGACCATAGGACTTCAAACAAAGCATTCCTTAAAAACTATATGTGATCGTTAATGGCTAAACTCAATAACTAAAGGGTAAACCAAGCAGCTTGAACGACTTTTATCGATGAAACCCCTCAGTTTGTATTCCACTTTCCTTAATTTCAAGCTCTGAAAAATTACTTACACCCTTCTTCCAATTCTTATATACCTAACACAGCAAAATCAAGTTCCATCAACTAATTGCCAAGCATTAGTAGTTAAAATGCTTAGCCATAACCAGCTAGCTTCAGCGGAAATCAATGCCACACACCCAATAATAATAAAACAAAATAAAACTCAATCCGATTCCAATGAATTATTTACACCCATTAAATTGTTATTCACCCCCTTGGCGGGGCTGGGGCAACATTTTACTGTCAGAAATGCTGAAAAATACTTGAAATGCTTTGGAAATATTTCACCGCACACGGAATCCATAAAAACGGATTTATTGCCCGCCCAAAAAACAATCGCATTTCCGGCATTAATCTGTCCGAGCGTCAAACGAAAACAAGCAATTGCAATCATCACAAAACATTGTCGTAAAAGTTAATGTGACAACACATTACCACAAAACGAAATATCCTTGCTTGCCATTCACCTACTGAGAATAACGTTTTCAAATACACATCCGTATACTTCATGGTCACGACATGATGATGCAATTACTATACAAATACAAACATTCGTAGATGTTCCGTCGAATTCATAAATGTCAATGAGATACCATGCGACAGTATCCTTATCACGGCCAGACCGGAACACCAACACAATTTATTTAGTTAACCCTTTTTGTGAATCCATCGTTTTGATTTGATATTTTGTAGCAACAAAGCTGCCGTACACAGGTCTATCAGCTGGCAATAAGTTATACACGACGAACTACAACTACATGGACTTTAATGTGGACGATGTTGGACTCTGGGTGATATACAGCACATACGACTCCAATAACACCCTCGTGGTAAAGGTGAGTACTGAACATCTATAAGGATTTGTCTCTGTGCCGCAATTGCCGTCAAAGAAAGAGTTACGATGACATAAGGCCGGCAGCAAATTGCTTTATATTTCGCTTCGATAACTCGGATTTGACATTTTTATTCCCTGTGCATAGATGGATTCAGATACTCTGCAAGTCCAATACAGCTGGAACATCACATTGGATCATCATAAATTTGGCGAGATGTTCATTGTGTGTGGGGTGCTGTATGCCATCGATTCCGTGACGGAAAGAAATTCCCAGATTCGTGTTGCTGTCGATTTGTATAATGGGAAATTGATAAAAGTCGACTTGCCATTTACGAATCCTTTCCGACGGACCACAACGGTTGGATACAATCGGCATCTTGGGGTAAGTAGCTATTATGTTCTCTTTATGGAGGGTGTGTCGTGTGTGTGTGAATGTGCGTGCTTTGGGACTGTTTTCGTGTTAACATCGGATGGTTAATATATTGTAGACCAAGTGCGCGTCGAAGTGGTTTAAACAGGTTCGCTCAAAAGTTAATGGACCAGGTTTTGGTTTTGGTTTATTATGTCATAGCGTGATATTAATTTGTCAAGCTTTGATAAGCCTATAGATGCTTAGCAAAAAGAAAGCCAATAAGTTGTTTTTTTCTTCTGAGAAACAGCAAGAATGCCGCTGACTTCTTACGATCTTTCGGGAGCATACGTTTAGTCTGCCGCATCCTGAAGAACCATACCACGTAAAATAGTCTTTGCAAAATACTTAATTTTCAATTAAGCAGAGGATGCAGGCAAACCTAACTCAGGTTCAGAAGTCATCCTTTAACCCTTGCTTATCAATTCCATCGGAAATATCTTCTCCGCAATCTCAGTGTAACCTGAGACCCAGAGTTGAGCAAAGTGCAGCCTGACTATTGCTACAGTAATATTGGTAATGAACCTACTTTTATTATTAAAAATTGACGAGAAGATACGCTAGTTACTAACTCTCCATCTATCTCAGTGAAAAACTGGGCAGTATTTAGGAATAAATATCGTTTTCTGATCACTGTTACATTTTCTATAGCCTGAATTTTACCACTCCTCCTGTAGCGTTGTTTAGAAATCCCAGGAAAACCAATTTGGGACAGCTTTTGAGCCAACCTAACAAAGGCTCTCGGTAACATATCGACTGATAAAATCTCATCGTTTGAAGACATTGATTCCTTGGATTCCTTGACGATGAGGATTACCTCTGCTATTATAACGATTCTTTTATAAAGTCGTGTCCTGTAAGCAGACACACTAAATGTAAGAAACCCCCGTGGTGGACTACAGAGCTAAGTTCACTATAAGAAGAGAAAGTAGAAAAGTCTTCAGCAAGGCAAAAAGAACATGATCAACCAGTGTTTAGGACTGCTACAAGAAAAGCCTTAAAGACTACAAAAAGGGAAATCCTAGCAAGGTTTTGCTTCCAGTATTGCAAAAACCAATAAGGCTAGTAGAATTAGGAAGATCCTGTCAAAGTCTTCCTCTATACCTAGCTACATAAAAATGGAGACACAGTCTAGTGAAGAATCACTTCAGTTGCTTCTAGATACCCACTTTTCAGGAAGTGTCCAAGGGGATGACGCCTTGACTCAAGAGCGGCCTTACCTTAGAACTCACCTTATTTCAAAGGAAGTGATAAGTGAACGCAAACTTTCATGGACGATTACTAGTTTCCTCCCTTTCAAATCGGCAGGTCCAGATAAAATCATCTCGGTAAAGAAGCAACATCCTGATGGTATTCTTAAACCCTGGATGATTCTACTTTTCTCTTTAAGTACAGATCATGACTACATACCAAAATGATGGAGAGGTGCAAGTTTTTATACACAAGACGGGAAAAGCCTCTTACACAACTACAAAGGATTTCAGGCCCATCATCTTCTCTACTGAAAACACTAGAGAGGCTGATAGATTGCCACAACATCAAAGCAGAAAGTCTCTCGTAATCCCAATACGCTTATTGGCAGGTCGGTAGAGACAGCTCCATAGAATTTCCAACAAAAGGCTGCTTAAAATTACATATATTGTTGTCAATGCCTAAACTGTATAGCTGAAGGGTAAACCAAGCTGCTTATAAAACTTTTATTCATGAAGACCCTCTATATGTATCTAAAGTTGCCTAATTTTAAGCTTCTATGACTTCTACTTGCGATAACTGAGCTAGGCCACTAATTCCTGAGAAGTTGAAAACCGTAACGTTTTTCTTTTTGCTTACAAAAATTGTTACTGTCGATTTCTCGAGCCATTTTCTCCTTTTTTATCTTCTTTAATGCAAGACGTAATTTTTCTACTGTTTTATACGACGAAGAGAATTATTTTTGGTAAGAATGTTTTAACGCAAAGAAATGTTTTTGTTAATCAACCAAACGTCGATACAAACTGAACCAAAAATCACTCAAAGAATCTTTCTCTCAAAGTGTGCCATGAGGTTTTCATAAACTTTCGATAAGGGCCATGTTCTTGCACCATACAGCAGGACCGAGATGATTAGGTTCTTGTACAATGTTTCCTTGGTTCTGGGAGAGGGGGGGGGGCTTTACTTCTTTGAAGCCTTCTCAGCCGCGAAGAAAAAGCCATTGGCAAGAGTAATTCTTCGTTTGATATCTACGCCAATGTCGTTTTGCGAGGTAATTATAGAGCTTAGGTAGACAAAGTCTTTAAATACAAGGACTATTTCTGACTATAGAAGGTATATCTGTCCACTTTGACGTTTTGCCCGAGTCGCCGATGTTCAAAGTCTCGATCACAGCATATACTTCGTTTTGTTGTCATTAACAGCCAGACCCATCTTCGCCGCTGAGTTCTCTTGATAATGCCAATGTTATCTGCTATCAAAGGATTCTGTGGTGTTCTTCCCCTCCGTGGCACAGACTGTGGAGCTTGGCAAAAATGCCGAAATTTAACATGGCTTTGTATAATTCGTTCCTACATACGATATCGAAAGCGACATGAAAAATCAGTGGGATTACAGAATGGGGTATTGTTTTCTCTGATTTTTTTTAGGTGTAGGATCTGAAGAAAGAAGAGGTGGGTGGATCTATATGTAGCTTTGATAATAGAATATTTTTCTGAGATATGTGGGTGACCCGGGCTTTTCAAACAGGAATAGGAAAAGATATTGGAGTTCACCAAACTTCTATGTCAGAAGTTTGTGCCGGAAGTTGCTGTTAAATTAATAGAAAAATGTGGACAGTGGATCTTGTGTTTTTTTAGAGGTATACAAATTCAATTTGAAATAAAACAGTTGAAGCTAATGTTAGTATCTATGATGTTAGCTTTATTTAATAGATAATTACGCTATTACTGTTTAAAAACTATTTCGGGCGCCCCGGCTATTTCTAATGAAGCGCAATCGTGAAGTTTAATTTTCGACAACTTTATCGAGCAACTGGAGCCGTATATCAGCAATGACACGGCGAATGTTGATTTCAAAATCGTCCAAGGTCTCATCGGCATAGACTAGTTACTACAAAAAGTAATCTAAATCACAGGATCGTGGAGACCTTTCAACAGGTCCATTATGCGAAATTAATCGCTTAGAAAATGTTTACCGCAATAAATCGTTAGTGCATTTTGCCCCATCTTCTTGAAAACAAAACGTTAATTTATTCATCGTAAAATGGCAAAATGTACTAACCTCAAATACACTTTCAACTGTCCAGTTGACCATCTGTAGAAACAGTTTTGCTATTTAAAAAAACCAAACCTCTAAAAAAACACCCTTTAATAGAAGCCAAAGAAATGTGGCTCACACAATTTACTTTTCCATGTACATTGGATGTGATCGATTGCACTAACATAAAAAAAACTATTCATGGTGACGAATACATACATATATTGATCGAAACGGTTATTATAACATTAATGCTCAAGCCAAACGTTAAATTCAGTTGGGTTTACAAGCATAGACCCATCATGGCCAGGATGTGTTCACGATTCACGAATTTAGAGCAACTCAGAATTTATAACATTGAAAGGAATGATTTTCAGATGTTGAATGCATTACTTATAGGATATGAAGGATATGGCATAGAACCGTGGATAATGGTGCCTTTTAGAAATCCTAAAGGCACCAAACGCACCACCAAACATGCTCATGCTCAGGAGTACGTTCTTGGAGTTTAAACTCGATTCTCATTCATACCACTCAATATTTCTAAATTAATGTGTTTCAAAAAAGACAAAGACATTACAGTGAAGATTTGTAAGATTTTATCGATTTTTTGGATTTTTAACAAACATTTTTTCACTTCCAAGAGAAAGCATCGATCAGACATTTGTAATCGAATACAAGCGACTGTCAAATCGACAAATATCGATCGCAATCAACAATCACAGCTCTTGATCGATCAACGATTAACTGTCGACACTCACAATAGGGGCCATTATGTCAAGACATTTGTTTAAGATTTTGACCGCCAGGCAGCAAGACACTCCCAACGCCATCTATGAGAATTTTTGTTTGCATAAACCTAAAATATAGAAATAAGAACAAAACATAAAAAAACCGGCCAAGTGCGAGTATCACTCGCGCACCGAACGTTCCGTATACTTGCCCACCATGCCCCCATACTTTGCATGAGGTACGGAATGGACGGTCTTAGGAATTTAAGCGTAAGATAATGCGCCTTAAGAATGAGTCTAATATGGATGTATGAGTTGAGTAGAATTAGAGTATGCCTATGGATTGGAATCAATTTGGAAATTCACATGTGATATATATTGTTAAAATAGGCCCAACAATTTGAGTTTCAACCGTTTTACTTGCCAAATTCAATAACGCCCAATAGGTGTCTCTAGCAGTCTATGGAGAAATCAAAGATGGTTGTCGCACTTGCTGCGCTTCCCAATGCCATCTACTGTAAACAGTAACGCAACAATTTGAATTTCAACCGTTTTACGTGAAACCAACTTCCAATTACAATTTGGAAACGATTAAGGGACCAAGAACACGCATTATGAATGAGAATGGAGAAAGGAGTGTATTTTGTACGATAATTTTGTAAATATATCTTGTAAAATATTAACTTTTAGGCAAAACAGTCTTCAGCACATACCTAATACCTATATAGCTACGAATATGATCTACAAAATAGGAATATATGTTAGAGTGTGGGGCTACGCTAGGGGAAATTGCAGTGTGTGTGTGTTGTACTCCAACAATCTGGTTTGCAATGGTTTTCCATTCCTTTTGTGCTCAACTGGTTTGGTTGGTTTGCAATGGTTTTGCATTATAGAGGGGAAATATTGGAGTCCCCCTCAATAGGCAGATCTGCGAGTGCTTAAAAACGTTTGTCATTCGATAAGTAAGAAGCCAGTCGACACATTCGCCGCAGAACTGCGATTGTAAAATATTAGATCTGCGATTGTAAAATATTAGAACTGTGATTGTGAAATATTATATATATAAGCGTAATTTTTGTTTGTAAATCAATAAATAAGTATTTTTTTCGCCAAATTAATAATTACTCCAAAACAAGCTAATGTATTGTTACCATTGGTATTTGTCGGATGTTGTGTACCAATTTCTACGTCTATTAGTGGCTTAGTGGGTTCAAACAGACACCCAGGCATATCGTAGCGAAAACAATAAGGTTCCGTTTTATCCCTATGGGAACGGAACCTTAAAAAGGTTCATGAAAATATAAAAATCGGTGAAGCCATTTCGGAGGAGCTCGATCACTAAGGCTGAAACACACATGCGATTTCAATCGCGCGACTGTTTAGTCGCAAAAAATGAAACACACACATTTCAATATGAATGCGCACACATAAAATTCACATTGAAATGTGTGTGTTTCATTTTTTGCGACTAAGCAGTCGCGCGATTGAAATCGCATGTGTGTTTCGGGCCTAACACTGTGACACGAGATAGAAAACTTTGTTCAGCTGACATTAACGTACTTGATACATTTTTTTTCCTACTGTTACACAGAAGTCACATCACATAATTTGTTTAATTGAAACAAATAAAAAGGATTTTTTAATTAAGTTGCCAGCACCACTGTGTACTAACTGCAGTCAAACTACATAATATTTTCCTATATTTACAATTTGCCAACTGTCAGTTTATCTCCTATTTCTCTGAATGCCTTCTGCACCAATCAATGTTGAATAAACTATTGACATACCCAATCAGTTGAGATATACGAGTATTAACGAATGTCAGGCAAACGTCGAAAATTAGAAATTGAAGTCAAATCGAATTGCCATCATACTCATACATACTTCATTTTTAATAAAGTGACTTCCAGTCAGCCCCTCACCGTTGACTTTTATCACAGACTGTCTCTAATCGTCTTGGGTGAAATAGCGGGTGCCATTTCAGCGCCGAAAAGACAATATCGATGCTTGGTTCTGTTTAAGGGATTGTTTTTTTTGGTTCTTCCTCTTCTAGTGTATTGTCGACCCCAACCGAAGAATGGAGGGTAAGTATCACAATTTTTACGAGCCCAAACGATAGTTACTTGGGGGATACTACATGAGATTAGATAGGATATTCAATGGACTTTTCGTTCCTCCTTACGTAGAGACAAAACGAGACAATTTACTTGCCTATAGAGTTTTTTTTTTTTTTGGTTTACTACACAAAGGAGATACAAACAACACGCAAGGCATTTCTCATGCTTGATCGTCCGGCACTCATAGGACTCATATATACGTACTTACATATACTCGTATAGAATAAGGGATTTGGGATTCAGCACGCTGGCCGTTTGATGGTTGAATCATGCCACGTCATTGCCATCATTGGTGGCTATTTGATTTGGAATTTGGAGCGTTGCAGTTTTGCTATTCGGTTTGAGAGGCACGTCCTCGTCTGATAGAGTCGGTCATCCGGTTGTTCCGGCATCAGGACATAATCTAGTAATTGTTTATTGGATTTAATATTGAATGGATTGCTGTGGGAACATGTCAAGGGGGAACTATTGAATGTTGATGTACTCGAATGTGGTCATGCACACATCAGAAGGCAGCTCCATCATCATCATCATCCCCATCTGTGGGTCAATGTTTGTCGTTTATGATTTTGTTGAGCGCTCATTGATTTGTTTGTCTTTGTTTTCGATTGAATTTAAATTGATATCTGAAGGATAGTGTTGTCATTCTGTGCAGTTAATCCGTGTGTATATATAGCTTAGATGGCGCTACAGTCCGGGGTGGACCTGGGCCTCAACCAACACGCCTCTCCAGTTAGCACGATCTTTGGCTAACTGCCTCCAGTTGCGCACTCCAAGTTGGTTGAGGTCCCCTTCCACTTGTGCGCGCCACCTAAGGCGAGGTCTTCCTCTACTGCGTTGTCCCTCCGGGTTGGAATCGAAGACTCTTCGGGCCGGAGCGTTGGTGTCCATTCGCTCTACATGTCCTAGCCATCTTAGTCGACTGATACGTACTTTTCTGACCAAGTCGATGTCGCTGTACAGCTCGTAGAGTTCGGTGTTAAATCTCCTCCTCCAAAGCCCGTCAACGCAAACGGGACCGAAAATCACTCGAAGAATTTTGCGTTCGAAGCGCCCAAGGAGATCTTCATCCGCTTTTGACAACGTCCATGATTCTGCGCCATAAAGCAGGACTGGGATGATGAGGGTCTTATATAGAGTCTCCTTGGTGTTTCTCGACAAGGCCTTACTAATCAATTGCCTTCTTAGGCCAAAGTAACAGCGGTTGGCAAGTGTAATTCTTCGCTTGATTTCTGATGTGATGTCATTTTCAGAATTAATAGCGGAGCCGAGGTAGACAAAGTCCCGAACTACCTCAAAGTTATAGCTGTCTATCGTGACGTTCTGTCCGATTCGTCGATGTTGTGTGTCCCTTCTTGTTGACAGCATATATTTCGTTTTGCCCTCATTCACCACTAAACCCATTTTTGCCGCCTCTGTACTGATACTTGCAAACGCACCAGTGACAGCTCGCTGTGTTCTGCCAATGATGTCGATGTCGTCAGCGTATGCAAGTAGTTGCACAGACTTTTGGAAAATTGTGCCCCTGGTGTTGGCTTGCGAGTTTCGCACAATTTTCTCAAGAATGATGTTGAAAAAGTTACATGACAGCGCATCACCTTGTCTAAATCCTTTTTTGACATCAAAGGTCTCGGTGAGATTGTTTCCGACCTTTACGGAGCAGCGAGCGTTCTCCATCGTCATTCTGCACAACCTGACAAGTTTGGCAGGGATGCCAAAACTAGACATGGCTCTGTATAGCTCGTCTCTATAAATGCTGTCATATGCGGCTTTAAAATCGATAAATAGGTGATGAGTATCGATTTGGACTTCTTGGGTTTTCTCCAGGATCTGCCGTAGTGTGAATATTTGGTCGGTTGTGGACTTACCGGGCCTAAAACCGCACTGATAGGGTCCAATCAGTTCGTTGACAAATGGTTTCAGGCGTTCACACAGTACGGAAGACAGGATTTTGTAAGCGATGTTAAGGAGACTGATGCCTCTATAGTTGGCGCAGTTTAGAGGGTCTCCTTTCTTATGGATCGGGCAAACAATGCTGAGGCTCCATTCTTCAGGCATACTTTCCTCTGACCAAATTTTAGAAACGAGTTGGTGTATGCTCTCTACCAAGTCATCCCCCGCTGCCTTAAAAAGCTCGGCCGATAAACCGTCCGGTCCTGCAGCTTTGTTGGACTTCAGCTTGGATATTGCTATCCTTACCTCATTTTGGTCAGGTGGACGTAAGTCTTGGCTTTCATCGCCCAGGTTGAATGGTTCATTCTGCCTGACAGCGGAATTTGTGTCGTCTTCGCCGTTTAGCAGTCTGCAGAAATGGTTTTTCCATGTCCTCAGCACCGACTGTGACTCTACTACAAGGTTTCCTTGTTCGTCTCTACAGGTCTCTGTTCGGGCCTTGTTCCCGTGACACGTTCTTTTTACCTTTTGGTAAAACTTCCGAACATTGTTCCTGGAGTAACACCTCTCTATTTCCTCGATCGCGCGCTTCTCATGCTCTTTCTTTTTCCTCCGGAGAAGCCGGTGTTCTTCCCTCCGTTTTTGCTCGTAGAGCTCACGAGCTGCTCTCGTCCTTCTCTGCAGCGCCGCTTTGTAGGCCAGTTGCTTTGCTGCATGTGCTTGCCGGCACTCTTCGTCAAACCAGGGGTTTCGCGGTGGTGGTCGGGTGAAACCTAGCACATCAGTTGCGGCTTTTCTGACGGCTTCTTGGCATCGATGCCACTGGTCTTCAGCACTTGATGCTGGCTGCACAGGACTTCTCGAGAGGTTGAGGGAGACGCGATCGGCAAAAGTTCTGGCGGTTTGTTGCGTTTGTAGCCGTTCAACGTTGAATCTTCTCACAGTATTTCCTCGTTGTTGTGGTGTCTGGGATATCCGCATACGTACCTTGGCTACAACAAGGTAGTGATCCGAGTCTATGTTGGCCGCTCGGAAAGTTCGGACATCTAGAATACTGGAGGAGTGCCTTGCGTCGATCACAACATGGTCAATTTGATTGACCGTTTGATGGTCTGGTGACCGCCATGTTCCTTTGTGAATGTTGAGGTGTGGAAACCGTGTGCTTGCTATAGTAGCATTACGTCCCGCAGCAAAGTCAATTAGCCTAAGTCCGTTTCCAGACGTGGTGTCGTGTAGGCTGTGCTTTCCGATTGTGCTACCAAAGAGGTCCTCCTTTCCTATTTTGGCGTTAAAATCACCTAAGACAATTTTAACGTCGTATTTAGGACATTGCTCATATGTTTTGTCGAGGAGCTCATAGAAACATTCTTTGGTAGCGTCGTCTTTATCTTCTGTGGGGGCGTGAGCGCATATCAGGCTGATGTTGGCGAATTTAGCCTTGATGCGGATAGTTGTAAGGCGCTCACTTACGTGTCGAAAGCTCAAGACTTCTTGCCTAAGTCTGCCGCTTACAACGAATCCGCATCCAAATAGACGCTGCTTCTGCTCTCTGTAGCAATCACCGTAGTAGATGTCACAGGTTTTCATCCTTCTTTTGCCTGGCCCATCCCACCGCACCTCCTGAATGGCGGTGATATCTGCCTTGTAGCAGTCTAGGGCCTCCGCTAATTGTTCGGCTGCACGCGGTCTGTTCAGGGTTCGAACATTCCACGTGCAGACCCGAACGTCATTGTCCTTTTTTCGTTTTGCAGGGTCGTCAACAGTGAATCCATCCGTATCCGAGGCTCTTGGTTGCTTCGTAACCATTAATTTTTCCGTGGTTGGGTAGTTAGCCCCACGCACAACCCCCAACCTGGAGGACCAGGCCCTAAGATAACCCTAGAACAGCGGGTCGGATACTCCGTTGTCAGTAACCCACTTCGGGGATATGAGTGCTGCCGTTGGCCCATAAAGGGTTCATCCGCCACCATCTCTATTTCAGCACCCTGACTAGTGCTGAAAATCCTTACAGACCTTTGCTCCAAATATGTCAGAGAAGCTCACGCAAGGTATCTGCCATCTCGACTGTTGACAACACCGTTGATTCAATCTTGTGTATTCATCCGCTGTATGTCCTCTTTCTGAGGGGCTCATGTAAGACCTCTGAGACTCGTTCAGTCAGTCATTCCGACAGAGCATTATAGTGTTGCTATTTTCTTCGTGTTCAACACTCGCGCTTATAAGTTTAGCAAGCCAAGCCCGGTTGAGCGAGACCAGTACCCGGTGGTTACCACGCGGAGGTAAAATAAGCACAATTGATGTGTATGAAAAAGTTACAACAGCTGGGCACCGCCAAGTTGATGCCAATCAGCGCCTACCCGATTCATACACACCCAACCACCGTGTATATATAGCTGGGACAACAAATATCAAGTTATTAGCTTTATGGAGTTTGATGGTCGAAATTCATTAGAACTACATATGTGCGGGGACTATATCTATTAAAAAAGGTGCTCTGCCAGCGTTTCCCTATTTGTGGGTTTATTTTCATAGGACCTTTGTTGTGTCAGGAAACGCCGCTTAATGAGCTTGGCAGTCGTTTAATGAAGAAGAACGTAAACACACACGTTGGTCATTAGGTAGGCACAATGGTGTTTGAAAGCTCGTTTATTGCCCACTGACCGTTACACATAACAGGGGATAGTGTGAAAACTCCAAAGAGTTCATTGAGTTGGCTTAGATGTGCTGGTGCATGTATACGTTGAACGTACAAAGAGTTTAACACGCGCACAGTAAGTTTATGTCTCTTCGAAGACTCTCGTAGGCACGCACAGTCTTCTGTTTATAGCTTGACTTTTATACGCACTGCTAATTGTAATAAAAGTTTGGCTTGGGATATCTACACAACCAAACTGTGTTGTCGCCGAATGTGGATAATTACACAAAAAATATTTACTGTCAATTTAGCAATGTAATATTCTGAGTATTATTAAACAAGGGGTAGATATCGGTATAACTATATAGAACTTGGAATTTTTAAGGAATGGCTGGTCGAGAGATAATTTTGTTTTATTGCCAATAAAATTGTAATGGGAAAGTACTACATCTGTACATGTGGTTATCATTAATACGACTTTAGGCCGCAATCTTTAACCAGAAATAATGGTTGCTATTGCTATCCGCTTTGGTATTGTTTCGATTCCTTTCGGTTTAATTCGTGTGCACCAATCTTGATTATCCATTAAAAAAATAGGTTATAGGTCGGAGATATATATATTTAGGTTGAATGTTTTTTCGTTCGTATAGGTGTTGTTTCGCAATCATATTGTTGTGAGTACAGTGGTTAGTGTGCTGGACTAAGCACAAAAATACATCTTAAAGTTTTTTCCAGTGCGCCCACCTCTCGCGAAGGTCTGACAAACATCCGAGAAAATAGATGTTATGGAAAAGTTTATCAATTCAGCCGTTCGGACTTGTAGGTCCCTTCAATTCATCCCAAAGAGTTTTGAAAAGCTACACGTAGGGTGCCTGTATGGACCTGTTGCGCCATTTAATTATTTGTATTTATTTAAATTGTGGTCATTTAAAAATATGCCCCCAGGAAGTAAGTTTCAAAGGTTGCTTTATCTTGTATCTGGAGGTGTCTTCGATGTTTTTGCGGTTGCATTTCGGCAAATAATTACATTAAGTTCATCGAAGCATAGTATTACCTACGACATATGTTAGTTCAGCGGCTATTCTTCTGTGCGCCAGCCAACGATCAACGAATAGTCGAAATGATCATCTCTGTATGCTGTAGTAGTATAAAGTAGGCTAATTGTAAAGTAACCAAGCAGTACACCTCTCAAACCTAACTTGTGCTTGAGGAGTTGCTTCTGACTGAAGAACGTCTTCCTCTAAGTAGGTAACTTAGCTCTAAGGATGCTAATTTTGCGATATTGGATAAGTGGTCCCGCCATTTTATTCCCGAATTGACAGGAAATGTATGCCAGCTAATCTTGGTAGGCGTTATATGAACTCATTAAAATTGTTGCAAGTCGGGTTGAATAAACTAAGGGTCTAAAGTTCATTTGTTTGTGACAATCAGCAAGGTTTTGTAAGACAGCGGTTATTCGTACTGAAAATATGTTAGGTACTCTAGGGCATTTCCGTCCAGAGAGAATATCTTAAATATACGTCTGTGTTTTTTATGCGCTTTGCATTTATTAGGAGCTCTAAAAAGAGCTGGTTTCGCCCATGATTTCAAAGCCTTCAGTTTTTGTATGAGTCTTGCTTTTAGTTTTTTTCTCCTTGGTTATTGTTATTAGCCTGTGTCCAGTATAGCTCTGCTCGTTCTTGCCTTAAATTGACTGCTCTTCCTCCTCTAGTTTTAGCTTTCTTTTGTATTCGGGTTTTCGGGAGCACTGCTGACAATTTTTCAGTCTTATGGTAAAGTATTCCTCGATTGTCAATGCTTTCGGACCAGCTTCTCGCTTGGGTAGGTAATTGGGTGCTCTTGTGGCGGTTGTCACAGCTTCACATAGACCATCCGTTGGGTCCATTGTGTTCAGTCACGGGAACCTTCCGTTGCATAACTGTTGGAGACAAAGAATTTACCGCTTTATTTGGATCACCTAGATTTAGTAATAATCACAGGTATTCCTAGCTATCCAGATTCCCAGTTTGTTCTAAGAGTAACTGAAGGGTGTGGAGTTTGTTTACCTATTGAAACCACCCCGATTTAAGTATGAATCTCAGGAGTTCCTTAAGATCAACATAACCCAGATCTTCTAGTTCATCGAAGAAGAAGCTGTTGAGAATCCTCTGTCTACTGTTTTTAAGGGCTGGGCATTCGCAAAGCAGATGGCGAACAGATTCTATTTCTTCTACGTCTCTGCAGCTTCTGCAAAAGTCATTATGCGGTATGCCCAGCCTTTCTGCGTGTACGCGTATCGCACAGTGTCCAGTAATGACCCCCGTGAGTATGCGAATATTCTTGCGGTTCAGTCTGATCATGAATTTGGATCTCTTTTTGCTCACTTCTGGCCATAAATCTTTTGCATGCCTGCAGGTGCTGAGGTTGTTCCAGTGTAAGTTTGTTCTACTCAAGGATTCAATATCACCCAGCGGAAAAAGCATCACGAGTTCTTGCAACCGGCAACAAGCGGCAAAGCATCCTAATGGAGGTTGAATGTACCAACCTAATCAAGATCATATTTAAAAATGTTGGTAAAATACTTTTGCTAAATACTCTCTAAGCATATGCGAATAGGTTCTTAACTCGTACATTTTAGAATACATATTTAAATTTTAATTAATTAATTTTAAATACATAAAATAATAGCTACTTCTGAGTGTCTCCAGTTTGTGCTGTGCGTCGTTAAGTTTCTTAGCTTACTTCAGAATTTATCCATCTGACAAAAACTCTGACAGCTTCGTGGAGGCTGCAAGGCCCAAAAAGTACTATAATAACGCCTCAAAACTTGTGACGAAAAATATTATAATAAACGTTCTAAAAACCCCTTTAAAAACGGCGGAAAAATACCACACCAAAAAAAATCTACCGGAAAACACTACAGTTGTGTATATTTATATTTTTGGAAAAACGGCAGCGTCCAAGAGAAAATGCACTTCAGCGATGAGGAGCTTACAGTATCAGCACTCACCCCATCAGCGCGAAAGATCTGCAACCTGATCCGAGCAAAGGCAGGACAATAACAAAGGAAATGGTCCGAAGTATCGTCGCCCTCTCCACAAAAGTCGCACACAGTGGTATCAATTAAGCTTATCACACTAAGATACTTAGCAAAAGCGAAGTGTCCCGTAAGAACGCCAATAAGTTTTCTGTAGTCTTTTCTACTGAGAGACAGCAGGACTTCTTACATACGTGCGGGAGCATGCGTTTAGTCTGACCACATCCTGTAAAGCCTTGAAAAAACAATTGTGTTCGTTTGAGATCCGGCCGTCAATGGAAGCCATGACCCAGGACGCTGGGAGACTCAGGTTCTGCTCCCGAGAAATTATCCTCTGAGCCTTGCTAAGCAATCTCATCGGATATCTCCAGCAATCCCAGTGTGATCTGCGGCCCACACAAGAGTCAAAGAGTTCAGCCTTGAGACCGAGTTCAAAGAGTTCTTGCATTCCCGAACTATGTATTTTAGAACTGGTAACGGGGTTGAACAAGGCCTTAACCGAAGCACCGACCCCGCCAACTATTGCTAACATTATATTCGGCAGCCATCTTACTTACTTACTTAGGCGGCTCTACAGTTCGGGGTGAACCGAGGCCTCAGCTAAAAAGCCTCTCCAGTTAGCCCGATCCTTAGCTAACTGCCTCCAGTTGCGCACTCCTAGTCGATTGAGGTCGCCTTCGACTTGCGTGCGCTACTTAAGGCGAGGTCTTCCTCTACTGCGTTGTCCCTTCGGGTTAGACTCGAAGACTCTACGAGCCGGAGCATTTGTTTCCATCCGCTCCACATGTCCTAGCCATCTTAAACGACTCACTCGCAGTTTTTTGACCAGGTGGATGTCGCTGTACAGCTCGTATAATTCGTGGTTGAATCTCCTTCTCCAAAGCCCGTCAACGCAAACGGGACCGAAAATTTTACGAAGAATCTTTCTCTCGAAGCGGCCGAGGATATCTTCATCCGCTTTAGATAGAGTCCAAGCTTCAGCGCCATAAAGCAGGACTGGGATGATCAAGGTCTTATACAGAATCTCCTTAGTTGTTCGGGATAGGGCTCTGCTACTCAATTGCCTTCTTAGCCCAAAGAAACAGCGGTTGGCAAGAGTTATTCTTCGATTAATTTCTTCTGAGATGTTGTTGTTAGAATTTATAGCAGAACCGAGGTAGATAAAGTCCCTCACTACCTCAAAGTTATAGCTGTCAATCGTGATATTTTGTCCGATTCTACGATGTTGGGTGTCCCTTCTTGTTGACAGCATATACTTGGTTTTGCCCTCGTTGACCGCTAAACCCATTTTAGCCGCTTCCGTTTCTATACTAGCAAACGTACCAGTGACAGCCCGCTGTGTTCTACCAATTATGTCAATATAATCGGCGTATGCAAGTAATTGGACGGACTTTTGAAAGATCGTGCCTTGCGTGTTGGCCTGTGAGTTCCGGACGATTCTTTCAAGTACGATGTTGAATAAGTCGCACGACAGCGCGTCACCTTGTCTAAATTCTCTTTTGACATCAAAGGTTCGGTGAGGTCGTTACCGACCTTGATGCAGCAGCGAGCTTTCTCCATCGTCATCTTACACAATCGAACGAGTTTTGCAGGGATGCCAAAGCTAGACATGGGTCTGTATAGCTCGTCTCTATCGATGCTGTCGTACGCGGCTTTGAAATCGATGAAATGATGGTGGGTATCGATTTGAACTTCTTGGGTTTTTTCCAGCATCTGCCTACGTGTGAAAATTTGATCGACGGTGGACTTTCCTGGCCTAAAACCGCTCTTATAGGGGTCAATCAGGTTATTTATAAAGGGTTTAAGGCGTTCACACAATATGGCAGACAGGATCTTGTATGCGATGTTTAGGAGACTGATACCTCTGTAGTTGGCGCAGTTGAAGGGGTCTCCTTTCTTGTGGACCGGGCAAACGATGCTGAGATTCCATTCATCAGAGGCATACATTCATCTGACCAAATTTTGGAGATGAGTTGGTGCATGCTCGTTACCAGGTCATCTCCAGCTGCTCTAAAAAGCTCGGCAGGTAGACCATCAGGCCCTGCAGCTTTGTTGTTTTTTAACTTGGATATTGCTACCCGTATTTCGCTTTGGTCAGGTGGACGGAAGTCTTGTCTATCATCGTCTATATTGAATGGAACGTTCTGCCTAACAGCGGGATTCTGGTCTTCGTCGCTATTATAAAGTCTGCAGAAGTAATTTTTCCACATTCTCAGCACCGACTGTGATTGTACTACAAGGTTTCCTTGTAGTATTCGGCAGCCATCAGGATAGCATAAATCTCCGCTTAAAAAACAGAGGCATGCTTGCCCAAAGAGTAGTGAAGTCTAATGTTGTCGATTTCCACGAAGACACCAGCATCGGACCCTTGACTAGTTTTGGAGCCATTCGTGAAAATTCGACTACATCCCAAAACAGGCTCAAGCCAGTCCTAACCACAAGGAAAGTTGACTCTACATTTCCACAACAGCCAAAGTTCCGGTGTCATTGCCTCAGGCGGCATATCCATGGAACTAGGGTCGTAGCATAAGTGTTATGCAAGGTCATCGAAACTCCAGTGTGGATTTTACCAAAAACCACCCCGCCTGAGACCATAGATTGCTTTGATAGTAACATCAATGATAGGGGAGGTAAATCAAGCAGAGCATCTAGAGCAGAGTCGAGCGTACTCGGCAAACCACCCGTGCTGTCGCACGTATTTCCGCGAAGCCCTCTCCACCAAACAACCGACGCGTAGGCTAGAAAAGGCTTTATCATAGCCCTCTCCACCAAACAACCAACGCATAGGCTAGAAAAGGATTTACCATAGCCGTATAGATCTAAAGAACCTTTTTAGGAGATAAGCCCCACGTCTTAGCGAAAGCACCCTTACACTGCCAGACAGATGAATACTGTTGGCTGTCAGACGTTCGGAGCATTTGAATGAGAAGTAGCGGAAAAAAGAAACGTTTAATGTAGAACCCCTCACCCAGTAGTCCATCGCACTACTCACTGGACCCATTATTATTAAATTAAAACAAATTTAAACCATATGGACAACAAATTTTAATACGGAGAATCTTCTACTTTACTTGAATTGAAATACCTATCTACCTACCTAACCTACCTACTTAAGGTTAATCTATGGATCAGTCCATAATCCACAGGCTGGAACGTGAATTTACGTAAATTATATCATGAGCGTGCCTTGTCTTTATAATATGCCCCGTATGAAAGGATAAACCTTTATTAAAATAATATTCCAAAATGTGAGAACCTACGTGAGGCAATTCGGAGGCGTATACGTACTATTTTTTTCCTGCGGTATGACTAAAATGTAAAAATTTTAAGAAAATTAAGAATTTTCGTTTTACACTGTTTATTGATATACTCGTTGTAATCATTTTGTCTTCGAGTCCTTAGTTACATATTTACCATACCATTACGATACCAATTCTACACTCTAGGGCTCGACTTAAATAAATAAATAAATATAGGTGGCGCAATAGTCGGTAGATACCCTAGGCCTAGCTTCTCGCAACCATTCGTTTGTGTGAGTTTCTATTTTTGAGACAAATGGAAGGGACTACAATTTTATGCCGAGTCCGAACGGCTGAATTGAGAAGCTTTTTCAGGACACTCATACTCTCAGATGTTTGTCAGACGTTCCCGAGAGGTGGCGCAGTAGAAAAAACCTTAAGATGTAATTTGGGTTTTTCCGGGGTCGAACTTGGAATCCCTCGCACAGTAGTCCAGCTACTGCGCCCCGGTTCGACCTAATAGTATTAATATCGTTGATCCCCTTTTTGTTTATAAGCGGATAGTACGCCCGTCATCTATTTGGCGCTTTGGAATTCTAAAAATCAACGCACTAGATTGGTTAAAGTGGCATAAACATTTTCTGTACCACAGAAATCTGAACGCAAACGGGAGCAGAATCTTTCTCTTAAAGCGACCGGGAATATCTTTATCCGCTTTAGAAATATACAGAATCTCCTTAGTGTTTTTATACCGTCCACAGAAAGGTAAATTCACTTTGTCATTACGTTTGTAACGCCAAGAAGGATTCACCGGAGACCCTATAAAGTATATATATTCTGAATCAGGATCACATTCTGAATTGATTTAGCCACGTCCGTCTGTCTGTCTGTCTGTTGAAAGCACGATAGCGTCCAAACGAATTGACCTAGGTGAATGAAATTTTGTGAGACGACTTAATTTTACCGTCGCCAGGTTGGTATTGAAAATAGGCCATGTCGGTCAAGTAGTTCTGGTACCTCCCATAAAAAAACAATATTAGACACCAGTACCAGTACATACAGGGGAGGGTATCAAAGCATTGGCCACGCCGATGAGAAAACCTTTACTTGTTTTTTTTTTTTTACTACCTGAAAGTTATAGTTGTCGATCGCAATGTTTTGTCCGATTCTACGATTTTGATTGCCCCTTCATATTGACAGCAAATACTTGGTTTTGCCCTCATTGACCGCTAGACCCATTTTAGCCGCTTCCGTATGTAACACAGTGACAATGTACTGTCAATATAATCGGCGTATGCAAGTAATTGGACGGATTTTTGAAAGACCGTTCCTTGTGTGTTGGCCTGTGAGTTTCGGACAAATGTTGATGTTGAAAAAGTCGCACGACAGGGCGTCACCTAGTCTAAATCTTCTTTTGACATCAAAGGTTGCGGTGAGGTCATTACCGACGTTATTGCAGCAGCGGGCTTTCTCTATCATCATCCTACACAAGCGAACATTTTGCCAGGTATGCCAAAGCTAAAAATGGCTCTGTAGAGATCATCTCTGTCGATGCTGTCATACTGAAAATGGTGGGTATCGATTTGTGTATATTTGGTCGGTTGTGGACTTACCGGGCCTAGAACCGGACTGATCAAAGGGCTCGGTAGTGCCACAGCCAAGTAAAGGCACTAACCCTTTTTACAGGAACAAACTCACGCTGTTTTCGACCCTCTAACTTCGGAACCAATTGAGCCAGAAACTTCAAACTTATAACATTTACCAAGCTCATTAAAAAGGTGTACATTTTTTTTAACATTTAACCTTCTTAAACTAAGAACTTGGCGTACATTTAGATCTCATTACTTTTCGTGGCTGACTAGTTACGCACCTAATTTTTTCTGTTCTATGTAAGAGGACTTGGCTCTCTTTTTTACATTTGCTGAGATTCCATTCATCAGGTATGCATTCTTCTGACCAAATTTTGGGAAATAAGTTGGTGCATACTCTGCACCAAGCCATCTTCAACTGCTCCGTCGGGCCCCGCAGCTTTGTTGTTCTTTAGCTTGGATATTGCTACCCGTACTTCACTTTGGTAAGGTAGACGGAAGTTTTATCTATCATCGTATCTACTAAATGGTACGTTCTGCCTAACAGCGGGATTGTGGTCGTCGTCGCCATTATAGAGTCTGCAGAAGTAATTTTTCAGCATTCTCAGCACCGACTGTGATTCTAGTACAAGGTTTCCCTCATTATATCCACTGGGGTCTGTTCGGGATTTTCTGCCCTGGCACGATTCTTTTTACCTTTTTTCAGAACTTCCGTACATTGTTCCTGGAGTACCATTTCTCAATTTCTTCGATCATACAAGGAGGGTGCTCGTTTTTTTTCTTTCTGATAATCCGATGTTACTCCTGGCTTTTTTTACTCGTAAAGCTCGAGAGCAACTCTGGTCCTCTTTCGCAACGCGCGCCGCTTTATACACTTCCTTGTTTTGCTGCGTTTATTAGTCGACATTGTTCATCAGTGGTTTCGTTTTGGTGGTTGGGTGAAACCCAGCCCATCAGTCGCGGTATTGATGATGGCTTTCTGGCAGTGTTGCCACTGGTCTTCTGACACTAGCTGTTGCTGTGATAGGACTGATCGAGAAACAGCGGGATACGTGATAAAGCTCAGTATTACCTTATTTTACTTATGCTCTATAGTCTATATCATATAAATATAATTCAATGCTTTGCATGTGCAAAATGTTTCTGCTATCCAACACTTAAAGCACCCAGGAACAACTACTACAGTTCTACTGTTTGATCCACTAGTAAGACCCATAGAGCCATAGGCCATAACCTATGTATTACGAAGCAAGTGCTTCCATATAATTAAGTACAAAAGTAAGTCTTAAGTAAGCTTAGACCTATTACAGGCAAATTTACCGACTTGCACACTCTTCATAAATACACAAATATCTCATCAAAGTTCAAAGAGAATGGATTCCTGCGGCATACATGAAACCATACTTTCCGAATTTTCCTATTTTCATCTCTAATCCTTATGGAACGATAATATGGTTCCCCAATACTTTCTCATACGTGCATTTGCTCGTTCATAACTTGGATCCGAACTCATTTGTCTACTTTACCGAAGCTTCCACCATCTAATACTGTTCAGCAATTTCCTAAGCAATTGCCGGTACTTAGATTGCCAGAGATACATGGTAATCCCTACAAAATACTTCCTTTTGAAGTGAAAGTAGCTGTGAGAGGTAATAGTTCGGCTTAAAGTCCCCGTCAGCCGACAAGCGAGTGCACAGGAAAACGATTTTCTCTAACCAACACGATGGGTATTCCACTCGTCTCGAATCCCAGTAAAATCCATAGCCTTACGGTGATAGACAGAACGAAGCTCATTCGTAAGAGCCGATATTGTTTGCAATTATATACTTCCTTTTCTTGATCTCCTTTTGGATATCATAGAAAATAGATAATAGTATCCTTCTGACAATACATACATATATCCTGGATGATAGATATTTGCTGGTGAATTTTGAAATGCATTCCATTGTTAATAAAATATACACAATAGATAACCGGATACAAAAATAAAAACAATTTTCATTTTCCAATTTTATCCCCATTTTCTTCTCGTTTATTCACAGGAACTGTACTCCTCAGACAAGGGTAATCATCTTACCTACCCAATACGATACAACGAGCAGACCATCGAACCGGACGACATAAATAGCAAGCACAGTGATTTCATCAAAAATTTGTAAATAGTCCCCGACTAGGTCCCGGGCCAAGGATAGCAATGTCGACGTGTCGTACGTAAACGTATAATAATTTTACCAACAAACTGAATATGTGCAATATAAATGTATTTTAATCTTTGTATATGAGAGGGTTTGGTGTGAGGGGGTGCAAAACACCCCTTCAATCGATGAAATGAAAATATATTCTTTCCAATGGTATAATCTGTTATGGAAAGTCAACAGCAAATATTTGAAATCAATAAAGTGGCATTTTAAAACATGTTTTACATTATTTATGCAGTGAATTTTGTTATATCGTTTTTTTTAATGATTTATTGCATATATTTGGAAAATGTTTTTTTTTTTTTTGTAATAAATATGGTTTGTAATTCGGAAATGGTATTATATGTTTAGGTTTGTATTTAAAGGTCAATGGTGCAATAATTAAGCCGGAAGGTAAAGTATATACATATTTATGGCATGGTTTGTGGTATTGAATGGAATAAATTTGGTCGAGAGTTTGTTTCCTATCGGAAATTTGTTGCCCAATAAAATATTCAAAATATTTCTGCGAAATAATAAAGAGAAATGAGGCAGTACCTACATATTTGAATATTATGTCTGTGAGCCATAAATAAGTCGATATTCTTCAATAAGAATTTCTGAAAACGCAGCCCACATCGATAGGTCGCCTCTGGTCATGTGTTTTTTTTTACTGCTGTTGACTTAGCAGCCTCGGATTCTTGAAATGATATATATTTAAGATGAATAAAGTTTGACTGTTGGATTTGAAGTAGGTACGAGCTTGAATATTATGGAAAATTTCATTAAGTCCATGCGAAACTTTCCATATACAAGAAACATTGTATATCAACAGCGCTGGACAATCGTGCAGTTGGCAAAAGGTGTTATCCTGACCTTTCTTACGGACGTCTACATGTATTCGGGTCGGAATAAGGGAAAGCTGTCCGGTAATAGTCCGGGATACGGTGTTAACTTGGTGGCAGGAACAACATAGGGAGTTATCTTTTCTTATGTGAAGGAAGCGGGAAAAATACCTATTTGTTCCTGAGGATCTTGCGAAGAAAGCCGCCCTTAAACTGCTTGATGAGATGTAGAAGTTCTACGTTTCAGTGGATGGCGGTGCTTTTCATGATTTTGGGAGAAAAACATGTATCCAAATATTTGACGGAACGCCTTTCCCAGTACACAGTAGATTTTCTGCAGAGATTTTAATTCTTTTATTCTTTGACAATTGACACGTGGAAACTACGCCATTACTAAAAATGGAACGACACACGCGCTTCAACAACGCATTGAAATTATTAAAATTCACTACAAAAATGGTGAACATCTTGCAGTCACAGTTCGCAAAACTAAAGCATTTTTTGGTCGTCGTGAAGCACCTTGTCGGACCGCAATACAGAAATTGGTGGAAAATTCGAGCTGTTGGGACAAGTTAGTGATGTGAAGAATAAAACCCGTGCACGTCGCTCAAGAACAGCTGAGAACATTGCTGCTGTAGCCCAAAGTGTTGAAGAAAACCCAGGTCCATTCCTCGTCGTTCTTTGGAATTGGGCATTCCACAAACGTCATTACACCGTATTTTGCATAAAGACTTGGGTCTTAAGGGTCTTAACACAAGAACTCAAGCCGGCCGATCATCAACAACGTCGCCAACAGCCCAGCGTCGATTCAAGACCTCAAAGATAAAATGCGTGAGGCTATCGAGGACATACATAGGGCAGCCACTTTGCGATTTAAAAAAAATAAATAAATAAATAGGTGGCGCAACAGGCGGGTGACACCCAAGGCCTAGCTTCTCGCAACCATTCGTTTTGTGTGAGTTTCTATTTTTGGGACGAATGGAAGGGACCTACAATTTTATGCCGAGTCCGAACGGCTCAATTGAGAAGCTTTTTCATGACAGTCATACTCTCGGATGTTTGTCAGACGTTCGCGAGAGGTTGCGATTTGGTTATGGAAAATTTCATGAAGAGGATATGGTCCTGTAAGCGTGCTCGTGGTGGCCTTCCTCTTTATTATGAAATAAACGTCCGATCATTTATCTCAAAAAATGACATTTTTATTTGAATACCAAAATAACACCTCTTATTGGAAAACCCTTTATAATACGTCAGTCTCAATACGAATTTTATAGGACCAAGAATATGGCCCTTGCTAATAGCTCTTTGGGCTGTGAAGGCAACCATAGAGTCAGGCCCCAACTAAATAACTGCAAAAAAGATCTGAAATATTGTTCCGTTACTATATGCAACAAACTTTGCCCCTCCACCACAAAGTCTAACCTGTAAGATGTACACGATGGAAATTAAGTGCACCGATGATAGAGTTGCCGCCAGACCCCTTCAAAAGCATTATCAGCTACATAGGTATATATCAGTCTTCTTTTAACACTGCGGCCTGCGGGTACAATGCCCTGGTCCCTATCAGTGCAGTTTCAGCCCAGGGAAATCGACCGTCAATCAAGTGTTCATCCTTTTTTTGTTTGTTTAATTCCCTGCCCAATTGGCTGGCACTGCGACCTAACAAGATCTATTGTATCGAAGAGGGATAAAGTTACTGACGTGTGACCTCCCTAGTTAAGGCCACTATATCCTTAGTAGCGGAGCTCCTGAGTTATGTTGGTAAAAGTATCTCCTTGTTAAAGACACGATTTCTTAACCAATGAAGTGCCGGGCAATCATAGAGAATGTGCTCGGTGGATTCTTTATCCTCAAGACAGAATGCTGGGCTGTTGGCGACGTTGTTGATGATCGGCCGGCTTGAGTTCTTGTGTTAACTGAACTTTATAAGACCCAAGTCTTTATGTCAGTTTTTCTTGAGCGACGTGCACGGGTTTTATTCTTCACATCACTAACTTGTCCCAACAGCTCGAATTTTCCACCAATTTCTGTATTGCGGTCCGACAAGGTGCTTCACGACGACCAAAAAATGCTTTAATTTTGCGAACTGTGACTGCAAGATTTTCACCATTTTTGTAGTGAATTTTAATAATTTCAATGCGTTGTTGAAGCGCGTGTATCGTTCCATTTTTAGTAATGGCGTAGTTTCCACGTGTCAATTGTCAAAGAATAAAAGAATTAAAATCTCTGCAGAAAATCTACTGTGTACTGGAAAAGGCGTCCCGTCAAATATTTGGATACATGTTTTTCTGCATATTCTGCATTCTGTCTTTGGGCATAAATTCATTTTGTTAAGATAATATCTCAAGCCACAGTGGCCTGTGAGAAAGCGCACCAGCTTTCTGATATATACTCTCCTTATTTAGGTTGAGGATTTCCTTGTAGGAGTAAGGAGGAGAGCCCTATAGTCGCTTCTAATGCTGTAGTAGAACAGGTGAGCTGCGCATTGCACCCGCGATGCCGAAACAGGCAATACGCTGTAGTTTTTGTAGCCTATTAGCAGTTGTCCGTTCAAGAACTTGACAAGAACAGACAACTGCCGCGTATGTGATAACGACCATCATCATGATATACAGCCAGTGTATCATTCTGGCATCTAGTCCCCAAGTTCTATCATACAGTCGCCTAGTGGCCCACATGGCTCTAGTGGCACGTTCTATGGCGGATTTGAAAATTCCGAGATATTTGATTCCGTTGAAATAACTCAATGTAGTGCCATTACCGGTTATGGCTTAAAATTAACCAGTCTCCTTCTAGTAAAAGGCACTAGAATGGTTTTACTAGGGTTTATGGAAAAGGATACTTCCAAATTGCACCATTTTGAGACATGTAGAAGTGCGTTCTGCATCCTACAAGTAATGGTAGCGCTGAGCTTGCCACTGATGATGATCGCTAGGTCGTCAGTGTAGCCGATGGCACTAGGCTAGCCTAGTAGACTGTCGATGACTAGTGAACAGAAGAGAGGAGAGAGTACTCCACCTTGAGGGCAGCCTTTTGCTGCTGTCACAAACACCGACATACCTTCGGAGGAGGATGTTATTATCCTACTTTCTCTGATCCATTGGTTGGTCGATTCTTCGATACCTTATCGAAGGCGCCCTCAACGTCCAAGAAGGCAAAGGGCAATTTCCTTAGATCGGAATATTTCTTATACCTTTCTGACAAGGTAATGAAGAGCACCCTCAGTGGATTTACCCTTTCTGTACGCAAATTGACTTGAGTGAAGAGAGTTATGTCGTTTTCGATTGGTCGTCCAGAACCATCCGGAAGCGTTCGATTGGCACTCAACGGACTCAGGAAGAGAAATTTGCATCTGGATTTGAATTCAGAATCACGGAGGGTTCTTCCGGACGGTACTGGACGACCAATAGAAAATGACATTAGATATATCTAACTGCCCTCTAGTATGAACATCGATAAATCTTTCCATGGTTTTAAGAACCAAACGATGTTCGACTGATAGGTCTGTATGATTTAGGCAGTTCACTTGGACTTTTGCCATTTTTTGGGATAAAGATCACATTCACCTGTCTCCAGGAGACCTTAGTGTCAATATCGTTCGAGTTATCGTGTGTTTCACGGAAAGACGAACATAGGAAAACCTACACAGTTGGTATGATCTTTACGCAGAGCGTATCTTTATGGATACGTGGTTCAACCGGCATGTCTGATATGTTTTCGCAGCATTTTCTCCATGATTCTCTTTTATCTCGTCTTAGTTCTTAGTTATATTCTGTGAGAGCGAACCTGTATTCGTCCCACATTTTGGTTTGTTTAGCTCGATTAAAGAGTTTTCTAACCTTCTTCCTGAGTTTAGCAAGTTGCGGTCATTCCACCAGGGAACCTTACGTTTACATAATCTGGTTTTACTGACAAAACTACATGCCTTGGTAGGAGGGTAGTAACACTTTAGCTATTAGGCTGCGTCGTCAAGGTCCCACGTGGACTCAATTGGCGAAGCAAATCTATCCGTCTTAGAGAAGACAAGACCTCGATTCATTTTCCAGTCCTTCGACTTGGCATCCGGTACCTGTTTGGGGCCTGTGTCGATTGATCTGGTATCTATGTCAAACCTAATTTGCTGGTGGTCTGACAGCGAGGCTTCATCTGACACATGTCAATTTACAATGAAATTAGAGATAAATGGGCTAGCAAGAGTGAGGTCAATTACCTCTTCGCGTATCGCATTTAAAAAGGTTGGTTTAGAACCTTTGTTAAGAATGTCAACATTAGTTTAGTTAAAGTGGCTCTGTATGAGAGAAACACTTGTCAACATTTCTACTAACGACATAATCTAAAAGACACTCACCACTTTTGTTGTTGTCGCTGCTTCCCCAGATCATATATGGGCATTGGCATCACATCCAATGATGTAGTGTATGTTGTTCTTTTGGCAGTAGCGAATGAGATTCTAGACTTCCATTGGCGGGATATTGATGTCGTCGCAGAGGAAGTCGGTCGGTACCTCCGTTAGTAGAGCCACAAAGTCTTTTGTCGTATATTTTGAAATTGGAAGAAAGTTGATATTTTTATCGATTAATCAGGTCGTCCTTGGTACTGGCTCATCGCGTTTATAAACAAGCTCACCCGCCCTATTTCCAGGTCCCCTTATAAGTCAAATATCTTTAAAAACAAAAAAAAAAAAAAAACATAAACGGGCCCAATTTTCTCAATTAAATTTTATTGAATGAAAATAAAACAACAAAAAAAACATGAGAAGATAATTTAAAAAGTAATAAATATAACAAGAACGAGTAGCCGCAAAATAAAATAAGGATTGGAACGAGTCGATGTTGGCACCCGGTAGACTGTAGGGGAAAATATTATTTTGGTGGCGTTTGTCTCAACTGGAGTTTATTATTCGGTCAATGATTCAAAATCAGCATGCGGCCGGCGGTGAAAGACTACCTACTGAAGAACCCGCGAGGCAGTCACTTCCTCGCCGTGCATAAGAAATCGACTTTTCGGAGATTTCATCTTGCGAATTTTGCATTGGGACTTCGGCCGACACCCGTACAAGATGCAACTGATCCAGGAGATCAAAGTTAATGACCATAGACAACGCCGTTTGTTCGCTGACTGGGGGCGTTTCGAAGAGGATCCCAATTTTGGCCGAAAAATCATCTAAAGCAGCGAAGCGCATTTTTGGATGAATGGCTTTGTTAACAGGCAAAATTGCGATATGGGACGTCGCCATTTCAAAATCGACCCGTCCTTATTGAAAAACCATTTAATGAATATTCGTAAGATCAGCTTCTATTTACATATCTTTTAGAAGGGCGTCGCAAAAATCGTACCCTGTAGGTTCTTTTTAGATATATAAAAAAAAACACCGAAAACTCACAGGGCTAGACTGTTTTTGTAAAAAAATGTACGCGCAAAATAGCTATTTAGCAAATTAATGATCTGAATCAAGAAAATAGCAGACTTGGAATTTTCGTATACTCATGCCAATCTGAGTAAAAGGTCGGCGGCGCCGCTTATCGAAGGTGCCAAAAGTTGGAGTTAACTCAAATCAGCTTTTATTCGTACGAAAGTTAGCAATCGCTTCGATTTTGTCATTTATTCTGAGTAAAAGCAATTACCTATCATTTCTACGTTTTATTCATACGACCCATTGTGTTATCAACTTTCAGTCGCCTAACAACTCATTATGCTACCCAGCAAGAAACTTACTAATTTGACTGCTTTCAGCTGTTTTTTCTCGAGAAACGTCAGTTAAACGTCATCCACAATGGCCGCACGAGTTTTCGTTCGTTCTTTTTCAATAAATATTACGAAATATTCAGCTGGTAAAAATGCTATTGGTGGAAAAAATCTGGTAGAATCAGTCGCAGTCTCCGATAATGGCAAAACAATTGTCGCCTGGCACCCGGATACCCCATTTCCGTACGAGTGCTCGAAACCGATCTCCCAATCTGCTACTCAAGACTCTGGATCTTTGCTAAAGGAATCAGCACTTGCTACAGCAATGCGAGCGTTCAAGGATAAACATCCGGAGGTGGCCCGACAAGAGCTTATGAGTCTAACCCATACAACAAAGCACCGGTGGTACCCTAGGTCGCGCGACAAGAGAGCAAAAACGACTCCAATGGATCGTCCATATTTGTAGGTGATACGCAGCTCTGTCAAATAAATCAAAAAATAGTACGAAAAGACTTTCATTTATTTCAATCAACTCTTCGCTTCTTAAGGAGACTTCCTAACAGATCAGAAATCGCTGGTAACTCTGGGACTTGCTGCGGATTTGCATGACCCTCTTTGTTCTGACGCATGTTTCTGTGCTGTGGAAATGTGGGCATCAGCTTTGGGTCGCACGCTAAATAGAATGTGTTAAAAATGAGTGAAAATTAATCGAATTTGTGAACTTACGCAACGGTGGTATCTTGAAGTAGGTACTTTGTAGGCATTCCTCAGCTGTTGCACGTTTCTTGGGGTCGTACATGAAAAGAAAATTCAAAAGTCGCAGCCCTGCTGCCGACAGCCATTGGAATTTCGGTTTCAGGTTGTTGTACGGCTGAGCTTTAAGGGTAAAGTTCTGTAAAGCGGGCATGGTATTGAAATCCGGCCAAATTGCTTCGGATGGGGTGCCCAAGAGGTCGATAATCAATTCCAGTTGCTGAATCTCTGTGTTTCCAGGAAGGAGTGGCTTGTGCGAAAGTAGTTCTCCAAGAATGCATCCCAAGGCCCACATGTCAACGGCTGTAGTTTGGTTTTGCGATCCCAACAGCAGTTCAGGGGAGCGATACCACAGCGTCACAACCTGCGGAGTCATAGGAAGTGGAGGAATTCCAAATAGCCTTGCTAAGCCAAAGTCAGCTAGGAGATGGAAATGTCAATGCGGTTATTTAGGTCATTCTGGTTGAATTCTCACCGATTTTCACGCATCCATTGTCTGTCATCAATAGATTGGATACTTTGAGATCTCTGTGTACAATGTACCGCGAGTGCATGTACTGTAGGCCTTTAAGAACCTGCAGTACGATACACTTAACTTCGGACTCTGAAAATGGAGCCGACATGTTATCCAATAGCGACGCTAAATCCTGCTCGCAGTACTCCATAACCAGAAATATGCTGTAGAATTGAAAAGGGTATTGGTTTCTTCTTACGAAGATATACTCTCGCTTACCTTTCCAGGCTCTTCCCAACAACTACTTCCGCCAAACGTACGATATTCTCGTGACTGCAGGATTTCAAGATTTGGATCTCACGCAGACCACTGATGGGGAGTCCATCCTTCTCTTGATCCATCCGTACCTTCTTGAGGGCGACTATTTCATTGGTTTTTGTATCTCTCGCTCGGTCTGAAAATGGTGTTCTAAGAAACCAAATCCGCGCTTATCATTTACTACTTACAAACAATTCCATAGGTTCCCTCACCGATTCTGTTCAGTTTTTCGAACTCTGTGACTGGCCGGCATCGCCCAAACTAAATGGATATTACAAATTTGTTACAGTTGGTGAAATAAGCCCGTATATATGGTCATATTTACCACATCCCGGTCTTTGATTTCGGTGGGTTCACCAGTCTTAAATGAAATTAGGAATCCTTTGCGTGTGACTGGTGCCTGTGGATCTGAAGCGTTTTTGGGCTTTTCATCTGGAAAATTGGTAGTTGCAATTGAAAACTTTATAATTTACATTTTCTGGATATACCTTTGCTCATTTTGTTTTACTTTTTTATGTTACTGAACACGAAACGAATACAAAAATCGTTTTATAAAAAACACAAACAATAATGAAAATGACGGCTGTCAAATAAATGGGTGAGTTCAGTCACTATCACGAGGCCATTGGATTCATTTATCATTGCCAGATAGGAAGGTTCAGTTGCGTATGCCATTAAAATCGCATTCGATCGCAATCGCACTAAAACTATACCTACACGTTCCCATAAAAAATTAAAAGAGAAAATAAAAATAACGAGCAAAGAGCAGTTTCCCTTCTTGCCTCGAAATAATTCGCGGAATTTCTTCCGGCATGAACTGCAAATATGTAGTTTGAAAAAATTTGGTTAGGTTTAAATTGGTATTTAGCTGGGGCCAGATCACGTAAAATAAAAACGATTGGACGATATCGTTTTCACGCATGCTGTCTCTATCATATCGTCACCTCAGTATTGGAGTGACACATATGCATTTTTGCCATTTTTGAGTTAGGAATGATTTCTAAGAGACAAAAAGGAGGTCTTTCGTTTGGTGTAATTAAATCTGTCCTATCTCCATTATTGCCAAAGATATCAGTGTTACAAATGATATAAACGCAATTATGGGAATAAATGGTCAGTATTGGTCTGCCACATAAGCCTTTGTATGTGAAGCTCACATTATCGTATGAACTTTTCTGAAATTTCTTAAATATTTTAAATGACCTATACATACAATTGAACTAAAATTATGCTTCATTTGCAAACACCAATTCAGTACTTAAATGATCTAAACATACAATTCTTCCTCAAAAGTGCTTCATATGCATAATAATTTTTCAGTGTTTAAATGATACATACAAACCAAACTCCAAGTCAAATTTTTAGGCATTAAAAATGATTTCAGTGCATAAGTGATACATACAATACAGTCGGCTCCATAAATGCCTTGTAGACTGTTACTGTGTTCAGTACTTAAGGGATACATACATACAATTCATTTCTCAAATGCCTTAAACGCTTTGTAGTTGGTAGTATCTAAATGACACATACATACAATTGTTTGTTCTACACAAAATTAGTGCATAAGTGACGCACACCATTATAATTTGCGCCAAAAGTCCTAACATTACGAACAAATTTCGCTGTATTTTGCCACGTGCATAGAATAGAATAGAATTAACTTTGGCGCGTGGATGGTAATACAGATTCATTAAACAATACAACATTCCATCTCAGACAAGCGAAGTAAGAATGTCGATTATGAATAATGCGGGCAGCGATAGGTAAAAAGTTATTTTGTTTTGACTCAGATGATTCTATGAAAGACCCGAACTATTTTTTTGATGAAAACTCGAATGACCACAGCGTATCTCAGCAATCCGATAGTGATGCTCCAGCTGCAAAAAAATTCAAGAAAAAAAGAGCTTTAAAATTACCATTTTTTGAACCAGCAAGAAGTAGTGTGTCTTATTCCCAACAGGATTTGTTACCGTCCACATCATCGTATTATCAGGAAGTAGCAGCTACTCCTCTCTATATTCAAGCAACAAACAATCAAGATACGCCACCATCACGTAAACGCAAAATACATAAAGCAAATTGGAAGTGCAACGTACGGAACCAAAATCGTCAAAAAGGTAAGGCTTATATTGATTTCAAAGGGGTGGTACGACCTGCGAAAACTTTAAAGACCGTTGATTGTAAATCATGTGTATTTTTGTGCGACACAAAATTTGACATTAATGAAAGGCAAGAGATTCATAATGCATTTTGGAGTCTGGATGATAAGTCAAAAAATTTTTTCTATGCACAATTTACGAGGAGGGATCCTGCAAAACGAAAATCAAAGAAAACTCCTTTAAAAAAACGCCAATATAGCTATCAATATTTCTTTTCGTATGGGGATGAGTTGGTTCGTGTTTGCAAACAATTTTTTTTGAGCACACTAGATATCAGTGCTAAACGGATTCAATGGTTTTATAAAAACAAACACGACGAAGTAACGGGTGTTCCTAAGAGTCCCAAGAAAGGAAAACATATAAAGAAAAAGATCCCAGAACATAAAATTGAGGAAATTAAGCAGCACATAGAGAGCTTTCCTCGTGTTGAATCTCACTATTGCAGAGCAGCCACAAAGAAGGGGTATCTGGGTTCTTATTTAAATATTTCGAAAATGTATAACTTATACAAAGAAAGTTGTGAAGGAATACCTGTTAAGAAGCATGTGTACTCTAAAATTTTCAACGAAGATTTTAACTTAGCCTTTTATATGCCTAAAAAGGATCAATGTGACTTGTGCTCGGAGCTAAAAAATAAAAGTGATTTATCAGAAATAGAAACGGAAAAACTAAGGGTACATGAACAGAATAAAGTTTTGGCCAAAAATGAAAGAGATTCAGATAGAAAAAGCAAAGTTGTTTCTACTGCGATAATAACCTATGACCTTGAAAATGTGTTTGCTTTACCCAAAGCTGAGGTTTCCAGCTTTTATTATAAAAGAAAATTTGCAGTCTACAATTTAACCGGTCACTGCAATTTAAACAAAGTCACTTACTGCTGCATATGGACCGAAGCGCAGAGTGGTAGGTCTGGAAACGACCTCGCAAGCGCACTTTATAAAATACTACAAAGCGTCGTTGACGATCTTGCACACGTAACTAACATTATTTTGTGGTCTGATAGTTGCGTTGCACAGAACAAAAATCGAGTCAACAGTACTATGCTCTTGAATTTTTTGCACAGGAACCCTCAAATTATAAATATAATTCATAAGTACTCTGAGCCGGGGCACTCCCAGCTCCAAGAAGTTGATAGTGTTCACAGTGCCATTGAAAGACATTTGCGAGGTGTATCACTTTACAGCCCACTTTCATTGATTCAACAACTTCTCAAAATTGATTATGAAAAAGTTCATTTGCGAATAATGCAAATGCAAGATCATAACTTTTTCAACTTTGCTGCAGCATCAAAGAGCTTGGTTATGCCACCATTCTGCAAATTAAAAATGTTGAGATATAGCTCAAAAGACCTTTGTCTAATAGAACACAAAAACACTTTAGCAAATGATGTTCCTTTTGAGGAAATGATTTTATTTAAAAAACCTAAGAATGGCCCAGCCCCTTCAATTTTTGTTTTAAAGCCGCTCTCAGCCCAATGGTTGTTAACGGAAGAAAAAAAGAGAGATTTAAAGTCAATGCTTAAGCACATGAGTGCGGTTGATGTGGCATATTACAACGCAATTTTTGCTAAAAATCAAGCATTAAAAGATGCCAATGTAAGTACACCTGAGGCTGAAAAAGTCAAAGAAGTCACTCCAAGGAGAACAACCCGTAAAATTAAAAGAAAGCAGTGATCAAGTTCAAATACTTAATACTAAAAGTATTATTATAATTTTTAATTATTTTTTAAATAAATGTTATTTAGTTAACGTAGTTTTTATGTTTTGGAGTTCAATTTTTCTGCATTGTATTTGACAATACATTTTGTAAAAGTTTGATATGAATTAAAAGTTGGATACAATACATATTTTGTTTTATTTGTTCCCTTTCTTACCCTCTGAAGGCATTAAACATTTTTTTATAATTTTTCAAAAAGCTGAAATATTGGATTTTTAGATCCCAGTTATGAACAAACGTAAGTATATTACAGAATTATTTTACTTGGAAACGATAACTTACCTTGTTTTTTACATAAAAAAATAAGTTTAACAAAAAAAAATACAAGAAAAATAAAATAATAGTTGTTTAAAAAAATGCCTTTATTTTAACTTTTGTATGAAAATATGCCACATACGCATTCAAAAATCACAATCTCTTTCCATATTTAAATGCCACATAGGTTGGTCAAAAAGTGCCTCATACCATACAAAAACACGTTATTTGAAAAAAAAATCATGCCACATATGCAATTTCCTTTTTTTCAACTTGAGATTACAAAAAAACCAATAGCCCAAATGAAACAAGAACTAAAGTATAAGTAGAACTCAATAACCACTAAATTATTAAATTTGTTTCATAGTCGTCTTACTGACGGTTTTTTTTTATTCGTATTCAAACTTTAAACGTCGTTTTCTCGAAACTAGGTTTTTGTCGTTTAGATCACTCCAATACTGAGGTGACGATATCTGTGGTAATAAACAGAGACTGCTATTGTCGAAACGATGTCGTTCGATCGTTTTTATTTTACGTGATCTGCCCCCTGATAGTAGATCGAAGTGTAGACTATACACTTACTTTTGGGCTTCGTTCTTATGAGCAATGAACATGTTGACTTATCTGTTACCTTCAGTTTTCGTCCAGCAAGCTTTATTGATTAGAAAGTTTTGAATACAGTATTTCGTAGTGCTGATATAAGTAAGCCATAGAATGATCTTGGCATTATGAAGAACGATTATAGGACTATTTTCCGAACTAGTATGTCTACTATTTCATTCCTTATGTATGCATTGTGTACTTTAACATGCCAAGTAATTCATCAGTTTCGATCCATCTGTGTACATACCTATACTACCAAAAATGTTGCTCCCAGTTGTGGCGGTGTAGGTTCTAGGAATGCAACCTTGAAGTTTGGGCTAAAATTGAATTAAGGGGTAGATAGTTAACCGTTATGGCAATTCCAAGAGAGTTGTTGTCGTTTTGAAATATGAGCATAAATAAATGACTTCTTTCGGTATCTGAAGATGGAGAGGTATAAGACTAAGCACAATTTCCAGCGCTGCAGCAGGACTTCGTAATTCATTGCGCCTGTCTTGTGTAGAGTTCTGAGAAAGTTATTCCGAATTTGCTTTTGATTTGTGATCCTACGAATTGCGACTGGCGTGCGGCGAGGCGTATCTTTGGACATAGAAACCATCAAGTGATCATACAGAGTTGTCAAAATATTATGCTCATGCAGAGTAATGGGCGGTATAGGGAAATAAGGCCCCGGGAGCTAAGTCCATTGAAGATTTAATTTCCACCTATTGGAAAATAAAACCACTTTCGTAAAGTGGACTTAGTTCCCATGTAAGGTATGGGAAAGCTTCAATACATCCAATTTCGCACATACTGCAAATCTGACAGTAAACCCAAGCAGGGGATACGCTTACGTATATTAAACTGCAAGTTATGTTTGGGCTTAATTTCCATCTTGTTGTTCATTTTTGGGCGTTATTTCCAAATCGATTTGTCCAATTATGAATATTCGAAGTTAGTTCCCCCTTCGTTTTTTTTAATCTGACTAAGTTCCCCACTTTCTTATGGGAAGTGGTGGGAACTGAGTCCTTATTTGACTTATTTTCCTGTACCATCATGCGGTATAGTGTATAGATGAAACATTGGTGTTGTCGATTAAAGCAATGCTAATGTACAGGACGTTGATTGCCGAAGCGGATTTGCGGCAAATGCGTCATGACAGGGGTAAACAGGGGCTGCCGTCAAGGTGGTGTTCTGTCTCTCCTTTTGTGGTGCATATAGTAGTAGACTTTCTGCTAACTCTCAATCTTCCTGGAACCTACGCACAAGCCTACGCGGACGATGTCGCCGTTCTCTCTGTCGGTTCAGACCTACTGTCTGCTTTTGCAGAGATCCTTGGGCTTGATCGATGATTGGTGCACAAGAAGTGGGCTTTCAGTGAATCCTCTTAAAACTACGGTTGTTCTATTCACGAGAGGAGGAAGTTAACTGGTCTGACTCAACTTGTGCTAAAAGATGTCACCATTCCGATCTCTGATGAAGTCAAATATCTGGGAGTAATCCTCGATAGAAAACTTCTTTAGTCCAAGCATAATGTTGAATCGAAAACCGATAAAGCGTTGTCAACTTTCTGGCAGTGCAAAGGCAAGACATGGGGCTTATCTCTTAAAAGGGTCCTTTGGATCAATACGGCAATGGTAAGACCACTTCTCTCATATGCATCGGTTGTGTTGTGGAACAGTGGTGCGGCTTTCGCGGAAACGTGTTACTGCCTCTTTTGCCAAACTTCAAAGAACGGTTTGTCTTGACTGCACAGTGTCTTTGTCTTGAGTCCACCCCTGAGGTACAATGAAGCAGGTGGCGAGCAAAATTGGTTAACGACCTCAATTAATTTGGTGTGCGTAACTGGGGGCAGCTAGTTTGACACTGAGTTGGTTGGAAGGCTTGTGGTGGTGTCGCCATCTAAAGGACAATATTAAAGGTTTTAAATTTTTCATTTTTGTTTTTAAGGAGAACAGTCTGTAAAACATCATTACAACGGAAAATAGTCAGGTTATTCTAAGGACATTTTTGTGAAATATCCTTTATTAAAGTTCAACATCCAAGGACCGTTCAAAATGCAACTGAAACCACCGACAGGGCCTAGAGGAATGGTCAAATTATGTTTTTGCGGAACGCAGCTAACGATTTCGTTTGAGCACTGTTTGTTAAAAAAAATTCCTGGAAAGAACCAACGAAATTTAAATCGATCTGCATAAATAACAGCATATCGTCAGGAGCTCTATACAGCGATGAATTAATTCGGAATCGCGGCTAAACTGATACAGCCGTGTCGCGTGACGCCGGAAAACAGACGCTGCGAACGTGCAGTTTGGAAGCAGCTCCTCTGAACTATTTCAGTTATGCACGGATTTCGGCAAGGAGATACGCTATCATGTGACTCCTTTAATCTCGTGGGATAGATAATGCGCAGGGCATGTGCCAACAGAGAAGGCATTATCTTTCCCAGGTCCCTTTAGCAGCAGTGGTATGTGGACGATATTGACATCATCGGTCGTTCCCTGCGTGCGGTAATAGAAGCGTTCCTCGGCGATTGAAAAAGTGAGGAAATCCGTTGGCCTTGAAGTATTTTTTTTTTTTCTTTGTCGGAGGTTGTTACTATCTGAAGGAGCACTCAGACACAACTACTGGTCCATTGTACTGCCAAACAGACACCTTACATTGCTGTACATAGTTTTTCCGTCTTTCGAAGAAATATGAGAAGGAGCTTTAGTGATGAAGAGCTTAGATGTTCGGCACTCACCACGTCAGCCCCAAAGATCCGCCACCTGATGCGAGCAAAGGCAGGACAACTACAGAGGAAGTGCTCCGCTGTATCGTCATCCTCTCCACAAGCAGGACAGATGGTGGTGTTGCTTAAGCCCAACACATTTAAGTGTTTGGCAAAAGCTTGGTGGCCCGAAAGGACGCCCACAAGAAGTCTGCAGTCGATTCTTCCTTCTGGGAAGGACGCCAACCCCCTGCAGATGTCAGGGCGCAGTCGTTTGGTCTGTCTACACTCAGCACAGTCACGCCAACGACACTCATGTTCACGAGAAACTCAAGTATCAATGGATGACCTAACCACAGATGCAGGCAAACCCAACGCAGGTTCAGGTCCTAAGAAATCTTCTTCTGAACCCAACCTGGCCAGCTCATCAGCGATCTCGTTTCCCTGGATACCAGTGTGACCTGGGACCCAAACAAGTTTGACCGTGTTTAGCCTGCCGACCAAGTTCAGAGAAAGCTTGAGTTCGAGCACTAACTTGGACGAGGTAAGAGGGTTCAGCAGGGCTTTTAAAGCAGCTTGGCTATCACTGCAAACGCATATGCTTCTATATAGCATAGGATAGCGAAAATCTCCGCCTGGAAGACAGTCGCATGGTTACCCAAGGGGTAGTGTAGTCTAATGTTCTCGCTTTCCACGAAGACTCCAGAACCAGACCCCTGTCCGGTTTTAGAGCCATCCGTGAATACACGATGGCATTCCTTCCCTGGCTCCGAGTCTGGCCGAAGCCATTCTGTTGCCTGAGGAAAGTTGACGTGATAGTTTTGTCGCAGTAGGATTTCTGGTGTCATTGCGTCAGACGGCATATCCATAAGACAGGGGTCAAAGGATAATTCTCGCACAAGTTCTTCAAAATTCCAATGCGCGTGGTACCAAAAGTCACCTCTCTTTAACCGAGAGATGGTTTTCAGCGTACACCCCATGATAAAAATATCAAGGGGGGGAGGTTCATCAAAGCATCTAGAGCGGAGCCCGGAGTGCTGGGGAAGGCCCCTGTGCAGCCAAGGCAAACCGTTCTTTGGAGTTTGGCGAAAGAGGCCACAACACGTTTCCGCGAAAGCCTGTTCCACCACACAACCGATGCATATGAGAGAAGTGGTCTTACCATTGCCGTATAGATCCATAGGCCATTTTAGGAGATAAGCCCCATGTCTTCCCAAAAGCGCCTTTGCACTGCCAGAAAGTCGACAGCGCTTTATCGGTTTTTGATTCAACATGCTTGGAACAAAGAAGTTTTCTATCGAGGATTACTCCCAGATATTTGACTTCATCAGAAATCGGAATAGTGACACCTTTTAGCACAAGTTGAGACAGACCAGTGATATTCCTCCTTCTCGTGAAGAGAACAACCGTAGTTTTAAGAGGGTTCACTGAAAGCCCATTCATTGTGCACCAATCATCGATCAAACCCAAGGATCTCTGCGCCAGAGAGCAGACAGTCCCAAGGTCTGAACCGACAGACAGAACGGCGACATCGTCCGCGTATGCTTGTGTATAGGTTCCAGGAAGATTGAGAGTCGTCAGCAGAGAGTCTACTACCATGCACCATAAGAGGGGAGACAAAACACCACCTTGAGGGCAGCCCCTGTTTACCCCTGTCATGATGCATTTGCCACAATCCGCTTCGGCAATCAACGTTCTGTGCATTAGCATTGCTTTAATCCACAACACCAACGTTTCATCTATACCGTGATGTCTGGCTGCATTACACATGCTATCAAAGGTCGCATTATCAAAAGCACCCTCAATATCGACGAAAATACCCAACGCGTACTCCTTCCGATCAAGAGCACTTTCGATCCTACCAACGAGGTTCTGAAGCGCAGTTTCACAGGATTTTCCGCGTTGATAAGCATGTTGCGTCTCAGAAAGAGGATGTAATCGAAGAGCAACATTGCGCACGTTCAGCTCAACCAGTCTCTCCAAGCTTTTCAGCAAGAAGGAAGACAGACTTATGGGTCTGAAACTTTTGGCGAGATTATAGTCAGTCTTACCTATTTTTGGTATGAACACGACTTTAACCATACGCCAAAGGGAAGGTATGTAGGCCAAGGCCAAGCTAGCGGTGAAAATTCTTTTTAACGTCGGCATTAGCTGACTAAAACCTTGTTTCAGCATAGCCGGGTAAATTCCATCTGGACCAGGTGACTTGAAGCTGTCAAATGATGCAATTGCATATTTGATAGCGTCATCCGTCACCACTCTGGATGCAATATACCAGCTGCGCCGCGTGGAGTTTGTCAGTTCCGTAGTGGCCATCGTTGCCGGTACCACTGAAGAATGCGTACTGCGTAGTGATCTGATTTCCCGGGAAGTGAGTCTCCAGCAGAAGACTAAAAGTCTCCGCCTTTGTCTCAGTGTAGGTGCCATCAGATTTTTGGAGCGATTCCAGTTTACTTGGTCCGTCCCTTTTGAGGACTTTAACAAGCCTACTGGTTGCACTTAGTGATTCGACCTCCTCACAAGGCAATTGAAGTAAATGATGACAAGTAAGTACATGCTATCAACAAACAAACCAGCATCTGCCAAACAATTTCGAAGTAGTTAAGGAGTTTGCCTACCTCTGACTGTGATCTCCACGAATGACATCCTAGTAGGGATCCGGCTACTTCGGTTTAGCAAACCAATTGGGTTTAAAACTCTTACCTTGAAGGACGAAATCTATGCTCTACAAAACATTTATCCTGCCAGTTCTGCTTTACCGAGCCCGAGTGCTGGACAATAAGTAAGAAAAGAGAGCTGATATACTGGACTTCTTCGAAAGAAAAATACTTCGGCGGATTTTTAGTCCTGTGTGCGAGGAGGGCGAATAGAGGAGAAGATACAACCGCGAACTATATAAATTGTATCAAGATGTGGATGTAGTCGAAAAAGCCAAAATATGTCGACTAGTGTGGCTCGCCCACATCGAGAGAATAGACAATACTGCTCGCTTCCAGCTAAGACGACAAGTAAGACATAACCCCAGTTTCAAAGAAAAATCCATCGCTGATACCAGAAAATGGAAGGCTGCAGTTTCTTAGGCAGAGACGGGTGGGCGGCCATTAAGTAAGTAAGTAAAGAGTGTAGGGATCCATTTTGAGGCCGAATTTTGTATTCACTGTATGGGCCCCAACAAGTACGCCTCTTCAGTTAGCGCGATCTTTGGCTACCTGCCAACCAGTTGCGCAATCCATGTTAGTTAAGGTCCCCTCCTACTTGCGCGCGCCACCTAAATAAAGGTCTTCTTCTGCTGGTCCCTCCGGATTGGAATCGAAAAATCGTCCCAGCCATCTTAGACGACTGATGCGTACTTTTCAGACCAGGTCGACGTCGCTGTACAGCTCGTAGAGTTCGCTGTTAAATCTCTTTCTCCAATTGCCCGTCAACGCCAACGGGTCCAAAAATCACACGGACAATTTTACGTTCGAAGCGACCAATGAGATCTTCATCCGCCGTTGATAACGTCCATGATTCCGCTCCATAAAGCAGGACTGGGATGATGAAGGTCTTATATAGAGTCTCCTCCTTGGTGTTTCTCGACAAGGCCTTATACTAATCAATTGCCTTCTTAGGCCGAAGTAACAGCGATTAGCAAGTGTAATTCTTCGCTTGATTTCTGATGTGATGTCATTTTCAGAATTACATAATAGCGGAGCCGAGGTAGACAAAGTCCCAAACTACCTCAAAGTTATAGCTGTCTATCGTGACGTTCTGTCCGATTCGTCGATGTTGTGTGTCCCTTCTCGTTGACAGCATATATTTTGTTTTGCCCTCATTCACTACTAAACCCATTTTTGCCGCCTCCGTACAGATACTTGCAAACGCACCAGTGACAGCTCGCTGTGTTCTGCCAATGATGTCGATGTCGTCAGCATATGCAAGTAGTTGCACAGACTTTTGTAAAATTGTGCCCCTGGTGTTGGCTTGCGAGTTTCGCACAATTTTCTCAAGAATGATGTTGAAAAAGTCACATGACAGCGCTTCACCTTGTCTAAATCCTTTTTTGACATCAAAGGTCTCGGTGAGATTGTTTCCGACCTTTACGTAGCAGCGAGCGTTCTGTTTAGAGGGTCTGCTTTCTTATGGATCGGGCAAACAATGCTGAGGCTCCATTCATCAGGCATACTTTCCTCTGACCAGATTTTAGAAACGACTTGGTGTATGCTCTCTACCAAGTCATCCGCTGCTGCCTTAAAAAGCTCGGCCGATAAACCGTCCGGTCCTGCAGCTTTGTTGGACTTCAGCTTGGATATTGCTATCCTTACCTTCCGTTTTGGTCGGGTGGACGGAAGACTTGGCTTTCATCGCCCATGTGGAATGGTTCATTCTGCCTGACAGCGGAATTTGTGCGGTATTCGTGGTTTACACAGTCTGCAGAAATGGTTTTTCCATGTCCTCAGCTCCGACTGTGACTCCACTAAAAGGTTTCCCTGTTCGTCTCTACAGGTCTCTGCTTGGGTCTTGGTGCCACGTCACGTTCTTTTTACCTTTTGGTAAAACTTCCGAACCTTGTTCCTGGAGTAACACCTCTCTATTTCCTCCATCGCGCGCTTCTCATGCTCTTTCTTTTTCCTCCGAAGATGCCGGTGTTCTTCCCTCTTTTGTTCGTTGAGCTCACGAACTGCTCTCGTCCTTCTCTGCAGCGCCGCTTTGTTGGCGAGTTGCTTTGTTCCATGTGCTTGCCGGCACTCTTTATCAAACCAAGGGTTTCGTGATGGTGGTCTGGTGAAATCTAGCACATCAGTTGCGGCTCTCTGATGGCTTCTTGTTCTTGGCATCGATGCCACTGGTCTTCAGAAGAAAAACCTGCTGCTCTCCCGAAAAATGTTTAAAAATGTCTAAAAATGGAAGTAATGATTTTGAAATTACTATATTTGTATTAAATTTGTTCTTAATAAAAATTAAAAAAAAAAAAACTCTATTATTCCGTAAGACGGGTCAATTAAAATTGGGTTTATTGGTTTTACATAATAATTATAGTCAACAGAATATTCTCTGTACCTGCTGTATGTCTCCGCATCATACACAGCTTTCGCTGATGCTATGGTTGCATCACATTAGAAATTATGCTGCAGAGATTAGTTATACAGTCGTAATACTAATTAATTAAATAAAAAAATTTGATTTGATTTGATAAAAACTGTCCGAAAATTCGCTGTAAAACAAAAGAAAGGAGAAATTGTATCAACGATATCAAACAATTAAAATCCGATCATGACTATCGCATTTACTATATAGTTCCCCCTACATTGCATTTCCCATATCGTGCACACCTCACGCTTTATCTAAAAAATTAGTCAAATAATTATCACATCCCAACTACAGACCATCATAATATAAAAAGCATTTCCCCCTTCGATTTGTTATCAGTTCAGTTTTGCCATAGCTGACAGATAGTGATTCACTCTTGGACCTCTTCGCAGTCGTTTCATACCAAAGCCAAGGATTATAAAAGCCAAAATATCTTATACAGTGATTTCGAGTTAACATTTCAAGCTAAATAATATTTTTTATCAAAATGTCGTACAAATCATACGGTTTGATGTTCTTAATATTCGTTGTCTATCTGACATGTGTGTGGTGTGAGGAAACTGAAGTGACATCGGAAAAAAGTGATACAAATCTTATCGAAACAGGACGAAGACGTCACGGATTTGGTGGAATCGGTGGACATCGATGGTGTAAGAAAAATATTTTTATTTTTGAAATTCTATAAACAAAAGTCGCATCGAATAATAATGTGGACAGTATTAATTAGCGAGTTGGTTTACTATACTGAAATGCCCTAGTGGCGATCATGATTGTGATGGCTTCTTGGCTTATCTGATTCAATTAGCACTTCTCACTTTCGTTATATTAAATAACGACCTTAAGAATATTTTTTTTTTGTTTTAATTTATGTTCCGGAGAAAGTAAAAGTGACAGAAGGATAGATTTAAAATGCGTTAATTGTCAGTTTCGATTTCGTAATTGTTATCGTGATGCTCATAGATTGAGTTATTGTGTGTTCTTTAGTGTGGTTTTGTATTCAAAAACATTTTGTTGACTCACTTTTAAATTAATTTATGATATGAGGAGTTATATTCTTTGCTAAATTCAGCAGTAAAACTCATTGGAATTCACTCAATCACTCTTCTATTGAAGACATAGGTTCAAAAACGTTCTATAAATTGTTGTTATGTTTCGGAAAACCAATATAAAGGACACACGTTTAAAAGACCATTCACATGAGAGCGACCAACTACCTACGAACGAACGAATATTCGCAAGTTTTGACAGTCCGTTCCCATGAACACTTTTCTAGGTCGCGGCAGTTCGCGAATTTCAGCCATCAGTTTCTACCCGCAATGTCTAGTTTGGGGTTAAGTTCGAACGAATGTTTTATTCGCTAGTTTGTGGAACGCGAGTTAAATGATGTGGATTGCGAATAAACTTTGACGATTCACGCCAAAGTTGTTTTCATTCGTAGCAAAAATTTTGAGTTCAAAATGTTGTTATTTAAACTGTTTATAAACTTGTTTTCTTAATACATTCTGATGAAATAATTAATTATCCTCCTCTTGGAGTAATAACATCTGCAATTTTCTGTTCATAAATGCATAAAAAGTGGTTTGATCGTATTTCATCATGTCGTTCGTTCGCACTCATGTGAATGGTCCTTAAATCTTTAACGGCTATTATCATCCAAAACCTTCATTCAAAGTTATCCAAGATCAAATCTCGCTGACTTCGCTTAACGAAAGTTTCGTTGATTAGATCAATTTAAACAGTAGGTATCGTTATTTCGAGCGAACAATTTTTAAACTCAGCTACATACAAAAATTAAGAATTTCCCATTTAACTACAACTACAAGCCATTTGCCACTGGTAACACTTTATTTGTAACTTGAAGAATGGATCCCGTTTCAAGCGTTTATCATAAACTTAAAGGCTGAACTATAATAGTCGAAAGCAAACGGAAGCTAATGTCGTAATTCTACGTCAAGTTTTCTTCAGTGCTGTCAATTGCTTAAGTAGCCCATAATAGGCGTGTGTATACGGAAGCGGCTGTCAAATAGTATTGCCGGTTATTTTTGTGTTGTTTCCTTATTTTCAATTTTGTTCCTATATTTACCCACGCGTTTTCTTTTTTTTTATTATTTTATTAAAATAAAATGGATCTCTCTTGTCATATAATAATTTATTTTCCTGTACTAAATTTATAAGCTCGGAAAGAAAATCATACTCCTCTACGGAAGCCGTTTTTTGATTTGAATAAATTATTTTTCTTGCAAATACAAAACACAGCTGACTGTTTGTCAAGTTTTCGTACAAAAGTGCGAATAAGATCGCTCTTTCGCAAGTGAGCGCAAGTGACAGAAAACTTAACGAAACTGAGCCAAAAGCCATTATGGTCGAATAATACAAATCCCATGTATTCGCACTATTGCGGACGTGGTCGTACGGAGCAATTCGACTATTATAGTTCAGCCTTAAAGCTTTCATGCTGTTTGTATAAACTTGCCTCAGATTTTTGCTCTTAAACTTTCTTCATTTATGCGTCTCTCTTTCTTCGCCTTTCATCTCAAGAGGCTATAGGACACAATAGGACTATGACAATAGGACGCATCGAACTTCGTCTCCAGATCGCAGCACTATTAAGGATCCTCATTTTATTTCTGTTCTTTCTGTATCTTTCCAGGGGGTATTTATGGGCTGCATGCCTTAGCCGTATTCTACTGGCTGAAGGTGAAAGCAGTAATTGTTGCCTTCCTGGTTGGTTCGGCTCTTGTTTGGGGCTTCCGTTATTTCAAGCAGGGACATGGATGTGCTGAAATTATCCAAGAATCACCTGTGATCAGCTACGACCATGGGTAATGCCACAAAGTCAAAATCGTTTAAACTATCAGTCTATAAGTAATCTCCTTTCACGCCTTTAGCCCAGCATGGTCAAGTGGACCACATGACCATATTCCCTACTCATTGGACCACAATCCCTTTGAGCACGACCATGAGCATGACCATCACTACAGTAGCTCGGACTTTGTAAGCGACAGTGAACCCTACAGTGCCTACTCTGATGCTGCACCAACAGCACCTGCATCACTGTCCGATGATAATCGCCGTCGTGGAAGGCAGTTGGAATCCGAAGAACAGTAAGTACATCGAAAATTCTCATTTTTAGAGAATCACCTTTTAAACCCCTACATTCCATTTCCAGAGTAAGTGAGATTATGTTCAACTTCTTGGGCGTCAACAATGCCGGTTGTCGTCGTCGCTTCATCTGTGAAATGGAGTTCCGTTCCAAGGAGAATCCCATCACTCGAATGGCCTTTGGTGTTATTGGACGCGGATTGTTCTCAAAGTATGTGAATAACAAAAATGTAAACGGTCGTGCTACCTCATTTGCAGAGTGTGCGGTTGTCAACCCCGATTGCTCGTTGGTGGAGGAAAATATCGACAACAATACCGAAAATGAGGTTAGTCAGGCTGAAAACGAAAGTCGCAGCTTTAAAGGTGAGCCCAGAGACCTGGAAAAGGAGAACGAGGCCAATTTAAATGCAGAACTAGAGTCAGTGAGAACTTCAACCCCTGCTACTACAGATCCAATTGCCCAAGCGATTTTTACTCGATCGCAAGTATTGAACTAACATAATGATGAAAACAGAAATCCAATTGTAGCTGAAAATTTCTATCTTAACGTCGGCGGCGCTTTCGCTTTCGCTTTTCACCGCATATATCATCTCAAGATGTAGTGTTGGTGTATCCACTTTCACTCGTTCTATTGACGAGTTCCTGATAATTTTCAGCTCACGATTATGAACCATATCAGCAGATGTTTTGGCGTTAAATATGAATGTATCTCGAAGTAATTATTGTTATATTGGAAGAATATTTATTATTTATTTATTTATTTGTTTAGTTGTATATAGTTTAAGTCGAAAAACTTGCCGGAGAAATTGTAAATAATAATAAATAAAATTATTTAATTTATTGAAGTGATTGCTTTTTATGTTCAAGGTCATTACTTGATATTACTATTGTTCGTACATACTTTGTATACCTATACACGCCTTAAGGCATGGATGAGTATGTATGTATGTAGCTATCTACTAATAAATTGACGCTTGAGCTAGCTTAATGCGTGGATCAGATCACGTTAGCTACTTCGATAGCGCTTTTTATACTTCTAATGCTGGAACGCTCTAAAATGTTTAGGGATTAGAAGCAAACTATTCGTTGCCGCCAAATTGCCAATTAGCAACATTATTTGTCTGCGTACACCAACATCTGGAAGATAAAAGCCCTGACATCTTAGTCTGAACCGTACAGACATATGCAGGTATTGCGAAGACTTAGATGTCACAGAGAATATAACTCATCTCCTCTGTGAATGCCAAGCTATTGCTCGGTACAGGAGGAAATACCTCGGTAGGTACTTCATCGACAATTTGGAGGAGGTTGGCCTCGCAAATGAAACTGAAACAATTTCCAGGTTCTGTAGGGAAATTAATTGCTTGGGCGAAGTGGTTTAGGGTATTTCACCGTTAAGGTCATCGTCCTTATTACACTTTAGTTTAGTGAAATAAGGCCAATTTTCAAAACTTACTCATAGAAAGAGAGCCGACAGAGGATGAACCAGGAACACACTAGAGATACATTATGTGCTTGGAGCTGAGGTCAGTGAGGATTATTTAAGGACTGGTTATGGTACTGAAATAGATATAGTGGCGGATGAACTCTTTAACGGGCCAAGCAGCTAACTACCACCCGAATATCTAACCTAGGGTCAAACATGGGCCTGGCCCTTCAGGTTGTGGTTGTGCGTGGGGCCTACTACCCAAACCAAATTAGAGCATGAGACTCTTAATCTCAGGGTCGTGGGTTCGGGCCCCACGTTGGGCGCCATTGTTGTAAGCCAGGGTCGACCCACAGGTGGCATAAGGTGAGGGGGCAAGAACACCCCCCGTCCGACGAGCTCTAGCCGAGCAACCGCAAACATGCGGCGCCCTCTTCACCTGTGCCGAAGCTGCCCCTGTGGCTCGACCCTGGCTCACAACAATAGTCACCCCTATCGTGGAATCCACCGGGGGGAATCATTCACGGAAAAAAATAGTTTCGTATCAAATCCGCAAAGTGAACAGTTCCACAAATTTCATAGGTTTTCTTGCTTGCTGCATGTCGTGAGCATTTTCTACTCCGTGAATGATTCCCCGCACCGGATTCCATGATAGGGGTGAACATTCTAAAAACACATTTCATCTGAAAGTTCCGTAAAATCACTCATTGCTCCTCTTAACCTGTCACGTATTCTTCTCTGGAGAACACCGCTCATTTCGTTGTTCCTCTTATTTTTCCAAGAATAGAGCTATCTTGTACATTATTACATAATAAACACTGTTTTTTATTTAAATCACTTCTCAAACAAACTTTTTATATACCTCCGACGAATGCAGCTACACAAATTTGTATTAACAAATGAAAGGCGATTTGACGAAGGACTGCAATCGCAAACAAACTGCCAGAACCTTTGCCGATCGCGTATCTCGCGGTAACTGATATGTCAGGTTTCACCCGATCACCACACTGTTGCTCTATGAGCAAAAGTAGAGGGCAAAATATCGGCTTCTCAGGAGGAAAAATAAAGATCACGAAAAGCTTCAGGAGTAATATTCAGCAGAGATAAACAAGGAAATATGGAGGTAGAGTCGCAGTCAGCCTTGAGAATATGGAAAAACGACTTCTGTTCTGAAGACTCACCCCTATTGCCGTTGGCGTTTGTCGTAAACGACTCATATTTCGCTTCGTTTTTTAGTCGCTGTTTTCAACTTTTTTGAGACAAATGAATTGAAATGATGGTGAACACATCGAAAAAAATAAAAATAAAATTATTAACAACAGTTTAAAAAAAATTTGAACATTGTTGTACAACGACACGAAACATAAGTCGTATACGACAAACGCCAACGGCAATAGGGGTGACTGTTACACGGCGGGACTATAAGCTCAAGCCCAAGATGGCTGCTGTACCAGACGAACTGAGAGAGAGCCGAACTATTTAAGGGAGCGAGAGACGACTTGGTGGAAAGCATACACCAACTCATCTCAATGATTTGGTCACCAGAAAGCGTGTCCTATAAATGATGGCTTGTCTAAGATGGCTTGGTCATGTAAAACGAACGAACACTAGCGCTTCGACACGAAGAGTCCTTTTCCAACTCAGAACCCTTGGCTTAGGTGTCGCTTACAAGTAACTTGAAAATGTCCTCAACCAACTTTTAGCGCAACTGGAGGCTTTGACCAAAACCGAGGTATACGAGTCGTCTGCTAGTTGTAGCGGCCTCTTATCGGGCGCCAATTGTAATGCATAATAAGAATAATCATCGCAGTTATTTTTCACACAACAAAGGAACCTCTCAACAAACTTGCATGGAAACAAAATAGAATTCAATCCAACAAGATTATCCTTACAAAGGACCTAATCTCATTATTTTACACCCTTTATTGAGAAAGAAAATTACCTAAGGACAACAGTTATTGCTTTAATGAACCTAAAAATACCAGCATTCGGTATTTTACATCAATAATTCGCTTCTCAAAAATTAGAAACGTTTTCGATACAAAAAAAAAAGAAAATCTAAATGAAAACAAACAAGAACCGAAATGAAAATAAATTACAAACAAAATCTTAACACTTATATCTTTTTCGTCTTTTTCTTCGCCTTAACCGCATTGATGCGATCGGCCATTTGTTCGATTTCCTTATAATTAATCGGTTCGTTCTGTCGCACGTCCTTCTTCTTGTTGTTCTGTCTCTGTGCAATGTCCTGAACAATGCCACTCAATCGACTCCAGACAAAGTTGAGGAAATCCATGGCGATGTCCTGTTTGAAGAATGCTATTGCTACCAGAGCAACCAGAATCAGAGCAGATATTGAGTTTTGATTCAAATCGCCTTCCACGCCACGTGGCTCGGTCTTGAAGTCGAGCTCCACAAAGACGGAACTTGTATTCGCAATAAACTGAACGGCTGGAAGGGTAAACGTGTAGAGTTTGTCGGAAATGGTGGTTTTCAGCTCAACAAAGTAGGTCTTGCCGTCGAGTGGGATGCGCGGGAAGAACACCATGATGCCGGGATTGTAACGACTCTTGGGATTGAGAGGGCTCTCGACGCGTTGCGAGTAGATGGGACTATCGGCACTCCCCTTGCGGTACAACTGGATGCGCAGCGATTTGTAGTGCTCGTTAAGGGACGCTGTTACGCGAGCAGTTACATCAACAAAAGTGATGGGCGAGATGGCAATCAAGTTGACATTGTGGATGTCGGCGGTGGTTAGGTCCACATGGCGAGATTCGGGTATGGAACGTTCAACATTCAAGTTGCCTGATCCTTCTTTCGTGCGGATTGTGTAAGCACAACCGGGTTGGAGTCCCCGAATGCGGTATTGTCCGTTGTTTTCCGTGGTCGCTTCTTCCTGATGGTGCATGCACTTGTCATCCGAAATCGCTTCGACATTCACTTGAGGGAATGGTTCACCGTTTAACGAGGTGATTGTTCCAAACACAGAGTAGGCCACACGTTTACCACTGCAATACAAAAAAAAGGAAGTTCATGGTGCAATGCGAATTTCTAATGGAATGGGATAACTTACACCAGTTCAACGTTAATAGTTTCGCCGTCCTTGATGTCAATCATCTTTGAGTTCGGTTCGAATTTGTACTCCTTCATCATTGGTCTCAGGAAGTACTGACTCGGTGAAAGCGAATGGAAGTTAATTGCCCCATTGTCGCCTGTTACAAGATTCTTACGATAGCTCTCGGCTCCGCTAAGAGATAGCAGAACTCCACTCAACTTATTTCCCGCATCGTCCTTGACAGATACCACAATCTCGCACAATTTGTGCGCACTAAACGACTGCGTTGCCTTATTGTAATCGGAGAAGACATACGACTCCTTCTCAGCAGTTATTTCATATGCCAAACTCTCATCAATCGGGCCGAACTTGAACTCGCCCGCTGACGATGATTGCGTCGACTGTGCCTCCAATTCGGGATTTTGAGGGAACGCGATAGTCACCTTAGCGTCACGAATCGGGGGTGTAATCTTTCCGTAAATGATGAGGCCCTTGGTAGCGATAAAATTGAAAGCAATGTCAATGCAGTCGTTTCCTCCGACAAGTTCCTTTGACTCGGGCTTAAATAGCATAATGTCGCTCTGTGGTTTGATGGTGATGACCTCTTCCGGCTTCAGATACGTGTCGTACCTGAGCGAGTGATAATTATCGACTTTGTGGCCCTCGGGTTTGAGTGTCACCAATTCCTTGTTAGTCTTCGATTCGACCAGCAATCGCAGAGATTCTACATTTTGCTCCGAGGACAATACTCGGATGCCGATCTTGTGAGCGGAAGCAGTGAACATGACGGGGTTCTTATCGTAGGTGTTGAAAGTCTTTGGCAGAGTTGACTCGTACAAGTGGCAGCTTTCAAGTTTGATACTGTACTCCCCGGCCTTGGAAACGCAGAAGGTGTTCACGCCAGACATGATTTTCATCACTTCCACTGAAGCCTTGGGTGCATCGGTGGCGGTGAGGCCATAGTGCATCTGAAAACGAAGAAATTTACGGAATGCTCCTGTGGCAAGGACAAGCTACTTACCAGTGTTCGGTGGCTTGATATGATAGAAACTTCGTATCCTCTGTGAATGAAAGGAGGAGCCGTCTCAGAAGCAGAGTTCACATGAATAAGCACCATCGTCGATTCGAAACAGAGGCTTGATGGCGGGATATTCAGCTCATAGGGGCCGGGAAGGATATCTTTGAAGGAGTACTTTCCACCTGCAATAAAAATATATTCAAAGTTTTATTGCAATTCATTTTCGAGGTAAAGTTGACTCCGAAGGAAGAATGCGAAAAAAAACAGTCTTTGTATGTACTACTACTTACTCTTGGCGTTAACAGTTTGCTTCTGTCCCGTGGGCTGTCCAACTGAGTCCAAACTCAACAGCGTCACCTCAGCCCCAGTACATGACTCAGGCGCATCGGCCAAACACTTAATTTCTCCAACTAGTGTCGCCCTCAACTGAGAGAATGTTATGCCTGAAATTGGTGATGCTTGGACTTCCAAATTCTGATTGACCGGGAAGAATTGAATGCCACTGGACTTGTCCGCGTCCGTTGTGAGTACCTCGAGTGAGAACTTTCCATTCGGCAGGTACGTACACCAATCTCCAGTCTCTGCTTTCGAAGAGGCTGTCGTGTGGAAGGTGGAACCATGTTTTGTAATTCCCACAACGTAGGACTTCTTCGAGATTACTTTGCCGCAGACCTTGAAGGCGGAAGGAGTGATTTCGGGGAGTTTAGAGTCGGACAGTTGGACTTTGGTTACTTTCTCGTCGAATTGAAGGTTCTCAGCTTCAACTTGAATGGAATATGATCCAGCTTTGATATTTTCCAGTGTGTAGCTGCCATCAGCAGCTGTTGTAGCGATCACTTGACCATTCAATTTGACAGTGGCTTTGGCGATTCCTTGGCCCCCAGGGCTGGCAAGTACCTTACCAGAAACACTGAAGCCGGTGATTTGGAAAATGTTCTTCATGATGAGGGTGTCCTTAATGACTTGCAATTCCAATTCATCTGGCTTGATGTGCAACTTCAGATTCTTGTTCTCAACGACAGTCTTGATGAGGTATTTGCCAGGTGCGACACCTTTGAAGACATATTCTCCATTTTTCTCCACCTGCGAGTAGCAAATTGAGGAAGTAATATACTGGGAGGAAGCCTTCTCCAATGAAACAGGTTGTGCGCCATTTACACACTTGGAAGACAAGGTTTGCTGAAAAGAAGAACATCAACCAAAGCTCACCTAATAATTCGAATTGAAACTTACATCTTTCTGTTTGAATAGAGCCACACCGATGCCGGAAAAGTTGTCACCGTTGCTCTCCACCTTTCCCACAACATCGAAGCCAGATACAACAAGTGAATCCTCTGGCAGTTCAGTGTTTCCACTGACAACAACAACAGTATGCTCAGACTTAGAAAAGTGCCACTTGGGATGCGAAGCCTTTACAACATATTCGCCAGGAATAATAGGTGTAAATGAGAAGATTCCATTGATGTCAGTTGTAGTTTGTCGTGTATCTGTGCCATCTTTTGACTTTAGCTCTACAGCAACACTCTTTGCTCCGGAGGTGTGTCCTGCCAATGCAACTTTGCCGGTAATACCAAAACCTTTGAAAACAAAGTTCACATCCTTGCCCTGACTACAGGTGTCGGTCTTTCCATTGAAATTCAAAAGAACCTGCTCGGGTTCGAAGCTCCAGCCGGGTGGTGGAGAAATTTTCAATATATATTCCCCTTTGTCGTAGACCGGAATGAAGTAGTAGCCATTTGATGGTGAACAATCGGTTTTGTCTTTTAAGCTGCCTTGTTTCGTTAGTCTGGGGATAAGGGTTTTAGGTTAATCGCATGTGTCTTGGCGCTTCAATAAAGATAAATGAATATCTTATCTCTGGCGGATAGAGTAAATCTTTGGCTTGTACTTACAATTTGATTTCTACTTTGGAGAAATCTATGTCTGCATGGCTTTTGATGAATCCTCCGCAACCCAATACTTCATTGGCGAATGTGAATTCGGCCAGTGATATTAATTTAATTAATAAAATGAGAAAAATTTGCGGAAAAAACTTCATTTTTCCGTGCTAATTAATTTTTCTTCCCGGGAATGAATGACGTGTGTGAGAATTTTCTCTTGACACTTGACGTTTTGTGAAAGCCCACTGAACTGAAATTTTGAAAGTGTCGATAATGGAGTTTTTATTTCTTAAGGTGGACATGAAAGATTGAATTCCTAATTACATTTGGACAGCACAATCAAAAAATAAATTCTTCAAAATTAGCTATATTCCGTGTGTTCACTTTTTCATTTTCACTTATGAAAAAATTTACTTTTTCTTTTGTTTGAGTTTTGCTAGATTTTAAGGACGAGATTAAACCCTGACTTGCAAAATTGGAGCTCGGTGAACATTATCTTTTCACTTTTATAAGTGTCAGAAATTGGAATTTGTTTGTTATGTGTGTATGTATTTAGATCCCTTTGTTAATATTCTCTCGTTACATTTTACAAATAGGTATAGGTATAGGTAAGATAGGTACATAATATGTAAATGGATGGGTGCTCTTGTGACAGGGTGTAATCACACTTTCACTTAGATCATCAGTTAGGTTAGATCCATTGTGTCCATTACGGCATTCATTGACATAAAGTGTGGCTTCGCAATACCACATTCGTTCACTCCACTTCGGGCTGTAGCTCACGGATTGCTTGGATGATATGTGCCTTAAGTGCTTGAATCGTTTCGGGATTGTTGGCATAACATCGGTCCTTCATGGTTCCCCACAAACGTTGTTCCCAGCCCAGCCTCATTTTCGAAGAAAAATGGTCCAATGATGCCACCATCAGCCCACAATCTGCACCAAACTGTCACTCTTTGTGGATGCATTGGCACCGTACGACGACGGGGACCATGACTGTTGTTCACTAGCATACCATCAGTCTCGCGAAATGTTTGCACAAACTTGCGTAGGTACAGCAGGCGCGTTGGGTGCTTCATTTCGACCAAAACTTCTTTTAAACAAGTAAAAGTGTTATCATCGGCCTGGCCGATGCTTTGATACCCTCCACTGAATAAAAGTCCTGCAAAATGTTTGCCACGCGAGTTAGTATGTGTCTAACATTAGTTTTGTATGGGAGGTAGCAGAACTACTTTACCGACATAGACAATTTTCAATACCAACCTGACGACGGTTAAAAAAAGTCCTTTCATAAAATTTCATTCACCTAAGTCGATTCGTTTGGACGCTAAGGTGTTTTCAACAGACAGAGAGATACATGAGTCGAATATTGGCTTTGTATGGGAGGTAGCAGAACTACTTGACCGACATGGATCATTTTTAATACCAACCTGACAACCGTAAAAATAAGACCTGTCACTCAATTTCAGTCGCCTAGGTCGAGTCGTTTGGACGCTATCGTGATTTCAACAGGCGGAGAGACACATGGGTCTACTAATGGTTTTGTATGGGAGGTACCAGAACTACTTGACCGACATAGCCCATTTTCAATACTGACGACGGTAAAAAGAAGTCCTCTCACCAAATTTCAATCGCCCAGGTCAATTCGTTTGGACGCTATCGTGCTTTCAACAGACAGACAGACAGACGGACAGACAGACAGACAGACAGACAGACAGACAGACAGACAGACAGACAGACAGACAGACAGACAGACAGACGGACATGGCTAAATCGATTCAGAATGTGATCCTGATTCAGAATATATATACTTTATAGGGTCTCCGGTGAATCCTTCTTGGCGTTACAAACGTAATGGCAAAGTGAATATACCTTCCTGTGGAGGGTATAAAAAAAAGTGCTACACAGCACTCACTTTGGAAATAAGTTTTCAATATTTCCCAACGTTTTCAAAAGTGAAGCGACTCATTTCGTTCCGCGGAGGTATGATACTGACTTTCTGTCATGATTTCGGGCGGGAAACAGCTGTCAGTTTCAAAATAACCTATGATTTAAAAAGAATCCACTAGATGGCGCACCCTTAACATGGACTGCTAACAGCCAATTTTTCGTTAAAGCAAACATGAACCCTCTCTTTTTATTCACGGTGGAGAGAAGCGAAAACACTAAAATGTCATCGAGCAATTCATGCGATTTTGTTTGAGTGCTAAGTGTATTGACATCTGTTATAGAAAGTTTGAAATAATTTCAATACATCGTTATTGTGCGCAGTTACTATGTTTCTACAATGGATGGCACTGTGTTCTATGTAAACAAATAGCAATGGCGCCCACTTCTTCTTAAGTGTTACTGAGAAGATGAATACACGGTTGGTACTTAAGTATATCTACCCATCCGTAGCACCCAGATTTGAATATGAACTCAAGCGTCCTGACAAGCAGATTACATAATGTTCACCGTGCTGCCATTATGACATTTCTCCGATTGTTTACTACCCTTGACTTCACCACCAGTGGCTTCAAAGCTTGGGTGGCATTGTATTTATAGAAAATGTTTTCTATCGACACAGTAGAGTAGATATCGTTTTCCAAAACAGAGTCAATTGGCTTAATAAGGTTGTGGTCATGTCCCACGATAATACTGACTGCAGTAATTCAAGCAGGGACGTCGGAGGTTCAATCACAGGAAGTACCTATGTACGACTTATTTTTTTAGGAGATCCGGCCAGATTATTCGCTATCACTTTCACTCCAAGTTTAAATAAGGTTAACAAAGACTTATAGCGGATGAAATCGGTGAGATAGCCGTACGATAGCTGACAGCATATCTACAAATAATTTTGTGAACAAAACAATAAAAAAAAAATACTATTTTGACAGATCTGAATCTCGCTCCTTAAAGGATATCTAACGTAGGTATTTTTATCTGTTATTGCTTACTGCTGATCCATTTGCATCTTGAATATGCAGGTATTTATGACTGTCCTTTTTGTTATGTCTTACCAAATATGTTAAGTGAGAGGTAATCTGAACTGAACATCTCTCTGCACAATAAATCGACTTTCAGACAGCTTTATAACAATCATAGGATTATCGTTCTCTCTACTTATAGTAGCATTCCACTGCCGTGAAGAAAGACTCATTTTTTTATATAGGTCTGCGTTTAAATTGCAATACAACTAGGTAGCTACATGCCCACAGTACACCGTGTTGCGCATTGACGTGCCCCTAATTACACTTCTGAAGCACTAAGCGCCAGTCATTGTCCGCCAGGTATAAATCATTCGCACTTAGACAGGTATTTCCTCAACCACTCAACCTGCATGATCGGTGCGTCCCTAAGTAAAACCACTGTCATTATCAGACACCCAATTGTCTTCCATTTCCGGCCTTCGGGGCGATATGGCGCATTAATAGCAACAAAAGTCGTACAACAAAGTTGACTTTGACTACCGCTTTATTTCGAAGTGCAATTATTGCTCATGATCATGAGGAGTCACAATGCCGGCGATCTGCCACAGCCACAGCCACTGCTAGGTTGTTGCAACAAAATTAGCCTTTGTTCCCTCGTTTTCTCAGGCGCTGGCATTAGCTCTGACTTCATATCAAAGTCAATGTTAAGGCTCCGCGTAGATTGTAGATGCAAAACATTTTACGGATTGCATAGCATCAGCGTTCTGCGAATGAATCGTGTTCGGTCCATTAGCGTGGCGATCGATGAGTCTAATGATAATGTACTTGCGTAATTGCCACCAAGTAGAGACTGGCGTATCGCCGTTGGATATCTAATTAAAAGTGAAGCGATAAATCAATTAAAATAAAATCGAAGACAACATCCATCGGTAGGTAGCAATAGCAAGTGAATTCCGACTTTATTGGCGAATAGCTGCAGTTATTCGCTTTCAATTGCTGAATTGCGCGAATAAATGCAAATGACGTCAAAAGATCGCTAATAGGTGATTTGAATCGTTTTCAATGCGTTCCTTAGCTATCTAAAATATCTGTATTTATTAAATGCAAAGCGATGGCAGTTAATATTAAATGGTTTCTGAGAAATGTATTCCTATGCACTGAAATCTGCTAGATACTAATAGACATTTTCATTTTCTCGTTCGGAGTAGAGCAATGAACAGAGATCGAGCACCTTGAGCAATTTGCCATACGTCAATTAGATTTGCCTGGACTAGATTAGGGCTGTTTGACGTAGACCTAGGTCGATTGGGCTTACCATCAGTACGTACTGGTTTAGCCACACATCGTGTTCGATACAGCGCTGATGTTCGAGGTTGACCCTAGGCATTTAGTCAGGGAACGAGTTTTGTGCTGAATTTTTCTGCCAATCGAATTGAAGCTGTCATTTTGTCAAACAAAAAAGAAAGAAATGCTAGTTAAGTCTACCGTCAATCCAATTTGAATACAGATTCTGGAAAATTAGTAGAAATTCAAATCGATTCTCAGAATCGTTTCACAGATTTCATAGCCGTCTGTAAAACATCTGTAGAACCGACCTACCTACAGAAACATGTAAAGTTTTGGCATACCTGACAGACTCGATTGTCTATTTAGGATGGCGTTAAAAAAACAGCTGCAGCATTAAGGTTGGTAATGCATTACGTAATCTAGACATAATTTTGACATAACAAAGGGATTAAGACTTTGATATCATATTTGAAAGAATTGTACGAAATTTAGAAGCCAACACAAGGTAAGACTTTTCAAAAGTGAGCTCATTAATTTATTAACATACGTCGACGATATTGACATAATTGGTAGAACCTATAGCGAGCTGTCACTGAAATGAACAAGTAAGAAAAGTCCACACAAAAAATCTTATTTGATGTACATACGATTAATCGTGATACGGCTCGAGGGACCAATGTTTCAGCGTAAATTTTCACTAGTTGATTATTAAAAAAAAGTCACCACCAAAAATTAATTGGAGCAAACTTTATTATTAAAATGTCTAACGAAGTTATCGCTGCAATGGTTGCCAAAAAAAAAGTCAGAATCCTGGCTCTTTTTTACGAGCTCATATTAACCAAATTTTCTATCTGCTAGGTTCCACATTTCACTTTCACTCGAAATGAAATCGGAAATGAATTTCTGTGTTCTAGATTTCACTGTATTCGATTTCGATTTCAAAATTTTCGGAATTAAGGCAAAGTGAAATTGCGATTTTGAAGAAATTTCGGAGTTTCTGAATCGCTCGAAAAGCAAAACACTGAAAACGAATTCACTCGATTTGTAATTTCGATTTCACTCGATTTCTGGAACCTAGCTGTATATAAAATGATCTATTGTGATTGTGACCAACAAAATACTTATTTTAAAGATTAAAGGTGTCGTCACAACAAGCAATGAAAGTGCTCGCAGCAATTAAAATGATTGCTGCAATTAAAATTTGCACGATGTGACGACTTGAACAGTCCTTGCAAGAAAGCGATTGCTTTATGTGATATGATTGCATGCAATCGTTTGCGGCAGGAACGATTGCATTGGGTGACTAGTTGCTAATTCATGCAATCGATTGCTTGCTTCAAATCAATTGCGGCAATCGATTGCCGATTGCACGTTCTCTACATCTGTAATTTTTTCGATTGCGTGCAATCAAACGCTGATTTTCGAGCTACTTGGTTGCATTGTGTGTTATGTCGATTCCTTTTGACAGAAACACTTATGGGCCAATATCTAAGATTGTCTGTAAATTTGAACTCAAGAAATGAAGCGGTTTTCGAGATACATATAAGATTTTGAATGTTTTTTTTTTTTTTGCATGGGTGGTACCACGCCTCTTTGTTTAATTTTGACACCTCCCAATTTTTTCTTTCAAGGCATTGGTGGTCGTGGGCTTTTTTGCATAGACCTTTGACTTCAAAAAAATCCCGAAGTAAAATGGCCAATGGCGTTAAATCGCAAGATCTGAATGTCCAATTCTCGCAAAAATGGCAAATTAAACGATTAGGAAATTATTCATGCAGTTATTGAGTTCTTCTGGCTGTAGATATGGCATGTGGCACCATCTTGTTGAAAACATATGTTGGTCACATCCATATCTTGTAATGTAAGCTTAGTAATTTTTCTTTCCAAACATTAGCTAAAATCCTACCTAATTTTGACATAGAGTGCGCTGTGGATATAAGTGTCACAGAAAACACCTGTTCGCTTCAAAAATGCATCGACGCGAAAAAGTGTAATATTTTCATTGCACTTTATTTTTTCCTTGTATGCTATTCCTTGCTCTCAAATTTATTACCTACTTTGAAAGGATTCCTCATCGAGGTATTAATTATTAAAAAACCTTATCCTTATTTACGCAACACAATAAATATTAAAACACAAAAACATAAAAACACAATAGAAAAAAACCAACATGATCTGTCGAAATTTAGCTTAAAAAAATGTGCCGAAGTATTAATGTGAAATGAAAATTAGAATTTTTTTAGTTGAAGCAGCGTACCGCTCGGCTAAATGGATAAATGGAAATAATTTTGGGAGCTTAAATTTAGCTCGAGCAGCGTGCTAAGTTTTAGGCAATAAAAACTGGGTTATCATGTCACGATAACGAACAACACACAACGCTGCTCGAGCAAAACTAAATTTTAGCTGCTCTCCAAAGCTGCTAAAATCCAAGCTAAATTTTAACATAGAGTGTGCTGTGGATTTAAGTGTCACAGAAAACCGCTGTAACGCGAAAAAGTCATACATTTTTTGTCGTTGCGCTTTCTTTTTTCCTTGACCAGCCGCATTTTCGAAAAAGAATATTCCGATAATGGGTCGTATGAATAAAAACTAGCATTTGCTTTGAGTAAAAGGTTGTAGCAAAGTAAAAGCACTGAGCAATTGCTTTAAATCGGTATGAATAAAAACTACTTTGCTAAAGTAAGTTCGAAGTTTCGAACAAAGCATTTACTTCACTGCATGTGTCCTTCCTTTGCAGTTTCTGTCACAATTTGTCGTTAATTTTTTGAATTTGAATTTAGAATCAGGAAAACGATTTTTGGAAAAAAGTGAACAAAAGCTCAATTAATTTAATAAAAAAAAACGATACGGTTGGTTAAAGTTGTGATAGTAACCAATTCGTCTTTGCTTATAGTACCTACTGTTTTTTTTTACGAACGTTAACAACAGTAGTTAAAACAGGTTTAATGTGCCAATCAAACAAAGAAAAATTAATTTAACTATTTATACAAACAAAAAACACCGAAAACTCAAAAGAAAATACTGTTTTTGTAAAGAAATATGGGCGCAAAATATTTAGCAAATGCTCTGAGTCAACAAAATAGCAGACTTGGAATTTTCGTAGCAATTGCTTTGTCTTCCACGTTTTATTCATACCAATCTGAGTAAAAGGTCGGTGGCGCCGCTTTTCGAAGATGTCAAAAGTTGGAGTCAACTCAAATCAGTTTTTATTCATACGAAGCTTAGCAATTGCTTCGATTTTGACATTTGTTTTGAGTAAAAGCAATTGCTAGGTTTTATTCATACCACCCAATGCCTCCAGCCCAAAATCCGCACCAAACAGTCACGCATTGTGGATGCATTTGCTTCTCCTCCTGAACCCCAAATGTGTTTGTTCGAACAAACCTTCATAATTTTTAGAATATTGCTCAACAATGAAAATGCTTTGTTCTTTGCTCCATTTTTACTATCTGTCACATTGTTATCTTTTTTTTCGTTGGAATCAGTGTACTATTAAATGGCGCAAAATTCACAAATTTTGCGTAAATTATGGGACACCCTGTATAAACTTTAAATAATAATGTGGGAAAAAAAAGACGTTTGTCGAAGGCATCACTAACAAAAATCAAAAGTTCTCTTGAAGATGTTCAATTACTCTCATAATTAGTTTATTTAAATTTTTATTAAATTGTTTGTGTAGTTTTCATTAACTCGAAATTTCTTAATCAATAATTGCACCCCTAAAACTATTAAAATCTTTGGCATTAGGCTTCCGTTTTTTTTTTTTTTTTTTTGACACCATTCCACCCAAAACAGAAAAAAAATTAGATTGCGCTAACTGTGACTGTGAAATTCCAAAATTAATTGATTGCCAAATTGATGACTTGATTAGAGTCTCTTAAGCATAAATTATAATCAGGACAGGCGGGACAAATGCGAACACTAAAAAGTGTATAATTCTTGTTTCGAACTCGAAGACATAGTGTCTCGATTCGCAGCTTGTACGAATGTGTGGCGTCTCTAGAATTGGGTGATCATGTTTTTCGTCTTGATGTTATCAGTAAAAGTCAATTTTAATAAGTTCATTATATTTGGAATACAAACATTTCTTATGGCCTGGCTGGATTAATTTATAAAAATTTCCTTAAAATAGCTGCGATAAGAGCTTCGAGTGGCAACATTGTGCATGGCACTTGATATTATGTATAAATATATGTTTTCTGTTTTTGGGGATTTGGTTGCTTCTTAAAAAAAAAAAACATTAAAGATACAATCAACTGGGCTTTTATTGCGATGCAATTATAATGCCCACAGAGGCTATCTGTTGTGGGCCAATCTTCTTCTTGAGCTGATAGAACTTTGTTCATTATTCTAATTTATTGTTTCCTATTTTTTTTATTTTGTTTTAATTGCAGGCTGAGGGATTGATTACACAGAAGCTGTTTATGGTTTTTATTTTTATTTTTTATTTTATAGGGTACTGTAAGAGAGATATTAAATACATATCTATATTGAAGAATAAACTGGAATAACAGTGAATTTTATTGTGAACTAATTGAGCAATTAAGTCAGCTGAACTAGAATTAAATAAAAATTTTAGCTGTTTAGGCATATGCATTTGAGGTTCATTGTGTGACCATGGTTGATTAGTTGAAAGTGGTTGCCAGCTGGGAAACGTCAGCACACTTAGACCAGCATAGGTCCATTGTGATACCACGAAAAGGGATCATATAAGATCTGCCTTCCATTTGGAGCTCTTTATAAAGCGTAAGAGACTTCTGATGTCTGTGTTTGTCAGATCGCCCAAGTCGTTGTTATGGAAGGTTCCTAAGTGAGGCTTCCTTCAACGGGAGAGGGCTGGGCAGGAAGAAAGAAGGTGAGGGATAGTTTCCTCCTCTTCCTCATCCATATCCTCTTGTTCCTATTCTAGCGAGTTCATCGGCCTTACAATTCCCTGTAATGTCTCTATGCCCCGGCACCCATATTAGTTGAATGTTGAACTGTTCGGCCATCTCCGTAAGAGACGATTGGCAGTCGAGGGCTACTAGAGAAGTTATAGTAGAGATCGAATCCAAGGATTTGATGGCTGCTTGGCAGCGATGCCAAACCTACCCCAATTGTGAAATTCTAGCACTGTTTCATTCAATCTAACACTGTAAATTGACCTTTTAACACTGTGTTTAATTTATATTTTCAAGCGTTACACTTTTAATTATTGCTGTAAAACTGTTTTTCAGTGAAAATTTAGATAATTATTTAAAACTTCAATTTTGTTTCAGTGTTTTTTACGTCAAAACAGTGTAGATTATACTAAAGTCGTTTGGTCTGGCCCTGAACTAGCCCTGAAATCACATTTCTGGCTCTAAATCACATTTTTGAGTTGGCATCGCTGCTGCTTGGCTGTCCGAAAAATATGCAGATATCTTTGGCGAATATGACGTTTTTCTTGAGCCAAGATAAGACCTCTTTAATCGCCCTATTTCCGCCTGGAACACGCTACTGTAATCTGGTAGACGGAAGGAGAGCTTAAAATTTAGACTTTCGGAGAAAATACCCCCACCAACACCGCCTTTGGTTTTTGAGCAGTTCCAGTGTGGATTTGAGGCCGTTCGTTGGTGGTGAGAGTTTAGTCCACGAGACACACCAAGTGGTGATGGCCTGCCACTTGAAGGTACATTAGGTATTCTCGGCTCCATAAAAAAAAACACTCCGGGCTCTGCTCTAGATGTTATGATGAAAGCTTTCTCTGAACTTGGTCGGTAGGCTAAACAAGGTCAAACTGGTTTGGGTCCCAGGTAACAGGCTCTCCAGGGAAATAAGATCGCTGATCAGCTTGCCAGGCTGGGTTCAGAAGAAGCTCTCTTAGGACCTGAACCTGCGTTGGGTCTGCCAGCATCCGTGGTTAGGTCATCCATTGGTACTTGGGTTTCTCGTAAACACGAGTGTCGGTAGCGTGACTGTGATGGGTGCAGACAGACCAAACGACTGCGTCCGGACATCTGCACGTGTTTACCACGATATCTCGAAATATTAATTTTTGAGACAATGGTAACAAATTGCCCGCGACAGAATTATTAACACCAAATCTAAAAATGGTGTTTAAAAGTGAGATACGTAAGTGAGATATCCCCTGCTTGTGGTCACTGTAGGATTTGGAGTAGGTGCAAGGTTGGATCTTCTATATATATAAAAATTGAGTCCTAAAATGTTTGTCGTCGATTCACGCCTTAACGCATTTACCGTTTTTAACCAAACTTTCAAACATCTTTGGTATTGGTTCCTATACGGTTTCTGTGAAGTTTGGTCAAAATTGGACAGAGGGGCATGGCACCGCCCATACAAAAAAAAAATCAAAATCTTATATCTCGAAAACTACCAAATCGATTGAGCTCAAACTTACAGATAATCTTAGTTATTGGCCCTGGAGTGGTCCTGTGAAAAATTGGACAGAGGGGCTTGGCACTGTCCATACAAAAATAGCATTCAGAGTCGTATACCTCGAAAACCACCAAATCAACTTACAGATATTCTTAGGTATTGGCCCTGGAGTGCTACTGTGAAGATTGGTCAAATTTGGTCAAAGGGGAGCGGCACTTTAATACAAGAAAAACATTAAAAAATTGTATACCTCCCATACAAAAAACATCTTCTATGGGGTAAAACTCGTTGACGTTATATCTCGATAACCGCTGGGCCGATTTATCATTATTCTTTTTTTGTTTTGTTCGTATTACTGTATAAGACGGAAAGAAAATTGCACCAAGTCGATTATTCTAATTTTTCGCATTTTATGAAAGAACATTATTACCTAAGACCTGAGCACTATAATTCCTGTGCACGGGCAAAGTTGGGCGGGTGCAGCTTCTTCGACAATCTTGGAATTGGAAGTCAAAGTTTTTAAAATTTGTAACATTGATATAAATATTGAAGGTCAATAATATTGACTAGGCAATACGATTTCTGGAAAAACAAAAAATGTTGTGTACCACAGAGCACTACAATAAAAACAGTTTATCTTTTTAACTATTTTGCACTACGAAGTGTGCACGGGCTCCGCTAGTAAAATATTTATATTATGTTGTTATCCCACAAAAAAAAATCTGGAATTTACTTTTTATTTTCGAGATTTTATCAAGATATAGTCTTTCGAGATTTTTGTCATTCGAGATTAAGTCATGATCCCCATCTGCACAAGGTCCGCGTATTTCCTTCCGTCTCTTAGGAGAATCGACTGCATACAGTTTGTGGGCGTTCTTTTGCGAAACACTTAAATGTTTTGGGCTTAAATGTCCCGCTTGTGAAGAAGACGACGATACAGCGGAACACTTCCTCTGCAGTTGTCCTGCCTTTGCTCGCATATCTTTGGGGCTGACGTATGATCTAAGCTCTTCATCACTGAAGCTCCTTCTCATCTCTCTTCGAAAGACGGAAAAACTAGGTACAGTTACGTAAGATGTCTGTTTGGTTTGGCAGTACATTTCCCTGGCGGATAGTAGCAACCTCCGAAAAAAAAACCCTCTTCCACTGCAGAAAACGCAGATGTCTTTGACTTGATATATTCTTTATCTATGTAGGATCGCTTCCATATAAATAATTAAATAAATAGGTGGCGCAACAGGCGGGTAGACAGGCCTAGCTTCTCGCAACAATGCGTTTGTGTGAGTTTCTATTTTCGAGACGAATAAAAGGGACCTACAATTTTATGCCGAGTCCGAACGGTTGAATTGAGAAGCTTTTTCATGACAGTCATACTCTCGGATGTTTGTCAGACGTTCGCGAGAGGTGGCCGTGGCGCAGTAGAAAAAACTTCGCTTCCAGATACTCCACTTAATACTCTTGCTGAATTAGTCCGTCACAATCCTAAGCCTCGTAAAAAGAAGAAACACAGTTTTCGATGAATTGACCAGAAGACCCTTCCTTTAGTGCACGATCATTCTAAGTCGTAGTATATCCCCGTGTAAGCGCAAACAGTCTGCAGGCATGATCCGACAGAAAAATATGGCAACTTCAACCGGGTATGGTTGAGCCTACACGTTTGAACTCTTGCTTGAGCCTTGAGGGTATTCAATACGGCAGAGCAGCTTCTCTTAGTTTTTATCAATGAAAATATTCTAAACGATGAACTTTACGTGTAGAAATGGTGACCTGGTCAAAAAGCTTATAAAACTCTTTCGTTGCAGGTACGAAACCTTTTTTTTCGTTGTGCCATTTATTTCGTGTACTCGGCACCTCATTCATGAGTCTATAAATAGCTAGGGTATACAAATTTGCCAGCGCCAGTTAATTTCTGCCCTTAATGCAATTCGTTCCTGTTCGAATATTGAATGAATAACGGAAAAGCGGAAATAACTACTTGTTGTGAAACCGACAGCAACTAGTGCTGACTGGACTGCTTGCCAGTTACTTTTTACAGGTCTCCGTTTCGTAGAGTTTATAGAATATTGACTTGGTATTACCTTTAGCATCGTGAGGGGGGTGTTCACATACTAGACAGGCAGGTTTAGATATCTGAAAGTAGCTTTGATGCGAATTTCATCCAAGCGATGACTTCTCGGTGGGCGCAGTGGCTCATTGTCTCAGTCTCAGTCTCAATTTCGATCCACGGAACATCTGACAAATATCCGAGAGTATAACTGTCCTGGAAAAGCTTCTCAATTCAGACGTTCGGGCTCGGCTTAAAATTGTAGGTCATTTTCCATTAGTCCCTATAGGAGGTAGGCCTAGGGTCTGTTGCTCCAACTTTGCATTTATTTGATTGAATTAGCGTCCTTTTACATTTTTGCAATCTTTTATTGGCAGCTCTAGGATATCGGTCTATTGTTCAATCATACTTTAGTTTTGGGTAAAGGATCCATAAAATCATTGCTAATATACTCTTCTATTGTATTCAATTGACATTCCTAATGCGATTATCATTTGAAAAGATACATTTTTCGATAGGCTTCTCGTGTCAGCATACCTTTTGCAAAACTGCAAGAAAGTTAAAGGTAGGGTAGCAGTTTTCTTCGAAGCTACCAACGCTGCAGTAAAAATATCCCTCTCCAATGCACCACAATCAATTTTCTTTTATGATCGACTAACTATGGTGTATCGAATCGAAACTCAATACCGTGCTGCACTTGACCCACGAGACATTTGCTGTCCTTCAGCAATTGCCAAGAATTCCTGCAATCATCACGACCACAAAATTAAAATCAAGACCTAATATACAAACAGAAAGAATAAAAAAAAACAATTTCCATCATATAATAACAAACACCGCCAACCAGTTAATTGATCTCGATCGTCAAATATATGCAACGCAAACGCAATCGATCGACTGCTGGCAGATTGAAATATGACCACAATTGTTGTTTCTGGCCCGTTGCGTTTCTGACTTGCTACGCTGCAATGCTGCATTCTTTGACATCAGCAAAATAAAAAAAACAAAATCACGCAATGCATTCATCTTCACGCGTACCTAGAGAACACCACTGTGCACTTGTGCAGTACAACAGGCAGTGTGTGTGCTGTGTGGTTAGCCTTTAACCTAACCGCATGAAACAAATAAAACAAATTTAATCAATTGACTGGAAAGTCTCTGGAAACTGCTACAAAGAATAAAACTCATTTAAAACTAGTTGTGCGATTTTTATTTGCTCAAAATCTCAGGGCATCACTGTGCAAAGAAGATAACGCAACAACAAAATCCAAGAATCCGTCTTTGAAGTTGCCGCCATCGAGGCAAGCCAACGCCACCCAGGGAACCAGTCACCACTCACCACACCAGTGTTGCACATGCATTCTCTCTTCTCTCTATTGCAAAGTCAGTCTTGAAGTCGCTTTGGACGCATATTTTTTTCACATTCAAGATGATTCTATGGCAAAAGAATTAAAATTCTACCAAAAATTCGTATCTTACATCGAAAAGATACACAACAATGCGAATGCGACTGCGACCCCGCAGAAATGCACGATCATCCAGCATCACCCACCGCCATCATACCAGCACCACCCTCTATCCCGCCCGCATTCCGCATCAAATTAAAATCACAACAATCTCGCTCTTGCTCTCGCCTCGCCAAGTCGACGAAAAAGCAGAAAAATCAATTCAAAACATATAAAAAAAAATAATCCAAGAGAACAACAAAAACGACACCAGAGTCAGAGCCGCAGCCGACAATTCAAAAATTTAAGATACCGCTCCGCTTGTTCGAGGATCGTTTTAGTTGTTCGCAGAACATTCTCCCTTATGGACGTTTCGTTCCCGAGTTCGGAAGTGCTATAGATTAGAAAATATCAGTTGGAAAAAAATACAAGTGCCCAACTTTATTCGATATCGATCGACAGTGATGTGTGTATAGTGTTCAATTGCGATCATTACAACAAAAAAAAATTATTAGCATCTAACAAGTTAGTTGTGCGATAGATACACATACTCGTAGGTCGACCATAATTTCGGTTGTTTTGAAGGCAGATAAAAAAAAGTATCTCGTTCGCAAAAAAAGCATCACATTCGGGAAAAAAGATAAAAGGAATTGGTATATAGTGGCATGTTAGTGATCGTGTTTGTGAAATGATAAATTGCCTTAGATAGCCATACGAAGATACATTAACATAAAGAAACATAACCGCCGCCTCTCCGTCTTCGCACAACTTAAATGAGCAAAATGACTGCCGAATCTTTAAAGCCATTTATATCGCTGCCATCGGCAGAGAATTTTTCATCAGAAAGACGATCTACCTACAATCGAGTCGCGATCGGATTAAGTGCATCATTTTTGATATTGTCGGTTGTACTGCTTGGATTCACGGTAAGTTTCTTTCGAGGAGATACTATGCTAATTACTGTTTACATAGCTTCACCGAATAATTGGCTTGTGGCATAGATTGTAGATAAAGATACTATATATTTGCAAAGATTTATTTTTTGTTTATTCTACATCTACATTCATAGATAGACCGATTTTGATTATAACAAAGATGCTTTCAGTTGACAGTGCCAGCGAGGGTAGAGAGACGGATTTTTTGATAGTTTGGTAAACCTCCATTTTAGGGAGGGTGATAGAGACGTTAATTAAAGACTTTGTTGTCTTCAGACTTTAGATACGAGAACGTTTGTTTTTTACGAGTGCCATGATTGGTATATGTGTTTTTTTTTTATGACCAATTGACCGAATAATCTGCACATGACGTAAATTTTCAAATATAGCCAGCCAAGAATAATTTCTAGAACATGCATTACGCTGGTCGTAATTTATTGAGTGGGTCTTAAAATACTGTATATGCCATAAGAAATCTGAAAAATACCATACTTATTAGATTTGGTCGGTTGATTTGTAATTATTGTGGGATCGATTTTGAGTGAATGGAATGTGAAAGACAAACTTGTTCAGTACCTAAGACTTTTGCCTGAATGCAGTTAACTTTCTAAAAGCCGGTTGTACAATGGATTGGCTGGGGGTGTATCATTGTTGTGGGTTCGACTTTTAAAGGGCGCGGATAGTACTGTAATGACATTTTTGGGCCCACATTGGCTAAGGCTTCAGGGTTTAGTAGTGTGTTAGACTACTGAGTCAGGGGTTCATGGCTTACTGATTCCTTAGGACCGTAGGCCTACCTTCCAAAACTGGTCGTTTTTATGAGTTTTGTAGTCAAGTTCAGAATGTTTGACACTCCATTATTTCAGAATGAAATAATTTTGAAATACATATTTTAGAGTAAGAGCTAGCAACGTTTTTTCTCAAGTCATTTTAGCAAGACTGTAACTTTGTGAGCTTAGTTCGTGGTGACTACTGAACACGAAAGTACCTACATTTCTGGCAGAGCGGTGCGTTAGTTTATATTGGATTGCCATAACCTCAAAAGTGAAAGAAATTTACCTCATTTTAGCAAACTTAAGATTTTGGTATATGATGAAACCGGAGTTTTGGTTTAGCTTTGAGGAATTAGTAGAGTGATAATATCTCTAACATAATATCAAAAATTTTACTTTGCTAGTATGACATAAATTTTTGCCTTTTTTGCACTTTAAAACTGGCAAACTGATAAGGCAATTGCATTTTCTGTCTACATCGGTCGTAAATTAATACACACTAAAATCTTAAGTTCGCTAAAATAAGGTACCTACATTTTTTGCCCTTTTGAGGTTATGGCATTAATATATAAACCAACGCAGCGCTGCCAGAAATATATTTACGTGTTCAGTAGTCACCCCGAACTAAGCTCACAAAGTTACAGCCTTACCAAAATGACTTGAGAAAAAACGTTGCTAGCTCTTAGTCTATTTAGAATGTATTGTCATGTAGAGTTCAGTTTTTATAATTGATGCTTGTTCACGAGAGGTGGAACAGTGAAAAAAGGGCCGTCGAACCTGACACCCCTCTCCAGCACACTTTTTAACTTTCTCGTATATACGTAGTAAGAGAAAGATATTGTTTTCGTACAAAATTTCGAACTCAAGATTTTGATCAATCCTGATATTACGATGATAGGGGAACTCAAAAAAGTGGGTCTCGCAATTCTGTCCGTCCGTATGTCTGTCTGCCCCACCCCTGGGGAATCTAAACGCTTGGACGGATTTGCTTCAAACTTCGTATTTAGAGTTTGAAGGCTTCCCGCTCGGGACGTTTTTTTTTATGCTATCCCTAATATTAACGGTACCTCCCATATAAACATTTTACGAAATATTAGTGTTAATAAGAATTTGGGTTCAATAAAAACTCACTTTCGGAATCGGATTGATTATTATTACTTATTATCGTAACGCTAAGTAGGTGCTTTTACATTCACGATTCACATTACAATGATCACCTTCAAAATGCTCGCTGCTAACTCGTACTCCTTCTGTCTCTCTCTTGGTCTTCAGTTAGCAACTTGTGAGCATCTATCGTCCAGTAGATGTAGCTACTGAGGCTAGGTTATGGGTGGGTTACATTCAGTTTACATTAGGAAATATGCCCAAATTTAGATTTTTTCGAAAACGGCTCTAACGATTTGAACCAAAATTGATAGTTGAGTTAATGTAAGCATGCTGAACATGACTGCATACCCAGTTTTTCGCTAAAAATTCCAGCAACGGCAGTTTTGAAAATTGGCTTTTTCTCGAAGACGGTAGAAACGATTTAAAAAAAAACTTATTTTTAAGATACTATTGTCATTCTTAATTTGATAGCAAACTCAGTTTTTCCCTACAAAGACTGCGTTCTTTGATATCCACCCAAATCCCTAATAATAGTATTTTAAAAATCTGCTCATATCTCTAAAACGCCATTTTCGATTATGATAAAAATGTTACTGTCAGGTAATGCTTAAATCCATAGTAATACCATTTGCTCAGTTTTGAGTTAAACAGTTGAAAAACAGTGTTTTTTGAACCATGAATGCGTCCTTCGATTTCCACCCCAATCGCTAAGAACGGTCCTACTTTAAAAACTACACATATCTCGAAAACGCCATTTTGGATTTGATTAAAAATGTAACTGGTAGGTAATGTTTATATCCTGAAGAATACGTCGTACTCAGTTTTCAGCTAAACAGTTTAATAACAGTGCTTTTCGAATCCAAATTTGTAACATTTGTCAGCATAATTTTACAAAGAATCGCACTAACGATTTTGATCAAAAGCCACCTCTTGCTGGAACCACATGTTAGCAGCATCGTTCTGTAGTACTAGCCGTTGAAGGTATTGGCCTTACCAACGTCATGAAAAAGTACGGAGCAATGACGCCACCGCCAGTCTAAAATGCGAACCAAACAGCTTTTTATGGATGCATTGCCACCTCGTGTTGGTTGGCGTCATCCCATATATGGCAATTTGGCCATTCATTCAAAAATGCTGCCCGTCGCTAAAGATGATTTTTCTATGGTCATACATTATCATTACAACTTTGAGCTCCTTTGTAAGTTGGATCTTGAACGGGTATAGGCCCAAGTCTCGACGCAAAATTCGCCAAGTTGAAGTCTGCAAAATTCTTATACTTCTTGTGCACGGCAAAACACAATGGCCAACATCGAACGAACCCGACCCGACATTTTTTTTTTCAAATCGTGCTCAAGCTGATGGAACGTCGTGTGCAGGCGACCTATGCGTATCGTCTTGCGACGCCCCTATAGGATAGCCCCACGACGCCCCAGGGCGTCGCGACGCACAGTTAGGGAACTCCTGGTCTATGTAGTATGTATTACGTGTTAAGTTAACAAGGGTTCAGTTACTAAACCTGCGTAAGATGTACTCAAGTGGAAATAATTTTAAACTAAAAATTTGTTGAAATGACTCTGAGGAGAAAGTTTCGTGCGACCCAGTCGTGCACATTCTTTTTTTGCTTTTAAATACATTTTTATTAATTCTTCTTCTTTCATATTAATTAAGGGCCGGTTTGTTCATCTTTGGTTAACTTTAATCAACGGTTATTTCAGCTGGTAACCATAGAATCTATTTGTTCAGCCAAATTTTAGCCAGAGAATCCGTGATTTGGTTAGTTAACCAGAGAAATCGATAACCAGCCGATTTTGGTCGGATAACGGGATTTAACCAAGGGAATTCTGGAATATTGTTTGTTTAAGATTTGACATTGCAGTCAAAAGCAAAACAATCAAAAATAAAAATCAATTTAATAAATAATAAACGTAAAATAATGCGTGGCTTCGTATCTGCTATGTCGACGCACGTTCAACAACTGGAAGATGAATACAATGCAAGACAGTGTTAAAAAACCAACGATTTTAACCAAGGATTAATTCAAACAACTGAATTGACAAATAAACTGAAAACTCAAACGATTTGTCGCAAATCTATGGTTTGGTGACCAAAGTGAAAGCCTTTTGGTTACCATTACCACAGCTATATAATTATGGGTTGAACTAAATCTATGGTAACCTAACCGCAGATTTACATAACCAGCTCTGAACAAACCGGCCCTAAATCTAATTTAGAACTAACAGCTATGTTCCACATTTCACGTTCACTCAAAATGAAATCGAAACGGAAATGCATTTTTGTGTTCTACTTCTACATTTTACTGCATTCGATTTCGATTTCAAAATTTTCGGAATTAAGACAAAGTGAAATTGTTGTATTCTACAAAGCGGTTTTGACGATTTCCAAGTAATTTCAAATCGATCTTGGTCATTCGATGTGAAATAGTGGAGATGAAAAGACCCGATTAAAAATGTAAGACAAAAATTAAATGTTAAACAAACTTGATAACCTTATTTTACAAAAAAAAAAAATATATTAACAACAGGGGTAAACATAAAAATACTGCACACGAGGGAATATTTATTAATTTTATGGAGCAGCATAGAGATCTCGCAAGAGGTTTCATGAAGGGTGATCGAAGTGTCGAGTATCAATAATAGTTCTAAAAATATAAATAAATATTGGATTGACATTCTTTCATAGCAGTTAGATTTGCTTAGTTCGCTTTCACATTGAGGCAATACTCAATAAGCAACTGGCAATAGGAAACACGCAATATTATGGCTCACAGTAATTTTACTTTTAATTAAATTAGAGGTCTGACATCAAAGCAACTCAATATCGCTAGCGATACACAGCGCACGTTGAAAAGCAACAAATATTGCTTCCTAGAATCCTAGTACCAATATGTGTGATTATTGACCCTTACGCATACTACAGTTTTGGAAATTATGTCGGACGATCCTGTCTTCACCACAAAATTCGTAGAAGTTGTGAAAAATGATTCCAGCACCTACGATTTTATAATAAAAGAACAAAGCAGAAAGGATAGGGATGTTCTTGAAAAGGCCTGAAAAGCCATCGAAGCTGAAACAAAACTTCCACATAAGTTGTAAAAAAAAACTATCATATATTATTTACATAACTGCCACTGTTGCTTCGATGTGAGAATAGGTTAAAATAAAATAACGCATTGCTTATTGAGAGTTGCTATTTTAGTTGCTTAGCAGTTGCAGTTTAGTTGCTTGCTGCCTCAGTCGTTATTTACCTATGTGTTACTATGTAAATGAAACTTTTTCGACAAAAGGTCACTGTTTTATTTACGTTACTATGGAAATTTGTAAATTTGCCTTAGGTGAAGAGGGAGTCAAATGGCTCTCTCGTGTCATTAAAGTGGCCTGGGAATGCGGCGAAATACCCAGCGATTGGCAGATTGGGGTGATTGTGCCCCTTTTCAAGAAAGGGGATAAAACGGATTGCTCCAATTACAGGGGTATATCACTTTTAAGTCTCCCCGGAAAAGTCTTTGCCAAGGTGCTGGAAACGCGTTGCAGACGCAGAGCTGTGGTCGAAGCACGGTTAGGAGATGAGCAGAGCGGCTTTCGTCCCGGCAGAAGCACAACCGACCAGTTATTCACTCTCAGAATGGTATTTGAGAAGGCTTGGGAGTATGCTACACCTGTTTACGCATGCTTCGTAGATTTGGAGAAAGCATATGACCGAGTCCCTCGAGGTAAACTCTGGAGTGTATTAAAGGAGTATGGAGTCGACGGTTCTCTCTTGAGAGCTGTAAAAAAAGAGAGTAAAAGCTGTGTTCGGGTAAACGGCGTTAAATCAATACCTTTCACCGTGGGTGTAAAAATACACGACAGAGTTAAAAAAGAAAGGACAGTCTTTTTAAATGGAGGACGGATGGTCAACGTAGTTATAGAGCCCATCAAAGTACGTGTCCTCTAATTTGGAGGAGTTACCACTTAAAACGCTATAACTTATAAACTATTATAGGCACAAACATTTGAAAAGACAATTAAGTAGCGCATACAAATACAAGTCCAAAGCACTTCGGGTACATCTGTGCAGCTACAAAAAAGTTATGGCTCACTAAACTCAAAATATCAACAGACAACGGCTACCGACTAATCGATTTTGCAGCAGCTCGTTATACGGTGATAAGTAGCACTAGGTTTCCAAGGCTAAGGATCCACACAGCAACCTGGCGCTCTCCAGACGGTTGAACCGCCAACCAAATCGACCATGTGCTAATCGATGCGAGGCACGCATCCAACATCCTCGACGTGCACACATTCCGAGGGGCAAACGTCGACTCTGACCATTTTCTTGTAGCGGCTAAATTCAGAGCTCGACTGTCCAACGAGAAGAAGCTGCGAACCGCCCAGAAGAAGAAATTCGACGTTGGACGCCTTAGCACACCTGGAGTAGCCAGAGCCTACAGCGAGCGCCTGAGTATGAAACTCTCCTCTGTGCACTCACCTACCACAAACGCCAACAATCAGTGGTGCCAGTATCGCGACATCATCAAAGAGGTAGCCGAAACCACCGTAGGGTACCAGCCACCCCAGAGAAAGAGCCCGTGGTATGATGATGAATGCGTGTACAGGAAAAAGGTAGATTTTGAGTGAGTAGAAAGATGAGGTAGATGTCACAGAAAATGCAATGAAAATCCACTTTCAGAAATAATTCTCGAATGGGCATGAAGGTTCTTTTTCGTACCTACCATTGCGCTTTCGATACAAATCTTCATTTAATAATTGCGTTGATGGAGTGAGGACATTCCGCTTCGGCTATACCATAGACATTTTTTGTGTTTTCAATTTCACTATTCCCTTACCTGCCAAATTATATTTCCCTACCGACGGGAAATAGGCTTTCTAAAATCAACCCTTCAACAAAGGAACAATTTAAAGATCTTTTAACAACAATTGTCAACCAAGTCATCAATGAAATCGATATTCGGTTTAGTTCCCTATCAAGTTTTGCATTTTTGAAACTTTTGGACACAGCATTGTATGAACATTTTAAAACAAATTTTCCTGTTAACTTGCTCAGTAAGTAATTCCAGCGTTGAAAACAGAACAAAAGTTAATTTCCGATGACGAGAATTTTACGTCGTAAACTGATTTTAAGAAATATTAAGATTTTTAATCAGTACAGATTCAGATAAAAGTTTCACAGAATATTTAAGCTTTGTAAACTATTGTTGACTTTCCCAGTGAAAAAAGCATTTATAGAGAGATCATTTTCGTGTCTTAAAAGAATAAAAAATTACTTAAGAAATAAATGTGGACAAGAAAGGTTGTCAAATTTAGCCCTTATGTCGATAGAAAAAGAAATAAAAGCCAAAGGGAAATTTTATGACCAAATATAGATAATTCTGCTTCAAAAGAAAGAAGAATTAATTTAAAGTATACAAGACTTACCCCCAGTTTCATAGTGAGAGTTTAAACTACACTTTCGGTGTTTAAACCTCAGTTCAACAATTAAGTCGATTTCAGAGATTCGTTTAAACCTTGAACGGAGTTCATTCTGTAGTTCAAGTTAAACTATAGCATTCTGCCGTTTAAACCTCAGGTCAGGCGATTGTCAAAAACACAAATATTTGACGTTCTTTGAAAGAAAATGCTGCCAAACAAATACAATGCTGTCAAATTCTATTCATACAATTTCGTTAAACTGAGTTCAATTGAATTGAAGTTCAGATTATATTGTGAAACCGGACGAGTTGAACTTCGAATTTAAACTCACGTTCAGGTTCAGTTGAACTATACATATTTCTTTTATAATATGTGCAAACAATACGAAACGATCTCGAGCCAAAGAATCACTATGACTAGGTCATAGATTTTACTTAAAAAAAAAAATAGGTAGTATTTAATGTACAAGACTATATATATATAACTTTCGAGAGATATTCGAATCAGACCACCATTGCTGGGTCTCTTTTCGTCTCCCTACCACTATAAACCCTACCCAGAGAGACTCTCTGGACTCCCCTGAGTTCGATTCCTAGTGTTAACGCTAGCATCTGTTTATATGAGATCTGTCTCGACCCAATGTTTACCCAAGATCCTCATTCTTCTGCCAGCCAAAGCCGGACATTGACACAATATATGCGCCGCTGTCTCAGATTCCTCCCAGGCATAGCTTACAAGTATCATCTTACCTAAGGCCACCACCCATTTCAATGTGCCTCGACTCATGCTTAGAACTTTTCTCTGAGTGGAGCAGGTCGGCCATTGTATTGCCATTTTAGCTTGTCTACATTGTTCCACGGTTGACCACCTTCTCAGGTGTTCTGTTGTGATCCATTTGTGAATCAGCTGTTCTACCATTCCTCTACCAATTGGAGAGAATTGTTCTGGTCCCAGCAACTTTTCAGTTGACCCCTGTTTTGCAAGGGAGTCCGCATTTTCGTTGCCGTTGATCCCTATATGTGTCCTCGTACCCAAGTCAGTGTTACCCGATTTTTAGATGAACACTTATTGAGCTTGAATACACATTCCAGTGCCCAAATGATGTTGTGATGGTTGTCCGCGCCATGCATCTTATCACCCTCTGATTGTCCAGTGCTATTTGGATATTTCTTCCTTTCACCTGACTTTCAAGCAAGTAATCCAACGCATGCAGCAAAGCAATCATCTCAGCCTGGTATACTGAAGTGTGTTTCCCGAGGCTAATGTGACGGGCTAGTTCCAGATCGTCTGAAAAGGTTCCGGCCCCCGCTCCGCCATCCATCATGGATCCGTCTGTGAAAATCACGACGGATTTCGCCATTCCTCTTTTTTGAAAGTAATCCATTCTCAATACGAGTTTTGTGATTCCTTTCCATAACACGCACCTTTGTTATACCATCCATATGCATGTTCAGCTCCCTAATCTCATTTTTGACAAGCTCTAGGATCCTTCTGTGTTCACAGATGGTACCCCTATTGTGCCATTTCGCATCTCGAGACAGACGAAGTGCTGTTAGGGCCACTGTTTTCTTAATAAATAAGTCTAGACTAAATATACATATTATATTGTCTTTTCTTTATTATTTTGTTTTTAATGAATTTTAAAAGTATTTTTTTTTTGTATATCTACCATTTTGGTCTTAAATAATTTGAATAAAGCGATATTTTCTTGAATAGAAGAATTTTAATTTTAAGTTTAAGTTATGTTCCTTTAGGGGCAACCCTGGATGCAACAAGCTTACCTCAGCCTTTGAGAAAAGCATCATCACAAATAAAGTCTGAAATTATTACAAAATTGGTCTTGTACATTTCTTTAGCTGCTTTAATTAAATTTAAAAATAGCATAAACTCGTTTAAGTGTGTCACTGCGACACTTACTAAGTGACAGACTATCTCACTGCCCACTGTCAAAGCGTATTTTATTGCATTTTAAGCTCTAAAACTGAACTACTGAAGGTAGTACGACAAAAATTCATGCAAGAAGTCTAAAGAATCTACGCAAATATTTACCTATAGATAAAATGCTGAAGTCAATCCCACGTAAGTTTACCAAAACAAAAACTATAAACATAAACTTGTATCTCTCTTATATTATTACAATATGATGTTGAATATACCTACTTAATCAACGCGAAAAAAAAATACAATGATAAATCACGAACTTGTGAGGTAGTTAATTATATTTGTCCATAACTAGTTAAACTGCACTTTGGCATAAGGTCTGCATGTGCCTGCCACTGGCAAGTTTATATCTGGTTCAACTAGAAAGATATTTTTATCTTCTAGCTCTAACTGTAAGGTAGACTCTGACATTGATATTAGTCGCTATAAATCATTACGGTGCATCAGTTAAATAGGAGATACTAAAATGAAACAGATTACTCCCAGTGTTCATCTTTATCATGTGATAAGGCTTTTTGTTAGAAAAAGAATTTTCGAAAAAAAAATAAGTCAAAAGTGTAAAAACATAAATTTACCAGAAAACATCTCAATCTGTCAAACTGGACACTTCACATGATTGTCCTCCGCACAAATTTAATTAGCTTGTCTAGCGGGGCTGTAGATCAAACCGCTTGTTGTTAGTGGGTGGACAATGGACATGAACACTGTCCGATCTGTATTTATATACATATTTCGGTCAAAGTATAAATATCAAACGACATGACTTATGGGTTAAATTTTGCTGATATTGAATTATTTTTGGTGACTAACTGACCAGTGTACGTCTGTACATATGTACGTAATCTAAAACCAAAGTTTAACAAGTTTTGAAATGCAATCGAAATCAAAGCAATTGCTTGCTCAATTATCAGTAACTTGTACTTCAAGATAATCAAATGTATTTTTTTGATTGCACAATTCGTTTGAATAGAAATGTCATTGGAGTTTAATTTAGCTGTACCTACATATATGCAAAGTGAAAATCATAGATTGTATTCTGGGAATTTGATTTCTTGTAAACACTCATTCAATTATGTAAGTTGTGTATCGGTTTCGACGTAATTTGTCACATGCAATGACGTCAGACGACTAGTGTTCACAAAGTGAGTGTCGGCCGCGCATACTACAACCATGTATATACATATTTCCCGTTTCGATTAAATTTAGGGAAAACTCATTTGCCTAATTCGAACATACATCATACATGTGAGGTAGCTGAAAAGAACCTTAGCTTTGTTCGCAAATTACGCATTCAAGAGAAGCGAGAAGGACCATTACACCGCGTCCAGCGTAGACACGTGAAATGCAGTCTGTGGGTTGGGGTTAATGCGGACAATAACAAAATCAAAAGTATATTGTAGATGTCCGCCGTAGGGTAGATTTTGCGGGAAATGCGTGCGTTGGTTTGATTTTGCCCGCAGTATCGTGCGGAAAGTGATGATGGAAGTTCTTATTTAAGAAATTCAAAAGCGAAGTGTCTTGTGGGATAAAAGTCAATGTCACTACAATGACAGAAGGAGTGCGGAAAAGGTATGGAACGAAGTTACTTCAGATGCGGGAATGCAGTCGATTGTTCTTATCTGCATTCTAGTATGAAACTAAATTTCATCTGTTCGAAATTGCGGATATAGATTATGAAATTCGCCAGAAGTTAATATTTTTTTAAAGGCTTTTACTTAACTTTGTTAAAAATATGTTATGCTCAAATCTTGCAAGCCAAATTTGAACCACTTCCTCTAAACTTTAAAATTGTCCATGCTGATTGGGTTGTGAAGACAATGCAATATTTAGAAGAATTTTTTGAATTTTGACTTCCCCTGCCCCTTTAAGGGAGGCGTTTTCACAACACATGAACCATCATGTTAACTTGAGACTTTGTATGCCAACAGATAAGTCAAAACTACTACATATAGCTAATTAATCATTTTTAAAAATTCTTCCTATAGGGGTTTAAAAAAGAGGGTGCACATTTTTTTATTTCGACCGTACTACTCTCAAATTGCCATTATTCTCATATCATAAATCTATGTAGGTCAACTCACGAAATCCTTTTAATTGTCAGGCAATACTTCTTCGAGTGTTTTGAGCTAACATTCATCTTTTTGGTCCATCCAGAGGGCGAGATATAATAAATTGAAAATAGATCTTATTTGGCCAAGTGCAAAAAAAAAATTTGCTATCTCGATTGCAGTTGTGCAGGGGTAGTTCTGCGTTCTAGAAATAGAATTGTCACTGTGGCGGGCATTCAGAATGCTCATAATGTATGGCGTAGTTGAATTTGCTGTTGCGAATGGATATGCATAAATAAAACAAACTACGTACGTACGTACTACGTTACGTACATATAAGGAGTTTATGATGCGTCAGCAGGTATGCACAATCGTACGTACCATAATATTTGAGATATGCAGCTATGGAAATTGTATCGGTATGAACGCATAGTAAAAACAATCAAATCATACCTGTCGCGAATTTCCGTTTATGTGGAATGCTAGCTAAATAATAAAAATGACAATAATAAAAATAAAAATTATCCAATATAGGTATTTTTAAAGTTTATCCTGAAAGGGTCTTAGTGTAAACCATATTTGTAGCTATGTATTGCATTATTTGAGTGTAAATCGGAACGTTTGAAATATTCGCTATCATTTCTTTTTTAATTAAATTGATTATCTTGTTCAAAGAAAAATTACTTAAAAGTGAAACAAATGAGCCACGTCCATGGTGTCTGCCACTATCAATTGCAATTCTTGTTGATACACACACGTAGAAAGTTTTTATCAATTCACCACAAAAAAAAAGTGGGAAATCCACCGCGAATTTGTCGGTATTATTTGAACTTCAGTCAATTATTTTGAAAATCCCATGAACTTCAATGGGTCACATACCCAGTACAAAAATGAGAAGAACTAATTTTTAAATAAAAAAATATGAATCAACATTAAAATTTATGTCAATTTATTTTCCACTTTTCCTAAAAAAAATCGCCCCTAAAACAAAACGCCCCGGGAAAATTGACGGTTTCCCCCCGTACGGCCACCACGCGCCTGCCCGTGTCTACGCTGGACACTGCGCGGCGTTAAGACATTTTGTTGATACATACGTAGGTAACAACTGCTGTTTGTAGCATGCGTTTACGAATTTCGAAATTCCAGCAGAACACCACACTGTATTACTGTTCACTGGGGTTATGCGTCTTTTAAAACATTTACATGTATAAGCCAAACTCACTAAAATTCAACACAAGAGAAGTGCTGCAGTTATCCATTGAATTGTTTTTATCTAAGTAGAGTAAGTATGCGGCAAATATGACCCACCCTTAAAAATTTTTTGAATGAATCCGTGAATTTATTTCGGCTTTTTTAACAGTTTTACAAAACATTTGTACTTCAATCTTTAATAATTATAATAATAAAAAAAATGTGCACGACTTTCTCGTTTATTGCGAATACCGCAGAATCTCAAATTTATTTCAGCAAATTTTACATTTAAAATTATACCCACTCAAGGGTCTAGTAACTGAACCCTTGTTAATTAAAAACGTAATGCATACTACATAAACATTAACGTATTAACTATAATACTTTATTACTTTCAAATTTCACCCCGCACACTGACAGCCCTATTATGGCTATCAAATATCAACACGATATTTGATAATAATTGATCAACAAAATGAATGAATCGGTATGATGGTTATCAACCTATCAACGTATTTGATGAATTGTGAATTGTATTAGATTTAAGATCTATTGTGAATAGTTTTATCGATAAACTTGGTACATATTACGATTATCAAAAAATTTGATATTCATCAAATTTTCTATCAACCACAAATTTCTCGTTGATACGTATCAAATATTCGGGCGCATCAAATTAAAAAAATGTATAAATCCTCGTTTTTACTGTAATATAAAGACTTTAGGAGCGAAATGTCTTGGGTAGACATCGCAAATGTACATAACTACGAGTAGCAGCGATTTTAAAATTATTTGCTCAGTAAGGAAACCATCAACTGAGCGTTGGGAATAACTTTAATATTGGCATTGCACAATCAACAGCGACTGTTGTTTAATAAAAACAATTAACCAAAACTAGTCGTCAGCCATAAAACAACAACCTACAACAAATCAGAAACGTCAAACGTCATTCATTCATTCATTCATTCATTCTCGATGACATTTTGATAAGTATTCAAAATGGCGTAAAATTTATCAAATTGATACTCATAATACCAAATTATCAATGAATTGATAGATCTTATCAAGTATCAAATAATTGATATTTGATAGCCATAATAGGGCTGTGAAAGGAGGCAAGTAGGCAATGAATTTCGAATTTTATTGCCACTGAAGTTTTGGTCTTTACAAAAATATACCGGGTGTGAATGGTGATCGGGATTTGGGTAGTCCTTTTCGAGAAAAATTTATAAAGCGGCTATATTTGAGTTTTTTGAAAAACTAAGTACGCGATCACGTTTAGAATGCTTACGTTGTCTTAAATATGTATTTCGATCAAAATCGTTCGTGCGGTTTTTTGTAAAATTAAAAATGTTAGAAAAATTAGAAATGTTACAATTTTGGAATCGAAATGCACTGTTCTTAAACTGCTTAACTAAAAACTGTGTACAACGTATTGTTCTGAATATAAACATTACAGTTGCATTTTCATCCAAATCGAAAATGGCGTTTTCGAGATATGAGAATAGATTTTAAAGAACCATTATTAGCGATATGGGTGGATATCAAAGGAGTCAAAGCAGTATTTTTAGAGAAAAACTGAGTTTGCTATCAAGTTAGGAATGACGATACTAGCACCTTAAAAATAAGTTTTGGTTAAAATCGTTTTTACCGTTTTTGAGAAAAAGCCAATTTTCAAAAGTTCCGTTCTTGGACTTTTTAGCGAAACACTGGGTATGCACTTATGCAGTCATGTTATGCATGCCTACAATTACTTAACTATAAATTTTCGTTCAAATCATTGGAGCCGTTTTCGAGAAAATCTAAATTATTTAAAATTTTTTAAAAATTCGAATTTTAAAGTTAAAAACGTAACAGAAAGATAAAAACAAACCCGTAAAGAAGCTCCATTTTTCAATTTAAAAAAAAGTGCTGGTAATATGGCCCACCTTGTGTTAAATATGGCCCAGGGTAGCTATCTACTATTAGCCAATGGTGGGCCATATTCAACGCAGTAAAATCGAATTGAGCTAAAATTTCAACTTTTTCCCTTTAAGCCGGAATTTTGAAAAATATCGAGATATCAAAGGGGGGAACACAGGAAAATCGATTTCAGCTAAAATTTCAACTTTTTCCCTTTGAGCCGGAATTTTGAAAAATATCGAGATATCAAAGGGGGGAACACAGGAAAATCGATTTCAGCTAAAATTTCAACCTTTTCCATTTGAACCGGAATTTTGAAAAAAATCGAGATATCCAATGGGGGACCACAGGAAAATCGATTTTAGCTAAAATTTCAACTTTTTTCATTTGAGCCGGAATTTTGAAAAAAATTTAGATATCCAATGGGGGACCACAGGAAAATCGATTTCAGCTAAAATTTCAACTTTTTCCGTTTGAACCGGAATTTTGAAAAAAATCGAGATATCCTATGGGGGACCACAGGAAAATCGATTTCAGCTAAAATTTCAACTTTTTCCGTTTGAACCGGAATTTTGAAAAAAAAATTGAGATAGCAAAGGGGGGACCACAGGAAAATCCATTTCAGCTCAAATTTTAAAATTACTTTTTTAAAGACAGAATTTTGAAAAAAATCGACGTAGAGAAGGGGATTAGCTGAAATTTGAACTTCTGTTTAAGTGGACGTCCTTTCCAGCCGAGCCAGTACGTTAATGAAACACAACATCTGCTCTTTCGCTGTCCGGCAGACCAACTAGCTAGGTATGGATCTTAATCCGGGTTCTACGGACCCGAACCTTAATGCAGAGTCAATTGGGCTACTGTATTGTAGGGCTAATTAATGATTGGGAACAACAATTCCGTCTAAGCCGCTTGGAAAATATCCGGGCTTAAGCCTTAAGGCAATCGCTTTGTTGCCATAGGGTGATATGTGCTTTAGAGATACCGATGTCAATATGTGCGTAAAAGACGTAACCGAAATGATTTTACTCGGTATGGAACTTTATATTCCGCATTGCATCAAAAAATTAGTTTCAAATTAACTCTGGTTTAACAAAGAATGCAAGCGAATTACCGGCGGTCAAACCCATCGGAGCAAAAAAGATCAGAATTCAGAATTCTTCGAAATAGATGCAACCTAATTATTATTGAATCGGCGAAGACAACTTACAACGAAAGAGTCACTAACAAAGTTATTGGATGTCCTAACGGCTCACGCGCATTCTGGTCCATGCAAAGACAATCAGTTCTAATTTTAGTTGCTCTTCCTTTGCACCTCTAGTAAAAGATGATGGCACGCTAGTAACAACTCCTAAAGAAAAGGCAGAACTTTTCGCTAGCATGTTTTCACTGAACTCCACCCTAGATTCTGCACAACTAGAGCCATCAAATATCCCGAGGGTGCAAACATCGATGGCAGAAGTGAAATTTCGGCCTCGAATAATTCAACGCCTCCTTAAGGAACTAGATTGCAATGAGGCAACGGGACCCGACGGAATTCCGGCTATAGTACTCAAGAGCTGTGCTCCAAAACTTGCACCTGTACTTTGTAAGCTGTTTAGCATGTCGTACTCCCAGAAGACGTTTCCTTCTTGCTGGAAGACCGCTTGTATTCAACCTATTCCAAAGAAAGGGAGGAAATGTTTGCCACAAAACTATCGTCCAATAGCGTTATTTTCAATGTTCTCAAAAGTAATGGAAAAGGCAATAAATGTCGAAATAGTCAAATATCTAGAAGGCCACCGATTAATAAGTGACAGGCAATACGGATTTCGGAGCCATCGTTCTACTGGAGACCTGTTAAGCTACGTAACGCATTTAGCCTTGGACATATCAAAGGCATTTGACCGAGTCTGGCATAGAGCCCTATTAGGCAAGTTGGCGTCTTATGGATTACCGGAACAACTCTGCGGATGGATGCAAAATTTTCTTCTGGGAAGATCGATCCAAGTTGTTGTAGATGGTGTGTCATCTAATTCGTTTGCTATAAATGCAGGAGTGCCCCAAGGATCTATTCTTTCCCCAACTCTATTTCTTCTCCACATCAACGATTTGCTTGGATCGACAAATAATAATATCTAAAGCTTTGCAGATGACAGCACTCTTATATCCTCCATCTCGAACAGTGGGTCTGTGAGTGTGGCTACATCACACAGTCAGAGATGTGAACAAATTAGTTCTCTAAATGATGATCTGAATAAAATCTTGAAGTGGGGAAAAGACAACTTGGTTGTATTTAATGCAAACAAGACACAGCTCACAACATTTTCCGGGAAAAATGCATCAACAGTTCCTCAGATCCAAATGGATGACCATCCAATCCATCCCAAGGACTCAATGCACCTTCAAGGAGTCACAGTCAATTCGGGAATCACATGGCAGGACCACATATCCTATATCGCAAGAACGGCGTCCGCTAAGTTGAGCTACCTTCTCCTACTCTACAAAGCACAGGTTAGACCAGGCCTGGAATATTGCTCCAATATATGGAGCTCGGCCCCAAAACAGTCACTTAACCTGCTTGACAGCATACAGCGATGAGCACTTCGACTTATTGGAGACTCTACACTCACATCGAATCTACAACCGTTGGTGCACAGAAGACAAGTCGCTGACCTTTGCTTGTTCTGTAGGTACTTCCATGGTATATGTTCCGAGGAACTCAAACACATTATCCCTCGGAATGCGACTTTTGGGCGCCCCACAAGACAGGCAGCTAATGTTCGTGACCATACAGTACATTTGACAACCGTGAGGACATCAATTTTTCAAAACTCCTTCTGTTACAGGACAAGCAAACTTTGGAACTCGCTTGCTGGGGATATAGACTACAAATTGCAGCAATTTAAGTGCAGTACATCTGCAAGCATTTCGGGGCACTGATGAAGCTTTGTATGTTCGCCTTTCCCAGGAGAAGTATTAAAAAAAATAAAAAATTAATTGAGCCGTACTCCTACAAGGAACTCCTCAATCTAAATAAGGAAAGTGATTCCCAGACACTTCATTGGTTAAGCACACTTATCCGCTACTAAGGATGTATTAGCCTTCACTAGGCAGGTCAACCGTCTCTTAGATTAACTCTACCCCTCTATGATACAATACATCTTTATAGCTAGCCGTGTCAGTCAATTAAGCAGGGAAAATAAAAAAAATCACCGGTCTTGCCATCACAATCATCGGAGAGCGCTACCCATCGATGATACGATAATTGCTTTTGGTCCAATTTGATATGGATGAGAACGACATGTGGTTCCCAGGTGACGCCGTGATGCGCACCACTTAGCAAAACAGTGGCGGTCATTTAAACTATGTCATATTCCAGACATAAGTACTCGTATAATGTCAAATAAAATAAAAATGTTGTTGTCATCTCACATACAACTTGTTTTATCTATTTTTAACATCTACTGGCCCTATTTGAAAACCCTTTACCAAAAATGCTAAACCAAAAGGTCTAATAGACGAAAGTCTCCTTGATTTTAAAAGCTGTTCGTCAGACTCGGTGTCTGAACTCTGAACTAGTACGACGCAATTCTGATCTGCGCTAGCACCATAACGAACAAGTAATTAAGATCAAACCTTATGAGATGTTTCATATTTATAGACGCCAATAAAATTGTGTTTGTAAACATTTCCAATACATATCTTTATGTCTGATATATAAAATTTCTTCTGACAGCTTCCCCAAACTCATCAGAGGTCATTTCAAAAATACCAAACAACAACTTCTCAAGTACACTCGAATTCTCGATAGTTTTCCACTGACTATATCTCTGAAATAAATTATTTTCAAACTTGCAATATACCATTCCACTAACATCATCCACTTGAGGGTAACCCAGTTTTCCGCTCCCTCCGAATACATCAAACAATATACAGTAATCGTAAAATAGATACACCATAATAAAGCACTATATTCTCTTTACTATAATAGTCGGCTAAATGGAAATACCTTTAAATTGCGCAACCAAAACCCTTTATCTAACTCATCCACGTTATAAACTCGCAACAGTGCTACGCTAACCGATTGTTGTTATTAGGATTACAATGGTACTTTGTTATCTATTCATTTCAACATGCTGTCATCTTGTCTAATCTCTTGCACATGCCCTGCTTCGATAAGTTAACCCTAGTGCCGGTCCATGGCGCTGAGATTATGAATTGCATCATCACCCGGTCATAACTAATTGCTTATTAAGTGTGTTACCAAGTCATCGGGGACATAATCGAACAAAAGCCGTGATGAGGCGTAAAACCTGACAACTCATCAGCATGACCCTACACAGAGTGATCATTGCCCTCATGCTACGACTATGACTATGACTGCATTTGGTATGGACCATACACCCCAAGGGGTGTTCAAATCAAATCTCAGACGTTGTGTAGCCATTAATAAGCGAGAGTGCCATAGCCATTATAATATAGGTGCTCATCGACTCAACAAAGCATGTTGTACACAGAGAGCAGTGCAACTGGTCCATAACCATAGCCTCTTATGGGGGCTCTTTCAGATGCCGAGTGTAATCAAATTAAAATTGATCAAATAGGCAGGGACGGTTGCTCAGTTGGACGTTCATCACTATTGAATTGAGAATTGCTATTGCTACTGGAAGTGGAAGCATTTTATTCCGCCAAGTCGGGGAGAAGTGTGCTGGGAGAATTGATTTCTCTTAGTCGGTCGCTTTCGTTCTGTATGTCTGGGTTGAAGTATAGTAATGCTCTAGGAAGTCAACGAGTCTTATTTTCTACATCCGGAAAATGTAAGGCAGACAATCTACTGATGAAAGGCTGTCGGAAATGTATACCAACAAGCGGCTAAGAAATATGTCATCTGTTGTGGGGAGAATTGGAAATGGTATTTTCTTGTTAACAGACGAGTGTATGGAGGCCCATTATTTGCACACAACGCAGAGGGTGCAAGATTGTAATTGGACAAGACAACGCTAACAGTGTCATTATAAATACGCTACATTGACAAAAAATGCGCGAGAAATTTGTTTCCGTTATTGATTGGCTGATTGGTACATATTTCCGTATTCCGAAGGTCTACTAATACTAGTCCCTAGCAGCGTTGCCACTTTGCTGCAATTGCAGTAGATCTACTGCATTTTTTTCAAAATTTAAATCTACTGCCACCAAATTAAATCTACTGCCTTTTTTAATAGCTTAAATGAGAAAGCCAAATCCAAAATAGTAGATAAAATACAAACAGAAATACAAGCCAATTTGGGAAACGGAGTTTAAATTATCGAAGGAAACACTGTTTCAGCAAAATATGGCTTTGAACAACAACAGGTCAAATTAAAACTCGATTCCGAAAAAATATTTTCTAGCTTGATGGGGTTTTTTCGCGCTGTGATTTTATATCGAGGCTTGTCAACAGATTGATGAAAGACTGAAATCTCTGAGGTACTTAGATACAAAGTTAGTACCTAGTGGAAGGCAGTATACCCTCGATATTGCCTATTTTAAACTTGTTTCCTTTTCATGATGATGACAAAGAAAAACTTAATAGCCAATGAAGATGAACAATATTCCATGTTCATTAATATTAACGCATTTTTCTGTTTTGTTTAAATACTCGTCTTTATTAATTTTGTATTGTTTGTGTTATGTTTTGTAATTTACCTTGGTTTTGTTTGAAAAAAAAAAATCTACTGCAAAAAAATTCAATCTACTACATTTTTTTAGAGAATCTACTGCGAAAAAATAGTCCAACAACAGTGGCAACGCTGGTCCCTAGAGGCCTAGAGAGAGAGTATTATAATTATAAGGATTTTCTTTTTTAAATGATATAAAACGATATCAAATGGGAAGGAAACCTTCTTAATGTTAACTCAAAACAAGTAAAAGTGTTATCATCGGCCTGGCCGATGCTTTGATACCCTCCACTGCATAAAAGTTATGCAAAATGTTTGCCATGCGAGTGTGTCTAATATTAGTTTTGTATGGGAGGTACCAGAACTACTTGACCGACATAGCCCATTTTCAATACCAACCTGACGACGGTAAAAAGAAGTCCTCTCACCAAATTGAAGGACTTAAATATAAGACCACTCATAAAATGTCAGTTGCCTATAAGTCAATTCGTTCGGACGCTATCGTGATTTCAACAGACAGAAAGAGACGTGGGTCTATAGTGGTTTTGTATGGGAGGTACCAGAACTAATTGACCAATCAAAATTGGGCCCAATACTATAAATTTTCTATACTAACGAATTGCTACGAGTCTTTAAAAATAGCACTCCTTTCGCCTATGCGGATGACACAGCTGTAGTTGTTCGACGTAGATGTTTACATACAGCTACTTCGATAATGCAGAATAAGTTTACTAATGCGGTTAAATAGTAATGGATCCAAAACTAAAATGATGCACATTCGTGGTACACATCAACCAGCGACAAGGAATAGCATAATTCTCAAAAATGATTCGTGCCCAAGCGCAGCTTCTAGTCAACCTATAGAAATCGTTGAAAACTTTAAGTATCTAGGGATAACAGCCATTTCATATGGGATAAACATATTGACAACTTACGGTTGGACTTAAGAAGAGCTCTTTATGGTCTAGCACATCTAGGATACTACTCAACACAGAGTGTCCTATAAAACAAGTCTACTACGCCCTGTTTGAATCGAAGCTGAGATACGGTATACTTGCGTGGGGGAATGCTTCAGATACACATTTATTGAAGCTACAACGGCAGCAAAATAAGGCACTAAAACTCATCAGAGCTGCAAACTCACGCTTCATACACAATCTTACACCTTTTACAGTTCTGGAAGTCAAGAGTATATTTAAGATGACGGTGTTGCTGGAGTACTACGATGACCTTCGTTTCAAGAAGATCATCGATCACGAGCAGAACACGAGAAGACGCACTCAAGGAATGTTACAAATTAATACCAAAATCGCACAACAACTATGGTTTCAGTTTCAGTTTATTTTATTTGGCAAAGTACAAGTAAGAACAAAAGTCTTTTATAGTACATTAAGGCTCAACAAAGATACATTAAAATTGCAATAATTTACCCAATGAGCAAAGTAAGAAAAACTAATTAAAATGGTAGAAGGCAATTGCTAAGCTGTTTTCCAAAGCTATTCAACGAACTTCCTGCTAACTTAAGAAACATTATAAACTTTAAAATCAGAAAAAAACTTTAAAAAAAATTCTTTTTAACTTAAACTCCCTATAAAAAATAAATCTTACATTAATATATACATAAAAATATTAAGTAGAAAATGAATTAATAAACTAAAACAAAAATGTAAAAAGGTAAACTCACTACATAGATATTAAATATTATGATATGCAATCTCCTGCAGAAAAGCCAATTAGGCTTAAATAAATAAATTTTCAATACCAACCTGGCGACGGTAAAAAGAAGTCGCCAGACAGACAGACAGAAATCTTTCAGAGTAGTCATATAGTTTGAAAGGCGAGCTATCCTTCGTCTTTTGGAACGATTCGGAATAGTTCTCCACCTCTGGCCCTAAAAATGTTCTTTCATTGCCCGGTCATCCACATCAAATACAACTTTTTCGTCGTTTTCGTAAAGGTATGATTCGAAGGATCATTTTTTATAAAAAAAAAAATAAACTATAAAGGTGAAAATGAACCTCATTGATTATGACGGGTTAGGAATAAACTTGTTATTGAAAATGCCAAGCATATTCGTCGATTATTTTACTTTAACTCGTGCATCTTATGGGTTCTTCTGGCACCCAGCAGATCCAGGATAGCCTTATAATATCTAGCATAGAATATTACTCCTCTCCTCTGCTCTCTTTTTCCA